>CM075783.1:16117280-18685800 GCA_037974665.1 Ehretia macrophylla
AATTCCAGAAAGTTTTGAACTTCATGTTATGCTTCTGCTCGATTCTTAGCTAGATGATGTTCATAGCTCTAAATATAAATGATCCTTCAATTACAACATCAATGGACTTACACAAGTAAAGACTCCCTCTTGACTTTGACGCCTTGATGATGAACTCCTTAATGAACCTAGGTTTGGCGAGCTCCCCTCGACTTGCGACGTTCTCTCCCGAGAACAACATCTTTTTCTCCCGAAGAATGAACAAAACAATAAACAAATAAAAAATCTTCCTATCAAAAGATTAAATTAGTAAGCATAGCGGAAGCATAAAGAAACTGTCTGTTTCACAATTTGTTGCAACAACACATGTTCTATCATATTCCTGCGTCACTGATTGTTGTTGTAGCACATCGTCAATCTGCTACAGCAAAACCTGACAGTTTAGAATTACTTAAAGCAATCTTCTTTTTCAGCTCTGTTTTTTCACCCCCTTCAATCGTGTGAGGCTCTTGTATATATGCTGAATTGATTTCCTGAATCTCCACAAGGTAATCCATGCTTAGGCCTTGAGTGTTATGGAAAGACTTTGTCTCCAAGCAAATCTTGAATAAGGTAACCTTCCTTGTGTGAATAAGGAAACTTCAATTGCTGTCAATTTGCCTTCTTTGTTCTCTCTTAAATATGGCAACCCTGTCAAACATAATGCTCCAAACAGATATGCATATCTTATAATTAAATTCAGTTAAAGCATAATTTTAGCAAAACACAAGCCAATCAATCTCCATAGCACGTGCTGTAGCAAGAAGTACAGCAAGGGGCGTAACAAAGACTATTTAGGGAAAGATATCTCGCAACAATATGCTGAGAATTAATAGAAATGATGGTAGCTAGACTGATAATGAAGAGGAGACTAGGGAGGCTTTTGTTAGGTACTTTGAAGAGGTTTTGGGCAGTGGCAAGATTCCAAGGGAGAGTTTTTCTGCACAAGATATTTTGAAAATTCTTGAAAAGTCAGTTGTTTCTCATGATATGGCTAATTTGATCGCTCTTATCTCGGACCATGAAATCAATGAGACTTTTTTTACTCAATGGTGAAAAAGTCTAGGCTCGAACGATTATACTCCTCATTTTTACAAGATGGCTTTGAATATCATTGGGAAATAATGACATATGTACAAGCAAAGATCTTTTTAGATCTTGCAAACTTTTGGGTGAGGTTAATGCAACCAATTGTCTCTCTTGTTCCCAAAGTTGAGAATCCATAAGAATCCAAGACTACAAAAGTCTATTTCTTGTTGTTACATAATTTTCAAGTGTATATCTAAGATCCTAGCTGATAGGATCAAAACTTCATTTCTTGATATCATTTTAAATAACCAGAATGCTTTTGTTCTAGGAAGACAAATCTCAGACAACATTCTTCTTAGTCAAGAACTAATGAGAGGATATGGGTGGAAGAACATCCCCCCTCGCTACATGATGAAAGTTGATTTACATAAGGCATATGATTTTATCCCCTGGGATTTTGTGCTAAAAACTTTGAAGTCATTGAACTATCCTTTAAGATTTATCCATTGGGTTAAGCCTTGTACTACTACTACTACAAGGTTTTCCATTGCTATCAATGGATCTTTGGATGGGTACTTTAAAGGGGCCAAAAGGTTTGAGGCAGGGAAATCTTTTGTCTCCGTACTTATTTGTCTTTGTGATGGAAGTGTTTTCTTAACTCTTAAACAAAATAGCGTTATGGAAAGATTTCTATTTTCATCCTAGTGTGCTAAGGTGAAAATTATTCATTTTTGCATTGTTGACGATATTCTGATCTTTGCTCGTGCTAATAAAAAATCTATGCTAGCTATTAAACTAGCTCTTGACATTTTTTGCTCTTTATCAGGTCTAAAAGATAATAATGAGAAGAGTTGTTTGTTTTTTGGGGCATGTGATGCTACTGATCTAAAGAGTCACTTGTTTCATATTATGAAGTTTTTGATGGATAGCCTACCCATACGCTATCTTGGACATCTTTTGTCAGTAAGGAGAATCACTAAGAATGATTGCTCGAGTCTGGTTTAGAAAATTACAAGCAGGATTGACAATTGGGCTACAAAATGGTTTTCTTTCTCAAGTTGTATAGTGCTTAATAAATCGATCTTGACCAACATCCAATCATTTTGGATTAATTCTTTCATTCTTCCCAAGATCATCATGAAGACTATTGAAAGCAAATGCATTGATTTCTTGTGGAAATGAAAGGATTGAAATGGTATGGGAGCAAGATTGTTTTGGTCTGGTGTTTGAAAGCATATAATGTGAGTGGTTTCAACCTTAGAAGCTCGGAAGAACAAAATAAAACAGCAACAATCAAACATCTTTGGAGTGTCCTTACAAACAAAGACTATGTCTGGTATTAATGGGTATACAAGTATCTTCTCAAATGAATTGCCTCACAATATGTCTCAATTTAATTTGTGTGGTGACATAAGGCGCAGACGTGGCAACATAAAAGGTAGGGGCATGAACTTTTCATTTGTCTTAGATTTGCATTTGTGTGGCAAAAGCTCTTGGTAATCTTTCAATTGATTTTTAATATTTTCTCAAGAATTTTTTGAAAAGGATTTTAGGTTAATTGGTCAAAATATCTTTTGAAGAATTGTTCTTAAAAAGTACAAATGTTTTTATCTTCAAAAGATTGAATTTCAAGTGAAAATTAGTTTTAAACTCTTGGATTGCAAAAATCAGTTTTAATATTTCCTCGAAAGTTAAGAAAATATTTTTGGATGTTTAAAATGTTGAAAAATCTTTTGAAAAAGTGTTATGTTGAAAATTCTTTTGAAAAAAAGTGTTCTTGAGGTGTCAAAATATTTTACATTCAAAAGATTAGATTGAAGGTGAATCTTTCACAAAATAGGCTATTCTAGAAAAGGTGAAAGAGTAGGACAAGTCCTTCATCCGGTTCCCTCATCTGACCTATTCTAGAAAAATTGGACAAGTAGAGCCGGGCGAGCTCTTTATCCGGCATCCTCATTTGGCAGTGACTGAATTTGAAAAAATATTTGTTGAAATATTTGCTATAAATACCAAAACTCACCAATTTCATAAGAGACCTCTTTCACACATTTTTCCTTGATGCTGAGCTTATATTGTTGATCCAAAACATCAAAATTCATCAAGCTTGATCTTACACGTGAAAATATTATGAGCATTAAAGAGAGTTTTGAATTGTATTATTTGCTCATTAAGGAGTTATCTATGGGCCTCATTATATTATCTTTCAAATAATCAATTTTTTGGTATTGTATACACTCATGGGGCTCTAGATTAGGATTGAAAGAATGCTTGTAAATAGATGAGTGCGAGAAATTCCTTTGTGGACTCAAAGGGTAGAGGTTGTATATTTACGTCTCACCTACATTTGAAGAGACTTTAGTTGATCTCTTGTGGAATTAAGAGATTTTTGTAAGTTGGTTTTTTCTTCATCAACATTTGAAGAAGTATGAAAGCTCTATTGGAGTTGTAAAAATCATAAAGATAGGAACCTTAGGTGGTGGACGTAGGCTAGGTGCCGAACCACCTAAAAATACTGTAATTGATTTCTCTCTCCCTACTCTATTTGCATTAATTGTCATACATATTGTTTAGAATGATTATATTGTTCTTGTGTATGAATTTATTATGTTTAATCTTTCTTATCAAGTTGTCCACAAAAGTTGTTTAATAAATTGCCAAAGTGAACATTGCAAATTGAATTCATATTTTTTTAAAGGTAGTGATTTGCCTCCATAAGCCTAATTCACTTACCCTTTTAGGCTAATTTGGGCTAACAAGTGGTATCAGAGTCAGGGGCTCTACATATAGTTTAACAACTAGTAGAGAAAAGATAATAACAAATGCTCCTATATGCGCTTTCAAACGTTATATGAATTGGTCTTATGTTGAGTGTTTGTTTGGAAATATGTGCTTCATTAATTTTGATGAACTTATGCTTGAAATGCTAAAAAAATAGATGGTATTGAGAATGCTAAAATGTTGTAATGCAATGCTTCCCCAAAGACCCAATTGAAGTTGGGTACCTAGATCTTGCCATAATTTTTTGTGAGAATGTCAAGCACCACCAAAGTTGAAGGTGATACAACTCAAGCAAAAGGCAAGATCATAAGGAAAATGAAGCACCATTAATAAAGTATTTATTGTCATAATATGCTTCTTGAAAATGGTTTGAAATTTAACTTGCTTAGTCAAATGTGTAATATCATACATGTGTGATTGAAAATGAAACTGATGATGCATTATTTGGTTATTGATTGAAAATGTTTGTGGCAATGATTTTGAGAAATATATGAGTGCTTTTATTGATTGAGCATTATATGTCTAAAAGGTAGAAAATATTGAAATTCTAAACTTTTGGAGAATTCTTTGGTTGAATAACAAAGGGGGAGAGATATATATGTGAATGACTTGCATGCGTTTGAATGCTATGATATGTGCTTCATGTGATTAAGTTGAATGCTCGAATGGTCAATGCTTACATGCTTATGAATGAGTTGAAATGATTGAGATATGCATATAGTAAAGGGGAGCTTACTTAATAAGAGTTTATATATATGCTTGAATAAAGGGAAAAATAAGTGATTTTGTGTCCCTTGGTTAATAAAGGCCATGAAATACTAAAGGGGAAAAGACCTTATGATTAAGTGGTTAATATTCCTAATTGGTCTTATGCATACTTCTTTTATACCTCCCTATCATGTTATTTTTTATGATGTCAAAGGGGGAGAGAAGTCTATGTAACAATATGCATGATTGATACAAAAAACAAGTTTACAGATGTCAATGTAGAATTTTGTATTAAACTTGCTTATATGCATAATATGAAGAGGAGTTTTGCCTTGAAGACTCCATGTTTGTGTTATATTGTGCTTAACTTGAATATTATCTTTGTTATAGCTTATTATAATTTGTCATCATCAAAAAAGGAAAAATTATTGGTCTTATGCCTAAAGGTATGATTTTGATGATAACAAATCAAGAAAAATGAGAATTATAAATTGTGTTTGTGCTAATGTGTTTATATACTTAGAAACACACTTGTTGGCTTTTGTGTCAAAATGTATGCATCGTTATAAGCAAATTGTAATTATATGTCTTGACATGTGTGGATTATATTGTATTAATGATATTAATGTGAGCCAAAATATTGTGAATGTTCAGTGTTGAAAGAGGAAGAGATCTTGTATAAAGAAGATAATGTGATAGGTCAAAAAAAAAAAAAAAAAAAAAGATGCAAGATTAAGAAGATGCAAATTATGTCGGCAATTAAAGAATGCAATGATCAAACTCACCACAAGCATGAACCAATGAAGTCTTAAAGAGTTAAATAAGTGAAGATCTTAAAAATCAAGACTTTTGAATACATAAAGATGAAGTAGTGACATAAGGCGGAGACGTGACGACATAAGAGGTAGCGGCATGAACTTTTCATTTGCCTTAGATTTACATATGTGTGCCAAAAGCTTTGATAATCTTTCAATTGATTTTTAATCTTTTCTCAAGAGTTTTTTAAAAATGATTTGAGGTTAATTGGTCAAAATATCTTTTAAAGAATTGTTCATAAAAAGTTCAAATATTTTTATCTTCAAAAGATTGAATGTCTTAGTGAAAATTAATTTTAAACTCTTGGAATACAAAAATTGATTTTAACATTTTCTCAAAAGTTTAGAAAATGTTTTGGGATGTTTAAAAGGTTGAAAAATCTTTTGAAGAAGTGTTCTTGAGAGGTGTCAAAATATTTTACATTTAAAAGATTGAATTTCAGGTGAATCTTTCACAAAAAGGGCTATTATGGAAAAGGTAGAAGAGTAGGACGAGTCCCTCATTCAGTTCCCTTTTCTGGCTCCCTCATCCGACCTATTTTATAAAAGCTGGACGAGACGAGCTTGGCGAGCTTTTCATCCGGCATCCTCTTCCAGCAGTGACTGAATTTGAAAAAATAGTCGTTAAAGAACCGTAGAAATAATTTTTATAAATACAATCACTCATTTCATAAGAGACATCTTCCACATATTATATATTCATCGATGCTAAGCTTATATTGTCGATCAAAAATATCAAAATACATCAAGCTTGAACTTACACGTACAAATCTTATGAGCATTCAAGAGAACTTTTAATTATATTATCTACTCATTGAGGAGTTATGTATGGGTCTCATTGTATTATCTGCCAATTATTTGTATTGTTTTCACTAATGGGGCTATAGATTATGATTGGGGGAATCCTTGTAAAGAGATGAGTATAGAAAATTTCTCTGTGGACTCAAAAGGTAAAGCTTCTAGGTTTGAGGTCTCACCTACATTTGAAAAGACATTGATTGATCTCTTGTGGACTTAAGAGATTGTTGTAAGTTGGTTTGTGCTTCACCAATATTTGAAGAAACATAGAAGCTCTAATGGAGTTTTTAAAAATCCTAAAGGGAGAAACCTTAGACGATGGACATAGGTTGGGTGCCAAACCACCTAAAAATTCCGTATTTGATTTCTCTCTCCCTACTACTCTATTTACATTCATGTTATGTATATTGTTTAGAGTGATTATATCATTTTTGTGTGTGAATTTTTATGTTTAATCTTTCTAATCAAGTTATCCGCACATGGTGTTAAGGTAATTTGGGCTAATAGAGATAGTTATAGCATTCGTGTGTCTTGAGGGGTGGAATGATAAAGTTGCTAGATTCATTAATGAAAGTGCATGGTGTTAGGATCCTAAAGATTTCGTCTCAGACACCATTGCAGCCAACCTTAATGGCCGCCTTCTTGTGGCTAACAGAGAGGAGAAGTATATTTGGACTCCCGAGTCTAGTGGAAAGTTCACGGTTTCTTCAACCTGGGCAGTCATTAGAATCTCGAAACCAAAAGTTCCATGGTATTGCTTGGTCTGGGATAGTTTTAGAGTTCAAAAACATAGCTTTACAACTTGGCTTGCCATGCTAAGTGGAGAATTCTTGCGTGGGGTCTGCAATGTGGAATTAGCAAGAGGATTTGGAAGTTGGTATAAAGAAGCGCAACATTAATAGTGGGGTTGCGAGTTGGGAAAATATTACACAGTGGAGCTATCGTTTTTGTAGCTAGGGGGAAGGGGTTTCTATGACCTACAACATTTGGACTCAGAGAAACAATTGAATTCATGGTTTTGGCTGGCTTTACTCGTAAATTCTTTGTTTTGGATTGTTGATATGAAATGAGATACTTATTTGCTTAGCAAAAAAAAAAGAGGGGGAGGAAGGAAGAGGAACCATCAAATGTCTGACCGTGATCAGTCTTTAATAAGGTTTTCAAGTCAGATTTGGATCCTCTCTTAACGTTATAACATTACGGAATAGATTACCATCATTGAATCTCCTTTGAGGAGACCAAATCCTCTAAGCTCATCGCTTGACAGGATTTGCAGAAGGTAGATTATATCAGCAGTGGCGATGAGATATACAACTCAAGGTTGTGCACTAAGTTGGAAATTCCTTTTTTTTTTAGTGTTAATATTTATAAATAAGAATAAAAACAAAAACTGTTGAGTCTTTATCAGACGGATGATTGGATTGTATTTTTTATCGGATTGAGATGAAATTTAGTCAACAAGTTTGCAACTCAAGTTTGTACAATCTGAACGATGAAGATCGATTTCGAAGCTTTCTAAGTCCAGTAATCCATTTTTTGGTGATTCCCTTTATTATTTAATTAAGCTTATTCAAGTTAGTTTTTAATCGATAAATTATATTTATTTATTTCACAATTGTTAAATTTTGCTTTGATATTCAAAAATTCTTTGTTTGGCACTGTAGTTAATTTTAATATATGAATATGATAGATGTTTGTTATTCTATTGTATGGTACATATTGGATTTATATTTCTTCTTGAATTAATAAGAGTCATCATCTCTTGAACACTCTATTTATGCTATAAAGTGCTTAAATTAAGTATTAATTTAATTATAACATATTGTAGTTTTTCATTATCAAAAACATGATTTTAAATATAAAGACAACAATTTTTATTTACTATTTATATAAAAACTTCATGCTTAAGTAGGGACTCTCGGCACTCGGTTACTGACACCGGCACTGTAATGCCCACCTTAACCCTCAGTTCTTAGCTCTGCCACTGGATATCAGCTGAAGGCAAACAAATTGAACCTACATTTTGGGTGTCACACAGATTAAATGCTAGTTTGGTTTGATGCAGTTAAGGTGAAATAAAAACAAACGAACCGGCAAAAGGGATAAGAAAATTCTCAGCCAATTTCTTCCAAAAATTACAATGTACAGATCTATACACTCCTTAAGAGGTTTACAAGAAAAATACAACACAATTTGTTGGACAGCTTGGTTACAGGCTTCCATCTTGTTGCCTATCCAGAGGCTGAAGCATATCGACGACCGATCGTGCCATTAACAAACTCAATTCCAGCTTCTCCTTGGCCTGAAAATGTTTGTGTAGGAAAACCAATTAAGAAAATCTACTTCCTAAAAGTACAAAACCTTCTCGCATCTCTTAGAGACTATTTTGAATTTAACTGATTGCTATCTAAAGAATCATATACTTTTCAGAAGTTGGCGTTTATACTTTCGGTTCTTTTGCTGCGAACGCCAGAAACATGCGAGGGCTCCAAACGCGCAGCTTGCTACAGCAATTGCCAGGGCGGCACCTACAGGAACAACAATTGCATTTGTTGAGGTTGCTATCAAATCTTCAGCGGCTTTGTCAGTTCCGCTATTCCCGAGAAGATCTTTATCTTTGTAGAGTGTTATTAGTGTCTCTCCATAGTAGCTAGTCACGAACTTGTACACCTCATCGCGATCCCAATTAATCTTACTGATTTCCCTGCTTTTCGGGTTTTGATCAAGATAGCAAGATGAGCAAAGCTGCTTTGAAGGCCAAATAATTTTGGGAAATTTCGGATCACCGGTTCCAAGAGATGCTTCTTCTTTCATTAGTCGCTCGTTGACTTTGTTGTGTGCCTCCCACAACCAGAGGACGTAATCACGAGCTTTCTCAAATGGCTTGGGAACACTGTAAAATGAAAATGACAAAATAATACATATTCACACGTATCGATGCTATGAATTCAGGAGTTACAAGAAAACCTTCACAAAATTTTACCTTGAACACATTTCATAAAAATGTTGCCGACATTCCTCACAGACGAAAAAATCATGGATAAAGTCGCATGTAGATCTAAATGCCATTTGGCTTTCTCCATCATCAATTCTCACAGACAGAGAATGCAATAGAACCCACAATCCGCAACTGGAAAAGGAACAACAATAGGATTAGTTCACTAAGTGCAAGCAATAGCTAATCCACTCTGAAAAATAAAACACACGAGACACTTAGGATGGTGGAAAAAGTAACTCTTAAGCCGATAGAGATTAGAAATAAAAGAGAAAGCTATAGCTTATATCATAGTAGTATCTTTCCTTTTGTTTGGAGGGTTGGGGTGGTCTGTTGGGGAGAGGTGTCCAAGCATAACAGAGATTAGAAAGAACGAAAAAAATCTACTGAAAAAAATAAATAAAACATTACAACCGAGAATTTTGACACAGAAAAGATATACAATCAATGGTTACATAGCGCCAAAAACTACATGAAGAGGTAATCAGCAAACGAGGGAATTATGAGGAAGTGAATTCTTTAATACTTGAATTAATTTAATGGTGATTATTTTGTAAATGCATTAAATTATTCTGATTGAAATATTGTTTGGTCTTGTGTGACCAAAGAATACCCATTACAGTGAAAAGAGAAATATTTTGAGATAGCATATAGCCCATCCTTCCTTCTTAATGGGATATGACTTGGTTTGGTTTGGTTTGGTAATTGAAAGTGTAGCTCTCGGGAATACAAAAGGGCTTATTAAGGAGTGATGCATGGTCAAAGTAGGGAGGCTGGTTTTGGGAGGTGGAAAGGCATGAGCCATTGGGGTGTTTAACTGGTGAAACTGGAGTAGAGGTGGAAAAGTTGCATTATACATAGTGATAAAAACATAAGGAGAATAGACAGATGAAGGTAAAACTCATCTTTCCCCCACCAAAATCCTATAAATACCTTGGCACGCAGCATATGTTTCAAACATCCATGTTCACGAGCAGCCAGGAATAGAAATATGCTGCTTATTAAATGAATAAGCAAATCAATTCACTTATTACAATTTTATCTCACGGGGGCCAGAAGTGTTTAGAAGTTGGTGAAAAGATTCTAAGCCACCAAACAAATTACTAGAAGAACCAATTTGGGTTAAAAGGAGCGATTTCTGAGCTTGTACGTGAGAGAAACCATGGTTTCCCAACAAAACAGAATGTCCATACTCCCCATGCACAATAAATTGTCATCAAGTGCTGCACATGAGTGAACCTATAACGCATATCATTAAGGGGGATGCAGCAGGATCGCCAATAAAGAGTTCCAACAGTTTCAGGTAATAGGTTTAATAATTTCAGAAAAGATAAATAAAGAAAATAAAAAGGATGCTTTTTTCCTTTTTGCAAAACAAATCTGGAAGTGGCATAGGTTTAACAGATGGGTCAGAACAAAAATCCATCATATCTGAATGATGAGACTAATGAGGCAACTATTATGAAGAAGGATCCCATGGCTAGGATAAAAAAATCTTTTACAGCAATCCTGGTGCTCAATTGGTGGGTAACAAATGAAATGACAACTGGCACACTATCTTGGGCAAACAATGAACTCGGACATTAGGGAAAAAAATGGTCTGACGACAGAAGTGACTAGTGAGAAAGATTGATGGGATTCTGAAAGGGGGAAACGGAGCTGGCTCAAAGGTCTTGAGGATTAGCCATCATGAAGAGGAGCTTTGACTGACTTATAATGTCAGAGATTAACCATGGTTAACTCAAGAAGAGGCTGCTTATGGATGGAGGGAACCTGATGGCAAAGTCCTGACACACTGAGAGAACTTGAGTATTGCCAAGAATCTCCTGTCAGACGTGCAACGAAAGCAGAGGTTGCAAGAACTGACTAAGGAATCAATGACGTACAGTTTGACCAGTATCAGAGGAAACAGGGTTTCGCAGGAGATTATTACCTAGCAGAAACTACCAGAATGTTCAAGCACAAATGTGCAATTTACAGATTTTGTAAAAAGTGGTGGACTTCAATGAAAGTTCACATGCAGCAAAGTTCAATAAGTGGTTTGAAAAGAAGTCTCCTTCCGAACATCGAAAGAAAGTAGTATCGGAAACATACCAACAGATTAACAGTGTATTGGTAGGGAAAAGCAAACAAGAATGACTTAACCTTTTAAAAGGGAGAAGAAAGAAATCCACCTTATTCTTTCTCTTTTATTTCTCTTTCATATTTTCCATAAGTTACAACCGTCAAAATATATTCAATTCGAAGCTGGAAATATGAAAGATGGTGAATCTTTTCCAACATAGAGTTGTATTTATGTTGATTTACGTCTTCAATAAGATTCAACCACACATTCAGCAGGTAGAATGAAAGGAACAGATCAAGGTGTCAAGTTTACTCAGGACTCTAATACTTCCTGTCATTCATTAGAGGGTTATTGCTCCAGCTCCCCTCAGACTAATTACAGAATATATAATACCACCAAAAGAAGAAAAAAATCGATATATTATCTACACTACCCAACAACCATCTGTACGAATATAGTACTCACTCGCAGTATATACTAGATCTTGAAGCTATATTCTCTTCATCTTTCCACCCGTCATATCTGATAGTTTTCTTATTTGAGTCTAACCACTCTTATATAATGTAGCCCTTATGGGTACTTTTCATAGAAACTCAGCAATAATATTATTTCAGCCCTTTAAAAGGCGAAGGAGGTTTATCACCCTCGAAGTCTATTGGGGGCTAATCACCCTCAAAGTGATTGTTTGGGATCGAAGAGATCAACATATCCCCTTTCCTTTTCGTTTAAATTATAACTCCCAAATCCCCATTTTCACCACAAATCTGCAATTCACAAACCTTAATCCTAATTCCCAAATTAAGAACCCTAGGTTCTTATCAGTTAGATGACAAACAAATCAATACTAAATTTGCGCCTGTAATTATAACCATTCAATTTCAATGGGAACCTTGGGTAGAGAACTTCAATTGGTATTATTTCACAAAAAGCATACATGTGATAAGAAATCCAGTGTATCACTAAGATTTCTAAGAACAGTCTCAAATTCAAGTTATGATTGAAACATTTAAAAAGTGTAAAAACATTCCAAACGGATACCCTTACTATAGAATCATTCTAGATTATCAACAGCACAAACACATCATCCTACCTGACTTCCAATCAACTAACTTAGTTGAGTTCAGATGCATTTATGAGGAACGAAATAACAGAAGACACTGAAATTCAAAATCAAAGACATGAATACAACAGTACCTGAAACCTCTAGTCTCATTCTTGCTGCCACGACAAAACATCTGTAAAAGAAATTTCATTGACAAAGAAAAGCAGTGAAAAGAAGTTTATTTACACCATAAAACTGAAATAACTTAACCTTATCTAGCTGTAACAACTAGACAAAGAAGAAACAATTGTTCCCTCTCTTGGGATTTGCTTGGTTGGTACATAATACAGAAGAGTAAATTCAAGAATGCCAGTGACCGATAGTCAAATTATCCAAGGTATTAATGGACGGAAAGACCTCAAAAGACTAAAAATATTGTTTGCAAGACCAGTATTCTGGTATAGTTCCAGAAGATGCATCATGGGCTTTTTGAATAGCATGACAAGATGAATATTAGAAGAAAGCTGGTATAAATCACTTGTCATTCTGTTCATGAACATCAATGAGAAACACCTACTTCTCCACAAGAATTAAAAAAAATCAGTCCCATTATGAACATGAAGCTGAAACAAAAGCCATGGAGAGAATAGAGAGTAGCAACAAAGAACAATTTCAGTTATCAGTCCCATTATGAACATGAAGCTGAAACAAAAGCCACAGAGAAAACAGAGAGTAGCAATAAAGAATGATCTCCGTTATTAGTTCCATCATGAACATGAAGCAGAAACAAAAGCCATTAAGGGAATAGAGAGTAGCAACAAAGAACGATTTCAGATACAGTGCCAACAACAAAACAAGAGAACCAAAATTTTTTAAGCACAAATTGTCAATACATCATTCCATATACACTTGAGGAAATCAATGTCTCTTGTACCTGCAATTTCCTTGCTGAGGTCACAACACAAGGTTGCACTCTAAACCGGAAAGATTACATAAATATATATGCCATTATAAAACATGTAAATTTCTTCAAACTTAGATTTTCTTTGACACTTGATTAATTACCATTTGCCTTGCTTTCAAAAAGATTATTTGCCAAAAATAGATAAACGAATCTCAATGTAGAAAAAGTCATAACATTTACAGATAGAAGGCAGTGCCCGGGTGCATTAAAAATGTAACAAATATTAACAACCCTCACTTCTTCAAGACTACAATAATATCAAACTGACTAGACTTTAGCCTGATTCTGGCACAATACAATGGCTGACCTAGCGTTGTCCCATAGAAGACCATTAAAAGCACAGAAATATATTAAGTAAAAATTGTCACTAAATTTTTATCTTCAAGCGACCATGATTAGTTAGAAGGAAGTTCAAAAAAATGGAAAGAAGTCTTAAGTTGATTGGATGATTGGATGATGTTCTCAGTCAAGAAAATTTTTAAATTTGCTTCACTCATTAAAAGTTTAGTTGGTTTAGTTTAAGGAGCTGATGACCACCATCTTGTTTTTGTCTATGTCAATTATTATTAATTTTTTTTATACAGTTCACTATATATTCATCATATCATTTATGTCATTCATGCATTTCCTTAATTATTTCTTGACAAATACCAACCCCTAGCTTACTTCCACTGGTTTTAACTACAACAGAAGTTACTAGGAATTGAAATAAAGTTTGTTTCAGATAACTGTGCCTAAAATTGTAGCAGGAAGAGTACAAATTACCATTTTAGTTTGTAATGTTTGTAGAACAATTGTGCATCAATTTATCCTTAAAAAGGATTTACCACGTGAAACCAATTTTTAGATCAATTCTCTAACTTTTTTATTTTTTTTTTGAAATCCGTGGGTATCCGAGTTTTGCCCGATTAATCCCACGGGGCTCTGAAGTTAACGGTCGGGTAAGCCTCCAGTGGCCCTGAGGGGACTCGAATTGGCAACCTCCGGGTACACCCCTAGGATCTTTACCAACCCATACTCTTGTCATTTTTTGTATAGAGTAACAAAAAGTACCTCAAGAAGGCCATGAGAGATTATGCAAGCTAAGCCACCAAAACTTGGATAGAACTAAATTTGGTCTATTGGAACAGAGCCAGAAAAATGACTATGACCATTAAAGGTGGCCTTTTGACCACTTCACAGCTCTCTTCAAGATTTCTTGCAGAAAGCATGTTTGAAGATGATGGAGGGCAACGACAGGCTAGCTCTTACTATTTCCTTTTCTCTTCTTCTTCCTATGGGCCTTCCAATTCTAACTATAGTAAAAATAACCAAAACATGTTTATGTTTTCACTTTTGGACGTGTAAACACAAACAGAAAGAGTTATTAAACAATTTATATATATGTACCCAATATCCTCGGGGAACTTCTTTTCCACATATCTGCAAATTTCCTACTGCACCATTCTTGCCACTACCAACCAACTGTATTTTACTTGCTGACGATATTTTTGATGGATACAAAACGTCAAAATTTACAAGCATTTCTGCACATCCCTTCCTGCACCTGCTACAAGATGCCCAAAAATGTTAAATGAAAATAGTAGGATATATAACACTATAGCAGGCACGGGAAAGTTAGGCGTCAAACCTCCTAGAGGGGTGATGAGCCACTAGAATTTGCAGGAACTTAATAAGTGATGCCCGAGTCTCTGACTTGATCATCTGTAATTTATTAAGGGGAACAAAGCAGTGAAAAGTAAGAGATAGAAAAACAGAGTAATAAAGCAATGAAAAGTAAGACGCACAAAAACTGAGTAGATAGAGATAGAGAGGTCACCTTGTGCTCCAAAATGATGTCAAAGGCAGTGGCTGTCGCCTCCTCAACATCATATACAGCACGTGCAATCTTTGACAAGGAATATGTGACAAAAGTTTTAAGACTTGTTACGTCAAGCTTAAAAAGGAACAAACTTAGAGTCATAGTTCAGGAAAACCTGTCCAGGGTCTGAAACATTCGTTTGAATATGCTCATTCTCATATTTCCCATCATCCAGGTTGTATGAGCTGCAAGATAAAAGACGAAGAAGAAAATATCAGTTAAGCTAATCTTTGCTGTATGCAAGGGTCAAAAGGAAAAAAGCATCTAGTTCAAGAAAATAATACTTAATTAATAGAACATTTCACAAGTTGGCTTAAGAATTGGTACTATCCAACATGAAAGTGTAACAGACAAAATGGAGGAGAGGCTTTAGCTTCTCTCATTAAGAACTTCTAACCAAAAGTCAACCATATTGTCTTTACAAGCATCAGCAGAACTGACTCATGATGTGTTCATGCTTGTTGCCATTGTTAAGTGTCAGGAACCTTATCAGTAACGATCTATATAACTGCAATACTAGTAAATACATAGATAATGTTTTTAAATGTGATATGTGCTTTCCTTTCAGCATTCACAGATACTTAATGTTTCGTAATAAAACATCTTGATCCTAACACATCAGAGGATAAAAATGAAAGAAATGGTGTCCAATGATTTAAGTTACTCAATCTTGTTTAAGGTACAACAACTTGAACCGTGATAAAACCATAGACTTCGATTTAATAATAAGAGAACCGAAAGGAACATAAGATAATTGTCTCTTCAACTTCTAATGAAACAGACAAATTCATCTGAATTACAATAGGATAAATAACAAGCAGATGCATTAAACTACATAGCCAGCCTAAGAAATTAATAAAACACAATCTACAAATTTCGATGTTTTTTTCTTCTTTTTTTTTTGTTGGAAAGGTAAAAATTTCGATTCTTTTAATTTAGTTATTAAATTTATTTATTGTGATACGTAGTTTGTTCAGAATTATCCGTCTTTAAGAGAACTTCCACAGAAGTCATTATTCTCAATTTTCACTGACAAGGGTACTCGCAGAATTGGCTCTGCAACACCACTGGTATTTGTACTTATTAAATAAAAGAAAGAAAAAAAAGGGGCTGAACTAAGTCATCAAAAAGCCTATCAACACCAATATTATTAATCAAGCTTAAGCTCTATTATGCCAAATTTATCACAGCAACTTGTCAATGAAGAATTAACTATTCGTACAATGGACATACATTCTACAAGTAAGCTGTTTTGGATATTTTAAGGCAAAATCAATATTATAAGTGCATAGGTAGAATCAATATTAAAAGTGCATCACTCTCTCTTCTCTCCCACTCTCTTTCTTCTCACTCTCCCTCTCTTTTCCTCTCCCTCTCCCCACTTCCTATCTCTCTTGCTCCACACAAGGAATTGACTTTGTTCAGCACTTTTTTCAAAGCTATGCATTTTGAATGCGATCTCATTTTTGTAATTAATCATTTCAATTTTCAACAAGATAATAAGTTGTAGACACACATAAAAATAGCCATCACCATCAAGCAATAACATACTTTAGAACTTCTAATTGAAACCCTTTCAGAAGAACTTAAGAATTAAGCTAATCAATTAGATAGATATATTTCTTTTGTTAGTGCACACAATTTCCTACATAGCCAAATCCATAAAGCCCAGCCTGGGGTTTCTCTCTTACTTTCTGGTTTGCAAGGTACTCATAATCCTGTAGCAGACCAGAAACCAAGCAACTGGTACTCAAAAGTGGTTTAATGGATAATTTACTTCTTTAGCAACACATGCATGCAACTACAAACAATATCATAATAATTGAAATTCTGAACAAAAAATGCTTGTCATAAGCATTTAGATCTCCATTATAGAATGTGTTACATACCATCCACATTTTAATTGTATACCAAATGATAAAAATAAGGAGAGTACGCTAAAACCATAACAAGATATATTATACCTGCCAAGTTGCTTATTAATCCAATTTAACAAGCGATCAGCTGTCCGTGGATTATCAATGAGACGTATGTCACTATTTTCTTGCTTTGGCTTCCAACTACCAGAGACGAACTTTGAAGAAAGGGCCCAAAAGAGCATAGGGTAATGCCCCACGGAGAACTTATCACAAAGATTATTATTTATCTGTGCTGCCAAAAAAGTGGAAAGACAAGAAACACCAGTAAGCTCTCGAGGAGAGGACGGGATAAAATTGAAGTAAAATACCAAAAGCAGTAAAAGAACAAGCATCTCTTACAAATCAACAAAAATATACAAAGATATAAGATATGGACTGATTAAGAAACACAACAACATTGACAAAGTACTACATAAAAAAGATATAGGATAACGGCGGAGAAAGGAAATAGAAAAACTTAATCAATACAGTGGAATCACCATAACTATAAGAAGAATATGTTCAACATCAAATTATCCCACTAAGGTAAAAAGAACAAAAGGAAAGAGAAAAAACCCTACCCATAATGTGGTGCAACTGTACATACCTTCCCCAGACTAGAGAGAAAAAGCACAGTGACATCACAAAATAATAGCAAGGCCAATCAATCAAGCCATACCTTTTCAGTCTTCCGATTTCAGGGTTTTAAGATCGTAGATTATGATGGATCACTAATATCTCACATACATAATTTCCAGCATTCTATATGCATAATTTCTGATTTCTGCTAAACTAGGTCAAATCGAGTGCAAGTTCAGAAGGTGAAACATAGTAATCTGAGTTCACTTCTCCAAATTATGACCCTTCCTCAACATAATGGAAATAGGAAAACAGAACAGAATAATATTAAAACTCACCTATTATGAAAAGACATGACCTACCCTTCAAAATTGAGATGAACATTCACTCATCCCCCCAACCCCAACAAAAAAAAACCAGAAAGAAAAGGAATTAGAGAAACCTAAAAGTGAACATAACACATAAAATTTCAATCACAACAAAGAAAATGAGACATAAGCAAAATTTTCAACCACCAGCAAAAGAAAAAATATTGTTTTGAAAATATGCTACCTTCTAAAATACCAAACAAAGAAGAAAAAATAAGCAAATGTGATCCTACGATTTAAGCAACACAATATAGATTTTGCTATATATCGGTTGACGAAAGAGAAGACAAAAAGAACATGAACCAAAACAAAGGGAACCTCCTTTATTTGATTAACCAGAAAATTACCAGCATCCATAGAACATTAAACTCTGCACTTCAAAATTATCAAGAAAATTTCCAGAGTTCTTCCGCTATAAGGGGAAATCTAATTATATATGTACCAGTACCTGGGGAAGAACATAAGACACAACCCCTGTATGAAGGCAGTATGTACAAAGCAATCTGTCATGACATAGGGAAAAGAAAGAAGGAAAGGTAGGGCCTAGAGCAGTTTTAAATGCAATCCCAACCTTATGATAATAGCCAAAGCTCCAAGAATTTAAACCATGATAATGGCCAATTTTCCAGGATAAGTTCGGAAAAGATCCTACAAAGTTCTGCCATAATCATTCTTCTTCTTTACATTCTTTACCCACCTTGACCAACAACATCAACACAAAATCAAGATTACATGTACAGTATAATTTATAGGACGTCTAAAAAAAATTCCAAGAAAAAATTATATTATTTTGCTATTTCACATCTCCATAGAAGCTAATCAAGTACGCAAGTGGTTTAGTATATGAATTTGCTTAGTTCTAATCAAATTCATCATCTTACCCATGGAAATGGTATTTACAACAACGAAGTCACTAATATTTCAAAAGGAACAATCAAGCCAAATCCTTTTCTAGTAAAACTTGCTACAAGACCAGCAAACCAGCTGAATTTGCACCACGAAGCATGTCATACAAATCAGATGGTTGATTACATGGTTCTTAAAGGACAGAATTCACAAACTAATAGTGATGCTTAGCAACTTCAAGCGCACAACTTATGATATTCAGGTGCATGTTATTGTACCTGTTAGATGCCAAAGTTACAGTTCAAATGGAAACATATATTTCCAGGACGTATTAGCTCCGATCAAATTCGATAATATCTATTATGTCGGTGACATATACCATCAGCCAAGGATTTTGTCTTCCTTGTGGCACTGAAATATAACTTTTTATGTTTGTTTCAATAAGCAAAAGAATGTAACAATGCGCGAAGGGGCTGCAACCCTTTTGCAAAGACAAGCTAAGAGCCTATACACCGGTGTATCTGTCCAAAATGTCTATAAAAGAAGAACAATCACTAGAATACTGCTCATATATCCACAATGGGAAGGTTTTCCAAAATATCTACGTATATTCATTTATTAGCTTTGTAGGCCCTGTTCTTTCTTTCTTTCTTTCCACAAAATCCAAAATATGCATAGAGGCACTGTTTGCGATTTCAAAGGACCTTCTTTCTCTCTCAATAAATACTCCAGCTCAACAGGAATTTTCCAAAGATATAAGCATTATCTGGGACAGGCCTCAAATTGGAAAATAACAGGTTGGCAACTTCACAATATAGAAGGTGGCTAGTAATTCCCCATCCGTCTTACACATTAGACAACAGCTTATATAAATGACTCTCCTATTTATGAGATCATACCCTATCAATATACATTGATGCACATCTTCCAATGTGAAAAAAACCACTTTGATGGCGACACAAGTTTCGCACACTTAATTCCAATGGAATGAGCTACCTCTGTTGTTACATAAAAGAGAATAGAAAGATTTGACAGACAACTATTCATCTATACCAAAACACCACATCATCTTATCTATTGGTAGTCTTCCCACCTCAAATTGTACAAAACCTGCAAAAGATCTGGGTATTTCATAAAGATTTGACAGACAACTATACATCTATACCAAAACACACATCATCTTATCTATTGGTAGTCTTCCCACCTCAAATTGTACAAAACCTGCAAAAGATCTGGGTATTTCATAAAGCTCCCAGTCCTGAAATTCTCTTCAAAAGTTAGCAATCCAGCTACTTCTTCCATACTTATTTCCCAAACTTCAGCAAACTTAGCCTTTTGGTGTGAGGATGTAGAGAAAAGTTCTGGGAACTATTCCTCTAAAGGTCTATCCCCGAACCATATATCTTGCCAAGATTTGATTCTTGCTCCCTATCCACTTCAAAAGAGACAATTGGAGAAAGCTGCAAGCCTTTCCTGATGCTTCTCCACATAGCAACTCTATATGAACAATTAATTTCAGGAGTCATCTAATGATCTTCCTCTTCCCCATACTTCAGGGCTATAGCTTTTTGCCATAGAGTCTATTCATCACTGGAAAATCTCTGCAATCCCTTTCCATATCAAGGCTTGGTTGAAGTCCTTAATTCTTTGAAGACCATGCACTCCACCAATGCACAATATGAGATCATAAATATGACGTGGTTCCTGGTGGTACTGCTTACTAAAAAGTCAAATTGTTAAAAACGCTTATCTACTAGCAGACATGTCAGGATTTGCACATCAAGGGTCTATTGTTATGATTTAACTCATTTTCCCAACTGATAATTTCTACAAAGACAATTGCTAGAAGTACATATGCAGAACCCACTCATCAAATGGCACACTAGATTTTTTTTTTTCCCACTAAAATTGGTTCAATAGTCCTACAAGAGTTAACAAACATCGCTTAAGAATATAATGAGATTCAGTACAGGGTATTGGCGCCTAAACTCAAACTGGATAACCTGTTCTGTGCCACTTTGGACCCCCAAGCCTTACGAAAACCCAAAAGGGATCTGCAGTTGGGTATCCTAAAAGGTTGGACACCTGCAGATACGAGATAATTTATGTACTGCTGCCACCATTAACAAAAAGATCTACTGCACAAATATGGAATTTCTGTATAATGTATATGACCTAGTTAACAACAGATTAAATCACATATCTGGCAAACACACAGAATATAATATCAAGTCACTAATTTTCATGCATGTTATGCCTCTCAATCCATGGTTTATCCTTTATCTTCAGATTGGCCATAAACTACTGCAACGTATTCTGTCAAGAAGCGAAGAATTGAGCATGTAACGAAAGGACAGATATGTAGTTGCTTTGATTCACATCTTATGAAAGTAACCAAGAAGGCCTAGCAATACTACCTTTAACGCACAGTCTACCCTTGTCATGAATACAATTCCTGGATGAATGGCATCTGCTCCATTAAAAAGTCTTGCAACTTTCTCATAATGTGGCTACAAAATTGTCGTGTTAGCCATTCAAACATGAAAATGATATGGTCACATAAAATGAGTATAAATACCTTATAATTTCTGCAAGCCGGGCACCTGCAAGACCATAAACAGATCTTCAGAATAATAGCATGAAACTATGTATTCAAAAGATCTACAAAAATTTTGACTTTGTGTTTCATTGCCCTTTTAATGATATCAACAACATGACTTTTGTAGGTGAAGGCTCTATTCATATTGCACCAAGGGAATCCAACCATGTAAAAACTACAAATTAACACTCTATACAACTGTCTACATTTTCCCCAAGATCAGCAAAAAGAAGAAAAGCACTCTGGATATGCTTGATTTGCCCACAAAAAAGACTATTAAAAAAGTCAGATTCACATCTTTGTAGTGTCTTCTCTTTTCCTTCAAAGGCCTGTACGACATGAACAAGATGATTTTGATAATGACACCTCAGTTTGTTTTCCCCAGTACTGGGTCTCGCATTGAAACCCAAATATGATTAGGAAATATGCCCGCTTAATCCAAGTGTAGATGCCTCTTTTGAACTAAGCGAGTAGCACACTAGCATAAAGCTAGTTGTTTACTATGTATCTTATGGATGCGTATACAAGATATCTATATCTATACTATTCAGGAAAGCAAGAGGAGCTGGGCCTCTCATTCAGTATGCTTGGTGTCTCATATAACAACTCACTAACTACTCTATTACTTACTACTAAACAATATAAGCCATTTCTAGAAAACTATTTCTTAATCATTTTTTTCGTTTTCAATGTCAAAATTTACTAATGTGCACCAATGGAGTGCGACCCATAAACAAAAATCAAACTTTACAACCTATTTACAGCATATAGAATGATATTCACATTCGAAATACAAGAACCCCATATCCAAAAAGATAACCCATGAAGCCAACTTTGATTGGAATAAGCAATTCCTCTCTCTTTCCCCTCAAAAGCTCTTCTATTACATTCCTTCCAAAAAAATCAAATAATGGAAAGAGGAACCGTTCGAATAATCCAGAAAACTACCTCTTGATCATATTAAATTCTAATTTTCCTATACTAGGTTTCAACTACAAACGTTTTAATAAATTCTTCTCTTGTAAAGAGTTTGCTATGGCTATTGCTATTATATATACATACACATATAATATCAAACAATTAAGGTTTGCATAAATTATGTTTCCATATATCAAATTATTTAATTGACAGCTAGATAATCATGGAAGATCAGTAGAGGAATGCAGCATATTAGTGAACAAACAGACAACCAAACCTACAAAAGGCTTGTAATAGCCTAACAGGAGAGATCTTAATGGAGAAAAGACTTTTAATGTAGATTCAAAAAGTTAAGACTTTTAATGTAGATTCAAAAAGTTGTGTCAAACAACACATATAATACAACTGACAATACTCGAGGTGATTTTAATAATGAAGATACATAAAATAAAAAATAAACCATTTTCAAAACTATACCATTAAAAGAGTTGGAAAAAAAAAAACACTGTTTCTGCTATACACAGTCCCAACACCGCAAAAAACATCTCAAAAGGTTTGCCCCTTTTTGCCTCATGGCCATTCTAGCTGGAATAGCAAAACTTTCTGCCCTAATTAGAACATTTATTTTACACATGTTTAAGCATGAATTAGAATTCGAAAATTTTGCATTTCCATCTTCGCAATGGAATATCATTCAAACCCATATCTCATACGTCACAGAAATAGAACCCGGTTAACTTCTTCAGAGTTTTGTCTTTATTCAAGTCAGATGGTTTCTGAGCCTACATTATAGCTACTGCTTATTTGTTCTTTTCAACATTTTATATTGAGTCTTGCCCATTTGCTTTTTTCTCTACCCGGAAACTCTCCAATAACTGCTTACAACAACCAATTTCATAAATCACCCTTCTAACGCATGTTTTACACAAAATCTACCACATGACGAACTGTACAAACAAAAGATGAGAAAAATCTCATTTGTCACTGCGCGCATATTCTTCTCTTACACTCATTATTCAAGTATTATTTACATATTTTGCTTTTTTACTTTTGACAAAACATTTGCAATTTAAGCTTTCTTCACATTCGGAATAAATTTCATCTGTAGATTTCCTTCCAACAGATAATCTCAAATTCACCAAAATCGTCGCAAAAGATCCCTTAATCCCCATATAAATATCAAACTTGTAGCTGGATTAATGAAACTTTTCAATAATTTAAAAACCCTTTATACACTAAACATGTTCACATTTTACTAAAAACCAATTCTCCATTTCCTAATTTATACTATATCTTCCTTCGGTGTGTGTATTTATACATAAACACATATGTAGTGTTGTAATTAGTATAATGAATATACTTAAATATAAAATACTCTGAAATATATATCTGAAGAACTAACAAAGCTTTTATTGTCTAACTAAACTACTTTACACTTAACCAATATAATATGTATATATATATATATATATATATGAAAAGCATGCACGCAAATACACATATATATAACATTGGAATTCTTTCATTCTGAAATACAAATCTGAACTAACAATTTTATTATACACTATAACTAGACTAATTTACACTTAAGCAATATATATATATACATATATATACACTGGGCGCTCACGTTTTCAAAAAATAAATAAATAAATATTTATATACATACATACATACATACATATATATATATGTATATATATGGATATGTATATATATATGTATGTATATGTATATATACATATATATGTGTGCCTATGTATATGTACATATATATGTATGTATATGTACATATATATATGTATGTATGTACATACATATATATATACATATACATACATATATATATATATATATATATATATACATATATATGCAGACACATAGGCACACATATATATTAATTTTCATTTCAGGCTATTACAAAACTAGATTAAACTAAACTTTCTGCTTTAATGACCACACTTCATCACACTTGAACACGAAAAAGAAAATAATTATCTGTATGATTTTGTATGTGTGTGTGTGTGTGTGTGTGTGTGTGTAGAGAGAGAAAGGTTTTACTTAAAACTTTCTTCAAATGACAAGACTTCACCACACTTAACCACAAAACAAAAAATAAAAAATAAAAAATAAAAAAGATTAAAAAAATAAAGAATTGATTTTTTTTTTCCATTTCTGAATATCGAAATAATTAAAGAAAGCGATCATATAGACGGTAACTGACCAATGAGCGAAGAACTCGACGACGGAGTAAGTGGCCGGAGTTTCACGGAGGACGGCGTCGAAATTGGTGGCGTTCAATTCCACGGCGTAGTCTTTGACTTTGTCTTTGCCATTGTCTTTGTTATTATTGTTGTTATCGTCAATTGCTCGCAGAATCGATCGCGATCCGCCGCCGATTTGAACTGAAACCGATGCTTCTAAGCTCGTAATGAAACACAGAGCCGCACATAGCTTTATAATCAAACACAACATCGAACCACAAATTAATTAAAAATAAAAATCAAATCAAATTTTTAAATATATATATATATATGTATTATATATATAGATATGATATGTATGTATAGGTTTTTTGTGTGTGTTTTGGAGAGATTTAGAAGATCTGTTTTTGGGTTTTGAGTATTTTAAGATTTTGGGCGTTTGCGTTCAAGGGAAAGGGGTGCGTATTACGCCATTAGGTGCGGGTTAGAGTGGACCACATCACTGGAGAGAGTACTGGTACCTGGTACCTAATATTTAGGAAGGGGTGCACGTTAATAGGCGCGAGTTAGAGAGGACCAGTAGTGATGAGAGTTCTTAGTTAATGGGACTATAAAATATAAAATTTTTTATTTTTGAATATTTTTATATTTTTTTATAATTTTATATTTTAAAAAGTAGCATTATTTATAAAAAAATATGTAGAGTTTACCACTTTTATATTAAAATATGCTAAAATAAAACCCCAAGCTCTAAAATATTCAGTAAATTTGTTGAACATTTTAGAGTCTGGGGTTTTATTTTGATATTTTTTAACCTAAAAGTAGTAGACTTTACGTATTTTTTTCATAAATAATATTACTTTTTAAGGTATGCGGCTCTAAAAAAGTATAAAAATACCCAAAAATATAAAGTTTTACATTTTAAAGCTCCCCATTGAGCTTGTCCTTAGGTTCTAGCTTTTCAGTTTAGCGCATGATCCTCTAAACTAGGGGGGAACACAACAAAATTGTCAGCCCGTT
The DNA here is from genome assembly GCA_037974665.1 of Ehretia macrophylla. Classification (NCBI taxonomy): domain Eukaryota; kingdom Viridiplantae; phylum Streptophyta; class Magnoliopsida; order Boraginales; family Ehretiaceae; genus Ehretia; species Ehretia macrophylla. The sequence continues at coordinate 16,142,789 of CM075783.1, forward strand.
CAAACCGTCTAACCCACTTTAAATTAATTTATTTTTTACGATTTTTAAAAAATTTGATTAGTTGTGGTTTAAACTTTCATAAAAAATCAACTATATATTTTTGGTTTATAATTTTTACTATTAAAACCGTAAACCCATAAACTCAAATCGACCCTATATATATATATATATATATATATATATACACACAATAAATATTTATAATATTCCCCACAAAAAATTTTACCTTCCTTCACATTTTTCAATCTATCTCTCATTTTATTAAAAAAATCACGAAACATTATGAGTAATTCTTCTATATTTTAAATTTCTATAATACAATTACATTTTCAAATGTAACTATAAGTTAAACTAAATGTATGATTTGACTTGGTTTGGGTGATTTGATTTCTTCAATTATATTAGTTTGGTTTGAGTGATTCTAATAAGTGTATAGTTTGGTTATGGTTTTAATTTTTTCAAACCGAATATATAAATTCGATTCGAAAAATATAATTTAAACCGTCCAAATCAATCAATGCACACCCCTACAACGCATTGTATCTAGATGTTCAATGCCTCTACATTTTGAAGAACTTTTTCATGTGCTCGGGTATCACAAATCAGGAGTCACTAAGTTGTTTAAATTACTCAATGATACGATTAGGCCCCATATTCTCAGTCAAATAAATTAAGAGTTCGATCAAAAATATAGTTATGGAAGTTCAATTATAAATATTTTTTCCCTTAACAACCCGTTGAGCCTGGCATTGCAATAAAGAGCTAATTCACTAACTAATCCGCATTTTGCATGAATTATCTACGATGTCATATAAGCTACTTGACATATATATAAGTTACTTCTTGAAGGGTCATAAGTGTGTTTGATTTGTAGCTACATGTAACTTTGGGAATGACAAGGGGTAACCGAGCTGGGGTGAGTTACCCATGCCGACCTGAGACGGGCTAATCTGAGACGAGCCCAGCGCATTCAGCTAAATGCCCAACCGAAATGCTGACCCGACCCTGGAAAACCCCGACCTCAGTGCCAGCTGCTCCGATGGGACATAAAGCATTGATGGGACATAAAGTTGCACCGCATTAAATCCTGTCAGACTTGAATTTAGTATAAATAGAGTTCCACCCTCTTCATTTAAGAGGTAACTCGTCATTAAATGCTCTCAGCTACTTAGCCAGCTCGGACATACTAATCATTCGTGCGCCCAAGGGAAAAATCTGGGTCATCACCCCACATTTTCCTTCTTTTCCTTGTGCAGGTCTGGTAGCCGACCAGGAAAGTACAGCTCGGAGGCCAACCTGAAAAGTTCAGCTCGGCGCAAGTAGCTCATAACCTCAACTGTGAGATTTCCAACATCGACAGTTTGGCGCCGTCTGTGGGAACGACGAGTTCTTTTATAACTCTCTTCACCACTCATTGAGAAACCATTATGGTGCAAACTAGAAGCCACAACACACCGGTAGAGGATTCGCCCAACCCGTAAGGGGACCTCGAAACCACGCAGGTGCCTAGCCAAGACCTAACCCAAGCCGACGTTGGAACCAGCCAACGTATACACTTAGCTACTCAAACCAACCCTACAGCAGAAAGAGACCCCAACTCCAGCCTATCACCGGAGATAAGGATGATGCTGAGGATGTTAGAGGAACTTAAGGAGCAGGTAGCCCGGCTAGTTGAGGGCCCCTTGGCTCCGCAAGAACCTATGCCACGGCCCTCGCGTCCGCAATTCCACATCCTAGAATCAAGGCAAAAACGGACGCAGGATGAGGAGGGCTTCCTGGAGTCGATGGTTAGACCCGACGCGGCGAGAGGTAAAAGGGCGGCTCAAGCCGACCCCGAGCAGGCCAAGACTGCAGCTGCCATAGCTAAGGTCATTAACCAGCTCGGCGTAAGCCCACTCTCCCCCGAGGTAGTGGCATGCTGGCAACCGTATGCCCAACCTGGCCGTCTACAACGGAGATGGAGACCCAGCCAGCCACCTGCTCAATTTTGATCACCACATGACTCTGCATGACATGCCAGATCTCATGAAGGCGAAGACATTCCCGACCACCCTGGTCGGCAATGCCTTGGATTGGTTCCAAAAACTTCGTCCCGGTTCAATAGCAAATTTTCACCAGCTGGCTGAGGCTTTCCTATCCCGCTTCGCGGGAAGCCGGCGCGCCACCCGCCATACTTCTACATTGCTGCTGGTGAAGCAACATAGAAGGGAAAGTTTGAAGGCTTAGACGGCCAGATTCAATGAAGAGTCCCTCTGAATTCCCAACCTGGAGGACTACATGGTGTTGATGGCTTACCAGAGTGGGCTCAGGTCGGGCCCCCTCACATCTTCACTGGCAATCGACCCCGTGGACACTGTATCCAAGTTGATGGTACGAACAAAAGGGTACATACACTCAGAAGAAATCCATCAAGCGAAGAAGGATGATGACAAGGAGAAGGAAGCCAGCAAGAAGGGAGAGACCTCCCGAGCCCAACCTGGGGGTAAAGTCCAGAATGACCGAGGCAAGCAGCCTCAACAGCCAAAGCAGAACCCCCGGTTCACTATGTTTACTCCCCTTAACACCTCGAGGGAGCAGATCCTGATGGAGATCCAACACCAGAACCACCTGCCTCCAGCTCCGAGGATGAAAGGCCGACCCGAGAAGCGCAATAGAACCAAGTATTGCCGCTACCATATGGACTACGGCCATACCACCGAATAGTGCAAAGACTTGAAACAGGAGATTGAGGCATTGATAGCCCGAGGCCACCTCCGGAGATATGTAGATCTGTAGCCGACCCGAAATCCCGACCAAAGGGATAGGGAGAGGAGTCCACCCAGGCGCCAGGCTGGGGGCGGAAGCTTGGCTGTGATTGAGACCATTGTGGGAGGACTGGCATCAGAGGGAGAGACCTCAGCAGGCAGGAAGGGTTATGTTCGTGCTGGGAGGGAGTATGGACCAGTGCAGGAACCAGGCCCGGAAAAGCAGGAGCTCACCTTCTCCTCAGAAGACTTGGAGGGGTGATATTTCCCCATGACGACCTACTGGTGATTAGGGCTGAAATAGCCAACTTCACCGTCAAGAGGTTGATGGTGGACACCGGGAGCTCGGCAGAAGTCTTGTTCCTCAGCGCTTTTGAGCAAATGAGGTTGGATAGGAGCCAAATCAGGTCGTTAAGAGGTACTTTAGCTGGTTTCACCGGGCAATCCCACTGAGCCGAAGGGGTCATCAACCTTCCGCTAAAGCTAGCAGATGGGGATAAATGGGTGTCGATGCAAGCCAACTTCATTGTGATGGACTGTAACTCCACTTACAATGGGATCTTAGGTCGGGTGGTGCTCAATCACTTCAGGGCCATCCCCTCAACTTACCACCAGGCCCTGAAATTCCCGACCCCGGGCGGCGTGGCTACCATTCGCGGGGCCCAGCTCCCAGCTCGAGAATGTTATGAAAACTCACTCCGGCCCAAGTATCAGATTAGCTGGGGACCAAATCTGCCCGAAGAAAAGAGAGATGCTAAGAGAGGAAGCCCAACTGAAGACCTTCGGGAGGTGGAGCTCTCTGATGAAACCAAGAGAGCAAGGATCGGGAGTGAACTCTCTGCCAACCTCAAGAAAGGTATAAGTCAATTCCTTTTAAAGAATGAACATATATTTTCCTGGTCTACCTCTGACATGATAGGGATTGACCCGGGTGTGATTGAGTATCACCTGAATGCTGACCCAAATCACTATCCGGTAAAGTAAAAGCGCAGGCACTTCCATTATGATAAACAACAAATCATAGCAGAAGAAGTAGACAAGTTAGTGGACGCCGGCCATATAAAGGAAATATAGTACCCAACCTGGTTGTCCAATATGGTGCTGGTGACTAAGTCCTCGGGTGGATGGAGACTGTGTATAGACTTCACCGACCTCAACAAAGCCTGCCCTAAGGACTGCTTTCCCCTACCACGGATCGATCAGATAGTGGACGCCACCTCCGGATTCGAGCTACTCTCTTTCATGAATGCCTTCAAAGGATATAATCAAATCAAGATGGCTCCCGGAGACAAAGAGAAGACCGCCTTCACCACCGATAAAGGACTCTACTACTATGAGGTCATGCCTTTTGGCCTCAAGAATGCTGGAGCTACCTACACTCGGATGGTGAACAAGGTCTTCAAAAATCAGATTGGCCGGAATATGGAAATCTATGTAGATGACATGTTGATCAAGAGCAGAGGGCGGAAGACCATGTAGCCGACCTGGCTGAAGCCTTCGCCGTAATGGAGCACTTTGGGATAAAACTGAACCCGAAAAAGTGCGCATTCGGCGTCAAGGCAGGCAAATTTCTGGGCTTCATGGTCACAGCCCGCGGAATAGAAGCCAACCCGAAGAAGGTGTAGGCGATACTTGACCTGGCGCCGCCAACCTGCGTAAAGGACGTCCAGGTATTAGCGGGCAAGGTAGCAGTACTGAGCAGATTTATGTCCAGGTCGGCTGACAAGTGTGCTCCTCTGTTCAAAATATTAAGGAATCCTAAGAACTTTGAATGGACTGCGGAATGCCAGAACGCCTTCCAAGAGCTGAAAAGGTATCTAACTTCGCCACCCCTATTATCCTGACCTGAGGTGGGGGAGGAGCTGGTACTATACCTAGCATGCTTGGGAACAGCAGTGGCGGCGGCACTAGTCCGAGAAGAAGGAAAGGAGCAGAAGCCAGTCTATTATGTTAGCAAAACCTTGCAAGGGGCCGAGGTGAGATACTCCTCCTTAGAAAATTCGCCCTTGCACTCATCACAGCGGCAAGAAAGTTGAAGCCATACTTTGATGCTCATCCAGTTAAGGTCATGACGGATGCCCCGCTCAAGTCCATCATGCACAAGCCGGAGGCGTCGGGTAGGCTACTGAAATGGGCAGTTGAGTTGAGTCAATTCGACATCACCTACCAGCCCAGGACAGCCATCAAAGCCCAAGCCATCGCGGACTTTGTTGTAGAATGCACTGGCCGAGCAGAGCAAGACCCGGAGGACGTGTGGAAGGTCCATGTGGATGAGGCCTCAGGGAAGTCCGGAAGCGGAGCTAGGGTGGTCATCCTCGACCCAACCCGGCATAAGCACCAATAATCCCTAAAGTTCACCTTTCCGGCGTCCAACAATGAAGCAGAATACAAAGCGGTGATTGCAGGACTGAAAAGTGCAGCTCAGCTCAGGGCACAGACAGTCGACTTGAGCACCGACTCTCAATTGGTTTCTAGTCAGATATCGGGAGAGTTTGAAGCCAAGGACAGTACTATGCTGGCCTACCTCAACAAAGTCAAGGATTTGACCTCAGCGCTCAGAAGGTTCACGATACAGCAGATTCCTAGGGAAGAGAATATGAAGTTTATGCCCTGTCCAGGTTGGCCTTGGGCGAGAGCCGACCTGCCCTGGTCCATGTGGAAGAAGTATCCGAACCCAGTATTCAGTTGGGGGTGCAAGCCGTAGCCGAGCTCAATCTAAGCCCAGATTGGACCAAACCAATCGTGGACTACCTGGAGGGGGGAATGACTCCAGAAGATGAAAAAGCAGCTCGGAAACTCATGAAACAGGCCTCAAGGTTTGTCATAATTGCCGGGCAACTCTATAAGAGAGCCTACACTTGGCCTCTCTTGAAATGTGTTGGACCCGAAGAAGGAAACTATGTATTCCGGAAAATTCATGAAGGGGTATGTGGAAACCACTTGGGAGGCAAAGCTTTGGCTCGGAAGGCATTAAGGCAAGGCTATTTCTGGCCAACCTTAGAGCAAGATGCCAAAGAGTATGTAAAAAAGTGCGACACCTGCCAGAGGTTCGCCAATGTACAGAGGAAGCCTGCGGTAGACCTCACAGTGATGATAAGCCCATGGCCATTCTATCAGTGGGGTCTAGTCATGTGCCCGTTGCCGACCGGTGTCAGCCAAAAGAAGCACGCTTTCGTAGCTGTAGACTACTTCACCAAATGGCCCGAGGCTGAAGGTGTTGCTAGAATAACATAAAAGGCAGCCTGAGATTTCGTATGGAAAAACATCATTTGCCGATTTGGGGTGCCAAAGGTCATCATCACTGACCACGGCAAGCAATTCGACAGTGCATACTTTCGAGGCAAATGTGCCGAGATTGGAATCGACCTCAGATTATCATCTATTGCTCACCCTCAAAGTAATGGCCAAGTTGAAAGAACTAACCAAATCATTTTGCAGGGCCTGAAAACCAAGTTGGAGGAAGCGAAAGGCCAGTGGGCATCAATTCTTCCCGAGGTGTTGTGGGCTCAGCTAACCAACACCAGCTCGGCAACGGGAGAATCGCCCTTCGAACTGACCTTCGGCACTCAAGCAGTGCTGCCAGTGGAGATCGGGTCTCCGACCAGTAGAACCGTCCACAGCGATCCAGAAATAAACGAAGCACGGATCCGTGAAGAGCTCGACCTCGCTGAAGAGCTTCGAGTTAAAGCTCAAATCAGAATGCTGGCCAGCAAAGCTGTCATGCAAAGGGCCTTTGCCAAACAGGTTAAGCCTAAACCTATTAAGGTTGGCGACCTCGTGCTCAGAAAGGCCATCTTTTCGCCGCGCTCCAGTAACAAGCTCTCCCCGACTTGGGAGGGACTCTACGAAGTCGTGAAAGAAGTCTGACCTGGGACCTTCTACCTCCGCGACAAGAACAGAAAACTGTTGAAGAACGCATGACACTCAGAACACCTGAAGCGATATTTTGTCTAAAAGGCCCCGAGCCGGAATATTTTGTAACGGCCCCGAGCCGAGAAATCTTGTAAAGGCCCCGGGCCAAGACATTGCTTGTACAAACTCAATACAATGCATCTTTACAAACAAGTGCAATGCCCGACCTGGGCACAAGCAACAAAACCAGAGCAATTCCCAATTCGGGCCCAAATTGCCTCAGCTACAAAGCTACTATTGACTCGGATTAACGCGGTGGCCACGCTTAATCGCGAGCTAATGGTCAAGAAGACCAGCTCGGACAAAGTTTCAGCTAGGGTATAATCGATAATAATTTGTTTTAAGTTTTGCCAGTTCGGATTGAGTTCCAACTCGGTATAATCCGGCTTCAGGTCGGTATGTTAGTTTGGAGTCCGAACTCGAGCTCAACATTTGTCTCAACATTAGTTTGACCAATTTTAAATCGGACTGACGAGTCTAGGTCGGCGAAGATTATACAGTTGCCCAATTAACCAGCTCGGATTAAGATGATAATTCATTAATCGCGTTCAGCTCGATTCATTACGCTTAAGTTTGAATGGTCCATTAAATTGGTCCGACCCCACTTACTTAAAAAAAAATTTGCGAAGAGAAAGGTACACGTGTACAAACTTGACCAAAACGCAAATAAAAATAAAATAGACATTTCATTAAATTGAAAAACGATTACACAAGCCCAACCAGGGCAGAATTACAAAAGCCCGACCCGGGCGACTTTACAAAATTACTTAGGAATAGCGGTGGAGGTGGTGGCCTAGGCTACGTCACCGATCTGGTCCATACCCTTCTGGACAAACTCCAGTACCTCCTTGGCCTGGGACGTCAGGTCGGCCGGTAGCTCAGGAATCTCCCAGAATTCCTAGGGCGGGGCCTCCAAGATCTCGATATAATCGTTCTTGGTGGCAAGGAGAAAGGTCTTCGCTCTCTCGCGAGCTGCAACTTGGCCTCAGAAATAGTACTCCAACTCGGCGTACCGGGCCATCACCCCACCCTCAGTGGCTAGCCAGTCCACAGCCTCTTGGCTGGACTTAAAGGCATCCACTGCCTTCTCCCCTCGCGGGCCGACCTGGTCCAAGAGGTCCTTAAGCTTCGCCTCGGCCTCACGCTTCTCCCGTTTATAGCGTTCAACGTCCTTGGCCGCAGCCTCGCGCCGGGACTTCTCGGCCTCGAGCTCTTTCTTTAGCCGGGCGATCTCCATCTCATCCGCTCCTTGCCTCTGGGCCGCATCTGCCCTGAAGGCCTCCAGCTCGGCTCGAGAATCTGTGTAGCGCTGCTCGAGCTCCACACAATAAGTCTGGGCCCAGGCAAGTAGGCCAGGTGCTGTAAGGATGTGGGACTCAGCCTGCGCGGAAGATAGCAAAGTGGTCAGTCAAAGTAATCAACAAAAGAGACCATGACGGCACGTCTAGATATGCCTTACTGTAACTATGGTCGTCCTCAGGTCAAGGGAAAGTTGCTCCGCAGGGACCGACACCGACTTGGGATCGCGGGCGACCTTTGTAGCCTCCACAAAATCCTTATTGGGAGGGCTCACCTCCGTGGCTTTGCCTTTCCCGGAGTACTAGGGCTGGGGCTGCTTCTTGTTGTCAGGACAGGATGCTGAGCGCTCAGGGATCGCCACACCCGAGCTCGCTCTCTTTGGCAAAGGAAAACCCGACGAGACCTCAGCGCCAACCTCCCGTACATGGCCCCCGGATCGCTGCCTCTGCTCTTGAGGGACGGAGCCCAAGCCAGACCGAGCTGAGGCTTCGCCACTGGCGTCGGGCTTTATCTTTCTCTGGATGTACGCGAGTTTTACCGTATCTGCCATGCCTGGCAAAACAAAGGAAAAGAAAGGTGAAAAATGGTCAATTACCAATCGAGAAAAGCAACGACAAACAAGGAGACGGGGAGGTCGGGCATTTATCCTGCGAACTGACCCTCTTCTGAGTTGGAATGAGCGTTCTCTTCAAGTTCGAGAAGTAAGTGGGGTTGCTCCTTGCTCAAGTCGGGTTCTCTCCCGAATAACTTGGATTTCCAGATCCTGTCCCACCTGAGGACACTATTGATATCGATCAGCATACCCGGCTCGGGCCTCAGCACCCTGACCTCGGCAAGTTCCTCTTTTGAAAGCTTGGGGTCCTCATTCAAAGTCTTTTTTAAGGAAATATTCCAATCCATCCTGCACCCCGGGTTCACGGCCGACCCGATCCAATAGTAGTCGTTGTGCCAGCCCTTGTTAGAGGAATGCCACTTGGTAAATATGGCATTGTTGACCCGAGCTGCGAAGTAGAACCAGCCTGGCTGCTTCGGGTTGGGCTTGCAAACAAAAAAATGCCTGAACCGGCTCAAGGTCGGCTCTATCCTCCTCTCAAGGCAAAACACGAAGAATGCCACCATTATGGCCCAACCGTTCGGTGACATCTGGCCCGGGCTAAGCTCAAAGTAATTCAAAATGCCGACAATGAAGCTGGGAAGTGGAAGCCGAACGACGTCGAAGGCGAGGTCATAAATAGTAAAGTGATCGGGCGGAGGATAGCAGGCAGCTTCATTCCGACCTGGGACTTTCAGTTTGTGGTGTCGGTCCACCGACTAGTCTCTCAGCCGAGCGTTAGCCATCTCAATGGTAGAATGGCACTCGCGCTTGTAACAAGCGAATAACTGTTCTACCCTCTTCCCCCGAACCGACGAACCACTGGCTATAGCTGAACTCCGGGGTCGGACTGCCCTAATCGGGACAGCTTCAGTCGGCTTCGATGCAGAAACTCCAGCTAGGTACTCATGAGGTATCTCGACCCCCTCCAACTGGTTCAATGGCTCGTCATCCTCCCTATCTCCCAAGTCTTCTAGGTCGGCCAAAGGATCCGCCTCTACCTCCTCTTGCGCCAGTCTGACCCCAATAACTTGGCAGTCATCATCGCTCTCCCCGGGCCCAGATTTTTTAGCCGGCCCTGAAGACGAACTGGTACTCTCTCCACCCTAGTCCCTATTTGAGGTAGATTCCGAGCTCGATGGACTCTCATCTCCACCGTAGGACCTCACTTCCATAGCCTGAGAATCTTCCGACTCCGACCTCCCCATCCTGTCTACAGACTAAATATAAATGTACAGGAATGACTAAAGGGAGTCGGGATGTACCTACTGCTCTTGAATGCGGAGTGCGACCGATCAAGCTGGCTCCGAGCTGACAAATCCCGAGAAGATTCCTTCCGAGCTAATTGCGTCCGACCACTCTGGTGTCCGACCTAAAATTCTCGAGAGATTGAAAGCGAAGTGTGAAATGAATCTCGGATGCTAAGGCCCTATTTATAGGCATCCCTGAAAGTCGCCTCGGGTAGCCCGAACGTCGCGTCTCGTCAGAACCGCCAGGTGACGTGTTAGTCATCTAAAGGGCGTGCACTGCTGACGTGGCCATCCCAACTCTGTTGGGGTCGGGCTCTCGGGAAAAAACTCAACTCTAGATCTCACCCCCTCGATCTCAACTTGGGGGGGGGGGATTGACGAGGGGTAACCGAGCTGGGGTGAGTTACCAATGCCGACCTGAGACGTGCTAATCTGAGTCGAGCCCAGCGCATTCAGCTAAATGCCCAACCGAAATGCTGACCCGACCCTGAAAAACCCCGACCTCAGTGCCAGCTGCTCTTATGGGATATAAAGCACTAATAGGATATAAAGCTGCACCGTATTAAATGCTGTCAGACTGACGAGTCTAGGTCGGTGACGATTAAACAGTTGCCCAATTAACCAGCTCGGATTAGGATGATAATTCATTAATCGCGTCCAGCTCGGTTCATTACGCTTAAGTTTGAATAGTCCATTAAATTGGTCTGACCCCACTTACTTAAAAAAAAAAAATTGCGAAGAGAAAGGTACACGTGTACAAACTCGACCAAAATGCAAATAAAAATAAAATAGACATTTCATTAAATTGAAAAACGATTACACAAGCCCAACCTTGGCAGAATTACAAAAGCCCGACCCGGGCGACTTTACAAAATTACTTAGGAGCAGCGGTGGAGGTGGTGGCCTCGGCTACGTCGCCGATCTGGTCCATACCCTTCTGGACAAACTCCAGTACCTCCTTGGCCTGGGACGTCAGGTCGGTCGGTAGCTCAGGAATCTCCCAGAATTCCTAGGGCGGGGCCTCCAAGATCTCGATATAATCGTTCTTGGTAGCAAGGAGAAAGGTCTTCGCTCTCTCGCGAGCTGCAACTTGGCCTCAGAAATAGTACTCTAACTCGGCGTACCGGGCCATCACCCCACCCTCAGTGGCTAGCCAGTCTACAGCCTCTTGGCTGGACTTAAAGGCTTCCACTGCCTTCTCCCCTCGCGGGCCGACCTGGTCCAAGAGGTCCTTAAGCTTCGCCACGGCCTCACACTTCTCCCGCTTATAGCGTTCAACGTCCTTGGCCGCAGCCTCGCGCCGGGACTTCTCGGCCTCGAGCTCTTTCTTTAGCCGGGCGATCTCCATCTCATCCGCTCTTTGCCTCTGGGCCGCATCTGCCCTGAAGGCCTCCAGCTCGGCTCGAGAATCTGTGTAGCGCTGCTCGAGCTCTACACAGTAAGTCTGGGCCCAGGCAAGTAGGCCAGGTGCTGTAAGGATGTGGGACTCAGCCTGCGTGGAAGATAGCAAAGTGGTCAGTCAAAGTAATCAACAAAAGAGACCATGACGGCACGTCTAGATATGACTTACCGTAACTATGGTCATCCTCAGGTCAAGGGAAAGTTGCTCCGCCAGGACCAACACCGACTTGGGATCGCGGGCGACTTTTTTAGCCTCCACAAAATCCTTATTGGGAGGGCTCACCTCTGTGGCTTTGCCTTTCCCGGAGTACTAGGGCCGGGGCCGCTTCCTGTTGTCAGGACAGGATGCTGAGCGCTCGGGGATCGCCACACCCGAGCTCGCTCTCTTTGGCAAAGGAGAACCTGACGAGACCTCAGCGCCAACCTCCCGCGCATGGCCCCCGGACCGCTGCCTCTGCTCTTGAGGGACGGAGCCCAAGCCAGACCGAGCTGAGGCTTCGCCACTGGCGTCGGGCTTTATCTTTCTCTGGAGGTACGCGAGCTTTACCGTATCTGCCATGCCTGCAAAAACAAAGGAAAAGAAAGGTGAAAAATGGCCAATTACCAATCGAGAAAAGCAACGACAAACAAGGAAACGGGGAGGTCGGGCATTTATCCTGCGAACTGAACCTCTTCTGAGTTGGAATGAGCGTTCTCTTCAAGTTCGGGAAGTAAGTGGGGGTGCTCCTCGCTCAGGTCAGGTTCTCTCCCGAATAACTTGGATTTCCAGATCCTGTCCCACTTGAGGACACTATCGATATCGATCAGCATACCCGGCTCGGGCCTTAGCACCCTGACCTCGGCAAGTTCCTCTTTTGAAAGCTTGGGGTCCTCATTCAAAGTCTTTTTTAAGGAAATATTCCAATCCATCCTGCACCCCGGGTTCACGGCCGACCCGACCCAATAGTAGTCGTTGTGCCAGCCCTTGTTAGATGAGTGCCACTTAGTGAATATGGCATTGTTGACCAGAGGTGCGAAGTGGAACCAGCCTGGCTGCTTCGGGTTGGGCTTGCAAACAAAAAAATGCCTGAACCGGCGCAAGGTCGGCTCTATCCTCCTCTCAAGGCAAAACACGAAGAATGCCACCATTATGGCCCAACCGTTCGGTGACATCTGGCCCGGGCTAAGCTCAAAGTAATTCAAAATGCCGACAATGAAGCTGGGAAGTGGAAGCCGAACGACGTCGAAGGCGAGGTCATAAATAGTAAAGTGATCGGGCGGAGGATAGCAGGCAGCTTCATTCCGACCTGGACCTTCAGTTTGTGGTGTCGGTCCACCGACCAGTCTCTCAGTCGAGCGTTAGCCATCTCAATGGTAGAATGGCACTCGCGCTTGCAACAAACGAATAACTGTTCTACCCTCTTCCCCCGAACCGACGAACCACTGGCTGTAGCTGAACTCCGGGGTCGGACTGCCTTAATCGGGACAGCTTCAGTCGGCTTCGATGCGGAAACTCCAGCTAGGTACTCATGAGGTATCTCGACCCCCTCCAACTGGTTCAATGGCTCGTCATCCTCCCTATCTCCCAAGTCTTCCAGGTCGGCCAAAGGATCCGCCTCTGCCTCCTCTTGCGCCAGTCTGACCCCAATAACTTGGCAGTCATCATCGCTCTCCCCGGGCCCAGATTTTTTAGCCGGCCCTGAAGACGAACTGGTACTCTCTCCACCCTGGTCCCTATTTGAGGTAGATTCCGAGCTCGATGGACTCTCATCTCCACCGTAGGACCTCACTTCCATAGCCTGAGAATCTTCAGACTCCGACCTCCCCATCCTGTCTACAGACTAAATATAAATGTACAGGAATGACTAAAGGGAGTCGGGACGTACCTACTGCTCTTGAATGCGGAGTGCGACCGACCAAGCTGGCTCCGAGCTGACAAATCCCGAGAAGATTCCTTCCGAGCTAATTGCATCCGACCACTCTGGTGTTCGACCTAAAATTCTCGAGAGATTGAAAGCGAAGTGTGAAATGAATCTCGGATGCTAAGGCCCTATTTATAGGCATCCCTGAAAGTCGCCTCAGGTAGCCCGAACGTCGCGTCTCGTCAGAACCGCCAGGTGACGTGTCAGCCATCTAAAGGGCGTGCACCGCTGACGTGGCCATCCCAACTCTGTTGGGGTCGGGCACCTCCAGCTCTGGAAAAAACCCAACTCTAGATCTCACCCCCTCGATCTCGACTTGGGGGGAGGGGATTGACGAGGGGTAACCGAGTTGGGGTGAGTTACCCATGCCGACCTGAGACGTGCTAATCTGAGCCAAGCCTAGCGCATTCAGCTAAATGCCCAACCGAAATGCTGATCCGACCCTAAAAAACCCCGACCTCAGTGCCAGCTGCTCTGATGGGACAAAAAGCACTAATAGGACATAAAGCTGCACCGCATTAAATGCTGTCAGACTTGAATTTAGTATAAATAGAGCTCCACCCTCTTAATTTAAGAGGTAACTCGTCATTAAATGCTCTCAGCTACCTAGCCAGCTCGGACATACTAATCATTCGTGCGCCCGAGGGGAAAATCTGGGTCATCACCCCGCTTTTTCCTTCTTTTCCTTGTGTAGGTCTGGTAGCCGACCAAGAAAGTACAGCTCGGAGGCCAACCTGAAAAGTTCAGCTCGGCGCAAGTAGCTCCCAACTTCAACTGTGAGATTTTCAACCTCGACAGGGAAGGGACAATTTTTTCATGTAAAAGCTATGGAAAAGAGGAAGTCTTATTGTAAGATTTGATATACTATTCGATACAAATAAATATATTTCTAGTTTCATCCATAGATAAAATCAAGCGTTTGTTTTGGATGATTTGACCATAGAATTAATTGATCATCTCGTTTTAGATCCATAAATAGTATTTTTAAAATAATAAGAAAACATATAATAATAACGTTTTTTTAGAAATTAAATTTTCTGATGAGATAAGTTAAAAACCTGATGTCAAAAGTTAGTTTTCCAGAAAATACTTTTATTTAGGATTGTTTTTCAAATGCAAAGTGAAGGATTCATGAGCTCTAATTATTTTCTCAACTTGCTAAATCTATCTCAAGTGAATGAAACAGTAAAAATATCGTCAAGTTACAAATCAATTATTATAAACTTCTTTCAAGTTAAGTTATTAGACATATATAATGTCGCACTCCCAAAATTTATCAATATGAATTTGGGGAATGAAACCGTCGCATACTTAAGAAAGAATGTCATTCATAACCCTGCAAGTACTTTCATACAAAAATCTTGAAAAAAAGATTATTAAGTTACATTTCAGAATAAAATGAAACATATCAAGAAGACCATGTCTAGAGTGAAAATTATAACTTGTAAATAAATGATTTCTTAAGCCAACAAGAAGAAGTTGCACGCACCAAGGAATCGTAACAATTTGTTTGGCATGGTGAGAACCCAATGAAGGCCGTCTATAAAATCAAAGACGGACAAGGAGTATTACAATGTTGTAAACTATTTGAAAAAAAAAAAATAGCAAAAAAATAAGGGTGCAAAAAATAGATATATAGTACCAGAAAAAAAAAATACATCTTAATTAATACTATAGGTAAAATAGCCAAAAACAACAACTAAAGAGTGAAAATTAAGCAATCCCCTTAAAAAATCCTTTATAATCAACGGGGATTTAAATATCTCAATATAGTCAAATAAGTCAATACTAAAGTTAAAATTTACTAGAAATTCTATTTTAACAACATATATTCATGATTTATATTGAAAGACGGAAGTCTCAACTTACCTTTCTTTCTTTTTTTTTTGTTAGAAAAGTAAAATGATTCATTAAAGCTCAACTCAACTCAAAATCTCTATGCCAGTTTCCACCTATTACTAAGTTCAACATTGATAATACTCCTCTTAAACTCCTTACAAAAACCTATTAAAGGGCAAAAGTCATCATAGCACCTCCACCACACCGAAACACAACTACACCAGCTCCATACACGAAAATCCAACATTAAATTGCAGGCCAAATAAATTAGCTTGTAAAGTAACCCCTAATTTCTCACTGCTACATTTCATAACATTCTTCATCTAAATGAGGTATTTGTTACTATAGCTCCTATCTCAAACTTTAATAATAATTTAAGTTACAATTTTTCTAATTCTGTCATTGTTTTTTTTTTTTTTTTCACAAAACATATTCATGATATTACACATAATCTCTTAGAAAATCATGCAGAATCTCAACGTTCTTGGTCCTAGTATGGTGGTGCAAAAGATTTAACAAATAAGTGAATACTAGAGGTAGCATTACTTTGCTTGATTTATAAAGGTATCATCACTTTAACTTCTTTTTATTGAAAATGAATTTCAAGAGAAAAAAAAAAAAAAATCCTACAATGCAGTGTTGTAAAACATGACGCATTTGACATGCTTATAATTCAAACCTATATTGACAATATTATATTTTGTTCGACTAATTAATTTTGTGCTTAGAATTGTCCAAGTTGATACAAGGTGAGTATGATATGAGTATGAAGGCAAACTCAACTTTATTTTGGAACTACAAATCAATCGAAGTAAAAGCTTTGTAATCCCAAAATGAAGTTGAGTTCTCCATCGGCACAAATTTAATTAGTAGGACAAAAAGTAATATTATCAACATAGGTTTGGATAAGCTCATCATTGTAGGACTTTTTTTTCTCTTGAAAATCATTTTCAATAAAAAGAAGTTATTAATATTTGATTATTTTATATGAAATTGTGGGTGCTTGTTGTAAACAAAAACTTTCTTAAATTTGAAAAGATGGTCCAGTCTTGTTTGTTAAAGTTTTTAACTCTCCCTCTCAACATTGTAATCGTTAATCGACCCACTAATAAATCGAGATTTGACCCACTAGTGCTCGAACAATGCTTAAACAAATCTTTTTAATTAAAAATATATATAATAAATAAATGATAAATTAAAGATTCAAATATAAAATTACCCCAAATTTTATTAAATTAAAATTGAAACATCTATTTTATGACACTGAAAGTACAAAGATTATTAGAACAAATGGAAAAGACATATATACTTCACGAATTGTTATTACTTTGGTTCGTAAAATTGGTAGTGAAAATCAGTAAATGACTGAATGATAATAAATAAATAAAAAAGTAAAAAACAATTATATGCCATGAATCTTGAAGATTACTCTTGATGTTTTTATAATTCTTGTATCTTGATATGCATTTGCTAATTTTCTTCAATAGTACCGTTGGTCTAGGCATTGTCATATAATCAGAGCAACTCTTCAACTATCAAAAGCTACAATTCGTTAGCAACAGTTGAACTCCAATTTGCTATTATTGAATAAAAACCCTTTCTGATAATGTGTATTAAGTTGGGAAAAATATGCTTCAATTCAGGAGTTTGTGTTGTAAGTATGACACGTGACCTCTACACAGAATCACTACATGTTTCACAACCGAATGATATAAATGTCGAACAATAGTTTTTGTCTAAGTTGGGACTCTTTCTACTGGATGGTACAAAGTTAAATGTTGCAATTCTATTAAGACATCCCATCAATTAGTAGTTATTTCTTTAAGCATTGTTTTGCAATCTAATCAGTCACTTGATCACCCTATCTTTTAATAAATTGGAATTGAGGACTGCCATTTGAACAGCCAATTAGCTAAGTTATTGATATCCTAGATGATTATTTGAATCTTAGCTGATTTCATTAGTATTTTTTGAGAGGGCTCTGATTATACGTTTAGAGTAGGAAAAATCATTAAAACAATTATTGTCTAAAAATGATCAATACTTTGTGTCTGGTGTGTGTATCTCACACCATACGTTAAATACTGAGCGATTAAGAGACTTGTCCGTTTAGAGTCCGACCAAAAGATGAAGTACATTGTCTAGCAAAGATGTATGCATACCTGAGTGCCATGGTAGGGATCATACAGGAAGAACTATCAAGGGACATGCTTGGAAGTATGTGATCATTTTGCTGAATTCCACCCTTTTTTGTCTACTCATGGCAGTAAACTCTTTTCCTCTTCTTTTTTGCTTTTTTTTTTTTTCTTGACCCATTCATCAGTTATCAAATTCTCGCATGATTTTTGAAAAACTCACAGAACTTAACTATTATGATTATCTTTGCTACATTACTATCTTATAAGAGAGATTTAATAATGATATACTATTCAAATGAATTCATTGTAATTACATCATCAGTCATTATGCTGTTCAGATCAATTCATTGTAACTATATTATCAGTCGTTATTATTAGATGTCACTTATAACGTTATAAGTTTACAATGTTAAAGAATCCTCATCCTCCTATTGTGAGAGTATTGTTGGACATACTCTATAATTAAAGTGACTCCCTTGTGTCCAATGGCAGATTTAAAGTGCATTTCCAGTTAGTCCAAAAAATGTTAAAAAATTTATGTATTTTTTGTTAAAATGATTAAATATTTATGTATTTTAGTTAAAAAAATTAATTAGCCTAGAGAAAAAAATTGTACTTATAAAGTCTAAAATTTATGTATTTTAGCATCTATTAAAAAGAATCCCTGGATTCGCCCATACTCGTGCATGTATGTTAGTTCTTTCTCAAACAATTGAGAGTTTTGAGTATTATGCATCAAAGGCAACATACCTTTTCAAAATGAGTCCATAACATGCATAACTTTGATACTTTCTCAAACCAATTAATGAGTTTTGAGTAGTATGAATCTAAATATATAATATGTTTAACGCAGGAACGAAAGAACATTAAAAATGTCACCATACTAGAATATAAGCTAAATTTGCCACATACAATAGGAAAAAAAAATGAAAAAACATGCCCTTGTCAGCTTGGCTTTCAAGAATGACATGGCTTTTGCAAGCAAAGAACATCAATTGAAACACCAATGAGGTTTCAACATATAATTATTGAGAGGTGAGAACATAATTTGTTTGTCCTTTTTATTTTTCCTTTTTAAGTTTAGGAATTAACAGAAAAAAATGACACTATTAACAATACTATCTTAAATTTCTAGAGATCAAAGTATAAAAGATGAACCATAGTAGCTTTAAATTGGGGTTACTTCTGAAATTCACAAAGTGCCTCTTCAAAATAGGCAGATTTTACTATAATCTCTTACAAATACAAATATAAACTATGTAGATATGGCAAGAATAGAAGTTAAAAATAAAGACAATTACTCGAAATATGGGCAAGTTTCAAATAGACAATCTTTGAAGTTTTAGGGGCTTAATATTACCATATTAAGAATTACTACTGAGAAATTAATATTTGGGTCATCAATGAAATAATTAATGTGAAAAATAACGAGTTATAAATTATTGATATAATAATTATTGAATCCGCTCATAACATTATGATATCATTAAAGGAAACTTACCTAAATACAAGTAGCAAAGCAGAAAATATCACAAAAACAAGAAAAATGCTCTGCTAACAGAAACATGTCCTATAAAATCCACAATGCAAACAAACTCATAACTAACTCTTCACTCTTCCCTGAGCCCGCCAATTATAAATTGCCACGTGTCCCACCTTATATTTCCCGCCAAAAAAAACCCGTCTACAATAATAATACAGTTATAAAACTATCTCCACACCTCTCAATTCACTTATAACAAAATGAACAACACAACACAACAACAACAACAACAACAACAACAACGGCAACAACACAGGAGGAGAGAACAAGCAAGAAAAATGGCTTCAACCACCACCATTCTCCTCCCACTCACCCTCCTCATCCTCTTCCTCCTCCACCTCACCGCCGTCAAAACCCAAAAACCACCACCACCACCACCACCTTTCAAGAAACCACCGCAAGCCCTCCTCAACGCCGCCGAGACACTCTCGAATTCAGGCTACAATGCCATGTCCCTTACTCTCCAACTCATCCTCACTGACTCAACTCTTTCACTCCACTCCTCCACCACCACCACCACCACGACGTCTCACTCCCACCCTTCCCTCACCATCTTCACCCCACCCGATGCGGCTTTCGCGGCGAGAGGCCAGCCTTCTCTCTCACTCCTCCTCCTCCACTTCTCCCCTCTCTCTTTCTCCCTCTCCTCCCTCTCTTCCCTCCCTTTCTCCACCAAGATTCCCTCTCTTTCCCCTTCAAATTCCCCTCTCTTCATCACTTCTTCGCCTTCTGATCCTCAAATCTCCATTAATAATGTCAAGGTTGTTAACTCGCCGTTGTATGATGATGGCTCTGTTATAGTTTTCGCCATTGAAGACTTCTTTGATCCCAACTTTAAGCTACCTAATGCTTCTCAGAAACCGAAAAATCCCACCCCTGAATGCGTCGATCTCAACCCCTTTTCGGGCTTTTTGGACGCTTCAGCTGTGTTGAAGTCGAGAGGGTACTCGATTATGGCCTCTTTTCTTGATTTGCAGTTAATGGGGTTTGTGAAATTCCCTTCTTGGCCTATCAAGTTGACTGTTTTTGCTCCTGAGGATGAGGTTTTGGTCAAGTTTTCAGGCGATTTTCTGGGCTATACTTCCTTGTTTTTAAGGCATTTGTTTCCTTGTAAGCTGTCTTGGGTTGAGCTCAATGAGATCAAAAATGGTACTCTGTTTAAGGACTATGTGGATGGGTTAAGTATCAAGATTGAGAGGACTGATAAAGAAGTTCTTGTTAATGGTGTGGAGATCACGTTTCCGGATATGTACTATAGTGATTGGCTTGTTGTTCATGGAATTCGCGATGTGATTGCTTTGCCAGTGGATGGTTCTGAGGAAGAAATGGAGCTGGAAGAGGAGAACGATGATTCTGAGGAGTCCTTGGCCCCGGATCGCAACGAATTTTGAAGTCTTACTATGAATTTTTACCAAAGAATCTGAGTGTTAGTGAATGTGGATACTGGATTAGTATATGATCTAGTGATGCATAGTTGAAAAGAATTTCAATATTAATCAATTCCAATTGCATTTACTGATTTTCAATAGTTTCTTTACTTCTTGGGACTAATTAGTATATGTTGTATGTGATGTGCAGTTGAATGGAATTTTGATATGATGTGAATTTTGAAGTCTTGACTATGAATTTTCACCAAGAATTGAAGTGTTTGTGAATGCAGATATTGGCTTACTATATGATGTATGTGATGTGTAGTTGAATGGAATTTTGATATGATTCGAGTCCAATACATTTACTGATTTTCATTAATTTCTTTAGTTCTCGGCTTAGTTTATGTTGTATGTGATGTGTTGTTGAATAGAGTTTTGATATGATGTGAATTTTGAAGTATTGACTATGAATGTTTAGCAAGAATTCGAATTGTTTGTGAATGCAGATATTGGCTTAGTATATGCCTGCCGAGCTGCCTCTCTTCGCCATTCGATGCTTCCACCTTCCCTTTCTATAACATTATGCTCTAGAGGAGATTGACCCTTCCCCAAGTCGGGATGAGTAGTTAAATGGCATTATGATATGAATCATGTCCAATGCATTTACTGATTTTTAGTAATTTCTTTAGTTCTTGTCTTTGTATATGTTGTATGTGATGTGTAGTTGAATGGAATTATAATGTGATGTGAATTTTGAAGTCTTGGCTATGAATTTCAATCTGAGTGTTTGTGAATGTGGATGTTGGCTTAGTGTCTGATGTATGTGTGATGTCTATTGTGTAGTTGAATGTAGTTATGATATGATGTGAAATGAATCAATGCCAATATATTCACTGATTTTCAGTAATTTCTGTAATTTATGAAGAATTGCTTTGATTAGCAGATTGATAGTTGAGTATTCAGCAAATTGAATGTTCCAATTGAAACAATGCATGGTTTATAGCAGGATGATTTATGTGCCAGCATATCAGTTTTACCATTGTACTTTAATGTCAAGTCATGGACTAATTTCTTCAGCCCTTTTTCTATGTGTTGGTGTTCTATATGACCGACAAAAGACTCGACTTGTTAGATATTACAGATGAGCACCATGCCGAATTTCCTTACCATATTCTTCTCTTCCACTTTTGTAAATATGAGTTCACCTGGTACTAGTAGCTTTATCGGAGAATTTATCATCTTATTAGGAGCCTTCTAAAGAAATAGCTTAGTAGCCACATTAGCAGCGCTTGGGATGATTTTAGGCACGGCCTATTCCCTTTGGTTATATTGTTTATAGGGAACAAAAAAAAAAAAAAAATTGTGATTGAGTATACTTATATCCCATCCTTGACTTTGATCAGCAAAATGATGAAGGGATTGTGTTCAAGTACAAGTTTGTGAACCATCTAATATTTTAGGCCATAGTCTTGCAACTGCAATAAGAAGCTAATGGATAGCAGATAATTGCAGGTTATATTGTAAATTATGTTGTTTCATGTATCTTTAAATCCTGCGCACCCGACTTATTATTGCAAATATTCACAACTTTGCTCAAAAGATAACTCTAGATTGATATCTTAGATCTTCCCCTACCCCTCCTACGAGGTACTATCTCCATACATTGACATCTTCTAATAGGTGACTCCACAAGTCGTCGCTTAACATATCCATACTATCCTCTATCCCACAACTGTTTAAGAAGCTCATGACATAATTAATCAGGTGGCAGAAACATAACACCTTTACACACAGCTAAATTGGTTTCAAATTAGGAAGAATGATCAAAACCAGACATATATTAGATGGCTAATGAAGAAAAATAAAGACACCAAAATATGTCAGCCTAGAGTATTCTATGAATACATAGTTTGATGCATAGATTACATTTGGTATTTAACAATGAAGTATGATACAGTCTCTTCGAGCACTCTCATTTCTTTGTCTCGTCTTAGTTTCAGCAGCAACCTCTGCTGAAGAAACAGGACAGAAGCAACATGAGTTGATCAAGGTCCCTTCTGATGCAATTGATCTTTATCACAATGCAGAAGCATTACAAGGTGCATCCAAACCAGTCCAAAAGCCTTATCTCACTAGGTCGTGTTGACTAAGTTACGAGTTGCATCCCCCTTGGGGAAATTAATACAAAGGCCCAGGCTACATAGTCAAAATTAAGCCTTCTCTAAATGTAGTTGTTCAGCTTCAATAAGCCACCAAAAATTTTGTCCTCCTAACCTTAGCCCATTACTTGAATTTTCCTTAATTTGTCAACCTTCTGAGTCAAACTCAGAACAATATCCTTCTTCCCCTCATCAAGAAGAGCTTGCTTTAAATTACTAAACATCGGATTGGGAGGCCTAATACCCATATCCAGCATCTCTTCAAAGTATTTGCACGCGTCATCCAACTTATTCTCATGGCACAGACTGTTAATCAACGTCGAGAACATATGCATTCCAGGAAGAACTCCCTTGGCCTTCATCTGATTCCATACCCGCACAGCCATATCCGTCCTATCCTCATTGCAAAACATTCTCACAATGATCTCGTATGTACTCACAGTCGGCTCACACCCTGGCTCGTCACTCATTTTCTGAAAAACAGAGTAAGCCTCTTTTCTCCTCCCAATCTTCACAAGATGATGAAGAATTATATCATACGTCCGTGCATTAGGACCTACTCCGCGTTTCTTCATCTCCTCAACTATCCGATAAGCATCATACATCCTCACTGACCAACAATACGCTCCAACAACCGCATTATAAGTGGGTGCCTCAAGCAGATAACCACTAGCCTTAGCAAGCTCAAAAAACTTGAGAGCCTCATCCAACCTCCTCTCTGAACCTAACCCATTGATCAATGTACAGTACACGTGAGGCGTCGCCTTAATGTTCTGTCTTTCCATCTCATGGTACATTTCAATCGCCTTATCATACTTCTTCGCCCTACAATAAGCATTGATCAAAATTCCATAACTAACAACATCCGGCTCAAATCCATTCGCCTTCATCTCGCGATAAACCTCATCTAACCTCAACAAATTCTGCTCCTTTCCCCACCCTTCTAACAATATCGTATACGACTTAATATCGGGCTTAAACTTATTATTTTTCCACTTATCAAACACTACCTGTGCTCTCTCAACATGCCTAGACTTACTCAAAGTATCAATCAACCTATTGTAATCACTCAACTCTAGCTTCAACCCATACTTCTCCATCCTCTCAAATGCAACTATTGCCTCATTCACTTTCCTCGCCCTCGCGTATCTTCGCGACACAAGGGCAAAAGAGTCTTTTACCAACAACCCATTCTTTTTCATTTCATCTATCAAAATCCACACCATTTTGAACTGCTTAATCTTTCCTAAAGCTTCAATCAAAGCATTGTAACACTCTGAAGTAGGCTTAAACCCCTTCTTTTTTTCGGCCCACCGAAAAAACGACAAGCCCAGCAGGCCTGCATTGCTAAGCTTTTTCAAAACCTGTTCAACTAAATAGGATGAAATCTTGGTAGAAACAGAAGTCAACGCAGAGTCAACGGCTTTCGAGTCGCGAAGATTCGACAAAATCTTGCAGATTTTCTCTGCTTGTATGGTGATTTCAGGGGAATTCGCATCTGGGTTTTGGTTATTGTGATCTAATTTGATGTGGGTGTTGCCTAAATTGAAGTTGTGAAGTGATTTGTAAAGGGTGTGAGTGATGTTCTTTTGTGGTGGAAAAAATGGGTTTAAGTGAGAATTGTGTGTGAAGTTAATTGAGTTTTGATGATGATTAAGATGGGTTAGTAATGATTTGTTGTTAATGGTGGTTTGATTTGGTGAGGTGAGAAGAGTGGTGTAGTAGAAGAGAGAAATGGTGTTTTTGTTAGGTGAATGGTAGGGTTTTTCAAGGGTTTTGGGCAAGCGAGAGAGGAATTGAAAGAGACCCATTTTTGGGTGGAACGGGGTCCCTATTACAGGAGCTTAAGAAATATGGGAGGAATAAGGACGTTAATGGTTTTTTTTTTTTCCTTTAAATTTAATCCACCGTTCGGTAGCAAAATCGATTATATAATCACCTTTCGATGGAATGATTTAGCTTCTTTATCTTCTTTTTTTTTTTTCCTTTTTTTTTTTTGATAAGAAACGAGATATCAATAATGTATTAATTAAATATCTTAGAGTCATATTTTTATTTTTGTCTCTTTTCACAAAGACAGAAAACATGTAATGTTATGGAGGCTAGATTACTAATTGGAAGTGTTTACCTTCTAACAACTTTATTACAATCTGTGGTTCTCTTTCTATCATGAGATGTCTAATGTCCAACTTCATAACTTTCCAGAGTCCAAATTTTTGGAGTAGATTTTAGTATTGATGTATTTAATTCTTGAAAAAACTATTAAGATAATAATAAACTTTATCAAAAGTATTATTACATATAGTTCATGTTTTTCTGTATCATGGAGTAAAGTTATGTACATCTACCTTTCTTAAACCTTGTTATTTGTGAGAATGTGAGTCTGCATATGACTATATAAAACATTTGTAATTTTAAGACTCTATATTCTTGTATTTTGCATGCTTAATTGAATATATTGTCGGTTTACAAAGTGCTTAATGTTTGCGTTATTCGATCATTTACAGCATATTTGAGGAAAATTGATTTTTACAGTGAAAATGCATAAAATAGGTAAAAGTATTATTTCAAAGAAATATTTTGGAAAATATTTGAGATAGTAGAATTTGTCTTCTACTTTTTTCATTTGGGGTAAAAGAGGTCAAAAGATGTGGAACTATGGTACTCTTCTTCTTTTACCTTTCTCTTTGTTTTTTCTTCTCTCTTTGGATTATTTCCACTTTGCTCCACTAAATTTTAGAGGTAGAAAGATACTTTAGTCCTCAATTTTCATCTTGTCCACTGACTTTCCTCAATTTCCTTTTTTGGATTCCTCATAGAATTAGTGGAACTATTAGAAGCATGTTGATTACCCTTACGGCATGAGTATGCCAATAATCATTCGATTTAATGGGTAATCTCAAGTTATACAATACTTCCTAAACGTGAAAATATTCAAAACAAGTAGGGTTCAGAAAAATTATGTACCCCCATTAAAATGGAACACATGTCACTATAACACTCACTTATATATGACTGGTTGTTTAGCCGTTTCAATTTTTTATTTTTTTTCCTGACAATACCCTTCATATTAGCTTTGCATGATTTTTCAACTAGCTATGCACACAGAGACAAAATCCATCTATTATGAAATTGTTACTTCTTGAAGTTATTTGTTGGTGAACTGTGTTGATAAAAGAAATTGGAATAATCCTAAAGTTAGCTTAGTGATAGAGCACTCGAGGCGTGAACGATAAACTTACTCATATCTCAAGTTTGAATCAATAAAAAAATTAAACCTTTTAGAGGTCAATTCTAATAAACCTTATGTCTAACTAATTTCAACCATACATCCTCTACATGTATGAGGTGTCTCAAGGTTTAATGACCCCTAGTATGATCCAAAGAACTTTCCAATGGAGGGTTCCATCATTGAAAAAGAAGAAAAGAAAAAGAAAGGGCAAAATCTGTCCATAAGAATTGAGCATTCAGCTTAATTTCCTACTCTTTTTTTTTCTGTCAAGAATAGCAGTAATATATATTAACAATAGTAAGCCAAATACAAAAGTGGGTCAACACATCATAACTTAAAAAATAAAATACAAAACATATGGACCCAAGTTCAAACCCAAAGAACATATCTTACAACAAACGAAATGGGCTAGACCAACAAGCCAATACCCAACGACACAAACCTTATCTCAACTTGTAATTCACAACAACTACTAGTCGTCGCTAGGAATCAACGACGACGACATTGACAGTGCCAAACGAACACCATCAAGCAACACCATAAACTGAGGTGAGGACTCAACCTCCTATTCAACCAAAAATATAAGTGCGTCAGAGGCGAGCTAGGAAAGGGCGTGAGGTGTGTGACACGCCACCTCGCCGCAAGCTACACAACACCAGGACCTCCAAAAGCCGCTGACATGATAGAGTCCAAGCAAGAGTGGTGGAAATGCAGCCCACCAATAGACTTCCGATAACACCAGCGTATGTGGTGGTCATCAACACATAGACAGATGAAAGAGTAATAGAGTTCAACGCTTGACCAACACCAACAAACCGCGAGCCTTGATCACCGGTGCAAGCAAAATCAGCAAAAGAGAGATTGGCTCCTCCATTAAAAGAGAAGCAAAAAGTTGGCACACCACATAAAGAAAAACACAGCACGCACACCAAAAACTTGGCCCGACAGCAACCCAAAACAACCCAGATCCACAACTAGAGAAGAGACCCACATACCAACACAACTCCAAACCAGCCTTAAATCCTCTAGAGCGACATCACACGTGCAAAAGAAGGAAAAAACAAAAAGAAGCCCAAATCTGAAAATATATATCACAATAGAGCTAAGAGAATAGAGAAGAAGTAAAAGAGAGAAGGGTAGAGGGGAAAGAGATAGAAAGAGGGGGAGTAGGGTAATGGAGCGGTGCCGCTAGAGAGAAATTGGGGCATGGAAAACCGGGATAGAGCTAGCGAGGTTAAGCACTTAATCACCGACTTGTGAAACGTTTAGGTCAAATGGAAGACAAATTTAATGTGAAACGTGTTAATATTACACGATCAACTCGTACTATAACAGGGCGTGTCAAATAAATCATATAAGGTAAGATACATGATTGTGTAGAAGACATACAGATGGAGATTCCTCTTATTTGATGAATGAATTTTGGTGGATGATTTACAAAATAAATACTCTCCAAAGCCACTCACAAACAACAGTATCCTGGAACAAATCCTCGTTCCCTCTTCAGCTGCAGCCTTCTTATGAACACTGAATAGGCGCCTGACAAGAAGAATCTCCCGAAAAGAATTGTATGCGAAGAACAACGAATGCAGCTCTGGTTTAAGGTATTGGACTTGTTTCTGTAACCGATACAACACGGTTCTTGGACTCAATTGCTTCTTTCTGTTTGTCATCTACACTGGTTTGACTGTGACTTCCAATCATCGAGAAGTTTGTTTATAGACTCTTGCAAGTTCTTGAAATGAGGGCTTGGCTTCAAATCATTAACTTCACCCCACTGAGAGCATGGATCCATCAACCAGCTCCTCCTGCCGCCTGTGCACCATGCCCCTGGTGCAGCTCGGTTGGGGCCACGTTTAAGGATCTTCTCATCAACCATATCCAGAACTGGATTGTCTTTCTGAAACTGCCTAGCGAAAGCAGCTCCACTTTTTATCATCTGCTCAAAATTTGATGTGTCAAGGTTGTGAGGCTCCATCTTTGGAGGGTTATCCCATACCATAAATCTCAAATCGCCATTGACAGTTGTGTTTTTAAACTCTGGTGAGTTGCAAATAACCGAATGGAAATATACTTCTTGAGACAAGACTGTATTAGTGAAATACATAAGAAGAGTTCGGGGGAGGTTATCCCAACCAAAAACACAGAACTCGAGGAAAGATCGGCTCAAGATAACCCATGGAGAACCTGGAAAGTGAACAACAAATCATTAGCAACGTGCTTAAAATGATAAAGTAAAAGAAACTTCCAAAATCTGTTAGCTAGGATCTAAAAACACTTGCCAGTGAAAACTTTGAAAGCATCAGGCATTGGCCGCTTTTCTGTAGCATAAAAGATTTGGGTCCTCCTCGCCAGGTAAAGTCCGGGATCTACAACTATGGGCTGAACTCTTTGACCCCTGCAATTATATCATACAGGAAAAGGAGAGGAAATAATTCAGCAGTTGGGCAGAGGTAAACAAAATTAGATTGAAATAAATAATGAGGGTTTGCCTACTCTTTCCATCCAAGGTCACCAGTGTGATCGATGAAATTCAGGTCTCTCCTAACAGAGGAGAATACATGTGATAAGTCTGAAAGCAAATTAGAAAAGCAATAGTCATTAGCAAATGTTTGATAGAAGGGAAAAACAATCTTAAAAATCAATAAACAATATATCATAGGTTTCTTTGTCAAGCATATTCATGTGAAACGAAGATCGTCAGTTGTGTTATCAAGAAAGCACAGAAGTTTCGAAGATATCAAAGCATTAAAAGAGACATGGTCGTAGCCATAGACAACAATAATAAAGACCAAACAACAGGTGAGCAGTCTATGCTATAGCAACAAGCACATAGTTCTGCATTTAGTTTCCTGCTAAGATTGTTATTCTATATTGTGGCAAAATTTTCATATCATTACTCAAAGAATCCTCCAGGATTAATAATCTTGCATTCGAGAAACCCATACCTTATTGTTAATAGCGCTTACTCTCACAGAGAAATTTTCTATTTTCCTATAACCAAATTCAAGACTTAAGTATGACAAAAAGTCCACAAGTCTAACAAATGTCAAATAAGATATTTTGGTTGCGCTCTATCTCCTCTAGTCAGAGTCTCAGAGAGTCAAGATCAGTGGACAGCATGAAGTTCCATTGACAACAATCTCTTTCGTAACCAATACTCCCTCGGCCCCATCTGTTTGTGCACTTCTCCATTTGGGATGTCCTAAAATGTTACCACTTTCCATAACTAATAGCCTATTATCACCCAAGTTTTCCAAATTACCCTCATTTAATTGGATTAAGAAATATCCTACCTCAAAATATAAATCAGCACGAGTAATTAGGAAATAATCAATATTTAACTTTCAGAAAAGTATTTAGTGATGTTCCCTAATTAGTTGGAAGTCCGAAAATGGAAAAACATATAAGGATGGAGGGAGCAGATGTTTGGAAATGCACCTTCCCTACTGATTACTTTAAACCCCATGCCTTCCCAGCCTAAAAAGGAAAAAGGAAGAAGAGAAGAAATTGAGGCCTGTAGGAACAGATAAAGAAACATTTTTTCCTCTCTCCATTTAGACATTCAGAACATTTACTAGACATCATATGTTTTGAGTATTTTAGAAGTGGTAAATTGACCTTTCAAGCATTTAAATCAGTCGTGCAACTCCTTTGTGGGGTCTTAGTTGCTTTTCTGCAAGTGTTTCTCATAGTATACTTATCCCTAGCACACTGACCAGCAATTGGTCTATGGACAATAAAAACAGCGGAACAACTACGTAGAGAATCACAATCAATTGAAAGATTCAAACAAGTGGTGAAATAATTAAAGGTATTCTGGTGGTCTGGAAATTATTTCCTGGGATGTTTGTGCCCTTTCAGCTGGAATTCGGAATAGTGTATACGTTTGTCCTTGCACAGCGACTAGCAACAGGTTCAAACAAGTGGAACGAAAATGCTTAGAAATTCAAAATATGAGAATCTTTTCGATCCACATAGGTAGAAGGCCAACAAGAAGCAAGATAACGACATTAAACTCTACTTTAAGTAGTTCATACAACCAACACAGCTCCAATTAACGAAATTTATCTATAGCAAATAAAAGTAAGAAATTACAACAACACCATTAGACAAAAGACTACAAAACTGTTAAACTACTACAAGGTCAAGCAAACAGATAGCTATTCAGTATGAGAAGCTGCCAGATGAACTGTAATACTGGTTCATCGAAGCTCTCCTGTCCCTTTGTAGCCAGTCCCGATTGATTTTATAAGGGCGTAGATTTTATTAATCAAATAGGAAAAATAGGGAAGCCAGTTTCATGGGAGAAGAAGCTCTGAGACTTTTTGGGGACAACACAGAATTTTCATGGGTCAAAACCTACACGTTTCACGAAGAATCTGTCTTATTAGAGTAAAACTTTAATTTAATGAACATTATAGATTTTGTCAAGGCAACAGAGAACCGCAAAATATTCCTTTTTTCTCTTTTTCTTTTTATAGATTTCAGCCAATGTTTGGGACTCAAAATATACTTTAGAACATATTACACATCCTCACATGCAAAATTGATTGATACAAACCCATGCTTTCCAATTTAAAAATCATTGTAAGAAACTTCAAGATTAAGAAGCAAACACGAGTTAGTGCAATCACTATGAACTAATGGAACCACTTCACAATCAATATGCATACCGTCATTTTAGATATAATGGTACTTGACCTACACTTAGGCCCTTGTTCCTCATAGAAGAGCAGGGAGGCCTAGATCGACATAATCTAGTGCTAAATCCCACGAACTCCATAGTTCTTATAATCCTTGCCATGACTTTTAAATGAGACCAAACTTATACATCCTTGTTCAATCCTACCCAGGAAAGTATGCATCTAATTGTATAGAAAAAGGAAAAAGTCATCAATCGCGGACTATCTCAGCTCTAATACTATAAAAATAACATATATATACTCTCTCCTCTTAATTCTACTGATTCAGCATCTAACACCACCACAATAACTTCCATAACTTATAAAAATATATAGTTTGACACCTTCCATACCCAAAATCCGAACCCACGAGTGACACCCATATCATAGGCTTAAGAAAACTCTTTTATTCCTTAAATCCAATTACGTAAAATAGTTAACCAATAATTACTTATATCTATAACACTAACTTATAAATCGCTCTCTCAAATTTAAATCAGTCTCGTTTTATGTCTCCATCAACATGGTAGATCACACACAATCTATCCAGAATCAAGTCAAATTTCAAAACTAGAGCATACCATCTTGAGTAATCAACGGATAATCCACTGCGCTGAGAGTAATAAACCAATCCCACCCACCATCCACCTTCAACAAAATCGCAGCCGCCCTTAAAATCGCGGCAATATTACTCGACCCCATGTAAGTAACCGGATCAGGCTTCCCAACCACATCAACATTCCCGAACGCCCTCACTGCAGGCACCGAATTCACCATCTCCTCCAACTTCTTCCTCTCCTCATTCGACCCATCCATGGAAATGTGCAACAAGTACCTATTCCTCGGGTGATACACCGCTAACAAAAGCCTGAAAATCCTGTCCACATCCCCTCTTCCCCCGGAAATGTAATACGCAAAGGCCGGGGGATGACCCGGACCTCGATGTACAGATGATGCAAAAACATTTTGTGATGACGAAAAGGAATATCGATAAGATGATGAACTGAAACCCATTATTGTGGAGATGAAGATGAGCAATGAAATGAATGCTGCACAGAAGAGTGTGAAAATCCATTTCTTCTCAGCTCCACCCATTGTTGTTGTTGTGTGTTTCCACCAAGCTGGTACATGGAGATGAAGTCAACACTTAAATCATGACGAGACCAAATTGGTTCTAAATGCAGTCCAGATCTTCGTATTTCTGTCACGAGTTTTGTCTTTTGTTTTTTTTTCACGAGTTTCGTGTATCGAGTTGTCCT
Organism: Ehretia macrophylla; assembly: GCA_037974665.1. NCBI lineage: Eukaryota > Viridiplantae > Streptophyta > Magnoliopsida > Boraginales > Ehretiaceae > Ehretia > Ehretia macrophylla. The sequence goes on from CM075783.1 coordinate 16,174,113, forward strand.
TTTAATAAATAAATAAAAAATGATCGGGTCAGCTGATAAAATGATGGATCAAGATAAAGGGTGATGGATTTATGAAATAAAATTGGGTTTGTGAGTATATGGAAAATGGAGATGAGATACGGTAAGGGTTAGGGTTTGCTGTGTGCAGATTGAGTAGGTAAGGAGAGGAGAGAGGACATGTGAAAACAGTGCGAGTTTTAATGGAAGCTGCTTGTGAGCTTTAATTTTATTTTTATTTATGAACAGTCAATTAAGTTGTTGTTTTTATTATGTGATAAAGAAATATAGTAATGTTTTCAATAAGACGTTAAAGTCGATGAACGTATTCTTGAAATATAATAGCCGACAGGTTATTAATTCGAATTTTATTAGTTATGTTTTTTTTATTAAAAAATATATATATTTTAATAATAAAAAAATAAAAAATAAATATATATATATATATATATATAGTAGTAATGTTTTGAATAAAGCAGTTGAAAGCCATAACCTTGAATAATATTCCACAAGACTAGTCTAGACTCTTTTGTAACTGTTTTTTTGTATTAATAAAGTACTTGTTTAACTAATAAAAAAAATGGTCAGTAAGCGTAAAACTTTGATGCAATTCAATACTTACAAATTGAATATATATTGCTTGTAAATAAGATATACGAAAAAAAAAGGTAAAATTGTGTCTATCTACTTTCTTCAATTCATGAAAAAATAGTTTATCTGAATTAAATTTCAGATTATAAAGTTTTTCATAACCTTCATTGTCTCATAACGTTAAAAAGGGAATTAAAAATTCAAATATTGAATTATTTTAAATGGGATTAGATTAAATATACATCTATTTTTTTAAAAGTTCAATATGTACAAATATTTTTAAAAATTTAATACTCGGATGCTCTCGAACACTATAATAATAGTATGAAAAAGTTTTAAATTTTAAAATATTAAAATTAGCATATATATATATATATATATAAGAGCAGATTAAGAAGGCATGTATCTATCTTTTCGAAAATTTAATGTGCAAAAGTCTTGTGCTTGGTCATTAATTCCACCAAAAGAAAGGCGGACATTAATGAATAAAGTTTAACTACTCACTTGATTTTGTATGGCAAAAGTGCACTTGTGAAATGTTTGAAGGCAAAATCTTGGTCAAAGAGCGTGGACGACACGCTAGAGATGATGCCGCCAGATTTGACTTGTATGGTGTGAAGCAGTTGTTTCACGCGCCCGGAAGGAATGTTGACTGTGATGTCTCGCTTAGTGTGGATCTTTTCACAGGTGAATTTGCTATGCTCTTGCTTTTCTTCCTCTCTAATCTTTGTCGGTTTGAAATTTTTTTCTTCCTTTTTGTTTAAAGGGACTTCTTTTTTTTTTTTTTTTTTGGGTTCAAATTTAAAGGGACTTATTTTGGAGGAAACATGAGGCTACTTTGACTTTTTGAAGTTTAATATTTCATTTATGACCAAAAAGAAAAAGAAAAAGAAGTTTAATACTCCATTCATGAGTAAAACTGTATTTTTGTTGTTAAAGAATATTTTGTGCATACTAATAAATTATAAATTTCAAAATTATTATATAAGATTACGGGTTTTTCTACTGTATATGAATTAAATTTTAAAATACAATCTATATTTCTTAATATCTGGCTTCTATTTTGTCAATTCATGTGTGAACCCATGTCTGATTGCTTACTCTATTTATCCATGTCAGTTGTCATAGTCAAAGAATAAGTTCTTATACTATATTGAATAACTTGAAATTTTATTATTTAGCAAAAAAAAAAAAACTTGAAATTTTATCATATAATTAATGGACATCAAGTCGAGTAGCCTACACTCTTATATATTGGTGTTGAAAGTCTTAATTTATTCATGTGAGACAATAGTATTTGCCTATACTCAAAACATAATTCTTTTGGTTGACATTGTTCCTCTATACTAGCTCTTGTACTCAAAGTTACACAAAAGAAAAGGAGTGTTAAAAATGCAATTCTCATACATTGATAAATTATAAATCCCAAGACCACCATAAAAGATAAACTCTTCAATCAATTCATACTGATATTAGTCTCTCACATATTATATTTATGAAACCCACATGTATAGATCTCACTAACCATGTAAGAAACTAATTCAGCAATTTGGACTAATAGAATAATTTACTCATAGAATATTTTGGACGACTCTATCTAACACTAATTAATTTTAAAGTAAAACTCTATATTTTTTTATATTCATCATTAACGATAAAATGATTTACATAAGATTAAGCTGGCAATTGATACATTGGAATGGATTGAAAATGAAATGACATTCCCAACTTTATTTCAAATTTCATGCTTGGTATGAGGGAATTAACATGGGAATCTCATTTTTAAGATAATCTTATTCCCTCATACATGAGATTAGCTCATTCTCAAGTGGTCAAAATAACCTTAAAAAAGCATATTCTATACTACTCAAGTAACATGAATTATTACTATGATTATTATTATTTTTATTTTAATATTATTTATTATTATTATAACCATTATAATTCATATAAAATATATAATAAAATAAAAATAAATATCAATAATAATAAATATCAAAAAAATATAATAATACTAATAAATGTAATAATGATACAATATATGATAATAAATATATACGATGATAATAATAATATAAAAATATAGAATAATAATAATAGAAACTAATTATACTAATAGAATAAGATAAATAAAATATAATAACCAAGATAATAAAAATACATTTAATAGTAATATATAATCTAATAATAACATTTAATAATAATAATAGATATAAAAAAACATGAATTCTAATACTATAAAAATAATAATAATAATAAATATAACAATATTTATTATATTTAAATAATAATAAATATGAAATAAGAAAATAAACATAGTTTTGGAATCAATACATCTATTTCTATCTCTATTCCTAAAGCAAACCAAGTATGTCATTTATATTCCCAAATTCATTTCATTCCTAGTTCTATTTCGTTCTTTAGTTCATTTCATTCCTATCCAAATTCATTATAGTGTACCAATTGTTAACTAAAGATTAATACCCACCTTAGTCTTTTATCTTTAGTGTGTTTGATATAGTGGTCCCTTATATTTAAAAGTGTAATATTGCAGAATTTTATATTTTAAATATGTGACACCATTAGTTTTTTTTATTTTTTTGTTTAAAATTTGACTGTATAAGCAAAAAATTACATATAATCACGTAATAACTACATATTTTTTCTATCAAATGTTAAACAAAAAAGTAAAAAATACTAACGGTGACACATATTTAAAAGATAAAAAACTGTAATATTATACTTTTAAAATAATGAACTACTATAACAAACACACTAAAGATAAAAGATTCAATTGTGTATCAACCCTAAGCTTGAATCTCATATTTATTGATCTTGGGTGAGATCTTATCTTCTGAATAACTATTTTCGAAAAAATTAAATGCACTATCATAAGATGGACAATGAAGAAAATATATTTTATTGTTTTATACTTCTGATCCAACTCTTTAATTGTTTTTTGTTTTTGTCAAGAGATCTAACTAACTCTTTAAGTCTTTCCTTTTCGTTTCTGATCTTTATACAATTGTAAAGATTCCTTGTGCCTCAATGGAATCTTAAAATAAATTAGCTTAATGGTATGATTAGGTATTTAATTGCGTAAATGTGATAGTGATGCCATGTGATATGCTGATGTGGAGTCTCGATTAATGCACGTGCCTCTCACCAAGGCGATGGGATTTATGTCCCCCATTTGTTTTTTGTTACACTTTAATTAATATTCTATGTTGTCTCTTATTTATGTACTTATTAAGGAAGGACGTGTAGAAGATGGAAGAAAGCTTTTTATACTACCTTGGGGATTAGTAAACAAATGTACCGTACAAAAAAACTTATTTGGCATTCGTGTAGATGACTTATTTTATTGAAAACAGCCTAGCTAAGTTAAGTTTTATCCATTAAATAGAATTGATTATATAAGGGAGAAAAGGGAGAGCTTAGGTTCTCCCAAATTTTTATTTTTATTTTTAATATATGTAATACGTAGACGATCGGAATCTATAATTAAAATTAAGGTAAACGAAATGCTCCTGTCTCTTTAAATAATTATCTCAGGGCCACTCGCCTAGTTTCAAAGAAGGCTTCTTACCATTTGGGGTGCCAAGAAGGCTTCTTACCATTTGGGGTGCCAAGCTCTTCCCCCCCCTAATCATGCTTCCTGCGATTTTGTCCTCGGATAAGGATTCCATCCCTTTCTAGAGCCGATTCTGTCTGCCGATGATTACCTTCCTGTTTCAACCGTTGTCTTCATTGAGCCCCTCTTGTGCTGGGCCGAAGCACCCTTCCTTTATGGGCCAGATCCACCCACTTTACGGACCTTACTCCCAGCCTGCCTAAAACCCTACACTAGTCCTCGCGGATATGGGGTGGGGATGTCCGGACCCACTATATAATATTCTTAAAAAAATACTACGTCTCCCCATGATTTTTTTATACAAAAGCACAACAACCTTGATCTCATTTCCAATTTTTCAATTGAATATTGGCCCCGTTAATATAAAATTCTTGGCTTAGCCCTCGTTTACAACACCACTTATTTCTATCGAGTATCGTATCATTCGTTAGCTCTATACATTTGTGTCTCGTCTGAATGTTTTCATCAAACTCATCGTAAGTAAGTTTTAGAATTACATGAGTAAAAATTATGTTTATTAAAAGTTTAATATACTTAATGAAAAAAATTTCGAACACATTTTTTTATAACGGAAATTCTCTTGATATGTTCTTCAAATTCACAATACACTTATCAAATCTGGGACACATGACCCCAATTAAAGAAAGCATAATCTAAATTAATTAAGCTTAAGACTTACCGTGATTGGTTCAAAATGAATTAACTTCTGATTTTTCACAACACATATTGAAAAGTCAAATAAGGGTTTTTTATTTTATTTTTTTGTCAACAAATAAGGTGTTTCTTAAAGAAACTTCAAAACTTTGCAGCTAAGAATCTTCAAATCTAATGAAAGTTTCGCAATTTCCAGCCGACACAAACGTATAATGATTTTCTTCAATAAAAAAACAAAGTCACGGGATGATGATTACGTTACTGTTTTGGGGCGCACATGACCCTTGGGGGGAGGAATCGATCTCAGATTTTGACTAGCCTCGTGGCATATTAATTTTGGATATGAATCCATTATAATTAAAACATGAGTTAATATGAGCTTAAAATGTTGAGCTTGTTAAACTAATTCTACACCCTAGTATTAATAGAAATTAGAATAACTAATGTATCTCAACATGAAAAACTCAAAATGTTTTTTTGTTTGGCCAGATGTTATTATTACATTATTTTTGAAAAATTTCATTAGCTTTGATTTTTTTTTATTTTTTATTTTTTGTCTGAGTTTATAACTTCATTAACTTTGAAAAAGAAGTAAAATATCCACTTATTGCTAAAGGAACTTCATTAACAAACAACTTTTGGAGTTCAGACTATATAACAAACCCAATTCAAATAATCTAACATTGTGTGCTAACCAATCTGACATTTTGTTTGGTTTTCTATTAGATATCCAAAGCTTGAAAGAGTTTTTTTTTTTTTTTGCTAAGCAATAAGAGATTTTCATTCAACTAAAATAAACTGTGGCTGTAAACCACCTTTACAAAAGATGATATTTACAAGTATGTGCAACTCACAACAAAAACTCGAAACCAAGAAAGAATAGTGTCGATGTTTCGTAAAATAGAAAGAACTCTATTAGTATTGTTACCCTTATACTCCTACTGAAAATACATTCGAAGATGATGGTCACAAGTTTCAAGTACAAGGTGACAAAGCTCACAATGGCCCAGGATCTGCATGCCCTAGCCAAGCAGCCTAATCTTGGTTGCTAGCCTATCAAGTAGGGCAAGCTAAGTACAAAAGCAATATTTTGAAATGCGAGAAGGAAAAAAAGCCTTGCATTTGTCAATTATCAAAAGAAGTCTTTAACTATATTTTTAAACTAGATCAACGATTTAAACTTGACAAAACAAACTAGATCAATGTTGAGTCTAGATTACATGAACCAAGTTCAAAAGTCTTGGGTTTTGGCCCACTTTGAATATGCCTTTCTTTTTTTTTTTTGAAAAATTATGCCCACGTTAACTTGGGCAAATTTCACTGTTAGTTCATAATCTTTACTCAAAATTTTAATTTAGTCTCCAAAATTTCAAAAGTTGTGCGCTTAGTTGTAATGTTTATGTAAAGTTTTACAATTGGCCCCTTCCATTCAATGTGAGTTAAAATCAAGGGCAATATAGTCTTTTTATTTTTCTTTACTTATTTATAATTTTCTTTTTCCTTTTTTTCTTTTCCTCAATCCCCAACCACAACCATTACAACCCCACCCTACCCCTAGGATACCTTGTTGTACTACCTTACCCTTACCCTCACGATACCTTGTTGCACTATCCTACCCCCATCCCCGTGACCCCTCTCCCAACCCAAAAGCCTAACCGCCACCCCGTACCCTCCACCCCACTGCACCACTCTAACCACTTCTACCTCGTGACCCCCCTCCCATATATGTGTGTTTATTTATATATCTATGCATAAATAAATGATGGGTATATATATAAAAACGAGTTGTGTACTGTGTGCATTTTATGTGTATATTGGTGGGTATATGTGTATACATATGGTGTATGTGGGTGTGTGAACTATGTCCGTGTGTATGTGTCGGTATGTATAATGTGTGCATGTGCGCGTAGTGTGTGTCTGGTTCTGTGTGTGTTTGTGTGTATACATTGGTATGCGACTGTGTGCGTATGTGTTTTGAGGGGTATGTGTTGGTGTATCTGTGTGCAAGGGCAGAGCTAGGCACCGAGGGTCAGTGTAGACACCTGGTGCTTGGCTCTGTCTATAACAGTGATACAGTCAGTAATAAATAATTCAAAGACACTCATCTATACATAAACTAATACTTAATTTGCGAGCATTATAACAATTATAAAATGTAAGTACTAAAGTATAAATAATTTTTTTAAGATATGACTCTCCTCGTACAATAACGACATAACAAATAAAATAGAGAATAATAAATAAATAAATACAAGCTCACGATAATACACATAGAGAAATTATATATGTAATCAAACCCCTAAAAATCAACAATACTAACGAATAAATTCATCAAATAAAAATGCCTCCTTATGTGTAATATGATTAAACCTCTTTCAATATATGAAATGTACAAAAAACACTACAAGTTTATTCACAGTTTTTTTAAGAGAAATTACCATTTCCACTAACTAAATCATGTCTTTTTTTATTTATTTATTTTTAACTTTTACATAGACCACCAGTCACAAAGTTTAAGATATCAATTGAATAATTATAATAGAGATGCAAGAACGAGTTATGAATTAAGCCAAACCAACAGAATGAGAGATAAAATGATTAATATAAAGTTGTCATGCTAAATAATTCAAGTTACGAATTCTTGTATATTAACATAACGAACTTGAATCGAAAAATAACAAGTGTAGCATAATACTTAAATTTATAGGAGTAATTGAGTATATACCTACAATTCTAAAAAATTCAGCTATAAAAAAAAGAGTGCATCTATTTTTTTGATTACATAAATGCATACTAATTAGCCACATTGGCCCCAGTGTATGCACATGCATACATTGGGGCCAATGTGGCTCCGCCCATGTCTCTGTGTGTATGTGTTTGTTAGTGAGACAAGGGAAAAAGATGAGGGGCAAAAAAAAAAAAAAAAAAAACAAAATTTAAAACTTTTTATGGTTAAGTTTATTTTTTGAAACTTTGCCTAATTAATGAAGGGTATAATGGTCTTTTTCGCATAAATAGTGTGATTTTCCGTCCAATTTTAATGGTTCATTTGAAGAAAAGGACTAATTGTACCACTTTTTAGTAACATTGAAAACTACTCATGTACTTTTGTAATATTAGGGATTAAATTACAGTTTGAGTAAACATTATGAACTAACAGTGAAATTTATCCTTTACTCTTCCTAGTTATTTTTCACCTTAAACCTTGTATATTTTTTAGGATTAAATTCATTTTGTACCTTTATCCTTTACATATTGTGACACTTATTACCCATTTCCTTTGAAAATTTTACTTACTAACCATACTGTTCACTTACCATTAGAAACTTAATAGAACTTATAACTCTTCAAAATATTTGGACAACAATACCTCTACCATCTAAACCCACACTAAACACACACTCAAACAGACCCCCCCACCAAAACACACGCTTTCCTCCATCATCACCATCAACACACACATAGATGAGATTTGAACTGAAGCCCATATCAAAGATTTTAGCAATATAAGTTCCAAATCTGATTGTTATGTTCTTGTCACTGAGATTCACTCAATTTCCATCTTGTATTGCTCCAAAAAAAGAAAAAAAAAACTTCAGATGCTCCCAAGACATCTTTCCTGAACCTTCATAATCGATCACAAAACAAAAAGTGCATAAAATCTTCCGTAATTGTAGCCCACAAAAACACAATTCCCATATTTGATACTAATAAGGATGTTTTGCTAGTAAGTATTCAAAGCCCTGATATTATCAATTTATAGCTTTGAAATATCAAACACAAATGATCCTCTATCTATGTTGTTCACCATATTACCAGAAGCGGGAAACATCTTGCTTATTACATATACACACACAGAGAGATATTCACACATGCACATACATACATACATACACACACACACAGAGATATTCACACATGCACATACATACACACGCACACACACAGATTCATACATACACACATAGATTCACACATACACACACAGATTCGAGGGGTCGGGGCCAAGGGGTTTAACAATGGTCTGTGGGAGTAGGGGTAAGGTTTGGGGTGTCGGGTTCGTGGGGGTGGGGTTTGCAGATTTTGGGGGTAGCTAGGAGTGGGGTTGGCTAGTAGGCGGTGGGGTTTGGCTTGGTGATAGGTGTGAGGTTAGGGGGTGGGGTTGGTCCGGTTGGATGATGGACGACTTTGACTTGCAGACGCTAATTGCCTGGGTTGGGTTTGAAAGATTTTTTGGGATGGGGTTGGTTTTGTTTCTAGAAGGGTAATTATGTCTTTAGAGTTAATTGTAAGGGTAATTTAATAACTTAAATGTTTGTTTTAACATAAGTTTAATTCAGTTAAAATTGACCCAAGTCAAGGGATAGTAGGTGAAATTTTCAAAGATAAGGGTTAATTAGTGTCAAAACATATAAAGAATAGGGGTATAAAATAGATTTAACCCTATTTTTTATTTTGACCAATTGGTTTGGACCTTTCTTCAATGTTGTTTTCCTTTGGGCCAGATTGGGCTGACCCACTTATTTGTAATTTTTTTAATACAAGTTTGCTATTGAGCAGTGAATTAAGGGAATGAGGTGGCTTGTGTTGATGGATGGTTGCCTTAGTGCTACTTGATTTTTGGTATTGGCCTTTGGGTTTGGAAATTGGTTTTTGATTTTTTGTACTATGACATTTTTTTTGTTAAGCAAGTAATCATTTTATTTCACCGCAAAAATAAAAGATCAATACAAGAGATCTTACAGCACCTTATCTATGATTTGCCAAGAGGTGCAACTATTAACATACTAAACCAATTTTTTGTACTATGACATTTTTTTTGTTAAGCAAGTAATCATTTTATTTCACCGCAAAAATAAAAGATCAATACAAGAGATCTTACAGCACCTTATCTATGATTTGCCAAGAGGTGCAACTATTAACATACCAAGGCATGACCTTCTGTATGGACCTGGGGTTGTGTTTTTTCCTTGGGCCTATACCAACTTTTGTAGCTTGTATGCGTTTTTATGTTTTATATATATTTTGTTGTGTTATGATTCTAACTTTACTCAAATTATTTATTTTATGTTCTTTAAGTGAGGTTGGTTGGAACCCAATTATTAGTAAATTTCGTTCATTCTGTGTTTGTGGTGAAGTGCGACTCACAAGATAGTTAAAACCCTTATGATAGATTAATTTTTTTATCCAATGACAATTTAACTTTTTGACCAAAGAATAAAAGATCGTGAATCATAAATGAAATTGTAAAACAAGTTGAGCCGAATTGGACTATTGATTTTTCAAACTTGGATTAATTTCTCAACAAGCTTTGAGTTCATATTAAATTTGACTCGATAACCTAATGGTGCATTCATAAACTAAATTCCAACTCAAACGATCACAAGTTAAACAATTGTGATTTATTTATATTTTATATGTTTATCAAAATCATATATTATTGAATCGAACTCAAGTCTTGACCAAAAAATATTTTTGGTCGAAAACAAGAATGCATTAGTCATTATAAAGTTATATCATCCAGGTTTTGCTAAAAAGAATGTCTAATTCAAGTAATTTTGCAAATCTTATGGATTATTTGAAATCTAATAAAGGGGTAATGAGTTACATCCAATACTTGAGTTGAGCTTAATAGATTAGCGAGCATTTTGAATTAATTTTGTGATATACAAGGAAAATAAAACAAGAGATAATAAGTATTAGTAGGATAACTAGTCTAGAGGTGATAATGTTTTTTTTTTAATAATGTGGGAACCTAATTGACAGAATCGATTATCAAATTATTTGACACAATTTAACTACCAACTGATAGATTTCTATGCACTGGCGGAGGCACACTAAGGCGAGTGGGGACTGCAGCCCCCACTGACGAATAAAAATTGTTAAAATTTCTATGTATTTTTTTAAAAAAATTAGATATCTATGTATTTTTAGTCAAAAAAATTAATTAGCCCCCACTGAAAAATAAAAGTACTCGTATAATTCAAAAATTATGGATTTTAGCCCCCACTGGCTCATAAAAATGTTAAAATTTCTATGTATTTTTTTAAAAAAAATTAGATATCTATGTATTTTTAGTTAAAAAAAATTAATTAGCCCCCACTGAAAAATAAAAGTACTCGTATAGTTCAAAAATTATGGATTTTAGCCCCCACTGGCTCATAAAAATGTTAAAATTTCTATGTATTTTTTGAAAAAAAATTAGATATCTATGTATTTTTAGTTAAAAAAAATTAATTAGCCCCCACTGAAAAATAAAAGTACTCGTATAGTTCAAAAATTATGAATTTTAGCCCTCACTGGCCCATAAAATGTTAAAATTTATATGTATTTTTTGAAAAAAAATTAAATATCTATGTATTTTTAATTAAAAAAATTAAATATCTATGTATTTTTAATTAAAAAAATTAATTAGCTCTACTGGAAAAAAACATACTCGTATAATTAAAAAATTATGAATTTTAGCCCCCACTGATAATAATTTATGGCTCCGCCCCTGTTTCTATGAACTACTGTGCATCTCCACATATAAATTAAATCAGTTAAGAATAAAACTTCAAAATAATAAAGAGTGTCAAACCCGTAACATTACAAGAATAATTTCACCTCAGCTATCATTAGATTATCCTCCTAAGGGCAACCTTGAGATGATAATATTTTTTTACTAAATAAACAAAGTATTTCATTAAAATTAAACTTCAAATTTCATATACACTGATCCTCTCCAAAAATACTACTAAAGTGAAACCAATGACATACAAATATCTACAAGTATTTCATTGAGATGAGAATATATTTTTTTTGCTCATTATTGAGATGATAATATTGTTTCTATGTGAAGTTACCTTATCCTCGCATAGGGACACGTGTTAATCAACCAGAACAAAAATCTACCTACCATATCACAACCGTTGGTCTCAAACTTCGCTTTCGCGGCTAAATCCAACACAAAAAGATCATCTTATACCCCAAATGAGAAAAAAAATAAGAAAAATTCAAAATAAAAATGTAAAACGACGCCGTTAGAACAAAAGCTTCTCATCTACGACGTCGTCTCCACTTTCATTTTGTTCTTTATTTTTTATTTTTATTTTTCACTTTTCATTTTTTATGAAGAAGCCTTCACTTGACATACCACTGAACACGCTGATGCTGTTTTGAGAGCAGAAAACAGAGAACGCGAAGAGGAAAACATGTTGCTCAGAATTGGCGGGAAAGGCGGAGGCATTGGCCAGCTTCTGGCGGCGGCGGCGGCGGCGCTGCTACTCCGACTTGTTTCCGGTCCCGGTCCCGAGCTCATGCCGGAGACCGAGGCCTTTGGCTACGACGACGACGACGACGACGACGAAAGAAACGGAAATGACGCCGAGGAAGCTCCGGACACCGGGAAAGTTCCTCCGGTCACTATCAAATGGACTAACATCACTTGCTCAATCTCCGATAAATCCGCCAAATCAGTAAGCTTCTCATTCTTTTTCCACTTTCATTCTTCTAAGTGTAATATATGTATATCTATGTATGCATTTCATGCACACATTTGATGTCATTATAGCGTGTGTGTGTGTGTGTATGAAAGTGAGTGTGTTTGTATACGTATATATATATTTAAGCTTGTTTATGTGTCTACGTAGATAATAATATTCAAATACGTATATTAGTATATATATGTAAATATAGCAGTAAAGTAAATTAGAAATTAATTTAAAACTCGTTTGTTTTTTTTTAATTTTATTTTTCTGATTTATTATAATTTCGGAGCTTAATTGATAATATTAATATAAAATATGCTCACATTTGATATCAAACTTTACCAATAATTAGGCTGGTTTTGCTAAGTTAAGGCTTTTTTTAATCATGCAATTGCAGATGAAATATTGTGAAATCTGATATAGAAAATTCTAGAATCTGCATAATATTTGTAATTGTCAATTAGAATCATTTAAGCATCGAAATAATAAATTAAAAAAGAAAAAAAGAAAGAAAGAAAGAAAGAGGAGAACACGATGGCAGAAAAGTAGGCAAACGGCTCAACTGATAATTGTGATTGAATTGAATTTTATAATCAACTGGATAAGAGGATTGAAATACGATAAAATTAATTTAATGTTAGTAGTCAATTCAGTTGAAGGTCGTGCCTGGCGCTATACTCAGGTGCTCAGTTGTTGAATATTTAGTTTCTAGTTCAAGTTTTGGAGACGGCCTCTTCAGCAACCTATCTTTCCTAGACCCTGCTATTTGTGGAGCCTTGTATCCTTTATGATGTTTTAGTCAATTGAGTCCTTGCAGGCAATAGTCATTTTTCTTCCAACATAAAGGAAAAGGAAATGATAAGGAGAAATTTGAGATTTTATGTTTTTTCCTTTTGGAATTATATTTATGTGATGTTTTCTCTGCGGTCGGAAACTTTTGAAGCAAATAGAGCATTAAGAAAACCTTACATGTGATGTTGTGTTTGTATTCTAACAGTTTAAAGAGAAACATTGACTTATCTTGACCTTTGCTTTTATTTTATTCCAATAATTTTGAGTCTGTAACATACAAAAGTAGTTTGGAAACTGAAACACTTTACTTACAATGTTATTGTGGTTGTCTTCATAGGTTGGTTTGCTTTAATTTTTGAAACTCGAAATTAAACCGAAACTAAAATTATAGCAGAACAAAAAGAAAGATTCAGTTTCAAAATATATAGAGAGCTTGATTTCACCAGATAAACCAGAGTGATTTAAGTGTTTTGTATTTCATAGGTACGGTTTTTACTGAAAAATGTGTCTGGAGAGGCTAGACCAGGTAGATTGCTTGCAATAATGGGTCCATCAGGATCAGGGAAGACAACCCTTCTCAATGTACTTGCAGGTCAGATAACAGCGTCTCCCCGGTTACATCTATCTGGCATTTTGGAGGTTAATGGGCGGTCTGTCTCAAATAAAGCTTACAAGTATGTTTAGCTTGAGCAATTTAACTACACTTGCGTTGACTGGCTTGTGTATTAGTTTTGAATATACGTAACATTTACTTGCTATTTCAGGTTTGCTTATGTTCGGCAAGAGGACCTCTTTTTCTCACAGTTGACAGTTCGAGAAACATTATCTCTTGCAGCTGAACTTCAGTTGCGGGATATATCCTCAGTAGAGGACAAAGACAAATATGTGAATAATCTCTTATTCAAACTAGGATTGGTGAGGCTGCCTATACTTTTTCCTGGTTTGCATTGCATTAATCTACTAAAATGGGACAATATTCAAATACAAGTTGTGGATGTTGATCCCACCCTAGGCATGAAATGCATTACCAACTCTGATATAATGTTTTGATAGCATCACTCTGTTGAAATCCAAAAAATCTTCGATAACATAATGGTGAGTTTGTTAATAGCTGTCTTGGCTGTAATTCTAGTTTCTTTTGATTCAGGTGTTGCTTTTGCAGTAACTGCTTAGTTGTGCTAATGCAAGTCTGTAAATCATCTAAACATTTTTCAAAGCGCATAGATATATACATAGACTTGAGAGTAATTGGTTTAAGTTCTTGGTTTTGCAAGTATGAATTCTTACAAAAAATTGAGATCTGATACACTTTATGATCCATATTCTTTCTTATGGATTTAATATGCTGTTTTTTCAGAAGGTTAGTTGTGCTGATTCCTGTGTTGGGGATGCAAAAGTCCGTGGAATTAGTGGTGGAGAAAAGAAGCGACTGTCAATGGCCTGTGAGCTTATTGCTAGTCCATCTGTTATATTTGCTGATGAACCTACTACTGGTATGACATGCTTTCTGTTCAAACAATCTGCCTTTGTCAACTCAATCATCTAGATAACCTATTATCCTGTCTATTGTTATCCATATCAATTGGTTGACGAATTATCTTGGAATGATTGTGTAAAAGTGCACCGTAGTGTTTTGCATGCTTTGAGAACCACTTTCTGTCCCCACATTTACTGCAAACATTTCTATAAAGACGCATTCAATAATATGCAGACAATTAGGCCATGAGAATTAGAAATCGAAATTGTTTACTGCTAACAATGTTGGAATTATGCAAATGAAATATGATAAGTAGTAACACGTCAGTGATTACAGAACGCGTGCTTCTGAAATAGGGGGATCTGACAATAATCTCTCAGTTAATTCAACTTGAATTAGATAGATTCAACTTAATCTCTCAGGCAGCTGTTTTGACAACAACTATTTTTAGTTGGCATTTGTTTTGTTTGCAAAGCGTTATTTATTTGACCAGCACCTTGGTAGCAGCAGCATCCTATGGTACCAGCACCATTGTGTCTTAAGTAATCCAACTCAGAATTTCATGTATCCTCAAATTCACAACATAGATATCTTGACAACTCTAACCTCCACATCACAGTCTGGCTTTTGTCCGTACAAAACCATAAGTAAAATGGTAACTTTTCTAACAAACAATAACCATTTCCTCTCTCATTTTCCCCTCCCCTGGTCTTTGTCTTTGATCTTCCTTTCTGCATTACTTATTTGATTTGTAAAGCAGCAGCTTTACTATTCATTTATTTATGTAACATATTCCCCTTCCAGGACTTGATGCCTTCCAAGCGGAAAAAGTAATGGAAACATTACAACAACTTGCACAGGATGGACATACTGTGATTTGCTCTATACACCAGCCTAGAGGCTCCATATATGCGAAATTTGATGACATTGTCTTGCTGACAGAAGGAGCACTTGTGTATGCTGGTCCTGCACGTGAGGAAACACTAGCATATTTTGCGAAATTGGGGTTTGTTATTGAATTCCTTTGATCAAATTTGTGCTACTATATGAAAAGAATATTCAAGGCAGTCTGTTATCACTGTTATCTCTCCATATCCATATGAATGTAAACATGTTTTCAATATTTGTTTAACTACATTATGTCCTTTTTCCTATAGCAATCGTGAAAATGAAGAAGGCTTCGAATTAGTTCCTTAAAAAAAAAAAAAAAAATAAAGACAAAACCCAGCAGTCCAAACAAGCCAAATCATGGATTGATATATTACAGCTAGCAGTTTATTTGAATCAATTTATAGCTTTCAGATATGGCTAAATTCACTCGTTATCTGTACTTTGATGTGATAACTAGTACCTCGGAGAGTGCCATCTGTGATTTGTCACTCAATAAGATCACCTGAGATAAAGCAAGATAATCATATACAACCTACTCTTACTGACATTATTATTCATTTGTTTTAATTGCTTGAGGGATTTGTTCTCTATTCCTTCTCTGTCCAGAAAGTGTGCTTGATTAGTCTTAGCATACTATTGCGTCTTGTTTCGACGTACACCATGGATTAAATGAGATAGTTCCATATTCATATATTAGAATTTCTAATCTTTAATAGTATTCTATTTTGCTGACTACTTAGATGAGATCGATTGGCTCATTATTGATTGTGTTTACTAGTGATTTTATCATCATGTTTTGACGTATAAGTAGAAGAAAGTTGAAACTGCATGCAAGGTAGAGTTCTATTTTTTATGTACTCTAAACATTAAAAGTTTTAAATGTGTCTGGATATTTGATCCACCTCCATGATATTTTATTTATATTTAAGCTTACTAAAAATTATGATGTAAATGCTAAAAATTCTCAATTCTCAATATCCCTATGCTTTTACATCTCTTAAAAATTATTCTCCAATAATATTTTCTTGGGTCCAGGAGAAGTTCTCCTTTAAGGAAACATCTGATAAATGATTTCTTTTTTCTTGTCCTTATCCATTAATCTATCTTCAATTACATTAGATAAGCAATAGCTACAATTTATATGAAGACAAAAAGATATGTTTCTTGAGGCATTATCCCGCAAACCGTCTTTAATTCTTTTTGTCTGGTCTAAGTTGAGTAGCTAAGATTAGAAGAATCACAAAAATATATAACTAGATTCCTGCATCTTGCTGAAGACACGAGCTTGGCTGATCAAATATTAAACTCCATTAATTTTGGATGTAAAAGCATAATTATTGATACTGCATCATTTCCAGCCCTGGATTTTGCTTAGCTTCTCCTCACAATTTTCGAATAAACTTCCAAGAATTGACATCTTGTGCCCCTTCATCCTCGTTGTGAGTCTTGAACATTGGTTTCCCTAAGAGCATAAGAAAGGAACTACTGAATTATTTTCCCTCCTTTGTTCTCTATTTTCCTTGCTTTTGATATTTTCATCTAACTCTACTGATAGTAACCAGTAAAATTGTTGCAAAATGGCCTCAGCTGATTCACATTTCCAACTAATTTACTATTATGTTTGGCGGATGTGAAGCTAATTCTTTTAATCTTTCCCTCTAACAATCTGCTTGCGACATGCTGAAGCATCAGCTTATTTATTTATTTATTTTTCTACGTTTTGGTTTGCTCCTTGCTGCTTTTGTAACTCGTCACTTTTTTTTTTTTTTTTTTGAATTTTGTTTTATAATCTACACATATTGGAACAGTTTGCTGTTGGTAAGGTATGGACTAAATGTTGCTTAATAACAGGTATCTGTGCCCAGACCATGTGAATCCTGCTGAATTTCTGGCTGATCTAATTTCAGTGGACTATAGCTCTTCTGAAAGTGTCTATGCTTCTCAGAAAAGGATAGATGGTCTTGTTGAAGCATTCGCGCAACAAACATCATCAATTTTGTATGCAACTCCGCTTATCAGGGAGGACCTAAAAGACGGTGTGACCTTAAGGAAGAAACCTATTGGCAAAAGGAAAGTTGGTTGGTGCAGACAGTTCTTGTTACTCCTTAAACGTGCATGGATGCAGGTAACCTGAAGTATCCTTCAAACATGTTCTTATTGTTATTACTAGCACCAAAGATCCCATTAGCTTTTAGTTCATTGGATCTGAAAATTATGTTACTATCTGATTTTTGCGGAGGTGATGGATCCTAAGCATATGGTTTGCATATGCCTCAGGGAAGTGAAGATATTTACTTTGGTTATTTGGCTATAGAGTTTAATGGGCCAACAACAAGATTTCACAGTTCATATCAAATTGCTGGTCATCAATTTCACGGGCCATATGTTATAGGGCCCTGCTCTTCTGTGCTGCAAATTTTCGTTATATATCTCAAGATAATTATGCAACATTACTGCTTAGTATCCTCCTCTCTTTGCTATATTTCTTCTTCTCCTACTTTTCTTCCTCCTGCTGCTGCTGCATCATATGCCTGAAGTCACTAACCTGAGAATTGAGAGACCAACCGTAAGTGAACTCAGGTACTAGGATCATGTAGTGGCTTGTATCCTGTGATCTAAAATATCAAAATCCCCATAGTTAATGACATGTGAATAAAGTAAATGTTCATGATATTTCCCTTTATATTTGATATGCTAAAACTCCTGTTTTTAGGTAATGAAGAGCATTCAAAATGTGCACTCAACCCATATGTTATACAATTTAATGCACTTCTTTCACAATTTTGCAGCAAAAACTAATAATATCATTCCTTCGTTCCCCTCTGGTGGCAGTTTTTAACAAAATCCAATATCCTTATCCACGTTATAAGTGTGTGATCTGGGTAATTGATATATGATTGAAGATTCCAGGTAGCATAGAGAGATAAGTGTGAAGTTTAACGTGGAAAGTATTGCAGTTTGACAGATGAGTACTGAAGGAAGCACTTACAAAATGCTGTGATCATTGATGAGATATCTTTTTGTAAAACTTCAAATGATTAGAAGTTTAGTTTCTTATTCTCCTCTCTGTTTGACAATCGTACATTAATCAATAGGCTTCTCGTGATGGCCCAACAAACAAAGTTAGAGCAAGGATGTCAATTGCATCAGCTTTAATATTTGGTTCTGTATTCTGGAGGATGGGAAGATCGCAAACATCAATACAGGACAGAATGGGATTGCTTCAGGTGTGAAATTTCTCTTGTTTTCTGAGGCTTCTTGATTGTCTAGCATATGTTTTCTTTACAATATGTCTTCCTGGTGATGACTTGCATCTTTTTGTGCTTGTAACATATGGTTGGATTGCAGTGGGGATAAAAGTTCTTTTTGATCTTTTCGGTTAAGACTATTTTCATAAAATGACAAGAATAAGCTGAGTGGCTTCAGCAGACATGTCATAGTAATTGATATATCACTAAATAGTATTGAAAACTGTGGGGAGCTAAGCCCAGATGACTAGTGGTTCTATTGCTTTTACACTCTATGCCCCTTTTGCTCTTCCTGAAAAAGTGAAAAAAAAGAAACTATTTATTGCAATCCCATCATAAAATCAGTTCAATACATTCTGTTCACATAAGCATCAATAGTAGACAAATAACCAGATTAGGCAGTTCATGACAATTTAAATGGCATTGGATGCCATTACCTATAACCACTAAAAGGACCCGTAAAGAGAAAAGAATGGATGGAATTGAATTTCGTTGGGAGCTTGGCTGAGATGACAATATGTTGACCACAGTTAGACTCTATGCATCTGTCACTCAAAGAAATGGCAAAAGAGAAAGAAGAAGAAATTCTAAGATATCACCTTATTTATGCTTACTATCTCATAGTTCCTGCTTCGGGTTTCTATGAATAAGATTTTAGCTACTACTATCCCTGCATTGTTCTTATAGATACTATCTTAAATGTATTATCACTGGGCATTTCAAGCTTAATGTGTTGGCCTATTTATTCGTTCTCAAATAAATTCAAAGAGAAGTTGATACTGTGTATTCTTTTAGAAAAAGAAAAGGAAAAATCGATCTCATGCTACATACATGATGAAAGGTATAATGTAGGATGATCTTTCAGGAACTCTGCCACTGCACCTAAGTCTCTGATTGGTTTATCATTTCATTCCCCTCTGTCTGCTTTGATTCTGCCATCCCTCTTTTTTGCCAGAAGAATTTTACATATAAAAGTTTTGTGTAATTTCTGGTCTTTCCCTCTTTGTGTTTACTCAATTTTCATTTACATTGAATCTCTTTTGGTATCCGTTAGAATTAGTTAAATTGATATAATGCGTCTGAACCTATTTTGTTAGTATGCTGGAGGGAAGGGGGTGGGTGTGGGAAGAATGGGATTATTGGAGAGATGGATGCTGGTTTATGGATGTAGTTTCTATATAATTGATACAAGCTAACAATGTGCTTCAATTATTTTCAAATTTACTTAGGTAGTTGCTTATCTTTATGTTTTTGATCAATATAGTGCTCTGATCAGGTAACTACAATTAGAATTTTAAATTGTGTTTGAACAAACCAATATTGTGATGGATGTCTATCCTTTTGCTTCTAACTTACTAAGAATATGCCTTTCATTTCTTGCAGATTGCTTGTTTCTGCTGTCAGTAACTAAGTCATGCTTGCCAAAGTTCTTTTTTTTGCTTGGCCTAACAAAATAAAGAATTGATGATCTTGTTTGTTATATTATCTGTACATGAATTGAAACTTTGATGTCGGTTATAGTAGAGTTTTTGATAGATAAGAGATTCTTTCCCTATTTTCTCTCACATAGGTTGCTGCCATAAACACTGCGATGGCTGCACTCACAAAGACTGTAGGGGTTTTCCCCAAGGAACGGGCAATTGTTGATAGAGAGCGTGCTAAGGGATCTTATGGACTAGGTCCATATCTGCTGTCAAAGTTGTTAGCTGAGATTCCTATTGGAGCAGCATTTCCATTGCTCTTCGGTACAATTTTATACCCCATGGCTCGTCTTCATCCAACTATGTCTAGGTGAGTTTTTACCCTATATGATTTGATTAACATTAAGAGAATGTTACCTGGTATACTTGAAAACAAGAAGCCTACTGGAAGTTAAGAAACAATATACAAAAACTGTTTGGGGTATCTCGACGTAATTTGTGAAGTGTAAAAATTTTTCTCGTCAAGATGATATGTTTGAAAACCTTAAAAAGCCGAAGCAATATCATCGATACTGGCATGGGCTTCTGTGGAAGAAGAGGTTATTTACTTCCTTTGACATTAACTTGTTTAAAGAAATAGAAATCCCTCTCCATATACAGATGTGAGGCTTTGAAAATGTAAAATATGAGCTTTAGTCATTCTCTTATCTGATATATGAACTTTTTGTAGCAGGATTTACTCAATATGCTGTAGCTCCACGTTGTAGGGATTGGTGTTTATAATTTGATTCCAAATGTATTATTCAAACCTTATTCTTATTTACCGGATGACCACACTGTATAATCTAGCAGATATGATCATGCTGCTATTTTGGTAAAGAACGAGCAGGAGGCTAAATGTGATTGGGGCAAGCACAAATTTGAGTGCAAAATTGATGTTTTCTATTTGTAGTTTGGAAATATCTAAATCAAATTTTTAGTATAAGAATGTGGATTGCTGGTCATGTTACAGTGTGTAGGGGTTTGTTTGGCTAAATGCAAAAAGTGGTTGCTTTAATATTGAACCTATCCTTGACAACCTCAGCCTTTGGTCCTCTCAAGTATTTTAACTTGAAAATGTTGACAAGATAATGCAAAGTTACCTCAAACATTTGGAATAAACAACAAATAACATAAGTGAAAACGGGCCTGACTGAGGAATTTTTCCTGCTAGATTTGGGAATTTCTGTGGAATTGTAACTGTGGAGTCGTTTGCTGCTTCGGCGATGGGCCTGACTGTTGGGGCTATGGTTCCAACAACCGAAGCTGCATTGGCCTTAGGGCCATCTCTTATGACAGTATTCATAGTATTTGGAGGCTACTACGTCAATGCAGAGAACACCCCAATCATTTTCCGCTGGATTCCTCGTGTTTCCCTCATAAGATGGTAAATATATCTTGCCTCATGAGAAGCATCTTACTTATTTTAGAAGAAATTTGATAAGGGAATTTAACTAACCATTTTAATGACTTCCTTCAGGGCGTTTCAAGGGCTTTGTATCAATGAATTTAGGGGCCTTCAGTTTGATCATCAGAATTCATTTGATATTCAATCTGGTGAACAAGTGAGTGAAAAACAAAACCTGAATTTTGCATTATCGCTCTTTTTTCGGTTATGGTGCTGGAAATTCATGAAAACTGCTCAGTTAAAAGGATTCTGTTTTAGCATCAAATCGTTACACAAGAATTATACTTTAGTATATCAAATTAAGACGGTCCATTTTAGTGTGAGATCTATATGTCAAATCCCCGCCCTCTTTCTCCCTATCCAAAGAGAAAAGAAAAAGAATAAAAATGATAAATCACTCGAGTTCAGAAAGGCTATACACACTGGAAAATATATTAATGGTTCAGTTCTCCATTACACTGGCATCAAGCTTTATGCTCGCTGCATAACGTGGCTAGTAAGTGCATGTGACATGCTGTTTCTTCATCAATGTTTTACTTATTCAATCGCAATCTTTTCTGTCTTATGTTGCAGGCACTTGAGCGGCTCTCCTTTGGGGGCAGTCGCATTAGAGATACAATCATGGCTCAAAGTAGAATATTGTTATTTTGGTATTACACTACTTATCTTCTTCTGGAGAAAAATAAACCAACATACCAACAGCTTGAGCCACCACCTCATGAGCAAACCCAAGCGTCGCTTAAACTTGAGCCTCTTGAAAGTGATCCACCAAAACCATCCCAGCTACTCGAATCCTCCCTTCCAGAACAAGGTAAACCCGACCAAAAGCTTGAACCCCCTCCTGGTGAACCATTTGATCTGTTTCACCTAGAAGGTTTGTGATTCTTAGACATTGATGATGTTAATACGAGCCCTGCTACTTTTTATTGATTTATCTTGTACAGGTGATATACTAACGGAGCTGCCTGTGCAGTAAAGGACGTTTGATCCTTTCTTGAGCTAATGAGCTATTCTATCAAGGCAGGGTAACACTGAATTTCATGGTTAATGTACACTTGAAACCAAATGAAACAGGCTTGTTACAGTAACATAAGGGTAAATACAGCAAATATTCTAAATAATTCCAATTGCTTCTGTCAATTGGACTGTAATTTTGGACTTGTAAAGTGCATCGCGTTGAATCATTTTCCAGTATCGCTGTCGACAATAGAATTTTTTAAAGTTAATGTGGTTTACATAAGAAGAGTATGTGATCATAGTGATATATTGTATTGCATGCTTTATATCTCTTTTCTTGGGCAACACTTTCATTTGGTAACCAGATGGTCTGACTGAGATGTCATATAGCCGGATCATCCGACATGTTTTATATCTGTTTTCTTAGGCAGCACTTCCATTTGTTAACTGGATAATCTGATTGAGATGTTATATTGCCAGATCATTCGACATGCTTTATATCTCTTTTCTCGAGCAAAACTTCTATCCAGTAATCAGATGGTCTGGCTGAGGTATCACAAAGCTAGACCATTTGATAGGGTCAGATGGAAGACTTTTGCATCCTTCAATTGATTGTGCATCTACATGTCAGCTGAAAGATAATATGCATCGTCTTGGGGTGAGAAATTGCATGACATGAAGTTTGGTTATCTAAAAGACCGATTTATATCCTTTTCTTGTGATGTTTAGAAAATATGAATTAAACTGATGTATCTTACTTTCTGGATGAACATTGTCAGAACTATTCGAGTTTGTGTAACTACTCGACTTTGATTATTCGTATGTCAACACAATGAGTTTAATCAACTCATTTAAAATATTTAAACTCGTGTTGATAGTAAAATTAGTCTAAAATGTTTAAACTCTTATTAGAGAACCTAAATTATTAAAAATCAATCAGACTAATATAAATTTAACAAGGGATGGCATGTTACAATGTTTTCCACTTTCCTTAGATATCACACACGAGATGATTCAGGTTTGCTTATTAGCTAATCCAAATTCTCAAGTGAATGTTGAAAAGTCATTATATATCAATGACAAAGTTCATACAGAATCAATGTGAGACCAAGTATTACACTATTACACATTCAATGGAGAAGGATAACATTTCGGTTACTCAATTGACTAATTTTTTTTTGTTTTTTATTCCATAATAAATATAGCTGGTTGTTCAATTGATTCATGTGACAAACACCGGTAATTTGGTAAATTTTGTTTGTCTGCTACATACTTGAATTCCTTTCATTTACCTAACAAAAAAAAAAAAAAAAAAATTCATCTTTTCTCATTTTTTCTTCTTTCTTTCACCTTTTATTCTTTTCTCTATACATCCCTTAACCAAATCGATAGGTTCTAATGTGGTGAAAAATTAATTCTTGAAGACGATTGCTTATACACGCAAAATATTTACTACTAAAAAGATGACGAGTCTGAAAATTATTTAAATCTCTTATCCTTACGTTTTACATGCATTTCACTAATTTTAACAAAGTGGTTGAACGTCCCTTTCTATATTAAGTACCGAATTACTTCATCTTCTAACCTAACTTGAGCATTGAAACTTCCTCTATGTGAACGCTTTACAACTAAATTATTTCTCTCGTCTTGCTAACACGATCCTCAAACCATATGCACACAAAGAAACTCCAATCCGGCACCCCAAACTCTTAGGCAGGCCAGAGCTAAGCATCGACCACCTCAATAGGTTCAAAATCTACATTGTCGGGTTGATTAAACCCAAAATATAAGGTCTAAATCAACTAAGAGATGTGTCCGTAATTAGTTTGAAAATGTTGAAATGGTAGTTCATTGAATATAGAGGGTAGTTTTGCCAACCATATGTTAACGTTATCTGATGACAATGACAATTATCATCCTTGTGTGGACGAAAGCAAGTGACCTTCTTTAGATTTTTTTTTTTTTTAATTCAAGTGAGGTTTAAACCGTACAATATATATTAAAAAATATTATCTACAAAAATTAATTTTATAATCTCTTACATTTACAAGGAGAAGTATAGCAGTTAGGGGCGGAGGTACCTAGGGACCAGTGGAGACTGCAGCTCTCACTGGCTCAGAATAACGTTAAAAATTTTATGTATTTTTTTGAAAAAAATTTAAATATCTATGTATTTTTAGTTAAAAAAATTAATTAGCCCCCACTAGAAAAAAAATGTACTCATATAGTTGAAAAATTATTTATTATAGCGAAGCAGCCTTTACTGGTCTAGAATAACATTAAAAATTCTATGTATTTTTTGAAAAAAAATTTAAATATCTATGATTTTTAGTTAAAAAAATTAATTAACCTCTACTGAAAAAAAAAAAACTTATATATTTAAAAAATTATTTATTTTAGTCCCTATTGAAAAGAATTCTTAGCTCTACCTTGATAGCAGTGGACCAAACCCGTATTGGTTTCTTTTGAACTTTTTGCGAGGTCAAGTTGCAACTTTAATTTCCCCACGACCAGGGGCATAGGGCTAAAGAAATATGTGGGCCGAGGAAGAAGTCTGGAAATTGCCGATGGTCCTCTAAATTAATGGACATGCAGAATGATCCACGTCTCATTAATTATGGTATTATGACAAGAGGATTGTTAGATCTAATTTCATTTTCATTATTCGTTTATTATTTTTTATGTGAATATTTAGTTAATAAATTAAAAAATAAACTTTAAAAAAAAAATTATTTTACTCTCTTCTTTCGAAATACCAACTAAGTATTTTCATAGAATTTGATAAACGAGTGATGAAAACAGGTGGCATCTAGGATTTTTCTTAAGACATATATTGAGCAGTTAGGGCATCTTTAATGGAGTTTCTAAACAGCAATAATTATTATTTTTAGAGACTCCATTAAGGAAAAATCAACACCAATGGGAGTCTCTAAAATACTATTTGACACTTTTTGGTAAAAAAAAATGACATCACAACAGCCTTGAGAAGCCAAAATAGCACCTGGTCTCCATTTTTTTCAACAAATTTGTTGAAGAAAATGGAGACTACACAGGAAGACAAAAACGAGTCTCTATTTTGAAGCATGTGACGATCTGACACTCTGACAAAGTCAGATCGTCAGATCTGAAAAAAAAAATTACATAATTTTTTATTTTAATTAGAGAAGAAAAAAAAAAGCCAACATATGCTGACAATAGAGCCGTTGCAAAGCTGAAATTTTTTTTTTGATCCGTTGAAATTCATGTATATATGCAAGCAAATCTGGAAACAAAAATACCATCAACACAACACATATCAAAAATCTTTCAACATACCAAATATTTGAAACAAAAAACTCAAATTTGGCTCAATAAACAGAAAAAAGGTAAAAACAGGACGTGGGGGGGAGGGGGGAGGAGAGCGCATCACATACAAACACACACACACACACATATATATATATATATGTATTTATATATGACACATATATATATATATATATATATATGTGTGTGTGTGTGTGTGTGTGTGTGTGTGTGTGTGTATAGATCTGAAGGAAAGGCAGGGAGGAGGGGTGCTTTTATAGTTAGGATTTTTATTTACACATTTTTAAATTAAGTTTTTTTAATATATTTTGGTTATTTTTTAAATTTTTTTAGTTTAGGTTATTTTTTTAATTAAGTTTTTTAATATATTTAATTAGAGTTTTGTATTTTATTTTTTAATATTTTTTTAGTTTTGGTATTTTTTATATATTTTTTAGTTTTGGTTATTTTTTATTTTATTTTTTTAATATATTTTATTTGAGTTTTTTTTTTTATTTTATTTTTTTTTTTTTTGTTTAGTTTATTTTTTAATTAAGTTTTTTAATTATATATTTAATTATGGTTTTATTTTTTATTTTTTTTTGTTATTTTAGTTTAGTTTATTTTTTCTGTTTTTTTTATTTTAGGTTATTTTTTGAATTATATTTTTTGAATTATATTTTAATAATATATTTAATTAGGGTTCTGTATTTTATTTTTTAATGTTATTTTAGTTTAGGTTATTTTTTAATGTTTTTTTAGTTTAGGTTATTTTTTTTATATTTTTAGTTTAGCTTATTTTTTAATTAAGTTTTTTAATTATATATTTAATTATGGTTTTGTTTTTTATTTTTTAATGTTATTTTAGTTTAGGTTATTTTTTTATGTTTTTTTATTTTAGGTTATTTTTTGAATTATATTTTTTGAATTATATTTTAATAATATATTTAATTAGGGTTTTGAATTTTATTTTTTAATGTTATTTTAGCTTAGGTTATTTTTTTATGTTTTTTTATTTTAGTTTATTTTTTTAATTATATTTTTTAATTAGGGTTTTGAGATAACAAACGGACGGATGAGATTGATGATAGAAAATACAATTCAATGGGTATTATTTAGATAAAAGATTTGTGATTAAATTAATAAAATTAATTAATTTACAAATTGAATAAAATGAAGAACAAAAAAACAAATATATACCCAGCACACGAGAAAATTTTAATTTAATGGGTAAACTAATTAGGATTTTTAATTAAGATTTTTTTTTACGTAGGGTTTTTTTTAATTAGAGATTTTTAATTAGTTTTTTTCAAAATAAAATTATGTAATTAAACGTAATCCTAATTTTTTAAACGTTATCTTCGTCGCAAATTATTTATTTTTTGCTTGAAATATTCGTTAAAGAAATTGAGATAATCTAAATAACAATTAATTAAAAAAAAGTAACACATGAGAAAAAATTACACATAATCAAATTATTATGTAAAATTAAAATTAACATGATATAAAGACTCAATTTTATAGAGACTGTCACTGAAGATTTTTTTTTTTACCTTGGTCGGTAAATGGGTGTCTAAAATAGGCTTTTTGCCTCGGTCTCTAAGTGGATATCTAAAATTGATTTTGGTATCTATATGAGTCTCTAAAATGATGGATAGAGACCCAATATAGAGACTCCATTAAAGATAGCCTTAGGAAGGGCATAGTTATACTTGACTAGGAAGGTGTTGGGATTTCAGCAAATCCACTTATTAAATTAAGAAAAAATAAGTGAGTTATGGAAAACAAACACACGAGATTGTTATAGAATATAAGAGGCTGTTTGAAAGTGTTTTCGAAAACAGTTTTTTTTATTTTCAAAAATAAAAAAATAAAAAATTTTGTTTGGCATGGGTTGTTTTCGATTTTTTTTTTCAAAAATTATTTTGAAAAATGTATTTTCAAAAACAAGAAAACAAGAACAACTTTTTTATGTTTTCATGTGTTTTCATTTGCTTTCTTTTTCTCTCCGACACACATGAATATTTTTTTTTTTTCAGTACTTACAATCAAAGTGCGTGCACACACTCACACACACACATACACACTGTTTCTATCTTACACACACACACACGCATACAAATTCACACACAAACTCATACACACATGCGCACACACACACACACACACACACTCACACACTCAATCTGCTTCGAATTGACCAAATAGAAGAATCTGCTTCGAGAAGTCAACTAAAACTTTGAATGAGCCAGACAAGAAAAACTAACAAAGACAATAGATCTTCTTTATTATGTTAGTACTTTGAATTTCACCTAATAATCAATCTTGACATAGAAAAAAAAAAAAACACTAAAGATATCAACTACCTTAGAAAGAAAAAGGGAACATTATTATAGCACGTTTCAAACACGTCGCTTTCATGGTGCACAAAACTGTAAATTTTCATGAATCCACCTGAAGATGAAAACTCGTGGTCCCTAATGTAGTGTTCATGTGGGGTGGATTTATGGTATCAAGACGACGATGATATTGAGGAGTTTGGAATTTATAATATTTTATTAACAGGAATTAAGTAGGTTTGAAGATGAAAATTAATGAAGATGTGGGGTTCAAGTAGAGGTTGTTAAAAATTATGGATTTCCATCTTAAAATTAATTGGTGTTAAGTGGATTCCATGACCTTATATGGTTGTCTTAGAGTTACTAATTTTTCGATGTGAGAGGAATATATACTCCAACATCCCCCTCACGTGTGACCTAATGAAAATCGAGAAACGAGCTGATATTGAGGGTGAAACGAGACGAGACAGATATGTCACAAGTGAATGAATATGATAGATAAATTAGTGTTGAGTGGAATTGGTCCATAACCTTATAAGGTGGTCTTAGAGTTGCTAATTTTTTGATGGGAGAGAAATGTATATTCTAACATAGATAAAATAATTTTATAGAATATAAATGTAGAGATATTTGAGAAAATTTTGTGGGTCAGTGGAGAATACACTCCGCACAACTTAAAGAGTAGATCCATATTACCTAGGCTCAAAACTCAAGCCTGTAAACAATATTAGTATCATAAATTTACAAATGATTTTAAGTCTTAATTCTCTTGAGCCAAAATGATCAACCAAAATTAAACTTTAACTGAAACTAATTTATGAACAACTCTCCTATTTTTTCTGTAAATTAATTAGCTTAAACTTTTTGTATATTTGTATTTGAAAATTAATGAAATCCTTAATTACCCAAAAAAAAGAATTAAAATATCTACTCATTCAAATTATGCCAATGTGAAACCGGCGATTTCTTTTCTTTTATATACTTATACACCCTATTCCAATTGTCAATTAATACCACTCAATATGCTTCGAGAAGTCAACAAAACTTTGAATGAGCCCAACAAGAGAAAATTGACAAAAAATAGATCTTCTTCATTATAATATTACTTTGAATCTCGACTATGAAAAGAAGAAAAAGATATCAACTAACCTGGACTGAAGAATTGTCCATGCAGTATAATTCCATCTACTAGAAGGATAACATTTTCTCGTAAGACTACTATAGCACATGTCAAACATGTCACTTTCATGATGCACCAAACAGTAATTTCTCATGAATCCACCTAAAGATGACAAAGCATTTGTCAAAAGTTTTTTTATAACTAGTGACGTTCAAAATGTCCCTTAATAATATAGGTGGACGTCATCAATGCGTGTTTTATGGGCTAAAAATAAAATAGTGGAGTTTAGAACGTCTTTTTAGTCCAAGCCTTTCAATCATTTCCAATTCCCTATATGTATCACACACATACACCTGAACTTATATATATACATATATATATATGATTCATAAATTGAACCATTAGTTTTGAAACATAAACTTGTCCAGAAACAATGCAGACAACCTCCCTTCTTCAACTCACCACCCTCCCCCCATCTCCCTTGTTGAAAAATGTCAAGTGCAACAAAACAGTGGCACACAAACAAAAAAGACCCTTATATTGTATCTTTGCATTGAAAAGAGATCATGAACATGGTAAAGATGATTACAGTGGTAGGCTCGTTGATGATAACATGATTGTTCTTCGAATGAGAATTCATGAGATGAAAATGGTGGAGAGGAACGATGAGGCTCCATCAAATTGGATGGAATGGGAGAAGAAATGGTACTTGAGCTATCATTCTGATGTGTGTGAAGCTGTAGGGTGTTTGCAAACTGTGTTAATGGAGACTAGGCCAAGCTTGGTTTTAGGGATGTTAGCTATTTTGATGCTCAGTGTTCCCACGTCCTTCGCTTTTGTTTTGCATCACTTAATGGACCTCGTGCGTTAAAGGGATCAATATATATATATATATATATATATATATATATATATATATATATTTATTTATTTATTTATTTTTTCCTTTTATCCTACGGAGGGAGAGCTGATTAAAATGCTATAAATTTAAAGGATGTTTTGCTTAGCCTTCATATCTCTTTTCACAAAAAATCTCAAGGGTCCGGAGGATTGTCGATCTCCAAAACATCCAAAAAGCCTCGTACGTTAAAGGGATCAATATAATTTGATGTAATATAGCTATTGTTCTCCTGTATATCATATGATCAGTTATGTACAATACATGAATCATCTCTCTTATGTTGAGTACAATTTCTTGTCTCATAGTAGGTGAAAGAATTGATAAATATGCTTAGTCTCAAATAGCTCTACGTGTATTTGAAAATCTCTGTAGAAGCAAGGACGAATTTATGATTTTTGTCTGGTGGGGGTTGAAAACACATAATTTGACACTCATATATAGATCATTTTTATTCAGTGGTGGGTAAATTAATTGTTTAGCCTAAAACTACCTTAGAAATATGCACATTTTAAAAAAATACAACTTCAACTTATTCGTTAATAGCTTTAATTTGAGGTCAGCGGGAGCTGCAACCCCCGGTATCCATGAAATAAATCTGCCACTGTCCAGAAGTCCCTGAAAATTAATACCATTTGCCAAACTAGCTGAAAATCCCAGTCTCTATTGAAATACCAAATTTTCCCTTGGCTGCATTCTGACGTGAATTGAAGTTTTGTTTTCATTGGAATATATTAATTTTTTTTTTTAAAAAAACCATCATATGGCGTGTGCCTGTTGTGCTTGTGTGTATTATACATAAAGCAAGGTTGAATTAAATCAATGAAAAAGAATTAACCATTATACTTTTTTAGCGTGAGTAGTCTGGAGTGTGCTTTGGTCTATATTAGTCGTGAGCTTTAAGTCGCGACGACCGGCTGAAGATGATCGTGCAAGATGAAGTGTTGTGTGTGTTAGGTAATAACGTGTGGTTGTGTGCGTGAGGTGGGCTTTTTTTTTTTTTTTTTTTGTTCAAAAGAAATACTTGTATTAACAATAACAAATTGATACAAAAGTGAACTAACACACCAAAACCCAAGAAAAGAAAGTACAGACAGATAGGGCAAGGCCTAACACCAAAAGACACATTTGAAATCCAAACAAATTGGGCTATATGAACAATCGAAGGCCCAACACCACAAACCCTGGAACAAACCCTAGACCATAGTTGTCAAATCGTGAATCGAAATGTTATTTTTTTGAATTGTGAATCGAATCGAATCGTGAATCGTATTGACTCGGTCACAAATTTAAAACTAGATTATATTTGATATATTATGTTTCCATTAACAGTTTTTAGTTGAAATTCTTTATTTGAATGAATATTAATATATGTTTTTGTTACTTTTTCTAGGTGGTTTACTACTTCACTTGTTCCTAATAGCCGAAGTAATTGGATATTGGAAAATAATATTTAAACTTTAGTAGTTTAGTTTATAAAAAAAAATTAGTTGTAAAGACAAGTATATGTTTATGGACTCAATGCAAAGTTCATTTGTATCAACTTTCTATTTTCATGTCAATCATATAAA
The DNA here is from genome assembly GCA_037974665.1 of Ehretia macrophylla. Classification (NCBI taxonomy): domain Eukaryota; kingdom Viridiplantae; phylum Streptophyta; class Magnoliopsida; order Boraginales; family Ehretiaceae; genus Ehretia; species Ehretia macrophylla. Next base: position 16,205,904 of record CM075783.1, read on the forward strand.
GCAGTAAACATTAAAGCATTAGTAAGCAATAGTTATAGCATCAGTAAACTCTAAAGTGGTCCATGTGGTCCAAGACTCCAACTTTCCAAGCTTTAAAAAACCATAGTAAACTCCAAAGTCCAAACTAATTTTTTATACTTTAATGTCCATATAAGCCAAAGACAACTAAACACAAAAACTATCTTATTGAGTTTAGAGTCTTCAGAAAACTAAACACAAAAAAAAAGCATTAAACACATACAAGCTCGAGTTCACACTCACGGAAAAAAAAAAGTTCTTCACACACAAAAGCCAAAAAAACTTTTTGTATATTTGTATTTGAAAATTAATGAAATCCTTGATTACCCAAAAACAAAAATTAAAATATCTACTCATTCAAATTATGCCAATATGAAACCGGCGAGTTCTTTTCTTTTATATACTTATACACCCTATTCCAATTGTCAATTATATGCATCAATAGTGATTAAATACTACGTACTCAGTATGCTTCGAGAAGTCAACTAAAACTTTGAATGAGCTCAACAAGAGAAAATGACAAGAAAGAGATCTTCTTCATTATATATTACTTTGAATCTCGACCATGAAAAGAAGAAAAAGATATCAACTAATATGGACTGAAGAATTGAGTATGCAATATAATTCCATCTACTAGAAGGATAATTAACATTTTCAACAAGAAAAAGGAAAAGAACAAAAAAACAAAAAAAACTCTTTTTTGGAAGACAACTAGAGCACGTGGCAAACATGCCACTTTTATGATGCACCAAACTGTAATTTCTCATGAATCCACCTAAAGATGACAATGCATTTGCCAAAAGTTTTTTAAACCGTTCCCTTAGTAATATATGTGTACGCCATCAATGCGTGTTCTATGGGCCAAAAATAAAATAGTGGGGTTTAGGACGTCTTTTTAGTCCAAGCCTTTCAATCATTATTATATATATATATGTATGTATATATATATATATATATGTATGTATGTATCACACTCATACACACATAACATTCTCCTCACAACTTATATTCGTCATTCATTCACTGAACCATTAGTTTTGAAACTTAAAATTGTCCAGAAACAATGCAGACAACCTCCCTTCTTCAACTCATCACCCTCCCCCCACCTCCCTTGTTGAAAAATGTCAGGTGCAACGTCAACACACTGGCACACAAACAAAAAAAACCCTTTAATTGTATCTTTGCATTGAAAAGAGATCATGAACATGGTAAAGATCATTACAGTGGTAGGCTCGTTGATGATAACATGATTGTTCTTCGAATGAGAATTCATGAGATGAAAATGCAGGAGAGGAACGATGAGGCTCTATCGAATTGGATGGAACGGGAGAAGAGATGGTACTTGAGCTATCATTCTGATGTGTGTGAAGCTGTAGGGTGTTTGCAAACTGTGTTAATGGAGACTAGGCCAAGCGTGGTTTTGGGGATGTTAACTATTTTGATGCTCAGTGTTCCCACGTCCTTCGCTTTTGTTTTGCATCACTTAATGGATCTCATACATTAAAGGGATCAATATTTGATGTAATATAGCTATTGTTCTTGAAATGGTCGTAGATATTTTAACTTTTTTGATATTTAAGTCTTCTATTTTTTTATTTTGGACAAAATAGTCCTTCATTTTTTATTTTGGTGATAGTCATTAGTCTTTGAAGCAAAATCTGTCAAAAAAAAAAAAAAAAACTTAGTGAGCACCTAGATGACACGTAGCAGCAAAATGCACAAATATTTAGGGGTAAAATTACCACGCGGTAAAATATAAGGATCCTAAGGTTTATGCATTTTGCGCCACGTGCCATCCACGTGCTCACTGACGTTATGTTTTAATAGATTTTGCTCCAAGAACTAACGGCAGTCACCAAAATAAAAGATAAATGACCATTTTGTCCAAAATAAAAGATAGATGATTTAAATGTCAAAAAAGATAAAGATCTAGAACTATTTCGTTAAATTACCCAAATATGATTAGTTATGTACAATACATGAATCATCTCTCTTATATTCTGAGTACAAGTTCTTATCTCATCTCATAGTAGGGGAAAAAATTGATAAATATATATGCTTAGTCTCAAATAATAGCTCTAAGTGTATGTGAAAATCTCTGCAGAAGCAAGGGCTTATGATTTTTGCTCGGTAAAGGAGGAAAACACATAATTTAATATTTATATATGAACCATTTTTATTCAGTGGTGGCTAATTAAATTATTATTTTTAGCCTAAAAATATGCACATTTTCAAAAAATACAACTTTAACTCATTCATTAATAACTCTAATTTTGGAGTCAGTAGGGACTGCAACCCTCGCCATCTCTCAGATAAATCCGCCACCGTCCAGAAATCCATGAAAATTAACACCATTTGCCAAACTAGCTGAAAATCCCAGTCTCTTTTGAAATACCAATTTTTCCCTTGGCTGACATCTGACGTGAATTGAGGGTTTGTTTTTTGTTCTGATTGCCAAGGCATAGTGTAATGATTAAGCTAGTAGAATTTAAGAGACAGAGGAAGAATCTGATATTGAAGGAATTGAAAAGTACAGATAGGCCAATTTTTGAGAGAATTGGTAACTCCTTTAGAAGAAAGAAGAAGATTACAGAAATGTCATATATCTCAAACCTAACTTATGGTCTAAAGACCTTCTTTTATACGTCTTCCTCTATGATGTAACAAACTCTGCTAAATGTTAAGGAGCCCTTTTGGTGCGCATACCCCTCCCTAACTATATCTGATCATGCGTTTTAGGTGTAGTATTTGCTATAGCTACCACGTCACCTTGGGAGATGCTTTGTGTAGTTGTTGAGCTCGTGACAATGCTCCCCTCTTTCAAAGGAACCTTGTCCTCAAGGTTCGGAACATGGGACAGATCTTCCCAGGTTGCTTTATCAATAGGTAGTCCTTCCCATTGGACTAGTGCTTGAGGAACGAGAGTGCCTTGTCGAGTGATGCTTCGATGATCCAGAATAGCAATGGGTTGTAACAGTGGGTTGGATTCTGTGGTAAACACAGGAAATGGAGTAGCTGGAATGCGAGCATCACCCTTAAACTTTCGAAGCAAAGAGACATGAAACACCAGATGAATGCGAGATGAAGCTGGAAGTTCCAACCGATAAGCAACAGAGCCAATACACTCCAAAACTTTAAATGGCCCAAAGAATCGTCTCCCTAACTTAGTGTTGTAAGATCCCTTCGCAGACAATTGTCTATAAGGTTGTAGCCGAACCAACACCCAGTTACCAACTTCATAAGATGCCTTATGGCGATTTTGGTCTGCATAATACTTGATTCTGATTTATGCTTGTTGTAAATTGCGGTGTAGCTGTTGTAAAAGAAGGTCCCTTTGTTGCAAGTCATGATCCACAGCAGCATTTTTAGTAGAACCAGAAAGGTAATGAAGGATGGTAGGAGGGGGTCTACCATACAATGCTTCGAAGGGGGTCATTCATGCAGATGAGTGGAATGAAGTATTGTACCAAAACTCGGCCCATGCAAGAAATTTATTCCATTTAGATGGGGAATCAGCTACAAAACATCTGAGATACAACTCAAGCCCTTGGTTTACAATCTCAGTTTGTCCGTCACTTTGGGGATGATAGGCACTACTCATTGCCAATGTCGTGCCTTGGAGACGAAACAACTCCTGCCAAAAAGAGCTTATAAAGATAGGATCCCGATCACTCACAACAGTCCGTGGAACACCATGCAACCTTATAATTTTAACAGCAAAAGAGGCTGCCACCTTAGAACTTGTAAGTGGAGAAGTTAAGGAGATGAAGTGGGCATATTTAGATAAGCAATCAACAACAACCATGGTTATGGTGCGACCATCCGAAGGAGGAAGGCCGGTGATGAAATCCATAGATATATCCTCCCATACTTGGTTTGAAATAGGCAATTGTTGAAGAAGACCCGCCGGATTACGATGTGAAGCCTTAATTTCTTGACAAGTTCGACACTGCTCAATAAAGAGGCGGACATCATGCCGTATATGCTTCTAATAAAAATTTGTAGACAACTTGTGAAAGGTGTGAAGGACCCCAGAATGCCCACCCATAGGAGAATAGTGAAATTCTTGTAACAACTTTTCGCGAAGAGGTGAATCAGATGCAATGACAATGCGTCTTTTGTAGGTCAAGAGATCATTCCAAATAGAAAATTCTGATGGTACTTGCGGATTAGAAAGCAGCTGATTGCGAAGAGATAGTAGCTCATTATTGGTGTGATTTTCCTGGCGAATATCATCAAGCAAGAGAAACTGAGGTTGTGAATAAGCCATAAAGCATTCAGTTGGAGCTCGAGAAAGAGCATCTGCCACCTTATTTTCACGACCAGGTTGATAGAGTATTTCAAAATCATAGCCAACAAGTTTTGATAACCACTTTTGTTGTTCCGGGGTCTGAATAACTTGAGTAGTCAAGTTCTTCAAACTCTTTTGATCAGTCTTAACAAGAAACTTTCGTCCCAACACATATTGATGCCACTTATTGATGGCGGCAACGATAGCGTGCATCTCTCTTGTATATGTGGAGGATGACTAGAGCCTATTAGAGAGTTTTTGGCTAAAGTAGGCCAAGGGATGGCCATTTTGCTGAAGAATTGCACCAATACCCGATCCGGAGGCGTCGGTCTCGATGACGAAATGAATAGAAAATTTTGGCAGTGCTAAGACTGGGGCTGTGGTCATGGCCTGTTTGAGAGTGGTGAAAGTATCTTGTGCTACATCGAACCAAACAAAAGAATCCCGCCGTAGTAAATCCGTGAGAGGGCCAGCTAATTGAGCATAATGCCGAACAAACCGACGATAATATCTGTAAGCCCCAAGAAACCCCTTAAACTCCAAACATTGCGAGGTGTAGGCCAGTCAATAATTGCCGAAACCTTATCTGGATCCATAGAGACCCCATCCACAAATATTACATGGCCCAAGTATTGTATGGATGTTTGGCCAAAAATGCTCTTTGACCTCTTAGCAACTAGCTGTTGTTTTTGCAAAGTACTGAGAACTATCTGTAAATGACACAAATGTTCTGCCCAAGTCCTGCTAAAGATTAAGATATCATCAAAAAATACGAGAACAAATTTGTGCAAAAATGGCTTAAAAACCTCATTCATCGTAGCTTGAAAGGTGGCCAGCGCATTAGTAAGACCGAATGGTATTACTAGGTACTCATAGTGGCCCTCATGTATACGAAAAGTTATCTTTGGGATGTCCTGTTCGTGAACCAAAATTTGGTAGTAGCCTGTCAACAAATCGAATTTTGAAAAAAATTTAGCATCAAATAATTCATCAATAGTTGGTATAGGGAATCGATCTTTAATAGTGACAGCGTTTAATGCACGATAGTCGGTGCAAAAACACCATGTACTATCCTTTTTCTTTACCAACAACACAGGGGATGAGTAAAGACTCGTGCTTGGATGAATTATGCCGTTGTTCAACATTTCAATGACTAAGCGTTCAATCTCTGATTTCTGAAAATGTGGATATCTATAAGGCTTGACATTAACAGGAGAGACCCCCAATTGTAAATGAATAGCATGATCAGTGAGGCGTTGTGGTGGTAATCCCTTTGGTTTGGAGAAAACCAACTCAAATTCATCAAGAAGCTTTTGTAAGTCAGCAGGTAAAGACAATGTGGGCTGAGAGTCAACCGTTAGTAACTCCAAGCGAAAATACTGGGCCGCAGCATCTGTATCGTGTAAATGGCACAGGGCCGTAAATTGCATAAGGCTAGAAGTAGGAGTTGATTCACCTTGAAGCTCCACAGATTGGTTATTATGTTGGAAGCCCAATTGAAGAGTGAAATAATTCAAGCGAATATTACCTAAGGTGATAAGCCAATAAATGCCTAAAACCACATCAGTACCATAGAGAGGCAAAACATAAAGATCAGTGCACAGATCATGACCTTGCACCGACAATACAGCTTGGTGAATACATCCCTCTGTTTTCAATCTGTTGCCGCTACCCACAACAACGGCGAAGGTAGGAGAAGGTTCCACTGGCAAAGATAAATGGCGGGCAACACGGGACTGGATGAAGCTGTGAGTACTACCACTATCCACCAAAATTTGAACTGGCGTACCCATTATAGAGCCTTGAAATCATAGAGTGGTGATTGAGGAGTGGCCAACCATGGCATGGTAAGAGATTTCGGTGGCAGGAATATCAGAAGTAGTTTCAGAAGGAGAATCAAGTGAAGAATTGTCAGGTGGGTCGTCTCCGGAGTCGAAGTCCATGAGTAATAGGCGTAGGGATTGTTTGCAACGGTGATGAAAAGACCATTTTTTGTCACAATTGTAACACAATCCTTTTTCGCGTTTGAGTTGTATTTCAGCTGAGGTCAAACGTTTTATGGGAAGATAATGTAATGGGGACGATGGAGCAGAGGGGAGAAGTGGAGTTTTAGTGTTGAGGAATGGAGTTTTACTGGCTGAGGATGGCTGTATAGGGAGTGGGCTAGGTGGGTTTGAGGATTGTGGGCTAGAGAATGTGGGTGTGATGGGGCTGATATGTGAAATGGGCCGAGAGAAGGGAGAAGGACGGGAAGAGAGTTTTCTGTGCTCTGCGATTTTGGCTTCTTGGAGATGGGCAAGCCCAATGGCGTGCGTCATAGAAGTAGGCTGAAATGATAGTACCTCAGTTCGAATATTGGGTCGGAGACCCGAAATGAAGTAGTTCAGGAGAAAATTATTTGGCAATCCAGTAGTGCGATTAGCGAGCAGCTCGAAAGCAGATTGATATTCAGCAACAGAGGAGGTCTGGGTCAATTTAGCTAACGACCCATGAGGATTATCAAATTCTATCGGTGCAAATCGGGTCTCAAGAGCCTGTGTGAAAGCAAGCCAAGTACTGAGCTGAGAGTTTCGGACCATCCATTGATACCAATGGAGAGCTGGACCATCCATGTGGAAGGAGGCTAAAGTGAGCCGCTGGCCATCTTCAATGGCGTAATAGTCGAAGAACTGATTGGCCTTAAATACCCATCTGGTAGCGTCAGAGCCATCAAAGCGAGGGAAGTCCAGTCGCAAGGAGCGCGCGACTGCAACGGCGCCATTGGTAGAGCCAATGGGTGGGGACGAGAAGGAACGCGAAACCGACGAAGATTCGCCGACGCGAAGGACCTGCTCAACCTTACCATCCAAGGTAGTGTATTACAGCGCCAACTTTTCCATTGAAACTTGTTGAGCTGAGATTGCGGCTTGAAGAGATTCTAAGATCTGAGCTTGGTTTTTGAGTGTATCATCGAGCAATTTGAAACGGGTACCGTCTGCCATAGTTCGTGGATGAAAGCACCAATGTAATGATTAAGCTAGTAGAATTTAAGAGACAGAGGAAGAATCTGATATTGAAGGAATTGAAAAGTATAGATAGGCCAATTTTCGAGAGAATTGGTAACTCCTTTAAAAAAAAGAAGAAGATTACAGAAATGTCATATATCTCATGCCTATAACTTATGGTCTAAAGACCTTCTTTTATACTAGTGTCTTCCTCTATGATGTAACAAACTCTGCTAAATGTTGAGGAGCCCTTTTGGTGCGCATACCCCTCCCTAACTGTATCTGATCATGCGTTTTAGGTGTAGTATTTGCTGTAACTGCCACGTCACCTTGGGAGATGCTTTGTGTAGTTGCTGAGCTCGTGACACATAGCGGGCAGGCTTTTAAGGATAATTTATATGCATATTAGTATGACTATTTGAAGCAAATGGCCATATTCCAACTCTCATTGGAATATATTAAATTTTTTATTCTCTTTAAAAAAACCATCACATAGCGTGTGCCAGCTGGTGTGCTTGTGTGTATTATACACATAAACATTAAGAATATTTCCTATAAATAAAGCAAAGTTGAAATTAAAATTAAATAATAATAAAAAAAACCATTATACCTATTTCGCGTGAGTAGTCTGGAGTGTGCTTTGGTCTATATGCATCGTGAGCTCAAGTCGACGACCAGCTAAAGATAGATCGTGCAAGATGAAGTGTTGTGCTTTGGATTGTACATTTTTTTTTTTAACAGGATTAGTAGTGGTTCTCCACTTAGTTTTAGGCGACTCGAACTCGATACTATTTAAGTCTCAAGTGAGAGTTACTCCCACTGAACTTAACCCTCTTATAAAGTCATGCTATACTTTTTTTTTTCCTCCCCAGCCCCCAAATCCCCCTTCCCCCACCCCCATGACTCAAACCATGCCAATCCACTTGGCAGGGGGTGCAGCCCCCCACTGGGCTGCACCACTGAGTCCAAGTCATGCTATACTTAATCACGTAGCAAATGTGATTCTATTTATTTATTTTTCTCTTCCCTCTGTTGGCTCTCCTTCTCTCGTTCATACTTTCATCACTTAATTTCTTCGACCCAATTATTACACTAGTTCTCAGCCCCAGCTCCCACTAGGCCATGATCACTTGGCTAACTTCCCAAAGTCAACCATATTTATTGTTGAACCCAATGGACTATGGTATGCCAATGGTAGCTGAAGAAATTTAACGCCTAATTTGAAATATTCATAAAACCAAAAGTTAGAAGACTAACCTCGTGAATTTTAGTTAATTAACGGACTTAAATGTTCATTTTGAAAGATGTAAGGCCAAAGTTACCATTTTTCCCTTGAATGTAGGAAGTCATGAGCTTTTTTTTTTTTTTTAATAAACAAGTGATTCTATTCATTCTAAAATCTATATCAAAAAACTGTACAAAAGAACTGGGAGGCCGGGAATTTCAACCTAGAGAAGAATTCTACAGTTGAGATTCTATGTATGAAGTACAGTAGAACAAAAATGCCTCCCACAATGTACATTGATTTGTAATCTATTTTTAATACCATCAAAGATTTGTTCTTCACTTCGAGCAGGGTCGGCAAAAATCCTATGTTTCCTCACAGACCAAATGATATAAACTGCAGCCCCCAAAACAAGCTTGAAAATATGGAATTGGAAAGAATTCGAGCATGAGGACTCCATGGCCCACGAGTATACATCTTCCCAATGAGTTAATCTAGTTGCAATCTTGGTATTATGGAGACTATGTCCAATTATCCTTCGTGAGAAAAAACACTCAAAATATAAATGATTCCGCGTTTCAGCAACAACAACACAAAGCACACACGTATTGAATGTGCCAACACCCTAAGCAACAAGACGTTGTTTAGTGTTAAGTCTATCAAGGATAGCAAGCCCTGAGCAAAACGAGTGCTTTGGAATATTCTCTTCAAATTAGATGAACTTTCCGGCTTTAGAAGTGATTTTTTTTCTTCTTTTGTTTTGTTTTCTAGCTAAATTTGGTGATTATTTTGTAGGAATGAGTATAGTAGTTTTACTACAAGTATCTACTGGTTCATTTTGTTTGTCCGATACGTGCTTGAATCCTTTCTTTTCGTTTCCAAATAACAAAAAATAAAAATAACAATAAAACCCCCTCTTTTTTCAATTTTTCCCCTTGTGATAAGTTCATTAAACCCAAATAATAAGATCTAAATTAGTTAAACAAATGCGTTTGTAATTGGCTTAAAGCTGTCAAATCCAGTGTTATTGTACATTATATCGAAGAGAACCTTCATCTCTCAGGTGGTGGGTACTTGGTAATAATTTTAAGAGAAGCTATTCATGAATATGGACTGAATAAAACTAGATTCTAAAATTAGGAAAATGTTTCAGTTTGTTAGACAGATTGATTCGCTTCTCACATGTGAGGTGGGTCCGTAGAGCCCACTCCCACACTAATTTGAATTAGCTTGCCTGGACGGATTGAAACAATTTCCTAATTTTAGAATCTAATTTTATTGAGCAATACGTCAACATAAAATCTGATGACAAGACAATTATGATCCTTCCTTCTGCGAAGGGAGAAGGGAAATCCAAAAATTCTTTTAAATAAAAATTAAAATAAATAATTTTTTAATTATATGAGTATATCTTTTTTTTAGTGAGAATTAATTAATCTTTTAAATAAAAAATACTTAAATATTTAATTTTTTTTTAAAAAAATACATAATATTTTTAACGTTCTTTTGAACTAGTAAAATACACAACCACCGCCCCCATTTACATGGGCCACTTGAAGGGAGGCAAGTGCCTTTCTAAGAAGAACCTTCTTCTTTAGAACTCTTTGCCAGGTCAAGTTGGCAACTGTATATATTTTCCCCATAATCTGTGCATATGGCTGAAGATATACGCGGGCTGAGGAACAAGTCAGGAAACTACAGATGGACCAAAAATTAATGTACATGTTGGATATATCGAATGACCATATCTTTTACTAATTATGGTTTTGAGATGATGATATTGATGTTGACAAAAAAAAAAAAAAAAAGAGACGATGATATTTATGCGTTTGAAGGCCGGAGTTGTACTTTTCCGACATTCTAGAGTTTTTTGTACTCATTAAATTAAGAAGAAATTATAACTGAGTTCTGTGCAACAAATACGTGACATTCTTAGAGAATATAATTGTTTCGTATACTCATATATTATTATGAAGTTAATATCTTTATACAAGATTTTAGGTTATTTCACATAAAGTTGATTAAAAAAAAAAAAAAAACAATTGGTTTTGAAATCGAACCTCATATTTCTTAATATGAATGATATTTTGAGTTGGACTTGTTTCATGTGTTGCACGTTTCTCTCTGATTTTGTTTTTCCATGACAAAATTGCTTTGTGAATCTTGATCGTCATACAAAAAGGGAGAATTAGATAATATAATTTTTTTCACATCGGTAAATCATTAGTTTTAAGCTTATTATATGAGATTTTGAATTACTGGACCTTTTGATCAAAAAAAAAAAACTACTGGATCTACAATCAATTGGTAGTAAAATAAAATCACATAATTCTTAATATACACGTCGTTCTTTCTTTTTAAAACTCTATCTATGCAAAGGTACAGAATATTAAATCTACTCATTCAAATTATGCTGTATGCAATCGAGCCATTTTATTTGTTTTGTTCATATACTTAATAATCTACTCCAATTGTTCATTGTGTGTTCCAGTAGTAACCAAGTACAACTCAGTCTGCTTCGAAAAAGAATCTAATTCGAGAAGTCAACTAATATTTAATTTGAAGGAGCCCAACAAGAAAAACTAACAAAGAATAGATCTTCATCATCATTATATTAGGACTTTGAATTTCGCCTAATTATCAATCTTGATAGAGGAAAAGATAAAGAATAACACTTTCTTGGAAGACAATTATAGCACGTTTCAAACAGGTCGCTTTCATGGTGCACTAAACTGTAATTTTCCACGAATCCACCTGAAGATGGCAATTCATTTGGGGGAAGTTTGTTACAAACAGTCGTCAAGCCGGATGGCGAGTATATGTGATAGTAATATATATATTTTTTTTTTTGAGATGATGTGAAAATATTAATGACGAAACTCGATCATTAATTGGTAAATTCTCAGGCATAGCTGTGTGCTCGCACACATGTACTATGTCAGTTAACGACGGAACTCCAGAATAGTAAAGAGTGTCGAATCTGCGATTTCATAAAAAAAATTTTACCTTCTGAGAACGGCACATATTATTTTAGTGGGGCCTACATATGTTTTTCTTCGGGACCACAAATCTGTCAATCTAATCAAAGAAGCTTCCTTCCTCTGCCACTTCTTCAATCATTACGCGTTCCTTAGATACCAAGTACGCTATCCCCATGTGTGTGTGTGTATATATATATATATATATAGATAGATATATATATGCATTCTCTTCATAACTTGTACTCGGAGTAAATTGCTTACCGCCCCCCTCTGTTTTGTCCGAAATACTCATTCACCCCCTATGTTTTTAAAATAGGCTCATTACCCCCCTGTGTTTTTTCGATTAAGCTAACGCACCCAAAATCGCTTATTCCGTTAGCAAATATTACCAAATTAGTTAATTGATCGTTATACCCTTACATAAAGTTAAAATCGAAAAAACACAGGGGGGTAATGAGCCTATTTTAAAAACACAGGGGGTGAATGAGTATTTCAGGAAAAATACAAGGGGACGGCAAGTAATTTACTAAAAGGGTATTTTTGTCCAACAAAGAATTTATTTTAACCAAAAGCATAAAAAAATCGCATTTTAAGCGCGTGTTTTACAATTGCCGTTAAATTAGACGATTTTTCTAACGGAGGGAGGCGGTCAGCTACATTCCGAAAATCACAGGGGGGTAATGAGCCTATTTTAAAAAAATAGGAGGTGAATGAGTATTTCGAATAAAATACAGGGGGGCGGCAAGCAATTTACTCACTTGTACTCATCATTCGTTCATCGAGCAATTAGATTGAAACTTAAACTTTTCCAGAAACAATGCAAACAACTTCCCTTCTTCAACACCCCACCCTCCCCCCACCTCCCTTGTTGAAAAATGTCAGGTGCAACGGTAAAACACTGGCACACAAACAAAAAAGAACCTTAAATTGTATCTTTGCATTGAAAAGAGATCATGAACATGGTAAAGATCATTACAGTGGTAGGCTGGTTGATGATAACATGATTGTTCTTCGAATGAGAATTCATGAGATGAAAATGCAGGAGAGGAACGATGAGGCTCCGTCGAATTGGATGGAATGGGAGAAGAGATGGTACTTGAGCTATGATTCTGATGTGTGTGAAGCAGTAGGGTTTTTGCAAACTGTGTTAATGGAGACTAGGCCAAGCGTGGTTTTGGGGATGTTAGCTATTTTGATGCTCAGTGTTCCCACATCCTTCGCTTTTGTTTTGCATCACTTAATGGATCTCAGACATTAAAGAGATCAATATTTGATGTCATATAGCTATTGTTGTCCTGTATATTATAGGGTAATTTATAGAAATCGTATTTAGATCTTTGACTTTTTTGATATTTAAGTTTTTTATCTTTTATTTTGAACAAAGTGGTCCTTCATCTTTTATTTTGGTTATAGCTGTTAGTATTTAGAGTAAAATCCGTAAAAAAAAAAAAAAAAGTTAGTAAGTACTTGGATGACACGTGGCAATAAAATGCACAAATTTTTAGAGGTAAAATTGTCACTCGATAAAATATAAGCATCCTAAGGTTTATACATTTTGCGTCACGTGCCATTCACGTGCTCACTAACGTTATTTTTTGACAAATTTTGCTTCAAAGACTAACAGCTGTCACCAAAATAAAATATAAAGGACCATTTTATCCAAAATAAAAGATAGCGACCTTAAATGTCTAAAAAGACAAAGATTTAAGATCATTTCGATAAATTACCCAAAAATTATCAGTTATGTATGATACATGAATGCTCTTATATTTTGAGTACAAGTTCTTATCTCATCTCATAGTAGGGGAAAAAATTGATAAATATATATATGCTTAGTCTCAAATAGCTCTACGTGTATGTGAAAATCTCTACAGAAGCAAGGGCGAATTTATGATTTTTGTTTCGTAGGGGCTAAAAACATATAATTTAACACTTATATATATACCATTTTTATTCAGTGGTGGCTAAATTATTATTTTTAGCCTAAAAATAAATACATTATTAGAAAATACAACTTTAACTCATTCATTAATAGCTCTAATTTTGAGGTCAGTGGGGACTGTAACTCCTGCCGTCTCTCAGATAAATCCGCCACTGTCCAGAAGTCCCTGAAAATTAACACCATTTGCCAAACTAGCTGAAAATCCCAGTCTCTATTGAAATACCAAATTTTCCCTTGGCTGCAATCTGACGTGAATTGAGGGTTTGTTTTTTGTTCTGATTGCTAAGGCATGGCTGGAAGGCTTAGCAAATGGCCATATTCCAACTTTCATTGGAATATATTAATTTTTTTTATTCTTTTTAAAAAAACCATCATATAGCGTGTGCCTGTTGTGCTTGTGTGTATTATACAGATAAACATTAAGCATATTTCCTATAAATTAAGCAAGGTTGAAATTAAAATAATAATAAAAAAGACCATTATACCTATTTCGCGTGAGTAGTCTGGAGTGTGCTTTGGTCTATATGCGTCGTGAGCTCAAGTCGACGACCGTCGACCGGCTAAAGATAGATCGTGCAAGATGAAGTGTTATGCTTTGGATTGTACATTTTATTTATTTATTTTTGTTCGTGGCAAGTCATGTTATTTTTTTTTAAAAGGGGATCAGTAGTGGTTCCTCACTTACTTCTAAGTGACTCGAACTCAAGGGTCGAGACTATTTAAATTTCAAGTGAGAGCTGCTCCCACTGAACTTAACCCTCTTATCAAGTCATGCTATTTATTTATGTAAGATATAATTTTTACTTAATGATGTACAAATGTGATTCTATTTATTTTTTTCTCTTCCCTCTGTTGGCTCTCCTTCTCTTGCTCATACTTTCATCACTCTTAATTTCTTCGACCCAATTGTTACACTAGTTCTCAGCCCCAGCTCTCCCACTAGGCCATGATCACTTGGCTAAATTCCCAAAGTCAACCATATTTATTGTTGACCCAATGGACTATGGTATGCCAATGGTAGCCAGGGGCGGATGCACCTTATGGTGAGGATGTGCCTCACCTTGGAAAAAAAATAAAAAATTTTCATTTTTTGATATTTTTTTTAAGAAAAACTATTATATTTGATACTTTATGCACATGCTGAACTCTCTCACTGTACGAGTGCACACCCTAAGTGTGAGTGCCTAGATCCGCCACTGATGGTAGCTGAAGAAATTTAACGCCTAATTTGAAATCTTCATAAAACCAAAAGTTAGAAGACTGCTAACCTCGAGAATTTTAGGTAATTAACAGACTTAAATGTGCATTTTGAAAGATGCAAGACCAAAGTTATCATTTTTCCTTTGAATGTAGGCAGTCATGAACTTTTTTTTTTTTTTAAACACAAAAAATAAGCAAGTGATTTTATTCATTCTAAAATCTATATAAAAAAACTATACAAAATCTCAACTTAGAGAAGAATTCCACAGTTGAGATTCTACGTTACACAAATAGATCTATGAAGTACAGTAGAACAAAAATGCCTCTCCCACAATTTACATTGATTTGCAAGCTATTTTTAATACTATAAAAGATTTGTTCTTCAGTTCGAGCAGTGTCAGCAAAAATCCTATGTTTCCTCACAGACCAAATGATATAAACTGCAGCCCCCAAAACAAGCTTGAAAATATGGAATTGGAAAGAATTCGAGCATGAGGAGTTCATGGCCCACGAATATACATCTTCCCATCGAGTTAATCTAGTTGCAATCTTGGTATTCAGGAGACTATGTCTCCAATTATCCTTCGTGAGAAAGAACACTCAAAATATAAATGATCTCGCGTTTTAACAACACCACCACTAAGCACAAGTACTGGACGTGCCAACACCCTAAGCAACAAGACGTTGTTTAGCGTTAAGTCTGTTAAGGATAGCAAGTCATGAGCAAAACGAGTGTTTTGGAATATTCTTTTTGAACTAGATGAACTTTCCGGCTTTAGAAGTGATTTTTTTTCTTCTTTTGTTTTGTTTTCTGGCTAAATTTGGTGATTGTTTTGTAGGAATGAGTATGGTAGTTTACTGCAAGTATATACTGGTCCATTTTGTTTGTCCGATACGTGCTTCAATCCTTTCTTTTCGTTTCCAAAATAACAAAAAAAATAAAAAATAAATAAAACCCTGTTATGACCTCTACTTCTCTGCTCCAATCCAACATCAAAGCCCAAAACGCTGAAATCACAGAAGAAGCCCAGCCCAGTTTACGTAAAAGCCAGCGCGTGAGAAAACCTGCTCAAGCTCTTGCTGATTATGTGCCTTAACGGAAAGCAGTTATGTAATAGCATAGAATATATAGTCAGGTGTGAGGTGTGGGAAGCTAGGCATGTACTGAGTGTTATTCTCTAATCTTCTTCTTCTCCTAGCTCTCTCTCTCCCTCTCTCTCTCTTCTTCTCACTCTTTTGCTCTCTGTTCTATCTCAGTCTTTTCTTAGCTGAATTGTAATAATTTGAGTTGGGTTTCCCCTAGCCAGTGCAATAAAACATCAATTCCAGCTAGTTCATTTCATTTGGTGCTTTCATTCAACCATGGCTGACGGAACTCGCCTTCAGACCATGGATGCCGCCATTCGCAAGCTCCAAGAATCCTCCGCCACCCACGATTCTACTCTGAGCTCCCTTCAATCCTCCTTCCAACAAGCTCTCTCCGAAATGACCCTCAAACTCACCACCATGGATGGCCGCCTCCAACAGGCCCTCCGACTCAAAGAAATCGACACCACTGATGGTAGTTCCTCTTCTGTACCACCGACCAACCCCTCTACCACCCCAGCTCATAATTCAGCCCCATCTTCTCCAAATATACAGACCCAAAACATCTTCCGCCATGTTCGCGTTGATTTTCCTCGTTTCAACGGCAATGATCCTCTAGGATGGATCTTCAAAGCTGAGAGGTTTTTCTCTTTTCATGCTGTCTCCGATGATCAAAAATTGGATCTCGCCTCTCTTCATATGGACGATGAGGCCTTACAATGGTTCTAGTGGATGAATAATACGAGTCCGTTTCGTACTTGGGCTCAATTCATTCGCAATTTGGAGGTTAGATTTGGTCCAACGGAGTTCGATGACCACCAAGGCTCACTGTTTAAACTTCTTCATACCACCACTGTTCGTGACTACCAGACCAATTTTGAGGCCCTTGCTAATCGCACTACGGGTCTCTCCGAGTCGGCTTTGGTAAGTTGCTTTGTTTCAGGCCTTAAACCTGACCTTCGTAACGAGGTTAAAGCATTCCGGCCAGTGTCCATGTCTCAGGCCATTGCTTTAGCTTGTTTACATGAAGCAAAATTCTTTGATTCCAAACGTGGGCCGTTTCGCCCGGACTTTCGAAAAATCGAGTCCAATCGGGGTCCAATATTGCCTACTCTATCTAGGCCTCTCCTACCCACTCCCGCTAGCCCACACACCAGGCATACACATCTCCCTCACTCCAGCTCAAACACACTCCATACCAGCCCCAACACTCTATACACTAACCCATCTTCCACTCTTGTTCGCAAGCTCAGTTCTGCAGAAATGCAACGCCGAAGAAACCTTGGCTTATGTTATACATGTGATGAAAAATGGATTCCGGGTCATAGATGCCCAACACCGCCACGTCTCTATATATTGGATCCGGATCTCCCTAATGATACTTTGGATTCTTCTGACGAGGAGCTCGCTGAAAAATTACAACTAGACGAGTTGCAACCGGTTACGGAAGCCTCCTTTCATGCCTTGGGTGGTTCATCCTCCCCAGCTACAATCCGCTTGCATGCTATTGTTGCTGGAGCTCCGGTTCAAGTACTTGTCGATGGAGGTTCTACGAGAAATTTCATCCAAAGTCGCATAGCGCGACATCTGGGGTTAGCCATTGAACCTTCAGTTCGTTTTGGAGTCGTGGTTGGAAATGGTGGAACGTTGGTTTGTGAAGGGTGTGTTCGTGCTGTGGAGCTTAAAATTCAGGGGTTCACTTTCACCTTGGATCTGTTTGTCCTTCCATTGCATGGTGCTGATATCGTGCTCGGAGTACAATGGATAGCATCTCTGGGTAAGGTTCTTCATGACTATAATGAGCTTACCCTTACGTTTGTGCACAATGGTAAGGACATTTGTTTACAAGGGATTCCTGAAACTTCCCCAAGACCCATTGAGTACCACTGTTTCCGAAGATTAACGGAAACTGACGCCGTCGATTCTTGCTTCCATCTTCAACTTCTCCGAGAAAAATCCCATGACAATACTATTCCAAATGCTGACCTTACCAATCTTCTTACTAAATACAACACTGTCTTCCTCAAACCACAAGGCCTACCCTCCCAACGACCTCAAGACCATGCCATACACCTTTTACCCGACACTACACCCATAAACGTCTGCCCATATCATTACCCTCACTACCAAAAAGCAGAAATTGAAAAATTGGTCTCCGATATGCTCAAAGACGGCGTCATTCAGCCCAGTACTAGCCCGTTTTCCTCTCTGATACTCTTGGTCAAAAAGAAAGATGGTACGTGGAGATTTTGCACCGATTATCGCGCATTAAATGCAGCCACTATTAAGGATCGTTTTCCTATTCCGACGGTTGATGAATTGCTTGATGAGTTTCATGGTGCTACAGTGTTTTTTAAATTGGATCTCCTCTCGGGTTATCACCAAATCCGTGTTCGGCCCGACGATGTGCCCAAAATAGCGTTTCGCACACACGACGGACATTATGAATATTTGGTAATGCCCTTTGGTCTCACAAATGCTCCTTCTACTTTTCAATCTATTATGAATGATATCTTTCGACCCTATCTACGTCGCTTTGTGTTGGTATTTTTTGATGATATCCTTGTATATAGCTCTACATGGCTCGAGCATTTGGCACATTTGGAGACTGTACTGCAAGTTCTCGAACGAAATCAGTTTGTTGCAAAGAGGTCCAAGTGTATTTTTGGCCAAGACCAAGTTGACTACTTAGGCTATGTGGTGACGGGCTCCGGGGTGCAAATGGATCCTTTAAAGATCCAAGCTGTAATGGAGTGGCCCGTGCCTACCACGGTACGAGCTTTGAGGGGTTTTTTGGGCTTTACCGGCTATTATCGTCGCTTCATAAAGGGGTATGCTTCTATTGCCAGCCCACTCACAGCTCTCCTTCATCGCGACTTTTTCAGTTGGACTGATGGTACAACTCAGGCCTTTGAACATTTGAAGTTGGCCCTTACTTCAGCACCCATTCTAACATTGCCAAATTTCTCTAAGACATTTACATTGGAGACTGATGCTTCAGCCGTGGGTATTGGTACGATTCTTAGTCAAGAAGGACACCCCATTGCATTTTTTTGTGTTAAATTGTCTCCTCGTATGCAAGCATCTTCGGCTTATCACAGAGAAATGTATGCAATCACCGAAGCTGTTTCCAAATGGCGCTAATACCTCCTTGGTCGCAAGTTTGTGATCAAAACAGATCAACGAAGTCTCAAAGAGCTTAATCAACAGATAATTCAGACCCCCGAGCAGCAGAAATGGTTGTCAAAACTAATTGGTTATGTATTTGATATTGTGTACAGGCCAGGCAGGGATAATGGCGCCGCTGATGCCTTGTCACGGGTGCCGACGGAATATTCCTCTTTTATGGCCTTCACTACTCCGCAATTTGACTTTATAAACGAGCTCCGTCACTCTAACTCTTCTGATCCTCAATTAGTTGCTCGTCATCAACAACTCATTTCGGATTCGGACAGTCTACCGCACTATTCTGCCAAAGATGGTCTTCTATATTACAAACAGAGACTTGTCATTCCAACATCTTCTCTACTAAAGACCCAGTTGATCAATGAATTTCATACAACTACTATAGGCGGCCACGCGGGACTGCTCCGCACATATAAACGCCTTTCTGCCAATTTCTTTTGGCCTAACATGCGCAAAGAAGTACAAGAGTTTGTCGTCGCTTGTATTGTTTGTCAGCAAATGAAGTCCTCTCAACCTTCTCCGGCTGGTTTACTGCAGCCCTTGACGATTCCGACGCAAGTGTGGGAAGACATATCACTTGACTTTATCATTGGACTCCCTTCCTCTAATGGTAAAACTGTCATTCTTGTTGTTGTTGATCGTCTTACTAAATATGGACATTTTTGTGCTCTTCCTGGCAGCTTTACTAGCTCTATGATAGCTATGGTTTTCATAAAGGAAATCGTTCGTCTTCATGGCATGCCGAGATCAATTGTTAGTGACCGTGATCCCTTATTCCTCAGTACCTTTTGGAAGGAATTATTTCGCCTCCAAGGGACCACTCTATCTATGAGCAGTGCTTATCATCCTCAAACAGATGGCCAAACCGAAGTCCTAAACAAGTGTCTTGAGATGTATCTTCGTTGTTTTGTCCATGAGCAACCAAATCAGTGGGTGAAATTCTTACCGTGGGCTGAATTTTGGTACACCACTGCTTATCACACAACCGCGGGCATGACTCCTTTCCAAGCTCTATATGGTAGACCACCTCCTACCATTCAGCGCTACTTGAATGACTCTACGGACAATGACTCTTTAGCTCAAGATTTGTTCCAACGTGATGCTCTATTACATCAATTAAAGGAAAATCTACGCAAAGCTCAAGCTCGAATGAAATCACAAGCTGATAAACACCGACGAGATCTCAGTTTTGAAGTTGGAGATTGGGTGCTTGTCAAGCTCAAACCATACCGGCAGCTGTCTGCCCGTTTACAACGACACCATAAGCTGGGCCCTCGCTACTTTGGACCATTTCGTGTCATTCAACGAATTGGGACTGTGGCTTATAAGTTGGAGCTGCTACCATCAGCACGCATACATCCTGTATTCCACATTTCGGTGCTAAAAAAATGTGTAGGACAACCTGCCACTCAGGTCATTCCCCTACCATTGCTTTCGACTCCAACAACTCCTATACTTCAACCTGCTGAAATACTCGCTCAGCGCCAGGTTCATCGACAAGGGCGCCTCATCTCTCAAGTTCTCATTCAATGGGAAGGTCTCCCTGAAACAGATGCTACTTGGGAAGACCTGACTATAATCCAACAACAATTTCCGACTCTGAACCTTGAGGACAAGGTTCTGAAAGATGGGCGGGATAATGTTATGACCTCTACTTCTCTGCTCCAATCCAACATCAAAGCCCAAAACGCTGAAATCACAGAAGAAGCCCAGCCCAGTTTACGTAAAAGCCAGCGCGTGAGAAAACCTGCTCAAGCTCTTGCTGATTATGTGCCTTAACAGAAAGCAGTTTTGTAATAGCATAGAATATATAATCAGGTGTGAGGTGTGGGAAGCTAGGCATGTACTGAGTGTTATTCTCTAATCTTCTTCTTCTCCTGGCTCTCTCTCTCCCTCTCTCTCTCTTCTTCTCACTCTTTTGCTCTCAGTTCTATCTCAGTCTTTTCTTAGCTGAATTGTAATAATTTGAGCTGGGTTTCCCCTAGCCAGTGCAATAAAACATCAATTCCAGCTAGTTCATTTCAAACCCCCTCTTTTTTTCAATTTTTTCCCTTGTGATAAGTTGATTAAACCCAAATAATATCTAAATTAGTTACCAAATGCGTTTGTAATTGGCTTAAAGCTGTCAAATCCAATGTTATTGTATATTATATCGAGAGAACCTTCGTCTCTTAGGTGGTGGGTACTTGGTGATAATTTTAAGAGAAACTATTCAGTCCGTTACACAGATTGATCCGCCTCTTACATGTGAGGTGGGTCCGTAGAGCCCATCCCCACACTAATTCGGATCAACCTGTCTGGACGGACTGAAACATTTTCCTAATTTTAGAATCTAGTTTTATTGAGCAATATGTCAACATAAAATCTGATGACAAAACAATTATGATCCTTCCTTCTGGGAAGGGAGAAGGGGAATCTAGAAATTCTTTTAAATAGAAATTAAAACAAATAATTTTTTAATTATATGAATATGTTTTGTTTAGTGAGAATTAATTAATTTTTAAACTAAAAATATATAAATATTTATTTTTTCAAAAAAATATATTATATTTTTAATGTTTTTGTGGGTCAGTAAAAAATGGAGTACCGCCCCCATTTTCATCCGCCTCTTGAAGGGAGGCAAGTGCTATTCTAAGAAGAACCTTCTTCTTTAGAACTCTTTGCCAGGTCAAGTTGGCAACTGTAGATATTTTCCCCATAATCTGTGCATATGGCTGAAGGTATACGCGGGCTGAGGAACAAGTCAGGAAACTACAGATGGATATATCGAATGACCATATCTTTTACTAATTATGGTTTTGAGATGATGATATTGATGTTGACAAAAAAAAAAAACGATGATATTTATGAGTTTGAAGGCCGGAGTTGTACTTTTCCGACATTCTAGATCATGACATAATATGAATGTCTCGTGCTCACATATTATTATGATTTTAAGATCATTTCACATAAAGTTGATTGGGAAAAATAAAAAATTAAAAAAAAAGAAATTAAAAACGTTTAATTTTAAGATTGAACCTCATATTTTTTAGTATGATATTTGAATTGGACTTGTTCGATGTGTTGCACGTTTCTCGCTGACTCTGTTTTGTCATGACAAAACTGATTTGTGACTCTTGGTTGTCACATATAAAGGGAAGTATTAGATAATATAATTCTTTAACATCGATAAATCATTAGTTTTAAGCTTATAATATTAGATTTTAAACTATTGAATCTACAATCAATTGGTGGTAAAATAAAATATCATATTTATTAACATACACGTCATTCCTTTTTTTGTTAAACTCTATCTATGTAAAGGTAGAGAATATTAAATCTACTCATTCAAATTATGCAGAGCCATTTTATTTTTTTGTTCATATACTTAATAATCTATTCCAGTTGTTCATTTTATGTTCCAGTAGTAACCAAGTACAACTCAATCTGCTTCGAAAAAGAATCTACTTCGAGAAGTCAACTAATATTTAATTCGAATGAGCCCAAGAAGAAAAACTAACAAGGAATAGATCTTCATCATCATTATATTAGTACTTTGAATTTCGCCTAATAATCCATCTTGATAGAGGAAAAGAAAAAGAATAACGCTTTCTTGGAAGACAATTATAGCACGTTACGAACATTTCGCTTTCATGGTGCACCAAACTGTAATTTCCCACGAATCCACCCGAAGATGACAATTCATTTACAAGTTAGTCTTCTATGATGTCATATCTCATTCATAAAGATATAAATTATTTTTTTATTACACGATCTCATATAAAACTGATTCATACAAGAAATTTTCTTCATTTGGAGGAATTTTGTCACAAAAAGTTGTCAAATCGGATGGCAAGTATATATGATAGTGACAAGTATTCATATTTTTTTTTGAGTGACGTGAGAATTTAGCTAGTAGAATTATACTACTAGATTATTCGATAAAATTCGACCACTAATTGATAAACTCTCGGGTGTAACAGTGTACCCTACACATGCACAAGTTAGTTAAGGGTAAAATTCCAGACTAGTAGAGAGTGTTAAATCTGTGATCTTATAAGAATAATTTTACCCTACTACAATTAAACCATACCCGTAAAAACGACACGTATTCATATTTAGTAGGGCTTATGTATGTTTTACTTTGAGCCCCACATGTCTGTCAATCGTATCAAAGAAGATTCCTTCCTCTGCCACTTCTTCAAATCATTACGCGTTCCTTAGACACCAATTACCGTATCCCTGTGTATGTATATATATATATAGCATTCTCTTCATAACTTGTACTCATCATTCGTTCATCGAACAATCAGATAGAAACTTAAAACTTGTCCAGAAACAATGCAAACAACTTCCCTTCTTCAACACCCCACCTTCCCCCCACCTCCGTTGTTGAAAAATGTCAGGTACAACGGCAAAACACTGGCACACAAACAAAAAAGACCCTTAAATTGTATCTTTGCATTGAAAAGAGATCATGAACATGGTAAAGATCATTACAATGGTAGGCTCGTTGATGATAACATGATTGTTCTTCGAATGCGAATTCATGAGATGAAAATGGTGGAGAAGAACGATGAGGCTCTGTCGAATTGGATGGAATGGGAGAAGAGATAGTACTTGAGCTATGATTCTGATGTGTGTGAAGCAGTAGGGTTTTTGCAAACTGTGTTAATGGAGACTAGGCCAGGCGTGGTCTTAGGGTTGTTAGCTATTTTGATGCTTAGTGTTCCCACGTCCTTCGCTTTTGTTTTGCGTAACTTAATGGATTTTGTTCATTAAAGGGATAGTTGATGTATTATATTGCTAGTGTTTCTCCTGTATATCTTATATATATATATAAAAGTAAAATAAGTTTTATTAGTAGATACTAAGGGGTGCAGCGCAAAAATTATTTATATCAACTACATAAAATATTTAAATATTCTTGTCTAGTATTTACATTGATTTTACAAGAACCATCAGCGAAGAACAAAGATCATAAATGAATGTTTTTTCAAAGAAGAAAGCGGCAATTCCTCCCCCTTCAAAAGTTCTTGAATTTCATTCATTCCACAAAGTCAATATAATGGTAAGTGGGACCGCATAGATAACTTTTTTCTTGTACTTGGAAGATTTGATCTCACTCCATATTCTTATTCGTTACAATAAGGACTTTGAAACAACCTATCAATACTCGTACGTAATGTCGAGAGAAATACGAAACATGAGTTTTACAGAAAGAAGTGTATATATTGTTGAGAAAGTTGTTGTACAATTACAATATACAAGTTCTTATATAGGTGCAAGGGTAGTTGCTCTCCAAGTTAATTTAAATATGGTAATCCTAATTATGACAAATTATACAGCTGCACGTGGAATATACACGGAATAATTATATACATTAACACCCCTCCTCAAACTCAAGGTGGTGCAAAGGACACTAGCTTGAGTTTGCAAATCAGATCCTGGAGGTGGCTCAGAGGATGTGCTTTAGTAAATATATCTGCAAGCTGATCAGCCGAGGGAGTATACCGAAACTTGAGAGTTCCTTGACCAATATGCTGACGAATGAAGTGACAGTCACACTCAATGTGACTAGTACGCTAATGGAAGACATCAATGTGAGCAATCTGAATAGCACTCTGATTGTCGCAATGAAGAGTGGTGCCAAGAGACTGAGAGATACCCGTATCAGAAAGAAGCCAACGAAGCCAAATAACCTCCTGAGTAGCATCAACGAGTGCACGATACTCGGTCTCAGTACTTGCACTAGCAACAACAGTCTGTTTCTTACTGTGCCAACAAAGAAGAGAGTCACCAAGGAAGAAACAGTATCCAGTCACAGACCGCTGGTCAGTAGGATCACCAGCTCAATCTGCATCTGAGTAGCCATGTAAGATTAATGACGAGCAGGTAGAGAAAAATAGGCCATGAAGTAAGGTACCCTTGATATAACGAAGTATTCGGAGAACCGCAGCATATTGTGTGGTGCGAGGAACATACATGAACTGACTGACTAGGTGAACCGCATATGCAATGTCAGGCCGAGTCACAGTGAGATAGATAAGACTGCTAACTAGTTGTTGATACAAAGATGTATCTGCAAGTGGTGTCCCATCTAGTGGGGTAAGACGGACATTGGCATCAAGAGTAGTTGATGCAATCTTGTTGTCAGTAAGGCCGACACGAGCCACAAGATCAGAAGAGTACTTGGCCTGAGAGAGATAATTGCCAGTGGAATCAGATGATACTTAAATGCCCAGAAAGTAACTCAAAGGACCAAGATCCTTCATCTTAAAGTGGTGACTGAGAAACTACTTGAGATCAGAAATACCTGCCAAGTCATCACCAGTGATAATCATATCATCTATATATAAGAGCAATAGAATAAGACCAGAATCAGAATGCAGAATAAACAGTGTAGAATCATGGTTACACGAAGTGAAGCCGAAATCAGTAATAACATAACTGAATTTAGAGAACCAGGCACGTAGAGCTTGCTTGAAACCATAGAAGGCATGACGTAATCGACACACTTTGTGTGGAGGATAAGGGTAACCTGGAGAAGGCTTCATGAAAACTTATTCTATCAGGTCACCATTAAGAAAAACATTTTAAAGATCCATTTGAAACAACTTCCACTGTCTGATGGCAGCAACAGTAACTAATGTCCGGATATAGGTGAGACGTGTAAGCCACCAACTGAGCCTTATAGCACTTTATAGATCCATCAGAATGAGTCTTCACCTTGTATACACATTTATAACCCATGTAATTTTTCCCTGGGGGTAGATCGACCAAATCCCAAATGTGTTTGGCTTCCAAGGTTTGCAATTCATCTATCACAACTTGCTGTCAAAGAGGGTCAGAACTAGCCTCATGATAAGTTTGGGGCCTCATTGAGGAAAAGAATGGTAGAAAAACAATGATATTCAAGAAAATGAGGAAAAATAGCTCTTACACGTGTAGACCGACGGAGAGATGGATCAGGGGAGACAGGGGAAAAATCAACAATGGAAGACTTAGCATCAGGCACAGGATCATCAGATAGAATAGTATCCGCAGGATGGGCCATGTTAGGGGCGACGTCAGTGCTTGCACTAGTACCTGTGTCATTGTCATCATAAGGAAATAAAGAAAAAAAGGAATCTGTGAAGTACGGGGTATAGACACTATGAGGCAGAGAAAATAGAGAGAGAGATGAGAACATTTTATTTTCCCATAAAATCACATGACGAGAGATATAGAGACGTTTAAAGAGTGGATCCCAACACCGAAAACCCTTATACTCAATACCATAACCCAGGAAACAACATAATCGAGCTCGAGGAGAAACAAAGCATGCACAACCGAAAACCCTAAGATGATCATAGTTTGGAGGATGACCATACATGCGTTCAAAATGGGTGAGATTATTGATTATGGGAGAGGGCAAACGGTTAATGACATACACAGCAATAAGAGCTGCTTCTCCCTAGAAGCGCTCATGACATGATGAAGAGATAAGGAATGAGAGAGTGATATCAAGGATATGTCTGTATTTTCGATTAGCCCGCCCATTTTGTTGTAAGGTGTAAGGGCAAGAGCGATGTGCGATAGTGCCATGTTGACGAAAAAAAACAAGTATACTAGACTCTTTATACTCCATGACATTGTCAGCACGAAGGATTTTTATGCGTTGATTAAAATGAGTGTGAATCATGGCAGTGAAGTCCGAATAGATGTGTGGCAAATCAGACTGATGATGCATAAAATATATCCATGTAAAATGGGAATAATCATCCACAAAGATTACAAAATATCGAGATCCCCCCATAGTAGGAGTTAGAGAAGGCCCCAAAATGTTAGAATGAATTAAATGAAATCATGTAGAGGATAAAGAATCACTTTTATTAAATGGTAAAACAGACTGTTTTCCAAGTTGACAGGATAAACATTCAAAAGTATGTCCAACCTGTTTGCATAATGAGCCTCTAGAAGCTAAAGATTGTAATTTGCCTAGAGAAGCATGACCTATACGCGAATGCCATAAGTGAAGAGAGGTAGAGCCTGAAAAAGTAGTAACAGAGGCGGCAGTAGAGAGATGTGAAGGAAGATGCAGGCTGACAAGCTCGAACAATCGCCTAACTTTACGGCCGATCTCAATGAGTCGTCCTGTCTGAGGGTCCTGTACACAACAACCAAAAGAAGAAAATGTAATAGTAAGACCCAGTTCAATAGTTGACCGACAAAGATGAGACTAAGAGTATGTTTAGGAACAAGATAAATATCAGGAAATGAGGCATAAGATGTGGATACATATCCGATATAACTGATGGGCATGCAAGTTACGTCAGTAGCAGATATAGATGAATTGACTACTATATTGATCAAACTATGGGAATCATAAGTCATGTGATTAGAGCAAGTAGAATCGAAGAACCACGAGGACTTACCGGAAGTGACTGAGAGTACAATAGAAGAGGGAGAACTAGACTGTGCTAAAACTTGTTTAAGAATATCTTGGAGATCAACAACAGATATATGAGAGGCAGAAGGATCACTAAGAGATGCAAGAAAAACCTCAGTAGTAGCAGCAGAGTGTGACAATAGCACTGATGAATTTTGGGAATTGAAAGAACCACCCTTGGGCCGAGTGCCCTAAGAATTCATGTTAGGGTTGCGATAGCACTCATGTTGATAGTGGTCAGGTCCTGTTTTCTTCTAAAATGAGCAGGTCCGAGGTATGAGTAACACTCAGTTTTCTTCCAAATGAGCAATGCAAAATAATATGAGCAGGCAAATGACAATACTTGCATTCTAGTGTAGATGCTGAAGTCTTCTTTGAGGTATGAGTAGGAGTTGCAAGTAATACATCGGCAGAGTGGGATCAGCGAGATTGAAGATGAGTTTTCTCATAAATAAGCTCATGGACTGGTTGTTCAAGTGTAGGAAAGGGACTAGAAGGAGAGAAGCACGAACAGGCTTGAAATCATCATGAAGGGCCATGAGAAACTGAACAAGGCATCCACGATCTTGCCAGGTAGTAAATTTGTTGGCATCTTCAGCACAATCCCAATCAGGCTTAAAGGCTGTGAGCTGGTCCCAAACTGAATATATCTGAGACAATCGATTGGCTTGCTTCTTGATGCATGAAGTGAAGAGCAATGGTAAGCTGATATTGATGTGCTCCATTAACAGCAGTATATCTTTGTGCCATAAAATCTCAAACTTGTTTCACTGTATCAAAACGCCCAAATTGAAGACTGATGGAAGTGATAAAAGTGTTCCGAAGCCAAGTAATTATCTAATGATTCTTGCTATCCCAATCTTCAAGACGCTATGCAAACTTGTCATCTGATTCATCGAATTTCTTTTTCGGTTCCTTAACATCCCCAGTTATGATTTTCCATAGTTTTAGACCCTTAAGGAAACTTCTCATGGCCTGAGCCCAAGGTATATAATTACCACCATCAAGGAACAGAGAAATAGGTTGTGAGATATCCGATTGTTACATTATGAAACCCAAAAGTGATATTTAGAGTAAGATTTTGAGAAAAATAATGGCAAAAATGGACTCAGGATGTCGAAAAACCCAGGGAAGGGTCTGATCAATTTTTTTTTTTTTTAAGGATGATGATGTGGCAGAAAGATTAAGGTTGCTGACGTGGCGTCCTGGTCAGCGATGACGTGGCAGACAACTCAGACTGATGACTGGTGCTGATGTGGATTAGGGTTGACGTCAGGATGAAGTCAGCAAGGTTGCGTTTGGCAAAAATTGGAAAAGAAGAGAAACTGAGGTAAAATATTCCGAAGGTGTGTGAGGGCACGTGTGGAGGAGTTAGATGGCGATCTGGATATGCCTGGATTCCTCTCGACGAGATCTACACGGTGGTATAACGCGTGTAGATGTATACTAGTCGGATAATATTGAAACGATGCGAGACAGATTGGTTGCTGTTTTTGTGTTTCTTGATTTTAAACAATGTGGTGGTGACAATGAAGATGATGACAATGGCACAGGCTAACAGGATGGTAGCTCTGATATCATGTCAAGAGAAATACGAGACATGAGTTTTACAGAAAGAAATGTATATATTGCTGAGAAAGTTGTTGTACAATTACAATATAAAAGTTCTTATATAGATGCAAGGGTACTTGCTCTCCAAGTTAATCTAAATATGGTAATCCTAACTATGGCAAATTATACAGCTATACGAGGAATATACACGGAATAATTATATACGTTAACACGTAATATTAGAGGTAATTTTCCACAGACATTTGGCCCGAGTACATTTAAGTAGTAGATGCTTTACCGATTCCATATCATTCTTGCATAGAAACACTATTGACAACAATTTGCCTTATTTTTTAGAGATTGTCCAATGTAAGAATCCTTCCCCAAGCTATCTTCCATTCAAAAAATGCAACTTTAGTTGGAGCACATGACTCCCGAATATCATTTTACGGGAAAGCCACAAGCATGTCAAGTTCGGCTTTACTGACAAAAGCTCTATAAGATGATTTCTCCATGATCATCCTATTTTTAACCAAATTTTATTTTGTTTTATCCTCTCTCTTGAATAAGACCATAATTATTCAAGGGATCCAAAGAACTTAATAAGTACCTGTTGGAAAATTTTATAAAGTGTGAGCTTACATTAATTAATTATTTTATTTTCACAAAACAGATTTATGGATAGTCCTGAGTGGTAAGCCCATATGTGATTAAAAAGTTTTTGGGCTCAACTTCTTGGTTATTTAAAATTCAGTTGGGTAGTTAAGTGTAGGCCACTAGTTTTAATGGGAGGGCCCAATAGAACTCCTATTTGAGTTAGGTCCCCTCTATAATACTTGCACTATAAAAGGATCTTATACGTATGGTAGTGGAATCCATAACTACTCTAATTGAAAGTAGTCAGAAAGCAATGGTATAAGAAGAAAAACCTAATACGTTGCATTGTACATTGATTTAGGAAGCAAGACGACCCAAACATGTACGCCTATTCATCTTTTGGATTTGGTGTCCTAAATTCATATATGAATCCTGAAAATTATGCAATGTTGTAAATCAAAATTATGTAATAAATAAATTCAATCATTCCTCCATTTCTCAATCATTAACCTCCCTTGTAAAAGTCAATTTCCACCCAAAACTACCATCTACTCATTATACATATGAACTAATAGTAACATATTTATCTTGATTCCAAAAAAAGAGAGTAGGGAAAAAAGCCTTTAAAGAGATAGTAAGAGAAACATTTCATTTGTCAACTCAAAAGTAGATCCTTTCCCTGTTGCCCACACGAAAAATATATCATATGAACTAATGCCTATGAACTATCTTTTCTTCTATTTTGAGTATAAGTACTTATCTCACAATAGCAACAACAGTGCCTGGAGTAATTATTTTACTAAACACGATTCCTAGAAGAATTTATCAAGATATATGAAAGAAAAAAATCAATAATAAGTAATAATGATCAAATTATTTGGATTAGATTTCTCTCAAGGTTGTATACTTTGGATTAGATTATATTCGATATGTTGTATATTCAAATCATGTATAACCTAGGAAGTTTAAGCTTATCCATCATTTTCTCCAGATTACCATACAAGATGTATTATAAATATAAGAGCTATGTGTTATGAAACATTGTTGGGTAGATATTCTATCATATAGTTGAAAGCATCTTCAAGTTAGAAAAATGAGGAATGAGGTGTAAAGCTCTCTTTTATAGATAAAGTTGGAAGACATCATCATAAGTAGATATTATCATGTCTTAAAATGGAAGATGATATAACATTGATGTCATCAATTTGAGCTTTGTATTTCTATAAATAGAGGAGATTAGAATGAAATGAGATGTACCTGCAAGGAATTAATATAATCTTCTTTTCTAAACTCTCTTAACTCTTTTTTTTATTTTGTTGTATTTTAGCATTAATTTTATAACATGTTATCAACATGAGTCTCTACCACAAATCTAGATTACAAGTGGTCCGATTGAATTGCTTAAAATTATGTCGGTAACTTCTCATTAAATCTTTTCCATGTTTCGAATTACAATTTTTCTTAAGTATCGAATTGTGTACAGTTATTTGTCAATCTGATACAGATAAATAGTGAAGATATATTTTTATTCCCTTCAGGTCGCTTAACTTCCTATTAATTTTCCTATTCTATCTTTCATGCTCTTTTTTCTTCACTAACTTATATGCCTAAAGCTCATCAGGTTGCTGATACCTACAACAAACACACACTAAGCAAATTTTTTTTATGGTAGACTTGCAAGTTGCTGGATGGCGCACTTTAAATATAGATGCTTGCCACTAGAGATAGTCACTATAATACAATTATGTAATTAAGATTATGTATATGAAGTGTGTCTATCTACAAATATATGATGCATGTGATGTTTATGCATGTTTGTATATAAACCAGACATGACCGCATCCCTATGATCACTTTAGTGCCTCGTTTCCATTTCTTTTATTTTAATATATCACCTCTGAATGATGATATTTTAAAAAAAAATTATTGATAACGATATTGTACTATCTACTATTGAATCTCATAAATATCTACATAATTTGTCCATATCTACATTATATTATACATGCAGCAGTAGATGCACAATGTTATGTGAACTTAACATACACTTTGATATTATATATTACTCATGATCAGAATATAACAAAAATGAACAAGTCATGAACTGTAAAATGAATTAAAGAAATAAAGCATTCTGGGAGGATGCGAGAAAAATAGAGAGAAGGATTTTCCTTTGATCCATGAATGATTGCACTGAAATTACTACGATTAAACCCCAATGAACCTTCGAATATCAATTGCATCTTACTAGCTCGACACCATTCCCTGAGGTGAATCAGATTGCCTTGAAGCAAACGACAATACATTCTTGAAAGTGAATGCAATATATGCCTACAAATATAGCAATTGACACGGTTGTCACCATAAACGACAATTGTAATGTTGGCATGATGCCAGAGATCTTGTTGGAAAAAAATGGTGAGCTGAACAATGAGCTCACTAGATGTAGTTTACTACACCTTATTGGAAAGAGTCGTTGCATGTTTTGGTGATGGTCAAGATTAAAGAAAGTTGAGAAGAAAAGAAAGAAAAGTAAACAAAACTGGGAGACAAAAGTTAAAGGTGATAATGATGATGTTTAATATAATAATTGGTTCACCATGATTTATGAGTTAGGCATTTGAGCTGTAATATGTTAATTTTATGAAATGTGCTCGGATGTTATGCAGATTACAGAAAAGATGTGTACATCAATTGATTGAAAATTTGATCAGGTTTGACTGTACTTTGAAGGGGCAATGTTGGCCGATGTGATTTTAAATTTATAA
Organism: Ehretia macrophylla; assembly: GCA_037974665.1. NCBI lineage: Eukaryota > Viridiplantae > Streptophyta > Magnoliopsida > Boraginales > Ehretiaceae > Ehretia > Ehretia macrophylla. Next base: position 16,238,143 of record CM075783.1, read on the forward strand.
TATCGACCTTATTCAATATACTTCAAGGCCTTACAGTGGTTCAAATGATACTGCTCTATCTTTTGAGTTTCTCATACAATTATATGGGATGTTGAATAAAGAAATAGTGATCCAAGTTATACATTTTAATGATCACTTATGTGGGTGTAACAACAATGAAAGACGAATTATTGAAAAAAAAAAATTCATATGAACACCCATTAATGAACCATAAGATATTTGATCCACGAAGTTTTATGCTTTGGCATGAAGAGTTTTATTATTTGGCATGATTACCTTAGACATCCAAGCGCAGTGACGATGAAAAGAATTATTGAAAATTCAAATGAGTACTCATTAAACAATCAAAGGATTCTATCGTCAAATGAATTTTCATGTACTGCCATGTGCTGATGTTATTTTCAATAACGACCCAAAATATAAAATCTCAAGAAACATTGAGTTTGTTGTTGATATTTATGGCAATAACTATTTATTGTGAATCTTTATTTAGGAAAATAATTAAAGAAGAAATCAAAACATCCTTATAGGATTGAGTCAAGATTAAAGGAAGATGAAAAAATAAGGAAATGGGGTTTGACCATGCTACTAGGGTTTTGACCCACTACTCTTTTTATTCTCTCTTCCTTGTTTCACCGCACTATCCATCTTTACTCTTTCATCATTTTTTCTCTTTACTTCATCTTCCTCTTCATATTTAACACCGAAAAAAAAATTCAAAGGTTAGTAATGGAGGAGTGCATGGATGTGGTTCTAATGTTTATATGTATATTACTTATGATCCTTATTTATGTCTTCATTATCTTCAAGGTTATATGTAGAATATAGATGTGAGATTTAGTTACAATTGTTGCAAAAGATCTACATCATCATAGATCTGATTCTTTTGGTAAGAGTTATTATATTTTAGATGATTGAGTTTTAAATATATTTAAAATTTTGATTAAATAAATTTATTCTTGTACTTTAATCTTCAGTTAGTTTTCAGCTCATTGATTGATTGAAGTTGCAAATTTATCATACATATCTAGTGATTATGAAAAATTATGATATTATTCCAGTGATCCACTTCTTTAAGATGTGTTATTTTGATAACTTGAGATTTATAATTTGGAATTATGTTATTCATACGAATATATGAATAATTTTGTTATGGCCTGAAATCCATATAATTAAATGAATATATCTTACTGGAGTAATGTATTTTCATTCATCTATTATATATCTTACTGTCCACTTGAAATGAGAAATTTGTAAGATTTATTACAAAACTAATCCAATTACAGGCACAATTTTTGGTTAATGCATTCAAGAGAATTTATCTTAATAATGAAAAAAAGATTAAATCTCATTCATTTAGTTATAGTGTATATTGGGATTAGTGTTGAGTATTATGTGACTCACACATACACAAAATGGTCTAGCGGAATCTTTCATCTAATGCTTGCAGCTAATTGTTAGACCAATATTATTGAGAACTAAGTTGCTTAGTTCTGTTTGGCGATATGCTATATTATATGCTACAATGTTTATTCAAACAAAGCCAATCGTTTGAGTTATATGCTCTACATTATTCAAATCTCATATGAGGATATTTTGCACAATACATGTTTTAATTGCTTCCCCACAAGCGCATAAAGTTGAGTCTATAAAGAAAACTGAGAATTTATTATTTGAAACACCATCAAATATTACATATTGGGCAATTGATGGGATCAGAGATGTTTCAATAGCATATTTCGCTAATCTCAGTATTAGAGGGAGAAATAAGAAAGTTGTGAAAAACATCATCATATTGATCTTTGTATTAATCACTGTGAACTAAAAGTTCAACAAATTATTCATCGATGCAAAGATAGTGACTCAGTCACATATACCAGCTTTAAAAGCTCTAAATAGAATTGATGTTTCAATTGAGAAAGACATAAATAACTATAGTCTACTGCATGCTTGAAGTGTGGTAGACATATCGGTTCCAAAAATAAAGGAGCGAAATATGCGGGTTGGCATTTTTAAATTGTTTGATATCCTGAAAATATTAGGATAAGGAGTTGAAAATCAAACTGAGTAATATTACTCTAAAAGCGTATCACGTACCTGAATATGATGTGAATATTGAAAGTATTGAGAATAAAGAGATCTCGCTCAATTAAATTACTCCTGAAAGAGAATGAAACCGAAAAGAAAAATAGATCATGATCAAATTTTGTAAAATGTGGTAGCTACTGAGTTTATGATAGAAATCGAGGATTTTTAATTGAAATTCACTCACGACTGTGGACAAATAAATGATTGGCCAAAAATAAAAGAGACGCAATCTAGGCAGAAAATAGCACATGAAATATGTTGATGGGATTGAAGGGAACATTGTATGATGAAGAGACAATCCCACATCACTGTGAGAAATGAAATTACAAGGAATTAATTATAATAGTTGATTTTCCCTTAAATTGTTTAAAGACAAACAAAGAATGGGTTAGTACGTTGTATGATTACACCTTGATCTATATTCTCCGAGAAAATTATATTGATATTAGCCTGGTAATTTTGAAAAAAGGCTTCATATGCGTCTTATGAATATGTTAATATTTTTCTTATATAAATCACGTGATTATATTATTGAAGTCTTTGAAAGACTCTTTATGTTTGAAACATATATTCATCTGATAATGATATATATATTGAAGTCCTGGAAGGATTGTATATGCCTGAAGCATATAAATAAAATTTCGAGAAATATATTCGATTACAAAGATCTTTGTGTCAACGAAAATATTCTAAGAGAATGTGGTATATTTTTCATATATCCTATGACATAATATTGTGGAATTCATTCTTTATATTGAAAATGTTGGTGCACTAATGTATATTTCTTATGATACAAGGCCATATATTTTTGTTATTGGTTTATTTAAATTGCAAGTTTGATTTGTAGGAATTACAATGAAATTAAACACATAGAGAAAATCTCGATGAAATATCGACATTAATTGATTAAGCAGATATTGGCTATCTATTTGATTCCAAAAAGATAAGGTCACAGACAAAATATCTCTTCAATCGTGTCGAGAATGTATATGGTTGAGATTTGTTATTGGGTCAAAACCATTTTAGTCCTTGAGATTTGCTCTAAAGACCAAATTGGTCCCTCAGGTTTGCAAAAAGACCAAATTGGTCCCTCCAATTAATTTTTGTTAGTCAAATGTTAATAGTCAAAGGGTTGACCGAGTTAAAAGACCATTATATCCTTAGGCAACATATATTATAAAAGAAAATTACAATAAAAGTCTAAATCAGTCTAAAAAAACATAATTCACATCATTTGTGCAGGAAAAAAAAAACTAAAAAATATCAGTTCAAACATAAACAAATTAAAGTTAGTAATATATCGTTAAAAAATGAACAATCATGATTCATCCTCTTCTCTGGCCGGTACCCTCGCTGTTAATTATGTTGATGATAATTGTTCATTTTTTAACAATATATTACTGAATTTAATTTGTTTATGTTTGAACTTATATTTTTTAATTTTTGTTTTTTTTTCCTGCACAAATGATATGAATTATATTTTTTTAGACTGATTTAGACTTTTATTGTAATTTTCTTTTATAATATATGTTGCCTAAGGATATAATAGTCTTTTAACTCGGTCAACCCTTTGACTATTAACATTTGACTAACAAAAATTAATTGGAGGGACCAATTTGGTCTTTTTGCAAACCTGAAGGACCAATTTGGTCTTTAGAGCAAACCTCAAGGACTAAAATGATTTTTACCCATTTGTCATTCAACATGTTCGACAATCCAGTGAGTTATCCTCCAACAAAGATGACTCAACCACATTATATGAAGATAGATAATATGACATGCATTACTCAGAGCAAATGTGATTACATAGTTTGAAATGTGAAATTTGACGTTCAAAAGACCTATCGCTATGACAAGATTGAAATGAGGGGGAAAAAGTATTTGTGCACTGTACTCTTTTTTCTTCACCAAGGTTTTTTCCCACTAGATTTTTTCAAGTAAGGTTTTAACGAGGTAGACCAAATACAAGCAGGTTATACTAAAATTCTATTTGAGCATAAAATTTAAAAGAGACATGAGATAAATGCACATCAAATTTAAAGTCGAGCAAAATGTTACATGATCCACATAAACATTGCCAACAATGACCTAACTACAAAGATCGGCATGTGTCAATTTTGTGATTGTTATTGATATATCTACATGAGGGGAGCTTTATACGAACTATACTCTTTTCTTTCGCACAAGTTTCGTCCTACTGAGTTTTTTTGGCAAGATTTTTAATGAGGCAATCCAAGAAGCGTATACAAAGAATATTGTACTCTTTTTTCTTTATCAAGTTTTTATTCCATTGGGTTTTTCTTGACAAGGCATATTCTTTAAAGATGAATATCCAAGGGGAAGTGTTATGAAACATTGTTGGGTGGATACTCTATCACATTGTTGAAAGCATCTTCAAGTTAGAAAAACGAGGAATGAGGTGTAAAACCCTCTATTATGGATAAAGTTGGAAAACATCATCATAAGGAGACATTATCATGTCTTAAAATAGAAGATGATGTAACATTGATGTCATCAATTTGAGCTTTGTATTTCTATAAATAGAGGAGATTAGAATGAAAGGAGATGCACCTGCAAGGAATTAATATAATCTTTTTTTTATAAACTCTCTCAACTCCTTCTTTATTTTGTTGCATTTTAGCATTAATTTTATAGCACTATGTACAGTTTTTACTAGTTGTTGATTCAATAGCAGTTTATGATCTTCCACATCCTAGGTCTTCCCGTTCTGAGTTGTCATATAGCTGAATCATACGACATATTTTATATCTGTTTTCTTAGGCACCACTTCCATTTGTTAACTGGATATTCTGGTTGAGATATCATATAACCAGATCATTCAACGTGTTTTATATCTCTTTTCTCAAGAAAAACTTCTATCCAATAATCAGATGGTCTGGCTGAGGTATCACAAAGCTAGTCCATCTGATAGGGTCGGATGGAAGACTTTTGCATCCTTCAATTGATTGTGCATCTACATGTCAGCTGAAAGATAATATAGCTCAAAAACTAAAATTTTACAGTTAAACCAAACAGAGCTTAAGACTTTTTACTTTTTCTTAACTCACTTTTAGGGGTGTATTCCAAGGTCTAAATATTAAATATTGAAGATTCAATTATCTCACAAAGTTAAATTAAAATTTTTAATACCAATATATGAGATCTCGAACTACTACACTTAACATTTATTTGTTTTACAACATCACATAATGATCAAGCATTAAAAATACCTTTGGTATAGCTCGAATCATCTTGATTGTATACAATATAAGGTTACATATAGACAATTGTTTAATGGTATATATATTGAATTACACAGAATTTGTTTAACTTGATCTTCTTTCTCCTTACTCTATACTTTTATATTTGTCAACTAATAGGAATGATAAACCTATATATGTGATGGTTGAGTGAAGAGAACGACCAAGCGTCTTTTATATAATGCTCATATAATCAATTCCACCCATCATGTACTTGATTACACTATATGTTACATGAACCCATTCATGAATCTACTAACCCCACTAACTATACTATAATGTAGAAGTATAATGTGTAAGAAGTTTTCACTTAAGGTGACCTTCATGATCACATAAATACAAAATAAATTGTGATGGTTCGACTAAAGTCATGAACCAATATTTAATCTCCTACATAATAAAATATTAAGTAAATTTATAAAAGGATGAGAGAAATATGAAGAGTCCATATATCTAATGCAATATTGAATTCACCTATATTATGACCCTCCATTATGATACACTTAGTAGTTCATTATAATCCTACATTATGGTGAAGTTAGTGGGTTCACAAAAGGTCATTTCTAGCTAAATATTTTCCATGATGGGTGAAATTAATTAGAAGATTGCTATATAAGACTCTTGGTCCCTCTCTCCACTCAACCATCCCTAATCTTTGTTATTCCCATCAATTGACAAACATAAAAGCATATAGAGTAAAAGTAGAGAAGATCAAGTTAGTCGTAAGATGTATGTAATTCATGATATACACCATTAAAAAGATGTGTATATATGAACTTTACATATTGTTTTGTATTCAAGAATATCAAGGTATGTTTTGTTTTTGATTATTTTATGATGTTATAAGAGATAAGTTAAAGATCAGATTTTCGTCTTACATAATATATAGGGGGTTATAGGAACTTTTCAAGTTCATGGACTAAATATTGCATTAGCCACATGGAATCTTCAATAAATATTCTTATTGTTCTTTTATGAATCCACTAAGTATGCATTTATGTAGGAGATTACATTTGGCTCATGACTTTGGTTTCAATAAACATTATGTGGTTATGAAGACTACCTTAAGCAAAATAATTCTTACAATATGTTTCTTATAATGGTATCAGAGTTGGACCTTGGTCCATTATACAACGCTACTAAATACATTATTTATTCTACTTCATTGTGTTTTCAACAATCAATCACCAATTCAATGTTACCTACCCACGCTTAACTCATTCTTGGCTTTGGTATACAACTATTTCAAATGTTGGGAATATTGGCTATTCCGCGACCAAGGTTCAACAAGATTGTGTATGAAAATTTGTGAAATTAAAAAAGACAACAATTTTAATGTGGTTCAGCCAATAATTGCCTACGTCTTTGAAGTAATTATTCACCAATTATTATACAAAAATAACAACACTTGGCTTTATACACTGAAGAGCTTAAGTCTTCTTATACACTCTTTAGCTTTTGAACGGTCTAAAACTATAACCCTCTCACAAAAATTGATTTTCTAGAAAAACACAAAAAACCTCTCACACACACATTGAATTATTCACCCTCTCATATGCTTTCTATTCAATCTGGAGTTCTTAATTTGCTTTGTTTTGAATCCTTAACCGAACCCCCTATTTATAGCAATTGGGAATCCAATTCATAGCTGAAATCGTGTTTGCCTCTTCGTTTTTCAAAATTTGCGACTGTTGGTCCTACCTACAAATTGGTTAGGACCCATTGCTAAATTTGCTATTTCTTCTACCATGTCTTCACGACTTCAATAATTAATCACGAATAATATGTGAAAAACGTATTAGAGAATCCATTTGCGCTATATAGATAATTTAGGACTTTTAAAAGTAGTGTATAAGATCATGAATTACTTCAGGAGCGCTTACTTTTTTTTTGGCTTCCCTAAAATCTAATACCAATTAATTTTAAGATCAAACTTTATATATATATAATCAAAATCTACTCATACAAATTATGCTCTATGGAATGGGGCAAAGTCTCCCCCCCACACCACCCCCCCCCCCCCCCCCCCTTTCTTTTTCTTGGTTTTAAACATATGCATATTAAATACTACTCAATCTGCTTCGAATTGACCAAATAGAAGAATCTGCTTCGAGAAGTCAACTAAAACTTTGAATGAGCCCGACAAGAAAAACTAACAAAGACATAGATCTTCTCTCTATTATGTTAGTACTTTGAATTTCGCCTGATAATCAATCTTGACACACACACAAAAAAAAAAAAAAAACACTAAAGATATCAAACTACCTTAGAAAGAAAAAGGGAACATTATTATAGCACGTTTCAAACACGTCGCTTTCATGGTGCACAAAACTGTAAATTTTCATGAATCCACCTGAAGATGAAAACTCATAGTCCCTAATGTACTGTTCATGTGGGGTGGAATGATCCCATCTCTTACTAGTTATGGTATCAAGATGACGATGATATTGAGGAGTTTGGAATTTATAATATTTTATTAACAGGAATTAAGTAGTTTTGAAGATGAAAATTAATGAAGATGTGGGGTTCAAGTAGAGGTGGTTAAAAATTATGGATTTCCATCTTAAAATTAATTGGTGTTAAGTGAATTTCATAACTTTATAAGGTTGTCTTAGAGTTACTAATTTTCCGATATGAGAGGAATATATACTCCAACATCCCCCTCACGTGTGATCTATTGAAAATCGAGAAATGAGCTGATATTGAGGGTGAAACGAGACGAGACAAATAGGTCACAAGTAAATGAATATGACTGTACCAAAGACCTAGCTCTAATAGTATATTAAAAGTCATAGATTTTCATCCTAAAATCAATTAGTGTTGAGTGTAATTGGTCCATGACCTTATAAGGTGGTCTTAGAGTTACTAATTTTTCGATGGGGGAGAAATGTATATTCTAACATAGATAAAATAATTTTACAGAATACAAATGTAGAGATATTTGAGAAAATCTTGTAGGTCAGTAGAGGATACAATCCACACAACTTAAAGAGTAGATCCATATTACCTAGGCTTAAAACTCAAGCCTGTAAGCAATATTAGTATCATAAATTTACAAATGGTTTTAAGTCTTAATTCTCTTGAGCCAAAATGATCAACCAAAATTAAACTAATTTAACTGAAACTAATTTATGAACAACTCTCCTATTTTTTTTGACTCTAATGTGGAACATCACACATATATAAAGAAAAGTTTTGTGCACCAAACATATGTCATGTTGTTCTTTTTGCTCGGACAAATCAATTTTTGCCCGACAAAAAATGGGACAAGTTTGTCTAGTAGTAACTAATTACGGATACTAAATAAACATTATATTTTGTTTTTCCATTCTAATTTTTATTACTAACTAATTAGCTTAAACTTTTTGTATATTTGTATTTGAAAATTAATGAAATCCTTGATTACCCAAAAACAAAAATTAAAATATCTACTCATTCAAATTATGCCAATATGAAACCGGCGAGTTCTTTTCTTTTATATACTTGTACACCCTATTCGAATTGTCAATTATATGCATCAATAGTGATTAAATACTACGTACTCAGTATGCTTCGAGAAGTCAACTAAAACTTTGAATGAGCTCAACAAGAGAAAATGACAAGAAAGAGATCTTCTTCATTATATATTACTTTGAATCTCGACCATGAAAAGAAGAAAAAGATATCAACTAATATGGACTGAAGAATTGATTATGCAATATAATTCCATCTACTGGAAGGATAATTAACATTTTCAACAAGAAAAAGGAAAAAAAAAAAAAAAAACACTTTCTTGGAAGACTACTATAGCACATGTCAAACATGTCACTTTCATGATGCACCAAACTATAATTTCTCATGAATCCACCTAAAGATACAATGCATTTGCCAAAAGTTTTTTAAAACTAGTGAGGTTCAAAACGTTCTCTTAATAATATATGTGGACGCCATCAATGCGTGTTTCATGGGCCAAAAATAAAATAGTGGGATTTAGGACGTCTTTTTAATCCAACCCTTTCAATCATTATCATATATATATATGTATGTATGTATCACACTCATACACACATAACATTCTCCTCACAACTTATATTCGTCATTCATTCACTGAACCATTAGTTTTGAAACTTAAAATTGTCTCCAGAAACAATGCAGACAACCTCCCTTCTTCAACTCACCACCCTCCCCCCACCTCACTTGTTGAAAAATGTCAGGTGCAACGTCAAAACACTGGCACACAAACAAAAAAAACCCTTAAATTGTATCTTTGCTCATTGATGATAACATGATTGTTCTTCGAATGACAATTCATGAGATGAAAATGCAGGAGAGGAACGATGAGGCTCCGTCGAATTGGATGGAATGGGAGAAGAGATGGTACTTGAGCTACGATTCTGATGTGTGTGAAGCAGTAGGGTTTTTGCAAACTGTGTTAATGGAGACTAGGCCAAGCGTGGTTTTGGGGATGTTAGCTATTTTGATGCTCAGTGTTCCCACGTCCTTCGCTTTTGTTTTGCATCACTTAATGGATCTCATACACTAAAGGGATCAATATTTGATGTCATATAAATTATCCTTAAAAGCCTTCTATGGACAAGAAAATATTTCACAACGATTATATTCGTCAAATGTTTAAAATCATTTTACGTACTTTGAAAAATAAGAGTATGTAATTTATAACTATTGCCAACGTCAATTTATATTTCGACGTAAATTTGGAACTAGACGCTTGTAAGACACCTTGTATCTCAACACCCAAATGTCACAAATTATTTTAATCATTAAGTGGTTATTCAACCACCGCTATCGCCAAGCACACCACAACCACCAACATGTCTAGTACCCATACAAAGAGTATCACAAAATAAAGAACTTTTACACTACTAAACCTTAAGCATTTATATAATATTTTATTTTTATATTTATATTGTTAGCATTAGTGAATGGAAACCATTAATGTTGAGTAAAGGCCATTTACGAGCTTTCTTTCTATAGCCGTTTGGAGGCAATTATGTTGGTAACGCTTTGGTCTGCAACAGATCAGTTGAAGAATTTTGAAGACTAATTCATACCCATAATTATGCTACTTTATGTCAGTGTTCAATTTGGCATTAATGATTGGCAGGTTTCGTTTGCTTTTGATGGCTATATATATGTCGTGGCTCAAGGCTTTGGAGGAGATATAGAGAAAACGACTTTATATGCATTTTGAGTTAGTTTTTCCTTTAGCATTATAGTAAGGAGAGAGTTTACCCATTTTCAATTCGCTAGTTTCTGTAATTAGGTATGCTTCTATTACAGAAAGTGATATCGTTGTATTTTGAAAGATTTGCGTTGCTCAACCGTCAGTACCGTAACGAAACGTTAAAGTTTTAAGGAAATTGAGTCTAATTCGAACCTCGATACGGTTTACATTTTAGTTAATTCTCTCATTCTGTAATTTTCTTTAAAATACGAATATTTGATTTTACTATGTTCTTATTGTAAGCACATATAAAATATATGTATTCCAATATGCATGACTTTGCAGCACAAAAAATATAATTATAATTAGCAGCGGAATTACATACATGTTTGAGCCATGATAAAGCATAAAAGCGATTTGTAATTGTTACCCAATTACTGACACGGTCTTCCTCTTCCTTGTTCTATCCAGGAACAACTAATGTTTATGGGAACAATTAGTTTAGGGTTAGAGCAGGAGAGGGGACCTAGCCATATATTTATAATTATTCTAACAGGCCCTCCCATAAAAGGTTTAGTCAGAATATAAGGCCTACACACAATTAACTGTATATGTATTTATGAGTTGGACTTTAAAGCAATATGATCACAACCCAGTATCTATGAATAAGATATTTAGCCTATTTTATAAAACCAAAAGTAATTAACGGTAGCCCACTTATGAGAAATATTCTAACAGTCTCCCACTTGGGCAACGTTAATTGTTTTGTTTGTTTCTAAAAATATTTTGAAAACATTTATTAGGCTGAATAAGTAAACTTAATGTGGCCACAATTTTGAAAACCCTGATTCATAAAACAACACCTCGAACGCAATCCTGTCCAATAAGATTATCAAACATCGAATCATGGCGATCGTAGTATTCTATATTGACACAGGACCTTCCATGGTTACAAATGCCAACAACCCCATTGACATGGATTAATATACGGCAGTGTAGTAAGAAAGCAGCACCAACATGTGATCAAATGTGCTCTTTCTTTGTCAGTCCTCAATATGATTTCCCCAAAATTGGCGGTCGATATGCTAAGGAAATCAACCATTCATATCCTCCCAAAATGACAGTCAATAGGCCAGAGGAAATAATGCATATCTCCGATCAAAATGGTGTCCTCATAGAGATATTTAAACTCAATAGATGGTCTTATCAATATGGACACCAAACTAAGACCTTCAATATACACACGAGTGTTTACAGAATAACCAAGTATGTTATAAAACATAAACAATATGCTATTCCACAAATGCACAAAAGTGCGAAGCAGAAACACACAATCATGAGAATATTCGACAATGCATGAAAATGTCAAACTCCCACTAGTCAATAGCATCAAAAGACAGTAGAACACTCATATACAAAACCAATACCAAGCCTAGTGCGCACTTGAACATACATCAAGCTCTCAATAACATTAGCATATGGTACACGTCTCATGGATCTCTTTATGTCATGGACTCCATAATACCCATATCTCAACATGCTATTTAAAATTATGATCTCAAACCTCTAATTAGAAGATCAACAAGTATTGAGTTTGTTTTATATTCTTAATAACAATGTCTTCATTTTCTTGTCAAATCCATGACTTTTCATTCATAAGGGAAACTATATTAAAATATGGTAATTACAATAGCTTCCAATAAAAATAAGTTGTATTTGAGATCCAAGTTTATCATCATAATCTCCCATTTGGTCAAAGGGTACAACATATATATTATAATTATCCTAATCATAAAGGTGAATGACAGAAATAGACAACATTCAAGAAGTTGATCACCTTTAGGCAGACAAATTCCTCTAGGACATGCATTATCTCAAACCAGTAGAGCATGCACAAACTCATAAATACATCCCTTTGGATAAAGAAATTTCTTTGACTATACATCTTTGCTACCACTATTCATCCACCCCAAAATAACACACACATTGACCCCCCTTGGGCAGGCTATTGCATGTATTAATCTGGAAAATACAAAGAATGTATATCGGGTCTTATTTCCTTTCATAAACTATGGGAGATCCATTTACAACATAAAACCCACATGTTTATAACCTCAATGGCATTTATATTAGGATACTCTAATTATGTTTCCAAATAATATTCATAATTATATCCTTTAGATGGAAACCCCATAAAAAAAAATATATATATTTTACAAAGAGGTATGACAAGGCCTATAATTCTTCATATGAGACCATTTAAGAACTCGATCAATATAAACCCTTTGTTATAAATCCAAAAGCCCACGAGACCTATCTTGGTGTATCTGAATACCAAGAGCGAAAAAAAGGCCTCACCAAAATCCTTCATGTTGAAAGTCTTGAAAAATACTAGACTCATGAAGCATACCCAGATTAATTGTACCTAGCAAAATGTCCTCAACATAAAATATCAGGAAAATAAACTTATTCCCACTGATCTTGAGGTATATTGCTTCAATGTATAGATATATCCTCAAAGTCTATAAACAATGTTCTCCTTATCAGAAAGAACAAACTCCTCAATAGAAAAAACCATAACAAGAAAAATGGTTTAAGCTAGGTTTTTCTTCCAATCAAATTTTAATAGGAGTTTTAGGAACATACTTGCTAGTAACACGGTTAAGAGTATAGGGTGTAGTTCTAATGGCTTTACCCCAAAAGATATAGTAGGCTAGTAATACTAATCATGCTCCACATCATATCCTTAAGGGTATGATTTCACTTCTTGACCACACCATTATGTCACGGGCTAAAAGACACGGTATATTACGCAACAATCCCACAATCATGTAAGCACATGCCAAACGGTCCTATATACTGCCCAATGATCGAATGTCTACCAAAGTACTTACCTTGCGGTCAGATCTTACAATTTTGATGACCTTTCCAAGTTGCATTTCTCCTTAATTAAATAAGGGTATTCATAATGAGAGAAGTCATCAACAAATGTAACAAAAAACTTGTTACTACACAATGTAATAGAATAAGGTCCACTAATATATGTATTACTTCTAAAAGGTCAGAGTTATGGGTAGCTTATTCTCATTCACTATTAGTGAGTTTACCCCTAATACACCCAACACAAGTATCAAAATCATCAAAACTTAGAGAAGGCAAAATATCAATTCTAATGAGTCTTTCAACCCTTCATTTAAAAATATGACTTAATCATTTATGCCGCAACAAAGAAGAAGTTTATTCAACTAAACTCCTTTCAGAAACAAATTTTTCTGAAAAAAATAGTCGTAGGAATTTTTTGAGAATAAAGGTGGTTGATAAAAACTATTGGATAAAATACTTTCACCAATAATTTTAGAATAAAACACCAATTTTACTCTGCCATTGTCAAAGTTAAAGACATAACAAATTTGAAACCTGTTCAAAATGAAAACACAAATTAAATTTTATTTAAAAGAGTGTACATGAAAATGGTTTCAAAATAAGAATGTTTTTCAAAACAATTTAAAACTAGTCTTTAAATATAGACTAATAGACCCTATGAATTCAACTTCAATGGCAAAATTATTCCCAACTTTAATTCTGGACTCTAATTCACTTGACTCAGTTTGTTTTCGAAATCCTTGCAAATAAAAAACAACATGAACAATTGCACCATTGTCAATCTACCAAATATTTGATGGAACATCAACTAACATGGATTCTAAACAAATGTTGACTAGTGAATAACCTTCTTCAACTTTCTTTTCTCTAATGATTTGTACTTGGCACAATTAGCTCTTTTGTGACCTTTTCCTTTACAAAAGTAACACTTTCTTTGAATAACAGCAAATTTGGGACCTCTTACGTTGTGATTCCTCATCCAATTCTGACCCTTACCACCCTTTTAAAACCCTGACAACTTAGGAATATATCCCTCAATTTTTAAGGTAATAACCTTATTAGAGTAGCCCTTAAGGTTGGAAACAAGTAATATCAACCTCATGATTTCACTCTTAACTTTGTTTTCCTCAGTCTACACACTTGGTAGTCAAGTCTAATAGTCTACGTCCCCTTTGGGTATTATAGACAATCCTTATGTGAGTAAACTCAAAAGGTAATATATTAAGGGTATGAGGGGACAACAAAATGATCTAAACACCACGAGATTTGAGATTGGTTTGAACATCAACCATTTTCAAGACAATCCCTAAACCACCTTACTTATCATATTTCATAATCATAAGTTCTCTCATCAGGTCTAATCATATAACATTTGTTTTTCCCTCATAACTACTCTAATTAGTTAATGCAGTAAGTGCATCAGCATCTAAGGAAAAATCAAGGTCAACTATCCCCAGGATCAACTTAATGTGTACCTTCAACTTATTACAATTTTGCCCATTCAAGAACTAAAAGTAGTGCTCATATTATTCAAAGCAAAAGAAATTGTTCAAGAAAAATGCAATGTTAGCTAACAGTAGGCATACATGTTCCATTGCAAAATAGCACTTCAAACAAAAGAGCCTAGACACATCATTACATCCCCCACCTTTGGGCAGGAAACATAACATGTAAATAGGTACCCTTTTAACATAAAGTATCAATGAGATCATCCTATTGAAAGAAAAGGTCAATCACCTTTGGGCAACCGAACTCCCTAACAATAGGATAATCTCGAGCCATATTTTATGTTCGCGCTACCTGGCTAAAGTCATATAATGACCTCCTTTGGGTGATCATTGAGCACTTTACCATGGTAGTTTCCCAACCAATATGAGAAAAGCCATAGATTTAATTAGACTAGTCACTTTGGTGAATTTCGCCCAATCAAACTTATGCTGTCAGCTCATTGGGAAAAGTACTAGTACCTAACATAAATGAAACTGTCATGCATGTAATTGATCAAACAATATGAAACACTTCAATGTAATGTGTCTCTACGATCACTATAAAATTGCATTCTACAATAAACTTGAACAGATTATATATAAAATCAGTAGAGCACATCTGATGCATATAAAATATAAATAGAGGAAGTACATAAAATTTCAAATTAAATTAGAGAAGATACATGTTTACATTGAATTC
The DNA here is from genome assembly GCA_037974665.1 of Ehretia macrophylla. Lineage (NCBI taxonomy): Eukaryota > Viridiplantae > Streptophyta > Magnoliopsida > Boraginales > Ehretiaceae > Ehretia > Ehretia macrophylla. The sequence continues at coordinate 16,253,725 of CM075783.1, forward strand.
AGAGGCCTAAAAAAACTTTAAATCAACTTCAATTAATTTAGGCATGATTCAAAATTACCATGTGAAATATGTACTAAATATAATATTTCAATGAAAGGAAAAGCAATTTAAACTTCTTTCTAAGCAAAAGACAATAATCCCAAAGCTTAGAAAATAAAATAATCCAATTGCCAAACACAACTTTTCTTTTGGTTTAATTACTAAACATGTGGGAAAGCAAAAATAACATATGTAGTTGAGAAGGCTTGAACCCATGACATACATAACTTAACCAACAGCACTTAGCTATGACTTGCAACAAAATCTGACTAGGAAAACCTATTAGCTTTTAATCTGTTTGGTTCAATTTATAAAACATAAAAACATGCTTAAGAGATTCGAACCCATGACCTCAGTTAGGTTATTGAACACCTCAACCGGCAACGCTAGACACTAGATATAACCCCATATGATACTAAATTATATATATATATATATACGCATTCAGCTTGGTTATTATACTTGATAAAATAAAAGTAAACATAACTAGCTTACGAAGATTCGAACACGCGATGTCAGAATTCTAATAAGCCATTTGGCCAGCTAGGCTGCTTTAGGATTTTGAATAGAAATAAACTATGTTTTATTTTAAACTAACAGATTGTAACTCAGCAACCAAATAAAAATAAATAGAATGGCGTTGCCAAGGATCGAACTTGTAACCTAATGGTTCTAAGGCATGCACTTAACCACTGCAGCAGCCCCGTTACTTGAAACAAAACTTAAAGATAAAAATATAAACCCTAAGAAAGGGAAGTCGTCTTCAACCTCCAGATCGGGCCGACGCACCCCGTTTAAGCCCGAAAACTAATCCAACACGCAAACAGTTCAATTACGCAAATAAACACTCTAATCCTAGGTTTTTTACGCCAAGGAATTCAATTTTGACATCAATTTCACCAATTAATGATTAGATTTTATTGAAATTTGCAAGTGGGTCTCGGATTTAAATCCAAAAATTACGGTTCTTAATATTTTCAACCTTATAAATAATTTTCAGCAATAATCAATAATTGGGAAACACGTATGATGCCAAATAAATTCATATAAGTATGCATATATCATCAATTATATAATATACACATAAAAATTCAAAAACCAATATAAAGTATTTCAAGCTTATATAATAACATACCAATTACAATAAATAGCATGTTATACATCAAAAGAGCAAGCAGAGAGTGATCTACGAAAGCCCTCAATCAATTTCATGAAACAATAAAAAGATAATCATGAATTAAATCAAGAACTTTCATACTTTATATACATAGCCAAACAAGTATCACGATTTTTTTTTTTAATTTTATTTTATGGCTAAAAATCATGCATAATTGGCTCTGATACCACATGTAAGCACATATAAAATATATGTATTCCAATATGCATGACTTTGCAGCACAAAAAATATAATTATAATTAGCAGCGGAATTACATACGTGTTTGAGTCATGATAAAGCATAAAAACGATTTGTAATTGTTACCCAATTACTGACAAGGTCTTCCTCTTCCTTGCTCTATCCAGGAACAACTAACGTTTATGGGAACAATTAGTTTAGGGTTAGAGCAGGAGAGGGGACCTAGCCATCTATTTATAATTATTCTAACAGGCCCTCCCATAAAAGGCCTAGTCAGAATATAAGGCCTACACACAATTAACCGTATACGTATTTATGAGGTGGGCTTAAAAGCAATATGATCACAACCCATTATCTATGAATCAGATATTCAGCCTATTTTATAAAACCAAAAGTAATTAACGGTAGCCCACTTAAGAGAAATATTCTAACACTTATAACTTTTGTCTCTATTGTTTACTTATTCTCTGATATTCACACAAGAGCAATTTATTACTCTGTAATGGTGTCTTCAAGTTTTATCATATCTGAACTATGTTCAAGTCTATTTTCTTAATATTTTAATATTGCACGAGTCATATCTATGCCACTTTGCTTACATATATCACTAATGTATTCAAGTCTCATTAACTTGTAATTTGTTATATAGTATTTTACCATTTATGTTAATTATTAATGTTATCAATTAACTTGTGTATTGTCTCGTTAATAGTTAAATTAAGTTTTTTTTTAAAAATTAAGTTTAAATTTTATTTTTTTAATTATTAATCCAACTATCCAAGTAATGTATATATATATATGTGTGTGTGTGTGTGTGTGTGTTTGTATATATATTAGTATAATTATATATTAAAATTAAACTAATCACAAAAAAAATGACTTGGCCTAGCGCAGTCCAGCTCGCGACTCGTGATAGCGGATTCGTAGGCCGAACTGGGTCCTATATTATGATAAATAAGTTCAGCCCAACTCAACCCACTAAATATCTATACTAAGCCGGGCTCAGTTTTTTCAACACATGATTCGGCCGGATCAGACCGAATTAGCCCATATACCAGCTCTAGGTAAAGAAATGATTATAATAGATGACGGAATGACCAAATGAATAGCTACTCAACGAATTTCCAAAGTAGACTAAAATAAACGATACCGAATGACAGATCACCAAAGGGGAATAAAAAATCCGATTATAGTCTAAGGATAATACACCAGGCAAAGTATTGTGAATCAATCATCATCGGTGGTTTTCACCAAAAAAAAAAAAATCATCAAAGGAGGCCAATAAATTCGGAAATTAATGAATAGGAGATATTTAATAACTGATATATGAAACAAATGGAGAATCAAATAATCATAACGGAGTCAATAAATGGCTGGCAAATCAACAAATAAGAATTCAAAGTGTCAAGAAATGGTATACTAAGGAAGTTCAACTTACCTCATCTCCTACTTGAAGTCAAATTCAATTCTTCTTCTCAAACCTACAACCTCAGGTTAACGTATTACTCCAAAGATAATAAATCAAATCGAGATCTCAGCCTTTCCCACCTCACTAAATATAGAACTAAGCCAAGACACTTCCAAAATGTCTATAGAATAAAGGTGAAGCAATTTTTTTTTTTTTTTTGGTGAGTAATCATTTCATTCCAACAAACTCAAAACGTTACAATGAACAAGTAAATGGATCATCTAGAACTAATGTTCCATTCTATACACAAAACGCTATTTTCTAAGCTATCACGAAATTTACAGTAAATACTAGCTTTTCCTCTAACATCCAAAATAACTTTCTTAATAATTTGTTCTTCCATACTCGTGGCTGAATTATAAATTATGTTGTTACATTCAATCCAAACATGATAAACACAAGAACACAATGAAACCCGAATAAGATCCGACTTCAAACTCTTCCTTCTATTTCTTCTCTCCAATCTGTCCACAATGTTGTCCCAGTCAAAGTTGAGATTGCCACATCTCAACTTCCTAACACACTGCTGCCAAATTCTGTTTGTAAACAAACATTGGAAAAAGATGTGATCACGGCAATCGGTGCCCACAACACAAAACACACACTTCGCTTTGTTGACGACGCCCCATTCCAATAATCTAATCTTTGTTGGAAGCCTGGTAAGACAAGCAAGCCAAGTGCAAAAACTCTGTCCCGGGATAGCAATTCTATCCCAAATAAGGTTAGTCCATTTCATCTTCACGCCTAGTGCTCTGATTGCATTCCATGTTTTGAAGTTAGAGAACTCACTTGACTGATCTTTGGTCCACACAATCCGGTCTTGCCTTCCTTGGTTTGGTAAATCTGGGTTAAGATCAGCAAGAAACTCCATTCCCCTAGACCAATGCCATTGATTATCAATGATACAGTCGTTAATTACTTTTTACTTGGTTTATAATAAACTCATTTAGATCCTTTTTGTTTCCGAATGCCTCAAATGAAATTTATAATACAAATTGTAAGATTTGAGTATGAACATATATTATGATTTTAAAGATCAGTCCAATTGTATATATATTACTCCAGTTGAATATACTCATATTATACTATTATTTAATTATTAAGCGTAGCATATCAATTGAATCAGAAGAATTCATTTCTTATGTTTGAACTTTCTTTTCCTTTATCTTTTCTCTGTCTTATGCATTCGTTGTCTTCTACAATTCCCATTTTGTGCTTTATTCTCTATGCATCACGGCACACACACAATCCCAAGGCACCATAACATGGCACATCTCACAAATACAACATATGCATTCATATATCACCCCAAATTTCTCAACACCCTCACGGCACACTGTACACACACATGCACTTCTTATCTATAATATACATACCCCATACACACCTCATGCAGAAGACCACACACAACAGACACACTCACGGTACACACATATCACACACCACACCCTATATTTATAAATCTCTCTCGTTATTATTAAGATTCCACATAATTAGTCATTACACTTATATCCAGGAATTCATTCATGTGTTAACAACTTTCCACTTAAATCCAAAATAAATTGAGTTCATGTACTATCGCTTACACATATATATATTTATAATATCTATATATCCACATATATATACCTAAAACAAGACAAAGCTTGAAAGGGTTACTTCTTTCCCGAATGAGGGCTGGCTGCTTACATGCCTTTTCTTCTCTCATATTTTCTCTCTCTCTATCGATTTCTCTCTTCTTTTTTTTTTTTTTTTTTTCTGTCTGACTTTTTTTTTTTTTTTTCCTTTTGATTTTCAACGGTGGGTAGAAAACTTATCAGGGTTAGGTCTCTGCTAAATTACCAACTAATCCCACAAATAATCCTAATCGAGATAAAACCCCAACTGATAAGTCTATGACTATAAAGTATTAGTTTTATTCCTCAGCTTATTTTAAATTGTACAAATAAATCCTCTAATTTTAAATTGCACAAATAAATCCTCTAAGTGACATAATTTCGATCTTAATTAAATTTAAATGAGTTTTATATTATTAGGTGCTAAAAACAATTTAACAAAAATCATTAATCGAATTTATTCAGAAAAGCGAATTTCATTTAAATATTGGTTTAATTTACTTACTTTTAACTCAATTTCGATCGGGTATCATGTTCTATAAAATTAACAATTTTAATAAACTCTAAATTACACTTTAAACTCGAATATACTAAAATGCAAATTAACAAATTAACTAATCTTTCTCTAATTAATTATCAATTTATACTTTAGCTCGCTTATGCTAGGGGTATTACAACAAATATATACTGGTTCATTTTGTCTGTCTAATACATGCTTGAATCCTTTCTTTTTGTTCCCAAAATAACAAAAAAATAAAAAATAAAAATAACACACCCACTTTTTTCAAATTTCTCCCTTGTGATAATTTGATTAAACCCAAATAATAAGATCTAAATTAGTTACCCAAATGTATTTGTAATTGGCTTAAAGCTATCAAATTCAATGTTATTGTACATTATATCAAAGACAACCTTCGTCTATCAGGTGGTGGGTCATTGGTGATAATTTTAAGAGAAGCTATTCTGTTTGTAAGACAGGTTAATCCGTCTCTCACATGTGAGATGGGTCTATGGGATCCACCCCCACACTAATTCGAATTAGTCCGTCTGGACGAATTGAAACATTTTCCTAATTTTAGAGTCTAGTTTTATTGAGCATATGTCAACATAAAATCTGATGACAAAACAATTATGATCCTTCCTTCTGGGAGGGGAGAAGGGGAATCCAGAAATTCTTTTAAATGGAAATTAAAATAAATAATTTTTTAATTATATGAGTATATTTTTTTAGTGGAATTAATTAATTTTTAAACAAAAAATACATAGATATCAAAATTTTTTTTAAAAAATACATTATATTTTTAACATTTTTAAGGGCCAGTTAAAAATGCAGCCCCACCCCATTTACATCCGCCACGGAGGCAAATGCTATTCTAAGAAGAACCTTCTTCTTTAGAACTCTTTGCCAGGTCAAGTCGGCAACTGTATATATTTTCCCCATAATCTGTGCATATGGCTGAAGATATACGCGGGCTGAGGAACAAGTCAGGAAACTACAGATAATTAATGTACATGTTGGATATATCGAATGACCATATCTTTTGCTAATTATGGTTTTGAGATGATGATATTGATGTTGACAAAAAAAAATAAAAAAATTGATGATATTTATGAGTTTGAAGGCCGGAGTTGTACTTTTCCGACATTCTAGATCATGACATAATATAAATGTTTCGTGCTCACATATTATTATGAATTTAAGATCATTTCATATAAAGTTGATTGGGAAAAATAAAAAATTAAAAAAAAAAGAAATTAAAAATGATTAGTTTTAAGTTCGAACTCTATATTTTTTAGTATGATATTTGAATTGGACTTGTTCTATGTGTAGCACGTTTATCGTTGACTTTGTTTTTCCATGACAAAATTGCTTTGTGAATTCTCATTGTCATACATGAAGGGGAGTATTAGATAATATAATTTTTTTCACACAGATAAATCATTAGTTTTAAGTTTATTATATGAGATTTTGAATTATTGGACCTATAATCAATTGGTGATAAAATAAAATTTCATAATTTTTAACATACACGTGGTTCCTTCTTTTTAAAACTCTATCTATGCAAAGGTACAGAATATTAAATCTACTCATTTAAATTATGCTCTATGCAATCGAGCCATTTTATTTGTTTTGTTCATGTACTTAATCTATTCCAATTGTTCATTGTATGTTCCAGTTGTAACCAAGTACAACTCAATCTGCTTCGAAAAGGAATCTACTTCGTGAAGTCTACTAATATTTAATTTGAATGAGCCCAACAAGAAAAACTAACAAAGAATTGATCTTCATCAACATTATATTAGTACTTTGAATTTCGCCAAATAATCCATCTTGATAGAGGAAAAGAAAAAGAATAACGCTTTCTTGGAAGACAATTATAGCATGTTACGAACATGTCGCTTTCATGGTGCACCAAACTGTAATTTCCCACGAATCCACCCGAAGATGACAATTTATTTCCGAGTTAGTCTTTTATGATGTCATATCTCATTCATAAATATATAAGTTATTTTTTTATTACACGATCTCACATAAGATTGTTTCACAAAAAAAAATTTCTTCATTTGGTGGAATTTTGTCACAAAAAGTTGTCAAATCGAATGGCGAGTATATATGATTGTGACAAGTATTTATATTTTTTTTTTGGATGACGTGAGAATTCAGCTAGTAGAATTATACTATTAGATTATTCGGTAAAATTTGATCACCAATTGATAAACTCTCAGGTGTAACGGTGTACCCCACACATGCACAGGTTAGTTAAGGGTAAAATTCTAAAGTAATAGAGAGTGTTAAATTTGTGATCTTATAAGAACAATTTTATCCTACTACAATTAAATCATACCTGTAAAAGCAACACGTATTCATATTTAGTTGGGCTTATGTATGTTTTACTTTGGAGAAACTCTTAAAAAAGTCAGACTGACCGGTCAGTCTGGCTTTTTACACACAAAGCATTGAGGCCAAATACATGTGGGGACCATGCATTGTGAGTAAAAAAATTAGACTGACCGGTCAGTCTCACTTTTTTAAATGTTTCCCTTTACTTTGAGCCCCACATGTCTGTCAATGGTATCAAAGAAGCTTCCTTCCTCTGCCACTTCTTCAATCATTACGCGCTCCTTAGACACCAAGTACCCTATCCCTGTGTGTGTATATATATATATAGCATTCTCTTCATAACTTGTACTCATCATTCGTTCATCGAACAATTAGATCGAAACTTAAAACTTGTCCAGAAACAATGCAAACAACTTCCCTTCTTCAACACCCCACCCTCCCCCGACCTCCCTTGTTGAAAAATGTCAGGTACAACGGCAAAACACTGGCACACAAACAAAAAAGACCCTTAAATTGTATTTTTGCATTGAAAAGAGATCATGAACATGGTAAAGATCATTACAATGGTAGGCTCGTTGATGATAACATGATTGTTCTTCGAATGCGAATTCATGAGATGAAAATGGTTGAGAGAAACGATGAGGCTCCGTCGAATTGGATGGAATGGGAGAAGAGATGGTACTTGAGCTATGATTCTGATGTGTGTCAAGCAGTAGGGTTTTTGCAAACTGTGTTAATGGAGACTAGGCCAGGCATGGTCTTAGGGATGTTAGCTATTTTGATGCTCAGTGTTCCTGCATCCTTCACTTTTGTTTTGCGTAACTTAATGGATTTTGTTCATTAAAGGGATAGTTGATGTATTATATTGCTAGTGTTTCTCCTGTATATAATATATATATATATATATATATATATATATATAAGTAAAATGAGTTTTATTAGTAGATACTAAGGGGTGCAGCACAAAAATTATTTATATCAACTATATAAAATATTTAAATATTCTTGTCTACTATTTACATTGATTTTACAAGAACCATCAGCGAAGAACAAAGATCATAAATGAATGTTTTTTCAAAGAAGAAAGAGGCAATTCCTTCCCCTTCAAAAGTTCTTGAATTTCATTCATTCCACAAAGTCAATATAATGGTAAGTGGGACCGCATAGATAACTTTTTTCTTGTACTTGGAAGATTTGATCTCACTCCATATTCTTATTCGTCACAATAAGGACTTTGAAACAACCTATCAATACCCGTACGTAATGTCAAGAGAAATACGAGACATGAGTTTTACAAAAAGAAGTGTATATATTGCTGAGAAAGTTGTTGTACAATTATAATATACAAGTTTTTATATAGGTGCAAGGGTACTTGCTCTCCAAGTTAATCTAAATACGATAATCCTAAGTATGACAAATTATACAGTTGTACGCGGAATATACATGGAATAATTATATACATTAACACCCTCCCTCAAACTCAAGGTGGTGCAAAGGACATTAGCTTGAGTTTGCAAATTAGATCCTGGAGGTGGCTCGGAGGATGTGCTTTAGTAAAGATATCTGCAAGCTGATCAGTCGAGGGAGTATACCGAAGCTTGAGAGTTCCCTGACCAACATGCTGACAAATGAAGTTACAGTCATACTCAATGTGACGAGTGCACTCATGGAAGACATCATTGTGAGCAATCTGAATAGCACTCTGATTGTCGCAATGAAGAATGGTGCCAGGAGGCTGAGAGATACCTATATTAGCAGGAAGCCAACGAAGCCAAATAACCTCCTGAGTAGCATCAGCGAGTGCACGATACTCGGCCTCAGTACTCGCGCTAGCAACAATAGTCTATTTCTTACTGCGCCAACAAAGAAAAGAGTCACCAAGGAGGAAACAGTATCCAGTCACAGACTGCCGGTCAATAGGATCACCAGCCCAATCTGCATTTGAGTAGGCATGCAAGATTAATGATGAGCAGGTAGAGAAAAATAGGCCATGAAATAAGGTACCCTTGATATAACGAAGTATCCAGAGAACCGCAACATAGTGTATGATGCAAGGAACGGACATGAACTGACTGACTAGGTGAACTGCATATGCAATGTCAGGCCGAGTCACAGTGAGATAGATAAGACTGCCAACCAGCTGCCGATACAAAGATGCATCTGCAGATAGTGTCCCATCCAGTGGGGTAAGACGGACATTAGCATCAAGAAGAGTTGATGCAGTCTTGCTGTCAGTAAGGACGACACGAGCTAGAAGATCCAAAGAGTACTTGGCTTGAGAGAGATAGTAGCCAGTCGAATCAAATGAAACTTCAATGCCCAAAAAGTAACTTAGAGGACCAAGATCCTTCATCTCAAAGTGGTGACTGAGAAACTGCTTGAGATCAGAAATACCCTGCAAGTTATTGCCAGTGATAAACATATCATCCATATATAAGAGCAATAGAATAAGACCAAAATTAGAATGCGAATAAACAGTGTAGAATCATGGTTATGCGGAGTGAAGCATAAATCAGTAATAACATAACTGAATTTAGAGAACCAGGCACGTGGAGCTTGCTTGAGACCATAGAGGGCACGACGTAATCGACACACTTTGTGAGGAGGATGAGAGTAACCTGGAGGAGGCTTCATGAAAACTTCTTATGTCAGGTCACCATTAAGAAAAATATTTTTAACATCCATCTAAAACAACTTCCACTGTCTGATGGCGGCAACGGCAACTAATGTCCGGATAGAGGTGAGACGTGCAACTGGAGTGAACGTTTCCTCATAGTCAATACCATATTCCTGAGTGAAGCCCTTAGCCACCAACCGAGCCTTATAGCGCTCTATAGATCCATCAGAGTGAGTCTTCACCTTGTACACCCATTTACAACCCATGGCATTTTTCCCCAGGGGTAGATCGACCAAATCCCAAGTGTGTTTGGCTTCTAAGGCCAACAATTCATCTATCATAGCTTGCTGCCAAAGAGGGTCAGAACTAGCCTCATGATAAGTTTGGGGCCTCATTGAGGGAAAAAATGGTAGAAAAACAATGGTAATCAAGACGATGAAGAGGAATAGCTCTTACACGTGTAGACCGACGGAGAGATGGATCAGGGGAGACAGGGGAAAAATCAACAATGGAAGACTCAGCATCAGGCATAGGATCATCAGGTGGAATAGTCTCCGCAGGATGGGCCATGTCAAGGGTGATGTCAGTGCTTGCACTAGTACCTATGTCACTGTCATCATCAAGAAATAAAGAAAGAGAGGAATCTATAAAGTATGAGGTAGAGACACCATAAGGAAGAGAAAATGGAGAGAGAGATGAAAGATCACATGACGAGAGATACGGAGACATTTAGAGAGTGGATCCCAACACCAAAAACCCTTATGCTCAATACCATAACCCAAGAAACAGCATAATCGAGCTCGAGGTTCAAGTTTAGTACGTTCATGTGGAGGAAGAGAAACAAAGCATGCACAACTGAAAACCCTAAGATGATCATAGTTTGGAGGATGACCATACATGTGTTCAAAATATGTGAGATTATTGATTGTGGGAGAGGGTAAACGGTTAATGACATGCATAGCAGTGAGGTCTTTTTCTCCTCAAAAGCGCTTATGATATGATAAAGAGATGAGGAATGTGCGAGTGATATCAAGGATGTGTCTGTATTTTCGCTCAACCCACCCATTTTGTTGTAAGGTATAAGGGCAAGAGCGATGTGCGATAATGCCGTGTTGACGAAAAAGAGCAAGTAAATTATACTCTTTATACTCCATGGCATTGTCAGCACAGGATTTTTATGCATTGATTAAAATGAGTGTGAATCATGGCAATGAAGTTCAAATAGATGCGTGGAAAATCAGACTGATGATGCATAAGATATATCCAGGTAAAACGAGAATAATCATCCACAAAGATTACAAAATATTGAGATCCCCCTGTAGTAGGAGTTGGAGAAGGCTAGGACCCTAAATGTCAGAATGAACTAAATGAAAGCATGTAGAGGATACATAATAAATTTTATTACCGGAAGTGACTGAGAGTGCAGTAGAAGATGGAGAACTAGACTGGGCTAAAACTTGTTTAAGAATATCTTGGAGATCAGCAACAGATATATGAGAGGCATAAGGATCACTGAGATATGCAAGGGAACCCTCAGTAGTAGCAGCAGAGTATGACAGTAGCACTGATGAATTTTGGGCCTTGAAGGAACCACCCTTGGGCCGAGTACCCTGAGAATTCTTGTTAGGGTTGCGATAGCACTCATGTTGATAGTGGCCAGGTCCTGTATTTTTGTAAAATGAGTAGGTCTGAGTGGGGCAGTACAAGAGAATATGACCAGGCAGATGACAATACTTGCATTCCAGTGTGGATGCTGAAGTCTTCTTTGAGGTATGAGTAGAAGTTCTAAGTACTACATCGGCGGAGCGGGATCAGCGAGATTGAAGACGGTCTCCTAAAAAATAAGCTCTTGGACTGCTTGTTCAAGTGTAGAAAAAGGACTATAGTGAAGGAGAGAAGCACGAACAAGCTCGAAATCATTATGAAGGGCTATGAGAAACTGAACAAGGCGGCCACGATCTCGCCAAGTAGTAAATTTGGTGGCATCTTCATCACAATCCCAACCAGGCTCGGAGGCTGTGAGCTGATCCCAAATTGAATACATCTGAGACAATCGATTGACTTGCTTCTTGACGCATGCAGTGAAGAGTTGTAGTAAGTTGATATTGAAGTGCTCCATCAGCAGCAGTATATCTTTATGCCAGAAAATCCCAAACTTGTTTTGCTATATCAAAATGCCCAAATTGAAGACTGATGGAAGTGACAGAAGTGTTCCGAAGCCAAGTGATTATATGATGATTCTTGTTATCCCAATCTTCAAGACAGTATACAAACTTGTCATCTGATTCATCGGATTTCTTTTTCAGTTCCTTAACATCCCCAGTTATGATTCTCCATAGTTTTCGACCCTTAAGGAAACTTGTCATGGCTTGAGCCGAAGGTACATAATTACCACCATTAAGGAGTAGAGAAATAGGTTGTAAGACATCCGATCGTTCCATTATGAAACCCAAAAGTGATATTTAGAGTGAGATTTTGAGAAAAATAATGGCAAAAACAGTTTCAGGACGTTGAAAAACCTAGGGAAGGGTTTGATCAATTTTTTTTTGTTTTTGTTTTTTTAGGATGACGATATGGCAGAAAGATTAAGGTTGCTGACGTGGCGTCCTGGTCAGCGATGATGTGGCAGACGATTCAGATTGATGACTGGTGTTGATGTGGGTTAGGGCTGACGTCAAGATGACGTCAGCAAGGCTGTGTTTGGTAAAAATTGGAAAAGAAGAGAAACTACGGCAGAATATTCCGGAGGTGTGTGAGGGCATGTGTGGAGGAGTTAGGTGGCGATTTGGATATGCCTGGACTCCTCTCGATGAGATCTACACGGTGGTATGACGCATGTAGATGAATAGTGGTTGGATAATTTTGAAACGATGCGAGACGGATTGGTTGCTGTTTTTGTGCTTCTTGATTTTAAGAATTGTGGTGGTGACGATGAAGATGATGACAATAGCACAGGCTACCAGGATGGTAGCTCTGATACCATGTCAAGAGAAATACGAGACATGAGTTTTACAGAAAGAAGTGTATATATTGCTGAGAAAGTTGTTGTACAATTACAATATACAAGTTCTTATATAGGTGCAAGGGTACTTGCTCTCCAAGTTAATCTAAATATGGTAATCCTAACTATGGCAAATTATACAACTATACACGGAATAATTATATACATTAACACGTAATATTAGTGGTAATTTTCCATAGACATTTAGCCCAAGTACATTTAAGTAATAGATGTTTTACCGACTCCATATCATTCTTGCATAGAAACACTATTGACAACAATTTGCCTTATTTTTTAAAGATTGTTCAATGTAAGAATTCTTCCCCAAGCTATCTTCCAAGCAAAAAATGCAACTTTAGTTGGAGCACATGACTCCCAAATATCATTTTACGGGAAAACCACAAGCATGTCAGGTTTGGCTTTACTGACAAGAGCTCTATAAGATGATTTCTCCGTGATCATCCCATTTTTAACCAAATTTTATTTTATTTTATCATCTCTCTTGAATAAAACCATAATTATTCAAGTGATCCAAAAAACTTAATAAGTACCTGTTGGAAAATTTTATAACGTGTGAGCTTACATTAAATAATTATTCTGTTTTCATAAAACAGATTTATGGATAGTCCTGAGTGGTAAGCCCATATGTGACCATAAGGTTATTGGGCTCAACATCTTGGTTATTAAAAATTTAGTTGGGTAGTTCAGTGTAGGCTACTAGTTTTATTGACGTCCGTGATAGGAGGGCCCAGTAGAACTCCTATTTGAGTTAGGTCCCTTCTATAATACTTGCTCTATAAAAGGATCTTATACGCATGGTAGTGGAATCCATAGCTACTCTCATTGAAAGCAGTCAGAAAGCAAGGGTATAAGAAGGAAAACCTAGTACATTGTATTGTACATTGATTTAGGAAGCAAGACGATCTAAACATGTACTCCTATTCATCTTTTGGATTTGGTGTCCTGAATTCATATATGAATCCTGAAAATTATGCAATGTTGTAAATCAAAATTATGTAATAAATAAATTCAATCATTCCTCTATTTCTCAATCATTAACCTCCATTGTAAAAGTCAATTTCCACCCAAAACTACCATCTACTCATTACGCATATGAATTAATAGTAACATATTTATCTTGATTCCAAAAAAAGAGAGTAAGGAAAAAAGCCTTTAAAGAGATAGTAAGAGAAACATTTCATTTGTCAACCCAAAAGTAGATCCTTTCCCTGTTGCCCACACAAAAAATATATCATATGAACTAATGCCCATGAACTATCTCTTCTTCTATTTTGAGTATAAGTACTTATCTCACAATAGCAACAATAGTACCTAGAGTAATTATTTTACTAAACACGATTCCTAGAAGAATTTATCAAGATATATGAAAGAAAAAATTCAATAATAAGTAATAATGATCAAATTATTTGGATTAGATTTCTCTCAACCTGTATGTTGTATACTTTGGATTAGATTATATTCGATATGTTGTATATTCAAATCATGTATAACCTAGGAAGTTTAAGCTTATCCATCATTTTCTCCAGATTGCCATACAAGATGTATCGTAAATATAAGAGCTATGTGTTATGAAACATTCTTGGGTAGATATTCTATCATATAGTTGAAAGCATCTTCAAGTTAGAAAAATAAAGAATAAGGTGTAAAGCCCTCTTGTATGGATAAAGTTGGAAGACATCATCATAAAGAGATATTATCATGTCTTAAAATGGAAGATGATATAACATTGATGTCATCAATTTGAGCTTTGTATTTCTATAAATAGAGGAGATTAGAATGAAATGAGATGTACCTGCAAGGAATTAATATAATCTTCTTTTCTAAACTCTCTTAACTCTTTTTTTATTTTGTTGCATTTTAGCATTAATTTTATAACACGTTATCAACACGAGTTTCTACCACAAATCTAGATTACAAGTGGTCCAATTGAATTGCTTAAAATTATGTCGGTAACTTCTCATTTAATCTTTTCCATGTTTCGAATTACAATTTTTCTTAAGTATCGAATTGTGTACAGTTACTTGTTAATCTGATACAGATAAATAGTGAAGATATATTTTTATTCCTTTTAGGTCGCTTAACTTCCTATTAATTTTCCTATTCTAACTTTCACGCTCTTTTTTCTTCATGAACTTATATGCCTAAAGCTTATCAGGTTGCTGATACCTTCAACAAACACACATTAAGCAAATTTCTATTACGGTAGACTTGCAAGTTGCTGGATGGCACAACTTTAAATATAGATGCTTGCCACTAGAGATAGTCACTATAATACAATTATGTAATTAAAATTATGTATATGAAGTGTGTCTGTCTACAAATATATGATGCATGTGATGTTTATGCATGTTTGTATATAAACCGGACATGACCGCATCCCTATGATCACTTTAGTGCCTTGTTTTTGTTTCTTTTATTTTAATATATCACCTCTGACTAATGATATTTAAAAAGAAAAAAAAAAGAAAAAGAAAGAAAAATTATAGATAACAATATTGTGCTATCTACTAGCTTTGAATATCAATTACATCTTACTAGCTCGACACCATTCCCTGAGGAGAATCAGATTGCCTTGAAGCAAACGGCAATACATTCCTTGAAAGTGAATGCAATATATGCCTACAAATATAGCAATTGACATGGTTGTCACCATAAACGACAATTGTAATCTTGGCATGATGCCAGAGATCTCGTCGGGAAAAAAAAAGTGAGCTGAACAAGGAGCTCGCTAGATGTAGTTTACTACACCTTATTGGAAAGAGTCGTTGCATGTTTTGGTCATGGTCAAGATTAAAGAAAGTTGAGAAGAAAATAAAGAAAAGTAAACAAAAGTGGAGACAAAAGTTAAAGGTGATAATGATGATGTTTAATATAATAATTTGCCACACCCCTAAAATACGCCTAGGCAAATCTCAGGAACGAGACTGCCGCGCATTAAAAATGAATAACCTTCCTAAATACGCAAGGCACTAAACTAACATATATAAACTAGAAACCATAATAGTAAATAAGCGGCAAGTCATCAGAGCATCTAAGCCAACTTGAGCACAACGAAATTAAATCTCCAAATTCAATAAATAAAATATCGAAGATATATAACTTCTTACATGGTCTTAAACAAAAGTGAAATCGTAACCAAATGTCTAGACAAAATAAATAAGTTGTTTATAACTAAGAAATCTAAATTTCTTATTCAATTTCTTGTCAAGCGCCCTCTATCGCAAGTAATGACCAAAGTCTATTCTCCCTTTTGCAAAGAAAATCATTTTTACAAAAAAATGAAACACAAATCTCAGTAAGTGGTGATCCCCAAGAAAACCTCTTGGGACCTTTAGTATTCGTAAATGTCAAAATAAGTCTTTTTGTAAAAGATCATTAAATGCCATAATTCATAACTATTTCACTGTTCATGCTAAAACCGACACTTTATGCCTGAAGTCATAAAAACTCATGCAAAAAGATAAACTTATATGTCAAATGTTCAGAAAACTTGAAAATCAATAGTTTGAGTCCACTGCACAAAGTCCAAGGAGGTAGCTGTGGCTATAAACGAGTAGCACCGTTCTGACGCAGTGTGGTTTGATAGGTACAAAACCACCAAAAGCCCCAAAGGTTTCTGATTCTTATGATAGTGCACTATCTCTGATATATTGGTGTTTAACTCCCACCAATAGGGTTTTGAATTCATAGCTGTATCAAATAGTTCAAAAGTATGTCTGATAGTCACTTGATGTACAAGAATAAATCTCAAAGTACCAAAATACGTTCAGAAAATCTCTTTAAAAAAAATCACTTTAAAATTTGGTTCCACGGTTTTGTTTTGGAATTTTCCAAACACATTTAATGCATTCATAATTCAAATATGTAAAAATAAGTATCTAGTTTATTTGGAATTTTATAAAATATAAAAACATGTCAAACAACATAAATGGCTCCAATGGCAAGATCGTAAATAGAAACAAACTCTATTTCTTTCAAATTAGAGTGCAGAATAGTAAATAAGTGAAAGTAGATCAATTATTGTTTTCCTAACTCATGGCCACTGTTCCGCAAACAGTGGCATCACTTTCAATCTTTTTTTTTTTTTTTTTTTTTTCAAAATATTCAATAAAGGAAATCATATAATTTATTCAAAAATAAAAAAAATCCCATTAAGCCCAAAATGTCCTATTTCCTTTCTCTAAGTTTCTCATTTAGTCAACATCAAATCTAAAGGTATATCTTTTCATGAAAATCCTCTTTCAACATATCATACACAAAATATGCCAAAATTTCCAAATCATGCATATTAAATTTCTAAAATCCAATAATTCTATAAATCTTAATCATAATAGCATGAAAAATGTAGAAACTTCTGAAGGTGAGGAACAAACAACTTACCTTTTGACGTACAAAGTCTAAATCTCAAGATAGTCCCTTTTTTTTTTATCATGAACTTCCAAGAATGTTTTTTATATTTTGCAAAGAGGCTACCAGTTAAGAACATTTTACAGATGACTCTAGGTTAGAAATAGACTTATAGGGCTGGGCTTAAATATTTATCATGAAGCCTAGTCCAAGAAAAATACATTTATATTCCGTTAATCCAATAAACGTAAAGTTAGTTAAGTGAGGTTCAAAATATGGGGCGTAGCATCCTTCCCTTCTAATTAAAAATTTCGTCCTCGAAACTTACCTACCCTTATAAGAAAATAAAAGATAAATTCAAAGAAGGTATAATAAGAGATAATAACAATGGAAATTGTAACAAGTTTCACATAAGGTCACATAATCATTATAATAGTCCAACCAGAAGGATATGGATGAGTCAAGGAAATTAGAGAGAGCAACTGTGTCAAAGTTCTTTATCTTATATTTTCTAGAACTAGTCAAGTTAAAACTAATCTCACAATGAGTAGATGATATAAATACAAACATATAAATGAATAAAAGATAGAGATCAATAATAATTATAAGCATATTGAACATATAGACGAATCCAAGAGTTTTAGAAATTGGTCGATAGGTCTAAATATTAGGTTACAAAGTAAAGTTGGCAAGATTTTTTTTTTTTTCAGGAAGGATATGAATACAAAGGCAATCATATCCAATACTTGCATCAAAATAAATAATAATCACATAAATATCTTGTTTTAAAATAATTAATGAACTCATCATTTGTCTATCATTAATTCAGAAACTTCAAACTAAGGTCACAAGGTCAAATGTAGCGATTATGAGCCCAATTAGAGTTCCAAAGTGACAATAAACTCGAAGTACATCTCATAGGGTACTTTTCAATAACAAAATAAATATTTAATTTCTAACTAGTCTATTTCTGGAAAAATATAATTTTGTCCAAATAAGCATGTATCATTACCAATATATTCAATAGATGGCTAACAAATTTCTTTTAGGTATGTCCTAGTTTTAAAATAAATATAAGAGCTATGTAAATCAAAAATTTTATTTCAGATATTCAGTCAAAGTAAAGAAAACCATATTTCGAAGGCATTAGTTAGTTTTCTTTTACAAAATATGTTTTTGTATTTTTTGACAAAATAGTATGCAGGCTAGTTAGTCCAAAACAACTAAAAGTTTCAGAAAATAAAAAGAAACAAATACCAAGAAAATATTTTGTTCCTTTTTTTTTTGTTGGCCACATAAGCAAGATTGTAAGTCATTTACTTTCAAAAAGTACACAAGAAACATATACAAAATGTCACAAATTCTCTGCATGAAAGTATGCTATCATCTAAATTCAAAATAAGACAAGTAGAAAAATAAATTTAACGTAATTTAACTATAAAGTCATAAAGGATAAAACAAAAGAATCATAGATAGCATTTTAGTTAAACAGACTTGGAGAAGTAACAAACCACTAATATCTATACTTGTAATAAATCCTAAAAAACTAGGGTTTATTTCTAATTATTTCTGAGCAACTATAACATGATATAGAGCAGTTGCATGCATATAGATCTAAGGCTAAATCAAAGAGGCACGAATTAGTGAAAAATACCACCAAGGAAACAAATAAAGATTTCAATTATTTAAATTCTCATAATTCAATGGTTATTTGAAAGGGATACTCAAACAAGATTGTAACACCAATGAGTTTTAAATACCGGTAACAAAGAGTTGGTCAACCAAGAATGACGGGAAAACTCATGCTATAGAGTAGGATTTAAACCGTTTGACAACTGGTAGTGATGACTATAAATAATATATCAATGTGGGTACATGACTGAAAAGAGCATTTGGATATATTATGATCTTAACTACTTCAGATCCACAAAAATCAATTCAAAGAAAAAAAATTGGGTACAACCGCGAAGCAAGATTTATATTATACTTGGTCACAATTAGTAATATAAAAGACTATAAGCCTAAAAAATTATAGGAAGTCAATGTTTAGCAAGAGGGCGAAATATTATCTCAATGGCAAAAAAAATCTAGAATTACAAGAATGACTTAATAGATCAGAAGGCACGAGGAACTTCAAAGTAGCATCGATAGTAAATTTATATATATTCTTTTAGGTGATCAACAATATAGCAGTAACATACTTTTTCCTTCTTAGTAAAGCAATTGAGAGAGGAAAAATAAAAAGTCAAATCACAAGTAAAAGTTCTAACAAGGACATGCATAGAGTTTAATAATATGGAAACAATAACTACACAAAAAGAAAAGAATCTAATGATGAGCTTTAAACAAATAACGTTAAATAAGCAAACAAACTAATTGCATTTTGTGCGAATTCATCAATCAAATATTCTGCTAAATGGCACCAAGACAAAATTTATAGTAAGATATTTAGTAGCTAGAACTTGTTGGATCGAGTTATTCATAAAAGATTAATTCAATGACAAGTACAACATCAACATGGTACATGATTATTAAAATCAATAAGGATTGCATTGCCCAGATCACAAAAGAGCTTAACCAACAGATTTCACACAACTTGTCCAAATAGACTGCACAATGATTTAGAAGAGTCGACAAAGGGATAGAAGTAATTCCGTAAATGCTGAAAATTTCTAGATAACACATAGCGATACAAAAAGGAATAAATTAATTAATAAAATAAGCAAGGAAACGAGAAGCCTATTAAACGCATACATTCTCTTATGCACTATGATTACATCAATTACTCTCGGAAGTCCTTACTTTCTAGGAACAACAAGTGCTTAAAATTCAATACAGATAAAAGGTCACAAAAGAAAAACATAACATATCAACACAAAAATCTAGTTCGCTCCCATCCAGGCCTTAAATGATCATGAACCTAAACTCTGATACCACTCTGTCACGTCTCCAAAATACGTCTAGGCGAATCTCAGGAACGAGATTTCCGTGTATTAAGAAGGAACGACCTTCCTAAATACGCAAGACACTAAACTAACATAAACTAGAGACCACAATATTAAATAAGCGGCAAGTCATCAGAGCATCTAAGCCAACTTGAGCACAACAAAATTAAATTTCCAAATTCAATAAATAAAATATCCAAGATAGATAACTTCTTACATGGTCTTAAACAAGATAAATTAAATTACCAATTCCAATAGGGTTTTGAATTCACAGCTGTATCAAATAGTTCAAAAGTATGTCTGATAGTCACTTGGTGTACAAGAATAAATCTCAAAGTACCAAAATACGTTCAGAAAATCTCTTTACAAAAAATCACTTTAAAATTTAGTTCCACGGTTTTGTTTTGGAATTTTCCAAAAACATTTAATGCATTCATAATTCAAATATGTAAAAATAAGTATCTAGTTTATTTGGAATTTTATAAAATATAAAAACATGTCAAACTACATAACTGGCTCCCATGGCAAGATTGTAAATAGAAACAAACTCTATTTCTTTCAAATTAGAGTGCAAAATAGTAAATAAGTGAAAGTAGATCAATTATTGTTTTCCTAACACATGGCCACTATTCCACGAACAGTGACATCACTTTCAATCTTTTTTTCTTATTGTATTTTTTCAAAATCTTCAATAAAGGAAATCATGTAATTTATTCAAAAATAAATTCTTTTCTTAGGAAATTACCACTGTATGAACAGTATATCATGTTACTGTTCACGGTGAACAGTAAATCGATTTACTGTTAAAATCATTTTTTTTTCAAAAATCCCATTAAGCCCAAAATGTCCTCTTTCTTTTCTCTAAGTTTCTCATTGAGTCAATACCAAATCCAAAGGTACATCTTTTCACGAAAATCCTCTTTCAACATATCATACACAAAATATGCCAAAATTTCCAAATCATGCATAATAAATTTCTAAAATCCAATAATTCTATAAATCTGAATCATAATAGCATGAAAAATATAGAAACTTCTGAAGGTGAGGAACAGACAACTTACCTTTTGACCCAAAATATCAAATCTCAAGAAACATTGAGTTTGTTGTTGATATTTATGGCAATAACTATTTATTGTGAATCTTTATTTAGGAAAATAATTAAAGAAGAAAACAAAACATCCTTATAGGATTGAGTCAAGATTAAAGGAAGATGAAAAAAAAGGAAACGGGGTTTGACCATGCTATTAGGGTTTTGACTCACTACTCTTTTTATTCTCTCTTCCTTCTTTCGCCGCACTATCCATCTTCACTCTTCCATCATTTTTTTCTCTTTACTTCCTCTTCCTCTTCATATTTAACACCAAAAAAAAAATTCAAAGGTTAGTAAGAGAGGAGCGTAGGGATCTGGTTCTAATATTTATATGTCTATTACTTACGATCTTTATTTATTCTTTCATTATCTTTAAGGCTATATGTAGAATATAAATGTGAGATTTAGTTACAATTGTTGCAATAAGGATCTACATCATCATAGATTTGAATCTTTTGGTAAGATAGTTATTATATTTTAGATGATTGAGTTTTAAATATGTTTAAAGTTTTGATTAAATAAATTTATTCTTGTACTTTAATCTTCAGTTAGTTTTCAGCTCATTGATTGATTGAAGTTACAAATTTATCATACATATCTAGTGATTATGAAAAATTATGATATTATTCTAGTGATCCGCTTTTTTAAGATGTGTTATTTTGATAACTTGAGATTTATAATTTGGAATTATGTTATTCATATGAATATATGAATAATTTTGTTATGGCCTGAAATCCATATAATTAAATGAATATATCTTATTGGAATAATGTATTTTCATTCACCTATTATATATCTTATTGTCCACTTGAAATGAGAAATTTGTAAGATTTATTACAAAACTAATCCATTTACCGGCACAATTTTCGGTTAATGCATTCAAGAGAATTTATCTTAATAATGAAGAAAAATTTAAATCCCATTCATTTAATTATAATGTATATTGGGATTAGTGTTGAGCATTATGTGACTCACACATACACAAAATGGTCTAGCAGAATCCTTCATCTAATGCTTGCAGCTAATTGTTAGACCAATATTATTGAGAACTAAGTTGCTTAGTTCTGTTTGGGGACATGCTATATTATATGCTGCAATGTTTCTTCAAACAAAGCCAACCGTTTGAGTTATATACTCTCCATTATTCAAATCTCATATGAGGATATTTTGCGCAATACATGTTTTAATTGCTTCCCCACAAGCGCATAAAGTTGAGTCTATAAAGAAAACTGAGAATTTATTATTTGAAACACCATCAAATATTACATATTGGGCAATTGACGAGAGATGTTTCAATAGCATATTTCGCTAATCTCAGTATTAGAGGGAGAAAAACGAAAGCTGGAGAAATAAGAAAGTTGTGAAAAGCATCATCATATTGATCATCGTATTAATCACTATGAACTAAAATTTTAGCAAAATATTCATCGATGCAAAGATAGTGACTCAGTCACATATACCAACTTTAAATAGAATTGATGTTTCAATTGAGAAAGACATAAATAAATATAGTCTACTGCATACTTGAAGTGTGGTAGACATATCGGCTCCAAAAATAAAGGAGCAAAATATGCGAGTTGGCATTTTTAAATTGTTTGATATCCTAAAAATGTTAGGATAAGGAGTTGAAAATCAAACTGAGTAATATTACTCCAAGAGCGTATGGCGTACCTGAATATGATGTGAATATTGAAAGTATTGAGAATAAAGAGATTTCGCTCAGTTAAATTACTCATGAAAGTGAATGAAACCGAAAAGAAAAATAGATCATGATCAAATTTTGTAAAATGTGGTAGCTACTGAGTTTATGATAGAAATCGAGGATCTTTAATTGAAATCCACTCACGATTGTGGACAAACAAATGATTGGCCAAAAATAAAAGAGACGCAATCTAGGCAAAAAATAACTGCATATGAAATATGTTGATGGGATTGAAGGGAACATTGTATGATGAAGAGACAATCCCACATCACTGTGAGAAATGAAATTAGAAATGAAATTACAAGGAATTAATCATAATAGTTGATTTTCTCTTAAATTGTTTAAAGACAAATAAAGAATGGGTTAGTACGTTGTATGATTACATGCACCTTGATCTGTATTCTCCGGGAAAATTATATTGATATTAGCTTGGTAATTTTGAAAAAAGGCTTCATATGCGTCTTATGAATATGTTAATATTTTTCTTATATAAATCACGTGATTATATTATTGAAGTCTTTGAAAGACTCTTTATGTCTGAAACATATATTCATCTGATAATGATATATATACTGAAGTCTTGGAAGGATTGTATATGCCTGAAGCATATAAATAAAATCTCGATAAATATATTCGATTACAAAGATCTTTGTATCAATGAAAATATTCTAAGAGAATGTGGTATATTTTTCATATATCCTATGACATAATATTGTAAAATTCATTCTTTATATTGAAAATGTTGGTGCACTAATGTATATTTCTTATGATACAAGGCCACATATTTTCGATATTAGTTTATTTAAATTGCAGCTTTGATTTGCAGGAATTACAATGAAATTAAACACATAGAGAAAATCTCGATGAAATATCAGATATAGGTTCATTTTACTCACAAAAGATCAAAATCAACATTAATTGATTAAGTAGATATTGGCTATCTATTTGATTCCAAAAAGATAAGGTCACAAACAAAATATTTCTTCAATTATGTCGAGAATGTGTATGGTTGATATTTGTTATTCAACATGTTCGGCAATCCAGTGAGTTATCCTCCAACAAAGATGAATGAACCACATTATATGAAGATAGATAATATGACATGCATTACTCGGAGCAAATGTGATTACATGGTTTGAAATGTGAAATTTAATGCTCAAAAGACCTATCTCTATGACAAGATCGAAATGAGGGGGAGAAGGTATTTGTGCACTATACTCTTTTTCCTTCACCAATATTTTTTCCCACAGGGTTTTTTCAAGTAAGGTTTTAACAAGGTAGATCAAATACAAACAGGTTACACTGAAATTCTATTTGAGCATAAAATTTAAAAGAGACATGACATAAATGCACATCAAATTTAAAGTCGAGCAAAATGTTACATGATCCACAGAAACATTGCCAACAATGACCTAACTACAAAGATCGGCATGTGTCGATTTTGTGATTGTTATTGATATATCTACATGAAGGGAGCCTTATACGAACTATACTCTTTTCCTTCGCACAAGTTTCGTCCTACTGGGTTTTTTTGGCAAGATTTTTAATGAGGCAATACAAGAAGCGTATACAAAGAATATTGTACTATTTTTCCTTCATCAAGTTTTTATCCCATTAGGTTTTTCTTGACAATGCATATTCTTTAAAGATGAATATCCAAGGAGAAGTGTTATGAAACATTGTTGGGTGGATATTCTATCACTTTGTTGAAAGCATCTTCAAGTTAGAAAAACGAGGAACGAGGTGTAAAACCCTCTTTCATGAATAAAGTTGGAAGACATCATCATAAGAAGACATTATCATGTCTTAAAATAGAAGATGATGTAACATTGATGTCATCAATTTGAGCTTTGTATTTCTATAAATAGAGGAGATTAGAATGAAAGGAGATGTACCTGCAAGGAATTAATATAATATTTTTTTTTAAACTCTCTCAACTCTTTCTTTATTTTGTTGCATTTTAGCATTAATTTTATAGCACTATGTACAATTTTTACTAGCTGTGGATTCAATAGCAGTTTATGATCTTCTGTATCCTAGGTCTTCCCGTTATGAGTTGTCATATAGCTGAATCATATGACATATTTTATATCTGTTTTCTTAGGCACCACATCCATTTGTTAACTGGATTTTGGTTGAGTGTCATATAGCCAGATCATTCGACATGTTTTATATCTCTTTTCTCAAGCAAAACTTGTATCCAGTAATCAGATGGTCTGGCTGAGGTATCACAAAGCTAGACCATTTGATAGGGTCGGATGGAAGACTTTTGCATCCTTCGATTGATTGTGCATCTACATGTCAGCTGAAAGATAATATACATCCCCTTGGGGAGAGAAATTGCATGACATGAAGTTTGGTTATCTAAAAGACCAATTTATATCCTTTTCTTGTGATGTTTAGAAAATATGAATTAAACTGATGTATCTCTGAGGATTCTTATTTTCTGGATGAACATTGTCAGAACTATTCGAGTTTGTGTAACTACTCGACTTAATTTGATTATTCGTCTGCCAACATAATGAGTTTAATCAACTCATTTAAAATGTTTAAACTCGCATTTATAGTAAAATAAGTCTAAAATATTTAAACTCTTATTAGAGAACCTAAATTATTAACAATCAATTAGAGACTGATATAAAATCAACAAGGGATGGCATGTTACGATGTTTTCCACTTTCCTTTGATATCACACACGAGATGATTCAAGTTTGCTTATTAGCTTATCCAAATTCTCAAGTGAATGTTGAAAAGTTATTATATATCAATGACAAATTTCATACGGAATCAATGTGAGATCGAGTATTACAATACCACACATTTAATGGAGAACGATAACATTTCGGTTACTCAATTGACTAATTTTTTGTTTGTTTTTTATTCCATAATAAATATAGCTGGTTGTTTAATTGGAATATGCGACAAACACCGGTAATTTGGTAAATTTTGTTTGTCTGCTACATGCTTGAATTCCTTTCATTTACCTAACAAAAAAAAAAAAATCATCTTTTCTTATTTTTTTCTTCTTTCTTTTACCTTTATTCTTTTTCTCTATACATCCCTTAACCAAATCGATAGGTTCTAATGAGGTGAAAAATTAACTCTCGAAGACGATTGTTTATACACGCAAAATATTTACTACTGAAAAGATGGTGAGTCTATGAAAACTATCTAAATCCCTTGTTCTTAATAGACGTTTTACATGCATTTCATGATCTTAAATAAAGTGGTTGAACGTCCATTTCTATATTAAATACCGAATTACTTCATCTTCTGACCTAACTTGAGCGTTGAAACTTCCTCTAGGTGAACACTCTAAAACTAACTTATTTCTCTCGTCTTGCTAACACGATCCTCAAACCATATGCACACAAAGAAACTCCAATCCGGCACCCCAAACTCTTAGGCAGGCCTGAGCTAAGCATCGACCACCTCAATAGGTTCAAAATCTACATTGTCGGGTTTAATCAACCCAAAATATAAGGTCTAGATCAACTAAGAGATGTGTACGTAATTAGTTTGAAAATGTTGAAATGGTAGTTCATTGAATATAGAGGGTTGTTTTATCAACTATATGTTAACGTTATCTGATGACAATGACAATTATCATCCTTCCTTGTGTGGAGGAAAGCAAGTGATATTATAAGAGAACCTTCTTTAGATTTTTTTTTTTTTTTTTTTTTTCAAGTGAAGTTTAAATTGGACAATATATATTAAAAAATATTATTTACAAAAATTAATTTTATAATCTTTTACATTTACAAGGGGGAGATGTATAGCACTGGACCAAACCCGTATTGGTTTCTTTTGAACTTTTTGCGAGGTCAAGTTGGCAACTTTAATTTCCCCACGACCAGGGGCATATGGCTAAAGAAATACGTGGGCTGAGGAAGAAGTCTGGAAATTACCGATGATCCACTAAATTAATGGACATGTAGAGTAGAATGGTTCACGTCTCATTAATTATGGTATTATGACAAGAGAATTGTTAGATCCAATTTTATTTTTATTATTCGTTTATTATTTTTTATGTGGATATTTAGTTGATAAACTAAAATAACAAGTTATTTTAAAAATAAAATAAAAAATTATTTTACTCTCTTCTTTCAAAATGCCAACTAAGTATTTTCATAGAAATTGATAAACGAGTGATGAAAACAAATGGTATCTAGGATTTTTCTTAAGACAAAGATATTGAGGATTTAGGAAGAGCATAGTCATACTTGACTAGGAAGGTGTTGGGATTTCAGCAAATTTGATTAAATTAAGAAAAAATAAGTGAGTTATGGAAAACAAACACTTGAGATTGTTTCACTTGTGACAATTTATGACTTTTAACATAGTTATGTAAGATTTAGGGTAGCTCCACCTAATACTAATTGATTTCAGGATAAAATTACATATTTTTTTAACATAGTATTAGAGTCTGTTTCATGTGTTGCATGTCTCTTGCTGAATCTGGTTTTTTCATGTTGAAGCTGCGTTTTCAATCAAGATGACATATGAGAGAATGTATTAGATAATATAATTATTTTGTATTAACAACTCATTAGTAAGGTTCTGTTTGACATAGGTTTTTGACATTCAAAAGTGTTTTCTGTGAGTTTAGAAGCTGATCTCACATGCTTGGCCCATTTCTGAAACTGCTTTAGGTAAAAGGTGAAGCTCAAAAACAAGAAACTCCAAATTGGAGCTTTTCAAAATAGGATTTTGTGAAACTGTTTTTATATAATGAAGGAAGCTGTGTTCTTTTTCTTTCTTAATTATATCCTTTCATATTTTTTTAAGTACAATATTTCTCTCAATTTTTTTAAATCTCAATATTGCTAAATATAGGTCAAACAGTCAACGACTTTTGTTTAATAACATTTCTAACCAAAGCTCTTCTACAAAAACTCTATAACTCAAAAGCTAAAATTTCTCAATTAGGCCAAATAGAGATTAAGACTTTTTCCTTTTCTTGACTGACTTTTAGGGGCGTATTCCAAGGACCAAATATTAAATATTGAAGATTAAATTATCTCACAAAGTTAAATTAGAATTTTTTATACTAATATATAAGATCTTGAGCTATATACGTAACACTTATTAGTTTTAAGATAGAAAAGTAAACGTGATATTTGGCTTTTGTTTTACAACATCACATAATGAAACATTAGAATACCTTTGGTATAGCTCGAATCATTTTGATTGTATGCAATATAATATATAAGGTGACATATAGACAATTGTTTATTGGTGTATATATTGAATTACACAAATTTTGTTTAACTTGATCTTCTTTCTCCTTACTCTATACTTTTATATTTGTCAATTAATAGGAATGATAAACCTATATATGTGATGGTTGAGTGAAGAGAACGACCAAGCGTCTTTTATATAATGCTCATATAATCAATTTCACCCATCATGTACTTGATTGCACTATATGTTACAAGAACTCATTCATGAATCTACTAAACCAACTAACTATACTATAATGTAGGAGTATAATGTGTAAGAAATTTTCACTTAAGGTAGCCTTCATGATCACATAAATGCAAAATAAATTGTGATGATTCGACCAAAGTCATGAACCAATATTTAATCTCCTACATAATGAAATATTAAGTAGATTCATAAAAGGATAAGAGGAATATGAAGAGTCCATATATCTAATGCAATATTGAATTCACCTATATTATGACCTTACATTATGATACACTTAGTGGTTTATTATAATCCTACATTATGATGAAGTTAGTGGGGTTAGTGGGTCCACAAAAGATCATTTCTAGTTAAATCCATGATTGGTGAAATTAATTAGAAGATTGCTATATAAGACTCTTGGTCCTTCTCTCCACACAACCATCCTTAATGTTTGTTATTCCAATCAATTGACAAACATAAAAGTATATAGAGTAAAGGGAGAGAAGATCAAGTCAGTCATAAGGTGTATGTAATTCATGATATACACCATTAAAGATGTGTATATATTAACTTTACATATTGTTTTGTATTCAAGAATATCAAGGTATGTTTTGTTTTTTATTATTATTTTATGATGTTATAAGAGATGAGTTAAAGATCTGATTTCGTTTTACATAATGTAGGTGGTTATAGGAACTTTTTAAGTTCATGGACTAAATATTGCATTAGCTACATGAAATCTTCAATATATAATCTTCTTGTTCTTTTATGAATCCACTAAGTATGTATTTATGTAGGAGATTACATTTGGCTCATGACTTTGGTTTCAATAAAAATTTTGTGGTTATGAAGACTACCTTAAGCAAAATAATTCTTACAATAACCTCATGTTTCTTATAATGGTATCAGAGTTGGACCTTGGTCCATTATGCAGCTCTACCAAATACGTTATTTCTTCTATCCCATTGTATTTTCAACAATCAATCACCAATCCAATGTTACCTACCCACACTCAACTCATTCTTGGCTTTGGTATACAACTATTTCAAATGTTAGGAATATTGGCTATTCCGCTACCTAGGTTCAACAAGATTGTGTACAAAAATTTATGGAATTAAAAAAGACAACAATATTAACGTGGTTCAGCCAACAATTGCCTACGTTTTTGAAGTAATTATTCGCCAATTATTACACAAGTATAACAACACTTGGCTTTATACATGGAAAAACTTAAGTCTTCTTACACTCTTAGCTTTTGAACGGACTAAAACTATAACCCTCTCACAAAAATCGATTTTCTAGAAAAACACAAAAAAACTCTCACACACACACATTGAATTATTCACCCTCTCATATGCTTTCTATTCAATCTGGAGCTCTTTGCTTTGTTTTGAATCCTTAAACCGAACCCCCAATTTATAGCAATTGGGAAACCAATTCATAGCTGAAATCGTGTTTGCCTCTTCGTTTTTCAAAATTTGCAACTGTTGGTCCTATCTACAAATTGGTTAAGACCCATAGCTAAATTTGCTATTTCTTCTACCATAACTTTACTACTTCAATAATTAATCAGAGTCACAATTGTTGATTGTATGTTCTTGTAGATATTAAATACTACTCAATCTGCTTCGAATTGACCAAATAGAATAATCTGCTTCGAGAAGTCAACTAAACCTTTGAATGAGCCCGACAAGAAAAACTAACAAAGACATAGATCTTCTTTATTATGTTAGTACTTTGAATTTCGCCTGATAATCAATCTTGACACAGAAAAAAGAACACTTTTCTTATGCAATATAATCCCATTTTATAGCACGTTTCAAACACGTCGCTTACTTTCTGGAACATTATTATAGCACATTTCAAACACGTCGCATTCATGGTGCACAAAAGTGTAAATTTTCATGAATCCACCTGAAGATGAAAATTCATGGTCCCTAATGTAGAGTTCATGTGGGGTGGAATGATCCCATCTCTTACTAGTTATGGTATCAAGACGACGATGATATTGAGGAGTTTTGAATTTATAATATTTTATTAATAAGAATTAAGTAGTTTTGAAGATGAAAATTAATGAAGATGTGGGGTTCAAGCAGAGGTTGTTAAGAATCATGGATTTCTATATTAAAATTAAATGGTGTTAAATGGAGTTTAGTCCATGACCTTATAAGGTTATGTCTTAGAGTTACTAATTTTTTTGATGTGAGATGAATGTATACTCCTACATCTCCCTCACGTGTGATCCAATGAAAATCAAGAAACGAGCTAATATTGAGGGTGAAACGAGATGAAACAGATGAGTCACACGTGGATGAATGTGACTGTACCAAGGGTTTAGTTCTAATACCATATTAAAAGTCATAGATTTTTATCCTAAAATTAATTAGTGTTGAGTGGAATTGGTCCATGACCTTATAAGGTGGTCTTAGAATTATTAATTTTTCGATAAGGGAGAAATGTATATTCTAATTTTATAGAATATAAATGTAGAGATATTTGAGAAAATTTTGTGGGTCAAACGGAGGATACACTCCGCACAACTTAAAGAGTAGATCCATATTACCTAGGCTAGCTCAAAATTCAAGCCTAGCTATAAGCAATATTAGTATCATAAATTTACAAATGGTTTTAAGTCTTAATTCTCTTGAGCCAAAATGATCAACCAAAATTAAACTTTAACTGAAACTAATTTATGAACAACTCTCCTATTTTTTGTGACACTAATGTGGAACATCACACATATATAAAGAAAAGTTTGGTGCACCAAACATATGTCATGCTCAGACAAATCAATTTTTGCCCAACAAAAAAGTGGACAAGTTTGTCTAGTAGTAACTAATTACATATACTAGATAAACATTATATTTTGTCTTTCCATTCTAATTTTTATTACTAACTAATTAGCTTAAACTTTTTGTATATTTGTATTTGAAAATTAATGAAATCCTTGATTACCCAAAAAAAAAACAAAAATCCACTCATTCAAATTATGCCAATATGAAACCGGCGAGTTCTTTTCTTTTATATACTTATACACCCTATTCCAATTGTCAATTACATGCATCAATAGTGATTAAATACTACGTACTCAATATGCTTCGAGAAGTCAACTAAAACTTTGAATGAGCCCAACAAGAGAAAATGACAAGAAAGAGATCTTCTTCATTATATATTACTTTGAGTCTCGACCATGAAAAGAAGAAAAAGATATCAACTAATTTGGACTGAAGAATTGACTATGCAATATAATTCCATCTATGAGAAGGATAACATTTTCAACAAGAAAAAAGAAAATAAACAAAAAAAAAAAAAAACCTTTCTTGGAAGACTACTACTATAGCACATGTCAAACATGTCACTTTCAGGATGCACCAAACTGTGATTTCTCCTGAATCCACCTAAAGATGACAATGCATTTGCCAAAAGTTTTTTAAAACTAGTGATGTTCCACATCAGTGTCAGAATGATGGAGTAAAACTTAATTAATAACGGTCTTGAATGATGCAAGAAAAATTCTTTATGCATTGCAGATAATAAAATAGGCCTGGTCTTTCTTTTCAATTTCTATTTTCATTTTTTTCATTTTCCCCAACGATATTAGGTATTTTATATATATGGTGCGACTTATAACTTTAACATTTTAAGTCTTTTATAATACTTCATTTGAAAAATAAAATGATTTCTGCTCATGAGATTACTAGGGTCCAGGGGACTTCCCCCAAACATAGCATCTCACGAAAATGTTAGAGGACATACATGAAACCAACGGAAAAAAGGAGAGGTTAGGGAATGAGAACATAAAGAATTGTTCTTAAAAACACATTTATCAAAACAGTTTTTAAAAATAATTATCAAAAATAATTCATGCCAAACAATTTTTTTTTATTTTCCTGTTTTCAAGAAGGCGCCCTCTAGAATCTATGCTTGTTTCTTGAAAAATGTTTGTCAAACTTCTTTACTGGGGAAACAAAAGATTTCCACCAAAGACTGGAAAATGGTAATTTGAGAGAAGCATAGTGGACAATTTGGTGCTTTGACGTCCAAGGCCCCGGCATCAACCCCCCCTCTCTCTCCGCATTTCCAGGACGCTCTACACATACTAGAACCGACTACCATTATAACATTATCAAAAAGATTTAATGATAATAATATGTTCATATAAAATTTAATAGTAATGATGAGTCCATATACTTGTAATAAAATTATATAAATAATTTATCATAATTGAATCTCACGCATAATATTATACGATATAAGATCATACAAATTGATACTAAGACAAAGTACACAGATCAAAAAACACAAAAAAAAATCATATTTTAAAAAAATAAAACACAAAAATTTCACTAGTATAGAAAGGTCAAACAAACCTTTTCCTTTTTGGCTATATAAACTTCATCACTAGCCTTTTCATTTTCCTTCCCCCATCCCTCTCCCTCCCCTCCCCCCCCCCCCCCCCCCCCCCCCCCCCCCCCCCCCCCAACACACACCCCAAAAAAAAAAAAAACGTCTTCTTTATAATATATGTGGACGCGTGTTCCATGGGCCAAAAATAAAGTAGTGGGGTTTAGGACGTCTTTTTAGTCCAACCCTTTCAATCATTATTACCAGATCCTTAGGAACCAAGTCCCTTCTCCACCTGAACCTATATATATATATATATATATAGTATGTATCACACACACACACATAACATTCTCCTCACAACTTATATTCATCATTCATTCACTGAACCGTTAGTTTTGAAACTTAAAATTGTCCAGAAACAATGCAGACAACCTCCCTTCTTCAACTCACCACCCTCCCCCCACCTCCCTTGTTGAAAAATGTCAGGTGCAACGTCAAAACACTGGCACACAAACAAAAAAAACCCTTAAATTGCATCTTTGCATTGAAAAGAGATCATGAACACGGTAAAGATCATTACAGTGGTAGGCTCGTTGATGATAACATGATTGTTCTTCGAATGAGAATTCATGAGATGAAAATGCAGGAAAGGAACGATGAGGCTCCATCGAGTTGGATGGAATGGGAGAAGAGATGGTACTTGAGCTATCATTCTGATGTGTGTGAAGCTCTAGGGTGTTTGCAAACTGTGTTAATGGAGACTAGGCCAAGCGTGGTTTTGGGGATGTTAACTATTTTGATGCTCAGTGTTCCCACGTCCTTCGCTTTTGTTTTGCATCACTTAATGGATCTCATACATTAAAAGGATCAAAATATATATATATTTCCTTTTATCCTACGGAGGGAGAGCCGATTAAAATGTTATAAATTTAAAGGATGTTTTGCTTAGCCCTCATATCTCTTTTCACAAAAAGTTTCAAAGGTCCCGAAGATTGTCGATCTACAAAACATCCAAAAAGCCTCGTACGTTAAATGGATCAATATAATTTGAATTAATATAGCTATTGTTCTCCGGTATATCATATGATCAGTTATGTAGAATACATGAATCATCTCTCTTATGTTGAGTACAAGTTCTTATCTCATAGTAGGTGAAAGAATTGATAAATATGCTTAGTCTCAAATAACTCTACGTGTATTTGAAAATCTCTATAGAAGCAACGGCAAATTTATGATTTTTGTTCGGTGGGGGTTGAAAACACATAATTTGACACTCATATATGAATTATTTTTATTCAGTGGTGACTAAATTAATTGTTTAGCCTAAACCTACCTTAGAAATATGCACATTTAAAAAAAATACAACTTTAACTTATTCATTAATAGCTCTAATTTTGAGGTCAGCGAGAGTTGCAACCCCCGCTATCCCTGAAATAAATCTGCCACTGTCCAGAAGTCCCTGAAAATTAACACCAATTGCCAAACTAGCTGAAAATCCCAGTCTCTATTGAAAAACCATTTTTTCCCTTGGCTGCAATCTGACGTGAATTGAAGTTTTGTTTTCATTGGAATATATTAGTTTTTTTAAATAAATAAAAAACCATCATATGGCGTGTGCCTGTTGTGCTTGTGTGTATTATACATAAAGCAAGGTTGAATTAAAACAATGAAAAAGAATTAACCATTATACTTGTTTAGCGTTAGTAGTCTGGAGTGTGCTTTGGTCTATATTCGTCGTGAGCTTTAAGTCGCGACGACCGGCTGAAGATGATCGTGCAAGATGGAGTGTGCGTGAGGTGGTTTTTTTTTTTAGTCAAAAGAAATACTTGTATTTACAATAACAAACTGATACCAAAGTGGACTAACACACCAAAGCCCAAGAAAAGAAAGTACAGGCAGATAGGGCAAGGGCAAACTCCAAAAGACACATCTGAAATCCAAACAAATTGGGTTATATGAACAATCGAAGGCCCAACACCACAAACCCTAGAACAAACCCTAGGCCATAGTTGTCAAATTGTGAATCAAAATATTATTTTTTTGGATCGTGAATCGAATCGAATCGTGAATCGTACCGACTCGGTCACAAATTTAAAACTATATTATATTTGATATATTATGTTTTCATTATCAGTTTTTAGTTGAAATTCTTCATTTGAATAAATATTACTATATGTTTTTGTTACTTTTTCTAGGTGGTTTACTACTTCACTTGTTCCTAATAGTCGAAGCAATTGGATACTGGAAATTAATATTTAAACTTTAGTAGTTTATGTTTATAAAAAAAATTAGTTGTAAAGACAAGTATATGTTTATGCACTCAATGCAAAATTCATTTGTATCAACTTTCTATTTTCATGTCAATCATATAAAGCAATAAACATTAAAGCATTAGTAAGCAATAGTTATAGCATCAGTAAATTCTAAAGTGGTCCATGTGGTTCAAGACTCCAACTCTCCAAGCTTTAAAAAACCATAGTAAGCTCCAAAGTCCAAACTAATTTTTTATACTTTAATGTCCATATAAGCCAAAGACAACTAAACACAAAAGCTATCTTATTGAGTTCAGAGTCTTCAGACAACTAAACACAAAAAAAAGCATTAAACACATACAAGCTCGAGTTCACACTCACGGCAAAAAAAAAAAGTTCTTCACACACAAAAGCCAAAAAAACATCATTGAAGCAAAGTATTAAAGCAACTAGCATGATTCTTGAGTTGACTTACAAGCTTCAACCAAGAAAAACAACTAAACACAGCCGAAAATCTCACTTACAAGCTTTGACAAAAAAAAAAGAAGCTCACTTACAAGCTTGATTCTTGAGTTCTTCACAGTTCACATGACCAACGCGATCAGGAGCAGAAGTCAGCTACGTCTCTCTCTCTCTTTTCGTAGTTAGGGCTTTTAATTTTTGCATTTTTTGATTTTGTAATTGAAAATTGAAATTGATTTGAGAATTTGGTATTGATAAATGGTAATGTTATTGGGCTTGTTTTTTGAATTTTATTTGTTCATGTTTGTTAAAATTGGGCTAAAGAAAAAAAATATTGAAATGGGCTTCTTTTTTTTCTTCTTCTTGATTTTGAAATTTTTGGGCTTTTTAAAGTTTGTCATGAATCGTTTGTGATTCAGTGAATTGTATGATTCTTACCAATTCGTTACGATTCACCTCTGATTCACGTAAATTCATGATTCTCCCATTCGATTCACATCATTTATTAACTGAATCGTATCGTATGATTTTGAAAACTATGCCCTAGACTACTAGAGTAAGTTGCCGGCACACATAGCCGACATCGACGATGGCAGGGACAATAACGACAACACCATAGAGAATAAAGAACACATAACCTGCTACTCAAACTAGAACATACTCCAAAGATATTATTTACATGGCCCCAAGCATGCCAAATGCAAGCAAGGAAAAGGTGTGAGATGCGGGTAACGCCACCCCATTGGAAGCAACAAGACGCCAGAATCTCCATAAGTCGCTAAAACGACAGAGTTTGGTCACGAGTGGTGGAGACACAGTCCATTGGTGTACTTCTAGAAACACCACCAAAACTGGTAGTCATCAACGCGGAGAGTGAGGAGAGAGTAGCAAAGATATACACCAAAAGAACATTAAAGTAGCACAAGTTGTTGCCACCGGAGCAATCAAACCAGAGGAAGAGGTGATCAGGACTTGCAACAACACAAACAAAAAACACAAACTGAATCCAGATATGAGATTTACAGCCCAAAAATAGACCGAAAAAGAAAAAATCAATGCCAATAGAGGAAGGGGAGAGTTTGGTACTACGGCCTTCAGTGTCGTAGCACCAAGAACAAGCACACCGAAATAGTGAGATAACCTTCAACTACAGGAGATGAGTTTCTCCTTCAAAGGTTGGGAGAGATAGAGTTTTATGAGGGAAACTTTTATCATATAATAGGTTGAATCTGTGTGAGAGAAGGTAATTGTACAATTTTTTTTTGGGTGGCAAGTCATATTATTATTTATGTAAGATATGGTATTTACTTAATCAGTAGCAAATGTGATTCTATTTATTTTTTCTCTTCCCTCTATTGGCCCTCTTTCTCTTGCTCATACTTGCATTACTCTTAATTTCTTCAACCCAATTATTACAGTTCTCAGCCCCGGCTCCTACTAGGCCATGATTACTTTGCTAAAGTCCGAATGCCAACCATATTTATTGTTGAACCCAATTGACTGTGTATGCTAGTTGTAGCTGAAGAAATTTAACACCTAGTTTAGAATTTTCATAAAACCAAAAGTCAGGAGACTAACCTCGTGAATTTTGCAAAAACATTTTGTAAGAACTTTACTAAGTTTTGTTCTACTGTACTGACTGCAAATTGAAGTCGACAATCGCATATTGTAAGCTATGTATTACAACTTAAGAGCCTTGAATTCACCAAGTTTTGCTAGCTTGCATCGTTTAACTATGAGATATAGGCTACTTTCTTAGGGTTCAATTGATCGAGTATATTGCATCTTTTGCTACCTTAGTTTTAAATCTAGGGATCTCCTCTTTTTCGATTCTAGTTTCACAAAAAGAATTTGAATTTGGAAGGAGAATTTAATTTTTTTAGTGATTGATCTTACTCTTCCTTTGATTCTATTCTTAACTTTGCACATTCATTTGCAGGCAACAAGGATCTCAAAAACTACATGTTCCGCCTCATATTTTGTGTTGCAGTCTATCATATTTGAATTAAAAGGAATGGACGAATCTTTCGGGATGAAACGCACACGGAGGAGCAGATTGTGGAGATAATCCGCTCTGATGTTTTCACTAAAGCTCAAGCAGAAAAGAGATTTAATAGCACAACATCAATAGACATTTCGCCAATAGAGTTAATCTTAATGTAATTAATACTTAATTTTCTCTTGAGACCGAAGGATGCTAACTTTCGTCGGTTTCCTTTGGTTTTGTTTGGCTCATTGTTTTTATTTGGGTTGGCTTTTGCTTTGTTGCCCGATGGCTTCCCTTAGCCGTAGGGTTCCTTGTTTGGTCTGCATTTGGCTTTTCTTCTTTTTGACTGATTGTATGAACTCTTGTATATTCTTTCTTTTTTGGAATATACAATTTTGCTTACTTTGCAGAAAAAAAAAAACATAAGAGCTTTGAATTGATTATGGCAGAAAATATAGAGTTTTTGCCAGGAATAGAATAATATATATGGTTCTGTTTTCTTTTGGGCTTTTATATGGGTTAGTAAAAACTTAAAAAAATTTCTACTAACTTGCCCAATGGTTCGAGTCAGTCCATCTTGAACGAACAATAACCAAATATCCAACAATACACATTGTATTTTTCAATCATAAATAAATCTAGGATCACTACATCATCACATTCTACCATAGATATTTCTAATATATTAACATCATAAAAGAAAATCAAACCATTGTCTAGAAGTAAACTAGGTTTCCTATAATAATAACTAACAAAATCATCATAACTAAAATCACAAGAAACTTTGTCTAACACAGTGGCATCTTATTATAATGACAACTATACACAATATCTATGCTACCCCCATCTTACAACTTTTGAGGGATGTCTTTAAACTCACCCTTATAGTACACCTTCAGTCTAAAATTATCTTTTTCCCTTTCAATGTAAGAAGGTTGTGAACTTTCCAGCTTCAGAAGTGACTTTTTTCTTTTTCTTTCTTGTTTTTTTTTTTTTGGGCTTTGGTGATTGTTTTGTCGGATGAGTATAATACAATGTAACTTCTTTAAATTAATAGTTTTGGAACCATCTAAATTCAATTAATTTAGCGAGATATTAATTTATAAAGATATTTAAGTTTTTTTAACTTAGTACTAAACCTATTATGTTTATGGTGTCTTTGTTAAAAAGTAACTCGTGTTTTTTCAGGCCAATTTAGAAAGGAAAATAGAAGTTTAATAAGAATTAAATATAAGAATTTAATCCTTGTTGGATTAGAACTAGTTTCTCTAATGTCAAATTCTAGTTTCTCTCTATAAATAATCTCTTTCTGCAGTTATGAGAGTAACTTCGCAATGTTGCAATCTCATTGTATTGTGGTTTGAAAGAGAAATAGCATAGGATATTGTAACCTTTTTTTTCCCCATTAAATTAGTGAATTTATTTTGTTATTTCGTGGATGTAGGCATAACTGAATCATGTAATTCTTGTGTATTCTTGCTTTGTTGTTTTTTTGTTCTCTTTTCTCCTATATCTTTATCGCATTCATGTAATTAAGAATTACTTGACTCATCAGTACAACAATCTTTAGTTCTAATATATCAAAATGGCTTCTTATCTCAAAAGTGCCAAGAAGAAAAACATGACAGTTAAAATGTGTAAAGCATTATGTGAGCATAGCATAAAGCATTATTAATGCCTGCAAGAACAACTACAACAATGGGTTTAACAAAAGTCAAGCTACTCTTGATTCAAATTTTGAGAATTCTTCATAGTTAATTTATTATGATATTTTAACTAACTATTTATTTATTAAATATATGGGCCTATAAATTAGAAATGAATTATTTTAAATGTATTATCTTATATTTTTTTGGAGATTATTAACTTTTTACATCAATCCAAAGACTAGATGAGACAATTTTATTATTTAAAAGAGATTATTAATTTATAGAGTATTAATTTAAAGAAATTTTACTGTAATTCTACTACAAATATATACTGGTTGGTTTTGTTTGTCCCTACATGATCGAATCCTTTTTTTTTTGTTTCCAAAATAGAAAAAATTAATAAATAAAACCCCTCGTTTTTCAATTTTTTCTCATATGATAAGTTGATTAAACCCAAATAATAAGGTCTAAATTAGTTACACAAATGCGTTTGTAATCGAAGAGAACCTTCATCTATCAGGTGGTGTGTGCTTGATGATAATTTTAGAGTCTAGTTTTATTGAGCAATAATGCCAACATAAAATCTTTTTTTTTTTTGTAGAAAACATAAAATCTGATGACAAGACAATTATGATCCTTCAACCTACGAAGGGAGAAGGGAAATCCAAAAATTCTTTTATAGACTGTTTGGAATAAATGAATTCTACAAAATTTTGTAGAATTCATTTGCAAATCTATGTTTTTTTTGTTTGGTTGCACCTTTTTAAAAAATTATAAATCTAGGATTTGTAATTCTTGGATTTGTACAAGCCTTACTCAAATCCGAGTCCAAGAGATGGAATTTACAAATCTACGTTTTCTAATTCTATTGCTAATCTTTTAAAGACAAAACTACCCTCAAGTTAAAAAAAAAATAAACGTCTTTTTCACTCTTCTTCCCCACTCTTTTCTCTTCTTCCAAATTGATGGCAAAAAGAGAAAAAAAGTCAACTTCTTCTATTCACTCCTCTTTCAGGTATTTTGCAAATTAATTCGTGATATCTTTTCTATTATATATTCTTTTTGTTATTATTATAGTACTATTATGTTGTTGCTATTATTTTTCCATCTTATTTTTGAGGTACTGCTTTATACGTAATTTTAGTGTTGATCAAGTTGACAACATTTTGCACTGCAACAATCTCTCTCTTCTTTTTTTCTCCCTTTCTTTATAGTGTTAATTCAGCATGTATTTTGTTCTTCGGTCTTCTCTAGAATAACATTTTGGTTGCTTTCGTTTTTTCAGTTTATTTTGATTTTATGTTATTTTTGTTTTTGGGTTAATTGCACCTCGGTGTATTATGTTATGTGCTTCATACTTATTACATAAATTGCAATTAGGTTTAATAATCTTCTTGTATGATTCTTTATGGTTATTTCACATCCTTCATTACTTTTCTTGTTATTTGGCACAGAAAAGCTAAAGCCTTTCGTTAGTCCCCATTGTTTGATCAAGTTTCAAAGTTAGTCTTGATTATTACAAAAGTTACATTACAAGTCCCAAATATACCCATCAATTGAATAAAAGAAGGGTATTTAAATAAAATATAACTATTAATTTCAATTTCACATGTGTTTCAAACATGATTTGAATTTATAAATAATAGAATTGACTTAATATTATTTTTCAGTTTCAAACAAGAGAATTCATTTGTAAATGAATTCCTCATAGAATTCGTTTATAAATGAAATGAATTCTATATATGAATTAATTTCAAATACTATGTTAAATAAAAATTAAAATAAATAATTTTTTAATTATATGAGTATATCTTTTTTTTAGTGAGAATTAATTAATCTTTTAAATAAAAAATACATAGATATTTAATTTTTTTTTTTAAATACATTATATTTTAAACATTGTTTTAAACTAGGAAAATACACAACCACCGCCCCCATTTCCATCGGCCACTTGAAGGGAGGCAAGTGCTATTCTAAGAAGAACCTTCTTCTTTAGAACTCTTTGCCAGGTCAAGTTGGCAACTATATATATTTTCCCCAAAACCGGTGCATATGGCTGAAGATATACGACATACGAGGGTTGAGGAACAAGTCAAAAAACTACAGATGGACCAATATTTAATGTACATGTTGGATATACCGAATGACCATATCTTTTACTAATTATGGTTTTAAGATGATGATATTGATGTTGACAAAAAAAAAAGAGACGATGATATTTATGCGTTTGAAGGCCGGAGTTGTACTTTTCCGACATTCTAGAGTTTTTTTGTACTCATTAAATTAAGAAGAAATTATAACTGAGTTCTGTGCAACAAATACGTGACATTCTTAGAGAATATAATTATTTCGTATACTCATATATTATTATGAAGTTAATATTATTATATAAGATTTTAAGTTATTTTACATAAAGTTGATTAAAAAAAAAAAACAATTGGTTTTGAGATTGAACCTCATATTTTTTAATATGAATGATATTCTGAGTTGGGCTTGTTCCATGTGTTGCACGTTTCTCTTTGATTTTGTTTTCCATGACAAAACTGCTTTGTGAATCTTGATCGTCATACAAAAAGGGGAGTAT
Organism: Ehretia macrophylla; assembly: GCA_037974665.1. NCBI lineage: Eukaryota > Viridiplantae > Streptophyta > Magnoliopsida > Boraginales > Ehretiaceae > Ehretia > Ehretia macrophylla. The sequence goes on from CM075783.1 coordinate 16,295,458, forward strand.
TCGATAATATAATTTTTTCACATCGGTAAATCATTAGTTTTAAGTTTATTATATGAAATTTTGATTTACTGGACCTTTTGATCAAAAGAAAAAAATTACTGGATCTACAATCAATTGGTAGTAAAATAAAATCACATAATTCTTAATATACACGTGATTCTTTCTTTTTAAAACTCTATCTATGCAAAGGTACAGAATATTAAATCTACTCATTCAAATTATGCTCTATGCAATCGAGCCATTTTATTTGTTTTGTTCATATACTTAATAATCTACTCCAATTGTTCATTGTGTGTTCCAGTTGTAACAAAGTACAACTCAATCTGCTTCGAAAAAGAATCTAATTCGAGAAGTCAACTAATATTTAATTTGAATGAGCCCAACAAGAAAAACTAACAAAGAATAGATCTTCATCATCATTATATTAGGAATTTGAATTTCGCCTAATTATCAATCTTGATAGAGGAAAAGATAAAGAATAACACTTTCTTGGAAGACAATTATAGCACGTTTCAAACAGGTCGCTTTCATGGTGCACTAAACTGTAATTTCCCACGAATCCACCTGAAGATGACAATTCATTTGGGGGAAGTTTGTTACAAACAGTCGTCAAGCCGGATGGCGAGTATATGTGATAGTAACATGTATTTTTTTTTTTTGGGATGATGTGAAAATTTTAGTGATAGAATTTAATAACTAATTGATAAATTTTTAGGCGTAGCAGTGTGCTCGTATACATGCACCATGTCAGTTAACGACGAAACTTCAAAATAGTAGGGAGTGTCGAATTCGCGATCTCATAAGAAAAATTTTACCTCCACTATCGCAGGACTATACTGTTGGATTATATGCCCTAAAAGCCAATTTTAGGACATAATAATTATATTATTTATTTAATGTGGACAGTCTATTTAAATATAATTAATGCAATTAATTATTTAAATAAGAGTCTTTAGAATAATATTTATAGATTATATTCTTAAAAGTAAGGATATGAGTGACATAATTTATATTCATAAATATATTCTAAAATAGTCCCCGATCGTAAGATAAATTAATTGGGCGTTGATTTATCCGAAAAGATCGGATTACAGTCTACCATCCAAATAATATGAGATATTGATTTGGGTGATTAGTCTCATATCGTAAGGGTAAATGTATAAGTGCTTGCTGAGAATAAGTGACTGGACATGACTGCTAATACAACGAATTATATAGAATGGTCAATAATTCGTTGTATAGTGTAATGGTGCAATTAGTCCTTAGACCTGAGATACCACGGTTATCTTGTGTTAGAGGTAACGTGATTTGCTAGTGCAATAAAGCTAGTCCTCATCAAGGATTTATAATGTACTCAGTGGTTATGATCTATTTCGACATGGAGATAGATGTGTGTAGATATGGAATCTATCAATTAGGGATCCTATGCGATCTATTAATCGAGTAACTGGAAATCTTTGGCCGAGGTAGAATAGTGGAAGTTGTTCCATGTATTATTTATAAGTTACTGATAAAATAGATTTGGACATATAATTGAGTAATAGAATTTGATGACCCTATCCATGACTCAGCTCAATTGGAATAATTTAGACAGAAGGAATTGATTGTATAATTGTTACTAAAGGGTTCGTAGAATTTCACTTCATTATTAGTTGGGTAGTCGTGATATACTACTAGGTATCACTCACGACTTGCGAGAAATAAATTAGAAGAGTTCTAATTAAATATTAATTGAATTAATATTATTTCGCTGCCAATTAATTATGAACCTGAGAGGTTACATACAAATGAAATTTGTAAATTAATTGGATTAGAGAAAATATTAAATTAATTTTAGGATCGTCCTAATATTAATTTAACTGGGCTCGTAGTAACTCGATATTGATTTGGTTATTATGAGTCCAAAACTGGTCTGTTTAAGACTGGCCCATATGTGGCCCTAGGTCACGTATTATTTCTATATAATATAATATTCTGACACAGGTTTAGCTAGTACAAAAATTATAGTTAGAATAATATATAAGATTTCTCTAGAAAATCTAGTGGGGTGAAATCTAATTGAGGGTGTAGATTCTGTGTGGATACTTTCGGAGGTTTCACAATTGGGGACAATTGGAGAGCTATAGATTGTTCAGATTCTGCAACAGATTCGTCACCGGAAAGGTAATCCTGAAATCTTTAATGCGTAATTAATAGTTGATTATTTATGCATGTTGTAATATATGTAATTAGCCATGAACGGATGAATGAATATTATTTATTTCCGCTGCATTTATTTAATTATCAAATTTTAAATACCATGCGTAATTCCCAACACATACTTATAAGGACGACGTGTATTATTTTAGTGGGGCCTACATATGTTTTTCTTTGGGCCCTACATATATGTCAATCTAATCAAAGAAGCTTCCTTCCTCTGCCACTTCTTCAATCATTACGCGTTCCTTAGACACCAAGTACCCTATCCCCGTGTGTGTGTGTATATCTACATATATCCATTCTCTTCATAACTTGTACTCATCATTCGTTCATCGAACAATTAGATTGAAACTTAAACTTTTCCAGAAACAATGCAAACAACTTCCCTTCTTCAACACCTCACCCTCCCCCACTGGCGGAGCTATATTGGGGCCAGTGGGGGCTGCAGCCCCCACTGATCCATAAAAATCGTTAAAATTTTTATGTATTTTTTTTAAAAAAATTAGATATTTAAGTATTTTTATTTAAAAAAAATTAATTAGCCCCCACTGAAAAATAAAAGTACTAGTATAGTTCAAAAATTATGAATTTTAGCCCCCACTGACCCATAAAAACGTTAAAATTTTTATGTATTTTTTCAAAAAAATAGATATCTATGTATTTTTAGTTAAAAAAAATTAATTAACCCCCACTGAAAAATAAAAGTACTCGTACAATTCAAAAATTATGAATTTTAGCCCCCACTGGTCCATAAAAACGTTAAAATTCTATGTATTTTTTGAAAAAAATACTTGTATAGTTCAAAAATTATAAATTTTAGCCCCCACTGACAAAAATTCCTGGCTCCGCCCCTGCCCTCCCCCCACCTCCGTTGTTGAAAAATGTCAGGTGCAACGGCAAAACAATGGCACCGAAACAAAAAAGACCCTTAAATTGTATCTTTGCATTGAAAAAAGATCATGAACATGGTAAAGATCATTACAATGGTAGGCTCGTTGATGATAACATGATTGTTCTTCGAATGCGAATTCATGAGATGAAAATGGTTGAGAGGAACGATGAGGCTCCGTCGAATTGGATGGAATGGGAGAAGAGATGGTACTTGAGCTATGATTCTGATGTGTGTGAAGCAGTAGGGTTTTTGCAAACTGTGTTAATGGAGACTAGGCCAGGCGTGGTCTTAGGGATGTTAGCTATTTTGATACTCAGTGTTCCCACGTCCTTCGCTTTTGTTTTGCGTAACTTAATGGATTTTGTTCATTAAAAGGATAGTTGATGTATTATATTGCTAGTGTTTCTCCTGTATATCTTATTAGTAGATAGTAAGGGGTGCAGCACAAAAATTATTTATATCAACTACATAAAATATTTAAATATTCTTGTCTAGTATTTACATTGATTTTACAAGAACCATCAACGAAGAACAAAGATCATAAATGAATGTTTTTTCAAAGAAGAAAGCGGCAATTCCTCCCCCTTCAAAAGTTCTTGAATTTCATTCATTCCACAAAGTCAATATAATGGTAAGTGGTACCGTATAGATAACTTTTTTCTTGTACTTGAAAGATTTGATCTCACTCCATATTCTTATTCGTTACAATAAGGACTTTGAAACAACCTATCAATACTCATACGTAATGTCGAGAGAAATACGAGACATGAGTTTTACAGAAAGAAATGTATATATTGCTGAGAAAGTTGTTGTACAATTACAATATACAAGTTCTTATATAGGTGCAAGGGTACTTGCTCTCCAAGTTAATTTAAATATGGTAATCCTAACTATGACAAATTATACAGTTGTACGTGGAATATACACGGAATAATTATATACATTAACACCCCTCCTCAAACTCAAGGTGGTGCAAAGGACACTAGCTTGAGTTTGCAAATCAGATCCTGGAGGTGGCTCGGATGATGTGCTTTAGTAAATATATCTGCAAGCTGATCAGCCGAAGGAGTATACCGAAACTTGAGAGTTCCTTGACCAATATGCTGACGAATGAAGTGACAGTCACACTCAATGTAACGAGTATGCTCATGGAAGACATCAATGTGAGCAACCTGAATAGCACTCTGAATGTCGCAATGAAGAGTGGTGCCAAGAGACTGAAAGATACCCATATCAGAAAGAAGCCAACGAAGCCAAATAACCTCCTGAGTAGTATCAGTGAGTGAACGATACTCGGTCTCAGTACTCGCACTAGCAACAACAGTCTGTTTCTTACTGTGCCAACAAAGAAGAGAGTCACCAAAGAGGAAACAGTATCCAGTCACAGACCGCTGGTCAGTAGGATCACCAGCTCAATCTGCATCTGAGTAGCCATACAAGATTAATGACGAGCAGGTAGAGAAAAAGAGGCGATTAAATAAAATACCCTTGATATAACGAAGTATCCGGAGAACCGCAGCATATTGTGTGGTGCGAGGAATGGACATGAACTAACTGACTAGGTGAACCGCATATGCAATGTCAGGCTGAGTCACAGTGAGATAGATAAGACTGCCAACTAGTTGCTGATACAAAGATGTATCTGCAAGTGGTGTCCCATCCAGTGGGGGAAGACGGACATTGGCATCAAGAGTAGTTGATGCAATCTTGCTGTCAGTAAGGCCGACACGAGCCACAAGATCAGAAGAGTACTTGGCCTGAGAGAGATAGTAGCCAGTGGAATCAAATGATAGTTAAACGCCCAGAAAGTAACTCAAAGGACCAAGATCTTTCATCTTAAAGTGGTGATTGAGAAACTGCTTGAGATCAGAAATACCTGTCAAGTCATCGCCAGTGATTATCATATCATCCATATATAAGAGCAATAGAATAAGACCAGAATCAGAATGCCGAATAAACAGTGTAGAATCATGGTTACACTAAGTGAAGCCGAAATCAGTAATAACATAACTAAATTTAGAGAACCAGGCACGTAGAGCTTGCTTGAGACCATAGAGGGCACGATGTAATCGACACACTTTGTGTGGAGGATAAGGGTAACCTGGAGAATGCTTCATGAAAACTTCTTATGTCAGGTCACCATTAAGAAAAACATTTTTAAGATCCATTTGAAACAACTTCCACTGTCTGATGGCAGTAACGGTAACTAATGTCCGGACATAGGTGAGACATGCAAGCCACCAACCGAGCCTTATAGCACTCTATAGATCCATCAGAGTGAGTCTTCACCTTGTATACACATTTATAACCCATGGCATTTTCCCCAGGGGTAGATCGACCAAATCCCAAATGTGTTTGGCTTCCAAGGCTTGCAATTCATCTGTCACAACTTGCTGCCAAAGAGGGTCAGAACTAGCCTCATGATAAGTTTGGGGCCTTATTGAGGGAAAGAATGGTAGAAAAACAATGATATTCAAGAAAATGAGGAAAAATAGCTCTTACACGTGTAGACTGATGGAGAGATGAATCAGGGGAGACAGGGGAAAAATCAACAATGGAAGACTCAGCATCGGGCACAGGATCATCAGAGGGAATAGTCTCTACAAGATGGGCCATGTCAAGGGCGACGTCAGTGCTTGTACTAGTACTTGTGTCATTGTCATCATCAAGAAATAAAGAAAGAGATGAATCTGTGAAGTACGGGGTAGAGACATCATGAGGCAGAGTAAATAGAGAGAGAGATGAAAACATTTTATTTTCTCAGAAAATCACATGATGAGAGATACGGAGACGTTTAGAGAGTGGATCCCAACACCGAAAACCCTTATGCTCAGTACCATAACCCAGGAAACAGCATAATCGAGCTCGAGGAGAAACAAAGCATGTACAACCGAAAATCCTAAGATGATCATAGTTTGGAGGATGACCATACATGCGTTCAAAATGGGTAAGATTATTGATTGTGGGAAAGGGCAAATGGTTAATGACATGCACAGCAATGAGAGCTGCTTCTCCCCAGAAGCACTCATGACATAATGAAGAGATGAAGAATGTGAGAGTGATATCAAGGATGTGTCTGTATTTTCGATTAGCCCGCCTATTTTGTTGTAAGGTGTAAGGGCAAGAGCGATGTGCAATAGTGCCATGTTGACGAAAAAAAAACAAGTATACTAGACTCTTTATACTCAATGGCATTGTCAGCACAAATGATTTTTATGCGTTGATTAAAATGAGTGTGAATCATGGCAGTGAAGTCCGAATAGATGTGTGGCAAATCAGACTGATGATGCATAAGATATATCCATGTAAAATGAGAATAATCATCCACAAAGATTACAAAATATCGAGATCCCCCCATAGTAGGAGTTAGAGAAGGCCCCAAAATGTTAGAATGAATTAAATGAAATCATGTAAAGGATAAAGAATCATTTTTATTAAATGGTAAAACAGACTGTTTTCCAAGTTGACAGGATAAACATTCAAAAGTATGCCCAACCTGTTTGCATAATGAGCCTCTAGAAACTAAAGACTTTAATTTTCCTAGAGAAGCATGACCTATACACGAATGCCATAAGTGAAGAGAGGTAGAGCCTGAAGAAGTAGTAACAGAGGCGGCAGTAGAGAGATGTGAGGGAAGATGCAGGCTGACAAGCTTGAACAATCGCCCAACTTTACGGCCAATCTCAATGAGTCGTCCTGTCTGAGGGTCCTGTACACAACAACCAAAAGAAGAAAATGTAATAGTAAGACCCAGTTCAATAGTTGACCGACAAAGATGAGACTAAGAGTAAGTTTAGGAACAAGATAAATATTAGGAAATGAGGCATAAGATCTGGATACAGATCCGATATAACTGACGGGCATGCAAGTTACATCAGTAGCAGATATAGATGAATTGACTACTATATTGATCAAACTATGGGAATCATAAGTCATGTGATTAGAGCAAGTAGAATCGAGGAACCACGAGGACTTACCGGAAATGACTGAGAGTACAATAGAAGAAGGAGAACTAGACTGGGTTAAAACCTGTTTAAGAATATCTTGGAGATCAACAACAGATATATGAGAGGCAGAAGGATCACTAAGAGATGCAAGAGAAACCTCAGTAGTAGCAGCAGATTGTGTGTGGTAACACAATCCCACATCGAAAGTCCTGGAAGTAAGAGAGCTGGATATAAGGGCTTGGTTCCTTGTATCAGCCGAGGCGCCTTTTGAAGAGAGATCCTCGAAGGGACAAATCCGTGAGGGGCCTGTGCCTGCGGGCCAGCTTTCCAATAGCGGACAATACCTCGATAGTGATGGCCCTGTGAGACTCTGCGTGGGCTCCATGTGGGGAGTGGGGTCGTTACAAATAGTATCAGAGCCAGTCTTCCCTTGTACTCGTGCTCGCGAGGGCGCGAGGCTCCTTAAAGGGGGTGGAATGTGGTAGCACAATCCCACATCGGAAGTCCTGAAAGTGAGAGAGCTGGATATAAGGGCTTGGTTCTTTGTATCAGCGAGGCGCCTTTTGAGGAGAGATCCTCGAAGGGACAAATCCGTGAGGTGTGACGCCCGAGATTTTAGCCGTACATTCATTTACTGTTGCATCTATTATTTGCGCATTTCCTTCTGTGCTTTATAAACTGTCTTTTTTAGCTACTATTCATCCCGTTTTCAAACTATATTCTATTAATGAATTAGCATTTTTATTAAATCACATTAATTGATAGAGGAGTGGGAAAAATGTGCAATTGAGCTAGAGGCGATAGGAGAGCTCATTTAGAAAATATTTTTTAGTAGTTAAGTGAATAGTGTTACGTAACAAACTTAGAGATTTAAATAACTAACATTACTTTTCACCTTATGCTCGTTTTTAAGTTAATAACGCGCATTCTAGTGACCTTTTAAATACCCAAACTTGACCCCACCTCAACTTAACCTTTTATAAATCACCTAAGCTCATTAAAACACAAAAAAAAAAAAAAAAAAAAGAAGAACAAAGTGCAGGAATTACTGTAGCAGTCCGAAAATACCAAAGGAGAAAGAAAAGAGGAGATTTTGCTTCAACAACCTTGCATCTTGAGCTCCTAGCTTGATCTTGAGAGGGTTTTGAGCATCCTAGGGCCTTCAACAAGCTTCTTCATCTTCAAAAATTGTGAGGGAGTTGCATTTTTATAATTATCAAAGTTTATGTTCATATATTGAAATTCTTGATTTGTTGATTATTGCTATAATACTTGTTATAAATGTTTAATATGTGTTTATTAGAGCCTATAGTGTAGACTTTTAAAGCTTGTTAGCAAATTTTATGGTAGAATGCATAGATTGATTGAAAGAGATGATGAATAGTGCAGTGAATAGTGAAATCCGAAAATTTAGGGTTTCTTTTTATATATAATTTGTTAATTAGATTGAATTGAGGCTTCCTTTAGGTGCTTTAGACATTAGTGAAACTAGACAAAGACTCACGTGAGGTTGAATTACCCGAAAATGAGTTAAAATGCAAAATTTGTTAACTTTAAAAAGGGGACTTTTCTCGTTAAGCAATCCGGGCAAATTTGGGCGTTGATTCGGGTATCCTTGAGCTAAGGAAGCACCTTTGGTGTTTTCGTTTCGCAAAAATGAGGTTCGGTTAGTATAGTTGTAGTTCAAAACCATTCGGGGCCTTCCCAAACTTTTGCTTCAAAAATGGATTTTGATGACTTTAAAAGGTGCCTTTGGACTTAATTAAGAATATAGAAAGACTAGGATATAGTTTGAGCATCTTGAACCATGCTTAGGAGAAAGAAAACTCGGTTAAAGAAAGGGGAAATGTAGTTTTTAGCCATTTTAATTGCATTTGAAACTTGTTGTAGGATTGTATTACCTTGTATTGAATATTCAAGATATAATTAAGCTATTTGAGTAGTTGTGGGAATGGTTTATGTTGATTGCTACTTTTGGAATCTTAATGCTATATTCGTACTTGTGTGAATTATATCGTGAATATTTGTGAGGGCGGCCTACTTTGTCGACCCTCATACGTGTTATGTGATTTCTTGATTGCTTGTGTCTTGTCTCGGGGTTGCGCAACCTTTTCGGACATGGTAGCGTCGAGAAACACGGGCGGCGTCGGGCTTGCCGTGCTCCCTCGACTACCATGGTGCCTATTCCCTTTCTCGCTGAGGCATACTCCACTACCCCAGAGGCGTGGTTCACCTGCTGGGCATGGACCTACCTCGGGAGAAAGGGTCGTAGGATCGGGATACATCCGGAGTATCCCAATTGTGGTGTTTGGGGTTTGCCGGCATATTCGTGATACTCGTGGATCGTGGCTCGTGGATGAAGTCTTGGAAATGGAACCGTATCCTTTTTAAAGTGATTAATAGTTTGATTTATTGTCTTGATAGTTTATGTGGCTTGTATATGTTTACTTGTGTTGCATATCATATTGCACGTTGGCATGCTGCATCACCTCCCTCGCTGGGCAACATTGTTGCTCATTCCTCATTTAATATGTTTCAGGTGAAACTGAGGTGAATCCTCAGCTGATAGAAGAAGAGGAAGTTCACGTAGATCAGAATCCGTGACTTTGTGTGCTGAGGTGGATTTTATGTGCTTCTTGCGTGGAGTTCTTGTTAATATTGTATTTTGAGACCTTGGGGTCTTGTGTATATGTCTAGTAGCTGTGGACTAGAATGTTAAAGAAAGTTGTTGGATTGTAATAATGAATTCTAGACTTTAATTTCTCTTGCATGCTTGGAGTGTTTGTTGATCTTCATATGGAACTTAGAATTTTATTGTATTTAACTACTTATGGCTAAACCAACTATCTCGCATGCTTGTGTGCTTAAGTAGAATGTTGTTGCTCCAAGGCTCGGATGGCCTTGTGATTGTGTTTTAGCTTTGGAGACATTAGTAGACAAGTTGTTGTTATAGTTCAAAAGTCTTGAGTGGCTATTTGCAGGTAACAGTTTTGTCCTATAAACAGGGGAGACTCCGTCCGTTTTCCCCTAAATTTCGTGCCCGGGGTTTGGATTTGGGTGAGAATAGCATGATAAATAGGAGTCCCGGTCTCGTGAGGGATCGGGGCGTTACAGAAGTGGTATCAGAGCTTAGCTAGTTAGCTAGGCGCAAGCCGGGATAGGGTCTTCGGCTTGTGGGATAGTGGCCTTAGTGTCAATGTGTTTAGAAAGTGTATGTGCATGTCTTATGTGATAAGAGAGTTAATGTGATCAATGTGCTTATGTGATCAACATGTTTTATTTGTTGAGTGAACTAGTTGTGGTTTATGTGCTTGTGTGATAAGTGAAATGGATGTGGTTAACGTGCTTGATGTGTTTATATGTTCAATGTGTTTATGTGATTTATGCGAGCTATGTGATTAACATGCCTTGTGTGAATTATGTGCTTTGTGTACTTGAGTGCTCGATATGCTTTATATGACTAATGTGAATATGTGATTAACTTGTTTTATGTGAAGTTGTTGTTTAAATGAGTTAGTAGTTTATAATTTGTGTATGTGAACTTGTTGCTTATGTGACTTAACTTGTTATAAATTGTTAACGTGATCAATGTGTTTTATGTATGAGGGTAACTCGCTTGTATGTGTAAGAATTGCGAGGACGCAATTAGTTTAAGGGGGAGAGGGTGTGACGCCCGAGATTTTAGCCGTACATTCATTTACTGTTGCATCTATTATTTGCGCATTTCCTTCTGTGCTTTATAAACTGTCTTTTTTAGCTACTATTCATCCCGTTTTCAAACTATATTCTATTAATGAATTAGCATTTTTATTAAATCACATTAATTGATAGAGGAGTGGGAAAAATGTGCAATTGAGCTAGAGGCGATAGGAGAGCTCATTTAGAAAATATTTTTTAGTAGTTAAGTGAATAGTGTTACGTAACAAACTTAGAGATTTAAATAACTAACATTACTTTTCACCTTATGCTCGTTTTTAAGTTAATAACGCGCATTCTAGTGACCTTTTAAATACCCAAACTTGACCCCACCTCAACTTAACCTTTTATAAATCACCTAAGCTCATTAAAACACAAAAAAAAAAAAAAAAAGAAGAACAAAGTGCAGGAATTACTGTAGCAGTCCGAAAATACCAAAGGAGAAAGAAAAGAGGAGATTTTGCTTCAACAACCTTGCATCTTGAGCTCCTAGCTTGATCTTGAGAGGGTTTTGAGCATCCTAGGGCCTTCAACAAGCTTCTTCATCTTCAAAAATTGTGAGGGAGTTGCATTTTTATAATTATCAAAGTTTATGTTCATATATTGAAATTCTTGATTTGTTGATTATTGCTATAATACTTGTTATAAATGTTTAATATGTGTTTATTAGAGCCTATAGTGTAGACTTTTAAAGCTTGTTAGCAAATTTTATGGTAGAATGCATAGATTGATTGAAAGAGATGATGAATAGTGCAGTGAATAGTGAAATCCGAAAATTTAGGGTTTCTTTTTATATATAATTTGTTAATTAGATTGAATTGAGGCTTCCTTTAGGTGCTTTAGACATTAGTGAAACTAGACAAAGACTCACGTGAGGTTGAATTACCCGAAAATGAGTTAAAATGCAAAATTTGTTAACTTTAAAAAGGGGACTTTTCTCGTTAAGCAATCCGGGCAAATTTGGGCGTTGATTCGGGTATCCTTGAGCTAAGGAAGCACCTTTGGTGTTTTCGTTTCGCAAAAATGAGGTTCGGTTAGTATAGTTGTAGTTCAAAACCATTCGGGGCCTTCCCAAACTTTTGCTTCAAAAATGGATTTTGATGACTTTAAAAGGTGCCTTTGGACTTAATTAAGAATATAGAAAGACTAGGATATAGTTTGAGCATCTTGAACCATGCTTAGGAGAAAGAAAACTCGGTTAAAGAAAGGGGAAATGTAGTTTTTAGCCATTTTAATTGCATTTGAAACTTGTTGTGGGATTGTATTACCTTGTATTGAATATTCAAGATATAATTAAGCTATTTGAGTAGTTGTGGGAATGGTTTATGTTGATTGCTACTTTTGGAATCTTAATGCTATATTCGTACTTGTGTGAATTATATCGTGAATATTTGTGAGGGCGGCCTACTTTGTCGACCCTCATACGTGTTATGTGATTTCTTGATTGCTTGTGTCTTGTCTCGGGGTTGCGCAACCTTTTCGGACATGGTAGCGTCGAGAAACACGGGCGGCGTCGGGCTTGCCGTGCTCCCTCGACTACCATGGTGCCTATTCCCTTTCTCGCTGAGGCATACTCCACTACCCCAGAGGCGTGGTTCACCTGCTGGGCATGGACCTACCTCGGGAGAAAGGGTCGTAGGATCGGGATACATCCGGAGTATCCCAATTGTGGTGTTTGGGGTTTGCCGGCATATTCGTGATACTCGTGGATCGTGGCTCGTGGATGAAGTCTTGGAAATGGAACCGTATCCTTTTTAAAGTGATTAATAGTTTGATTTATTGTCTTGATAGTTTATGTGGCTTGTATATGTTTACTTGTGTTGCATATCATATTGCACGTTGGCATGCTGCATCACCTCCCTCGCTGGGCAACATTGTTGCTCATTCCTCATTTAATATGTTTCAGGTGAAACTGAGGTGAATCCTCAGCTGATAGAAGAAGAGGAAGTTCACGTAGATCAGAATCCGTGACTTTGTGTGCTGAGGTGGATTTTATGTGCTTCTTGCGTGGAGTTCTTGTTAATATTGTATTTTGAGACCTTGGGGTCTTGTGTATATGTCTAGTAGCTGTGGACTAGAATGTTAAAGAAAGTTGTTGGATTGTAATAATGAATTCTAGACTTTAATTTCTCTTGCATGCTTGGAGTGTTTGTTGATCTTCATATGGAACTTAGAATTTTATTGTATTTAACTACTTATGGCTAAACCAACTATCTCGCATGCTTGTGTGCTTAAGTAGAATGTTGTTGCTCCAAGGCTCGGATGGCCTTGTGATTGTGTTTTAGCTTTGGAGACATTAGTAGACAAGTTGTTGTTATAGTTCAAAAGTCTTGAGTGGCTATTTGCAGGTAACAGTTTTGTCCTATAAACAGGGGAGACTCCGTCCGTTTTCCCCTAAATTTCGTGCCCGGGGTTTGGATTTGGGTGAGAATAGCATGATAAATAGGAGTCCCGGTCTCGTGAGGGATCGGGGCGTTACATGAGGGGCCTGTGCCTGCGGGCCAGGTTTCTAATAGCCGACAATACCTCGGTAGTGATGGCCTTGTGAGACTCTGCGTAGGCTCCACATGGGGAGTGGGGTCGTTACAGTGTGACAGTAGCACTGATGAATTTTGAGAATTGAAAGAACCACCCTTGGGCCGAGTGCCCTGAGAATTCATGTTAGGGTTGCGATAGCACTCATGTTGATAATGGTCAGGTCCTGTTTTCTTCCAAAATGAGCAAGTCCGAGGTATGAGTAATACTCAGTTTTCTTGCAAAATGAGCACTGCAAGAGAACATGACTAGGCAAATGACAATACTTGCATTCCAGTGTAGATGCTGAAGTCTTCTTTGAGGTATGAGTAGGAGTTGCAAGTACTACATCAGCAGAGTGGGATCAGGGAGATTGAAGACGAGTCTCCTCAGAAATAAGCTCATGGACTGGTTGTTCAAGTGTAAGAAAGGGACTATGGAGAAGGAAAGAAGTATGAACAGGCTTGAAATCATCATGAAGGGCCATGAGAAACTGAACAAGGCATCCACGATCTCGCCAAGTAGTAAATTTGTTGGCATCTTCAGCACAATCCCAATCAGGCTTAGAGGCTGTGAGCTGGTCCCAAACTGAATATATCTGAGACAATCGGTTGACTTGCTTCTTGATGCATGAAGTGAAGAGCAATAGTAAGCTGATATTGATGTGCTCCATCAACAGCAGTATATCTCTGTGCCATAAAATCTCAAACTTGTTTCATTGTATCAAAACGCCCAAATTGAAGACTGATGGAAGTGATAAAAGTGTTCCAAAGCCAAGTAATTATCTAATGATTCTTGTTATCCCAATCTTCAAGACGCTATGCAAATTTGTCATCTGATTCATTGAATTTCTTTTTCGGTTCCTTAACATCCCCAGTTATGATTTTCCATAGTTTTAGACCCTTAAGGAAACTTCTTATGGCCTGAGCCAAAGGTACATAATTACCACCATCAAGGAGCAGAGAAATAGGTTGTGAGACATCCGATCATTCCATTATGAAACCCAAAAGTGATATTTAGAGTGAGATTTTGAGAAAAATAATGGCAAAAATGGACTCAGGACGTCGAAAAACCCAGGGAATGGTCTGATCAATTTTTATTTTTTTTAGGATGATGATGTGGCAGAAAGATTAAGGTTGCTGATGTGGCGTCTTGGTCAGCGATGATGTGGCAGAAAACTCAGACTGATGACTAGTACTGATGTGGATTAGGGTTGACGTCAGGATGAAGTCAGCAAGGTTGCGTTTGGCAAACATTGGAAAAGAAAAGAAATTGCTATAGAATATTTTGGAAACGTTTAAGGGCGTGTGTGGAGGAGTTAGGCGGCGATCTGGATATGCCTGGACTCCTCTCGACGAGATCTATACAGTGGTATGACGCATATAGATGAATAGTGGTCGGATAATTTTGAAACGATGCGAGACAGATTGGTTGTTGTTTTTATATTTCTTGGTTTTAAGCAATGTGGCGGTGTCGATGAAGATGATGACAATGGCACAGGCTACCAGGATGGTAGCTCTGATACCATGTCAAGAGAAATACGAGACATGAGTTTTACAGAAAGAAGTGTATATATTGTTGAGATAGTTGTTGTACAATTACAATATACAAGTTCTTATATAGGTGCAAGGGTACTTGCTCTCCAAGTTAATCTAAATATGGTAATCCTAACTATGACAAATTATATAGCTGTACGCGGAATATGCACGAAATAATTATATACATTAACGCGTAATATTAGAGGTAATTTTTCACAGATATTTAGCCCAAGTACATTTAAGTAGTAGATGTTTTACCGACTCCATATCATTCTTGCATAGAAACACTATTGACAACAATTTGTCTTATTTTTTAGAGATTGTTAAATGTAAGAATTCTTCCCCAAGCTATCTTCCAAGGAAAAAATGCAACTTTAGTTGGAGCACATGACTCCTGAATATCATTTTACGGGAAAACCACAAGCATGTCAGGTTCGGCTTTACTGACAAAAGCTCTATAAGATGATTTCTCCATGATCATCCCATTTTAACCAAATTTTACTTTGTTTTATCCTCTCTCTTGAATAAGACCATAATTATTCAAGGGATCCAAAGAACTTAATAAGTACCTGTTGGAAAATTTTATAAAGTGTGAGCTTACATTAATTAATTATTTTGTTTTCATAAAACAGATTTATGGGTTATCTTGAATGGTAAGCCCATATGTGATCATAAGGTTATTGGGCTCAACATCTTAGTTATCAAAAATTTAGTTGGGTAGTTAAGTGTAGGCTACTAGTTTTATGGGAGGGCCCAGTAGAACTCCTATTTGAGTTAGGTCCCCTCTATAATACTTGTACTATAAAAGGATCTTATACGTATGGTAGTGAAATCCATAGCTACTCTAATTGAAAGCAGTCAGAAAGCAATGGTATAAGAAGAAAAACCTAATACGTTGCATTGTACATTGATTTAGGAAGCAAGACGACCCAAACATGTACGCATATTCATCTTTTGGATTTGGTGTCCTAAATTCATATATGAATCCTGAAAATTATGCAATGTTGTAAATCAAAATTATGTAATAAATAAATTCAATCATTCCTCCATTTCTCAATCATTAACCTCCCTTGTAAAAGTCAATTTCCACCCAAAACTACTGTCTACTCATTATATATATGAACTAATAGTAACATATTTATCTTGATTCCAAAAAAAAAAGAGTAGGGAAAAAAGCCTTTATAGAGATAGTAAGAGAAACATTTCATTTGTCAACTCAAAAGTAGATCCTTTCCCTGTTGCCCACACGAAAAATATATCATATGAACTAATGCCCATAAACTATCTCTTCTTCTATTTTGAGTATAAGTACTTATCTCACAATAGCAACAATAGTGCCTGGAGTAATTATTTTACTAAACACGATTCCTAGAAGAATTTATCAAGATATATGAAAGAAAAAAATCAATAATAAGTAATAATGATCAAATTATTTGGATTAGATTTCTCTCAAGGTTGTATACTTTGGATTAGATTATATTCGATATGTTGTATATTCAAATCATGTATAACCTAGGAAGTTTAAGCTTATCCATCATTTTCTCCAGATTGCCATACAAGATGTATTATAAATATAAGAGCTATGTGTTATAAAATATTGTTGGGTAGATATTCTATCATATAGTTGAAAACATCTTCAAGTTAGAAAAATGAGGAATGAGGTGTAAAGCTTTCTTTTATAGATAAAGTTGGAAGACATCATCATACAGAGATATTATCATGTCTTAAAATGGAAGATGATATAATATTGATGTCATCAATTTGAGCTTTGTATATCTATAAATAGAGGATATTAGAATGAAATGAGATGTACCTGCAAGGAATTAATATAATCTTCTTTTCTAAACTCTCTTAACTGTTTTTTTATTTTGTTGTATTTTAGCATTAATTTTATAACATGTTATCAGCATGAGTCTCTACCACAAATCTAGATTACAAGTGGTCCGATTGAATTGTTTAAAATTATGTCGGTAACTTCTCATTAAATCTTTTCCATGTTTCAAATTACAATTTTTCTTAAGTATCGAATTGTGTACAGTTATTTGTCAGTCTGATACAGATAAATAGTGAAGATATATTTTTATTCCCTTCCGGTCACTTAACTTCCTATTAATTTTCCTATTCTATCTTTCATGCTCTTTTTTCTTCACAAACTTATATGCCTAAAGCTCATCAGGTTGCTGATACCTACAACAAACACACACTAAGCAAATTTTCTTTATGGTAGACTTGCAAGTTGCTGGATGGCGCACTTTAAATATAGATGCTTGCCACTAGAGATAGTCACTATAATACAATTATGTAATTAATATTATGTATATGAAGTGTGTCTGTCTACAAATATATGATGCATGTGATGTTTATGCATGTTTGTATCTAAACCGGACATGACCGCATCCCTATGATCACTTTAGTGCCTTGTTTCTATTTCTTTTATTTTAATATATCACCTCTGAATGATGATATTTAAAAAAAATTGATTGATAACGACATTGTACTATCTACTATTGAATCTCATAAATATCTACATAATTTGTCCATATCTACATTATATTATACATGCAGCAGTAGATGCACAATGTTATGTGAACTTAACATACACTTTGATATTATATATTACTCATGATCAGAATATAACAAAAATGAACAAGTCATGAATTGCAAAATGAATTAAAGAAATAAAGCATTCTGGGAGGATGCGAGAAAAATAGAGATGAGGATTTTCCTTTGATCCATGAATGATTGTACTGAAATTACTACGATCAAACCCCAATGAACCTTTGAATATCAATTGCATCTTACTAGCTCGACACCATTCCCTGAGGCGAATCAGATTGCCTTGAAGCAAACGACAATACATTCTTTGAAAATGAATGCAATACATGCCTACAAATATAGCAATTGACACGGTTGTCACCATAAACGACAATTGTAATAATAGCATGATGCTAGAGATCTCGTTGGAAAAAAAGGCGAGCTGAACAAGGAGCTTGCTAGATGTAGCTTACTACACCTTATTGGAAAGAGTCGTTGCATGTTTTGGTGATGGTCAAGATTAAAGAAAGTTGAGAAGAAAAGTAAACAAAAGTAGGAAACAAAAATTAAAGGTCATAATGATGATGTTTAATATAATAATTGGTTCACCATGATTTGTGAGTTAGGCATTTGAGTTGTAATATGTTAATTTTATGAAATGTGCTCGGATGTTATGCGGATAATAGAAAAGACGTGTATATCAATTGATTGAAAATTTGATCAGGTTTGACTATACTTTGAAGGGGCAATGTTGGCCGATGTGATTTTAAATTTATAATATCAACCTTATTCAATATACTTCAAGGCCTTACAGTGGTTCAAATGATACTACTCTATCTTTTGAGTTTCTCATACAATTATATGGGATGTTGAATAAAGAAATAGTGATCCAAGTTATACATTTAAGTGATCACTTATATGGGTGTAACGATAATGAAAGACGAATTATTGGAAAAAAAATTCCTATGAACACCCATTAATGAACCAGAAGATATTTGATCCACGAAGTTTTATGCTTTGGCATGAAGAGTTTTATTATTTGGCATGATCACCTTAGACGTTCAAGCGCAGTAATGATGAAAAGAATTATTGAAATTTCAAATGAGTACTCATTAAACAATCAAAGGATTCTATCGTCAAATGAATTTTCATGTACTACCATGTGCTGATGTTATTTTCAATAACGACCCAAAATATAAAATCTCAAGAAACATTGAGTTTGTTGTTGATATTTATGGCAATAACTATTTATTGTGAATCTTTATGTAGGAAAATAATTAAAGAAGAAATCAAAACATCCTTATAGGATTGAGTCAAGATTAAAGGAAGATGAAAAAAAAGAAAATGGGGTTTGATCATGCTACTAGGGTTTTGACCCACTAATCTTTTTATTCTCTCTTCCTTGTTTCACTGCACTATCCATCTTTACTCTTTCATCATTTTTTCTCTTTACTTCATCTTCCTCTTCATATTTAACACCGAAAAAAAAAATTCAAAGGTTAGTAATGGAAGAGTGCATGGATGTGGTTCTAATGTTTATATGTATATTATTTATGATCCTTATTTATGTCTTCATTATCTTCAAGGTTATATGTAGAATATAGATGTGAGATTTAGTTACAATTGTTACAAAAGATCTATATCATCATAGATCTGATTCTTTTGGTAAGAGTTATTATATTTTAGATGATTGAGTTTTAAATATGTTTAAAATTTTGATCTTGTACTTTAATCTTTAAAATTATCTCACAATAGCAACAACAGTGCCTGGAGTAATTATTTTACTAAACACGATTCCTAGAAGAATTTATCAAGATATATGAAAGAAAAAAATCAATAATAAGTAATAATAATCAAATTATTTGGATTAGATTTCTCTCAAGGTTGTATACTTTGGATTAGATTATATTCGATATGTTGTATATTCAAATCATGTATAGCCTAGGAAGTTTAAGCTTATCCATCATTTTCTCCAGATTGCCATACAAGATGTATTATCAATATAAGAGCTATGTGTTATGAAACATTGTTGGGTGGATATTCTATCACATTGTTGAAAGCATCTTTAAGTTAGAAAAATGAGGAATGAGGTGTAAAACCCTCTTTTATGGATAAAGTTGGAAGACATCATCATAAGGAGACATTATCATGTCTTAAAATGGAAGATGATGTAACATTGATGTCATAAATTTGAGCTTTGTATTTCTATAAAGAGAGGAGATTAGAATGAAAGGAGATGTACCTGCAAGGAATTAATATAATCTTTTTTTTTTATAAACTCTCTCAACTCTTTCTTTATTTTGTTGCATTTTAGCATTAATTTTATGGCACTATGTACAATTTTTACTGGCTGTGGATTCAATAGCAGTTTATGATCTTCCACATCCTAGGTATTCCCGTTCTGAGTTGTCATATAGCCGAATTATACGACATATTTTATATCTGTTTTCTTAGGCACCACTTCCATTTGTTAACTAGATATTCTGGTTGAGATGTCATATAACCAGATCATTCAACATGTTTTATATCTCTTTTCTCAAGAAAAACTTATATCCAGTAATCAGATGGTCTGGCTGAGGTATCACAAAGCTAGTCCATCTGATAGGGTCGGATGGAAGACTTTTGCATCCTTCAATTGATTGTGCATCTACATGTCAGCTGAAAGATAATATAGCTCAAAAGCTAAAAGTTTACAGTTAAACCAAATAGAGCTTAAGACTTTTTCCTTTTTCTTAACTCACTTTTAGGGGTGTATTCCAAGGACTAAATATTAAATATTGAAGATTCAATAATCTCACAAAGTTAAATTAGAATTTTTAATACCAATATATGAGATCTCAAACTACTACACCTAACATTTATTTGTTTTACAACATCACATAATGATCAAGCATTAAAAATACCTTTGGTATAGCTCGAATCATCTTGATTGTATACAATATAATATATAAGGTTACATATAGACAATTGTTTAATGGTGTATATATTGAATTACACAGATTTTTTTTAACCTGATCTTCTTTCTCCTTACTCTATACTTTTATATTTGTCAACTAATAGGAATGATAAACCTATATATGTGATGGTTGAGTGAAGAGAACGACCAAGCGTCTTTTATATAATGCTCATATAATCAATTCCACCCATCATGTACTTGATTACACTATATGTTACATGAACCCGTTCATGAATCTACTAACCCCACTAACTATACTATAATGTAGAAGTATAATGTGTAAGAAGTTTTCACTTAAGGTGACCTTCATGATCACATAAATACAAAATAAATTGTGATGGTTCGACTAAAGTCATGAACCAATATTTTAATCTCCTACATAATGAAATATTAAGTAAATTTATAAAAGGATGAGAGAAATATGAAGAGTCCATATATCTAACGCAATATTGAATTCACCTATATTATGACCCTACATTATGATACACTTAGTAGTTCATTATAATCCTACATTATGGTGAAGTTAGTTGGTTCACAAAAGGTCATTTCTAGTTAAATATTTTCCATGATGGGTGAAATTAATTAAAAGATTGCTATATAAGACTCTTGGTCTCTCTCTCCACTCAACCATCTCTAATGTTTGTTATTCTTATCAATTGACAAACATAAAAGTATATAGAATAAAAGGAGAGAAGATCAAGTTAGTCATAAGGTGTATGTAATTCATGATATACACCATTAAAGATGTGTATATATGAACTTTACATATTGTTTTGTATTCAAGAATATCAAGGTATGTTTTGTTTTTGATTATTTTATGATGTTATAAGAGATAAGTTAAAGATCAGATTTTCGTCTTACATAATATATAGGGGGTTATAGGAACTTTTCAAGTTCATGGACTAAATATTGCATTAGCCACATGGAATCTTCAATATATATTCTTTTTGTTCTTTTTATGAATCCACTAAGTATGCATTTATATAGGAGATTACATTTGGCTCATGACTTTGGTTTCAATAAACATTATGTGGTTATGAAGACTACCTTAAGCAGAATAATTCTTACAATATGTTTCTTATAATGGTATTAGAGTTGGACCTTGATCCATTATACAACTCTACTAAATACATAATTTCTTCTACTTCATTGTGTTTTCAACAATCAATCACCAATCCAATGTTACCTACCCACGCTCAACTCATTCTTGGCTTTGGTATACAACTATTTCAAATGTTGGGAATATTGACTATTCCGCGACCTAGGTTCAACAAGATTGTGTACGAAAATTTATGGAATTAAAAAAGACAATAATTTTAATGTGGTTCAGCCAATAATTGCCTACGTCTTTGAAGTAATTATTCGCCAATTATTATACAAGGTAACAACACTTGGCTTTATACACTGAAAAGCTTAAGTCTTCTTATACACTCTTTAGCTTTTGAACGGACTAAAACTATAACCCTCTCACAAAAATTGATTTTCTAGAAAAACACAAAAAACCTCTCATACACACATTGAATTATTCACCCTCTCATATGCTTTCTATTCAATCTGGAGTTCTTAATTTGCTTTGTTTTGAATCCTTAACCGAACCCCCTATTTATAGCAATTGGGAATCCAATTCATAGCTGAAATCGTGTTTGCCTCTTCTTTTTTCAAAATTTGCAACTGTTGGCCCTACCTACAAATTGGTTAGGACCCATTGCTAAATTTTCTTTTTCTTCTACCATGTCTTTATGACTTCAATAATTAATCACAAATAATATGTGAAAAACGTATTAGAGAATCCATTTGCGCTATATAGATAATTTAGGACTTTTAAAAGTAGTGTATAAGATCATGAATTACTTCAGGAGCGCTTACTTTTTTTTTGGCTTCCCTAAAATCTAATACCAATTAATTTGAAGATCAAACTTTATATATATATATATATATAATCAAATTCTACTCATACAAATTATGCTCTATGGAATGGAATGGGGCAAAGTCCTCTCCCTCACCCCCCCCCCCCCCCCCGGATTGTATGTTCTTGTAGATATTAAATGCTACTCAATCTGCTTCGAATTGACCAAATAGAAGAATCTGCTTCGAGAAGTCAACTAAAACTTTGAATGAGCCCGACAAGAAAAACTAACAAAGACAATAGATCTTCTTTATTATGTTAGTACTTTGAATTTCGCCTAATAATCAATCTTGACACAGAAAAAAAAAAAAAACACTAAAGATATCAACTACCTTAGAAAGAAAAAGGGAACATTATTATAGCACGTTTCAAACACGTCGTTTTCATGGTGCACAAAACTGTAAATTTTCATGAATCCACCTGAAGATGAAAACTCATGGTCCCTAATGTAGTGTTCATGTGGGGTGGAATGATCCCATCTCTTACTAGTTATGGTGTCAAGATGACGATGATATTGAGGAGTTTGGAATTTATAATATTTTATTAACAGGAATTAAGTAGTTTTGAAGATGAAAATTAATGAAGATGTGGGGTTCAAGTAGAGGTTGTTAAAAATTATGGATTTTCATCTTAAAATTAATTGGTGTTAAGTGGATTTCATGACTTTATAAGGTTGTCTTAGAGTTACTAATTTTCCTATGTGAGAGGAATATATACTCCAACATCCCCCTCACGTGTGATCTAATGAAAATCGAGAAATGAGCTGATATTGAGGGTGAAACGAGACGAGACAAATAGGTCACAAGTGAATGAATATGACTGTACCAAAGACCTAGCCCTAATACCATATTAAAAGTCATAGATTTCTATCCTAAAATCAATTAGTATTGAGTGGAATTGGTCCATAACCTTATAAAGTGGTCATAAAGTTGCTAATTTTTCGATGGGAGAGAAATATATACTATAACATAGATAAAATAATTTTATAGAATACAAATGTAGAGATATTTGAGAAACTTTTGTAGGTCAGTAGAGGACACACTCCACACAGCTTAAAGAGTAGATCCATATTACCTAGGCTCAAAACTCAAGCATGTAAGCAAATATTAGTATCATAAATTTACAAATAGTTTTAAGTCTTAGTTCTCTTGAGCCAAAATGATCAACCAAAATTAAACTAATTTAACTGAAACTAATTTATGAACAACTCTCCTATTTTTTCTGACACTAATGTGGAACATCACACATATATAAAGAAAAGTTTTGTGCACCAAACATATGTCATGTTGTTCTTTTTGCTCGGACAAATCAATTTTCGCCCGACAAAAAAGTGGACAAGTTTGTCTAGTAGTAACTAATTACGGATACTAAATAAACATTATATTTTGTTTTTCCATTCTAATTTTTATTACTAACTAATTAGCTAAAACTTTTTGTATATTTGTATTTGAAAAATAATGAAATCCTTGATTACCCAAAAAAAAAAATTAAAATATCTACTCATTCAAATTATGCCAATATGAAACCGGCGAGTTCTTTTCTTTTATATACTTATACACCCTATTCGAAATGTCAATTATATGCATCAATAGTGATTAAATACTACGTACTCAGTATGCTTCGAGAAGTCAACTAAAACTTTGAATGAGCTCAACAAGAGAAAATGACAAGAAAGAGATCTTCTTCATTATATATTACTTTGAATCTCGACCATGAAAAGAAGAAAAAGATATCAACTAATATGGACTGAAGAATTGATTATGCAATATAATTCCATCTACTAGAAGGATAATTAACATTTTCAACAAGAAAAAGGAAAAAAAAAAAAAACACTTTTTTGGAAGACTACTATAGCACATGTCAAACATGTCACTTTCATGATGCACCAAACTGTAATTTCTCATGAATCAACCTAAAGATGACAATGCATTTGCCGAAAGTTTTTTAAAGCTAGTGAGGTTCAAAACGTTCTCTTAATAATATATGTGGACGCCATCAATGCGTGTTCTATGGGCCAAAAATAAAATAGTGGGGTTTAGGACGTCTTTTTAATCCAACCATTTCAATCATTATGTATATATATATATGTATATATATAATATATATATATATATGTATATACATATACATTCAAACACACATAACATTCTCCTCACAACTTATATTCGTCATTCATTCACTGAACCATTAGTTTTGAAACTT
The DNA here is from genome assembly GCA_037974665.1 of Ehretia macrophylla. Classification (NCBI taxonomy): domain Eukaryota; kingdom Viridiplantae; phylum Streptophyta; class Magnoliopsida; order Boraginales; family Ehretiaceae; genus Ehretia; species Ehretia macrophylla. The sequence continues at coordinate 16,319,843 of CM075783.1, forward strand.
AAAATTGTCTCCAGAAACAATGCAGACAACCTCCCTTCTTCAACTCACCACCCTCCCCCCACCTCACTTGTTGAAAAAGGGATAAAGTCATTTTCCCCCATGAGTTCAAGCATAAATCCCAAACTCCCCCATGTATTTTTTAATTTACCCAGATTCCCCCATAGCTCTTCACACCGTTAATCAGCTAGGGGTAGAAAGGTAATTTTACTATTTACAACCAAATCCAACCCTAAATCCAAACACTGTTCTCATTTCAGAAAATCTTTTCCCAAACCCCAAATCAATCTTGACACAGAACAAGAAGCTGAATCTTTATTTTCTTTTTAAGAATGATATACTTTACAAAAAATCATCAAATAATGAAAGAATAAGCCAATATATAAATCATTCAAAATTAACACATATAGATATGATATATAACTTGTACATATTAAAGCCTCGTCGGCTATTTTGAAGCTAAGGAGAAGGAGTTCAGTGCATTGACACTACTCACGTGCGTGTATTTTCGTGTTTGTGTTTGTGTGGGTGTGTTGTGTCTTATGTGTTTGTTTATGTTGCGTGTGGGTGCTGGTGTCGGTGGGTGCTGGTGGTGTTGTTGGTGTTGGTGCAGTTGATGGTGTTGGTTGGTGTAGATAGTGTTGGTGGGTGGAGTTGATGGTGTTGGTGGGTGGAGTTGATGGTGTTCGTGGGTGGAGGTGGAGTTGGAGGTGGTGGTGGTGGTGGTGGTGAGAGTATATCTCGCGACTGGGGGAGGGGATTGTTTTTTTTTCTTTTGTTTTTTTTTTTTTTTTCTCTCACAGATTTGAAATGCTGAACTTGTTGGTGTTGTTGCTGTTGATGGTGGTGGTGGTTGTTGTTTGGTGGTAGTGGTTGTTGTTTGGTAGTGTTGAGCGTATCTTGGCTGGGGCAGGGGTTGGTTTTTTCCTTTTTTTTTTGTTTTTCTCACAGAAATTTGAAAGACTGAAATACCCTTAAACTTAACTGATTTGTTAACTTTGTTAGATGATATGGGGGAATCTGGGTAATTCAAAAAACACATGGGGGAGTTTGGGATTTATGCTTGAACTTATGGGGGAAAATGACTTTATCCCTGTTGAAAAATGTCAGGTGCAACGTCAAAACACTGGCACACAAACAAAAAAAAACCCTTAAATTGTATCTTTGCTCATTGATGATAACATGATTGTTCTTCGAATGACAATTCATGAGATGAAAATGCAGGAGAGGAACGATGAGGCTTCATCGAATTGGATGGAATGCTTGAGCTATCATTCTGATGTGTGTGAAGCTGTTGGGTGTTTGCAAACTGTGTTAATGGAGACTAGGCCAAGCGTGGTTTTGGGGATGTTAGCTATTTTGATGCTCAGTGTTCCCACGTCCTTCGCTTTTGTTTTGCATCACTTAATGGATCTAATACATTAAAGGGATCAATAATTGATGTCATATAAATTATCCTTAAAAGTGACAAGAAAATCTTTCACAACGATTATATTTGTCAAATGTTTGAAATCATTTTACGTACTTTGAAAAATAAGAGTATGTAATTTATAACTATTGCCAACGTCAATTTATATTTCGACGTAAATTTAAAACTAGACGCTTGTAAGACACCTTGTATTTCAACAATTAAATATCACAAATTATTTTAATCATGAAGTGGTTATTCAACCAACGCTATTGCCAAGCACACCACAACCACCATCATGTCTGGTACCTATACAAAGAACATAACAAAATAGAGAACTTTTACACTACCAAACCTTAAGCATTTATATAATATTTTATTTTTATATTTATATTGTTAGCATTAGTGAATGGAAAACCATTAATGTTGAGTAAAGGCCATTTACGAGCTTTCTTTCTATAGCCGTTTGGAGGCAATTATGTTGGTAACGCTTTAGTCTGCAACAGATCAGTTGAAGAATTTTGAAGACTAATTCATACCCACAATTATGCTACTTTATGTCAGTGTTCAAGATGGCATTAATGATTGGCAGGTTTCGTTTGCTTTTGATGGCTATATATATGTCGTGGCTCAAGCTTTGGAGGAGATATAGAGAAAACGACTTTATATGCATTTTGAGTTAGTTTTTCCTTTTAGCATTATACTAAGGAGAGAGTTTACCCATTTTCAATTCGCTAGTTTCTGTAATTAGGTGTGCTCCTATTATAAAAAGTGATATCATTGTATTTTGAGAGATTTGCACTGTTCAACCGTCAGTACCGTAGTAAAGCGTTAAAGTCTTAAAAAAATCGAGTATAACTTGAGTCTCAATACAGTTTGCATTTTAGTTAATTCTCTCATTCTGTAATTTTCTTTAAAATACGAATATTTGATTTTACTATGTTCTTATAACTTTTGTCTCTATTGTTTACTTATTCTCTGATATTCACACAAGAGCAATTTATTATTCTGTAATGGTGTCTTCAAGTTTTATCATATCTGAACTATGTTCAAGTCTATTTTCTTAATATTTTAATATTGCACGAGTCATATCTATGCCACTTTGCTTACATATATCACTAATGTATTCAAGTTTCATTAACTTGTAGTTTGTTATATAGTATTTTACTATTTATGTTAATTATTAATGTTATCAATTAACTTGTGTATTGTCTCGTTAATAATTAAATTAAGTTTTTTTAAAAAAATTAAGTTTAAATTTTATTTTTTTAATTATTAATCTAACTATCCAAGTAATATATATATTAGTATAATTATATATTAAAATTAAACTAATCACAAAAAAATGAGTTGGCTCAGCCCAGTCCAGCTCGCAACTCGTGATAGCGGGTTCGTGGGCTGAACTGGGTCCTATATTCTGATAAATAAGTTCAGCCCAACTTAACCCACTAAATATCTATACTAAGCAGGGCTCAGTTTTTTTAATACATGATTCGGTCGGGTTGGACCGAATTGGTCCATATACCAGCTCTAGGTAAAGAAATGATTATAATAGATGACGGAATGACCAAATAGTTAGCTACTCAACGAATTTCCAAAATAGACTAAAATAAACGATACCGAATGACAGACCACCAAAGGGGAATAAAAAATCCGATTATAGTCTAAGGATAATACACCATGCAAAGTATTGTTAATCAATCATCAAAGGAGGTTTTTACTAAAAAAAAAAAAAATCATCAAAGGAGGCCAATAAATTCAGAAATTAATGAATTGGAGATATTTAATAACTGATATATGAAACAAATGGAGTATCAAATAATTATAACGGAGTCAATAAATGGCTAGCAAATCAACAAATAAGAATTCAAAGTGTCAAGAAATAGTATACTAAGAAAGTTCAACTTACCTCATCTCCTGCTTTAAGTCATTCAATTCTTCTTCTCAAACCTACAACCTCAGGTTAACGTATTACTGCAAAGATAATAAATCAAATCAAGATCCCAGCCTTTCCCACCTCACTAAATATAGAACTAAGCCAAGACACCTCTAAAATGTCTATAGAATAAAGTTGAAGCAATTTTTTTTTTTTTTTTGCTGGGTAAGTAATCATTTCATTCCAACAAACTCAAAACGTTACAATGAACAAGTGAATGGATCATCTAGAACTAATGTTCCATTCTGTACACAAAACGCTATTTTCTAAGTTATCACGAAATTTACAATAAATACTAGCTTTTCCTCTAATATCCAAAATAACTTTCTCAATAATTTGTTATTCCGTGCTTGTTGCTGAATTTTAAATTATGTTGTTACGTTTAATCCAAACATGATAAACACAAGAACAAAATGAAACCCAAATAAGATCCGACTTCAGACTCTTCCTTCTACTTCTTCTCTCCAATCTGTTCACAATGTTGTCCCAGTCAAAGTTGAGATTGCCACATCTCAACTTCCTAGCACACTGCTGCCAAATTCTGTTCGTAAACGAACATTGGAAAAAGATGTGATCACGGCAATCGGTGCCCACAACACAAAACACACACTTCGCTTCGTTGACAACACCCCATTTCAATAATCTAATCTTTGTTGGAAGCCTGTTAAGACAAGCAAGCCAAGTGCAAAAACTCTGTCTCGGGATAACAATTCTATCCCAAATAAGGTTAGCCCATTTCATCTTCACGCCTAGTGCTCTGATTGCATTCCATGTTTTGAAGTTAGAGAACTCACTTGACTGATCCTTGGTCCACACAATCCGGTCTTGCCTTCCTTGGTTTGGTAAATCTGGGTTAAGATCAGCAATAAACTCCATTCCCCTAGGCCAATGCCATTGATTATCAATGATACAGTCATTAATTACTTTTTACTTGGTTTATAATAAACTCATTTAAATCCTTTTTGTTTCTGAATGCCTCGAATGAAATTTATAATACAAATTGTAAGATTTGAGTATGAACATATATTATGATTTTAAAGATCAGTCCAATTGTATATATATATATATTACTCCAGTTGAATATACTCATATTATACTATTATTTAATTATTAAGCATAGCATATCAATTGAATCATAAGAATTCATTTCTTATGTTTGAACTTTCTTTTCCTTTATCTTTTCTTTGTCTTATACATTCGTTGTCTTCTACAATTCCCATTTTGTATGCTTTATTCTCTATGCATCACGGCACACACACAATCCCAAGGCACCATTACATGGCACCTCTCACAAATACCACATATGCATTCATATATCACCCCACATTTCTCAACACCCTCACGGCACACTCTACACACACATGCACTTCTTATCCATAATATGCATACCCTATACACACCTAATGCACAAGACCACACACAACAGACACACACACGGTACACACATGTCACACACCACACCCTATATTTATAATTCTCTCTCGTTATTATTAAGATTCCACATAATTAGTTATTACACTTATATCCAGGAATTCATTCATGTGTTAACAACTTTCCACTTAAATCCAAAATAAATTGAGTTGATCATGTACTATCGCTTACACATATATATATTTATAATAACTATATATACAAATATACCTAAAACAAGACAAAGCTTGAAAGGGTTACTTCTCACCCGAATGAGGGCTGGCTGCTTACACGCCTTTTCTTCTCTCATCTTTTCTCTTTCTCTCTATCGATTTCTTTTTTTTTTTTTTGGTCTGACTTTTCTTTTTCTTTTTTTTCCTTTTGATTTGCAACGGTGGGTAGAAATCTTATCAGGGTTAGGTCTCTGCTAAATTACCAACTAATCCCACAAATAGTCCTAATCGAGATAAAACCCCAACTGATAAGTCTATGACTATAAAGTATTAGTTTTATTTCTCAGCTTATTTTAAATTGTACAAATAAATCTTCTTATTTTAAATTGTACAAATAAATTCTCTAAGTGACATAATTTTGATCTTAATTAAATTTAAATTAGTTTTATATTATTAGGTGCTAAAAACAATTTAACAAAAATCATTAATCGAATTTATTCGGAAAAGCAAATTTCATTTAAATATTAGTTTAATTTACTTACTTTTAACTCAATTTTGATCGGGTATCATGTTCTATAAGATTAACAATTTTAATAAACTCTAAATTACACTTTAAACTCAAATATACTAAAATGCAAATTAACAAATAACATTAACTAATCTTTCTCTAATTAATTATCAATTTATACTTCAGCTCGCTTATGCTAGGGGTGTTACAACAAATATATACTGGTTCATTTTGTCTGTCTGATACATGCTTGAATCCTTTCTTTTTGTTCCCAAAATAACAAAAAAATAAAAAATAAAAATAAAACCCCCACTTTTTTCAAATTTTTCCCTTGTGATAATTTGATTAAACCCAAATAATAAGATCTAAATTAGCTACCCAAATGCGTTTGTAATTGGCTTAAAGCTATCAAATCCAATGTTATTGTACATTATATCAAAGACAACCTTTGTCTATCAGGTGGTGGGTCCTTGGTGATAATTTTAGGAGAAGCTATTCTGTCTGTAAGACAGGCTAATCCACCTCTCACATGTGAGGAGGGTCCGTGGAGCCCACCCCCACACTAATTCGAATTAGCCCGTCTAGACGGATTAAAACATTTTTCTAATTTTAGAGTCTAGTTTTTTTAAGCAATATGTCAACATAAAATCTGATGACAAGACAATTATGATCCTTCCTTCTGGGAAGGGAGAAGGGGAATCCAGAAATTCTTTTAAATGGAAATTAAAATAAATAATTTTTTAATTATATGAGTATATTTTTTTAGTGGAATTAATTAATTTTTAAATAAAAAATACATAGATATCTAATTTTTTTGAACAAAATATATTGTATTTTTAACGTTTTTATAGGCCAATTAAAAATGCAGCCCCACCCCCATTTACATCCGCCACTTGAAGGGAGGCAAGTGCTATTCTAAGAAGAACCTTCTTCTTTAGAACTCTTTGCCAGGTCAAGTTGGCAACTGTACATATTTTCCCCATAATCGGTGCATATGGCTGAAGATATACGCGGGCTGAGGAACAAGTCAGGAAACTACAGATGGACCAAAAATTAATGTACATGTTGGATATATCGAATGACCATATCTTTTACTTATTATGGTTTTAAGATGATGATATTGATGTTGAAAAGAAAAAGAAAAAAGATGATGATATTTATGAGTTTGAAGGCCGGAGTTGTACTTTTCCGACATTCTAGAGTTTTTTGTACTCATTAAATTAAGAAGAAATTACATGAGTTCTGTGCAACAAATACGTGAAATTGTTAGAGAATATAATTGTTTCGTATACTTGTATGTTATTATGAAGTTAAGATCACTATATAAGATTTTAGGTTATTTCACAAAAAGTTGATTGAAAATAATAATTTTAAAAAAAAAGATTGGTTTTGAGATTGAATCTCATGTTTCTTAATATGAATGATATTCGAGTTGGGCTTGTTCCATGTGTTGCACGTTTCTCGCTGACTTTGTTTTTCCATTACAAAACTGCTTTGTGAATCCTTGTTGTCATACATGAAGGGGAGTATTAGATAATATAATTTTTTTCACATCGATAAATCATTAGTTTTAATATGAGATTTTGAACTACTGGATCTACAATCAATTGATAATAAAATAAAATCTCATAATTTTTAACACATACATGATTCCTTCTTTTTAAAACTCTATCCATGCAAAGGTACAGAATATTAAATCTACTCATTTAAATTATGATCTATGCAATCGAGCCATTTTATTTTTTTGTTCATATACTTAATAATCTATTCCAATTGTTCATTGTATGTTCCAGTCGTAACCAAGTACAACTCAATCTGTTTGGAAAAAGAATCTACTTCGAGAAGTCAACTAATATTTAATTTGAATGAGCCCAACAAGAAAAACTAACAAAGAATATAGATCTTCATCATCATTATATTAGTACTTTGAATTTCGCCTAATAATCCATCTTGATAGAGGAAAAGATAAAGAATAACACTTTCTTGGAAGACAATTATAGCACGTTACGAACATGTCGCTTTCATGGTGCACCAAACTGTAATTTCCCACGAATCCACCCGATGATGACAATTTATTTCAGAGTTAGTCTTCTATGATGTCACATCTCATTTATAAAAATGTATGTCACTTTTTTATTATACGGTTTCACATAAGGCTGTCTTATAGAAGAAATTTGTTTCAATTTGGAGGAATTTTGTCACAAAAAGTTGTCAAATCCGATGGTGAGTATATATGATAGTGACAAGTATTCATATATTTTTTTTATAACGTGAAAACTCAGCTAGTAGAATTATACTATTAGATTATTTAGAAAAATTTGACCATCAATTCGTAAACTCTCGGATGTAACGGTGTATACCACACATACACAGATTAGTTAAGAATAAAATTTTAAAATAGTAAAAAGTGTCAAATTTGTGATCTTATAAAAATAATTTTACCCTACTACAATTAAACCATACTTGTAAAATATATTCATATTTAGTGGGGGTTACGCTATGTTTTTCTTTGAGCCCCACATGTCTGTCAATGGTATCAAAGAAGCTTCCTTCCTCTGCCACTTCTTCAATCATTACGCGTTCCTTAGACACCATGTACCCTATCCCCGTGTGTGTATATATAGCATTCTCTTCATAACTTGTACTCGTCATTCGTTCATCGAACAATTACATAGAAACTTAGAACTTGTCCAGAAACAATGCAAACAACTTCCCTTCTTCAACACCCCACCCTCCTCCCACCTCCCTTGTTGAAAAATGCCAGGTGCAACGGCAAAACACTGGCGCACAAACAAAAAAGACCCTTAAATTGTATCTTTGCATTGAAAAGAGATCATGAACATGGTAAAGATCATTACAATGGTAGGCTCGTTGATGATAACATGATTGTTCTTCGAATGAGAATTCATGAGATGAAAATGCAGGAGAGGAACGATGAGGCTCCGTCGAATTGGATGGAATGGGAGAAGAGATGGTACTTGAGCTATGATTCTGATGTGTGTGAAGCAGTAGGGTTTTTGCAAACTGTGTTAATGGAGACTAGGCCAGGCGTGGTCTTAGGGATGTTAGCTATTTTGATGCTCAGTGTTCCCACGTCCTTCGCTTTTGTTTTGCATCACTTAATGGATTTTGTTCATTAAAGGGATAGTTGATGTATTATATTGCTAGTGTTTCTCCTGTATATCATATATATATATATATATATATATATATATATATATATATTGAAGTAAAATAAGTTTTATTAGTAGATACTAAGGGGTGCAGTACAAAAATTGTTTATATCAACTACATAAACTATCTAAATATTCTTGTCTACTATTTACATCGATTTTACAAGAACCATCAGCCAAGAACAAAGATCATAAATGAATGTTTTTTCAAAGAAGAAAGAGGCAGTTCCTCCCCTTCAAAAGTTCTTGAATTTCATTCATTCCACAAAGTTAATATAATGGTAATTTAGGACCGCATAGATAACTTTTTTCTTGTACTTGCAAGGTTTGATCTCACTCCATATTCTTATTCGTTACAATAAGGACTTTGAAACAATTATCAATACCCGTACGTAATATATTAGAGGTAATTCTCCACAGACATTTAGCCCTAGTACATTTAAGTAGTAAATGTTCTACCGACTCCATATCATTCTTGCATAGAAACACTATTGGCAACAATTTACCTTATTTTTTAGGGATTGTCCAATGTAAAATTCTTCTCCAAGCCATCTTCTAAGCAAAAAATGCAACTTTAGTTGGAGCACATGACTTCCGAATATCATTTTGCCACAAGCATGTCAGGTTTGGCTTTACCGACAAGATCTCTATAAGATGATTTCTCCGTGATCATCCCATTTTTAACCAAATTTTATTTTATTTTATACTCTCTCTTGAATAAGACCATAATTATTCAAGCGATCTAAAGAACTTAATAAGTTCCTGTTGGAAAATTTTATAAAGTATGGGTTTACATTAATTAATTATTTTATTGTCATAAAACGGATTTATGGGTAGTCCTGAGTGGTAAGCACATATGTGATCATAAGGTTATTGGGCTAAACATCTTGGTTATTAAAAATTCAGCTGGGTAGTTAAGTGTAGGCTACTAGTTTTATTGATACCCATAATAGGAGGGCCCAGTAGAACTCTTATTTGAGTTAGGTCCCCTCTATAATAATACTTGCACTATAAAAGGATTTTACACGTATGGTAGTGGAATCCATAGCTACTCTCATTGAAAGAACCCAGAAAGTTAGGGTATAAGAAAGAAGACTTAGTATGTTGTATTGTACAACGATTTAGGAAGCAAGACGACCCAAACATGTACGCGTATTCATCTTTTGAATTTGGTGTCCTAAATTCATATATGAATCCTAAAAATTATGCGATGTTGTAAATCAAAATTATGTAATAAATAAATTCAATAATTCCTCCATTTCTCAGTCATTAACCTCCCTTGTATAAGTCACTTTCCACCCAAAACTACCATATACTCATTACACATATGACCTAATTGAAATATATTTATCTTGATTCCAAAAAAAGAGAGTAGGGAAAAGATCCTTTAAAGAGATAGTAAGAGAAACATTTCATTTGTCAACCCAAAAGTAGATCCTCTCCCTGTCGCCCACACGAAAAATATATTATATGAACTAATGCCCATGAACTATCTCTTCTTCTATTTTGAGTATAAGTACTTATCTCACAATAGCAACAATAGTACCTGGAGTAATTATTTTACTAAACACGATTCCTAGAAAAATTTATCAAGATATATGAAAGAAAAAATTCAATAATAAGTAATAATGATCAAATTATTTGGATTAGATTTCTCTCAACCTGTACGTTGTATACTTTGAATTAGATTCTATTCTATATGTTGTATATTCAAATCATGTATAACCTAAGAAGTTTAAGCTTATCTGTCATTTTCTCCATATTGCCATACAAGATGTATTGTAAATATAAGAGCTATGTACAATTTCCAATTGAATATAAATTATTCCAGTTTTCATGGTATCAAAGCTAAAATGACTAAAGTTTTTTTTTTTTTTCCTTCCCCAGACACAACTCTCACTTATACACTATTTTGATCCTATCACTCAAGCCTACTACGCCATAGCCAATACTCCTTGAATACAATCCACCACTACAACTGGGTCTTCCTCCTCCCTTATGACGAAGGGAAGCCTATGACAGGTTTGTTACTACTTGCATAATTGCCCCTTTATCCAAGTTACGGGCGCATCAACGATATGACTAAAGGCCTCTACATCACTCGTTTCTCCTTAATGAGGTTTAAGCTCACTATCTTTGTTTCAGCTTTGCTTGTGGGGATATGATAGCAATCGAATTATTTGAATTAGATTCCTCTTAGTCTGTTGTATACTTTAGATTAGATTTTGTTGAGTTTTTGGCTCAAGTCTAAGCCTAAATCCATGTTGAATATAAGTAGAAGTTCAATGAGAGTAAAATAGGGTAATTCTAATCTTGGAGAGCAGGGGCGGAGTTAGGCCGGAGCCCTTGTCATTTTTTTTTTTTTAAGTTTTTGTAGTATAGTTAAAAAAAAGTTATTATCGTGAAAAAAATATATGTATTATCGTTAAAAATAAATTAACGGTCTCCCCTATTTTTTTTCTCTTGTCATCAATGTTCTTATTTGAATCTTGGTCCTCCTAATTCTAAATCCTGGCTCTGCCCTTATTGGAGAGATTAGCATTCAATTCTTATAAATATGAATTTCTAACTTAAAATTTCTTGCCAGGAGAGGCAACATCCCAGGAGGGTGTTGGACGTGAGATGAGTGTTTAGAGTTTTCCAAGCTTTTTCTATAAAAAAAAAAAAAAATTGATTTGAGAAGGGTTTAGACTTTAGCCGTGTATAAGTCTTGTGAGTGAGGATTTAAATTTTTTCGTACATAACGCCATGTGTATGTGCGTGTGAGGGAGGTCCGTTGGATTATAGCTATTATTACTAAATAATGGATTTCTCAATTTTGAATTATTGGTGTAGCTAGATGACCGTACTACGTTAAAAATATTTTCTAATTTGTATGTCATCATTTTCTAACAAAGTGGTATCATAGCATATGAGGACTGAACACGGTGAATGGATAAGTTTTGGGTGTTGTAGTCACTGTCATTGTAGGGGAATAGTAACAAGAAAAAAGAAAATTGCAGATCCGCGGCGTGACGAGTGGAGCATGATGGGATCGGAGATGTAACTCGCCATGTATTGGAGAAGGCCGGAGATAGGGATTGAGTGTGACGCGACCATGGAAAACTTGGTAAGCTTGTCTATTGTGACTCAAATTTGAGATGATTTGATCAAGCTGAGGGAGCTCATCCTATGTGATTAACGTGTAGTGATTATGTGAGCTCACTTTGCTCAGAACTTTGACTGCTTTGACCAATGGTTTAGTGCATTGACCGACGGTATTTCTGGGGTTTTTCGACGTTCTGAATTTAATTTTGCATTCCGTTGTACTATATTTGTGGGGTTCTTCTTCTATGAGGCATGTGACAAATTTGTCACATGCATATCGACAAAAAGTAATTCAATTAGTTGATAAATTTTAACCAATTGTCATAAGTGGAGACACTATAGTAATTTATTTAAAACTCTGTAAGGCCAAATTAGTAAAAAGAAAATTTTCAGACATTCTGATATAACATATCTACACGATACAGACTAATGTAAATTAATTTTATAAAATAACAACTTAACATGTAACTGTGACAGATTTACCACATGTCTCATAGAAGAATTTTTCATATTTGTGATGTATCTTACTGAGCTAAGAATTATTGTGCTAGGTGCTTTCGTCTTGCAGTAAATTTGAAGCATTGAGGGACGTTTGCACATCTACATTAGCACATGTAGCCAACTAGTAATTGAGAGTTGTAAAGTGTAAAATGTTTCTTTGATTTGCACAACATGATGTTGCATAATGGACTTTGACCCACTTATGAAATTTTCATTGTTTAGTAAAACTTTTTGCTCGCTAATTTAGCAAAAAAAAAATCACAAACCGTTGAGTTTACATAATATATATATAACCAAATATCTTGCATAATAATGTATTAGTTCGATTCTATAATGATTCATTTAGTCTTGATATTTTTGAATTTTATATTCATTTTAAATTGCTGTAACTTTTTCTTGTAAAATTTCATGTAATTCTTAGTTGGTACAACCCTTTACTGATTACAATTCTACATCCCGAATAATATTTTATATCACTTTTCACCCTTTTATATTTTTTACATTTACATAATTTTAACATGAAATTGGCTTAAAAACCATTGTCGTTTTTCAACTATCAACCCACAACTTTCAGATATTACAATTTGGCCCTATTGAGTTATCTCGACAGATCTAATAGTTGTCCTGATATGTACAACAGCCACCCAAGCACATCCAATAATTGTTTGAGCTAACTTTACAATTAATTAATAAAAGTGCAAAGACTAAAAAGCAACAAGCCAAATCGTTCTAAATTAAAGCCTTACCCTTTAAACACAATACCAAGCCTGCCTAACAACAGATGCTCAATGGACAAAGGAAACAAGAGATGCTGAAGGGTTTGAAAGAAATTTCTTTATTTATTTTTCCTGAAAGATTCTATTAAGCCTTTTTTTTTTTTTTCTATAGTTGAGCACGTCGACGAAAGTCATCCAACAACAAAGTAAGCTTCTGAAAACAATCTTGTAGGTGTTTATGCGTTGACAGCCAATGTCCAAATGCAATGGCTTATCCATCATCTAAAAAATGAAAAAAAAAAAAAAAACCATTGAATTTTGAAAAGCACACCGTATATGAATAATTAGTCATGTTAATGATATAATAATACTGAGATGATAAGGAATTAAGAATAAAAAATACGCCGTCCTCAAAATGTCGAACCAATCCAAACCGTCACATCCATGTAGAATCTTCAGCAACTGTAACATGTCAAGATTTTCTTGCTTGCCTCAAACGGCACAATCACCTAAACAATTAGTTCCGTAAATCTTGTGTAACGACTCCACATTAAGCCCAATGCCCAAGAAGAAGCATAAGACTAGTTGCAAGCCCAAATATTGGTGCGATTACTTGTCGAGTTAGTTTGTACTTGTGAGATGCATGTGTGAGGAAAGGCATATAACCGATGATGGCCTTAGAGAGTAAAAAAAGAGAAAAAGAATACACTTTATCACTTTTGCTATTTTCTTCTTATTTACTTTTCTGTGCAATTTTTCTTTATTTGTTTACTGCAAGCAAACAATTCAGTTATTGTTCTTCTTTTTGGTGTGTTACCCTCTCCCTAAAATCCAAAACCATAAAAAAAATAAAAAATAAAAAAGGAAAGAGCTACTATCGAGTCAGTGTTTATGTGGACGTCGGCTCTTAATTTAAAGGGAGTGAATGTAATGATCCCACATCGGAATCTCACTCTCACAAAGGGTGCTTCTTAAGTACAAGGTGTTCTCCCACCTAACAGACTAGTCTTTTCGGATGGGCTATTCCTTTGGGCTTAAGTTGTTACATTCTTAGACTTATTTTGTTACATTGGTGCTTTCGTTGAGAGTAGCCTCCATGACGAGTAAACTATAGCTAGATTAAGGTGTGATAAGTGCTACACTGAATACTGATAGGTGGGTGCAGTTGCAAAAAAAAAAAAGGCTACCGTCGAGTCAGTGTCAATAGGCTAGCCCAACTTAGACGTCGGCTCTTAATTTAAGGGGGGTGGAATGTAATAATCCCACATCAGAATCTTACTCTCACAAGGGGTGCTTCTTAAGTACAAGGGGTTCTTCTTAAGTACAAGGGGTTCTCCCACATAACAGACTAGTCTTTTGGGATGGGCTCTTCTTTTGAGCTTAAGTTGTTATATTTTTTAGCTTATTTTGTTATATATTGATGCATTAAATACTTTAAAATTTTATGAATAGCTAAAGGTTTTAAAATCACTTAATTAGCCCGATAGTCTTACTAATTTTGGTTTTTAAAACTACCTTAGTCTTTACTTATTTTAGTCTGTAAAGCCATCATAGCTCCCTTTGGTTTGATATAATATTCAGCTAAATGCAGCCCGACCATGTAAGTCTTTTACTTAAATCAACTTTTTATAACAATAATATCATCTCTTAATTCATTCAAAAAAAACAATTTTAATCTTAACACACACATCTGCACAATAATAATATTTGTAAACTCTCAAAATTTACAATTAAAATCACAGACGACCTAAATTGGAAGCCTCACGATACTCTTTTTGTTGGAAGGCCCTAGCAAGTTGTGACTCTCAATAGTTCCCATACTACTGGGGCCGGGGCTGAGTGCGTAGGGTACGAGTAGTGTTTAGGGTGAGATGTCTCTGACTTTTGAATCGCGACTTTTTCCATTTAATAGCCTGAGCTCGAGGCAATTATTCCGGAGGGACAGACGTCGATGATGGGGCGGTGAATTAGCATCTCTTGATATGCTCATCTCTGGTCCTGGGATCGCACTGTCTGTCACCTTCCTTTCTTGAGATAATGTAACTGTTACCTTAATTGTGAGGCAACAAATTTTGACATCTCGATGGGCTTTCATGCTCTACCTTAGTCCTCGTGACTAGACTAGTTCTCATTATTAAAATGTATCTTTCTTTAAACAAAGAAATTAGGCAGAAAAAGATTAAAAAAATCTCTCTGTTCCTAATCTTCCTGTAACTAGATCCTTTTTATATAACATCCTTAATGAGAAAGAAAGGTAGGAGAATTGGCTGAATTAACTCCTTTTTTTATTTTATTTTTAATCCACGCGTAAATTTTGGAATACAAATATGTCACTGTCCTGAGAATCCTACAGCAATGGTTCATGTTCTTGATTATAAATTAATCCTGCCTTTTAGAAACAATACAAATATGTCACTATCTTGATGTCACAACCGCGACTTTAAAATCTGGAATACGCGCAAAATGGTTTGTCTGCTATCAGTTGAGACGCGGTTTTGTTACATCCCTTTCTGCCTAATATATGAAGGCTATTATAATATATTAAAGTATAAATATTTTTATTATCGGTCCCTTGATTTTAGAAAAAATAACAATGATCCCCCTAACTTTAGAAAACGTGTCTTTTAATCCTTTACGTTTATAAAATAGGTTGCCGTTAGTCGCGTTTTCCGTAAATTTTTTGTTATTAATTGCATATAAACTGCATGTGTCATGTCAAATTGGTAAAAAATTAATAGTTAAAAATAAATTAAAAATGGGTGGATTTATACTGTTCAACTTTAGTTAATTAACGAATGAAAATATTCAATTGTGAAATTAAGGTATTGAATATTGTCATTTTTTAATATTAAGAGACCAAAAAAATATTTACCTATATTTAAGACCAGCATAAGCCACCACCTTTCTCTAAGCCTCCTATCTATAAATACATGACTTCATTAATCATATAGCCATCATTACTCAAACCCCTTTTAGCAAAAGAAGCAAAAACAAGTATTATATATTACCCAACAATGGCATCGACCTCTTTCCTTTGTTCACCAATTCTTCCACGGAAACCATTTTCAAGTGGTAGAAGGGATGCAATCAAGCAGAGAAGAAGAAAATGTTCGACAACAACATTTGCAATCAGAAGAGATGATCAAGCACATGAAGAGAACTATAGTAGGAGGCTTGTGGACGAGAATATGATAGTTCTTCGCAAGAGGATTCATGAAATGAAGATGATAGAGAGAAACTATGAGCCACCTGCAGAGTGGATGGATTGGGAGAAGAATTATTATGCGAGGTATGACTCAATTATATGTGAAGCAATGGGGTTTTTGCAATCCCAACTGATGAATACTAGGCCTAGTTTAGCTTTGGGTATGATTGTACTGATCACATTGAGTGTTCCAACTTCAACGGCTATGGTGATGTTTCAGTTGATGGAGTTAACCAAGGGTGTTTTAGCTGGAATTCATCTCAGCTAAATCCTCCTTATTTATAAAATCTGAGCAGATATGAATAAAAAATTAACAAATTATTGTATTTGTATATATTGGATCTTGTTAAGAGATGTAGAGTGTATTATCGGGAAAGAAAAAGTAACTACAAGCTTTTTCAGCTAATTAGACGTTAAAAATACACGAGTGAAGATCCCTACTATAATCGTTACATGTATGATACTCAATATATATAGTTGATGCAACTATGTGGCTCATATCGCCATTGCTATCTTAATTTCCGAGTTAATTTGGTTTTCGTTTAAGATGAAAACAGCACTGATCTGTTTAGACGTGAATGCGAAATATGATGGAATATATATAGTTGAAAATATAAGCCATGGTTTGTTGCATCGCTGTTATTGGCTTAAAACTATGCTGGGTCAAGGTGTATCATAACTGTTGGAAAATGTCTCACTTTGATCAGATCAAAGGAGTCCAGATTATGTTAAACAACGTTTGTTGTGAATAGATTATGCTGACAGGCGTCCAATTTATGTTTAACAACGTTTCTTGTGAATAGTTACCCCATATTAATAAAATAACGTTGGTAGCCACCACCACTTAATCAACCTCTATTTATGTTCGTATTTTTCGTGCCTCTGAAAGCTGTATTAGTCACCATCGTTTATTTACAAGTTTTTTGTGGCGGCTCCGAAAACTACGTTAATTTTACTTTCGTGTTCTTTGTGACTCCTTTGATTACTCAACTCTCGTTTGCTTTCATCACTGTTCTCCTACGTACTGACATCTACTTTGGCCAATGCTGCATTGACAACTCAAGTTACTTTCTATTCGCCCTACTTAAGTTTGAAGGGATTGTTAAAGTATATTCAGAGTTTTAATATAATTCCTTATGTCATTATACTAATTTAAGTAATATTTAAGTTGATTTTCTGAGTGGATTAGGTTTCAGGTTTGCTTATTAGATTATGTTTCTAACTAGTCTAATTTTATATTCTTGATCACTAAGTTATAAGGTCTATAAATAGGCAGCACTCTCATATTGTATTTTCAACACTAAGATTTCAAGATGTAGTCATTATCTCTTTATCTCTTCTAGAGCCACAGTTGATGGTGGCTTCTAAGGTTTTCATACATATATTTTCTTTCCAGATTTTCTCTTTTCTTTTTCTTTCAACAAAACAATCAGACACAACTATAGATTAAAAAGTATTGTAAAGGGACACAATCCTTTCACATCCTTTCGATGAAGAGAAATGTTCAATATTTTTTTTTTCATCACCTATTTATTAATTATTATTAAAAATAATAATAATTATTATTATTATTATAAAAATAAAAATAAAATCAAAAACTAAAAATAAAATAAAATAAAATAAAAATAAAAGTAATAATAATAATAATCAATAAAATTAAAATAACAAAATAATAATAATAAATAATAATATTGATTGAAAAAAAAATAAAAATAAAAAAAAAAAAAAAAAATAAAAATACAAAATTGAATAAAATGACTATTTTTATTATTATTATTGTTAGTAATAATTATAATAATAAGAATAACATTAATAATAATAATAATAATAATAATAATAATAATAATAATAATAATAATAATAATAATAATAATAATAAGGATAAAAATAATAATAATAATAATAAAAGGAGAATCCTGTCATATTATATAAGGCATTCACATTACTATTCTCCATTCCTAGAACATACCGAACATGTCATTCGCATTCTCAAGTTTATTCCATTCCCAGTTTCATTTCATTCCTTAGCTCATTTCATTCTTGTCCAAATCAATTCCAGTATACCAATCACTACCTTAGGTAGCGATTGGTACACATGAATATGGTTGGGAATGGAATAACATTCCGAACTCTAGCCCTGATTCTCATGCTTGTTATGAGGGAATGAACTTGAGAATCCTATTCCTCCATAAATGGGATTAGCCATTTCAAATTTTCAAAGCAAACACATAGAATTACCCCATTTTCATGTGCTTGGGAATTGACTTATTTCTAAAATAACTAATATATCCCCATAAAAATATAATTTTTGTATATAGTTTCTTTTGTAATAATAATAATAATAATAATAATAATAATAAATTAAAATAATAATAATAATTATTATTATTATTATAAAATTGGTAATAAAAAATAGAGATAATAAAAATGAAAAATAAAAATAAAAATATTATTATTATTATAAAAATGGTAAAAAAAATAACAATAATAAATATGAAAAATAAAAATAAAAATAAACTAACAATAATAATAATTAACTAATAATAAAAAATAATAATAATAAAATAATAATAATGATAATATAAAATTAATAAATAATAAGAATAAGAATAATAAAAATTATAAAAAGAATAAAAAATTAATAATAATAAGAAAAATAAAATAACAACAACAATAATAATAATAATAATAATTAATAAAATAATAATAAAAATAATAATAATTGTTATTATTGTTTATTATTAATATAACAATAATAATAATAATATTAATAACAAAAATAATAAAAATAGATAATAATACTTATTATTATCATAATAATAAATAATAATAATAATAGAGATAAAAATAATAAAAATAAAAATAAAAATAAAAATAATAAATAATAAATAATAAAAGGGCAACCATATCATATTATACAAGTGATTTCCATTACTACATTTGTATACTAATTACCAAACATGGGTTTGGAAATCAATATATCAATTCATATATTTATTAGTAGAGCATACCAAATATGTAATTTCCATTTCCAAGTTCATTCTATTCTCAATTTCATTCCATTCCTTAGCTCATTCTATTTCTGTCTAAATTCATTCCAATGTACCAATCGCTAGCGATAAGTACACTGGAAATTAAAGGTTCCATTTTCCAACCCTATTATGATTCTCAGATTTGGTGTAAAATAATGAACTTAGAAATCTCATTTCCAAGGTAATCTTATTGCTCCATATATGGGATTAGCCATTGCAGAGCAAACACATGGGATTAGTCTATTGCCGTGTGCTTGGAAATAAACTTATTTCTCAAATGACTAACATACCCCATAAAAACATAACTTTTATATATAGTTTCTTTTGCAATAATAATAATTATTATAAATAATATAATTAATAATAATAATAGTAATAATAAAAATTAATAAAAATAATAATTACTATTATAAAAATAAAAAATAATAATAATCACAACAAAAATAATAAAAATAAAAATAAAAATAATTATTAATAATAAATAAAAATAAAAATAATAAAAATTAAAACAATAATAATAATAATAATATAATTATAATAAGTATAATGATAATAATAGTAACAACTTAATAATAATAATAATAATAATTGTTATTATTTTTGTTTGTTTTATATTATTATTATTATTATTATTATTATTATTATTATTATTATTATTATTATTATTATTATTACTATCATTATTATTATGTTTATTCTTATTTTTAATACTACAATAATAAAAATATATTTTTATCATATTATATAAGTCATTCTCACTAATACTCTTATATACTAACTATCGAACATGGGTTTGGAATCAATATATTCATTCTATCTTCATTCTTAGAGTATACCAAGTATGTCATTCTCATTCTCAAGTTTATTCTATTGTTTAGTTGATCTCATTCTTATCCAAATTTATTCCAATATACCAATGGCTACCTTAGTAATTTTCTAAAATGACAAGCACAGAAACAATGTTGAAAACCCACAATTAAAACGACCCTATGGCTTTGTGTATTTTTTAGAGATCTTATTTTTCCTTCTTCTTTGCTTTTAGGTACACATTCCTTGTTCGGCTTCAAACAACATTCTTTTCATGTATTTAAACAATAAAAGCAAATCTTGATCCATGGAGTCCCCATAAGGTAAGAAGAACTTCAACTTGTTTGATGCTTCTTCGGCCAAATACGATATACAAGTGGGATCTGCACTATGAGCAAGCTGTGCGAAAAAACTGCTTCTTTTTTTCGGTTCCAAAACAACTTGGACGAAATAGGGTTCTACCAGGAAACCATAGATTTTTGAATTTTTGTCATTGGTTATTGGTTGAGCCACTGGAATGGAATGAGATAAGAATATATGGAGATTTTTCATCTCCACTTACTTGTAATGGATTTCTCTTCTGTAGAAGACTTCTTCTGAATGGCATAATTGTCCGATAATATGTTTCTCGATCTTCA
The DNA here is from genome assembly GCA_037974665.1 of Ehretia macrophylla. Classification (NCBI taxonomy): domain Eukaryota; kingdom Viridiplantae; phylum Streptophyta; class Magnoliopsida; order Boraginales; family Ehretiaceae; genus Ehretia; species Ehretia macrophylla. The sequence continues at coordinate 16,340,434 of CM075783.1, forward strand.
AAGCAAACTGACTCCTCCTATTCCTCCTCCTTTAGGATAGGATCATAGTTGGTCATTCTTTCACTAATAATCTCACCATTTTCTAGTAATTTGCGGCTTTAAATACATTATTTTCATGTATTTAAACAATACATGTTTGCATGAGAATGCTTATTTCTCAAGTTTGTCAATATGGACAACTATTTACGTACAGATTCTACCCGGCCAAATTAGAAAGAGTCAAAAAGTCAAGTTCCATGTAATTTGGACTCACGCGCGATTAGCGAGTTTGATTTCTCTAGGAATAAATTATTTGTCATGCGATTTCTTTTCTCCCCAGAAGATGATATTTCTGCCATTTTAGTGATATGGAATCATCGGAATTGTATTCTGCAGTGTATCGTTGTTGAGATGCGGATACGTAACATAAAGCAATGAAAACAACACAAGATTTACAACATTTACAGGCTTATCTTGGCTATTGTTAGACAAAAAAATCGTTTTTACTGTAGGTTCAAAAATTATGATTTGAATAGAAAAATCTTTGCAAAGTGAAAGTTGATTTTTTGCTAGATTAGATGCAAGGGTCTTAACCCTTTGTTTTTGTAATCGTTTGTCGAGAATTGTTGATATGAAATTCACTTGCTTGCATAGCAAAAAAAACAGCACAAAATTTATTGTGGTTCATTCACTTCTGACCTTTATCCACATCGATGTCAGTCTAGGATAAACAACTATTACTTAATAATGTTTACAATGACCCTCACACTCACAGCCACCCCTCTGCTTTAGTTCACTCTCTTAGCAAAGTACAACGAGCAATTTGAGGTACCTAATTAAAAGCTAAAATACCTTATTTATTGAGAACAAATACTTGCCCTATATATAACACAAGTATATATTCTTCTTTAATTCCCAAATTACTTCCACTTAAATTAGGGCTCTAGCTTGTCTGATTATGGGTTTGGAATTTATACCTGAAGCCACAACACAACCACCTTTTAGGATAATCCACTATCACTTACAACTTTTGAATAGATAAAACACTATAGAGAAAATCCTTTCTGATGCTCACAGTCAGGGGTAGAGTCAGGAATTTTAGTCAGTGGGGGCTAAAATTCATAATTTTTAAACTATATGAGTACTTTTTTTTCAGTGAGGGCTAATTAATTTTTTTAACTAAAAATACATAAATAACTATTTTTTTTTCAAAAAATACATAGAAATTTTAACATTTTTATGAGTTAGTGGGGGTTAAAATCTATAATTTTTAAACTATACGAGTACTTTTATGTTTTCAGTGGGGGCTAATTAATTTTTTTTAACTAAAAATACATAAATATCTAATTTTTTAAAAAAAAATACATAAAAATTTTAACATTTTTATGGATCAGTGGGGGCTACACTGGCCCATATGTGCCTCCACCAGTGCTCACAGCTGTCCTGCTATTTCGGTACACTTCTCTTAGATTCGATATACATACTTATTTGAGATATCTAACTCCAAGTTAAAACACTTCAATTGATGGTTGGGTTCTATCGAATTCAACCCATAATTAATCTATTCCAACTGAATTTCCCAACTTATATAAAAAGAAAAAATATTAGTCCTATAACAAAAGTATTTTTTTTAAAAAAAAAATTACCTCTACTTCAAGTAAAACTCTAGTTTGCCTCAACATGTATTTGGACTTATAGTCGAGCCACAACCACAATCACAATCATTTGGTAGAGTCGAACATAATTTGACATGAAAGACACTTTCATCATCACTCCCGTGATCTTCCTTGTCGAGAATCTAAGGTTCATGGCACTTGGCAGAAGATAATACAAAACTAAAAGTTTGATGGCCGATGGTAGACCTAATTCAACGGTTTTATTATGTGATTGGACTTTGTTAAAGGACTATCACGCGTCGAATAAAACAATACTATAGATAGCTTTATATGATTGGTATTCGTTCGAATATTTTAAATCCTGCTACTTTATATGTTATGAGTTTTTCATAAAATTATTCAATTTACTATTAGGTAATATAATTAGTCATATTTTATTTTATCCAAGAGAATTGTCTATTGGACTACTTTCCCAACGATTATAATTACGTGGGTGTACCATTTATCCTAGGGTGCTTCTTTGCCACTTTATTCTTTTTTTAATTCAGTAATTTTTCAATTTTTTTTTCTGAATAAGAAAGTGTAAGATTTCATTCAACTAAGCAAAAATTATCACAAAGCCATTTACATGTATAATGTCATATATAAAAAGCGATCTTGAAACCTAATATATAATTTCATAGAGAATCCAGATATTACAAAGATCTCTATTTTTTTTTTTTTTTTTTTTTTGGTCGGGAACAATAAATATATTGCAATAAAAGAGAAATACAAAAGTTTCACCCTACACCGGTTGGGTGAATGTCCGAGTACAACAAGTTGTAAAGATGGTTGGGAACATTTGCGATCCAATCCAAAGGCAAGTTATCTTTTAAGAAACATTTAGCGACCCAATCGGTCACCTTGTTAGCGGATCTCCTAATGCACGATAACCTGATGGCTGGGCTATCAGCAACAATCTTTCGGATGTCCTCCAATACTGGTCTTGCCCTCCAAGGAGCAAGTTTCGGAGAATCGATTGCTTTGAGAACTGCTTCAGCATCACTTTCAATAGTGATGAAAGGAAGGGGAGACTGCGAGGCGAAGAGACAGGCACTGCGACAGGCGACAGCTTCTGCTTCGAACGCGGACTCACACCTCAGGGAGATAACTTGACCGTGAATTAAATTTCCATGCCAGTCCCGACATGTGAAAGCACAGCTTGCTTTGTTAGACTTTTGGATGAATGATGCATCAACATTGATCTTGAACAGGTTCAATGGTGGTGGCGTCCAGGCGATGGGGGTGACGATTTCATCATGAATTTGGCTGGTTCTCATGTTTCTAGGTTGATCATGAGATTTTTCAGCTTCCAAAATGCTGAGACGTGTTTTGGTGATGGCCCGCTCCAGGTTGATAAGTCTGTTCTCTATGCAAGCTGAGCTTCTTTCCTTCCAAACCTGCCAACAACAAAAGGCGATAAGATCAAAAGCTTCGTTCTTACCATAACCTGCATTCGCGCATCGGTTAGTCATGGATAAGAGCCAGTCTCCAAATCTAGTAATGAGGTTTGGGTTAATAGCACATTGGAGGATTGAGGCACACCAGAATCTTCTTGTCCATGGGCAGATAAGGATGAGATGTTCAACAGTTTCCACACTTGTGTTGCAAATGGTGCAGACTGGAGAGTCTTTGCATTTTCTTTTGAAGAGGTTTTCCAAGGTCGGGAGTGCATTGTTACATGCTTTCCAAAGAAAAATTTTGATCTTGGGAGGGATCTTAGCATTCCAAATGAGTTTGCAAATTGTGCATGGTAACGGGTTGGATGGACCGGCCACGGCGTTAGACAGCATCTGTGATTCGTCTTGAATTGATCGAGCAATGTGATATCCTGTTTTAACTGAGTAGGATCCATTTTTTGTGAGAGGCCAGACAAGCTTATCCAACACGACTGAGAAGGGGAGGATAATAGAGTTGATATTATTTGCAATCCGAGAAGGGAAGATCGAGTGGAGCTTGGTGGTATTCCATTTATTCAAATGACCATCCATGAGGTCGTGGACAGTAGTGACTGAATTGGTCCGGAACTGAGAGAGGTCCGTGTTGGGGACCCAGGGGTCATCCCAAACTTTCACCTTCCTGCCATTTCCAATAGACCAGACAGCCCTTGATTTGATCAAGTCTCTTCCTTTCAGGATACTATTCCAAACCCAAGATGATTGATTTTTCTTCTTGACATTCCAAAATGAGTCCTTGGAACAGTAAATGTTATGCTGGATGTTGTTGGCAAGGATGTCAGGCTCGGTAAACATTTTCCATGCTTGTTTGGCAATGAGAGCTTGGTTGAAGCAGTAGAGATCCTTGAAGCCCATTCCTCCAGTAGCTTTATCCTTGGTTAAAGTTTTCCAATTGATCCAATGTATACCCTTTCTTCCATCTTTTTTCCACCAGAAGTCAGCTGCTAATGCTTCCAGTTTTTTGCAGAAGGATTTTGGAAAGAGGATTGAGGACATAACATAGGAGGGGACCGCTTGAAAGACTGCTTTAAGGAGGATATCTTTCCCTCCTTCCGACAGAAGAAGATTTTTCCACCCATCCAATTTGTGAATACATTTTTCGTGGACCCAATTCAACGCTGATGTTTTTGATCTTTCCCAATCTGATGGTAGTCCAAGATAGGTTCCAATCTTGTTTGAGCGTTTTATCCGGAGAAGCTCTGCAATTCCTTTTTTCAATCCTTCAGGAGTGTTCTGACTAAAAACGATCAGTGATTTGTTGAGGTTCAGACATTGTCCTGAAACAAAGCAGTACCTGTACAGGATCTCCTGAACAATAATTGCCTCATGATAGTTGGCTTCGAAAAAGAAGATTGAGTCATCAGCAAACAGGAGGTGAGTCAAAGGGGGGCAATTCCTCGTAATTTTATATCCCTTGAGGAGTCCATTACTAAGGTAATTGTCAAACAAAGAAGAGAGAGCTTGAGTTGTGATGGCGAAGAGGTAAGGAGACATGGGGTCCCCTTGCCTAATGCCTCTTGACGGGGTGAAAGGCTCAAGTGGCAAGCCATTGACAAGAATAGATAATGAGACTGATGAAACACATTCCATGATCCATCTGACCCATAAGGGATGAAAACCAAGTTTAGTGAGAATGCCTTCCAAGAAATCCCATTCAATCCTGTCATAGGCTTTGCTCATGTCAGCCTTAAGGATGACATGCCCTTTTTTGGATTTCTTCTTTTTATGGAGCCAGTAAGATGCTTCCTGGGCAATAATAGTGTTATCTTGGATAGATCTACCAGGGATGAATGCGGACTGTGTGGGGGCAACAATTTTGTTCATCAGAGGTTGGAGTCGATTGACCATCACTTTAGCCAAAATTTTGTAAATAAAGTTGCAACAGCTGATTGGGCGAAATTCTGACATTTTTTTAGGGTGTTTAACTTTGGGAATCAGAGTGATGGATGTTTGGTTGATGGCTTTGAGGTGAGACTCTCCCCTTTGAAAAGCTTGGAATGCCTGGACGATGTCTTCGGCGATGACGGGCCAAAAGGAGTGGAAAAGAAGACCATTGAAACCATCTGGTCCAGGGGCCTTGGTGGCTCTCAGATCTTTGGTAGCAGTCCAAATTTCTTCACGAGTGAAGGGTTTCAAAAGGAGAGTGTTATCCTCGTCCGTGACAACCGGGCTGATGCAATCGAGGACCGGTTGAAGGTTCCTTTGACCGACTGTTTTAAAGATATCGGAGAAGTAGGATTTGATTTCGCTCCGTATAGTCTTTTGGTTATCTGTCCATGATTCATCGTCCAATTGGAGTCTGAGGATCTTGTTCTGGGTGCGTCTCAAACGAGCGGTTGAGTGAAAAAACTTGGTGTTCTTATCGCCTGCTTTGAGCCATTTAAGGCGTGATCTAGCAGCCCAATACTGTTCCTCACGATTCCATAGGTCGTCGATCTCAAGGGTGATTCTTTTGAATTCTTTGAAATTGAAGTCCGCCATGGGTCCCATTGTCAAATTCTCCAGTTTTGTTTTGAGGAGAGCAATTTGCTTTTTATTGTTGCCAAACACCCTCTTACTCCATTCTTTAAGTTTATCTTTACAGAACCAAAGCTTTTTGCAAACTTTCCTGATTTTTCCACCGCCAATTGGGCGGTTCCATGAGTTGGTGATAATTTCCTCACAATCTGGGTTATCGAGCCAATAGGACTCAAAGTGAAATCTTTTGGGCCCAATAGATGAAGTTAATTGATCAAGGGAAAGAATCAGGGGCGCATGGTCTGAGCCCACAGGGGGGAGGACTGCGACCCATGTTTCATGGAAGAGCTGCATCCATTGGCTATTTGGAAGGGCTCTATCAAGGCTTTGAAGAATCAGATGGTCATCCTCCCTTTTGTTCATCCATGTAAAGGAGGATCCCTTTGCAGGGATTTCGGCGAGATTGGCATTGCTAATTCGGCCATTGAATTCCAGAATATCTTTCATTTGCTTTTGATTGCCTCCAAATTTTTCCTCTTGGCTTCGGATGCAGTTAAAGTCTCCAATAAAGAGATGGGGGATATCCGAGGATTCCTGAGTTGATGTAATATACCTCCAGAGAATTTCCATATCACAAGCATTGGGAAATGCATAAATAAGAGAAAGATGCCAGAAAATAGAATCATCAAAATCAATCTTAATGCAAGCGTGCTGATAATCAAAACTTATAACTTCTGCATTCAAATTCTTGGAACAAAAGATGGCGAGACCACCTGATAGGCCAGATGGCTCAACATAAATGACAATACTGAAATTTAAAATCCTAGCTACGCGCTGTAATTTATTTTTGCGCATTTTTGTTTCAGACAAGCAAACAAAATCGGGTCTTTCATGGGACACAATATCCCGAAGGTTTCGAATTGTCAGGGGAGGACCCAACCCTTGACAATTCCATGCCATAATCTTCATTTGTTCTCTTGGGGCTATTTTAGGACAGCGCCCTGAACCTTTTCATTTGGGGATACATTGGGTAAATTAATGGTGTTACCTGCACCTTTGATTCTTTTGTTCTTGTTGCTTGGTTCCAGCTTGAACTCGCTGGCAATGGGGTTGATGCTGTGAAGGATTGGGATTTCCACCAGATCTGCATTCTTGGGTTCATGTGTGGTGTTCCTGGGATATTCCTTAGGTGTATCAACAACAGTGATGGTTGACGCTTTCCTTTTGCCACTTATTGACTTGCTTAGTAGAGGATAGTTGCTGGCAACGTCTTGTTGTTGTATCAAGCTGCCAACTTCATCAGTTGAAATAACAGACTGAGTAGCTGAAGATATTGAGAGAACCTTATCACGTGGTCTGTCAATTTCCTTTTGATGGGTGTTTCCCTGGCTGTTGTGGTTCTCGGGAGCACTTTCTTCTTCTTTTCCTTGTTTTACATGGCAGTCTCGTGCTCTTTCCTCCGCCCCTAGGTCATGACTATTGTTCATTTCCAAGAGGTTTGGTCGTCTTCCTTTTGTCGGCGGTGCTCGCATCCAGTGGCCCAGCTTGGTCAAATTCACAGTGTTGGTTTCTATTATTTCTCCTGGCTTCCGAACTTTGCAAAATTTGACTTCGTGTCCTAGCTTCCCGCATTTGATACAGAAGTCACTGAGTTTTTCAAATTTGAAACTGGCCCAAGCCATCGGGAGATTTTTCCTAGGGAGGGGGAAACCTGGTGTGAGAGGATTATTGACATTCCATTTGACCCTAAGTCGAAGCCTCCTCTGAAGGGTTCCCTCTCCAAGGATCTCAACTTTTTCAAGAGGGCCCAGTCTCTCGCTGATTCTTGTAGCATTTTCCTTGGTGACGAACTTGGTGGGGAGACCGTGGACTTGGACCCAAAAAACAGAGGATTCAAGGTCGAGTTCATCCACGGTCTGACCTTCTTTCCATGTTTGGAGGAGAATGTGGCATCCTTGCACTGCCCAAGGTTTATAGTTCCAAGCTCTTGATCTGTCGCCTTCACTGTTGAAAGTAATCAGGAACACGTTGTCTTTGATTGGTTCAACCTCAACCAGGTCTTTGAGTCCCCAATTGTTATTAATGACATTCTTGATAGTGTCTGGGAAAATGAGTCTGTCTGATACAACGCGACTCACCAGGACCAGGTCATAGTTGATCTGTAGTGTGGGGTCATCCTCAGGCTCCAGGAACAGTGGGGTATGGCCCATGAACTCATCATTGTTGTGTGGAGATTCTTCTGGATACATTGCGTTGACAGGTCTTAAAGAGGCTAAAACAATTGGTTGAGAGAGTTTAAGTGCTCGTTGTAGCTGAGACAAAGGATTTTGATGGAAAAGAAAGTAACGTTGGGTAGGGAAGTAGTGTTGTGCTGAGGTTTGTGAGAAGGGGCAGTGAGTTGAGACTTGAAAAGTGCAGGATGATGGATATGTGACTGTTGGGTGGCTGTATTGGCTACGTGGATGTGGAGACACTGGATGGACAGAATTTAAATTTAATTCAACAACTGAGTGTTTCGAAATGTGGGGATAGGAGTTTGAAATGACTACATCGGGGACATTGTTGAATGGGTGAGGAGACAGTAAGGGGACAAAATGGGTTAGTGTGATCGCGTGGGTGATGATGCCATGTGGGTAGGGAGATAGCGTGGGGACAAAGTGGGATGGCATAGCCGCATGGGGAAAATTGGTGCGCATGCCATTTGAAAATTCAGAAAGAGAGCATATTCTCTGACAAGTAGGAAAGAGAACGTGACTTTTCTGAAAAGATGGAGAGAGAAGGTAGCTTTTCTGACAAGAAGGTGGGAAAATGTGACATTTCTGAAAAGTTGGAAACAGGAGGCAAAATTTCAGCATTGGCCAATGAGTGGTGACCCATGGGCAGCTCATCGGGGGTGGGGGTATTTGTTGCCGGCGGTGGAGGGTTGGATGGGGACGAGGGAGAGGAATCAAGGCGCAAAGCTGAAGAGGTAAAAGGATGTGGGGAGGGGGTTATGGCTTTTGTGAGCTGAAACAACGAAAGGAGCCTTCTTTTTCTTCTTTCTGTTATTCCCCAGAATCAAGGCGTGGCTTAGGTATGAGATGGTGAGGGCTCTGATGGTGGTGGTGATGATGGCGGAAATCTGCAGCAACCATTGCAGGAAATACTTGCACAGTTGTATGTCCTGGGTTGATCCTTGTAGTTTTTGCAGTTGTTGGTCTTGATCATGAGCTCAAGAGAAAGCTCCAACTTTTGCTTGAGACACGTGCACAGTTGATGATGTTGAGAGCGATATTGATGTTGTCTTTGATGCAGTCATTGATATCGGAGAGTTTATCAGCAAACATTAGTGAAGCTGCCATTGATTTTGGATCTTTGATGTTGATGTCGCCATTTGTCTCTGTGAACTGCAAACGGGAGCTTGGTTTTCTATACTAACTAATTTGCTCATGCGATTTTACAAAGATCTCTATTCGCACTATTATTTCTATATTTTTTTCCCGTCAACATTTTGAAGAAACATAAATTCGGTTCTTTCCAGAGGGGGTAAACTGTGGAGGTGAGCAGGAGCTTAATGATATTTGACTGAAGGGTGTGCCTTTTCGCCATGATACTGCATCCACGAACAATAAATTCCCATTGAATTCCCAAAGTTATGACTTTTGCTTTCTTTGCACAGCTTAATGATTTTTCATTTTTTTTAGTATGTAAGTATGTTTATATACATTGGAACTTTTTTATCGACATTGTTTGGAAAAATATGATTCAACCCTGAAATTTTCAAAAAAAAAAAAAAAAGCTGATTGAAATTTTTTGAAGTTTTCTTGTATCTCAACAAATTGTTTAATAATTTAAAAAGAGTAACGTGTTACTCCACTCTATATTATGCTTTACAAAGAATGTATATTTTGCCTGGCAAAAAATATATATATATTTCTCACGTTGCACCAAAACTTTTTAGTATTTGTTTATTAAGGGCTTCATTTCTACCTTCACTATTAAGAACAATTTCTAACTCTGGGTCATAAACGCTAATTGAACTTGGACAATTCTAACTTGGCCAACTGTAGAAAACATCAGGTTAAGGGAGCTAAGTGGCAGAAAATTTTGTAATAGTGCAATTAATAGAAGAATTAGAGACGCTTGGAATATTGATCACTCTTGTACAGATTTTTGCACTTTAATGATTACTTCTCTGATTAGAAAAATAAAAAATAAAAAATAAAAACTTGGACAATGCTATTCAGCTGGATATCTTCCATTTGAGGTCACCATTCACCCAATCTTGAAGATTACATGAAAAGATTGCAGTATGCCATGATTGAATCGAGATTGATTAGCTTGCTGATTACTACAATTTTGTCCTACTATGATGAAAAGATTTAAGGAAGATAATTTCAAGATCTTATTGTCTAAGATTCCAGCTCTATTAACTGCAAATTTTATAGTTGTAAATAGCTTGATTAGTTGCATTTGTTATGGAGTTTCTGTAAATAGTCATTGTACAAATATTATAAATTGTTAACGATTATGTACTCAATTGACATAGAAAAAGAGTTTTTCTCATTGTTCTTGTTTCTTTCACGGTATCAGAGCCTAGGTACCAAAAGATCCTAGGCTAAATCTCCTCACCACATCACAAAGTCACGTCCCGCCGATAGCAAGCTATTGCTACGATGGAGACCACTTCTTCATATACAAAATCAAGCTTTGAAAAATCAGAAAACTCAGGTCCAATGGTAACGGGATGGCAAGATCCGATGTCGCCATTCTTCTTAACAACATCTGACAACCCCGGAAGTGTACTAGTATCTCAATTGATGAATGGCAATAATTATCCAACATGGCGACGGGAAATAATGAATGCCTTACGAGCCAAGAACAAATTTGGTTTTATTGATGGGAGTATCAAAGAACCAACATCTGATAACCAAGGAGAGCTTCACGTCTGGAACAAGTGCAATTCCATGGTGATCTCATGGATGATAAATTCACTTGCACCAGAACTACATAATAGTGTTACTTACCTTGATAATGCTTATGAGTTGTGGAAAGACTTAGAAGAAAGGTTTTCACAAGGGAATGCTCCTCGCATCCATGAATTAAGAAGAGAGTTGGTCTTGGCAAAACAAGGATATCAGAGTGTGTCAATTTATTTTACGAGGCTTAGAGGACTGTGGGATGAGCTCAGAACATATAGGAAAAGAAATGATTGCACATGTGGAGCAGCAAAAGACCATCTAATCAAAAGAGAAGAAGAAAAACTACATTAGTTTTTGATGGGTTTAAACGACTCCTACAGTGTGGCTAGATCTCAAATCCTCAATATTGATCCACTTCCTTCCCTTAACAAAGCTTATGCACTAATTATCAGGGAAGAAAGACAGCAAACTGCAGTAGCAAAAATAGGGCCAGTTGAAGCAACTATTTACAACACAAAGTCCTTTCAAAGAAAGGATGCAAATGAAAATAGATGGAGTAAGCCCCGATGTGATCACTGCAAGAAAATTGGACATACAAAAGATAAATGTTTTGAGATCATAGGTTATCCAGCAGATTGGGACAAAAGAGGGAAGCCAGGAAACAAGTTCAGACAAAGCAAAACAACTGTCCATAATGCTACCACTACCACAATAGAAGGAGAAAGCTCTCCAATAGTTGGACTCTCAAAGTAGCAATATGACTAACTAATGACTCTTCTTTCAAACGAGAAAAGAAATGAGGTTGCAAACTTTGTGGGTAAGATTACTAGTTCCAATTATAAAGATTTGCAATGGATACTAGATTCAAGAGCTTCGGACCATCTAACCTCTATGGTGGACAACATGAAGGATAAACAAAAGCTTAGATCTGAATTTCCTGTTAGTTTGCCGGATGGGAACAAGATTCCAATAAAGATGACGGGATCAGTTACAGTTACACCACAAATTAATCTTGATAATGTTTTATATGCTGCAAATTTTAATTGCAATCTCATATCTATACACCAAATTACTAAGGATCTAAATTGTGCTGCCATTTTTTTTGCCAAACTCTTGTTTCTTGCAAGACCTTGCCTCGAAGAAGCTGATTGGTTAGGGTGAGGTGAAAGATGGATTATATTACCTTCAAGCAATAAAGTCTATAACAAGAACAGTGACAAAGAATGAACACATGGTCATGCTTTGACATAGAAGATTGGGGCACCCTTCATTTGAAAGATTAAAATTGATTTTTGGTCTGTCAAAGTTCTCAGGTGATAATTTGAGATGTTGTGATATCTGCCATATGACTAAACAAACCAGAATTTTTTTTTCCTTAAGTTTCAATAAATCAGAGACAAGTTTTGCATTACTACACTGTGACATTTGGGGGCCATATCGGACTCTATCTTATTCCGGTTCAAATTATTTTTTTACTGTGGTGGATGATCATACGAGATGCACTTGGGTATATTTGTTGAGACATAAAAGTGACGTATGTCAAATAATGGTTAATTTTTACAAGATGATTGAAAATCGGTTTGGGAAAAAGATTAAAGAAATCAGGACAGACAATGCTCTAGAACTTGTGGAAGGAAATTTTAAGATTTTTATGCAAAGGAATGGTATTACCTATCAAACAACTTGCCCACATACACCCCAACAAAATGGGGTTGTAGAGCGAAAGCATAAACACCTATTGGAGGTAGCCCGAGCATTGCATTTTCAAGCCAACTTACCAATCAAGTTTTGGGGAGAATGTATACTTGCAGCTGCATATCTTATCAACTATATGCCCACTCCTCGCTTGAGTGGAAAAAGTCCTTATGAGATGTTGTTTGAAAAGAAACCTTCCTATGACCATCTTAAAACATTTGGGTGTCTTTGCTATGCATATAATAATCTAAAACCAAGTGACAAGTTCTCACCTAGATCCAAGGCATGCATTTTTGTCGGATATCCTACTGGTAAAAAAGGATATTTAGTTTATGAAATGGAGTCCAAAAGAATTCAGGTTACAAGAGATGTAAAATTTTTTGAGGAAATTTTTTCCTTCAAACAAACAAGTGAAGCAAGTGACACAAGTCCTACTGTTGTTCCACTTCCAGTGATAGAAGAAGAAGAGTCCTTACAACAGCAAACCAATGATAGTCTTGAACAAGAAATGCAAATTGGCGCAACCTCAAAGGAGGCACAACCTACGAAAATAATACAGCTACGACCATAAAGGGAAAGAAGACCTCATAAGCGGCTTCAAGACTATGTTTGTCATATTACTGAAGTAAATAATACATCTAAGCTCCCCACCAAATCAGTCTTCCCAAGTAAGGCCTATCCCATTTCAAATTATCTATCTAACAAGAGATTTAGCACTCCACATCAAGTTTTTTTGGCAACCATTACTGATCAAAAAGAACCCAAGAGTTACCACGAAGCATCACAGGACCCAAAGTGGATTGAGGCCATGAGAAAAGAGATTGAGGCACTTGAAGAAAACAATACTTGGAAGCTTGAACCTCTCCCAAATAACAAGAAGCCAATAGGATGCAAGTGGGTGTATAAGATAAAACATAAAACATATGGGAACATTAAAAGGTACAAAGCGCGATTAGTGGCAAAAGGGTACACACAGGTTGAAGGCTTGGATTACACAGAGATTTTCGCTCCCGTGGCGAAACTCACCACAGTAAGGTGTTTGCTCACAATAGCAGCGGTTAAAGATTGGTTCTTATATCAAATGGATGTGACAAATGCCTTTCTTCATGGAGATCTACATGAAGAAGTATACATGGAGTAGCCACCTGGATACCAAGTGCAAGACAATTCCTTATATTGCAAATTGGAGAAATCATTGTATGGATTGAAGCAAGCTTCACGGCAATGGTTTGAAAAATTCTCAAAGGCTCTAAAAGATTTTGGGTTTGCACAATCTGTTCATGATAATTCTTTATTTATCATTTCAGAAAATGATAAATTTTTGATTGTGTTAGTATATGTGGATGATCTCATAATAGCAGGAAATGATACTGCCACAATTGGAAAATTGAAGCAATTCTTGAATAAGCATTTCAAGTTGAAAGATCTGGGAAAGTTAAAATATTTCCTTGGCTTGGAAGTCGCAAGATCACCTACTGGAATTTATCTATCACAACGTAAATGTACATTGGATATCCTACAAGAAGTCGAACTTGTGCTAAACCATCAAAAATTCCAATGCAACACAAATGAAGTTGAGCAGCGACAAAGGTGATATGTTGGAGGATGGCAGCTCTTATAGAAGATTAATAGGAAGGCTAATTTATCTCACAATTAGTCGACCTAACATAACATACGTAGTGCACATTCTCAGCCAATTTCTACAAGCACCAAGAAAGCCTCATTGGGAAGCAACTATAAAGTTGTTAAGATATTTAAAGAATGCACCAGGGCAAGGCATTTTCTTCCCAAAGGAAAATGAACTTTGTCTTCAAGCATTTTGTGATTCAGATTGGGCAGGATGTCCAATGACTCGAAGATCCATGACTGGGTTTCTAATAAAGTTAGGGAAGGCTTCAGTTACTTAGAGATCAAAATGGCAAACCACTGTGTCAAAGTCATCTGCTGAACCAGAGTATCAAGCCATGGCGAGCACTACGAGTGAACTAATTTGGTTAAAGGGCCTACTTAAGGATTTATCAGTTAATATTACTGAACCAATTGAACTGCACTGTGATAACCAAGCAGCCATGCATATAGCTGCAAACTCGGTGTTTCATGAAAGAACGAAACACATCGAGATTGATTGTCATTTTGTAAGAGAAAAGGTGCAGTCAAAAGAAATTGCAACAAAGTACATTTTCACCCATTTACAACCAGCAGACTTATTCACCAAACCTATGCGAAAAGATCAGTTTGATAAGTTGAAAGACAAGTTGGGCATTGATAACTTACATGCTCAACTTGAGGGGGAGTCTTGAAGATTACATGACAAGATTGCAGTATGCCATGATTGAGTCGAGATTGATTAGCTTGCTGATTACTACAATTATGTCCTAATATGATGGAAAGATTTAAGGAAGATAATTTCAAGATCTTATTGCCTAAGATTCCAGCTTTATTAACTGCAGATTTATGGTTGTAAATAGCTTGATTAGTTGCATTTGTTATGGAGTTTCTGTAAATAGTCATTGTACAAATATTATAAATTGTAAACGATTATGTACTGAATTGACATAGAAAAAGAGTTTTTCTCATTGTTCTTGTTTCTTTTCACCCAACGTTTGGGTATGAATAAAAAAAGGCAGGCAAGAAAAATAAAATAAAAAATAGCATCCCTTTGATTGCTTACTTCGCTAGCAAGGTATTTCCGAAATCCGCATCCGTGGGGGTATATGGGAGGAAACTAGTCTGTAGTAATACAAATTGCTCATTTGGATTAGTAAGGAAAATATTGACTCATACATACTGCAGTGTTTTGTTGTTAATTCACAGTTGCACCTACTAGTAACAAGACGACTATTCTCTGCATGCCACTAAACGGCGCTATTTAACGTTTTGGTTAAAGAAACCTTAATGATCTTGTTGTCCATATCTCGTTTAACGGCAAAGAACACCGTATTTATATAGAGATATTGATTTTAAGTCTAATTGAAGTTGGAAAGTGCTATTAATTCAACTAGATATCTTCTTTTCAGGGTAAATTGTCACATTTAGTCCCTATTGTTTCAAAAAAAATTCAATTTTGTCTATATTATTTAAATTTTTTTAATTTCGTCCTTATTGTTTTTAAAAAAAATTTAATTTCGTCCATATTGTTCAAAATTCATCAATTTAGTTTCTATTATTTTCTAAAAATTCAAATTCTTCCCTATTGTTTCTCAGAAAATTTTAATTCAGTCATTCAATAATAGAGATGAATTTGAAACTTTAGGAAAAATAATAGGAACAAAATTTAAATTTTTAAGAAAATAATAGGAACGAAGTTGAAAATTTTTAAAAATAATAAAGATGAAATTGAAATTTTTTTAAAAATAATAATTTGAAATTAAAAAAAAAAATTAAAACAATAGAGACTAAATGTTCTATTTTCCCTCTTTTGAACATGTCAAAAATTTGTCGTCCAACACCCAGCTCCTACGCAACATTTGGAGATGCTTATGTGTTCACAGCTAATATCTGAGTGCAGTCTCTTAAAGTCTTATCCAAGTATCAAAACTTCTTAATAAATAATCATGTAATGATATTACGCACGCGGAGATCTAATAATAAATGAATTTTGCCACTAACGGATGATGTATTGTCTTATATTAGTAGAAAAAGTAATAAATATATGATTTATAGATAAGTATCGTAAATATATAATAATTTGATTTAATCATTTTATATTAATTGATTTAAATTCAAGTAATCATCATTGGTTAAATTTATAATGTTATTACTTTTATTTGTGGGCCTAAGACGTGACACACGATCTTCACCAACTAAAATATAATAACATTCTCCTGCTTCACCAAATAACACGTTGAATGTACAACCAACTGTAATCTGTCTCTTCAGAAATTTAAAAACTTATATTTTTTTATTTTTTTTTATTTTTTTACTAAGTAAGTACATCATTATTCTTGAAATCCCAATTATAAAGATTGGCCAAAAGCACTTAAGTGACGAGGGATACCAAAACGACAAGGTGTATCCTCTTGTCCTAATTAGAAGTCAAATAAAAATTACAACTATAGTGGGCTAGACCTCCCCTCCAAGGCCCAGACTCATCCATAAGATCACCTACCTACTATGACTTCTCGCTGGAGGGCCGCGGCCCATAGCATAAGGAAACCCAAAACCATAGGCCAGGCCTTGGACTCTCCCCGTAACGGCCACCAGCTCCAAATTAGTAAGAAGATAGCAGGAGCATGATTTGGGGAGTTGATAGGCGCCGAAAAAGGGGTTATTGCCAATCAGCCCCGGGATATCCCTTGCACAGCCCCACACCGCCGCTATCCCTTGTTGCTATCCACCCATGAGGGCCATCACCGATAAAGGGACCTAGAGCTCTTTTTGGTCTTAACTGTGAATTTCGAGAGTTTACACTTGACAACTAAGATAACTACGACAAGGAACTAAGGAATTAACAAGGTGTATCCTCATAGGGTTTGTCTAAGTGAAAGTAATTTAAGTTATATTAGTCAAATATGTTATTGACCAAAAATAAAAAAGTATGCGTTTTGAGTTATCATGTTTCTCATATTTTTCACTTTTCATGATAAGGAATTGACTTTAAATAGTATTACGTTTGATCCACTCTAAGGTTATTGATTCTGTGACGCAATGGGTGCCCGAGTGCATGTTTCAAGTCACTTCAAGGCAAGATAATATTTGGGATACATAAGAGGAGATATGTTTAAATTTGGAATATTTAATCACAACAAATTATTATTCGATCACTCTATCTAACTCTTAAGAGTCGTTTTTATTTTCTTTGTGATTAAGACATGTGACATTCTAAGGGAATAAACAAAACTTAAAATTGATCTTAACTTAATTAATTAAAATCTTGCAGACGGAAAATCACTTCTTCACAGTTATAACGTTAAGATGATCTAAATTACCAAGGACTTCTAAAATAAAGTTATGATACTACGAGTGCTATAATTTTCGTTATAAATATAATCATATCATACTCTTGACCACATGAAGTCCTACCGTTAACCCACATGACGCCTGTGGGTCTCAAGATGTGACAACTGCTTCTTTCTCCGTAGTTTCTCGCAAGAAAGCAAACACAATGAAAAGATGAAACACGGTTTTGCCACATTCCTTACTGCCTACGTTATTAAGGCCATCACATGCCACCACCTTTCCCTTTTTCTTTTTTCTCTTCTAGAGAGGTAGAAATCGTTTTTAACAAAGAATCATTTTATCTCATTCCTTCTATCATTCTCTATATGTGATAAAATACAATCAGGAGGCTGTAAGATATGTTTTTCCACTGATTTGCTTAATGCAAAGTTTGTCAAGCAATTGGTACATTTGTTTACTTCTAAATAAATATATTGTTTCTTGAATCCCTCATGATTCGCCAACATATTTTGGCAACGCTCTACGATGGGTCTCTATTAGCTGGGTTCTCACATTAATCTGCTAACATGAAATGAGCTTTACATCCCTCCTCTTCTTTCACGATTTGATATTAGTTTGGACTGTTTGAATAGTTCATTCATGGAGTTGGAACTCAAAACCTTATCTAAGATTTCCAATTCCAAAACAATGGCATCAACTTCTTTAGGAAAAATCTCACAATTAGTCCGTATTGTTTAAATGTTTTAGACAATTAGTTCCTATTATTTCAGAAATCACGCGGTTAATCTTTATTATTTCTAAAAGTCTCACTATTAGTCCCTATTATTTTAAAAATCATGTGGTTAGTCCCCATTATTTGTGGAAGTCTCACTATTAATTCCCATTGTTTTTAAATGTCTCACCATTAGTTCTTATTATTTGTAAAAGTCTTATCACTAATGGTGAGACATTTATAAATATTGTAGACTAATAGAGAAAATTTTACAAATAATAAGGACTAAATAAGTAATTTTTGAAACAATGAGGATTACTTGTAAGACTTTTACAAACAATAGAGTCTAACCATGAAACTTCTAAAATAATAGGGACTATTTGTCCAAAACTTATAAATAATAGAGACTATTTGTCGTATGGACATTTTTTTGTAGTAGGAGCTATAAATAGAATTTGATGATTATGTATAATTTTTTTTAGCAAACTAGTGTACTTTTCATACTAGAAGTATCTATAAATTCCAAATATTTAATAAGATCAGGGAAGGTCACAATCTCCATTTACTCTTATTAAATTTATCACTGTTCAAACTATTTCAAACGATAAAAACTTGAAAAGATTCCTCCAAAGAAAAAAATGTTTAACTACAACATGTGCTAAGAGGAGAAACCTATATATGCCCAAAAAATTAGTGACAGGCCTGCGGACGAGAGTATAATTGTTCTACGCAAGAGATTCGTAAAATGAATTGATCGATAGGAATTAAGAACCTCGTACGGAATGGACAAATTGTTAGGACCATTATTATGCAAATTAGACTCAATTATATGTGAAGTAATACGGTTTTCGCAATCACATTTGGTGAACACTAGGCCAATTAAGCTTGGCCCTGAGAATGATTGCACTGATCACATTGATTTCTTCCAACATAAATGTCTATAATCATTTTTCTCTTTGATAGTGTGATATCCCACGTTGATTGAAGATAATATATGCATGTAATTTATAAGTGGGTGTTGTAGATATAAAAAATAATTTAGGTTAACCATTTTTAAATCAAGAACCTCTTTAAATTAATACCGATAAATTAATAATTTTTTTTAACTAATAAAAATATTTGGTCCCGACTTTGGACAATTATAAAAAATTAATAATTTCGATAACAATATAAGATATCATATTTAAAATATTTCCTTTGTATTTTATAAACCCAAATATTTCATAAATTAATAATTAACTAAAAATTACATAATAAATTGACTATGAGATTAAAAAAACTTGTTCTAATCCTAATCCTAATACGAGATTAAAGAAACTTGTTCTAATCCTATTAAATTAGATTTTTATCTTCTATTTTTATTAGACTTTTCTACTTGTATTTTAAAATTGGCTTGAAAAAAAATGAGTCACTTTTCAAAAAAGATATCATAAATATAATATGTTTACTATTAAGCCAAAAAAACTAAAAATATCTCGATAAAATAATCATTATTAATTTATCGATAAATTAATATCTTGCTAATTAATAGAATTTAGTGGTCGCAACGCTTTTAATTTAAAAAGATTATACTGTAGTTAAGAGTCGGGATTGATCTAAAGTATAAGGTTATTAAAACTGCAGTCCACTACACTACAAAAAAACAGCTATCGGGCGACGGATTTGGGCAATGGAATTTTTTCCGTAGCCATTTGGCAACGGAAAAATAAAGTCTATAGCCTTTCCGTGGACAAATTAAAAATGGTGTAGTGATGACAAAATTTGGTGACGGAAAATAATTTTAATTAAAAAAATAAATGAAAAATATTATTCTGTAGCCATTCAGTGGCCAAATCATGACGAACTATATTTGTTATTCAAATAAAAACTAAAATATAAATATCCGTAGCCATGCTGTGGTAATTTTGGCTACGGAATGATGACGGATGTTTTAATTAAATCAAAAAAAATAAAATAACAAATTCCGTAGTCTTACGGTCGCCAATTACCTACGGATTAGCTATGGACTTAAACGTGTCCATGTCCAACCCATAGCCAACGGCCACAGATTGGCTACGGAAGTTTAAACTAAAACTAATTAGATCACTTTTAACGTTAATTGTGGCAGTGCGATTCGACCTACAACAGAGAAAAATGTCACGTGACTTGTGAAGTTTACAAATATAAAAGACTTGTCATGTATGTGACTATTTACTAGTTATTGTTATTTATTCTAATTATATTAGCTTGTTAGGATCACGTCTTAATTGTGTAATTGACAATATATATTTATAGTAAATTCTGTTTATTGATATTGGCTAAACTGGAGGAAACTCTGCTTATGGAATCAAATACTACATTATGTTCAGGAACTCACAGCGCATCAAAAGAGATGCAAATGTTCAATGAAAGAGTGATGCGGCCAGATGACTTCTGCTCAGTTTCATAGGCAATAAGATAGTGCTGACATCCTCTAAACGTGCCTCAATATATGATATTTTTCAACCTTCTACATGCAATTGTACTGCTCTGTAGATGTTGGCTACTCAAAAGAGAATTGTCAAAGTTGGAAAATATTTGCTTTGCATCTCTATTATGTAGATTGTAATTTCATGCTTCTAAATATCTCAAGGCATTATCAGAGGAATAATATCTTCTCTACTTTTATAGATCCGTATCACAGATTTTTCTTGCATTGAGAATGTAAAACTTTTTTCTACACTGTCAGGTGTGCTTTTTGATGTAGTTTCTTGCATTGAGAATATAAATATGTCGATTTAGTGTCTGCATTCTTGTGAACGTTTGTTCTCTTCTATTTGTACTCTGACCATGTTTGGCTAGAGTTGGATTGTGAGAAACTGATACTTATATAGTTGCCAAGTTAGTTTATTGTCATACGCTCTGTTTATCACTTGGCTAATAGTAATTCTCTTATATATAGGCTTTGTGGTTTCTCATTTTTTATACTTTGTCAACTACTGTCGCTTAATCTAGTCCTATTACTGTTACTGTTGTGCCTTTAGTAAGTTATATTTGTTTGTTGGTATAATAAGAGATGGCTTTGGAAGAGTATAAAAAAGTATTGGAAGAGAAAAAGAAGGCTTTGTTAGGTATTAAAACCACGTGAGTGAGATGATTAGAAGACAATAGTAGATCATTTTAGATTTTTTTTTTTAAATTAGAAATATTCTTTTTGTATAGAATTTAGGTTTTTTTGTAAATTTATTGTAAATATTAATTTGTATATTTATTTTTAATTTTTGTTGTAAATATTAATTTTTTCCAAATTTTTGTAAATATTAATTTGTATATTTATTTTTAATTTTTGTTGTAAATATTTTTTTTTTATATTTTATATTTCTATTTTATAATTTTTATTTTTTTAAATTAAATAATTAATTAATGACGAACTAGTTACGGAAAATTGGGCTACAGAATAGCTACGGAATGGCGACAATCGCGAATTAATTAATTTTCAATTTTCAATTTTAAATTAAAAAATGGCGACATAATTAATAAATTATTTAAAAATAAAAATTTATTTTGGCGACAGAAATTTAAAAAAAAAACAAATTAGGCGACGGATTGGCTTCGGAAGTTATAATTAATTAAAAAGTCAAAAATTTAATAGGCGGTCAATTGGCTACGGACATTTGGCAACGGAAATAAAAATTAATTTCTGAATTTGGCGACGAAATGACTACAGAATCTCAATTTGGTTATGAGGCCTAAAACGACAGATGAAATTGGTCTGTTGCCCCAGCCTATTTTTCTTGTAGTGTTAATCCTGTAAAATGCCTTAAAATTCTATTAAAATATCTTAATATTTTTTGTTTAAAAAATTATTTATCCTCACCATAATTTGGTATCCGAAACTAATTGAACATCCACTAAAAAAATATCCTAAATCAGCCTTTGGTTATAATACAACTTTGATCGTTTCACTTAACAAAAAGGTTTAATATAATAAGGCCAACTCCAACAACTCTCCTGTTTTTTTTCTTTATATTTAGGGGATTGGAGTCGTTTCCTTATTTTTAAGGATACTCTATTTTAATTTGACTCCAACAGCTTTTCTAATTTTAATCAATTCCTTATTTTAGAGAATCCTTATTCCAGTTTCACTCATATAATCTCCTTATTTTAGATACTTTCTATTTTTTTGGTCATGTGACCAATGATATATGATATGGGACGGTTAAGCATCAGTATGAGGATCTCTTATTTTTAGGGGATTAGATAGGAAAGTTGGAATTATTGGGACAGTTTGGACCAATAACTCCCCTATATTTAAGGAATTTGGAGTTTTAGAGGGACGGTATAGAAGAGAAGGTTCCATCTAAATAATTATATATTTCAATTCTAGTTCAGGGGAAAACTATAATTAATTGTTGGTACCAAAAATAAAGCAAATGATTTAGTAGCATGGGCTACAACAAGGGCTCAGTGAGCGATTCATTCTCCCCAAATGCAGTATACAACTCTTCATTTAACTCTGCTCTCCAAATGTACTTGTTTCCCCCTTTCCACTTTCTCTGTCCCTTTCTCTTAGATAGTACAATCTTCTAATCAATAGAGAACCCTTTCTATTAAAGTTGGCCTAACACCATCTTGGCATCTCACTATCATATTTTTTTATTTATTGTAGTATTTAAAGATATTTAAAACTATTATAAAAGGCTAAAAACCGTTGCAAATAACTTTAACCGTTATATATGGTCCCGTTGTAAATTTTCTATTGCAACGGTTTTTTATAATTAATAAGAAACATTTTAAAACCAAAACTTTATGAGCAATTACTAGTAAAAATGATTAAAAAAATTTTAACCCTTACAAATAAGACACCTATTGCAACGGGTTTTTTTTAATCTTTCACGACATTTTTTTTCATTTTTCAATTATAGTGTTGCAAAATACCTAAAATATTATAGTGTTTGCATCTGTGTATGATGGGGTGGAAATTTTCATTTTCTTTTATCTTTTCTCTCTTGTTTCTTTTTTCATATGTGGCAAATTAAATGTGAAACAGGAGCAGAAACCTACAAATTAAGATGTCTCACACACACCAAATTAAAATAGCTTTCCCTTTTTTCTTTTGATTCTATTTCCATCATTTTTTTTAACGAGATCTATTTTCGTTCCTTGAGATTAGGAAATTAATCATTTTTATTTCTTTTTTCTTAAAGCAAATAGTGATAGAGAAAAGAAATTATAGGCATGGGGAGTAACAAACTAAAATACTAGTCAAACTAGCTAGAGAAGATTTATAATCAATTTGTCCACATATTTTTGTTGTTTTGGCTTTGTTGAGGAGGAAATGAGATATTCTGCTTCTTGCAAGAAGTAACAGGAAAAGAAGATTTGTGATCTAATTTTTATTGTTTTGAGAAAAGAAAAATTGCTCAACCCTTTTTCTGCTTTCATCAATTTCTTAAAATTGTGAGCACATAAGTTCCAAGTACGGGATGGCTTTGTCTTACATTAATGAAATAGAAGCATTATGGGCATGGAAAGATCCAAAGTTTTGTTTTAGTTGAGGGTATAATACTGATATCTATTGCAGTGAGTGTTAATTTATTTTTTCATACAAAAAATACATATATTTTTTAAAAAAAATTAGGTTAAACACACATAGACTGTAAGAAAAATTCGGGCGACAGCGAGAGCTACCCGGTGATTATCGAAGGCATTGGTGCAATCGAAATAGTTATTTCTTTACCATGTTTGGAATGGTGATGGTAGATATTGCATTTCTTATGACTTATCAATACATTTGGGAATTCATATACGAAACATGCATCTTCATGTGAAGTTGGAAACACAGAATGTTCAAGAAAAATATAACCTTCGAAATAAAGTTTTCATATACCTTTTCCTCTTTTTCAAACACCCAATTATCTAATATGGGAGTAAATGACTTAACACCCCCTTTATATTTTGCCAAAAAGTTCACGATATCCCCTTGTATTTTAAAACGTAACTGATTACCCCCTTGTATTTTATAAAAGTAGTTGAATATCTCCCGCGTTTTAAAATATAGCTGATTAGCCCTATGTGTTTAAAAATGTAGCTAAATATCCCCTTATGTTTTAAAAACGTAACTGAATTCCCCTGTTAAAATGAACGATTTTTCTAACGGAGGTAAGTATTCAACTATATTTTTAAAAATACAGGGGGGTGTTCAACTATGTTTTTAAAACACAAAGGGTTAATTAGCGTTTTTATAAAACACAGAGGGTTATTCAGTTACTTTTTTAAAATACAGGAGGGTAATCAACTTAGTTATAAAATACAAGAGAGTATTGTGCACTTTTTGACAAAACACAGAGGGTGTAAAGTCGTTTACTCTTTAATATGGTGAATATGGTAGGCATAGCATTTCTTATGAATTGGTAACACATTTCGGAACATAAATACCAAACATCTCAAAACAAAGTTAGAAAATATAGAAAGTTCAAGAAATATGTAACCTTCAAAATAAAGTTATCATGTTTCTTTTTCCTCCTTTTCAAATACACAATTTTGCAAGTGATCCTTTTAAGTGGTGATGGTAAATATTGTACTTACGAACTATTAATATATTTGGGAGCACGATTACCAAACATCTCAAAATAAGGTTAGAACCATAGAAAGTTCAAGAAAAATATAACCTTCAAAATAAAGTTATCACAGACCTTTTTCCTCTTTTTGAAACACCCAATTTTTTAAGTGATATTTTTAAATGGTAATTGTCGATAGTGCACTTCCTATGAATTATTGATACATTTGGAAACATAAATATCAAAGATCTCAAAATAAACTTAGAAATATAGAAAGTTCAAGAAAATTAGAATATAACCTTCAAAATGAAGCTATTGTGGATCTGTCCTCTTTTTCTTTTTCTTTTTTCTTTTTTTGTTAGTTGTGGACCTGTCCTATTTTCCAAACACAATTTTTTAAGTGATATTTTTAGATATTGCACTTCTCATGAATTATTAATACAATGGGGAACACAAATACCATGCAAACATCTCCAAAATAAAGTTAGAAAGACAAAGTTCAAGAAAAAACTTAATCTTCAAATTAAAGTTATCATGGACTTTTTTCCTCTTTTTCGAACAACCAATGTTTTGAGTGATACTTCAAAAATTATTTATCCACTTTTTTTATTTTAATTTACTACATCTTTGGAAACTATGCAAAAAATTACTGTATTTAAACTTTGTACATTTCAAATAGTGGAAAAGTTAGTGTAAAATAACACTTGTGGAATTTCGTAGGACTTGCAAAATCTACTCGTGAGACAATAAGTAGACTAGTTTTTGACAACTGCATACCAATATTGGTAGCTCTTCATTCATTTCACAAGTGCATATATAATCAAAACTCATATATATATTGAATCATCTATCATCTTAGAAAATAACAGATCAGTGCTATATTTATCCATCTACCATTAATTAATTCAGCAAATAGATAATCAACAGCTACTTCGTGAATAGGCATATCGAGATGCTTGCCCATTAATATGAAGAGACATGAAAAGCCCCCAATGGCGTTCCTCACTTTCATAAAAAATTATTTTCCAGATTCACTCGTAATGTGGGTAGGATTGAGCCGAGCCCCCAATTAAGATTCCTAGAGCCGAAACAAGCACAATGAGTTTGTAACTAAGTGAAGATTTGGACCTTAACAACTCCGATCCATAAAGTGAGCAGGTCACGGCCATAGATTGTGTTGTGTGATAATATTTGTAATATCTTACTTCGGTAAAATATAGTATAATTGTATAGTTTATAAGTGAGTGTTATGAGTATAAAGAATAACTTGGGTTAATCATTTTGAATAATTAGAAAAGAAGTCAAAATAGTTATGTTTTTATACCTACAATACTAGTCACGTCTGTGTACTTAGAGATCTGGCGGGCTCGGAGCGTGACAATATTCGCAAAACTCTTATAATTTGGCATTTGAAGAGCAAAAGAACGATTTCACGAGAAGAATAAGAAGTCGAAAAGCATTAGCCAAAGTAAACAAATCTTGATTCGGTAAAGATACGCTTTCAACGTTCGAATAACTTATATTCTGCACAATATACAACATTAATATTATAGAATGCAAAATGGTAAACTTATGAACATTTGCTAGATGACAACTGATCGCCCTTCTCTTCAACCAACAGTTTCCAGCTCCCTTAAAATTTTCAGCTGCATGGGTGCACATCTGCAATTTCACGTCAAAGAGAAAATTAATATTTTGACAATGCTGTGAAAAGTATATAGCAATAAGGTAAACAATACAGTGTTTACAAGCAACATAGAAAAGCAAGGGTTTTCTCTTTTGCAAAAGGCAGGAGGTCACAATTGTTTTCTCGTGGCAAGTTCTTCATGAGGGTTTCTATAATATCCAAGTTACATGCTATGTGGATATGCATTGCTACATATAATTGGAAATATTTGTTGCAATATATCTAGTTGTATCAATTTGCTAATACAAGAGAAAAGTGAGAGAAATGGAATGGTAGGGAGCTCCCTTCAGTCCAAGACGTGACAGTGATAACTGAACACAGCTCCTGCATCATTGGATCAGAAACTCATCATTTTTTCCAGTTTATGATGAGTTCTTGAACCAACGAGTCAGCAGCTGAGATATCAGCCCTCAAACTGCCTCGGACTGGACTAAAGAGAGCTCCTTTCCTCCACAACACTAAATATCCTCATTGTTTTCAAAATCTTTCATCTCCATATATGTAACTACAAGGTCATAGAAAAATGAAAGAGATATGAGGATCTATCTCTTTAAAGTAGGGGAATTAATAACTTCTTTTTTTTCCTTTTAACCCCTCACCCCACTTGCCCTTGCCTTGATGAGATTCAAACACTAACCGAGATAGCCACTAACTGGGCTACCCCATAATCCCACAAGGTTCCATGCCCTTGAACTACTAGTGACGTTAATTAAGGCCATGCAGCATAATCATGTGACGATATAGGGAAAAAAGAGTGTAAGAAGGAGGACTGGAGGGATAGAAACTTGAAGGGTATATGTGAAGTGGTAGAAAAGAGTGTATATATATATATATATTTGATGATCTGAAAGTAATGGGGACATGAAGATCTAGGGCAAGCTGAGAAGAAGATTTGGAGCAGAGGCATCATCAGGTGTATAGGTAGAAAAATAATACTGAATAGGAATATATATCTTTGGAAGGCGTACTAAGTTTTGCATATGAAAATACAACTCTATGTTGCAACGTACACTGCTAATACATCTAACCATCCAGCTGTATGGCTGTGTGGTTTCAACCTTAAAAGATAAAGGTTCCTACTGTTTAGCTCTCATGTTTGAGGACGAGGAAACTTTTCAAAAAATCTAACTGATCCAATTGTATGATTGTGTGGTTTCAACCTTAAAAGATAAAAGTCACTAATGTTTAGCTCTCATGTTTGAAGATGGGGAAACTCTTCAAAAAGTCTGATTGATCTGATTGACCGGTTAGTCAGGTTTTTTACACACAAAATATTAGGACCAAACACATGTAGGGACCATTCATTATGAGTAAAAAAGTTTGACTGATCGGTTAGTCAGACTTTTTGAAATGTTTTGCAAACGGACGAAATCATAGCATATATTCCAATTTTGGTCAGACCGAAAGAAAAAATTGTATTCCAATATTGGCCTAGACATTTATTAGTTCCCCTTTTTTAAGCCTTAGTTCAAATAGGTCTTTCAATTTTTTTCTTTTACTAAATCCCTCAAATTTAATGGTGTTGGTCAATTTTGACGGACTATATATTATCATCATTGCAATATTAACAAAGAAACATAAAAAGAAAAATTAAATAACTAATAGGGACAAGCCACATAGTTTACAAATCTCCTACCCACCCGAACACATACCCAAACATCACACACCAAACACACATGGGATTGGGGTTTTGAGATTGAGGGGGTGGAATGGGGGTTTGAGGTTTGGTATTTGGGGGTGGGTGTGGCGGGTTTGCGGTAGTGGTTGGCGGTTGTGGGGTAGGGGACTAGGGTGGGTTGGGATTGGGGATTTTTTAATTACTTTGTTAATGTGCAATAACCATAATATCATCCATGCCAATACAGAGAAGGTTTGCAGTGTCTAGTTCGTCAACTTTCGTGCATTAGAGTGTTAGTTATATGAAAGGCCAAATCGTTGTACTGTAAGAGGTTTGCGCAAGAAAAAGTCGTTAGTACTGTTACATTGCAATAAAATGTCCAAGAAATCGAGTTAAACTCGAACCTCGATTCATCACTAGTTTGCAATTTTGTACATCAATTTTATCATGTTTATATCAGTTTCTAGTTATAATCTTTGTTTTTCTAGTTTATTTTTCTCTGTAATGGTTATAGAACTCCTATGTGATTCTGTTTGATTCCATTTTTGCAATTTCAATTATACTGTAATTTACATTCCAATTTGACAACACATTTAACGTCCCAGATATTTTGAAGACTTTTTCTCTATCCATTAATGACAATCACTAAGTGTCAGCAGAAAAGTTCAATTAGTAACTGAGATATATATATGAAGCTCAATTCGCCTTGCAGTTGTTAGCGTAATGGAACTTTTGATATCAAGGCTATACTTGAGAAAAAATCTTAGGGACAAGTCTACAAATTAATAAATCTAATGGTAACAACATGCATTAAACTTTGTTGAGTTTTGGACCAAAAAAAAAAAAAAAACTTTGTTCAGTTAACACATGCTGGCTATCCCCCACTATTTTGATAATCCATCTTTATTATCAACAATTATGATAAATTTCTTGCTGATTGTTATTTGAAAGTTGTGAATAATAACCTATAACTTAAACACATATAATTAGGGAGTTTGATTGCATATTTTCAAAATTGAGAAAAATATTTGTATTCAAGTTGGAAAGATATATGGAAGATAATATGTCTTTTACCCTAGTAACGGTGTACATTCTTTACATATATATGGGTTTTTCTACTATTTTCCAAGCATACAAAGTTTCAGTACCTTAGAATTAAACTATGATATATTAGAATTAAACAATGATATTGTTTGTCACTTATTTAAAAATATTATATTTACGTATAAAGTTCAATAAAAAGTAACTTTGTTACATGTGTGAATCATGTTAAAAATAATAAATAAAGAAAATGATTAAACTCCTTTATAATAATTAAAAATTCAGATATCGATGACTGGTGTCTTTTCAACCTTCTTGTAACTAATGACCAAAACAAAAACAAAAAAATGAAAATCCCCTTCTTGTAACTAAATAATAGTTCTACATTACCACAATGTTATTTCATTAAATTCATTTCCAATATGCAATATAGTTTCACCATATATTTGCCACATTGGTCCGTATCTGCAATATGAGAGCAATTGATGCTTTTTTTTTTGCGGTCATTTCATTTGGTCTATTCTTTTTTTTTGGATGAAAAGCACTTTACTCCGATCCTGTGTTTTTCAAATGATGTTAATTACCATATATGTTATTAAAATTATCTTATAATCCCTCTTTGTTTTTGAAAATATTCCCTTTATCATCAATTTTTTTTAAAACTTATTAAATTTCTACATAATCTAAAAACTCAAACAGTTAAAGAATGGTCTACTATATTTACCTATTGTGTTCGACAAGTTAGAGAGGGGTTTACTATATTTATCTATTGTCTTCGACACACGCGCTCCTTCACATGTAGGCGAGATTCGTTTTGAGCCTTTCACATGAGGTTTTTTTTTTTTTTTTTTTAATTGAGTGGCATCAAGGCTTGAAACTTACACTGTTTGGTGACCTAGACATTGATACTATATTAAATTACTATCCCCTCATGCTGACCCAATTTTGAAAAAATAACATTTTGAATACATGAGTTGACATTGAAGTGAGTCAATCAGTGAAGCAAGAGATGAATCACACGCAGATGTACATAACCAGACCAAGGTTCAATTCTAATATCATATTAAATTACTATTGTATTTAAAAGTTTAAATTGTTAAAGGAAAAATTTTATATTTATTTATTGTCTTTGACAAAACTTGAGATAACCGTGTTCTCCTTTATTTTATTTTCTTATTCTAAACCTGTTCACTTATCCTGCTCTTCAAAATACGCCTCCATAAAAGTTAAATCTATAAATTAACATGAGACTGCGACCTCAACACATTTCATCACCAAGATTATGCATTAAAAAGCTTTTTCACAGAGCTTAAAAACGAAATCGTGGAAAGCATATGTACGTACATAAAGTGGTCCGAATGCATTGTTTTATAAACTCTCTACTTTTATAAACTCTCTATTTCAGTTTTACTCCAACAACACTCTCTATTCAAACTCTCTATTTCTGAATTCATCTACAAATAAAAATAAAACATCATAAATAAATTTAGATTTTCTATTTATGAATTTATCTACGAACAACAATAAAATATCATTAATTAATTTAAAATAAAATATCATAAATCCTAAACAATATGACCAAAAAAGAAAAAAGTTATACAATATTTACATATCACTCTAATATTTTTTGAGAGTAATTTATATATATTTTTTTTAAGTAATAAAATAATGATTCGATAGTACCATTCTATTAATTTTAATAAATAAATAAAAGACAAAGCAAAACAAGATGACAGCTAGATCTAGTGGATAATCTGTACCCATAAAGCTTTTGTGGCGAGTCCAAATGGCTCGCCTCTTGTAGCGAGCATGAGCATGGAAAATGGCAAGCTATTCATTTTAGAGAATCCAATAGCTAGTTTGTTGGAGTAGTTTTTTTTTTGTTTGGCTCTCTACTTTGGCTAAAAAGCCAAAGTAGCTAACTTGTTGGATTTAGCTCTTATATACTTCATATGTGGATCCATGGAATAGTAATATTCATGTGAGTTATGATGTCACATTGGAACTTCTTGATTAGAAGTTAACTGCTACTTGCTTAAATGCCACACCTAATATTGCGTGCAGAAAAGGAAAAAAGGGAAAAAAAACGAGTTAAAAATCGTGGAGTTTTATTTTAAAATCAATTGGTTTTAAGTAGAGTAACTCAAAATTTTATAAAGTGACCTTAAAGTTTTTTATTTTTCAATATAGGACAAGTGTTATATTCTAACAAAATAAAAATCTAAAACACTATCATATTTTATGGACTTGATCCCTTTTGACTGTATAAGAATATGTGAAGTTTAACATGTCTACACGCATAGAAAAACGTTAAGAAATGGAGAATCATTAGAAGTTGCACAAGTGGATTTCTATAAAAGCAATGTGAGAAAGGGAGAGAGGGAAATCAGGAGAATTTGAGCAATTGATTACGGAAAACTCTTCAAAAAGTTTAATTGATCGTCCATCTCTTTAATATATAGGGTGAGACTCACACATGTAGAGTCGACCCCATGTGAGTGTTGTTTCGATCAATTATAGTTTTTGAAAAGTTTCTCATTAATTACAAACACTACTCGAAGGTATTCTTTTCTCTTTTTTTTGCTCGAAGAATACTACTTGTAGGTTCAAACATAAAAAAAAACTCACCAGGAAAACGTCGTCTCCTTGCTCAAGCTTTGTGGTCTAGATTTCTTTTTCTTTTTTTTTTTTGACAATTTATACAATGTATGCATTATATTTATGACAATTTATTATCACATTTTGAGTTTAAATTACTAAAAAAAACTAATTTTATTAGGGCCAATTCTAGTAGATTTTGGGTTTGATTAACTTGGATTATACCTCCTTCAAATTAGTTTATGTATTTCAAGATTTGATACCCTTAAATTAAGACCGAAGAACTTCTGAAGAAGAGTTTTTCACTAAAAAGAAAAAGAAAAAACTAATGCTCTTAACCAAATGCATGTCTTAACAACATTGAATTCTCTGAACAGAACAAAAAAAAAAAAAAAACATTGGATGTTTTTCAGATATCACGTAAGCTAACAACAGTACCACATTTTATTTGTTGTAACAATTAAAATTATTGTAAAAATACTAAAAATCATTATAAATAACTTTAACCATTTCATATGCATGTTCCGTTTTAAATTATCTATTGTAATTTTTTTTTTTTAATAAAGAATAAGCAACCATTTTCTTGTCACTCGGGATCCAAGTCAATACCGGTAAAAACTCTTGATTCTTCGCGATCGGGCCAGCTTGGAAATAAGCTACCTCTTGCCCATCTCAGTTCTTTTCTAATTATTAGGTTGATAGGTTGCCCCTTTCCTATAATTATAATAAGAAGGTAAGCTTCCAAAGCTAGCTTGCAATTAAACAATAATTTAAAATTGTTGTACAAAAATAATTTCATGAGCAATTATTAACAAAGTGATAAAAAAAAATTGACCATTACAGTTACATAAAATCTTAGCAAAAAGTTTTAGCTTATACAATGGTTAAAAAACGTTCAATAAGTACCTTTTTTAATTAAAATATTGTAAAATAACTAAAATATTGTAGGCAAAACCTTGAATTTATACTATTATTAGGCCAATTCCAACAGTTCTCCGATTTTTTTGCTCTATATTTATAGAATTTAGAACATTTTTCTATATTTAGATATCTCAATATTTTAATTTCATTCTACCAGCTTCCCCACTTTTAACAAATCCCTTAATTTATATAATTCATATTTCAGTTTCACTGCAAGAGTTTCCCTATTTTAGAAACTCCTCATTTTTGTTTCACTCTAATATATCCTTATTTTAGTTAAACACATTATTTTAATTTTAGATTGTTTATATTTGTTCATGGTTCATCATGACCGTAATCTATATTTAATTACTAACATTATTTTATATTAGTGATACTTTTATGTTATTTTTTCAACAACTTTGTATTTTTTTTTATTTGTTCATTGGTCATGACAATTTTATACTTTTAATTAGTAATATTATTGTTTGGTTAATATTATTATTGTTATTATTATTATTACTATTATTATTTTTTGGTCATTTGAATATTGGGGCGATAGAGGGGATTTGGAGAACTCTCCCAACTTTTGAGGGATTAGGCTTTAAATTTCAAGATCCCTTAAAATATAGAGAATCAGAAACGAAAGCTGTTAGAACATTTTAGCACCAAATATTCCTCTAAATGTGGGGAATTTTTAGGATTTGGCTCCTCTATAATGTAATACACATCTGGATTAATGTCACGTATCACCAAATATAATCTATGGACGACTTAGTTAATTAGAAGATTTGAGGTAATCTTCTCAGTGGAAGGTTAAAACAATAATTTTTCAACATATAAGTACATTATTTTTCAGTAAGGACTAATTAATTTTTTAACTAAAAATATATAAATATTTAATTTTTTTTTAAAAATATATAAAATTTTTAACAATTTTTTTTAAATTATATTTGGTGATATATGACATTAATCCAAATGTCTGTTGTATTGAATTGTAAATAATGATATTATAGAGAAGCAAAATCAGATTTTTTTTTTTTTTATAATTTTATGTTTAGACTAGTTATTGGAGAGAATCTTTACTCTAATCACATAACTAGAAATGGAAATGATCCGCTTCACGTACCTATCTTCCAGAGTGCATGACAACATTTGTAAACTACTAGATATGTTTGGCAACAGTTTCTAGCCTCAATTGTCTAGTCCACATAATATTTCCCACATTTATACCTGGTTGCTTACCTAGAAATCTAGGATTATTCCATGTTGAAAAGGCTGGAAGGGGTGGTTCAACTCCTCGTCCCATTCAAGTTGGTCATTGTCCAACTTCAACCATTTCGTTACCCTGTGAAGGCCCAGAGTAACCACGACGCCGTACCTTCAAGTTGCTTTTATCTATACACGTTCTGTTGAACTATTGCTCAGAGTGTCCTTCATGTTGCAGAAGGGAGAGAATATTTTTCCTTTGGTGAAGCTTTTGCTTTGCCTTCTCAAGTCATCGATGGTGTAGATGACTCAATACTCTTGGGACGTGGGAGCTATGATACATCCAGGAATCGGTCAGAATCATAAACAAAATTGAGTCGATCAGTCATTTCATTTGTCAACTCATTATGCACGATCTATTCTGCAATTTCTTACCATTTTCACTGTTTAGCACCTACTACCATAACTCCATGAGTTTAAAAAGGAAATGAGGGAAAGACTGAAAACCGTCTTGTGGCTCTTATCTTTTTCCCTTTAACAGCTTGTTTGGATTGGCAATATTAAAGGAAAGGAAAGGTTAGGGAGAAATTTTTCAATCATTTCTCTTGTTTGGATTGCAATTTTAGAGGAAGGAAAAGTTATGGAGGGGTTTCAAATCCCCTCTATTTTCTTTAATGAGAAGGATTTTACAATCTTTCCAATTTAGGACTTTATGAAGAGAAAGGAAAGTAAAGTTATAAAAAATCTATTTTATCCCTATATATCTCATTATTAAAAAAATAAAAAAGAATAGTTAAGTAATTTTTCATTTAAAATTAACCTTTCATTTCCTTTCCCTCTTCAATCTAAACAAAAAATTATAAAATTATTTATCTTCCTTTTCATTATTATTTTTTTATAATCTAAATAAGGTAATTCATTTCCTTTCATTTTCTTTATTTTTCTTCATTCACTTTACTTTCCTTTCATTTCCCTCTTGCAATCCAAACAGGGGCTTAGTAAGTGGTCTCACGCATTGGGATATAGTGTACCATATTAGAGTGATGTTCAAAATGTACCACGTTTTGAAGATTTTTTCAGGGAATGAATATGTTCATAAATAAAATTTAATAATTGTGAATTATTAATATAGTTATAATAAAATATGTAAATAATTAATAATATTTAGATCTCTCTCATAATATTATGATATGATTTATATACTCATTTTCAACAACTTCCCTAGGTGATAATTAAATTTTACATAGTGAAATTTGGATTGCACAAAGGAATGGAAAGGAAATTTGAGAAAGAAAAATAAAGGAAATGAAAGAAAAAAGATTCTCTTATTTGGATTGTAATAAAATAATAATAGAATAAAGTAGAAAAGATTTTATAATCTTTTGTTTTGATTGGAGAATGAAAGAAAAGAAAATGACAATTTTAAATAGAAAATTACTTGAGTGCCCTTTGAAACAATGTAAGGTTTAAGGTGTAATAAGGGTAATTGTAGAAATAAAATAAAATAAAATTAGGGACAATAAAGACTTTTTGTCTTTAACATTTCATTTCCCTCCAAAAAATTCCAAATTGGAAGGATTGTAAAATTCTTCCAATTAAAGGAATGGAGGGGTTTCAAAACCCTTCCATAACATTTTTCTCTTTTAAAATTCTAATCTAAACAAGAGGGGGGATTTTTTATTCCCTCCCCACCATTTCCTTTCCTTTAAAAATTGTAATTCAAACAAGTTGTTAGGGAATATTTAAACTCATTTTCAACATCTTTACATTGGTGAGAGAACACAAAATCATCTGTCATATCTCCTAAAATTTTTCAATGGTCAAAAGAATAAAAATTATTAAAAGTGATCTCTAAAATAAAAGATTGACTAAATTTAAGAAAGTTATTGGAGTGAAATCTTAAATGTAAAGAAAATGTTCCAAACCCACTACATCTAGGGAATGAAATAGGAAAGTTCACTATAACATTTCAATTCTTTTACAACACTCTAATTGAAAAATAGAAAAATCATTGCGAAAAATGAAGAGACCATTGGAGATTTAGGAGTAGTCTAGTGGTGGACTACTTCCCTAATAGTTGGAGACTAGGGTTCGAATCTCATAGGTGCGAGTAGTGAACAAAAAAAAAAAAAAAACATTGCAATAAGTTATTGCAACAGTAAACTAAAACTTTTTGCAATAGTTAAATATTTTTTTTTTATCTTTTTTTGTTAATAATTGTTCATGAAATTACTTTTTTACAACAATTTTTAATCATTGTATAAACTAAAACTTTTTAAAAATGTTAATTTTTTTTGTTCCTTTTATTGATAATTGTTCATAAAATTACTTTATTACAACGGGTTTTAAAGTGTTTCTTTTTAGTTACAAAAAAATTGTTGCAATATAAAATTTACAATGGGACCATATGCAACAGTTAGAGTTAAATACAATAGTTTTTAACTTCTTTGCAATAGTTTTAAATATTTTTGAATATTGCAATAAATCAAAAATAGGGTAGTGGCTGTTGGAATTGGCATTAGTCTGTTACAACATTTTCAAGTGGATACAGAGATTTTCTCCCATTTTTCACATATTAACTAGCTCAAACTTAGACGAGAAGATTAATTTCATATTTTGCTGCATATTATATAGGATATTTAAACATGTCTCCCTAGGAGACTAAATGTGGCTCACTTACCACGTCAAATATTAATTAGGACTTGTGATAATTAAAAACTATATATATATATATATTTGGGATAAATGTCTTCTAGTGATAAGTGCACTTCGAGATAACTACTAATTATGGATAAAGATCAGTATTCCACTGAGATAATGCTTCCTTGATGAGAGAAAGAGATAATAACGAATTTAAATAATTATTATGAGATCACTGGCCTAGTTTATAAATAGAGCATGTGCTTTCCATCAAATCAAGACATCAAGAGTTCCTGACATAGATTAGAAGACACCTATATTTTGAGAGAAGTGTGGTTATTGGTGTAATTCTCAAATAGCTTTATTTGAGCAACAATGACCAAAGATATGTTAAATTTTAACCTCAACATATTTAAATTATGTTATAATATACTTACAGTTGGTATTACAACCATCTCTAGGCTATATTGGTCAGTATTATGCTTGAGGAATCTAGTCTCGTCACTGCACTATAGCTCCATATTTGTTGAAATTCTTGATGTTTCTTTTATGCATATGGTATAAAGTCTGATCTTCTACGTATATGGCATTTGATTTATCCTATAATAAGGATTTCATCAAAATTTCTAAAAGTCTGATTCATGTGATACCATAATTGTGTGTATGGAGATTAGTTTGTTTGATATTAATTTTTTTTAGAGGACTAGTGAAAGCAATTGTTTTGTATATATTGTATATATGTGATCTATACGAGCTAGTATATACATGCTAAGCATGAACAGTTACATATATACACATATGTTTAGCATCTACCATACTATGATAAAATATAAGATAAATTGCACCGGACCCTCCTGTGGTTAGGCCTAAGTGCGTACGACCCTCCTGTGGTCAAAAAACTCCCTCCAAACCTCCCTGTAGTCACATAAAAGTGCACACAACCCCTCCAACCGTCAAAAAAGTGTATTTTTTAACCAACATACCATCTGCTTCATGTATAATAGCCAACCACTCATTTAAGCTTCAAGAACCACTCATTTGAGCTTCAAGAACTATTCTTTTGAGTTTCAACACCCACTCCTCCCTCGCCTAAGATGCAGCCGTGGTGAGTTCCTTAATATTTTTTATTTATTTTTAATAACAACATCGTCATTGCTATGTAAAATCATTTGTGTGTTTTGATAATTGATAAAATCATGGAACAATGGGTATATTGGTCATAAAATACACTTTTTTGACTGTCTGGGGGGTTGTGTGCACTTTTATTTGACCATAGGGGGGTCTGGAGGGAGTTTTTTTTATCACAGAAGGATCGTGCGCACTTAAATCTCACCACATAGGGGTCTGGTGCAATTTACCCTAAAATATATGCATACGAAAATCCTTTTAGGTTAATGCTAACAGTGAAACTGATGTTGATCAGTTTGTTAAGACTGGGACATGTGGTGGTACAAAGTATAAGCAAACAAATAATTTATTATTTTACAGTTTGCTTTTACATGGAGCATTAGAGTTTTATTTATTTCATTTCTTTTCTGCTACCAAATTATGAAAATTGTGGAGTCGGTTTATTCTTTGAAAAGTTGTAGATATATAACTTTGTATATACTCTAGCATATTTTTTATAAAATATTTTTGCACAAAAAAAAAATTAAGGATGTATCAATATGAAATAAATAATTTTTAATTGATGTCATTATTAAGGATATAATGTCATTGACTTCGGAGTAGTCAAAACATCCTAGGTTATGGTGATATTTGGTAGTCATTCCTATTTAAAAGTATTTAAAGGACTACATAAAGATAAATGACATCAATAATAGTATTTAGTTTATGAAAAATAAATTATTTGGCCCCACAGGGAAGTGGTTATTTTCACAAGTTTAATAGAATAAGATAGAGAATTTAGCTTCAAAAGTAAATATTTCTAGACCAACAGGTATGGACTATTTATCTTTTGATGTTTAATTTATTAGTCTTATAATAAAGTTCGTAAGTTCATGCATGATGCAACCCGTGCCCACAGGAAAGTTTGAATCTTCTATTTGAATTTAACATTGGTTAGTTCAAAACTAAGTCATTATTCATGGCATAATGTATGTATTTTTTTGGTATTGTAGTTGTTTCTACTACTATTTTTAATGATACTTCTCGTATTCCAATTTTGACTAGTGACAATTTTTCTAACTGGAAAGAGAAAATTATCTCAACTCTTGGGTGCATGGATCTGGACTTGGTGTTTCATGTAGACGAACCACCTACCCTCATAGAATCAAGTTCGCCAACCGATAAGAGTTTGTATGAGCGGTGGGAGCGATATAATTGCTTAAATCTAATACTCATCAAATCTCATATTAGTAAAAGCATTCAAGGCTCAATTTTGACTGTGATAAAGTCCAAGAGTTTATGAAAGCGATTGAGGAACAATTTGTAAAATCTGAAAAGACATTGGCTAGCACCCTAATGAAGAAACTTTCAGGCATAAAGTTTGACAATTCCAAGAGTGAGGGGTGGCTCTTTTACATGTTATGAATCTCTTTTAGTTGATACTCCTAATAATACATGGTAGATTGATTATGGTTGTACAATCCATATTGCTACTACCATGCAGGGCTTCCTAAATTTTAAGAACCCGAAAGGAAGTGAATAATGCATCTATTCAGGAAACTAGATGCGTTCATGGATGGTTTTGAAAACATGATATGTTTTAGATCTTAATAACACTTTTTATATTCTATCGTTTTCTAAAATATTAGTTTCTGTTTCCAAACTTGCTAAAAATAATTTTGGATTTGAATTTTATGACTCTATTTTTGAAATATTCAAAAATAATATATTGATTGGTTCTGACTTTTGGTTGGTAAGTTATACAAAATTAAATTAGATCTCATATATGAGTGTTGTCTTTTGACTACACATAAGGATATTGGTAGTAAAAGGTGCATCATAAATAAAAACTCCTCAAAGCTATGACATAAGAAATTAGGACAAATCTCCATAAAGAGGATCAAAAGATTAGTGAATGGAGTACTAAAAACTCTAAATCTTACTGCCTTTAATACCTGCCTTGGTTGTATAAAGGGCAAGTACACCAACTAGTCACAGACAAATGGGGACCCCCTGAAGGTGCATGCTATCTAGATAGTATCAAATTCAATAATTTATTTAAACGCAACGAAAATTAATAGCATGCTTATTTAGGATCAAATCACATAATTCTCACAAGAAAATAGTACAAACAAGAAACTACATATTTATCGTAATCATATAAAGATCAAAATTCAGCATCTTTTGAATTCATTAAATCTTAAAGAAAAACAAAAACAACTTATTTGAATGAGCTTTACATGCCTGGAGGTGGATCACCCAATGATTTTCTCTTCTATAACCTTCTTCCTCGTTGAATAATGCTTGATTGAATGGTGAGATTCAATCCTTGTATTTTTACTCAGATCCTACATGTGGAAGAGAGATGGAGAGAGAACTTTTTGTTTCTTCTCTTTTCTTCTCTTGGACGTGTGAGTGATGTGTGAGAGGTGAACGAGAGACTCGTTTATATAGATGTGGAGTGGGCTTAAAGCATAATCCAAAAAGGAGAAGGAAAAGTGTCACAATTAAAAATGTATATGGATACTCTAATGCATCTAGGACTTAAGTAGTCCAACATTAGTCACTCTCTACTCCTTCTAAAAGCTCTTACATGACACTTCACTTTACCACACGCCTAGCTTCTCTTTTCTTGTGCCAAGTTGCTAAAACTCAACTGTTCAATTAGAAAACCCTATTACTAAAATCACTAAAAAAAAAAATTGGATTTTGCAACAGGCCGTTACCATCTCGTCACCAATACGGCGACGGCTTGGTGAAGGAAAAGGTTGACACCAATTTTGTGATAGGATAGTGACGGCATAGTGTGAGACGGAAAAAACCGTCACTAAGCCATCACTGTTAGTGACAATCTATTCGCCGTTTCCAAAATTTTGGAGACGGGAGGCGTTTCTGTCTCCAAAATTGGCGACCGGAACGCTTCATGTCTCTAAAATTGGCGACGGGAATGCCTCCCGTCTCCAATCCCTCACCCAAAACGAAATAACAGAGCACTAACCATCCCTCTGTTATTTCATTTTCACGATCAAATTACCCCCTTCAAAAGAGTCAAATTGGCGACTACATAGCTACCACTTGGCGATATCGTGGTGACGACTTATTTATTAGTACGCGATCATCAATTTTTTGTTAATAATTAATGCTTAAGATTTATTAATGAAATATCTTAATTTAAATTTTTGTTTATGTATTGATTTTAATTACAATAATTAATTAAACTAGTAATGTTAAGCGTTATAGTTTGATAAAAGGAAAAAATTCATATAATTCTAAAGATATTTTCAATTTAAAA
Source organism: Ehretia macrophylla (assembly GCA_037974665.1). Taxonomy (NCBI): domain Eukaryota; kingdom Viridiplantae; phylum Streptophyta; class Magnoliopsida; order Boraginales; family Ehretiaceae; genus Ehretia; species Ehretia macrophylla. The sequence continues at coordinate 16,380,799 of CM075783.1, forward strand.
ATATTAGTTTAAATTATTTTAATATATTATTTAAAAATTAAATTTTTTTATAGTACTCTTAGTATCCCTTAAGCAAATATAATAAAAAACAAAACCAAAAAAATAAAATTTACTTATTTGAAGACATACTATTGTAAATCGTCTCCAATTGATCACTATTTAGAGACGATATTGTAAACCATCTCCAAAAGTATCCATTTAATTATTTGATTAATTTGAAATTTGTATTCATTTGATAAATTAATTACATAGTTCTCTAATTTTATAAATTAGTAGTAATAATTTTGTATTAATAATAAATCATACTCAAGATTAATTTTAAATACACATTAAAAAGATATAGTAAAATAATATAATAAAAAAATAATTACACATTAAAAAAATATTGAGCCATAAAATAGAGATGAACCAAGTTGTCCGTCTCTAAACATTAACTGATCCGTCTCCAATTTAACTTATTGAGCCATTTTGGTGACGGACCAAGCTTGTCCGTCTCCAAAAAATGGAGACAGACCAACTTGGTCCGTCTCCAATTTGGGCTATTGAGCAATTTTAGAAACGGACCAAGTTTGTCCGTCTCCAAAAAATGGAGTCCGTCTCCAATTTAGGCTTTTTAATTAAAAAAAATAAAAGACATCAGATTTTTTTTTAAATTTGAACTTTCCCAAACTCTTGAACAAAAAACAAAAAAAAAAAAAAAATCCCTAAACCCCCTTTCCCCACGACGGTACCCCACCCCCACCCCGTAGAGCCTCCACCCGTCTCCCACCTACAGCACCCTGCATGCAGCACCCCCACCTCCATACCCCGCGACCCACAATCCTCTCCCTTCCCCAACAATAAGGTAATTTTATTTTAATGTTTTTTGTTATATATATATATATAATATATTTACATATAGATATGTATATATATATATATATATATCATTTTCTATTTTTGTTTTATGTTATTTTTGGTTTTTTGAACTTTTTTGGTTTTTTTTTGTTTTTTTCAGTTTTTTATTTTTAGGTTTTTAATATGTTATGTTTTTTATTTTTTTATTTTCGATTTTACTTAAATGACATACTTATGTAAGGGGTACAGTTTTATCACTTTAGATTGTGGAAAATTTTAAGCTTTCAACTTCAGGGTACAGGACTTTGGATAATTTGTCTAATCTCTATTAATAGAATTGAATTCATTTGGCCATCTCTGGTGCACTGTGTTTTGAAGGTCATTTTGAATGTTACCATGTGCTGTAATACGACAAATGTGTAGGTACCTGTCAGCAAGGAAGCTGAGGCTTCAAAACCTTCTCTTACTCCGGAAGAGATAAAGATGAAAGCACAAGAATTAAGGTACATATCAAATTTGTCCTTGTGCTTTTATTTAGTGACTTCCTTGTATATTGTGTTTACTCATCTTGAGACATTGTATATGCTGGTTACTATGCTTTAGCATGATATAGTAATGTCCTGATGGACAAATAACAATCACCTGGGTCTTTGACACTAAAATTGAGTTGTTGAATACAGGCATGTAATGATAGATTTAGCAATCACAATGATGCAATCTGACCAAAATCTTCTATACAACGGTCAGCAAAAATTAGCATTTTTCAAATGTCATCTTTGTCTTTAAAGTAACATTGTTCAATCATCAACTAGAGTTTCAGATTGTAAATGGCTAAAAGTATTTGAGTTTCTAAGAAAAAAGTAATTCAGTCCATGTCCCAATTATAGTAATCTATTTTTAGTTGCTTACTAATCTGCAGAACGAGTATTCTCTCTTCTTTGAGCACTATTTGGCATAGGGAACTGAATGAATATCTGGACATACTAGATACTCATTTTCATTTGAAGGTAATACAGAAAGCTTAAAATAAAGGCAAAATTGGAAAGCTAATCTAGAACAGCAAGCTTGCCTATGGTCTTGGAGTTGGCAATTGTTTGTATGCTAATGTGGTCTGCTCACCAAGACCATGTTTCTGTTGTAAATTAACGGATCTTCATGTGGTTCCGCACATAAAATTTTGCTGGATAGGATACATCATCGCAATTTAAATAATTCAAGTGGTAACATAGATTATAAGTACAAATCATAGGAAATCTTATTGTGGTAAGATATACTAGTTGGTAACTTGAACCACAAATATTTTATTTTATAGGGGAAATAGGCTCCTCCTAAATTAATCAGCTTCCTTTAAGAAGCCTGGAAGTGGGATATCTATAAACACTCTTCTCAAAAGGAGAATGGTAGCATACATTAAGGGACTTGTTGAATGATCGGGCAGGAACCCCCTGTTTTCTGCCTATTATTCCATTAATGCTATGCCGCATGCTGATTGAATTGTGCATCCAGAGGACTTTGATGACAGTTCACTTGAAATCTCCAAATTTTCCTTTTTATATATTTATTAATCAGCCAATATTCGCACAGAGTGAAGGACACATGTCACATTTGTTCTAACATGTTGTTCATACTGGATTTGTCACACTAGGTATACTTAATTAGAAGAAAAGGTTCGAAGAACAACAAAAGCTGATTATTCGGGCTGTCACACCTTTATCACTTCCCTTGAAGAATATGCCATCTTATTGGTAGTCTCATACAGAAATTATTTGGGTTTTCCCACCAATTTTCTGTTGTCCTCAGTGTCTGTATGTATTAGCTTCACTTACCACTTATTTTCACTCTTCCTATTCTTCCATCAACTTGTTGTCACTTTTTTGTTGTTAAAATTTCAAATTTTCACTTTTATCACTTGATATGATATCAGGGAGAAAGCTCGTAAAAAGAAAGAAGAAGAAGAGAGGCGAATGGAAAGAGAAAGAGAGAAGGTACCTTTTATTTCCTTGTCACTTCTTCTAACTGTAAACTCATCATAAAATATTAATATTTGCTTCTTTTTTGATTGAATTTGAAAATATAGCACCTTACGTTGGATTTTTTTCCTGTGGTCATGACATGATAAATATTCCAATGCCCACTTCAATTTCATGATAAAATTCTACCGTTCTTGTCACTATTAATCTACATAGTTCTGTTACTGTTATATGAATTTTGGGTATTAAATTTATTTTAGGAAAGAATTCGAATTGGAAAGGAACTTCTTGAAGCAGAGCGAATTGAGGAAGAAAATGAAAGAAAACGGTTTGTTTCACTTCTAATATATACACATTGGGATGTTTTGTAAGCGACTTTTGCTTATTGCCCTGGAATATGGTGCTTTCATCTTGCAGTATAATTGCCTTGCAGAAAGCAGAGAAAGAGGAAGAGAGAAGAGCTAAAGAAAAAATCCGTCAGAAATTGGAAGAAGACAAGGTCTGGATGATTTTTCCTAGTGTTAGATTCTATTTTCTTAATATCTCGCTTCAATCATCCAGTAATCAGATTGTTGTCAAAGTAGTAAATGCCTGTCTACAAGAAAAGGCTGAGATCAAATTAAAATATATGCCTTTACTCTTCATAAGTCTTTTGATTTGGAAAACCATGATCAGTCTTTACCCTGTAGCTTAAACGCTGAGCTGTCTCTCTATTATGGTCATATTTTATGTGGTGAAGTTGCTTATCAAAGGGCTGAATGTGGCAGGATTAAGCTATAGTTTTCACAATCATATTGTCACATTGATAATTAGGATGTCTACTCTGAATTGTTCGTTACATGCAGTAGTATGCTTACAACAATGTATCTCTGATTTTTATAGGCAGAAAGAAGAAGGAAGCTTGGATTGCCACCTGAAGATCCTGTTGCTGTAAAACCTCCTGCACCTGTTGTGGAGGAAAAGAAGGTTTGAGTTTATTGGAATGATCTGTATATATAAATTATGCTTCGTACTCAATATCATCTTGTCAAAAACATGAGGTAAAGAAGCATTTCTATTATCATGGAAAAATTACAGAGCTTATTGCCAGTCAAGCCAGTTACAAAGGCAGAAAAAATGAGAGAGTGTTTAAGGTCCCTCAAACAGCATCACAAGGTAATGACTACTTTTTGTCCTTCTTGTTGCATTCTTTGTTATGTGTTCCATGAGGAAAAATGACCTTAGGTTCTTGTTTATTTAGGGGTATATAAAGATGTTGATTTATGCAGCCAATTAGTACAGACATCCTATACAATCTTGTGTGTTATTTTTAGCTGGGTGTATATGTAGAAATTATTAGATGTATTATTTAGACATATTTATGAAATTAGAATCCTCTTTATAGACTTTCTACTTATTTAACATTCAATACCCATCATTGATACAATTTTTGCATAATAAAAATCCAAATTGTTCATATTGCAATTTCTGGACGATTTAAGAGACGTGTATAGATGTTACTAGCAGGAAATAGGTTCCAAATTTCCTTTGACAATCTATCATTTCTTATGAGTTGATAATTCTTATGACCTTGAAATTTCACATGCAATCTGGTCGTGTGGAATATGGGATGAAGTTAGTTTAAATATAGTTAATTGAGTGATGAAAAGAAACATTGTATACATTATAATTATCATAATAAAAACATGTTATTATAGGTAATGGACAGTAGTAGGAGCCAACGTAAATGAAGAGGATCCTGCTTCAACCTCGTCATAAATCATAAATATAATAAAAAGAGAGGAAAGAAAACATTTTGACTTCGACTTTCTGGAAGTTTTATTTGCATATGAGGACCACATAGAGAGAAGATGAAACCTCTAATATACAAGTTCTGAAAAGTCTGGTCTCATCTGGGATTTTATGATACTGAGTATGACGTACACAGCAAATTTGTTTGTGTTTGTCTAGGATTGAGACAGGATTGTTTATGACTATTTAATTTAAATTTAAATTTTGATTGTCAACGTTTTAGTTAAATTTTTTATATTAATTCTGCAATTCTAATTATAAAAATTGCCCATATGATTGTTCAAGAACATATCGCGCTAAGTTTTTTGTGATCTTTTAATTTCTTTTATCAATATTTATTTGCTGCAAGGACTAACAAATATTTTACAGGCTATAATTGGACTTGCTTTTGTGCATGTTTGAACTTAAACAGTACTTTTTTTCTTTTCATCAGCTCTTTTCTGTAAAATGATTTTTATTGAAAGAAGGAACTTACAAGGGAAAGAAGTTCATTGTCATCTGCCATTTCTTTGGTTATCAAGCTCCTGGATCCATCAAAATTTGATTGTGATTATGTCTATGTAAGTTCTAGTTTTAAATGCTTTAGTTATTTTCATGTTATATGAATATATTTTCTTGGGTTAGTAAACATTTTTAGCTAATGCTTTTGTGCATCCCGCTACGATGGACTTGTACAATTATAATGAATACATTATAGGTTTTATATACCCAAATGTATTATACAAGTTGCTCAATTGCACTGGAAATATATTGTTATTGCCAATATTAAGGAATATACTACTGAGATGAACACTTTAAATTTCAGGTGTTAGAGCTAATGCTTCTAAAGGCTTTGGTGAACTTTTGGGACGTGACACACAATATTGCCTTTTGGTTCAAATGTTTGGGACGCAACACACGTTATTGATTTTTGTTTCAAATGTTTAGACAATTAGTCTATGAGATAACATTTTAGATCTATACTAGTTAATAAAATAATTCTACTTTGGTAGCTCTTTTATTGTATATTTAGTTTGTTTTAATTGTTGTTTGGTTGTACATGGTCCACAATTTTTCCTTTTTTAATTTTAATTTAATTTTGGCGAGGGTTTGGCGACAACAATTTTGGTGACGGAAGGCACTCCCGTCTCCAATTTTGGAGGGAAAAGGTTGGCAAGGGCTTGACGATGACAATTTTGGTGACGATTTGGTGAGGGATTAAGTTGGCGAGTGCTCGGTGACGTCAAACATTGGTGACGGCCGGTTGACGGGAAAGGTTGGCGAGGGCTTGGCGAGGACAATTTTTGTGACAGTTTAGGGACGGATTAAGTTGGCGAGGGCACGGTGACAACAAACTGTTGTGACGACTTGCAGACGAAAAATTTGGTGAGAGCTTGGTGACGGAAGAATTGGAGACGGCTTGGAGATAGTTTCGCAACCGTCAACAAATTGGTGACGGCTTAGTGAGGGGTACGATTTTTGGCGATTACCTCGTGTCTGACGGATGTTTTCTCTCACCGTGCCGTCGCAAATTCCAAATTAGTAACGACACGGTGAGGGAAACTGTCTTTCCCAAAATACAATTTTTTTTTTGTAGTGAATAGAAAGTCCTTCCTAATTTAGACTTCTAATTACATTAGGATTTTTATTTATCAATTCCTAGACACATGTAAATCATTGATTCACACAATTGGTCATCCTGTTTGGTTGAAAGATGAGTGGCGCGAAGCGACTATGTATTGGACCAGACTAAATTCCTCTAAGTCAAAATCCAACTAGAAGTAATACATATGCCAATTGCTCGTTTATTGGCCCACGATAGGGGCCTGTAGTCCCGGAAATGGGAGGGTCACAAGTCACCTTGAAGTAAAATTACCATCAAGTGGCTACTAGACTTCTTTGCATAGCCATCGAAGGGCACGCGCTACTGCTTAGTGGCATAATTGCCCTGTTGCCACTATCTATTGAGATTTAATCCGTTATCGCTTTAATTTTTCTCTTCCCCCAACCAACCAATTAATAACCATCCTTTTCCGTAAACAAGCATAAAATCCTCTCCATCACCCGATGAGTGGCCAAGTTTTGGCCAACTAATTCATCACCCTATGTGTTGTCATGCTTGGTTAATAGTTAGAGAACCTATGTTGCGAATGCCAACCAATCCATCATCCTCCGTGCATGGCTAAGGGCCTGTTTGGATTGGGGGGTTTGGAGGAAAATGATTAGATTTTGGGAGATTTTCAAATCCTTTTTCTTATTTGGATTAGAAGAGTTTGAGGATGATTGGATTAGAGGTATCTTGTAAAATCATTTATTGACCCCAAATTAGGGTGATTTGATTTAAATGATTACACAATGTCTATATTACCTCTTTAAATTTTGTAAAATTACACTTATACCATTATAAATATCACACTTGAACTCTTATGTCTATATTACCCCTTTAAATTTTATAAAATTAAACTTATACTATTATAAATATAACACTTGTACTCTTAGAAAATGATAAAAATATCAATTTGTTTACAAAATTTATCTTTTACTTTCATTTCTTTTTTAGTTCAAATAAAGAATACACATAATTATTGGGAAAAAAGCAGCAGTAGTCCCTATTGTTTATTCAAAAGTCAATTTAATCCCCATTGTTTCAAAATGTTCAAAAAGGTCCCCAATATTTGTAAACATGCTCATTGTGGTCCCTACCGTTAAAAATCTAACAAAAAATTTATAAAATGACTAAACTACCCTTCCTTAAAAATAAAATACCCAAAATATCCCTATCTTCTTCTTCCTTTTCCAACCCCTCAACCCACCACCACAAGCACCACCAAGCACCACCACCACCCACCACCCCCGCCCCCCCTCCCCCCCGCGAACACCACCCACCCCCCCCCGCCGCGAACACCACCCACCCCTCCCCCCGCGCGGACACCACCTACCCCACCCCTGCGCGAACCCCACCCACCCTCCCCCAGCGCGAACCCACCCCCCCCTGCGCGAACAGCGCCCCCCCACCCCCCCTGCGCGAACAGCGCCCCCCCCCCCCCTCTTTCGCGCGAACAGTGTGTGTGTGTGTGTGTTAGTGTGTGTTTGTGGGTGTGTTAATGTATGTGTATTAGTGTGTGTTTTTTGGTATTTTTGTGAGTGTGTGTGTTTGTGGGTGTGTTACTGTGTGTTTTTTGGTGAGTGCGTGTGTTTGTAGGTGTGTTAGTGTGTGTTTTTTGGTATTTTTGTGTGAGATTTTGTGTTTTTTGTGATTTTTCAAATTTACCTTTGAAATACTATTCACATCTGTTAAAACTAACCAAAATTTTAACGGTAGGGACCACAATGAGCATGTTTACAAACATTGGGGACCTTTTTGAGCATTTTGAAATAATGGGGATTGAATTGACTTTTGAGTAAACAATGGGGACTACTGCTGCTTTTTTCCCCATAATTATTTATGAACATTTCCTTTATTACTTTACCCACCTTTTTTTTATTACTTTACCCAATCCAAACAATATTAATTATTTCCATTTCCCTTTCTTTATTATTGAATTCTTTTATTTCTTTTATTATTTCTTTGCTTCCGAACAAGCCATAAGTGTTGGACAACCTATTTTGTGAATGGCAAACAATTGCTTCCACCAAGTGTTGTCGGTTGGCCAAGGTCTTTGGCGAACATAACTGTTAAGAGGTTAAATGAAAAGTTCACAAAACGTGGAATTGATGCGTGTGGTCTCTCGTTTTAAAATTTAATTGCAAGTCATCATTCCTTTCGTTGGCTTAACGGTTGAATATGAACAAAAATTCTTAAAATACAGTGTTCCGACCCAAAATTTATACTAGATAAGTAAGTTTATAATTCTCAACGATAGTAGCCATACTCGAATCTAGAACCTCCTGATAAAAAAATCTGACCCCTACTACTATAATGACGACCCTTGAGATCCGTCTATATTCTTTGTTAATTATATTTTAATTGTCGAATTTATGTTAAATAATTGATTATTTTAGGGATTACTTCAATATGGTGGTATTATCATGTTATTCTTGATCATAGAGTCAATCAAGTTATCCATAAATAATTGATTTAATTGTTGACTTGCTTGTAAAGAGTTGGTTTTGGTGAAGTGGTAAACTCTTCATATCTGAAGCATAAGATAGGCAGATAACTGTTGACAAAAAAAAAAAAAGCATAAGATAGTTGATCTGTTGACGTAGATTAAGGGGATTTTCTTCATAATTAAGTTATTCTAAATTTTGAATTAAGTTAAAACAATTAAATAATTTTTCTAATTATTCTAATTTTAAAATTATTTTCAAGTAAAGTATAAATAAGTCTAAAACAATTAAATAATTTTTCTAATTATTCTAATTTTAAAATTATTTTCAGGTAAAGTATGAATAAGTCTAAAACAATTGATTCTTTCTTTAAAAAGAAAGGAAAGGATGTTGACTTTGAACCCCATGAACAACCTTTTGTATTCAATATTGATATAAATGTGGTTTTAGAACCTCCAACAAAATTTTGAAGGAAGAAAATATTGTTACAAACACCACTGTACAAAAAATAAAAATAAAAAATAATCTTCACCCCTCCAACATTATATTTCTAGCTTCGTCCCTGATAGTTATGAATATTTACCTTCATGAAACACGAGTCCAAATGAACCTAAGATCAAGATCTCGTCTCATGTTCAGAGAATGTTAGTGTGCTAAATGAGAATGTTGAAATAAATGCATGATAGTATCAAAAAAAGATAACACTAGAAAATGGTGTGATATGAGAAAAAATAGGGGTGGCTCCGATTGATAAAAAAATAAAAATAAAAAATTTTAAAAAAGAGAAAGAGCCATTTGAGATGTTTTGCACATTGTTAGGAGACAAATGATGGAGGTACTTACTAAAAGGTGTAAAAAATGGAGGTTAGATTAAGGTGTAAGATAAGTTAGATGAAGACATTCAAACAAGATCTCTCGTTTATCGAGCTAACATAGAAAACGACTTTCAATATAAATAAATAGCATCATTACATCCATATTATCCACCTTACCAGGGCCTGATTTAGAAATTTCTTCTAATGAGGGTTATCACACACAATTTGCCAAATACATAGATAACAATTTTTTTTTCACTGGATGATAATATATTTTTCTAAATTAAAATTACTTATATAATGAAAATTTTAATGATTATGTGAAGTCAATACAGGCTTTATTTAGTACCATAAAACTTGATTTAGTATAGTTTATAGATTTAGGTGTCGCAAAGCAAGCAAATGGTGTGAATGTTGGTGCCAAGAAATTATAAGGCTATCCTCAATGGAGTCTCTAAAATGCAAAACTTTCTTAATTTGGGTATTTTTAAAGACCCTAGTCTCTAAAAATAATACTATTCATGGCAAAAGAACGAGGGGTCTACCACATCTGGCTTAAAATAAGCCAATATAGAAACCCAGTCTCTATTTTTTTCAACAAATTTGTGGAAGAAAATGGAGACTGGGTCTCTATTTTGGCATCTTTTAAGCCAAAAGTGGTGGACTCCACGTACTTTTATCATGAATAGTGTTGTTTTTAGAGACTGGAGTCTCTAAAAACACCTAAATTATAAAAATTTTGTATTTAAAGACTCCCTTGAAGATGTCCTAAGGTGGAAGTTTCGCACTATGTCGCCTATGCAAAATTGGTAACAACTTAACTAATAATACTTTAAAGATGTATGCACCTTAATATGACATCAACTCATCACATGATTATAACATACAATGGTTCCTTTTTTTTTTTGTCATAACATATGATGGTTCCAATTCAATCATTCTATGGCAAAAATAAAAAATAAATCAACCTCGCGTGATAATTTCTTTTCATTTTTTTTGGATAAAGTAATACAAAAGAAATCACGGCCCAAACTATACAAGAAATCAAAAAATAAAACTTACGTACAAAATACAAACACAAACCAAATATAAACGCCTAAAATCAAAAGTAACCAAAATTTCAATCGGAACCAACATGAGTTATATTCCCAATTTACAATCAACCACCAAATACCCATTGAAACCACTACACAAGTGGCAAGCAACCACCAAGGTAAGTCACAAAACAATGAGTGAAAAGGAGTCGCGCGACCCCAACAAAGAAGACAATTGGATACGCCAAATGGTGGGGCAAAAATTCAAACTTCTAGCGGTGAAAGCGTAGTCCACCTGATTCCTTCAACTACACCCACATGAGTGTTTAATATCACAAGGGTGAGGATCAAAAGAAGTAGCAGTAATTGACTAAAAAAAGCTGAGGTATAAGCCGACGACAACCCAAACACACAACACAACCAAACTCATAACAGAAAAAACCAAAACCAACAAAAACTTAAACAAAATATATAAAAAAGTAGCAAAAATGAAAGAAAGTGAAAGAAAAACAAAAAAACAAAAAACAAACCAAGAGTGGAAATGGAGAGTTGGGTGCTATCAACCAAAAGATCGGAGCACTGAAAACAATCAAACAAAGATGGTAAAATAATCTTCAAGAAAGAGGAAGAAATCCTCCTTAGAGGATTGAGAGAAAGAGAGATGAGAGGTGGTCACTCGACGTGTGATAATTTCTCATTGTACCTTGTCCTACCAAATCAATTTGGTATCAAGATCATCTTCTAATTAATATTTTAACATTATATTTTCAATGATTTATTTCATTCAAAACAATTAATATCTGATTTAATAAGTGTAATAATTTTTAATTATTAATTCAAAATATTTAATTTCACCAAATAAAAATACTTTTTTTTATAATTTATAAATAAATAACGAGATGCAATATAAAAATATTAAAAGAAAACAAGTTATGAGAGCATCCTAATCCGCACTCTTTTGGAAAAAAATATAAAGCAAAACACTTTGGCATATGGCATAGGTGGCGTTTGGGTTGGACCGACACAAACTCAACTCAACCCAACACATGAAAATTCGGGCCTAGCCCACCACATATAGGTGGCTAGATTATATAATTTTTGACCCAACTCATTTGAGCCCAGATCTATTTAAGTCCAAGTCCAAGCCCAACCCAACTTAGCCCATGAGCCCAACCTAAATCGAAGCCCAACCCAGCTCGGGGGTTAGCCCAGCTCAGGCTCAACTCAAGCTTAGCATATGCTCATCTCGAGTCCAAATAAACACAATTTGAGCCTAACACAAATTAAACACAATTTGAGCTCACTTATTAAAAAAAATAGAAATATTATGCTTTATCAATGCAATGTAAGTCGTAGTAACTCTTTTTTAAAAAAAACAAACTAGCAAGTCGTAGTAACTATTTTTTTTTTCAACAAACTAATAATAACAAGTAGTAAATTTATTTCTTAAGTTGATATCAAAGGACTTGTTATCAAATCTTTTTTATGATATTTCAAGTTTACAACTTTCAACTTTAAGTTCTTTCATATTATTTTTTAAAAGATTTTAGGTATAATTTTTATAATCATACATATAATTTTTTCTATAAATACTTAGTGACATAGTGCTTTAGTCAATAAGTATATTCAACTTTATTTTACGACAAATTTACAACATTATATATAACTATATTCATGGGAGAAAAAAATCATTTACAATGATTACATTAATCAGATATTTGAAATCATTTTACGTACTTTGAAGGACGAGGGTTTGTGATTTATAATTATTGCCAATGTCAATTTATATTTCGACGTAAATTTGAAACTGGAACGCTTGTAAGACACCTTGTATATCAACACGCAAGTGTCACAAACTATTTTAATCATGAAGTGGTTATTCAACCACTGCCATCGCCAAGCACACTACAACCGCCAACAGGGCTAGTACATGTACAAGGAGCTAAACAAAATGGAGAACTTTTATACTAATTTTCCTCAAGCGTTTATGTAATATTTTATTTTTAAATTTATATCATTAATATACTTGTATCTCATTAACTTATAATATATATATACGTATGTGTGTGTACTTGTATATTAGTATAATTATATATTCAGATTGTGAAAAAAATGGATTAGCCCAACCCATCCAACTCAGTTCACAACCCATAATAGTGGACTCGCAGACTAAACTAAGCCCTATATTCTAAAAAATAAATTTAATCTATCTCAACTCACTAAACATTTGTATCAAATAGAACTCAATTTTCACAACCTATAATTTGATCGGACCGTACTGGCCTGTGTCGGCTGGCCCATATGCCAGATCTATGTAGTATTTTTTCTTCAAGCCGCTACCTTCCCGTGTATATCACACCAAAACATAGAAAAGAAGAAAAATAAAAAACGAAAAACTTCACTACTTTTCCTCCCTCTCGAATTTTCTGGTTATTTCACGCATTGCAAAACCAAAGGTACATCAGTTTCTTTAATGTTGCTTCTTTATTAACAATACTGTAATTTCTCATTAACTCATCATTTTGCATTAATTATTACTTATAGTTGCATTTCTTGATTATCTCAAAGATTGTTAAGCCCCCAGTGCTGTTTGATTGCACTTTTGTGGATATCTTTTATACCCTTTTCATAATTCTTGATAGAGGGAATTTCGTGCTATGCGTGAGTTTCTTGGGAGGGTCGAACCCTTTCACAGTCATAATTCTTGATAATTGATGAAATTAACCCCCCTTCTTTGCTTTTTCTTTGTTTGTTTTGTTCTGTGATTGTTAATTTAGTTCTTAATTTATTTTCCTCGTTTTTGCTTGTAGAATCTGTGATATTGTTAATATTCTTGCAGTTCTATATTTTTATGATAATACGTTAATGCTGTATATTAAACTGAAATTTATCTAAAAATGGGTCATTCGTTTATTTCAGATTTAAGGTTCGGGTTCGGGTTCGGGTTCGGGTTTGGGATATATTCTTTCTTTTCTCCAGAAAGAAAATAAAAGGAAATGTTGCATTTCCATTGATTTTGCGGTATATTTGTATAATGGGTCGGAATAATATTGTCAATATAATGTCAAAATGTGAAAACTTCTGTTAAAGAATACATGTTACTGCAGCTTTATTTTCATTCATGTAATTCTACATTTTTGGGTATTTTATCTATTGCTCATTGCAGAGAGGAATTGTTTCTCCATATAAAGAATAATAAAGGAAAAGATGTCACGGTTCTTGGCGGAAATAGCTGGTAATAATATGAAGTCTAGTAAAGATGATATAATGAGCGCAATTGAACCACTGTTGAAGCTGCTATCCCTTACTGTGATTGGGCTAGTTCTCGCTCAAAAAAAAGTACAGATCATTCCTAACGCAACTTTCAAGCTGCTGAGCAAGCTCGTTTTTGCACTTTTCTTGCCCTGCCTAATCTTTACCTACTTGGGGCAGTCTATCACGCTTCAGAATATTGTGAGTTGGTGGTTTATCCCAGTTAATGTCTTGATTAGTACATTCATCGGTGGCGTCTTGGGAATCTTGGTGGTGATCGTATGTCGTCCGCCTCCGGAGTTTACTAGATTCACTATTGTCATGACTGCATTTGGTAATACTGGGAATCTCCCACTTGCCATTGTTGGATCTGTTTGTCATACTGAGGTTAGTTACTTTGGACCTGATTGCCACCGGAAGGGAGTAGCTTATGTCTCTTTCGCTCAGTGGGTGGCGGTGATTCTTGTCTACACCCTCGTTTATCACATGATGGAGCCTCCAATGGAATATTATGAGATTGTGGAAGAGACATGTGAAGATGAGGAGCAGAAGCAAGGTGGTGAAATCAATAAACCACTCATTGTCGAAGCCGAATGGCCAGGCATTGAGGACAAAGAAACCGAGTATTCCAAGACTCCATTTATTGCTAGGACTTTCAGAAACACCTCAAATGTCACCCAGGCCAATGTCCTTGACCTTGATCACACCGTGAACAGTCCAAAGTCTGTTAGGTGCTTGGCAGCACCTAAAGTTGTGAGGAAGATAAGAATCGTTGCCGAACAGACTCCAATAAAACACATTTTTCAGCCCCCGACAATTGCTTCTCTGTTTGCTATAATCGTTGGTATGGTTCCACAGATCAAGGGTTTTGTATTTGGATATGATGCTCCTCTCTCTTTCCTAACGGACAGTTTAGAGATTTTAGCTGGTGCAATGGTGCCCTCTGTCATGCTTATTCTTGGAGGTATGCTTGCCGAGGGGCCAACAGATTCTAAACTGGGGCTTCGTACTACATTTGGTATTATTGTAGCAAGACTGCTAATACTTCCTCTGCTTGGAATTGGAGTTGTAACATTGGCTGATAAGCTGGATCTCCTTGTTGATGCTGATCGGATGTATAGTTTTGTGCTTCTGTTGCAGTACACAATGCCTAGTGCAATCCTTTTGGGAGCAATTGCCAGCTTAAGAGGCTATGCAGTAAGTGAGTCCTCGGCGCTTCTCTTCTGGCAGCACTTATTTGCATTGATCTCCCTCTCATTTTATCTCGTCATTTACTTTAAGTTTCTTCAATTCGATTGAGGACTTAAATCTCTACCTGAAGGTCAATGCTTAGTGAGTGAAAATTTCATGCAACACTCTTGCATATAAGCCCCTACTCAACAGGACTCGACTCCCAAGAGAGAACCCTCTTTTCTGAAAGAGGGAGTTAAAGAATTCCAAAATAATAGTGCCCATGTGTTGCCCATCATCTCTTGTATATGAATTACCATATTATGATTTTGTCACTGCAAATGGAAATGACATTGAGAATTTCTTCTCTACCAATATGTAGCGTATCTAAGTTTACTTTGTTTGCCGACTCTTTTCAAGATCTCTGAAGATGAATTAGAACCCACTTTTCATTTGTAACTGAATCAGCATATGTAATGTCCACATATCGGAGTTGTTGAGGTATCTCGGAACCTTTTAACATCATTGGATTTCGCATACATCTGCGCATTAACATTTATTATTGATTAGAAAATTACAAAATTGTTTTGGGAGATTGGACTTTTGATGCAGCAGCTAGGTTTCACTACTTTAGGAACTTTTGCTGTATAATAGTCCTAGTAATCACACCCAGGTATTACGCATCACACCACCCAATGAATTGCACATCTTAGGCAAAAGCAGGAGTATTTCGTTGATTTCGTCCCCTTAAGATGAGGCTGTTATGACAGTATTTATAGAGGAGAAAGTGCTGAAGCTCTATTATTCCTATACGAATATGGAATGCACAGCTTACTATTGTTCACCCAACATCCCGACCCAGTGTAACAGGTTCAAAGAACCTTGTACATACATTTAACCCTTGACAAACCTGATCGGACAATCCATAGTACATAAACAATAATACCACAATATCCCAGCTAGTGATTTACACTATTACTCCCTGCATAAAACTTGGGCCTCCAATTAGGCTAAGTTCCCAAGTTGATCCTGTGGCATTGTCATGCCAAAGAAAGAATCCTTTTCTTCTTTCATAAACTTTCAGATGGTTAAGTGTCTTTTTGACTTTTCATCTTCAATAGTTTACCTATTTGAAGATAGGTAGATACATGGAGGGGCAAAAGGTGGTTGAGAATCTGAAGTGCATTTCATATATGTCTTTAAGAGGATTTCTGGAAGATACAATTGTAAATTTGTTTCATCTATTTTATATGGCTCTCTTTTTCTTGTTTTCCTTTTCTCTCTTGAAGAGAGATGTATGTGTGCAAGATGATTTTAGTCACAACTTCATTTCTGCAGGATTTACTTTGAATCTTTCTGATTTAAAAAGAAGACACAATCACATAAGGCTGTGCCCTTTTTCATAGTGTTAAAATGAGGTGATATTGGAATTTTTAAATGCTAATCAATTAGCTCAGTCCAAATTTCTGGAGGATTACATGTTTTTCACAACCAAAATAATTAAAAATTGAAATTGATATCTGTACTTATTTTCATCTGGATGTTCAATTCTGGCCAACTCGAGAAAATCACATGTAGCATATTCTTGTAACTCTTGAAAACTGCTGATATTCTTGTAACTCTTGAAAACTGCAGTTTTGTGATGTTGGTGCTTGTATGAATCTACAGAAAGCACTTTGTTTGTGCATGTCCTTTTTATTAGTCTCATGGACTTGACTTCGACGTTGAAAATTTTGTCGCAATTGATTGTATATGAAATACCTTGAGCATATAATTCATGTAGGCTGTTGTCTGTGGAATGTATTAGGAACTTTTTTGTTAGGAGCTTGCTAAGGAAAATTATTCTGACCTAGTTTTGGACTCAGTAAGTTCAGCATATAGGATGAGACTTAAGCGCTCGGGAATCTTTGCTCTTCTCTTTTGCATTTCCGCTGACTGTTTCAGTTTCTCTATCACTTTCATTGCCCGTAAAGACTCTTATCTCATTCAATCACTAGAAGATTGTGCTCTCTGGGTATGTCTTTTGCACTTGCATTTATTAACTCGAGCTCTTGTTTATCAAGTATACAGCTAAACCATCATCAACTTAGGCTCAATATGTGATGCATGACATTGCTTGATTGCAAAAATAGGTTGTAAATTAGCAAGCTTTATGGTAAATAAGACAACTTAGCATCAACTTGGACTCATATGTGATGCATGCCAAGGGCGGACCTATGTAAGGGTTGCAGTCCCCATTGATCCCGAGAGCGAAATCATTAAAGAGTGAATTGCGTTGACATTTTTTAAAAGTATGTGTATTTATGGTACTTTTAGGCTGAAAATTCGATTTAGCCCTACTGAAAAAGTTACTCGTATATGAGTATTAAATTGTATGATTTCAGCCCCGCTGAACTTAAATCTTGGATCAGCCCCTGATTCATGCCATTGCTTGATTGCCAAAAAAGGGTTTCAAAGTTTCCTTTCTTTTCGTTTCTATATCCTTATATATGGGTGTGTGTATTGTTTCAGTTTATCAGGAGTATGTCCTAATATCATGATGTTTGTAATATTTTGTTGTTGAAGTACTTGATATGTATAGGTGGTTAAAGTTTACTAGAAAGTAGATTTAGCTACGACTATACACAGGTTGAGAGTTGTTATTTACTTTCAGTAATGTATAATATGCTAAAATTTGCAACACTAGTGACAATCAGATTTGCTTATTGTGGTGTTTGTAATGCTACTATAAGTCTCTCAAATGATGGGGGAAAAAGAGGAGTAAAAAGGACAATCTAGTTCATTTGAGGACATCCGGAGCTTTGTCTCTCTAATTTCCTCCCGTTACTTTAGAGTTATTTCTACTAGCTTGTTTAGACTTTTCAGAGTTAATTTCATTTTAGATTATGAAATAATTACGGAAATTGGCTGAGTCCTAATAAAAAATGTGAACCCCACAATGTAGAGTTGACATGTTTATGAGAAAGGGTCGAAGGTCGTGTTCCAGATTGGCCTCTGAACCATTATGTTGGACCTTCATCTCTTACAAATGAACATCTTGCTTAATTGATGTATAAGGATAAAGAACTTGTGCTGATAGACACAGTTGCCTAATCCTGTGAATTATAGTTGGTTATCTACTTGTATAAGAATTTTTGACAAATGTAATATTTTTCGGTCCACTGCATGTTTAGTTACCGAATTATTAGATGATCGCGTGATATTTTGCCATTAAATGGTTCTAGCAAATTGAGCCTAGACCGTATGACGTTCATAGTCACAAATTTGAAATTGACGACATAAGACCATCGCGGAAGAGGTGAATAAAAAGGGGTGGGTGGCATAGGAAAAATTGACCAATTTCAAAGTTCTTGTCAATAAGTCAAATTATGTTGGATTGACTGGGATGTAACCTGTGTGTTACAGATTTTGGATACCCGGTAATTAAATAACGTTATGAAAAAAATTAATAATAGTGATGTAATTATAAAATAATTTTGATTATTAAGTTTATATATTAATTAATTGTATTATCACGATTATTTTTTTCATAACATTATAATATTATTAGAAAATTCATGTATGTTGACCGGTGGAGATTGGGACCAATAAATATGGCTTGAAACAACTGCTGCTTTATAAATGACTCAATCTTATGTTATAGGGTGAAGTGCAGCACATTTTCTTGTGGTTTTGTAAAGTTGCACAACATTATTATGTGGTTTTAAAAGTGTACGGTATTCTCCAGTAGTTTATGAAACTAAACACAATAGTTCTTTCGTCAAAAAATTTGTCTGTTTTAACAAAAAGTATGATGCACGTGTGTCAAATACACTTTTTTTGCTTAAATTATTAATTGTTTAGATAAAAATACTCATGGTCTCCAACCCTACAAAAAAATATATATGTGTCATATAAGGGTATTTTTGTTTAAATAATTAATAATTTAAACAAACAAAACTTTGAATAATCGCATTTGAAGCGCGTATATCACATTTTTCATTAAAATAAACGGATTTTTTGACAGAGGGGGACTATTATGTTTAGTTTCAGAAACCACAGGGGGGTACCGTGCACTTTTAAAATTACAGAGGGCTATTGTGCTTAGTTTAAAAAATCAAACCACATAGGAGTATTGTGTAACTTTACAAAAACACAGAGGTCCTATGCACTTCACCCTATGTTATATGGTATATAACGGATTCATTTTTTTTTTTTTTGGTGAAATGAAACTTGCATTAATAGAAAAGAGAACAATTATCCGACCCCTTGAGGTTGCAAAACCGAGTACAAAAGGTCTTGTAGGGGAGGGGGGATATTGGAAACCCAATCAAGACAACATTTAGCTATCTAATTTGCGACACAATTTGCAGTCATCTTCTTACATTGGAAACAAATAACATTGAAACCTGTAGCAATTCGATTAATATCATCAATAATAAGTCTGATTCTCAAGCTAAAGTGACCTAATAATGAGATTACTTGAGAGATTACGAATATATTATTCTCGATAATGATGTGGTTCCAGTTAAGGATTACAATGGATCTGGACACAAATTTTACCTAGCACGCGTATCTGCTTTTCCACACCGAGTGTGTGGTTCAAAGACGTGTTAGCTAATCTATGCTACGTTTCGTGTTGAATCATTTCATATCATACCAAATTTCATGACCAAATCTTGTTGGCCTTTTCTCACCATTTTCTGCTTAGACAATGGTACATTGTCCCCGGTCATCACTCCAATACCATCCGCCTCCTTCAGTATCCAACCAGAATCCCAAAAGCAAAAAAAAGTTACTTTTCCTATATCCAACCAAAAGCACACAACCAATCACCTTGGGAACTCACACTGGGTCCAGGATGGTTTAAAATTATATAATATAATTAACAAGAGTTAAACTCGTAACATCTCATATATATAACGAGTTATATATTATTAGATTAAAACTCTAGTGAGAACTCATATCCTTCTTTTCCCATAAAGAGTTAATATTCTGTTTAGAATGATAAAAAAAGGAATGGCTGGAAAGGGATTAAAGAATTTCTTGTCTTGTTTGGTTCAAAAAAATAAGATTAAAGGAAACTAATAATCGTTTATGATCATATTTTCTACAAAATTCTCTAATTTATACAAGAGATAATATTTCCATTTCTTTTCATTTATGATTTTATCATTTCCTTTCCCTTATTATACTTTATCTTTTGAATTCAAACAAGGTGCAAAAGTCTCCCCTCTCAATATTTTTTTTTCTTTCATTTTTCCTTTTTCCATCATGAAGGTTACGCCAATTTACTCTCCATTAAATACTTCTTGGTCTAAAAATTTTGGCATAAGCTTCTCAAGTGGGGGTTGAGTCATTGCGAGTTCATCCCAAACAAAGCAAATCCCTTCTTGGCGTAGCCCTCAAGAATACTTTCAGAGAGTTGACTCAAGAATTAGAATTGGTGAATTTTAGTGCTAGTACTAATGTTTGATCGAATTTACAAGGTAATTTTCGTTATTACAAAAATATATTATGAGTATTATTTTCTTTTTCAAGTCTTGAATTTATTGTCTCTATTATAATATGATAGAAGGTGCCAAAAATTTACGAAAAGATATTCAATATCACATGAGCTGTCACATTGCATATTTTTGTCCACATTTAATTAAAAGATAACAAAAAGTTTCAAGTTAAAAATATTTGTAAACTATTGAGAACTCATAAATGTGAAATTGATAACAATGCTGACTAATTTAAAAATTCGATCAAACATCGACTGACTGCAGTGCCTGAACCCACTATACAACAACTTGATTGGAATTACTTTTTTTTTTTTGTTGTCAAAACACAATAATATGTATTGCAAAGAAAAGTAGTACATCATCCTATTCTAATGGGTAGAAAATTATAGGACAAAGTATTGTACAAATAACTAGAAATATTCGAAGTCAAATCTATAGACAAGTTATTCTTAAATTTATATTTAGCAACTCAATCAGTTGCAAAGTTAGTATTTTTTCTAATGCATTGTAACCGAATGTAGCAGTTAGTAACAACAATCTTTCGTATATCCTCCAATACTTATCTTGCCTTCCACGAAGTAAATTTCGAAGAATTGATTGCTTTAAGTTTACTATTAGAATTTAGGGTAAATGTTATTAGTAGTCTCATATGTTTGGAGATTTTGACACTTTGGTTTCGAATCTTTCAAAATGATTATTTTAGTCCTTAATTTATTTTAAGTGTTACGACATTGGTCCAGCTGGCTTAAATAATATTTTAAATATGACGTTGTTGGTCTAGCTCTGTTAAACCATCAATTTTTTAACGTTTTTAACACTTAACTCACACATGTGTTAGATGATATTTAGCTTTTAGAGGCATTTTTGACAATTCAAGTGTATACACACGTGCAAATCACGTGTTAAAATCGTTAAAAATTTGACAGTTTAAGCTAGTTAGACGAACAATATTACATTTAAAATACACTAAGAACTAAAATAATCATTTTAAAAGATCCAGTACCAAAATATCAAAACCTCCAAACATATGAGACCACTAGTGATATTTACTTTAGAATTTAAGTTATATAAAGGTTATAAAAATTATGAAGAAAATCGAATAAATATATTTAAACAAGATCGTGTGCACATAAGGGTAACTCCAATAGATACTACAAATGTCTCCCTACTTTACATGTAAGGAGGGGATGGTTAGATTTGGTCTCCAAAAGATCTCCTATCTCATCTCCTAAATTTTAAGGGATCTTTAAACTCATTTTCCATTTCTCTAGATGTAGGAGATAGAACATTATCCCCTAAATACTGTTCAATAATTTTTAATTATAGTGTTGTCCTTTTTTTTGTGGTTAAACTAGTTTAGTACTTTTTAATTACACTAATTGTCTAATATCTTTCAATTGCATTTTATATTTAATATACTACAGGCTATGGATTACACTTAAATTTTAATTTTTTTGTTGCACTATAATATTGTAATTTTTATTAATTAAAATAAAATGAAAAATAAATTTAACAAAAAAATAAAAAATTAACATAGAATGTCGTCGAGAAAGTTTTAAATTAAATAATAAAAAGTTAAAAGTTATTGAAAAATTTATAAATTAAATAATAAAAATAAATATTTATGTTAGTAATTAAAAATAGAATGTCGTCAAGAAAAATAAATATATATAAAGAAACAAGTATTAAAATGATATGTTTAAGGGTGAAGTGCATCAGACCCTCTTGTACTTTAGCTAAAATGCACAACACCCTTATAATTTAAAAACCCCCCTGAGTTAGTCCTTGTAGTTTTTTAAAAGTGTACAACACCCCTCTACCATTAAAAAAATCCATTAAATTTAAAGGAGATTGTACTTCACACGCGTTAAGTGAGTTTTTTTTTATTTTTAACGAATTTATTCATTAAATAATTATATGAATTGACCAAATTACCATTTTTTTTACCTAAACAAAAGAGAAAATGGCAAAAGAGAGAAATGAAAAAAAAATGAAGGTATTTACGTCTTTTTTATAAAATCTGTTAAATATGAGGGAGTTTATAATTGTAGGGGGTGTTGTGCAGTTTTAAAAAATATAGAAATTAGTTCAGGAAGTTTTTAAACTATAGGGAGTGTTGTGTACTTTCGCTAAAGTATAAGGGGGTCTGGTACACTTCACCTTATGTTTAATGAAATAAGAAATAAATATTGAAATGCAATAAAAAACGAGAATTCATACAATAAGAAGACTGTTGAAGTAAAACTAAATTTATGATTCTCTAAACTAAAAAATTAATTGAATATAGAGAAATAAGTAAAGTAAAACTAAAATAAAAAAATTTTTAATGTAAAAAAAATATTTCGAATGCCCTACATGCAGGGAGAATGATAAAAAAAAACAGTTAAAGTCAGCCTAAAAATAAGATAAAAAATTAATTTTAACAAAAATAGATATATCGTCAAAATTATATAAGCGAGCTTGTCGGTCCATTTAAACCAATGTAGTATCCCACCCTGCCTCCTTTCTCCTATATATACCCCTACTTGCATCTTCCCTTCCAAAACAATCCCTCTCTTTGGCCTCTCCTCTCTCTCCCCATCTTCATATCTTTAACATAATGCTCTAACTATTTAGTAAAAAAAAAAAAACTAACAAACTAACATTCTTTCCATTATTTTGGAACAATTAACAAACACCCTTTTGCATATTTTGTATTCTTGCATCTTTTGTTAGCTCAAAAAGCAATCATGGCTATTGCATACTCTCATTACCTTAAATCCACCGAAAACAAGACCAAATCTGTTGAGCCTTACATGGTTTCCTTCAAACCAACGCCATCACCAACCCAAGATGAGTTGAAGAAGATTGCAGCCCACAAGGCCGTTGAGTTTGTCCAATCCGGCATGGTTGTTGGGCTGGGGACAGGCTCCACGGCCAAGCACGCAGTGGACAAGCTCGGCGAATTGTTGAAAACTGGGAAATTGGTTAACATTGTTGGGATACCCACGTCGAAAAAGACTGAAGAACAAGCTGTGTCGTGTGGGATTGATTTGTCGGATCTTGATACTCACCCTATTGTTGATGTTACAATTGATGGTGCTGATGAAGTTGACCCGGAGATGAATTTGGTTAAGGGGAGAGGAGGGTCGTTGTTGCGCGAAAAGATGGTGGAGGCGGCGAGTAAGAAGTTTATTGTGATTGTTGATGAGTCGAAGGTGGTGAATTACTTGGGTGGGAGTGGATTGGCTATGCCTGTTGAGATTGTGCCGTTTTGTTGGAAGTTCACTTTGCAGAGGCTTGAGATGTTGTTCACGGACGCGGGTTGTGTGGGGAAGTTGAGGACGGTAGGGCAGAATGGTGAAGTGTATGTTACTGATAATGGGAATTATATTATTGATTTGTATTTTGAAAGAGAGATTGGGGATTTGAAGGCTGCTAGCGACGCCATTTTGAGGCTTGCTGGTGTTGTTGAGCACGGAATGTTTCTTGATATGGCCACTACTTTGATTGTGGCTGGTAAGAATGGTGTTACCATCAAGAATAAGGATTGAGTTTCGTGTTCGAGAGTTTATGGCTGGCTGAATGATATATGATCGAATTTTTGGTTTATCTAACATTTCTTTCTATTTTCCGGACCTTTGTGCACTGGGAAGAGTTAACGTGTGTTATTAGGATAAATGAAAATGTAGGAGTGGTGAAAATTATTGCCACCGTTGGTTTAGTTAGAGAATTTTTTTCTATTTTGGTGATTATTTGACATAGCAGGGGGAGATTTTTAGTGCCTACTGCATCATTGGATACGCGTAGGTTGTTGGAATAATTCGTGTCGAATTTTATTCTTGTCATACGGAAGATTTAATGAAACTTGAGTAAAAGTTTTACTTAGTTATAATTGCTGTGCAAGTTTATGTTCATTGCTGTGCTAGTTTTGATGTTGTTTCCATTTGCCTTCTGTTTATTTCCTTAGCTGAAGTTTCTTCTCTTGGATTTCTTATTCTTAAGTCTAATCCTATGGGCTAAATTATCCGATTGATCTGTGATTGCTAAGTTTTTATCATGTGGTTTGACTTTTATGTGAAGCAGACTATATAACATTACTTTTCCTTCATGACTTGTGAACTTGAATTCTCCTTTCAACTATATCGCCTTGCAAACTTTCTCCTTTCTAAATCACATCTGTTTTGAGTAAGCAATTCGAGTAAAAATGCGTAACTGAGTTTCTGTCTTTAAAGTTGTTTGGTTAAATAATAGGATCAAATTAACAATAAAGTTGTCTTGAAATCATTGAGAAAGTCATGGATCTGAGTACAAATATTGTGGCAGGTTTATATGTTTGATCGCATCATTTGGAACTTGAAGTACAAAGTTTCTGTTTTCTTGGCTCGATATCTTGTGTAAATTCATGTGCCATTGTAGGAAAAGGGGAAAAAAAAACTGTTGTACCTTTTAATCATGTTTCTGGAGCCACTCTTCTCATTAATACCATAGAGCTGTGCTTGTACTAAGGAGAGTTAAGCTATCTAGAACAGGAAAACTAATGAAGGGTTTACATTTATTAGATTTATTATTAAGTGTTAAATGCTTTGAAGGTCATCTTCTCTGAATTCCAGTAATCTAGTATCCGGGAAGTATCTGTCTATCGGCTCTATCCTAATTGTCATATCTTCTAGAATTATTTTGAGTTGGAAATGTAAAGATTATCGACAGCTGCAAATCAGAAGCAGAATATGGCTTTCAAGGCTCTCCATTTCCCTGATGGAGATGGAGACTTTGATGAGGAAAATTACTGAAAGAAAAAGAATTCTATAGAGAGAGAGAGACTTTGATTAGCATAATTTATAAGTTGAGAAATGCTCTTATTGAAATAGAATCCTGTGGAATAAGCAATGAATTCGTTATGGAGCTTAGTTGCTGCTGAGAAGATGTTATCCATTTTCTGAATTCCAATTCATGTTTTCCCTGCTTTTGAAGTTTGATGCATTATTGGCTGCATACGCGTGGAGTATTGAATACTGACATGAATAACGAGAAATCCTGTGAAAATCACGATCGCCTGCTCAAAATTGAAATCTATCCCCCTGTTATTTTCATTTGTTTAGCTCTTTCTGGTATTCGACTAACTTCCTGATGTCAGTGAACATTGATTTGAGGTAACAGAAATGTATGGAATTTGTATCCCTGCTGCCCAAAGGTGTTCTTGGCAGATACTAGTTTTTGAGCGTTGTAACTTTTAAGAATTGTGTTTCCTAATGATCACTGACTGGTGAATCATATATTCTTTATTCTTTATGTGGTTGTAATATGCCAGCATATTCCGGTTATTGCTTCAGTTTAAGTAATATCAGATCTTGCATCTCAATTCCAAGGATCACTGCGTTAGCAATGTGATCTTCATCGTAACGATCACGATCTGCTACATTTTCATTTACATCTCTGTCTTACACTGCACATGGTTTTTGCACTCACTTTCTTTTTGTTATCCATTTGTCTTGGATTCACTTATAGGTTCTTTACATTTTCCTTTTGACGAGTTCACTTGCATAATTGATGTGTCTCTTATATATTTTGATAGATAAAGTTGAAATTTTGAATCCCCTGGCTGCTGAAACTTCTGATTTACGTTTGAGTTGATGAATCAGTGGAGGTGATCTTTCAAAACCTTAACCCCCACAATCAGATAACCTAATTGCTGAATTTCATTCAGTCTTGTTAAGCCCTTTTATTTTAATAGTGAAATATATGTTGCACGTCATTTTCTTTTGAGTTCGTTTAATCACTACCTTTATTGGCTATTCAGGGGCATTCAGCTGTGCTGAAAGTATATTTCGAGGCCTTTGTGAAACACAACCTATCATGCTCTGCTTTGCAGGGCGGGGAAGGCAGTGGTGCATGACTGACATAGTTTCTGCCCAGATCAATTCACCATCCATCGTGAAGCATGAGGTATGTATATCGCAAATGCTGTAATGCCATATTGGCTCTTATGATTAAGAATGTTCTCTAGCGTTATCATTTCTCAATTTGAGACTGAAAGCCAAGTAGAAAATGATGGGGGGGTTTTAAGGTAAAATAGACAAGCGATATAACGAAGGGATCGGCTTCTGTTTTCCATGATAAGCTCTCGGCAGTTTAGCTCTTTGAGTTATACAAGAGGAACAAAAGGGGAAAATGCAGCATAGGTAACTAACATTGGAAAATGCAGCATAGGTAACTAACATTCTGTGAAGTGCTATTCTCTCGTTCTCTTGTAGCAGGTGATGCAATTCTACTTTCTCATATGCCCCAATGTGGTTTCGTGCAGAGTGCAGCCATCATCTAATTTATTAGTACTGTGAAGGATACGATAATATATTAGGAAAAATTCTTAAAAATGACAGTTGTTTTGAACGACCGATCCTCTTATTAAGAGGAAGTAATTATTAGTAGGTTGCAAATGGTCAAATAGGGAAAAGAGTGGTGTTTGATAGGGAAGTTTGGATAAGGACATTTTTCACTTTTGACATTAAGTGATGACAATTCAAAATTATTGATTGTTTAGAAGACCGATCCGTTAATACAACTTTAGACAAACGGTCAGACAGTCCATTTTGCTCGGTTAGACATAGCCTTTTTTTCATGAGTGTAGGGCCGGAAGCCATTTCACCTAATGAGGAAAGATCGTCAAGTTGATTATTGTAGTTCCCCAATGGTATTTTAGAAAAGAAAAAAAAAAATCTTTTTGAGGATCGTGCCCAGTTTTGAATTTGATAAGGCATAGGACTCCGAAGATCGGTTTGCTGGATCGAAAAGAAAGCTTATCATTCACGAAGAAAATTTGCGAGCTTCGCTCGTCTACTTTGAGTAATACATTTTCTTCCTATTCAACTATTCAAAGAAAGCCTATCGTTTTGTCTTGTTCAGCTCCATCGCTCTAGGATTCTTTTGCAACGGAAGGTCTAATTGGCTTAGTTTTAAGTTTACTAGTACTCTCGACTATGAAAGTCTACGGTTGCTCTCCTATCCTGTACTTCAAAGATCGGCATTCAAGCAAGACCTCCTTGCCTTGCTATTTTTTCAGCTCTGGTACTAAAGACCCTTTTTTTGTGGGGTCAAAGAGCAATTTTCATATTAATATGTTAGATACCCAAGATTATATATTTCGTTAATAAGCAGGTCATAATTGATTGAATATACTGCCTGCCTATTGGAGATTTGGAGTGAATCCAATTTCATCTAACTTTTTTTTACACCGGGCTTCACAATGAGATGGGTCTCATACCTCATGCAAGCGTCTGAGAAAGATTAGTAACATCTTTTCTGCTTCATTGTTATCCTAAACAATGAATGTGGTCTGTCCTTTTTTGGATTCTTATAATATAAGGGTGAAAAGTATTTGGCAAGTAGGAGACTAGGGAAAAGTTATGCTTTCTATACTAGTTTAAGGAATAGACTTGAAAACGTCAAAAAGTTTTCAACGTCTGTTTTTGGCGTGTGGATTCTGCGTGTTAGTGAGACTCACATCAATAAAGATAGACGTTGACATTTTCAAATCTTTCCCCGAGTTTAATTGTAAGCTAAGGGACAACAAGTGAAACAGTAGTCCATCCTTATGGTGCTGGGAGAATTTTCGTAATGATTTCTATCAATTTGGCATTTGGAAGTTATCTCGATATTCAAGTTTCCACAAGAGACGGAATGGATCTGTTCATATAACGTTATGATATTCTGAGTGAAATTCAATAATTATAAATTGTTGATATAATTGTCATAAAATGTTATAAGCAGTTTATAACTGTTACATACTAATTGTAATATTATGATATTATAAGTGAATCTTACTCTATTATAGAATATCGTTATTGGGAGATGACGTACATTTTTTGATTCCTCTCGTAACCAAATGTGGTCAACCATCAACCATCATCGGTTGGGTTCTTGTTGTAATGGGCCTAGCCCAAAGTGTGTTTGCTTTATACTTCCGTGAGAGCACTTCTAGTGTTTCTTGGGCCTAACTTGTTTTTGTTTTTATTTTTTAACATAATGTTTGTTCGACCAAAAAAAAAAAAAAATCTACAAAGTAAATGTTCTAAGGCTCTGTTTATTTGCAGTAAAATATTTTCCTGAAAAATACTTTTCGAATTTTTTGATATTTGGTAACACGGAAAATTTAGTTAACTGAAAAATATTTTTCGATCAAGGAAAAATTTTAATACAAAATAGTGAGAAATGTTTTCTCGTCATTTGGGAGAAAAAAACATTTTTCAAAACTTACCTACTTCACCCCCACCCTTACCCACTCCCCACCCTACCCCTATCCCCTTCCCCACCCTTTACCCCAGCCCATCCACCCCTTACCCTACCCCATCCCCTACCATCCCACCCCACCCAACCCAACCCAACCCAACCCAACCCAAACCCAAACCCAACCCACCCTCAACCTTCACGGTTAACATATATATATTGTGTAATTTTTTTTTTTAATAAAATCTCATGTCAAAAAATATTTTTCACTGTATATTCAAATACTAAAAAATGTGTTTCAATATTCTAATTTTCAAAAAAATATTTTCAGAACTGTATATTCAAATACTAAAAAGTGTGTTTCAATATTCTATTTTTCAAAAAAATATTTCAGAGAAAATATTTTTTTCAAGCAAGTTATTTTACGGCAAACAAATGGAGCCTAAGATATTCTCACCGGGTATATGGAACCATAAAGTTGTTATGATTAAAGGGCAAGGTAATTAGAAACTTAAACGATTTAATTTTTACTTGACCTATTCTTCTGATTGCACTAGTATTATCGAATACGGAAACAGAGATTCTTCCAACTTCACTTGCAGGGATGGGCTTGTCTATTGACCTTTTTCTTAACAACTGACTTTTATGGTTTTTATGTGATTGTAGGTATTCTTTTCTTGATCATATGTGATATTCGCCAATATCTTGATTAGAGAAGTAGATCACTAAATTCTACATCACTAAGAAATCTACAAATAATTATGAGAGATGCTGATATTTTAATTTTTTTGTTGTATTTTATAGGAAAGGTCAAACTTTGTAGTAATTATTGCACAAAAAGCAATTGAAATATTTTGAATGCTACTCGTATTGGAAATCAAATTAAATCAAGAAAAGTCAAAACAAGTTGACATGCTATATTGAGTCGCTAGAGCAAAAATTATTGGAAGATTTATTTAAATGGGAACTACTTTCTAGTGATTGCCATTACACCATAAATCTAACCAACAAATTGATGGTCCAACTGGAAGTCAAATCTGAAATGTATTGAGAGGGAACAAACTTCATGTTTTGTATTTGTAATTATTGTAAAGTGCGAGAGGTTGTGAGATTAATTTTCATGTGTGATATTTAATATGTGTTCTACAATTTGTACCTTCCTTAAATTAAAAAATTAAAAATAAAAATGATGAAATTTTTAATTGACCACTTTTTTTTTTTGATTTCTAAGTGGGTTTGTCATTGACCATTTCTACACGACTATCTAAATAAACACAAAGAGGAGACAAAATCACCATGTTTGGTAAAAGAGTGTGGAGGTTCAATCTCCTATTATTTTATAAATATTCAAATACTATGAAACTCGAATCATTTTTTAATGAGATTTTATGATGCCAAAATTTCTTGTAATCCCATTAAATTCAAATCCTATTTTAAATTTGTAAAATTTCCAATGTAAGAATTTTACAAGAAATTCTATTCCAATTTCGTTTTTGTTTTTGGTAATGTATGAAATTGTATAAATATCAACAGAAATATTGACCTATCCTACTTGGGAAACGACCATGCATGAGTGCAGTAGTGAAGTCACATTAACATGAGAATATTCTTTTGACAAACACTAAAAAAAGGGTTAAATTTATCAATAGTTTCCGTTGTTTATTTGAGATTCAATTTAGTCGTTATTGTTTTAAAATGTGCAAATTAGTCCCAATATTTTCAAAATGGATCAATTTAATTTCTACAGTTAAAATTTTGGTTAATTTTACCAAATGTGAACAATATTTTAGGGGTAAAATTGAAAATTTAGTATAAAATTTATATATATCTAAATATATATGTATATACACAATACACACACCCACAAACACACACAAAAATAGGCGCAAGCACATACACAGACACACATACACTTACACATAATCATACACACACTTATACTCACACACCCACAAGCATACACTCACACATAATCACACCCATAAACATACACTCACAGACACAGACACATTCACACACACCCACAAAGACACATACATAGATAATCATATACAAACACACGCACATAAACATATGCACAATCACACACAAACAAATGCACCTGTCACACGCAATCACACAGGAATGAAAGTGGGGTGAGGGTAATAGGAATAGAGGATAGGGATGGGGATGATGAGAAGGGGTGGGGTGGGGTGGGGTGGGGGGTGGCGGGTTGGGGGTTGGGGATGATAGGAATAGGTAGGGTTGGGGGTGGAGATGACAGGAATAGATGGGTAAGTGGGGGATGGGGACAATGGGTTGGGTAGAGGGTTCACCGTGTTTGACCCATGAGAATCATTGGGGGTGGGGGTTGGCCGTGGTTGATCGGTACGAAGCATGGGGAAATGATAGGAATAGGTGGGTTGAGGGGTGGGGATAACAAGGTGGATGAGGTGGGGGTTGACTATGGTTCATTGAGGTGGGAGGTGGGAGGTGGGAGGGGTTATAGGTAGGGGTATAAATTGGTAGTTTTTATGATTTTAGTAGAGGTAGTTCACACATTTAAACATTTTCTATTAGTGATTTAATGGTGGGGACTAAATTGATTCATTTTAGAACATTATGGACTAATTTGTACCTTTTAGAACAATGAGGAACAAAATTGAATTTTAGATAAATAATGGGGGCTATTGGTGAATTTAATCCAAAAAAAAGTCATTATATTGAACCCTTCTTACTATATGAATGTGTCTCCTACCTTATCTCACTATATGAGTACACATTTTGTACTTGGGGTCTATCTCTGCCACGGTATGAGTAGATGTATTTGCAGGTCAACGGGAGTTACAACCTCCATTGACCCTGAAAACGAAACTATTAAAAAGTGAGTTAGAGTAGTATTTTTAAAAAAATGTGCACATTAAGGTTCTTTAAGTTGAAAAGTCAATTTAGTCCTTACTAAAAATATTATCTATATATAAGTATTAAATTGTATATTTTTAAACTTTAGGAAGAGGTTGAACTGAATATATGAAATATAATTGAATGACTATAAGTCAATTCCGATAAATAATTGATTCCTATTTGACAATTATAGATTGCTAACATCACAAAATAAAATAATCAAGATTTTGAATTCACCCGTGCTGTCATGGTATAAGATAGTTGAAAGCTTAAGGATAACATTGCTAATCCAATCTAGTAGAAGTGAATTACACCTAGATTTCTTAGCTATCCAAACTAATATCATAATCCTAAACAGTCTAAGTTGAGCGTCATTCGTCATCTTTTTTTTTTAAAGGAGCATTTTTCACCTCTTGGTCAAAGAAGGTGCTCTGAAGCTAACCTTCCATGCGTTGGAAAGACTCGTGCAATTTCTAATATATGGGACCTTGATAGCGAAATTGGTGCCTATCTCACAAAATTTCCAACATATTTGGCTACAATTAAGGGTATGTTTGGTTTAAGTTTTAAATACTTAAACATATTTTTTGTGAGTTTAGAAAGTAAAATCAATTTATTTGGCTATTTTTTTAAAAGAACTTTTAGGTAAAAGTTAAAGCTAAAAAAAAATTAAAAAATAAGAAGCTTCAAAATATTTTTGAAAAAGACCTTCGCGAAACTATTTTTAAATTATGCAAGAATTTTTTTTTTCTTTTTTCTCAAAATATCCCTCCATATTTTTAAGTAATTTACTACAATTTCTTTTTATTTTTCTCACATTTTTTTATATATATTTCATTCTCTTAGGATCGTGAACAATACTTCTGATATATATAACAAGGTCAGACACTGTTCAATAACACTTCTAACTAAAATTCTACTGCTGAAAGTTTTGGAGCTAAAATTTTATAATTAAGCCAAATAGATCCCAAGTCTTATCCCAATAGATAGGATTGGTAATAAATCTAAGATGTGCTAATTAAAAATAATAATAAAAATCGTCTAACAATATTTTATGGGTGATAGAATGAAACTTTTTCATCAACACTTCTTTACCTAATAGTTGATTACCCTAGGAAACATTTTACACAAAAAAACAAAAAAGAAGAAAAAGAAGAAGAATACTAGCCCTAAAATAGCAATACTTCTCATCTTGAAAGAACTGGCTCTTCTAAAATTGTATCCAACAAAGGCTTCCTAGATCTACAAACTGCTGATCTATACTTAAATAACTCTGGTCTAGCAAATCCTTGCACATCTTCTGAATCCAATCTCGTATCACCGACCCCACTTGGTCCTTGCGACTCAATAACATTTTCTGTTGCCACCTTTTCTGCCACCATCGGCGATATCTTATCATTTCCACCACCCGATGATATCCGCTTGGCCGCGGAGTTAGCCGCCATCAAAACCACAGCCATATCTGCAGCCGTGGCAATTGAATTCACCCTCTTCATGGGAAACATTATGTACAAGTTGCCAAACTCCAAGTCTTCATCAGCCGAAAGAGCTAAAAATCTTTTACCAATATTTAAAGACTTGGAATTCACCAAGAAGTAATTTGGAGACTCTAGCATGAGCTCAGCTGCCTTGGTTGGTTCATGAAACTGTCTTACTTCACCTCCTGGTAGAATAACCCTAGCTGCTTTGGAGCTCTTCATGGTAGGATTTACCAAACTGCATGACATGTAATTTCCCATGCTAACAAGAAAAAGAATAAAATTGAGAAGTTATGGACTAATGTTATGCCCTTAAAGACAATGTGTATGAAATGCTTTGGTGTGTGAGGCTTGACATGGATGTATATATATATGGATATGATAAGGAGTGAAGGACAAGTTTTGATTGTGTAACAATTGTGCATATTAAATAGAAACAGCTAAATTTTAAACGTGTGCGCATTCACATGATGATCACTATTAACATTTTCTTTTCTTTTTTTGATTTGTTAATAAACAAAAGAATCGAATAAAGATTAAGCAGACAGTTGTGACTGGTATGGGCCTGAAATGGTTGACTTGGCGTGTGCTTTAGGCAAAAATCATTATATTGTTATATATCTTGGGCATATGTCTCATCATCTTTCATTTAATTATTAAATCGGGATGACATAAAGTATTAATTTTTAAATTCAAAATATCGAAATTGAAAATGAATAATTCGGCGTTGATGACTGTGTGATGTGGGGCACTAATCAGTCGTCCGTGAGATTAGAATTAATGCTATAATGGTGGTTTGTGAATTAATAGTGGGATTATGGAAGTCAAAATTTTCTGATATTTTTAGGTTATGTGTCACTGCCCAGATGTGGACTTTGGAATTGTTGATCTAACTGCAACTTAAAAAGTAGCTACTTGGACTTGTCACTTATGTTTTGATATCCAACTGTCACTTGGCCACTTAGGCTTTTATAGTCTTAGAAAAGGGTTCTTTATCTAATCTTTTGGTTGATAAAGTAAAATTTTTAGCTCCCACATATATGGTTAAACAGTAGTAGAGTAAAATTATTTCTGCGAAGTCGTGAGTTTGATATTTTTCACTATTTTAGAGTTCCTCTATTGACTGACTTTGTGTATGTGTGAGGGCACACTACTGTACCCGAAAGTTTATCACTTTGTGGTCGAACTCCGCAGGATAATCTAGTGGTTAAACTCCACCAGTTAAGTTATCACGTCATTCAAAAAAAAAATTAAAATTTTAGTGTACAAGTTTGGCAGTGAAAATTGAGTAACATTACATTAAGACTTATCCCACAGAGACACTTTTTCAACAAACTTCTTTGAAAAAAAAAATGTAGAACAAGAAAAAGCTACTACAATCTTTTGGTCAATAAAAATTCAAAGTAAACATGCCAAATTTTTTTAAAAAAATAAAAAATAAAAATAAAAAGGTAATAATTTATGTCACCTAGGCAATGTGACATCCTTGTACGTAAAATTTCTTTTTTGTAGCAAGAATTCTTAGCATATAGGAAACTGCGTGGGTGAAATATTAAGTGCAAAAGTGATGATCATCAGAAACACATAAATTTCTTACTGGGAAAACAATAAAAATGTTTAATAGATGAAGAAACAAGAAAAAAAATAGAAAAAGCTACATATATAGAAGAATACGAAGTGAAGAAACTATATATGAAAACAGTAAAAAAAAAAAACCTGAATTATAAGTAAATTAGTATAATAATAACAAGTGTAAAACTCCCAAAATGCTGGAATTAAATTACAAAGCTTGGTGAGAGAGGGTTGAGTTTCCTTGACGGGTTTTGAAGAAAGAGATGAGTTGTGTGAGTTTGTGCAGTGTGAACACTACAAAGCGCAGACTGACTAGAAGAAAAAGAAAGAGAGGAAAAGACTTTTGCATGATGTGTGAGTCCCACACATTTGTTTGTAATTTCTCTAGATCTTTGCCTTTTGATAGAAGGGGAAAGGATGTTCAGGCAGGGCAGAGAGAAAGAATCGATAATTAGTGAAAGATACTTAATTATTAAGTTATTGGGCTTCACATATCTTTTCCGTGACTCTCATTTAATTTGAACATATCAAAACAAAATAAACTAATCACAAGATAATTATATATAATTGGTTCATACAATTTCTCTTCATCATTGATTGAGTAATCACGACATAGTGCTAGATGTCACTCAGAATTTGTAGAAATTAATTAATTAGAAGTAGTTCTACTTGAATATTAATCGAATTAATATGATTTTCCTGCCAAATTATGAACCTGGAAGGTTTACACACAACAAAGATCATATGCTTGGAACATCCTAATATCGATTTAATCATATAATTAACTCCTAGTATTGGACTAAAAAGTTCAATTAGTTAAGTCTACAAGTCTAGTCTTATAGGATTGGACTAACTCACAGTTAGACCTTAGGTCAATTGTGTTTTTATATGTGTGAAACACTATCAATTATTTTGTTAGTATACAATCGTCTTTCAGTAAAAAATAAGAATTCTCTCTAAGACTCTAGTGGGGTAACTTGTTGATCCTTGTGTGGATACTCTTAGAACATTCAAGTTTGGGGAGCTAGTATCGTCTTCAGTTCCACATATTGGTTTATGTGTTAGGAGGGTAATTCTGAAATCCGTTTGTGTAACTTATATATTTCACTACATTATTGATTAAATTTCTAAATACTATGTATGCAGACGAACAGAAGTTGAGTCCGATTGCTCCTTTAACTTACAAAGTAGTTAGAGATACAATTTTCTCTATGATTGGAAACAAAAGTCCGGGTCCAAATAAAATTAGTATCACATCCTTTCCTCAATTGAATTCAAATCACCTCACTAACACAACTTAAGCAAATATTATATGAAAAGTGATAATCTACTGTGCAATAAATCAAATCACATTTAATCAAATCAAACTGAATCTTATTTTATTAGGTAAGATCGCTAATAAGCTACTATGTGGTAATTTTCAAAGAAATCATAAGTATCTAATGATATTTTAAGGGAACCTTTTCCTCAACACTTCTAATTACCTAAAAAATAATTACACTAGAAAAATGTTACAGAAAAGAAACACAAAAAAAAGGAAGAAGAAAGCACTTAATGTAGCCCTAAAATTAACAACTTTTCTCATCTTGAAAGAACTGGCTCTTCAAAAATTGTATCCAACAAAGGCTTCCTAGACCTACAAACTGCTGATCTATACTTAAATAACTCTGGTCCAGCAAATCCTTGCACATCTTCTGAATCCAATCTCGTATCACCGACCCCACTTGGTGCTCGCGACCCAATAACATTTTCTGTTGCCACCTTTTCTGTCACCATCGGCGATATCATATCATTTTCACCACCCGATGATATCCGCTTAGCCGCGGAGTTAGCCGCCATCAAAACCACAGCCATATCTGCAGCCGTGGCAATTGAATTCACCCTCTTCATCGGAAACATTACATACAAGTTGCCAAACTCCAAGTCTTCATCAGCCGAAAGAGGTAAAAATCTTTTACCAATATTTAAAGACTTGGAATTCACCAAGAAGTAGTTTGGAGACTCTAGCATGAGCTCAGCTGCCTTAGTCCATTCACGAAACTGTCTCACTTCACCACCTGGTAAAATAACCCTAGCTGCTTTCGAGCTCTTCATGGTAGGAGTTATAGCACTGCAGGCCATGTAGTTTCCCATGCTAGCTAACAAGAGGAAAGAAAAAAAAAAAAAAAAAGCAAAATTGAGAGGTTGTGGACTATGGTTATGGCCTAAAGGCAATGTGTTTGAAATGCTTTGGGGTGTGTGAGGCTTGACATGAATATATATAGAGAGAGAAATGATGTGAAGGGCCATCTTTTGAATAAAATAATAATAATAATAATTATGGGTGTTAAATAGAAATAGCTAAAAGTGTGCGCATTCACATGTTGATAAGGGATATGATCATATTTTTTCTTATTGTTAATTGTAGATAAAGAATAAGCAGACAGTTGTGAGTGATATGAGAAATGGGTAAAAATCATTTTAGTCTTTGAAATTTGCTCTAAAGTTTAATTAGTCCTTTAAATTTACAAAAAGACCAAATTAGTCCTTTCAATTAATTTTTGTTAGTCAAATGTTAATAGTCAAAGGGTTGACCGAGTTAAAAGACCATTATATCCTTAGGTAACATATATTATAAAAGAAAATTACAATAAAAGTCTAAATCAGTCTAAAAAAACACAATTCATATCATTTGTGCAGGAAAAAAAAAAAAAAAAATAAAAAAAAAAAGTTCAAAAAAAAACAAAATAAATTCAGTAATATATCGTTAAAAAATGAACAATTATCATCGACATAATTAACAGCGAGGGTACCGGCCAGAGAAGAGGATGAATCATGATTATTCATTTTTTAACGATATATTACTAACTTTAATTTGTTTATGTTTGAACTGATATTTTTTAGTTTTTTTTTTCTGCACAAATGATGTGAATTATGTTTTTTTAGACCGATTTAGACTTTTATTGTAATTTTCTTTTATAATATATGTTGCCTGAGGATATAATGATCTTTTAACTCGGTCAACCCTTTGACTATTAACATTTGACTAACAAAAATTAATTGGAGGGACCAATTTGATCTTTTTACAAATTTAAAGGACTAATTTAATCTTTAAAACAAACCTCAATGACTAAAATGATCTTGATCCTATGAGAAATGGTTTGACTTGGCGTATAGTTTAGTGCGAAATGTGTGGAAGTTGGAAACTGTATGCATCTTTGTCACGAATAATTCGGCGTTGATGACTGTGTGGTGTGGGGACTAATTAATTAGCCCCTGTGATTAGAATGCTATAATGCTGGCTTGTGAATTAATTGTGGGGTTCAGCTGACCAAATAATTTTTCTTTTAAACGTTAGGTGGAGTGTTCAAGTAGCGATTTATTGTGGTAAAAAATTTTAATTTTAAATTTATGTTTTCTTATCATAAATATTATTCGGTTCTTAACGAGTATGAATTGGAACGTATTGTTACACCATGAAATTTATAATTTTAAGATTGATTTTTTATAATATTACGAAAATAAGTTTTTCGTTATAAAAAAATATTAATAGTGGGGCTATAGGAGGCATTTTTTTTCTTCTGAGTTTTTTAGTTGATGTGTCACTACTTAGATGTGGACTTGGGGGTTTGTTAGCTGAGTGCAACTTAAAACTAGTTACTTGGACTTCTCACTTGTGCTTAGATATCCAACTGTCACTTTTGGCACTTGGCCACTTTGGCTTCTGAACATTCTAGTGTGCATTTGAAGCTTGGAAAAGCATCCTTCATCTGATATATTGATTGGTATGGTGATGTTTTGCAAGATTTGAGTGGATTGATTGATTCCTTGCGTCTGTACACATTTTCTCTTTAATTTTTGGGTTTTTAGCTACAAACAGAGTTTGAAAAGATTAATTTTTGATGATTAACTCATCATCTATATTTTTATGATTTAAGATGGCATTTTGCTCATTTGATAAATAATAATAATATTATTAATATTAGAAGCATTGCCCTTTTGTTATGATATATATGTTACGTTTTGAAATGGTGTTTTTGTCATTAATAACGAAAATATTATTAGTAAATAATAATAATCATAATAGTAATAGTAATAAAAATTTTCCTTTTGTTGTTACATATGTTATGTTTTGAAAGGGTGTTAAGGTCATTTTGATAAATGATAACAATATTAATTAATAATATTTATAAATTTTTTAATAATTATATCAATAGCAATAAATGATAATAAAAAAATAATAATAATAGCGATAGTAGTAGTTGTCGTCGTCATTTGAGGATATGATAATTTTGACCCTATCTATCCTATCAAATATCAAGATTAAACAATAGAAAAAGGTCATTAGATTTATATGTGACCTCTAGGGAGCCGTATGAGGTGAAAGTCTCACGTACGATTATGAAATAGCAATGGTCGCAATGATGTTATCATCGACTAAAATTATTTAATAGTTCAAATACAGTTGATATAGTTGAAGCGTAGCCAAAATAAGGTTTTTGAGGGTAGAATTTATGGCGTCATCTTCTAGGGTCTATCATTTTTCTAATTTCTTCTCTAGCTGAGCACGAGAGATTACCTTTTGATTTACCAGAAGCAAAAGAAGAATTACAAACTGAATATTTTGGTATCAAATTTGGTTTATATTACGTTGCTTTGTATTTGAAGAAAAAAAGAAAAAGAAAAAGAAAAAGAAGGGCG
The DNA here is from genome assembly GCA_037974665.1 of Ehretia macrophylla. Classification (NCBI taxonomy): domain Eukaryota; kingdom Viridiplantae; phylum Streptophyta; class Magnoliopsida; order Boraginales; family Ehretiaceae; genus Ehretia; species Ehretia macrophylla. Next base: position 16,419,998 of record CM075783.1, read on the forward strand.
TGTTAAATATGGTAAATATAATATTTAATCTCTCTCTAATATATTAAACTTTTAGCTAAGGTGGCAATTTAATATACAAGTATTAGAACCTAGATTACAAATTAACGGTCTTAGGTTCAAGTCTCGTCGCCGCTCTTTTAAAAACAAAACAATTGTCCACGTATACGACTTAAAACGAATCTCATCTAAACGCGAGAAGATATTTTATAGACAATAAATAAATATAAAAACCTCTCTTTAACAACTGAATTTTAGATGGAGTGTCAAATTAACAGTAAAAAAATAGGATTTTCAAAATAACAAGTTAAAATTTAATTTTGTAGAATTTAATAATCTAGATTTCATCAACTAATGACAAAATGACAATGAAACTACTAAATGATTCAAATCAATGGCATGTATCTTTGTCACGGATAATTCTGCGTTGATGACTGTGTGATATCTGGAGACTAATTAGCTCGTGAGATTAGCCAGAGTGCTACAATGGTGGCTTGTGAACTAACAGTGGGATTATGGAAGTCAAATTTTCTTATTTTTTTAGGTTATATGTCACTTGCTCAAATGTAGACTTGAGGTTTGCTGGCTAAGTGCAAATCAAAAGTAGCTATTTGGATTAGTATTTGAACACTTCAGGCTTAGGGGCATTCTAGTAGGCATTTAAGCTTCGACAATGATTCTTCATCTAATTTAGGGAAAATTCCACATTTAATCTCTATTATTTGTAAAAAAAATTAGTTTGGTCTCTATTTTTTAAAATGTCTTAATTTAATTCCCATTGTTTCACCAAAAGTTTCAATTTTATCCCTATTATTTAAAATTTTTCAAGTTCATCCTTATTATTTTCCAAAAATTTTAATTTTGTCCCTATTATTTTTAAAAAAAATTCAATTTCGTCTCTATTATTTTGTTAAAGTTTCAAATTCGTCCCTATTATTCAAGGACTAGATTAAATTTTTTGAGAAACAATAGGAACGAATTTAAAACTTTTTAAGAATAATAGGGACGAAACTGAAATTTTTTGGCAAACAATAAGGACGAAATTGAAAAACTTTAAATACTAGGGATGAAATTAAAATTTTTGAAAAAATAATAAGGACTAAATTAAGATATTTTAAACAATAGGGACCAAACTAAATTTTTTTTGTAAACAATATGGATTAAATGTGAGACTTTCCCTCTAATCTATTATTGATTGATGTAGTGATGTTTTGCTAGATTTGAGTGGATTGTTTGATAGCATGACATATCCAACTGGACACCCTAGGTTCGAATCCCCCACAATATGTTAGGGCATCTGCTTTGACTTACCTGGTATATGCTATGGGTCAGGCCGATGTACTCCCAGGATTTTAGTTCAAACGCAACCGTTAGGCCAAGCCGGTTATGTTGGCGTGTTCTCATCCACAATATGGGTGGTGGCTAATCCAATGTATGTCTCGTAGGCTGGTTGTAGTAGGGATGTTTCCCAGGGTTATAAAAAAAAGGGTCATGCCACTTCAAAATGATTAATTGCATCGACTTAATTGCCAAAAAAGAGTGTGTGTATGTGTGCAAACGAAATTCGTACAGGAGCATGTTTTCCTCCCAAAAGTTCACCATCACTTGATTTTCACAGAGGCGTCTCAAACAATTTAAAAATTTTGGACAATCATCTAAATGGGGGTCTTAATAATTAGGTTTTTTCTCAATTAAAAAAAAATTCTAAATTTTCTACTAAAATAATCACTACAAATAAAAAAAAACACCAAAATTAGAATTATAAAATAGCATAATATTACAAGTTCACAAAAAAATAGACATATATAAAATTTATTTTTCTTATAACCAAGACAAACTTGCAAGTAAAAGCAAGTGCTTCAATACCTTCAAAATAATATCAATATATTTTTTTCTTTAAAGTTTTCTTCTCTTGGAAGAGATATTAAAAAAAATAATTATTTCAAGTTAAGATATATATAAGTATGTAAAGAATATCAAAATTTATCACATAAAAAAATAAAAAGAAGAGTTGAATGTGTACTTCTATACTTTCTTTCTTTTGTCTTCTTTCTTATATTATATGCAAAATTAATATCACAATAAACAATAGGAAACTTTAGAGTATAATTTATGGATAAAATGCAGCAATGGTCCCCATTATTTACTCAAAAGTCAATATAGTCCTCATTGTTTTAAAATGCTCAAAGAGGTCCCCAATGTTTGCAAACATGCTCATTGTGGTCCCCACCATTAAAAATTTGGTTAGTTTTAACATATATGAATAGTATATTAGGGGTAAAATTGAAAAATTACAAAAAATACAAAATCTCACACGAAAAATACCAAAAAACACACACAAAAACATACACACGAACACACACCAAAACACACACAAAAACACACACGAACACACCAAAAAACACACAATCTCACACAAACACACCAAAAAACACACACTAATACACCTGAAAACATACACACACGAACACACACCAAAACATACACAAAAACACACACGAACACACACAAAAACATAGGGGGTTCGCGGGTGGTGGCTGGTGGGGGTGCTAGTGTAGGTGGGGTTGATGTTCGCGGGTGGTGGCGGTTGCGTGGGTGTTGGCTAGCCATGGTGGTGCTCGTAGATGGTGGATGGTGGTGGTGCTTGCGGATGGTGGCTGGGGTGGTGCTCGCGGATGGTTAGCCGTGGTGGTGCTCGTAGATGGTAGATGGTGGATGGTGACTGGCGGATGGTGGCTGGTGGTGGTGTTCGTAGATGGTGGATGGTAGTGGTGCTCGCGTGGGTATTGGCTGCTGGTGGTATTCGCGTGGGGTGGTGGCTGGTGGTGGTTGGTGGAAGAGAAAGAAGAAGGTGGTTGGTGGCTGGAAGAATAAGGGAATGATAAATTTGTAATTTTCTGATTTGGTTAAGGTAGTTTAGTCATTTTATGCATTTTCTGTTAAATTTTTAACGGTGGGGACCACAATGAGCATGTTTGCAAACTTTGGGGACCTTTTTGAGCATTTTGAAACAATGAGGATTATATTGACTTTTGAGTAAACAATAGGGACCATTACTACATTTTACCCTATAAAAAAATACAAAGAGCATAAGAGTGAAGTGTGTAAAAAATGAGGAAAGAAATTATATATATACTAGAGCTTTACTTTATTATATATATATATATTTTAAAAAAGATGATACTATTGTATAACGGCTGGGACTGTTCAAGTCCCAACCAATTACCTTATCAAAGGATCCTAGTTTAGAATAAACCTTTATCTTAAAAAAAATAAAAAAATTATTTAAATTGAGGCCCTTGGGCTAAGGGGGCCTTAGGCACAAGCTCAAGCTAGATGTGACATTTGGGTCGGGTCGACATAGGCCCAATTTAACCCAGCACACGAAAATTCGGCCTAGCTCAACTCGAATAAAAGTGGGTTCGACTCGGCTTAGCCCACTACATATAAGTGGGCCGAGGTGAGTCATATATTTTTTGACCCAGTCCATTTGTGCCCAAGCCCAACTCAGCTCAGCTCGAACCCAGCTCAGACCCAATTCGAACCCAGATAAAGCCCATCTTGAGATTATAATTTGTACGTGTAATTTTTCTTATAAATAATTAGTGTATTCAACTTCATTTTACTACAAAACTATATATTTAGTTTACTATCTATTGTCTCTTTATTTTACTATAAGAGAATACACAATATCTATAGCTATGGGAGAATAAAATCTTTCACAACGATTACGTTCAAATGTTTGGAATCATTTTGTTTATTTTGAATAACATGGGTATGTAATTTGTAACTATTGTGAACGTAAATATATATTTCGTCATCAATTTGGAACTGAAACACTTGTAAGACATCTTGTATCTCAACACTCAAATGTTTCAAACTATTTTAATCCTCAACCACTGCCGCGACCACCACCAATAGGCCCAGCACCCGCTCAATGAGCATAATAAAATGGAGAACTGCTCCACCAACTTTCTTCAAGCATTTATGTAATGTTTTTTTTTATGTTTATTAGTAACGTATCCATGTCTCGTGAACTTGTAGTTTGTTAAGTAATGTTTTATCATTTATATTAATATCATCAATCAACTTATATTTTGTTAATTATTAAATTAACTTTTTCGTAAAAAAAAGTTAAGCTTAAGTTTTTTTCATTATTAATCCAACTATCAAAATTCAGAACACACTAATAAAAAATAAATAAAAAGATGGGTTGGCTCAACTCCCGACTCGTGGTAGCAGACTTGTGGGCCGAACTGGGTCCTATATTTCAATAATTGAGTCCAGCCCAACTCAGCCTACTAAACATATATGCCGAGTCAGGCTCATTTTTCTTAACCCACGATTCAACTGTACCGAACTGGCCTATTTGTCAGCTCTAGCCCAAGCCGCCCTTAGCTTGGGCCAGCCTTGGATTTTCTATCTATATTTTGGAATAAATCCGTAATGCCTCATGATGTCTAACCACTTTCAAATCTTTGTTTATTGTTTGAATAATACTTTGTGTCACCTTTTCACTCTTATATCCCTTTTTTCGTTATGATAAAAATTTATTTCACCCTATCACCTTTTTTGAATAGTAAGAATTCATTTTTCAAATGTCATGTCTTTCATGTATATAATAAGTATTTTATTATACAAGGCAAGAAGAAAGGGTGAAGGGATGATATAAAACGATGTCTACTTCTCAAAAAAGATATAAAACGATGTCTTGTTTTGTTTTGGAGGGGTTCGTCTTTAGTCTCAAATAGCATAATTTTATAATGTATGGACATAATGAAACAATATTAGTTTTTCTCAAATTCAAAATTAATATAAACAATTATAGTCAGCAAATTAGGGAGAATAGCACTAATGGTCCTGTATGTTCCACTAAAAATTTAGTTTAGTTCTATATGTTTCAAAAGTCTCAGTTTAGTCTTATATGTTTGGCTCAAAGTTTCAGTTTAGTCCTATATTTTTTTTTTAATCTCAATTTAGTCCTATATGTTTCCTACAAGTCTCAAATTAGTCATAACTATTAAAATTAGGGTTAGCTTTAACGGAGAATTGGTCATCAATTAGCACATGACCATGGTAGAGGGACAGAATTGAAAACAACATGTGCAAAAGAGAAAAGTTCAATTAAATCTTGAATGTTTGCAAAAATATTCAAATTGGTCATACTAAACTTGAAAGCATTTCCAAGTTTAACAGAGGAATAAACTGCATAGTAAGTGCTAAGTGAGAGTCATGTTGGCAAGTTTCTTCAAATTGAGAGGTCGAATTTGGGAATGCCCTCCTGCCCATAATGCTTTGGAGATTAGTTTGTAAGTACGCTCTGAGGGGTGGAAGAAATCCCAGAATATGTACTGATTAGGGCTTGAACAAATTGTGTAGCCTTCTTTTCCACATTGCAGCAATCCTCTAAGGGCTCCATAGCCACAACATGCATTTGCTGAATCAATGAAACCTGCTTACAAAGAATTAATGAAAGAGAGGTTTACAGTTTGTGGTGATCTAAGTTCTAGGAGAGAATTAAATTATGACTAATAAAAGAGATGTTTATAGTCTGTCTGATGATACTAGCCACAGATCATGCACCCCATATAATGATCGGAACATAACTACTGGTTTGCCAATATATTGAATTTAATTAATGGACTTGAAAAGTTTAAATTCATGTTGATAGTAATAATGAACCCAAGTCATTATAAAACACATATCTCTTATAGACTCGCGTCAAATAGAACAAAGCTTCAGTCCAGGACCACCAGGAAGTGGGAAGAGTTCATGCTTAATTTCATCTAGTACGGCTCTGGTATCATGATCCAGGCCAATTACTAGTTTGCCAACACATTGAGTATAATTAACTAGACCAAACACTTAAGTTCATGTTGAGAGTAGTAGTGATCCGAATTTATTATAAATTGAACTGATGGGGACGGAGTTTCATACCCCACACATGTGATGTCCATGTACGTAGTATTGGTGTGAACATGATAAGTGAGTGTCACAAAATTAAATAATAATTCCGTTAATCATGTCACGCTAGTAATTTGAGACCTAATGTGTTAGACTTGTGCATGACACCACATGATTGAAAAGGGTGGGGGAAAATGATAACGTGGTAGAAATCTCAGGATAATCAGTGTAACATAGATCTATAGCTCTTTCACTTCATGCCTCCATTCTTGATTCTATTGCTAAAGGAAATTTGAAGCATAATTATTCTAGAACAATTTGTGCCTTTGCAGGTAATGTTTCTAAACATTAAAGGCACCCTTGAATTTAGTTGAACTAGGGAAAAGATTCATCGTTTTTCTAAGTGAAATGCAGATTACATTTTCATTTTCCAAACAATTAAATTCCACCTTAAACCCCTTCTTTTTCTAAATCAAAAATTTAAAGAATTGTATATCTAGCAATGTTTAGCTAGCCCATAGTCTAAGCATACTTGATAGCCTATATTGATATTGGAAAGATGAAACTCAAGCAACAAGTACTTGAGATGTAGGCGAGAAACTTGTTCACGTGTCAGGTTTGAGAAACTATGACAATCATTTTTTGGAACTAGTCCCAATACATCTTGTACCTAACTAATCTAGGAGTATATTTGTTCCAGGCAAGGTTATGTTTCTCGAAATTTAACACTTCTAACGTCAGTTCAAAGGAATTCTCAAAAGGAGTTCCCCGTCATATAAAATAGAAAAAGAAAAAGAAAATATGCATTCTCAAAAGTGTGCAAAACTGAAGCGGCTCTAGTGATAAGGAGAGCTCAAGTAAACAGGAGATTAAGTAATTATCTTCATATCATATAAGTGACAAAAGGTGATGAAGTTACCATATTGTTTGGGATTTGCTCGAAAACGTTGGACAGTCTTGTAAACTGCTCCAAAAACACCTATTGCACCAGGGTACTTGGTAGGTATAGCCTTCACGAAATTTTCCAACCCCATGTTGTAACTCTTCACCATCTTATTCATCTTTCCATAGCATTTGTTAACAGGTGCACCTGCTCGAGACATCAAGCTAGTTAATTATACACTCTCAAACAAGATAAATTTTTAGATCAAGTGATCACTTACGGACCTGGCAATAAAGCCCTTGCGGGAACACAGCCGACAGGGCCAAGAGAAAACAAGGCGATACGGCGAGCACCAAGCTTGTAAACTTGATCGATGAAGCTTTGTACTTCTGTCAACATGGCTTGAACGAAGGTATCTGGGGTGAGAGTTGGTGTTGCAAATGGGTAGAAGTAGTCAAAAATGTCATTCGAGCCAGATTCAAAGAAGAAGAAAGCTTGTTGGATCAGTTTTTTGTCAACATGTTTTTGCTCTACCAATTTTTGGAATTGTTGCAGCTGAACCTGGAGTGATGTTACTCCCTGTCATTAACATTAAATGTTAACTCAAGCATCGAAAATAATTGTGAAAGTTTTTTTTGTAATGATCGAGTTCTAACTATTAATATGTTAACACATTACGCCTCATCAAACTCAAACCCGTGTTGACAATATTAAAGAATTCAAGTAGTTATTGATTGAACACAAATCTTTACATGATCTAGATTCCACACATGCTACGGGCTCAGGTTGGCTGAGGAGAGAGCTGCTCTGCGAAGTTGGGCATTTAGTCGTCTTATATAAAAACTATAGAGTGGATCACAATTACATTTGGTAACTAGCTCTGATTTAGTCTACTGACACACTAAACTTGATTAAAAAGTCTAAGATGCTCAAACTCGTATTGATATTAGTAGGAACCCAAATTATTGCCAAGTTAATACAAATTCTTTTAAGAACCAATGTGAAACAAGATATCATAATTTTGCTTATTACGGAAGATCAAAGATTAGTTTCATGGTGGCATATATACATTAGATCAGATGACAATTTAGACCACTTGAACAGTAATGAAATAAAAATATAACGTTTTCAACAATAATCATATGCAACATGATTTAAAAATAAAAGAGAATTAAAGTAGGACGAAACGCGAGTTCCCTTATAATACCTGTGTAATGAACCTCCCAGGTGCGAATTTAGGATTTTTTATCAATAAACGTTATATAAGAGTATAACCAATTTTGAAAATAAAAATTCACAGATCAATGGGGGTAATTAACTTTTTTCCGACTAAAAATGCACTGATTAAAGCTAAATTTAAGATATTTTTATGGACCAGCAGAGGATGCAATTCATTAATCCGCCACTGCCCCCTACCTGCCACTTCAATAATGAATTGTCTCAATTTGCAATTAGCAAATCTTGATAATAGCTAAGTTTAACCAAAAGAAATATTTTGGTAAATGTAAGCTTGATAATATCAATCCACAAAAACCATTCTAGAAGGCAAAAATTTTAATGTTTAGAATATATTGATCAACAACAAAGACAAAAATTTTAACCTCTTCTTATGCCCGGATTCAGATGGCGAAGCTACTAAATATTATCTCATTAAGTGGTCGTGTTCTTTGGATTAGGAATCCATTATGTATAATTATAGATGGCGGTTTCTCGATCTAAACTGCTAGCTATTCCTTATATACCAATATTCGGTGCTTGAAATATTTTTCTTCTTTAACCTCGATAATCAGCTATAAAAGATATAGGTAACTACCTATAGTTTTTCTTTTTATAGGCGGCGCTTCTTTCAACTGCTACTAATAATCTCAGATTTAGATATGATAGTTATTTGGACAATAATTAACCGCCGCCTATAGAATTTCCGGTTATATTCAAAAAATCACCACCTACAATTTTTTTTTTTGTGGTGATATGTTGACTAAATTGTAAGTTCTTGACGATTTGTCCTATCTCAAATCTCCATAAAATAAGGTATATTGGTCAAATTATGCATATCTCACTTGCCATAGTAACAAAATACAAACCAGAATACTTTATGGGCTACCAGAAAATATTGATTTAGTGGCACCGTACGTTTTGCCTTTCTTGCTAGCATGCTACTATGGGATCGTGCTATGGTATTTAGCAAGAAATTGCCATTGAATTTATGTAATAATACATAAATATTGAGTTATTTAATATAATTAATCCTAAATGCCATTATAACTTAACATTGTGGCAAAATCAATCAAATGCCACTTGAACTACTTTATTATTTGTGCCATATCAAGAAAATGCAGAAGATAAGGTGTTTGTTTAGTTACCTTCAGGAATTTAATGATCCTGGCACGTCCCACAAGACTTTTTACTGGTAATTTTTTTCCTCGAAAACATAGAAATAAAAAAAATGAGGTTTCAATCTGTTAGACATCCAGTGCTTCCAGAGTCCTTAATAGTTTATCCTTAATAGTTTATTGGCACGGTTATTTAGTCTACTGATATAATTCTTATTTTAAATGTAAGAGGTTTTAAGATTGACTCTAACAGTGTTTAACATCTTAATTGATATGTAAAATTGACTTCTAACCCTCCTTTTATATCGAAAAGATAAAAAGAAAAAAAAATATATTCTATTACAGTTTCAACTTGTGTCACTAAATAATTCGCCCACTTGTTTTGTCATCTTGAGTTATCCTTAAGGCCTAATCCCTCTTTGAAACTTATAATTCTTTTTCTAATTTTATTATAAATGATTAAATATTACAAAACAGCTCCTTTTCTATTTTGTTAAGTGAACAATAAAATATCTCATGCTAAGCGGATCGGAGTCGATCATATAAATTATGTCACTTATTTTTATCGAGAACCTACTCATTTGGATCCTATTGGTTGTTAAATTAAGGTGCATTAAAAGCATTAAAAGCAACATATCTTTGGAGAACTCTATCATCAAACATATATCTTGGTCCGATGAGCAAAAAGAATCTAAAGTATTAGTAAATGATGTGCGCTAATATTAAGCATGAACTATTTTCTTTAAGCATTTTGTTATTGTTAAATGATCACCTCATCTAACAACTTAAGCTGTTAGAGAGAGGTTTGTTATTAAAGATAATATATAATACAACAAATACCTCATCTAACAACTTAAGCGGTTAGAGAGGAGTACATTTTGTTAAATGACCACATGACCACCTCATCTAACAACTTAAACTGTTAGAGAGGGATTTGTTGTTTTATTTATTATCTTCAACAGTTATATAAACAAAAAGTTGAAAGCAGATGTTAAAAGCATATAAACTTTCATATCATTGTTTATTCTCTAGTTGTTAATTAATCACTTCATATAAAAATTTAAATTATTAGAGAATTATTTGTTTTATTTATTATTTTTAACATTTCTTTTCACATGCATGTCGAATTTAACCTTACACGTGAATATGTTCTTGTAAAATAATGGCAACAAGACTCGAATCTCAAACTTTTTTTTTTTTTTAACGGGTCTCTGACACCAAATTACTTGAACATCTAATCTTAGTTTCAATAATGTTTCGTACCATATCTTGATTTGTTGCTCGTAAAATTCCACTGCCAGCACTAGCAAAGTTGATGCCATTGGATGGATAATTCTTCACACTTCCTTTCTCAAACTCAAGCTGTGCTTCTAGAAATGGCTTTTGCAAAGGAATACGAAGAAATTGAGCTGCAATGTTATCAACAACTCAAGACTTAATTTAGCTAATTAAAAAGAGACACACATATATAGGGTAAATCGCATTTCACTCTCATATGTTATGCCTAATTCGCTACTTACCCCCTTTTTTGCTCTATTAGTCTAATCACCCCGTATTTATAAAAAAGTTGCACATTACCCAGGGGATAAGTAGTGATATAGGGATTAAGTAGTGAATGTTCCATTTACACTCATATGTTATGTCTAATTCGCTACTTACCCCCTGTTTTGTTGTATTAGTCTAATCTTCCAGTGTTTTGTAAATTGAAACACGGGATGTAAGTAGCGAATGTGGGATTTACTCTTATATGTTATGTCTAATTTGCTATTTACCCCTTGTTATCAGGGGCGGCACCAAAGGAGGGCTGGCGGGACCCCGACTCCCCCCAAATCTTTTTAAAAAATTACTTGTACTTATTTTAAAAAAAAATCTATATAGTATCATTAAAAAGTATTTTGACTCCCCTAATGTTAAATTCCTAGCTCTGCCATACTTGTTTTTTTGTATTAATTTAACCACCTCGTGCTTTGTAAAAAAATACGTATGGGAGGTAAGTAGCGAATGTGAGATTTACCGTGATATGTACTCCCAATTTTATTGTATTAATCTAATCACCTCGTGCTTTGTAAACACATTACCTAGGGGGTAAGTAGAGAATGTTATATATCACATTAGAAGGAAGTGCACTTACATATGAAGTCCGGGACTGTTCTGCCATTGGTGAATCTTCCAGTAGGGTGGTGAAAGAAACTTGATCCATAAGGTGGAAAATCAGCTTGAGCAGTACAATTTTTGACATAGTGATTGTTACCAGCATCAAATATTGAGTCCCCAAATGAGAAAACTGCTGGAACATTGTATCCATTTACTGAAGCCAAAAGGCTTATAATAATGAGAGAGATGATGATCAGCAAGTAGTTTCTCTCCATGAGGCTTCAAAATGATCACCAAAAGAGGTGTCTATATGCTCAAAGAAGGTGTAAAGCTTATATAAGGAGGCGTAAAAAGCTGGCGAGCTAAAGCCAGAACAATGACATAATGAAACGGAAGACACGAGTTATGTGCATGCATGACAAGCATCATTTCATCACCATCCCTTGTATTAATGGGATCGCCAACCACATTTTTTTGTCTACTTCTCCATGACCTCATTGGTTCAAAATTTTGTTTTTTTTTATTTTTTTATTTTTTTATTTATGATGACAAATTCTCTTTGGAAAGTTTTTCGATCTACACTAGATGTTTCAAATCTCAATATACATGACCGATTTAAGTTGTGGTTATTATTTCTTTGATGATGAGCAATGGTATATTCAGAATTGTAGTTTAGTGAAAGTTAAAATACACAATGTAATATTTATATACAAATAATATTTTTTAGTGGAGGCGGTTAAATTGATTTTTCAAACATAAAATTAAAAATTTGATATGAGTGAGAGGTACAACCTCCGATCATTCCTTAATACATTTGCCCACGATGAGGGAAAACTCTCTCTCGAAAGTCTTTAATGCTAACAACAGAGTTGTCAAATTTTAAGATACATAATTATGTCCGAAGAAGGCATGATCGAGTTTAGTTAAGCATAAATTTTATCTAACCCCAAAAGAATTAACTTCATGACTTGAGATATGGAAAAATCTCATGTCCACGTTCATGTTTCAAGCGCTCCCCACCACTAATTAATTTTGGTTTGTTTGCTTTTGGCTTTCTTTACTAAATGGGTTTTGGCTTGGCTCTAGCATACTCATTAATTAATTAATTAATGTGTACTTATCACTATGAGATTACTAATTCTTAATTAATAGATGAGTCCGTTACGGCACCACATTATCATCTTTATGTGCATTAATACCAAATATATATATATATATAGATATATATATATATATATATATATATATATTTCTTTTTTCTTTTTTTTCTTCAAAGACATATACATACTATGAATATCGCACATTGATTCTATAAGCTAGACTTGAGAATGACGCCCCTTACTTTGAGCGAATACAATTTTTTACAAATGAGCAAATACAAGTTTTTAATAAATTTTCAATTTGTCAATCTAAAGTTTTCATTTTTTTCTATTCTATGTTGGGGGCTATTAAGATTTCCAGTCATGTATCATCATCTGATTGTACCGTTGGAAAAAATTTACAAAATGTGGGCTTACATTAATTAATTGTTTTGGTTTTTATAAAAACAAGTTGATAGATAGTTCTTGAGTGGTAAATCCATATGTGATCATACATTATTAGGCTCAACATCTTGGTTATTAAAGTCTAGTTGGACAGTTAAGTGTAGGATATTAATTTCACTGAAATCCATGATGTGAGGGCCCTGTAGAACACCTATCTGAGGTAAGTTCCCTCTCTAACCTTGCACTATAAAAGGATTTTACACATATATAGTGTTATCTTGAGGCTTGAGCTAGTCCCATTGAAAGCTACTAGAAAGTAAGGGTATAAGGAGGAAGACCTAGTGCGTTGTATTACACAACGATTCATCAAATTTCATGGCGCTAACAGGTACGCTATTCATCTTTTGAATTTAGTGTTCTAAACTCATATATGAATCCTGGAGATTTTATATTATCATTAATCATGATTGTATCATAAATAAATTCTACATGTACTCGTAATTATTGGTAACTCTATTAATCCAAACGATCAAGTTGCTATTTCTAAGCACAACATTTTAGTGAGGAAAGTTAAGTGACACATGCACTTCGTTGAAAAATAAGTACATGACCCAACTATATGCTAACACAAACTCTTTCAAAACTGAGTGTAATTTTCTTATATGGAAAATTGTGATTTTAGAATCTGAACTTGGTCTAAATTTTGAACCGAACTTCAAAATGTATAATTTAAGAGCTCAAATTTGTTAAAAGGGGTATTTTAAACATCTATTAACTATAAAATATTGGGTTAATATCTCTTTATCCCACAATGTATAGATATAATATTTCTACCACATTTTAAATCTTTTGCAACACTCCAATTAAACAAATAAAAAAAACTGTTACCATAGGTAATTCGTTGCAATGGTTTTTTTAAGTTGCATCAAACAATTAATTAGAATATTTATGATATGCAATGCTTTTTGTTAAGTGTTGCTTATTCCATTCAGTTTTTGCAACAGATTGTAAAATTATAGTTTAGTTGCAACTTAAATAGAGACTTTTGTAACAGTTTTGTTATTATTTCTTCTAAATATTGCACAATGTAGGATATGCAATACTTTATTAAGTGTTGCTTTTTTTTTCTTTTTTGCAACGATATGTAAAATTATGGGCTTATATACAACACACAAAAACTGTTGCTTATTGCATTTTTATTTTAGTGAGATGTCTTGAGATATTTTATTCACGAAGAAATTTAAACTTAATTCATTGAAAATGAGAAACTATCAAAACTGTTGCATAATTAACCCAATCCATAATACACATGGGATGTTAAAAATTTTAAACTCTTTCATGGTCGATTAAGATTTTGATTTTTTTTTTATTGGTAATTGAATTGGGTTCAAAGGGCATGTCATAATTTCGTACTTCAATAATAGTATGCTCATTGCTCCTATAGTTTTACATTGCATTGATTGTTCTTGCTAATAGAGTTACTCTTAAGTAGAAACGGGAAATCTTTGTCATTGGTTTATTTTGATTCATCCCAACTATTAAAGTAACATAATCATAAATAGATGGCCCATTAATAAATGATCATCTCAACTGTTAGAGTAACATAATCATAAATAGATGTCTCATTATTTACCTAATGATTATGTTAGTTTAACATTTAGAATAAATTAATATTATAAATAAGTTTCTAAGATCTTCTTCCTAACTCCTTTTTATTTTATTTAAAAGAGGCCTAGTCATAAGTTTCAATCCATATGCTAATAGGTAATCTTTTTATTTCAATTTCTTTTCTTTTTTCGGCTAAAAGTCTCTTTATTTTTTTATTTTTTTTTGGCGATAAGATGTACTTATCTTTAATTAGAAAGGAGATAAATGCGAGGCATAAAGTACTTAAAAATTTATCAAGTTCGAGGGAATGTTTCTTATCCAATCATAGAATATTAGGTAGCGATTAATACACTATAATGAATTTGGACAAGAATGAAATGAGTTAATAAATGAAATAGAAGTGGGAACGGAATGAACTTAGGAATAAAAGTGACATACTTGGTATGCTCTAAGAATGAATATAGGAATGGATATATTGATTGTGAACTCATGTTTGATAGTTAGTATATAAGAGTAGTAATGAGAATGACTTGTATAATATGACAAGATTTTCCTTTCATTGTTATAATACAAAATAAGAATAAATATGAACATTATCGTAAATAACATAAACATAATAAATAATAATAATAATAAATAATACCAAGTATTATTATTATTATTATTATTATTATTATTATTATTATTTGTATTATAATATTACAATAATGATAAATATAACAATAATAATAATATAGTTTTATTATTATTTTTAATTTGATTTTTATTTTTATTAATATTATTTTTATTATTTTTTTAGTATTGTTATTAATTTATTATTTTTATTTCTATTATCATAATTATTATATTAATTATTATTATTTTTATAATAATATTTAATAATAGTTATTATTTTTTATTAATTTCTTTATTACTAATGTTTTTACTTTTTATTTTTATTTTTATTATTAATAGTTTTATTGTTGTTCTTGTTTATTTATTATTTTTAATATTAATGTTATTATTATTGCCATTATTTATTTATTTATTATTATTTATTTTTTTGTTTTTTGTTTTGCTAATATTATTTTAATTTATTTTTAATTATTATTATCATATATTTTTTATTTTATTATTGATTATTATTATCATTATTATTTAGTATGTTATTATTATTATTTTTTTTTATTATGTGTATTTTAGTTATTTTAAAAATAAGTTCATTCTTATGTACATAGGAATGAGCTAATTTCATGTGTTTATTCTGCAATGGTTAATCTCATGTATGTGGAAATGAGATTACCTTAGGAATAAGATTCCCAAGTTCATTCATTCATACAAACCATGATAATCGAAATAGAGTTGAGAATGTCATTTCATTCTCATCCTATTCCAGTGTACTAATCACTACCTTAGTTCTAATAGATTTGGTTATCCAATTTATTGTCAATCTATCTAACCATGTAAATTGAAGCTAACATTTGATAAAATCATAATTGTTCAAGAGACTTTTTTTGCATCAACTTGAAAATTGATATCGTACTTGATTCAACCATTTTTTTACCTACTTGTATCGAATATTTTGAATACCAATTAAAATCATATCCCACTTTTGTGACAAAGGAGAAAACTTTTTTCTTTTGATACAATGGAAACTCAGTTGGCAGAACCCGACCATCAACTGATAAAATTCCGAGTGCAGAGTCTCCCCAAAAAATGTATCTAAGGATGATAATGGGGATAGGTTTTGTAGGTACCCACCCCACCCCCACCCCCACCCCCACCCCCGACCCCCGACCCCCGACCCTGCCCTAGCCCTAAACGAGGCAAAAAATAGGGAATGGGACAGGGGTGATGATTAACTTTTAGTCCCTGTATGGGAGCAGGGCGGGGCGCAGGGATAAGTATTGCCCGCCCCATATAACACGTCCTGCATACATGTATAGTTATTTTCGTATCTTTAATTTTACATATGTACTAAAATTTTAAAATTATAAGTATGAAAGTATAGAAAAATGACATTTGATAAAGTTTTATAAAAAAATGAAGAAGAAAAAATAGATTATTCAAAAGATTTTATAATCATTCTTTTAATCAAGACTACTGCATACTATTAATTGAGATTTGCTATCACTTCACATAAATACATCCATTTTACTATTGATCATAGTAGATTTAAGAAATTTGCTAGTTGTACTTCAAAATAGTTTTAAACAACATAATTAAGGATGATATTTTAAACATCTACGCAATTATAATAATCAATACAATCTCATAACACAAAGAAATATTTATTTTTTACATATAGTTCTCATGCGCAATGGTTTTAGTTAAAATTTATTTTAAATGCTTAAAATTTAGTTACAATAAATTTAGTATTCCTATTTAACTACAAGCATAAAGCTTGATATATGATGACTATTTAACCTTTATTTAAAACCTGTATGTATACTTATATTTACTATAATTTTAATTTATATTTTAAAGTTACGTGGTTTAAATTAAATTTAATATCGTAAGGTTTAAAGAATAATAAAAAAACCCGCGAGTAGTCCACATTCTCCACGGGGATTCGGGGACGGGGCTGGGGCTGGGGCTGGGGATGGGGGTGCAAAATGCGAGGACAGGGAGGGTGTTAGAGAGACTTTTTAAGTGGCGGGGCGGAGTATGAGAATAGATTCTCGTCCCAAACTTGCTCCATTGTTATTCCTAAATGCATCAAATAAGTTAGGAACGAAATCTTAAAAACAAAAGTAAAAATTCGAACCTATAACTAATCACAAGTCAGATAAGTTAGGAATGAAATTTTAAAGACAAAAGTAAAAATTTGAACCTATAACTAATCACAAGTCTTCTCCACAACTTAATCACTCGAGCTATTCCGGAGGGTTACAAAGGAGAAAACTTGTTTGAGACCTTAGTTTGAGTGATGTCCTCGACAAAGACACTTTTGGCCGCACCATTGATGTATCTGCCATGATGGGGTTTTAACATGGTCCAAAGCCATCAAAATATTCAAGGTATAAGATGAAGGCATACATGGGACCTTACCTAGCTCCTCAAAGTACAAGAACCTTTCTATTCTTCCGTCGATATAGTTAGGCAAATTGAATGAACTAACTCTTTGAGTGAAGTAGTAAATGTATGATACAAAATATAAAATTAAGTTTAGTTCTAACCATTATTAATCATATATGGAAAGAGTCCTCTCTCTATCTCTTATCCCAAGCTTAAAAAATATGTCACTTTCGTGAAGTTTTCTTAAACTATTGAACTTATAATAAAATACCAAGCACACAATAACACTCATTATATATTATAAATTCGAATGATTGTTAGACTGAATTCTAAATTCACCTTTCTACTAGCAAACAAAACTCATAATCATCTATTAATTCAAAACTCAATGACGCTCACTAAATATTATAAATATGAGTAATTATTAGACTGAATTCTAAAATTCACCTTTTTAAAAATGAACCATTTTTTGCAAATTGAATCTCACAAGTTTATAAGATAATTTTCTTCAATGATAAAACCCAATATTTTATAAATGAATCATCTCTTAATCCAAAACTTGATAACACTCACTATATATATTATAAATTCGAGTAATTGTTGGTTGAGCACTAACATTCACCCTTTTAAAGGATAATAATTTTCAAAAAAATTGAACTTCTAAAAAATAATTTTATTTTTTTAATTCAAAAAACTAAGTCATACAATATAATTAGCAAAATTCAAATTTCCATAATCTTTCACATATATAGTGAGTTACGTTGAGGTAATTTTTTTTGAAACCTTATAAAACCCAATAGCAAATATCATATAATTATCTCCTCATCCAACAGAGTCTATAACACTCACTGTATAAATCATTTCTCCTTTCTTCTCCGCCAATCTCTACAAGCAGCCAAATCAGGCGAAAATGAGCAACAACACCGAAACAAGCGCAAGAATCTGCAGCAGCGAAAGCGAAGATGGCGACGACATCTTCAACCAAACTCTACTAGCCGTCGACGAACTCTACCACACTCGCGACCACTTTTTCACTCAAGATCCTCTCGAAAGAGTCACCAAATTGAATCAGCTCACCGACTCCGCTCTTCATCTCATCGATTCCATTCCCCTTGGTAAAATTCACCTATATATACATACACACACATATATATATATGTGTGTGTGTGCACCACTCATACATATCTTGATAGTTTTTCTTTTCCTTTTTTTGTAGAGAATCGGCAATTTATTGATACTTTTTGCAATTGTGTGTACATATATACACACACATCTTTATGATAATTTTGTTTTTGTTTTTTTTTTTAATTCATAGAGAATCGGAAATTACCGATAAGACGCGCTATATACACACAATTGTTTATGATAATTTTTTTTTCCTTTGGTAGAGAATCGGCAATTATCAGCACAACGCGCGACATACCACTATTTACGAGGAAAAATATTTGACGCTTTGCCTCAATACAAGAAGGAAGCTGAGGATCATCTCACTAAAGCTGTAAGGATCTTTATTTGTACTATATGTATTGAGGTTTAGTTATTTGTTGGAAAATAGTTTCTCTTTTGATTTTTCTGTTTTCTTGTTTGTGTGTTTTTTCTGTGAAGTTCTCAAGAAAATTGGATAATAGGATAATAGAGAGAGGTTATTATTTCCAAATATCTATTGTGTTTGTGTAATATGTGAAAGAAATTATAGAAATTAAAAGAAGAAATTATTTAGTCAATATAATGTGTGCGCGCGTATTGTAGTGTTTGGAAAAAATAAATAAAGAGAAGAAATTATTTGGCGTTGTATTTGTCTTATTAATTTTTGAATAATTGTAATTGAATCTTTAATTTCTCAGTTAATGTTGAATATATATTTGTGTATGTTTATGATTTTTGAAAAAAAAAAATAGAAGAAATTATTTGGCATTTTATTTGTGTTATTAATTTTTGAATAATTGTATTGTTTTGATTTCTTGGTTACCGTATTATTATATGGTGAAAATTATTTAGAACTGTATTAGTTTGATTAATTTTTAATAATTGTCAATAAATTTTGCTTTCTTAGATTAAGTTGAATCCATCACTTGGAGATGCATGGCTAAGCTTAGGAAATTGCATATGGAAGAAGGGCGAATTAATGGCGGCGAAGAATTGCATGACGATGGCTTTAAGCAAGGTCATTTTAATATTTTTTGTGTAGCTTAACTGACATTTCTTACACTAATTAATTTCAAAACTTTAGTTGATGACTTCTTGTTTGTTACTGATTAAGTAATGGATTAAACCGTCTTTAGGGTCCAAACAAGAAGATACTGTGTCAATTGTCCATGCTCGAAAGAAAAATGGCTCAAGGCAAGTCTAATAATACTTACTCTTCTTTTTTTCCTATTTATATTATTGCTTCCCTGCGCGCCCACCCCGCCCAAAATTATTTAAGGGTTGTTAGGTGACAGTTCATCCTCGAGTCTTTCTGGATGAGAAAATTCGGAGAATATAGTCACCTGTCAAATATATTTAGCTCTCCTGCAGCTAGGCACGTAGAAATAAAAGTGGTCTTTAGTATGACATGAGATACTCTGATCGTTTTGCCATCTAATCTGTTCTCGCCTTTGTTTATTTTGTTTGTACATAAGTTTTCTATACTTCTTCTTTGAATCATTGCAAGCCTGATTATTTACTTCTTGAGTTGAAGTTTCAACCATTGCAAACTTTATAATACTTTTCGAGTTGAAGTTTTAACAATTGGAAGCCTGAGAGTACTTTTCGAGTTGAAGTTTTTAAACATGTGTCAACTAGACAATCAACTCTCTGTGCTAAGGCTTACCTCTTGATATTCTTTCTGATTTCTTATCCACTTTCCAGGTAGTGTGGATCAAGAAAAACTCATTGAAGAAAGCATCACACATGCGAGAGAGGCTGTAGCTCTAGATGTGAAGGATGGATATTCATGGTGTAAGGCTCAATCTTAGATCTGATGCACCGAAAGATGGTGTCTTATGGATTTTCTGTAATGGATGAATTGTCATATGAATGCTGATGAAATGACTTGCATGCCTTGTTCTGCATACTATGAGTGACATAACTAAAACTGCATGCATGGAATACATGTGAATAATTAGGATTAGTGGCTATGCATTCCATGCTAGGGAATATGAAGAACAGTTAATTAAGCAAGCACATTACTTGACACTTTCTTTTTGTGTTTTCTGTTGTGTTGTACATTTATAGACTAAACATTGGTTGTAGTTACTCTTGTAATGGCAGAAAACTCTAGGCAGTCATTTATTTGCTAATATTCACAACTCTACTGGATATCTAAATCAAATTTGACTTTTTTCAATGTCTTTTCGTGTTATGCCCAGATAACCTAGGAAATGCTCTCCTCTGTTCTTTCTTCATGACTGGGAAAATGGAGCACAGTAAGCTTCAGCAATCCCTGAGAGCATACCAAAATGCTGTATGTCTGCTCTGCTTAAATTTCCCTGTATCTCAGATCTTGATGTTATGATCTTATATTGATTGTATTGAGCTTCCTGTCATACTTCCTAACCTTGTATTTAGTAAAAAGGCATGTAACTGCTTCTGACTTTTTTGAAACATTTCAGGAGAGAGATAAGAAGATGGAGTCCAATCCGGACTTGTATTTCAACCGTGCAACTGTGAGTCTTTTTCGTAGACTTTTTGTCTTTTCAGTCCTCCATCTATTCTGCACTTGTTTCCACCTTTATTTTTTCGTAAGTTCATGATTATGTGATTTTGTAAGAAATTCATGTAACAAAATTTCAAATTAGGAATTGCGGAAAAGGCTAATCTACTGGTGAGAATTTCTTATATGTGATTGTTGTCTATTCTGATGCATCGTTTGAGTGGACAACACAAATTAAATTTAAATTTTTATGCCGACAATTTTATATGTAGTGAATTTAGAACGAGGAAATGGCCTTTGAGATAGTTGGCTATGATATTGGGCAATATATTTGCAACATTGAGGATGAAACTCTTTGGAAGGCTAACATAGAACCAGCTGGCGAGAACTACAGAAGGAGGAAGGAGGTAGAAGAAGAGAAAGAAGTGAATGGTGAAGGAAGTTGAAAGATTAAAGAGGGGAAAAAAATGTTTAAACAGAAAATTCAATTAAATAGCTGCCAATCCAATAAGTCAAAGGAGAAACCTCAAATGTATTTAGAAATTTCTTGGTATATTCCAAAAGGAGAATTCTTAAGTCAATATTCATTTGATTAGAACCCATGGGTCAATAATTTATGCACATGAAGAATGCTTGTCAAAATGATCAGAATCTTTATTTTTTTTAGTGCAGTGTCGCTCTTCATCTTGCAAAAGCGTGTTTTTATGCAACTTATACTTGGGCCTAGAAGCACATTAGTTGAAACTTGAAAGGAATTTGGTGGATTGTGTTTTCTAAAATCATTCCCTTGTAAATTTTGTTTCTAAATACACTCCTAAAGTTATAGTGGCTTTTTAAATCGTGAAGAAATGTGTTTCTTTCTTCACTACTCCTGTCTACTCTGTCTTTGAGTGGTCATGTCTTGTAAAATTAGGCTTCTAAATGGAACTTTGAAATTATTTATTCAGGTAAACAGATACCTAGAGAACTATGAGAGAGCCCTCAGTGGATTTGAAGCAGCTGCATTAAAGGATCCTGGTCTAGATGCCACTGATGAGGTTCAAAGGATGGTTCAATTTCTTGACAAAGTGAAGGATTTATTAAGTGTAAGTATTTATTGCTGATATAGCCACTATTGTAGTCACGTGAGTGGAGGTCCTTTTGAGTTAAAATCAATGGCATCGACATTCATGCTCTTCTATTTTACCAGCGTGCATTGACAACAATTAGCTAGTCATATTAATAAAAGAGTAGACTTCCAATTAGTGAAGCCGTTGTTGTATATATTACCAATTTGTGATAACATGCTTCTGTTATGTTGATTTTCCTGTTGTCTGGCCTATTATGTAATACGGAGATAAATGATAACCTATTAAATCTGAATCTGAATTTTCCTTCAAGGATTCTGTAGTTTGTTAACAAGTTGAGAGGAGAGAATAAAAATTAGGGAGATAAGCCCTTAGATAAACTTAAACATAGGGGGGTTAGATTCACTCCAATATTTGAAATGTAACAGAAAAAGAACACGGTGTTATTGGGGTCAGAAAAAAGTTCTTTTTCCCGAATGAAAGTATGAATTTAAGAAGTTGGAGATGAGGGATTTCAGATCTACAGTGAACTCGCTACATAAAATTTCTCTTATAGTTTTGTTATTGATTTCAAATCCCGAGCCAAACCCATCTCTAATCTTGTTAGTAATTTGATTTAGTTTACAGTCAGCACTGAATTGGTGTTCTTTCTATAGGATTTCCGAAATGCTTTCACTTGTTTAAGAACTACTTCCAATTTCTATATCTGTTGGGGCCATTGTATCGTTCAAACAATGCCTTGCAAAATCATCAACTTTGTACTTTATCATTTTGAATCTGAAAAGTTTTTAAAGTTTTGCCAAAATTCAAACCTAAGAAGCCAAATTTAATTATGTATTGGTAGTCCACTTTGCGGCTAATCATATTTTTATTACCATCATATTTGAAAGTGTTTTGCATTTCCGTGGAATGAAACATGTTATGAACAACTTTGCGTAAATAATGGCTTTGGATATTTAATACCCTGTTGATTACTTTTTTCAGCATATTCAGTGTAGTTAAGATATGCTGTTGTTTTACAGGCACAGCCTAATGCTAAACAAGTTGCTTCTTTGACATTGTCACTCAATACTGTTCAACGTAAGGCACCAGATCTAAATTGCATTCTTATGTGATGCCACAATGTACTTTAAAGTATGTTAGCTGCAAAATCCTAATAAATTTTGTCTTCGGTTCCAGTGCCTCCTTCGTACAAAAAGGCAACCATAGATATTCTTCAAGAAGGTGTAAACAAAGGAGTTGCAATTGTAGGAAAAGTTCTTTTCTCCATTAAGCATGAAAATTTGGTTCCACAGTGAGTTAGCCTTTTCTTTGTTACTTCATACTTTAATATATTTGCAATACTCGTGGAAAAATTAAAATGTATCTTGTGCCTTTTATCTGACTTACTGAAATCTTCAGCAGTCGATCTTTCTCCTTCTCCCACACCCCTTGTAAATAAACCAGCAAACACTGTTTGATCAAGACAGAGCTTCAAGCAAAAAAAATGCTTGTACATACACCGCCTCTCCCTAACCCGAACCCCAAAACAATTTTTGAACAATTGACTCAAATGCACGCATTAGAATGTTATTATCGTTTTAGCCATTTCACCTGGTATTGCACGTAGTTAACTAAATGCGGATTAAACTATATAAATTTTGTATACTGAAATATTTACCCTTTGTGCAGGTACTATTTTTTCTGTGATTCAAATCAGACATGCTATATTCTTTCAGCTTATGGGATACACCTAAATGCAGTAAGTTAGCTGCTTTTAAACAGTCTTTTGCTAAAATCTCTACAGGTCCGTGTAATTGTATAGAAAGAAAATGGAAGTCTTTTTGAGTGGGTTTTGTTGGCAGGATGACATGAACGAACAAATTTTTGAGTTGTACATATATGTGCAAGTCTGCTGTAGATATAATTCTTGATTTTAGACTTCAATGTGGATTCTAAATGCTAATGCCTTAACTAGCATAAGCAATTAACAAAATTTGCTTTTTGTTTCTAACGATCTTCCCTCTGGGTGACAGTAATATTCCCTTATATGTATCTACGTACTATGTTAATTTTCTATATTGTAATCATAGTTGCTTAAATCTTAGAGTCCAACTATAACTTGAACAAGATCATTGACACACATCTATAAATAATGATTTCTGGAGGTATAAATTCTTATTCCAAATTGATCAAGGAATTTGTAGATTTGGCCCCTTCCCCTCTTGAATATCGTAACCTTTTGACGAAGTAAAATAATTCTTTTCTTGTTTCTCATTCATTCTTTTCTTCTTTTTTTCCACTTTAGACCATTTGACTTTCTGTTGGTTCTTCTTTGTGATGATTTTGTATCTTCCTCAATTTTGTTTTACCTCATCCTTGGTAAACCCGCTTTATCTGTGGCTACCGTGTTATTTATTTGATATCGCCGTTGACAACAAGAGGGAGTACTACACATGAATCTATTAACAAGATCTTCCAATAACCTACATAATGTTCCCTTCTTACCCCGTTCTCAACTCTCGTTCTCTCCCTGGGTTCTTTCTTTATTTGGTGCACAGTATGAGCACTTGTGACGAAAATGAAAGACGAAAAATAGAAACAAACAGGCTTTGTGCACCATGAGAACTTTCTGTCTCCTTTTAATTTGTGTTTGTTGTCTTCGAAAGCAGTGGGAGAGAACTAATCATTATCCTTCCGAACAGATTAAAGTAGGAGATCAAGTCACACTACTGGATCCTTGTTATCGTCATGTAAATTTCTCTTGGAAGGAACAGGTATTTTCATGACTTCTTACCTATATGATAAGTTTCTTTGCAGCATATTGCGGTGAATTTATAGCAATATCTAGCTATCATCATGAAGTGATCCTCGTTTGGTTGAATACTTTAAGAGTTCACTATCATTTTCTCGGAACAAGGATACCGTTGAGAAAATGTTGTTGTTATCACTGTCTGAGCAACTCATGTGAAGTTTCATTGGCTTTCTTTTCCAGTGCTTCTAGTGCTCTTAAGTTGCAGGCAAATGATCTTATATATTGTTTTGTGATTGTCAGCCTTACCAGTTTGAATCACTTCGTCTCGATTGCTTGGGACAAGTGCTTGTGAATGGAAAAGTCTTGTCTCCTCAATACGCTGTTGGAACCTCGATATACGCACAACATAAGCCATGAGAAACCTCAGTCACTGTTTTGTGCACGTACACGGCCTGGTAAAAGAAAAGGGAAGATATGATGATACTTTTACCTTTCGTAATTGATTGTTTTTCGGGTAAATATGATGTCTATATAGAGTTTGGGACAAAGTATAGGAAATTTGTGTGGATGATTTGATGAATTCCAGAAGCTCAGTTTGTGGTGAAGGCATGATCAGTTTGTGTGCTCTTTTCTTTCAGTGCTTTGAAACTCGATGTACTTTGGTGTATAATCTCTTTTTTAATGTAGTAATCTGGTATTGCCATGTTTCTAGCTGTAGCAACATTTAATGGCATTCGAAATACTTTAAAAGCTCCATTGCTCATTTCATTTCTCTTGTTGTTTAAGTCTTTAGCCCGATCCTTCCCTAGACTCCGCGCATAGAATTATACTGAAAATTTCTAGTCACATTTGATCAGGGGAAGTAAATGATCAAACAATACCACCCCCTAGCCTAGCATACATTAAGTCATATTTCTCTCTTTTGTTTTAGCATGTCAACTAAATATCTATATAGACGGACGATAAATGTGATACAACTAGGGTGGTATTTAGCATTTTCCAAATTTCCCGAAAGAAGAAATTCTGATAATTGGAGAGCAAAAGCAATATGGAGTATACCAGTGTGTTCTCTGGCAATGGCAATTTTTATATTTATACTGGTCGATGTTGCTGTTTCTTATTAAGTATATACTTGTCTTTTCTCTTATGCCATGTTTATTTTCGTAGTTTTGTAATCAAATTAGAACAAATTAAGTTGGGTAAATTTCACACTTAATCCCTATTATTTAATATTTTTTTTAATATAGTCCCTAATGTTTCAATAAATTCATAGTGGTCTCTAATGTTTATAAAAATTATTTAAATTGGTTTTTATTATTCAAATTTAGTCAATTTAGTTTTTATTATTTTGCAAAAAAAATTAATTTAGTCTCTATTGTTTCTTCAAAGAATTCAATTCAGTCTTTACATGTGATCTCTATTTGGGGATTAAATTAATTTTTATGAAAAATAATAAGAATTAAATTGATTAGTTTTAAACAATAGGGATCATGTTGAATTACTTTGTAAGTATTAGGGATTAATATGATTTTTTTAAAAATATTAACGATAAATTTAAAAAAACTATAAAGAATAAGGACTAAGTGTGAAATTTACCTAATTAAGTTTTATGTCAATAGATGGAGTTGGTAAAACTTAATTAATTGGATGAGTCATTCTCCTACTTGTATGGTTCAGAAACTTTTGTTGTTAGGAACAACAAAGGGTTTACATGCAATCGAGTTAAAATGGCGCCAATTGAACGTTTCCCAATTCGTAAAGCAGATTTTTCAATTGCCACATTCCATAAGAAGGTAGTTTTTTCCCTAATCCAACAAGAGTCGGAGAAGATTTTTCTGTCGTTGTTGAACAAAAGGCGTATTTATTTGACTCTTTTTAAGTTGATTGAAACTAAAATAACGATTGACTGATTTGGTGATATATTTTTGGATGAATAATCCCGGACCCCCCTATGGTCAAGCAAAATTAGCTATAACCCTCCTGTGGTCTAAAAAATATAGCCGGACCCCTCTATGGTCTACCTGTTGATGTACACCACCCCCTCCGTCAAATTTTATGTCATTTTTGACGGAAAGTGTGACAAACGCTCTTAAAATGCGATTTTTATTAATTTTTAACGTATTTAATAATAAAATAATATTAGTAATTAAAAAAAATTATTTTTTTCTTTTTTCTTTTCATTTTCACCTATTTTTTTATTTATCACTAAATTAAAAAAAATCTAGTTGAATACGTTAAAAACTAATAAAAATCGCATTTTATTCGCGTGTGGTACATATTCCGTCAGTTTTGACGAAAAATTTGACGGAAGGGGGCGGTGTGCATTAACAGGTGGACCATAGGGAGGTCCGGCTATATTTATTAAACTACAGATAAGTTATAACTAGTTTCACTTGATCACGGGAGAATTCGAAACTATTCACCCTACATTTTTTATGGCGTTCTTACCTCCAAAATGGGTAATTCAATTCGTAATACGTGTTTATATGTTAACCAAATTCAACAGTCTTGCATCATCATTGAAAGCGATGCACAGGACGTTCTTAAAGCAATCAGTGCTCCGGAGACTGCCATCTATTGGAGAGCGTCTGCCATTGTGGAGGACATCAAAAAGATTGTTGCTGAAGACTCGAGAATCAGTTTTCAATGTATCAGAAGAACGACCAACCAACCTTGCGACTGGATTGCAAAATGTAGACGTAAAGAAGAATTGCCTGTTAATTGGAGTTCATGTATTCACCCGCACTTGATGTATCTTCTTTTGCAAGATATCCACCCCACTGGGGTTGGTTAATCTGTTTGTTTTTTAATAAAATTTCCCTTTTGACCAAAAAAAAATATATATATTGGGTTAATCGAGTTTTGTGCACCCTCGTTGTGTGAGTTACCGTTTCCCCATGGGAGGTTTCATTCTCAGTTCAAGCAAAATCTGGCGTCATGCCTTTCTACCTTGAAAGATGTTTCTCATAGTCTACTTTGGTGACCAACTTCGAAGGGAAAAGGAAAAGAAATAAAAAAAGGGAAGATGATTAAGAAAATGAAAGAAGTGTAGTGTGTATCATTCTGTGCACCGCTTATTGTGGGATAAAGTCTTAACATAAATTTTATTTTATTAGTTTTTTACGTTTAGTATTTCATTTGTAAGTAATAATTGATCTAGGACATTTTATTAGTAGAGGTTAAGTGATTTTTACATAAGAAAATTAAAGAAATTAAAGAAATTATATAGTTTTTTTTCAAATAAAAATGTCAAATAACTTAATATTAATGCGTCGGTAAATACTACAATTCTACAACGCAACTCCTACAACAACTAATGTGTGTGAACCCCAAGGGGTTGCCCTGGTGGTTAAGGGGTGTGATAGAACTTGGAGAGGTTCCAAGTTCGATTCCCCCCTAGCACCCAAGGAATCAAATTCTTGACTGAACTGATATGTGCCTTGAGTTGGACTGTTGTATGTCTTGATTTTGGTTCATGCCCAACTGTTAGGCTAGGCGGGAGTAACCGAAAGTTTTAATACGGTGGTGTTTAATCTTAATTAATATTTTGTGGGTTGGGTGATGTGAGAATATTTTCAAGATTATAAAAAAAAAAAAATGTGTGTGATTTCCCGTTCTTGAGTGAAGTTGCCATTTTGCTACTACATGTTCAAAGCTAGAAATAATGAAGTATTAAAAGAAGTCACGTAAAGAAGGAGGGTTAATGTTTCTCTATTCCCACATCGGAAGATGTCAGAGTAGTGAAGTGAAGAACGAGTCTATATTAAGAGCAGATGGGAAACCAAAACACTTACATACCTGGACGGGGCTGTTGGGTGATCAAGAAGGCCCATGGCTTAGGATGGTGACTTCCATTGCACATACTGGAGGGGTGCCAACTTAAGGTCTCTATCCAAGTGGTAGAGCCTACGTCATAATTTCTGGTCGTTTGGGGCCTGCGTTCGCGCGGCCCCTCCCAAATTCAAGTCGAAATCAATCTTTGTTTGTTTGGCTAGGCCAGTAACTTTTTCTTTTTGGCTAAGTAGTCGGATAAGTTTTATTATTAACATGAAAATATTTTATGAGTGCGGTCAAAGGTCGAGACGAAACAAAAGGGAAAATTTAGTAGTTTTTTATTATTTTTTTAAAAAAATTAAATTTATTTTTAATGTCAAAAATTAGGGTCTCTATTTTTTAAGAAAATTTAATTTTTTTAGATTAAATTAAAATTTTAGGAAAATAATAAGTATTAAATTAGTTAATTTTATATAATATAAGATAAAATTAAATTTTTTTTTGAAAAATAGTAGGAATTGAATTAATTATTTTTGAATACTAAAAGACAAAATGACTCATTAGATTTTGTAATAGTATTTTTTTTGGGTCAGATTCATTCATGATATCTTAAATGAATTGATGATTCTGGCAATATTATTACTTTTTCGGATATGAATAAAGCTAATGAATTTTTTGAAACAATTTAACAAACACCACAAATATAAAGTGGAAAGGAGAGAAGAGAGAAAGAGATGACACCGTCGATTTTAAGGTGATTCGCTAATCTAATTCACTACCTAAGATCTTCCTCCCGTTGGGATTTCTACTAGTTCTATTAGTAGTACTTCTTTACAAGTTGGTGAAGCACAAACCGACACTACAAGACCTCTTAACTCCACAAGAGTTTGTACATGCCTTTGAAATCTTATGAGCTTTCAATGCTTTTTCTAAGGAAAGACATTTTTGAGTTTTACCGAGCATTTCAAAGGCATTCAACAAATTATTAACCTGTACTCCTTATATCGTCACATCTCCTTTCTTATGACTCCCTCTTCATTCTTTAGTCTCCATTAGTGAGATCTTCAAGGTTGCCTCGTCAACTTCTTCCTTGGTATATATGGATGATTCCTACTTTGTTTGTCCAAGACACACCTTTGACTTTCTTCTTTTGCAAATATGTCATGAAGCAATACGATTAGTCAATAATCAGATATTCATTTAAGATTAAGTTATCATCAAAATTATAGATGAAGCCCTTTTAAGCTAACAGATTCTCATCCAAAGTCTATAAAAATTTAATAAAAATAAATAATATAATGATTTGATTAGAAACAAAACCTCTAATATACGTGGAGGGGATGCTAGTAAACTTGAAAAAACGTCACTTGATTTAATAGGTTTGCCTGTTAAAAAATCAGTGATAGCTCTAGAAAGATTTGATCCATGTGAAGATAAGGGCCGCTAGCTGACAACCTGACATTCTCAACATGGAATGTCCAAAAAAATTAGTGATAGCTCTAGAAAGATTTGATCCATGTGAAGATAAGGGCCGCTAGCTGACAACCTGACATTCTCAACATGGAATGTCCAAAAAAATTAGTGATAGCCTTAGAAAAATTTGATCCATGAGAAAATAGGAGCTACTAGTTGACAACCTGACATAGCCCTAGAAAGATTTGATCCATGAGAAGATAGAAACTGTTACCTGACAACCTGACATTCTCAACATGGAATGTCCAACGAAATCATTGCTGTAAATTTTTTACCACCTTTATAAATTAACGGGCCATATGGCAATTGAGGCTATTTTATTCTCCATTTCATTTAGAACCTTCATTTTGTTTTGTAATACCCTAGTATTTGGGTTCAACAGTTTTGTAAATATTGTGGTTTGTAGAGCTAGTTGTTAACACTGGGATTTTGAGAATAAATAATTGATGACCTATTTAGTGCAATGAAGTGATTGTCATGTTTGTGGCAAAGTCAATAATATGTCCATTTGTAATATGATATCTATCAGAATGTCCATTTGTCTAACCTTTAACTAAGAAGTCTCAATTATCAGGCACAATACTGAAGATCAAAGTTTCTTTTCACAATAATGGAGAGCATATAATAAACTTTAAAATCCAAATAGTTATCTACAGATTCTCACATATGGAACCATCGAAGCAATAAATACTTCGTCTGTTTGCTGTAAAATAATTTATTAGTGAAAAATATTTGTGAGAAAAAATACTTATCTGAAAAATAAAATAAATTTTTTTGTTTAGTTATTACACTAAAAAACATTTTTTTGTCTCTTTCACAGAGAAAAACATTTTCCAGCTGGAATTTTATAAGCGACAGAGACACAGACACACACACACACACCCACCCACATATATATATATATATATATACATGTCTCCGACATATAGAGCATCTCCAAACATGCTGCTGCTGATTAATGTCCCATGAGTTTAACCCAGTCCACAACATTTCCTCTCGATGCTATTCTTTTTCTTTTCTAAGTTCCCCTCGACACTTCAAGATGCATTGGGATCTACAAAATGCTAATGCGTTCTCGAATTGTTCATATTTCCATGCTAATGTGTCGTTGAACTATGGGAAAAAAGAAGGCACAATCAAGTAATAAAATTCCCACTGGAAATTCGTGTGTATAGGCATATCAACAACATTATGAACTACTCAGTGTGGACTAGCTTTTCAATATTAGGTGTTTGGATTGATGAGATGACTTGTTTTCAGTGTAGAAGCCCCACTAGTCCTTAGACCAAGAGGCAAGCATTTGAAAATATCAGCTTTCAAAGGCAATGGACAAAACAATGAGTCTGGTAATAGAGCTAATGGGTCGAAATCCCTCAAGAATTCTTCTAAGCTTTCTTGTGCATCTGAAGAGAGTGAAGATACATTACTGGAATCTCCAAAGGCAAAGAGCATTCCCGTTTCTTACTCTTCTTCAAATGAAAGAGTAAATTGCTTGCCGCCCCCTTGTGTTTTGCTCGAAATACTCATTCACCCCCTGTGTTTTTAAAATAGGCTCATTACTCCCCTGTGATTTTCGGAATGTAGCTGACCGCCCCCCTCCGTCAGAAAAACCGTCTAATTTAACGGCAATTGTAACACACGCGTTTAAAATGCGAATTTTTTATGTTTTTTGTTAAAATAAATTCTTTGTTGGACAAAAATACCCTTTTAGTAAATTGCTTACCGCCCCCTTGTGTTTTTCCTGAAATACTCATTCACCCCCTGTGTTTTTAAAATAGACTCATTACCCCCCTGTGTTTTTTCAATTTTAACTTTATGTAAGGGTATAACGATCAATTAACTAATTTGGTAACGTTTACTAACGGAATAAGCGATTTTGGGTGCGTCAGCTTAATCGAAAAAACACAAGAGGGTAATGAGCTTATTTTAAAAACACAGAAGGTGAATGAGTATTTCAAGCAAAATACAGGAAGGCGACAAGCAATTTACTCTCAAATGAAACGTCAACAAATTTTCGTTCCATACATAATTTATTTAAGTACTGGTTGTCGTTAATTAATGCGTACACTACCACCAAATGAAGCAGCGGAAGAATCTATTGAAAAGCCATCCTCAAATGACATATCAGAGCCACAAGAGTCTACCACAGAGGAAAGACAGAATTGAGATTGTAAAGGCGGGTTCTTCGCTGCTTTATGAGCCTGGATGCAACTATAATGGTGCCCTTGTTGATATTGTAAGTATATATATATATATTTATATATGTATGCACGTATATGGGCATTGGAACTTTGTGCGTGTGGTCATTTTGAACTTAATCTTTTATTTATGCAATTTTTTTGCTAATTTTCCTGAGAAGAGGAGCAGTTAGATCAAGCTTCATATTGTTTTACCCGCATAATTATACATAGTATCCAGCGATTTCAGAGAACTGAAAAAATAAAGAAAAAGATACGAGACTAAAAGTATAACTGCATACTCTTTGTTTTGATTAGGTTCCAAGAGATCAATATCATATCGCTTTTATTCTTCAAGCCTTGAGAGGTTGGTATTGAATTGCATGCTTTGGTATCCATGGATCAAAATGATTTCAAGTGTCTTCTCTCTTCGTGAGAAAATGAATATGTTTGAAGTTACATGAGAAGAATATGAGGAAAGGAACATCTGCTCGAGTATTATTTTGATATTAAATGGATGAAATAATTAAACCACACACCTCCAGGTTAGACCATATATATACTGGGACCTGTCAGGGGCTTTAGCAATTGTTTTTTCGATTTGGAAATACAAGAAAGCTTTACTTCATGTAATAGTCGTTGGTCATCAGCTTTCCATCCCAACTGCCCTGATGTGATGACTCTGTGTGATTCTGTTGTATATGCTGTTTGTTTTATCTCAGGATATTGTTGGTTGTTGTATTTGCAGTGTTAATCTTGTTATATGGAGCTGAAGTTTCCAAAGAATTGACCCCTTCAGGCTGTTCTTACCAAAGTCTCTAAATAGAGATTCTAGTATCGTATAATTATTACGTAATATAATTCATTTAGAGACCCGAGCCCACTTAATTTAACAACATTTTTAAAGACTTTATACTTTTTAGAGACCCGAGCCTACTTTTTAGTGATTTTGATTTCTACTTTATGAATTTTTGTTTCATCAAATGAACTATATTACATAATAATTATACGATACTAAAATTTCTATTTTAGAGACTCTGGTAAGGACAGTCTTACGAGTTTTGGAGCCATTAATTGTCGCACTCTACATTAAGATATTACGTGGTATAAGCGCACTCTATGCATTCACCTTCAAGCAGACAGTTAAAATAGTCAAGAACTTACCTACCTATTACCTGCTAGCTTACAATTATATTGCTCGTGGGGCAGCTTAAAGAATACATTCATGCACCTTTAGTGCAGCCCGATAGGATTTAGTGACAATGACGATATTAGATTTGTAACCAACCTCTCAAGTAATGAGCTTATCTTAGTTTTGATTGGTCTGGATTGATCACGATGCTTTAACCTATGTTATTTCAGCTCAACCGGAAAATGGACATGAAATCTCAAAATAGATGTCTAGGTATACTGCCAAAAACAATATTACTGATGAGATAACAATGACGTTACAGTAATAAAATTTCATATTATTACGAGAGAAATCCAATAATATAACTTGTTACAATAAATTTCATATCTCCAACATACTCTTTTACGTACGTGCATGGTTTTTTGAGCTATATACATGATAAATCAATATGGACATACCGAGTTAAATCTAAGCTTATACAGACAGCACTCAAGAGTTCAGGAAGAGGTCATGACTCTACACAAAATGAACAAACTATATGGGCAGGAAGAAAATGAAAGAGGAGGAAAATCATTGTCTATAATAGCCACTCTGATGAGGAGGATATGGGGATTGAGTAGTGTATGGAGGCCTCGGCGTAGAACCCGGTTGCTGAGGTACATTGTAATATGTACCCTGCCATCCGGGATACGCAGGTTGCCCATACTCGTGGCTTACAGGGGCCTGTTGTTGGAATTGTGGCGGTGGGTATGGAGTACCTGGAGCTGGCACTTGGTAAGGTGGCGGTGGTGGTTGTGGAGAGCCATAAGGAGGAGGGGTGTGAGCATACCCGTACACAGGTGACTGCTGTGGTGGCTGGTAAGGAGGAGTTTGGGGACGAGCAGGGTTGGACAAGTTGCCGGAGGCCATTTGCTGTTGAGGATTTGGTCTTTGATTCTCGGGGGGCTGTCCACTCGATGGGTAATTATAACTGTTACTCTTACCGTCCTGAAAGCTGAGACCCGAAATTTTCCTCTGGACATCTTCAATCATTTCTCGGCACTGGATATTTCTCGTCATCACAAAATCACTGCACTGTTGGTTTACATTTGTAATTGCATCCTGTTTAACAGAACGAAGTATTAGTCATCCTGTGCGGCAAAGATCGATAGATCATGCAACGACGAGGTCAGAAAATAGTTATGCAAAGAAAGATAAAATAGGACAGCAGGAGGGAAAGAGAAAAAAAGGTAATGCATGCACGATTTAAGGTTTGTCTGCGAATATAGCATTACATGGAGCAGAAAAATTAGATAAAATAGCCAAGCCAACTAGTGGGAAAAAGGCCTCTTAATTTTAGCTGATTGATGACCTAAGATGAGTTGACCTAACATGAGACTACATCTCGCATGTACGGTGTTAACAGAAGAGATGGCTCTCAATAGGAGAATAAGTAGGGTAGTCAAATTCATATGACCGAGACCCCTTCATACGATAACGTTTAGTTTGGTTTGGTTATAAAGTCCAATGAGCATAACATGGTCCCCTTAGTTGACAAAAAATATAACCCATACCTGAAGAGTAACATAGAACTTCAATCCTTCATTTATATTCGCCTTGATCTCACGGAACTTAGCGATTGCAGCTTCAATTTGCTTATAGCTCTTCTCACGAGATGCTGAGATATTGAAAGAAAAAAATTGTCAGCATGGGGAGAAGAACTTCAAAACAGAATTTTTAGATGACAATAGCAGATCAGTTTAATCTACCCGCTAAACACCTGCAATATCAATGCGTAAGATATGTGACATGGCTGAACCAAAATGCCCCTACGATAAAGTTAATTTTACTTTATACCATTCTTTCAGATCTTCATAATAGTTTGCTGTTGAGGGTTTTTAATTCTAGAGAAGACGAATATAATATCAGCTTCATCTTCACACGAGTAAAGACTAGATTGTATTAAGTTATCCCAATCAAAAAGCTACGAGTTCTGCAAATCACTACACTAAAAATTAGAAGACAAGCTACAAGTCTCACGGTCATAGGTTCAAGTCTAGAAGGTGCCCGTGCCATCAGGTTTGCCATTAATAATACCAGCTATTCCACAATATAGAAGAAACATCTAATCATACAGCTGCAGATGCGCAACCAACAAAGCTGCCTTACATCCGTTTCAACCAATACCCGGATATTCAGTTCAGCTCACAAAGCCCAAAAACCACTTTAAACAGTGAAATACAGATGCATCTAACGTAACTGCCAGGTCCTTTCTTAACTAAAACCCTGCTGAAGATAAAAACATGAAGTCTATCCAGCAATGATAGGAGAATAATGAGCCTAATACCATGAGAAAGAAAAGACGAATCTAACACTTCTTTCTCTAAGACCCGAAGAAAAATATGAAAAATCATTGAAAATTGCTGAACACAAAAGTCTCAAAGTAAAGCATGGTATGTCTCACTACAACAAGGAGAAAATGTTCTCTCTTTACCAACTACAAGCAGCTCGTATGAACAGATCAGCCCACTCATCAGAGTAGCAAATTCCAAACAGGAAACTCAACAACCACAATCACAAATAAGGGAAGACGTATAGCAAGAGGAAATTATAAGGTTGAATTCATGACAGATGTTGACACATATGAAAAAAGGCTTCAACAATTCAAATCTTATCTACAGTAACATACCTTTATAATCTTCCAGGTTAAACAGAGCAGCAAACTCATCATTTTGAGCCTGTAAAAGATGAGATCAAATACATGTCATATACCTAAACCCATCACCTCTTCATCTATGCTTAAAGAGTAACCAGACCAGTCAACTTTCCTTCAATGCTTAATGAGTATGACACAGTCAATGTGAATTTTCTTTCGAGATTTCCTTCCAAAGAGTAATATATATGATTAAAGCAATTACTGTGAATACAATCTAAAGAATGAACTTGGTAGTCTCCAGCTTGTGAGGAAAGGAAAATTAAAAAGAGGCAAATAGGGAATAAACTTCTTGACGTCACATATAAATAGAACAATGCCATAGTTACTTTATAACTAACGAAAATTGGTGTTTATGGTCCCATCAGCAAACTATTTCCATAAAACATTGACACTCTTTTCTCACACATAGGCTTCTCCATAATTTCTTCTAATTTTTGTTGCAAAAATTAGAGGAGAGATTGTCAATTTTAAAATTGAATACTTCTGCATATTATTCTTTTCAAGGCTTCAGCAAATTATGAACTGCATACAAAACTCCAAACTTCAATCTGACTAACATCACTGTAAACCTAGCCGAGCCACACTTGAATATTCAGCCAAGAAGCATGATACAAGATATTCACAAGGCATAAGACACCAGTAGACCAAGGGTCCATTAACCAGACAAGAAATACATTAAAATTCATTAGGTATATGATGCACTTCACAAAACAATCAGAACTAGCAGAAGAAACTCTAAGCTCAAGGGATTAAAAGTGCATACCTGAATTTGCATCAACAATTGTTCTTGCGCCTCAATGTTTTGTGCAATTTCCTCACAAATGTGATCATACTTTGATATTTCCTTTTTGAAAAGATCCTCGTAAGACCCGGTGGATGTCATCAACTTGGGTAGTATATCATCCTGAATTGTGCATAAAAGAAGTCATAACTATCCTAAAAGCCGCAGTCACATGCACTAGGATGAAAGAGCTTGAGACTGCCAAGCGTATTAAAGTCGAGAAAAACTACTTAAGAAGCAGATCTACATACACTTAGGCCCTGGTTGGGCTAACTATGCTTTTGAACTGTAGAGCTTTCAGCACTATCTTGGTTAGAAGTCCTCATGAAGAAAAACCATTGATTGTTTGCCGTATTTTGGGCAATGTAGGGCTTTAAAAAACATGGAGAGATATATCTCAAAAAGAAAAAGAAAAACTGCATCCCACATTATGTAAAAACAACTTTGCAAAACCCTCTTTTGAAAAGCTCCAATTTGGAGCTTCTTATTTTTTAACTTTAGATTTTACCTAAGAGCTCTTTACAAAATAGGCCAAATAAGTTAGCTTCAACTTTTAAACTCATAAAAAGGGCTTTTAAATGTCTAAAAGTTTAGACAAACAAACCTTATTTTTGTGGCATTTTCCATTTTAAATGCAGGAGAGTGACCTAGTTGTTGTTTCATTGACCTACTACCATATATATACCCATAGTAGGAAATTGGCTCTCCCATTCTCCTTCCCAATTTCTACAAGATTAAAACACAGGACCCAAGACATGGAACATACTTCAACATAAATATGAAAAGGAACACCAAAATACAGGATCGAGTGGGACAAATGGAATGTGATGCATCATCCTTAACAACACAAAGATCTAACAAGAAAATGGCATAGAATCAGGTGGAAATCCACCAAGAGGACAACCCACAGGCAATTGTCAAATATCAGCCTGGAAGCACCTATGAAAACAATTACTTCATAAGATAAACATATCTCAACCTATACTGAAAGAAATATGATAGATGTCTAGACCAGACTAACTGGAGAGTAGGCTCATCTCCCTCAGTAAAGTAATACATAAAAAGTAGAGAAACCTTAAGTCTTAGTGTTTTGTTCCCGAACAACGATCATTCATTACGGTCGGAATCTCATTGATCATGTTAGGCCAACCAAACAAAATATAATAATGAATGAGAAAGAAACAAAAGGATCTGAAATTGGTCGACTGGGACGGTCAACCACCATTCCCCATCTTACTAATTGAAGGAGTTCGATCCGCGCTGGGATTTTGAGCAAGTTAGGCCCAGGCACTAGATAGAATGAGCTACTTATCCCGATCAAACGCTTCCCGTACCACCTAACACTTCATCAGGAACATTTGTGATTGACGAAGGAATATGCCATTAAGTTATGAACCGTGAAGATCCCTAAACCACAAAACTACACAAATCAATAGGAACCTCCCTAAACTACAAAACTACACAATTAATAGGAACTTTTATTTTTTGGTATAGAGAGTGAAGTAAATTTTGCGGCAAAATTTAGAGCAACCCTGCAAAGGAAACTTAACAGGTTAGGTAAAGAGAAATTATGATAAATAATTTCCACAAATAAATGCTAAAGCCTCCCAAGCCAGGGTAGTCAGAAATAGGCAGTGTATAAAAAGGCGTAAGGCGCACTAAGGCGCTAGGGGGTCCTAGTGCCTAGGCGCAAGGCGCAAGGCGCAAGGCACACGCCTTAGCGAAGTGAGGCGCATTTTTTATATTTATGAAAAATAAGCTACGAAATCAAAGAATTATGTAAGACACTAAGATAGAAGCTTTAATCAAATAATACTTTAACCCAAAAACATCTTAGATATATATATATATATTCATAAAAAAAATACTAAAATGACAAAATATCTAGCGAAGTGAGGCGCATTTCTTATATTTGAGCCCTTTTCTTCTTTTGTCTTCTATTTCCTCTAGAGTTTGACTTAAATATCTAGAAGTCGAGGGTAATTTTGTCCTTTGCACACATACTAACAAAACCAAAAAAAATTATTGACAAAATAAAACCTTTTTACAAAGGTGCAGCAAGGCACACGAGGCGAATTGCCTCGCCTTAGCCTTTTTAGGCGTTGAGGGTGCACCTTGCCTCGCCTCACCTCAGCGCCTAGGCACGCCTTAGGCGCACCTTTTAAAACACTAGAAATAGGAAAGCAAAAGAGGAGAAAATGCACAACAATTCACCATGCCCCACTTTGATATGAAGCATATATATAATATTTAAAAGAAGTCCAAGAAAGAACAGTCCTCTGTATCAATATACAGATTTCCCACACCACACCTAACAACCAAGAGTTATATGCCATCATATGTAAGCATATTATACAATTATCATACTAATAAATACATATAAATAGAACTCCCATTTTCAGTTACATTTTCTAAGCAAAACGAGAAAAGCTCATCTTCTGAGGTAAACCTATAGAATAGACATAAAAAATGTATTGCATACAAGGAATAAAAGGCCCATATTGCAAAAATTGTTATCAATATCATTGTATGATAGAAGAAAGTTCTTCCAAACATTCATCTTTTGGCTACCGTTTACAAATATAGCATACACCTTTGGCATTTCAAGTGAATTCATCTCACATATCAATGAACTTTTAATTAATATTCTCCTCTTTTGCATGCTATTTATGAATTAACCGTTAACTAAACAACTCTTCATGGTTTCATATGCTTTTGCAATTAAGATGATTAATAGTATTGAAACTACCTCCAATGTTTGTATATATATAAACAGAGGGTCCTTCAACCTTCATTTGATTCCGATACCCAGTATAGATCTCATGAGACCCGCCCACTCAACCTATGAAAAAAGCCCTACTCTTGTCCTTCGCTACTAGGAAAGTACGCAACTTCTATTCCTTGTTCATCAAGTTAGAATTATACCCTTTAAAAGTGACTTTTGATCGCTTGATACCACATTTGCACAACAATATAGGTGCTTAATCAATTCAGAATTACTGTTTAAGAAATTATATAAATAAGCTGCACTCATACTACTAATATTGTATTTGTATAATGCAATATAATTGTCTTCACTTCCAAGCCTTTTAACATTGTTTTAATAGATGTGCCACGTGGAAAGAATCACAAAAGTCTCATACACCAACTAATCCAGCAAAACATGTATTCTCTACTCAGAAAGAAGTGTGATGAAACTGAAAGCATTAACTCAAGAAAAAGTCGCAATTGCCAAACACTTTCTACCTCTTCTCAATATCATGGGATAGATATGCTACAATATCCACCATGTTCAAATTAATAAAGCCAACATACCTTTCTCTTCATCTCTTTCAACATGTCTTCAAGACCTGCTCGCTGAGCACCAAGAGTCTCCAATTGTCTCTACAAATATAATTAAGATAAATGAAGAGACCCTACGCAAATAAATAAAAAATATGTAGCATGAAACTTATTTTTACAGCCAAATAACTACAAAATCCCAAACTTAAAAAGCAATTGAGAGTGAAGAAATGTCAGAAACTTCATCTCCCAGTTTTAACTTGCCATGCTCACAAATTAACACAGTAGCTATTGATTGGCTGAATAGAAATCATAGGAGTTGGAATATTAGAACGACAACCATTGTCTTTGATATGGTTTATTTCAGTTAACATGATGTTGGTCAGGTTTCAGAGTCTTTTATTGAATTTTAGGTATCAAGAATAACTTGAAAATTTTCTGGTTGGTAGCAATTCATCATTAATTCTTTAACAATATTCGAGTCTATTTGGCATCCTAGTACTGGTCGAATTGAAGGTGAAGTCAAAGCAGTCAGGATTTCCTACATGAAACCTTATTAATAGGAAAAGCCTTCGAGGAGTCTTTTGAGTATATAAATGCTTCTGTAATCTCTTTATTTCAGTAAAGAGCAGATTTATGAGAACTCCGGATTGATGGTTGATGTGTTAAACTCTTTTAAGGTTTTTGATCCATTCCTGATCTTCTTATCTTCCTATACTTTTGAATTCAGTGCCTCCCTTTAGAACCCTAAGAACCAAAGTCACACTCTTGCATTAGTATTGAATTACTGAAAACGTCTAATTTTGATACCAAATTCTCTCTGAAAGTTCTAACCAACCTAACCTTTTATCCAACCCCTTAGCCACGTTGTTGAAGACAATAAATAAATTGAACATAAACCCCTTTCTAACAACTTAAACTTTTAGATGAGTTTATCAGTTTACATATAATCAGAGTCTGGTAAAAGATCCTGAGTTCAGGTTTTACTATCACCCATAAAAAACGAATACGCCCCAAATGGAAGGCTCAATTAAAAGAATCTCACTCGCACATGAGGAGGTGTGTTTAAGATAATAAATAAATAAACTGAAACCCCTCTCTTACAGCTTAAGCTTTTAGATAAGATGATCAATTTAAACATGGGAAACTATCCTTGAACCAGTCAACGTTAAGGGAAGAAACCCAGGATCTTATATGTTGGTCTTGGAACTCATGATTTATCAATGTGGGATAATTGTATTCTCTAATATCCCTTCACGTGTAACCCAATATTAAGAGAAAAGGTTCAATGGTTTTGAGGACCATTTGGTATTTGACGAGGAAGAATGAGCTATTGAAGAAGCAAGCTTGAATTTAAATAACTACATGCCAGAGTTGACATGGCGAAAACACAAACAACAAGAATTGTCAATGCATGCATGATACTAGAATGGGTTGCGTGTGGATGAAAAAGAGTGCGTCAAGGTCTATCTCTGATACTTTGATAAAAAGAACATGTGGTCCTATCCTATAAGTCATCAGCATTATGTGGAGTAACCCAGTATCTTATATGTTGACTTGGAACTCATGATTTATGCATATGGAATAATTGTAATCTCTAACACACTTAATTATCATCATAACCACCACCAAAGCCTACCTTTGTAGGCTATCTGCTCAGTTTCCTAAATGTCCTACATCAGATTGATACTAAATTTATTTGACACATAGATACAAGCATGTTCAGTTAGTGGATACCCAGAAGCTAACATGAAAAATCATAAAAGTATTCAACTAATTATCCATCGAGATGCAGAACCTCAATAGCCAGCCATTCA
Organism: Ehretia macrophylla; assembly: GCA_037974665.1. NCBI lineage: Eukaryota > Viridiplantae > Streptophyta > Magnoliopsida > Boraginales > Ehretiaceae > Ehretia > Ehretia macrophylla. The sequence goes on from CM075783.1 coordinate 16,461,864, forward strand.
CACCTATGCTTGTTTGCACGTCAAATATATAAGCCAGCGAATTGTAAGGAGAGGCCTCATTTAGGAGCGCTGTTTTTATCCAACTAAAATAGAAATTTCATAGGAGAAGACAACAACTATTACGCCCAGCCCAAAAAACCCCATGTCTTTCTTGGTTGGACCAAGCCAACCGGTAATTTCCAACAAGTCGTTCCTCGTTATAAAAAATTATATGCCATAAGGCATTGTAAAAGTCATCTCAGTAAACTTGTCCGGATGAAAATGACAAAGTAAAGCACTTCTCTCTCTGGAAGAAAGATATTATGCAAAGAAAACCAGTAGACAGTGAAGAAGAATTGCCTTGCAACATTAAATTAATATAATAAAGATCTAGCATATAGGCTCAAAGTTATCAAATTACCAAGCTCTGTTTCAAGGCACCCACTATAGCATCTTCATTGGCATCTAGCGACATTATTGGCCGTGCAAGAGTTGGAAGAGCAGCTTCTATCTAGAGAAAGCAAAACGATCACATTAACATTGAGCTAGTCTTAGTCTCCAAGGCAAACACATAAAACATGATGACTTTAAAAAATTTTAAGCGATGAACCAGTAGACATTTCCAATTGTGGAAAACCCATATTTTAACAGAGAAAGGATAGCAGTAGATCGTGATAACCATTGGCAGAATAAAACAAAGATTTTTGACATATAGAACAATACGAATTAGTTATCTGAATATTCAATGTCTACAACAGTGATCAACCAGACCTATACGATGCAAAAAAGAAGAGGAGAAAAGAAAAGAAAAGAGAAGAGCGAAATCAGCCAAACCAAAAAATTCACCCAGATAATGGTTAGTTTGGAAATACGTCATTATGGAATGGGCTTGATTTCTCAAATATATTAACTGGGAGAGAGTCAGAAGGAGACATGCATTATTGGTTTCAGCAAAACCATCTTGTATAGAATTTTTCGGACTTATCATGCTATCGTGTATATTATCATATCCTATTAAAGACTTTTGCATGATTTTAACTTGGAACAAGAGTGGAATGTTGGAAGATGTATAGAACGTCGTCATTACTTTTCTATGAAAGTTTTATTGAGCAGATGATTATTTTAATTTTCTGATTGTAATGGAAAGCTGGTATAGTTGGAATGGAGCATTTCAACCTTATTGAACATCACTGTAAATGCCACTTATAAAAGAAACAGATGTTAGTGGTCAAAAGAGAAATAACTATATAACTAGTTCAGAAAAACACACCGGACGTCGGCCAAGGATAGACATGAGTTCTGAATGCTCTCTCACGGATCGCTCAATGCGGCTATCGCTTTCTGCTGCTTGTTTTAGATTCCCTGCCAATCTGTTTAACCTATCCTGCAAGTTCTTGGTTAAGGTACTAGATTGAGGCCTAGTCCACCGTGTCCCAAATTGACTTCTAAACTGAGCATCCTCCATTGCCTCTTTCTGCAGATGCTCCTCAGTTTGGACCAATAACTCTTGATTCACCCTCCTCAAATCCTTAAGTTGCTGTAACTCAGCATCTAAACCAGCAGGACCGCCACATATTTGTACTGCCTCAATATCTTCTTTAAGAGCTGTTGGCAAAGTAGCATTTCCTTCCAATGCAAGAATTGAATCAGGCAAATCCATTTCCTTGAGCCTTACCCGTGCCAGTTCGCTTGCCTGTTGCAATTTCTCAGCCTGTGTCCTAATGATGTCATCAACCATTTCAGTATACCTAGAAAGAGATTTTGCACTGCTGTCAGGAATCAGACTTGCAAACATTTTCTCTTTGCTTGCATCCAACACTTCATGCATTGGCAAGGGCTTGACCATTGCAAATGCTGGAAGAGGTGGTAAAGAGCTGGCTGGAGGAACCCGCATGAGGTAGACCCTCTCATTCTCCTTTACAGCCCTTTCCAGGTTATGGTTGAGGTTAGCTTCCAACTTGCTAATGGCATCCAAGAGCTGCTGCGGTGCCCCCCTTGGCGATGATTTCTTAGCCTCAGACAAAGCACTAATACCACTCTTCAACCGTGCAATTTCCTCAGCAATCTCTTCTTTATCGTGGAGCTCTAAACCATACCTATAGCAAGCCTCTCCATAAAACAAAGCTGCCTTTAACTGCACATGAGCTAGCCATGCCTTATCAAAATGCTGGTTGAGAGGTGCAATGTTCAATGCTGCCAAAGCTTCCTCATAGTAGATTCCAACCTGCGAGCAACTTCATTTCAAAACCTACGTTGCTTTAATTGTTTACTCACACACAAATAACTAAACCACAAGAAAGGAGAAGTTATAGAGTGTTTAATCTCATCATGACAGTTACATATGTTCATTGCTGAGCGATCACCTTGCTGTAAAGTCAGTGCAACCATGGGAAAAGCTAAAACCCTGAAGTGTATAATTGCACAATCATGTACTTGAGGGATTTGTTTTAACTGTTGAACTAGAGCAAAAAATTATGGCGATGGCATATCTTAGATTCTACTAATGGAGAACATGATTGAAACTGTGGGATACAATCATGTCTCTTGTAGGAATTAGCAACTAAGCAATTGGATTTTTTGAAGATAAAATCTTTTTGGAAATGATTCAAAGAAAACATCTTCCGAAAACTTTATATTTACCATGCTAGGATTTTCTTCTTTTCTTAATAACATTTGCTTAACTTATTTAGAGATGGTGTAAGTACCACCAAAAAGATCTGCATTGCTGGCACTGGCTGAATAATCCATCAACGAGATCCAAAAATGAAAGCATAGTTGAGAAATAACACTGGAAACAGGCCAAAAAATATTGGAAATGCTCCCCTGCTCTTCACAACATATACATTCCACTCCCTCTGTCTCAAAATTATGGCCCTCCTTTCCTGTTTGGCCCATCCCAATAAGAGCTCATTTCTTCCTTAAATAGGTATATTACCAAGTTCACCCTTCCTAAATTTTGAATTTATGAGTGGGGGTATTTGATTTGACAACATTCTATAAATTTTATGGCAGGGTGATTTACCAACATTCTAACCATTATACAATACCAAAAAAAAATTAAAAATTAAACCCCCTTAAAAAGTTTGAGTTCCAAAAAGTTACTGAAATTATGGAACAAAGGGAGTTAATAATGAGGGAATTGAAAATTCTTTAGTCCATTCTATGCTGCCACTGGTGGAATCAAAAGAATTTGAAAGACCCAGGGCATTTTTCTCCGATTAGTAATTCCTATTGCTTATACTAGAAAATATACACATAACATACTGAATGCAAGCAATTGACTACTGGGCTTAAAGACACTTCCAACATAATAGTTCATTAAAAGACACGACAATTATCTCACAAACACTTCAATGTGACCAACAATGTAATACTGCTAAGCACAGCCAGTACAATACTTTACTATTAAAATACATTTTAAATTAATCTGAATCTATAGAAACACATAACAAATATGAAATTCAACCAAATAAAACATCACTCAGCAGCTCGAATTTACAACAGGATCCATAAGCCACTAAAAAATTGCAAAATCAAGAACCAACCTGTCTCGAAATCTTTGCACACACTCCTGGTGTGCTACCCTTGGCAATAGTATTTTCAAAGACACATTCCTGGGCCTCTGCCAGCATAAGCCTCTCCAACATCCCGGCACATTCCACTGACACATCGACGGTTGTTGGATTCCCCATTGAAGCTTTTGGTGCCTCATTATCCCTCAAAAAAGCAAATGCCCCAGCTGCAGCTATAAATGCATGAGATGCCTGCCTCCTACCCTCAACTGTTGATCGATCAAAACCCAGACCCATTTGACTGTGCAGTGCCCCCAAGTTGAACAACACTGCAGCTTTTTCTACACCAAAATAAAATTAAAAATCAATCAAAACCCAAAGTGCACAAATAATATCCAGAGCATTTTTTCCATTTACATTTATGCCACAACAATGATTTGTTGCACCCTCTACTTAAAACAATGACACGTAGTTCTGCACTCCAATGTCCATAAACCCAAAGATATATTAGCAAAGTTCAAACTTTACAAGATTGACACATTCTCCACAGCAGTTTCAGCATCATAGAGTTCAGTACTATGCATTGGTACCAAACTTCACACTAGAATCATCTAAAACGTTAATCATATCTCAAAAAGACAAGTTGAGATATAATTCATAACCAAACCAAATGAAACCAGAAAGGAATGCATAACTACATTAACTATACCATACACCTTACACATTGTACTATCAACTATTTAAACCAAAGAAAAGAAAAATTCGACTGAGTTGTACCACGTAGTATCAATTGTATAATGAAAAACTCAACCATCCTAGCAAAAGAAGAAGCGAATCAAACCGAGTTTACCACGCTGATTACCAATTGTACCATGAAATATACAACTATCAAAGCAAAAATTGCAACGATATTATATCCTTAAAAAAAATTATTCAGCTAATTAAGTTAAATTGAAGTTTTTAAATAAAGTTAGAATATAGATGAACAATCTACTGAGACTATTTCTGGTTATTCTTAAACGTATCAAACCAAGCAAAAGACACCGTCTTGTACGATGAAAAATCAGGTATTCAAGCAAAGAACTACTCTTATATTATAACGTTATAGAGAAGACGAACGGTAGCATGAAAAGTTCAATTAGATGAAAATTACATTGAGTTGTACCACTGAGCATAACCAATTGTACCACGAAAATTCAACTAAATGAAAATTACACTTAGATATACCTCGTCCATCACCAATTGTACCATGAAAAATTCAACCACCAAATAAAAAATATATATATTAATATTATACTACTTTAAACTAAAAGCATTATACTCAATTAATTAAATTAAATTTCGATGAAACTTTTCAATAAAAACTAGAATACCTAGATGAATATTCTGCTGAGTTGCTTTCTGCTTATTCTTAAACGCATCAAACCACGCAAACGACACCGTATTGACGTGGTCTTCATCGGGGGAGATAGGGAACCTCGACTCGACGGCACAAAGGGCTCTATAGTAATTTTGGAGGAGGTCACGGCGGCCGGGGAGCGAAGAGTCGGTGGCGGTGGAGCCACGTTCCACGTCAGCACGGAATTGCTTTAGGGTTTGGAGATCATCCTCGAGGTTCTGTGCTTCACGCTCGCCGTATTGGAGCACGATATAGTTGCGGAGAGGTCGGTAGAGGTCGACTGAGGAGGCGGTTTTCTTCTCGGAGATTGATAGCATCACGTGTAAAGTGGTGGTTGCCGACGACGGTACCGCCATGATCGATCGGTGGTGGTGAGAGAACGATTAGTCTTTATCTATATATATGTAAGTACGTTTTTTATGTGCAACTATATTGTCAGCTTTTAAGTCGTCTAAATAATAATTAATGAGTCTTTATAAACCCAAACAAAACAAATACGATCTAGCAGTAACATTTTCTCTTAAATAATATTTTAAATGATATAAAAATATTTAATACAACCTTGAATTAAAAAAAAAATAGAATTTGTCTGTAAATTTTTCACAAAATTAATACGAAATGTTTTTTCTCATGAAATACGTCACTCGAGACCTTATCAAACCTGACCCTAAAACAAAAAAAAAAAAATCTTATCAAATAGTTTAAAATCATCGAGGAGGATTGAAATTTCTTCATAACATTATTATAATGTTATAAGCGATACATTATTTAAATTATTTTCTTATAATCAAAATATCCTTTAATTATTATTAAATTTCTAACATAATATTATAATATTATACGAGATGACGGTATAAGAAAATTCAAATCGTGTCGAGCAACATAAAGTCAATACCTATATAATAAAAGTCGTTTAGTTTGCAGAATTTTACCAAATGAGGTGCTAACGTGTGATTTACAAAGTCGAAGTTGATGTTGGTGTTTTTTTAGCAAGGAAGTTTCAGAAAATAGACTATTTTGGATGTTTGCCGGTTTATATTAATCGACGTATCTATATTTGCACAACACATATGGATATCATTTTTCATTTATTTTTCAGTTAACTATTTTTCATGTTATTTAGAAAAGGTCGAAGCTATTGTATAGTATATATTAAACTTTTTTGGAAATTACATTTTTCTATTTGATTGCAATTTTATTTTTTTGTCAGCATTTTAAATATTTCTACACCATTGATATGTTGTCAACTTTGTGAGGAGTTGAACTCAAGATTATGTTTTGTACTTTAAATTCTCCCACACTGAGAGATTAGTCAATTATAAGGAGATAATGAGCCCTTTATACAAAGGAGTTTTAAACTTTTGTTGAAATGCACCCCAAAAAGTTAATTACTCTGTAAATATAAGTAAAGTATTTACAAGATTATATCACGTAAAAAAATTTATATCTTCAATTACGTTTGTGTTCACGATCCGTCCAAGCAAATCAATTACAACAAATGAATTTAAGGCCCTTTAAGCTTTTTATGCCTTGCCAAGTTTGGGTTAACTGGGATTGAAATGGGCAAGACAATTTAAATATCATATTCGAGATTAATGTTGAAAACGACTGCATGAAAAGAATAGATAAATGTCATTTTAGTACACATAGGCAAGAAAGAATAAGAAACAATTAGCAGCTGTAATGGCGGTGATTGATTGGATTAGAGAGAAAGGATCATTGGAGATGATGTAGACAAACCTTTGTTTGGTGCCTTGAACAAAAAAAATTTCCGGGTGGATCTAAAATTTTTTAAGTAGGGACTATAATATACAATTTGACATTTATATTCAAAAAATTATTTTTGGGTTAATATCTACATTAGTCTTTTATCTTTAACATATTGGAAAAAGTGATCTTTTATTTTTAAAAATATAACATTATATTTTTTATCTTTTAATATGTAACACCGTTAGTTATTTAAAATTTGATTAAAAAAATATATAATTGTTACATGATTATATGTATTCTTTTGCTTATGCCATCAAATTCAAAACGAAAATGTGAAAAATAACTAACAATGTCACATATTCAAACTACAATATTGCACTTTTACCCCCTGTTTGGATTGCACAGGGGGAAGGAAAGGAAAGTAAGGTAGTGGAAGAAAAATAAAGGAAAGGAAATAAAAAGAAATTTCTTATTTAGATTGCAAAACTAATAATAAGCGGAAGGAAAGGAAAGAAATTTACAAATTCCCTTGTTTAGATTGCAAAAAATAATAAGAGAAAGGAAAATAAAGAAATTTACAATTTTTTGTTTAGATTGGAGAAGTAAAGCAAATGAAATGATAATTTTAGATATGTATTATCTTACTACACTTTTATAACATAATCATGGAAAAGGTTAAGGATAAATTAGCTTTTTTATATATTTTACTTTCATTTTCTTCTATTTTACCCCAAATTGAAAGAATCGTAAAATCTTTCCAATTTAAGGATTTGGAGAGATTTCAAATCATTTACTAAATCTCAAAATGTAATCTAAACAGGGGAGGGATTACCCTCTCTTTTACTTTCTTTTAAAAAAGGCAATCCAAATAGCATAAAGATAGAGAATCATTATATCCAACACACTAAAAATAAGTGACTAAACTGGATATTAACCCTTTTATTTTTATATACAATAAAAAATTAAAATTTTAAGCTAAAAAATTATAAAAGTGTTACCGTCTTTAAAAAGAATCAGAATTAGCAGAAATTGCAACTCCCGCTATCCTTCCGCCTTGATCTACACGTATCCAAGCACTCCTCTCTACGTCAATGGCGGTACTAGGGGGCCGGCGGGGGGCCCGGCCCCCTATCATTTTAATTTTTTTTTAAATATTTATATAGTATCGTTAAAAAAAATTATTAATTCTCTTTATTTTTTAAAAATTATATACAATATTATTAAAAAAATATTTTGACCCTCTAATATTTAATCACTAACTCCGCCCTTTCTCTACGAAGAAGCACTAAGATTTCTTAAGCTCACGCTGTGAGCATAGAACGGTAGGGAGCTTTCGACTTTCCTTTGAAGTGTAATTGTTTAGACCAAGTCACGAAATGCACAATCTTTGAACACTTGTAGCCAATACTCAGGAAAACATTGAAGTGGATAATAATTATAAAAAATATGGGAAAAGTGTTCAACACAGCCTACATGTGAGTGTGAGTGAGGGCCTCAGATATATATGATCTAGTATCTGTTAGATCGTGTTTAATAATTTTTCAAAAATATGATACTAACTCATCTTTATTGCTTACAAAGAGTATGTGTATACGTTGCGGAAGGATAACACGTGATGAAATTGAGGTGCAAAAATATGAATTCTGTGTATATGTTGCACTTTACTGTTTAAAAGTATTTGTAGAGTGGAATTCATTTTATTTATAAATAAATTCTATAAAGATTTGTATTTACAAATCAATTCCTTTATTTGAAACTGTAAAATAGTATTAAGTCAATTCTATGATTGCTAAATATATTTATTATAGATATTCCTATTCCGCCCCTATATCTTGGAACACTACTTTTAAAACTTTGATACGAATATGTATTCCATAATTAGCATTAAGTAATTATAAAATTAAATTAAATTAATTAATATTGATAAATAGATAATAGCCAATAAATAATTTATGGTATTAAATGGCTAAATATGTTAAGACTACCTAAAAATAAGGATGAAAAAATAAATAACTTATAATTTAGGCTTCTAATTTGAAGATGAAAAAGAAGCTTGGATTAAGAAATATAGAAGAAAAATTCAACATGAAGAAGCTCGCAAGAAAAATAGAAAGAACTAACTACAAAAGGAATGAGAGCGAAAGAATAAGGGTAAAAAAACACTCAAGTGGCACTTTAATATTTAAAAGATGACCAACTAATTTGGTAATTTGGAATTGCAAATTCTACCTCTTGAGCAAGGATTTAAGTAGAGTTTAAGTAAACTCAGGATTTACAAATCTTAAATTTCTAATTTTTTTAAACGGTATTTGCAAACACAAAAAGTTAGATTTATAAATGAATTCAATAAAATTATTTATTCCAAACAGTCATTACTAGATGAAATCAAGTCTTATTTCACCACAAAGGATCTTTTATATGAATTTTAAAATCCCACTCATTTTGAAGAGAGTCGTTTCCTCTGATGAATAGTACATTATTTGTAAAATCTTCTCACTTAATGGAGAGTCATTATTACATCACTTCACAGGAAAGACACTACTATTTTTTTTTTCTTTTTGCTATAATAGAGATCGAAGTCGTGATTGAAAACTTAAAATGTCTTATTACAATATGCTACTATGATATAACCTATTCCACTTAATTCATGGGTGTAATGAAATACTATTCTTATTGCATATGTTGTGGGAAAGGGACTACCATATAAATTAACTTGAGAAATGGAGAATTGATTTGATTTGAAACAAACCTTGCTGCAATCTGAAATTATGTAATTGCTCAAAGAAAGATCACTAGAAAATGTTTACTATGTCCCCTTGGTTGTAATAGGGCATCCTTTATTTATGAAGATAAAGAATTGAACAAATTTTAACCGAGCATTGTTATATATAATTTAAGTAATATTTTAGTATTATTTTCTGGATAAATGAGAAATTTAACAATCAATACATTTATTATATTCTTATATAAAAGAAAAATGAAGCATCACTCGAGTGATATAAAAGATTACTCATTCAATCAAATCAAGTAAGCCTTCTTGTGAAAATTGCAGGAAAGATTTTATTTGGTAAGTGGGTCTTTTCTTTTCTATGGTAACTATTTACTCTTTAATTACAAATATAAGTGGATCCTCGATGTATCCAAAAAGAACTTAAAAGATACAAATAAAACCATTCATTTTCCCTTCTTGAAATATGGTGGTCTTTTTCTCCTATAAAAGCATATATACATCTATATTGTTGTGCATGATAATACTACGAGTAATGTCTACTAAATACTTGTTAGCTTTTTTTATTTGGTTAATAGTGGTTTTCACTAGTCCCTTATTCTCTAAGTGTAATGAAGAAAATGCAATGTTTAGTGAGCAAAAGCAACAAGATCTTGTTGATCCACTTATTTTTGAGCAAGAATGGCTACAAGACCTACATATAAAAGCAATCCAAGATAATCTAGAGGAAGAACATAAGAAGCACAAGTCACCTTACCCTCCTCAACAACACCAACACTATAACATAGGCCGAACGCAGATCGTCTGTGTGACACCCAATTTTCGAGAAACGGAAGACGGAGCCTTTAATTATTGTCAAGTTGTTGACCACATGACGCCTGCATCAACAGTGTGTGACAACAAACACCAAATAAAACAAAGTCGGCATAATCTCAACCAGATATCACTTTGGAACCAATGGAGCAAAAGTCTGAGCTGCTTAGACACAAGCACAAGCCATGTCTCCAACCTTGAGGAGCACCTGGACCAGACTATAAACATTGGAAGAACCATACCCAAAGTACAAGCCACCTAAGAGTTCTCCAAGAGCTCCATCTCCTTATTAATAAATGATTTCTTCTGAGTATCTTGTAGCCTCTTAATTATAATGAAATTTACTGTTGGCTATCTTACATTTTTCGTAAAAATCATTATTCTATCAATAATAATTAAAGGCTGTTTTCGTTCACTATGTATGTCTTTAGCCATATTTACTTGATGAACTCCTTTCTTCTCGCATTTAATTTAAGGCCACAATTTTCTCTTGCTCTATCAATACAAATCAAGGATTAAAATAGGCACATCCATTATTTGCGTTCAACAATAAATTTAATATTAGAGGAGCCAATATTCAATTAGGGGTGACCGTTGACAAGGGAAAAAAATAATAATAAGAAGGGCTGTAAATTTTTTTTAAAAATAATACATAGATTTTTTTTAAAGAAAATAAAAAATTGGAGGCTTGGGGGGCCTTGCTTCCCCTAGTTCCCCTTGCCTTTGGCCTTGCGTTGAATCCATACTTCAAGAAGGCAATTTACAATCTTTCTGATTTAAAACAAAGAGCATCAAGCTTCATTGCAAGAGTATTCCCCAATCCAGATAAGTAGTATACTAGCTGTGATAACCCGAACCCGACATGCATTTAATAGCACTTGACTGCATTTGATTAATTGTTTAATTAGTTAAATCAACCTACTTGCACTATTTTAATATTCCTCTTGGAAGCATTTAGGAGTTGTAAATTGAATAATTAAAAGTTTATTACCTATTCCTAATAATTATAGTAATTGAAATTCTTTTATTGTGATTAATTAAGTGTCATCTTAAATGTTAGTGTTTAATTGTATTTGACTATGTGTTTATATTAACTTTCATTTGTAGCTTAATATTAACTTTATAATTCTTAAAATGTTCTAGAAATTGTTAAATTAATTAATTTAGATGAATATTGATTACCTTGATTGCTCTGATTATTTTAATAATCAGTTTTGGTTGTCTTGCAATATAATCACTCGGTTTTCAAATAAAAGAGGAAAGTGGCTCCGAGCCAGAGTAAATTTTAAACTATGATGACTTTCAAAAATGATATATTTCTTAGATTCTTTAAGATTTAATTGTCACTTCTTGGTTGACGCAAAGTGCATAGCATATCGAGAGCGATAGGTAGAGATCGGTTTCTAGTCCTCAGCAAATAGTGAAACTAGTATTTAGATGACTTAAATTTTATATTTTAATTGTTGCTAGCTAGAATTAATATTTCCATAGTTGTTTTAGCTTAAAAATGCATGAAAATAGGCTAGTTTCACCAAGTTTTAGTGGTTTGACCAAGGGGCTTTGACCCTTTGACCTTTTGTCACCTTATTTGCATAATAAAAGCACTAAACAAAAAAAAAGAGCTGAAAAACAGCAGCTTAGCAGGGCCGAAAATGAGGAGAGAAAAAAAAAGATTTCAAGCCAAATCTTCAATTCTTCGCGAGCGCTTCCACGGGGTGGTTTCTGAGGCATCCTACGAGGTTTTCCTAGGGTCTAGGAGCGTCTAAGGTGAGGGTTTCATCGTTATTTGCGCATTTATACGTTGTGTATGTTAACTTTGTCAATTTTTAGATTTATCCGTAGATCGTTATTTAAAGCGATTTGATGCTTCTAGAATGTTCCTTGGCATTTGTAGAACATGTATTTATAGCTTTGTAACATTTTCTGCGGTTAAATGTTGTGATTGCAAATTAAATTGTTAATTGAATAGTGTTTTGTGAATAGAAAAACCTTGAAACGTTGAAGTTGCGCTGTTATGCTTTCTGTTGATGTAGAAATGTGCTAGGTACGCTAGAATGCTAAAATGTGTGGTTTGTTTGGGTTGCGTAGTGGAAAAAACGAGAATTATGCCTTTGGGAAAGTCGGGGTCGTTTAGGTCGGCTTTAGCGTTTTCTCATTTTGCATGTTGGCATTGCTTCGGGAAGCCATGGAAGCACTTTTGGTGCGATTATGGCGTTGATAGGGTGTTTGGTTGTTATAGTTGTAGTTCAAACGAGAAAGGGGGAAATCGGAGCTTTGCGCGAGTTCTAGGGTAAAGTAAGGTTTCGGGGTCTTTAGACGTGCCTTATGGTGACCTAGGAGGGTTGGCGAAGTCGGTTTCCAGAACTCGTGGCTCGTTTGGAAATAGTAGCGTTTTGATTGTTGGGGCCGATTTGTGTTTTTGTGTGTTTTCTTGTCTTTATGCTTATAGAATGCTTAGAATTACTTGAAATACTTGTTTGAGTTGTTTTGGATTGAGTTGCTTATCAATTGTTGCTATTGCGTGCGAGAATAACCTACCTTGTTATTCTTTCATGTGTGGCTTTATCGCTTGTTTATCGCCTTGTCTCGAGTCCTGCATTGCATAGTGTCTCGCGCGTGAGTGATGGGCCTCTCTGGGTAGCCTTGGGTTGCCAGTGTTGGTTGCTCTAGCTCCGCTGCTATTCCCTCTTCTCGCTTGGGTTGCCTCTCAGGGAGTTTTGGGTCGTAGGTTGATGGATACTTCCAGAGTATTCCAAACTGGTGTTATAAGGTGGTTTGGGCCGGCGCGTCATCGTTAAAGTCATCGGAATCGTGATCGGTACATTACTCGATCGAGTGAACCATAGCATTCAAAGTGTGGTATAGCTTTGATTGGTTGTGTTAATGCTTTCTTTAGTTGTTTAATTGTATTGTTGTTTATATTGAATGCCTTTTATTGATTGTATTGCTTAACTGTACCTATTTGCATTGCACGATCTTCTTTCTCTCCAATTCGATATCTGTCTCGCCCTCACTGAGTATACGTGTTGTGTATACTCACTCCTCACCACCACATTTCAGGAAATGCCCTGTTAGCTGTAAAGTTCGTGATTTCGTGAAAGTCCGTGCTTGAAGAGTTGTCTTGAGTGCCTACATGACTTGAGTTGTCAAAGTTGTAAAGTTGTATGCTTTTATGTTGTATGTAATTATTGTTAAAAGAAATGTAATATAAATTTAGCTATGTAGTTGGAATGGTTTGATAAGTTAGATTATGTATATAGTTAATGTAGCTTAACTTCAATGCATGGCTGTAATGTCCAAAGGAAAAGAATTAGAATGGCATGATAGTTTATTTTATGCAATAGCTTTGTATGGTTTAATTGCCTGGATTGAATGTACTTGTCAAAATGAAAAGATAGGTTAGTTTTTAAATTGGAAATGTATGTATACTTGCTGAGTTTAAATTGTTGATAACCGAGGCTCGGATGGCTTTGAGGAAGTTTTGTATGGTTGGACACGGTGGTGGTCCATTTATATGCTATTACAGGTTTTGTATTTCGCCTATAAACAGGGGAGACTCCGTCCGTTTTCCCTGAAAATTTTGCCCGGGTTTGGTTTGGGTTGTGATTAGTTTGATTGGTAGAACTCCCGGTCTCGAGAGGGATCGGGGTGTCACAGGTGGTATCAGAGCTTGTTTAGCTCATAAGCCGGGACAGGGTACTCGGTCTGGTGGGTAGTGATCCTTGAATGTGTGCTTGTTAAGTGTGTCTTGAAAGTGTATGCTTGTATGTGAGATTGTGTGTTTTGAGTTGAATGTATGCTGGTGTGTGATATAGTTATGTGTTATGTGTTATGTGTTATGTGTTACATGTTTCTCAAGAAGGTGAAATATCTAGTTGTCTATCGAATTGACTTATTGAATTGGCATCGTGAATCGAATCGACCTCGTGAATTGTCATTTGCTTGAAGTATTACTTGTAATGTATGTATTGAAATGTCTTGAATTGGTTATGCTGTGACTTGAATTGATTATGTTGTGCTTGACTTGATTGCCGTGCTTGAGTGACTTCGTTCAATAAACTGTTTTACAAACTTGCTTGCATAATAGTTTAAGGCATGTGTATAACTGTGATATATTGGCATTCATACATGTCCTATGGAAATGGTAAGTAAGTCCTCTTCCTCCCCTGAAGAAAGTGGTTCACAGTTGGCCTTTCAAGGTGTATGGATTGGCAGGAAATGAATGGCATTTGGCTAGCCTTTATTTGGAAATTGGTGTTTGCTTTTGGAGCTCGGCTATTGGCGAATCTCTATGGCCTTCTCTGTGCTTAGCAATTGTGAAAGAATAGTTTTCTCTTGGAGTTTTATTTGGTTATTCTTTGGAGCATTCTTGGGTTTCTTACTGGGTATTCTTTGGAGACTTCTATTTGCACTACTTGGTAGACTTGGTTAATGGGATTTCAATCTGCCTTACTGCATAGTATTATCTATGGTATGTGTATCTTGGACTTTATTGGTGTGATACTGGCATTCCTGATTATAAATTCTTCAATGGTATTTTATGGAATTCTCAGTGGCCAATTATTTAGTATTTATTTATTAGGCAAACTTGGCTACTTTCTTATTGGAGCATTGTTACGGATATCCTCTTCAGTGTTCCTCAGTAGGGTTGGTATTTGGAGTTCCTACCAGACTTATTGTATAATACTACTTATGGTATTCTTTGAAATTCTTATTAGGCGTTCTATTGGTATTTTCTTTGTTGGCAAGGTTGTATGAAGTTCTTACTTGGCAAACAGGGAAGAGGCCTTAGAGGTTGGTTTTGGTATATTGTTCCCCAGTTCGGTGTTTATCCTTGGAGTTTTCATTCATCTGGGAAAACTATATTTGTTATTCAACTTGATTGTCTTATTGGGCACATTATTTTCTCTCTGCTATTTCCTTTGATATTCCTCTCAGCATTTGATAACAAAACTCAGAATTTTATTGGTTGTTCCATGGGGTTATTATTTGGAAGGCTTCTTTGGACCTTTGAAATATATTTGATTGGGTTCTTAGTATTTTTCTTCAGCACTCTTAACAGGGAATTCTTCTATGAAATTCATGACCAGCGGGGTAACTCTTTGCACCTCTAGATAGAACCTTTGTTTGAGCTTTTATTTGGCTTCTTGCTTAGGAATTCTCGGGCAGTAATAGTTAGACTTCTATTGGAGATTCGTGCGTGGGGTATTCTTCTTGTCGTTATTGTATGGTATTAATGACATCTACAGTATCTTTGCTATAGTCTTTATTGGTATTATCTCGGCGTTTCTGGTTGGAATTTATTCTTCTTCGGTATTCGTGTCAACGGGATTCTTGTACGGTATCTACCTTTGAGCCTTTATTTGGCGTTACCGCTTGGCATTTCTACTTGAAATTTCCTATTGAACATCTTGATGAAATAATTGTTTAGAAGCTAATGAAGATTAGTCAGAATTGGATTTCAGATGATGCTGAGTTCTATTGGGAGAAGAATTGCGAGGACGCAATTGTTTTAAGGGGGGAAGGATGTGATAACCCGAACCCGGCATGCATTTAATAGCACTTGACTGCATTTGATTAATTGTTTAATTAGTTAAATCAATCAACTTGCACTATTTTAATATTCCTCTTGGAACCATTTAGGAGTTGTAAATTGAATAATTAAAAGTTTATTACCTATTCCTAATAATTATAGTAATTGAAATTCTTTTATTGTGATTAATTAAGTGTCATCTTAAATGTTAGTGTTTAATTGTATTTGACTATGTGTTTATATTAACTTTCATTTATAGCTTAATATTAACTTTATAATTCTTTAAATGTTCTAGAAATGGTTAAATTAATTAATTTAGATGAATATTGATTACCTTGATTGCTCTGATTATTTTAATAATCGGTTTTGGTTGTCTTGCAATATAATCACTCGGTTTTCAAATAAAAGAGGAAAGTGGAGTAAATTTAAAAAATGATATATTTCTTAGATTCTTTAAGATTTAATTGTCACTCCTTGGTTGACGCAAAGTGCATAGCATATCGAGAGCGATAGGTAGAGATCGGTTTCTAGTCCTCAGCAAATAGTGAAACTAGTATTTAGATGACTTAAATTTTATATTTTAATTGTTGCTAGCTAGAATTAATATTTCCATAGTTGTTTTAGCTTAAAAATGCATGAAAATAGGCTAGTTTGACCAAGTTTAAGTGGTTTGACCAAGGGGCTTTGACCCTTTGACCTTTTGTCACCTTATTTGCATAATAAAAGCACAAAACAAAAAAAAAAGAGCTGAAAAACAGCAGTTTAGCAGGGCCGAAAATGAGGAGAGAAAAAAAAAAGATTTGAAGCCAAATATTCAATTCTTCGCGAGGGCTTCCACGGGGTGGTTTCCGAGGCATCCTACGAGGTTTTCCTAGCGTCTAGGAGCGTCTAAGGCGAGGGTTTCATCGTTATTTGCGCATTTATACGTTGTGTATGTTAACTTTGTCAATTTTTAGATTTATCCGTAGATCGTTATTTAAAGCGATTTGATGCTTCTAGAATGTTCCTTGGCATTTGTAGAACATGTATTTATAGCTTTGTAACATTTTCTGCGGTTAAATGTTGTGATTGCAAATTAAATTGTTAATTGAATAGTGTTTTGTGAATAGAAAAACCTTGAAACGTTGAAGTTGCGCTGTTATGCTTTCTGTTGATGTAGAAATGTGCTAGGTACGCTAGAATGCTAAAATGTGTGGTTTGTTTGGGTTGCGTAGTGGAAAAAACCAGAATTATGCGTTTGGGAAAGTCGGGGTCGTTTAGGTCGACTTTAACGTTTTCTCATTTTGCGTGTTGGCATTGCTTCGGGAAGCCATGGAAGCACTTTTGGTGCGATTATGGCGTTGATTGGGTGTTTGGTTGTTATAGTTGTAGTTCAAACGAGAAAGGGAAAAATCGGGGCTTTGCGCGAGTTCTAGGGTAAAGTAAGGTTTCAGGGTCTTTAGACGTGCCTTATGGTGACCTAGGAGGGTTGGCGAAGTCGGTTTCCAGAACTCGTGGCTCCTTTGGAAATAGTAGCGTTTTGATAGTTGGGGCCGATTTGTGTTTTTGTGTGTTTTCTTGTCTTTATGCTTATAGAATGCTTAGAATTACTTGAAATACTTGTTTGAGTTGTTTTGGATTGAGTTTGTTTATCAATTGCTGCTATTGCGTGCGAGAATAACCTAACTTGTTATTCTTTCATGTGGGGCTTTTCCGCTTGTTTCACGCCTGGTATCGAGTCCTGCATTGCATAGTGCCTCGCGCGTGAGTGATAGGCCTCTCTGGGTAGCCTCGGGTTGCCAGTGTTGGTTGCTCTAGCTCCGCTGCTATTCCCTCTTCTCGCTTGGGTTGCCTCCCAGGGAGTTTTGGGTCGTAGGTTGATGGATACTTCCGGGGTATTCCAAACTGGAGTTATAAGGTGGTTTAGGCCAGCGCGTCATCGTTAAAGTCATCGGAATCGTGATCGGTACATTACTCGCTCGAGTGAACCATAGCTTTCAAAGTGTGGTATAGCTTTGATTGGTTGTGTTAATGCTTTATTTAGTTGTTTAATTGTATTGTTGTTTATATTGAATGCCTTTTATTGATTGTATTGCTTAACTGTACCTATTTGCATTGCACGATCTTCTTTCTCTCCAATTCGATATCTGTCTCGCCCTCACTGAGTATACGTGTTGTGTATACTCACTCCTCACCACCACATTTTAGGAAATGCCCTGTTAGCTGTAAAGTTCGTAATTTCGTGAAAGTCCGTGCTTGAAGAGTTGTCTTGAGTGCCTACGTGACTTGAGTTGTCAAAGTTGTATGCTTTTATGTTGTATGTAATTATTGTTAAAAGAAATGTAATATAAATTTAGCTATGTAGTTGGAATAGTTTGATAAGTTAGATTATGTATATAGTTAATGTAGCTTAACTTCAATGCATGGCTGTAATGTCCAAAGGAAAAGAATTAGAATGACATGATAGTTTATTTTATGCAATAGCTTTGTATGGTTTAATTGCCTGGATTGAATGTACTTGTCAAAATGAAAAGATAGGTTAGTTTTTAAATTGGAAATGTATGTATACTTGCTGAGTTTAAATTGTTGAGAACCGAGGCTCGGATGGCCTTGAGGAAGTTTTGTATGGTTGGACACGGTGGTGGTCCATTTATATGCTATTACAGGTTTTGTATTTCGCCTATAAACAGGGGAGACTCCGTCCGTTTTCCCTGAAAATTTTGCCCGGGTTTGGTTTGGGTTGTGATTAGTTTGATTGGTAGAACTCCCGGTCTCGAGAGGGATCGGGGTGTCACACTAGCAATCCACTAAAATGATCAGGACAAACAATATCCCCATTATTGATCGGATTTTCAAGTTAGTCTCCGTTGTTGCTAAAGTTATACTATAGGTCCCTAACGAGTGACAGAAATTTACACATACTCAAGTTGATCTTTTACGCTATCTATTTTGTCAAATATGGACAAAAACGTATCATGTAACCGTCACAAATATTGAATATCTTCTTTATTTAATATTTTCTGTCAAGATTTAACCTTTTTTTAAAAATATTTTTATTGGTCCCTTAACTTTATTAAAAAGGGCAATTTGGGTCACCAACTTTCAAAAATCAAAACAAGTATTTTCTACGTTTAAGTTTATAAAATGAGATATCAGTAATCCTTGACTTGTTTTCCATCCATTTTCAACCGTTAAGTGCATATGAAATGCACATGTTATGTCAAATTACCCTGGACTTAATGGCTAGAAATGGATAGAAAACGAGACTCAATAGAGGGGTAGACTATTGTACCTACATTGTTAGGAAACCCAATCCGATGCTGAATTTGCAGACCTCTCTATGAGCTGAAATTGAAACCAGGTTGCCTGCAATGGATAATCTTCTTATATTCCAGCAACTAGCCTAACTTTGTTTCTGAAGACCACTACCAAACCTGAGAGACAATTTGCATCCGTGAATGACACACCACTATTGCATTTTTAGGTCCCAACCATAGTTACCAGATTCCCTATACATTTCGAGTCATAATACGTGCTCGGGTATTGGGTACGACTCTTTAGAATTTATAAGATACGACGGAGTAGACTTCTTCGATACATTAATTGAATTCATAGTACGCTATACTTGATGAATTATTCGGTTCGTTTACTAAATATTATGCAGGGTAATAATATTTTTTGTTTACTAATTACTAAAATTAATTTGTTGCATAGGAGTTGTATTAATATTACTAAAATATTGCCTTTGTATGGAGTTGTATCGAAGTTGATTTGTCATTTTTATTTTGTTGGTTAACTAGAGTGAGAACGATAAACTGACAAACTTTCTTGGCATAGGCAATTTTTTTTTTTTTGCTAGCCCATACTTTATTGTTAGATCTCTTTTGACTAGCCTCTTTGCTTTTTTTTGTTTTCTCTTTGTTGTTATAATTGGTCGTTTTGACCCCCTATGTACTTCCCATTTTTATAAACTACAAAACGCTTACTTAGTATAGCAAGCACAACACACAAAAGCAAACCATTCATGACTGTAAAGTCTTACTAACTTTGGGTCACAACTTTAGTAAATTGGAACGCAAATTGCAGCATTCCAGTATGCGTACCGCGAATTGAGACGTGTGATCCGTACGCTGCTGAAGTGTGGGATCAAGAAGTATCTGAGGTTGTAAGTTGAGCACTCAAATCAGGAGCAGAGAAGAAACCAATGGAATTCCTGTAATATCAATGTAAAGTATCTCTAACCAATGTAGTAGGATTAAAAGCCTTTCATGAACAAAACACCATTTCTGGATTTCCATATGTGTCAACATAATTGAAACATCAGCCTTTCAGCTTCACCCTTGCAGTGTCCAGCCATACTGCAATCATTCACCATCTGCATTAGCCACTAGTCAAACTTAGCCTGCAGTAGATTGCATTTTCATTCTGCAAAAGAAGGGAGAAGAAAACCAGACGAGTCGCGAGTTAAGGGAAACATTGAGGACTTATTATTCAAAAGAAAATTCGGGCTTGTTCTCGTTCTTCTGTTTTTTTTCCTACTCTTCTTGGGGGGTTAAATTTCGACAATCTCCCTTCTCTATTGCAACATTCCAGGAAATTTTCTTAATGAAGTACTTCGCTTTCAAATTGTTCAGGTGAGTTCACCTAACATTTTTGTGAAGCTCTAGGTGAAGAAAAGGGCTCATTGTGTATACAAGTCCAAGTAGAGCGCATTTCTCTCTACAAGATTTCATGAGTGTAAAGCTAATAAAAGAGATAAGTACAGTCTGGACATACTAAATGAGAGTGGCATGATGGACGCGCGCCCTAGCTCCATTCCTATGGCGCAGCAACACGATTTATCCACCATTGAAGGTATTTGTGAAGCAGTGAAAATACTTTGAGCCTCTGCTTAAGTTCATAACTTGAGAAACTTGTATATAAAATTGCTTAACACTCATAACTTGAGTTCACGCTGAATGTAAAATTGAAATTTAGATGGTTCTGAATCAAACATTAATCAAATAGCTAGATTGATAAATGTAACATATTGATCAACATATGTGCGTGGTGTTATATTCCTGTACTACATGTAGAAACTCTTAAACGTGGATCTTCAATCTTTAGATTAAAATTGAAAATTTAAACGTGCCATGTCAAAGGAAATTGCGCGATTCTCACATGTTGCAGAAGCACTTACCTTTTAAGCTAAAGGGAGAAAAGGGCAAAAAGAAGAAAATTGAAGAACTTACTGCATCCCTACTATTCTATTCGCATTGCTTTGAGTTTCGTCCCGTGCAAATAGTCTTGCCATGCCAAAATCTGAAATTTTTGGATTTATCTTTTTATTTAAGATAATGTTACTTGCTTTGAGGTCACGATAAATAATTCTAAACTGAGAATCTTCGTGAAGATAAAGAAGTCCCCTAGACACACCTCCTATGATTTTGTAGCGCCAATCCCAATCCAAGAATGCACGCTTCACTGGATCTACAATTCCATTTAAGTGTTTTCTTAAGCAAGAAATTTTCACATGGATTCTTTCTCTACGAAAATAAAAATGATATGGGGTATTTCATGTGGCAAAATCTGTAATGAAAAGTCAATACTGCTGTTAAGCAAAAGATTGTTTTCAATAATTCAAGCAAATAAGTCTATGTGCAGCTGCATTTACCAAACATGAGCTGGTCAAGGCTTCCATTAGCCATGAATTCATAGATAAGGAGTCTCTCGGGTCCTTCAAGGGAGAAACCGAGGAGTCTACCAAATTTTTGTGTTGAAGTCTCGCCACTAATTAACCAATGCGAGTGGGGTATAAGTCATTACCCAATGGCATTTGTAGAGATGACGGGACATTAACAACTCAATTACAAGCCAAATTCCCCCTAAGTATTTCCTTTGCTAGCCAATCTACGGGTTTATTAATAGTCCTACTAATATACTGAAAACTAGAATTATGATTTTCAGCAAAATATATTTCCTTTATCTTTTAATTGCATCAAATAGAGTTTTGTTACAGTTTGACAATCCAAGTATAAATAGGAGAATTTTGTAATTTTGTAGTGTGGTTTTAATGTTTGATATATAATTTGATGAATCAAATTCATAAAAAAGTACAATAGTCTGAGAGAATGATTCAACAATCAAATCAGAGTTGAATCCCACCTAATGTATAAATTCGTCTTAATTTATTTTATAGTCAGAAACTTACTTTCAATAAGATCACATTAAATTCACTTTATAAGATGTAAGACTATAAATTTTGTGATGTTGTTCTAATATAAACTCCAAACCCATCAAAGTCTCACACAAGGTAATATTTGTAAAGAAAAAGATAGATTCAAGTTTAGAACGTGTGTCATTTTGTTAGAATGAATCACTACGACCCTTAAGTTTACTCCAACATCTCTTTTATTTTGTTTTCTACATTTAGGGGATTTAAAATAATTTATTATATTTATAGATTCATTATTTTCGTTTCATTTCAACTGCTACTCTATCTTTAATTGATCTCTTATTTTGAAGAATTTATATTTTGATTTTACTTCAACAACTCATCTATTTTAACTAATCTCCTTTTTAAGGATCAATTGAGACGTTTAGTGGTATGGGAATGGGGCGGGGGAGTATATTTGCTCACCCAACTTTGTAGGATATGAATAGGGGATTGTAGCTCCCTTGAAATATTTGGATCGGATAAGAAAATTGCTAGAATAATTTAGCACAAACAGCGCTCTTACGGGCCAATATATAAATTTACATTAGGGTATTTTTAATGGCTAAAATTATTCATAAAAATTTACTATTTTTGATAATTTTTAGAGATTCGATCTCTATTTTAACTTAAATCTCTAATAGAACCCACTATTTTTTAGAGATTTACACCAAAATAGAAACTCAATCATTTTTTGGGTCTTTAAATTTGGTGTAAAAAAAGTAAATTGAGTCTCTATTTTAACTCAAATCCTTAAAAAGTGGTGAATTTTATTAGAAATTTGAGTTAAAATAAAGACCTGAATCTCTAAAAATTATCAAAAATAATAAATTTTTATAAATAATTTTAGCCATTTTTTTTTTTTGGTGAAAAATTTTTGTGATTGGAGATACCCTTAGATGTAGAGTCTTACAGTTGACCGATGCGGCTTAGGAATACTTGCTCAATAAGCATATCTATTATTATTATTATTATTATTATTTCATATTTTCTTCTTACGTTTATAAGTATAACCCCTAACCCCTCATCGCTGAACCCTCTCCAGAAATCTCTCTCTCTCCTCTCTCTCTCTCTCCATAAGGTATGTATGTATATTTATGTTCTCGCATTTCCAATTCTTTGAATTATCTCCACTTTTCTTTATTGTTTATATATATATATATATGTGTATGAATGTATTATTCGTTCTTGGTGTCTAGATTTTTCTTCAGAGAGTGTATGCCATCTCGATAAACGCAACGCCGAGCCATTTTTTTGTGAAAAAAATTATCTCTTTAGTCAATTTGATTTCAAAACCTAGGGTTTTTACGACATCTACGGCTTGTTTGGATTGGCGATAATAAAGGAAAGGAAAGGTTAGGGAGGGATTTTTCAATCCTTTCCCTTGTTTGGATTGCAATCCTTTCCTTTCCTTTGTGCAATCCAAACAGGGGGCTAGGGTTTACGCCTTATATATGTGTGTTTGTGTATGGAACATAAATCCATTATAAATAGCTATATAATATATATATATATACGCGCGCGCGTGTGTGTGTGTGTGTTTGCACAGTAAAGTTTGAGTCTTGCTTGACTGATTTTTGGGTAAAAAAAGTGTGATTAAGTTGGAAGATCTGTAAATACCTAGATGCCTGCCCACACGCGCACAGACACACGCACACTATAATATCCCACATCGGTGGGAGATAGTATTTGTGAGTGGTTTATAAGGAAGTGTTGTGGTTGTAAGGAACAACTTGGGTTAATCATTTTGGGCCAGTAGAAAAGAGAGCTCAAGTAGTTATTTTTTATACCTACAACATCAGTCTCGTCCGCGGGTCTGGAGTTCTAGGCTCGGGGCGTGACACACACTATGTCTATGCATATATTTTTTCGGACCTTAATTGAGTCCTCTGTCGTGTGTTTTTTATTTTTCAGTGTAGTGTTTAGAGTCAATGATATAGAATTACTAATCATGAAATTTTTGCAGATCTTTGTTGGAAAAATTACAACAAAAGCTTTAGGAATTACGACAGGAAGGAGGAAATTGTTTGATTTCCATATTCAGATTATTCTGTTATAAGGTAAGAAACCCGAGTCCTATTTGCAGAATCATGTTTACCTTCATTCATCTGCATTTTATTTTTATATATTCTGAGGTGCTACCCTATTTATACATTTAATTAGATATGCATAGTGTTGCTTAGCTTATTGGATCAAGTATTTTTAGACATGGTGTTATTTATGTTACTTTTGTCGAATTGACGTGTTCTATAATTTTTGTTGGTGCGAGTGGAGTGTCTACAGCTTTTTTATTCTTCTATGTTATAAGCTCTTTCTATTACACTTCATACACCAGATAAAGAAAACATGGCTTGTGCAAACCCATTGATGGAAAGATGAGTCTCAGATTGGTAAGTTGGCGAGCACAGTTGACTGGTTCTGCACCATTAGGGGGCATGTGTATAAAGAAACGTATGTTATATGTAAGAGAGACTGAGAGAGATAAACAGGTCGGTTTATGGTTGAAAATAATACCGGAAAAGTTTTGTTATTGGTTTCTTAATCAAGGCTGTGAATAAGCATACCAACTTTGTTAGTCTTTATTTATGTTGGGTATGCTCTTCTTATATAACGGTGTGAATTATGCTAGTCATTGTATTTGGGGTATGGTTGTTCCCTTAGAGGGTTTGAGAAGTTAACGTATATTTATGTTTAAAAGTATACGGATTCGTCATAAATGGAAGTGATAATTCATATATTATTTAGTTTGTGTAAGCCAAAAACCCTTCACTTTTACAATATTCGTGGAAATCTTTTGGCAGAGGAGGTGTTCGATAAGTTCTTGCAAAGGATAAGATTAATTAATTGGGCCTGGAAATCTTTCATAATATTTTCTGCAACCTGATTTGCTCTTATAGATAAATATGTCAACCAAAGTGTCTTTTGCTGAATACTTGTGCGGACATTATGTGTTGTAAGCTTAATAATGCAGGACGAAAAATGAATCTCTTTGTTTGAATGCATCTTATGTTAGTCTTGTCAAATCTGCATGAGATGCATGTAGTTAGAACATTGGCTGTTTGTATTCCTTCTGTAAAACAAGGATGTTTTTACATGTTTAGCATTCATGTGGATGATGTTTTACTGCCTGCTTTAACATTATTTGTTTTCATTTATATAATTAATGGGTGGGATTTGATGATAAGAAGAACTAACATTGTTTCCTTCTCTTCTTTGAGATGCTCTTTCGGTCATCATCATACCAAAATGCAGGATTTGAGTTGTTTTTTTCATTTAAATGGATGCGAAGAAGTTTCTCCAGCTTGTCGAGGAGAAAAAGAAGAGATTTCAGGAGAGGAGAGAAGCCCCCTTGAAGTGGGAGCAGAAACTTGAAGCTGCGGCCAAGGCAAAAGCTGAAGCAGAAGCCAAAGCGAGGAAGGCAAAGGCCACCAAGCACAAAAGGAGATCGGTCTCTTGTTCCGACAGTGATAGTGGCAGTGAGAGTGATGAGGAGAGGAGAAAGAAAACTAAAAAGGTCCACAAGAAACACAGAAAACATGATCACTCTGATTCGGGTGATAATGAGAAGAAAGAGAAGAAATCTAAGCGAAAATCAAAACGCTTCTCTGATTCTGGTGATGATAGCAGTGATGGATATGATAGTGACTGGGAAGAGGAGAGGAGAAAGAAGCGAGGTCATAAGAAGCATAGGCATCATGATTCCAGTTCAGCATCAAGTGCTTCAGATTTTGAAGACAATGGTGCTGTGACAAAGAGCATGAGGAATCACAAGCGTCACAGACGATTGCATTCTAGCAACTCAGAATCATCAACTGATCATGAAGGCACAATCAGGAAAAGAAGGCATGCAAAGCATCACAGACCATCTCATCCTAGCAGCTCTGAGTCTTCTAGCTATGATGATGATGGTGCAGCCAGGAAAAGAAGGCATCATAAACGACATAGACAGTCAAGTTCTAGTGGTTCGGATTCTTCAAGTGACGACACCAACAAGAGGAAGAGTAATAAACATTGCAAACATCATAGGCGCTCACATAGTCATTACTCAAAATCCTCAGATTTAGAAGACCATGTACGTGATAGGAGCAGATATCTGGGAAAGTCGTCTGATGACAATGATGAATCTGGTAAGACAGAGAAACACAAGAGAAATCACCGGCACGATCATCACCAACGTCACAGAGATCACCACTCAGAAGAACCGCCGAAGGGCAATCATCTTCAAACCCCAGAGGGAACAGAACCAAATGGGAAAGATTTGGAACACCCGCAGAAGATGCATTATGTAAACAATCATGGTGGTTCTTCGTACAAAAGTCAAAATGCTTAGAATTTCAGGAAATGTGGATCAAAACTAATGCCTACTCAGACTTATTTATGTTATCTATTTGAGCTCCGAATTTATTGTTCGAGGCTTTGACTGATATCCATAATATGTGTTATTGCACTTTTGTCTATGTAGGCACTCTTTCAGATTCCTTTTAGAAAATTCGTTTGTTTTGCTTTCAGGGGAGAAAGGTAAAAAAGAGCAGCATTTGATTATGAAAGAATTTGAACTAATTTCTTTGGAGGTTACGGTAGTGGCACGAAATCGCTCTTGCGAAGTTGCGGAGTTTGATATATTCTATTATTTTAAAGTTTGGACATTAACTAACTTGATACAGTGTTAAAGTGAATCAATTGTACTCGAGAGTTTATTATGAAATGGTCGGGTTTTGTCACTTAATCTGGTGATTAAGTTTTATTAATTAAATTATCACATCATCAAAAAAAAATTGAATAATTTCACATTGGCCTCCACCTCTCTCTACGGTCCAGTGAATCCCGGTCATTCATAGGATAAAAAAACAACGGCTATAATCAAAACGTCATTCCCTTTTCTTCTGATTGCAATTAGCAAATGAGAGTGAAAATTACCAACTAGAAGACTGTAAAGTTAGTTTGAGGGAAGGGTTAATTACGTAACTAACTTTCATTGTTACCCTTGATTTTCTACTTAAAGTTTCCCATTGTTTTACAAAGATGGTCCATTTAGTTCACACCAAATAGCTAGTCCCCATTGTTCAAACATGACCAATCCAATCCTCATCCTTCAATGAAGAGTTGAAGACTAAATTTGATACTTTCAAAGGATGGAGAGTAAGTTAAAAATTCGTAAGAACATTGAGAAACCATTGGTGCACTAATGATCCCTTTCTGAGAACAACTGAATCAGAAAAAAGAACGTTCACCAATAATTTAATGTAGCAATTTGTAAGTGTTAATACATAAAGATAATGATGAAACAATTGTATATTACCTTTTGCTTTCACGATCCCTATAGCATTTGTCATCAAAACTTGCATAAGGAAACCAGCTACAGCCCCCTCAAAACACCAGTAAACACTACAAGTAAGATCGGAAACAAGAAGAGTTAAAAGAGCAGCACTTTAAGTCTTTAATCTACAGCTTCAACATGGCTTTGCCTCTGCTGTGCTAATAATGACACTGGCTTAACTCAGGAAGTTCATCGTTCAATGCGTATACTTCTACCTATTGGAGGTAGCGCTCATCAACGCTCGTGACGTTTATAATTAAAAATTGCCAATTGCTTTTATTTTGTGGTTCCATGCTGAGATACCCGAGTCTCAACTGGCCAAAATAATGAACTTGACTCTATGCAACAAACATACAACAATTTAGACTCGAGTTTTTCTCTAAAAATTCTTCAAAATCTTCTCAGTTTTGACACCATCAGCTACAAGAAGAGAGACAACCTCCTGCAAGAAGCAGAATACAGTTGTTAACAATCATTTCTGACGTAGAGATCACGAGGCTCACAATAATCACAGATAAAAGTAGACATAAAACGCAAACAAGAAATATCATTGACCTGATTTTGTTTAGAGGACCCAGGATGTTGTCCTATAATATACAGACGAAGAAGTAACAAGGTGTATACAAGATGTCATGAACCTTGGGATTACAATTAGATGTTAGTGATTATAGCTGGATGATTTCCTGGCAAATCCTGTTTCAATCAAAAACCTTAAAACTTCGGTACTATTTCAATATCTGCTCAAGCATAGGTCAATAAGTTTCTGCCCAAAGCAAGTAACAGTTCTACCCATTTGGCATCCATTTCAAATCGTGTTAACCACATGAGTAACAATTAAGAAGCCTGATATAATTGAAACAGATTTGAGTAATTAGTTGCAATCTCACTGCTTGTGGTAACAGCAACTCAACCAGTTTAAACCACAGGCATATTGACCCAAGCCTCTCGTCAGGATGGGTTCTTGTCTGGGACCCGTGAGTTGAGAGCTAATTACAGCTAAGTCTGTATGATTATCTCCCATCAGGCATCATAACTACTTCAATGAAGTCAATGTAGGCAAAGAAAAACAACCGTCACAAAAACTTTTGAGTTTAACAAGCAAATTAGCTCAGTGTGGAAGAGCAAGCCTTTTCTTCAAACTACTGCCATTAATGTTCTTCATGAGATTTTGAATTTCAGCTTTCCTCATCACTTTGAATTAGCAATGAGAAGC
Organism: Ehretia macrophylla; assembly: GCA_037974665.1. Lineage (NCBI taxonomy): Eukaryota > Viridiplantae > Streptophyta > Magnoliopsida > Boraginales > Ehretiaceae > Ehretia > Ehretia macrophylla. Next base: position 16,490,240 of record CM075783.1, read on the forward strand.
TCGTTACAATGTTTACGACAATAAATCAAGGTAGTATATATAAAAAAAAATTCCACATCCATGGGCGAAAATATATCTACCGAGAGGTTCTTTAACTTTATAGTCAAAAAGAAGCACGGTAGATAATAACCTCACAGCATGAAAAATAGATTGAATTGTAAATAAGTCTCAATCAGTTTTAAACAAAATGAATATAACAGAACAAAGGAAAATAAAGTAGAGGAAATTCTCTAAGGCATTTAAGCATTCACAAATCATATAAAGAACAATTTTGAATTCGCAGCATTTGAGGGAGATTTTTCAAAGCAAGTTAAAAATCAATGACTCTAAACAAACCTCAGTCATCTGTTTCTGTCCACAGAGCACTGCACCAGTGGATTGAGGACTAAATATCTTCCTGGCTCTCGCAAATGCAGCCTGCAAAAGCAATGGTATCACAATATATATCAATAATCATTAATCAGTTAAAAGGACATATATGCTTGAATGCACACATGCTGATAACCTGTACATAGCCGTGCTCCCCAGTCCAAGTATCATCAGGTTGAGATAGTACTGGCACGATTTCAACTCCAGAAGATTCCCAGTCTTTGAACCTATCCTACAGCAGTTAAGTGAGCAGACAAAATATGTATTAATATTTAGCTTTTCTATCTAAGACAAGAATCATCCACATGAGCAAGGTACAAGATAAGAACCTGATATGCCATCCTCTTAAGGTTTCTAGCACCATAATAGAGTCTAACATCAGATCTCTTATCAGCACTAAATCCTGACTCAATCAAAGACCGGATTGAGCTGCAAAAGAAATAGTATATTGAAAGCAGTAATTAACAGAAAGAATCAATTAGAAAATTTTCCGTAAAAGGTCTGCAAAAACCTTAAAATCATTTAATCATTTACTACATTATGAATACTTGTCATGCAGTGAAAGCTGTAGTCAACAAATCAAATAGAGCAGCAACCACTACATGTTACCAATTGTCCAATGTTAACTGGGTCATGTGCAGGGCCATCAACTGGTTGCAATTTCAAATTCTCAGGCTGAAACCATAATGGTATTCATATAGACTCAGGCCACAATACAGGTCATACTTATCTAACTCGTTAAAGCCCCAATGAAGTTGAACCTAACTGCTTTACAGATCACCTAGGAAGAAAAGAGAGGCAAGGATTACAGAAGAATAAGGAAAAGGAGAAAAAGAACAATGGAGGTGTCCATTTAACTAAGTCTTAGGACTAAAAGAACCTAGATAACCAAATATTATAGCACTCAATAAAAGAATTTCTATTTCATACATATGCTAAAGCAATCGCTGAAAATCAAGCCTGATGACATAATCTGAATGTACTTTTATGCATCTGATAAGAGACTGTAGATTCATTGAAAGCATATGCCTAGAACTCCAGGCCTTGGAATTTGAAAGAGTTTGATAGACACAGTTTGATCAGTTAGAAAGATAGCAACAAAGGATGTGAGAAAGCTAACAGGAAAAAGCCCTTCAAAATAGACAAATATGAGCAAAAGATGAAGAATTAGGTCATGGGGCCTTCAGAAGTTTGCTGCTGGATGAACGACCATGTTATATGGTACATGACTCTAGAATAAATAAATAAACTACAGATGCGCCAAATTATTGAAAGAAAATCATGATGCTTTATTTCGACAATTGTAGTCTGTTGCTTTCTCTATCTCTTTTCTTCTTTTCAGTATAGTCATAAAATCAAAGAGGGTAATGACCACACCAAAGGCCAATTTCACAATTACACGCTCACTGGTTAATCCAATCCACGCAAATGGCTTAGGAAGCACTACCAACAAACCCATGTTCTCAAAGCCATTAAACCTACAGCTCCTCTATAGCTCACAGTTGCCAAGTGTATGCAAACTTGTTTTCTATGAAGGGTGCACTAAAATTGATTGGCCTAAGGACAATAGGGGTGGTGGAGAGCAGGAGTATAGCTTTATGATACATGCCAAAAGTGAGGGGCGGGGAAAGGGCGTGATATTTGTACTTGTTTCAACACAGGGCCCTGGAGAAGGGAAGGAGGGAGGGGCAAAAGATGTTGTGCCAATGGGTGCATATACCAATCAGCATGCTAAAACCAGGTCCATGATTCTAGCTATGAGATAGTAGTGATCATCAAAGACGACTACTACTGTGGGAAAACATCTATTGGTTAAACACAACGCTTTGCTCTTCACTCAATCATGAGTTTAGAGGTTTCCCGTGCTCTTGGCATTGAAAGCATCTTTTTACATTCTTTACGCTTTAAATTCTGACGACACACACGAGCGCACACAGACACATTTACGAGTGACTGTTCTCATAAATGTGCATAATATGTTCTCTTATATAGCCTTAATCAGTTAATCTAACCATCGTGTTTATATGCCTAAATGCCTAATACAAAGATATTAATATTTCACGCGTAAAATTAAACTAATTCAAATTAAAAGCACTCCAAGATAAAATTAATGAATTATAATTTTCTTATAATTATACGCAGAGAAATAAATAAAATTCAATTAAATGATGAATTTACCTAATTCCAGATCCAGTGGCGAAAATGAGAACGCTTTGGTAATCTTCAGGCGGAGAGATTCGATCGACATCGAAACCTTTCCCCATAGCTTGCGTCAGCTCGACGACGTCGCCTTTGCTAAGCCGGCAGAGGAGTTCGGCGGTGGAGCCGGCGACGGATTTTATCAAAAACTCGAACACGCCTTTCGTGGCGGTGAGAGACGGCGGCGACGCAATGGCGAGGAAGGAAGGCTTGTCGTTGTCGGGAACACGTACCTGGAGGTACTGACCGGGTTTGGAGTAGGAAGAAGCGACGTCGGGAGAGTCGGAGACGTCGACGGCGAGGTGGAAGAGGGATTCGGCGGCGGGGGAGACGGTGAGGATGGGAGCGGGGGTGAAGATGGTAGTGGAAGCGTCTTGGCGGACGGCGGCGGCGGAGATGGAAAGACGGCGGCGGAAGTGGCGGAGGAAGGTCATGGATGATGGGCGAGGAGGTAGGGATCGGGTGTGGTGAGGTGCATGGGAGTAGAGGTGTGGAGGCGTTTGGGGAAGTGTTGTAGTAATTGACATTTTTTTTTCTTTTTTTTGAATTAGTTTGAGTTGGTCGTTGAGGAGGCGGCCTACAACGGTGGGCGTGAGGGGGGGAGATAACTACTAGGTGAAGTGGCGTGCTTCGTGAGTGTAATGCAGCTGCGGAATGGTGTGCTTACACGTGGCTTCTTGGTGATAAGTGTGGGACCATTTTGGCTTCTGGCATTAAACAGGCAGTATATTACAAATCATTTGATGCATTTTAAGAAAATTACGCATTAAATCTTAAAATAAAAAAACAATTATATATTTCGCTTCTTTTAACGTGTCAACTAAACATACATATAAAAAATAATATGTTATAAAAATAAAATATTATATAACATTTCTCTTAATCTTTTATCATCGTAATAATAAAATGGTATCTTGGACAAATTTTATAATTGGTCTTCAACATTTACATATGTTCTTTCAAATTCGTGTGTGCAAAGTTTCGAAGTTACATATTTAAACTGTGTGAAGAAAGGGAAAAGAGAAAAAAAAAATATTAAAACTTATTATGGTTAAAAGATGCCCTTTCGAAATTTTTGCTACATTAGTTTAAAGTATCATGGCCTTTTTGTATAAACAATACAATGTTTCATCCAATTTTGAGGTACCAATTGTACCACTTTCTAATTACATTAGAACTACTTATATGTTTTCTAATATTAGAAATTAAAAAAAAATAAAGTAAACATTAGATACTAACAACAAAATTTGAGCTCTCTTTATGTTAATCTCACCTAATGAAGTAAAACTTTGTTTAATTTGACTCATTTTGCTTGAAGTAAATCTCTTTTCCCCTTAAAGATAAACATAATAAATTAACAACAATGATGATCAACGTCCGCTTCACGAGCAAGAATGCTTGCCTTCTATATAACCAAAATATTTACCAGTTAGAGATCGAACTCCATGAAATAATCCAATAATTTGATTCCGCCAATTGAATTTACACGTCATCCAAAAAAAAAATGAACTTTACCCACAACCACAGCCTGGAAAAGTGAAGCACCTATTACCAAACATCAAAAGGGATTGGATATGCATTAAGTTAGATTTCAACAATTATAAATTACTACTACACTAATGAAGAAATAATGTAGGCAATTTACAACTGTTAAATCTCATTCATAACATTATTATATAACGAGTCAAAAACTAGACATTTTAGCATATGTTATATTGTCATAAAATCATGCTGAATTAAGCTGGCTGCAGATCTGCATCAATGACGGAAAACAGAAAGTAACAGAGACACCAATTTGTAACTGGGGCATTAAATACTCTCCAAACAAATTCAAAGAAAAATATACAGTTCCGCCATTTCAACCCCCCTTTATTGTATGACGAAGATAAAACATCAGAAGGGGGGGCTTTTGGCAGGGAAGCCATAGGCTTCATGTCTCTATCACAACCCCACAATTTCATGTAACACGAAAAACAGCAAATTCGAACATCTTTGTTTCCCAAAAAAGTAAAATAAAACTCCTGATGTTGGGCATTGCCACAAAAACTTCATTATTTTCGCAATTATCACGGTGGGTAACAAGAAAGTCATGGAATTGTAAGTTGTCTATCTAAGCAGCTGATTCCTTGGCAATCTTCTCCGCCTTGGCAATGACCTCGTCGATTCCTCCAACCATGTAAAATGACTGCTCAGAAAGGTCATCGTATTTACCATCCAAGACTCCCTGTTCAAGTGCAATGCAAGAAATCCATCAGCATCACAGGTTGACATCAAACAGAAAATAGATCAATGTCACGACATATTGTCGCCAAGTAGAAAGAACAATTCCAAATTGATACAGAACTGAATGCCGTAATGTAGAATGAAAAGAAAGGAACTGACACAAAACAAATACTACAAGGAGAAGACAAATAAAGTTAAGAAGGTGGTCGGAAATCTTGGTTCAAACTATTCGCTTTTGGGGAAAAGATACCTCTTCTTTGCATTTATTACGATTCTTTCTCCACGAGTATTGGAATAATCTTATTATTCTAAATAAACCCAGCTTCTTATTAAAAAAGAAATCAAAGATTATTCTTCTTATATAATTCTCATGTTATGTGAATACGAATCCGTTTTCGTCTTACTCCGCAACCAATCTTCTCATTTACGATCAAAATCTTTAGGAGCCCTTCTTGAACGAATATATTTCTATGGAAAAATGAAGCATCATATGCATAGAAATAAAATAAATTAAATACAATGCATAGATAACTCCACCCAGATTATGACATGATTTACAGATTAGGAAATAAAATTATCTAATAGGTTTTAAAAGTAAAAGAGGCAGGCAAAGCAAAAAAAAGTCTTAACAATCTCAGCAATTTGTGAAAAGAGGCATTTCTAAAGAAAATTAGGAAACAGGGAAATTTTGTTTATAAATATACTGAGGTTCAGGATTATTGAGAAGTATTCCCCCAATAAAATCTGCAAGGCTGCCGTTATTACCAGTATATTATGTTTTAAACATAATCACAACCACTCTGTGTGGAATTCGCAATTCCAGAAAACAATGGCTTTTCTCTTCTAGACAACTCACTCCACCAAACAACTTAAGAATACATGAAGCTATAGAATAATGGAGAAAATGACTGGAAAGATATCATCGTTACCTGGAAGCTAGCAATGCTCTCCTTCAAATCGACGTACTTGCCAGGAGCACCCGTGAAAACTTCTGCAACATGGAAAGGTTGACTCAAGAACCTTTGGATTTTACGAGCACGAGCAACAGTCAACTTGTCATCTTCACTGAGCTCATCCATTCCAAGAATGGCAATAATATCCTGAAGATTCTTGTAGTTCTGAAGAACCTTCTGAACACCACGGGCAGTGTTGTAGTGTTCCTCTCCCAAAATGTGTGGGGAGAGCATACGAGATGTAGAATCAAGTGGATCAACAGCAGGATAGATACCAAGCTCAGAGATCTGAGCCAATTACGAAGTCTTGTTATTAGATCATAGCCACATAGGTGGTTACAAAATATACTTCACAACTCCATAAGGACCTCAATAAAGCATGATGTACCTGTCGAGACAACACAGTGGTAGCATCCAAGTGAGCAAAAGTGGTAGCAGGAGCAGGATCTGTCAAGTCATCAGCAGGCACATAAATAGCTTGGACAGATGTAATGGATCCCTTTTTAGTTGTAGTGATACGTTCTTGAAGGCCTCCAAGATCTGTAGCCAAAGTTGGTTGATAACCGACGGCAGATGGGATACGACCAAGCAAAGCAGACACTTCTGAGTTTGCCTGAAAAAGTTTCCAATTATCATTAGATACAATAAATGAAAAACAGAAAAAGGAGAAAGACATGGAAGCCATACGCAAAAAAGATGTACCCAACAAGGACACTTCAAGAAACAAACATACCTGGGTAAATCTGAAAATGTTATCAATGAAAAGAAGCACATCTTGCCCTTCAGCATCTCTGAAGTGTTCAGCAACAGTCAATCCAGTAAGTCCAACACGAGCACGAGCACCAGGGGGCTCATTCATTTGACCGTACACAAGAGCACATTTGCTTTCACTTTGCTTGTCACCTAGCTTAATGACACCACTCTCAATCATTTCCCTGTACAAATCATTACCTTCTCTAGTTCGTTCACCTACACCAGCAAACACTGAGAAACCACCTGGACAAGGCAAACAAGGAAAAAGTAGGTAAATAGGCTGTTAAGTATATCTAAAGGTTTTGAATCTCATAAATCCAATGAAGCAACAACTGACCATGGGCCTTTGCAACGTTGTTAATCAGTTCCATAATAAGCACTGTTTTCCCCACACCAGCACCACCGAAAAGCCCAATCTTTCCTCCTCTTTGGTATGGTGCAAGAAGATCAACAACCTGCACAACATAATGCCAACATGATGAAAATATGAGTACCAACAGATATGACATTGAAACCCGTAAATTGCTACATTCAAAGCCATCAGATGTCAACCTTCCTCCCGAACAAATAAATGAGAAAAGAAAAAAGCACTTGATATGACAATATACCTTGATTCCAGTGACAAGAATTTCTTGTTCCGTTGCTTGCTCAACAAAGGCAGGAGCCTCACGGTGAATTGGCAAATAGTGCTCAGTCTCTGCAGCATAACACCATATTTAACAATATGAAACTCATACAAGTGATGAGAAATACTACTGTATCACTCAATAGTAACGAATCACTTACTGAGATCGCCTTTTTCGTCAATAGGCTCTCCAATGACATTCATGATACGTCCCAGAGTGGCTCTACCAACAGGCACCTGCATACACGAGATAAAAGGCAAGATTATCATCATGCACAACTTAAGAATCTGCAAATTTTCATATAACACCAGAAAAAAGACCCCCCCAAAAGGAGATTTGCAGAGCAATACTGCCATGGAGAAAACTCAAAATCAAACCTTTCACATTTTGAAAGCACGTATACCAATATACACAGTTATGAGTCAACTACTTGAGTCACACACAAACTACCCTAGAGACATACAACAGCATATATGAACAATAGAGCACTCGAAAATCATTACTATATAAGGGATCCCATCTACCTAGCTCAAATTACTTAAGAAACTTAGTCAAATGTATATATACAGACTTTCCATTACTCAAATGTGTGAAAGCCAAATATGTAGATACCTTTGCATATGGATACAAGCATACTTATGTATGTACTACAAGCACTTTATGCCCAGAAGCACCCGTAAATTCTTCATCAATTTTATTGCACCAGTCAAAAATTCAAAATTTTCACCTACGTTTTAGACCAAGCAATAGAAATACCCACAGATCTAAGCACGAAATTAGCTAAAAATATCAATCTAAGCAACCGTAAAACATAGATCTACTCCAAGCTTTCACATTATAAACCCAAAGCCTCAACCCTAATATAAACACAAATTAAGCTTACGCGACACGCAGACAAGATCTAGAGTAAGCAGACAGAACAGACGGCGCTCCACAAGAATAAATGCGGACCGTTAGATCTATGTGTTCGACCCACCTGGTGAGATAGCTTAGGATAAGACTAGAACATTATTCAAACTTAAAATAAATAAAAATCAAGAAAAATAGAAATGATTATTCGAGAAGATGAAGCGTACGGTGATGGGGGAGCCGGTGTTAAGCACGCGCTGACCACGAACAAGGCCTTCAGTACCATCCATAGCAATACACCTCACAACACTCTCACCCAAATGCTGAGCCACTTCAAGCACAAGCCTGATCTGATTATCCAAAACCTCAAGCGCAGTCAAGATCGGAGGCAAACCCTCATCGAACCTGACGTCAACGACGGCACCGATGACCTGGCACACCTTCCCAATAGCTCCTTTACCAGTGAACTCATCAATGACCTTTCCAGAAGTCGACTGCTTTGGTGGGGCTGGAGTGGAGGATGTGGTGGTGGCGGCGGCGGAGGAGGTAGCGTATTGGACGGCGCGGTGGAGGAAATGGCCGGCGGGGGATGGGGTGTGGGGCCCACTACGGGGTTTGGGTGTGGAGAGGAGGGATCGGGTGTGGGTGGTGCGTGTAGAGGTGGAGCGGAGGAGTGAGGCTATGAGCCTCCGTGACGCCATGGGAGAGAGAGAGAGAGAGATGCGTTTGAGTCTGCGGAGAGAGAAATGAGAAATGAGAAAAAATGAGTTGTTTAGGGTTTATGTGGATGGTCTATATCTAAAGCTGGTGCTCACTAGTCATTACTCTCTTGGGCGTTTCTTTTTCAATTTTCACTATCACGTCACGAAGCAAAATCACATTAAAGGCTCCGTTTGTTTGCGAAAAATATTTTTTAAATTTTTTAATGTTTAATAATATTGAAAAATTAATTAATTAAAAAATATTTTTCAATTAATATTTACGATTACTTTTGTTTAATTTTTTAATATTTAGTCAATTAGAAAATATTTTTTGATCAAAAATTATGATTAATACAAAATTTAAAAAATTATTTTTATGTCATTTGGGAGAAAAAAATATCTTACAGAACTCATTATATATCTAAATACTAAAAAATATTTTTTAATATTCTATTTTACAAAAAATATTTTTTCTCCACAAGTTATTTTACGGCAAATAAAAAGAGTTCAGGAAAATATTTTGCACAAACATGTTATTTTATGACAAACAAACGGAGCCTAAATACATTTAAAAGTTTAAAAGATAAATATCGTAATATAACAAAATATTGTTCAACGAATAATTTAAAATTGGTATATCAGTGTGACGCAATATCAGCTCAAAATTCATTGAAAGTCGAATAATATCTATACCAAGAGACATGAAATCTATCTTTTAGGTATACGATAATTCTTTTACTAAAGCGTTAATTTAATTATTAAAATATCACCCGACTCTATCAAAGATCCCAGTATTTTTTGTCTAAATTGCATGATAAAATTCAAACTTAATACTTTTTTCGTACAAAATAGAAGCACTCTGGGTTTCTTTCTTCCCACCCCCCCCCCCCCCCCCCCCCCCAAGAAAAACGAGAAAGGTATATTCTTATGCTAAGGAGTAGATCTCGAACGACGTCGTTGAAGAGGAACGACGTATTGCTTCTATAAAGAGATTACAACTGGCGATTTTAGGCACCCTCTTTAATAACATTATGCGCTACTTAAATTTATGCTCATGTTGTTGTCGTAAAAGGAAAGGAGAAAAAGAGAGAGGAAGAGATTGTGAAGAAAAAAATACAGTAAAAAATTAATAATCGATAAATTAATAATTTTTTTTTAATTAATAAAAATATTTGATCCCAATTTGGAATCAGTGTAAAAAGTTGATAAATTCGATAAAATTATAAAATAATACATTTTTTAAAAAAATTGTATTTTATTGACTCAAATATTTTATAAATTAATAATTAGTTAAAAAATATATAATAAATTGACTATGAGGTTTTCTTAAAATATGAAACAATAGTAGCTTGTCTTTTATTAAACTTTAAATCTAGTTGAATTTTATATTTTATTATTTAAAGAAAAAAAATTAAAATAATCCTATAAGAATTAGGATATAAGATAAGAGAAATTAGTTTTCATCCTAATCCTACAAGCAGTTGGATACGATATTAGATAAATTTTTTTATAATCCTACTAAATTAAATTATATTTTCTATTTTCATTACTTATCTTTTCAAATTGGACCGAAAAAATATAAGTCACTTTTCAAAAAAAAACATCATAATCATAATATGTTTACTATAAAGTCAAAAAAATTAAAAATATCTCTATTAATTAATAATTATTAACTTATCGATAAATTAATATCTCGATAAATTAATAAAATTTAGTGGTTCTAACGCTATTAATTTAAAGAGACTCTACTATACATATAATCTCTTTAAATTATTATTTAATAAATTAATAATTTTTTTAATAATAAAAATATTTGGTCCGACTTCAGATCGATGTAAAAAAATTAATAATTTCAATAAAATTATAAGATAATATATTTAAAATATGATCTAAATATTTTATAAATTAATAATTAACTAAATAGTACATAATAAATTAACTATAAAATTTTCTCAAAAGATGAATCAAGAGTAAACTTGTCTTTTATTGAATTTCAAATTTAGTTGAATCTCATCTTTAAGTGTGTATAATGTGCCACTCATCTTTAAGTGTGTATAATGTGCCTAAAAAAATCTAATTCTACTAAATTTGGTTCTTATCTTATATTCTTATTAAATTTTTCTATTTGTCTTTTTAAATTGACTTGGAAAAATATGAATAGTTTTTCAAAAAAAATATCATAAATATAATATGTTGACGGTTAAGCCAAAAAATAAAGTATCTTGGTAAATTAATAATTATTAATTTATGAATAAATTAATATATTACTAAATTAATAGAATTTAGAGGTCCCAACACTATTAATTTAAAGAAGTTGTACTGTAATTAAAAACTTTTTTGTGTGAATAGTAAAAACAAGGAAAAAGAAAAGAATAGCTAAAAAATAATTAGGAATGATAGCATGTAGGATTTAAATATAAATTTAATGGATATCTAACCCAAATTGTAATTCCAAAGGCCATGCCGGTAGGCAGAAGGATATCCTTTAGAATTTGTTTTTTCACTGGGTTATCGATAAATAATTGGATCAGGTCCAATATTAGATTTTGAAAAATCTTAAATATAAAACTCGATTATTAATTTATTATAAAAATTAATAAACATATATTGATACATTTATAATGTAATACCTAAATTTTCAAAAAATAACAGTAGTTTCATAGCGATGGCTAATACGTAAAATTATAGCAACACGCTGCTTTTCATTTCATAAAATTTTACCTAAAATGATTTTTAATAGCAATGGCCTAATATCTAAAACTAAAAACACTTTTTTATTAGTGATGGCCCAAAAACTTTTGTAGAATATGTAGTTGCTCTTAATTTTATTAGAAATGAAGACTTGATTACGGAAAAGAATCTGAATATGCGGTGTGCATTTATATTTTATTACTTAACTGTGTATTAATTTAACTTTTTTTTTAGTTTTTGCAGGTGTTTTTAACATTTACATTGCATTTTTCTAATGTAGATGCGAATTTAATTCAACTTTTCATTAAGCTATTTATAGCCCATATTTCCATTTACATTTATTTTTTTCTTTATTTTAGAATTCAGGTTGGGATACATGCGAGTTTTTCTAATTGTCATTAGGTTTGGATTTGATAAACACATTTAGGCTCCCTTTGTTTGCTCAATATTTTCCAGTAAAAAATAGTGGCTACTTTTGCTCAACTATAAAATATTTAGTAATACCAAAAAATTGGTCAACTATAAAATATTTTCCAGTAAAAAATAGTGGCTACTTTTGTTCAATTTTCCGTTATTTGGTAACATCGTAAAATTAATCAACTGAAAAATATTTTTCAATCAAATATTACGGTTAGTACAAAAGTTTGAAAAAATATTTTCATATCCTTTGGGAGAAGAAAATATTTTTTCGGAACTCACCTACCCCCATCCCCACAGTTAACATATATATTATGTGTATATTTTTAAAAAAAATCTAATACCATAAAATATTTTTTACTGTACATTCAAATACTATAAAATATTTTTTAATATTTTATTTTTTATAAAAATATTTTCTTTCATCAAGTTATTTTATGACAAACAAACAGAGTCTAAAAAAATATTTTATTTTCTAAATAAAATATTTTTAGAAGAAAATATTTTATATAAGTATGTTATTTTACTACAAACAAAAGGAGCCTAATCCCATCTGGTTCTAGGTTTAGGTTGGGTGAAGAATAAGCCAATAGAGTTTATTTTTTATTTTCAATCTTTTGCGGGTACCTGACAAAGAAAAAGAAGAAGAAGAAAGATTTAGTATCCATGGCTTAGAAAGAAGATAACTAAAAAAAAAACAAAAGAGAGATTAGCCTTATGTGGAGGAAAAGATGAGTCTATTAAGGCTGGCTCCAACAGTCTTTTTAAAATGGGTTTTTAATCATTTTAAGGAGGTAAATGTTCAAATTATGCTTCACCAGCCTCACTATGAGAAACTCTCTAAAATTGGGAGCCCTTTTTTTTTTTGCTTGGCTCTTTATGTGTAGAGAGCCAAAAGTGACTCTCTATATCTGTAAAATTTGAACAATCATTTTTTATAATTGCGAATCAAATTAATTTTATTTCTAACTTATTATAATCTTTATGGAATTTTAAATTTTAATGACAACTTTCTAGTCAAACTGATATCGACTTTTTTGATTGAGACAAAAATAAAATAAAAATAAAAATATTAATTGAAAATATAATAAGATAATAAAAATTAAAATAAAATGTCATCATTAACAAATAAAAAATAAAAAATAAAAAAATTAAATAGTGTGTATAATTAAAATAGAAATATATTAGATTAAAATAAAATAGAGAGCCTATAAAATAGAGAGCTTATAAAATACAAATATTTTAGTTTTTTTACTCTAATATATCCCTAAAAAGTTTTTTGAATGAAAATGAAAAAAAATAATATGGACAATGAAAAGAAAATTTTATTTATTATAAATTATAATAGAAAATAATTATTAATAATTAAAATAGTATATCATCATTAAAAATAAAAAAATGTAAATAAAAAAATTAAAATGATATTTTGATCTAAAATAGAGATATATTAGAGTAAAAAAAAAATAGAGAGTCCCTAAAATAAGAAAACTGTTGGAGTGAAACTGAAATAAGGAGTCCCTGAAATAAGGATAGATGAAAAGTAGGAAGACTGTTGAAGTAAAATTAGAATAAGAAACCCTTAAAATTAAAGAGGCAAGCCTCGAGAAAAAAAAAAAAGAGGATGTCGGAGTTAGTCTAAAGAAGATAGGGGACGCTATTATTAGGAGGCAGGCTGTGGTTAAGTTTTTTTTTTTTTTTTTCTTGAAGCGAGACCGGAAGTAAGAAATTAAGTAGGAAAAGAGAATACGGATTTAACATCCATTTTGAATGGGAGAACAAAGGAGAGAGAAAGAGAGAACATAGTTGTATACGGAAGAAAAGAGATGGCTAGGCTAAAAGGATAAGAGGAGATGCAGTTTATGGGGAAGAAGAATAAGTGGCTAGCGTTTATTTTGGGGAAGGAATGAAAGTGAGAAATTAAGTAGGAAGGGTGAAGACGGATTTTTTTTTTTGTCGGAAGATAGATTTATCACAATTACAAAACTATATAAGAAGTTCAATTGAAATTAGATGTCAAGGCAGTTGATAGTACATGCAAAGCCAACAAAATATATGTTAAAATGGGGTTGAAACACCAACTACGGGAGAAGAAATCTATCCTAATTGCTAAAGTTACTCAGGCTATCACATGGGTAGCTCGTGTAAACAGGAGCCGGAATGACCAGACGAAAATGATAAGCACGACATATTATGAAGAACAAACGAAATGCTCTGAGCACAATTCAAGAAACCCCAAACCCAAACTAACTGCTAGAAATATGATACAGAAAAGAACCGAAGATCAAAAGATGGAAAGAAGAGGAAGAGCGTTGAAGGAAAAAAGTGAAAGCTACGAAAAAGGAAAAGAGGAGGCAGTGGACTTGAGAGAAAATTTTGAGCTACCTGCTTATGCCACAGCGAGAAGATGGTTCTGACATCTATTATGAATGAGAGAACATTCTCGCTTTGTGTATAAGAAGTCTCAAGATTGATTTTTAGCAGATGTATCATTTTTTGTATGTAATGTAATATTAGTTTAGTTTTCCCTTTAAATCAAAAAATAAAAAATAATGAAGAAGAATAAGGAAGTTGTGCAGGAAGGAGAAGAGGCGACTAGGGAAAGAGAGACGTCGGGTAAAGATGAAGGAGACAACTAGGGTTTTCTCTTGCATAGGGATGGGTGTGAATAATTTGGACGTAAAGTCTTTAATTGTTTGATACCATGAAAGGTTTTGTATTATAGTATATATTGAAAACAATAGGAGCCAACATCAATGATGCATTTAGAAAATATAAAAATATAATGTCTACATAATAAAATATCAGTTGTTTGTTGTGAAACAGAATAGGAAAACCTATTTGTAGCTTTCATAACTTCATGACTATGAAGAAAGAACTAAATTAATTAAGAATCTAGTATAATAAGAAAACTTGAAATCTAGTTAATGGCAACTTCCTGAGCTTGTGAGATAAAAAAAAATGATTATTACATCAATTTTCTATAGAAACTAATTTGTTCCCTAATCCACATCCGTTATCAATATCTTTATCATCAATGGACACAAAATAGTTAGGTTTTATCCTATAAATTATTTCTCCAACTACAAGTTGTTTATTGAATCTCTTGATTAGGGATTGGTCTCACAATAGTTTGTATTACACCGATACTTATAAATATAATTTTAGGTTATTTTTTATTACGCTAAATTTATTTCTACCAAAGAGTTGGAATATAATTTGCCTAATAGAGGTCGCTATATCATCTTAATACCTTTCCGCAATTTGAAATGCTCAACTTGACATGGTTAAGTTTAGACATTTTATAATATCTGCATATCTCCTTCTATTCTCGGCTAACTTAACATTTTTAATTTTGATTTTGTTCGCATCCCCTCATCAAATATGATTTTATTTATT
This sequence comes from Ehretia macrophylla, assembly GCA_037974665.1. Taxonomy (NCBI): domain Eukaryota; kingdom Viridiplantae; phylum Streptophyta; class Magnoliopsida; order Boraginales; family Ehretiaceae; genus Ehretia; species Ehretia macrophylla. The sequence goes on from CM075783.1 coordinate 16,505,417, forward strand.
TTTAGGGATCTTTCAAGTGTGTCTAGCTGAGGTTTTGTATTAAACATGAGAATGTATTCTTCATCGTCTTTGTTAGTCCAAATAAGCCTATTATTTGTAAAATTTAAGATAATAATATATTTCTCAATAACTAGTTAATATTTCTTTCAAACAATATATCAAACACAAAGAAGACAATTGATATAAATATAAAAGAGAGTAGAGAAAAAATACTAGATTTTTAGGTAGTTCGCTACTCTACATCCACCACCTAAGTTTATCCCCTTATGATTTTCTACCAACTCCACTAAGATGCTTCTTCAAATATTGGTGAAACATAAACCAAATTAAAGCTCACTCTTGAGTCCACAAGAGCAATACAATAGTTTCTTTTAATATAGGTGAAACTCGACCTACTATCTTTTTTCCTTTGAATCCATAAAGGATCAATAACACTCTTCTCTCTTCTATGATTATCAGAATCTAAGAACTAGAGTGGATTACAAGCAATAATATGTGTATATGAAAGATATAAAACTTTAACTCCTTTATGAGTTGGATAATATAAATGAAATCCAAATTGTAACTCAAGAATTTATAAGTGATAGCTCAATAAATACAACTTTAATGAAGAATTAATACTTTGAAAGTGTTACAACAATTGCTTGTATGTAGAAGAGGTGAAATGTTATAATGATGTGTTTAAAAATATATAGAAAAAGAGTATACTGGTTAGTTAACAGCTAGTTTTTCAAACTATCGTTTGAAGGAGCTAGATGAGTGCCTTGGCCTGCCAACTCATTTGAGACTCTTTGTTAGAGTTAGATGAGTACCTCATTCGGTTCTATCTAACTTAGCCGGATGAGCATGTCGATTGAGGGCCTCAACCAACTTATGCTCATCCAAGCGTATATATATAGCCCGACAAGTTTTAAAGCCAAAACGATTTCTCTAAATACATTTGCAATGAGTTCAAAACTTTAAAAACTCATTAAATTATTTTCAAAAGAGGGATAATAAAGCTCAAAGAAGTTTAAAGATGTTGAAAATAATTTTACCAAAATTTATGAGCTTTTTCATTGCATTTCTGAGGCGTATGACATATAAAGGTTGTTACCCCCTTATGATGCCATGTTTCTATCCTTATGATTTCTTCTTCAAGTTAATCTTCATTCTTCATTAGTGAGATTTTCACCGATCATAGCACTTCAACTTTGCTTTGCGTTTATAAGCACGTGCTAGTCATTTCTTTATACTTGACCATCACTTGAGCTCTTTATCATTCTTGTCTAATCTTAAATAAAAGTAACTCATAGAGGGCATGATTAGTCAATAGATAAGTGATCAATTAAGATTTAATTATCATCAATATACATGATTAAGACTTTTAGACTAACAATCTTCTTATTCTCCAAAGTTGTTCGATGTCAGAAAAGATTTCATCTTCTTTTTCTATCTCTTCCATAAATTTCTAACTCATTTTATTCTAGAAATTTAACAACCTTAAAAAATATTTTAGGACAACTGGAGTTTGCCTATTTTCATTACAAAGACAGTGTTAAAAAAAGGATTGCAACAATCGAATGTACAGTTTCTCTATATTTGATTTTTAGAGATTCTATTTTTTCTAGCATATTTATTTATTTGAAACAAGTTCATCTTTCTTTCTTTACCACTTTTTTGCATCTAATTTTTTTTTTTTTTTTGGGTAAGGATTGCTTGTTTAACAACCTATTTCCTAATTCTTATTCATTAACTTATCACATATTTTTCCTTTTGTTGTTTTAGCTAAGGATTTGGATCCTCTCCAAATTAGAAAAAGTTGAAGAATCTTTCAATTACTCTTTAGTAGAGTGACAACCCATATTTTATTTTTATTTTTTGTCATAAAGTTGCATTGGATTACTAAAATTTGGAAACTACATCATTAGCCTATCCCAATAGACTCAAGGTCTCCTATAAGCATATTACACAATTCATGTGATTGATTAGTGAAACCATGTTCTCTAATTTTTACTTGAAATTTTTTTTTTCCAACCAATCTGTTAGTTTAATCCTCTGACAGTAGATCCAAGCAAACTAAATGCCTTAAAACTCAGGAATCAAAGATCTAATATCATTCACTACTAAATTAACTATCTAATCCAAAGTATTTCATGTGGTTTTGATAACATTGACAATAACATTCGCATTTGTTTCTATGATATTGTTCTGGTTATTAATCTTACTTGCCAAGGGACAAGCTAGCATTACGAACTACAATTGCCTCAGGTTGTTTTCATGGTTTTTACATAGTAGCAGCTGAAGCTTTATGAAAGAATCATTGAAGTATTAGACGGGAGAAGCTTGCCAAAGAGCTTGAGCCAAGGAGTAGAGAAGTAGAAGGTGCTCACTGTTTCCACTTGCAATCCATAGATTTTGCAGACAATGTCCCTTCCACAAAAATATTACATATGGTAATTAATAAGAAATTTGGAGGCAGGGAAGGGGGCTGTCTACGCCGCTAAACCATAAACCCTAAACCCTAAGACCTTTCAAAGGAAATTAAGGCTCTATTTGTTTGTCGTAAAATAACTTGTTTGTGGAAAATATTTTTTGTAGAAAATATTTTCTTAGAAAATAAAATATTTTACATGGTTCCGTTTGTTTGCTGTAAAATAACTTGTTAGGGGAAAATATTTTCTAGAAAATAGAATACTGAAATTTTTTTTCTGGTGTTTGGATGTACAGTGAGTTTCGTAAAATATTTTATTCTCTCAAAATAAATAAAAATATTTTATAGAATTTTGTACTAACCGCGATTTTTTACCGAAAAATATTTTATAGTTGACCAATTATTCAGTGTTACCAAATACCGTAAAATTAAGCAAAAATAGTCTCAATTATTGACTGTAAAATATTTTTTAGTTAACTAATTTTTCAGTGTTACCAAACACTAGAAAATCCAAAAAATATTTTCTGGAAAAATATTTTTCAACAAATAAACGGAGCACGTTCATTTACCAAATTCTCTTCCAAAGATGGTTGGAGATTTCAGTTAACGAGATGGTAGTATTTCTAAGTGCTAAGAATGAAAATAAACTTGATTTTCGACTCCTTATTGAACAAGGAACTCAAGGCTATAGAGATATCTCGCTTTTACTTTAAATAAAAGGATAGATGTCCCTCTGAGCCCAGAATTCCAGACCCGCAGACGAGATTGGTGTTGTAAGGCATAAAAAATAATTACTTTGACTTTCTATTCTACTGGCTCAAAATGGTTAACCCAAGTTATTCCTTATACCCATAACATCTACTTATAAACCACACAATCACACTATCTTCCACCGATGAGGGATATCACAATAGATTTGTGTCACCTCAATACTACTCAATGTAATACGAAAACAACGCAACTTTTGCATCTTTCCATAAAAATAAAAAATAAAAATCATTTAAAAATTATGTATTGCTACTACTTCTCTTGTTTTTGTTATTTTGGTTTTTTAACCAAAATAGATAGACGAATCAAAAAATAATGCTCCAAGAGTCTCTCCATAAAATACGCCATACTTTTTTTTTATTTTTTTGGTCGAAAATAATACTTATATTGCAATAATCAAGAGAATTACAAAGGTTTTACCCTACACCGGTTGGGTGGATGTCTGAGTACAACAAATTGAAAATTTGGTTGGGGACATTTGTAAACCAATCCAAAGGCAACCTATATCTAATACAACATTTTGTGACCCAATCGGTCACCTTGTTAGCGGATCTACTAATGCACAATAATCTAAAGACTGGGCTATCAGCAACAATCTTTCGGATGTCCTCCAATACTGATATTGCCTTCCAATGAGCAAGCTTCGGAGAATTGATTGCTTTGAGAACCACTTCAGCATGACTTTCAATAGTGACGATAGGAAGGGAAGACTGAGAGACGAAGAGATAGGCATTGCGGTAGGCAACAACTTTTGCTTCGAATGCAAACTCACACCACAGGAAAATAGCTTGATCGTGGATTAAATTTCCATGCCAGTCCTGACAGGTGAAAGCACAACTCGCTTTGCTTGAATTTGGGAGGAATGATGCATCAACATTGATCTTGAAGAAGTTCGTTGGGGGCGAAGCCCAAGCAATTGGGGTGACGGTTCCGCTTTGAATCCGGCTGGTACTTGAGCTTCTAGGTTGATTAGGGGATCTTTTTTCCACCAGAAGTCAGCAGGTAATGCTTCAAGCTTTTTGCATAAGGATTTTGGGAAGAGGATGGAGGACATAACATACGAGGGAACCGCTTGAAAAACTGCTTTAAGAAGGACATTTTTCCCTCTTTCCGACAGTAGAAGGTTCTTCTACCCATCCAATTTGGAAACATACTTTTCGTGGACTCATTTCAATGCTGAGGTTTTTGACTTTTCCCATTCTGCTGGTAGCCCAATATAGGTTTCAATCTTGTTTGAGCGTTGAATCATGAGGAGCTCAGCAATTCCCTTTTTTAATCCTTCAGGAGTGTTCTAACTGAAAACGATTGAGGACTTGTTGAGGTTCAGACATTGTCCTGAAACAAAACAATACCTATATAGGATCTCCTTAACAATCAATGCTTCATGGTAATTATCTTCAAAGAAGAAGATTGAGTCATCAGCAAACATGAGGAAAGTCAGTAGGGGACAGTTCCTAGTAATTTTGTATCCCTTTAGGAGTCCATTACTAAGGTAATTGTCGAACAAAGAAGAGAGTGCTTGAGTTGTGATGGCGAAGAGGTAGGGAGACAGGGGATCTCCTTACCTAATGCATCTTGAAGGGGTGAAAGCCTCAAGTGGCGAGCCATTGACGAGAACAGAGAATGAGACTGATGAAACACATTCTATGATCCATTTAATCCACAAGGGGTGAAAGCCATGCTTAGTGAGAATGCCTTCCAAGAAATCCCATTCAATCCTGTCATAGGCTTTGCTCATGTCGACCTTAAAGATGACATTACCTTTTTTGGATTTCTTCTATTTATGAAACCAATAAGATGTCTCCTGGGCAATAAAAGTGTTATCTTGGATAGATCTGCCATGGACAAATGCGGATTGTGTGGGGGCAACAATTTTGTTCATCAGAGGCTGGAGTCGATTGACCATCACTTTAGCCAGAATTTTGTAAGCAAAGTTGCAACAGTTGATTGGGCAAAATTTTGACACTTTTTGGGGGTGTTTAACTTTTGGAATCAGGGCGATGGAAGTTTGGTTAATGGCTTTGAGATGAGATTCTCCCCTTTGGAATGCTTGGAATGCCTGGACGATGTCTTCAACAATGACAGGCCAGAAGGGATGAAACAGAAGGCCATTGAACCTATCCAGCCCAGGGGCCTTGGTCGCATTCAGATCTTTTGTAGTAGTCCAAATTTCTTCACGAGAGAAAGGTTTCTTAAGGAGATTGTTGTCCTCATTCGTAACAACCGGGTTGATTTAGTCAAGAATCGGTTGTAGATTCCTTTGACCAACAGATTCAAAAGCCCTGAGAAGTAAGAGTTGACTTCACTCCGAATAGTCTTTTGGTTTTCAGTCCATGATCCATTGCCCAATCGAACTCTGAGGATCTTGTTCTGGGTGCGACTCAATTTAGTGGTTAAGTGAAAAAACTTAGTGTTTTTATCACTTGATTTGAGCCATTTAAGGCGTGATCTAGCAGCCCAGTACTGCTCCTCTCGCTTCTAGAGGTTGTCGATCTCTAGGGTGATTCTTTGAAGTTGAAGTCCGCCATGGGTCCCTTTGTCAAATTCTCCAGCTTTGTTTTGAGTAAAGGAATTTGCTTTTTATTGTTGTCGAACACTCGCTTATTCCATTCTTTGAGTTTATCTTTGCAAATCCAAAGCTTTTTGCGAATTCTCCTTATTTTTCCACCATTATCTGGGCTATTCCAAGAGTTGGTGATTATTTGCTCGCATTATGGGTTGTCGAGCCAATAGGACTCGAAGTGAAATCTTTAGGGTCCAAGTAAGGAAGAGATTTGATCAAGAGAGAGAATCAGGGGTGAGTTGGTAATTTCACTTTTCTTCATTTGCTTGTTGCTTGTGGCGAGCCAAATAGGCTTTATATATCGTCTTTTTGGTCAAACTCTTTGAGTAAAGCACATGCGGCTATTGTTTATGTTTATTTTGAACTTTTGTTTTAATTATAGTGAGTTATTCTAAAAAGAAATGGTTATTGAGAACTTTTGTTCTAGTTTTGTTTTAGTGAGCTATTCCAAAATAATAATTATTATATTGATATTATAATTTTTATTAGAACATAGTCGATAATAATAAAAAATAAAAGATAAAAAAAGACGATTAAGAAATGAGTTTAGATAAAATATAAAAAGTTATTAGAGTGAAATTAAATAGAGAGTCTTTAAAATAGAAAATACGGTTGATATGAAATTGAAATAGAGAGTGGTGTTTAGGAATGACAACGGGTCGGATACTCGCTAAAATTTATAAAATCAAACTTGAACCCGTTTAAATTATATTTTACCAAACCCGATCCGTCGGGTTTAAATTTTTCTTACCAAACTCAAACCCGTTAAGTATTCAAAAACCTAATGATACCCGATCCAACTTGTTAATGAATAGAAAAAAAAAAATTAAGAAAAACTTAAAAAGATTTTAAAGAAATAAAAAAAGTACTAAAATAATGACAAATTTCAATTGATTAAAAAACGTAAATTAAATTTATTGTCTATTATCAAACTTAAACTTAATAGAAACATTCAACAAAATCTTTATGCTGAGAAGTTATTGTCCTTCCATAATAATATAAAATAACCTGAAGAAAAAAGAACATAAAGTACTTGTCATAATTATAAATTATCATTCTCATTTGAATTATTCAGTAATTGAGTTGTTGTATTAGTTGAATTAGATAAAAAAAAATAGGCAAACATAAATAATCAGAGTTGGACTATAGCCCACAGTTATTAATCTTAGACTAATATTAAAAATTTATTTTTTCTTAAGTAATATACTATTTGTATATGTATATAAATATATAAATAATTTTATTAATTTATTTTTACTAAATTACTATTCGGGTTCTCGGGTTTTTTTAAATTGTTATTACCAAATCTTGTCGGACTACTCATCGGTAATCACTTGTGAAAATCAAACCTATCAGATACTTCATTGGTTTTGTAAACAAATTTATAATTGGGTTGGTACTCGTCGAATTCGAATTTAAACCCTACCCATTATTATATCTAATGATGTTGAAATAAAATAGAAAGACTATTGGAATTGTACTTATTCTACTTCTTTTTTTTACTTCTTGTCTATTTTTCTAAAAGTCAGTAATTACAATAGATGCCTGCACTGCTCTGGTCATGAGGCAACGTAGAATAACTTGTGTATATATGTTATCTACTTGAGGAAGCCTATGCAACTTTAATTTAATGGATTAAAATGATCTTATTCACTTATCAAGTCTATGCATATAGTTTATCTTACTCGACAATTTTCTTCTTTTTCCTTTTCCTTTTTTTTTTCCATTGTGTTTTTGGAGGGAAGCTTTTTTATTTGAATATATCATTTTCTAATATTTTTATAAGAATGTGTAAAATTACATTTTTTTTTTTTGCTAAACGCAAGAATTCTATTAAAGATAAAAAATATGCATAGTATTTGGTTCCCCAAGGGAATAGTCTATCTAAAGTTATTTTTATCAAGGTTCCAAACTTTACAGATAGCTTGATCAAGGAGCTTTTTCCTAACTTTTTTAAAAGAGTAGAGTTTGATCTTTATATCAACAATAATATTATAAAAAATCTAGTCTTCAGTTAATACTTTATTCCTGTATCAAAAATTACATCCTTTTGTTGTTACATTTGAGTAGGTATTAAGGTGACACATATTTAGTCCTTTATTAAAAGTGAATGTGATCTGTCATTCTTTAAAAGATAATTTGAGATTCTTTCAATTACCCATAATTAAAAAGGATCCAAATACGTTTGTAAATTATTATTTTACTGTCTTTTAATCTTTTAAGAATATGGACATCTTCATTCAACAATAAATAAGTTGCAAGTAGAATACTCATCATTGCTCTCTAAAGAAAAACAGTTACGCCATTCTTTCAATATATATATATATATATATATATATATATATATATATATTTTTTTTTTTTTTTTTTTTTTTTTACTTCAAGAATCCTTGCTAACATTGACTTAAGTTCTTGACATCAAATTACAAAAACGAGAAATTCAATTTGTTCTAACAACCACCTCATTCTTTCAATTTTTTCTTATAAATAAGTTGTAAGTAGGTACGTATTGTACGATGACCTACTCTTAGTGGTGGAATCAGGGACAGAGCCAGGCACCGAGGGTCAGTGTAGGCACTCGGTGGCTGGCTTTGCCTCTAAAAGACGACAGACATCACTTTTAATGAATTTGAATAATTTTTGTAAGTTAAATTGTTATTTTCAATTGTTTGTAAACATGATCTCATTAGTTTCGTCTCCTCCCCCACTCCAGTGATGCCTCTTGTAGTCGTGAGACATACTTGTATTTTATAAGATAATATAACAAAAATTGACATGGGATATATATATATATATATAAAGTGTTTTATAAGTAATTATTGTAAAATCAAATAATTATTTGGATTAATAATTGTGGACATTCGAGATAATTATTTTTAAACCTATAATACTTGTCTTATTTGGCAATTTAGTATTATGAACTTGATGTATGACAAACATATACTGGTACTGAGTGACAGTGTATTTGTTGCGTGAAACATGATATGCGTTCATAAATTAGTGTTATACTTTTAAAATGGTGAGACATTATATTAATGTTGTTTAATTTAGTGTTACAATTTTAAGTAATAATTCGAGTTAATCATTTTAGACTCATCGTTATCGTTCTAATTAATAAATTTGAATTAACTTTTTTTTGTTAAAGAATTAACCATTTTGATGTGAAGCATTAGCATATACACAACATGGCACTAGTCCAACAAAAAAAATACAACACTACATTACACTCAGCTCACTGATTAGTAATCAATGCATTAAATGGACCTGCAAGTTTGCATAATTATTTAACCAAAATATAAAAAATCCATAATTTCAAACAAATCTGAAAAAAATACCTACAATACACCTCACTTACCAGCTATTGTCTCAACATGAGATGCAATGAGCTTCAGTGAGTCACCAATCTTATTTCCTTTGTTTTCCTTCCCACCCCCACCAAAATACTTCGAAAGAAATGAAGAACTGCAAGCAGTATAAAAGGCTGAATGGCTTCCCATAAGTTGAACAACATGACCGTGTTTTCAAACTTCAAAACGCAGTCGACGGCTTCTATACATGTCCAACTAACCAAGATTATTTTTTTAGTTGTTATTTTCATTGCTTGTCATCCGATGACCATACTCTGTCTGGTAGCTTTCAATGCTTTGGAAATTAATGGCCATTTCTCGGGGGGGTTGGGACCTAGGTTATTTATGTCACGTGATAGGCCTGTTAGGCTGATATAATTTTGGGCCTACTAGATAAGTCACTTAAAATGACTCATTAGATCCCATATTTCATCCTGCAATAGAAACTTAATACTCAAACAATCATCTAATTTCCCTACTTTCAAACAATAGGCATGAGCTTTCAAAAATTTCAACCAGCTATTTAGTTCAATGACTACACTAAGGGCATCAGATCGGACCACTATGTGGTCTGATTTGTTCTCCTTCAAAGCCATTTTCAATGCAAAATGGATGCCACAATTCAACAATTTGTGGATTGGTATGGAACCTAGCTAAACCAACTACTTGAAACAGCACCATGCCATCAGAATAGCGGGCAACACAACTAACAACATATTTTGGATGATCCCCATGTTGAATTTGGCTAGCATCAACATTTATAACTAATGATGCATCCAATGTAGGAGTCCAGCTGCGGATTAACCTTGGAATGTACTTCAACTTTGGCTTTATTTTATGAGAAAATGAAATTTGGAATCGCGCAAATTCTGTGCTAAGCACCCAAGTTTATTAGAAGAATGATCTTGTTCATGAAAATGTGGACGCATTCAACAAAATGGCCGCATCTTTGGAGGAAATAGTTGTGGAGGTGATGAATCAAAATGGTGAGTTATTTTTTATTTTGTTTTTTATTTTTTTTATTTTTAGTTTATTATTATTTTATTATTTTATTTTATATTATGTGTATTAGATAACGTTATCTCGTCTCCATGGTTAAAATGCTCTTGCAAAGGTTGGAAAAGACAGAACCAACCCGTTTACCTGGGTCAGATTTAAAATAGCCCCTCATTTGACACGTGTTCGGCCAATATGTCTAATAATTCTCTAATTTAAAAGAGATTTTTGGAGAATCTGAGAGACTTGAAAGTTGTTGGCAAGCAAGAGTGTTTGTTGCATTAGTTTCTTCTTTTTTTCTTTTTACTAATTTATAGATACATGAATGATCTATCTTTTATAGATGTAAATCATGAACCATATGGACGAAATTGATTCATTGAAGTATAACTTCTTTTTAATAGTTAAAAAAATTTCTAGTTACTATTTGTCTAAGACTTTACAAATTCAATTACTAAACATAACTTAAAATATTCCATAATAACCTATATATATATATATATATATATATATATATTTAATTGAAAAAACTATAATAATATTAATTGTTATTTAAAAATAGTATAATGTTGTTTAGGGTGAAGATATGAGATAAGTTCGATTTGGTAGAAATTTTTCAACGAAGAATACTTTTCTCATTACTCTATTTCTATTTGTAAAAAGTTATATTACGTGATAAAAAGCATGTTATTACATAATTACAAATAAAAAAAAGGTGAACTTGAAATCATTCTATCAAGACATTAATCACAATGGTTCAGAGTGAGGAATTTAAATTATTAGGGACGCAAATCCATAACCCATTTTAGTTGTTTTCATCATTGGTGTTATTAACTAAGTTCGTCATACATTTATACATCATTTTGATGAATAGCAACTACACGTTAAGTATGAGTCCTTCAAGAACACTTCTTATTCTTAATCTTTTTTAATACGTTTATAACCTATGAGTTTCAAATCTTAACTTACTCTTCTTGTATCCAAAAAAAATTTAAAAATTTGTGAATTTCAAATATAATTTTTTTTTGTTTCAAGTTTTGACATTCTTTCTTGGATCCCAATCTACTGTTAAGAATTATAGAATTTCATCCTAAAACTAATTGGTTTTAAGTGGAGTAACTCAAGATCTTATAAGGTAGTCTTGAAGTTTTTAAATTTTCAATGTGGGGTAAGTGTATATTTTAACATTCTCCTTCGCGTGTGACCTAATATGAGAGGGATTACACGTGAAAGATTGAACATATGTGGTGAATGAGTACACAAGGAAGGTTGAACACACGTGAGACATTTGTGGAAGATTAAATACAAGTGTGACCTGATTTTGAGATGGGTTACACATGGACACGCGTGGACGATGACACACGCAAAAGAAGATCGAACACAAGTGTGACATAATTTGAGAAGGGTCACACATGGATGAACATGCGTGGAAGATGACACATGCGAAAGATGAATAAGATTATAACATGTTAAGAATCATGAGATTTCATCCTAAATTGGTCATATGTGGAATAACCTAAGATCTTATAAGATGATTTTGAAATTTTTAATTTTTCGATGCAAGATAAATATATACTCTAACAAGCTACCAATCCAAAATTCTAACTCAAGCAAAATAAATTAACCACAATAATTTTTTGTATTTTATATCACGTATATGATCATCAGTGATATTTTATTCAAGGAAGAACTATACACGTTTACCATTAACCTAACCATGTAATGATCCTTGACAAATCTCTTCCCTTTTGGTTATGGATCTAGCAAGAAGTGCTTAAATTTTTTAGATCCATCGTTGATATGTGCCACTCATACCATCTTCTTCTCTGTGGTCGCGGTCTATTTGTTATACACTTGGCTTCTACACCTGCTTTCTTTTCCACCGTGTTTGGTGGTTTATTGGTAGTGATAAGATGGCTTTTGACGCCACTTGTTCAAGGGTCCCCTCTCTCTCGTGTTGGGTTTAGACCATTGGCTGTTTGGAACATCCGGGCCCAACTTCCAGTTGGGTTGGTATGGCTTGATAAGCATACTTTGATGTCGTTATTTTTCTTCTCTGCTCCGGCAACCGTTGCTTTTGCAGTTTCTTTTGCAAGATTGTTCGGAGCTTTGGTGTATGGGTTGGAGCTAGTGATACAAGGAATGATGGAACGGGTTCTAGCACTATTGTGCTTAAGGATTCTCTTATGTGTACTGACTGTATTATGTTTTTGGCCTTTGTCCTTTGCCGGCTTTAGGCTTACTGTTGTGTGTATGCTAGGGTTTTCAACCAGTGTTTCCTTTTGGGCCTTAGCCCATTTTGTTAATTTTCTGATTTATGTATGTTGGGTCTTAGGCCATTTTGTTAATTTTCTGATGTCTGCCTGTAGGGCCTTAGCCCATTCATTATGTTATTTTATTGTATTCTCTGTTCGATCACTTTTGGGTCAGGACTTATATGCAACTTGTCCTTTTAATGAATATCTTCTTTTCGACCAAAAAAAAAAAACATGTAAGGATCGGTGTTTCTTTTGCATAGTAAAATTTATTATATAATTTCCCCTTTTTTTCATGTATCACTTTTAAAAAATAACAGAGAAGTTTTAGTTATTACAAGTCATTAACTTAAAGAATTTATATTGCAACCCGAATTATATTTATCCATCTAGGGCACGCAAGACTTGGCTAATTATTTCAGTGGTTTCATATTATGATCAAGAATGTCAATTTTTTTTGGTACAATGAAAGCTGAATGTGTAGTTTAAACATAAAAACTTTCATTACAATAGATTACTATTTGACCATTACACCCGATTCATAGGTGTGAGAATGCCAAATTTCAATATGAAATGAATGTTACTTGAATTAGTAATTTTTACTAAGCCTCTATTTCTTATAGTTAGTGCCAAATCACTTATCAACTCAGAAAGAAAACAAAAGATGGTATTACTCCGGATCCTGACCGTCATGATGGTATTTTTTGGATTAACTGTTCTTGAGGAAATTACATGTTGCATTGGGCCATAGAGCTTATCAAACCTCAATTCCCTTATGCATATTGGCATGGTTCTATTTAGTTCAAAAAGCTGGGCCCTGGAGCTTATTAGACCTCAATTCCCTTATGCAGATTGGCATGGTTCTATTTAGTTCAAACAAGCTATCCCAAATCATTCATTATGTGCTTGGCGTAGCTGGAAAAATAGGCTCTCTACTAAAAGTCGACTCCTTGCTTGAGGGATGTCCATTGATCCTCTTTGCGTCTTCTGTCGAGCTGGGATAGAAGATATAGAACATTTGTTTGGCACATGTTCATTCTCGCGTAGGCTCTGGATCAAAGGATGGAAATTGTGCAAAGGGAACACTTCTGTTAACAATTGGCACAGAATTGAAGATTGGATTAACAGTATTGCTACATCACTCTTTTCAGGCCATCTCAATGAAGCTTTTCTTTGGAGCATGCACCTTCCACTTGTGAAAAGAAAGAAACAAGAGACTCTATAGTAATGAAGCATTATCCGAGGAAGATATTTTTGTGAATATTTAGTTTGATGTTAGAACAAAATTGTACAAGGCTAAGAAAGTCAAATATTTTCCTAAAAACTATGTAATTTGTAGAGTCTGGAACTTAGATGAACACAATTTTTAGTAGAACAAAACTAAACATATGTAATTTTTTTTGTGAGTAATACAACTGCTTGATTTTTTTTAAAAAAAAAAACAAAAAACAAAAGACAAACAAATTTCAACACTTCTAGCGATATGATGACCACATCACTTGTAGGACTTGATTTAATTGCAATCTTTCTAGAAAAAAAAGGTTGACTATATCTGTTTCTTTACCACTTATTTCTATTGCTTGTGTTTTGAAAATTTTCTAGAAGAGAATAGAGTCAATTGATAATTCGATTTTCTTATGAACTTATTCAATTCATTTTTATATCCTCAAAATCAACATATAATGGATAAATTCCATAAAGGTTGCAATTTGAAAATGGTCCAAGAAAATTGATACATAAAATAATATTATTTAAAATTGTTTAAATTCTCAAATACGACCACCTTAGGTGCAATTAGAATTAATTGTGTTGACAGTGAAGTTATGCATTTTTTCTTGATTTCTTTCCCTGTGTTGACAATGAAGTTATACATTTTTTCTTGACTCTGGATTTACATACTAATGTTCACATAGCATTATATAGAACCTTATTCTTTTAATTTTTTTGAATAAAGAATAACTGTAGCATTTTTTACTTTTACTTGTACTTTGACATGGAGTTGGGGATAAAATCAAAATAATAGTGGCAATTATGAGAAATTTCATCAAATTATTGAGATGTTGTATTAACGTCCCTTTTTAAATTCTCACCACTTTAGAAACAACACATGAATCTGTCGTTTAACATATATATGATCAGGGGCGGAGCCAGACATCGAGCGTCAATGTACGCACTCAGTGCCTGACTTTGCCTCTGGAAGACGACACACATCACTTTTAATGGATTTGAATAATTTTTGCAAGTTCAATTGTTATTTTCAATTGTTTGTAAACATTATCTCATTCAGTGGCAGAGCCATACTTTACATTGGGTGTGTCAATGCACATTTTAGTAATTTTACTTTTATATATTAATAAAAAAACAAAAACTTTATCCCTTCCCACCAAAAAGTTGACCATACATCAATACTGAAAAGCCAAAACGTTACCTCCAAATATTTGAGAGTTTCAGTCGAATTTATTGAAGAGGACGAAGATAAATTTGCCTGATTGTTACCATGCTTTGCGTCAGTGGTGGAGCCACACTTTACATTGGGTGTGCCAATGCACACTCGGAAATACCACTCACTAAGTGAGGGTATTTCAGTAATTTTACTTTTATATATTACAAAAAAAAACTCTATCCTTTCCCACCAAAAAGTTGACCAGACATCAATACTCAAAATTCAAAACATTACCTCCAAATATTTGAGAGATTCAGTCAAATTTATTTAAGAGGACGAAGATAAGTTTGCCTGATTGTTACCATGCTTTGCATTGTTAATTTTGTGAGATTTAGTAGCTTTTGTTGAAGCTTATGGCTGCGAACATGCTTTGCAATGCCATGCAATCAAGAGATTTTGTGACATCTATCGAAGAAGAAGATGAATATGTTTGGCGATTGTCACTGTGCTTCGCAATTTTATTTTAGTTTTTTCCATTCAAGAGATTTAGCGATATTTATAAGGGGTGGTGGAGATGGTGCTGTGGTGGTCATCTTGGAATGGGCTTTGAGTTTCTTTATGTGACTACTTGGCTGCCTGTTAATGGGAAATGATGAGATTATATCTATCGATCATTTAACCCAATTAAAAAAATGTCTAAAAAAATAACAACTACAAGATCAAGTATTTTTCAGTATGTGAAAATATAATAACTTATCAATAAATATTAAAGATATCATAAATAGATTGGTAATATCCGATTGTCATTATTTCTCCATTTGAAACTTCTCATATTAGGTTATGCTTTAAAATTATATATTACCACTCGAAAGATCGAGATAAAGTATTAAAATACTACTCAGCAAACGGACTTTGTCAATCTTGTCACGTCATAGAGGCTTCATTTGTGTTATAACGATATTAAATTAAGTATTCATTTAGTTATAGCATATTGTGATCTCTAATAAAAAAAAAGGTATAAAGTTAATATTTCTTTTTTTATAATTTATATATAAATGAGTGTTTTCGCTCTCGATGTACACACCCTGACTTGATGTGCCTAGCTCCGCCACTGATCTCGTTAGTTTCATCTCTTCCCCCACCCCAGTGATACCTCTTGTAGTCGTGAGACATACTCGTATTTTATAAGATAATATAACAATAATTGACGTGATATATATTTTTATATATATATATATATTAAGAGTGTTTTATATGTTTGTAATTTTCTTTAAGAAATAATTTGGGGTAACTATTATGTCGTGAGACATATATATAAAGTGTTTTATAAGTAATTATTGTAAAACCAAGTAATTATTTGGATTAATAATTGTGGACCTATAAATTTAAGATTCGATATAATTATTTTTAAACCTATAATACTTGTCTCATTTGGCAATTTAGTATTATAAACTTGGTGTATGACAAGCATAATATTTGAAGTCCATACTGCTACTGAGTGACAATGTATTTGTTGCGTGAAACATGATATGCATTCATAAATTAGTGTTGTACTTTTAAAATGGTGAGACATTATATTAATGTTGTTTATAATTTAATGTTACCATTTTAAGTAATAATTCGAGTTAATCATTTTAGACTCATCGTTATCATTCTAATTAATAAGTTTGAACTAATCTTTTTTTTTGGTCAAAAAATTAACCATTTTGGTGCGAAGCATTAGCATATACACAAAATGACACTAGTCCAACAACAAATACACCTACACTACACTCAGCTCACTGATCAATGAATTAAATGGACCTGCAAGTTTGCATAATTATATGACCAAAACAAAAATATATATATAAAAAAATCCATAATTTCAACGTAGACCTGTGCCTACACTGAAGACAATGTCCCTCCAACCATGGGTGGAATAGTTCCCTAATAATTGGAGAACTAGTGTTTGAATATTATGAGATCCATGGGTAAAAAAAAAAGTTGTACGTTTTATAAAAACAAAGACCCCCAAAATCATTTGAACTACTTCACCCCAAAAAAAAAAATTCCAAAATTTCAGATTCTCAGCTAGTGAAAAATAAAGAGAAAATGGAAAAAGAGTACAATTTCTAATTTCAAAAAAAGAAAAAGAAAAAACAAAACACTTACCACTGGCCATTTGGTCTAGTGATATGACTTTTGTTTTAAATGAAGAGATCTCGACATTTATTATCGTGTGTAATATTCTATGTAACGTAAAATAACTTAGAGTTCTTTAAATAAAACAAAAAGGGTTTATACCCCATAGGTTCCTTATCTTTTTCGATTATCTAGTTGGTCCCTTATCTTCAAAATAATCATAGGTCAGTCATTTATCTTTATCTTTTATGTCACTGTTGGTCATTCCGTCACATTTTTAACGTTTTTAGCATGTACAATGCATGTGATAAGTTTTTAGAAAGCAAAATTGTCAAAGCATAATAAAACACATGTTACCTCTCTGTTTAATCTAAACCCCTGATTCCCAAACTCATACCCCCAAATCCCTAACCCAAAACCCTAATGCCTACCCCTACCCCAAAATTCTATTGCACATCAATATGGGGGTAACAATTTATGGGATAACAAGAGATTTATGGAAATGAACTAATCTTGAGCTCTTTCAAGATAACTTGAAAAATAATAAGATTTATGGATAAATTGCACAGAAAATATGATCATATGAAGAATTTTTTCTTTTAAAAATTCTATTAACAATTTTAATGGGATGTATTACTTCAAAGAAAATTTTGTTTGCCTGAAAAAAGTGAAAGTAATCATTCAATTTTAGATGGAGATAGTAACATGTTAAAATATTTATTCCCTTCAATTCCTTTGTCCTCATCCTACCATGATAATGGACATCCTCACCAATCAATACCAATAACTACACTACAATCCAGCCATCTTCAAAGGTTTGGCTTCAGCGACACGTGGGGCAATAAAATGGTTTTCAAAACATTACAATCCAGACATCTTCCCCCGATTCTAGGAATTAGGGACGACGACGTTCGCAAATTTGGTGGATTTGAGGGTGCCAATTAGGGTAGCAATAAGGGTTAGGGAGTTGGGGGTTTGGGTTTGGGAATCGGGGGTTTGAGTTAAATAGAGAAGTATAATATGTGTTTTATTATGTTTTGACTATTTTGCCCTCTAAAAACATATCACATGCGTTAAAAATGTGACGGAAGGACCAACAGTGGAACAAAAAATAAAGATAAATGACTGACTTATAATCATTTTGAAAATAATGGACCAAGTAGACAATTTGGGAAAAGATAAGGACCTATAGGGGTATAAACCCAAAAAAAGAAACTTTTGGCGCAACACTGACAATAAAATGGTTCAAAATCTCCCGCCAAATTCCATACGTACGCATTTTTAAGGACAAACATTGTTGGAGGGAAAAAGAAACCAAATTCATTTTCTTCTCTCAGTTTCAATCTCACAAAAAGTTAGGGCTTGCTATAAGACCCTTCACCCTCAGCGTTTTTGCAATTACCTACTATTTAGATTCCATCATAAGATTCAATCCTTACATATATATTTTCAAAAATTATAGTTTATTAATCAATTGTAGCTGTTGATTTAAAGGATAAAATGAGCGCCGTCAACATCACCAACGTCGCCGTTTTACACAATCCGGCGCCGTTTCTCAACCCTTTCCAGTTTGAAATCTCCTACGAATGCTTAGCGCCTCTTAAAGATGGTAATTTCAATTTTTTTCACTTTTTTTTGAATTTTTTTTTTGAATTTAATTTTTACGATGCAGAAATATAATTCTTTGGAATTTTTCTGATGTATGTATATATGTGAATAGATGTTATTTTAACAAGGGTTTTGTATTTATTTGATTTTTCTGTTATTATTATGATATTGAGCTAGGGTTTGAAAAAACAGGAGAACACCATTTGCTATTTGTTTTCCACTTTCCACTTTCCACTGAAAAATGATTTTTCTCTAATTAAAATGATTATAAATGTTGAAAAAAAAGATTAAAACAAATTAAAAAGCGGAAGATCATTTGCGCACCATGAGAGTGTAATAATGGCTTGTGTTTGCTCACCTGATTTTGGCATTGCGCTTGTTTAATAGAGGATAAGGTTGTCTTTGGCCCTACGGTTAAGTGATTATAAGTTGAGTACTTGCTCTCGGGTTCAAGTCTTAAAAACAATCTCGGCAACTTGGTTGAGGTTGTGTGCATTTTCCTTTCGTAGATCTTGCTACCGGAATTTTGGGCACTGTGCTTTTTTCATACAGTATAAGGTTGTTTTCGGCACTACCGCCTAGTGCTTATAAGCTGAGTACTTGGTCTCGGGTTCAAGTCTTAAAATCAACTCCGAGCAACTTGGTTAAGGTTGTGTACATTTGCCTTTCCTGGACCTTGCTTTGGAATTTTTGTGCACTGAAAACAGCTTGGTTTGTATGCTAGACATTGTTATTTGAGGGAGCTTTGTGCATTGAGTACGGCTTGGTTCATATGGTAGTTGTTTTGATTGTTGTTTCTCTAGAAAAGATTTCATAAAAGCTAAATAGAATGATTTGAAGGGAATCCTTGAATGAAACTAATACACTATCTATGGAAATGGAAGTGATGATTTGCTGGAGTTATGAATATAATTAACTCAGCAATTCTATGAAATAATAATCACATGCTCATTAATTAGTCTCTTGGTTTCTGATGGCTAGATTATGCGGCTGTCCTTATTCTTTGATGGCATTCAAATCTTTCAAGGTCATTTAGGATTGGCAAATAACCAAGTTGAATCTGATTGGGACTCTCTATATTAGGTTCCAAACATAAAACGTTGATTTGTTGCATATAAATGTTGCTTCTTGTTGATCATTTGAAGTAATCAGTTTTATGAGATATTTTAAAGAGGTGCGATATCTTAAAGTTTCTTCTTCTTTCTTTATCTTGTATATATGCTCTTGTCATAAATATCAAACGCCAAGTTTGTTGTTTTTCAACCTAATGCTCTGTTCAGCAAGGCACAGTCTTCCTCGAATGTGAAGATCTATTATGACACTATGCAGACACCTGAATTAGAGAACAACTTCTGATATTAGGTCAGTGTTTAGGGCTGCAGACCAGACAAGCTTTCCCTTCCTCTTCCTACCCCTTTTAAGAGATTGTCAGATTAGTTTCAGTCTGATCCTAACATGACATCTAACACCCAGAATAATCTTCCGTTCTTGCTGGCTCCTAGAGAGGTATACTCTGGTTTTGCTTTTTCAAGATCTCAATGAGGCAGGAATGCATTTAACAAAGCTAAAGTTTAAGAAACTTGATACAACTATGTACATAGCTCTGTAGAAACAAGTAAATGTATGTACACAATTACTCTCCTTAGTAAATGATGATGGTATTAGATCCTTAACTTCTCCTTCATAATTTTGTAAAATCTAGATAATCACTTTGTTGTAGCTCTGTGAAGTTACAATGTTAAACTTCAATTCTAAAGCCCTGGCTATTTTGGTTTTGGATACAGTATTTAATTTGGTTTCTCATGCTCTTCCCTCTGACATCCATTTCTTATTTGATTTCTTTGGTAACCAAGTGTTAGATTAGGATGTCTCACTTCTTGAAACTGGTATATTTTTCCTAACTTTCCTTTGCATATATCATCAAGTACATGATTCTTTTCTAGTGAGCATAAACCAGAAAATTCTTATTTCATGAAAAGCACCTATGTGTATCTAATGTCATCCACTAGATTGATCGTTGGTTCGACATGTTTTACATGTCCCATGAATTAGTTATTCCACTATTTTGTATGCAATGAAAATATAGATGGGATCACATGAAAGGCGAAGATACCCTAAATATCCAGGTTAAATTGGTTCCAAGCCATATTATATAGCATAAAGATCTGCAAAAAGATGTTGAAGGGTGTTTTTGTCAAAAGGGACAAATAGAAACGCATAAGTGAGGGGTAAAATTCAGAATAATTTGCATCCTGGAGTTTTATAGGAGAATAGTGCTGATTCTTTACACACTGGATCTTAATCTTCATGTTAGGCATTGCCATCTTCTAGTCAGAATAGGTTCTCTTGTGGGATTTTAAAATGACTTATTAATTCTATTTGATTGTATTTCAGTGCTGCAATTTGGGAATGCACCTTATGCAATAATCCTCCTCACTTCGCCTTAATTTTCTTTATGTGCATATATAGTTTCATTCCCGAAGTGATATGTATTACCAAAGGGGTGCAATCCAATTTTATGAATGGAAGTTTGAGTTTTCTTTGTGTTTCTGTTGCGTTTTTCTTCTCATGTCAGTTTATTGTGGCTGAGTTTCATTGGCTGGCTGTGACTCTGGATGTATTAGTTGGCAACATACGTTTTCTTTGGTGGCTTTTGCAATTGAAAGGACGTATTTTTTATTTCATATTCATTTAACACTTGGATTCTTATTGCAGATTTGGAGTGGAAGCTAGTATATGTGGGATCTGCTGAGGATGATACTTATGATCAAGTACTGGAAAGTGTGCTTGTCGGGCCTGTTAATGTTGGCAAATATCGTTTTGTTCTTGAGGTAACTTTTATGCATCTTTTTAATGTGTCCTTGGATTATTTACCGGTTGGTGTATGATCCATGCTGACTTTTTTACAGGCAGATCCACCGGACCCTTTAAAAATTCGTGAAGAAGATATTATTGGGGTCACAGTACTGCTACTCACATGCTCTTACTTGGGACAAGAATTTGTTCGAGTAGGTTACTATGTCAACAACGATTATGATGATGAGCAACTACGGGAAGAGCCTCCTCAAAAGGTTTTAATTGATCAAGTCCAAAGAAGCATTTTGTCCGATAAGCCCAGAGTCACAAAGTTCCCCATCAATTTTCATCCTGAGAACAATGAGAATGCAGAACAGCCACCTCCATCGCCTGATCATGCTACAGAAACCAGTGTCCATGAAGAATTGCTGTTGCCTTCTACTCACTCTGATGTGCAGTCGCCTTCATTAATAGAAACCGGGGTCGTATAAACACCACTCTATTTCTTTCTGCTTGAAATTTGATCTGGGAAAGATATGCATGATTTTTCCAGTTCTATAAATTATGTCAGACTTTTCATTGCAAGCTTCCAAGCAAATTTGTTGTACCATCTACTTGAACACAAGATTATGCTTTTAGATTGATAGGACAGAGATGATGCAATTCTTTGCTTTTAACGTGTTCATTGGCTTTGATGAGATGCTGGTTACTACTACCATGGTTACTTAGATTAAGTAACACTGTTTGTCTTTCGGTCATTACAACTGTTTTTGCATTCTTGCTTCTCTTTAACATGGTTTGGCAAATAATTTATGAAACATTTTGTTGTCGGCCAATTAGGGACAACAATGGGTCGGGTACCTATTAAAATTTGTAAAATCAAATCCAAACTTGATTAGTATAATTCTCTATCAAACTTGTTTGGATGCTTACTTGGGTTTAAAATTTTTTTATCGTATCTACATTGATAAATATTTTAAAATTTATAGTAACCAGACTCGATCCAACTCTATAATAAATAAAAAATCTATTTAAATTAAAAAATAGATTATTGAATTATTCAACATATTTGGGATAGTGTTGATGATGTTCAAGATTGAAATTTTTTTTGTTCTGTCTGGATGTGTGTCAAGTTTTTGTTCGTCATTCTTGAAAGGTAAAAATTAAATAAATAGGGCAGTTTGAAAGAGAGAATGAATGGAGTAATAGAGTGACATTTGAAGAAGTTTATATAAATAAGTGCATAGAAATCTAATAGAGATAATAGAGAATGAGCATTAATCAACTGCAGCCAGACCATTCCCAACATAATGAAAGCTAAAAGTGAAAAAAATGGAGGAGAAGAAAATAAAAAGAAGAAAAATCATGCGAAATTCCCAAATTGAAGATGTGGACCCTAACTCACGCGACTCTAGCGTGTGAGTTCATGCTCCAAACTAATGATTTGGGGTCACAAATGTTTTTAAACCTTGTCCTAAAAAGAAAGAAAAACACAAAAAGAAGGTAGGAAAAAGTGAAAAGTCAAGGAGGAATTAAAGATAAAAAGAAAGAGAAAGAAATGATGTGCAAATTATGTGAATATAAATATATATTTAATTTCAATAAATTAATAATTGAGTTTTTAAAATTTCGGACTTTTTTCAGTGTCTGTTATCAAATTTGATGGGAATAGAGATTATTGATTATTTTCCGGAACCTCAGGGGAGGAAAGTGATATTTCCATAAAATCATGGGAGGTAATTGATATTATTAGAACCATATAAACCCCACAAACCCTGAAGAAATTCAGAGTCCACTGTGTGTGTACGTGTTTGTGTGCGAGATGGAAAAATCTGCAAAAGAGCATTTGAGTAGAGTCTTGAATGAGCATCTCAACACCATTCATGAAACTTTCCAGGTTAATACCCAGTAAATTAAGAGTAACAATTCAATCATATGCACACACACACACACACACACACACATATATATATATGTATGTATCAATGTCTTGTGCTATGATATGCAGGTATTGGATCAAAGTGCAGCATCTTCTCTTGAAAAAGTGAGCTGGAAAGATGTTATTCAAATGGGTGAACAAGTCTCCAGACAAGCCACTATGGGTCTCTCTCTCTCTCTCTCTCTTTCTTTCTCTCGTTCTTGTTGCAAATTTTGCAGTTACAATAGCACCCAAAGTGGGTCCTATCATGTTCCGGGACCCTTGCATAACCCGTGCATAACGGGTGTTTTGTGCACTGGCGTGCTTTTAATATCCTACTTCTTTTGGGTGTGTTTGTGTGTATGTATAAATCTTTTTTCTTGCATATAAGTGGTAGGTTTTCATTATTTCATTCGTTTTTTTAGAAATTTTTTACTCTTTAAAATATTGTGGATTTTGTGTTGTTTTAGTATCAATATGGATTTTTTATGTGTGTCTTCACAATGCGAATTGATTTTCTCGTGTTTTCACTTTGTTAATGTTCTCTCTGTTTTGTTTTGTTTTGTTTTTTTTTTTTAATTTGTTTGTATAATTAAGAGACGTTTTAATTGTTATCATGGATCTGTACACAGTGTTAATGTATATGCAAGGCTGGCACTACCGATTGGATTCTTGTGTACATTAAATGCGTTTTAGAAGCAGTTTAGGAGATAATGTGTTAGTTGTTGTACTCTTGGGGATAACTCTAAACCATCTATTAGCAACTTTGAGTGCTTTGCCATATGGATGAAAACTAACACAACTCTTACATTCATCGGGCACAGGGCAGAAGGAGATAAGAACATGTAACATAAGAAATGGGGGGTGAACAAGGTGTTGACCATTATGTTTTTATGTTGTCTTAATATACGCAGCCTCCGTGATTATGCTTATTGTGCATGAAATGCTTTTTATAACTTACATTTACCTATGTAGTAAATTAATAATTAATTCAAACTCAAATTTTACATTATTGAAAGCTACTCTAATCTGATAAGCAAATAGCAGATCCGATTTCAGAGAACTCTGGTAAGAGTTACTAACCAGTGTTGTCAATAAGGACCTTTAAACTTAACTAGTGATGGAGATGTTTCTACAGTACAATACACTCTGGGATATCCCTACAGCACTTTGCCCGAAAATTCATGAATACAATTTTGATCCTTTCCAGTTCAAGCTTACAATCACATGAGATACTGAACCATTATCTTGAAGAGAAGGAAACAAGAAGGCATGTCGTAGGTACATGGAATCAGATGTCAATACATATATATCTTCATTATTGGTTTTTGGGGCCCGGGGGGCGGGATGGATGAGCTAGTATCAGTAATTGGCTGTTTGTAGTAAGTGCTGAAAGAGAGATGGAGAATGTTGCCGAAATTAAGGGAAAAAAGGGAAAGCAAGGAAGTCCTGCAAAATGGAATATAGTTGGTAGCCAAATGCAAGCTATACAGTTTAAATTAGTTTCATAAATTTCTGTATTGTTGTTCATGCTGCTTCCAGAAAGAAAAAGGAAAACAATTATAAATCATATTGGAAAATATCAAAATAGAAAATAATTGTTTATTTCTAGTTTTCCCTTCCTTCCCCGTTTTGCGACTTTCCTTTTCTGGCTTTTCCTCAAGGGACGAGTTTGAAATTCAGAACTTTGTTTCATAATTCATCAAACTTCCAAAAGTTCCATTTATGTAGTTGTACAAGGCCATATTCTGAAGCAAAAGGTTGTGCAAATATCTTTACTTGCTTTTCGTTACAGTCTCTTCGGGTTAAGGATAGATAAGCAATGTTGGTTTCTGGTTTTGTTGTATTGCATCACGTTGTGGTTTCTAAGTAAAATTGCATTTGGTGCGCATACTGCAGTTGGAATGCTTTGGACTGGTGAAACACCAGAAGTAAAAGCACTTGAGGAAAACATGGCTGCATACTTCAATATGCTACAGGGGTTTCTTCTACTCTCCCATGGGAGCACAGTCAGTGCTGGACCTACTCTCTCATCTTGTATCCATGCGTCTGTAAAGCAAGTTGTCGACAGTAGTTTCATGTTGCTGAAGGAGTCGGTGTCTTCATATGGTATGCTCTTCATCCTTCCGCTTGCACTCCATCTCTGTCTCTCCCTCTCTTTCAGACACCACACAAACACACCTAGATGTGGTCAGATATATAGCACTCTAAGTGTATTGTAATCTGCAGAAGTAGACTTCCTGCTTTATGCAAACTTGCAGTTCATAGTTTAACGCTGAAAATTTGGTCTTGGTTCTTGCTGTTAGCTACTTTGACTCCTGCATAAAAAATTATTATCAGTCCTTTGCTCCTAGTAATGACGACTTTGAAGTTAAATGGTTTGACTTTTTTCATTTTTTTTTTGCTTCTTAGTGTTTAGGAAATGGCAATCTTTGAGCTGTGATTAAATTGGATTATTAATTCTCGAGTTACTTTGAAATTCTTGTTAATTCAATATGATAAGGGTGATAATGTTATGATGCTGAAGTAGATTTAGTTGTTATATTTCTGTAAGCATGAATGTTTTGGCATTGAAGAAGAATTTCTTACTATATCTCTTGAGTTGCCTGAATGGAGATTCAGCGATAACTTCAAAGCCAAATGTTTATACTATGTGTTCTCTTGAGATCCACAAATATGAGAAGAAATTGTTGAGTATGCTTATCGGCATATGTTCCAAATGCAGAAGAATGCTAGGCTAAAAATTACATTAACTCACCTAATCTCTAGTGTGTCTGAAAAAATGTTATGACGTTCCACTAAAAGCATTACTGAAGAACCTTACAGATTGACCTGCTGCTAACTCTAAGAGAAAACTTAATTGTGGGATGTTTATATCCAATATCACATTGCTCTTAAGTGATGTTAGGTAATTAGTCTAACATAATCTCATTTTAAGAACACCAAGTTGCTTACATGAAAGAAATTTCTCAGGTTCCAAAAAACAAACATAGGAAAAGGGTAATACAACTATCACTATGACATGTTGTGATAAGGGTAAATAGTCAGCATGTCTCTTGTTTATCTGCTTGATAATTTTCTGATCATCCCCTCTATTAGAAAGATATCTTTAGGACTGCCTACATCCACAGGCTGCTCTTCACCTTGCTTCAGGGTCTAAAGGTGGCAAAATATCTTCATGCCCGTTGATTTGCTTGTACCATGATCGGTTGAGAATCATTGATCAGCAATTCTGCTACATTCTAACAGAAATCATGATACACACCAATTAGGAAAGATGATGACCCACTTTTGATTATACTATGGATAATAGGATCCAATACATAACCTCCTGTCTCCCCTCACCTGGACTGGTTTTGTTATAATGTTTATATTGTTTCTGTAGGCAACTTTCTCTGTTATAGGACAATTTAAGGAACTTTCCCCAGTATAGGACATGACAGTTTCTTTTCTCGCAATGAAACTGAGATTAATGCCACATGGAGAAAGAAAAGAACAATTTGAATCTATTTACGTTTGGGGACAAATGGTCACACAGAATTTTAGGTTTGTCATTTTCAAGATGACCAGCAAATAGGCAATCAGTTTTCTGCAGAGGCAAAAGAAGCCCTAGTCGATGTTGTGGTTGACATGAGGAATAGTGGAGAATGGTATCTTTGCTGGTTTAGAGGTTTTTACATGTTATAGTTGTTCTGTCGGGAAAGGCTGCAAGGTAAAATCAAATTAGAATAAGATCAGTTGCTGAATTTTGAAGTTGCAAAAGTCTTATACAACTCTTATGTGTTCTGTATACCGGATGGTTCGCATGATCCCAGGAATAGAGGCTTCCAGGTGAATTATGGCCTCAGTGAAATATAGTGAAAGCAATAAAGGTAAGCCGTTCTTGATGGAGTATGATTTGTTGACAACAAGAGGATTACTCTTGAAAGAACAAAGTTGGAGCTTCCAGGACCTTGCACTCCTATGGCATAATGCTATTATATTGGGGTCTTGCATTTACTTGTGAGTTGTATATGTCATTGAGGTGGACTACCCTTTGCATTTACAGTTGTAATGGGACAAGAAATCTGATGGGATTTACATTGGTGGTTGAGGATGTTGGGACAGTGGCAAAGAGAGGAGATCGTCTGCCGTTGTTATTGCTTGTTTCTTATTAAGATAACAACTAAGGATATAGCCAACTCAAGATGTTGTAATGCGTATTCACTATGAGTGATAGGGGTCGTCCACTGAAGTTTGATAGCCTGGCTGGGCTCTCAATTAGTATACAAATTGCAAATGGCAATTAAAAAGAGGCAATGCAACTTCTCTAATAACTTCTTGTGCTCCCAAGTGGGTTAAATAAAAGCCATATGAATATTTTGGTTTTGGCATACAATATGGGAGAAATCAATTTTACAAATAGTTATATGATTGAAGTCATCCTTTGTCAATAAAGTGTCTATTTTCTTTCATAAATTTTGGGAAATCTGGCTTTTTGCCTTGTAGTCTGCGTTTTCATGATATTTTCTGTTACTGATGGTTTATATCGTATACTTATAGTTAGCATCTTGGATTGGCAGTTACGTTGATGTATGTCTCTTTCTTGTAATCAGTTTTCTTGAACATATTTATTTTAACATTAATAATTTCGTTCCAAATGAATGTGTAGGATCTCGCAGTGAAACCCAGAAACTCTCAATCCCCCAGTTGGTAGGTACAGTTTGGGAAGCATGCTCAGCTCTTAAGAAGACACCTTCAACAAATATCACGGCAATTGGGCGAGCAATGACACAAGTTGCTGTTGCCATGAAGGATGTTCTTCGGGAAATGAAAGAGCTCAAGCCAGCTTCCTCTGACGTGGCAGATAAACTTTCTGACGAGGGTTCTGTAGAAAAGGATAACGAACTCCATGAGAGTGATGATTCATTTGCAGGAAATCTTGGAAATGATCTCTCCCCGGACGAGATGAAAATAGCTCAGTTAACTACTATTGTTGTTTCTGAAATGCTTGTGGTAATAAAGGAGCTTATTCGATCCATGACAAGTTTGCTAAAGCAAGAAAGTCTCGATGATCAAGCCAAATTTGTCGATTCTCTGGAGAAATTATTGAAGTTCTCCCAAGGAATTGGTGTACAGATTGACGAACTTGGGGCCTGCCTTTACCCTCCCCAAGAAGTTTCTGCAATGAAGGCTGCTTTGGGAAAAATATCCAGCATTGTTGATGAAACACAGGTGGAACTGGAAAATCTGAAAGGTTCTCCAGACGATTTCTGTCAAGCATGTAATAGTTTGAGGAGTTCAGTGAAACATTTGGAAACTGAACTAGATTGCTTAGCTGCAAGTGAGTTAGAGCCCAAAATGGAATCCCTTGTCATAAGCAACTAGAGAGTGTGAGAGTGTGTGTTTGTGTAAGTTTCACCTGATAAGGATAATATTAGTGAATTTGTAGTTGCACTTTGCTAGAGATATTTTCTTTCTGAGATTTCAAACGTGTAAACAGAAGCTGGTACATATTATACGGTTTGTTGGAGATTTTAATTGAAGAGTCGAGCAATAATCTCAATGTTGGCGGATTTGGTTAGGGAGATGGTTGCTGGTTGGGTCGGTTCGATGGTGTTTTTGAATTTTCATGGGCCATATCCCTAGTTGGGCCGGTTCAATGGCTTTTTTGAATTTTTTTTAATTTTTTATAGATTCTAAGGATATACGGTTAAACAGTAGATTTTTTCGATAAAACAAATCATTCTTTCTTCTAAAAATAACAATAATTGAAACAACAATAATTGGTGCGTGTCCCAAAGGGGTAGCTAAGACGCAGTGGGAGATCTATGTTCAATGTGGGTTCGAACCTCTATATCTGCATTTAAGATCAAATTCTTAATTTATTTCTGCTCTTACAATTATGGGCTAATTGTAATATCCTCGAAATTTTGACAACATGTAACTTACGACCACTTGTATAAGTAGTGATTGCAGAGTTTATAGTAAAGTCACTTACAATTCCATCATAGTTTCTATCCATTTGTGATATTTAGTTGCGTGAGGATTTCTCGGGGTATAAAAAAAACACCGGTATACGAATTTAATAAATGCTCTTACCCAATAAAAAAGAAAAAGGTTTAATAAACGCATTCCAGGCCAACAAGTATCTTATGCACAAAAAAGGCTCTGATTTCATATCAGTTGATAAAATCTAATACAAGCATCTGAGATAAATAACAGTTTTGAGTACAACTAATATGTGATCCTTCCTCCCTATGTATTCTTTCGTCTTCTGTATGATACATAACTTTTGGGTCCTTTTGAGCACCAAACAAGCTTTGAAACCTTCAGATATTGGCTTCTGAAAGCAGAATTTTATGCAACTTCTGCAGAAATAATAAATCATCGTCCGCTAAGCTTTACCATCCATGCACCACCCAAGTAAAGACCCAAAAGTGGACCTGCCAGAAGCATTTGAGTAAGAGGATCTGTAGATGGTGTGAGTATAGCAGCTGCGATGACGGATCCAACCACAACGTATCTCCAAATCGACAGCATTTGATCGCTCGACACTAAACCAACTTGTCCTAGCAGCAGTTGTATAACAGGAACCTGTAGAAGGAAAGGAATTGCATTCAGTACGTTAGAAACAGATTCACAAGCAACATATCTAAGTCTATGTCGAAAAGCAGATTGTACGCTGACAGTGAAAGCAGATATGGAGCTCCTTCGGAAGATTAAGGCACAAGTCCTGATTCACTAATTCTCACAACAGTTAATCGATTTGAAACACCTACTAAGAGATCCATCACTTTGCACGTAACATGAGATAACTGACCGCAGTCCGCACCAATAAAAGTAAAAACAATTCCTAACCCAATAGAAATCTCCAATTTACCATCCTATTCCCCTCTACAAACACTCAGCAGATAGAGCTAGATAGTGCATTCCGACCTCAATACTGTTGTCTGAAGCAGGGTGAGAGCTGAGCTAAATTTCATCAGCTTCTTAGATCCAATCTCGATGACCACAAAAATAAAGTCAAGCCATTCCCTAAACCCTATGAGTTCCAAATCTTGCATTCAAATTCTCACCACAAACAATTCGCACAAAGTGCTTTCATATATGAACGCTACATAGTTATAGTTATATCTTTAGTTTCTTGTGTTCACTAACATGGGTCGCACTCCCACACCAGTATCATGTCATCTATGCCTTTCCCTTTTTATAGGTTACCAATTTTTCTAGCTTCATGCTAATTCTCAGGAAGATGTTAAGTGACGGTCAATGAAAAGAAAAATAGAAACACAAGTTGCCAACAATTAATGGGAAAAAAAAAAGTGGGCAATATGAACTCTGAAGAAAAGAGAAAAATAGGTATATATAATAAGGTAAAGGTCCTGCTGTAACCACTCAAAACCTCCAAACTACCATCATCTCTATGTCCACAATACACAGCAAACCGTGCCTTAAGCCCATTCACGAGCCATTAGTCATTTAATTTGCACAACCAAAAGAAGGTCAATATCAGGCATAAATGAGCAGTTTAAGCAACCACTATACGTCTTAGAAACTGTGTAAAAAAGAACCATTGTACAATTCTCTTTTTCCTTACAATCATTCAGCAACAAAATTTTAACTTAACACCTTCTCTAGCAGTAATAGGAACATTATAAAGTGCAAAACATTATAAATGAGCATAATGAGTTAAAAATAGCACTCACATAATGTGAAGAACATGGAAAAAACATATATAGAAAATGGACTTTACCTGGAAAGACAATCCTGTACTCAACATTAGCACTAGCACAAACTCAAAGTACTGATCAATGGACCACAATGATTCCACAACTCCTTCAGCGTAATTCACAAAGAAAGTCAAGGCTGCCGGAGTGAGAACAAAGTAAGAAAAGGCAATGCCGGCATAAAAGAGTACAGAGGAGCCCAGGACTATTGGTGCCAAGAATCTTCTCTCTGCTCGTGTTAAACCTGGAAGAACAAACGCTATGATCTCATAGAGAATCACGGGGCTTCCTAAGAGAAGGCCACAATATCCAGATACCTGCATCAAAGCTAAGAGATTAAGACTACTTTAAGAAAATGCCATAAGTCATCATGAAGACTATCCATCCCAATCTCTACTAGAAGTAGAAATCGCAGGTCTGATGCAGATTGGTCAATTTTAAAACAAGTGAAATGAGGGAGGCTAATCCTCTACATCGACAATCTCCAAGTGGATAATTTAAACCAAAGTAAAAGGTCGACACCTTATCCTGTCCTGCAGTTATAATCTTTCTTCAAATTAATTGAAATCCTGTAATTATCCGTATCCTATTTTCTCCATTTCTGATATTCTTCAAACTCGAAGCATATATTCTGTGAATCCTAAAGCGCATATAATAATTTACAGAATAACTGATATTGTATTTATTTACTTATTTGATAAGTTAGAAGTACTGAAATTTTATAAAAGAGAGAAGAGAACGCAACTTGATTCAAACTAAACGACGGGCAAATAGTCCCCTTATACCAGCTTGTCAAATTATTCACGATGTCATTAAGAATCTTTAGAAGTGTACCTCCAGATAATAAGAAAAGATACAGTTAAATTACCTTTGAAGCAAAAGTAACAATGAGAAAAATAAATATAAGCTTGGGGATAATAAGCTCTGTGTTTTTGTAAATTCTGCCAGTAAGGTATGGGAAAACTCTCCATTTCTCTAATAAAGGGGAAAATAACAAAGATAATCATAATAAAAGAGAGGGGAAGTTATCTGTAGCAGATAGTTGAATACAAAATCAAAGAACAAGACATTCTTGTACGTACTTCTTAGGAGTATCAACCACAAGCACCTCATCAGTTGCAAGAACCTAGTCCCTTTATGATGGTATGTTAAACAGTCTTCCTCATGGAATCATCAGGTAATATCAAATATCAATTCTTCACAACTGCATCAATACTTTAACTATGTATCAAGAGATACATAACATGTAACCATTAACAACAAAGTTGCCACAAGTTTAAGTCCTAATGCTCGAGCCACGAAATCTATAGGCTGTAGTACCTTTTTGCATATATCTCAGGCAGCCATAGATAACTCAGTCTAAAGCAGCAATAGCGACTATACACTTTACCCATGTTAGTGTATCTACTTGTAACCTAAATGTGCTAAATATTCTATCTAATGTATCTACCTTAGGTGTAGTTAGTTAGATAATTGACAGCTGTCAATTCAGTAACAATTAAGCACATGGCCCATGTGCAGCCATGTGCTGAATAGCCTAGTGATGAAACTTTATAAATATGAAAGCACATTCATTGTAATCAGTTGAGAAAAAGGAATCAATGAAATTTCCAGAGATATTCTCTCATTTCTAACAACCCATTATGCAAGAAAATGGAAAGACACATGAGAAGCCTTTTATTTCTCCCACCCTTATGATCAAGTTATCTAGCAGAGTTAGCAGCTACAGTTTCAATCGACCGGCAGTTCCCTCAACACATTGACAATTTTAAGTTATTAGACATTACAAATATGGAAGGTGAGTGTGAATTAATGATGGTGTATTAGTAACATAGGTTGTGTTCTGACCTTTAGGGTTGTGAAGAAAAATTCGCCTGGAGCTAGTTGCAGAAACCGAACACCTTGTGTTGTAACAGGTGCCTCAAGAAGCATAATAAGTTCCTTTGAAAATGCAAAACATCCAAGCATACAACCTCCAACTGCCAGAACTGACACAAAAAGTCTCTGACGCAGTTCCTCTAGATGATCGAATACAGTCATTTCTTTATCATCTGGGAGAAGCTCTTTACTAGGATAAAGAAAATCAAAAATAGGACTTCCTTCACTGTCTGATTCTTCATTCTGGAAAATATTTTCTCCTGAGCCCCCATTAACATCTACAATTCCAACAGTACAAATTGATGTCAGAATACAACCAAAACCCATAATTAAAACATGAAGTGAATGGAGTAGATCCTTATTGAGAAACACGAAAAAAATAAATAAATAAATTATGTGAAGATTAATTAACAGATTTGGGTCCATAATCATGGGTTCCAATGCAAGAGATCTTGCAGCACTTACCAATGAGGCCCTATCAATTAGTATTCACGGTAACGGTAGTACAATGTAGCTCTTTTTTCTTTACTCTTTCTTTCGTCATTTCAACTTTGAAAAAAGTAGTCCCTCTATTCAAAGTTGAATGTCTTACTTTGGTTGGGCAAATTGTAAGTGAAAGATTTGAACATTTTTAGTTTATAGACAAGTGTAGCATAAATTGAAGAGTCTGATATACTGTTTGCTATCTAAATAAGATAAGTGGGTCCAACAAAGGTTTTGTGTTATAACACATCAATAAGAAATGGTATTTTCACCATTTTCAAAGAGTTAGATATTCCATTTTAAGAAAATTGGCATTCTTTTAGAATCGCAGATGGCATTGTTACTTTTGGGGTAGACGAGTCAAGAGAATGTGTGAATACTAAGCTTGGGTTATAGAGGAAGACTCTTGAAGTAAAGGGCTGGAGATTGAGTAGATCAAAGACAGAGTATATGGAGCGTAAGCTAGAGGAAGGCAAAAAGTAAGGTGAGAGTAAGATTGGACATGGAAGAGTAGCAGTAAAGGACACTTTAGATACCTTGAACTAATTTTCTAACAAGATGAAGGGATATATGTCAATCTCAGTCACAGAATCGAAGCGGAAAAAGCAAAGTGGAGAAGCAAATCAGGAGTCTTGTGTGACCAAAAATACCCCCAAGTTAAAAAGAAAATTTTAGAAGATAGTCAAAAGACCAGCTCTACGATATGATTCGGAATGTAGAGCAGTGATCCACCAACATGTAAAGTAGATGTTACTGGTAGATGCAAATGCAGAGTTGGAACTGTGACAATAATAAGGACAGGTGAAAGAAACCTAACTAGAGAGAGAAATGAGAGAAACTGAATCCGAGATTTTTATTTCTTAATGATTGCAATTACATGTACAAGCATTTATAGAGGAGTAGGCTGAGTTCTAATTTCAGCACTATCATCCTCTTGGGCTGACAGTCTGTTAGTTAGTTGGTTAACTAACTGTCCAGCTGTCAGTCCAAAGACTACCTATTCTTGTTGCTCAAGTAATACAGAAATATTAGTAAGATCCTGAATTAGATAGCTGAGCTCTCCTTATCAACAGGATTAAAATTTATGTTATTTGAAAAAAAAAGGTGAGGGTGGAACCGATTGAATATAAGGTGCGGAGAACCTTTTGAGATAGTTTGAAAGGATGAGGAGAAGACCCGTGGGGCACCAATCAGAAGGTGTAAAGAAAATGTCAACCATAAGAAGGATAAAGGAAGACCCAAAAGGAGTTGAACGAAGACCCATAAATGTGATCTCATATCTACAGAGAATAATAGAGGAGAAGTGGCGGAGCAAAAGTGTAATGCGTCAATGTTGAAGAACGATGACTTCACACACGAAAATAACCCAAGAGTCGAGATAATTCTAAATAGTATCAAGACAGGTTAATAAAAATAAGGTTTGTATCACAATTTTTATAGGCCAAAATCCTAGAAGACAAAATAGGTAATTTCCACTAAGACTCAGCTACAATCTAGAAAAGTCCAAAATTTGAAAAGAATTATAGAAAATCCAAAACACAAAATTAAAAAGCTAACCAAAGATTAGAACAATTCAGCATCATTTGATTACGAAACAACACGCAAAAATATTAAAATCCCAAAATAATAGTGTTAAAATACTAAGAAAGCAACTAAAGTTTGGCACTGAAGAGCTGTAATCTCATACACAATATTGTCCACACTACAGAATTCCCAGCAAGCTTTCCCTCAATATGTTCTTGGCTATGTGACTCTTCCCAGATCAAAAGTAAAGACTACTTCTATTTGGGTTTTTGATTGTCCAAACATCCAAATACTCAACTGCCATTTCCTATTCAGCATCAAAATGGTCTCAACACGACTAAGTCTCCTCACCTAATACATACCTCCGACTCCACCATATAACCAACTCCACCTAGTGCGATAAGGCTTGATTTGGGTTTGGTTTTGGTTTGTATGAAGTTTCAGAATAGTCCTACTTAATTTAAAAAAAAGAAAGGATCATCCTAAAATACACTTCCACACTCCTCCATCTACCTCTGTATTTATCTTTCTCTCACACACAATGTTAAGATTTTGGATTATGTTTGCTTGAAGATGTTATCACTAAGTTTCTGACGGATTCCTAGTTTTACAATTATATGCACAATAGTGGCTGGAAGATAATAGCTTTGTAGGGGAATGAGAAGAAAGTTCTTTACTTGATTCTTATTCCAGCTTCATTCCAGGAAACAGAAAGAAAGGTCTGTGAATCAATTTTTACTTTGATCTGAACTATTTTATGTCTAGATAAGCAGAATGAATGTACTTCACTGAGAAGTGCAGTACAACTTCTAGAGAGAGAAAGCATGCTAACCTTCTTTTCTGAAGGCCAATATATGAAGTGATGAATCAGCACAGTCATGAAATAAATTAATAGGTATGTCGTTGTATAAGTCTTTT
The DNA here is from genome assembly GCA_037974665.1 of Ehretia macrophylla. Taxonomy (NCBI): domain Eukaryota; kingdom Viridiplantae; phylum Streptophyta; class Magnoliopsida; order Boraginales; family Ehretiaceae; genus Ehretia; species Ehretia macrophylla. Next base: position 16,541,097 of record CM075783.1, read on the forward strand.
GAATGAGCACCTCATTTAAGCTACTGAAGAGGGTTTCTTTAATTATTTATTACGTGTTCAATGCGCATCACATATAGACAGATTCTTTTTCAATTGAACCTAGCATATGCAAGGAGTTCTTTTTGATGGGTGACACTGTGACGGTGACATTTGATCCCAGGTCTTTCCACTACCTACGTTTTCAATTCCTTCTCCGATACCATGATGAATGACCCTTTCATCTAAAAGCTTAGATTTATTTAATACTTATTATGTCTTCAAAAAAATACAAATGCTTCATATGTATATAAATTGTACTTCCTTTAGCATAATCATCTGAATATAATTACACACAGGTATCACCTTTCTACCCTTCATAGTAGTCTCTCACAACAACTATTTGCAAGAATTAACACCAGTAAATAACATTTCTCTATCTTGATTAATTATATACCCTATCTGGATATGGCATTTGGGGATTAGCTCAAAGTCATCTAGTAATATAGAAGAGAAGTCAATAACTTATAAACCAGGAGGGTGTGTGAATACAGCAGCATGATTAGATAAACAGTTTTCAAAACATCTCTGTCAAAGTTCTCTTGGTGCATTTATAGTGCTTAATATTACCTTCTGTAAAGCTAAAACGACTTCGTGTTTCTTGGAGGCATTCATAACTTATACTGAGGTCATAGCAGGCCATAAAAGTAATATAACTGAATGAAAAATAGTTTTTTTAGTAGAAAACAAACAACTGTCTAAATATCTCATAACTAACAATGCAAATATTATCAGCTGATTAATATTCCACGAAACGGTACTCAAGCACAGTAGCCAGCCATCTACTCAGAGAACATTTTATTGACCTCATATTACTTCATTCATTCTGCATAAAGTGCTTGCCTTCACAAAAAAGATCAAATCTTTATCCTTTTACTTAGCAACATACTTAAAAAGCTCTTCTATTTCACATTAGAATGAAACTAAAGAAACAATCTATAAACATCCGAGTCTGACTACTACCAACGGGCCCATAGTACTTAAAAGCGCAAAAATGCTCAAGCTCGAGTCGAAGAAATACAGAAACGAGTCATTATAACCAATCACAATACAAAACCAACGTGCGACAAGATATTAAACATCATAACAGACAATTAAATTCAATTAATAAGACAACAAATTAATAATTAAATCCAACCCATTTCAGATGACTCCTAAGAAGGAAAAAATCCATAACAAAAAGAGTAAAAACAATCCAAAAAAAACAAGAAATAATCATAACAAAAAATTCCAAAAACACAGAAACCCAGCAACAATTTCTTCAAGAATCACAAGAATTCCAATTGGGTAACAAAAAAACAAACATAAATATCCAGAAACAATAAAACAACAGAACAAAAAACAATAATAATAATAAAAAATTCAAAAAACACACACATTAGACAACAATTTCTTCAAGATTTATATAAATTCCATGTGGGTTTTTCATACCAGGCCTGTTTTCAACCGTTGAGACAGTACCATTAACATTAGGCCCACTTGATTCCTGTTTCTTCTGTGTGACATCTTCAACAGCAAAGCAAACAAGTCTGCTAAATTTCTTCAACTCTTTTTTACTTGAGAAGCTCAACTTATTGGCCTTTTTGTGGCTTAAATGCAAAGAATTCTTGTGAAGTGTGCTTGAATTTGTGCATTTAAAGCATTGGGTGTTGTTGAGGTGAAGATTATAGATGAGTGCATTTGTGCTGCCCATTTTTTTGCTTGCTTTTTTTGTGCTCAAAGAAAAAATGAGTGTTTTTTTTTTGGGCTGTAATAAAATTAGTTTTTGTTGTCTGATTTGAGCATTTTAGGCTTCTGTAGGATGATTTTTTTTTATTTTTTTTTTAATTTGTAGGATGATTGGTCGTCATGAATTTGCACGACGATATTTATTTAGATGCGCACAACTTGGCGCACTTTAGCTACATACGCCTAGAGTTTGCTATTGTGCGCGGTTTCCCTTTTGGCCATTTTACTTTGGGTAAAATACAAAAAAGACTCCCAACTACCACTAGATTTCATTTTTTTGTATCACTCTATAATAAGGGGAAAAATAAGCCAGAGGACAAAAAGGTAAAATGGCTACTATGAGTAGGGGCAAGCCAGTAAAAATACATTGGCAGAAATCCCAACGTAAAGTGATCCCTGAGTTTAAATGATTCCCGAGCTACGGTTTATGTTTCGTCTACTTGTGTGATATGACACTAGGATCCTTCTTGCGATTATTTATAAATAATAAATTTCATAAATTTTGTTTCTCATACAGCTTGAGGATTTAGGTCAACAGATTTTTATCTTAACACTCCGTATTTTTTGCTATTGGTTTTTTTTTTTCTTTTTTCAAAGTTGAATTACGCAATTTCTATAATTCCTTTGATGATACAAGGAAATACATTTGAGTGGGAAAGAACTATGAAATGAGAAAGATGGACATGACAACTAGTTTAAATGAGAGAAAAATAGTTGGAAGAACATAATGATTTAGAATGATAGAAAAAAAAATACAGCTGGAATAGCGTAATGCTTCAAAATAATATGGAAAAATAGTTAGAATAACATAATATTTTAGAATAATACCAAAAAAATAGTTGAACTAATGTAATGTTTTAGAAAAATATGGCGTGAATAATCTCTTACCTTCTCCTCCTTTTTGTTGTGAGAAATATGGGGTCTTGCAAATGATGTTTTTCTTCTCTTTATTATTCCTGTCTAGTTGCTCATGAGACTCCTATATCTTATTTCATAAATTTAGAACTGTATTCTATTAAATAATTATTATTATATTATTATTATTTGTATGATAATATTTATAATAATTATTTTTATTTTTATTTTTATTTTAGTTTTAGTTTTTGCTTTTATTATTATTATTATTTTTATAATAATAATAATTAATATTATATTTATTTATTATTATTATTATTAATTTTATAATAATAATTAGTATTTTATAATAATAATTATTATTATCTTTCTTAATTATTATTATTGTTATTATTGTTATTATTATTATTGAAATATAGGGGTATGGTAGTAAAGTTCATTCCCAAACACATGGGAATGACCCATTCCTATGTGTTTTCTCTAAAATGGCTATTTCCATAAACACGGTAATGAGATTACCTTGGAAATGGAATTCTTAAGTTCATTCATTTATACAAAGCATGAGAATCAAAAAGAGTTTGAAATGTTATTCAATTCTAAATCTTATTATAGTATACCTATCGCTACTGTAGTGAATGACTTGGATTTTCTCTTTGAAAAACTCAAATAAAAACCTTTTGTTAGTTGAGTCCTCTTACATGTTGATTTGCCTTGGTAGCCATTAGGGCTGAAGGCCGTATGGGTTGGCTTGGTGGTAAGTCATAACTTTGTTTATATGGATTATGCGAGTTCGATTCACCACGACTGTTATGTTTTTTTTGCTATTAGTCTAGTTTGCCAGTAACCGCAACATTGCAATTTGCAACTTGTAGTTACATTCTGTTTTTATTTTTTATTATATGCTAAATATTAATTTATTTCTATAGTTGCATTATGTTTTTGCTAGTATGTGTATGTCAATTAAATTTAGATAATATATATAACTTTTAATTTTAACTGTAAAAATTGATTATCTTTTCTACTAACAAAAAAAATTATTGTACAAAAACACAATACCAATTTTTTTTTTCAGCCCCCCAACACTCAACTTCTAGCTCCGCCCCTGATAGCCAAATCTCGGCAGGCTTACCACTAACCATTTGGTCTAATGGTCTAGTGATACGATTTTTGCTTAACATGCGAGAGTTATTGAAATATATTTTTATGTGTAACATCTTAAATGATGTAAAAATAATTAAATGCTACTTTAAATTAAAAAATAAATTAAAATTCTTGACAGGCTTCGGCTCCAAAATTGGAACAAATGTCTCCATTGCTGATGGGCCATGGTTATCACTTAAAGCTAGGGTTTATGATGGTCCTATTGTTTTGGGCCTGTGGCGCTTTACCTCGTGTTTTTTGCTGGCTTGTTATATGTGGTTTTTGCCAGGTTTCTTTTTCCAGGATGATATGATTGTGGGCCTACTGGATAGGCCATATGGGTTAGTTCTTAGTGCCATTGTGTTTTCCGTTGTAAACTTAGGTTATGTTGGGCTAGGCCTGTGTCTACAAATTTTAATTCTTCAATGTGTTTCTTGTCAAAAGAAAATGAAAAATAGAAAGTTCTCATCAAAGTACTACCAAATCAAGGTAAATCACGATAGATTTGGTTTGACTACCAAAAATTTAAAACTAGTGTTTTCAAGATGATAGTTTCGAATATGTGGATTAAAATATAATTCAGACAAATAAATAAAAAATTATCCTAGAGTAGAAAAAGTTGTGAGATTTACGAAAGACAAAAAATTACTAAAAAAATTTGATTAATGTACTACGCTTCAATTAGAATGAAAATAATTTCAAAATAGAAAAACAAGAAATTATACCAATTTTGAAGAAAATAGTTAATAATAAGAGATTGATTCACTAGCAAAAACTATAATATATTACTTTTAGACTTATTAAAACTTTAGTCTTTTAACTAATTAAGAGAAAACAAGCATGGCACTTAATTTAAAGAAAAAACAAAACATAACATATTCTTTTTTTAGCTGAATAACATGACATATTCTTTAACATCTACACAATGCATGAAATTGAATTTTTGGATAGGATGTCTTGGAAAGCAAGGGTAATGTTAAAGACTATGATAAAAATACTTCAAGCTCACTTGAAATCATAATCTCACTCTTACAATTTCAAATTATTATTACTTTTAAAAATGTTCAAATTAGTTAACATATCGTTCATAATAAAATTAGGAATAAAAGTGTTAATAGAAATAAAAAATGAAAATAATATAAATAAACCAAAGATTATGAAATATGATGAACCAGCTAATGGAATAAAAAACTTATAACAACATGTCTAGATAAAGGATATCAATTTATTCAGAAAATAAGTCGAAGTCCACGTATTTTTTATAATTACATAAAGGATATATTGGTCTAAAATATACCCTTATTTCTATTTTACTTTCACTAATTTTTTTTTTCTAATATATTTTTTTATTATAATATTATAAAAGATATATAATAAACATATCATCACTATCAAATATTTATCATAATATTATATTGATATGAAAAGATACGGGTCTTTATTATTAACCCGTTAATTATTCAGGGCGCTGAAATTCGAGCAGAGAGTCATTTAGAGGAATAGAATCATTATTATTATTATTTTGTTTTTCTATTTTTGCCTTGGGGTGAATGGACAAGTATAAAAAGGCCAAACACACACAGTTGCCCAATCACCAGTCCCCTAAATTGTGTGCTGCTTCTTTCCCGCCATTTCCCTTCATCATTCCCATTTAGCTAAAGAAAAAACCCCAAAAAAATAAAAAATAAAAATCAAGTGTTGAATCAAAACTCAAAAATGGGCAGAGAAAATCAAAACAAAAATGAAAATGAAAATGAAAATGAAAAAGCAGCAGCAGAGCAAGCGATATCCCTCCTGCGCACACGCCTCTGCAACCCCAATTTCATCTTCACCCTTTTCTCCAACTCCCCTGACAGCAACTACAGGTACACTAATCAACCGGCACAAAATACTTAAACCCGTGTTAAAAATAGTACAGAACTAATGTAGGATGAAATGCTTTTACTTATTGGTTGAAAATAGTAAAGATCCAATGATAGGATGGGATATTAAACCGAACATATTAATCTTTCTCAATATTCTATCCGTTTCTTTATTTGTTTATGTAGAGGAAAAAAATAGCAAAATTTCCCCTATTATATTGTTTATTCAATATAACATCCCGTCCTACATTGATTCTGTGAAAAATTGTATTTGGTTTTGTAACAATCTGATTCAATTAACTGACAAAGTGCTAATTCAATGTAACATCCCGTTGCACATTGTTTCGTGAAGGATTTATATTTGGTTTGTATCAACCTGGTCATTTACTGGCATAAAATACTCAAATCCATGTTAAAAATAGTAGGATGGGATATTAATCTGAACATTATTAAGTTTTCTGTATATTCTATCTGTCTTTGTAGTTTCCTTTTTTGTTTATATAGTGAAAAAAAAAAAAAAAATTCTTCCGTATTATCTTGAATTGGATGTAATATTTTGTCCTACATTGATTCTTAAAAATTGTATCTGGTTTTGTAACAATCTGATTCAGTTATTAACCGACAAAATACTTAAACTCGTGTTACATAACCCATGTGGGATGGGGACATTGCAGACATATCAGTCTTTCTACATATTTCTAGTGTCTTTTCAATTACTTTATTTGTTCATGTAGAGAAAAAAAAAAAGAAAAAAAAAAGCATGATTTAATTTTGATGTTTATTTTTTTAATTTTTTTGGGTTTGTTTTTTGCAGTAAGCTGAAGTATGTAATATCAAGTTCAGTGACTGAGGCATGTAATAATTCAGTTCTGCTTCTGGGTCCTCGTGGCTGTGGAAAAATTACGGTTGATACTTTTTTTTCAGAATTAACCTTTATTGGGTTTGGGTAAAGTGGTTGTTAAGAGTTTAATTTGTTTATTTTTATGTGAAGAATCTTATCTTTTTAGGTAATTTGTGCTTGTTGTTATAGGTTTTGGAGCTTGTACTTGAAGATTTATTGAAAGAATATCCAGAAATGATCACTGTGGTATTGATTTTAGTTTTACGTAACAATCTTGATTACATCTTCATGAAACATATTATTGTTTCAATAATTTTTTTTTTTTTAATAATAAATCATGTTGAGAGGGGCCTTAAAAGTTTGTAATTTTTTATGGATACAGTCTTGAGTTGACTTTTAACTCATTGATTCGTTTATCATCATTCCAGATTAAGCTGAATGGACTTTTGCACAGTGATGACAATTGTGCTTTGAAGGTTTGTTGGCAAACTTATCCTTTTTTTCAATCTCAAAGCAATGCCTTTATATGAACCAAAGGATATGCCTATGAATGCAATAAGGAAGTGATTGCAGGGACTCTGTGTATATTTGTCTGGAGACATTTACTGAATTATTAACTTGTTGGTAAGAAATATTTGAGTAGTGCAACTTATGCCGTTATAACAATTGGAAAAGAGACTTTCACTAAAGGGCAGCCTGGCGCACGAAACTCCTGCTATGCACAGGATCTCGGGAAGGGTCAAACCCATTTTTGGTCTATCCTATGCAGCCTTACCTTCCATTTTTGCAAGTGGCTGAAAAGAGACTTTCAGTAGTATTCATAAACTGAATGCAAGAGAGGTCTTTCAGTCATATGAAATGTTGATTAATGAAGTGACACTTCATTTATTTTAAAACCTTTATGAAGAGGATATAGTTGCTTCAGATGAAGTCGTGCGTAGATAAAATGTCCTTTGACTAGTTAATTATATAGCTTCTTGCCACTTCAAAAGTTCTAACCATCTCTGGGATTTGGATCAAAATGATGCTACTCAGTCAAGAAAGTTACATATTCTCAGTTTAACTGAGATACGCAGATATCTCGATCATCTGTAATTTTAAAGGGACAAAACCTTACACGCATCTATGTTATTAGGTGTCTGATACTACATATAATAGTCTTTTAGAGCTTTTGAGGTGTAAATTTTCTCCCTTCTGGAATAGAAAAGAAGAAAGATGAAAGTGTTGTTTTAACTCATATAGTTGACTTTTTACTCCTTTCTCATTTGCTTTTACATTCTCCTTTTCTCAATGCAGGAGATTGCTAGGCAATTGTGTATGGAGCATCAATTGCAATTCTCGAAAATGGTAACCTGCCCAAGCTAGTTAACATTCTTTGCTTTCATACCTGAGCGACTTAGTATCTGATCTTAATAAACATTTCCAGGCATCATTTGATGATAATTCACAGTTCATGATAGCTATGTTACGGTGAGTGAATACGAGTTTCTTCTTTTTCCTATAGTGAATATGGGTTGTTGACACGTTCCCTTCTTTCTTAACAAGGCATTTAGATTTGAGAACTTTTATTGAATGTTACAGTTACTATGCAAATGTTGAAATGCCTTTTTGTATGCGTAACAATGACAAATACTACATTCTCCTTTCAGGGAATGTGGATTAGCGCATAAAACAGTTGTTTTTGTGCTGGATGAATTTGATCTTTTTGCTCAGGTAAGATTTAATCTTTAAAGACAGATGACACTGGACATATTTGCTTTCCTGGTGTTGAGTTTCTCTGTTTTAGATGTCCAATTTCATCTTTATCCCATCATTTGCAGGGCAAACAACGACTACTGTATAGTTTGTTAGATGCAATGCAATCTGTGTCTTCACAAGCTGTTGTCATTGGCGTCAGTTGCCGATTGGTATGTCTCATCTGTATTTTATATTTTACAGAGTAGTATCTCCATCATAATTCAAAAGTATCTCATCATTGTTAACTTCAGCCTCTGGTAACTGATCAGAATTGAGGACTTGGAAGATCTATTAGTTTGTGCCATGGACTGCTTATGTTTAATAGCTGATGGTTGAAATAAGAAGTATATATTGGGTCCAGTTTATGTTCTTAGGCGTTTAGTGCATGCAGAGAAGTGCAATCCACGTCACATGATATATGTATCCAATGAGTTGGTTCGTGAAGAATGCTAAGCATTCAGAATATATACCATGCAGGATGCTGACCAGCTCTTGGAGAAAAGAGTGAGGTCTCGTTTCTCGCACAGGAAGCTTTTGTTTCTTCCTCCCTTGAGGGAAGATTTGCCGAGGTAAATTCTCCATAGGTTACTAAGTGGAGCTGCTCGCATACGATCTACAAAGCTGTGGTCATGATTCTTGTATATTTTTTATGCAGAATACTGGAGCACATTTTGCTATTGCCAACTGAGTCGAGCCTACCTCACGCCTATGTAGCTAAATTCAATTCCAAGCTTGTTGTATCCTCTCTATGGCCTCCTTTTCTTTAATGTGTGATCAACTTTGACCTATAGAAATCACTTGTTCAGTTGCTACGAAAATTATGTCTGATCATTTGCAACTAGAATGAGCTCTTTCTCTGGTGAACATCATGCATTAGCTTCACTTACATGGTGATACTGTCAGTTATCTAGAAATTAAGGACAAAGCTCATCACTCTTTCGCTCTTCATCAATCACATACTAAGTCCTGTATTATGGTCCACATACTGATGCTTATTTTTAATTAGAAGTTCATCCTAAGTTGAGATTTAAGCGTAGAACATTTTTGTTACACATAAACCACTCGCAATTTTGAGAAAGAAGAAAAAAAAAAAGAGAGAGAAAAAATAACTGCTGGAAGTACTTGACAAATTTTCAGAACTTATTAGCAGATGAAAAGTTCAAAGGAGTAATAGATAAATTATTCAGTTATGATTCAACTTTCAACCATTTGCTGAGATTTCTGTAAGTTCTCTGAAGTACGCATATTGCTCTTTCTATGTGGTGCTGCTATTTTATTATAGAACTCATTATACAGTACAATACTAGGTTTTCTGCTATTAGTTATATGGATTTGGGATCTGGTTTCTTATCTCTGGAGAACTTTAAAGCTGCACTTTCAAGTATACAAAGGCAGCCAAAACTTGAAGCTTTGAAAGGTACGAGTATCTCAAAAGTTATCTGGCTCATTATTCAGTTGCTAGTTAGTATTTCTTTCTATTTGAGACTTAATATGCCTCTTCTCTCTTCCATCCGATATCAAGTTCTCCCGGAGTCATATCCTTTTTTAGCTTTTTTCAATGTCTTTAATTGTCTACCCTAGAAATACTGTACAGAACATTTGCATTTATCGGAGGATTGTTTCCTGGTTTATTCTACTACCTTTATTTCTTTAGGTTCACATGCAGCTAATATTTTATAGGGCGAAAGGCATATGACCCCTTGCCTATTCCTAAGTAAGCAGATTGCCTTGTAGACTAGTGAAAAATGCAGCTAACCTCCTCATGGTTTGGAAGATCATGCACACAGCCCTCTTCTGTTGTGACTTGGACAAATTGTGTCTTCTAGTGCCTCAATAAAGTTGCTCTTATCCATATCATGACTTTTGATATTTGAATAATTCCCAAACCAATCATACTGGTTGAGAATTTGTCTATAAACATTCGATATGTTCATAAAAACTAAGCCAGAGAATTTGAATTAGTAATAACCACTTAATCAAATCTACAAGAGGGGATAAATCATTAAGCCACTAGGAATTACTGATGATGGCATGAATCAGAAAAGAATGAGTTGGCGGCAAAGATAAGGAAACAATTCATAGTGGTATTTGCTTCTGCATATGTCTGAACATTATTCTTCTGTCCTGACATATATGGACATGAAGGGTTGTAGTGCTTGCAATTGTCACAAGATGAAGATAGTTAATAATTTTTTTATTTGACAAGGAGAATCTACTTGGCCAGTCACTAATTGAGTGGCTGTTCAAGGGACAAGGAGGTTGAATAGGTTGGGTAAATGATAATGCGCATGATGTTGTAAAGCATGAGAGGTTTGATTGAGCGTTTTAATAACAGAAGGTGTATCTGCATGTTTGGGATAATGCAGGGGGGATAGAGTATTGTGCCCTATTTTATGACTTAAATAGTTTGCACAGAATTTTTCTTTCTTTGCTTTCCCCTGTGCTCTTCCTGCCTGTTCTTATTAATCAGGTGGTTAATATATTTTGATTTCGAAAGAATCAATCCTTTTCTACCCTTGTTTTCTCGAAATCATTTGCTGATAAAATGAGAAATGAGTGTATCATAGGTAAAAGGACTAAATAAATGAACTGCAATTCAAGTTAGCAAAGAGATACAAGTAAAGATTGTGGGTAGCTGAAAAAAACACTAGCTGCATTTAGGCTATGAGCAAAGAGAGATTGGAGATGATGTTAGTCTAGATTCTAAGTGGATGGACTAAGTATAAGAATTTATCCGAGACAAATTGCTGGGAGAATTTGAACGTAGTGTGTGAAGATGACAAATGTATCTGAAAGACAATAATGAGAGTACAAGAAGAAAATTAATTAACAGAACATTACATGTTTGAGAGGCACTATCTGACGAGTGTGCCATGATAACTGTTCAGACTTCTATGCAAAATCGGAGGAAGATAATAAAATAAAAAGGAAAAGTAGATTTTCCTAATGATTAAAGCAAAATTAAGAGCACAGATCCCTGTAAACACGTGTATTAGGTTATCGAAGGTTTATCAATATTTGATATCAGTTATACAGAGAGTAACCAAAATTGAGAGCACAGATTCCTGTAAACATGCGTATTAGGTTATCGAAGGTTTAGCAAAATTAGATATCAGTTATGCAGAGAGTAACACTGATGACATAAAAACTTAAAATTGGCAACTGTGCCTTTTTGGTGAAAAGTTTGCTGTGTTTAATTTGTAATTTATTATCATACCTGCATTAGAAGTCCCAATCACTAGCCCCCACCGCAAAAAAAGAGAAAGAAACCTGATCCTTGACCTCCATTTAGTGGATCTAACTTCATTGGGTGCATATTTAACTGCATGCAGATTGCTCTATTTTAGAACTTTATATTCTTGTTTGCATGAAGAGACTGGAAGTCAAAGAGCAAGAGATATGCAACTTCAACTCTATAATGAAAGGTCTGAAAACTCCATTCATGCTTTTATTCTATTACTTTTGATCATGATGTCGACCTTTGATTATGATTGAGTTCTTGAATAATGCAGAGTACAAAAGCATTCACGACTCATTCCAAACGTCTGACTATTATGCAAGGACTGTGTGCCTGCGGGTGTGTAGGGCACATTGTGTGAACTTCTACTTAATTGTAGTTATTTAAATGATGTCCAATTCAGAGATTGAAACATAAGTTAAATGTCATTTATATCCTCGCAGGCATTTGACCACCTCTTACAACGTGAATTGATTTCTTTCTTGGATAATAGAGGGCATGGCCAATCTGTTGAATTTCGTCCAGTGAAGCTACTACTCTCTTGGCATGAACTACATCAAGGACTAAAATCATATCGTTCTTGTCCAGTAAGTCGCTTTTAGGGAAAAAGATAACTTGCTTCTGTTATGTGTGTCCAAAATGTTCTACATTTCTTTCCTTGCTGTCTTTAATGATGATCTTGTAGTATAATCACCATTCACCACTGTATTTATTGGCTGATATCATAAAATTTAATCACTCGAGAAAAGCAATTATCATAACAGCAGTTCGTCATAATGAAAGTTCCCCTCTAGTTTACACCAATGAGTCAAATCCCATTTCATAACAGCAATAGAAGCTTATATATATTCAGATGGTCATTCACGTGCTAATTTTCCTCTCTTTTCAGGCAATACTCCATAAATTGCTTGATCGTGAAGGATGAAATATTGGAATAGGCTACATACATGCCTGTACATGACTGCAGAATATATCGATAGATGAACAAGATAGGCCATTCCTTCTGGTGGTGTGACCAGCCATTTTTGCTGTAGAGCAGACGATTCTGCAACTGTGGGCATTTGCTGCTAGATTGAGATTGTCAGAGAAATCTGTGTCAATCAGCAGAGAATTGTCAAGTCAGTTTCCTTTCTCCCGCTCTCTTTTTATTTTTCTTTAAAGTTTTAGCAGCTCGTCTCCTCGCTTCCTGTTGTACACTGCTATCAAATTTTCCCTTTTACGTGTATCAAAGATCAACTGATAATAGCATACATTTTAAAGGTCTGAGGATTATTTACACGTTATGGTGCGCGTGTTGAATGTCTGTGATTCCTATGCAATATCCTTGTACATGTTGGATTCGTTTGACATACACACATATGTGACAGAAACAATTATTGAATCTATGATCTCATTGTGCACCAAGAAAATTTCATTGCAGTTCCTTGTGTGCATATTTCTGCAGAATGGACTATGCTTAAACTGTGAATGTGATTTTTCATTTGAAGCTATGACTTAGAATTTGCGAAGTGCTATGATCTACGACCAGAAATAAAAAGGATAGTCCAGTGCATTAAGTTTTGGTTATACGCTGATCCAAGAAAGGGTTAGAGCCACTATGAAATCTGTTGTACGCAACCTCTCATTTGTAACGCTGTTTACACAACTTGCCACCAGAAATATTATTAATCAATTTTCACGTATAGATGCAAAAGTGTAACTTTGAACTACTCAAGATCTTCTTCCAATATACTAGTAGGATTTCAGAATGAACCTACGCCAAAATGGTTTGATCAAGCAAGAAACTTAATCGAATATGTTTCAAGCAACTTGGCTAAACTATTATAAGCCCATAAATGTGAGGTATTAGACGTTTTTAAGTATATGATGCTAGTTTCATATGCAGACTTAGAATTCTAAGCCTAGGGCACGAGAACACTCATTCATAACAAGTTCATAAGTACAAATAACCTTAAAAACATAATTACCAACCTATATGCTTTAAGATGGGTTTTACAGAGCGTGTTGAAAGTTCAAAAATACTTTTGGATCCCAATTATGATTTTAAATAATGTTTGGCCCCTCAAACTTGATCTTTCATTTGAACAATAAGCACAAGAGAATCTATATATTCCAAAAGCTAGGTATACCAACTTTTTGAAAACGAAAATTTTCTAGACATGATTATAAAAACTAGCATTGGCTTGAAAACACTTGATAAAATAGGAAAAATTTCACTAGTAATTCCCAATGTTTAGTTGAATTTTTAAATTACTCTCAATGTTACAAAAGTTACATTATGAGCACGTAATGTTCTACAGAAGTCATTAAGTTGGTCTCTTTTTATTATCATTCCAATAAATTTGGACAAAAATTATGAAATTACTTTATGCCCCTACAAAATCTTAATTTAGAGTTTTAACTTGGTCCTAATTTTTTACTTAGATTTGCAAGTTGATCTCTTATGATTACTCTGATCATGAAGTTGGTCCCAAAAGTAATGGCACGTTAATAGTCACGTGATATGCTAATTAATATTCATTGATGCTCCATTAACAATCTTAGCTTTAAGGATCTATGTAATAGAAGGAAGGGATGTTTAATAGAAAGATAATAGTAGAAAATACTTTGAACATTTACTTGTCAATTTCAGTTTTGGTCAATTTTTTAGAGAACACTATCTGGACCAATCTCCAATGGTTTTGCAGACTCATCTTGAGAAGGATAAACGAGAGAAAATTACCCTAAGAGTTATCAACGCTTTTAGCCTAGTGGTAAGCTTCCCATCAACCCAAAAAAAAAAAAAAAAGATTGGGAGAAATGGGGAGAAGGGGAATCCCTTTGATTGTTTTGAAGAGGTTAGTAAAAGAAGGGTTAATGAGAGATTATCAAAATCCTTTATATGGCCCGCCCCCAAATGGGGATAAATATGGGGAAGGGATTATAGCTTAATGTCTAATACCTATATTAATACCAAATTATGGAGAGTGCAAGTCAACTATCATTCTTCATCAAGGGTGGACATGTCAATTAGTTGTATAAATTTTATCCATCCCTTTTATTTTTTTTGAATTCAAACAAAGAAAATATAAAATCACCTATAGTTCTTTCATTTATAATTTAACATAATCCAAGCAAGAATCAATATTTTCGTTCTCTTTCTTGTGTTATTGAATCCCTCATGAATGATCCCTAATTAGGGTAAAATTAAGACTTGTCGAGGTCGGAATCTCGACGTTGATGTTGGGAGCTACTCCTGCCAAGCTGGAAATCTGGGTCGGCTTCTTAACCTAGATTTTCGGGTCGGCTACCTGACCTGCACAAGGAAAAGGAAGGAAAAGGCGGGGTGATGACCGGGATTTTTTCCTCGGGTGTGCGAATGATTAGTATGTCCGAGCTGGAGAAGTCGCTGAGAGCATTTAATGACGAGTTACCTCCGAAATGAAGGGGTGGAGCTTTATATATACTAAATTCGGACCTGACAGCATTTAATGCGGTGCACCTTTATGTCCCATCAAAACAGCTGGCACCGAGATCGGGGTTTTTCGGGGTCGGGGTAAAGTTGGATCAGCATCCAGGTTAGGCATTAGCTGAATATGCTCGGCTTGGCTCGGATTAGCCCGCCTCAACTCGGTGTGGGCATCTTACCTCAGCTCGGGATCCCCCTCGTCAATCCCCCCTCCCCTTTCTAAGTCGAGATCGAGAGGGTGAGATCTAGATTTGGGAGTTGTTCCTGAGTTGGAGGTGCCCGACCCCGGCAGAGTGGGTATGGCCACGTCAGCGATGCATACCCTTCAGATGGCTGACACGTCACCTGGAAGTTATGACGAGATGTGACGTTTGGGATTCCTGAGACGGTTACAGGAGTTGCCTATAAATAGGGCCTTGACATCCGAGATTCATTTCACACTTTGCATACAAAGTTCGGAGCTTTCAAGTCGAATACCAGAGTGGTCGGACATTTTTAGTTCGACAAATATCTTCTCGGGATATTCAACTCGGAATCCATTAGCTCGGAGCCAACTAGGTCGGAGGTCATTAAATCGGGTCATCTTCGACAACTAGAGCGGTAGGTACGTCCCGACTCCCTTTAGTTATTCCTGCACATATTTTAATTTGTAACAAAATGGGGAGGTCAGAGTCAGAAGATTCCCAAGCGATGGAGGTGAGGTCCTATGGAGGGGATGAGAATCCGTCGAGCTCGGAATCGACCTCAAATGGAGGCCGCGATGATGACAGCGAATGTGCATCTCAAGGATCAGCTCGACAATCTAGGCTCAGGGAGAGTGATGATGATTGCCAAGTGATCGAGGTCAGGCAAGTGCAAAAAGAAGCCGAGGCGGATCCTTTAGTGGACCTGGGAGACCTGGGAGATAGGGAAGATACAGAGCCATTGACCCAGTTGGAGGGAGTTGAGATACCACAGGAGTACTTAGCCGGAGCCTCTACGTCAGAACCGATTGATGCGGTCCTAGTCAGGGTAGTACGACCTTGGAACTTAGCTACGGCTAGTGGTTTCTAGCCTCGGGGAAAGAGGATAAAGCAGTTGTTCGCCTGCTGTAAACGCGTGTACCATTCTACTATCGAGATGGCTAATGCCCGGCTAAGAGACTTGTCGGTGGACCAACATCACAAGCTGAAGGTTCTAGGTCAGAATGAGTCCGCCTGCTATCCTCCACCCAATCACTTCACTATCTACGACCTCGCATTCGATGTCATCCAGCTTCTATTTTCTGACTTCATAACTTGCATTTTAAATTATTTTGAGCTTAGCCCGGGTCAGATGTCACCAAATGGTTGGGCCGTAATGGTGGCCTTTTATGTATTCTGCCTAGAGAGGAAAATAGAGCCGACCCTGCGTCGGTTCAGACAGTTCTTTGTGTACAAGCCCAACCCGAAGTAGCCAGGGTGGTTTCATTTCGCAGCTCGCGCCAGCAATGCCATATTCACCAAGTGACACTCCTCTAACAAGGGCTGGCACAACGACTACTATTAGGTCGAGTCGGCTGTGAACCCGGGGTGCAGGGTGGATTGGAATCCCTCACTAAAGAAGAATGTGAACGACGACCCTAAGCTCTCAGATGAGGAGCTCGCCGAGGTCGGGGTGCTGAGACCCGAGTTGGGAATGTTGATTGATATTGACAGCGTTCTCAGGTGGGACAGAATCTAGAAATCAAAGTTATTCGGTAAAGAGCCCGACCTGAAGAAGGAGCACCCTCACCTACTTCCTGAACCCGAAGAGAATACGGATTCTGGCTCAGAAAAGGGTCAGTTCGTAGGATCAATGCCGACCTCTCTGCCTTCTTGTCTACCGTTGTTCTCTTCAGTTTGCATTTGGCTATTTCTCACATCTTTCCTCTGTTCTTTTGCAGATATGGTAGATACGAGAAAGCTTGCGTATGCCCAGATGAAGAGGAGGACCGAGGCTAGTGGCAAAGTCTCGGCTCGGTCTGGCTTGGGCTCCATCATCCCTCACGAGCAAAGGCAGTGACCCGAGGTCTCTTCTAAATGGACGTCAGCTTCTCCCCTGACCAAAAGATCGAGCGCGGGTGTGGCGATCCCTGAGCGCTCAGCATCCTGCCCCAACAATAGAAAACGGTCTCGGCCCAAGTACTCAGGGAAGGGCAAGGCCACGAAGGTGAGCCCTCCCAACAAGGATTTTGTGAAGGCAGCTAAGCTCACCCGGGATCCCAAGTTGGCATCTGTCTCGGCGAAGCAACTTTCGCTCGACCTGAGGACGGTCATAGTCATGGTAAGGCATATTTGATCGTGTTGATATGGTTAAGTTTTTTGGCTTGGCTGATTGTTTTGTCATCTTTTGTGCAGGCCGAGTCTTACATCCTTTCGGCACCTGGCTTACTCGCTCGAGCCCAGGCTCACTGTGTCGAGCTCGAGCAGCGATTCGTCGACTCTCGAACCGAGCTAGAGGCCCTGAGGGAGGATCCCGCCCAGAGGCGCAAAGCGGACGAGACGGAGATCGACCGGCTAAAGAAGGAGCTCGAGGCAGAGAAGTCCCGGCGTGAGGCCGCGGCCAAGGACGTCGAGCGCTTCAAGAAGGATAAGCGCGAGGCCGAGGCGAAGCTTAAGGATCTGGTAGATCGGGTCTGCCCACAGGGGGAGAGACGGTGGAAGCCTTTAAGTCCAACCAAGAGGCCGTGGACTGGTTGGCCACAGAGGGTGGGGCGATGGCCAGGTACACCGAGTTGAAGTACTACTTCCGGGGCCAAGTCGTAGTTCGGGAGAGAGCGAAGACTTTTTTTCCTACCACCAAGAATGATTACATCGAAATCTTGGAGGCTCCGCCACAGGAGTTCTGGGAGATTCTGAGCTTCCAGCAGACCTGGCGTCCCAAGCCAAAGAGGTGATTGAATTTGTTTAGAAGGGCATGGATCAGGTCGGGGATGAAGCCGATGCCACCACCTCCACCGCCGCTCCTAAGTAAATTTTGTAATCGCTCGAGTCGGGCTTTAGTAGATTTGCCATGGTCGGGCTTTTGTAATTTCGCCCAGGTTGGGCTCCTTGTAATTGTTGCTCTTCAGTTTCAATGAAATGAACATTCTAGTTTTATTTGCGTTTTGTTCGAGTTTGTACATGTGTACATTTCTCTTCGTAAATTTCTTAAGTAAGTGGGGTCGGACCAATATAATAGACCTTTCAAACTTAATTTAAATATAAAGAACCGAGCTGGATGCGATTAATGAAATATCATCCTAATCCGAGATGGTTAATTGGGCAACTATATAATTGTCGCCGACCTGGACTCGTCAGTCCGATTTTTAAAATTGGTCAAACTAACGTTGACAAATATTGAGCTCGAGTTTAGACCCAAACTAATATTCCGACCTGAAGTCGGATCACACCGAGTTAGACCTTGATCCAAACTGACAAAGCTAATCAAATTATTGTTGATTATATCCGAGCTGGAACCTTGTCCGAGCTGGTTTACTTGGATCATTAGCTCGTAATTAAGTGTGGCCACCGCGTTAATCCGAGTCGGGAGTAGCTCAATAGCTGAGGCGCTCAGGCCCGGGTCGGGCATTGCACTGGTTTACAAAATATATTTGTATTGAAATTGTACATGAAGTACTTGGGCTCGGGAGCTGATTACAAGCAATGCTTTGGCTCGGGGCCTTAGTAAACATTTTGGCTTGGGGCCTGTACAAAAGTTTTCAGCTCTGGGGACGTTACAAGAGATTTCGACTCGGGGGCCGTTATAAGAGATTCCGGCTCGAGGGCCGTTATAAGAAATTCTGGCGCGGGGGCCGTTACAAGAGATTCCGGCTCGGGGGCCGTTACCAAAAATATCTCTTCAGGTGCTCCGCTTGCCATGCATTTTTCAATTGCTTCCCGTATCTGTGGCGGAGGTAAAAAGTCCCAAGTCAGACTTTTTTCACGACTTCATACGGCCCCTCCCAAGTGGGGGAGAGTTTGTTGCTCGAGCGCGGCAAAAAGATAGCCTTTCTGAGGACGAGGTCGCCAACCTTAATAGGTTTAGGCTTGACCTATTTGGCGAAGGCTCTTTGTATGGTAGCTTTGCTGGCTAGCATCCTAATTTGAGCTTTAGTTCGGAGCTCTTCGGCGAGGTCGAGCTCTTTACGGATCAGTCCTCCGTTTATTTCTGGATCATGGTGGAGGGTTCTATTGGTCGAAGACCCAATCTCCACTGGCAGCACCGCTTGAGTACCGAAGGTCAGCTCGAAGGGCGATTCTCCCGTTGCCTAGTTGGTGGTAGTCCGTTGAGCCCACAGTACCTCGGAAAGAATCGATGCCCACTGGCCATCTGTTTCCTCCAGCTTGATTTTTAGGCCCTGCAAAATGTTTTGGTTAGTTCTTTCGACTTGGCTATTACTTTGAGGGTGAGCAATAGATGAGAATCTGAGGTCGATCCCAATCTCAGCACATCTGCCTCGAAAGTATGCACTGTCGAATTGCTTGTCGTGGTCAGTAACGATGACCTTTGGCACCCCAAATCGACAAATGATGTTTTTTCACACGAAATCTCAAGCTGCCTTTTCTGTTATTCTAGCAACACATTCAGCCTCAGGCCATTTGGTAAAGTAGTCTACTGCTATGAAGGCGTGCTTCTTTTGGTCAACGCCAGTTGGCAATGGGCCGATGATATCTAGGCCCCACTGATAGAATGACCACGGGCTTATCATCACCGTGAGGTCTACTGCTGGCTTTCTCTGTATGTTGGCGAACCTTTGGTAGGTGTCACACTTTTTCACATACTCTTTGGCATCTTGCTCTAAGGTTGACCAAAAATAGCCTTACCTCAATGCCTTCCGAGCCAGAGCCTTGTCACCCAAGTGGTTTTCACATACCCCTTCATGGATCTCCCGAAGTATATAGTTTCCCTTCTCGGGCCCAACACATTTTAAAAGAGGCTAAGTGTAGGCTCTCTTGTAGAGTTGCCCGACAATTACGACAAACTTTGAGGCCTGTTTCATGAGTTTTCGAGCTGCTTTTTCATCCTCTGGGGTCATACCCCCTCCAAATAGTCCACGATTGATTTGGTCCAATCTGGGCTTAAATTGAGCTCGGTTACGGCCTGCACCCCCAATTGGATACTTGGTTCGGATACTTCTTCCACATGGACCAAGGCAGATCGGCTCTCGCCCAAGGCCAACCTGGACAGGGCGTCAGCCTTCATATTCTCCTCCCTCGGAATTTGCTGTATTGTGAACCTTTTGAACCTTGAGGTCAAATCTTTGACTCTGTTGAGGTAGGGCAGCATAGTATTGTCCTTGGTTTCGAATTCTCCCAATATCTGACTAGAAACCAATTGAGAGTCGGTGCTCAGGTCGACTGTCTGTGCCCCGAGCTAAGCTGCAATTTTCAGCCCCACAATCACTGCTTCGTACTCAGCTTCATTGTTAGACGCCGAAAAGGTGAACTTGAGGGAGTATTGGTGCTCATGCCGGGTTTGGGTCGAGGATGACCACCCCAACTCCGCTCCCAGACTTTCCTGAGGCCCCATCTACATGGATCTTCCACACATCTTCCGGGTCATGCTTGGCTCGGCCAGTGCATTCCACCACAAAGTCCGCGATGGCTTGGGCTTTGATGGATGTTATGGGTTGGTAGGTGATGTCAAATTGACTCAGTTCAACTACCTATTTCAGCAGCCTACCCGACACCTCTAGCTTGTGCATGATGGACTTGAGTGGGGCATCCATCATGACCTTAATTGGATGAGCATCAAAGTATGGATTCAGCTTTCTTGCGGCCGTGAAGAGTGCGATGGCGAGTTTTTCCAAGGAGAAGTACCTCATCTCGGCCCCTTGCAAGGTTTTGCTGACATAATAGACCGACTTCTACTTCTTCCCTTCTTCGCGGACCAGTGCCGCCGCTACTGCTGTCCCTGAGCATGCTAAATATAGTACAAGTTCCTCCCCCATCTCAGGTCAAGATAGTAGGGGTGGCGAAACTAGATACCTTTTTCAGCTCTCGGAAGGCGTTCTGGCATTCCGTAGTCCATTCGAAGTTCTTAGGATTCCTCAATATTTTGAACAGAGGTGCACACTTGTCGGCCGACCTGGACATGAATCTGCTCAACGCCGCGACTTTGCCCGCGAGCACCTAGACGTCCTTCACGCAGGTCGGCGGTGCCAGGTCAAGTATCGCTTGAACCTTCTCCGGGTTGGCTTCTATTCCACGGGCTGTGATCATGAAGCCAAGAAACTTTCCTGCCTTGACGTCGAATGCGCACTTTTTCGGGTTCAGCTTTATCCCAAAGTGCTCAATTACGGCGAAGGCTTCAACCAGGTCGGCTACATGGTCTTCTGCCCTTCTGCTTTTGACCAACATGTCATCTACATAGATCTCCATATTTTGGCCAATCTGTTTTTTGAAAACCTTGTTCACCATCTGAGTATAGGTAGCTCAAGCATTCTTGAGGCCCAAAGGCATGACCTCATAGTAGTAGAGACCTTTATCGGTGGTGAAGACAGTCTTCTCTTTGTCTTCGGGAGCCATCTTGATTTGGTTATAGTCTTTGAAGGTATCCATGAAAGAGAGTAGCTCGAATCCAGAGGTGGCATCCACCATCTGATCAATCCGAGGTAGGGGAAATCAGTCCTTAGGGCAGGCTTTGTTGAGGTCGGTGAAGTCAATATACAGTCTCCATCCACCTGAGGACTTAGTCACCAGCACCACGTTGGATAACCAGGTTGGGTACTAGATTTTCTTTATGTGGCCAGCGACCATCAACTTGTCCACTTCTTCTGCTATAATTTGTTGCTTATCATAATGGAAGTGCCTACACTTCTGTTT
Source organism: Ehretia macrophylla (assembly GCA_037974665.1). Lineage (NCBI taxonomy): Eukaryota > Viridiplantae > Streptophyta > Magnoliopsida > Boraginales > Ehretiaceae > Ehretia > Ehretia macrophylla. The sequence goes on from CM075783.1 coordinate 16,562,788, forward strand.
TACTGGATAGTGATTTGGGTCGGCATTCAGGTGATGCTTAATCACTCCCGAGTCAATACCTGTCATGTCGGAGACAGACCATGCAAATATATGTTCATTTTTCAGAAGAAATTGGCTTATACCTTTCTTGAGGTTGTCAGAGAGTTCACTCCCAATCCTTGCTCTCTTTGTTTCATCGAAGAGTTCCACCTCTTGAAGGTCTTCAACCGGGCTGCCTCTCTTAGCATCCCTCTTCTCCTCGGGAAAATCTGGTCCCCAGCCGACCAGATATTTGGGTCGAGGGAGTTTTCATAACATTCCCGAGCTGAGAGTTGGGCTCCTCGGATCGTGGCCGTGCCAGCCGGGGTCGGGAATTTCAGGGCCTGGTGGTAAGTTGAAGGGATAGCCCTAAAATGGTTAAGTGCCACCCGACCTAAGATCCCATTGTAAGTAGAGTTGCAATCCATCACAATGAAGTTGGCTTGCATCGAAACCCGCTTGTCTCCATCTTCCAGCTTTAGTAGGAGGTTGATGACCCCTTCGGCTCGGTGGGCTTGTTTGGTGAAACCAGCTAAAGTGCCCCTCAATGGCCTGAGTCGGCTCCTGTCCAACCCCATCTGCTCAAAAGCGCTGAGGAATAAGACTTCTACCGAGCTCCTGGTATCCACCATCAGTCTCTTCACGGTAAAGTTGGCTATTTCAGCGCTGATCACCAGCGGGTCGTCATGGGGCAATATCACCCCCTCCAAGTCTTTTAAGGAGAAGGTGAGCTCCTCCATCTCCGAGGCTGGACCCTGCACCAATCCATACTCCATCCCAGCCCAAACATAACCCTTCCTGCCTGCCGAGGTCTCCCCACTTGATGCTAATCCTCCTGCAATGGTCTCAATCACAGCCAAACGTCCGCCCCCAGCCTGGCGCCTAGGTGGACTCCTCTCTCTATCTCTTTGATCATGATTCCAAGTTGGCTGTTGATCTACGTACCTCCGGAGGTGACCTCGGGCTATTAGTGCCTCGATTTCCTGTTTCAAGTCTTTGCACTCCTCGGTGGTATGGCCGTAGTCCATATGATAGCGACAATACTTGGTTTTATTGCACTTCTTGGGTCGGCCTTTCATTCTAGGAATTGGCAGTAGGTGGTTTTGGTGCTGGATCTCCATCAGGATCTGCTCCCTTGTAGTGTTAAGGGGAGTGAACATAGTGAACCGGGGGTTCAGCTTTGACTGATGAGGCTGCTTACCTCAGTTGTTTTGGACTTTACCCCCAGGTTGGGCTCGGGAGGTCTTGCCCTTCTTACTGGCTTCCTTCTCCTTGTCATTATCTCTCTTCGCCTGATGGATTTCTTCCGAGTGTATGTACCCTTCTGCTCGTACCATCAGCTTGGCTACAGTATCCACGGGGTCGATGGCCAAGGAGGATGTAAGGGGTCCCGACCTGAGCCCACTCTGGTAAGCCATCAACGCCATGGAGTCCTCTAGGTTGGGGATTCTGAGAGACTCTTCATTGAATCTAGCTATGTAAGCCCTCAAACTTTCCCCTCTATGCTACTTTACCAACAACAATGTAGAAGTGTGGTGAGTGGAACGTCGTGTGACGCTCGAGAATTTCTTCATAAATTCCTTATAACTGTTGCATATCTACTTGAGCATTCTTACGTGCATAATCTTTCTTGCTTAATTGCTTTAATTTAAGGGTACTATTCATAAGATTTTCGACCGTCTCGAATGTTGGATTTTATATTTTTCCTAGGTCATATGACATTTAGAAGGAATCGAGACCTAGTTATTTTGGACTTTCAAGCTTGGGAGCGTGCGTTTGGAAAATAGTTTTTGCACCATTTGAATAGTATTATGTGTGTAACAACTCAAATTACAACTAGTTAGCAAGTAAGTGAGTTTTATCTTAGCTTAACTAAGACTTTAGTGGCATTTGGCTTCATTTAATAACATTTATGCATACATATAATATCCATATACTTAACATAACACAACACAACCATTATATCATCAAAAACAAAAGCAAAAATTTCATTTTTGTCCCCTCGTTTGGCCGACCAATTCAAGAGGGAAAAAGAGAAAATTTTCTTCATCAACCTTGCATGCTTGACTCTTGGCTTGATCTAGGGAGGATTGGGGACAACTAGAAGCTTCTACTTCATACCTATATCTTCATACAAGTGAGGGAGATGCACTTTATTTGTTTTCAAAGTTTATGCTCACATGTTGAATTTTGCTTGATTTGTCAATTATAGCTATAATACTTGTTATAAATGCTTAATATGTGTTTATTAGAGTCTATAGAGTAAACTTTTAAAGCTTGATAGCATAATCCATGGTTAGAAGCTTGAATGATAGGAAAGAGATGATGAATAGTGTTTGTTGTTAGGGTTTTGAATAAATTTGCTAATTAGCTTGAATTGAGGCTTCAATTAGATGCTCTAGGCCCCAGTGAAGCTAGTTGAAAGGCCACGTGAGGTTGAATCACCCAAATCCAAGCTAAATTGCAAAATTAGTCGACTTTAAAAATAGGACTTTTCTCGTTGTGCAATCTAGGTGCATTTGGGCCATGGTTTGGGTATACTTGGGGTAAGGAAGCACTTTTGGTGCTTTCGTTATGCAAAATTGGGGTTCGGTTAGTGTAGTTGTAGTTCAAACTCGCTCGGGGCCTTCTCGAACTTTTGCTTCTAAAATGAGGTTTTATGATCTTAATAGGTATCTTTTAAGAATGTAGTATGGTTAGGTTGTGGGTTGGTAACCTTGAAATGCACTTAGGAGAAGAAAAGATTGGTTAAAGGAAGGGAAAAATGTAGTATTTGGCTTATTTTGATGCATCTAAAGCTTGTTGTAGTGTTGTTATGCTTTATATGGTTTGTCTAAACTTCAATTGAGTTATTCAAATAGATGGTGGAGAAAAGTTATGTTGAATGCCTCTTTTGGAGACTATAATGCTATATTGTGTATTTTGTTGGCTTATATTGCAATTATTTACGAGGGCGGCCTACTTTGTCAACCCTCCTACTTGCTATTTGTTGTTGTTAGAACTTGTGATTTGATTTTGGGGTTGCACAACCTTTTCGGACATGGTAGCGTCGAGAACACGGGCGGCATCGGGCTTTCCGTGCTCCCTCGACTACCATAGTGCCTATTCCCTTTCTCGCTGAGCATACTCCACTACCCCAGAGGTGTGGTTCACCTGCTGGGCATATGGTGCTACCTCAGGAGAAAGGGTAATAGGATCGGGATACATCCGAAGTATCCCAACTTGTTGGAGTAAGGGGTTGTCGGTACTTGCGTGAAGTTCGTGGCTTGTGATTGAAGACTTGAAGTGGAACCGTATCCTTTTTAATGTGATTAACTACTTGTTACTTAAATCTTATTCTTTATGTCATACGTATATGATTTCTTGTGTTTGTATATCATATTGCACGCCCCGGTATGCTGCATCACCTCCTTCGCTGGGAAACATTGTTGCTCATTCCTCATTTAATATGTTTCAGAGGAAACTGAGGTAAATCCCCAGCTGGTAGAAGTAGAAGAAGAAGAAGAAGTTCACGTAGATCAGAATCCGTGACTTTGTGTGATAAGGTGGGTCATATGTGCAGTTTACTTGGAGTTCATGTTAAATGTTGTATTTTGAGACCTTGGGATCTTGTTTATATGTTGGTAGTTGAAATCTTGTATGATAGAGGAAGTCGATGGATTGTAATAATGGATTTTAGATTACTTCTTCTATTTGCATGCTTGGGTGTTTATTATTTTACAAGAAGAACTTGATTATAGTTGTAACTTACTATTTTTAGTTAAAGTCAACTTACCTCGCATGTTTGTGTGCTTAAGTAGAATTTTGTTGCTCCAAGGCTCGGATGGCCTTGTGAACTTGACTTAGCTTTGGAAATATTGAAAGATATGTTGTATGAGTTGTTGCTAGTAGTTCAAATGTTATATGTGACTATTCGCAGGTAACAGTTTAGTCCACGGTACAGAGGAGACTCTATCCGAGTGACGGGTCCGGGCTTGACCTTTAGCGTGGGGTTGGGTTCGGGGCGTTACACGTCGGCTTCCCACAAAGCGGGATAGGAAAGCCTCAGCCAGCTGATGAAAACTTGCAATAGAGTCGGGAAGAAGTTTTTGGAACCAGTCCAAGGCATTGCCAACTAGGGTGGTCGGGAATGTCTTCGTCTTCATGAGGTCGTACATGTCATGTGGTGGTCAAAGTTGAGCAAGTGGCTGGCTGGGTCGTCGTCCTGGGCATCTAGTTGCCAGTGGGTAGTGGCGTGACTAGTACCTCGGGTGAGAGTGGGCTTACGCCGAGCTAGTTAATGACCTTGGCTATGGCAGCCGCGGTCTTGGCCTGCTCGGAGTCGGCTTGAGCCACCCTTTTACCTCTTGCCTCCTCGGGTCCCGCCACTGGCTCTAGGAAGCCCTCTTCGTCTTGCGTCCGTTTTTGCCTTAGGGCTGGGATGCAGAACTGTGAACGCGCGGGCCGCGGCGTAGCTGCTTGCGGAGCCGGGAGGTCCCCAGCTAACCGGGCTACCTGCTCCTTAAGTTCCTCAAACATCCTCAGCATCATCCTTATCTCCGGTAATAGGCTGGAGCTGAGGTCTTCATTTGTCGTGGGGTTGGTTTGGGTGGTTAAGTGTATATGTTGACTCGTTCCAACGTCGGCTTGGGTTGAGTTTTGGCTAGGCACCTGCGTGGTTTCAAGGTCCCCATTCGGGTTAGGCAAATCCTCTACCGATGCGCTATGGCTTCTCGTTTGTACCATGATGGTTTCTCAATGAGTGGTGAGGAGAGTGATAGAAAGAACTCCGTTTCCCACAGACGGCGCCAAACTGTCGAGGTCGAAATCTCGACGTTGATGTTAGGAGCTACTCCTGCCGAGCTGAAAATCTGGGTCGGCTTCTTGACCTGGATTTTCGGGTCGGCTACCTGACCTGCACAAGGAAAAGGAAGGAAAAAGCGCAGTGATGACCCGGATTTTCCCCTCGGGTGTGCGAATGATTAGTATATCCGAGTTGGAGAAGTCACTGAGAGCATTTAATGATGAGTTACTTCCGAAATGAAGGGGTGGAGCTCTATATATACTAAATTCGGACCTGACAACATTTAATGCGGTGCAACTTTATATCCCATCAAAGCTTTATGTCCCATCAGAACAGCTGGTACCGAGGTCGGGGTTTTCCAGGGTCGGGGTGAAGTTGGATCAGCATCCAGGTTGGGCATTAGCTGAATATGTTTGGCTTGACTCAGATTAGCCCGCTTCAGCTCGGTGTGGGTATCTTACCTCAGCTCGGGATCCCCCTCGTCAAGACTCATGATAAGGCATGAAAATATGACAGGTTTTGTGTTATACACCCTGCCTTTACCCTATATGTAGAGCTGTTAGGGTAAGGAATGGGAATAGGGCATAGGGAAGAGATAAACATCCCCGCTTTGTAAGAAGTTTTTGTTTAATGTGGCCTTCATGATCACATAAAGTGCAAAATAAATTGTGATAGTTCAATGACCAAAATCATAAACCAATATGTAACCTCTTACATAATGAAATATTAAGTGGATTCATAAAATAATAAGAGGAATATGAAAAGTCCATGTATCTAGTCTTATTTTGAATCTATATTCTTGAAAGATTTGTGTAACCACCTAAATTATAATATTACATAATGGTATACTTAGTGGGATTAGTGGTTCATTATAATCATACATTATGAAATACTTAGTAGGGTTAGTGGGTTTATAAAAAATCATTTCTAATTAAATCCATGGGTGGAATTAATTGGAAGATTACTATATAAAGGACTCTTGGTCCCTTTTTTCACTCAACTATCTCTAATATTTGTTATTCCCATCAACTGACAAACATAAAAGTGTATAAAGTAAGAGGAGAGAAGATTAAGTTAGTCATCGGGTGTACTAATTCAAGATATAGATCATAAAAGTTATCTATATTAAGTTTATATACTATTTTTTTTTAAAAGTTATCTATATTAAGTTTATATACTATTATGATATCTCTTATGTGATTCAAGAATTTCAAGGTATGTTTTGTTCTTGATTATTTTATGATGTTATAAGACATGAGCTAAAGATCCGATTTTCGTCTTACACGCTTCACATAACGTTATGTAAAATAATTTTTATACCCTTAAAAGATAAAAGTTAAAGAGAAAGTAAGTACGACTTACAAAAGTTTTTCATTATTATTACTTTAATCAAGAGATTGTATGTCATTACTCATCCTCTACAATCATTTTATATAATTTCATTAAATCTAGAAATTTTGTTTTTAACCTCCAACAATGCTTTGAAGGTAATTTAAATTAGTATAATTTTAACTAATATTCTAAAAATATAAATATATATATATATAAAAAAAAAACATATTGAAAGTGATAATATACATCCCAAAAGCAAAATTAGACCAAGGATTGTTCTAGCAAACAACTAAAAGGCTAGTTAGATTCACTAAAAAAGACACGTTACTGTCATGGTGCCACCCGTGTGTTATAATCAACATGTTATTTGAGCTAAGCTGAACCAATCGATCCATAAACTCATTTACTCCGGTTAATAAATGAATTGAGTTGGCTTAAACAGTTATTATCTAAGCTGAGTTGGGTTGGATTGAAATTCAAAAAAACAAATCCAATTTTATCTATTAATTTTACACGAGTTAAATGGATTAATTGGATTGGGTTCGGACCAACCCATTTTTTAAGCAAAAAAATAAGCAATATATATCAATGAGTTATTAAATCCTGAGGCAATACAAAATTTTTAAAATAACTCAAAATGTTACTAAGTTAAAAATTTGAACTTACAAAAATCGAAAATTGATATAAAAATAATACAAAAATCAAAACAAAAAAATAATATTTAAACTAATTATTTTTAGTTGTAAAGCAAATAAAATGTCGTGGTCACGAGACTCATGACTCATGCACGATATGACTTCATTATATATATATATATATATATATATATATAAAATATTATGATCATAACTCTACGATCTGAGTTCACTATAAAAAAAATGTAGTCATGCACGATATGACTTCACTTCAAAAAAGAAATACTTTTCTAAGAAAAAGGGCTAAATTGAAATGGACTAGTTTGAGCTGGGCTAGTTTATAGAATTGAGCTAAATTGGGTTACCGAATTGAACTGGGTTGAGTTATCGAATCAAACTGGACTGAGTTCTTATCTGAGCTGAGCTGAGTTTAGTTTATAATTTTTAAATTTGAATTCAACTCAACCAGCGTTATAACCCAACTCAGTATTTTTGTAAGTAAACTAGATTGAATTGGGTTATTATTAACTTGGGCTGAGTTACAATCCGATTAACCCAGCCCAATGACCATGTTGATGTTATAATAGGGATGGCAACGGGTACCCGCTGTACCCGAAACCGATGGATAACCGCCCGATAAAAAACCGATAATGAAAACCGATGGGGAAACCGTTAGGTTTTGAATTTTATAAAGCAAAACCGACGGATAAACCGATAGGTTTTGGTTTTTGATATTAAAAAATACTGAAAATCGAAACCTGATTAATAATTTATTATTTTATTATATATATATATATATTATATTATACACATGTATATAATATATATAATAAAATAATATATTTTTTATTTTTTATTTTATATATATATATATATATATATATATTATACATATGTGAACTTTGATTTAGTTGTATTAATGAATAAATAGTTTCTCATTTTTATTATTTTTAGAATTGAATATTTGTGATGATAGTAGTATATTTTTTAATTTTAATGTTTTATTGTATGAACGGACGAACAGTTTCTCATTTTTATTTTGTTAGAATTAAATATTTGCAATGATGTAGTATATATATTTCTTTAATTTTATTATTTAATATGTATAGATTGTGATTTATTGTATTTTTACATTTTTTTTACATGTAAATTAATATTTTTTTTTACAAATTTGGACTTTTTTTCCATTTAAATTGATTTTTTTAAGTAATCGGTTTCGGTTTCGGTTTCGATTATCCGCGGGTTTTTTAAAACATGTCAGTTGCGGTTTTGGATGTGAATTTTTTAAACCTGTCGATTTAGGTTTCGGTTTTGATTTTCAATTTGCTAAACGATTTCGGTTTCGATTTTGCCAAAAACCGCAGATAACCGACCCGTTGCCAACCCTATGTTATAATAGTAAACAAATCCAAATAGGATACGATCCGACCCACATTTGAATGAAGTCAAACACGGGTTCGGGCTAAGCTGTTTTGCAGTAAACACGCAGCTCATCCTCTCGCCGCTCACTGCTTCTGGCCATCTCTCTCTCTCTCTCTGATGTGTGTACCTACACACTACTTCACACCCACCTCAGCTTTAAGGTACACCTTCAACTTCACCATTTTTCTCTATGCATAATCAACCCATGTGTGTGTATCTACCCACATGACATATAGCTTCTCTTCTTCTTCTTCAAATCTTTCTCTATACAATGACCCTTTATGTTAAAGCTTCAAAATTTATCATACCCAAAACCTCTTTTCAACATTTCACCTTTTGCTTTTGCTCTCTTCACTTGAAGGTACGCTTCATCTTCTTCTCTTCCCTATGTCAGCAATCTTATCATAATAACAATATTGATATTGATGATAAGAATAATAATAATGTTAATAGTATGATTGATATTAATATTGTTAATAATAATGATAGTTTTGTTGATAATAAGGATATTGTATCAAGAAGTTGTTTTTCGGATACCCATTATGAGGATTTAATAATACAAGAGCAGCCTGATGCACGAAGCTCATGTTATGCTCGGGGTGCGGAGAAAAGTTGGACCCATTCGGAGAAGAGTTGGACCCATTTTGGGTATGAGAATTTAATCATACAGACAATAAAAGAAAGGCCTTGGATTCTTGGGGATGGATATTGTGTGGTTCCAGATTATTTGAGATATTTGATTCTTGATTCTGAGTTATTTGTGAAGGTTCTTTATTCGATTCGTGACCGCCCAAAAATGGCCCTCCGATTGTTCCGGTGGGTGTTGGGGCAAGAGCGGTTTAGGGATTCAGAGATTGTGTATTGTGCGATTCTTGATATTTTGGTAGGTCATGGTTTGATGAGGTCGGCGTATTGGGTAGTGGAGAGGGTGGTGAGTGTGGATATGGGTGGGATAGTAGATGTTTTGATTGATGGGTTTTTGAATTCGAAGGTTTCCGTTAAGTTACTTGATCTTTTGTTGTGGGTTTACTCAAAGAAAGAGGATGTCGAGCAGTGTTTGTTGGTTTTTGATAGGATGTTGAGGAATGAGTTGTTGCCTGATGTGAAGAATTGTAATAGGATTCTTAGGATGCTTAGGGATAGGGATTTGGCTAACAAGGCGAGAGATGTGTATATGATGATGGCTGAGTCTGGGATTAAGCCGACTATTGTCACGTATAATACGATGTTGGATTCGTTTTGTAGAGTCGGGGAAATGCAACAGGCACTAGAGCTTTTATCAGAGATGCAAAGGGGTGGATGTTATCCGAATGATGTTACTTATAATGTGTTGATTAATGGCTTGTCGAGAAAGGGGGAATTTGACCATGCTAAAGAATTGATTGGGGAGATGTTGAATAGCGGATTGAAGGTTTCGGCTTATACATATAATCCTTTGATTTGGGGGTATTGTAAGAAGGAAATGCTTGTTGAAGCATTAGCACTTGGGGAAGAGATGGAGGGGATAGGAGCTTTTCAGACTGTATCAACATATAATATGTTAATGTATGGCTTTTGCAAGCTGGGGAAAGTCAATAATGCCAGACAGTGGTTTTCTGTCATGCTGAAGAAGAATTTGGTGCCTGACATTATCTCATACAACACTCTGATTTATGGAAATTGTAGATTGGGAAACCTAAGTGAGGCTTTCTTTCTGTTATCCGAGTTAAGAAGTAGGAATCTCACTCCAACTGTGGTCACGTACAATACTATTATGGATGGACTTTGTAGACAGGGGTATCTAGAGGAAGCTAAGCAGCTCAAAGATGATATGATCAGATATGGAGTCAGTCCTGATGTTTTTACATATACCATTCTGGTGAATGGTTGTTGTAAAGCAGGGAGTTTAACAATGGCTGAGGAATTCTTTAATGAAATGTTGCGTCAAGGATTGCAGCCTGACTGCTTTGCATACACAACTAGAATAGCAGGTGAACTGAAGCTTGGTGACATATCTAAGGCATTCACTCTACAAGAAGAAATGCTTGCAAAGGGCTTCCCTCCGGACCTGATCACCTACAACATCTTTGTGGATGGAATATCTAAGTCAGGAAACTTAGAAGAAGCATGTGAGTTGTTGCAGAAGATGGTTCGTGATGGTCTTATGCCTGATCATGTGACATACACAAGCATCATTCATGCTCATTTAGAACTCGGGCATCTCAAGAAAGCCAGAGAGTTATATCATGAAATGCTGGGCAAGGGTTTGTTGCCAACGGTTGTGACATACACTGTGTTGATTCATGCTCTTGCTGGTGAAGGAAGGCTAGAACTGGCATTTATGTATTTCTCAGAGATGCAAGAGAAGGGTGTGGTACCAAATGTTATCACATACAATGCACTAATAAATGGTCTTTGCAAATGCCAAACGATGGATCAGGCTTACAGATATTTTGCTGAGATGAAAGCAAAAGGATTACTACCCAATAAATATACATACACCATATTGATAAACGAGAACTCTGACTTGGGTAATTGGAAGGAGGTTTTCAGATTGTATAAAGAAATGATAGACAGAGAAATCCAACCTGACTCTTGTACACATAGCGCACTGTTGAAGCACTTGAACAAAGACTTTAAATCATATGCTGCCCAATACCTTGAGCGTGTACTGCTAGGTTCTGAAGAAACTGCTGAAGCAAAACTTTGATCAAGATTTGTTGATGTCTGGTTTCTGCACATGGCTAAGAAACGTGGCATGTTGCTACCTTGAGAAGTTCATTGGAAATGATGCCACCACTTCTTCTGAAACTTCTGTTTGACATCCCGGAAGGAACAGTGTGGTGAGTGTTTTTTCTTTTTTCCCGTTTCTTTGGCCTAGATGATGTTTTAAATGCATAGTTTCTCTTTTAGACCTGTGTTGATCTCTTCTTGTAAATCGGGTGCAGCTTCTGTGCTTATGTTATACACTACAAGGATGGTGGATGAGGTAATAGCACCTCACTGTAATTCCTTTTTGTTTTTACTTTTGTAATACCATAGTATTAGAGATGCCAAGTCACCCTTGTTGTTCCCCATGCCTTCCTTGACCAGAAAATTCACTTTTTATTTCACCCATTTTGACTTGCATGTAATATGTGGTATAACGTTTTCCACTTGACACAGATAATTGTGCATGTAAAAAACTCTTTTTCTTGAAAAGAGTGAGTAAGAACTAAAACAAATTGGGTTCCTTATGTAGTACATTGGTCCTCTTGACATACATAATTACATCCTTCTTAAATTTACCAGGTCAAACAAAGACATCCATACCCCATAGCTGTCAAGAAGTAATGCAACTTGTGAAATTGGAGGCTGTTACGTTGGGGTTAGTTGCCGCTTCACATTCACTTTGATTTTTGGTGTCATGCTGTTTGCTTCTTTAAGCAGATTAAATATGAATTAGTTTGAGAACAAAGGATTCTCTTTCTATTGATAACCAAGGGAAGTCATTACACTGTTTCAATATGTGGACTTTTAAAAATCTAAAATGAATACTTTGCAGGAATTTCCATTACGGTAATGATAGGAAAACAAAGCAATTTGATTTGACTACAAGATTTTATAGGTGCAAGCTTGAGAAAATCTTGCATATATATGAACATAGATTCAGACAACAGAAAAATGATGGACCTTTTGCTTCCAGGTAACAATCTTAAAGGCCATTGAATGATCCTGAATATTAGCTCGCACTACAGATTAAACCATAGCTTGTACTACAGATTAAGCCTTTGGGCTTAGTTCAAAGTCCGCTGTGTATTATGCTTGTTCTTGTGCTGATCAGAACATTGTTATTGCAGATGTGAATGGTAAAAAACCTACCTTTTATCTGTGACCTGTTAACTGCCTCACAGCATCCATTCTCAACAAGCATACTTCCTTGTGTCTCTCCATAACAGTAGTAAATTCAGTCAATGTCTTTTTGTGTTATAATTCGGCAAAAGTTTTCAGCCGGTTATTCCTAAAGCAATACAAAATGTTGCTCACAGCATTGTTTTATTAACTTCAAACTTCACCCGATGTCTTCTTGGTGTTGAATTGTCCCTATAGAGGATCAAAAGCTCGTTTCTTTTTTGCTCTGCTTCTGAACTAGACAAGTTTTGCTTTTTTGTATGGATTCATGGTCTAACATTCTCGATGACACAGACACATGTACACATGTCAATCTTTTTTAATCTTTCTTGTAATCAGCTTTTGCCTTGGCATTTTGATAATATATACTTTTACCTATAAACAAAGTGTATTTCAAGCTGACCTTGGGATAATGAGACAAGATATACTAGCTCTAGAACTGAAAAGAACACTAGATGCTGGTTCAGGTTTGCCTCCCGCTTTTTGATGGGAAATTGGAACCGAACTACTGTTGCGCCACAGTATTATGTCTAAAGTGATGCAAGTTGCCATTCACCCATGTTAGCAGTGGCGCTTGATTTTGAAACAATCTGTTTCTCAGATACATACACATTGTAGTTGCCTGGGTTTTCTGTTGCTCTGATACATAGAGAGGAGAGATCTACTCTATCTTGTTAAGGCAACGCAAGAAAGAGTAAAAGCTGCGATTGAACATGTCATAAAAGAAGTAAGAAAAGTCCTTTATGCTTCTTGGAACCCGGAATAGTAGTTCTCTCTCAGCCACAATGTATGGTTCTGGCCTGCATCAGAGAGAGAGTTCATTGTATCAGGGGTAGAAGTAGTTCAACCAGTTGCTCTTTATTTTATGAGTGTGTATTATAAATCTGCGTAGGCAATATACTATTTACTGTTTCTGTTCTCTTTCCATTTGGGTTGATAGGAGAATTTCCATGCACTTTGCAGAAGATTTCTGTAGAATAAATTCTTAAGGACGAAAATTTCTGCACTGCTGCATTTTGACTTCACTTCCTATTTTGTACCACTCGAAGTTTGTGTAAATATCTCTTTCTCTTGTCATCTGTACTAAATTCTTTTCTGCATGTAATACACTTCTATTATTTTTCATGAAGCATTCTATTCATAGGCCATGAGGTTTTTATTTTTTCAGTTTGTTACGTTGATTAAATCAAACCCTGAGCTCTCCTAGTATTTGGAGACAGCAGAACTTAGTGTGCTGTGTGATATTATACTTCTTGATTTAGCCAAAAAAACAAGAAATACATTGTACTTGATTAAATTACTGGGACTATTTTCATTTGCAAATACTTTGTCCCTCTTGCTCCTTATCTTTTCCCTCGGGGTGATTAATAGTGTCTATCCATATTCATGCAGGAAACAGGAGGCAAGAGTTCACAGTTACATACTTCTCAGAGAATTAGTGTGTTTTGTCTAAAGCACTCCGTTGAGTATTGGAAACGGGCTATAGCGCTTACTGACCGAGGAGTTTCTGCTCTGATTCAGAATAACTGAAGAGGACTGTAGATATTTTGCTGCATTGGAAGCCAAAGGAATCCTCCTGAACCATGTCTTTGGCTAAATGGCACGAGGCTTTCTAGGCACAATGGCAGGAGGTTGCACAAAGAAATGCGAAGATAGATGAATTCACTCTGATTCTTCTGCGACGTATATAGACTTTAAAGGCACAACAGCAGTAGGTTGCACAAAGAAGGGATACAATAGATGAATTCACTCCGATTCTTCTGCAAAGTATATAGCTCGAGTAACTACTGATTTGATATTCGAGTATCACAACTTGAGTATGCTGATTTTGTGAAAGCTTCACCAAACAGCCTTGGAAATGTCTTTCCCTGTGCTTTATGATCTGACTGCTAATGGCGAGGTGTATGGTAGAACGCTATCTTAACCAGTTGTTTAGACCCAGCAACTGGTGGATGGATTCTGTGGTGATTTAGTCAGTCCTTCCAAGTCCAGTGGTGTTACAATTTGAAATTTATGTAGTCTTGGCGATGGCACGTCCGAGGTTGTTTGCTTCTTCATTCGTTCCATTGGATGAGGGTTCTGAATTGTGTTATTCAGCTTGGAGCTTGGTGATAATCAAATGCTACTTTGTCTATATTTACTGATACTTCGGACTGTTTACTGCAAAGAGGAGTCCGTGGTCATACCTTATACTTCATACTCGAAGGTAAAGATAGATCGTAGCGATTTACTGATAAATTAGAGTTAGGCTATTCATTTGAATTGATTCACATAAACCTTTGAGAATTTGTATTCTTTCATTCTTTTTAGACAAACATTTGAAACATACTTCTTTTGTAGATGGGATACACATCTATCTTGCTGTACTCTTTGGAGATTTATCATATGCCTAATACATATTGTATTTCTTGAGGCAGTGCCTCCCTACAGATAAACTACTGACTGCTTGGCAGTACTTTTTAGGTTGGCTTTCTTGTAGCGCTCCGGGGCATGAGCCCAGATGAACTGACTGGCATTGAGAATCTCGTCTACAAGGTTTCAACCGCTCTTGTGGTAGTTGGTTTTTCCTGCACTGGCTTCAGGCGAGACCTATGCTTTATTGGTGGTGGGATCAAAGCACCTCCACCCTGGTATATCCAATGACTTGAATGGTTGGTGGTAGGCTACCCTTGGGCGGGGAGCATCACCGGAAACGCCTCGCGCAAGTCTAAAAAGATGCAACTCAATGGGATCATCATTGCCTCGAGATGCGTGCACTCCGTACGTGGTCCTTCCTGGTTGTAAAACTGAAATTTTCCTCTATCCAAGATATGATGCTTGTGAAGTTAAATGCAGAGAGGAGATAAAGTGAGATTTGATTGAGGAAAAACATGTGGTGGCTCAAGCATTGATATGGTTCAAGTTGCCCCTATCATTACAACATTTTAATGTTATATTTGAGAGGTTTAAGCTGAAAGGTAAGGATATTTTCTATCGAAGAGCGCAACTCAACTCGTAAAGGGTAAGGATCTTCTCATTTCTTAACTTTCATTATTTTTAAAATAAAGCGACGTCAATTTAGTCCTTTTACATTTTAGCCACATAGACTAACAAAAACTTCATTTACGAAAAAAGTGTTTAAAATTCAAATTCAAATAATTTAAATCTAATAACTCATAATTCAGCTCATTTTGAAAAAAAGAAAAGAAAATTAGAGATCGAACCCCATTCACAAATACTTAAATAACTTTTGTATTGTTGGCTTGATTTTATGATGGTATAGTGGTCAAAGTACTCAGAAGTTTTTAAGTATAGAGAATTCTTCTTGACATTGATGCAACTTCGTAATGCAAAACCAAACCAAATTAAATAATTAAATTAGTCATTATATCACTCAATGAAATCTATTAAATGAATCATATGATACTATTTATTTTTATTGAAAACCAGCTCCTCTATTAACTTTATATATGCAAAATTTTATTTAAATATTTTTATCTAACTTATCTTAAGTCTTCTTTATCTTACAAAGCACTACATACCTTCACACATTCTAACATATAACTTATCTTAAGTCTTCTTTATCTTACAAAGCACTACATACCTTCACACATTCTAACATATATTTCTATGATATCTTACCATCAATTAGACCATTCTACTTTTTCTCGTATCACCTTGTTCCTAACCTTATATTTAATTTTGCAACACTTTTGTTTCAGCATTCTTATCTTAACCATTAAGATCTTGTGAATATGTCGGTAATTCACAACCCAACACTCTGAACTATATAACAAAACTTGTCTAATTATGACAATTAAATACACTCAACAAGAATAACTGGCGTTGTATTCATTGGACACAAAAAGGGTACTAATTGGTATAATAAGATTTAATACCAACAGAAAAAGAAAAGAAAGGCAGTCAACATACCAAGTTGTAAAACAAACTAATGCTCTGACAAAAAGAACTAGGGAAAGCAGCAAGTTGCATCAAAGCCAAACCTCATATAACCTTTACCACTACCTAATTGAAAGAATTGTAACCTCTTTACACTGATTTTACTGTGACATAACTTAACAGGCAAGCATTTACACTTGAGAAGGTAAAAGGTATTTACAACATGGTAGATCACCCAAAAAAACAAACAAATCAAAGAATGACTTTAGAATCAAAAAGGTTAACTCATTGTCTCTTTCTCCTTATCGTTCGATGCAACTGCCACAACCATGTGCTCAAGAATATCACAAGGCCAGTTGTGGCAGTTGACCAAAAAATAACTAACCACTTCGGCATGGGATTGGGATATAATCCTGAGAAGTTAAAAATGCAAAGAAAGAATATAATTACGCAAATAAGTCGTAAAAAAGTTAACATATCAGATTAGTCTGCAACTGACATAGCGCAAGCCAACACTTGTATGACAATAATACTGAAAATGGGAACATACCATGCCCAAACTTGATGCAAATGAGGAGTTCAACAATGCAGATAGCAAAGGAGAGCCAACAAAATGCTCCTACTTTCTTCACTGGCTTCCTGCAAAAAGTACTTGAGTAATCAATGAAAAAGAGAGATCAAACAAACATTATGAGATGATCGGGTGATTTTGCTGTTGAAATGCAGAGAGCAGATGAAGGAATACCTGTCCTGTAGGTAAGAATTGTATTCGCGAATTGTTGGTATGGCGATCAGCCACCATAAGACCAACCTATAAATAATCACAGGGTTTCGTGGAGGGACCCAAAGACAGAACTTTAAAAAGAATGTATTCAGTTCCACAGTCAAAAACACAATGCAGAGACTTAGAACTTGAATAAATCGCCAAGGACCAAGAAGAGGATGCCATTCATCTTTATCCCATTGTGCTGGTGTAAATTGACCCAGCGTTCGTTTGACCTATAAGGCAAATGGAAAATAGGGTCTGTCATATAAATCACTACATGCAGCTGCAGTAACCAGAAAGAAAAGCTCTACAGTAGGCGAAACCAGAAAGATGGTCAACAACTAGTAAATTTAATTACAAGAGAAAAGGACATGCAAGTACCCACGAGAACATCAGGACCAGAGAAAACAAAGGGTCAAATTTGCAACTTTCTCCAGCTTTGCCAAGAGTATCTCAATGTAATCATGTCAATTGATAATTGTTTTTCTTCTACTTCTCAAAATACTAACAGGCTCCTTTCTAATAGATCACTACAGAGCTCCATATCAATTAATGGTTCCAACCATGACTCTATATTCACTAAAGAAACATAAACGTGATAGCACAAGAAACAGTAAAGGCAGGATGGTCATGGTTTCACGCATTCAGAGAAGCATCTTCAAGAAATCCTAAAAAGGTATGACCGTGAATAGAGAGAGGAACAAAACACTGTACATGCACCACTCACGTGTTAAAATAATTTGAATTCTCCCGCATAAGAAGCCACCACTAAATCATTGCCTCTAACTATATATGTTAATTCTGCTTTCTTAATAAAATCCTTGAGTTTCAGACACAAGGTATGTGCAGAGAAGGAAATGAAGGCCAATTGTTCACAAGACCAGGTCATCTTTGCAAAGAGTTCCCACAAGTAATGTCTTATAATTTGCAGTCTCAATAGTACACGAGCACATCCATTTATAGATCAGTTGCTGCTATTCGAAGCATCCTAATCAAGTCATAGCCACTGTATGACGTAGTAGAACTGTATCTTACAGTGAAGATAGATCATCACAACAACAAAAAAATTGGAAATTCTACAAGAAGATATAATATGATATGTGCATACTTTGCTTATAATATTTGGCTGCCGGCTGATACCAACCCACTCGTATGTTTTTCCATCAAAGTACCTAACAGTACGCATTCCGGCCCAAATACCTGCAAAACAAGCACAGAAACACTAATAATGACTAACCATCATACTATTAGCTAGAAAATTAATATCGAGAGAAATTCTTAACATAGACATGCTATAATTATAAATCAAACTTCAGCAAAGAGAAATATAAAATTCTCCGCATGGTTTAGTGAAAAAAGGATGGAGTGCTACAAAGTATTCTTTCTATTGTTCTCATTAAATATTAAAGAAAAAGATAAATCCAAATCGTGTGCCAATAATGCATTAGCATGTATCATCGATCATGCATATCTAGTGGTAAAGCATCTGGTTCAATCGAGGAAAAAGAAGACAGACTACCAACAACCAGTAAATCCTAGATTCCTCTGAAGAACTCCATCCCCTACCTAAAATTGAATATTTTTCACTTGAGTGACACAAGGTTTACTGGAAACTCAATGCATTTTCATGCTTTTGTTTTCAGCCTAATGTGCAATTTGACATTGATCTTCTACAAAGCTAGAGATGGTGAGGACCATGTGTCTTCATTTTGTCGAAGATGGCACAGAAAATAAAAATTTAGAATAGTTTATCCCATCCAAACTCATTTTAACACATCCCAAGTTGAATATAAGACATTCAACTAGGAAGGGAGAGTGCAAAGGAAACATTAAAAGGAACGAAACGTACAAACAGTTTCATTGCAAGTTTAAATCTGATTCAACAATATTGTGAGAAAGTACAGATGAACATGGTAAAACAAAGATGATAAAGGATAACCGATCACATTCATCAGATGGTACGGGAAACACCTACTAAAGTAGAATATAATAATTGACAGAGGAATGGACACATTAAAGACTGACAGATCAGTAGAGGGTCGTAACCGTGACAATTATTCATGATAAAGTTTAAAGGACAACCAACAAGGTATTTAAAATGAGGTCATTAAAGAACATGGGGATCTATTAGAAAGACCTACATACAGCATAATCGAGAATAAGTGTAAATTCTTTAGCTTTCAATGGGGCCCTGTCACCAACTCATCAATAATTTTCTGAAGTTAAATTAATAGGAGTCTTTGACTGGAGTTCTTAAGTTGAATTAATAGAAGTTTTTCGCCTGGAGACAGGCTCCTCTCTTGCCTTCTTTCTGACACACATGTTTAAGATCCTACATAAGCTCACAGTAACAAGAAAAATAATAAAGACTTAAGTTATTAAGGCAAAAAAGAGTCAAGAAGACCTTTAGCAGTCACCAAAGTCACACACAGGTTATCTGGTAACTTGATGTCTATCATGTCTATCCAGTACTGGCAAATTAACCAACATACAGTACGTTACAGTAAGTGATTCATAAGAACAACTCGTAATAGAGGATTTAAGGCTCTTACCAAACCAATTGCAGATTAATATGTCTAGAATAATACTGTCCCACCAACACTCGTTGAAGTTTGGTAACATGTGGCGGAAGGTAAGCTGAAAAACATAGCATAAGACTTAACCTTCGTAACAAAAGACTTCTTTGAAGAAAAACTGAAGTTATAGATCCCGGGATGTAAAGGAAGATATGTATGATAATGACCTCCATTAACTCAAATCCAATTGATAAGACCCACAAAAGAGGTTGATTACGAATCATTATGGCCTTTCCCCACCATCCCAAGACATGAGCCAGAACAAATTCATCAAATAGTGTATCCTGAAAGAAAAAACAAAAGAAAGTCAATCAGAGAGGCCTCCAGCTTCCCAATGCATATTTATCTATACATAAATTGGGTAAACATGGGTTATAAGTCGAAGGATTGTGAAAGAAGAAACCATACATAAACATTCTTAAACCTGCTTGTTGGATTCTCTGGCATATAAATTCGGCAATCTGCACCATAGGATCTTTCAGGAAGTTCTGCATAAACAAGATAATGTCATAGTTCACCAGAAAAACAATTTCATGATTCCATCTGAAGACCCATCTTTTCTGGAAAACAACAATGAACAGATGCCTTGCCAGTTGTAAGATAAGAGAATCCAAATTTATATTAGAGGGAGGAAACAAAAGTTACTCACCAACACCAAGATCAGGATGCAGAAATTTCATAAATTGTCGAGCATCATCACGGTTCTGGAAAGGCAAAGAAAAAAGAATAAGTCACAAGAATCCATTGTGTGCAGAAGAAAGTCAACATCTAAAGAAGCATATAAATTCCACCCCAAACAATCCCTGCCCCCCTCCAAAAACAAAAAAAAAGAAAAGAAAAAGAAGATGCGATACAAGGTGGGATGATGATTGCACTGTGTGTTCATATTCATTACAGCAACACTGAATTTCGCTAAAATATTTTATACTACATATATCTTTCATTTCAGACAAGATCTTTTGTGGTGTCCTACGTGCAAAACTCTCGATGATTCTACACAGCAATTTTGCTAGAATATCTACTACAATGAAATAGCAGTCAACAGTCAATTTCTAGAGTTTCCAGGGGCAAATAATAGTCCTTTGGATACCACTTAAAGAAAGAGCCCGGCATTCATTTCTTCATGAATATTCATAGCCGAGTCTACTAAAAGAGGGACCAGCTTCGATGTGTACAATTCTATGCTTGAAAAGTTATCCACACCTCCCTTAGGTCACCCATACCAAAAACAAGAAGGCCGTAAATTTTATTCTGAAAGAAAAGAAACACCACCACTGACACAAAAACTACAACCACCGTTAGATAAATAATTTTGCTTTTTGGCCTTATCATGCTATGCATGCAGAAGGAATTCCAGAAATACTGAGCACCACACCTGGAAAAGTAAAAATGTCAAGGCGACAAGATAAACGACAGCCATTCCATGAACTAGGCGCCAAATTGCAGGATGTGGCCTAATAAGGACCCTGCAACAGAAAAGCATATTAATGAAGGCAAACAACGTTACAAAACCATAACAAAAAGGGCCCCATAATGTCAATGGTGCTCCGTGAACCACCTCTCCAATCATAGTTTACCCCATAACCACATATAGAATGTAGAACTTGTCTACCTACAGAAATTTGCTTTTAGATCCCAACCATCATAATCTACATGTTTCTTTTAAGAATTTTCAGCATTTGGGAACAACAAGCATCTAAGCAAATGAGAGTTCTACAAAAACTTTACTGTCCAAGGTTGGAAATTGATAAAGTTTTCCAAGACAGAAATATTTATACTAAGAGTCTCTCATCTCCATAATGAAAACGAATAATTAGACCACCCAAAAAGTAATAGTATTCCAACAACTAATGAAGACCAAAAAAAAAAACTCAGGAATTATAGAGAAAATAATATTAAGAGGAATTTCAAATATCAACATACTGAAGCCAACTCTAAATGCAACCCGTTTCTCGAAAACATAATGCCATGACTTACGTAGAAGGAGCTTGAAGCAAGCAGTAAGCAAGAAACACTGCGATCATTGCCCATACTCCCCTATCAAATACAACAAAACAGGAGTTTCAATACCTTGAAATCTGACATCAGTCTTTAAAAGAGAATACCTCTGCAGAACTGCAGAAGCCTACCTTTTCACACGATCACCGGATAAACTACTTTCAGGGTCAAGAGCTCCACTTGCCCAGCTGCAACATTTGCTTATATATACAAAATCAGTATGTATGTTTAAACAGTTCAACACAATAATATAAAGGTTTTTTAAAGTCAAGAGCTTGGAAAGAAGATTGCATAACGAATTTTAATTTCTGCTTACAACAGGAATCTTTATACATTAAAAAATTATTAAGTGTTGAAAATACAATGCTCCATTTCTCCCATCACATAGGCATGAACTTGTAGGAGTCTCTCATAATAACTAAAGGACACAATTCCTTAACACACCCCCCCTTTCCATTGATGTATAAGTATCAGCCTACTATGAATAAGAAGACTGGTTTCAAATAATTAGCGGACTTTCAAATAAGAGGCTCTACTTCCACTGTCTGGTAACTGAAACAAGAGAAGAATGGTTTGAAATGATTTCATTTAACACGCAATTTTACATGCAGATGGAATGCAAAATAAATGGAACAGAGATGACGACACAACATATAGATGGTACATGATCCAAAAGAGAGGAGAAGGCGACATTGTTTCCAGATTAGAAGAATTGGAAGCAGGCATGAAAGTGATAAAAACAGAATTTTTTAAATTAGCAGTCGGAACATTCTGAAAAGCAAAAGTTAAGATGTAAGTGATGCAGCAATAAACAATGGCAAGGAAAAGCAAGTTCAACGAGAGAAGCTATTGGGAATTCATCTGTTTCCATGCTGTAAAACAGTCTAATGTAAGTTTTAATTGCTTTTGTGGTTAAGGACATTTTCATAATTCAAAAAAATTCTGTAATTTCTGGAGTCTTTTGTGTCTAGTCATGTCTTAGTTATGTAACTTTGTTTTAGTAACTCTCAAGATTTACTTAGAGGATTAGGTTATGTACAAATCCTAGAAGAAATAGGAATATTATAGGGTCTACTAATTCCTTGTTCCTACTTTTTCTCTATTGTTTTGTAGCATGATTTCCTGCAAATTTACCAATTATTGGCTTGAACCTACCTAAAACCATCGGCCAACCCTTTAGTTAAACATCCCCCTACATACCATTACTGCATCACTAAGAAAATAATAACTAGAGATAATTACCGATAAACAAAAGCCTCATCAAAGAAGTAATCAAGTCAAGAGGAGTTCGCAATTTGCACCAAATCTATTCTCACAATTCAGCGCTACCCATTAAGAAGAAACTATTCAAAATTCAATTTAAAGAAAAAAAGTAAAATTGCAAACTATGACAGAAATGCATATACATAATGCCAGAAATTTACAAGTCATATCAAAAGCAAAGGAGCTCACGAAAATGATGCTACGATATCCATGAAGATAATTAGTAAAAAGTCATATTAGTGGTTGTAATTGAACCACCCCACACAGGGAAGCAAACTAAGGGTCGAAAACGTCAATAACTCCCACAGTCCCACCCATACCATTAGTCTATATAAAACAGTTAGACAGAAAGAAAGCATCCATGCAATGAACATAGAATGAAAATAGATGCTACTTATCCAACAACTTCAGAAAAAGATTAAAAATTGAAGGGCCATATGAGAAAATTGAAGTAAAGATCAATTCTACATTTAAGTTCAATCAGCTCACTAGACCACTAACTGGTAGATGCACAGCACAGCAAATAACATGAACAATTACTGCATCTCTCTGTGTTTGTGTGTGTGTATATAAAGAAACACAATATACTTCACGAGAGCAGTAACACTGAAAATGGAAACAGATAGAGAATTCAGAGTAAGTTCAGTAATCGGTTATCATTTCATATAACAAAAATAAAAAATTACAAAAACAAAATGTTGATTCTAATTAAAGAGTGATAGCTTGGGTATCACATCACTCACATGAGAAAACATGCACCAACAAACAACAGTGTGATAGTACGAGGTTTGTATGCCCAGGCTGTCCATGGGTCCAACTCATCCTCCACAACTAATGTGCCCACATCACCATTTTGTTTAGAGACATGATTCTTCCTCCTGTCTCTATTATGACCATTAGATTCCATAGGCCAACCACCCTCAAGAGATTTCAGCTTGTTCACTGCATACCACAAAAGGTAAAAGACAAAGAAGATAAATATCACTTGAATGAAAATAAATAATCAATTTTTGCTAGCCATTTCTTTTTAATATTTGCACGATATATTTCTATTCATAATGGATGGTATTAAAACTATCAGTTCTAATGAGTAACCATTAGAAAAATTAAATCTTTGGTTGAACGCACAGGTTAAATAAGAAAATAAAAGTATGATGTGGTCAAACTGCTAATAATAAACTCTAGGTATGGCACCATATAGATTAAGACAAATATCCAAAACAATGACAAAATAATGCAGAATGTCTAACAAACAAGATGGGAGACCATGTCCTAGATAGTGTGATGCCAACTAGTTACATATTTGTGGTCATCATTCCCATGATCTTTCGTCTCATATGAACCCAAAATAACATATAAACAAAAGGAACAATTATGAAAGAGGTTATTATGCAACCAGCTCTTCATCGGAAAACAAAATACGCACATTAATTCCAATCTTGAACTCTAAATTATGCAATATTCCATCATTCATATATGAAGACCTTGCAACCATTCGTTAAAATAACTACAGTTAAGTCCAAAATTCTCGAGCCTTACAATAATACTTGTCATACCATATTATCATAAGCATCATTTAGTTTTTACCAATTAACTGCTCAAACTTCTTCCACATCTAAATCATCAATAATCGATATAAAAAATCGAAACTTTGATACCAAAAACTGAATAGCACATTTACTTCATCCCTCCACGAGTCTATGGATATAATCAGATAAACATTCCCAAAATAAAATTAATCAAAGACAATATCAAACACAAGAACTAATTTAGCTCGCCAAGTGAATAACTTGTTCATAGCCCCCCAAAAAAGTTGATAATTACACCAAAAATAAAAAAGGTTACCCTCTTTAAATCACATATAAAGATGACAAACAGTGATTAAAAAGATTACAACAATTAGACTCCAAGTCCAACAAGACCATCATGCTGTTAAAACCTCATTAATTATTAAAATTTTTAAAAAAAAATCCTAAAATGAATAAATAAATAAATAACTGAATTTAAACCAAAAGATGCTTATTACAAGAAAACAACAACGACCCAGAAGTCAAAATAGGCCAAAGAATGCAACTTGTACTCCATGCCAAAACCAATACACACACAGAAATACACACACGCATATGTATATATACACTTACACATATTATAGAGGAAACATTTGTAACCCATATTTTAATAGAATATAAAATATGATACCCGAAAAAGTAAGAAGAAGATATCAAAAGTGAATTAAAGAAAAAAGGTAAAATGCATTTCAGTTACGTAGTAATAATAATAATAACAATAATAATAAGGAGGAGGCTTACAAGAGAGCCCTGACCGTACGATTGGATTAGGAGTCTGATCGTGGCCGTTGGATCCCGTTGAACAATGATGAGAAAAAAGTTACTGAAAATGCAGAGAGAAAATGATGACGATGATAAAGCAATAGTACTTCTCAGCAAAAGGGATACTAAAAAGATAACTCTGCTGAGTGTGTGTCCCTATGTATATATATATATATATAGATGAATATATTATATGCGTGTTTTCTCGCTCTATATATATGTGTGTATGTATGTGTGGGTAACATATATATAAATATATATGCATATATATAGAGAGAGAAGCGAAAAGTGAAAAGAGAGAGGTGTTTTTATTCCTGGGTGTCCTCTGCTTTTTTAGTGTGTGTGTGTGTGTTTTGGCAGAAGAAGAAGTTAAACAGAGCGGCGAAAAGGCGGTGCGAGAGAGAGAGAGAGGGAGAGAGATTTTTGTACGATGGTCAAAGACCAGATTTTGAAGATTGTTGTAACGTAATGTGTTTAATGTTGTTTTTATTGTGTTTCTTCTTTTCTTTTCCTATTACGAGTTTTTCACGTTAAGTAAGATGATATTGTATTTATTTAAAGATTATAAACTTATAACATCGTGTTTTAATGTATAATTTAAGTTAATTGAGAATTAAATAATATTTATGGTAAATGAATATAAATTTAAACTTAGTTCTTTTAACATAATAAATTATTATTCGGAAAAAAATTTTAATCAATTCAAACCAACATTAATTCTTTTATATAAGATGCGATCCACATACACGTAAATCCTACCATTTTTCTCACAAATTAATATTAGTTTGAATTAATTAAAAAAAAATTCGATTATTCAATCCAATGACGAAGTTAGAAATCTAAAGACAAGTTGTCCACTTATATAATAGTGTGTGTGTGTATGTGTGTGTGGGTATGAGATGATTGTATAATTAAGGAGACGGATGCCTAAAAGGTCCTTTTTTATGGGATATTCTTTAATGGCTGCTTCAGGGATATGCTTCTTTCAAGTTCTTAGTCCTTTGGATTGGTACGTGACGTTTTCAAATTCTCTTTCTTCTTGAAAATGAAATTAGCTTCATTATTGTAAGAGGAGACAACTTCGAGACCATGGTTCTATTTAGTATAATTATGAATTTTTTTTTTTTAAATTGTAGAATTTTTAATAGTATAACTTTGATTAAAAGTGTTGTTAAATAAAAGTCAATCACTGTTTGATCTATGTTGGAAATATTGACCTTTTAGAAATTTTGAGAGTAATGTTAAATTTTAAAAAATATAGAATGGTATATTTGAATAAGAAAATTAAAAAATATAGAGAGGTATATTTGAGAAATAAAAAGGAAAATAACTTCCCGCATTATGTTAAAACTGCATTGAAAAAGTCATTTTTAAAAAGCTCAAATTTAGAACTTATTTTTTAGTTTTTTTTTTCAGTTTCAGCTTTTACTTAAAATGTCTTTAAAAAATTGGCCAAACAGGTTAGCTTTATATTCTAAACTTACAAAAAGTGTTTTTAAGTATTGAAAAGCGAGTCAATTGCTGCGCCTCAACGTATTTCGAGAAGAACCAGTAACTGCTATTCACTCACTCCATTTGGAGCTCAATTAATGCATTAAATTTACTATTCAACCATACTTGTAATGGTTCCCAAGGATCCAATATGACCACTTAGGTTGCAAGGAAAGAAAGAAGAGCGATAAGGTTAAGTTCAAATTTGATTGACTTGAGAGCGGATTGATGACCATCACGTGCATCTTTTAGTTCTCTTTTGCTTGCAAGCTCTCAACATATGTAAACTCTTTCGACTTTTCATGGTTTGCTGTGATCTAATTAATAAATCCAGCCCTCGACCTTGAGGTAGCCCAAGTCATGACATATTATAAACATCAATAACTTGTATCGGCCGAATCTATATTTGTATATTTGCATCTTTAGTGATCTTGGGGTGATGACCTAAAGTTTGATCTCACATATTGAGTACAAGGGAGTTTGTTATGAGATTTTAGTTGTGGCCAAGAAGCAGGTAATGTATCAAAGTAGTTGACAACTAACGCAAATATGATCAATTATTTTTATATGTTGAGACAATATTATGAATTAATAATGAAGTTCATATAGTTAATAAGCCTTGAATTGATTTTGATTTTGTTGGGAGGGGGGATGATGGCAAAATCTTCGATAATCTCAAAGAAGTGTTTCACAAAGTGTAAATTTTTTTCTTATTTGTAGTACATGTCGATGTTAAGAGACTATTGATTGTATATTTTTTTGATAACCTTGGGAGGAGATCGACATGTTTGAGGATTCAAATATTCTAATGAAAGAAAAAAACTTTTAATTATTGAGATAAAATTGGTACCGAAACTTTTCTTTTTTCCCCCCTTTCCTTAGGTTTTTGCTTCCGAAGAAGAGAATGGCATGAAAATAGTATTGTAGCCATTCCTTGAATTCAAAAATAGATACAAAGTTGTCGAATGGCCAATAGAAAGAAGTCATTAGTATCTAATAACATAACTCTCATCAGAAGTAAAATGGTTGTCTCTAATGAGCGTTATCTAATTACTGGACTCGATTGTAACTATTTTTTACATTCATGGTAGAAGAAAAAAAAAAACACTTATTTGAAACTATATTTATAAATTGAATTTAATGGCAAATTGTCATGAAAAAATAGCTACTCTAATTAATGCATTTGTATAAAGAATATTCGATATCCAAACAAATGTTCCCAAAAAAAGATATATCGCGTAGCTACAAGTTGTATATACTTCACATCAATAAATAAATTGATGTGGGAATTTATAAATAAAAAAAAAAAAAAAGATGTGGGAAATAAAATTTAGATCTACTCTTTGACAAATTGTCACTCGACATTAGTGAGTGCAAATTGAAAAGTGCTAAAGATACATATTTGTCATGCACACGTGTAGCAATTGTAAGTTGTCCTTTGTGAAATGAAGTGGGGACCTTGAAAATTAGAATAACTTGCTCGCATTGACCATGTCATAGTCTTTATAAGAAATATGCACAAATTCTGTCACTAGTACATTAGTCTAATGATGTATAACTTGTTATATTTGTAAGAAGTTACGAGTTCGAGTCTCGTTAGTTGTGTTGTATAGTCTTAAACTTCTCCTGAATAAAAAAAAGAAAACACACACACACAAATTTTATTGCAAATTTTGGTTCACTTACGTTGTTGGATCTTAGTTTGCTCGGTCTCAAAAGACAAATAATTCAAACAACAATCCTCAACAAGATTATATAGACTTAATTATTCTTCTAAACCAATAAATTATGAGATGGCGTTGAACTTTTTTGAAGTCACTCTAATACTTAAGTCAATACTTAAGTCAGTCGACAAAAAGATCTAAGCTAGAGGATGACACTAACACATGTTATATACGCAACCAATGAAAAATCTTAGTTTAATCAATCATCATGAGGAGTGTCCTTTGTAGCACATGGCTAGAAATGTCTAAGAGGCTTTTGTTAATTGATCACTAGGCCATAGTGCGGTCAGCATTTTTAACTTTGTGACAAGCAATCCTTTTTATTTAGCTAGGGATATTTTTCCCTTATAGAGGCTCCATTTGGTTGCTATAAAATATTTTTTTTTTGTAATTTTTTGATATTTTGGTAATACTAAAAAATTAAATAATTAAAAAATATTTTTAGATCATCAAAAAAAAATTTAATTCAAAAAAATAAAAAAATATTTTTTTGAGAGAATAAAATATTTTTCAAGAAAACTCTACCCAAACCCACTCACGCACCCAACCCACTCCCCTCCCCTCCCCTCCCCTCCCGTCCCCCCCCCCCTTCCCCCTCCCGTCCCGTCACGTGAAATTTGTGTGTGTGTGTTTATATATATATGTGTGTGTGTGCGCGCGCATGTGTGTCTTCATTTAAATTTGTGTGTTTTTTCTTTTATTTTATAAAATTTTTAGTCAAAAAATATTTTTAACTACTATATTTAAATATAAAAAAATATTTTTCAGTATAATAATTAAATATCATAAAATATTATATTTTTTAATAAAATATTTTTTTTAACAAATTATTTTATGAAAAACAAACGGATCCCTAATTGTTGTTAATTTGTCCTTCAAATGCTAAGGAGGTCTAAATATTCTTTTTGAAAGGGGGTCTAGAAATTTAAATGCTATTTGTAAAAATGAAAAATTTATTGCTTCGGATAGTGATAGTGCAATCGGATCCATGAATTGAAGTCTGGCAAATTGTACTTTTTCAATCATGAAAGTAATTGTCCACGGTCAAGAATTAGCATTAATTGGTTTCCTTGACCCAATTATGGAAGAACAGAAACGAGAACTTTTGTAGGCTTTTAGCCTTTAAATGCAGTTGGACGTAAAAAAATTATTAAACTATTAAAAGCTATCTGTATTCTGTAAAGTATAAAACAGAAGCAACTTTTACTATCCTCAGTGACTAGATACATAATGATAAATGTTATTTTTAATATCTATATTCTATAAAGTGTAAAACAATATTTGGTAGTTGAGACCAATTTTCTTGTGATTCATTAGATGGTTACGAAGAGAGTATTTAACATTCACACACTATGACTTAGTGGAGGAATGTTACATTAATAGGAATAAAAAGGGAATTTTTTATAAGGTATATTTATCGAGAAAAAGTATTTGTACTGATTGAATTATTAATATTAATTTGATTCAACCTCTTAGGTTTTATTTGACCTAACTTTTAAATAGTTAAAAGCGCTTCCTGTAAATTTAGAAATTAAATTAATTTGTTTGACCTATTTTTACAAGTACTTTTAAGTAAAAACTAGAGCTGAAAAAAATTAAGAATTGAGAAACTCCAAATTGATATTTTTCAAAAAAGAGTTTTGCAAAACTGTTTTATATAATGCGGAAAACTGTTTTTTTTTTTCTCAAAAATACTTTTTTATATTTTTAAAGTCCGATATTATCCTCAAAATTTTTAAAAACTTAACATTATCTAATACAAACCAAACAATCAACGACTTTTGTTTAACAGTACTTCTTACAAAAGCTCTACTCTAAAAATTCTATTACTCAAGAGTTAAAATTTTATAATTATGTCAAACAGAACCTTAGTTACCATGAGATGACTACTATAATAGAGAGAACTTCTCCGGCTAATTGAAAATGATAAAAGGAGTGTTGCATCTCCTATAATAGTAATTTAGTTTCATCACCGACTTTTAGTTCAATAATTTTAGATGGTGATCCGCGTCACTTCTAATATAAATTTTGTAAATCCAGTAAAGTATTTTTAAATATTTGTAAAATAAAAAATCTCTAATCAAACACGCTAACATTCGATTTTTTAATATATAAGTGAACTCCACATCTATTTATGTCATGATCTAATGATCATTGAATTCCCCTTTGTTGTAATAACTTCTTGACACATAAACACAAGAGAGAGAAAGAGAGAGATCCATACAGAAAGAGACAAGATTATCGGTCAACTCGTCATAATCACGACCCAGTTTGTATTGCTGTTTAATACTCATAAGACTGCCAAACCACGCCCACCCACCCACCCACCTACCCCGCCCCCCCCCCCACCCCCCCCCCCCACCCCCGACCCACCCACGCACCCTCATTTGCTCCAAGATGATGTGTATGTAGACATGTAGGATTTATTTACCAACGTCCCAACGTAGAAATATTACTGTCGTGCATGAAATAGATAACAATTCAATGATCACAAGGTTTTAATTTTGCTTTATGTCTTTGTTAGAGACAAGGTTCTGGAGGAAGATATAATAAGATTAAAGTTTTAAATTTTTGCTCTCCCACATTCTATTTTCACGGTTTAAGTTGCATAACTCTGTCTCACATATTAATTAAATGTGAAAATATCACGTATACAAAAAAAATTATAGCTAATGAAAAAGTATTTTAGAGTATAATGTCACTTTTTCAAAAAACCACACATATTTGAAGGCTGATATTATCATACGAAGTAATCTAAGTATGTGAAAATGTCACGTATACAAAAAAAATTGTAACTAAATAAAAAATGTTATATAAGAGAATGATATCACTTTCCCAAGAAACCACACACCCTTAAAAGCTGATAATCGTTGATTATCAATCGATATATTTAAGTATGTGAAAATAACACGTATACAAAAAAGTTTTACTGTATCTAATTGAGAAAGTTTACTACAGAGGATGACATCACTTTTTAAAAAGCCACACACACTTGAAAGTCTAAGTTTGAGAAGATCTTTGCAGATCAAGAAGATAATCATCGATTAAATATAATGACATAAAATAATTATCGACTTTTACCTTACTAGACTATAAAGCAACAGTTGACCATGAAAAAAATCATTGTTCCACAACTATAAGATTCTTAAGGTACTTTTATCGTTCAACAACTATAATCATTGTTCTTTTCTTTGAATATGAATAATTTCTTCGACAACCCACGAATCATAGTACAAGACCAATATACTACAGCACTGATAGATTAAAAGAAAAAATCAAAAGAATGTTCAATTGGGTCATCATAGATGAACAACAAGAAATTAGAAAAAAAAAAAAAAAAAAAAGTACATGTTATTTTAACTTTTTTTTTTTTTTTGTTCATTGATCATCATTTCTCAATCACAAATGCGAATAATATTTGTGCTTGCCAGTTATCCCATTCCATTACCTTTGTTGGGATTTTTACCAATCATTTTATATTATTATAATAAAAGATTAGAATCACATCCAAGATTCGAATCAATGTCTTTTGAAAAAAAAAAAAAGGTTAGAGATAAACAAAGAAATAATTATTAGCCCATCGATATCTACACCCCTTTGCAACAAGGTCCAAAATCTTCTACTCCATTCAACAAAAGAAGACTTTACTGTCAATTCAATTGAAAATGTGAAAAAAAAAAAACCCTTATAGGTCAAAGATTGCAACTTGTGACTGTGAAGCCATTGTGGCAAACACCAAACATACAGCCAGACCACGAATAAATTTACACTTTGTCACGTGTAGTGTTTGTGTCCCTAATGTGTTCTATTATTTATCACTTTGTTCATATTTATCGAAAAATAAATCATTATGCAGACCGACTTGTTAACATAGGACTTTATCTTTCACTTGGCACGCACATTCTGGAGATTTTGTCGCAACATTTTCAAATGTTATTAGAGAAAGATAGAAGGGGAAAACTTTCTCTAGAATGCTTGTTTTGTAATTGGTTTAGCCTCCTTCAAATAAAAAAAAAAGTATTGTCTAACTGTTTAAATATTTAGATGATATAATAACTTAATATGATATCAGAGTTCAAATTGTGTGTTCAAATTTTGCCGTTATTTATTTAAAAATATTAAAATTGTCTACTTGCAACGCTAGAAAATAATTTCTATCTGAAAGGAAAGAGCGTGTTGAAAATAATAAATAATATAACAAATTTATCTATAATAATTTAAACTTTTAAATGAGGTAATATCTTAATATTATCACAAGACGTATACAAATTACCCATAGAATATCTAATCTACAAAAATTAAAGATAGGGCAATTCTTAGTCGGCAAGCATAACAAGTCATATTCACCGCCCAGAGAAGTTGTATCATTTCTAAAAACAAGGATTATCTGTTAATTCTATCATTTTAGGTCATGGAGTACCTAGTGACGCGTTGACATTACACTCCAACTTCATAATTTTCTTGTTTCTGAATGAGTCTCTTTTATCTTTTCAACAATTAGATATATCAGTATAAATATGTTTCAGACACATTTAATATGCTGTTTGAAACGCTATAAAAATGAATTTATAATCGCATAACTTTAAAATAATTCTGTAAATCTACCTTATAATTACATAAATTATAATCTTATTATTGTGATCATAATATTGCAGACAAACACATCCTTTGCACTCACCATTGACCAATTTTTTTCCCCCTCAAATGCCTAGCAAAACCCAATCTAAAATGAACACAAAATCTTTTTTAATTAGGGTAGAGGACAGGAAGATACAGAGCTTCCCTAGCTGTCTCAAAACCCATATGGTGAGATTCCATTTCTCTCAACATTATTCACTTAATCAATTTAGTTGATTCCGACAGCCACATCAATGTCGCATTTCGAGGACACATTTTTAATTGTTTATTTATTTATTTTATTCATCAAAAAGGTTTTATTGTATTGCAAAGATGTGGTCCAACAATCTTGATTTTCATTCATGCACACGACACAACACGAAATGTTTGATTTGTTTGAGGTATTGAAAATGGGAAAACTATAGCAATGGGGTATTTCGAAGAAGTGGCCCATTGATCAACTCAATGACGGACTTATGTGGATAAAATAGTGTGTTTGTGCATATTCT
The DNA here is from genome assembly GCA_037974665.1 of Ehretia macrophylla. NCBI lineage: Eukaryota > Viridiplantae > Streptophyta > Magnoliopsida > Boraginales > Ehretiaceae > Ehretia > Ehretia macrophylla. The sequence goes on from CM075783.1 coordinate 16,596,001, forward strand.
TATTTTGAAATGAATTTTTTTTTTAAATTATTATATTGAATATTATCGTTGTATGAATATATATTCTAATTTCTCTCATTACCTAAGTATACACTCTGAATTTGAGTGTTTGAATATGCTATTGGATCAACTTGATAGGACATGTGAGGATGGTATCTTCAATAAAGTCTACATGGGGCTTTCATTGCCTTCATTGTGATGCTTTGCTATATAAAGTCTATTCATACATAACCATGCCAAAGTTATTGTAGTATTGAGGGGAAACAAATAGTTAGTTATGGAGTATTTTTGTATTGGTTGTTCAGTTGATTGGGTTGCAAAAGTAATTGTTAATGACGATCTTTGTTTTGATTGGTTTTGGAATATCCCCACTCTTTTATAGGATTTTGGAATCTATTTGGTTTAATTTTTAAACACTTAAAGGCTTCTTATGGGTTTAGAAGTTGAGAGTAACATGTTTTAACTATTTTTTAAAGAACTTTTAGGTAAAAGCTGAATCTAAAAACTAAAAAATAAGAAGTATCAAATTAGAACTTTTCTAAAAAGATTTTTGTGAAACTCTTTTTTACATAATATAGAGAGTTGTTTTTCTTTTTCTTTCTCTTTCTCAAACATATCTCTCTATATATTTTTTTGATTCAAATGGAGACCTAAGGTCATACATATATATAAATGAAGCTACGAGATTTGAGCTCACAACTTTTCGCAAATACTGCGAGTGTCATGTCACTAGATCGAAGGTCTTTGGCACCACTCCATATTTTTGAAAGCCCAATATTGTCATTAAAATTGTTAAAAGCCCAACATTGGCCAACATATGCCAAACCGATTTTTATTTAACAACACTTTTAATCAAAACTCTACTACTAAAAACTGTAAAGCTCAAAAACTAAAATTTAACGCTAGGCCAAACAAACCTCTAGGTGATTGGCATTACATAATTCTTGTATCTCCAATTGATTAGTTTGATATTAAACATTACCAAATTGTCTTCCATAAGCATACATAAACTATTATTGCAAAAAATTGAGGGAACATCTAAAAAATGTTATCTTTAATGTGCACGCTATTAGAGCTATAGCAAAGAGGAATCACAGTATGGAACTAGAACATTTTATTTGTGAGCTAAAAAGTTTTGAAAACCAAAATTATACATAAACTATTATTGCAAAAAATTGAGGGAACATTTAAAAAATGTTATCTATAATGTGTACGCTATTAGAGCTATACCAAAGAGGACTCACAGTATGGAACTAGAACATTTTATCTGTGAGCTAAAAAGTTTTGAAAACCAAAATTGGTGAAGTCGTGGAAATTAAGTAGGAGAAAAATAGGTTTGTAGTCTAAAAATATACGTTTATTTTAAAGCATTTTTCGGAATTATTGGAAGCTATAGTTCAATAATTTAAAGAGCATACTTGTCTTTAAAAAAACTGAAAGTTTTAGGGCCCATAACTTAAAGAATAAATCTGAGCTGAAGAAGCAGTCCAATGACAGAGCATACTTGGAGGCTTTTGGCAATTTAGGAGACTTTGGGAATTGTAACTCTAATATGTTCTTTATCCTTAATATTTCTACATCATGATATAAGACCAGAAGAAGGCTTGTATTTGACTAACAGTCATTCAGCCGTTAAATGGAAAAAGGGTCCCACAAATATTTGTGAGATGGAATGGGCCGATGAATTGAATATGGACAGTTTCAATAAGATTTAATTCTTGAACAAAAATCTATTTTTAGGTTTATTTCATCTATTCTATGACCGGAACAAGGGAGGGTACACCTTACACCACGATTCTAAATTAGAAGAGAGATTTCAAAAAATGGCAGATCTACTCACTTTATCAATAATTGAGCCAGATCTGGTGAAATAGGATGAATTGAGATAGTATTTTGGAAATACATAATTATCTTGAATATATTAACCATTTCTTTATGTTTCGATCGCCTAGAAGGGATAAAAGAAAGATCATGTTATTTCTTCAACAATTTCTGATCTCTAGTGGACCTCTCAGTAGGATTCGAACTTAAATGAAGTTCTGACCATCTATCAGAGAAAAGGGAACAAACGAATCTTGTAGGATTCCGAAGAAATTCTTCAATTTCTTCCGGAAGATCAACAGTCATTTAGCCGTTGAATGAAAAAGGAGGTCCCACAAATATTTGTGAGATGGAATGGGCCGAAGGCCAGATGCAAGTCTGACCCATAAAATCAAGGTGTTTTCTTTAGAACAAACCCAAAATCTGTTGAAACCCAACCACTTGTAGTGGGAGATTGGAAGTCCATATTGAGTTTCAAGTCTGTCACGGCCCATGACACCAAACATGAAGAGCAAAACGCATGAAAAGGATTAGAATATTTACAGACATATTAAGAATTTGCTTTTTCTTATTTTCTTCTGGTAGTTATTTTTCGGATTTCAATTTTTCCAAAAAGTATCAAACATGTGCTTCTCATGTATGTTTCAGTAAAAGAAAAAGAAGATAGAAAATATTTAATAACTCTTTTCTTCATGCTTGGGACGATACACCAATAATAACATACGATATGAATAATAGCCGATGCATGCTTTGATTTGTAGAGACTACCATCTCTATTGATTCTATAAAATAACACAAAAAACTTGATATATTTAATCTATAAAATTACTTAGTCGGAATAATTTCGCCAACTTTCGTCACCAAAATTGCTTAATCTGCCCTTGAACATGGAAAATGAGAGAGAAATATAAACTTAGTAGTGTGATATTACCTTTTTTGCTTTTCTCCGCTTCTCTTTTGAGTTTCTTTTCAAAGTTGATACTAGTAGTCCTTTAACGAACTAGTGTACATCTAGACTATTAGAAAGTTTTTGGATCTGTAACGTTACGAGAAGATCCAAATCCTTTGTAAAGGAACGCAAAGCGCGGAAGGATGGCAAGATGGAGAAATGGGGATCACAACTGTCCAAGTGGGACAAGTCATCAGCTTCACCATGGTGCTACGCGATGTACCCCCTAATAATGGACTTGAGCATGAAAGTGAGATGGGAAATGAGAGTGATAAAAGAAGAAAAGCACAACTATAGAGCCTAAGAATCTCCCAGATGGAAATAATTCTACTCGCAACATTATAATGTTATGAACTAAAATTATCAATTTTGAATTATTGATACAATTATAATGAAATGCTATACAAAATTCACAACTGTTAAATTTTACTCATTACGTTATGATATTATGCGATGATACTTGCTCCTCCCACATCTATTATTTTCTTTTTAGCAGATTTCCATCCCTCTAATTTGAGGATAATTAGAGAAAGATTTTAGGATAAAAACTAACGTATCCTAAAATATTTCATCACAATATTTTATGGCAGATAAGGATCTGACAGAAGCGGGGTAAGATTGAGACGCATAGTAAAATGAGGCTACGATGGCAAATTAGCATTAGCATTCACTAAATCAAAACAAACCAAACCAAACCAAACCAACCTCATTTCACTAGATGAGATCTACTATATGAATTTGATAATATCTCTCGTTCTTGTCAAATCGTCTCTTTTGTTAGTTCCACGCAAGTAAAATCTAATCTAAATGTCTTTATTCAACTTACCTTAGGTCTTCTTTTATCCCTCATATAAAGTACTATCTCCATACTTTTGTACTTTCTAACAAGTGCCTTCACGAGTCGTCCTAACACACGTCGACTATATTTTAAACAGTTTTCCCTAATTTTATCCTTGATCATAACACCCTCTACTTTTTCTCTTATCATCTTCTTCCTAATCTCGTCCTTCCTAATTTACCACACATCCATTTCAACATTCTCGTCTCCGCCGATGACATCTTATAAATATGTTAATACTTCACTGTCCACACTCCGAACCACACAACAAAACTGGCCTAATGATCTTATAATACTACCTTTTTAACTTTAGTAAAATTTTTTGATCACACAAGATTTCGAACGCAATTCTCCACTTCGTTCATCCCGCCTTAATTTTGTGATCCACGTAGGTGTCCGTTAGACCATCTATCCTGATTTCCAAAGTTTCCTATCCATGAAGATTACTAGATATACTGAATGGATTATATAAAATACAGCACACATCAAGTATTGCAGAAACAATCTCAATGAACAAAAAGTTGCATAATAAAATTACTGCAAGATGGTACTTCAATATAGACTTAAAAGCAACCCTAGATCTCAGGGTTGCAATTCACATATATCCTTTCTAACTTATTATTCAAGCACTTCATTTTAATTTCAAAAAGACAAAACAGAAAGGAAAGAGGGCAAAACAGGCCTTTTCTAACAAGTTTTCTCGGCATCCGATGCGGGGCAACATGCAAATATAAAGTTACACGACTACAAGAAGTAAACAGGTCTGATAGCACTCAACCTTAGTAGGTGTAGCCCTTAACAAACATCCCTTTCTTAGCTTCCTCGCCCTCGCCTTCAGCAGAGTATCTTCCAAGCTGAGCCAAGGAGTTAGCCTTTGCACGTATTAAAAGTGCTTTCTGTGCAGCTTCCACGTTCTCAGGATGTCCTTGCCACGTCTTAAGCACAGAGTTCTGCAATGCTCTTGCATAAGAGAAGGAGACATGCCATGGGTTAGGACTTTGGTTCATGGCATTGAGGTTGAGAGTTGCTTCCACTTCGGATTGTCCTCCCGACAAGAACTAACAAATAAGAACAAATCATCTTCAGTATCATATAAATGTAGAATAATAACACATTTAAACATTTGCAACACCTAATGGAGGGTGGTCGGATGGGACAAGATGCAAAATAGCTTTCTTGGAGTTATGATAGAAATACCTACTTCAACAATTGCAAGATACGAGATTCATTTTGTTTTACAATAGTTCCATCACCCCCAGCTCTCCATTTCTTATTTATTATTTTTGGGCATTTACTATAAACACAAAACACCTAATAATGTAATATTGCCAGCATGTTACGCTTCTTCCATTTTATATGACGTATTGCAGTGTGAACATGACGTAGCTACATTATTAAACAACTAATATCTGAACCGCAAACTTCCTGATCTTTAAAGGGGCCTACAGATTATGATGGGTTTTTCGTCCTTCAGTAAAAGCTGTGTCAGTTGACCTTTTTGTCTTTTTCTTTTTTTCTGAAAGCCATGGGTACCGAAATTTTCTTAGTGGGAAAAGGCTTGGTTTGGTTTGGTTTGGTTTATGGGTATCCGGAATTTGCCCGACTAATCCAGCAAGACCCTGAAGTTAACGGCCGGGTAAACCTCCAATGACCTCGAGGGAGTGTCAATTAACCTTAACTGTTGTATACTTAAACAACCTTCTAATTAGTATTTTAGTTTACTTGATCCCCTAGATAGAGTCCAGAATTTCTCCTCTTTTATCTTTCCTAAGCAAGAAACTATGAAGAAATCTAAGAAACTAGGGATAACCCTTTATAGATAAAAATTCCAGCACCCCCACCCCGGGTCAAGACCTAAGTACCAGATATACCATTGGGCATCCACTTGCTAGCGCTTGTGGTGCTTGGCCACAAATTACGAAGGGTTGATATCACTGTATTTGAAACAAAGGCTCCAGGAAATGAGCCATGCAAATAAGGGTCAAACAATCTGTACCATGATTCCTGGAACTGCAGGAGGCACTCTCCTTTTGAGCATGGTGAGAGTGTACTTGGCAATAGTCTCTGGAGAAGCCTTCTCCTTGTGCTCAGCCCCTGGAGTTACCATGCTAGGCTTAAGCAAAATTCCTTCAAACATTACATTGTTCTCTGCCAAGTAATAGAAGACCTCTGCCCAAACGTGTTCTGCCACCTCAAGTGTCCTATCGATTGAGTGCTCCCCATCAAGAAGAATCTCAGGTTCCACAATAGGCACAAGACCATTATCCTGCACATGAATACTAGTGAGTACCACAGCAGCCCAAGTAGCCAACAATAATCTTTTCTTTCTCCTTTTCCTTCTTTAGGGCCAGTAGAACCTGGAGGGTGGGGGGTTAAGGGGTGTGGTTGCAGTGACAATTAATAGATATTTGAGAGGGTTGTCACAAGATGGGAATGTTCATTAATTACTATTATTATTATCCCTCATTATTTGGAAATTCTGGGGCTCCCTTAAAATCTTTCTTGGGTTGTTTTCACTTAATTTAGGACGGGAAATAGACATGCTTCCAAAATACCTGAGAAATAGCAGCATAACGTGCAAGACCCCAAGCTGCTTCCTTTACAGCCAATGCAGATGGTCCACAAGGAATGCTAACAACTGTTCTCCTGAAAATTTCATCAAAGGAACCAAAAGTGTAAGAAAATGATGTGAGATAAGTACCACATTTGACAATTTCCCAACAAAACAAAATAAGCCAAAGTCCCACTAAAGGACACCATTCGTTTTGAAGAATGTAAATGAAAAGCTTGGGTTACCATTTGGCAAAACGAGCTCCTTGCTTGTAGTATTCAGCAGATCTAGAAGCCAGCCCGTCCAACCCTTGGCACCAAGACTCATTGTTAGATCCTGGCAAGGGAGACAAACCCTGTAACAGAAATAAACAGACCGAAACTTAGCTATCAGATCAGTCAAAGCACAAATACCAAGGAAAAGTACTTTTCTGAACAATAAAGTACTACTTGACTTTCCAATTGGCATACCTTGTCAACTTTGATACCAGGCACGATGTTCCCATCGCGCAAGCAGTCAACAAATTTCTTCCCATCTGTGGTTGACTGGTAAAGGGTCTCCTCAAAAAGAATAGCACCAGAGATGTATTCTCCCAAGCCAGGGGTGGTCAGCAAAAGTTGTCTATAAGCCTGTCTGTTGGCCTCTGTGTTGTCCAAACCGATGGACGCCAACCTCTTTCCACAGGTTGCATTTGATTCATCAATAGCAAGGATACCCCGGCCTGGAGATGCTACGGTTTTCTGTTCCAACAAGGACGGAAACAAGAAGCTGGTAAGAAAACTCCCAACTTATGAATACAGACCAAGAATACAAAACAACTAATGAGTTCGTATTTTTTCACCAAACCAAGCATTAAGCCAATGGGATCAGCTATACAGATCTGACTATACCACTAAGTCCAATTGAGAGGCAACTACTTTATTAGCTCCGTGCACTTGACATCTCGTCTGAATGTGAAACCATCTAAAGAGCCCAACTCACAAAGAGAAGATCCCATCGAATTTCAAATAGAGGATCCGGTACCTATCATCTCTACTTCAAAGGTTTTCTTCCTTCCTTCCTTCCTTTTCAACTAATAAACTAGTCCATCTCTCCACATACATAATTAAACAGAGACAAGTTACTATGAAGATTCGAACATAAAAGATCTCGGGACCACGAAGGCATTAAGACGCTCAAGCTAACCAATCAAACGACTAGCACGCATCGCCATCCTAGAGCTAGTCAATGAATTAGATCAATTACATGCCGAAACCCAATCCCACAATGAAGGTAAAAAAAAAAAAAAAAAAAAAAATCCATCATAAAATTAGTTAAATAAATCACAACTTTTTTCCTAATTTTAATAGTTTTTCATTTCAGCTCAAAAAACAAGTAGCTGTTTTTGAATTTTATAATTATAATTAACAAATTAAAATCGATTTACTTACATACTTTTTGTAAAAAAAGAAAGAAAAAAATAATCACAAAATTAATTATGATCAAATCAACAACTTTTACATTTCAGCATAATTAACACCAATCATTGCAAAAGGAATTCCAATAATTCACATAAAACTTGCGAAATGACTATTGAGCCCTCGGATCATATACAAATCGATGAAGTAAAATATAGCTTACAAAAACTATCAAAAAAAACATTTGCATGCATATCAAAAAATTAAAAAAGAAAAGAAAATATTTCGAGAGTGTGTTTTATTTAATAATTAAGTAAAAAAATGGAAAATAAGAGCGAGAAGTGTTGTACATACAGCGGTTGTGATGAGCTCATCGGTGTAAGATCCGGCTCGGATGACGGAGACACGGCGAGAAGGTAAATGACAGGACGATCCAGGCCGTTGATTGAAGGAGGATTGTTGACCGATCCACGATGAGGATGATGCGTTGAGCTTCACAAGGCTAGAGCACGCCATCGGATTAATCGACTAATTTTTTAATTTAATTTTTGTTAATGGAAAAAAAAGAAAAAAAGGCAAGAGGAGGAGGGGGTTTGGGTAGGTGACAGAGTTGGTGCCCTTGATTTGTTTATATATAATATAGCAAGGGCAGGCGAGTAGGGAGAGTGTGATGTATTATTGGGTTTGTTTTTTTTCTGTTTCCTAGAGAAGTCCGCACTGTACAAATCAGATGCGGACTGTTTTCATGTGTTAGAGAGATTTTTATGTTGTTTTGTACCAAGTTGCCTCTGATTGACCATTTTGTCCCACTTGACACAAAAGTAGGAAAAAAGGATCACATTCTCTTCTTTGTATAATTTTTTTAAATTAATAATATTAGAATAAATTAAATTTTAAAAATAATTTATAAAAGTATTTTTATTTTTTTGGACTTAATTATAAACATATAATAATTTTTGCGGCATTCAAGTATCTACTTTAAAAGAAATTTATCTAAAACTACTTATAAATAATCAGGGTCAGATTATTAATATAAGATGGATCTGAAAAAAAAAAATTCTAGTTATAATTCATAAACGAATAATTCGAAGAAGAGTATCAAACTTCTTAATAACATTATTAACTGAAAGAGTTTCTCGGTTGGGATCCCAAAGTAAGGTTTCTCTCATTATTCTAGATGGTGGGTGGCATTGGCCAAGAAGTCTTGGTTTTTTAAATGAAGGCATGGCTGGAGTTGATCCAAGGATTGACCAAGAGGATGAAATTCATTGGAGTATTGGCTCCAATGGAGACTTTCGAATAGCACTTACGTGGGAGGAAATTTGAACAAAACATCCTAAAGTCTCATGGTTCCAACTCTTGTGGAAGAGAATGGTGATTTCTAAACATAGTATTTGCAGTTGGCTTGTAATCCTTGATAGATTGCCTACAAAATTTTGCCTTCTTAGCTGGGGTATCTAGATTAATGGCCTTTGCTCGTTGTGCCACATGATCACTGAAACAAGAGATTATCTTTTTTTTGAATGCACATTTAGTCGGAGAGTTTGGAGAACCTGTATGAGAATGGCTAGAGTCACGTTTTTGGGGATGCAATGGGATATGATCATTTGTGGCTGCAGTACAATTGGTAGAAGAGACATGTTTCAGGCAGTGGTACTCAAGCTTCTTTTCTGCTCATGCGTATATCATATTTGCAGTGAACGCAATGCTAGGATCTTCTACAATGAATATGCAAATGAGGAGCAAATCACCCATAGAATCACTAAGAATGTTCGTTGTAAGTTACTATTAGGGAGAAAGTATAGAAATAGCCAACTTAATAGAGATATTACTACTTGGATGAATCTTAAAGAGTTGATAGAGTAAGCTCTAGTTGTGATCTTTTATAAACGATACATTTTTGTAATGGCCCTGCCATATGTTTTTATTTGTGGAAGGAAAATCATACTTGCTGACCGAGCAAAAAAATATTATTGACTAGAAATACATTTTCTAGCATTTGACTACGTACCATTGAAGGATTTAGTCGCACACTTGAAAGATAGCCCATAAAGTCAAGAGAATGATTGGATAATTGGTGAGTCCATCATACAATCAAAAAAATCTATCTTATTGAAAAATCGATGTCTTACTCCATAACTTTGAGGAAACAATAGTCTAACAAATGATTAGGTCTGATTTGGGTGCTCATTTAGGTGCCAAACAGACACTATTGATCCAATAACGTTCCACTAGATAGGAAGAGATTTGATAAATACTGATAACTCTCGGATAGAGTATTCGAACGAAAAGATCCAATATCAATTTGTTTTCTTCCATTTATTCCTATTCCAAAGCAAGAATTCAACAATGTACGTTCAATGGAAAACACAACCTTCGAGACTTCTGATGCACCCTTAATTATAAACATATAGTAGTTTTCGCCATTAGTTCTCGTTAAATATTCGACAAAAATTAAAAGGCTTGAAATGAATTAATCCAAAAACCCACCTCAACCTGACCAAGCAACTTACCCACCCCACCCCACCCCACCCCAAGACCATATTGTCCCTTTTCTACATATGGGTGTTAGTTAATTTTAAAAGGATTTGGATCCTCTCCGATTAGTGAGTAATTGGAGAATCCATTTTTCACCTTTTAAGAGAATGATACATCAATTCCACTTCAAATCAATGGTTGAATTTTCACCATCTCACTAATCACTTGTGTTGAACACCAAAACAATGAAGTTTTGTACCTCTTTGTAAACAAATTGTTTTTATTTTTATTTTTAAAACATATACATGTACTTAAAATGAAGGATCATATTTGCGCCAACTCACAATTAACTTATATTTAGCACTAGAATATTTATTTTATCATCTTCATAAATAACCAATTTAAGAAATAATATTTATTTGAAAAATATATTTATGAAACTGATTTAAGAAGCTTTAATTAACATTTCGTGTAAAATTTTTAGGCATGAATAATGCTAATTAAGCATTGTGGCAACATTCATGTATATGTAGATATACATATAGCCATATATATAATTTCTTTTTAAATCATTTTTTTTTATAAACAGTTGCAAAATTACGTTGTGTTTTAGTTAAGTATAAATAAGTGGTGAGTTGATGCCAAAACTAACCATTGATTTTAAGTGGAAATGATCCTTCAATTACTCTCTAACTGGAGGGATCAAAATTCATTTAAAAACTTGTCCTAAGTTTGGATGCATCTCACCTGCATGGGGTTGGAATTGCTAGTAATAGGTGGTTAAACATGGGGGGCGGGGGGAAATTCTTTTTATGCATCTGCCTTTTGTTTCTTGGTTCAGTGAGTTATAGAAAAAGTTTGAAAAGTCAAAGTTTGTACGATTCTATGATATACTTTTTTTTTCTTTTAAATGACACGGGATAATTTTTTTGGGTTTTATTAGGGTTTAAATTTCAGGAAACATGACTCATCTCCGAAAAGACTTGAATTGAGTTAATTAGATAAAACTCATTATGATTGGAATAAAAATAATATTTTTTTCGTTGATCCGAATTTAAGACGCGAAGATATCTAATTAAAAAGGCTATATTCTTACTATGTGATTCCTGGTGTACTATTATCACCTGTTCTTTTGCTTGTTAATGTTATTTGGATAGAGTTTTATTCATGGGCATGTGTTGTGATATTAATATCATTCTAGTTTATGTTAATGAAGTTCTTGCTTTTTGACGACAAAAAAGGAATAAGGGTGGAGAATTTTTGTGAAATCTTAGACTAGTAAATGTAGAATTATTTATCAAAAACTTTTACCAAGTAATGCACAATGTGAATGATTTTTAATTTTAATACTTTACGTCCAACGAAATGTACGTAACTAGGTTCAGAATTCAATTTTTTATTTTTATTTTTTTTATAGTAGCATTATTAACTAAAATTAAAATTATAATTTTTGAATTCTGAACCTAGATAAAAAAAACAAAAACTTTTATGAAAATTTTTATAGTAGCATAACTTTTTGAACAAAAAATATACAAATCTTGGACAAAATAAAAAATAAATAAAAAAGCATTGAATAGGGCATCTTTGAATTTCATCGTGCAACACATTCATATGAACTATATTACTTTTGTTTTGGCAAAGAAGGGATGACACCCTCCAAAATTTTATTAATATCAAAAAAGAAAGTACAAAAGTGGAGGGGGGGCGTAAGGCCTAACTTTCACAGGAGGGGGGGAGACTTACCTGCCCTGTCACCCAATTTAAACTAAAAGAGTACAAACCGCCACTTCTTACAAAAGGATCTAACCAAAAGATCTAAGTAATATGAACTATATTACTTGCAGTATATAGATTTCATGAAATCATTACTATAATATTTTAAGAGTAGTACTATTTAGTATATATTACCTATTTAGGTTTAATTTTGTCAAGTCATAGTTCATACATAAATTACTAGTATTGTACCAAATGCTTCCACTAACCAAAGGAAAAAGCTTTGTATTGAGTGATAATTATCTGCCATGTAAGTAACGTTAATTTTAGTGATTTGCTCAACTTGTTTCTTTTCTTCTTGTTTATTTATTTATTTTGTACACTCTTGTCACTTTACTATTTGGATACCATAATTTCATCGATATGTAGAACTTTCACAACAATCACCTAAATTGATCATCTCACCTAAACAAGTGAACTCGACAAACTTAATATTTGGACCTGAAAAAAAGACAAATTGGGTTACTAGAAAGCTAAAATTTGCTTATGAAAAGTTAGCATATTATTCAAATTAGGATAGATTTCACTTTGTTTCTGAATCTTTAGGAAGGAAGATTTTTTTTTTTTTTGGATGAAAAGGAGGCTATAGCCAAGACTAAGAAGGAAGGAAGATATTTACCTTTCCCTCTTTCAATTTATTATTTGTACTTTTAAACACACTTTCCTTGACCTCTAATTAAAGGTCAATTTCCCCCAACTTTAAGACACTTAAAGCATTTCATGTAAGTTTAGAAAATGAAACTAACTTGTTTGACTAATTTTTGAAAGAGTTTATATATAAAACTTAAAATTGAAAATGCTAAAAAATAAGAAGTTCTAAATTGAATCTTTTCAAAAAAAGTTTTTGTAAAACTGTTCTTACATTTTGCAAAAAATTGTTTTTTTTTTGTTTTTTTTTTAAATATACCCTTTCATATTTTTTTTGAAAATCCAACACCACCCTACAAATTTTTTAAAGTCCAACATTGCCTAACATAGGCCAAACAGTCAATAACTTCAGTTCAACTGCAATTTTAACAAAAGCTTTATTGTTGAAAATTCTGCACATCAAAGGCTAAAATATATTTCATAAGTAAGACAAACAAAACTTGAATGTTTTTAGTAGTCACTTGAAATGTTAATAAACTAATTATGCTTTACCCCCTCAAATTTAAGGGACAAGGATACTTAAAATCCTCTCAATCCTTAACTTTTGATCCAAGTTTCATTGTTTACCTATTAAATAATTACTCGAAAAGAATATCAAGAATAAAAGAGTAGAGCTTGACTTTGAGTTGCCAAAAATATCTTCAATAGGAAGCGTAGTTTGCCCGTAAATAAATATAGGGTCAAATAATAAAGAAAAAATAAAATAGCCCAAATATCATTCTTGTTATCTTAGTTTACATGGTCTTAAAGTTATTGCCTAAAATGCCCTTCAATAGGAGGGGTAGTTTGTCCTTCAACGGACAGACACACATATATATTGGACAATGGAGGCATTAAATAAATCCCCTATAAACCTATAATTAGGATTGGGTTAGGCCGAGAGCCTATCCCAACTCTTTTATGTTGGGATAAGAAATAACTATTTCAACCTTTCAATCGGTCTAAAATGGTTAACTCAATTTATTATTTATATTCACAACACTCACTTATAAACCATTAAAATACACTATCTCCTACCGATGTGTGATATTACACATACGCCCCATTCAGGATCTGACGTCCTCGTTAGGGACATACATACCCAAGAACAACCCAGCGGTGTAGGTTTCTAGAGGTGGCTTCGACCATGTGTATATTTCTGACTCTGTGACGGAGAATAATTGAACATGCTGACCTTAGTAGCCACAACTGCCTATTTTGACTTGTTTTTTGTATTTGTTTGACTATAATTTTTGGTATTATGAATTCTTGGCATATGAACTTAGTTTGACATGAACTTTATGAATGTAGGCATGAAAATATTATGATTTTCACATAAACGTCATAGTTTTTGAATATATGATGTTTATGACCTAGGGAAAAATGCAACATTAATCTTGATTGTTTTACCAAAAATTAATTTAGTCCCTATTATTTTAAAAAGATGCTAATTAGTCTCCAATGTTTGTAAAAAAAATAATACTAAAAGTCACCCTATTTTTATAACTCAATTATCACATCCTAGTTGGCATGTCTATTTGTTATGTTAACTAGATAAACTTATTTTATTTCTCTCCCTTCATTTAATAATTTTATATTATTTCTCTCTCTTCTATTATTAATTTTTCTCTATCCTCATTTTTTCTTTTTTGTCTCCCGTAATTAATATTTGCAATCTTTTCTTTCTTTCCTTTTTATTTAATTCTACTATACGTTATTTTATTCTACCATTCACTACATATCTTTTAGTCTTTTCTTCTTCTTGACAAATTCATAGTTGTGAGATCCTCTTTTTTTTTTCTTTGCTACAATAAAAGTATAATGTAACACAATTATAACTTTATAATACACATTGAATACATTTGATCACTTGTGGTGGATTCAATCTTCATCATAAAAAAAAAGAGAGAAATAAAATAAACCTTCATAACGCACATAAGAAGTTATTGATTGGAGTATATCCTCTTCTCTTGTGTTTTCTGATCTAATGTTAAGTTGTTGGCTAAGTAATAATCTTTGATTGTCTGTATATTGTCTTTAAAAAACTCATATGATATAGCTATTTTCTTTACATGAAATATTAGATATGATTCTTAGATAATTGATGGTTATTCTTTATTGTCTTTCTTGTATCAACTTCCTAATAACGTTAATATTGCCCTCTAATTTTTTCACCATCAATGAATACTTTTATGTCATGTGTATGTGCCATGAATAATCCTTCTCAATGCATTTGTCAAAGCTCTTGTGCTTATATTGATCACAAATAGTTCAATTATATTATAAAATATTCATAACATTCAAGTGCAAAATTAAGCAGTTTTAATTATTTGGCAAAGACATAAACAAGTTGCATTCCTCTTTCATTCTCCTCACTTGCCTTGGTGCTCATTTGTGATCTTCAATTTTATTTTATTTTTTGAACAATTTCTTCTATTTTCGACTATTATGAGTTCATCAAGAAGAAAGAGAAAAATCTGAAAAATAAAATATGCAATAAATAATAGAAAGAGAAAAATGAACGTCTAGTATGGTTAAACAAAAGAGAAAGAAAGAGAAGATTAGAAACCTTATTTAAGGGAAACAAAAAAGAAAAAATAAAGAGAGAAAAATTAATAAATGAATAGAGAATTGATATAACATTAATTGAGAAATTAATAATTTTATCTAATTAGTATGCCAACTAGGAAGTAGTAATAGGGTGATGAAAAGAAGATGACGTCTAAAATTACTCTTGTAAAAAAATTCAAATTACTCCCCACCGTTAAAAATTAACAGAAAATTAATAAAATGTCTAAACTACCTTACTAAAATAAAAAATTTGCAAACATACCCTTCTTCCTCTTCCAATCAAACCCCACCCTATCTCACCCCCAACTGTTAGCCACCATCCCCCCACCTTTACCGCCAGCTACCAGCCCCTTACCAACACAAATCCAGCCCCCATCCCCACACACCTTGTTAGATCATACATTGTTTAGATCACACAGAAGAATTGTTTATTTGTTCATTAGATCCTTCATAAAAGAAATGTAATCGTAGCATCCAAAAAAGAATATAAGTCTTAAATTTTCCATCTCCAACCCAAGTAGCATGGAGTCATCTATAATGGAGGAATTTAGTAAGAAAAGTTTGCATAATCTCAGGCTTGTTGTTTCAGGTTATCCAACAATGAGGAAAAATTTCAAGACTAGATAAAATTTCAAGATGATGAATCAAGGATCACAGAGTCATGAATGTTCGCATTATACTAAAAGTGGATAGCCAGTGATACGGGTAGGGCTTCACACTAGGGAGAAGTCAGCCCACGAGGCTGATGGCAGCCTTGTGGATAGTTTGCCCCAGACCTATGGGGGCTGCTGGGCGAACAACGCGTGCGAAACGTTATCTCTGGATAACGATAAACATAACGCAATGAGTCAAGATGAGGATGGACTCTTGGGGGCAATATCTCTTAGGAGTTTCTCTCCGTCTAGGAGTCCAATGATTTATGGGTATAAATACAGGGAGAACTCTACAGTAAAAGGTATATAACTAATACTAAAACTCTCATATCCCTACAACATTTAAGCTAATTCCTACGGATATCTGACTAGGTCGTCGGAGTGGAATAAAAAGAATATTTTTTCGTTGATCTGAATTAATTAATTAACATTATGTGTCCACCAAGTGACCCTAATTAATAGATGAAAGCCAAGTGCAGAATGTCAGTGAGAATAACTTTACATGCCCACCAAGTGATACAAACTCACTTTTCATCAATTGTCAATGAGAATCCTTACTTTTTGTGTTGACGAAGTGATACCAAGTCGAAATAAACTATCCTTATTTATGCTTCATTATGCTTGTGGTGTAATCATTGAGTTTATATCTGGAATTATTGACTCGCTTTGAGTTAACTTATCACTAAAGCTATAAGAATGGGTAAGACACAAGGATTGAATCATAATAAAATGGAAACTATGAATACCAAGTGAGGCGTGAGATATTGTGAATTTGTTATGCTATGCTCGGTGATACATAACATTAGCATATTTTATTTATTTATTGGGTTAATTTAATTTTAGTTTGTAAATGGTGACATTAGTTACCTTTTTAAGTCTTTTATTTATCATTTATTATTTAGAAAAAATGCTAAAAATACCAGCTTGTTTTTATCACATCCCAAGTAAATGTTTAGTTGATATGCTAAAATAAAAAATCTTTTTAAGACAAAATGGAGTTATTGATTTATAAGAGTCTGAACTATATATACTACAACTCTGTTTGGCCAAGTGTTTTGAACTTTAAAAGGTATGACCAAATGCCATCTGCACTCCAAGAGACTATCTATTCTACTTTATATATCACAGGGAGTTCAAATGCATTGCTTTTCATTTTAGCTCCCAGGGCAGACAAACTAGGAACCATTCTAAGCTATCCAAGTTTCACGTGTTACATACCATTTAGTTCCTATGACAGACATACTAGGAACCAACCAAACGGTGAAAGATTATAAAGATGGCTTCTACGGATTTAAGAAATTAAATCACTCCAATTGCCTTCTTAATGTGGTACTTTGCCCTACATACTATTTAGTTCTCACACCGTTTAGTGATTGGTTCTAAGTACTATTTTGTCACACCCTGATCCTAGAACTTTAGGCTTACAGACAAAACTGTATGTTGTCGAAATAAGAAATAACTACTTCGGCATCTTGTCACTGACCCAAAATGATTAACCCAAATTATTTATACCCACAACACCTATTTATAAACCAATCATATACACAATCTCCTACTGATGTTGGTTACCCTAATTAATTGTGTGAACTGAGTCGTGCTTTGGTGGGACTTGGTTGGACTAATTGGCTGAAAAGGCAAAAAAAAAAAAAAATAGAGTACTTGTTTTGGTATATTCTTTTCTTCTATTTTTCTGATACTCACATTGGTTTGGGACAAATTAGTGTGCATATTATTTTGCCAAAACTTCCAAATCTTTCTTAAAAGAAAACAGGATGTTGATTCATTTTCATAACTCAGTGTCCTGGAGATAACTTGAAAATATGATTTTTATTTAGCCTTATGCCTAAAATGAAGTTTACAATTTATGAAAGGTTTCATTTTTTTCCTTTTTGGCTAATCCAATTTCATGTGTTTTTGAAACTATATAAGTTATTCCTGAAAGGGTAAAATGCAGCAGTAGTCTCCATTGTTTACTAAAAAGTCAATTTAATCCCCATTGTTTCAAAATGCTCAAAAAGGTCCCCAATGTTTGTAAACATGCTCATTGTGGTCCCTACCGTTAAAATTTTAACAGAAAATTTATAAAATAACTAAACTACCCTTACTTAAAAATAAAATACCCAAAATATCCCTATCTTCTTCTTCCTCTTCCAAACCCTCAACCCACCACCACCAAGCACCACCACCACCCACCACCCACCACCCACTCCCTGCACGCGACACAGCCCCACCCCCCCCCTGCGCGCGACAGCGCCCCCCCACCCCCCCGCGCTCGACAGCGCCGGCCCCCCCCTCCTGCGCGCGACAGCGCCCCCCCCCACCCCCCCTGCGCGCGACAGCGCCCCCCCACCCCCCTGCGCGAGCAGCGCCACCCACCCCCCCCTGCGCGCGACAGCGCCCCCCCCACCCCCCTGCGCGAACAGCGCCACCCACCCCCCTCCCTGCTGCGCGAACAGCCCCACCCCCCTCCTTGTGTATTAGTGTGTGTTTTGGTGTTAGTGTGTGTTTATGGGTGTGTATTTTTTGGTGTTAGTGTGTGTTTTTTGGTGTTTGTGTGTGTTTGTGGGTGTGTTAATGTGTGTGTATTAGTGTATTTTTTGGTGTTTCTGTGAGTGTGTGTGTTTGTGGGTGTGTTAGTATGTGTTTTTTGGTGAGTGCGTGTGTTTGTAGGTGTGTTAGTGTGTGTTTTTTGGTATTTTTGTGTGAGATTTTGTGTTTTTTGTGATTTTTCAAATTTACCCTTGAAATACTATTCACATCTGTTAAAACTAACCAAAATTTTAACGGTAGGGACCACAATGTGCATGTTTACAAACATTGCGAACCTATTTGAGCATTTTGAAACAATGGGGATTAAATTGACTTTTGAGTAAACAATGGGGACTACTGCTGCATTTTACCCTTCCTGAAACAGTTCTTTAAATCCCTTTTTACCAACTGTTTTAAATACAAGCTTATCTGTGTAAAATTATATTTTTGAGATATGAGTTAGTCATAAATTAGATATTGAATTTGATCTTAGAAAGACACATAATTAATGAGATGTACTCATTCTCTTTGTAAATATAACTGGAGTTTATAGTTAGTCCATTTGAGCCAATGACCTTTATTTGTAGTTCTTCAGTCACGATGGACGCATGAGGAGTTCATGGAATATTTGAAGAAGAGAACCTACGTGATTATATTTATTTTATAAGCTTAGGCATATGAAGATTTCTACTGATCTGTAACCAATCTATGGTGATGTCATGGAAACAATATGATACTGATTGAGTTTTGACTTGAGAATGTGAAATTTCCAAATAACTATAGTTGAGATTAATCAAGTTTTATGGACGAAATTTTTTCCAAAGAGAAAAGGTGTAATGCCTCTAATTTTTTTAATCTATTAATTACACTAATTAATTGTGTGAACCAAGTCATGCTTTGATGCGATTTGGTTGGAATAATTGGCTGAGGACTAATTTTCTTAGGAAAGACCAAAAAACTTATTTTCTTAGGAAAGATCAAAAAATGCTAAATATAGTTTGTTATAATAGTACCTTTTTAATAGAAAAATAAGACTCATACCCGAGACTATTTAATATTAAATCTACGAGTAAGGAAAAAGTTATTAAAATTTTAGCCGCCCCACGTGAGAATGAGGGGAGAATTCCTACTGAAATCCATAGGCACATCCTTTAGCTTTAAATCTTTGATGATTAGCTCTGTATCACTCTTATGTGGGTTCTAGAAGATTCGTGAGAAAGCTTAAAATCATAAAAATCATGAAGTGCATACTTAATTCATCAAAGATTGGGGCGATTGGAGGCCCCGCCAGGACCCCAAAGTTAATATATATATATATATATATATATATATATATATATATATATATACACACACGTCTGTATTATTTTCTTTTAAAAAAAAAAGCCTCCTCCCCCTAATTAATTGAGTTGCTTTGCCTTCTTCATTTGAGTTAAAGAATATATTTTTTACAATATTTCAAACTTTTTCTCACCCATTGAAACGATAACAAAATGTTTTTTAAAAATGTCAAAAAAATATTTAAAAATATTCAGTCTATGAGTACGGAAAAGTTTTTGCTTTGTCAAGCATATATGTTTTTGTTTTTAATTCTTTATGCTTAAATTGATGCAATTATTTTAATTGATTGAACTAATACTTGGAAGGGGCAACGTACATCCCAAAAGTATATATAGATTTACATTTCGAGGTAACTTTGCATATCACGTTGCCCAATTGCATTCGTAAGTCTTGCAATGTAAGAAAATTCCTGTTTGGATGCAATCACAGGTGTTGCATAACAAATCCCGTGAAGACTCACTTAGGAAAAGAAGGTGAGCTTCATATTTTACTATAGTAGGATAAAGAGAACATTCGATGTTTTTATTTTTATTTTTTGGTCGAATGAGAATTTATTAATAAGTAGAGAAAAACAAATTAGTCTATTCCATCATCAAGCATATCACAGGCCAAAATCCTAGCAAGATTAGGTGGAATATTTGGAGTCCCATCAAAAAGGCAGAGAGGAGGTGTTGCTACAAACTATGAAAGCAAGGCCTAAATCGAAGACGATGACAACTGGACCAAGGAGGCTTAGGCAGGAGCTCTTATGAAAAGCATAGCAACAAGAACGTAGCAAGAAACAAATAAGTACACCTGAAAGATTGTGGCTTGTATGAACCCTTTCTAGTGATACTTTGTATCTTCACGGCGCCTTAAAAGTTATCCTCTGAAGTCAGAAGCTATTGAGTGAATGGGCAACAGAAAGAAAGAAAAACAGGGAATAGTCTCGGCTAACCAAATCCTGTGTTGTCCCTGACCCTTCATGTATCTATAACAACGCGTTAGTGTTAAGTTTATAATAACTTGAGTTCACTACTACTATCAACACGGACTTCAGCATTTAGTCTTGATTAGGCGCAATGTGTTAGATAACCAATAGTCGGGACAAAGTCATTACAGTATCACAATTGAGGAGAGTTGCATCTTGCATAACGTAGCACAGTATAACAACTATATTGTTAAGTCATGAAGATATAATCAGTGAGGCAACTCTAACAATGAAGAGAAAAGGGTATAGAACTTAAACATCATAAACCTTGTTCAACTGTGTTAGGCAAATGACTGGCCTGACCTCAATATTTTGCTCATGATTATCATATCATTAATATATTTCCGGACTCAATAGATTTTGACTTAGTTTATTTGCCAAAGATCAAGAATTATAATAAGAACTATCTGTTTATGGATAAAAAAAGGATGTGAATGAACAAATTACTTAGTTATTCTCAATATTGTTTCTCAAGGATGATGTCAGATCAAACATCTGCATACATCATAACATTTAGCAATATTTCAAAATCATACATCTCAACTGGTGATCCTTTGAAAAGAAAGAACAATGCTACAAGTTTAATGAATTTCATGATTCTCATACCATTCATTCTACATTTGAGATTCATTGACTTCTATCCAAAAGGATTTCTTATCTATGCTCTTCAAGATTGGACTCCTCACCACTAGACTCTTCAATCTCGCAATGCTCTTGTGGAATGGATTCCTCATCACTAGACTCTTCAACCTCGCTATGCTCTTCAGGACTAGATTTCCCACTACTCGAATCGACAATCTTCCGAACACATGGCTCACAGAGGTTAAAATAGCAAGTTTCACATTCAAAGCCGATGCGTCCTTTCAAATTATCACCACATTTGTTACAAGAGAATTTATATTTAAGTTCCCTCACAAAGGTGAGAGGATGTGGGTGATACTCAATTTGAAGTTTACCCCCAAACTTCATTTTACGATAACGGCCAAGTCTAGGAATGCATCTAAGATGAAAGGAATTGTCGCATTCACGACAATGATATAGCCAGTACTTGGGATGGGCTTCTTCTTCACAAATGTCACAAATAAATTCATCAGGATGATAATAGAAGGGTGGAAAGCTCAGTGTGAGAGGGTGTTTATCCCATCTATGTCTGACAGTCTGAGGGCATGTTGCGCAACCCATACCCAGATTGTACTGATTGCAAGTCTTGCAACTAAAGAAGACGTCCCAATGGTTGGAATTACAGGCGTTGCAATAGTTTACGGAAAAGTCACCTCGAACAAGGAAGTGGTGGTGAGCTTCATGCTTCATTGCAGGAGGAAAAAGAGCACAATTGATGTCAAGCGATAAGTCACACTCCTTGCACTCATACAAGAATCCGTTACACACCCTGCGACAGCAACTACATTTAAAATAACCAAAAAACTCCTGGCGGAAATGATTGAGGGAGAGTTGATGCTGGGGATGATAGGAAGATGAGAGGTTATTTGGTAGCTGATCAGCGCAATGCAAATGGATGAAGTAGCTGCACTGAGCACAACCATAACATGAACCTGAAATGGGTTCAATGCAAGCACTGCACACTGTTTCCTGATCATCGTCATCCATTTCACTGTAGTCATCTTGAATATTGGTGAGAATCAAAGGGTGGTCATGATGACTGAAGTGATTAATAATTTCTTTTGGTTGTTCAATCAGTACTGGGAGACCTTTTTCCTCCAAGAAATGTCGAATTAGTTGTGCAGATAAGACCTCTGCGGGCAAGCTGATCCAATTTGGTGGGATCTCGCCAGCACTAGAAAAAAAAAAATGTTCTGCCACTATTTCAGATAGAACATGGGCAAAATGAGGAAAACGACAAAAAGCAGGAAAGAAAAAACTAAAAAGTAAAAACATTTGAGTTTAATAAGTCGTGTATTATAAGGTTGATACGAACTCTGTGCTGTGTGCAGCATTTAACTACTATCTGTCACGTCACTAATTTTAAAGCAATCTTTGCAATTAATCTGAATACTTAATTATTCTTAAACCACTGTTAGTAATTAATGGGCTAAGCATAATTCAACTTTTAATTTGAAAAGGAGAAGATAAAAAAAACCTCACAAATCACAATCGTGTATAGCACTATATAAGCACTCAAGTGAAGAAAGCAGGTTATGCATTTTCGTTGAGATGCTGGACGGATTTTGGTGGAAACCTTTCAAAAACTTTAAAATGGTTTAACTAAACCAATTTTGGGCATCGAAATTAAACAATTAAATAAACATTTTTCAATCCAAAACAATTTAAAAAAATGACAAAGCAAAAGAGAATTAAGAGAGAGTACTGACGAGTTAGCTTCGGCTGCTTCATCCTCTTCGGAATAGGATGTGATGCACTTGATATGGACAAAATATCTGCAAGGACCACAATAAACAACCCAATAATTTGGGTATAGTTTTTTCCTACAAATATCACACTTTAGTTCATAACGTCGGTATTGTTCTGGAAAACAATAAGCTACGTCGAGAGGATGAGGGTGGCACTTGTGCGACAAGTTGCTTGGCATTGATCCACAACTCTTGTGGATCCAAAACGAGCATACAGTGCAATCATATGACTCATCTTTCTCTTCTGTGCCACAAGCATCACATCTAAACAAGACACTTCTTAATTGGAGTTTTAGGGGGTGCTTATGGCTTGGATGTTCAAGTATTGTGCCATCTAATTGAGCACATAAAACATCCAAATAAAACTCACACTTGAAACAGTAATAGGCGAAACCACTCCCGCAGGATCTGTCACAGTTATTACATGTTAACCCAGAAGGCGACTTGGCTAAGAGTCTAAGTGGATGATGACAAGCTGTATGCGTTGGATGCATAAACTCTGATGGTAGTTGTGCGCAGGATTTGTGGACGAAGACTTCACAAATGCTGCAAAAATATGTTGACGACCCTGAGACTATTAATTGTTCACAAACACAGCAACACACAACTTTCTCGCTGCTCATATCTTCTTGTTGCAATTCCTTGAGGATAAGTGGATGCTTCCCATCGATAGTGTGTTTAAATATCTCTAATTTAGCACAAAAAACATCCACATCAAACTCACACTTGAAACAGTTATAGGTGAAACCACTCAAGGATCTATCACAGATATCACATTCTCCCACATAAGCCAGCTTGACCAAGAGTACAAGTGGATGTTCAGAATGCATTGGATGCGTAAACTCCAATGGTAGCTCTGCGCAGGATTTGTGAAGGAAGACTTCACATTCGCTGCACCAATACGTTGACCCCGACACTGGCTGTTGACAACCGTAACAAACAACGTCGGCACTGCTTCCTGCTTTCAATTCCTTGAGGATAAGTGGATGCTTCCCATCCATAGTGTGTTTAAGCATCTCTAATTTAGCACATAAAACATCCACATCAAAATAACATTCGGAACAATGATAGGTGAAACCACTCCAACCTCTTCTACAGATATTACATATGCAGCTTTCTGTCCAGTAAGTCGGCTTGCTAAGGAGTTTGAGTGGATGTTCAGAATGCATTGGATGCGTAAACTCTAATGGCAAATCTGCACAAGATTTGTGAAGGAAGACTTCACATACGCTACAACAATATGTTGACCCTGAGACTGGTTTTTCACAACCGTAACAAATAACTTCCTTGTTGTCTTCTTTTTTCAATTCCTTGAGGATAAGTGGATGCTCCTCATGGCTAAAATGATTGATGATCTCCATCTCCATCTCTCTCCTTCTTTTTTACTCTTTTCCTATCTCAGAATTCAAATGCTATGAATACAAATTTTTTTCTGCGACTAATAAATAGGTACAAGTCAACTACAATTCTACCGTGGTAGGTCAGCCCATGACTTGTCGTCTTGTATTCATATATAACAACAAATACTTGTATTAGATTATTAAGTATTGACTCAATATACCCAAAATAATAAACATAGCATTATTGTGTATTATAAATGCAATATAATAACAACCATCTCCCTTTCTCTCTCCCTCTCCAAACAACCTGTCTCTTGTCTCTTTATGCGAATGCTGATAGTTGATACGTAATTAACACTGTTTTTCTTTTCTTTTTTTTAAATTTATACAAAGAAAGCTTAAACCGTACAACACATATCAAATATTATTCATGAGAATTAATCTTACAACTTATCGCAGTTACAGTAATAACATACCACTAGACCTATGCCCGGTGGTTTACCTCTACTTTTCTTTATTCGGCTAGTTTTATAAATACAATGGGAGACAGTGAAGGTTAACAAAGATACAATCTTTTCGCCTGCCTCGTGTCTTGACAAAGTAATGCCGAGACCAAACCTTTTCTACAATTTAACCTCTAAAGTTTTTGGTTGCTAATAGTAATAATGAAATTTTCCTATGTATGAATGCGTGCTTTGGGCAAACATTTCCTATAAATTGTTGTTGTATGTAATTATTTTATAATAGCCATCTAAGTTATGTTCAGTTGGGTTAAAACATACAATTTACAATCATATGTAATTAAAAATGTTCTAAAAATATACATATTTCCGAAAAAGTGTTGGTTGTTGTTGTGACAAGTGTCAAGATAAGATAAAAAAACTCATGAATGGGTGCGATGGGTTCTTTTGTGAGATTAACAAAGACGCCATTTCTTTCCACATATTAAAACATTGACTTGTAATGTAATAATTTTGTCACTTATTCACCAACAGACTAACATTTGAATCTTAAGGAGTTAAGAACAACGATGAGCAATGTGTTGTGAAAACAAACTGTTTTTGTTTAACTACATATGGTAAATGGCATCTACTTTATCTCTTTATGCCAATGATATATGGCGCTGTTGGTAGGCAATTTCTTTCATTTTCTTCTGGCAATAAGCTTTAACTAATTATCAAATATTGATTGTGATTAAGTGATTTTCTAAAAAGTGATTGTTGGGCTATTTAGAAAATAACAATATATATGTATATACCAGGATAAGTGTATCTTAACAAAGACATATGTATACTTAGACAGGTGCTTTATTTTATAATTTCAAATTTTTTCAGTTGGTTTTTAAGTTATGAAAAGTTGAATAAGTTACAACAAATTAACATATATCAACCTTAAAACATATTAAGATATATATAATAAGTACTTGTTAAAGAAGCCGTTAGAAACGAAATTAAAAAGAAAGAGATGCACCAAGCTAGTTCATAAATATTTAATTTTTGTACGCTTGCAACAAATATTAGTAAAGCAACCAGAAAATAAAAAATATAAGCCGACTACTTTATTAATGTAAAAATTTTAATCCCTTCAATTATGCTACTTTATCCCATGGACATGATAATCTGTTAATATTTTATGAGTTTTTTATGGGACAATCCTTAGCTTATATATAACTTGGTTAATTCAATTCTTATCTACAAACCCACTTTTACCACAATAACCAGAATCTTAACATAGTTCAAACTCATAATTGATATGTTTTATTGAATCCATTTGGGCTCTTTTGATCATCTTGAAGAAGAAAGACATTTGCTTCTTTAATAACTTTACAACAATTTGATCTATCTTTATTGTCAACCCATTTAAACAAAACCTCATTATCATCTAATGGTGTTTGTGAATTATCCAACAAAATGAGGCAAAAGATGAGATTTTTTACTCAAATTTTGAGATTTAAGTAATGGTGGCGGCGTTTGTGGCGGCAAGTGGGGATGATACAGTGGTGTTGGTGGTGTTAATGATGTTTTTAGTCATTTGAATGTATTTTTTTGTTGATCAAATTATTATAGGAGGTAAAGTCTAACAAATAACGCATAAATGGTTAAAATGTTTTCTCTTACAAGTAGGTTTAGTATATGTTAAAGATAATAAATAATATAATAAATCTCTCTCTAATAGTTTAAACTTTTAGATGAGGTAGAGTTGGTCACTTAATATGGTTTCAGACCCTGGTACCAAAAGGTCCTGAATTTAAAACTTACTGTCATCTATTTAAAATATTAAAACTATTCAAGTACAAGACTTAAGATTACTTAATAGTATAAGTAACCCGGATATGAATGCAAGTCCAGCTTTGGGTCTGCTTTACATTTAATGTTAGACCATTTCTTCAACTTCAGTATAAATGCAATATAATAACAACCATCTCCCTTTCTCTCCCTCTCCAACAACCTGTCTCTTGTCTCTTTCAAGCGTATGTTGCTAATTGATATGTAATTATTCCTGTTTTTTCTTTAGCAGAGTAGTTTTTGTTGTGGCATAATTAAATAACCCAAATTGACAATCTTCCAAAATCTATGTTATTATTGATGAAAAAAAATATTAAGAGTGAAACATTTGCTCACTTAGTTTAGTCTCCCGGCTTTCGCCTTACTCTAGCACTGTGTTCGTTCTATACAAATAATACAATCTTTTTGCCATGTGTTGACAAAGTAATGCCGAGACCAAACCTAATCTTTTGTTTATCGTGTGTGTTTTATTTAACCGCTCTAACGTTTTTGGTTGCTAATATTTTGGGGTAAAGCAATAATGAAATTTTCCTATGGTATATATGCTTGCGTGCTTTGGGAAAATATTCTTACAAATTATTATTGTATGTAATAATTTCATGATGGACATAAAAAAAATTTCAATAAGAACTAAAAGTACACATATTTTTTAAAAAGTGTTGGTTGGTTGTTGTGATAAGTGTTAATAAGATATAAAACTCATGAATGAATGGGATGAGTTCTTTTGTGAGACTATTAACAAAGATGGCATTTTTTTCCACATATTAAAACATTCACTTGTGGTGAAATAATTTTGTCACTTATGTGAATCTTAAGGCGTGTAGTGGAACTAACTTCATTGTTTCACTGGTCATGATTATTAATTTTTTTTTCTCTGGTTCGAATTATTAGTATTTACTAAGCAGACTCATTTTCTAATTTGCTCAGTAAAAGACAAGTGATATATCACTATCAAATGAGAAGAATGATTAAGCCTGGCTAATCTCGCGGTCTGCCATTATCAATTAACGACAAGTGGTGGTGGAAAAGAATGGGGCGTACGAACCTCCACGTTCTTTCACTTTCTTCCTCCTTTTCTTTACCTTTTTCATCGTTTATCTGCCAAAGCTGGCACGATGTGAAACAACAAAGTCTAATAATTCATGCTTTCTTTGCTTTTGATTTTTCCTTTTCTTCCACTTTCTGTCCTTTCATCTTTTTTTCTGTTTGTCTTCTTTTTCTTGTTGATTTACTTTGTTTTCTTTTCCCATTTGCTTTTGCTTAAAAACAATTGATGTGAAGTTGCGAACCCCCAAGACACATATTGCTTTGTTGATCGCATTCTGAGAATACACACTCTTAAAAATTGATCGCAGACTTATGTTAATCCAAGCCAAATATTTGTCAGATACCCTCGTGATATGATAGCTTGCTAAGAACTCCAAATAGAATTCAAGATTTAAATGAATACCTCAACTACTCGTTTTTCACTTCAACACAGCGATTTTAGAGAAGATAAGAATGAAAATAGGATCAAAAAGTTTTACATTTTATTAAGTATAATAAATACGAGTAAAATACATGATATTTTTGTGTTATTTAAAAGTTGTATAATAAACTCTATTTTTAAAAAGTGACAAATACTCATTTGTGTTACACCAAATGTTACATGATACCCCTTACTGTTTAGCTTTCCGTTAAAATTAACTGAGAATGAAAGATAAATTTGGAGGTGTATTAAGCCGTCAAATAAATATTATATGACCAAAATACCCCAAATTTGTTTTTACCTTTCCCTTTTAACCGTTTCTTCTTTATCTTCACCGACAACCAAAGAACCCACCTCCACCTACTCTGTGTTGCCGAGATTTCAACTATGAGAAGTTAGATAACCTGTGGTAGATCAGCTCGAATCCTTCCACTTCTTCCTCAAACATTTTTTCCATTTTTTTTTAATTTCATTCCAATTATAATTTAGTTGGTTTGCATTTACTTGGCTAAGGGTGCCTTAGTAGATAGATCTACAAAGAAAATTGATGTCAGATGTTTTTTTTATGGTCCAAAGTTGATGCAGACGTTCTGGTAATGGTAGGTTCGTTTCAAGAAGGAGGTGGGCAACGAAGGTGACTATTTAAAACATACCTATATCAGCTGATGCGTGCTCATTCACAAATGACTTGGTCAACTGGCTCTTTATCAACTTTAGAATTGAAAGATCTCAGTTTCGAATCCATTCAGGATTGGGTTATGCTTCATATAATTTTTTTCTCAAGGACATGTCAACTGCATGTGTCACCCTCCTATTGGCAGAGGAGAAGATTAGCACACCATTGGAGGGAGGATTGCCACGTGTCATTACATCATTGAGTAAAAAAATAAAGACATTAAAAATCGAAAAGAAAAAGGAAAATAAATAAAGAGAAAAGAGATATAAATAAAGGCCAATTTGGTCATTTTATACTTCTTGTTAATGAATATTAATAGAATTCGAGATTGAGGAGAGTGTGTAACATTTGAGGTAACATAGGGGTATTTGTCACTTTTTAAAATACAAGATTTATTATGTAATTTTCTAATAACATATAGGAGTATCATGTATTTTATTCTAATAAACGCCTATATAAAATTTCAAGAGGACTAAATTAATTAATTTTGAATAATAGAGTTAAATTTGAACTTTAGAAAACAATAGGGACAATATTGAAACTTTTTAAAATAATAGAGACAAAATTAAAACTTTTGGAGAATCAATATAGATGAAAGTGAGAAATGTTAAATAATGACTTAATTGAAACTTTTGAGAAAATAATAAGAACGAAATTAATTTTTTTTAAAAATAATAGGGACTAAATGTGCCATTTTTTCTATTTGATTGTATATTTGTTATATATACAACGCAAAATAGGCCGTTATTCTATTTTCATCATACAATGATTATTTGATCTTTTCTCTTTTTTGTATCAGAATTCAATCCAGAATTCTCAAATTTATTCAAATTTGGAACTTTAATGAAATCAAAATAGTTTTCTATATTATGATGAAATGGAATCGGGTTCGAATATTTTGAGTGACTTTCACACAAGAATGAAATTAGGACCGAAAAATTTTACGACCCATTTAATATTTTAAACACCTATAGAAAAATTTAAAGAGGAACAAAATTACCAATACAATCCAAGCTACTATCTATTCTACTCCAGAAAATGAAAAAGGACGACACTGATTGAGTTTGATCAATCTGGCGATGCTCCATTATCAATAAAAGACAAACGAGTGGTGGAAAGGAAGAGGTTTGTCAAGGCTAAGGTGGATCCCGCCTCTTCTTTTCACCCACTTGCAGATGTCGAAAATTTCCAAGAAAGGGTGGGGGAGAGCATATTATGTCTCTCGGGCACGACATATTCACGTGGATTGAGCTGGTTAATAAGTTACATCTGCATTGTTGGGAGATTTTGGATAGATGGCAATAAAAAAATAAAAAAATAAGTTGTGTAATTAACAACAGTGTAAGTAAAATGCAGCGATTGAACACAGATGTGGTAAAATAATATCACGTGATCTTGACCATGTAATTACACATGTAATCACAAATCAAAAGAAATTAAAATATAACAAACTAGTTGATGTAGATAGTGTAATTACACATACAATTTAGATCAAGATTAAATAAAGAATAAATGAGATAAGGGAATTGAGAAAAACAATTTAAACCCGAAAGAAATAGTAAAGAACTTGCTTGAGGTTGAAGACGGAGTGAATAGTATAAAAATGCAAAAATGTCAAAGAAAATCACCGAGGCCTGAAAAACTCAATTTTTTTAGAATGATATTGGCCCGCTATGATCAAAAGCTTGATTCTCTCTCCTATTGTGTTTGCAAAACTTTAATGCAGCATATGGATATTAAAACAATGAAAATAATGCCTGATATTTATAGAAATAAATAGATGCCAAAGAGTCCATTCGTGGAGACGTGAAGCTCAGAAAAATATTCTCGTTTTACTCTTTTCCTTTTTGTCTGGTTTCCTCTTTCCCTTTGCTTTTTCTATTTATTTATTTTTAGTTTTCCTCTTTCATCTTTTCTCAAGATCGCGATCTGTCCTACCCCATTGTAGAATCTTTCTTCTTTGGTGACTTATGGGGAGGGGAGCAGGGTTGTATAGGGAGGAGATGATGATAAATTCCGTATATGGTAGTGTATGAATTTCAAGGTTCTGCCTTGCTAATAATAACAGAAGCGTAATAAGAAGTTGTTGATAAATCCCGTATATGGTGGAGAGCACAGTGCTTTTTACTATGTATTTAGGTTTCAATTTTGTTGAGCCAATTAGCTTGATTGGCGATTGATTGATTGATTAGAGATTATTAAGATAATTATTGATTGGTTATGTTTTGCAAAACTTATGATATTACCATACTTGTGCTTTTACCTTTTATATGGTGCAGGAAAATCTTATGGTATCTTAACATATGAGAAGAAGATCTGTGCTAATTAAGGAATGACATTTATTGCATATTCACAAGGAAAAGAAAAATAGGGTTTTATGAGTAAATGCTTTTCTTGCAGCCCAAGACAATATGCAGCATCATTCTTGTATTTATATAATAGCAATCACGGTAGCAAAAGCAGGCAGAAAACAGAGAGCAACAAGAGAAAATACAAGAGAATTTTCTGTCCAGTGTTCCAGGTTATGTTGCAACACGATCTGTGTTCTAGTCTTTGATTGTATTAAGTGTTGCAGCTTTGTTTGTTATGACAGTGAGTCATGAGCGAATTATATGAGTCTTTGAGTGATTAGATTACTGTCTTCTTTATTCATTCTTCGGGAGAAGAAGGTATAGTTCTCGGGAAAGAACGTTGCAAGTCGAGGGGAGCTTGCCAAACCAAAGTTCGTTAAGGAGTTTTTCATCTAGGCGTCAAATGTCAAGAGGGAGTCTTTACTTGTGTAAGTCCATTGATGTTATAACTTGTTGTTTCTTAATGAACAAGTTTGTTGGACCAGGGGAGGTCCCGTGGACGTAAACCGCACGGTTGAACCACGTTAAATTTTGGTGTTCTTTATTTTTGTTATAGTTTTATTATTTCCGCTTCTGTTTGTTGTTTACTGTTACTACTCTTGTTGAAACATTAAGTGGAATAAACTAATCAAGTAATTAGATAAACAAATTGTTAACAATCTGTGATAGAACTAATAATCCAATTAATGTTGCAACATCACTTGGAACAGAGTGGTAACAGAATCGGTTTACACCAAGTTTTTCCATCTTATTTTTAGTTTTGATCACAGAGCTTCATCGATTAAGCATATTAGTCTTCTTGCTGTGAAATTAATCCATACATATACTGCACAACTTTTTACAAGTGGCATCAAGAGCAGGTTACGAACTAATTTGGTTAGATTCTTGGGAGTGTTGAGTTGTTGTCTTGCAGGAATAGGTATGGACACCTTGTGTGAAGGAGGCTCAATCACTAAACTACCACTGTTGGATGGTATGAACTACTCTTATTGGAAGGCTCGACTGAAGGCATTCATCAAGACTATTGATGAGAAGGCTTGGAAAGTTATCTTGACTGGCTGGAGATCTCCTACCAAAACAGATGCTCAGGGCAATGTTGCAACAAAACCTGAAACAGAATGGACCAAGGATGAAGATCTTTTGGCAAGCTGGAACTCTAGGGCACTGAATGCAATTTTCAATGCTATTGACTTGAATCAATTCAAGTTAATCTCAACGTGTGAATCTGCTAAGGAAGCTTGGGAGGTATTGCAAACAGCGTATGAGGGTACAACATCAGTTAGAAGATCAAAATTGCAGTTGCTTGCCACTAGATTCGAAGAATTGAGGATGCAGGAGGATGAAACCATTGCGGATTTCAATGCCAATTTGTGCGACATTGCTAATGAATCTTTTGCTTTAGGAGAAAAGTATTCAGATTCAAAGCCTATGAGGAAAACCTTGTGCTTTCTTCCAGATAGATTTGGAATCAAAGTTGCTGCCATAGAAGAGTCCAAGAATGTTGATGAACTCAAAATTGATGAATTGATAGGGTCACTTCAAACTTTTGAGATGAAGTTTAAGCAGAAAAGGAAAGAAAAATGCATTGTTTTGTAGACCAAAGTGGAAAGAAAAGAAGCAGTAAGCTCTTCGGATGATGAGGACTCTGAAATCTCTGAATCCTTAGTCGTGCTTACAAAAAATTTCGACAATGTTTTGAAAAAATGGGACAAGCGAAGAAAAGGCTTTGGACAATCAAACGGTGGAAGGAAGTCTTTTGGTACAACACCACCTGACACATTTAAAAAACAGAACTTTAAACTAACTAATGAAAGGAAAAAAGGCAAAGGAATTCAATGCCATGAATGTGAGGGTTTTGGTTACATCCAATCTGAATGTGCAAACACCTTGAAGAAAAAGAAAAGGGCAATGAATGTTACATGGAGTGATGAGGAGTCGGAAGAATGCACAGAAAGCGACGAAGAACCCATCAGTAACTTTGTTGCATTCAATGTTGCAATAGTCCAGTTAGAAACTAGACTGAATGAAGAAGAAGATGCTACAGGTGTTGCAATAATAAGTGAAACAGAGAATGAATTAAGTGAAATTGATTGTGCTGAATCAGAAAGTGATGGTAACTTGGATGATGAAGAAGTCTTGAAAACGTACAAAGACATATACGAAAAATGGGTGATCATATGCAAGAAAAACCAATGATTAGTGTTGGTCCTAGACAACCTAAGAGGGGGGGGGGGTGAATTAGATTGTCAAGCAAGGTTAAGCAATTTAAAAATTCTTAATGTGGAAACAATGTCTAGTAAAAGATGATAATACTCAAGAAGTTCTTGTAAGCAATTTATCAAACACTTAATGGACGCACAAGTAAATAACAATAGATAAGTAATTAGAACTTCAAAATAAACTTCAAACTCAACAATTTATCAAGAAATTAATGTGGGCAATATTCATATGAAAGTAAATGACTTGAAAATAAAGAGAATAGATTAAGAGAAATCAAACACGATATTTTGCAAGTGGTTCGCACTCCCGGAGGCCTAGTCCACCACCTAAGGTCTTCCCTTCCCTTAGGACTTAATAACCTTTCACTAAAATGATTCTTCAAATGTTGGTGAAGCAAAAAACCAACTACAAATACTCTTGAGTCCACAAGAGTTACACAAGCTCCTTTAAGTGTAGGTGAAGCTTAACCTACTAACCTCTCTTCCTTTGAGTCCACAAAGGATTACAATACTTCTTCTCACAATAATTCTCTCAATCTATGTGAAAGAGTATATTACAAAGATTTGTGTGATAATAATGAATGAGAATTGCAACTCCTATTTGAGTTTGATATTACAATTTAAGAAAAACTTTGAATGCTCAAAGATATGAAAATGATAGCTCAAGATTTCTCAGTAAGAATGATATGAAAAGATTTTTGAAATGGCTTGGAAATCTGAAAATTAAGGCTTGGAGAGATATTTTAGATGGTGAGAGAGCATGGCTTAAAAAGAGGGAAAAGTTAGACACAAAACGGATATATTGCAAAAATTATGGATTTTTCCTGTTAAGCCATCCGGTCGTTGAGCCCTTCATCCGGTTGACCGGATGTGGCAGGTAACGCCCGGACCAGAGCTCTCTGCCGGGCGTTGTGGCTTTCATCCGGTCGACCGGATGAAGCTAGTAACGCCCGGATGCTTAAATTGCTGAAAAGTGATCTTTTTGAGCCCCAAAACAATTTGTTAAATAAAAAAGCATTTGGCCACTTTTGAGGACACTTAAAAAAGTCTTTTCACACATTTTTAACATCCCGAAACATTTTCAAAAACTCTTTAAAAAGATATATAATAGTTTGTATATCAGAAGAGTTTGAAAACCAAAAGTCTTATTTTTCAAAAATGAGTTTGTAATGACCTTTTGAAAATAAATTTTTTTTAGATGAAAATTTTATGAAAAACCTTTTGGAGAGATCATGAGCTACACACGTCATATTTAGGCAATCAACATTTTAATACCCGGTACCTCTTATGTCGCCATGTCTCCTTCCTTGTAACTCCCTTTTCTTTTTAACAACAAGTCTTCATTTCTTCGGGTCTTCATAACTTGATTCCTCATGAGAGACTTCATTTGAATGAGACAAGATATAGGAATACCTTATGGGCTTTGACTTGATCCAATGGGTTGAAATATGCCTTAGATCCTTTTGAAAAACTTCATGTTTGGAGTGGGCTTGCTTGGCAATCTTGCGTTGATGGATTGAATAACTTACCCAATGTTCAAGTAAGAATTCTAAATCACAATAAAGATGTTTTGTTATTATCGAAATAAATATTATTACATTTTCAGGCCAACAATCTCCCCCTTTTTGATTATGACAAAACATTGAAATTAAGAGGGCATGAAATAGTAGACTATTGGAAAAACAATGCTAGATTTGAGGTCTCTCCCTTAATATGTGCATTTGTGTTTGATTGAATCAATTGCTTGCACATGAAAAGTAAGCTTCCCCTGAATAGGTTCATAGCATTATAAATTAAAAAAATATTGGAAGCATTCAATCATACACAAGAAGTATAGTCACAAGTATTTTCATGCTAGATTCTAGATTTCAATTATCTTTTTCTCCCCCTATTTGACATCAACAAAATATAAAAAATAGACCATAGTAGAGCAAATAGTATAAAGAGAATATGTAATAAAACACAAGTCGACAGAAAGATAATCTAGAAAATCCAATTAAAGTTAGAAATTAGATGCAGAATTAAAAGGAGTACTTAAGGCAAAGAAAACTAGAAAGCAAAAAAGAATTGTTTAAAGAACAGCTCTAAAGGCATCCACAAACTAAGAACCAAGATAATGACCATGTAAGGCTTTCAACATCTGCTCCATACGATCTAAACGAACATCTTGTGCATTCAAGCGAGCAATGATTTCATCATGTGTAGCGGATTGAGAGGAAGATGATCCAGCTCCTCAAGAGCTACCAGCTCCACCTCGACCATTGCCTTGACTTTCTATTGGATCTTTGAAGGAATCGGGATCAATATCAAGAGATTCAAACACAATAGTATTACTGCTTGTATCCTCATGAGCATCAAGGACTTGGTTGTTATGAAGTTTCAGCTTTTGACGAGAGAGGCTAGTGTGATTTAGAAGATAAGATCTAGTACTAATAGATTCAAACTCTTGATCTCAGGGAACATCCAAAGAGTCAAGGAGATGTGTTAAGGGCACCCCATAAGCAAGTTGGTTTTCAGCTTCCTTAGTGTGGACGATGTGGTTGATAATGATGTGGGGAAGATTGAACCTTTTTGCCGCATACATCAAATATATCAATAAAGCAGTAAATTTTGCAATAGAACCATCTTTAACTTCCCTTGGAATGATTACTTCATGAAGGATGCAAAATAAAAGCTTCTTTTCAGGGGTGATTTCTTTTTTCTTAGGGTATTAAGTGCTAATATTTCCTGTTCCTTCCCAAAGGAATGCTACGACCCTTGCCTCTAGATCAATATGAATGCCTTCTGGCATACCCTTGTAAGAATAAAGCTTAGTTCCTTGATTTGGAATTCTGAAAGCTCTAGCAATATCACTAACAGTTAGTTCTAATACCCTACATTTAACTTGGCTTTGCAACTTCATGGTGTTAAAGTCTAGATTTGCATAGTGGTAAAATTCACGAATCTAGGAGGTACAACCCTTATTAACAAAACTTAGCATAGGTAGCCAACCTTGAGCATCAAAAATCCTCAAAATTCTAGTGCCATCAAGTAATATAGGAGGGTCCAAGGTTTTACCCCATAAGATGTTTTGTTGAGGAAAGGCATCGAGACTGTCAATGATTTGAGGCCTGGATGATGAAGATTATCCTTGCTTGCGCTTCCTAGAGTCAGCTCTTGGTGGTGCCATTGAGAATTTGAAAGAGATTGAAGCTTTTAAGAAAAGATTGTCTTTGAGGAAATTCGTCGAACACCTTGTGGGCAAAGGAGTTCAAAGCTTTTCTTGTGAGTATTTTGAAGGGTTTAAAGATGCATAGACAAGGATTTGATGAAAAATATGTGTTGTGAATCAATTTGTGATAAAGAATTAGTGGTTTTGATGAGTTGAAATAGAAGAGATTGAAAGGAATTGAGAGAATTTGAGGTTGAGTGGGAGAAATTTTGAAAAAATGAGGCCAAACCCATTTTTCAACCAGCGTGATCTGGTCGATAGGGCCTTGATCTGGTCGACCAGATAAGGGCGGTAACGCTCGACTATGAAACGCGATCTGGTCATTGCATGCTTCATCCGGTCGACTGGATGAATGCAGTAACGCCCGGATCCCCTGTTTTTTGAAAAAAATGCAATTTTTCAAAAACTTAAGTAATCCAAAGCATTCCTAACTCTCTTCTAATGGCACAAAATTGATTCTCATGCAATGGTTTTGTAAAAATATCGGCCAATTGATGTAAGGAATCAACAAATTCAAATTCAATATCACCTTTTTGCAATGATCTCTTAGAAAATGATGACGAATTTCAATATGCTTAGTTCTAGAATGTTGAATTGGATTCTTTGATAGACTTATGACACTTGTATTATCACATTTGATCGGCACACGATCATATTCTAAACCAAAGTCAAGCAAAGTTTATTTCATCCAAAGAATTTGTGCGACGCAACTACCCATTGCTACATACTCGGCTTCAGCAGTTGAAAAAGCTACATTATGTTGTTTCTTGCTAGACCATGAAACTAAAGCATGTCCTAGAAATTGACAACTACCACTAGTGCTTTTTCTATCAATCTTACAACCTGCATAATCGGCATCAAAATATCCTAAAAGTTCAAAAGATGTGCCTTTAGGGTAAAGAAGTCCTAAATCAATAGTACCTTTAAGGTATCTAATAATCCTTTTTACAGCATTTAAGTGTGATTCCTTAGGAGAAGATTGAAAACGAGCACATAAGCACACAAAGAACATAATATCAGGTCTTGAGGCAGTTAAATAGAGAAGACTTCTGATCATACCTCGATATTGTTTTTCATCAACCGGTTTACCTTTTTCATCTCTGTCAAGCTTGATTGACGTTCCTATAGGAGTGCTTATTTCTTTTGCGGTTTCAAGCCCGAACTTTTTGATGAGTTCCTTAATGTACTTGACTTGATTTATGAAGATTCCTTCTTTTGTTTGTTTGATTTGAAGTCCAAGGAAGAAATTTAATTCTCCCATCATGCTCATTTCAAATTCTTTATGCATACATTCAGAAAAATACTTGCAAAGGGATTCGTTAGTAGCACCAAAGATAATATCATCAACATATATTTGAACGAGCAAGATATCTTTAGCTTTTCTTTTTACAAATAATGTAGAGTCTAGTTTACCTCTAGAAAAGCCGTTATCAAGTAGATAATTACTTAGTCTATCATACCATGCCCTAGGTGCTTGTTTAAGTCCATAAAGAGCCTTTTGAAGTTTGAATACATGACTTGATAAATTTGTATTTTCAAAACCGAGTGGTTGTTCAACATAAACTTCTTCTTGAAGATAACCATTTAAGAAAGCACTTTTGACATCCATTTGATAATGTTCGAAGTTCATAAAACATGCAAATGCTAGCAACATTCGAATGGATTCAAGTCGAGCTACTGGTGCAAAGGTTTCTTCATAGTCTATTCCTTCTTCTTGATTATACCCTTGAACAACCAATCTAGCCTTATTTCTAGTTACATTACCGGATTCATCTAGTTTGTTTCGGAAAACCCATTTTGTACCAATAATCGGGTAATTACTAGGTCTTTTAACTAAGGTCCAAACTTGATTTCTTTCAAATTGATTAAGCTCTTCTTGCATAGCAATAATCCAATCATTATCTAATAATGCTTCTCTTATATTCTTAGGTTCAATTTGAGATATAAAAGCAACATGTTCACAAAAAGTATTTAGATTGGAACGAGTTCTGACACCTTGTGATGGATCCCCAAGGATTTGATCATTTGGATGATCTTTGACAAATTTCAACATTTTGGAAGATCTTGATTTATTGATATGATTTGATCATTTGAAGTAGGTTGTTCTTCCTCTATTGGGGTGTCAATTTGATTGCTTATGGATGTATTGCCTTCTTCACTTGTCGGAATAGATTGACCTTGTTCTTCAACTTGTTGAAAGCTTACATCATTATCTTCATCTTTTCTTGACATAAAGGGGTTAGTTTCATCAAAATTAATATGCATAGATTCCTCAATTACAGAGGTTCTTTTATTGTAAACTCGATATGCCTTGCTTCTAGAAGAGTAACCAATAAAAATACCTTCGTCGGATTTTGAGTCAAATTTACCAAGATGATCTTTATTATTTAAGATGAAACATTTACATCCAAAAACTTTAAAATGTGAAATATTTGGAGTACATCCT
The DNA here is from genome assembly GCA_037974665.1 of Ehretia macrophylla. Lineage (NCBI taxonomy): Eukaryota > Viridiplantae > Streptophyta > Magnoliopsida > Boraginales > Ehretiaceae > Ehretia > Ehretia macrophylla. The sequence goes on from CM075783.1 coordinate 16,634,864, forward strand.
TTCCATAGTTCATATGGAGTTTTCTTGAGAGAATGTCTAATTAAAACTCTATTTAGAACATAGCAAGCCGCATTAACAGCTTCTCCCCAAAAGTATGTAGGCAAATTGTTTTCTTTCAACATCGTTCTTGCCATTTCTTGTAGAGTTCGGTTTTTTCTTTCAACAACCCCATTTTGTTGAGGAGTTCTAGGAGCCGAAAAGATATGCTCAATACCATTTTGTTCACAAAATTCCACAAAAGATGCATTTATGAATTCCGTGCCTTGATCACTATGAATGCATGAAATATAGTATCTTTTCTCATTTTGCACTCTTTTATAGAATTTTGCAAATTCATTGAAAGCATTACTTTTGAAAGCAAGAAATATTACCCATGTGTATCTAGTATAATCATCAACAATAACAAAAGCATATCTAGATCCTCCTAGACTTACTACATCCATTGGTCCAAAAAGGTCCATATGAAGTTTTTGTAAAGCTTTTGATGTAGTCATATGGCTAATGGTTTTGAAAGATGTTTTATGTTGTTTTCCAAATTGACATGCATCACACAAATGATCTTTTTCAAACTTGATTTTAGGAAGACCTCTTACAAGATCCTTTTGAGTAAGTTTACCAAGAAGATCCATGCTAATATGTCCTAAACTTCTATGCCATAACCAAGAACTTTCATTTGTTGTGATTAAACACTCAATATTTTGGCATGATATACTTTCAAAGTCAATGATATAGACATTTTCATGTCTATATGCAATAAACAATACATTTTTCATTTTGTCAAAAATGGTGCAACATGATGATTTTAAATTCAACTAAATAATCATTATCACATAGTTGACTTACACTAAGCAAATTATCTTGCAATCCTTTCACAAGTATCACATTATGAATAGATATATTATTTTTATTTCCAATGCTACCTTTACTAATAATTTTACATTTCTCATTCTTCTCAATCATTCTTCTTCAACTCATGGCTCATAAGAGATCCAATAAGTTCACTAAGAGTGAGAGTTTTGAGGTCTCTAGCTTCTTCAATAGCCGTTACTTTAGCTTCCCATGGCTCGGTTAAGTTTCGGAGAACTTTTCCTACCAATTCTTCGTTAGAGTACTCTTTTCCAAGAGATTTTAAAGCATTAACAATATCGGTGAATCTAGAAAACATTTGTTCAATATTTTCATCAAAAGACATTTTGAACATTTCATATTTATGAACAAGCATGTTTGTTCTAGTTTTTTTTAACTTGATTAGTTCCTTCATATGTGACTTCTAATTATTCCCAAATTTCTTTAGTACTTTTGCACCCGGAAATTTTGTTGAACTTATTTGAATCTAAAGCAAGATATAACATATTCATAGCTTTATAGTTTCTTTCACACATTTTGAAATCATCATCATTATAATCTTTTTTTGGTTTAGGGACAGTGATACTTTGTTCTCCTTCCTTTTTAGTTAAAGTGGGATTGGTTGGTCTATTTTTTATCACATTCTAAACTCTTATGTCATTTGCTAGAATATAGATTCTCATCCTAGTTTTTCAAAACGAATAGTTTGTTCCATTAAACAATAGTGGTCTAGAGGAGGATTGTCCTTCAACTATATTAGACATTGATGAGCTTGTCATAGGGATCTTTTCCTAGATGTTAAGCTATATGTAGAGTACTAGCTCTTGATACCACTTGTTGGTCCTAGACAACCTAAGAGAGGGGGGTGAATTAGATTGTCATGCAAGGTTAAGCAATTAAAAATTCTTAATATGGAAACAATGTCTAGTAAAAGATGATAATACTCAAGAATTTCTTGTAAGCAATTTATCAAACACTTAATGGACGCACAAGTAAATAACAATAGATAAGTAATTAGAACTTCAAAATAAACTTCAAACTCAACAATTTATCAAGCAATTAATGTGGGCAATATTCATACGAAAGTAAATGACTTGAAAATAAAGAGAATAGAGTAAGAGAAATCAAACACGATATTTTTCATGTGGTTCGCACTCCCAGAGGCCTAGTCCACCACCTAAGGTCTTCCCTTCCCTTAGGATTTAATAACTCTTCACTAAAATGATTCTTCAAATGATGGTGAAGCAAAAAATCAACTACAAATACTCTTGAGTCCACAAGAGTTACACAAGCTCCTTCAAGTGTAGGTGAAGCTTAACTTACTAACCTCTCTTCCTTTGAATCCATAAAGGATTACAATACTTCTTCTCACAATAATTCTCTCAATCTATGTGAAAGAGTATATTACAAAGATTTGTGTGATAATAATGAATGAGAATTGCAACTCCTATTTGAGTTTGATATTATAATTTAAGAAAAACTTTGAATGCTCAAAGATATGAAAATGATAGCTCAAGATTTCTCAATAAGAATGATATGAAAAGCTTTTTGAAATGGCTTGAAAATCTAAAAATTAAGGCTTGGAGAGATGTTTTAGATGGTGAGAGAGCATGGCTTAAAAAGAGGGAAAAGTTAGACACAAAACAGATATATTACAAAAATCTCAGATTTTTTCCGTTAAGCCATCCGGTCGTTGAGCCCTTCATCCGGTTGACCGGATGGGGTAGGTAACGCCCGGACTAGAGCTCTCTGCCGGGCTTTGTGGCTTTCATCCGGTCGACTGGATGAAGCTAGTAACGCCTGGATGCTTAAATTGCTGAAAAGTGATCTTTTTGAGCCCCAAAACAATTTGTTAAATAAAAAAGCATTTGGCCACTTTTGAGGACACTTAAAAAAGTATTTTCACACATTTTTAACATCCTGAAACATTTTCAAGAATTCTTTAAAAAGATATATAATAGTTTGTATATCATAAGAGTTTGAAAACCAAAAGTCTTGTTTTTCAAAAATGAGTTTGTAATGACCTTTTGAAAATAAATTTTTTTTAGATGAAAATTTTATGAAAATCCTTTTGGAGAGATCATGAGCTACACACGTCATATTTAGGCAATCAACATTTTAATACTCGGTACCCCTTATATCACCACGTCTCCTTCCTTGTAACTCTCTTTTCTTTTTAACGACAAGTCTTCATTTCTTCGGGTCTTCATAACTTGATTCCTCATGAGAGACTTCATTTGAATGAGACAAGATATAAGAATACCTTATGGGCTTTAACTTGATCCAATGGGTTGAAACATGCCTTAGATCTTTTTGAAAAAGTTCATGTTTGGAGTGGGTTTACTTGGCAATCTTGTGTTGATGGATTGAATAACTTACGCAATGTTCAAGTAAGAATTCTAAATCACAATAAAGATGTTTTGTTATTATCAAAATAAAGATTATAACCTTTTCCGGCCAACAATTAGAATTGAGGATTCTGGATTTGGAAAAACAAAAATCAGAACTAGAAAAATTGGATGCTGAAAGACTGCAGGATGTTTAGGTGTTGCAACATGAATTGAAACAAATACAGCGTAATGTGAAGATGCTGAATTCCGGGACTGAAAAGCTTGATCATATGCTATCCATTCAAAAATCAAGCAAATACCATACAGGACTTGGTTTTTATGGAGAAGAATCTTCTGGATAAACTGTCTTTGTCAAAAGCTCAGAAAATCCTGTACAGAAACAAGATGTCGCGACTTTACAGAGGGTCAGAGAAGAACTTTCAGCTACTGGTGTTACAACATGAACTGCAACAGTGCAAAAGAAACAAAGGAAAAAGAACAGGTTTGTTCCCATCTGTCATTACTGCCTTGTACCTGGACACATCAAACCTCACTGCTTTAGGCTCCAAAAAATACAGGAAAAAGGTAATTCTCTCAATCAGCAAAAGAGATCCTCACATATGTTTTCACAGCACAAGGTAAAACGATTATGGGTGAAGAAATCTGATTTAACTTGTTTTGCTTCTACACAAGCCTGTGCTGCTAACTCTTGGTATTTTGATAGTGGGTGTTCTATACATATAACAGGTATGCGTGAAGCATTGAGCAGCTACAAGGAGCGCGATGAAGGCCAAGTTACTTTTGGAAATGGTGTTAAAGGACAAGTTCTAGGAAAATGAACACTTGAGATTAAAGGGTTTCCAAAGCTCAAGAAAGTACAGCATGTTAAAGGGCTGAAGGCTAATCTTATTAGTATCAGTCAATTGTGTGATCAGGGTTTGTTTGTAAAATTCACTAAAGATGGTTGTCATGTGTTAGATATATCTAATAATTGTGTGCTTACAGGGAAAAGGTCATCTGACAACTGCTACATGCTTACACCATCTCATGAACAATCATTGTTGTGTTACAACAATCCCTGTGCAGTACGTGGTGTGCCAAAGCTAAGGAGCAAGCAGACAGGAAAATCGCTGGAAGAAGAAAGCACTAGTAAGATGAATGTTGATGTTGCAAATGGTGTTGCAACACCAAAAGAAGAATAGACGACGAAATCTGCTGTGACAGATATTGTTGTAACACCAGAGACAGAAACTAAGCAGAAATACATTGGTTCATGCAATGTTACAACAGGAAGTGAAACAATAGAAGTTGACACTAAGGAAATTCAAGTTGAAATGCCTTAAGTTCACAGAAATCATGTTGTAAAGAATGTAATTGAATCAATACATGATGGAATCCGCACTAGAGGTAAACACAAGTTGAACTATAGAGACATGGTAAGGTATATGTGCTACACTTCTCTCTTAGAACCCAAAAATGTGAAAGATGCTTTAGAAGATGAATTTTGGGTAAATGTCATGCATAAGAAATTGAATCAGTTTATCCGTAAACTTGTTGAAACTGGAACCATTGTTTTAAAACATGTTGCAACAAAAAAACAAATGACAGATATCTCCACTAAAGCTTTAGATCCTTTGAGATTTGAAACCCTAAGAAGAGCTTTAGGGATTTGTAGTTTATAATACTGCATCATCGATTGCCACAAGAGCACGATAGAAACTTGAGAAATTTGAAAGGTTATTAATCAATTCAACTTGTGATTTAGTTAATGAACCATACTTCCTTATACACTAAATACTGATTGAGAAAGCTAATCTTGATGGTCTACAAGTGTAGGAGTTTGAACTTTCTGATGACTAGGGATAAAGAGAGAAGTCTCTCTAAATCCATTCATGTATTCTATTCATCCTTGAGATCAAAAAGGAAAAAAGAGGTAAGAAATAATGCGGTTATCAAGCACTAGAAAAAGCTACCTAATCCAAAATAAAAGAGATTAGTGTGAAAGCTACCAGTTGCCATATGAGCTAGAATAGTGAAAAAAATACATGTGAAAAGCAATACAGTGTGCAAGCTACCAATTACAACATGAGCTGCCACAAGGAAAATATTATGTTTTCTTGCGAGATGAATGGACGATCAGGTATTTTTGAGCTGATTGGGAGAGTTCCTATACCTTGTAGATTTGATGGTAAAAGCTATCTGTTTCAGAATTCAGCCTCATACACACACACATGGTTCATTGATTAAATCCCTGACTGAATTGAGTATTAATAAGTAAACTTTCTTGAGTGACTTCATGCTTCCTGAACATATCATGCATTTTAATTCTGTTTTAATTTTTGGCAAAAAAAAGGGTGAAATCTCAGGAGATTTTGAGCAAATTGGAGATACTGTGGAAAATATTATTGCAACATCGTTTCTAAATTTCTTTTGGATAATCTGATGCAGCTTATGTCAATGATGTTTTCTTTGTTTGGATTGCTTAACAATTTGCCTCTTTGCCTTTGCTTTATGAGACTTGTCGTTTACATGCTTAACTATTTTATTCTACTATTGTGTTGCTTAATTGCTACAATTGTGCTACTTAACTGCTCAAAAGGTTCTCCACGACCAGGTTGAATCCCTTGTGAAGTTGTCCCATCCATTCTGTCTTTCTCAAAATTTTTTGCAGGAAGTTAATATTCAAGGGGAGCTTCAAGCTGAAACAATGTTGGACCAGCTTCTAAAACAACTACTGCTGCATTGTTGCAACAGGTACAACAACTTCAGAATGAAGTCCATGAGCTGTGCAACGATCAAGCCACTATTAAAGTCAATTAGGAGAAGATAATGGTTGACCTTGGGACGTTGATGCAAAGACAACAGACCCTACTCAATTTCGTCTCCAAATACGCTGCTTGAATGTTGTTTGTTTAAATGATTATCGCTCTAATACTTTACTGATTTTAGTTTTGATATGGTACTTTGTGTTTCTATTTTGGTTTCTTTTGGCAAAGGGGAAGACTATGATTATTGCTATTACTGTGTGATGATTGTTGTTTGAGGGAGAGAATATGCTATTGATTTTGTTATGACTTGATTGGGATGGTTTACTGATTGTTGCAACAGGGTTATCATCTTTGGGTTACTATCTTTTGCAGGGTCATTATCTTTGCTGCTTTGATACTTTCTTATATGTGTTTCTATTATGTTGTACTGACTGTTGAAACAGGACTATCTTTTCTCTGATACATTCTTATCTATGGTTGTTGAACAATTTATGTTTTATGCCTCTAATACTCTGCTATTGTTACTAATCATTTTTCCCTCAACTAGCTTTATTGTTGTGATCCTTTGCCTATGCTTCATTGCCTTTGGTTTGGCAAAAAGGGGGAGTATGTTGTGTTGCTACTGATTTGCTTGTGGTTCTGCTAGTTTACTGCATAGTTGTTTTAGTATCTGTTGCAACAGAATTGTTATCTTTTACAGGAGCACTATTTTTCTACTATGATAAATTTTTATATGTATTCCACTGCATGTTGCAATAGGTTGATTAATACTGCGGTTCTGCTAAATGTTGTACAAGGATTTTCATTTGTTGTATCTATTTTTTTGCCCTTGGGCAATAGGAGGTTACATTAACTGTGATATCAGGGTTTTGCCAAAACAAAGCCAAATGGGGAGATTGTTGAGCCAATTAGCTTGATTGGCGATTGATTAATTGATTAGAGATTATTAAGGCAATTATTGATTGGCTATGTTTTGCAAAAATTATGATATTACCATACTTGTGCTTTTACCTTTTATATGGTGCAGGAAAATCTTATGGTATCTTACCATATGAGAAAAAGATTTATGTTAATTAAGGAATGACATTTATTGCATATTCACAAGGAAAAGAAGAATAGGGTTTTATGAGTAAATGCTTTTCTTGCAGCCCAAGACAATATGCAGCAGCATTCTTGTATTTATATAGCAGCAATCACGGTAGAAAAAGCAGGTAGAAAACAGAGAACAACAAGAGAAAATACAAGAGAGTTTTCTGTCCAGAGTTCCATGTTATGTTGCAAAACGATCTGTGTTCTAGTCTTTGATTGTATTAAGTGTTGCAGCATTGTTTGTTATGACAGTGAGTCATGAGCGAATTATATGAGTCTTTGAGTGATTAAATTACTGTCTTCTTTATTCATTCTTCGGGAGAAGAAGGTATAGTTCTCAGGAAAGAACGTTGCAAGTCGAGGAGAGCTTGCCAAACCAAAGTTCATTAAGAAGATCTTCATCTAGGTGTCAAAGGTCAAAAGAGAGTCTTTACTTGTGTAAGTCCATTAATGTTGTAACTTGTTGTTTCTTAATAAACAGGTTTGTTGGACCAGGGGAGGTCCTGTGGATGTAGACCGCACGGTTGAACCACATTAAATTTTGGTGTTCTTTATTTTTGTTATAGTTTTATTATTTTCGCTTTTGTTTGTTGTTTACTGTTACTACTCTTGTTGAAACATTAAGTGGAATAAACTAATCAAGCAATTAGAGAAACAGATTGTTAACAATCTGTGATAGAACTAATAGTCCAGTTAATATTGCAACATCACTTGGAACAGAGTGGTAACAGAATCGGTTTACACCAAGTTTTTCCATCTTGTTTTTAGTTTTGATCACAGAGCTTCATTTATTAAGCATATTAGTCGTCTTGCTGTGAAATTAATTCATACATATACTGCACAACTTTTTACAAATTTGAAGCTCAATATGATGCATACTCACTGTGAAACGCCTAAAAATAAAGACAGTAAAACAACTGGTAAATTACAGAAGGGCAAGCAGAAGGCGGCATAATTGTGACTGGAAAGATTCTATAGAAATAGATTTGCTATTTGAAGCCTGGTTCAGTCCAAATCAAATATTATCAAAGCTATTGTGAATAGACACTATCATGAAGTTACATTATCATGAGAGATGCAGTGCCAATATGCCAACAACTGTTTCCTTGATCTGAAATAATTCAATTTCGCAGCAATCTGTAAATGATATGAACAACAATCCCAAGAGACTTCATATTTGACATTATAACAATACACAGATTAATCTCAACAAGATCTTCACATCTTTCAATCTTTGCAAATAACTTTAGGACCATAGTTCTCACTTTGTACATGGTTATTTTGAGTGATTTAAGTGGCAGGAGAAAGTTTGCCTTTCAATCTTTTGATAGGGCCAGTGTGCAATCAAGGAAGTAGCGGAGCAACGCGAAGCGAGGCGGTGAAATCACCTCAAAATCGAGACTGTGAATTGAGCGAAGGTGAACGAGAGAAGCTCAGTTGTGTTCATGGTAAATTGAGTAATCGAGAACCATTCTGTGAATTGAGCGAAGGTGTCAATAAAATGATTGAAAAAAAAGGGGGCGTTATGACGTTGGTGGTGATAGGAAGGAGAGAAAAAGGTCTAAAAGACATTTTATGATGTTTTAATAGAAAATTGGATGAATTCTTAAAAGAATGGGTCTATCTCTCACTTTTTATTAATAAAAGGGTCTGAGTCACATTTACCAATTGTAAAGAGGTCTAAGTCAAAATTATCCGTTAATTAACCTAACACCAACAATCCCCCACATGAATAGAAATTGGCCAACTCTTATGCTCATAACATGCTGACTTTAGAGAGAGTAAGGATGACAATGGGGACGAGTTTTGTGAGTATCGACCCTCACTCCCGCCTCAAATGGGGCGAGAAATGGGGAACGGGGCTGGAGATTGGGATTAACTTTTAGTCCCCGCATGTAGGCGGGGCGAGGAGTGGGGATGAACATTCCCCGTCTGGCATACATGTATAATTATTTTTTTTATGTTTAATTTTACACATATACATTTAGAATATTTATAAATATAAAAGAGTAAAAAAATGACATTAAATAAAGTATTCAAATTTTCCCATTTCTCTTTTTCCTCTTTTTCGTAGTTGAATTGTGCCCCCAATATGAAATTTTTAGCTCCACCTCTGAGGAGGCATGTTTAAGAGAGAAGAGAGAAGGGAGAAGGGAGAAGGGAGAAGGGGGAAAACGAAATAGTCGTCATTTATGTGTGGTTTTCAATTTTCCATCTCCAACCAAAGTAGTGTGAAATTATCTATCACGGAGGATATTAGGAAGAAAAGTTTTCATAATCATCTAAAATTTCAAGATGATGAATCAAGGATCACAAAGAGCCATGAACGTTCAGATAACAGTGGATAGCCAAAAACAACAGAAAAATGACTTATTAAAGATTGTATGATATGGAAGTCTGCTAATTTGATCCATTGTAAGATTCCTAGCCATTTCTTTGATAAGTATTAAGATGCAATACTTATCGATACAAAAACCAAGTTGACTTAATACATATATACACTAAGGTACTTCTCGAAAAGACCGTATATTATTGAGGCAATGGATACTTCCATTTGACGAGTAAAACTGTGCTGGAGAATAATTTAAAGACTGGCAATTCTTGTGCTTCAGTTTAAATCAAACTGGTAGACATACAAGACATGAGACAACTGTGAGATGAAAACGAGAAATCAAAAGATGATGGCCATTTCAATGCAGTAGATGTCAACCTTAATGAAAGGAAAGGCTTGCTTTATCCACAGCTTCAACAAAATTCCATGAATTAGGGGTCGTCAACCTCAATGTAAAGAGGGAAGAATAAAATGGCTAGAGATGAGGGAAGGTGGATTGGCGGACTTGAGACCAAAAGAGTTCTTACCATGAACCATGAAAGAAAAGCTTTACTCAAAGAACAGGGACAGCTTAACCACACTTAGGGATGAGCTCTTATGGAAGCAGGGGCTGAGCTAGGTATCGAGGGTCAGTGTAGGCACTCGGTGTCCGGCTAGTGATTAATTTGATTTGTCCTCTCACTTCTGTCTTTTTTTTTGGTTTGTCTTAATCAAAAAGAAAAAACAGAATCATGAGGGAAAAAAAAACTCAAAAGTATAATTTTTTTATGTACATTTATAAAAATATCCTTTGTAATATGAGGCCTCCCTATTATATAGCAGCTACTGAAAAGGAAAAGAAAAGAAAAAGAAAAAGGAAAACTGCCAAACTCATTGCAACTGTTGAAAAGGAAAAGAAAAGAAAAAGGAAAACAAAATTGCCACAAACCATTTGCCAAGACTCGAACCCAAGTTGCCAACATTTCTAAAGAAGGCCCTAACCAATTAAGCTAGAGTAGTTCCTAGTGCAAGAATGCAGTAAATTAAAATAAATTTTTTAGTGTAGGCCTGTGCTTCCACTTAGCTCCGCCCTTGTATGGAAGCATAGCAACAATGATAACATATATATATATCTTTGCCATTAGTTAGACATGTTAGTTATGCTCAGTTATGATGTATTCCTAGCATTAGTTAGCTAGGAATGTAAGCAATGTAAATTGACAGCTCACCATGAGCTGGCAGAGTTATGATGTATTCCTAGCATTAGTTAGCTAGGAATGTAAGCAATGTAAATTGACAGCTCACCATGAGCTGGCAGAGTTAGTTAGAGATAACAATATGACAAATGATCTATAAATAGATCATGTATACATGTAATTCAGTTAAACAATCAATGCAATCATTTTTCAAGATATTTTTTCTTCTCTCTCTCTCTAAGTTTCTCTTTCATGGTATAAGAGCCAGCCACCATTAATGGACCTTTTTTTTTTATATATAGAAACCATGCTATAATCTAGTTTCATTCTTCAATCCGAGACTTGCGACTCCATTGTTGCAAACTTCTCAAGCTTCGAGAGTCATCAAATTGCTCTTCTCTCCATTCGCAAACCCTAGGGTTTCAATTTTCTTTAATCTTCCATTAGAGAAGCTTTAAATCTGCTTTATCCTCAACAATCTTACCTCTTCCTTTTGCTATAATGACTTGAACATCATCTTCTCCGGCCATGGCTTCTTCTTCAAATTCATCATCATCTTCATCTATAGCTACCACAACTTCAACTGAAGTTTCTACTGGTTTGCAATACTTCAAGCAAAATCTCAATAATCTTCTTCCAATCAAATTGGATAACTCCAATTACATTATGTGAAAAGTTCAACTCGAAGTGGCTCTTCAAGGTCATGAACTCTATGGCTATGTTTTTGGCCTTAATCCTTCACCACAACCACAAATTAGAAGCTCCGATGCCATTGTTATGGCCAATCCAACTTATCTTTCTTGGCATCTTCTGGATAACAACTGAAGTCTTGTTTGTTTGCCTCTATGACACCTTCAGTTCTAGCTCAAGTCCTTCATATGCCTACTGCTGCTTCCATATGGAAAGCCTTGCCCACTAGGTTTAACTCCTTCCCATATTCACCAGCTTAAGGAGGATCTTCAAACCATCACCAGAGGCTCTCAAACTACGCAAGCTTACTTGGACAAATCAAAAGTCTTTCTGATAGTTTAGCAGTAGCAGCAGAGGCTGTCTCAGATGAAGACTTGGTGCTTTACACTATGAGGGGGTTGTCATATGAGTATGAGTCTTTTAGAATCACAATCAGAACAAGACTTTACCCTATCTCTATGCAAGACCTTTGCAACATTTTAATCTATAGGAGCTCGATCAGAAGAGGCTTAGGCTACCTACTATCACATCACCACCACCTGCAGATTTCCATACTACTTTTTACAGTAAGTTTACTCAACAACAGAACAACAACAACAACAACAACAATAAGGGTAGATGTATAGGAAATGGTCACAAAGGGGACAAAGGAGGCAGAGGTTAGAGATCTCAAGGCAGGGGTGTTTTAGGACCACCACCACCATATAATGCTATACCCATTCCCTATTCCTATCAACCATCTCCTCCCCCAACAACTAAAGTTTACTGTCAGATATATGGTAAACCAAACCACAATGCCTTGGAGTGTTGGCATAGGTTTGATAACACTAACTATGCAACTCCTAAAACTGACAAACAAGCACTCAACACTCCAGTAGCACCCTCTCCTCCCTCTAACTCCTATTGGTATCTTGACTCCGGGGCCAGCACTTATGTTACTTATGATCTAGCCAATCTCCAAATCTCCCATCCTTATCATGGAACACAAACAGTGGCTGTTGGCAATGGCCAAACTCTATTTGTTCAACACATGGGTGATAGTACATTACTCATTCCTACTTCTTCTCTTCTATTAACTAATACCTTATATGTTCCTCAAATCTCCTCTAATCTTTTGTATGTGTATTAACTTAAAAAAGATAATGACTATTCCATTACTTTTACTTCCAAAGAGGTGACTATTATGGACAATATCATCAAGCAAGTGAAGTTCAAGGCCCCTTGTAAAAGAAGACTCTATGCCTTGCCTTCCAACTCTGCTTTCTACAAACAGTCTACAAGTCAAGCTCTTGCCTGCAGTTCTGCCACTACAACCTTTTCTCTTAATGTTCACTACAGTTATGCCACTACAACCTTTTCTTCTAATGTTCTTTGACATTATAGATTAGGACACCCTGTTGGCAATATTACTTATCTACTATGTTCTTTTCTTGATGTAAAACTTCCTAATAAGACTATAGAATGTCAGGCTTGATTTGTAGCAAAAGCTCACAAACTGTCATTCAATTTGTCTAATTCTGCAAGTACTTTTCCATTTCAGTTAGTACATTCAAATATTTGAGGGTCTTTCTCTTTTCTTTCTTGTAAAGGATTCAAGTATTATATACTATTCATTCATGATTTTTCAAGGTTTTCATGGCTATATCCTCTTAAACTAAAATCTGATGCTTATTATATCTTTATGATTTAGTGTCACTATTCAGACCCTAAGAACTGATAATGGCACTGAGTTTACAAGCACAAAGTTTCAGCTATTTCTTCAAAGCCTTGGCATAATTCATTAGACATCCTGCCCTCTACACTCCTGAACAAAATGGTAGAGGGGAAATTAAGCATATGCATTTGATTGAAACAACTTTAACTCTTTTAAATCATTCTCATTTGCCATCCAAACTTTGGCTTGAAGCTTTAGTTGCAGCCAATTTTTTGATAAACATACTGCCTACTCCAGTTTTACATAACAAATCCCCTTATCAAATGCTATACTCTAAACCCCCTGACTACCTTTCTTTTAAAGTCTTTGAGGCCTATGTTACCCATGGCTTAGACCATATACTAGCCACAAGTTGGAAAATAGGTCTAAACCATGCATCTTTATAGGGTATGCACCAAATACCAAAGGATACAAATGTTTGGATCCAGAACCACAAAAAGTCTATATTTCTAGACACGTGAAGTTCATTGAACATGTTTTCCCTTATGCCTTACAATCTTTTCCTCCACTGGATCTTTTAGCTCCTACTCTTCCCTTTTCTATCGAGTATCCTCATCTATTTCCATGTACTCATGTCCTAAGTACACCACCTACACCTGTATCCTCTGTTGCTTCCTCCTTACATAATTTACAATCACATTGTAAATTATGTATTATATGAGTTAGAATGCGCTAATTCTGTGATTTATATTCCCATTACATGCTATGTGTGCATTCATGAAATTTTCATAAAAAACGGCATTGAAAATTTTATCGTCAGTTTTTTGTGAATAGTATTTTTGAAACACATCCGCTATAATTTTGAAACTGGTATTTTTAGTGTTTGAAAACCTAGTTCTCGGATATTAATAGATATGTGTTTGATCAAAATGGATTTTGAATCGGCTTAGGAATTTAAAAGGGTTTTTACACATTTTTTTTGTAAAAATCGAGTTTTTATCCGAGTCGGGTGTTAATGTATACATATGAAAATTTTTGTCACCTAAAATAAACTACCTAAAAATAGTCTAAGTGTTAAATGCATGTTTGTGAGCAAAATAGTCAAGAAAAACAATTAAAAGACTAAAAAATCAACTTTGACTATTTTATATTTTGTTGACATGAGCTATTATATCACCAACACACATTAAAAACAAAGCAAACACACACACACGCAAGAGGCTGAAACTCCATAGCCATTCTTGAGAGGTTTTTCAACTATTTTTCAAAGAAAATTTTGCATAGAAGTTGCAATCCAAGGCCAAAACTCTTGAACCAAAGCTCGATTTCACTTGCTGGGCACCTATTGCACACATTTCTAGCATCATATAACATCAAGGGTGAGAGAAAATTTTTAGATCTCAAAATGTGATTTTTATGTCAATTCCTATAATTGAATTTTTATATGATGAAATGCTAAATTGTTGTTGGATTATTGCTCAGTAGATCCCAAGGGTTGTTTATGTGCGTTTATATAAGTTTTGAATGGTAGTAGCTTGAATTTCTAATTTTCGGGTATTAAAGTTGAGTATTTGTCTTGTTGATGAATAATTGTTGTTGTAGTGGTTGGAATTAGTTGGTTGTTGCTTCTAAAAGTTTGTTAATTATGGGTTAGTAATATTGTAATGCCGAATTTTTGATTTGGAAGTCGTGGTAAAGTCCGAAAAATTCAGTCTTAGTGCATTGTGAAATAAGGGTTGTCGGGCTTGTTTTAAATGGGTTATGGTTGGTTCCCGAGGAGGCTTATGTAGATGCATGAGTAGGTGAGTGATAGAAAGTGATTTGGAGGTTAATGGATTAGTAAATTGTAAGTTATGATTGTTGGAAGTCTGTGTAGTCTTTCTTTAAATGTTGAAATATTGTCTTTGGTTGTCTGGGTAGTGTTTGAGTGGTTGAATCTTGGGTTGTTGTTGGTTAGATTCGGGTTTGGTTGTGTGGTTTAATGCATATTAAGTTGGGTAGCCTACTTTGTCATATAACTTAGTTGTTAGTTGTTTATTTGATTAATTGATGTTACGTTATTGAAATGATGTTAACTGATTGATTATTGATGATGTCAGGAGTTGGGAAACCTACTTTTGTTGTTCTCCCGTAATATGAATGTTTATTATTATTGTCCTGAGTCTTGATAGTGTGTGCCACCTCTCGAGCAGCATTGGGTTGTCGGGTTAATAACGTCATGACTATCATAGATTATCCCCAGCTTGCATGAGCGGAGATGCCATGAAGGGAGGGGCTAGATGAGGTACCTCGGGTGTGTGTTATGGGAGTTATAAGAAGATGGTTGAGATCGTGATGGCGTATGGAGCTTCACCAACTAGAGTATCTTTTCTCAAGTGAATGGTTATTTATGTGATTGAGTTGGATTATTAATATTGAATAAGTTATTTGAATGTATTGCTTTTGGGGTGGTTTACGAGTGTAAGTAAATATTTTCGAAAGATCTATGGAATTCCTCACTAGGCTTGTTTTATATAAGCTCACTCTCATACGTTATCTGCAAGCAGGTGTTACTGAACCGGATTATGGGTACGTGCCTCAAGAAGCTGAGAATGTGCCTTACGTGGAGGAGTCTTATGTGTCAGAGTCGTTTCCATGAGTTTGTCTTAGTTTTTGTAATATCTTGTATTGTATAACTTACTCAAACATAAGGACTTGTATAATGCTAGTTTAATAGTCTTTCTTTTGAACATGACTAGATTTCTAGACTGGTTTGTAATCTATTTTGCAAATGTATGATATAGCCTATGTATGATGTTGGAACGGAGGTGTATAACTTATGGATAATCGTTGAAAGAATGTTTAATATATGGATATGGTTGTTTTGTATGTTGTTAATATGGTTGTGGAGTTGTTGTTGACCTTTGGAGTTGGCTGTATGAAGTTCTAAAGGGTTGGTTTAGAGCCTTGATGTTTGTGTTACTGTCGTTATACTGCCAAAATTCTGTTGCGTCATGACTGATCGTAGGTGGGGTCGAGTTGGGGAGTTAGACACATGATGCATTTGCATATTCATTTGTGTCACACAACAATCAGACTTCAAAATCTTCTATCTCAGTGACACCTACTCTAAGCTGAAATCCTATACATGCAAGGCCTTCCTCTAACAATGGGTCTAACAGAAACCAATCAAATTTTCCCTCTTCACTCTCTAATCCAAATCAACTCACCCATTCCCCTGAACCTCTACCTAGTCCCTCTCATTCATCTAGTAAATCCCTTACCCAGTTAGCACCTCAATCCTTATACCCAATGCTTACAAGGTCAAAGATAGGCTATCTCCCACCTCTTATTTACCAAACTCACTCTTTGATTACTATTCCTATTGAAACTGAGCCATCTACTTACAAAGAGGCATCTAAGTACCAGTGTTGGGTTCAAGCTATGAATAAAGAATTTGTAGCCTTAAAGCAACAATGCACATGGGATTTAGTGCCATTACCCTCTGATAGAAATCCTACAAGGTGTAATTAGGTGTACAAAATTAAGAGGTATGCTAATGGTACTGTTGCTAGGTATAAGGCTAGGTTAGTAGCCAAGGGGTACTCTGTAAGGCAGGCCTTATAGAGTATAATGCTGCTATCACTCCTAAAATGAGCAAAAGCACCATTGCAGACTTAGCTCTTTATTCTAATCCAACTCATTATAGGAGTCTCACTGGTGCTCTACAAATCTGTCCATGACTAGGCCAAACATTTAATATGCAGTGAACACACTCTGTCAAAAAATGCACACATCTATGATAGCAGACTATGCAGCACTAAAAAGAGCTCTGAGATATGTAAAGGGCAACATAGGTTAGGTTTTGTTTTTTCAGAAGGGTCTTCTACAACTATATGGCTTCTCAAATTCAGACTAGGCCTCAAATCCTATTGACATAAAATCTACAACACGTTATACCATTTATCTTGGGCATAATTTGATTTCATGCACATCCAAGAAGCAACCAACAGTATCCAAATCCTCCACTGAGGCAGAATACAAGGCACTGGCCTTTGCAGCTTTTGAGATTAAATGGCTTACTTATTTTCTTAAGGACCTATCAATCTCTACTCAACAACCAGTGCTCCATTGTGACAATATTTCTGCTATGGCCCTAGCTGGAAATCATGTTTTTCATGCTAGGACAAAGCATATAGAAATAGATTATTATTTTGTAAGAGAGCAGGTTGTTTCCAAAAGCCTTAAAACTATCCTACATACCTACCACTGAGCAACTGATAGATATTTTCACTAAGGCATTGCCCAAGGACAAGTATAACTACATCAAAGCAAAGTTGCCCCTAGTCTCTACACAGAGTCAGCTTGAGAGGGCATGATAACATATATATATATATATATATATATATCTTTGCCATTAGTTAGACATGTTAGTTATGATGTATTCCTAGCGTTAGTTAGTTAGGAATGTAAGCAATGTAAACTGACAGCTCACCATGTGATCGCAGAGTTAGTTAGAGATAACAATATGACAAATGATCTATTTAACATACATACATGCAATTCAGTTAAGCAATCAATGCAATCATTTTTCAAGATATTTTCTCTCTCTCTAAGTTTCTCTTTCAAACAAGAATGCAGCAAGAACAATAACTAGACCTAGCAATTGTGGCTTACGTGAACGCTATCTACAATGATAATGTATCTTGTGAAAGGCCAAGAACCCCTTGCATCATTTTCAGAATTCCATTTGAGACATCCTAGCAAGCTTTCTTATCCACCAAAACATAACACAAAGAAAAATGGAAGGAATTGGAAGAAAGACAAAGTAGAGAACAACTTTATGAATAAGATACATGAAATTAAGTTACTCAGCGAATTATTTTTTGGTCAAGTTAAAATATAACATTTATCAGAAGATCAACAATACCACCCACCTATTCAGTAGGTTTCAGCTTTCTACCAAGAACAGAAGCTTTCTATATTCTGGGTCCACCCATCCGCCACTTCTTAAAAGCTGCAGATGAGGATTGGCCAGCCTCGTACACTTCAAATGGAACCATGATTACTTCAATACCATTACTTTACAAGAAAAAAGTGAGGGAGAGGGAGCAGGAGGAGAGACAGAGAAAGAGAGATAGAGAGAATAAGAAAAGAATATAAATCAAAGGATATTTTTGACTGATATCGCTTCATTTGATTTCTCTTTCCTTTCTTCCTTTACCTTTTCTCTCTCCATCCCTTCTCTTTTTTCGCAAACTTTCCACCCTCTCTCCTCCCTCAAATCGTTCTTTCCTCTCTGTATCACCATCAACACCACTAAGCTTCTCTTCCATCACAAGGCATGTATAGAGCTCAGAAAGAAGAAGAATGAGGCGACGAAGAGTTTAGCAATTTCTAGTAGGGTCGTTGTCCCTCTCTTTTTTCCTATGATTTCTCATTTGCGCTAAAAAAATTAAAACTGACCATTATCTCCGTCTAACTCTATTATGTATATATAGGTTTGGCTCCTGTAGCAATATTTTTTTCATATATGATGAATGTGTGGCCTTCAGCTTCATATTTTTCTTTCTTTTTCTTTTGTTGTGCTGCTCTTGATGTTTTCGGTGATGATTTTTTTTTTTTTTTCTTTCATATATGGTTAATTTATTATTCTAGATCCTATGGCTAAGATCTGCGTGTGTGTGGTCTTCAGGCCTTCAGCTTCATATTTGTCTTTCTTTTTCTTTTGTTGTGCTGCTCTTGATGCTTTCGTCTTGGTGTGGATAAATGCATAAGGTTGTGATGATATTCCTATTTTTTAACAAATATCTTTCTGAGCTATCTTTATGAGAGTAAACAAGAAGATCCAACCCGTATCTTGGCTTAGCAACTTGATTGGGTATTTAAGTTAGCAGCCATGGCAGGGAAATTGGTTGTATGCAATGTTTAGAGCAAGAATGAGGCAGCAGAGATGTTACGAATTTTCCGAAAGGGTCGTTGCCTTTCTCTGCAACAGCTCTTCTCTTGGGAGAGGAGAGAAGGGCAAAAAAAGAGAGGGGATGGAGAGAGAAAAGGTAAGGGCAGGAAATGAAAAAGGAATCAAATGAATGTTATAATAGTCATTTTATACTCTTTTAACAGAAAATATGACAGAGTCTCTCACTTTAAAAAAAACAAAAGATCTAAATCTTATATAACTTTTGATGAAGGGGATCTTAGTCAAAAATATCCATAAATCAAATGGGCTTCTGAATCTCACATTGGGTGTCCTCTTTTGTCAAAAGTGACTAATATTTGGGAGATACTACAGAAGTTGCCGAAATACAACCAGGAGGAAAGGTTAAATAGTTTTGTCACCTACACTGTTTATTAAGAGAACACAGTTAGTACAGATTAGAGAGAACCAACAGGCGTATAGTATTCATCAAAGTTGCAATTATTACTACTCTCCCTATTAACTTTGCCTGTTAACCAAATCAACTCCAACAGTGTAAAAGATAAAAACCAAATTGCTGACACCTATGTCAAGAACAGATAGAAATCATGGCACACTCAAATGTGCGAGCATACACAAAATACTTGGAAAATCACATGTTGAGAATTAAAAATAGTACTAAACTATATAATTCTATGTAAATTCAATAAAAACCAACTCCTTTTGAAGGTGGAGTTAGAATATCTAATTCAGGATTTAAACGAAATTAGAAGAATATATGTACTCACTGCCGTCATTTATCAGTATCATGACGCGCCTCAAAAGCTATTGAGTGAATGGGAAACATAAGAATGGAAAACAGGGAATACTATTATTTAACCAAATCCCGTGCATGATAAGAGATACACCATGCTGATGTAGCTCAATACAGCAATTATACTTGAGCCTCAAAAATATAATCAATGAGCCTTAAATATCATAGACCTTGTTCAACTGTATTAGACAAGTAACTGACATGACCTCAATAATTTGCTATCCATTATCACGACACTGATATAATTTAAAACTCAATAAATTATGCCAGAGATCAAGAATGAAAGTAAGAGCTATCTGTTTGTGGATAAAACAGGATGTGAATCCCATAATTGCAGCTAAATTGTTTAGTTCTTAGGTGTATGTGCATCCCATAATTGCAGCTATTAAGTGCACTCAGAACTTCAAGCCATCTTTTACATCATACTAATGAGTTTGTCAACCTCTTAAAAGTCTTATATAAGAAACGATTTTAAATTGGAACAAACAGAAATGAGAACTTAGGTGACACAATATTACTATAACCAGAAGTATTTAGGTAATTCCCTTGCAACACCCCCCCTTCTTTCTCCCTTTTTTCTTTTCTTTTTTTCTTGTCAAGGACGACAGTGAAGTTAAACAGACTCTACATGTGTTAAGAAAACACGGCAATCAGGTCATACAGCTATCAAAGAGAGAGGATCAGTAGGAAAACTTAGCAAGTTTAACACCACTAATGACACTAATAAAAAGTCAAGGTAGAAGACTAGATAGGCTTATCTTTGTAATACCTAGAAATGTGATGAAATATGTGACATCCTTTTTCAATATGACCTATAATCCCTAAGACTTGGGATATAATTGACTTGCTAGCATCATAAATCATCAGTTGGTCATATCAAGCAGCAAGTGCACTCAGAAATTGAAATGAGAAGTATTCGTAATATCACTAGCAATTCCACAATCTTTAACCTTGACAAAAGCCATTCCAAAACAGAAACATAAGCAAAAAAAATAATTAGAAAATACTCGAAGAATACAGATTTGATTGAAGAAGCAAATAACCATTTTTATGTGCTAGGTGCTGTTTGTTTCGAATGGCCTAAGTTAGTCTCAACTGCAGACTATACACATCAAACAATAATACAAAAGCTAAGTATCTACCAGTTTACAGGAAAATCGACATCCTTGAAGAAATTTATATCTTTTAGCTAACTATAAATAAAAAGCATTATCAATATGCCAACAAAATTCGATAATGCTTGAAGCTAGAAGAAAAGTAATAAGCCTGCCCCAAATAAGCTTTTAAATAAGCAAACGGTCGATTGATGTGCATTACTTAGCAATCTACTT
The DNA here is from genome assembly GCA_037974665.1 of Ehretia macrophylla. Taxonomy (NCBI): domain Eukaryota; kingdom Viridiplantae; phylum Streptophyta; class Magnoliopsida; order Boraginales; family Ehretiaceae; genus Ehretia; species Ehretia macrophylla. Next base: position 16,655,789 of record CM075783.1, read on the forward strand.
GAAGAGATTGCTTTCAATACATTCTCTTTTCTAGAAGAATTTAGATCATCAAGAGGTTTCAAGTTGCATCTTGAACCTTCCAAAAAATTGAGACTTTTCGAATTTCTATAAACAGAAAGCAAAACAAATCAGTAACAAATTAACTTACAGTGAGTCTATCTTCTGTCCAAATTCATAGAAATAGGGACATCGACTCCTAAGATCCACATGTGCAGGCATCAGCCCCAATTTCCTCCCTCGTTCTGGAAAATTTTCAACAAACAGTTTATATTAATATTACAAATATCATTATTGTCGACCTCTACATAAAAATTGCAGGATAAATATGGATTCTTCATTCATTACATATAGATGCAATGTTACACAGATTTCTGAACCTCGAGGAAAGCCAGTTACTGTATGAACTAAGGTATTCAAAAGAAAGCCATCAATTAAATAGGCACGATAGCATTAGCATATAATATCACAATCATCATTGCTTCAATTTTGATGTAATAAGCTATTGGGTTATCAAGCCGTTGCCTTCGTAGTGTAATCACATAGCAAAGTCATCTTATCAGTGACAGCAAAAGTCAAAAAATATCCTCTAACAGAAGGGCAGATACCCATTAGATTCTTCAGCTCCTTTATAAGTGTTATCTTATACTACATAAATAAAACATTCTGAGCTCATTTTTATTCACCTTTTTTTTTTTTTTTTTTTCACTGCTTACCAAGTACCCTTAAATAATGTGCTAATATTGGACGATCTGCAACATTTATTTGTATCTAGTACCAATAAACTAGGTTTTTGTCTTTTATTATTTATAGGGTCAACACGCAAAACAAATGGAGTTAGTGGCAAATTTTTTTTTTTTTTTTAAAAAGAATTCTATAACCTATAAAGATCTGAGTGAGGTCATTAACCCCACTCCCCTAATGTAACACCTAACGCCGTTCTTGACAAGTGTCACATACAAAAAGGGTAAAATATTCCTCAGAATGAATAACTGGCTACACTTTAAACTTGGGGATCACTTCTACTACAAAGGCCGATTTACTTGCAATCTAGGAAGGTCTTCGTAGGGGGGCTAGCTTAGCATTGGATAATTTGCAGATTGAGACAAATTCTAGGGACATTCAGTCGCTTATCATGGATGATACCTTGCCTAACAACCACTTCAAATCACTGATTGAGTAATCCAGAAACATTACGTGAAGCGTATGAAATTCTCAACTGGGGCATATATATCAAGAAGTCAACAATTATGTTGATTGGGTAGCGAACTATAATTGGGTCACTAACTGAAAAATTGTACAAATTGAACTAATTCTGAAACCCCTGTTGGTACTGGCAGAGCCAGCTTTCCTTCTAAGTTGGAGAAAAAGTTTTTATTTTATTTTATTATTTTAGTAGAAAATAGAATTTACATATTGAAAAAATTAAAGAGCAACAAAGAAGGTGAAATTAGTAGCAGTAATGGGTATATATGTTAATGGGGCTGAATGAGGTGTTTTACATATTACATGGATCACACAGGTTCTTCATAGATGATTTTTTGTCTACAAGATCTTTTTGCCATATTTCAGAGAAAATAATTTTTTTTCACATACCTAATTCAATTATGATAATATTTGGTCATTTGGAGCATTTTGAACCTATTATTAATTGCATTCATGGTGCCAACAATTACCACCTTTATGGCTTCCTCAATTGCATATATAAGACCTACTCTCTCTCTCTCTCTCTCTCTCTGATATATAGTATTGTACATATGCATACATATGTGATATTAGGATGACTTTAGATAGCATATGTTTTGATTTAACTGTAAGCTCTTATTTCTTATTCTCTTGTCCTTATTCTTATTTATGAGACCAAATTCATTGAATTAAAAACATAGACTCTTATTTAAAAATAATAACAAACAAGGCGAAAAAGAAGAAGTATTTTAAATTTTAAAAAGAAAAAAGAAAAGGAAACTGTCATAGTTAATTAAAAGTGGGGATTGATAATGGCTATTAATTTGAAAAAAAGACCATTAATATACTTAGCTACGAGTTGTAGGAATTAAAAAGCGAAGGATGGATTTTAATCACATATATAGCTAGTTTGTGAATTTATTATACTCGTATGCTAGATTAGAGGCTATGTAATGCATAAAAGAGTGTCTCGCCATTGTAGTATCCTCTAATCCTTGGTGTCTGACTCTGCCACTACTTTCTTTAAGAAGAATAAGAAGGGTGAAACATCCCTAAAGTAGTTGTTTGTGACTTAGCCACCATGTTCCAGAAGAAGAAAAAAGAATCCCGAAAATGATTGTCCACTACCAGCTTTGTTTTCCTTAAAGGGAAAAAGAGGACAACATTCTTCTGTTTTACGTGTTAGAATATACATTCCTCCAACTGTAGAAATTGGTAACCAAATCCACCATAACCATTCTTATCGCTTCACTCTGAATTGTGAGTCAATAATTCCAAAAATTAGCTCAATGAGTTCACTACTTAAAAGACTTTTGCTTGCTAAAGTTTAAAGGATGGTTTCCTCAATTGCTGAATAACACAACATAACTTTTTTGGTATATATCACATAGTCAACAAGGAAAGTAATAATTCTCTACCTATGTGATATTTGTCGGAAAAAACTACACCCAAAATTATTGGGTCTATTATTGTGGCCCTTGCAGATGCTTTGTCCATCTCAAGTGCATCACATGCCGAATCTAGCACCAAAGCATTCTCTCTTCTGTTTTGCTTTGTCAATTTTTTTTTAATTCAAAAAGTAGGGAAAATGTCACATTTAATTCTTATTGTTTCTTAAAAATTTTAATTTTGTCCCTATTGTTTAATTTTTTTTAATTTCGTCCTTATTGTTTCTAAAAAGTTTCAATTTCGTCTCTATTATTTTTCTTTTGTTAGTAGATAAACTTGATTAGGATTCTATTAAATTAGTTCTAAGTAAGTTTTGAATTGGTTTTGTCTAGAAAGTCTTTTCCTAGTGGGTAATGGTTTCCTAGAACCATATTCTAGTTGGTATAGAATTTTTGTGAATCTGTAAATGAAGATCAGTTCTTTCAATTGTAGTCATACCAAATATTATAGCAATAAAGATTTTGTTTAAAGTCTCTATATTATTTTTTCCTTATATTCTATCTACGATAAAATAGACTATATTCTAACAAAATGGTATCAAAGCCTGGGACTACAAAGACATATGTTGGTTATTATTGTTGCCAAAAGAAGGAACAATACGGACGAAATTTAAAAAATTTAAACAATAAAATCGAGATGAAATCAAAATTTTCTAGAACCAATACAGACTAACTATGATTTTTTTACCGAAAAGTTGTTACTCAATTGTAAAATTCATTAAGTGTTGCCAATATTATAATATCCTAAATAAATTTAGTATCAGTAGTTTGAACTTAGGTTAGGTTTTGTTCTCCTTTTGCTAATTATGTTCCATATGATAATGGCATGACATATTTTCTCTTCCTAGTGCTGGTGAGATCCCACCAAATACGATCAGCTTGCCTGCAGATGTCGTGTCGTCACAACTGATTCGACATTTCTTGGAGGAAAATGACGTCCCATTGGTTGAGCAATCAACAAAAATTAACGACTGCAGCGGACGATGATTACAACGAAATGGACGATGATAATCAGGAAACAGTGTGCAGTGGTTGCGTAGAACCCATTTCAGGTTCATGCTGTGGTTGTACTCAGTGTAACTATTTCATCCATTTACATTGCTCTCAGCTACCAAAACATCTCTCACCTTCCGACCTTCCCGAGCGTGAGTTCTCCATCAGTTATTACGGAGGCACTATTAGTACTTTCCAATGCGGTAAATGCAGATTTTATTGCAATGGATTCCTCTATAAGTGCAAGACGTACCCCTCCGCGTTTGACATCAAATGTGCTCTTGTTCCTACTACTCTAAAACATGAAGCTCACGACCACCTCCTTGTTCAAAGTAAATCCAGACAGAGGTTGTTATGCAGCGCCTGTATGTAGTTGCTTCCATACAGAGTTCTTCTTCAGTTGCAAGACATGTCAATACAATTTGGCAATGTCATGCGCAATGTTACCTCGGATTGTTAGACATAGATGGGATTTATATAAACACCCTTACATACTGAGCTTTCCTCCTTTTTATTATCATCTCGGTGAATTTATTTGCGACATTTGTGAAAAAGAAATTTATCCCAAGTTCTGGCTATATCATTGTCGTGAATGCGACAATTCTTTTCATCCTCGTTGCATTCCTAGACTTGAATTCATCTTTATAATTCAAAATTAACTAATTTATTCCTTATTATTTCCCAAAGAAAAATCAATTTAATCTCTATTATTCTCTAAAAAATTTTAATTTAACCAATTTAGGCAGAAACTAAATTAAATTTTTTTGAAAAATAATAAGAACTAAATTAGTTAATATTGAACAATAGAGACAAATTTAAAAGTTTTAAAAAATAATAAGGACTAATTAAATTAATTAATTTAGAATAACATGAACAAATTTAAAATTTCAAAGAAATAATAAAGACCATTTGCGCAAATTTTTCATACTGGTTTCTTCCCAATTTGAGGTAAAATAAGGGAAAAGGAAAGGAACATCAAAAAATATGATACCAATTTTGTCCCTCTAATTTTAACATAACAACAATCATTTCCTATTTTTTCAACCAAAAACAACTTTTTCTCATCTTCATGTTTGTGTTCAGTTTCGTGGCTGTACATTCTTGCCGCTGTGCAATTTTGTGTGTGCAAATAGTGTATCTATGTGTCTGTGCAAGTATGCGTGTGTAGAGCTGTGTGTCTATTGTCTGTATGTATGTGTAATTGTGTGTGTATATGCTGTATCTATGTGTCTGTGGTGTAGAAGCATCGAGCTTTGTGTGTCTGTATAATATATGTGTATGTGTGTGTGCAGTATGTGTATGTGTGTGTGGAAAGAGGAAAAGAAAACAGGAGATTGACACAAAAGCAAAAAAATGAAAAGTGGCCAGACCATGGTTGGCCTGCACATGGCGTCAAATGAAGCAGGTGAAGTAGAAAGTAAAAAGGAGGAGGAAAGGAAAAGAAAACAAAAAAAAAATAATAATAATAAATTAAAATAAAGAAGGGCATATATGTTAATTTGGATATAAAATTTATCCTCTCCTTTCATTTTTATTTTAATCCAAACAAAGAATACATTAATCTTTTATGATATTTTTCCTTATAAATTTTTTCCAATCCAAACAATATTATTACCATTCATCTCCTTTCCTTTATTATTTTATCATTTCCTTTCCTTTATTATACTTGTCGTTGTGTATCCAAACAAGGCCTAGGGAAAAAACAGTTAATTTACACAATCAACCAATTTTGAACTAATAATTGACTGATTCTCGCATTGTGTTTCTTGCAGTAACTAATCACAACTTCGCACCAAAGTGGAATATTGATTTTGTTGTGAATGACATTCGAAAAGTGTTAGCTTTGATCTAACCCATCCATATATTTGTCTCTTATTAAAAGAACAAGAAATGGATGTGCAAATTAAGGAAGTTAGATGTGATAATGTACCGATGAATTGGGTTAGTAATGTGTTCAATCAACTGAAAGACATTGTATGTAAGGAGTCATCCCGTCTTGGAATTGGGTAGTTTTTGTTATTAATAAAATATTTCAACTTTTACAATAAAAAAAAGACTAATTATTGACTAATTGAGAGAATTGTGAGGGGAAAAAACGAGTAATCTAGTTGTTCCAGGGTACAAAATTTAAGGACACCAATATCTTTCTCCCAATCGTGAATTGATGAAAGTCAAGTGTACAAAAGTAGGTTAGGACTTAGGTAATGACTTCGCAGAGTTGTATTCATGCTAACAACTTCACGTGACTTCACATTGAGAACGACGACTTTAAAAAAATTGATGAAATTAAACATTATACAGAATAGACAATGACTCCAACAAAAACTTCTATTTGTTACTAATTGTGTCCATTACACAAAATAATAAACATTGCATTAATATGTATAAATACAATATTATAAGAATCATTTCCCTTTCTTCTCTCTTTCCAAACAATCTATTTCTTGTTTTTTGTACGTTTGGCGATAGTCGATATGTAATTTTCTATATTTTAAACCGATTTGTTCTTATAATATAAATGAGGTGAGACTTTAAAGTTACAACAGCATATGATAAACTTCTCACGCACCACTCATACTATGCATAATAAAGTATCTTTTCCCCTTATCCTACGCTGACGATGTTATACTTGATAGGGAAAGTTTGCACAAATACTCCCTATTATTTTTGTCAAAATTTTAAATTCAATTATTTTATATGATTTAAAATTAATCAATTTAACTCCGATTATTATTTTTAAAAAAAATTAAATTCGTCCATATTATTCAAAATTAGTTCCAATATACAAAAATAAGAGAGATATTCAGAATTGCACCAATTACCAAGGAATTAAATTAATGAGTCACACTATGAAACTCTGGAAAAGAGTGATTGAAAGGAGAATAAGGAGAAATACAAGGGTGTCAAAAAATCAATTTGGTTTTATACTTAGAAGATCAACAATGAAAGTTATCTTTTTATGATACTTTCCCTTATAATTTATCCTCTCCTTTCATTTCCCTTTCAATGCAAAAAAAGAATACATATAATCTCTTTATGATACTTTCCCTTATAATTTTTTCCAATTCAAACATGATTATTACCATTCATTTCCTTTCCTTTATTATTCTATCATTCCGTATCCTTTATTATCCTTCCCTCACGTATCCAAACAAGGCCTAAGAACAAAACCGTTAATTTACACAATCAACCCATTTCGAACTAATAATTGACTGATTCTTGCGTTGTGTTTCATGCAGTAACTGATCACAACTTCACACCAAAGTGGTATATTGATTTTGTTGTGAATGACATTTGGAAAGTGTTACCTTCTAAGCCATCCATTAGTTTGTATCTCATTAAAACGACAATTCATCTGCGAATTGGTTAGTTAAAAAAGTTAAATGTCATAATGTATCGGCTGATTGGAATAGTAATGTGTCCAATCAACTGAAAGACTTTGTATGTAAAGAGTATTCCCCTCTTGGGATTGGCTAGTTTTTGTTTATTAATAAAATATTTCAGCTTTTATAGACAAAAAAAAGACTAATTATTGACTAACTGAGAATTGTGAGGGAAAGAAAAACGAGTAATCTAGTTGCTCTAGGTACAAAATTTAAGGGCCCCAATGCCTTTCTCCCCGTCATGAATTGATGAAAGTCAAGTACAAAGGTAAGTTAGATAATGACTCTGCAGAGTTGTATTGATACTAATAAATTCACGTTCATATGACTTCACATTGAGAATGATGACCTTAAAAAAATTGATGAAATTAAACATTAAATACAAAATAGACAATGACTTCAACAAATACTTCTATTAGTCAACTAGTTTTTGTTTATTAATAAAATATTTCAGCTTTTATAGAGAAAAAAAGACTAATTATTGACTAACTGAGAATTGTGAGGGAAAGAAAAACGAGTAATCTAGTTGCTCTAGGCACTGGCGGAGGCACATATGGGCCAGTGGGGGCTGCAGCCTCCACTGACCCATAAAAACGTTAAAATTTATATACATTTTTTAAAAAAAAATAGATATTTATGTATTTTTAGTTAAAAAAAAATTAATTAGCCCTCACTGAAAACATAAAATTACTCATACAATCTAAAAATTATGGATTTTAGCCCCACTGGCTTATAAAAATGTTAAAATTTCTATGTATTTTTTGAAAAAAAATTAGATATTTATGTATTTTTAGTTAAAAAAATTAATTAGCCCCTACTGAAAAAAAATAGTACTAGTATAATTTAAAAATTATGAATTTTAGTCTCTATTGATAAAAATTATTGACTCCACCCTGGCTCTAGTTACAAAATTTAAGGGCCCCAATGCCTTTCTCCCCGTCATGAATTGATGAAAGTCAAGTACAAAGGTAGGTTATATAATGACTCCGCAGAGTTGTATTGATACTAACAAATTCACATTCACGTGACTTCACATTGAGAATGACGATCTTAAAAAAATTGATGAAATTAAACATTAAATACAAAATAGACAATGACTTCAACAAATACTTCTATTAGTCAACTAATTGTGTCAATTACACTAAATAATTAAACATTGCATTAATATGTATAGATACAATATAATAAGAATCATATCCCTTTCTTCTCTCTTTCCAAACAACCTATTTCTTGTTTTTCGTACGTTTGGTGATAGTCGATATGTAATTTTCTATATTTTAAACCGATTTGTTCTTATAATATAAACGAGGTGAGACTTTAAAGTTACAACATCATATGATAACCTTCTCACGCACCACTCATAGTATGCATAATAAAGTATCTTTTCCCCTTATCCTATGCTGACGATGTTATACTTGATAGGGAAAGTTTGCACAAATACTCCCTATTATTTTTGTCAAAATTTTAAATTCAATTATTTTATATGATTTAAAATTAATCAATTTAACTCCTATTATTATTTTTTTTAAAAATTAAATTCGTCCATATTATTCAAAATTAGTTCTAATATACAAAAATAAGAGAGATATTCAGAATTGCGCGAATTACCAAGGAATTAAATTAATGAGTCATACTATGAAACTCTGGGAAAGAGTGATTGAAAGGAGAATAAGGAGAAATACAAGGTGTCAGAAAATCAATTTGGTTTTATACTTAGAAGATCAACAATGGAAACTATCTTTTTACTAAGGAGGTTAATAGAATAATATCAAGGGAACCAAAAAGACTTACACATGGTGTTTATTGATTTGGAGAAAGCATATGACTGAGTTCCTAGGGAAGTTTTGTAGAGAGTGTAGGAGAAAAAAAGTGTGTGTGTAGCACACATTGAGATGATAAAAGATATGTACGATGGAGCGATGACTAGCATAAAGACGAGTGAGGGAGAGTCTAGTCTTTTCTCAATTATAATAAGACTACATCAAGGATCTGCCTTGATCCCATTCCTTTTCGCACTAGTCATAGATGAACTCTCTAGTGAAATCCAAGATACAATACCATGGTGCATATTATTTGCGGATGATATTGTTTTCATAGATGAGTCTAGAGAATTTGTAAATACTAAACTGGAATTATGTAGATCAACTTTAGAATCTAAGGGCTAAAGTTAAGCAGATCAAAGACAGAGTATATGAAATGTATGTTTAACAAGAATAAAGCGATAAATGAGATAAAGGTAAGATTAGACTCAGAAAGAATACAAGAAAAATAGAGTTTTAGATACTTGGGCTCTATCATTCAACAAGATGGGGAGATCAATGCAAACGTTGATCATAGAATCAAAGTAGGATGGACGAAGTTGAGAAATGCGTCAGGAATATTGTGTGATCAAAAAATACCATTTAAGCTAAAAGGGAAGTTCTATAAGATAGTCATTAGGCATACTATGTTATATGGTTAAGAGTGTTGGGCAATGAAACATCAATATGTTCATAAAATGTCGATGACTAAAATGAGAATGTTGAGATGGATGTGTGGCAAAACTATGAAGGACAAGATTAAGAACGAGGTGATACGTGAAAGGGTAGGAGTGACCCCGATTAAGGATAAGATGAGGAAAAATCGTCTGAAATGGTTTGGCCACGTCAGGAGATGACCTGTTGAGGCGCCTGTTAGAAGGTGCGTAGGTTTAGAAATAATACATTAGAAGAGGGGTAGATGTAGATCTAAGATTATTTGAAAGAAGATAATTATACGAGACCTCACGTGTATGAAACTTATAGAGGAAATGACTCTTGATAGGAAGGAATGGCGTCGTATGATCCATATAGTCAACCCCAACTAGTGGGACAAGGCTTAGTTTGGTTTAGTTTGGTTATATTATTCAACATTAGTCAATTTAATCTTTATTATTTTCTAAAAAAAATTAATTTAGTCCCTATTGTTCTCTAAAAAAATTTAATTTAGCCAATTTAGACAAAGATTAAGTTAAATTGTTTTTGAGAAAAAAAATAAGAATAAGAATTGGCAATTTTGAACAATAGGACAAATTTGAAACTTTTGAGAAATAATAGGGGTTAAATTGGATAATTTAAAATAATTGGGACACCGGATATTCTTGTGATGTTGTCTTCGCCCGGAGACAGCAGATTCGAGGCTTTCTCTTTTACCCGTAGGGCAGGGCGCTTTCAAAATCTACGTATCTCTCTTAATTGAGAGAGATAAAAGAAAATGGGACAAGACAAAGCCTTCCATAGGGCTGGATTTAAAATTTTATGGAAACAATAAAGACCATTTGTACAAATTTTTCATACTAATACAAGTAGATTATTTGCTTCCAATTCGGAGTAAAATGAGGTAAAGAGAAAGATGAAAACATATGATACCAACTTGTTTTTTTGCTGGGTCAGCAAGGAAAGTTATTTCATTCCACTATCTCAAAAGAATATACATTACATCTGTGTACAAATTGTGTCAAAGTCAAAAACTACACAAAAAAACCTTGAAACAATTAGGTAGAAACACAAAGGTTCCATAGTTCGCAAAACTCCTTATCCCTCCAATCGATACTCGCAATCTTTTCTGAGGCCATCTTCCATACGATACCAACTTTGTCCCTCTAATTTTTTTTTTTTTTGTCCCTCAAATTTTAGTTTTAACATAATAACAATCATCTCCTATTATTTTAACCAAAAACAACTTTTTCTCATCTTCATGTTTTTGTGCAGTTTCGTGTCGTGCTGTGCAATCTTGTTCTGTGTCATTTTGTGTGAGCATATAGTGTATCTATGTGTCTGTGCAAGTGTGCGTGTGTGTAGAGCTGTGTGTGTATATTCTCTGTATTTTTGTGTAATTATGTGTGTATATATTGTATCTATGTGGGTTAAGTAACCACTATCTTTTTTTTTAAAATGGGTAACGGTGATTTTTGAACCTAGGATCTTTTGATTCTTAAATTCTGATACCTTGTTAAATGACTACCTTATTTAAAAGTTTAAACTGTTAGAGAGAGATTTGTTTTATTATTTATTATCTTCAACAATGTGCGTGGGGTGTAGAGATTTGTGTGTGTATATAATGTATGTGTATGTGTGTTGCAGTACGTCTCTGTGGAAAGAGGAAAAGATAACAGGAGATTGTCAAAAAAGCAAAAAAAAAAAAAAAAAAATTTGCAGAACCATGGTTGGCCTGCACATGCCGTCAAATCTAGGTGAAGAAGAAAGAAAAAAGGAGGAAAGAAAAACAAAAAAAAAATAATAATAAATTAAAGTAAAGAAGGGCATATATGTCAATTGAATATAAAATTTATCCTCTCCATTCATTTCCCTTTCAATGCAAGAAAAGAATATATATAATCTTTATGATACTTTCCCTTATAATTTTTTCCAATTCAAACATAATTATTACCATTCATTTCCTTTCCTTTATTATTCTATCATTTCCTTTCCTTTATTATCCTTCCCTCACGTATCCAAACAAGGCCTAAGAACAAAACCGTTAATTTACACAATCAACCCATTTCGAACTAATAATTGACTGATTCTTGCGTTGTGTTTCATGCAGTAACTGATCACAACTTCACACCAAAGTGGTATATTGATTTTGTTGTGAATGACATTTGGAAAGTGTTAGCTTCTAAGTCATCCATTAGTTTGTATCTCATTAAAACAACAAATCCATCTGCCAATTGATTAGTTAAAAAAGTTAAATGTCATAATGTATCGGCTGATTGGGATAGTAATGTGTCCAATCAACTGAAAGACTTTGTATGTAAAGAGTATTCCCCTCTTGGGATTGACTAGTTTTTGTTTATTAATAAAATATTTCAGCTTTTATAGACAAAAAAAAGATTAATTATTGACTAACTGAGAATTGTGAGGGAAAGAAAAACGAGTAATCAAGTTGCTCTAGGTACAAAATTTAAGGGCCCCAATGCCTTTCTCCCCGTCATGAATTGATGAAATTCAAGTACAAAGGTAGGTTAGATAATGACTCCGCAGAGTTGTATTGATACTAACAAATTCACATTCACGTGACTTCACATTGAGAATGACGACCTTAAAAAAATTGATGAAATTAAACATTAAATACAAAATTGACAATGACTTCAACAAATACTTCTATTAGTCAACTAATTGTGTCGATTACACAAAATAATTAAACATTGCATTACAGCGTATAGATACAATATAATAAGAATCATATCCCTTTCTTCTCTCCTTCCAAACAACCTATTTCTTGTTTCTTTGTTCGTATAGTGGTGATATGTAATTTTCTCTATTTTTTATACCCATTTGTTCTTGTTAATAATATACACAAGGTGAGATTGACGTTACAGCTGAAATGATTCGTTTGAAAACATGAAAGATGCATATGACAATCAACTCCAACCAAAAAAAACTTCGGCGTATGTTTACTCTCAAGAAAAACCTTAATTTTTATTTATTTCAAATATCATTAACTAACAACTAGCCAGCTACCTTTTAACCAAATAGTCTCATTCTCATGGGTAATTCCTCATGAGGTGCCTCATAATTCATTCTTGCAACTCTTGAATCCCCTCTTGGAATGACATATTGGCCTTCATGTCTCCACGTTCCCTAAGGAATTGCCTTAAGGTCTTTTTTTTTTTTTTTTTTTTTTAAAAAAATTACTCCCCACCTCACCTCCCTATTTTATGAAATTCGAACTCTAATTTTTCAACTATCAAAAAAAGTAACATACATTAAACTACTCCTAAATCTTGGAATTGCCTTAAGATTACCATCATCAAATATTCTTTCGTGCATTCATTTATCACATTAACAGTCACGAGAGTTGTTCAACTTGTACTTTTTCTTCTTCTACTACCGCTACTAGTTGGGGATCTACCACAGCTTCTCTTGAAACATGTTAAATGAGGAGTGAGAAATAGTGTTGCCCAGCGAGGGAGGTGTTGCAGCATACCAGGATGTGCAACATGATATGCAACAAAGATAGTCATATATATATAACACAAGTAACAAGATCAAATAGACAAATACTTAACCACATAAAAAAGATACAGTTCCACTTCATGTCTTCAGTCTCAAACCACGAGCCACGATCTTCAAACAAATACCAGCAAATCTTTTATTCCTCCAAATGGGGTACTCCGGATGTACCCCGATCCTACGATCCTTTCTCTTGAGGTAGGTTCATATGCCCCCAACAAGGTAAACCACACCTCTGGGGTAGTGGAGTATACTCAGGGAGAGAAAAGAAATAGGCACCATAGTAGTCGAGGGAACACGGCAAGCCCGATGCTGCCCGTGTTTCTCAACGCTTCCATGTCCGAAAAGGTTGCGCAACCCCGAAACAAGTCCACGATAATCAAGAACATCAAATAACACGTAAGAGGGACGACAAAGTAAGCCACCCTCGCAATTAATCATAATATAAGCAATTATACACGAAATAACTATATAATCACAAAAGAGGCAAATATCATATTTCCCACAAAACTCCATATATAGCTTAAATATATAGCTTTAACATGCATATCCTAACAAGCATTTACAAGTTCATATAAACACAAAGGCATTAACTCTCACATTTTTCCCTTTGATCATTAGACAATTCTTCTCCCACTCAAAATCCAAGATATCAAATTCACAAACCAATCATTCTCTATCCCTAGGGAGGCCAAAAGACACCTACCTAGGTCCTAAGAACCCGTTTTGGAGATAAAAGTTCGGGAAGGCCCCGAGCGAATTCTAACTATACCTACCCTATCTAGACCCCAATTTAACGCAACGAAAGCACCAATAGTGCTTCCATGCCCCAAAGATATCTAATCCAAAGTCCAAATGAGCCCGGATTATCTTTCGTGAAAAACCCCCTTTTAAAAGTTAGCCAATTTTGCAATTTAACTCAAATTCGAGCAATTTAACTTCACGTGAGCTTCTAACTAGTTTCACTAATGTCTAAAACACTTAATTGAAGCCTTAATTCAATATAATTAACAATTTTTTATCAAAACCCTATATTTTGGCTCTATTCATCATCTCCTTCATGTAATCTCAAGCTTCAACCATGGAATCTACCAATAAGCTACTCAAGCATAGTCCAAACAACATATAAATTATATTTAACATCATATTTAAACATTTCAATAGCTAATTCCAACAAATGACAAAATTTGAAAGGATGACAAACTTTAAATTCAAACAAATGTAACTCCCTCACAATTTTGTAGTTGTAAACTAGTTGCATAAGCTCCAAAATGCTCCAAAACCCTTCCAAAGCTAAGCCAACAGATCAATTCCAATGCTTGGTGAAGAAATTCTCTCCCTTTTTGTAATACCCCGATCCCTCACGGAACCAAAACTCCTATTAATCATGCTATTCTCAACCTATATCCAAACACGGATACAAAAATTTAAGAAAAACAGACAGAGTCTCCCCTATTTATAGGACTATCTGATACCTGCACACAGGCTATAACCAGGAAACAACTCCTTCACGATTACCGCCCCACGACACCAATACAAACAACAAACTCCTCAAGGCCATCCGAGCCTTGGAACTCAAAAAAGGTTCACAACAAGCATACAGTCGACAGTTATCAAGTTCAATACATACATGCATGCAAGCTAACTAGATAATAAGGTAATTCTTATAGTTATTACATGCCAGTAATATTAGAAGGCTAAAATACACATCTCTACAATACCACATAATTACGTACGAAACTTCTTCTGACACTGACTTTATTACAAGATAAACTTCACATTTAATTTACATATGCTACCGATAACATGCTAATTAACTCAACTTCACAGCCAATCTTGGAACTCGTGCCATTAATCTCTGCTATGCCTAAAACATGTTAGGGCGATGAATGAGCATATTAACCACGTATGCCCAGTGAGGGAGATGTCATATAACGGGGAGTCTCCATAAGGTCTCCTACAATGCAAATAGTATCAAGATCACACACAAGCACACAAGACTAGATAACACGCATACACCCGAGTCTAGACATCACGCAAGCACACGAACTATAAAGCACACAAGTATACAAGCCAAGATAACACACGAGTAAACGAACTAGCAACTATGCAAGTACACAAAACGAGATAACACACAAGCACCTGAACTATAGTACCCAAATATAACTAACACACATGTATCATGTAAAGTATATAACCATATTTCAAGTAACAAGAGACTGAATAACACTTAATAATCGAGTATCACATATTTAAAAAGGATACAATTCCACGAAGTCTCGAACCACGAACCACGAACCAGATCTTTAAGCAAATGTCAGTAAACCCCTTATTCCTCCAAATAGGGTATCAGATGTACCCCAATCCTACGACCTATATCTCCCGAGATAGGTCCATATGCCCCAACGAGGTGAAGCACGCCTCTAGGGTAGGGAGTATTCCTCAGTGAGAAAGGGACTAGGAAACCATGGTAGCCGAAGGAGCACGGCAAGCCCGATGCCGCCTGTGTTACTCGATACTACCATGCCCGAAAAGGTTGCGCAACCCCAAATATCAAATACAAACGAATCACGAGAATTAAACTGATATCAAATAGGGAGGATAGTAAAGTAGGTTAACCCCACCCGAACAACATATATAACCCAACCAACAATCAAATATAGCAATATTATGAAGAATAACTCATTCCTAACAAAATAGCTAATAAGCAAACCAAACAAAATATTGGAAATTTAACTATAATTATTCAAATACCTATTAGTAACATGATATCCATACTAGTTATAAAACAAATAACTAATTATATTCCACATAAGATGAATCCCTCACCTTGGATCCGACTAAATATGCAAGAAAATAGCTCTGATTACTTCAACCTCCTCAAACTAGCTTGGACATGTACCCTAGCGTGTTCATATAAGTTTAGAATTTTAGCAATTAACTATATTAATTTCTAACTTAACTATTGCTTAACTCAATCCACAACAATAGAGGTTATATATATAATCACTCGCGTATCTCATATTGCCACATAGCCTCAACAATCATACGAATAACTCTAAAACAACTCTTTAATCTAACGAAGAAAATTAACTACATATTTATAAATTATCCATCTTGTTAGTTAATTTATAGTTCCACTCATTTAGCATACAATATCTATTAGAATTCCATCTTTAACAAAATGCCACCTAAATATGCTTTAACTTAACATGTGTCCTAAGTAACCATATAAACAAAAAGGACAATTATCATACTTTTCCATGAAACTCTTCAACTAACTTGAATATAACTTAGACAAGCATTTTGACACATATCAAGCATCTACAAACTCATGCAAGCACAAAAGCATCTATTTCTCACAATTTTCCCTTTGATAACTATACATTTCTTCTTCTATACGAAATTCAAGGCCACAATCCTATAAACCAATCGTACCACGCTCCTAAGAATACCAAAAGACACCCATCCAAGTTCTGAAAACCGGCTTTGGAGAAAAAAGCTCGGGAAGGCCCCGAGTAGGTTTTAACTACAACTACCTTATCCGAACTCCAATTTAAAGCAATGAAAGCACCAAAAGTGCTTCCATGCCCCAAAGATACCTAATCTAAAGTCCAAACGTGCCCATATTGCGTTTCATAAAAAAACCCCCTTTTAAAAGTTAGCTAATTTTGTATTTTAACTCAAATTTGGGCAATTCAACTTCACTTGAGCTTCTAACTAGTTTCATTAATGTCTAGAGCACCTAAAAGAAGCATCAATTCACTCTAAATAACAAGTTATATCAAAACCCTAAATTTCATCACTATTCATCATATTCTTTGTGCAAATCAAGCTTTCAACCATAGAGATTGTTATCAAGCTATAAAAGAGAGTTCTATAGGCTTTATATATTGTATATCAAGCATCCATAACAATTAACATAGCTACAATCAACAATTCAAGAATTTTAAACAATTGACATAAACTTAAAACATGAAAATTATGTAACTCCCTCACCAAATTAAAGATGTAGGAGCAAAGGAGAAGCTTTTTGATGGTTTGAAATCCTTTGGAAGAGCTTGGAAGATCAAATTGAGCAAAATTTGCAAAAAAAAAAAACTATTCCCGTAATAGGATTTTTAAAGCTATTTTTAGGAATTTTTGACTTATTTTGAGCATTTTTAGCTATTATATGTGTATAATAAATGATATATGGGTATATGAGTTTAGTTGTGGGTTAAATTAATACATATGGATCAAGTTTTATACCAAATGGGTCAAGTATTCTAAGTGAAAAATTGCTGAAAAATTTTACTATTCATTACATTCACTTACATATTTTTTTCTCATTGATCCCACTATGATATGCATACAAACTCAATGTATGCATCTAAAATAGCAAGTATTAAGGAAAAAATATAGAATTTAGAAAAAAAAAGTTTCATGTTCGGGCTCGGGTTATTTAAACAATTAATGAAAAATAATGGAATCTAGCATTTAAATACAAAATAATAAATTCTAATAATTATAATATTAAAATAGTTACCTTATTTAATTTTACTAAACTCTATTCATATGTATTTCGAAAATATAATAGATAGTACTATTAATGAATGGATTAAATTAAGTTATTCACTTAATCATAAATAAACTTTTAAAGTAACATATAAATATATGCAAATATGTATTGTATGCTATATGCTAGGTCTGGGTCGTCACACTTTTTCTCTCCTAGGGCCATCGGGTTTCGGGGGTATTTTGGGAATTTTTGCTTTTGTTTTGATAAGTAAATTGCATGTATGTATTGTATATGGAGTATATGTATAAGTATATGTAATTAGCCTAAGTCAAATTGTAACACCCCGACCCGTGCATATAATTATTTTATTGATGTGCATATATTTATATGTCTACTTTAATTATTGACGTATATTCGTTTGCATAAAATATCATATTTTTGGGTTACGTGCATCTATTTCATTTAACGTGCATTTATCTCAAACTATGTGCATACATCTAATTTAACAAGAAATTTCATCTATTAACATGTTTTGCATCAATATAAATGCATTTTTATGTAAGTAGGCACGTTTAATTGATTAATGTGCATAATTCTCATTTTACGTGCAATTTTGGGACTTCCCAAACACTTTGGAAAATTGTAGGAATCGTAGAAAATAATTAACGTAGATAATTAGGAATTGGAGCATCTAAATTAGTTAGAATTAAACTGGAATGACAAACTAGTTAATAACATTTAGTTGAAGGGCATGTTGGTCATTTGGGCCTTTTTTTTAAAATTTATACCTACTAATATACTACAACACACACAAGCACACAAAACACACACAAAAATCAAACACACACACACACACACAACACGTTTAAACACATATAAGAAAGAAGAAGAAGAAAAAGAAGAAGAAGAAGAAGAAGAAATGAAGGAAGAAAAGGTAATTTTGAGCTTGTTTGTGTGCAAATTCTTTAACTTAAGGTGAGGATTCATCTATGCTTGCATCCTTGGCTGATTTTTTGTTGTATATACATGTATGCCATGTGTAGATAAGTGAACATGAAGCTTGTAATGCATGTTTAATGAGGTATTTAGTGTATGAAATGTTGTGGTAGCTTTCTAATGCATGAATTGCTAGCCTTGGTGTTTGGCTTTAGTTGTAGTTGAAGTTGGCTTCTTTGGTTAATTTTTGAAGACCAAGTGTTTGTATATATGTCAAAGAGAGTGGTTTACAACATATATATATAGTGAGTAATGGTGGTAGTATGCCAAGGAAGCAAGAAATAGCTAAAACATGAGTAGTGCAAGATTCTGAATTTTCTGACAGGTTACGCGACTAGATTGCAGAGATAGTTTGACCTAGTAAACGTTGTTGAAAATGGCTGAATTTTGGATATGTTGTATCCAAGAACTGGGGAAACAATTTCTCTTTTAGTCTCAAGATTTAATTATGTCGTTAAAGGGCCGTTATAGGGCCATTATAGTAGCATTTGGATTCTCGCGCTGGTGTAGGGCAGATTGCGTGATGATTTTGTAGAGGCCATAGCTCAATGAATATAACTCCGAATTGAGATCTGTTTGAGGCTAAACCTATCTACATTCAATGAGCTACATTTTTGTGGAGTTTCCAAATTTTTGGAGAACAATTACACTGGTAACCGAAGAAGCAAAGTCAAGCCAATGTAGACTAGAATTTCAGCTTATCTTGCTACAGGTTTAAGATGCCTTGATGATTGGTTCTAGTGAATAGTGAGCAATTTTAAGTAGTAATAAGCTTAATGGTGATGATGGTGGTTATGTGTGAATGCTCAATTGAATTAGAGATAGTTACTTGCCATCTAGTGAATTAAGAGAAATAGTAGTTCCATGAATGCTAATATTAGCTATGAGAGGGTTTTTATTGCAAGTTAGGAAACTCAAGAATGTGGTCAAGTCTTGTAAATTAAGTTAAGTGATTTTAGTGCTTTGGATGGTTTAGCTTGGTAATCTTAGTTTAATGAATGTAAATAATGCTCCTAGCGAAGTTAAATGCTTTAGAACCCCGTATGTGCTTAATGAGATGTTTCAGAACGAATGCAAGATTCATGAATTAAGGAGTGTAATAATATTTATTTATGTAGTTAAAGTAGTTTAATGCAATGTTGTTAGAAGTTTGAACATGATTTAGTTGAGTTGTCATTGAGTAATTAGCATATTATAACTTAGTAACTAAAGTGTAATATTAAAGCATACTATCTAGTGCCTTTAATGTATTTTGTGTTAAGCTTGGTTTGAATACTATTTTCTTGAGTTTTAATTGTAGTTAAGAGTTAATGAAATGTAGTTAGATTGAGTAAAGTGTAAGTTATCAACTAAAGCGCCTTAACTTATCTTTGTACTTTATGTTAAACTAGAAAATGTTGCTTGAATGTGAATTATTGTAATGCTAGAATTCTTGCTTTAACTTAGTGTAACTAGTGTTGCTTAGTGAATGTAGATAGTTGGAACCCCGTGTATGTTATGTGGAATGTTCGATAAGGAATGCAAGCTAAGTGAATTAAGAAGCATTATCAAGATATGTTATGTAGCTAAGGTAATGTAGTGCATATTAGAGATCGTAAAGTATGCTTAAAATTAACCTTAAAGAATGTGTGCTAGTTTAACTGCAATCAAATATAACTTGTTCTTAATTATGAATTCTATTTGAATTATATCTATAATGCATGCAATTGGAGAAGGTATGAGGGGATTTTTGACTTAATCCAAGGTATGGGAGTCTTCATCTCTTCTGTACATCTTAACTTGATTTATTGTTTCTAAATTGAATTATTTAGTAATTGATAAAGTTTATATGTATTATTTTACTTGCTATCTTGAGTCTTTTCATGTTATTTGTGATTAACTGTGAGTGCGACCTACTTTGTCATTCCTCTTACGTGATTTGATATTCATGTTTCTCGTGATCTTGTCTCGGGGTTGCGCAACCTTTTCGGACATGGTAGCATCGAGAAACACGGGCAACATTGGGCTTGTCGTGCTCCCTCGACTACCATGGTGCCTATTTCCTTTCTCTCGCTGAGTATACTCTACTACCCCAGAGGCGTGGTTCACCTACTGGGCATATGGACCTACTTCAGGAGAAAGGGTCGTAGGATCGGGGTACATCCAGAGTATCCCATTTTGGAGGAATAAGGGTTTTGCCGGCACTTGCTTCAAGATCTTGGCTCGTGGCTCGTGATTGAAGACAAGTTGAACCGTATCCTTTTTATATGTGGTTAAATACTTGTCTATCTAGTCTTGTTACTTTGTGTTATATATATGGCTATCTTTGTTGCATAACATGTTGCATGCCCGGTATGCTGCATCACCTCCCTCACTGGATAACTTTGGTTACTCATTCCTCGTTTTAACATGTTACAGGTACAGTTAGAACAACTATCTTGAGTGTTGTGTTGCTGGTTGCTTATCTTGCTAAGGTTGAATCCCTTTGAAGATGTGTGTTATTATATTATGTTTTATTTTGAGACCTTTGAGATCCTGTATGTATTAATGATAGATTTTGTGGGTTGTAATTAAAGTTGTAGTTTTGAATAGTTAGTGGCTTAATTGGCATGTAATAACTAAAGATAGACTTTATTGTCTTTTGATTGCATGCTCGTGTGGTTATGTTTTTCTGACTAAGGCTCAGATGACCTTAAGATTGGGAAAAGTGGGATGGTTGGAGTTGGGGTGTTGTATTGTGGTCGTACTTGCTGCTTGCAGGTTTTTAATTAGCCTTATAAACAGGAGAGACTCTGTCTGTTTTCCCTCGTGTTTCGTGCCTTAGGTTTTGGGTTTGGGGCTCCAGATTCGAGAGGGATCGGGGTGTTACACAAATGCTCCTAATTAATGGTCAAACTAAGTTAAAACTCCACTTAATTGACAATTAGCTAAAACTAGTGTTATACTTACGTGACACTATTCACACGAAGTACAAATCATTTTTCAAATGCATATTCCTGGTCTCCTAAATCCAAAACTACAAGTTTTTGATTCTTTTTATTGGTTATACTATCTAGGAAAAATATTAAATCAAGCATTAAAGACAGTCAAATTTCTTATGAATAGTGCCCAATAGTAAAGCAATTAAACAAAAAAGAAAATGCACATAAAATACTCAAGTAATTTTGCAACTGTTATTTAATAGATGTGATGAAATTCCCGGGCATCACACCTAGAAGCAAGAAAATGGCTGAATATGTCTTGTTCTTCATTTTCTTCCTTCTTTCTTCTTTCTTCTCTTATTTCCCTTTTCTTTCATCTCTTTTCTCTCTTCCTGATGGTTTGATCGTGTGTGTGTGTGTATGTGTTTAGCTTAGTTTAGGTGTTTTAAGTTAGGTAGGATATTTTCTTAATTTGCCAAAAGACAATAGTGCCCTTCAACTTACTCATGTTTTGCTAGTGTGTCATTTAGTTCAAATGTAATTGTTTTAGTTAGCTATTGTGATGTGGCATAATTTAATTAGTGCCTACGATATTAAAAATACGTAAATGCACTTAATAAATATAATGCACGTAAAACGAGATGAAGACATGTTAAACGATGTAAATACATATTAAGTAATATAAATGCATATTAAATTATGCAAAAATACATGAAATGCTATCAAATGCATATGGGCTCGATACGGGGTCTCACACGAATGGTTTGCGAGCACGTGATTGCATACCACTGGTCATCAATGGGTCAAATAATTGAGGACATGGCGTGCACGCTACTTTGGAGATTTAAAAGCTGCTGAAGTCATCTGTTATGCAAAATGGGGCCTACCAGTTCAGACGACCTTCTGCCCCGTAGTAGCGTATATGATGTTCTTATCGTACTAATGACAAGATTGATCAATGGTCCATCTGACAGCCCGTGACGAATAATATTAATCAATGGACTTGACGACATTGATAAAAGTTTTGGTTGTTATGATGATGTATACGTTAATTATAATAAAGAAGAAAAAAAATATTTTTCTTGGAAACAGAAATACAGGGATGTCGTTATGTCAAATAATTGGGAACATGGCGTGCACGCTAACACATTGCATTCAAAACCTACTCACGCCATGTCACTTCCAAAACGGGGCCCTGGTATTTCATTATCTTCTGCACCGTGGTATGTACAATTTCTTCATATCGTACTAACAACAAGATTGAGCAATGATACGATTCAATTCCCGTGATAAAGAATAATGGTGACGCGACTTGACGACATTGATAAAAGTTTTTAAAATTCAACTTAAGCTGTTTAATTATAAAACATGCCTTTAGAATTATAACATAATTTATTTATATACAACTACATTAGTTAACTATTTGTTTAATTCAATACTTTTATTCTTTTAATAACAATTTAAATTATTGTGTTTATATAATTAATTATATAATATTTATGGATTATTAATTTTTTTTGAAATTCTATAACTTTGACATTATATATATGATCCTAATTGAGAACTAATTTAATAATATAAGCGGTTTATTAATATTCTATGTAAATTGAGAAGTAATAAAAATATAATTAATATAAGATTTAAATATAAAATATAAAATAATTATTTATTACTTATCTAATTTTCAAAATTACTACGTAGTAATAAATTTTTGGTTCATAATCAATTTTGTGGAATTATTAATGAATTAACTTCATTTACATTATATTTTTATAAGCATTTTAGTTACAAAAAAAATAACTACTAATTCAATAATTTGTAGTTTGATAAAAGGTCAAAAAAATTAAAAATCATATAGTATTTTCACATGTTTTTATAAATTTTGAACCAATATATTCTAATATGTAAAATTTTAATGTCTTAAATAATTATAACAAAAAAAAAACTAGAGACGGAAGTTATAGGCTGTCACCAAATGGAGACGACTCGATCCGTCTCTATTTTTTAGCCATCTCCGTTTGGATAATTGGGCTTCCAGATGGACACAACTTAGGTAGTCTCCTTTTGGAGAAGGCCTAGCAGGATTCTACAAAATGAGACGACATTTTGGAAATGAAATGGGCCATTTCCATGGGGAGAGGCCTAGCGCTCCAAAATGGAGACGACTCGGTCTGTCTCTATTTTGGAGACGAACTAGGCCGTCTCCATTTGGAGAGGCCCAGCGCTCTAAAATGGAGATGGGTTTTGGAGACAGACTAGGCCATCTCCATATGGAGAGGCCTAGCGCTCCAAATGGAGACAGCTCGGTCTGTCTCCATGGGGAGAGGCCCAACGCTCCAAAATGGAGACGGCTCAGGTAGTCTCCATTTTGGGGACGAACTGGGCCGTCTCCATTTGGAGAGGCCCAGTTACAAAATGGAGACGACCTGGTCTATCTCCATGGAGACCCATCTTGTCCAGTCCCTATAAAGACTGAGCGAAGATATTAGTGATTTACATGCTCAACATGATGCTCAGCAAGAGGACGATGAGACTAAAGAAGAAGAAGAAGAAGAAGATGATGATGATGATGATGATGATGAACAAGATGAAGATGAAGAAGATGATGATGATGATAATGATGAACAAGATGAAGATGATGATGATGATGACGATGATGATGACGCTGATGATGATGACGTTGATGATGAGGATAAAGATGATATTTAGTTAGTTTGTTTATTATGTAACAATCATGTTGACATATTCGACTTATTTACGGAAGGATGAAAACAATTTATTGTTAAATCACTAGATCATGTTTATCTATCAATTAATATGTGTAGCAATTACCTTTTAATTTATTATTTGTATTTGTCGAAAAACAAACATGGCTGCAGGTAAAGATAACTCTTCAAGTGAAATTAGACGATTCCTCAGGACGGGGCCATTAAGTGGCAGTGCAGGCCGTTGACTGTTGGGTGTATTATTTATATAGTATTTCAACACCTTTTCACTTAAACTTTGTTAGTTTTTGAGTAATTTATGAGCAATTTGATTATTTTTGTCTTTGATTTGCATTGTAGGTAATTTTCAAGAGACAATCTGAGTTTTGAGGCAAAGATTGAAGAGAAATTGATTGGCTTTTATACAATTTGTGGAGAAATTGAAGAACAAATAGAAGTAGCGCAGTCATAGCGCAGCTGCGCAGCATCGCAGGAAAATTAAGGGCAATTTTGTAAATTGACAAGAAAAGAAAGAAACCCTATAAAATAAAAGGAGAAAAACGTGAGAAGTGGGCAGCCATCAAGAGAGGAGAAAAAACAACGTTCCAGAGAGGGAGAAAGAGAGGATTCCCAAGTTGAAGACGGAAGAACGATCCGGAGACGGACTTCTGCCCCAATTCTTCTCCAAATCCTAGTTTTCTTTATCTCTGTTATCATGTTTTACGTTACAATTGGAATTTTATTTATTTTCATGATTATGTTCTAAACTATTTTTCTAGGGCTACGATGTAGCTGAATTTTGAATATTTGATGCTTTTGGTTTTAATTCATTGATGAACTATTTCATATTTGCGTTGAGTATTTTATGCTGAGTTTAATGCTTGTGGTTGGTAGATCAACAATTACATGAGTCGTGATTTAGTTTGAGACTGAGAAGTGATAACTAAATTAGACAACGTATTAAATACCATTAAATTGTCATAAGCTAGAGATAGTTATGAGATCTAGTGCAGCATTTGAATTTCTAGGGCTTAATGCATTCCATAAATTCACAGTTATCACAGAGATGTAGTTAGCTTGCTTATAGGGATTGGTTATTGATGCTTGAGAAAGATTAATATTTACCTTAGCGAAATTGCTGGCAACGTGAGGAATAGGTGTCAATTGATTTAAATCACTAGTTTCAAATAGGATTAATTTTGGTCGGAATCCCTAGAGTCTTTTAATTATTGAATTACCATCTTTTGTTAATTTCGTAATTGTCTTAGTTGTTATTTTTCTTATAAGTTCTATAATTTTTTAAGTAATTAGTTACAAATTCTCAATTCGTGATTGTCCAAATAAAGTGAGAGCTAAATCAATTTCGATACTTAGTAATCACAGTCCTCGTGGGAACGATATTTACTTATCACTTTATTACTTGTTGCGATACGTGCACTTGCATTAGAAATCATACAACAAGTTTTTGGCGCCGTTGTCGGGGACTGTGTCAATTATTAATATCGATACCAAATAGCTTTGATTTTACTTTGGATTTTAGTTAGTTTTGTTTTGTTCTCTTATTTTCGTTAAGTGTGTTTCAGGAACATATTCCATTAGGTGCATATGAAAGTTGAGAGGTAGCAATTTGTTGCCTTTTGATCTTGAACCCACCACTTGCAGGAAAACATGGCTCAAATAGTACAAGTACAAGGTAAAAATAACTAGGAAAATCTACCTAGAACACTGCGAGACTATGCTTTGCCACCCACTAGAATTCAACCTATGATTAGAAGGCCAGCGATTCAGGTGAATAATTTTGACTTGAAGATAGTGACGCTACAGTTGATTCAGAATATCCAGTTCTATGGACTGCCTTCTGAAGATCCTAATCAACACATCGTGAATTTTCTAGAAGTCTGCGGAACTATTAAGTACAATGGAGTCACTGATGAAGCTCTGCGCCTTCGTTTGTTTCCTTTCTTTTTGAGGGATCAAGCTAAAGAATGGTTGAACTCACTGCCTTCAGATTCAATCACCACTTAGGAGGATTTGGTGCACAAGTTTCTATTAAGATTTTTTCCACCTGGAAAGACAGTGAAGCTACGCATAGAAATCAATAATTTTGCGCAACATGAAGGAAAAACTTTGTGTAAAGCATGGGAGAGGTATAAGGCGTTGTTGAGGTCGTGTCCTAATCATAGTGTACCTAGGTGGATGCAAGTTCACAATTTTTACAATGGGCTGATTAGCACCACAAGAACTTTGATTGATGCATTAGTAGGAGGAGTTTTAATGAACAAGACAGAAGATGAAGCTTATGCGTTGCTTGAGGATATTGTCTTAAACAATCAGCAGTGGTCGAGCGAGAGATTCATACCAAAGAAGACAGCTAGGATCCATGAGATTGATGCTATAACTGCTTTGGCAGCAAAAATTGACAATCTCGCGAAACAGATGCAAAATAATCAAGTAACTGCTAATGTTGTCCAAGTGGCAGTGGTGTGCAAGTTTTGTTGTGGTCCACATTATAGTACAGAATATCAGGTTGGCAATCCATTTGTGCAAGGCATAACAGAACAAGCACGGTATGTGGGAAACTTTAATGGGCAGCAACACAATCAATATCCCAACAGATATCATCCAGGATTGCGTTACCATCCTAATCTATCTTGGATAAATAATCAGAATATGTTGCAGCCTGAGCAGAATAACCCATCACTAGAGAATAAGGTAAACATGGAAGATGCATTGGCCCAGTTGGCGAATTTGCTGACTCAGTTTATGAATGAAACTAGGATAAACTTCCAAATCCAATCTGCACAAATCAGAAATTTAGAGGTGCAATTACTCAAATGGCTACTTTGTTTTCTGAAAGACAAAAAGGAAGTTTACCTAGTACTTCAGAGGTAAATCCCAGAAGAGATGGCATGGAGCATTACAAAGCGATCACTTTGAGAAGCAGCAAAGAATTAGAGGAGCCAGTGAGAACCAAGAAGGTTGAGAAAAGTGAAGCGAATAATAAGGCGAAAGATGAAGAGAAATTAGAAGCTCAGCCACAACCTATAAAGGAGCCACATGTGGTTGTGCCATTCCCTCAACGATTGCAGAAAAATAAGTTTGATAAACAATTTGCTAAATTTCTTGAAGTCTTTAAGAAGCTTCACATTAATATTCCATTTGCAGATGCACTTGAACAAATGTCGAGTTATGTGAAGTTCATGAAGGATATCATTTCAAATAAGAGGAAGCTTGGAGATTATGAGACAGTTGCACTTACTGAAGAATGCAGCGCTATTCTACAAAAGAAGCTACCACAAAAACTTAAGGATCCAGGGAGTTTTACTATTTCATGTGAAATTGGCAATGCTGTTTTTGAGCGAGCTTTGTGTGATTTAGGTGCTAGTATTAATTTAATGCCTTTGTCTATTTTCAAGAAGCTTGGTTTAGAAGAGGTAAGACCTATGACTGTAACATTACAGTTAGCTGATCGCTCGCTAAAGCATCCTAGAGGAGTAATTGAAGATGTGCTCGTCAAAGTTGATAAATTTATTTTTCCTGTAGATTTCATAGTGCTAGACATGGAGGAAGACAATGAAATTCCTATCATTCTTGGAAGACCTTTCCTTGCAATTGGAGGAGCACTTATTGATGTTCGAAATGGTGAGCTTAAATTGCGAGTACAAGATGAAGAGATAACCTTTAATGTGTTCAAATCTTACAAGTACCCAGAAGCGAGTGATAGTTATTTTCACATTGATGCCGTAAAAGCTATAGTGTCTAACCATAGGGGTCAATTGGATCCCTTAGAGGCTAGTTTGTTACAAGATGGTTCTTTTATTCCGGTGGGATAGGAGCACAAGGAATAATGGTCCGCTAAACAACTAAATATAGGTGTACGAGCAGTGGGTGAGAAAGAATTGTTGCAATTGAATGAGCTGGAAAAATTATGTGATAAAGAAGATAAGAATGCAAAAAGTTACAAGGAGATGACAAAAGAGTGGCATAATGAACCTATTTTGGGAAAATATTTCTCACCTGGGCAACAAATACTTCTTTATAACCCACGGATTCCTGGAAAACGCAAGTCAAGATGGTCTGGCCCTTTTGTTGTAACGAAGGTATTTCCCTATAGAGCTGTTGAAGTAAATCATTCAGAAAAAGGGACGTTCAAGGTTAACGAACAACGGTTGAAGGCTTATTAGGATGATGAGTTTGACAAACACAAGACCGTTGTCCACCTCAACTCATCATGAAGCAATAGCTCTGTCGGGCTGTCGAGGTTAAAACAAGCGCTTTTCGGAAGGCAACCCGAATTTTCTCACTTTTCTTGATTTAATAGTTTTAATTATTTTTAGTTAATTTTTGAGTTATAATTGTCATAGTTAATTGTTAATTTTTATTGTCATGATAGGTTCAAGAACAAGTTTGGGGGAAGACAAGTCAAAGAGAAGTTCTACCAAGTCAATTCAGGGATAAAATGTGCAAATAATGGTGTTTGGATTAAGGGAGATGCGTGTGTTGAAGAGAAAAGTAAGAAAAAATAGAGCTGTAAAAGTAGCGTTGTTGCACAAAATGTAGCGCAGCTGCGCTGACGCTGTTAAAAGTTATGTTTTTGAAGTAGTGTTGTTGCGCTAAAAACCAGCGCAACTGTATTGGCGTCTTTTTGTTTGATGTTCAAAAAAAAAAAAAAAAATCAAAAATTAAAAGAAAATCATTCTCCATCTCTCAACCACCACCATCAACACCCAAACACAAATCCTCTCTTTCTCTCTAAACCCTAAGCCCTATTACCACCCAAACCATTAGAACTTTCTCAACCCAAATCATTGAAACCCAAACCATCAGATCACTCTCAACAACAACCAAATCTCAAATCTCTCACTATCACGCTCTCTTACACTCCAGTCAGTCTATTTCTCTCTCCTACCACCCCATAGACGACACCACCACACCCACCATACCTACACCGATGAGCTTCTACCGACGACGACACCAGAGCAATGGAGGCAACAACCATCTCACTCCCTCTCTTTATCATCTCACCATTCTTCTGACGTTACCCACTAGTTTCTCCTACTTACTCATAGCTAAAGCCCCCCCAGTGCTCATTTGCACCACACAAGCGTTGACGGTGGAGTCTTACAAGCAGCGACTGAGAACCTTCATGTTTTGGTGAGTACTACTTTTTTATATGCATTACTAGATTGTAACAGAGAAAAAAAAGGAAGACAAATCTTGTTACAGAATCGCGCAAAGGGCATTGAAAAAATCCTTATTTTGTGTTATTAGTTATACTTTTGCTTTATGGGTTGTGATGAAATTTTGCTAATTGGGGGTATTTGTGAGTTGTATCTGTTGGGTGGAGAGGTTTCAGATTTGATAACTGTTTGTTCAAGTCTTAACAAAGTACACAGAATAATTGGAATCGTGCGGCATTCAGATGGGAGTGCAAGAGTTTGGTTGTGTTTGTTCTTGAACTTATTTTGTGTTTGTTGGGTAAATTCTACTTCCATTGTGTTCCTTGGCTGAAGTTATAGTAGCAATGACTATATCTCGGACGCTCAATGACTATAGAGACTATTCAGGGAAGTCCTCTGATTTATTTTCTTTTATATTTTCACATTGAGGACAATGTTTTTCTTTAAAGTTTAGGGGTGGCGTCTCTTTATTTGTTTTGTGAACCTATCTTAATGAGTTTTGTGTTATGTGTTTTTTCTTTGTATTATGTGTTTTTAGTTATTTTCTATTTCCAAGTTTGGGGGTAGTTGTTATGTGTTTTTCTCTATGAACTTGTTCTTTTAGTATTCGTATTATGTGTTTTTCTTTTTGTGTGTTTTGTTATTTTTATTATGTTTTAAAAAAAAATCAGAAAAATTTGAAAACAAAAAAAAAACTAAAATGTTGAAAGTGATGCTGGAAAGATAAGAAATAGGCCAATGATGAGTAGCGTAAGAAATATATGATGGTAATGAGGATAATTGACTGAAGCATAGTTTTGTTTTACGGAAAATCCTCACTTATTGCGCACTTAGCCTCGCCTAATTACGTTGTTGCTTAGAGAATGATTATGTGAGTTTAAGTGAATAGAAAAATGAGTATAGGACTTTAGAACTTGCTTGATTGTCACTCGAGGTGAAATCCTAGGTTACATAGCATTAGAGAAATGATTTAGGTCATCTTTGGATCGTTTGAGCCTTTCAAGCCAACCTTTGTAATAATTGAATATCCCTAGTTCACCTCTTGAGCCTAAGATGGCCTTTTCTTTCTTATGCAACTTACAATATCTTCCTTAACTTGTCAGGTTTGATTTCCCCATATTATGACCCTCCTACTTGTAACATATGATTGTTCTGTATTGAATGATGGGAGGTTTGATGATTTGGTGATGTGTTGTTTTGTTTCAGAAAAAAAATGAAATATTGAGAAAAAAAAAGAGAAGAATGAAAGGAAAAGAGAAGAGTCACACTCCTTGTAGTTAATATCAAAATGCAAGTTTGGGGAAGTGTGGACTCTTTATGTAGTTTGTTAATATTGTGGATGCATGTTGAGGAAGTGAAATGAAATAAGAAAGAAAAGAGATATGTTGAATAATTGTGGTGGTACGAAGTAGAGTTGATATGTGCTCCATTGAACATCCTTGAATAGTTGTGTGCTTATAGGTAGTTTAGCCATTTATTATATCCATTATCCTACCTTGACCCTAGCCACACGTTATAACCAAATGAAAAGTCCTACTAATCTTTAATGTGATGATTAACTTACATTAGTGGAGAGTGACATGAAAAGTGTGCCTATGAAGTCCTAAGTGATTGAATATAACAGATTCACATTGAAAATTCACTTAGCTTGCATAAACTCATCCAGGTACAATTGATTAGGATAGAGACTATTCACACACTCACTTGGGGGATTTGAAGTAAAATGAGACTTATGTGAAGTTGAGATTTCTCATGCTTGTGATTGTAAGTTACCTTTTGAGTTGGGAAAAAGCTATTGAGGCCGTGAAAATTTATTATCCTACAACATTGCTTTCATGAGTTATATTGTGTCAAGTCTTTAGTTTTTAGGTTGTTTCTTTCTTTAGTTGTGTCTTTTGCTTGAGGACAAACAAAGCTTAAGTTTGGGGGTGTTTGTTGGGTGTATTATTTATATAGTATTTCAACACATTTTCACTTAAGCTTTGTTAGTTTTTGAGTAATTTATGAGCAATTTGATTAGTTTTGTCTTTGATTTGCATTGTAGGTAATTTCCAAGAGACAATATGAGTTTAGAGGCAAATATTGAAGAGACATTGATTGGCTTCTATACAATTTGTGGAGAAATTGAAGAACAAATAGAAGTAGCGCAGTCATAGCGCAGCTGCGCAACATCGCAGGAAAATTAAGGGTAGTTTTGTAAATTGGCAAGAAAATAAAGAAACCCTATGAAATAAAAGGATAAAAACGTGAGAAGTGGGTAGCCATCAAGATGGGAGAAAAAACAACGTTCCAAAGGGGGAGAAAGAGAGGATTCACGAGTTAAAGACGGAGGAACGATCCGGGGGCGGACTTCTGCTCCAATTCTTCTCCAAATCCTAGTTTTCTCTATCTCTGTTATCATGTTTTACGTTACAATTGGAATTTTATTTATTTTCATGATTATGTTCTAAGCTAATTTTCTAGGGCTACGATGTAGCCGAATTTTGAATATTTGATGATTTTGGCTTTAATTCATTGATGAACTATTTCATATTTGCATTGAGTATTTTATGCTGAATTTAATGCTTGTGGTTGCCTGATCAACAATTACATAAGTCTTGATTTAGTTTGAGACTGAGAAGTAATAACTAAATTAGACTACGTATGAAATACCATTAAATCATCATAAGCTAGAGATAGTTATGAGATCTAGTGCAGCATTTGAATTTCTAGGGCTTAATGTGTTCCATAAGTTCATAGTTATCACAGAGATATAGTTAGTTTTCTTATTAGAATAGGTTATTGATACTTGAGAAAGATTAATATCTACCTTAGCGAAATTACTGGCAATGTAAGGAATAGGCGTCAATTGATTTTAATCACTAGTTTCAAATAGGATTAATCTTGGTGAAATCGGAATCCCTAGAGTCTTTTAATTATTGAATTACCATATTTTGTTAATTTCATAATTGTGTTAGTTGCTATTTCTCTTATAAGTTATATATAATTTCTTTAGTAATTAGTTACAAATTCTCAATTCGTGATTGTTCAAATAAAGTTAGAGCTAAATCAATTTCAGTACTTAGTAATCACAGTCCTCGTGGAAACGATCTTTACTTATCACTTTTTTACTTGTTGCGATACGTGCACTTGCATTAAAAATCATACAACATAGGCGTACACCAAGTATATCTGTTGGTGGATATCCTTCGACTGGTCGTGGATCAATTGGAAGTCAAGCTTCGACTGGGCATGGTTCCAGTGGATATCACCCTACGACTAGTCATGGGTCCATAGGAGCACTGCTTTCAGTTGGTCGTAGGTCTTCTGTCGGTTAGCCGTGGACTGGTCGTGGCTCCTCGTCATCATTAGTTTGTTTAGAGCATGTGATTCCCCCCAGTTTATATCCCTCACAACAGAGGCTACATGTGAGGCCCCAGACCTGAATTTATGCGCATTTTTTTCTTAAAATGTTTAATTAAGAATAGTTACTATTTATAAGAAATTTCGACTGTTTCATTTTCCTGGTTTTGCATTTTTCTCATGATACTTGTCATTTAAGAGGCATGAGAAAATTTGAATTACTTGCATAGCACGCCAGGAAGGCGTGTAGAAAAAATATTTTGTATGTCGTAATGAATAGTAAAAAAAATTCAATATTTTGGGTTTTTTTTCATTTAGCTTGCTTTGACTTGGATTAAAACTACCTAGCCAAACCATTTGACCCAATAACCCAAACCCTTGACCCATGAACCATTTTTAACTCTTATAACTCATTATATACCAAAAAAAAACAAAAAAAAATCAGCTCGAAACCCTCTCCCCAAACCCGTGAGTCAGGAGCAAAAAAAAAGAAGAAGAAGAAAATTGTTAGTTTTCACCAATTTCATCTATTCCAAGTCTGATTTTAGTGCTCTTGAGCCTAGCAAAGCCATCTCCAAGCTTCTTCTTCTTGTCTAGTGGTGAGAGATGCATATTTTTTAGCTTTTAAAGTTAGGTTACATTTATGTAAATTTTGTGATTTGATATATCTTGCTTATATATGCCTATCTATGCTTAAATTAGCCTTTATTATGATCATAGAACATTCTTTTATAGTTATTTGAAGAATTTTATAGTTGAAAATTAAGTTTGGAGACTTGGAAAAGATGATGAATAGTATCTGTAAATAGTAACCTACAAATTTTGGGGTTTTTGCATTTTTAATTATTTTATTGCTTCTAATAGTTGCTTTAACCCTTGAGAATGCTATATGTATCATGAGAATGGATATAACCTAGTTAGAATTGGAATTATAGCTTGAATTACAAAGAGGGCTTTGGAACGAAGTGTTGAATTTGATTCGTTTGATTATGTAGTTAGCCTTAGAAGTGTTAGGAAGCTCTTAAAATGTAATTATGACGCTTAATTGTTAATCAGATTAGGTAGTTGTAGTTCAAATCACTAAAGAGGCTTTTCGGTGCTTTTGTGTTAACATGCTTAAAAATGTGATTTCATGGCATTTAGTTGCATCATAAAGTGGCCATATGGGATTAGTGAAGCCAGATTTGATGTTAATTATATTGCTATATGGTTTATGTTATGTTGTAGTTAATGGTTAAAGAAACTTGAAACTCACGATTGGTTAGTTGTTTAGTGTGAAAAATGGTGTATGAATCCTCTAATGCTAGTGTTGCTAGTTTATATATGTGTTTTGGATGTAGTTGAAGATTTTGGTAAAGCTAACTTAATGGTGTAGCTTAAGTGTTTGTAATAATGTCTAAATAAAGTGTAATAATGTTATACATGCTAGAGTGTTGATCATAGTTAGCTAAATGTAAGAAAACAACAAGAAAAGTTGATAAACAAGAAAAACCCTGATTCGGACAGTCCACTGCCACTGCCATTCGAAGCTCTTTTGACATAGTAAACATGTTCAAAAATTAACGAAATTTGTACACTAGCTAGATTAGGAAGTTTAGAGAAAATGATGATTTCTAAGACTAAGACTAATTCTAATGTTTTAGCCCTCTGATCATATCATTTCTGAAATGTAGCTAAAAAATTGATGGTTCTGCCCAGCTATGTGTAGTTGCACGGTAAGGGTTATAACTTTTGGAATTTAACTTGGAATTGAGCACCGTTTGAACTTAAAATTAACTACACTTGAAGATCTATGTTTATACATAAGAATCAGATAATTTGGAGGTCAATATCCTAGGTAACCGAATTAATTAATTTGAGCTTCTGTTAGAGGGATTGGAAAATGTTTTAATTGAGCTTGCGGTATTAATTTTGCACTTGGAAACTTGTATTCTTAACTTTATATATTAGTAAATGCTTCTATGTTGTTACAAAACTATGATGTTTAATTAAGTTACAATGAAATAAAGCATGTGGTATAGAATCTAGGATGTAGAAGATGTTAAACCTTCTATAGTCAATTGCTAAAGTGTTACACTTATATGAATAACTAGGGGTTTGCACATTTGAGCGGATTCAAAGAGGTTTGGAATAAGTCTAAGCTATACCATTACAGGTTTGGTAAAGGTAAGGAAGTCTTCATCTCTTTTGTGCATCTTAACTTATTTTATTGTTTCTAGATTGTATGATTAGTAATTGATAAAGTTTACATGTACTATTTACTTGTTATCTTGTGTTTTCTCATGTTATTTATGTTTAATTGCGAGGGCGGCCTACTTTGTCGTCCCTCTTATGTGATCTTTGATATTCTTGATTCTCGTGATCTTGACTTGGGGTTGTGCAACTTTTTTGGACATGGTAGTGTTGAGAAACAAGGGCGGCATCAGGCTTATCGTGCTCCCTCGACTACCATGGTGCCTATTCCCTTTCTCTCACTGAGTATACTCTACTACCCCAGAGGCGGTTCATCTCGTTATGGCATATGAACCTACCTCAGGAGAAAAGGTCGTAGGATCGGGGTACATCAGAAGTACCCTATTTAGAAGAATAAGGGGTTTGCCGGCGCTTGCTTGAAGATCATGGTTCGTGGTTCGTGGATCGAGACTTCGTGGAACTATATCATTTTTAAATATGTGATACTTGATTATTAAGTGTTATTCAGTCTCTTGTTACTTGAAATATGATCATATACTGTAAATGACACCTATGTGTTAGTTATATTTGGGTGCTATAGTTCGGGTGCTTGTGTATTATCTTATTTTGTGTACTTGTGTGCTTTATAGTTTGTGTGCTTGCGTGATGTCTAGACTTGTGTGCATGCATGTTATCTAGTTATGTGTGCTTGTGTGTGATTTTGATGTTATCTACATTGCACGAGACCTTATGGAGACTCCCTATTATGTGACCTCTCCCACACTGGGCATACGTGGTTAGTATGCTCATTCATCGCCCTAACATGTTTCAGGCATAGCAAAGATTGGCGGCACGAGTTCCAAGATTGGTTGTGAAGTTGAGGTAGCTGGCGTGTTATCGGTAGCATATGTAAATTAAATGGGAAGTTTATCTTGTAATAAAGTCTATGTCAGAAGAAGTTTTGTATGTAATTATGTGGTATTGTAGAGAAGTGTGTTTTAGTCTTCTAATGTTACGGGCATGTAATGACTATAAGAATTACCTTATTGTCTAGTTAGCTTGCATGCATGTGTGAATTGAACTTGATAACTGTCGACTTTATGCTTGTTGTGAACCTTTGTTGAGTTCCAAGGCTCGGATGGCCTTGAGCAATTTGTTGTATGAGATAATTTTGGTGGAGGAGATGAAGGAATGAAGTTAGATCATAGTTTTGTGGTTATAAATATTATTTACATGTTTTGGATAGTCCTATCAAGAGGGAAGACTCCGTCCGTTTCTTCTCGTTTATCATGTCTTGGGAATAGAATTGGGAACTCCAGTCTCGTGAGGGATTGGGGTGTTACACTACATACTCATACTAGTACGTCGGGAGCTCCTATTGACGCTGCATCAGGACATATGCCTGTTCACGTTTCATTGTCACCACATGAGAGGTCTTCCCCTTCCACATCATCGTCCGGCCTCAGACAAGGTTTAAAGGATTTACAAGTCAACGTATATGGCGCGGCTGAGCCGGACCCTATGGCTCAATCTGCACCAATTCCTGAACAACCTGAGTCATCAACCACAGCTCAAGAATGACCTACAGGGATAGAGCCATGGCAATATTATGGGTTCTCGTCGCACGATGCATATGTAGCATGACAAGTTGATAGACGTACACATTTGACATTCGACGACGGTGGGTAAGTATTTGATTTTGTATTTTTTCCATGGATATCCTTATCCCACTGGTCCTCCATGTTATGGATTTTTAATATCCAACTTTTTGTTTTGATCATGTTTAGATGGACACCTTACGAAGCAACTAAAGAAGTCACTAGAGCAATGAACGCTCGGTATTCTAAGCCTTGAACGAGTTGGAGTGAGGTCCCCGATAAAGTTAGGGATAGGTGGTTCGCTAATTTTCAGGTATGATAAATATGTGTAAATATTATGGAATGTTATTTGTTATAATCATTGTGTTGATTATATTGAAATAATATGTTATATTAATTAATTATTGGTCGCAAAGGGTCTACAAGTGATTCCCCAGCGAAGAAGCCGCGTTTCGCCGAATGTTCGATTTCAAAGCTCAGAATCATATATGTGACCTCTTTAATAAAGGACGGATGCGTAATAAGAAGCCGAAGTGGTTGGGCGATGCCACATGGGATCTATTGAAAGAAAGGTCGGATACCCCACAATGGCGGGCAAGTTCAAAGCGAAACTCAGATAACCGACTGCACCAGCCATCTCCACATCATTTGGGACCTATCCCTTATGAAGAGGCTGCAAGGAAATTGGTATGTATGAAGGAAAATTTAATGAATGATGTGTCGTAATTAACTTCAATTATTTCACCCATCATAAATGTTTTTGTTATGTTTTGGTGCATGAAAATTTGTAGGCAGAGGAGCGGGGGGGACCAGTGACTTGGGTGAATGTTTTCGCAAGGGCTCATCGCAAGGATCCCGACGGGCCATTCACAGACCCTAGGGTAGAACACACCATGGTATGTGTAATTTGTTGATAATAGTAAATAAATAACCAAAATGTTGATATTTACCAACGAAATGTCTAAAATTATTATGTCTTAAATCTAATTAAAAGGCTGAGTATGAAGAACTAGTACAGCATGCCACAGTTTCGTCTGAGGCTGATTCAGCAGCAACACCGATAGATTATGATGCACTCCTTTTGCAGGCTGTGGGCAAACCCAACAGAGGGTGCATATATGGGGTCGGGTCTTCTGCTTCTGTTGGGTCTGTATACCACAACCCACCAGGCAGATGACAGAGCACGGAGATAGAGATACTGCAAGTTGTTGGTAGGGCGACAATACCCTTGAATGAGAAGATTGATCTGCAACGCTCCGAGAATGAGGAATTGCGTAAAATGCAACAAGAACAGAACGAGCGGCTTCAACAACTTCAAGAAGAAAACAATGTAGAACTCAGAGAACTGTGGGCACAGATCGTACTACTGACAAAGATGTTTACGATGCCACCTGCTCATCAGGATTCGCCTCAATCCGGTGATGGAACTGAAGAATGATTTTCCTGTTTTTATGTTATGTTAAAATATACAAAGAGTTTGTTTAATTACATTTAGGATTTGTTCTTTTTAATTGCATGGTACAATATACTTTTCAATATAAATGTACAATAATTTGAATTACATGTTTGAGCATTATATCTGGTTTTAACAAATAAATAATTAATAACTAATAATTTCAAATAACATTTAAAGATTTTTTATGAAAAATAATAATAATAATAATAATTTTGAGATTGGCGACGACATGGTGACAGAATTTTGCGATGACATTTTGGAGACGGAATTTATTTGGAGACGGTTTAGAGATGGAATGGAGACGGTTTTTTTTGGAGACGGCTCGAAGACGGAATAAAGATGGCATGTTTTTGGAGATGGATTTGAGACGGGTTTTTTGGAGATGGTTTGGAAATGAAATAGAGACGACATGTTTTTGGGGACATGCTGGAGACAGAATGGAGATGGGTTTTTTAGGAGACGGCTTGGAGACGTAATGGAGACACCATGTTTTTGAAGACGGTTTGGAGATGACATTTTTTGGCGACGGTGTGGAGATGATACTTTTGGGAAATGATTCAGAGACAAATTTGGTGACAGATTAAAAAGCCGCCGCCAAAAGTGAGGAATTGGCAACGGCGCAACAAATTGGCAACGATACTTTTGGCGACAGTCAAAAATCATCTCCACGCTGTCATCAACCGTCGGCAATACCCTTTTGGTGATGACATGGAGGCAATTTTTTACCGTCACCTAAAGCAATTTTTTTTTGTAGTGGCAATGATCCTAAATTTAAGTTTGGGGGTAAACTTCAAATTGATGAGTACACCCACATCCTCTCATCTTTGTGAGAAAAGTTAAATATAAATACTGTTATGACAAATGTGGTTATAATTTGGGAAGACAGATGGGTTTTGAATGTGAAACTTGCTATTTATACCTCTGCCCGCGTGCCATTTGTCTTTTCGAGAAGCGGGGAATCTAGTCCAGAAGGGCATAGCGAGATTGAAGAGTCTAGTGGTGAGGAGTCCAATCTTGAATAGCATAGTGAAGAAATCCTTTCGGATAGAACTAAATGAATTTCAAATATATATTGAAGATCGTCGATTCCAGTCCTAAGAAGTCCAATTGGTAAAAGCATAGAGTCATTTCGGATGAAAGTAAATTAAGAGTTTGGGAATCTGTACTAATGCATATAATAAATGATTCGAAAAATCATGAAATTGATTTTTCCTGTATCATTATTTTGTCTTTTTTTTTTTCTCGATCGCAATATGTATTTACTATTAATCTTAATAAAAGAGTTCTATTGTGCCCTTTACGTTTGTATGTATTTATCATTATAATGCCCCTTACGTTTTCTTATTTTTTCTTATTTAAGTACACAAGATAATTACATGTTTGTATCCATAAAACAATCAAGATCGTGAAGAGGTCGATGATTATGAGAAATAAATGATAGCCAACGTATTTTGTTGGGCAATGCATGTATGAGCTCATAATACTTACTGTTTGTGAAGTATATGGTCTTTTAATTTTACTCTAATTACTCTTCATATTTTATCTAAACTCATTATTCAACAATCTTTTTTATTTTTTATTTTTAATTATTAACAACTATGTTCTAAGGCCATCTCTAACTCATTCCCTATTTCTTATTTTACTCTACATGTAGGAAAGTTTTAGAGAATCGCTATATCCAAATCATATTATCACTACATGTAAAGATGCAATAACAAATCTCTAAACCTATATCCACATCTCCATATGTGGAGTAAATAAAAGTAGAGAGCTTTTAAAATAGGGAAATAATTAGAGTGAAACTGAAATATGAATTTCTTGAAATAAGGAATTTACTAAATGTATAGAAACTATTGGAGTGAAACTAAAATATTGAACCTCTAGAGAAAAATATAGGGAAGCTTGGAGTTGGCCTAACAAATATTATAATATTTATATAATTTAAGTTGTTAAATATTATTATTATTATTATTATTATTATTATTTATATAAATTAGAAAATTCGAGACACAAGATTATAATAATTTTTAAACTTATAATAAAATATCACCAACGAATTGAGGTTTTGAACTCGAAGTACACAACAATTGCATATATCTACTTCACCCTCTTTTCCATGCTGACTCATCAATTAAATAAAATAAAATAAACATCTTAAAGACCAAAAAAAACCAGACAAGCAAACAAAACAAAGCAAACAACAAAATATATATGCCGTTTGACCAAAATAAAGGCAATGGCGAGCTTGATTTGCTTGCCACTTCTAGTTAGAAAATGACAATCAATTGGCGAGCTTGGGATTTTGGCGAGGGAGAAAGCGAGGTTAAAGTAATTTTTTTTGTTTGACTCTCTACTTTGGCTAAGTTGGAGTTGTTCTAAGTGAGCGACAACTTGTTCTCTTTCTTACTTTGAAGGACCAACCTACTGTAGGCAATAACTTGATATCTTTCTTTGCCAAGTTGAAGGAGTGACCTACCGCAAGAGGTGGTTTGACTTCTTACTTTGTTAAGCTAAAGAAGCGGCCTACCTTTAAGAAAACTTGGCTCGTGTGGACTACTATTGGCTGAGCTTAGTTTGAGCGGACTACCGCTAGGCAAGCTTGGCTCGAACGGACTACCATCAGACAAGCTTGGCTCGAGTGGACTACCATTTGGAGGTAAGTGGATGATCTTCACCCTCGAACTTTGTCTTCTTATTTTTTCTTATTTTGCTTATACTTTTGGGATTTTGTGATTATTTAGTCTTGAAATTATTTTAGACATATTTGAATTTTTTTTGATACAATTTCATATGTAATATGCTTAAGTTGAACTGCGTAAGGAAAAAAAGGTAATGGGCATGAAGGATTCTGAAAAAACAAAAGAAAGAAAAAAATAAGTTTTACTTAAAAAGATAAAAATGATTAGAACAGTTACAGTACATAACTGTTTGTGAAAAGTGATTGCGTCACTGTTCATGAATAGTGAGCTCACTGATTTTTATTTTATTTTTGGTTGAAAAAGAGGCAAAGCCTAAGATGAATGAACAACTCGACGGGATTTGAAACCCGTCCTATCCTTCTCAATTAGATTCTGGAGAACATCTGGAGGTTGATCCAATAAAAACGATCCAAGAGGTTGATAGAGACTATAGTTAGCAATCCAGTCAGTTCAACCATTAGTTTCATGAAAAGTATGGCAAACTCGGTAACCATCGTGCCTATCCAGAATCTCCATACAATTCTCTACCGTAATCTTGAACGGGCTATTATAGTCAGGTCCCTTTTTAAGCAAGTTATAGATAAAACGGGAGTCAGTCTCAATGGAAAGATGATAAAGCCCAAGGTGTTCCGCCCTGCGAAGACCTTTCTCTAATACCAAAAACTCCGCTCTATTGTTGCTTACAATGCCCAGGTTGAAGCCAAAACCCGACATCCATTTTCTATCTGCATCGCGGAAGAGACCACCCGCCCATGCAACTCCAGGATTGCCCTTTGAACAACCATCAATGTTTAACTTATAACCCATGTTTGGTTTTTCCCATCCAATCATGATATCCCTCCTAGTATGGAGTTGGTGGCTGTCGTGAGACCTCTAAGCTTCTACATACTCATGCGCATTCTTAATAATATGGCTAACAATCACACCAAAAGGTTTCCTCATTTCCCCTTTAAAGATATAATTATTACGCAACCTCCAAATCTCCCAACTGGTAGCCGCGAAGATGCATTTCTACCTAACACCAAAACAAACATCTCTAGAACAAATATTTATATTGATTCATGCATTCCAATCCATGGTGAATAACCCATTACAAAGGGAGTTTGGGAGGAGGCGTCCCAAATATGACAGGCATAAGGGCACGATCGAAGGGCATGCACCGTATCTTCACACGAAGCACCACAACAAACACAACTTGCATCAGATAGTATACCTCTCTTGCTAAGCTCAAATCTAGAAGCTATTCGCTAGTGGGCCATCTGCCACAAAAAAACATAATGATTATGTGGGGATAATGCAGTTTTCAAAGCTCTTCCCATTTAATATCCGAGTCCAAGTGGGTATTTTAGTTATACACAATGGTCGTGCTCACAAAAAAAGAGCTACTAGTATCATGCTTCCAACTGATAAAATCATCACGAGAATCCTCAGGATAACATTTCAAATTAGAAATCTACAAAAGAAGAGGGTATGGGAGAAGGTGCCCAATTTCAATCGCCATTCCCATGCACAAAGCGATCAACTGTAAAATGTATCATCCCTTCAGAAATGTGATAAAGTGCCATGTTGAACAGAATTTCTTCTCCCACCGAAAGGTCTAGCCAGAATCTTGTTGTACGACCATTACAAAGAATCCATTTAATCCCCTGCTTTAGAGTGTCTCTCCCTTTGATGATATCTTTGCAAACCTTGGAATCAGAGTTCTTGCCGTCATATGACAACAAATTATTAGAGAAATATTTCTCCTTCAGAATTTGGACCCAAAACAGCTCCGGCTCATTAAGAATTTTTCATCCAAGCTTGGCAAGCATGGCTTCATTAGTACTTCTAGCCATACAAAAAGCCAAACCTCCTTCAGACTTCGGACAATAGATAGACTCCCAGGCCAACCAATGAATATGACGTTGAACCTCCATTGATCCCCAAATAAAATTGCGTTGGATTTTATCAATCTCTTTACAAGTCTGAACAGGGAGAGCCATCACTTGCATATAATAGGCTGGGAGCGCGGCAAGAGCATCTTTTGAAAGGGTAACACGACTAGCGAAGGACAAGACTTTCTGCTTCCACCCCGCAAGTTTAGTCTGCATCTTGGTCAGGATATACTTGTAGGTACCTTGGCAAACCCGCTTGTGAAGCAGAGAGACGCCCAAATAAGTTCTCAAGTCATCTGAGGCCTGGAATCCGTAGGATCTGCACATCAAATTAACAAGATTTTTATCAGTATTTCTGGAGAAAAAAATAGATGACTTTGCTACATTTATGGTTTGTCCAGACTCCTTGCAAAAGCTCTCAAGAATGTTCAAAATGTTCTCCATTTGGTTGGGCGATGCCTTTGCAAACAAAAGAAGATCATCAGTAAAAAAAAGATGGGAGATAGGGGTACCCGAATGACAAATCCGAATTGGTTTCCAATTCTTGTCATTGACATCCTGAGTAATAATCTGTGAAAGTCTTTCAAAGCAAAGAATAAAAATATAAGGGAAAAGAGGATCCCCTTGACGAATTCCTCGTGTTGGCGAGAAGGTACCGTTCCATAAAAGACAAACCGAATCCGTTTTGAAAGATGACATGATGAGGTTGACCCAATTATCCAGGAGGTGGAGCTACTGAAGAGTGTATTTAATGAAAGCCCAATTGAGCTTATCATAGGCCTTTTCAAGATCAAGTTTGATAGCTATCACACCTGTTTTTCCCTGTTTCTTTTTCATGGCATGGATCACTTCCTGGGCAAGGATAATATTGTCACTTGTGAAGAGCCCAGGTATAAAACTACTCTAACAAGGAGAGATCCAGTCTTGGAGGAGAGGACGAAGTCTATTCACCACAACTTTGGAAATCAACTTCGCAACAACATTGATAAGACTGATTGGCCAAAATTGCTTGATAGATTTCGGGTTCTTAATCTTAGGAATAAGGTGGATTAGAGTGTGGTTCACACCATGAGAAAAAATTCCATAAGAAAAGGCTTATTTTACCATATTGCAGAGAAGGTCTTTAGTTGTAGGCCAACACTTCTGAAAAAACTCCGCAGAAAGGCCATCCGGACCCAGAGCATTAGAAGCATCCATTTGGAAAAGAGCACCCCAAATTTCATCCTCCTCAATCGGGTTATCAAGAGCAATAAAATCCAAGTGATGAATATCATTAAAAAAAGCACTAAAGAAAGATAGGGGAACATGGTTAGTAGCTGTGTACAAAGATTTGAAGTAACTAAATGCCATATCTCTCAACTTGCTAGCCTCCTGAACCCAATTCCCATCGTTGTCTTTGAGTTTGACAATAACATTTTTCCTCCTCCTAATAATGGTAGAAAGGTGATAGAATTTTGTTTTCCTATCACCCGAAAAGATCCACTCTTTTCTAGACTTTTGAAACCAAAACAGTTCTTCTTGTGCCAAGATATCCTCATACTCTTCTCTCAAGGTTTTTTCCAATCTAAGCAACGAAGAGTTATATCTCATCTGTAAACTTCTTTGAATCCCTTTAATCCGAGCAAGAAGTTTTCTTTTGTTAGCATGAATATTTCTGAAAGTTATCTTGTTCCAAGCTTGAAGTTTAAATGATATGTCATCCAAAGCTTCTTTAATGTTACTAGCATTAGCCTTCCAGTTGTTTCCTACAAAATCAAAGAAATTATCATGGGTACACCAAGCAAGTTCAAAAGAAAGGGACGGGGGAGTAACTCCCTTGATTTAAACCACAAACGTCCACCAAAATGGGAAGATGATCTGAGCAAATGCAAGGGATATGATGAACACAAGTATTCGGAAATAAGAAGTTCCACTCAGTGCTAACATAACCCCGATCCAAGCACTCCATGATCCTTTAACCTGAGTCCCAAGAATCGGACCAAGTAAAACGAGGCCCGACAAAACCCAAGTCCAAGAGTTTGCAATCATTCTGCCATTTCTCAAATTGCTTCATCTTTCTAGAAAAACCTCCAACGCCACTTTGTTTGTCATCTGGGTGAGCAACTTGATTGAAATCACCAGTTACTATCCAAGGAATGTGAAGCGAATAAGACGCTTCTCTAAGGGCATCCCACAGGCTAGTACGCAGAGCTTCATACGGACTAGCATACACTGTCGAGATGAGCCATTTATGAATGCCATTCATCAAGACAAGAACATTAATCACTTGATTCCTTGCAGAAACCAACTCCAAATTAACAAAGTTATTATTCCATAAGATCCAAATACCTCCGGAAAAACCATTAGCTTCAACTCTATAAGAGCACGACATACACAGAGACTTGATCACTTTATTAGTTCTTTCTCCACTTATTCTCGGTTCCAGAGTAATCATGATCCAAGGTTTATGCTGACACACCAAATCAATCAGAACCTAACGAAAAGACTCTCGCGCGGCTCCACGACAATTCCAAACCAAAATCTTCAGACCCATAGA
Organism: Ehretia macrophylla; assembly: GCA_037974665.1. Taxonomy (NCBI): domain Eukaryota; kingdom Viridiplantae; phylum Streptophyta; class Magnoliopsida; order Boraginales; family Ehretiaceae; genus Ehretia; species Ehretia macrophylla. The sequence goes on from CM075783.1 coordinate 16,700,726, forward strand.
AAGACATCCCAACCAGGAAGGATTACTGACAAAGTTGTGCGACATTAACAACCATCTTGGTAAGGGTGGTTGTAACCACCAATAGGATGCAAATCAACCTGAAGAATACTCGGTTTTATTTCCTTGCCCCTTTCTCGACCAGAACCAATGGCCTCCTCCATAGGACAATCCAACTGAGATGGGAGATTATCCCGCTGTCTTCCATGTAATTGAGGAGAATGAACATCAGTATCCTGATCTTCAAGTGAATATGGATGATCCTGATGCATTGGTTTAACAATAATAGAAAAGTTCTATCCCTTGCCATCAACAATTCTACTATCACCATGAGTCACTCCAAATGATTTTCGGTCCTCAAATGAAAGATCATGCACAACCAAATGTTTACTTTCCTCATCAGATTTACTATTGCTATTTTCAGCCGCTACAGTTTTCTTTTGTTCTTTTTCCTTATTGTTATGACCTGCGGCACTAGGACCAGTGATAACCTCACAATCATTCACATAGTTAGCATTAGTAACATGTACCTTATTGGTTGTAGCTTTGTTCTTTTGATGTCTTCTGCTTTCTCTACTTTTGTTAACAAAGGATTTGTCTGATTTACTTTTTTTTTCATTCCCGGCTGAAAACTGGAAACTTCATTTTGTGCCTGAATCTTCCTGATTTTCTCTACCATCCATATCCTGACTTTCGTTAAAGATATTAAATCTTGACCCTGAAGCTGCGTTTGGTAAGGAAAAGTTGTTGACTGGCTTCTTTAGAGCTTTGTTTTCTCGGTTTTGATCAGATGAGTTAGCCTTCCTTATTTCGGAATTCTTCTAACCACCTTGTCCTATACTTCTCGTAATCTTGCGTTGAACCATCATCCATTCTCCAAAGTCAATCATTGGATCCCAATTAACTAGGGTCTCGGTAAATTGTTGCATTTTTCCTTGAGAGTTTTCCACAGTTTTCCCCTTATCTCCATTTGTACCATCTTGTTGAGGATTTGTTTTTGGGCAGTGATCTTTCTTATGACCATATAATCCACAATTAAAACAAATCAAATAGATCCCTTCGTATTCAATTCGTTGATAGTAGTCATCCTTAATATGAATCCTCGACAACAGTGGTTTAGCAAGGTCAACCTAAACCGCAACTCTAGCAAATCTCCCTCTCGAGCGATCACCTGTCAATTTATCAACTTTTAGAGTTTTTCCAATTAAATTTCCCATTTTGGTTGAAATGTTTACCTTGTAGAACTCCATCGGAACTCCAGGAAAGCGAACTCAAATTGACATTGAGGTGGTGGTGTTTGCAATTTCTGGGCAAAAATAAGGTTCCCATTGACGTATTGTCAAATAATGGTCCATAAGCATCCACGGACCGCCAGTAAGAATGTATTCATAATCTGAGATAGATGAGAATCTGACAACAAATAACCTAAATCCCACATCGACCAAGCTAAACCTCCCCTGAATAGACCATAGTTTACTGAGGCGAGAGGCTAAAAAATGAAAACTTACCGTTTTCCCTATCAATTTGATGATAAGAGCGTTTCGCCATGGATTGCGCATCTCATTTTTTTCCTCCTGTGACAGAAAAATGTGGAGTACTATTGCATCTTTTCTTTCATCATCGTCAGAGCATTCACCTTCACAATCCGAACCAATATCATCAAAGTCAGGGACATCATCCACCAAACCATCCTCAGATGTCATATAATCAGATTTCTTACCAAAAATACCTTTCCAGTTCAGCGGCTGTGGAGAAGGTCTTTCGCCGCCATGAGAGTTGATGCTATTTTCCATAGGAGTAGGTGAAGGTACCTGTTGCGTTGGCTGTGAGGATGTTCATTCGCCACTATGGGAGTTGCTGTTGTCCTCCATAGGCATAGACGAAGGTACCTGTTGCGTTGGAAAGATGATGGTTTTAGCCTTCTTACCTCCTCTAAAATCTTTGCTACCTTCACAGTCAAGGTGAATGAGACCAACCATGGGTCATTTAGTCAGAATTTTTGGGTCCTCCTCCATGAGAAGGGCCTGCAACGATGAAGATTAATGGCAAAAAATAAGGTTCAAGAGCTTAAGAAAGATCCTCAATGGTGGTTTTCCAATCTGATGAACCAAGGTTCTATGACTTTCTTACCGTTGAGAGACAAAGCTCCAGGAGAGAGAAAAGCATGTAGTCAAGCGCGGTTGTGAGCTCATTGATTTGTGAGCATTGGTTTCATTTTTTATTTTATTTTTTGCTAAGAAAGCAAAGTATATCATTAAAGTTCAACTCAAAAGATGAATTACAAAGGTCCTAACAAAACTATCTACTGGTAAGGTATACCTCATCCAGTTTCTATCTATTACAAAGTTCAACATTAATAATGCTCCTTCTGAAAGATTTACTAACACTCAATTTAAGTCTAATAGACTGCCTAATATTTTCAATAATAGATTCCTCATAAGCAAAAAAATTTCTATAGATTCTGTAGTTTTTCTACCTCCAAATTGCATAGACAGTGCCACAACAAAGTAACCTCATAATCAAAGCTTACAAATCTTCTCCCACACAAATCGAGTTCACCCAATCACCCAAATTATCCCAATCTAGAAACATCCCAAGCAACAACGCTAGCTCCAAGCCCCAAATCCAAATTCTTCTAGTAATTCCACAATCTCGAAATAAATGATTGCGATCCTCCGGCAAAATATTACATAATGAGCACACATCATTGTCAATTACTCCCCATGAAAGAAGACAGTCTTTAGTAAGTAGTCGATTCTTGCTTGCATTGGTTTCATTTTTTTTAATGAAAAAGGGTATATTATTTATTACATATTTTCTTTTGTGTGTTTTGTTGGAATCTTATTATATTCAATGTTAATAGATTTTTAAAAAATGAATTTTAGAACTTGCTTTTGGTTAGCCTTTTTTTTTTTTTTTAAGAAAAGAGAATTGAATAATTTTAGAAATGTGAAGAAAGGAAAAAAAAATTAGGACTAAAGCTTTAAATGACTTTAAATCATTTATCGAGAATACTTTGGCATTTGAAACCTATGTTCAGGCAATATATGACTATGTAACCTTGGTATGAACTATTGATATTTGAGGTTTGAAAAGAAACACTATGAATTGAGAGAACTCTATTGGTGGGAACTCAGAGGTGGTGCATTATTATAAGAATCAGAATTGTTTTGGGGCCTTTGGTGGTTTTGGACCTATTAAACAATGCATCAAAAGGGTGCTACCCATCTATAAGCACAACTAGATTTCTGGACTTTGTCTTCGACTTTTTCAAACTTTGAACTCGGGTGTTTGAAAAGTTGAGTGTTTAAATGCGATTAATTTTTAGAACCCTACATAAATTGCATATTACCTTGACATATGGCATTTAAAATTTTGGAAAATTTTGATTAAGATATTATTTAGCTATTTTGTTTGAAGGTCCCAAGAGTTTTTTTTTCTTAGGGATCGCTTCTTACTAAAATTCGTATCTCAAATTTGTTTGAAAATATTTCGTTCCAGAAGGTGAGAAGTAGACTTTGAACTTGGCTTGGTTGTGAAAGAGATTTCTAGAACTTGATATTGAGTAGAGGTGATCTTGTGAGCTGACAAGTAATGGATATTTTATTGTTTTAGTCTGGACTTATAAATTATTTCAGTATTTTGTTTTAAGACTTATAATCCTTTTCATATGTTGGGAGATTATACTACATATTTATGAGTTTGGAGAATAAATTTTGCTATGTATTAATTGTTGTAGATGCTCTATTATCCACTACTTACTAAGCATTGAATCATGGATTTAGTTATGATAGCATTAGTGCCTCGCGTATTTAGAGAAATTAATTGTTCCTCCTTAATGTGCAGCGTGTTACTCATTAAAAATATTTCACAATAAACTTGAGGCAAGACAAGATAGTAGGAGAAGACCGAGTGGTGGTATTGGCAGAAGAATGAAGATGAAGTGGGAGTAGAGGTGGCATTTGGGCGAGTCCGTCACAGCTCGGCCGAATTGTGGCACTACCACATTTTTTATTTCTTGCAACGTTCTAGCTAAACAAGTAAAAAAATCGTTGTCATAGGTAATTTGTTGCAACGGTTTTTTTAAGTTGCATCAAACTATTGGAATATTTGTGATATGCGACGCTTTTTGTTAAGTGTTACTTATTCCATTCATTTTCTGCAACGGATTGTTAAATTATAACCTAGTTGCAACTTAAATAAAGACTTTTGCAACAGTTTTGTTACTATTACGTCTAAACATTTTAGAATCTAGGATATGCAACACTTCATTAAGTGTTGCTTATTTTATTTATTTATTTTTGCAACAGTAGGTAAAATTATGGGATTAAATGCAACGCACAAAAACCATTGCTTATTAGATGTTTATTTAGTGAGACGTCTTGAGATATTTTATTCACGAAAAAATTTGTGGTTAATTCATTGAAAATGAGAAACTATCAGAATCAATTATTTGAAAAGATAGAAAAAAAAAAGTTGAGTAATTTAGTTCTCTTTTTTACCCCCTTATTTTTTTCATTTTTTGCCAAAATTGAGACTTTATTGCTTTTTAGTTCCATATTACTGTCGACTAGTAAAAAAATGATTGCAAGTTTAGAAAATAGCAAAGCAAGTATAAAAAAATATTATTTATATTTTTTAAATTTTTTTACAAAAGTATTGACGATTAAAGATAATAAATGAATAAAATATATTGACTATTAAAGATAATAAATGAATAAAATAAACTTCTCACTAATAACTTTACTTTTAGATGAGATTGTTAGTAACATAATTATAGAGTTCAATATCAAAAGGTTCTAGGTTCGAGTCTCATTGCTACCTATTTAGAAAAATATATCCAAGTGCAACTCATTAAAAAAAAGAAAGAGAATCTCATGCATATATATTATTTTTAGAAAGACAAACTTGCAACGGTAAGTTTACCGTTGCTTATACTTTTAAAAACTATTGCAATAACTAGTAAAAATTGTCACAAAAAGTACTAAAAATCGTTGTTGTTGCGCAAGAAAACCGTTGCAAATAGTAGAACATTTATCATGTAGTCTTTAAAAAAAATCGTTGCTAAAAGAATCTATTGCAATGGTTTTTTTACTGTTACTACTTATTTGCAAAAAACCGTTGCAATAAAGAATAGACAACGAGAACAAATTCAATAGTAAGAAAACCATTGCGTAAAACCATTTGCAACGGTTTTTAGCTTTTTGACAATGGTTTTCAAATGTTGCCTAAAATAAAAAAATGTGGTAGTGTGGGTTGAGAAAAATGAACCCGGTTCAGCATAGATATTTAGTGGACTGAGTTAGCATAGGCTTATTTCTCATAATATATGACTCAACTCGGCCTAGGAGCCTGTTATCACGAATCACGAGCTAGGCTGGGCTAGGATGGGTCAACCTATTTTTTTGTGATTAGTGTATTCTATATATATATATATATATGTTACTTGGATTGGATAGTTGAATTAATAATTAAAAAAATAAAAGGGTTAATACCACTTTTAGTCCCTTATCTTTATCCTCAATGACACTTTGGTCCCTTATCTTCAAAAGTGTTACTTTTCAGTCCCTTATCTTTTAAATTTGGGACACCGTTAGTCCTATTTGCTAAATCTATTAATTTTTGGACGGAAATAGCACGTGCTCGGCACATGTGATTTTTTCCCCCAATTTGCAAGGGTAATTTGGTCTGAAGTATGCCGCACACGTGCTATTTCAGTCCAAAAATTAACGGATTTAGCAAATAGGACTAACGGTGTCCCAAATTTAAAAGATAAGGGACTGAAAAGTAACACTTTTGAAGATAAGGGACCAAAGTGTCAATGAAAGATAAGGGACTAAAAGTGGTATTAACCCAAAATAAAATTTAAACTTAATTTTTTTAAGAAAATTTAATTTAACTATTAACGAGACAATATACAAGTTGATTAATAACATTAACAATTAATATAAATATTAAGATATTACATAACAAACTACAAGTTAATGAGATACAAATACATTAGTCATACAAACATAAAAATAAAACATTACATAAACATTTGAGAAAAGTTAATGCAAAAGTTATCCATTTTGTTATGCTCCTTGTACAAATATTGGGCCTGTTGGTAGTGGTAGTGGGTCTAGCGGTGGCGGTAGTTGAATAACTACTTCAGAATTAAAATAATTTGAGACATTTGGTTGTTGAGATAAAATGTATCTTACAAGTGTATGAGTTCTAAATTTACGTAGAAATATAAATTAATATTGACAATAGTTACAAATTACATACCTCTGTTTTTCAAAGTACATAAGATGGTTTCAAACTTCTGATGAATGTAATCATCATAAAAGATGTTATTCTTTCATGGACATAGTTATATATAATGTTGTAGACTTGTAATAAAATAAAATTGAATATACTAAAGCTCTATTTGGCCTAGTTGTGAAAGTTTAGCTTTTGACTAATAGAGCTTTTAACAGTAGAGTTTTTGTTAAAGTGTTATTGAATAAAAGTCATTGACTGTTTAGCCTTATCATGTCAAAAGTATTATTTACTGTCTGTGAACCTATTTGGTATGTTACTATAAAAGAGTCATGGGTTCTAAAATTAACCAAAAAGGACAAAGTTGAATCTATTGAACTGTTTCACTAATTGCAAAGAAAAAAATGGCTTCACGTAGAAAAAGACATCTAACACCAAATAGAAAAATAATATTAAGAGAGTTTTGGATCCTACATATTTTAGATTAAAAAAATATATATGTATTTTGCAATTAGGAAATCATCATTCCTTTTCTTTATACAAATAAATTTCCACCCCTATATAACAAGGTAACAGGATAGAAGAAAATTTTTGCATGCTACTTGTAAACTGTATGATCTTTAGTATTTCGACGATTAGCTGGACGCATAATTTGTATGATACTTGCAATTATTGCTAATTACAATTGAACATCCTTTAACCACATAACTTTGAGTGCTTGAGAAATTAAAGAGCAGTCGTAGCACAAGACCTTCATTCTAGTAGTTTCAGATCTTATGTACATGGATTTTTATCCTCCTTTCCTACATTAGTGAAGTGCTCTCTAAAACAAACAGGTCCCATCCATGTTGCTTATTGAGAAACACTGACACTAAACATACAAAGAACGAATTCAATAGTTAACTTTACCATACGTCATAATCTGAATAATTGACACACACACACATAAAAGGAAAAGAAAGTGATAATCTGAATAACAATAGTATGTATATATATATATATATATATATATATATATATATATACAAAAGTCTATAAAAATAATTCAAGGGATTTTCAAATAGAACACAATATAATACAATTTTCAAGTACTAAAAGAAGCGATGTGGGGCATATCTTATAGAGAGAAGATGAAAATTTGATCTTCTTTACTAGTATGTTCTTCTTTGGAAGACGAAAATGTTAAAATATGAGAGACAACGACTTGAGTGGCAGATTAGGGTAATGAACGTATGAAAAACTTTAAAAGGTAATGTTAGATTTTAAAAAAATATGAAATGGTATTTTTGAGAAAAAAAAAAAAAAAAAAGCTTCCCGCATTTTGTAAAAAGAACTTCGTAGAAGCCTATTCTAAAAAGCTCCGATTTTGAGCTTCTATATTGTTACTTTTTTGGGTTTTGACTTTTACCTAAAAGTGCTTTAAAAAATGGGTCAAACATGTGAGTTTGAGCTTCTAAACTCCTAAAAAGTACTTTTAAAGGTCTAAAAGTTTGGCAAAACAGACTCTAAATGACTAAAGCACTGTCACTAAGTATTTATAAAAACAATTATGTGCACAATTATAAAAATTGTAAAAAAAAAAATTGTACCTAAAATCTTTTTTAAAAAATTGTGTGAAGGGACTTAAAGTTGCAAGTTGCAATCTTGCAATATTATAAAAAAAGATTGATAACAAGTCATTTAATATTAACTTAAAAAATACATTTGCTACTTTTTCTTATTAGTTTGTCAAAAAATATAATTACTACGACTTACTAGTTTGTTTTAAAAAAAATAGTTGCTACGATTTGCATTGCATGCATAAAGCATAAAATTTTAATTTATTTTAATAAGTGAGCTCAAATTGTACTTAATTTATGCTGGGCCTGATTTGGGCTCAAGATTGGTCTTATCTGAGCTTGAGCTGGGTCTTATTTGGGCTTGAGCTGGCCTGTACTGGGCTCGAGTTAGGTTGGGCTCCGAGCTAGGCTGGGCTGAGGTGGGTCTAGGTTCAAATTGGTTAGATCAAAAATTATGTGACCTAACTCGGTCCACATAAAGATGGTAGGTTAGGAAGAGTCGAGCCTATAATCAACCGAGTTGAATTAGACTCGAATTTTCGTGTGTTGGGCCGAGTTGGGCCTGTATCGGTCCAACGCAGATGTCACCTCTTAGTGGAAGGAAGAAGGAGAAAGGAAAAATCGAAAAGAAAAAAAAAAGAAGAAAAGTTAAAAGGAAAGAAAATTAAGATATAAAGAATAGTTAAGTATTTATTTCAGAATTGCACTTCCCACTTGTTATCTCCAGATTTTCCCATCTGGCATCTAGTTGGCAACTACCAGGTGCTACTAAGGTCTTTTAATTATTTATCTACGTGGCCAATGCAAAGTACAACTAAACAATTTTTATTTTATTATGACTCATTCTCCTCCATAACCCATTTTTCTAGCTTTTGCGGCGAGTTAACTTAGTGCAGAGGCAATAATTATTGCTACTTGGTATCATTTCGTGATCACGAAATGTAAGGATTCTTATCGATAGTTGAAGAAAAGTAACACTTTGTGAACACTTAAAATTATTCGCTTATTCTCTCCCACATTTTGCATTTGGCTTTCATCTATTATATTATATTTAGGGTCATTACTCTCATAAGCTTGCATTCTCAGCATTTGAATTGCGAGAAAGGAAAACAGTGAAAATAGAGAACGAGAGAGAATGGAGATCAATCATTTTAGCCATGAGAAGCATCCGCTTGCCCTCAAGGAATTCCAAGAAGATCATAGCGTCAATGATGTTTGTTACGGTTGCCAACAACCAGTCTTGGGTTTAACCTTTTGTTGCAGCGAATGTAAAGTCTTTCTCCATAAATCCTGTGCAGAATTACCATTAGAGATTAAGCATCCAATGCATCCAGAACACCCACTTCAACTCTTTGACGAGTCGCCTTATTTGTCATCAGGGTGTATATGCAATATTTGTCTAAAAGCATAGAAAGGTTTCACCTATCACTGTTCCATGTGTGACTTTGATGTAGGTGTTTTATGTGCTCCATGGACCATATTGCAACAAACTAGCCCTTTCGGTACTTACAAACACACCGGCCATGTGCACCCCCTAAGACTCCAGCAAAAAAGTGCTTTATTTAAGTGTGATGCTTGCGACATTCAAGAGGAAGATCAGTCGTATTGTTGCACTAAATGCTCATTCTGGATCCACAAGACTTGTGGATCACTTCCAAGCACCTTGGTGTACAAGGACCATCCTCACCCTCTCTTCTTAGCTTATTGTTATCCAGAAGAATACCGACGTGACGGGAAAAAAAATTGTGATGTTTGTTGTAAAAGACTATACAAAAAGAATTGGATTTACTATTGTGGTTCTTGTAGATACTTTGTCCATCCCAAGTGTATTAGAATATAGCATCTATCCTTAATGATTATAATGTAATTAGGTGCTAGTGTTAGAATCACTAGTATCTCTCATGTGTGTAAACTTATAAGCACTAAGGTAAGTAACTTCAAGTTAGCCTATATATATATATAAACACCCTCTTAATTTGTAAACAGAACACATGTCACAACAAAAACATCAAATACAATCAAGATGTACTTTAATTCTCTTTTGTTCATCTCTTCTCTTTGCATCTTTTTCTAATCCAACAACATGGTATCAGAGCTACCGTCTCGGTAACCCGAGTTGCTTGCATCTCGTCTTTATCATTATTTTCTTCGCTGCTATCAACAAATCAAGCAACACATCATCCTCTCCACCTCAACATTCATAATCTGTTCGGCAACATTTTTGCATTGTTACATCACTGCCACGTTACAGCAATGTTATGGAAGATTGTCCAAGCAATCCAAACGAAAAATCCGTCAATCCCAATGCACCTAAAGGATCCATACCTTCGCCTTCATATTCAGATACTGATGGCATCATTAGACCCAGTTGATCCCTTTCTCATCACTGGTATTGCTTGTTAAAAAGAAGTCTTAATGTCGTGATCGTTAAGGATCGATTTCCTATCCCCATGGTCGATGAATTGCTTGATGAACTACATGGTGCTCAATTCTTTTCTAAGCTTGACATTCGATCCAGTTACCACCAAACCTGTGTGAAACCACAAGATACTCATAAAACTGCATTTAGAACTCATGCGGCCGTTACGAGTTCTTAGTGATTTCATTCGATTAAGGAACGCTCCATCTAATTTTCAATCAATGATGAATGATACATTCATGCCTTTGCTTCCAAAGTGTATTTTGGTCTTCTTTGATGACATCCTCGTCTATACATCTAGCCTTGCATTACATCTTCAACATCTTGTGCAAGTACACCACATCCTCCTAACACATCAATTCTTTGCCAAATAGTCCAAGTGCACTTTCGGAAAATGTCAAATTGAATATGTGGGGCATATCATTTTCTTCAACGGATGTCGCAATGGATCCCGCAAAAATTCAGGCAGTAATTCGTTGGGAAACACCCCAAAATCTTAAGTCGAGATCTTAAAGTACTACTTTTGCATCTCCTTTGACTAAATTCGCCCACATTAGGATTACTCGTTACTAGTTGATCAAATTTGATAGATTTGCCCTCTATTTGATTTGAGTTACACAAACAAAAGTGTTGCATTTGCAAGCGAACCGCCAATATCCATGTTGGAAGGATGAAGTTAAGAAATCTAAAAGGTGGTTATACTATAAATGTTTTTTTAACAAGTGTGTATTTCAAAGGACTAATTCTTATTAGTAATAAGTTACCTTTTTGAAATGAACTAGTTCTCCAAAGAACTAGCGTACGTATTTTTTTTTTCTTCAGATTTTTCTCTTTTTTTTGTGAACTCATAATTGTCAAAAATGGAAGAAACTATTCCGAAAATGAAATAAAATTGAAGATCACAAATGAGCACCAAGCAAGTGTGGAGAATGAAAGAGGAATGCAACTTGTTTACGTCTTGGACAAATAATTAAAACTGCTCAATTTTGCACTTGAATGTTATGAAATATTTTACAATACAATTGAACTATTTGTTATCAATATAAGCACAGAAGCTCTGACAAATGCAACGAGAAGGATTATCCATAGCATATACACGACATAAAAGTATTCATTGATGATGAAAAGATTAAAGGGCAATATTAACGTTATTAGGAAGTTGATACGAGAAAGACAATAAAGAATAACCATCAAGTATCCAAGAAGCATATTTGATATTTCATATAAGGAAAATAGCTATATCATATGAGTTCTTTAAGGCAACAATATATAGACGATCAAAGAATTTTACTTAGCCAACAACTTAACATTAGATAGAAAACACAAGAGAAATTATATATACTCCAATCAATAATTTCTTATGTACAACAATATACAAACGATCAAAGAATATTACTTAGCCAACTACTTAACATTAGATCATAAAACACAAGAAGAGAAATTATATATACTCCAATCAATAATTTCTTATGTGCGTTATGAAGGTTTATTTTCTCTCTCTTTCTTTTTATTTTTATTTTTTATGATGAAGATTGAATTCACCACAAGTCATCAAATGTATTCCATGTGTATTATAAAGTTATAATTGTGTTACAGTATATTTTTATTGTAGCAAAGAAAAAAAAGATTTGGCAACTATGAATTTGTCAAGAAGAAGAAAAGAATTCTAAAAGATATGTACAGACTGTTTGGTACAAATGAATTTTATAAAATTTTGCGAAATTCATTTACAAATCCAATTTTTTATGTTTGGCAGCAACACTTTAAAAAATTGAAAATCCAGGATTTGTAAATCTTGGATTTACTCAAGTCTAACACAAATCCTTGCTCAAGAGGTAGAATTTACAAATCCACATTTTTTGAGTTAGTTCTATCTTTTGAAGACAAAATTACCCCTTTAATTTTTTTTTTTACACTTAAATTTAACTTTGGCTCAAATACAAAGATAAAAAATAAAAAATATTTGAAACCCTCTCCCTAACCCTTCTTCTTTCAATAAAACACGAAGAAAATATTTAAACAACAAGTCAGTGTATCATCAGTCCATGCTAGTGCTAGTTGAATAGCTCAAAAGTTCTTGTTTGTCATTCCTAAATTTTACTAATTCTAATAGAAGAAATCAGGGGTATTTGAGTAAAATATAATTTTTAATTCAAATTCCACATATGTTACAAATTATAGTTCCAAATAAGAGAATTCATTTACAAATAGAAATCCTCATGAAATTTATTTATAAATCAAATGAATTCTACAACACAAGTGCTTCCAAATACTATGGTAGTGAATGGTAGAAAAAAATAACGTATTGTAAAATTAAATAAAAGAAAAAGAAAGAGAAGATTGAAAATATTAATTAAAGGAGATAAAAAAGAAAAAATGAGGAGAGAGAAAAATTAATAATAGAAGAGAGAGAAATAATATAAAATTAATAAATAAAGGGAGAGAAAAAAAAAAAGGTTAGCTAGGTGGCAAAACAAGTAGGCATGCCAACTTGGAGATGATAATTAAATGATAAAAATAGAGTGACGTTTAGAATTATTCTTTTTACAAACATTGGAGACTAATTTGTATCTTTTTAAAATAATGGAGCCTAAATTGATTTTTGATGAAACAATTGAGACTAATGCTGCATTTTTCCCTGGTTCATAAACATCATATATTCGAAGACAATGATGTTTATGCTAAATCATAATATTTTCATGCCTATAGTCATAAAGTTCTTGTCAAACTAAGTTCATATGCCAAAAATTACAGTCAAACAAATACAAAAAACAAGTCAAAATAGGCAGTTATGTTCACTAAGGTCAGCACGTTCAATTATTCTCCGTCACAGAGTCAGAAATATATGCATGGTCACAGCTACCTCTTGAACTAGTAGAAGCCACCTCTAGAAACCTGAACCGCTTGGTTGTTCTTGGGTATGTATGTCCTTGACGAGGACGTCAGATCCTTAATGGGGCGTATATGTAATATCACATATCTGTAGGAGATAGTGTATTTAAATCGTTTAAAAGTAAATGTTGTAGATATAAAGAATAATTTCAGTTTACCATTTTAGGCCTATTGAAAACTTGAAATAATTATTTCTTATACTTATAACACCAGTCTTGATTATGAGTATGAAGTTTTGGGCTACGAGTGTAACAATAATCATTGAAAGAACACATATTTTTAAATTATAATGTGTACACATAACAAATAAAAATAAGTAATAAAGTTAAAATATAATAATAAAATATTATATTATCTAAAATAGTGAGTATTGTTGGAACGAAATAGTAATAGAAAGATTTCTAACATAGAAACAATAACTTGTTTGCATAAAATATTTTATGTGAAAAATATTTTCTTAAAAAATAAAATATTTTACAGGGCTCCGTTTATTTGCTGTAAAATAACTTGTTGAGGAAAATATTTTTCTGGGAAATAGAATATTGGAAAATATTTTCTAGTATTTAGATGTACCGTGAGTTCCGTAAAATGTTTTCTTCTCCCAAAAGAAATGAAAACATTTTCCATAATTTTGTACTAGCTGCAATTGTTGACCGAAAAATATTTTACCATTGACCAACTTTCCAGTGTTAACAAACACCGTAAAATTAAGAAAAAACAGCCGCAATTGTTGACCAAAAAATATTTTACAGTTGAACAATTTTTCGATATTACCAAATATCGTAAAATCTAGAAAATATTTTATGGAAAAATATTTTACGGCAAACAAACGGAGCCTTGGTATTATTTCGTCAACACGAAAAGTAAGGATTCTCATTGACAGATGACAAAAAATGAGTTCACATCACTTGATGGACACGTAAAGTTATTCTGCATCACTTGGTGAACACGTAAAGTTATTCTCTCCGACATTTTGCATTTGGCTTTCATCTATTAATTAGGGTCAATAAATTGCGATAGGGGAAGTGGAAAATAGAATAAAAATAGAGATGAAGATCAATCATTTTAGCTATAAGAAGTAGTGCAATGAATTGACTTTTCTCGTTAATCAAATGTTTAAAAATTGTGAGTAATTTTCTTATATTTGTGGTCCAAAAATGTATAGGTCTGAGCTGCCAAAAACACTTCTAAAATCAATACAAATTGTAAATAGCCCTTAAAAATATATCAATTCCTCAGACGAAATGCATCACTTGATCATGTTTGTGTTAAGGTAAGCGTAACAACTACATATTCTTGAACAAAGTTAGCAGAGTACTCCACCCTCAAATATCCCTTTAAAAGATACGGTGAGGATTTTAAAAGAATATTACAATAAAATTGGGGCCATTATTTGAGGCATATCTATCACGAGACAAATAAGTGTATTGATTGACTACCTAATTACATCGTAATCCAATGCTTTAGAAGTGTGACCATGGATGTTGTACCAAGCCCTCTTCATAGAGATAAGAGGATCCAACATTCTTGAAAACCATTGTAGAATAGTCTTATGCGGCTATATTGACTGCATTGTAATTATGTTGAATATTTGCTAGGCCTCCCTTTAATCCAAAAAACGTAGAAGGAGATGCTAATTAAATGCTTTGGTTTTTTTCATAGAAGCATTATTTCCTGTCCAATTGGGTCTTAATCGCCTTGTAACACAGAGTTGGGTCCTATATACGAGGAAACACTAATTAAAAGATAAAAATGATTCGAAGCCCTCCTTAGAACCATCAAACAATAAAATTGCTAAATCTTATATAACACTATTTTTTCTTTTCGTTTTCTAGATTAGGATATTAATTTGTTATCAGTCTTCATAAAAGAGATTATCCTATTATTTAATTTTTTTTTCTTCAATAGAGATTAGTTTTTCTTTAAAAAGCAAGAGATAACTTTAAATTGCTCATCAATGTAAAAAATTAATCGAAATATGTACTCATCGGTGTTTTCTCTACCTGCAACGAAAGGAACAAGATTAATAATCTCAATAAAAGTAAATATAGGGACATCAATATTGAGAATAATCTTTAAACTTCCCTTCCATATTCTTTTTGTGAATCTGTATTAGAAAAAGAGATGATCTTTGGTCTTCAGGCCTTGGTGACAAATGTAGTGAGCTCGGTCATGCTGCCCCAACAAAGGAGTCGATATCTTATTGCACGACAATCAAGGCAGGTAAGCCAAGTGATGAAGATGTACTTAGGGATGTTGTCGGTGATCCAAACAAGGGAATTCCAATTATTGCAATGCCTCTTATCCCGCAGATAGTCAATATCATTGCGCTCTTATAATAGCTTGTGTGAGAAATAATAAAACACTAAAAAGATGGGATAAATTAGTGTCATGGATCTTAACAAACTAAAATTAACCCAATGAACATATAATAAAAGAAATGTTAGATATCATTTTCTTTTTATCACTTATTTATTGCTGTCACGTATATACTTGATTGACACGTCGAAAAGAAAAAACTAAATCAAGCCAAATTAGGCCTTGCCTCATTAGGTGAGGTCAGGATATGCATGATTGACACGTCAAAAAGAGAAAAAGAAAAAAATTATTATTTTACTATGCCCAAAACAATTAAATTCCTGTTATGATGAATGTAATTGAGGAAAACTATAAGAGGTAATTAGTATCGCCAACTTTAACGAATTAAAATTAACCCAAAAAAATAAGTAAAATACATTAATGCTAGAGACTGTAATTAACCCAAAATCTCACTTCCCACTTGGCAGTTGGCATCTCTGTGGCAACTGCAGTGCTCTAAGAAAAGACATTATTCCATTATTGACTTCAAATATGATTCCATTCTTGTCTCTTACCCCCATTCTTCTAGCTTTTGGGGCGAGTTAACTCGACGCGAGTCAATAAATTCATATATTAACTCGGTTTGGAACATTTGCATGGTAATGCGTAAACTATGGTTTCTTGCTACTTGACATCACTTTGTCAACACGAAAAATAAGAATTCTCATAAAAAAGTAACATAGCATCACTTCGTGCAAAAGAGAAGTTATTCTCATAGATATATTGTGTTTGGCTTTCATAGGAGTTGATAAAAACAAGTTGGAATTTTTAGATAATAAATGATAAATAAAAAAAATTAGAAAGGTGATTAGTGTTACCATTTAGCATACCAAAATTAAATTAACCCAATAAATAAATAAAATATGCTAATCCTATATATCACTGAGTATAACGTAACAAATTCACAATATCTCATGTCTCACTTGGTATTCATAGTTTCTATTTTACTATATATGATTCCATTCTTGTGTCTTATCCATTCTTATAGCTTTAGCGATGAGTTAACTTAACTCAATGATTTCATCACAAGTATAATGAAGCGTAAATAAGGATGGTTTCTTGTGACTTGGTATCACTTCGTCAACACAAAAAGTAACCATTCTCATCAATAGTTGATGAAAAATGATTAGTTTGCATCACTTGGTGGATACATAAAGTTATTTTTTCCGACATTCTGCATTTGACTTTTATCTACTCATTATAGTCACTTGGTACGTAGACATGTAAAGTTATTATCTCCAACATTCTACATTTGGCTTTCTTGTGACGCCCGGAAATTTCATCATATCTTTTAAATAACTGTTGCATAACTACTTGTGCATTTTATGTGCATTTCTTTTCTTGTTAAATTGCTTTACTATTAGGCACTATTCATAAGAATTTTGTCTGTCTTAAATACTCAATTTAATATTTTTCCTAAGCAAAAAGACTTATAAAAGGAATCGAAAACTTATAGTTTTAGACTTTAGAGGCTGGGAACATGCATTTGAAAAATGATTTGTACATCGCTTGAATAGTATTACGTAAGTGTAACATAGTTATTTAGTAGTCTTTTAAATTGAGTTTATAACTTGGTTGGACTAAGTTTTTGCTAGCATTTTGACTTACAATACAATACCTACTTATACTATAAACATAATGCATCACATATACAAGAAAATTAGCTCAAAAACAATTGAAAAAATTCTCATTTTGTCTCCCCCATACCTGACGGCAACAAGAAGGAAAAAGGAGAAGAAAAATTGCTCAATCCTTGCATCTTGGCCTCCTAGCTTGACTTTGGAAGATTTTTGGAGCACCCAGGAGTATCACCACCTTGCCTACACCTATAATTTGTGAGGGAGTTGCATATATTGTTGTTTAAAGTTTATGCTTGCATTATAACTTTTATTGAATTGATGTTGTTAGCTTATATAATGTTCATATATTGTTGTATATTGCTTATTTGTGCTATCAAGACTTAGAATGTAGAACTTGTTGGCTTGTTCCATGGTTGAAGCTTGAGATTGCATGAAAGGGAAGATGAATAGTGACAAAAATTAGGGTTTTGATATATCTTGCTATTTAGAGTGAATTGATGTTTCCTTTAGGTTCCCTAGACATTAATGGAACTAATTGAAAGCTCACGTGAGGTTGAATTGCTCGAATTTGAGTTAAAATGCTAAATTGGCAAACTTTAAAAATGGGGGTTTTCACGAAATGAAATCCGGACACGTTTGGACCTTAGATTAGGTATTCTTGGGGCATGAAATCATTTTTGGTGCTTTTGTTGCGTGAAATTGGGGTCCGAATAGGGTGGGTGTAGTTAAAACCCACTCAGGGCCTTCTCAAGCTTTTGTCTCCAAAGTGGGGTTCAGGGCCTAGGTAGGTGTCTTTTGGCCTTCCTAGGAATGTAGAATGTCTAGCTTGTGAATTTGGTATCTTGAATCTTGCGTGGGAGAAGAAATTGCATGGTTAACAAAGGGGAAAATGTGAAAATAGATGCTTTGGTGTTTGTAAGAACTTGTAGATGCTTGTTGGGTGTTTATATGCATGGAAAATATATGGTTAAGCTATTTATAAAGTTTTGTGGGAAAACATGATATTTGTATCTTTTATGACTAAATAGTTGTTTCGTGTATATTTGGCTTACATTATGAATAATTGCAAGGGCGGCCTACTTTGTCATCTCTCTTATGTGTTATTTGATGATCTTGGTTTTTGCGGACTTGTTTCGGGGTTCCGCAACCTTTTCGGACATGGTAGCGTCGAGAAACACGGGCGGCATCGGGCTTGTCGTGCTCCATCGACTACCATGGTGTCTATTCCCTTCCTCTCGCTGAGTATACTCCACTACCCTAGAGGCGAGGTTCACCTCGTTGGGGCATATAGACCTATCTTAGGAGAAAGGGTCGTAAGATCGGGGTATATTCGGAGTACCCCATTTTGGAAGATAAGGGTTTAACCGGCATTTGCTTGAAGATCTTGGCTCGTGGCACATAATTGAAGACAAGTGGAACCGTATTCTTTTTATATGTGGTTAAATACTTATCTTTCGTGTTCTGTTACTTTGAGTTGTACATGTGTTATCTTTGTTGCATATAATGTTGCACGCCTCGGTATGTTGCATCACCTCTCTTGCTATGCAACATTGTTGCTCACTCCTCATTTAATATGTTTGAGGAGAATCTGGGTGAAACCCCAGCTAGTAGTAGTAGAGGAAGAAGAAGAAGTGTAAGTAGAACAAATTTCGTGACTTTCTTGTGTGTTACGGTTGGTAGATATGTGTGGCTTGTATGGCAGATGTTGGTTGTTGTTCATTTTGAGACCTTACAGTCTTGTATGTATTTGGTGGTTGTAACTAATTTGTAATCTTGTATGTTGGATAACAAAGTAGATGATATGTAATAACTGATAATAGACTTACTATTTTTGTTACATGCTTGTGTGAACTTAGTTTATAAATATAGCTTAGTACTTATAACTTAGAGTTTGGAGAAATGCCTTGCATTCTTGTATGGTATATACATTTTGTTGTTCCAAGGCTCGGATGGCCTTGAGGAGCTGGTTGGCTTTGTGAATCTTGAAAGCTAGGTTGTATGAATGTTTGATTGTGGTTTAGGAATTGTATGTGACTATTTGCAGGTACCAGTTTAGTCCATGGTACAGAGAAGACTTTATCAGTGTGACGAGTCTGGACTTGACCTATAACGTGGGATTGGGTTCGGGACGTTACATTTCTTATATTAATTAAGATCATTTGGTGGACATATAATGTTAGTTAACTGATTTTTCCTGCAAATCAAATGTTTAAAAATTGTGAGTAATTTTCTTATGTTTGTGATCCAAAAGATATAGGTCTGACCTGCCAAAAACACTTCTGAAAAATCAACATAAATTCAAAATGCTCTTATAGACTATCAAAACAGGGTCAAACACACCCAACATTTTTTTTTTCAATATATGGATGTTAAAACATGTAATTTTTCATCACAAAATGAGGAAGAAAAAAAAAGATGAAACACCTTAACTAACTAATTTTGTAAGACAAAAAGATTAAGAAAGCTAGGTGTATTATTTTGTGATGAAAAACAAGAAAATAAGATAAGGTGATGACAAATCCATGATGAAATATGAAAACTTACCAAGGTAGTGACATCTTCTCTTTTTCTAAGTTATTTCTCTTATTTTTCTTCTTTAATTTTAAAAGTTCAAAACACTCAAACCAGGCCTATTATCTACTGTCCAGAGATTCTTTAGGCCTAAAATTAACCCAATGAATAAATAAAAATGAAATGTTAGATATCATTATTTTTCTATCTTTTATTTATTACTCTCATGTATAATACATGCTAGATTGGCATGTCAAAAAGAGTAAAAGAGAAATAGAAAAATATTATTTTAGTATGCCCAAAAGAATTAGGCTCTTGTTATGATGAATGTTATTGTGGAAAAATATAAAAGGTAATTAGTATAACCAACATTAGAGAAATAAGACTGGTATATCAATAATTACAAATATCAACTCGGTTATAGGCAGACCATGCTGAGGCATAAAGGATGGTTGTCTTGCTACTTGGAATCACTTTGTCAACACAAAAAGTAATTAAGGATTCTCACCAACAGTTGACGAAAAAGTAACAATATGGCATCATTTGGTGCAAAAGGAAAGTTATTCTCACCGATTTGTATTTGGCTTTCATCTATTTATTTATTAGGGTCATTAATTACTCTCAGTATCTATCCTGCATTCCCAGTAATATTTGAGTTGTGAGAGATCTAGAAAAAGAGTGAAAAAGAAAGAGCGAAATTACAGTGATGGAGATCATCAATCATTTTAGCCATGAGAAGCTGAAAACAAGAATGATAAAAACTGATTTGTTGTAATTAACTTGATTGATCAAATACAATGTATATATAGACTAGAATCCCCAATTAGTTCCCTAGAAATCTGCTAATACAATAGTCAAAGTGTATCAAGCAGTGTGTTTGCATTGAGCAGTGTGAGAGCATAGAATTTTTATACAATTGTTGACTATCTCAACACTTTCCCTCAAGTTGGTGCATAGATGTCACATATGCCCAACTTGTCAAAGAACTTTGAGAACACCTGATTAGATACTCATTTGGTAAGAATATCAGCTAACTGATCTTTAGAACGAATCTTTGGTAGTTGCACAACCTTTTCATCCAATTTCTCTTTAATGAAGAACCTATATACTTCAACATGCTTCGTGCGGTCATGTTGAACTGGATTATGGGCTATATCACATGCTGCTTTGTTGTCATTATATAACTGAATTGGTTGTTTTGGGGAGTAGCCTAGGTCTAGTAAGAGAAATTTTATCCACGGTGCTTCACAAATTCTTAAGGCCATTCCTCTACACTCAGCTTCTGCACTAGATTGTGCAACAACATTTTGTTTTTTGTTTCTCCATGTAACTAAGTTCCTACCTACAAAGGTAAAGTATCCCGAAGTTGATCACCTATCGTCAACTACTCCAGCCTAATCAACATCTGTATATACCTCGATATTTTTCTTGTTTGAGTCTTTAGAGAATAAAATTCCCTTTCCTAGAGCAGCCTTTAGATGCCTTAAAATGCGCATGACTATATTCATATGTTGTTCACCAAGATTATGCATGAACTAACTAACGACACCCAGAGCATAAGCGAGATCTAGTCTTGTGTGAGCTAAGTACATCAAACTTCCAACAAGTCTCTGGTATCTCTCCCTGTCCACAGGTAGCTGGCTTGTATCAATACATATCTTCCACTGGAGTGTTAACTGGTTGGCAGGCTGACATACCAGTTTCATGTAGTAGATCTAAATCATACTTTCTTTGAGATAGGAAAATTCATTTATTTGATCGAGATATTTCAATTCCCAGAAAGTATTTTAAAGGGCCTCATAAGTCTTTCATTTCAAATTCCTTGGACAAGTACTCCTGCAACACTCTCATTTATTCTGGATCATTACCCATGACGATCATGTCATCCACATATATAATGAGTGCAGTAATGTTCCCGTGCCACCTTTTTAGAAATAATGTATGATCTAAATTACTTTGTTTGTAACCAAAGGTTGTCATGGATTTGGTAAATCGTCTGAACCAGGCTCTAGGGGATTGTTTTAATCCATATAGTGATTTCTTCAACCTACACACCTTTTGATTTTGTCTTTCTGTTACCATGCACCCTGGTGGAAGATCCATGTAGACTTCTTCAGATAGTTCCCCATGTAAGAATGCATTCTTCACATCAAATTGTTGTAATGGCCAATCAAAATTTGTAGCTAAGGATAACAAGACCCAAACTGTGTTGATTTTGGCTACAAGTGCAAATATTTTAGTGTAGTTAATTCCATAAGTTTAGGTGTATCCTTTTGCCACAATCTCACCTTAAAACGTTTAATCGTACCATCAACTTTGTTTTTATAATAAAGACCATCGACACCCAACTAGTTTTTTTCCTGTGGGTCGGTTGACGAGCTCCCAAGTTTGGTTCTTCTGTAAAGAGGCCATTTCTTCATTCATCGCAGCTTTCTATCTTGGATCAACTAAGGCTTCCTGCACACTATTAGGTATAGATACAATAGATAATTGATTGACAAATGACTGATTTATTTTTGACAAGCGATGTGTAGACGTATAATGGCTCATGGGATATCTTACTTTACTAGACAATTGAGGTTCATATGTAGGTTTTGGAATACCTCTAGTAAGATGTTATAGTAACTGTTTCCTGGATGACTCTAGCACTGTATAAGGAATATCCTCAGACAATTATTGGTTTTATATATCAACTGGGAGAGACTCAGGCTCGGTTTCAGAAGTTTCCCGATTTTCTGGATGTTTATTCTTACTTAGATCCAAGTTTTGACCACTAGATTCCAACTCATCCACTTCTATGCTTATGTTGTTTAGGGTATTATTACTCACATCCAAATTTTGACCACTAGGGTCTAAATCACCTATATTTTGATTAGATACTTCCACTACATCTTCCCTTAGTGGGTAAACAAGAGTCTGAATTTCCTTAAGATACTTCCCCTGAAAGTATACATAATATCTTCATGAAAGACAACATCCATAGTGATAAACATTTATTTAGTAGGGGGGTGATAGTATCTGTACCCTTTTTGATGAATAGCATATCCAACAAAGACACATATCAAGTCTCGAGGCATTAACTTACTGCGTTACTGTTTGTGAATATAAACATAGGAAACACATTCGAAGACATGAGGTGATAGGTTTGGGACTGTGGAAGCAACAACAGCTTCTTCTAGTGTATGGAAAGGTGTTCTAAAGTTGAGAGAATGAGATGGAACACAGTTGATGAGATATGCGGCTGAGAGAAGAGCTTTACCTTAATAGCATAAGGGCATATAAGCCGTGATCAAAGAAGCATGAACAACCTCAATAAGTGTCTATTCTAGACAACTAGTTTGATGAATTGACCCATGAGAGACCAAAAATTTATGAAGTTCAGAACTATGGTATTCCTCTCCATTATCACTCTGTAACACTTGTATTCGAGCTTTGTATTGTGTACAAATAGTGATATAGAACTTTTGAAAAAGCAATTTAACCTCTGATTTGGATTGTACCAAACACAACAAAGTCATTCGAGTACAATCATCTATAAAGGTAACAAACCAATGTGACCTCCCCAATGTAAGAACTTTGGATGGTCCCCAAACATTAGAGTGAATAACCATAAAAGAAACTGGACTTTTATTTAACAAGGAAATGATGTACGATGGCTTTTTACAAGTTCACAGACATCACATTTGAAAACAGAAATATCCAAATTTGTAAATAAACTAGGAAACAACTTTTTTAATAACCAAATGAGACATGTCCCAAACGTCGATGCCAGAGACATATCTTAGTTATCTTCTTTGGTGAACCAGTGCCCTCTACTGCTAAAGCTTGTTGTAATATGCTGGAAGTTTGTGACTCCAAGTCTAAGTAATACAACTGCCCTCTCTTAACACCATAACGAGTCGTTTGTCGAGTCTCAATATCCTTAAACACACAATAATCAGGCCAAAAAATAACAACACAAGATAAGGTAGTAGTGATTTGAGAGACTGACAGAAGGTTATAATTTAAGGAGGGAACAACTAACACAAAATCAAGATGTAAAATATTAGTAAGATGTGATGACCCTTCCCCAATAACCGGGGTGGTATTACAGTTGGCCATGGAGACACAATTTTGGTAGGATGGGTTGAGGTTTGATAATTGTCTAACATCAAATGTCATATGATCAGTAGCATCAGAATCAATTATCCATGCACTATTCAAAACAGGTGTAGAATTGTTGAAGAACTTATCTCCAGTATTTCTGGTGGTTACCAATGTTGATGACGTAGGAGCGCCATTGACTTCCTTTGTTTGATAAACTACTGCAATAAATAGCCGCTTAGAATTTCGATGTCGTGTTGGGTCCCACCAATCTAGATATCCAATAAGTTCAAAGCAATGACTTTTTGAATGACCTGTTTGATTGCAATGAGTGCATTTGTATGTAGGTTTGTCTGAACTATGGGAATTCTTTGGGTTGATAGATTTTGGCTGGTCTTGCAGCGTGTGACTAAGTCGATGGCAGGAAATCATAGCGGAAGCTTCAGGTTTCTCAATGTCCTCAATCAAAGTAGTAGATCGTATGGCCTCACGACGGATTAATGAATAACACTCTTCCAAATTTATGAGTAGTTCGTGATGTAAAACTTCCCGTCGTAGTTGATCAAAAATTTTATCCAATCTAGCAAAGAATATGTGTGCTTGGGTTCCCGCAATGGACTGCTGGTATGCTGTAATATCTTCAGAATCCTTCATGACCACTTTATCACGGTGATCTAGTTCTGAAAAGATGTCTGTTAACTCTCCATAGTATACCGAAAGTGATTTAGTACCTTGTTTGACTGAGAAGGCTTTCTGATGTAAAGAATAGATATGCATCTCATAATTACCATCATAAAAAGCTTTGGAAAAAGAATTCCAGATTTCACGGGCAGTAGGTATACAGAGATAGCACTTCATGATGTCAGCAGACATAGACATCAGAAGCCAGCATTTTACCTTCTGATTTTCAGCATACCATTTTTCATATTTTTTGTCCGACACAACAGGTGGATCGGTTTTGCCCATAATGTAAGAGAATTTTTCTCGTTCTGCAATATGCATCTCTATCAATTGAGACCACACATCGTAATTTGTTACAGTAAGTAGAATGCTTACATTAAAGGGACCCTCAGACTGAACAAGAATTGTAATAAATTTGGTTCCTGATGATTCAACTTAGTCACTCATTTTTTTTGTTTCTTTTGTTTTTTGTTTTTTTTGAAACAAAGCAACTCCTTTTTCCAGAAAATAAACACTTCTCATGCACCACAACTTTCTTTCTGTTTTTTTTTTTTCATTAAACTTCACGTGAACATTGTGTGGTTTTGTTCTGTGTTTTGTTTTTTTTAAAAGAAACAAAAAAAAAGATAGTAGTAGGCCCTGGTCTTTGTTTGTTTGGTATAAAAAAGAACCAACTTTTAAGAAAGTTGGTCAAAAGTAATAATAAAAAAAAATTGATAAGATTAACCAAAAAAAAAAAAACCGTTGTAGTTGGTCAAAAAGCAAAAAATAAAATAAAATAATGATTCAAGATAATAATGTATAGGCCCTACCAATTTTTTTATTATACGTTTGCTTTCAAAAAAAATTTGCAGTAAACAAAGACATCACTTTTCCCTTGTTAACCTTCTGCATCTTCATTTCTTCTTCATGAGAATTCTATTGAGCTTGCTAACAAACGTTAATTTGTAAATCACCTCTTCTAGTAAGTAACCCTTTTTTTGTGAAATGGGAATTTTTTTTTTTTGTTTGGAAGATGCAGATGATGGTATTTGGTTTAGGTGTCTGGATTTTTTTTTTTTTTGTATGGGATAAATTTGGGTTTACAGAACTGTAGTTGGTGCTGATACCATTAAAACAAGAATGATAAAAACTGATTTGTTGTAATTAACTTGACTGATCAAATATAATGTATATATAGACTGTTAGACGTTTTAGGGATTTTTGTATCACTGAAAAATAATAAATTGCATATTAGAAGCCGAAAATCAATGCAATAAGAAATCTAAAATATATTTAAAATCTGAAGCATATATACAACTTGAAAATAAGAATTTCCTGCAATAAAATAAGTTAAATAAACAGAATATATCCGAAATTTAAGATTATAATGGAGATGACAAACCAAATATAAAATGAGATTGAGGCTTGAGTTGGACTCACTTTCCTTAAGACTTTAACACTCTGCTACGGTGTTGACAGTTGATAGCGTAAGCCTCTCAGGATACAACGATCTTAACTTCTTGTAATAGAAGCATACCAAATTATAAGAACCGGCAAACCCAAAAATATGTAACTCTCTCTAATATGCATATGATGCAAAAATGAAAGCATGAAACTTTCTTTCTAACATCTTCTACGTTTATGTTTCTACTTCTTTTCCTCTTCTGTATCTCTTCTATATATTTCGTATCTAAGCTCGCTTATCTTCTCTCTGCTCTTTTGCTTCAACTGAGCATGTCTTTATATAGCAAATGAAAACACAACAAAGTTGACTTTCCAACCTCAAATTTGCCTTAAAATTCAGCCATAGCTTCCCACACATAGACCATTCAAGCTGCAAAAATTTGACTTCACAAGCTGCTATTTCTACAGCTCTCAAGCATTCACCTCAGCTACAAAATCTAAGATCAGCTACAAAATCTACAGAGAATCTGAGAAGCTTCCTTTGATTATTTTCATTCACATTTCCAACAATTCCTCACATGAATGGAAATGAACTAAACACAATGCAAACTGTAGAATGCAGACACTTGAGAGAGAGTTCAAAAAGAAAGATACCACATCGAGATAGGTAGTTTTTGGCCTTGAACCTTCTCTAACCAGTGAACTATTCAACTTTTGTGTAAACCAAGTCAATAGAACTCACACAGTATCCCTCTAGACATTTCAAGGTTTTCACTGTTGTATTCATTTTGGCCCTGAACAACTTTCGGATTCATGAGTACTTTAGAGAATTCAGCCTTAGAAATTCTTGTAGAAACAGCCCACTCCCTACTCACATAGGTGATCACTTATTAAGAGTATTTCTGCAATACCCCACTTGGATTTTCTAAGATATAAGTATCATTAAAAGCATAGCTTAGCCTAAACCACATGCAGGCAGCACTGTCTGCTCGTCATAAGAATAGGTAGGAATATTACCCTTATAGTGCTCTCACTGAGTTGTACATAATTCAGTTTTTTCCCTTTGAACCTAGATCTAGGGACCTCCTGTCAATAAGGTAGGGTTTGCCATTATGACAACTCTTTAGAATTAGGCTTTAAGACCCATTCCCTTCGACGAATTATACTTGCTCTCTATTTAAACCTTTCAAGCGGATCCGCAATGTTATCTTTTGACTGTACATAGTCAATAGAGATAACCTCATTAGAGAGCAATCTTCTTACGATTTTATATTTTGGACATATATGTCTAGACTTACCATTTATACATACCACTTTGTGCCCTTCCAATCAATGATTGACTATTGCAATATTTGCAAATAGTTGGCACAAGTTTTGGCCAATCAAGAATATCCTTTAAGAAATTATGAAACCACTCGGCTTCTTTTCTAACCATAAACTCAGATTCCATCGTGAATCTAACTATACAAAATTTTCTTAAAGGAATTTCATTGAGATAGCTGCACCCCAAAGATAAAGACATATTCCTTAATGGATTTGAGTCTTTTAAATCAGATAGCCAATTAGTATCACTGTATCCTCCTAATATAGTTGGATATCCTGCAACATGCAGCCCATAGTTCAAAGTGTATCTTGGATACCTTAAAAATCTTATAATAGTTGTCCACTGGACTGTCTCACAATTTATGATAGACTACCATAAATATATGAATACTCTAACCAAGAAATTCCTTCACTAGATGTATATTTACATCCGTAGGTGTTTTCACTAAACTATCTTCTTCAATACAATGAGATCAAGACTAGATTAGTTCATCATATATTTTGGTAATTTTAATTTTCAAAATACCATTTACCACACCTAAATGTTTCACATCAAAATTACTGATCAACATAGTCTTAATGACATCATTATCGCTTCCAATGACCAGAATGTCATTTACACAATGACATCTTCTTGAGTAGAAATATATTTGTCATATTCCAAAGATCTCATGTCATTGTTGTGTAGCTTGTTTTAATCCACAGTGATTTTATAAGCTTACACACCTTCTTTTTATGGAACCATAGACCCCTCAGGTTGTTCTAAATAAATCTCTTCATTTAAGTCATTATTTAAGAAGGTTTTCTTTTACATCCATTAGATGTAACTCACAATTATTCATAGCCGCAATAGCTATCAACATTTAAATAGATGTTAGTCTCGTAATTGGTGAACGTGTGTTCAAGTAATAGTGACTTTGCTTGCAATTCTTGATTACAAGTCTAGTCTTGTACTTGTCAATAGATCCACCAAATTTATCTTCCTTTGGAAAATTCATTCACACCTTAAAGGTTAATTTTTGGAAGAATGACCACCAGTTTCCATAAAGGAATTAATCCACTAATAACAACCTTTTTCCCAAAAAGGAACTTCAATAGTTGCCATTATTTCCTTGATCGTACAAGCATTGAGACCAAAAGACTTAGGCATCATAGCACTCTTGCTATGTCTTGGCTCATCTTTATTGCCATTTGATATAGCTCTTTCACTATATCACTTTCATGACTACTACT
Organism: Ehretia macrophylla; assembly: GCA_037974665.1. Classification (NCBI taxonomy): domain Eukaryota; kingdom Viridiplantae; phylum Streptophyta; class Magnoliopsida; order Boraginales; family Ehretiaceae; genus Ehretia; species Ehretia macrophylla. Next base: position 16,728,991 of record CM075783.1, read on the forward strand.
CACAGTATCATGAAGAACCGAAATCTTACAAAGATAGAATTTCTCAAAAATTCTACATCCTTGACTTTAAACAACTTTGACATGCATGTCCTCAATTCTTTGAATTTGTGCACAAGAAATCTTGTATACTGCAATAAAAATGTAATCAATAGTCTTATGGTCCAACCTCGACCATTCTAGGAGTAAGAACTCCTATTTCACCAAAATACCCCTACGTTTTGAGCATTCAGAAAGGTGGTCAACATTTCCAACCTTACATATGGGTATTTTGTAAAATACTTGTGGGTTGCTTGTCAAAATAGCATTTCCCCTCAAGTACTAAAGTTTTCTTTCATCAACAAAGCCTTTAACACCACTTAAGTATTACTCTCAGCAACACCACTTCGTTGAAGTGAATAAGGAATCACAATTAATGAACAATACCATGTTCAACATAGTATTATGGATATAAACAGTGTCTCCACTATTTAACACGTTTATGTTGATTAACAATCTCATTTGTATATTGTTTAAATACTTTCAAAACCTCGTGTTTGAAAGTTTGTAAATAAACCTCATAAACTCTTTTGCAAATATTTAAAAAGTAATAGAATACTTTTTTCGCCTCTAACTTGCACAGAATTTAATTCACAAATACCGTAGTGAATTTGTTCTTGACTTTGAACTCCTCAATAAGTTCCAAAGTCCTCGAACTCTTCAATGAGTTTTAATGATTTGTATCTTTGCATACTCTGCTATGCAAATAATCAATATTCATTTCTTCTACTTTATCACATCAAAAATTAGGAGGCTCCAATAGAAGTATTGAAAAATTCTTTGTTTCCACAACATTTGGTACAAAGGTTTTTAAAACTCAATTTTAATAAACCATCACATAAGTACCTTCAAAACATGTATAAACACATATATACATATATCATATCCACAAGAGCACAATGAAATTTGGTATGTAGTTATTTAAACAAATAACTTTTATACTATTACAATCATAGTATAAAAATCTATGCTCATGAAAATACATATCATAATCACATTTATAAATTATTTTTCATATTTTATTAGTCCTCAAAAACGTTCACCCAAAATATTATATTTTCAACTATCATATTTTTCTGCCCAATTCATTGCTCCTAATAGTATTGGCCTAGAGGCTAGATTCGAGCAAATATTAGAATGAAAAAAATATAATTTAACTCATTCATAAGTACAAATCAAATTTTATTTCAATCATAAATAAAACATGACATAAAATCTCATTTTGCCTATTAAAAGACTATATCCAACCACATGAGATTATTGTATAAGATGTAAATATCTTCTCATTTGCATTTATCAAATTAACCACATATTTGCATGTTATATAACCAAGGATTTTGATTTATACTAGAATATACACATTCTCCAAATATTTAAAAGAAATTATATTTCTTCTAGAAACACAATCTAGGAAATATAATAGGCATGAGACAATAAAATACAATATGTGAGCTATAAGTATTTAAACTACTACCTCACTAATAATTAGTAGTCCACGCATTTAAAAGACCAATAGAAGACATTAGCTTAGTGGTCATACAACTTTTCAACTACTTGGAAGTCTCATGTTCAAAACATGGTAGCCACAATTACAAATTATTTTTTGTTTCTCAAAACCCATGTGGACCCATGTTGCACATGATTCTCAATAACCATGTTGCCATCTATCAAAAGTTATGGTAGTTACAAATTGACTTTTGTCTTCAAAACATCAGTGGGCCCAGTCTACACATGACAATTAATGAACAAAATTAGCAATCCTTAAATCAAGTATGTTATCACGTGAATTTTGCATGATTTATATATTTCACCACTTATCATGTGCCACTTGTCACACATTCATTGGCTGTCAAAGATAGCAAATAAAATGATGTAGTTTTTGGTTATCTTCTTCTTCACAGTCATGCGAATAATTTTTCCAAATAATAAAAAATCTTTAAAAATTCATAACTATTTCATCTTTAGTCCAAATCATACGAACTTTAAACCATTAGGTTCCTAAAATTGAGTAGAATATAATACACAAATTAATATTCAATTAAAGATACATCACATAACCCATCATGCACGGGAATCATCTATTCATACAAACAAATACACAATGTTTAATAGGAACTCATTTAGGAATACCAAATAATCATAAACAAGCCTATATTATTTTCTAATATCTCAACAATTAGAATATAATAGGCTCTTAACAACAAAGTTTCACTCTTACAGTTAAAATTTATGTCCCGCATATTAGGACATAAGAAAATATGCTCCAATAAAAAAAATAGACTTAGAATAGGCAAACTGATTGCTTATTTAACACTAGTAAATATGTTATTCTCACAAATTAGTTTAAGATTAGTTTACTAACCTATGCATTATAATATGAACAAAAGTTTTACAACTTTAATAATATGAATATATTATAATTATAGGCTTAAGTTATCTATTACAACATAGATGTAACTATACTGATACATATCACATTATAATATAAAGACCACAAGCAATCACCAATACAAATCCGTAATGATCATGTAATAATAAAATATATCAAATATATGTGTTCTAATTCAAGCAACAAGCAAATTATATAATATAATATAATATCATAACTATAGCTACTGTTATATTAATAGAAAAAACACATTTTATTCATGCTTCATGGAGTAAGTTAACATTTGGAAACAAGGATAATAGATGCATACAAGATGACCCTACAGACTCAATGCACTTGAGATTCCAGAATATTGGAATTGAATTTCTTATAACATAAATTTTAGTAACACAAATCAAGACATAAGAAAAATTGCACCACTAAAGTCTTAAGATTGTTAGACGTCTTAGGGATTGCTGTATCACTAAAAAATAATAAATTGCATATTAAAAGCCGAAAATCAATGCAATAAGAAATCTAAAATATATTTAATATCTGGAGCATATATATAACTTGAAAATAAGAATTTCCTACAATAAAATAAGTTAAATAAATAGAATATATCATAAATTTAAGATTATAATGGAGAGGACAAATCAAATATAAAATGAGATCGAGGCCTGAGTTGGACTCAGTTTCCTTAAGACTTTAACGCTCTGCTACGGTGCTGAAAATTGATAGCGTAAGTCTCCCAAAATACAACGATATTAACTTTTTGTAATAGGAGCACACCAAATTACAAAAACTGGCGAACCCAAAAATGTAGAACTTTCTCTAATATGCATATGATGCATAAATGAAAGCATGAAACTTTCTTTCTAACATCTTCTACGTTTATCTTTCGGCTTCTTTTCCTCTTCTGTATCTTTTCTATATTTTTCGTATCTAAGCTCACTTCTCTTCTCTCTGCTATTTTGCTTCAACTGAGCAGGTCTTTATATAACAAATGAAAGCACAACAAAGTTGACTTTCCAACTTCAACTTTGCCTCAAAATTCAGCTATAGCTTTCTACGCATAGACCATTCAAGTTGCAAAATTTTGATTTCACATGCTGCTATTTCTACAGCTTTCAAGCATTCACCTTAGCTGCAAAATCTACAGATCAACTGCAAAATCTACAAAGAATCTAAGAAGCTTCCTTTGATTATTTTCATTCACATTTCTAATATAGACTAAAATCCCCAATTAGTTCCCTAGAAATCTGCTGAGACAATAGTCAAAGTGTATTGAGCGGTGTGTTTGCATTGAGCAGTGTGTGAGTATAAAATCTTTATAAAATTGTTGACTATCTCAACAGAAGTATCCATTTATCCTCAAGGAATTGAAAGAAGAAGACAACAAGGAATTAGTTGTTTGTTACGGTTGTGAAAAATCAGTCTCAGGGTCAACATATTGTTGTAGCATATGTGAAGTCTTCCTTCACAAATCTTGTGCAAAGCTACCATTAGAGTTTACGATCCAAGGGATCATGTACTCCATGTCAAGCCACCTTATGTGGGAAGAAGGTACTTTAATTTATAATATATATACTAGATCCTTGAGTGGTTTCACTTATCATTGTTCCAAATGTGAATTTGATTTGGATGTTTTTTGTGTTCGATTTGAGATATTTAAATACCATCTCGATAGGAAGCATCTACTTATCCTCAAGGAATTGAATGAAGAAGACAGCAGGAAATTTGCTTGTTACTGTTGTGAACAACCAGTCTTAGGGTCAACATGTTATAACTGTGATAGATCCTGGAGTGGTTACGCCTATAGCTGTTACAAGTGTGAGTTTCATTTGGATGTTTTTTGTGCTCAATTAGATTGCACACTACTTAAACACCCAAGCCATAAGCACCCTCTAAAACTCCAGCGCAAAAGTGCCTTGTTTTGATGTGATGCTTGTGGCATACAAGAGAAAGATGGGTCGTATTATAGCACTGAATGCTCATTTTGGATCCACAAGACTCGTGGCTCACTGCCAAGCAACTTGTCACACAAGTGCCACTCTCATCCTCTCACTGTAGCTTATTGTTTTCCAGAACAATACTGGCATTATAAACTCAACTGTGATATTTATAAGGGAAAATTACACCCAGATTATTGGGTTGTTTATTTTGGTCCTTGTAGATATTTTATCCATATCAAGTGCATGGCATCTGAGACCAAAGAGAATAGAACATCCGAAGCTAACTAGTTAGTATTCTATATTCTCTTTTGCTTAATTCGTCAAATTTTTATTTTTTGGATAATATTTATATATTTTTGTCTAATTTTGGGCATCCAAGTCGAATTGGTTTAGTTAAACCATACCATTAGAGTTTTTGAAAGGTTTCCACCAAAATCAGTCCAATATCTCAACCAAATGCATAACCTGCTTTCTTCACTTGAGCGCTTAGTGCTATAGATGATTGTGATTTGTAAGATTTTATATATCTTCTCCTTTTCAAATTAAATGGCTTTAAAATGGGTGACCTGGCAGATAGTAGTTCGAATAAGCCTTAGAACACAATTTATTAAGGGTTAATACCATTTTTGGTCCCTTATCTTTGACCTCATTGACATGTTGGTCCCTTATCTTCAAAATGGGACATTTCAATCCCTTATCTTTTCAAAATAGGACACCGTTAGTCCTTCTATTAAAAAAATGATGAAAAAAACACATGTTTCGCACATGGCTCAGTTTTTCCCCAAATTACAGGGGTATTTTGGTCAGTTCACTAACACTCAACACCCAAAACCAATACCACTGCCAATACTAACCACACGGACACCACCACTAATAGCTACTAATATCAACACCTACCACCGTTACCACCACCCACACCAATACCAACCACATCAATACCACCGAACACCCACACCACCACCACCACCACCAAAACCAACAGCCAGACAACACCACCTCATTTTCTCTTTAAAAGTTTTTCTCTCTCAAATGGACAACAGATGATTATCATGAGCTCATAGTGATAGACTATGATAATGCGTTTGTAGCATGTTGCGGTGTCCACGGTAGAAGCTTGCAAGTGATGTCATGTGTGTGTTATGAATAATAGCTTAGTGCTTAGTTTAAGCAAGTGGTGTCAACATCGAATGAATTCTAAGTAGATGACTAATGTAGGCTAGTGATGATGCTTGGCATAAGGTGGCAGCGAGAGAAAGATAAAACATGGCTTGTTCATTTTGTTTAGTGGCGAAGCATGTCGAACAATAAATAAAAAAGTAATAGACACTTTATTATAATGTAAAAAATTATTTTATTATTATAATGCTTACACCAAAACACTACAGCACACTTTATATAACAATCACTCAAACTTGCTTTGTAATATATTTTCTCTCACCACTCACGGCTACAACACTTCCTCACCACACCTCTTGCACACACTCTTACTTGTTTCTTTTTCATTGCTTCCTCACTGCCACACATCACAACGCAAGATCAAGGCTCTATTTATAATAGAGCAAAGTCAGTGTTGGTGCATTCTAGACAGCACTTGACTTTGAAAAGCTTACATTATTTTAATAAATAATCTTCTTACTTTTCCTGATTTTTCCAATGAAGCTTTGTGAACATTCCAGAGAATAAGTCTCATGGATATTCTAGAGAGAGTGTGTGTCTTGTGTTGATTTCTTTAACACTTCCCCTCAACACTGACTCTCTCGTATTTCAGTCCTCGTAGTTATCCCAAGCTTATTTTTGAATTCTTCGAATTTAGTTGGTGTGAGCCCTTTAGTGAATATGTCTACAACTTGATTATCTGTTGTGACGTATACCATCTCTATATCACCCTGTAATACCTTTTCTCTCAAAAAATGATAGTGTACCTCTACATGCTTGGTCCTTGCGTGAAAGATGGGATTTTCTGCCAAGCATATTGCTGAGCGATTGTCACAATATAATTGTATTGCAAACTTAATCGGTTGATATAGATCTTCCATGAGTTGCACCAGCCATGTACTCTCTTGACTTGCCGAAGCTGTAGCTCTATATTCGGCTTCGGTTGTTGACAACGATACCGTAGGTTGCCTTTTGTTGTACCAAGAAATAGCTGTACTTCCCAGATTAAACATGTAACTAGTGGTTGACCTCCTCGTGTCATGATCTCCGGAAGAGTTAACGTCCAAGTATCCGATGAGCTTACATGGTTCTTCTCTCTTGTACAAAAGGCCATGATCAATTGTGCCTTTAATGTAACTTAGGATTCGACGAACTGCATCTAGATGAGGTTTCTTTGGGTTTTACATGTATTTGCTAACCACTCCAACTGCATATGAAATATCTGGCCTTGTAAGTATTAAGTAGATAAGACTACCTACTATTTATCGATAGATGGTTGGGTTCTGCAAGTCTTTGCCATCTTGTGCACACAGCTTGGTATAAACTTCTATAGGTATAGAGATCGGTTTGCAGTCATTCATTCCAAACTTCTCCAGTAGCTCTTTAGCATACTTGTGCTGACATAAGAAGATGCCCTTCTTTGTATGATCAATCTCGAGTCCAAGGAAGTGCTTCAATTCTCCGAGCTCTTTCATTTGGAAGGGAACTGAAAGATTCTCCTTTGTCCGATGAATCTCTTCGTTGTCATCTCCAGTGATTATTAGATCATCCACATATACCAGCACAATTGCCAACTTACCTCCCTGGGATTTTACAAAGAGGCTTGAATCTGATGGAGCGACAACATATCTGTAGTTGACTAGAAACTCAGCAATCTTCCCATACCATGCTCTTGGTGCTTGCTTTAATCCGTACAGTGCTTTATTTAGTTTGCACACGTAGTCTGGATGATCTTTACTCTCAAACCCTTTTGGTTGTTCCATATATATTTCTCGATCAAGTTCTCCATGCAGAAATGCATTCTTCATATCCATCTGCCATAATTTTCAAGATTTACTAGCGGCCAATGCTAATAAAACTCGAACAGTTATGATCTTTGCCACTGGACTAAATGTCTCATCATAATCTAGCCCAAACTATTGAGAGAACCCTCGAGCAACCAAGCGAACCTTGTACCTTTCGATTGAGCCGTCTGGTCGAGTCTTTATTTTGTAAACCCACTTGTAGGATATGGGTTTTGCATCTTTGGGCTTGGGAACTAAGTCCCAAGTTTGATTATGTCGAAGTGCTGAAATCTCTTCTTCCATTGCCTTTTGCCACTCCAGCTTTTCAAATGCTTCTTCATATGTCAATGGCTCCTTCAAGTTATCCACTTCAGCCATTGATACATCAGCATACCTTGGATTTGGTTTTCTTGGTCTTGTTGATCGTCTTAGTTGTAGTTGTAGAGTCCCTTCCTCCTCAGTGTCTTCAGTATCTCCTGACTGATCATCTTCTTCAGTTCTTTGACCTGTATCAGTCTGCCTCATATCCTCTCTGTCTTCTGAATCTCCTTCTTTGGTAGGCACATCCTCGGTCTTCTCATCTTCAACATCCCTCGAATTTGGTAGTGCTACATATTTTGGTGACCACCATGCTGATGCTTCATCAAACACTACATTCCTTGAGGTGTAGCAGCGTCCTATTATAGGGTCGTAACATCTCCAGCCTTTTCTTTGGGAGTCGTAACCAACAAAGATACACCGTATCACCTTCTTATCAAACTTGCTACATAGGTGATTTGGTACAAATATGTAGCATACACATCCAAATACTCGAAAGTGACTCACCGTTGGCTTGGTGTTCCACAATTTCTCAAAAGGTGAGACAAACCTGAGCCTCTATTGTGGAAGTCAGTTGATTATATGAGCCACTGTCTTCATGCACTCTGCCCAAAACCTTCCAGGCACATTCCTTGCATGTAACATGCTTCAACAGATTTCTACAAGATGCATGTTCTTCATTTCGACTACACCATTTTGCTACGGAGTACCTGGGCAAGTAAACTGATGGCGTATTCAGCATGCTTTCAGATATTTAGTGAATTCATCTGAGGTGTATTCTCTTCCATTATCAGTACGTAAGCATTGGATCTTATTGCCTACTTTACTCTCAACTGTTTATTTAAACTTTTTGAACTTGGTAAATGTCTCTGGTTTTTCTTTCATGAAGTATACCTACACGTACCTTGAGAAATCGTCAATGAACGTCTCCATGTAACGCATTCCTGAAATAGATGGTTGTTTTACCGGTCCAAACACGTCTGAGTGGACCAACTCCAGTAGCTTCTTGGCTCTAAATGTGGATTCTTCATAAGGTAGTTGATGCGCCTTCCCATATTGACAGCAAGCACATACTATGTCTTCTCGAACTTCTAGGTGAGGAAGACCTTTTAGCATTTCCTTTCTCATCATTTATTTCAACTTGTAATAGCTGACGTGTCCAAGACATGTGTGCCACAAATCAGCTGTTTTGTTCTTCCTTGTCTTGCTGACGTAGGCAGTCTCTGTAGACATCACGTACATTGACTCTAGCCTCGGTCCTTCCAAAGTTGGTGTGCCAATCACTTTTATATTTTGATACACCTTCACATCATCAAGACCAAATAGTACCCAATTTCCAGCATCTATCAGTTATGAGACTGATAGCAGATTTTTCTTTATTCCTGGTACATGGTAGACATGATCAAGCTGCATTTAACCTTCTTTTTGGCGAGGCTTGATCATGGTGCTACCTACGTGAGCGATTGGTAGTCTTGTATTGTTTGCTGTTATCACCACTCGTTGCCCTTTGTACTTTGACATATCTTGTAGCTTCTCAGCTTTTCCTGTCATGTGGTTGGCACAGCCTGAATCAACAATCCAATCTTTATTGTAGTCGATTCCTTTGGAATTGTTGACTATGTCTGCTGGTACCTCTTCTGCTTTCGGGAGTGTTGCTCCGTCTTGATTGATTTCTTCTGTTTCCACGAAGGAAGCCTCAGTATCCCAATCTTCTTCTTCATCTCTTTTTGAGTGACTAGTTGATGTGGCAACATTTCCCTGAGTGTCCTTTTTGTTGTACCAGCAGTCTCGAGCGTAGTGGCCTTTCTTCCTGCACGTGTAGCATTCACCATTGCGCTTCCTACTTTGTTGCTTGTTATCTTGATGTCATTGATTAGCTCCCTCTATTTGAGAGCTTCTTCTATTTTTCTTCTTTGACGTATCCTCGAATCTCTTCCCAGATCCTGAATTAGACCGCTTATTGGGTCCGCCCCTGTAACGCCCCACACCAACGCACCCACACCTGCAGGGATACGCCCCGCCCATAGGGGACGAGCACGCACCGAGGCCATGGCGTACGGGCATGGACAGCGCACTATGCAGATTTTGTCCGCTCTGGGGCCCATACCCCTCACGGTTTTGTCTCCCACGCACGCATTGCACGTGAAAAGGCCTCTGCACGAATACGAAGGCTTCGCCCTTATATTCAGTTGGCCCAGCTCCAAGCCCTCCGATATGGGATGTGATTCCTCACATTCACCCCCCCTTAAGGAGGCCCGCGCCCTCGCGGGCTAACGGCACAAAGGAAGGTCGGCTCTGATACCAATTTTGTAACGCCCCACACCAACGCACCCACACATGCAGGGATACGCCTCGCCCATAGGGGACGAGCGCGCAACGAGGCCATGGCGTACGGGCATGGACAGCGCACTATGCAGATTTTGTCCGCTCTGGGGCCCATACCCTTCACGGTTTTGTCTCCCACGCACGCACTACACATGAAAAGGCCTTTGCACGAATACGAAGGCTTCGCCCTTATATTCAGTTGGCCCAGCTCCAAGCCCTCCGATGTGGGATGTGATTCCTCACAGCCCCTGCCGCTAAAAAGTGCTTCCTCATCACTCTTTAGTAAGACCCTTGACATTTGCTTATTTAATGCTTCTTGGTTGGCCAATAAATTTTCTAGTTCTATAAGTGTTGGTTGTTCTGACCAACCTTGAATTGCAGATATAAAGCTTCTATATTCGAGTCTCAACCCATGAATAATAATTCTTCTCATTCTTGAATCCGATATTTTGGATTCAGGATCTAACTCAGAAATTTCAGCACAAAGAGATTTTACCTTGCTGAAATATTGATTGATCGTCAAGTCTCGTTGAGTGATTGTCATCAACTCGCTCTCGAGCAGTTGTAGTCGGGCAATATTCTTCTTTGAGAATAGCTTCGCGAGAGTGTCCCATGCGTCCTTTGGTGTGTCAATCTTCTTGATGTGCTGTAATAGGTCATCTTCCACTGTTGTCCTTATCGCGTACAATGTCTTTCCAGCCTTTATTTTCCACTTGCGGAGCTCCTCGACATCCTCTGTTGGTGGGGGTGTGGTCTTAGTACCACTCACGACCTCCCAGAGGTTTTGCCCCTACAAGTATGCCTCTAAACAGCTGGACCACGAGCCATAATTATTGTTATTGAGCCTCCTGCAATTCTTAATAGCTAGAATATCTGCCATCGTGACTTGGTAAATACTTTCCTCGTACCAAGTAAGCTTGGTCCCAGACCACGAGCTTCACTGTCCCTGACAGAGCACCTGCAAAATCTCCATAACGATAACCTGTAATTTCAGTCCTAAACCGTATGGCTCTGGTACTACTTGTGGAACAATAAACAAAAAAGTAATAGACACTTTATTATAATGTAAAAAACTATTTTATTATTAGACCAACTCCAACAGCTCTCCTATTTTTTTTTTACATTTAAGGGATTTGAAGCATTTCCCCCATTTTTACAGATCCCCTATTTCAGTTTCACTCCAATAGTTCCCCTATTTTTAACTAATCCCTTATTTTACAGAATCCCTATTTCAGTTTTACTCCAACAGCTCCCCCATTTAGAAAATCCCTATTTCTATTTTACATTCATATCTATTTTTATTTTTATTAACACATTACTTAAATTTCTTTTTGTTTATTTATTTTCATTCAATATTTATGATGATATTCTATTATTAATTGCTAATATTATTTTTATTATTATTATTTTGTATTAATATTAACTTTTATAAATATTATTTTAATTAATTTTACTTTAATGTTAATTTTATTTTCATTTTTTCAATTAAATTGTTTTAATAACTTTATTTTTGTATCTATATTTGCTCACTTTTCGTGCAAATTTTTCAATAACATTATGTTCCATCACTCATTCATTTATGTCTTGTATTGTCATGTCAGTCATCATTCTTTATGTCTTGTATTGTCAATGAAGCTTTATTTTCAATCAATCATTCTTTATGTCTTGTATTGTCAATGAAAGTTTTATTTTCAATCAGTCATTCTTTATGTCTTGTATTGTCAATGAAAGCTTTCTTTTCAATCAGTCATTTATTTTATGTCTTGTATTGTCATTTCTTTTATGGTGGTTGGTGGGATTTAAAACCTATAAATACTCATGCTTCAAACTCATAAAATGCAACAACAATCTTCTGAAATTTACTCTTCTTTCTTGTTCTTCTTTTTATTATGTCATTGAGCTTTTTTCCCATAATTATATTTTGTACTTAGAAGTATGGCTTTCGAGTATGAATGTATAAAATATTTTGATGATTCTGACTCTGAAGAGGAGGTACCATTTCTTGAACTATTGGCCAATGAAGATGAACAACTTGGACAACATAATGTATGTCCGGGTTCTACGCCTGGTCATGCTTATTTATGGCGAGATCGGGTACAAGGTCATGAAAGACTTTATCGGGATTATTTTGTAGAAGATCCTGTTTATCCCGCTAATGTTTTTCAAAGGAGATTTCGAATGCGTCGTTCATTATTTTGTCGAATTCAATCTGCGGTGGAGGCCTATGATTCATATTTTGTTCGAAAACAAAATGCTGCTGGACATTGGGGTTTATCATCCTTGCAAAAGGTCACAGCTGTTCTAAGGATGCTTGCATACGGAGCAGTTGCAGATTCTGTAGATGACTACGTCAGAATTGGAGAAAGCACTGCTATAGAAACTTTAAGGAGATTCGTTAAAGCAGTGGTGACATTATTTTCTGATGAGTACTTAAGATCACCAAATGAGAGTGATCTTACTAGACTGCTACATGTTGGAAATCAGAGAGGCTTCCCTGGAATGCTAGGAAGTATAGATTGCATGCATTGGAAATGGAGGAATTGCCCAACAGCATGGAAAGGTATGTACAGTGGCCATATCCGTGCACCAACAATTATTTTAGAAGCTGTCGATTCATATGATCTTTGGATATGGCATGCATTTTTTGGCTTACCTGGTTCCCTAAATGATATAAATGTTTTGGAACGGTCACCAATCTTTACTGAATTGGCTGAAGGACGAGCACCTAAGGTTAATTATACGATCAATGGGCATAACTATACAATGGGGTATTATCTCGCGGATGGTATATACCCACCTTGGTCAACTTTTGTTAAAACTATACCTGCTCCGCAAGGTAATAAAAGAAAGCATTTTGCTGTTGCACAAGAGTCAGCTAGGAAAGATGTAGAACGTGCGTTTGGGGTGCTCCAAGCTCGATTTGCTATTGTTCGTGGGCTTGCACGATTTTGGGATGTGGATACACTTAAAGATATCATGACAGCGTGCATAATAATGCATAACATGATAATAGAAGACGAGAGAGATGTTGATAATTTAGATTTCAACTATGAGTCTGCTGGTGATAGTTCAGATTCAACAGTCTCACACGAACATACAATTGAGATTAGGAATTTCATTCAAGCTCACTATTGCATTCGTGACCGACAGACTCACGCTCAGCTACAAGCAGATCTTGTAGAACACTTGTGGCAACTACATGGAGGCTTTTAAATTAATTAGTATTTTCATGTAACAAGTAAAAGTTTAGTAATAAAATTCTTCATTCAAGTAAAAGTACATATAAATAGTAAAGTACTTCAATTTTAAACTACATGACTACTGACAAAGCAAATATAAAATAAAATAAAATAAAATACATGGATAACATCATACATAATCATATCCAACCATTTTTTTGCATTATTTCTTCTTGCTTCCTTCTCCAATATTCAGCTTGCATTTCATACATGTTAGTGAGATCTTGTTTCATAATTCTCTCTTCATACTCCCGATCCAATTTTTTCATCTTCTCTTCGTGCATTTTTTGTTTGGGCTCAATAAATTGTTGAATAGTTTTTACAACTGCCGATTCTCGTTCATTTGCTAATACTGATTTGTTTTTCCGCTTATTCAAACATTCCTTTTTCTGCATTTCTACCTAATGGTCTTTTCTCCATAGAGGTGAATGTATCAAATGAACTATTATCCTCCTCTAAATTTACCAAATGTGGAGTCGACGGAGAAGAGGCACATGGACTATCATCCTTAAATGTTTTTGATTTTTTTGCTTTTCTTCTTTCACCTTCTTGCATCCACTTTGGTTGATACCTCAATATATTCCAACAATGCTCAAATTGAAAAGTTGATCCATGACATGTTTGAAACAACAATTTGGCATCTTGGATCTGTATCAAGTAATTAAATAAATTAGTTGAATTTAACATATAAAATTAAAAAAAATATATCTTATCAAGTGTTATTTCTACCTTATATTGTTCAGTTTGTCCACTTTGTTGTCTTGATTCGATTTGAGCATAGCATCCACAAAATTTATTTGTGGCAAAATTAATAGTTGTCCACCGATGATTGAGAGACTTTTCGTTACGTTCAGAGGGAAATGTTTTATTTTGATGGTAATACTCGTGTATCCTACTCCAGTATGTTCTTCTGCTCTGATCATTGCCATGCACTGGGTCCAAACTAATATTTAACCATGCTGAAACGAGTAAATTATCTTCTTGGATGGAGAAGTTATTTTTTCGTGATGCTTTCCTTTTCACGGGTTCTGCTTGCGTGCAAAACTGGGAAGATGGGTTCGACTCCCCTGTAGGTACAGTCATTTGTATGGACGAGTCTAATAGAAAGTTCTCCTCGTCAAAACTTGGGATCTGATTAAGTAAATTTGTATAATAGTTTTGCGAGTCCATCTACAATCGAACATTAAAAATTGGTAAATGCACTTAATAAATGACTAATTTAATAATGAACTATAATTACTGTAATTAACAAAAAAAACAAAACAGCTTATCCCCAACTATACCTATTCTCTCATTTCAAATCGCCCACAGAATTTTGTATCGGTGCTTATCCCGATTGAAGCTGTATTTCCCACAAAAAAAACAATACAAACAAAACAAAAAAACATTGAAGCTGAAGCTGTATCGCCCACAAAAAAAATAGCCTCAACTCCCCAACTAAACCTTTTCTCTTATTTCACACAAGTTCAGTAATCAGAGGCGCAATTTACCAAAATATAAATACAAAACAAATTATAACAATAGAAACAAAACAAAGTTCAGTTAAACAAAACCAGAATTATTCAAGAATGAAAAACATTTTACCTTAATGTTGCGGTAGATTTTGTGTGGCTTTGTTGGTAAGTTTTTTTTTTTTTTCCTCAGGCTTGGATGATTTTTTTGCTTTTGAGTGTTTTCTGGGGTGTGTTTTGAAGAAGCATGACCAACATATATATATAGTCATGGCTTCATCCCAACAGCCATAAAAATCCAGCCGTTGGGGAAAGGTTTTCAAGTTTTTTTTTTTTTTAGGCCATATGACCGTTGGTGAACAGATGGGGGATGAAATAGGGGAAAGATTTGATCCCCCAGCAATGGGGGATCCAAATATCAAATATGTTATCCCCTAAAATATAGGGGATAATTTGGGGGAGCTGTTGGAGCTATATAGCACTAAAAGCTCCCCCAAATTTGATGATTTTGGGCATTTGGGGGAGCTGTTGGAGCTCCCCTTATAATGCTTACACCAAAACACTACAGCACACTTTATATAACAATCACTCAAACTTGCTATGTAATATATTTTCTCTTACCACTCACGGCAACAACACTTCCTCACCACACCTCTTGCATACACTCTTACTTATTTCTTTTTCTTTGTTTCCTCACTGCCACACATCACAACGCAAGACCAAGGCTCTATTTATAGTAGAGCAAAGTCGATGTTGGTGTATTCTAGACAGCACCTGACTTTGAAAAGCTTACATTATTTTAATAAATAATCTTCTTACTTTTCCTGATTTTTCCAATGAAGCTTTGTGAACATTCCAGAGAAGAAGTCTCATGGATATTCTAGAGAGAAAGAGAGTCTTGTGTTGATTTCTTTAACAAAGCAGGCAGCTCTAAGAGATAGGCGATTTTGGTGGGTAGTGGGTGTTGGGTGTTGGGTGTTGGGTGTTGGGTGTTGGGGTGGAGGATAGATAAAGAAGATGAAAAAAAAAAAGCTAAAAAAAATAAATAAACAAAAGACTCTTTTATCCCTAAAAGTAGGGATATTTAACTACCATGTGCCTTTTTTCATCATTTTTTTAACGGAAGTACTAACGGTGTCCCATTTTAAAAAGATAAATGACTGAAATGTCTCATTTTTAAGATAAGAGACCAAAAGTGGTATTAACCCATTTATTTAATTGAAAAAAAATTTTACCTACTATTTTCTTCACTCTTTTATTTATTGTTTTCTTCTTTTGCTGATGTTCTATATGATTAATGACATGACATTGTTTAATTCTCTTCAGCACTAGTGCTGTTGAGATCCCACCAAATTGGATCAGCTTGCCCGCAGAGGTCTTATCTTCACAATTGATTCGACATTTATTGGAGGAAAAATGCCTCCCACTGATTGAACAATCAAAAGAAATTAATCACTTCAGTCATGGCCACCCTTTGATTCTCGCCAATGTCCAAGATAACTACAGTGTAATGGATGGCGATGATCAAGAAACAGTGTGTAGTGGTTGCATTGAACCCATTTCAGGTTCATGTTATGGTTGTACTCAGTGCAGCTACTTCATCCATTTATATTGCGCTCAGCTACCAAATAATCTCTCATCATCGTATCAACCACATCATCAACTCTCCCTCAATCATTGCCGCCAGAAGTTTTTTGGTTTTTCTAACTATAGTTGTTGTCGCTATTATTGTAACGGATTCTTCTATGACTAGTGCAAAAAGTATCAATTATCGCTCGACATCAATTGTGCTCTTTTTCCTTCTGCAATTAAGCAAGAAGCTCACCACTACTTCTTTTTTTGAGGTGAGAATGACTGTAAGTTTTGCAACGCCTGTAATTCCAAGCATATAGATATCTTCTTAAGTTGGAAAACTTGCGATCAGTACAATTTGGCTATGTCTTGTGCAACATGCCCTCAGACTGTTAGACCTAGATAAGAGAAACACCCTCTCAAACTGAGCTTTCCACTATTCTATTATCATCCTGATGAATTTATTTGTGACATTTGTGAAGAAGAAATCCATCCCAAGTACTGACTATATCATTGTCGTGAATGCGACAATTCTTTTCATCTTGAATGCATTCCTAGACTTCACTTGCACCGTAAAGTGAAGTTTGGGGTTAAATTTCAAATTGAGTATCATCCACGCCCTCTCACCTTTGTGAGGAAAGTTAAATATAATTTTTGTTGTGACAAATATGGTAGAAGTTTGAAAGGAAGAATGGGCTTTGGATGTGAAGCTTGCTATTTTTACCTCTGCCAGCCATGTGTTCGGGAGCTATGGTTAATGAATAATGTATAATGAATAATTTGAAAGTTCCTAAAGTTAATTATTGTTGTAGTATCTCGTCTTTTCTTTTGCTCAATCACGATATGTATTTATTATCAGTCTTAATAAAAGACATTTATCGTGTTCTTAGTTTTTTTTTTTTGTGTTAAAAACAAAAGATGATTACTTGTTGGTATTCATAAAGCAATAAAGATCCTGAAGTGGTTGATCATCATGAGAAATAAATTAAATGATGAGTTTACCTTAAAACGAAAGATGTTTACTTGTTGGTATGTACTCATAATAAATTAATTTTTTGTGAAATATCTAGTCTTTGATGCAGATCATAGCTTATATCGACCTATCAACTGACACTAGCACACGCAACAAGAGATGTGTTCTATCTCTTCCTCAGTCATGGATGATATATAAGATGAAAGTGTGAAATGTGCAAACAAAGAGTTCGACTACTTAATTCTTATGTGATGAGAACAATGTTTCATTGCTTCTATGGTTAATGATCTCCATGGCTAAGATCTTCATTACATCTTTAGTCTTTCATTACAAATTCGCATTCAACTGAGTTTCAAGTTGTTGTTCCCTGACATGTTCGTGGAGCTAGGCGACTAACATGCCATTAGTGTTAAGTGATTTTTATACCCATCAGTCAAAATGGATCTGGCCAGTACAATACTGAGTCTTATTGAAGGCATGAAAACAGATCAAAAAAGGCATGGGAGTCTTCAGGTATTGTCACTCTGGACGGGTGGCACCATCTTGCCACTCTAGGAGAAATCCAGACTCAGGAAAGGAAAAAGGGCTGGTGGTGGGGTAATGTGAAGTCCTTTCCAGTGACTCCACCTAATTAAAGTATAAGCCCCTACGAATCTCTACATGCAATTTGCTCAAAGAGCGGACGGAAAGAGAAGGCCCCATCTCGTGATAGATGAGATTGGTCTTAAAGGTCATTCTCACTCAAACTCAAGCATTTACTTTTTCAGTTAGAAACCAACGTCTTGGGGCTAATGTAGAATCTCTTGCCCTTTTTTGTATCTTAGTGAATAGCATTTTCAAAGTCCCCTCTTGCGAGACTGACAACAAATAATCAACCATGTCTCTTCCTGCTGTGAGGGCCTTGCAGGAAACCAAACCACCCGGCTGGGTAGACTCTTGTTAAGTCATAGTTGGGCAAACCCCTGTAGCTATTCTTGTAGCCGTTAGGGCTAATTTTGGGTTTGAATACCCAATTTTTTTATAGGGATCGGACCCATTACCATCCTTAGGAGTGATGGTCTTTGAATGTGAGCATTTCATGTTAAGCCTTTGTCCGTTTATTTTCTTTTCCTCAATCAGGATATGTATTTATTATCAGTCTTCGTGAAAGATATTATCCTATTGGGTAACATAGGCGTTTATCTTTTTGCTTCTTTGGGAAAAAAAAGGGATAATTCCATATTGGTATTTGATGGCCTGCATTTTTGGAGCTTGTTTAATGACCTATTTTAATTTTTGTATTTAACTACACATACTTATTTTCCTGAGGGCCATTAGAGCTTTACAATTTGGAAGAGGAAATTGCGAATTGGTCTTTCTTTTCTTGGACGTTATTTGTTGTTTACACATTGGGAAAGTTCATGTGAATGTATAATGCACTGAGATATGAATTAAATAAAAGAAGTCGTGTACAAGACTTTTGCAAATAACTAGGTCTTGAAAACTATTTCTATAACAAGCGAGCATTTGAGCATCATATCAACTCCGACATTCTAAATGAGACTTTTAATCTTTGTCGTATCATGGAAAAATATTACGACATTGATAATTAGCTGAAGATGAGGTATTTGATCATTTTCTTCAAGCACTTCACTTTTAATGTATTCTCTTTTGAAATTTGTAGCTTTAACTTGTCAATTTGTATTTTTATCTTGATTATTAGCTTGTTCCAATGGCGTTCCAGCGAGCATCATCTAGTATTGGCCTAATTGATTCCAGTGATGATACAAACAAGGAAGGGAGGGAGGGAAGAGGAGGGGGGTGGGGAGGGGGTTAATCACGAGCTTAATTATACAAAAAATGAGATAAAGTTTTTACTTTAATTAATTTTGATTGAAAAGGAAACAAAGGAAAAGATAAAAAAAAAAAAGGCAAGTAATATTCATTTTAAAATTACTAGATATATTTTCAAGAAGAACGGCTCAGTACTTCCATTTTAATTCAACGCTCTACAATTTACCTCTTAGTCACTAAGATACAATAGTGACTAGGAGAGGATCCATATCCTTATGATTATAGGGTTTGGGGTTTGAAAAATCCATTTTAATTTTCAGAATTTTGGCTTTGTGATTTCGTAATCGAGATAAGTAAAATTTATCATTTTTTTTATCTACCCCATTTGTTGATCTACTGTAATTACCCGACTCCCTTGTTTTTCCGATCTTTGCTTATCATTCATTCTAAGTCATTGTATCGATTCTTTTGATAAGCCAAATATGAGAAAAGTTATTGATTCAGGCCCCTCGAAGTATATACGATGTGTATTAAATCGTAGATGGCTAGGAGTTAATAAGTTGTCATCTGTTATCGACTGTGTATTGTGAATTGTGAATTATGAATTATGAATTATGTGCACGTTGCTAAGCAGCCACAACTTGATATATATTATGTTAGTGCCTGATAATATTGTACTTTTATCGATCTGTTTACTTTATTGTTTGTTGTTCTTTGAGCCTCAGCTGTCGTCTGGGTATTCTACTTACTAAGTATTGTTTTGCTTAACCCTTCTCTTTCTTACTTTTGCATATGTCAAATTAGTTCGGGGTTGCTAAGCTAAAATCTTTCATGGAAAGATGCAAGAGATGAAAATTATTTTATTGATGATTGTGATTATTATTTTTTGAGATTTGTCATGTAATTAAAATATTTACATTTTTATTGAGACTTTAGATACTCTAGATTATTTATTGATATATTTGCTATTTGTTTTGAGGATTTATAGACTATTTTTTTTAGTGCTTAGAGTCTTACATGCTTAGGAAGATTTATCTTTCTAGGCGCGTGGTGGTCTCGTCCCGAATTTACCTCTTTAAAATTTTGGGACATGACAGAATGGTATAAGAGCAATAAGTTTTGATCACTTGTGGCCTTAGTGGTTGGGTAATTAAGCTTTTGTTGCTAAAAAGAGTGATTAGACTTTTATTTAATTAATTTAGAGTTTTGACTTGTGATTTCGAGGATTATTTTATATGTTGAGTTTTGAGGATAAAACTTTTACTCAAAGGGGAAGGATGCAACATCCCACAATTTTAGGTTGTGACTTTACTATTTTAAAATATTGAATCTTTGACCATTATAATTATGGGAAGATCATAAATTTTAATATGCTAATTATGGGCTAACTTGAAGCCTAAAAATTAGGAATACTAATTGAGTGGGTTAGTGTATATTTAGTTATAAAAGAAAAGAGGATGACATATGGTATGGGATTCACAAGAAACCAAAAAAAAAAAAAGGTAGTTATGGTTTAGTGGCCTATGTGTAAGAATAAACTATGGCAGTATGAATAAGGGTTATTAGTAGCTTTTTATAGTAACAAAATTGTGGCCTATCAGTATGAAATAATTTCGGTGGTTATTATTAAGAATGACAGTGGTTCGGATAACTGCGATTTTTGTAATATTCGAAACTGAATCCGTTTAACAAAATCAAAAACCAAAGTTGAAACCAAAACTAGAACTAAATGGATTTGAAAATTAATAACCAAAACCAAAATGGTGGAATCGTGGAATATTCCATTGGGCCAATTCGGGCCTAAGTAACATTGGGTTACACCCCCCATGGGATGCTTCTGAGCCTAAAGTGGGCTGCATCCCTTTGGGGTGCTTTCAGGCCTAGAGTGGGTTACATCCCAATGGGGTACTTTGGGGCCTTTAGTGGGCCGCATCCCCGTGGGGAGTTTTCAGGCCTAGAGTGGATCACATTCCCATGGGCGCTTTTAGGCTAGATTGGGTCACATCCCCGTGGGGTGCTTTCGGGCCTAGAGTGGGCCGCATCCCTGTGGGGTGCTTTCAGGCCTAGAGTGGACTGCATCTCCTTGGGGTGCTTTCGGGCCTAGAGTGGGTCGCGTAGACATATAAGAAGTCTATAAACTAGTCAAAGCTCATGTGGTCCTATATGGATCGCTGTTTGTATTATATTTCTGCAACCACAAGTGCATAATTCCACATATGTATGTATATATCGTATTGAAATATAAATATTTGATGAAGTATGTTTAACTAAATCTACACATTAAAATTAAAATTAAGTTTAACTCCAAATAGCACGAGAGACTAATTTAAAGTCTATCATTATTTCTGACCTATATCTCACCTCACCAAATTGTATTTCATCTAATTAATGGAATATGAATTATTGGCTATGCTTAAGATAGAAAAAGTAAAGTTCAAGTGAATGTAGTGGCAAGAAGTAAGAAATCATTTTGGATATGTTCAGCACCATCAACGAGATTGAATGCGATTTGCCCGATATGGACCGTCAACACTGCAATAATCATGTATATATATATTGTAGTTGACTTTGTAACTATAGTATGTCATCAATCATGTATATATGATTTAGTCAACTTTGTAACTATAATCTAGCATCAATCATGTAGATATGATTTAGTCAACTTTGTAAATATAGTATGGTATGAAGCTTGTATATATGATTTAGTCGACTTTGTAACTAAAGTATGGCATCAATCCTGTATATATAATTTAGTCAACTTTGTAAATATAGTATGACATCAATCATGTATATATGATTTAGTCAACTTTATAAACTATGTATTTTCCACCAATCAATCACAAAATAAAATAAAAATGAAGAAACAAAAACTTATAAATAAGGTATGTCTCAAAAAAGGTAACCACAATTTGTGCCTTTGTCCCAAAAGAAAGACCATGTGTCATATATAATATATATAGACTATTGTCAATTATTAAGTCTCAACCACGTATATGACCATCGGCCATCATAAACACATCTATAAAAGTAGCACAATTGGATGATTTAGTGTAAACAAAGTGCCAAAATCGGTTAATAATTATTGCTATATGGAGTAAGTACTTAATGACAAAGCATTTTGAAACTTCCCTGCTAACGTCAAAATAGTGAAGGACAAATCATAATAAGTACAAGGATATACAAGAGTTGTGTTAGGATCTGATTTTAATTAATTTTTATTGGCTATATTTTAAGCAAAAATTATGGATATTATTGGTGTGGAGTTTTAGTCTTGCAGGTAAGTGGTTATGCAGTTTTTCCATGCAAGAGATATCCGAGTGTTGTGGAGGTCTAGTGCAAGTAGGATTCAAGTCTTGAAGAGTCCACGTTGTTAGGAGGAGTTTCTACATTTTTGGAGATAAGGTAATAAAGAAATAAAATTTCAAGCTATTAAGAACTCTTGTTCTAAAAAGATAACATCGAAGATACTCCTACCTATACTCGACAACTGCGTCAAAACTTGATAAATATGCGACTCATCATTTCTTAGTTGAAGCACGACGAGCAATGAGCTTGCAAAATGTTGTGTAACAGAGTGTACTGGATGTTTTAGTTAGTGTTGCAACACAGTCTGTTTTTAAGTCATATGTATTGACCAATCCATCCAGAGTTTCAAGACTCTTTAATTTATGTTTTGTATACATTCTTCGGGAGAAGAAGGCGTGTTCTCAGGAAAGAACTTTGGTAAGTCGAGGGGAGCTCACCAAACTAGAGAATCTACTAAGGGAGTTTTACACTAAGGCAGTAAGGGTTAAGAGAGAGTCTTCAATTACGTAAGTTTCTATTGGTGTCTGTAATTTCTTGAAACTTAGTGGATTGGTTTGTTGGTCAGGGGATGGCCGCGTAGACGTAAACCAAGTTGGTTGAACCACGTTAAAATTTCTGTGTCCTTACTTTTATTGCAACAAATTTATTTTTCTACAAATTTACTTAGTTCATTTGATTAATTATCAAATTAATTTAAAAGGCCAGAAACTGACAAGTTGGATATAAACAAGGATTAAGACAATTTATCAACTACCTTTGTGCAACAAAATTCGAGCAAGAGGTCACCAAAACCACATAAAAGTAAATGGTTGTGCACGTGTTATACATGTCTTCATAGTTTCAATAACTTTCACACAAGCAATAATTAAGGGCACTAATTTAAACCAGCTTACTTCTCCACCTCGAAGGAATACATGTCTATTGGTGCCAGTTTATATTTAGTTCATTCACAACGCGTTTTAAACACAGAATACAAAATACATACTAGACTTTATCACTAGTACCTATTATTAACGACCACCGTCGAGTTATTCCCATTTAGAATGACAAGGCCTTCAAAGTTAATGTAGAATTAACAAAAGTTCAGTAGAAGTAAAAGATATATAACTGCTCAAAACTAATCATACTCCAAGGAGACACTATGATTTCTTACATCAATTACATGAACTACCATAATAGTGATGCACATGAAAGAGAAACAAAAATGTAATAAAGCAGCTCTTTTAGAGTCTTCGACGCTAATGGTGGAAGGTCCATATTTACTAACAAGACTGTTTGGGTCAATCAAATGTACGTATTAGCTTTGTATCATGAGTGCAACTAGAGAAACACTTACGACCTCATAACAAAAACCATCTTTTTGTCCAAAGCAAATAAATCCTGCATCCAATATGTGTCCACCATTGCCATACATACATAAACGTTTTTCTTTTTAGCCTTTATGCGCCTAGTGAACATATAAACATGGAGTGCATTTCTGTTATCAACCACGGGAAGAAGTCACAAAATGGTAACAAACCAGAGAGAGTTCCAGAACCAAAAGTAAAGTTGTCTACGATCTATGTCCGGATTCGAAAGAGAATTTTGAAGTACATAAGGTTTTTGTTGAGTGAAAAATTAAAAAGAAAGAGTTTAACAGAT
The DNA here is from genome assembly GCA_037974665.1 of Ehretia macrophylla. NCBI lineage: Eukaryota > Viridiplantae > Streptophyta > Magnoliopsida > Boraginales > Ehretiaceae > Ehretia > Ehretia macrophylla. The sequence continues at coordinate 16,752,887 of CM075783.1, forward strand.
CAAAATAACATTCGGATCTGAAACCTATTTCATCATAATAATAAAAGTGTGTGTCAACTTATGTAAAGGCTTTACATTTACAATACCGTGTTGGTGAGTGTACCATTTTGACTTTTCACCATTGAACAACACAGGTATGATAGAGAGATAAGAAATGACGAATAAAGTCTTATGAGAATGGTCAAAGGTTGCTGATATTTTCACAGTCGGCACTAAATTGTAGACTCTCAGAATCTATAATTAAGATTATTTAGTTTTCACCTCCATAGATCTATGATTTAGATCACATAGTTTTCACCTTCATAATCCCTTTTTTAGTAGGCCCTAGCAAGCTGTCCAAATCCAGAAGACTCAAAGGTCATACCCCTAAAGTAGTGAAAATAGAGGCTATTTATAGAGATCTCTTGACTTATGGCCTAAGTTAGGCCTTTGGCCATATGAGCTTCAATTAACCCTAACCCAATTCATTATTAAGAATTAGGCCAAGGCCTGGGCTAGGTTTTATCCATTACAACTGATATGCTGACACATTGAGCCTAATCAATTCGTTGGAATTACTTAAGCCCTTGTTGACAATAGTACTGAGTCAAGTCATTACAAATTGAACACAAATTTCATACAGAATGGACGTGAGATGGAATGTTATAAATACATGAAGGGATAACACAGGATTTGGTTAACCGAGACTATCCCCCTGTTTTTCATTCTTTTATGTTACCATTTCACCCAATAACTTCTGTCTTCTGAGGATATAAGGCACAGAGTATCACTAGAAAGCGTTCGTATAAACCACAATATGTCATCGTCTTCGATTTAGGCCTTGCTCTCATAATTTGTAGCAACTATGTTTTCTGTATAGAGTGCGTCAATTAACCTCAATGATGTTATTTTTCACTCTTTACATCGATGATCACCGTTAATGCATAAAAAAATTGTCAGCTTTGACAGAGGTGGAAGTGGTGGAGGGTCTGTAGTTGAAGAGGGAGGAAAAGGTGGTGATGATGGAGAAGGATGTTTATAATTTGCAGAAGTTATTGGGTGACTTTTATAGTTATTAAATCCACCTAAGAGTTTTCTTGTATAGAATATAATTTATTTAACTCAAAACTTTTGACCCTCTATTTTCTTTTTTTCTTCTACTAGTTTGTTTTCCTCCTTTTGCCAATGTTCAATCTGATGATGACATGACATTGTTTCTCTTCCTAGTAATGGTAAGATCCCACCAAATTCGATCAGCTTGCTTGCGGATGTGGTTTCTTCAAAACTCATTCGACATTTCATGGAGGAAAATAGTCTTCCACAGATTGAACTACCATCAGAAATTAAGCACTTCGCCATGACCACCCTTTGATTCTCTTCAGTATCCAAGATGACTACAGTGAAATGTACAAAGATGATCAGGCAAACACTATGCAGTGGTGGCTCAGAACCCGGTGTCAGGTTCATGTTATAATTGTGCTCAGCTACAAAAGAAATGTCACATGGCTATCTCATCCGCAGCACAAACTCTCCCTTAGTTTCTCTCCTTTGTGGTTCCTGGAGATAAGCAATGAGAGAGCTAGCTTCCTTGATGAGATTCTATCACAGATTGCAAACCAAACTCTTATCTTGAATAGGTGATCTGTCCCGTGGCTGGATAAGGAGTTGGAACAGAGAGGCAGACCAAACACTTGTGCTCCAAGGGCAGAGGAGAAGAGTGTGCTTCGCAGTTTCTTTATCAACTTTGCAAATATTACAAATATTGCCTCTCCCCTTAAAAATTTTCAATTGCTTGTGAATGCCACGATTTTGTCAAGCAAAGAAGTAGATGAAGCAAGACGAAGTTCGTAATCTAATAAAAGACCACAGACCTCTGCAAATGTGGGACTTACAGGCCTTGAATTTCTGATCCCAAACCACGAAGCGGAAGGCTGTTCAAGTTTCAGACTGGGATGAGGAAGAAAAGTCAGACTGTACTAAACAAAAAAGAAGAAGAAAGAATCAGGGCTAATTCTAACCTGCCAGGCATATGAGCGAGTGGACGGCTATGAGTTAGTTGGCTTCCCTTTCTTTCATGATAGAGTCTCTAAAGAGAGAGAGGTACAAACTGTAATTAAAAAAATATCGTGGAAAATATCTTGAACGGAAAGTTTGAGAGAGACGTCCTGGTGAATGTGATCAGCCACAGGAAGAGATGAAGATGAGGCAGCGATAACATTTAGTGTGGATGAAGAAGAGGCCATGAATTGCTGAATGGTACTTCTACTGTTGGAAAAAAATTGGTCGTGTTTTCTGTCCTAGACTGTGAAATTGGCAAAGAAGTTATGCCACGATGATTTTATTGGTTAGTTAGAGGAACATATATACGAAAGAAGTTCCACTCTCTTGGGAGACATTTAAGGGAATTAATTACAATCAATTAGTAGTAAATAAAGACATTTTAAGTATTGGTCTTATAAACTCAACACAAATTTTATAGAGAATCGATGTAAGACAAAATTTCATAGATACATGGAGGCACAACACGGAATCTTTTAACCGACACTATCCCCGTTTTTCATTCTTTTATGTTACCGTCAATAGCTCCTAACTTCTGAGGATATAAGGTACCTTGAGGATATAGATCAGTATCACCAGAAAATTTAACTCGTAGCTTCATTTTTCGATTCTACAATCTCATCTTTTGATGACTGGATCTATATGAACAAATAAAAACGAGGCTTTCTTTTATTTGATCTAACAATGTCTGCAGAATAAACTATTATCTTGTTATCCTTAATTTTATGTCCATACTTCTGTGTTCTGATACTTTGTTTCTTTTCCTTTTCCCCTCTTTCTTTTTCTTTTAAGAAAATTTCTATGAATGTGATTCCCATTAATCAATACCGTATATAAATATACCAACTACTTCTGTCTATCTAAAGTAGTATAACTCTCCTCTCTTTGTCTCAATTATGGTATTTGTCATTTCATTCTAGTATTGTCAACAACTGGACTTCATTGAGCATGCAAAACTCGAACGCTATCATCATCAAGTCCTAGTTGCACTAATCCACTTTGTATCTTTCTTTTTTTCCCCAAAAAAATTTGAATATCATTTGGGAGTGGTTGTACATATTAAATGCAGTTTGGTTCTTCTAAGGGGAGATGGAGTTATTTGTTAGAGATTTAGGTGCTACAACAACAAAAAATAAATGAGAAGTAACATAGACACAATATTTAATATAGTTTTAGCAAAGCCTACATTCACCGACAAACAAGAAAAAATTTCACTATGTTGAAAAACAAATACACAAGATAGAGCTTCATAACTCTTTGTCTCACTATCTCACACAACTTAACATGATTAAGCTCATATTTATAGATACACGGAGATCCTATTTCCACTAGGAGCTGTATTCCTACATAGGCTAGAACTAGGAGAAAGTGGTCCATCAAGGCATGACAACATAAGGGATAGAAGTTTAAAAATATCGTTTGCCTTAAATTTGCATTTATATAGTTCAAAATTTTCGTAATCTTTCAAAAATTAACTTAAATTTTTCCTCAAGAGTTTTAAAAGATTTTGAAATGTTAAACGAGTTCAAAACATGTTTTGAAGAAGTGCTCTTAAAATGTTTAAATGTTTTATTTTTAAAAGATTGAATTTCTAGTGAAAATTTGCTTTACTCTTGAGTTGCAAATATCATTTTAATATTTCCTCAAGAGTTCAGAAAATATTTTGGAGTGTTAAATAGATTGAAAACGCTTTTGAAAATGTGTTTTTGAAGTGTTTAAATATTTTACCTTTAAAAACTTGGTTTTAATCTTTCTTCAACAGTTACTAGTCACTGTGAATAGTACATGAGTTACCTTTTAACAGTAAACACTGGCATTAAAAAAAATTGCCTCTATAGTTGTTTTTGAAAACACAAGATTAATGTTTTCTACATTTACTTATGATATTTCCTTCCACATTTTAAATATAGTGTTTAATTGTCTCTTAAAGTTTTAGACACTTCGAACAAATTTGGGAACTCTAGATTTCATATATTTGAGGCTCTAATTACATTAGATGTGTTTAAATGGATTGAAGTGTCGTAAAAGATTTGGAAAACTCGAAACAAAACCTTGAGACAAAAAGAGTTGCAAGATTTCAAAACATGATGCATTAATACTTCGTACTTGATTGTTACATACCTTAATTGATTATTGAATACATATACGAAATATTTGAAACTCGAGACTTTGAAACACCTATAAAATTATGACCCTTATTAGCTAAGAATAAATGTTGATTTCTGACCCTTCTTGATGGGGATAAATGTCAATATTTGACCCTTCTTGGCGAAAGATAAATGCAAAATTTTGACTCTTCTTAGGGGGGATAAATGCTAAGTTCAGAAAATTGCTACTCATTTGTAGCCCCAACTGCCTAACTAGACTTGTGTATGGTTATCGGTTGACTATCATTTATGGCACTTTAAATTTTAGGTATTTAAATTTAGTTTGGCATGAACTTTTATGACTATGGGCATGGAAATTGTGATTTTTGTATGAACTTTATTGTTTTCGAATCTGTGATTTTTATGAACTATACTAATATGACTATTTGACATATTAAGAATATTTAAAATGTCCCAATAGGTTTTTCTTAGGGATCACCATCTACTGAAATTTGTGTCTCGTTTTTGTAAAAACAATTTTCTTTGCTAAAGATGAGGAATAGACTTTGATTATTGCTTGGGATAAAGGTTGCTTTGACAAGAGATTTAGTGCAACATTTGGATTTCTTAGCATGGACAATTTATTTATTTTGTCTAGAAATGGATAATAACTTCGTCATTTGGTTCAATTTCTATGTAAGAAATTATGTGTCTTGGATATTTTATTCATTGAATTTGGAGACTTAATTCCGCTATATTTAATTTGACTTAAATGCTCTAATGACTTGTCGTATATTTATTATTATAATTATTAGATACATGTAAGTTTAGTAACTTACGTATTTAGGAAAAAGATATTTTTTCTTAGTGCACGACAATTATGTTCTTGAGATTCGCCTAAATAAATTTTGGGCCGTAACAGTTGAGTGCATATTGGTTCTTGAAAATGGAGATGATAAGAATAGATATTCTATGCGACAAATGAAGACCTATTGAATTTCGCATTTTCTCAACTGATTAAATTGGATCATGGTGTAGAATCGCGTAACTGAGTAAACATGCCGCAACACATTGACAAAACCTGTTATGTATAGTAGCAGTGATGGAGAATAATAGGAATTCTAGTAGTAGTTGTGGTAGTAATTATTTGATGTAGTTGTAGGGATTTAGGTTCTATTTATTGGGAAAATGTCACATTTAGTTCCTATTGTTTTCAAGATATCTCAATTTAATTTTTATTATTTAAATTTTTTTAATTTAGTCTCGATTGTTTCTTCAAAAGTTTTAATTTTGTCCCTATTAGTTTTAAAATATTTTAATTTCATCCATGTTGTTTCTCTAACGTTTCAACTTAGTTCTTATTATTCAAAATTAGTTAATTTAGTTCCTATTATTTTCTATAAAAAAATAAAGTTCGTCTCTATTATTTCTAACAAAATTTCAATTTAGTCCTTGAATAATAGAGACTAATTTGAAACTTTAGAAAAATAACATGGATGAAATTAAACTTTTAAGAAAATAATAGGGACAAAATTACAAAAATTTAGAAAAATAGGGACGAACTTGAAACTTTTTGAAAAATAATAAGGGCGAAATTGAAAATATTTAAACAATAGGGATGAAATGAAAATTTTGAGGAAAACAATATTAACTAAATAGGGTAAAATGAAACAATAGGGACCAAATTGAGATATTTTGGTAACTATAGGGACTATATGTCGAATTTTCCCCTATTTATTTGACGTAAAATAAGTTATTGGTAGAAAATGTTTAAACAAAATTTGAACTTTCGTAAGAAATCAAATCTAGAATTGCACAGTGAAGATTTACTTTCGGATGAAGGTAAATGAATCTCAAATTTATAATGAATGATCTGAAAACTCATGAAATTGATTAAGTTTGTAGCACTTGCTCTTTCTTGATTTTCTTTTTCTCAATAAGGATATTTATTAGTAGTTATTATCAATCTTCATTGAAGAGATCCATTTTGTACCTCAGTTTTTTTTTTCCCTGTTGAATAACGAGATAATTCCATGTTGGTTGATTCTTATGAGAAACTTGTTCCAATTGGAAGATACTTGTCCCAATTGGAAGATACTTGTCCCAAACTCATATAAGATAACATATTTGTAAAGATAGTGTCCCAAACTCATATAAGATAACATATTTGTAAAGATAGTGTTTTTCTCTTAAACGTCTTCAAAGGGATGGACAGGGTGGCGTCAAAAGTCACACCCTCCATGCATGTCCAAAAGATTATCTCTTGGTTATACCCTTGTAACACCTACAATTGCCAAAAAATAAAGAAGGTTATCTTTTTTTTTTTGTGACAAAATGTGAGGAAGGAATAATCAACCCTAAAAAATAATTGCAACTCATTTATGGGTTTATTTAGATTTATTTCTATTTTAACTTTATGCACAAAGTTTTTAACATGATGATTAGCAATGTACAGTAGAACCTCTTTAAATTAATACTCGATAAATTAATAATCTCTTTTAATTAATAAAAATATCCGGTCCCGACTTGGGACCAGTGTAAAAAGTTGATAAATTCTATAAAATTATAAGATAATACATTTAAAAAAATTTCTTTGTATTTTATTGACTCAAATATTTCATAAATTAATAATTAACCACAAAGTACATAATAAATTGACTATGAGGTTTTCTTAAAATATGAATCAAGAGTAGTTTGTCTTTTGTTGAACTTCAAATCTAGTTGAATCTCATATTTAATTATTTAAAGAGAAAAAATTGAGATTATCCTACAAGGATTAGAATACAAGATTAAAAAAATTTAGTTTTCATCCTAATCTTACAAGGACTTCGATATGATATTAGAGAAACTTTGTTTTAATTCTACTAAATTAAATTTTATCTTCTATTCTCATTACTTATCTTTTCAAATTGGATAAAAAAAAATAAGTCACTTTTCAAAAAAAGACATCATATTTATAATATGTTCACTATAAAGCCAAAAAAAATTAAAATATCTTTATAAATTAATAGTTATTAATTTATCGATAAATTAATATCTAGCTAAATTAATAGAATTTAGTGGTCCCAACGCTATTAATTTAAAGAGGTTCTACTGTAGTATTATTTTAGCGTGTTGATAATTTCATTTATGCTTTTTACTAAACAGTAAAATGATATGACTCTTAAAAATATAATTGCCACAACCCAGAAATTCAAGTAGGCGTTATATCAGGAACCTAACTCCATCACACTAATAAAGAACGTCCTTCCTTGATCAATACATAAGGCACTAAACTGAAGTCAATTTAAAACCAAAATAATAAATAGGCGCAAGCCATCAAAGTATCTATATCATCATCATGCAACAGAGTTTAAGTCTTCAACTAAGAAATAATAATCTAAAAAGACATAACTTTTTCCAAAGTCTTAAACCAAAATAAAAAATTAAATCCATAGGTCTAGAAGATATATATCAACTTATTTCTATCTAAAATATCCAAAGGGTTGTAACTAATTTTATTTGTCGAGGCAGTTTCAACCTCAAGCCAAATCCAAAAGGCCTAGTTTTCACCCTCTGGAAAGAAAATATTTTTACAAAAAATGAGATACAAATCTCAATAAGTGACGATTTTCAAGAAAATCACTTTGTACTTTTAAAATATTCATATATGTCAAATAAATTATTATAGTTCATAAATATTGTAGATTCGAAAACAATGACGTTCATGCAAAAATCATATTATTTTCATACCCATATTCATAAAAGTTCATGTCAAACTAAGTTCATATGCCAAGAATTTATAATGCAAAAAATCATAGTCAAACAAATAAAATACACAAGTCGAAGTAGGTAGTTGTGGCTACTAAGGGTAGCACCTTCGATTATTCTCCATCATAGAGTTAGAACTATATGCATTTTATCCTTTGCCATAGAGGCAAAGTATTGACACTTATTCTCCGCCATAGAATCAGAAGTACTGGGGCATTTATTTCCCGCCATAGACTTAGGAATATTAGTATTTATTCTTAGCCAACAAGGGTTACAATTATTGGCATTTATCTCCTGGCCATAAGGGTCATAACTATTGAAATTTATCCTTAACAAATAAGGGTCATAACTATTGAAATTTATTCATAGCCAATAAGAGTCATAATTTTATAGCACTTGCCAAATCTCGAGTTTTAAATTATTCATGTATGCATTCGTTAATGAAAGAATGTATGCAACATTAATTCTAGTGTAAACTCTATTCATAATGCATCCTACTTTAAGTTTTATAAGTATTATTGTCCCAATGTTTTACTTTTTGAGTTTTCAAAAACATTTAATACATTTAAACCCATACTTGAATATGCAATGTCAAGGCCACAACTTATTAGTTTAAGTTCAAAATCCAAATTTTGTTTGGATCTTTAAAGCTATGAAACCATTCGAAATTATATTCATACTATTTTTGAAAGCTCAAAATCAAGCTTGTAAATTAAATAAAAGAATAAGTATCTTAGGTTACTGTTCATATGAATAGTAACCAAACCCTTTTATCTTTTCTGTTTTCCTGTGTTCTTGGATAGATCCTAAAAACGTTCAAACACACACACAAAAAAAAGAATCTTATTTCAATTATATGAATTCAACTATGCAAAAATCATTTAAACAACCAAACCTTTCATAAAAGTCAAATGTGATCATCATGTCATGTTTCGTGTCTAAATCAATTTTTTTTTTTTTTTTTGCTGAATCAGCAGAAAAAAATTATTAGGAAAAAAAAAGAAGCAAGTGTAAAGAAAATACATCAAAAGCCAAGTCCACGAGGTACAAAATCATCACAACTCATGGAAGCGGCAAGAAAACAACAACAAAGTCACAAAATCACTCAAGTCCACATAGGATCAAAATTACTAGGAGACAATACAAGCTCTATGTAAGAAATAACGGTTAAGGGAAATCATCTTAATAGGGCTTCTAACTTGGGCTTTCAGAGCCACTTCTTCACGGATGCACATGAGAATCTCCTCCTCGATCGATGCCTTGTCTTTAAAGAGCCTTATGTTCTTTTTTGTTCCTCTCAGTCCATAGGTGGTAGATAAATGCGCCTAGAATCAGCCGGAAGAGGTACTCCTTAACGCTGCTACCATTTGCAAGAGAAGAGTCGAGTTTAATGATATCATCTAAAGTAAAAATAGGAGCGTCAATAAGGATAAACATCAAACTTCTCTTCTAAATATGCTAGGTGAATCAACATTCGAAGAAGAGATGATCTCTTGTCTCCAAAGCTTGGTGGCAGAAGATGCAGTGGGCATGGTTGATGCTACCCCAACAGAGAAAACGATTTCTAGTAGCAAGACAATTGAGGCATGCAAGCCAGGTGATGAAATTGTGCCTGAGGATGTTGTGAGAGTACCAGACAATAGAGTACCAATTGATAAGAAGGCCTTTTTCACTGACATATTCCCAAGCTTTTTTAAATAAGAATCCATTAAAGGCGAGATACCAATCAAAGGAGTCATGAGTTAGTGAATGGGGGAGCACAAAGCGCTCGGAGGGATCAAGCATTCAAGAAATGCATAAATAACATAAGATTATGTAAATTAAAGTTTACCAATTTAATTTATGAAATTGGTCTTGTTTCTTCTTCATGAAATAAAATTCATTATCGCTTAACAGGATCTTTAGCCTAAAAAAAAAATGCACTAAAATTACATAGCTGAATAAAAAAATATATTATTAAAAATTATCCGCTAAAATTACCTATATTTTATAGAAAATTGACCATTAAAACATATCTAAAAATCGTATACTAGAAAAATAATATTAGATGTATTTATCCAATTACGAATAGTATTAGATTATTAATCATTCAAAATTCAATTCCTACACATTAAAGACATTCAAAAAGTGCTTTACAAAATTCAACCTTTATTAGGCATTGACTTATAAATGTTAGACTTTCATAAAGCCATTATTTACATTTGTCCTCTTAAATTATCATCTAAATTAAAAAGATGCTCATACAAAAATGCATACACGAATAGTATTTCAGACAAATTACTTACTTAAATAGACTATATTCCTCAAATCAGACTCTTTATTGTTGTTATTCCTCAGTCATTCGCCCTTTACAAGTATTAGTGCCATCAATTAAAATAATTGCACCTCAATCAGCATCATATTGTTTCTATGACATCACCCACAGGTTGGTTATAGATCAGTAGAAATCTTGATATGCCTAAGCTTATATAATAAATATAATCACGTTGATGCTCTTCTTGAAATATTCCATGAACTCGTCACCATGCATCCATCGTAACTGAAGAACTACATATAAAGGTCATTAGGTCAAATGGATTAAGTATAAACTCCGGTTAGATTTACCAAGTGACTTGAGAATGAGCACATCTCATTATGTGTCTTTCTAAGATCAAATTCAATATCTAATTTATGACTAAGTCATCTCTCAAAAATATAATTTTACACATATAAGCTTGTATTTGAAACAGTTAGTGGTAAAAAGGGATTTAAAGAATTGTTTCAGGAATAACTTAGTTTCAGAAACACATGAAACCAGATTAGCAAAAAAAATAGTATTTAGAGCCAGTCACTAATCGGTGTGAGAACTAAAATGGTATACATGGCAAAGTATCACACTAAAAAAGCAATCAAAGCGACATCTTAAACCCATAGAAGCCATCTCTAAAATCATGTGCCGTTTGGTTGGTCCCTGGTATGTCTACTCTTGGGAACTAAGATTCTGTTTAGCCTAACTTTTAAATACTCAAAAACACTTTTTGTGAGTTTAGAAGATAAAATAACTTATTTGACCTATTTTTGAAAGTATTTTTAGATAAAAGTTGAAGCTTAAAAAAACTAAAAAATGAGAAGCTCCAAATTAGAGCTTTTAAAAAATGGCTTTTGCAAAACTATTTTACATAATGCCGGAAGCTTTTTTTTTTCAAATATACCCCTCCATATTTTTTAAAGTTTCAATATTATCCTCAAAATATTAAAAGCTCAACGTTGCCTAACACAAGCCAAACTATCAACAACTTTTATTCAACAACACTTTTAACAAAAACTCTACACTAAAAATTTTACAGCTCAAAAGCTGAAATTTCACAGTTAGCCCAAATAGAGCCTAAATGATATGTAACACGTGAAACTTGGATAGGGACATGTTAGCTTAGACTAGTTATTTTGTCTTTTTTTGCAACCGACTTATGTTGGTTTTGTTCTCTTTCTAAAGCTTTTGAAAATGAAATAAGTACTTGCTTGCTTAGCGCAAAAAATTAAAAGAAAGAAAAAGAAAAACAATGCATTTCAACTGCCTGTAATATGTAAAAAATAGAATAGATAATCTCTTGGAGTGCAGATGGCATTTGGTCATATCTTTTAAAGTTCAAAACACTTGGCCAAACAGAGTAGTAGTATATATAGTTCAGACTCTTAAGGAAAATTTCATTAACGTCCATTATAAATCAATAGACCTGGACTTGAGTATTACTCGAATAACTCCATTCTGCCTTAAAAAGATTTATGATTTGTTATTTTAGCATGTCAATTAAATATTTACTTAGAATGTGATAAAAATAAGCTGGTATTTTTAGCATTTTTTTCTAGATAATGAATGATAAATAAAAAACTTAAAAAGGTAATTAGTGCCACCATTTAGCAAACTAAAATTAAATTAACCTAAGAAATAAATAAAATATGCTAATGTTATATATATATATATATATATATATATATATATATATATATATATATATATATATATATATATAACATTAGCATATTTCACAGTTTCTATTTTACTATGATTCCATTCTTGTGTCTTACCCATTCTTATAGCTTTAGCGATAAGTTAACTCAAAGTGAGTCAATAATTCCAGATATTAACTCAGTGGTTTCACCACAAGCATAAATAAGGATGGTTTTTTGTGACTTAGTATCACATCGTCAACACGAAAAGTAAGGATTCTCATCGACAGTTGATGAAAACTGAGTTTGCATCACTTGGTGGACACGTAAAGTTATTCTCTCCTACATTCTGCATTTGGCTTTCATCTATTAATTAGGGTCACTTGGTGGACACATATTGTTAATTAACTGATTTTTTTTTTCGTAAATAAAATGTTTAAAAATTGTGAGTATTTTTCTTATGTTCGTGCTCCAAAATGATATAGGTCTGAGTTGCCAAAAACAGACTTAGAAGTGTTTTTGACATATATTCTAGATTGGCAAATCAAAAAGTGTAAAAGAGAAATAGAAAAAATTTATTATTTTAGTATACCCAAAAAAGTTAGGTTCATTTTATGATGAATTTATTTGAGGAAAAATATAAAGGTAATTAGTCTGATCAACATTAGCAAACTAAATGAACCCAAAAAATAATGAAAATACTAAGTGAAGGCATTTTCTATTTTTAACCTCAAATATGATCCCATTCTATCTCTTACCCCTATTCTTCTAGGTTTTGCGACAAGTTAACTTGGTGCGAGTCAATTATAATTTCAGATATTAACTCGGTTAGGGGTGTTTGCATGGTGAGGCGTTGTTAAGGTATAAAAATTTGGAGAGCTTGACTGGGTTGGACCCTGTAAAATAAGCACTATGGGTTTTGCCCACATGAGCACTCTGACGATCAAGTTAGCAACTTTCTTGATGAAGAAGAAAGATAAACTTGAGGAAAAGTGTATAGTGTGTATCCGTTACCTTTTTCTGAGTGTGAGAATGCTATTATACCTTTGTGAGAGATTATATTTTCTCTCTCTTATCTGACTTTTTTGCAATTGTGTCAGAGTTAGTTACAACAACCTTTTCCGAGATTTCCAAGATTTGTCCTTACTCCCGAGCCTTCAAATGTTTACTGATTGGAACATTCATGACCTTGGGCCTTGGGTAGAGAGGACCTCGGCCCGAGGTCACATGTGGGCTTCCCTTAATATTTTTCCTCAGGGGTATTTTAGTAATTATGTGTGGGATTGGGAATTTACCTCATATCAATTACCCCCGATTCTCTAAGCAATATCCTTAAAATACATCATCATCAACATCAAATATTCTTTAAAAGACATGCATTAATGGGGAAAAGTTGTGGCTTAGATCGTGGGACACGTGGCAACTCCTGCTCAAAAGTAAGAATATGCAGTAGTGATGACAAGTCCCTTAAGTTTCCCGCCTAACAGTTCACCTTGCTTTATAAATAGTGGATGATTTTGAAATATTTTTTCCCACTTTTTTAAATATTCTCTCAATAAGTTATCTCAAGTTCCTCACGCCATCAAGAGTATTTCAGTGAACTTCAGAAACTTCTTTTTCCTTTTTTACTTCAGTTCGAGTCTTCTTTAACCCTTCTTACTAGGTACGTGCCTCTTCTTTTCTCTCTCTCAACATGTCTAGCTCAGGCGACTCCAAGAATTACCACCCCCAATCAAACGATAGAGATGATAAGGGTCCCTCAGAGTTTAGTTCCCCCAGCGAAGATCCCTCCACCTCTAACTTTTCTTCTTATTCTGGTCATATGGGGATGTTAGACGGTGAGTTTTCTTCCCATGAGGAAATATTATTGGAGAAGTCCATGCACAGTCATTTAGATGTAGCTCCGCTTAGGGCCATTCGCTACGAGGGGTCCACTTATGAGCCCCTTTGTTAGCCTTTTGGGGTTGGGGGTTCCTATAGGGCTTACCCCGAGGTCTCTAGAAAAGAATCCTCTGAAGCTTCCCCTTCTACAACTGTACCCTTTGCGCCCCAAAACCCCTTTATCGACTCCCTCCCCGTCCAACTCTTCTGACGATCTTCAACCCTTTGGAGCCCTCGGGCACAACTGCCATTCTACCGGAAGTGAGAAATAGAAGTGGGAGAAGAATGATATTTTTCCTCATAGGTATGTCGCGAGAGTCCCCAAACAAAGGGAGTTCATTTGTCGACCCCAAGAAGAGGAAACTACTATCTATCCCGTCATCTTTGAGTTTATGTCTCTGCCTATCCTTCCCTTCATAGGACGAATTTTGTAATTCTTCAGCATTACTCCTGGCCAGCTTCCCCTAAATAGTTGGAGACGAGTTGTAGCATTTTTCATGTGGGTGAAGTCCTTTGGTCTGACCCCTGTTATCAATCTCTTCATTTTCTTCCACATGTTCAAACATGATTCCAAAAAATTATATGGCTGGTATTATTGCTCGCTGAGGTCAAGTCCTAACCTTTTCAATGACTGGCCTTCGAGTAATAAAGGGTGGCACTCCAAGTATTTTTTTGGTAAAGTACCCATCTAGGTGGCCTATTAGGAGGAAATGGCATGTCATTCCCGAGGTCACCTTTAAACTCCCCAACAACCCCCTTTTTTTACCCTTGCCGAAGAGGACATCAATGATTTCCTGTTATTCTAGCCTCAGCCCGTGAGTGGTAAAAACTTATTGAAGTTCAATAGCGTTTTATCCTAGGGGTTGTACGACTGTGGTTCCTGCTCTCCGACAGGTGGTGGAAAGACCTCGGGGAGAATCCCAAGTGCTTCGTTGGGTAGGACTAGTTTTTACATTATCTGTGTTTATGTTTTATTTTATGCATGTATTGTGTTGCTGACATCTCGTGGTTTCTCATATAGGAATGGATGCACAGAACATGTCAGTCGACCTTGAGCGCAAGAAGTGCGAGGCCAAAGAGGCCAAGAAAGTCGAATGACGAGTTGCAAAAGCTGTCGAGTCTAGTAAAAAGAGGAAGCAGACTAGAGAATCCTCTAGCAATAGTCGTCAGACACGCGGTTGAAGGCTAATCAACGAATCTAACGTTGAGCTGATGGTCGAAGAGTAGACGCCCCTTGTTCAAGACGTAGTGGCCGAGCCTGGGACTACAACTGTAGAGCAGGTGGACCTTATTGAATCGCCTATTTGCTAGGCCAAAGTAGTTAGGCAAGCAGCTCGAGCCCCCCACCATGTTGGTTCGAGTACTACTAGGTTGTCACGTCCTCCCCGACATCCTCATTGTGAAGATCGAGAGGAGGTTGTGATTATTGACATCCGCGGTCTGGACCGCTTTCAAATGAGGCGTAGAGCTACTTACCAAGCCGAAGAGGTACGTTCTGTTTTGTTTAATCCTTTATCAGCCTCTTTCATGCTACTTTATTCTGCTGTATCACTATTCTAACTTTGCCAATTTGTAGGGAGCCATGTACCTTCGAGGGTCCATTGAACACCTGGGCAAACTTTCTGAATTGTATGAGGACTTGGATCCAAGGTATAGTGAGCTCGAGGCCAAGAACCAACAAATGATTGAGGCCTATAAAGCCGAGCTGACATCCCTTCAAGAGGACTATGAAAATAGGTTGAAAATGACGTTGACCGAGGCTGACAATCAGAAGGCCTTCAAGACAATAGCTCAATCTGAAAGGGATGCTGCTCGGAAAGACTTGAAGAACCTCAAGGCCAAACTCTCTCATGCCTGCGTACAGGCAGTAAATGAGTTCTAGGAAAGTGAGGAGTATAAGAAAACTTTTCGGGTCTGGTATGAGCTGGCTCACGAGAATAACACCAAGGAGGCCTAGTCTCGTCTTATAAGATATGTCTCTCGCCACAGCCTAACCATTCGTGCCGATCTTCTGACTACTGAAGACTTAGAATCAGAAAAAGAGTTTAAGTCTAAGGGCAACGGAAAGAATGCCGAGGTGCAAATAGTCGTAGATGATCAGCTCGAGGTCGTTCAACCTGTCAAGGAAAGTACCAAAGCCGGAGTTGAAGACCCTGACACCTAAATGTAGGATCTTTTGTATTTCCAGTTGTTTTTCCTTCTTGTTTATAAAGATGTTCTCTTTCTTTGATGAAATTAAGAAATAGTTTTACTTCTCGGCTTAGCTTTACTTCCCAACCTTCAAAAATATTGTGATATAGTTTGTACTTTTATTGTGAACAACTATCAGAGGGCTCAGATTTATGGAACCTTCACCATCCGAGGTTAGCTTTACACCTTTAGAGGTATGTTGAGTGGATTGGAGTACTAGTCGGTCCACATAAGAATCCTGCCTCGGCCTCTGATGTGTTTTAAGTGAGTTAGGGGTTCGATTTGTCTATGTAAGGAGTCAGTTGAGGCCTAATTTGGGGCTGCTGGGAATGTTGTCGAGTTCCGGTCTTATCCCTCATCGTGGAGTTGTTAGGAGTTTTGTTAAGTTCCTCTTGGGAATCTCGTTAACTCCCATCGTGGCCCTTGGTAGGGCTGCTAGGATCATTGTTCGATTCCCGTCGTGGCCCTTGGTGGAGGAAATGTTAACCCCCCGAGACAGGTGTTAAGTTTCCCATAGGAATCTTTTATAGCCAATAGGGCAGGTAGGAGTTTTGTTGAGTTTCCTATGAGAATCTCGTTAACTCTCGTCGTGGCCCTTGGTGGGGCTGCTAGGATTATTGTTCGATTCCCGTCGTGGCCCTTGGTGTGGGGCTGCTAGGAACGTTGTCCAGTTGTCGTCGTGATCCTTGGCGGGGGGGATGTTAACCCTCAGAGGCGGCTGTTAATTTTCCCTTATGAATCTTTTATAGCTAGTAGGGCTAGTAGGAATGTTGTTCGGTCCCTATCATAGCCCTTTGTGGTACGTCGACCCCTATTGCAGTTAGCTCCGAGGGCTCATGCTTATTGCCGGATGAAACCAAGACACTTTCTGCACAATTTAAATGTTGGAGGGAAAGGAAATATTTTCATTGCATAATGGAGTCAATATAAAATGTCATACATAATACTTTTTTAAGTGTTCCACATGTCATGCATTCCTCAGTTCCTTTCTCTCGAGCTCGGCAATCCTGTAGGTTCCTGGCATGACCTTCTTGATGATTTGGTAAGGCCTTTCCCAGTTGGGCCCAAGTTTTTCCTGGGTAGGATCAGATCTGAAAATGGTAAGGCCAACACCAAGTCTCCTTCGTTGATGGCCTGAGGTTTTACTTGCTTGGCAAAGTTACGGGCCATAGCTTTCTTTCTTGCCAGCATTGTAATTTGGGCTTTCTGCCTGAACTCTTGTACCAGATCCAAGCGATCTCTGAGTGCCTAGTTATTGGCTTCTTCATCATACTCTTTAATTCTAAGGCTCGAGGAGTCAACCTCCACAGGAAGTACAGCCTCGGCTCCTTAATTTTGAGGCTCGAGGTCCTGTGCCTATAGCACTTCTTGGAGGATATATGCCCAGTGTCCCTTCGCATTCGTTAGTTTTTTCTTTAATCCCTGCAAAACAACTCTATTAGTAACTTCAACTTGGCCATTAGTTTGAGGATGAGCTACAGATGCAAAACGTAAGGAGATCTCAAGTTTCTCGCACTGTTTTCTGAAGTAGTGCGAGTCAAACTGTGTCCCATGATCTGTGACGATAACCCTTGGGCCCTAAAGCGGCAAATAACAGATTTCCAAACATAATTCTAGGCTGATCTATTTGTCCTCCTGGGCACTGGCTCAGCTTCTACCCACTTGGTAAAATAATCTACTGCTACATATATTGATCTTCCTTGGGATTAGAGAAAATCTCTGGTAGGTATCACATCTTCTAACCAAAATCAGGGCATCTGTGTACATCGTAGGCCAGTAGTACCCTTGTCTCAATACATTTCTTGCCAAGGCCTTTGGAGCCAATATGATTGCCGCAAATCCCTTCATGCACCTCCCGCAGAATGTAATTCACTTCTTTTGAGTTTACACATTTCAGCAGCGGCCAAGTGAAGGAGCGCTTATATAACTGTCCTCCAAAAATAACAAACCTTGTAGCTCTACGTTCAACCAGCCTCGCTTCATCTCTATCTGTAGGCAAGTCTCATTTTTCTAAGAAATCTCTGATCGGCTGAGTCCAATGGATTCTTTGCTCTACCACAACTATCTTCTTCCCCCTAAGAGTCACACTTGGGACAGTCACCTCTTCTACTTGAACCACAATAGATTTCGAGGTCCCAACTAACAGTTTCATGAGTGCATAAGCTTGTTCGTTTTCCACCCGAGGCACTTGTTAGATGGTGAAATGCTCAAACCCATCAACCAAACTTTTGACCTTCACTAGATAAGCTGCCATGACCAAGTCTTGAGCCTTAAACTCCCCAATCACCTGGTTTGCTATCAACTGAGAATTGGTTACAACTTCTACTGCCCGAGCTCCCAAAGCTTGTGCAGTCTTAAGTCTGCGATTAATGCTTTATATTCAGCTTCATTATTAGACACCAAAAATTGGAACTTCAGTGAGTATTGCATCTCATCACCATTTGGACTTCAAATTACCACTCCAGCTCCGCTTCCTTACTTCCCTGAAACTCCATCTACCCATATCTTCCAAGCCAATTCCCCTAACTGTATGACTTATCATGTGCATTCAATAATAAAGTCCGCCACAACCTGTACTTTGATAGCAGCTCTGGGTTGATATAAGATATCGAACTTCCCGAGCTCTACCGACCACTTCAATAACCTCCCTAATATCTCAGGCTTATGCAAGACTTGCCTGAGAGGCATGTCTGTCATCACACATATCGTATGGGCATCAAAATAATGCCCCAGCTTTCTTGACGCGGTACTGAGAGCCAGAGCCATCCGCTCTATTATTAGGTATCGCAACTCTGTTCCCCAAAGTATTTTACTCACATAATACACCGGCTTCTGTACTCTATTCTTATCCCTTATCAATGTTGCTGCCACTGCTGTCGCCGAGGTAGCCAGATATATATACAGCACTTCTTCCCATTCAGGTCGGGACAGTAGTGGCGGCAAGCTCAGATATTCTTTCAATCGATCAAACGCAACTTGTCACTCCTCTGTCCACTAGAAATCTTTTGGCTTTCTCAAGGTTTTGAAGAAATGAGCATACCTGTCAACCGATCGAGACGTGAATTGACGTAAAACAACCACCTTCTCTGTCAACTTCTGGACATCCTTCGCGTATGCAGGAGGCTGGAGATCAAGAATAGCTTGAACTTTCTAAGGATTGGCCTCGATTCCTCATTTGGTAACCATGAACCCGAGGAACTTACCTGCCTGCACCCCAAATAATCATTTTTCAGGATTTAACTTGATTCTGACCTTCTTCATGGTTTCAAAGTCCATGGCCAAATCCTCCATATATTTTTGTGCATTCTTACTCTTTATCAACATGTCGTCGATATATATCTCCATGTTTTGACCAATTTGATTTTCAAACACCTGATCTACTATCCGTTGGTAAGTCGCCCCTGCATTCTTCAAACCAAATGATATGGCCCTATGGCAATAAGTGCCTCGGTCTGTGATGAACGTAGTTTTCTCTTCATCTTCTAGGGCTATCTTAATCTGGTTGTATCCCTTGAATGCATCCATGAAGGTCAACATTTCACATCCCGAGATTGTATTCAGCATCCAGTCGATCTGAGGTAGCGGGTAACAATCCTTTGGACAAGCTTTATTGAGGTTTGTAAAGTCAATGCACATCCTCCATTTCCCCGAGGGTTTTGCGACCAATACTACATTAGCAAGCCATGTCGGGTAATCCAGCTCCCGAATGTGGCCTGCCTTCCATAGCTTTCCGACCTCATCCCTGATGATCTAGTTCTTCTCTACATGGAATGCCCTTCTCTTCTATTTGACGGGTCTAAAGCTTGGGTCAACATTGAGGCGATGGATTTCTATATGTGGGTTTATAACTGTCATGTCAGTAGAAGACTAAACAAATACATTTTATTTTGCGAAAGGAAATTTATTATACTTTCTCGTAGGGTTGGATCAAGCTCACAGCCCAACTGCACTTTCTTGCCCTGCCCTAGCTCAACATTCACTAGTTCCTCGGTAAGGGTTGTTTTTTTGATCTCTTTACCCTTCTTTGTTTTCATCTCCAAGATCTCAATCAACTCTGACTCCTCCTTCTGCAACCTCTGGACGCAGCATAGCACTCCTGGGCTCGCCTCTGGTTTTTTGTTAGTATAGTAATCCCATTCTCTGTTGGGTACTTGAAAGCGATGTGGTAAGTTGAGGTTATAGCTTTGAACTTCCCCAGAGCAATCCTCTATAAGACCCCATTGTAAGCTGACTTGCAATCTACGACTATGAAGTTGATCATCTCACAACTCTTCTACGGTCCTTGCCCGAGGGTCACAGGTAGAGTGATGAGTCATTCGGGCTAGAATTCTTGCCCCGTGAAACTAGACAATGTTCCATTCATGGGTCTTAAGTGGGCAGAGGAGTGACAGGTTGTGTTCCTTTAATGGGCTTAAACCCCACTTCTGGTGTCCATCATCATTCGTCTTACTAAGTAACTGCCCACATCAGCGGTTATCACAAGCGAATCATCATGCGGTAGGATCAAACCTTGCAAATCCTGATCAGTAAAAATAATATTCTTCTCCACTCTCGGCCTTTTAGGTTGGGGATCCCTCTTTCACGACCTTCTATAGTTCTTCCTTGCAGCCAGGTTTTCTAATCCCAATGCTATCCCTCTAGTAATCATCTCTATCTCTCGTAGGGGCCCCCTAGGATCATATCGGGGGCTCTGACCTTGCTCCCTCTGTGGGCTTCTGCCCTTCCCCCTCTGTTGTGCCTAGGGTTCCTCTCTCCTCACATACGCGGCCAGATGGTCTTTCCTAATCAAGGCCTCAATCTAATTTTTCAGTTGGATGCAATCATTCGTGTTATGCCCGTGGTCATTATGGTACTGGCAAAACTTGTCCCAAGGCCTCCTTCCCAAGTCTCCTCACATCCTTGGGGGTGCCGGCAGGTCAAACCTGGTCTAGATTTTTGCAAATATATCCCCTCGAGGCCTATTTAAAGGGGTGTATTTTTCAAATTTCACCTCCTCCAGTTTTACCTTTTACGCCTTAGGGGGTCAGGCTTCGGCTTTACCCTTGTCTTTGGGATGTCCTCCCAAAGTCTGTGTGCCTAGGGTTTCCTTTCTAGACTCCTCCTCTCTCTTGGCCTGTATGACCTCATCGGCGTTGATTTCCTAATGAAGCCATGAAATTTTGATTGTTCAAACCTTTGATATATGCTGTAATGACAAACTTGTCATCGAGGTGAGTGATTTCCAAGGCGACTCGATTGAAGTGTACCAAATATTGCCTCAAAGTTTCCTCTTTCCCTTGCCTAATATTAAGCAACAGGGATGTATGTTTGGTTGGTTTGTTACTCGCTGCAAACTGATCTTTAAAAGCCTCGAACAACTGCATAAAGGACCCAACGGAGTCCTTCTCCAAGTTGCCAAACCATCTCATTGTTGAGTCTACCAAAGTAGTGGGAAATGCTCTACATATCAAAGCTTCGGGTATTTCATAAAAGGCCATCTAATGACGAAATATTTCCAAATGATCCTTCAAGTCCCCTGTTCCATCATAAAGTGGCAGTGATAACAACTTGTAATCAGCTGGGCGAGGAACTTCCCTTATCTCCCTCATAAAAGGGTTTGGTCCCACATGCATTTATGCTTGAGACCCCTCGCACCTGGATCCATTCTTAGCCTCCTCTTGAAAACATCTCCTCTTGGGTGGCTCATTCCTATGAACAGAGCCAGAGGATTCGTCTCCTTCCTCACGAACTCGAGGTGCATTTTGAGGTTCAACCCTCCTGGCTAACACCTCAGGCCTTACAGGTAGGGGATTTTGGTGGCTAGGATGTAAGTGTATAGGCTGGTTTATCGGGTAGGCAAACACTACAAAAACACAGCTATTTTATGACGATAGTTTGCGACGAAATTAAATTCGTAATAAAATTGGGACAAAAATGCCACGAAATATTTTTGTGCTCAATATATGTGGAACTTGTGACAAATCAGCGACGACTATCAAGAATTGTCGCAAATTCGTCACAAACAGCGATAATTTTGCCACAACATGCAACAGTTCTAGCGTGAGAAACATACATCGACTCTAATTCATCACAATATACGACAATTTTGCCACGATAGGAAATAGTTTTACAGGGTTGTCGCAATTCCGTGGCCATTTGTTACAATTTTGTGACGAAACTAGATAAATATTGGATGGTCGACACTAATTCGTCACAATATGCGACAATTTTGTCACGATACTTAAGAAATTAGTACTTTATTTTAAATAAATAAATAATCTAATAATGATAATTAAAAAATAAATTAAAAATTATATTTACTTGCTAAATAATTTATTTTAATCTAGAATGTATATTAATATTAATAATTAATTTATCATTAGCAATTTATCCTAAATTTGTAATTAAAGTATTTATTAAATAATAAATAAATTTAAAATAATAAATGACTAATTATTTTAATTAATATAATTCTCTCATAAATTTTTAAAAAAATATCTTAATACTTCTTTCGTAAAATAAATTCTCATAAATTTTTTAAAAAAAACAAATGCACATTTAAGTGCTGAGGAAGGTGTGTTGGTTGTCCGTCTCCCAAACACATCAATCTAAAAAAAAATAAAAATTGAAATAAAAGGGCATCAGCCCCATTGGGGCTGATCTAATTTCAAAAACAACCCTCCCACCCCCACGTCCCCTGCAGTCCCTCACCCCATCCCACCCCCACGTCCCTTGCAGCCCACCGCCCCACCCTCTCCCTACAGCTTCCCACCCTAGATCTGTCACCCCCACCCCCCGCGAAGCACCACCAGTCGGCAAACCAACAACACAACCACAACAGCCATCCTAGTCTCGCGCGGTATATGTGTATATATATTAGTGTTTACGTATATGTATCTATATATACATATGTATACATACATCTACATACATTATATACAATATTTTTCTATATTTATTTTAATTTACTGTTTTTTGTTTCAATTTAATATATTGTGTAATTTTTTGTTTTTTATTTAATTTTCTATTATTTATTTTATATTATGTTATTAAAAGGTGCGATGCAGCCATGCGTTTATTATTTCGTATATAAGTCATCCTTTGCTAAGCTGAAACGTTTTACCCCAATTTCTTCTTGAAAATTCCGTGATATATCTTGCCTGTTCAAATTCAAAAAATAAAAATTTTTAGTTTATTGCTTAAAACGTGCTGCTGCAATTCCATTGATTCTTTTTGGCCATTCTTCTTTTAATGTCTGTATTGAATCACTTTTTTTACATATCATAAGCCCTTGAGGCATCTGACAATATAATGATCTAATTTTTTTTATCTACACTTATAAGCTTATCTTGTCTATAAATACTATACTGAAGTATTTTGCTTCTAGTTGATAAGTCGAGAATGTCGATATCAGTTACAAAATTTGCTACTGTTATTGAACAAAAGATTATGTTTTGCCATGCTTTCAAGAAACTTGTATATCCCAATTAAGCTACTGCTTGCATATTTTAATTGGGATATGAAACAAAAGTAATAAAATGATAGCTTTTGACTTTATCGGAAACCATTTTTGCAGGCAACTTTCTAACAAACTATATATTTGCTCGTATGCCTTTACCACACTATTTCTTCACTTCCAGTACATAGTAAGAATATGACTATAAGGCCTCACGTATTTTCTAGCTACTTAAATTTCAAAACCCGTTTTATAAGAACTAATATGTTTAAGCTATTGCATCCGATCCTTTAGTACTTCCAGTTACATCTTCATGTATAAGTAGTCAAGTCGTACTCTGTTAAGTCATCCTATTAAATTCATATATGTCCCTGCCTCATTTATCTTCTTAGAAAAAGCTGTGGAATCCTTATCGGAGGGTCATAATATCCGTCTTTGTTACCCTAGATGGAGGGAAATAATATCCGTCAATGTTGTTATGAGCTGATAATTGATGTTGATATTGTTGTTGTTTATATTGATGTTGTTGATGATGATTATGCTCACAGCTAGTTCTCGTATCTAGTGGTATATGTTGGAAATTACTCGTTTAAGTTGTATAGTCTTCATATATCGACTCTTGTTCATTACTGCTCTAGTGTTTCACAAAAGCTATTCACACACCTCACATTTTTGTTACATGAATGTTTTGATGCGTCTTACTTGGCATTCAGTTCTCTCTCTCCCTCTATGAAGATAATGTGCTGTAATAGTCAAGTGTTGCACAGAAATAATGAATTTCCCTCTTTGGTATCTTAGCAGTGGATGTTTTTATATTCAATGCATAAGTGTGATAACCTAAATGAGTCACTTACTGGCAAAAAAAAAAAAAATGAGTCACTTACTAGCAAAAAAAAGAAATGATTCACTTAACTGCTTCTCAAACTACTAGATTGATCTTCCAGTTACTGTAATCCTTTTCTTCCCCCATTCCCCTATATAAGTCATTAGAAAAGTACTTTTGGCCTTGGAGAGAATAGTTCTTTTTTTTTCCTTTCTGTTTCTCTGTAAGGAATGTTGATTTTATTGATGAATCACATAATTGAACAGATGCTAGATATGTCACCATCTTACAGAGATACGATTCGATGTATGACAAATATTCCCATGTTTAAAGTTTTATCATCTATCTATCAGTTGATGCATGAGACAATACTTACAAGCCTTCAAATAATTATTCAGTATCTAGTAATTGCTTCTTTGCCGCACTTGTTATGCTGTTGTCCAGTTGTTTTATCTTGCAATCTCTTGGAGTGTCATTGCTCATGTTCTCGATGATAGTTGAATAATTATAGATTTACTTTTCAGTCAGAAGGGACACTTTAAAGAAATGCTCTTTAACTGTGTAATTAAGAACTTTGTTATCCAAGGAGGTGATGATGAAAGAGCTGGAGCTACAGAAGATTGGACTCCGAGAGGAAAGCACTATAGTCAACTTGATACAAGGTTGGTTCTACCAGTTTGTGTTCACTTTTGTTCCCAAGAGTCTTAAGAATGAGGCGGCCTATTAGAACTAATGATTGTTTTTTATCCAGTCTAAAGCATGAAGCATTTATTTTTGGCTAATCTAAGTTAGTTAGCCAAAATTCGTACTATTTTTGGCTGATTCGAACTCAATATATAAGCAACTATTTGGAACACACCCTATATTAAGTACTATATCACTAAACTAACGCTATTAGAAGTTTTTCCATCTATTTTTGTTTAACTCCGGTAATATTATTAAGGGTGTTGATCCCTCTCGCTTTATATAGGAATCATTATGAAATTAAAATTGAAAAATGCATCACATTTATCTAGAGATCAGGTGAATCTGAAGAAAATGTATAAAATGTGAGAAATTTTTCATCATCTTCCTTTCTTATCAATATGCCAAAAGTTGAATCCTCGTATTGGTGCATGCAAGTTGTGTAAATAGAAACAAAAACCAAGAAGCAATTATTTATTAATTCCATGTCTATTTTCAACCATAAATAAAGCTAGCACTAGACATGTTTCTCAAAGCACACTACTCACCTAGACTTGAAGTAAACCTATATAGTTAGTAACCACTAGACATGTTTACTATTGCATTAATTTTGGGTACAATAAGTTAGTGTAATGCATAATGGTATCTCTAACAATTGCAATATCATAGAAGTTGCAAATTTATACAAATTGTACCGGTACCTCAAGTAAAAGAAAGGTAAAACTAGAAGGTAAGGCTGAATATTCAAACTAACTTAATTCTTTGATGTTTATGCAAATGCAAAAGACTGACTTCCTTTTACAGATTAGCTAAACATACATCCATTTCTCTCTGGGTAATTAAATAATGAACTAACTCCTAACCACAGAATAAAGATTTAAGATAGATTTGACATACTGAACTTTCTCTCTCTAAGCAAGAAACACAAACAGGAGGTGATATATTTTGGATTAATTAATTAATAATACTACTAAAGAGTAAACATAGATAGATATTATGATATATATCACCTAAACATATTTGTTTCAAATAGTTTTTTTTTAGAGAAGTAATTTAATCAATTTAAAGAATTTGCCTGTATGATTTTGCAGAACGAAACTGTTGTGATTAGTTAAAATAGTTAAGGGGAAAGTATATATCGAATTGGTATGTTAGACACAATGAAAGAAAACAAAGTTAAAAAGAGACACATAGAAACAAAGATGTATAAAAAGGGAGATAATATGGTTACATTAGTTATCTTCAGATAAATGCAACTCTTGTGATTCCCTTATTAAGCAATCTTGTGAATTTGAATCCCTTTAACCTTTTTAAGGGGAAAATATATAGTACCTATTATAAGAAAATTAAATTAACTTTGATAATCTAGGAAATTAAATTAACTTTGATAAGCTCGGAAAATTATTGTGAGCCTTAATATGTTTGAAATGTAAGAATTACATAATATACTTGAACTTTAGGTTTGGTTATTTTCCTGTTTGCAGATATAATACATGGATTGTTTGAAGATGGTGAGAATAGTAGACTTTGGATTATCTTCTATGCAAGGATGCCGTGCCACAATGGAGAATGTTGAATTTTTATTTATTTATTTACAAATTCTCTTTTGGAGCTTATCATAGCAGGACAGACAAGTTAGATGATGTTATGATAGATGTACATTTGGTAATTCTTTTAGAATGTATGTTTGAAGAAGGTAACTTTGTTGAATGGTGGCTATTATGTATACTTAACTACTTTGGTGTGGAATTGTGTTCATTTGAATGGATGTTTAGGTTGTGTAATTACTTGAGATTTAATTATGGGGTTGCCTTCAGAAATTGTTTGAGATTCAATTATGGATGTTATTTTATAATTTAGTAGGACAAACAAGATGATATTACAAGCAACATTAGAATAGTAGATTTGAAAATTGTCGCGAATTTGTGATGAAAATAATTTGAACATTGTCACGAATTTGTGACAAGGAATGAAATATAGTCACGATTTTGTGATGAAAATAATTTGACAATTACCACGAATTTGGGACAAAAAGAATGAAATACAGCCACGATTTTGTAACAAAAACTATTTGGGACGAATTTGCGACGAAAAAATTAGCCACGAATTTGTGACAACAATTTGCCACGAATTTGCTACGAAATATTTGTCACGAAACGGCCTCAACTACATGTCGTCGCATATTAGTTGCATTTGTCACGAATTTGTCACAAACACTTTCAGCTTTGCATGTCGTCACAAATTAGTCACAAGGTCACAAAAATGTGACGAAAAATGATTTAGCGAGGCCATATTTGGTGACAACAGACATGTCGTCACAATTTCGTCGCATTTGCTTGTTTGTGATGAAAATGTGACGATTACTAGCCGTCACAAAATAGCTTTTTTTTGTAGTGAAAGTTTGGTAGTGGTGGAACTGTTTGGGGTAGTGTTTGGGCTTTAAGCAAACAGTTCAAGGTGTCGTACATGTTTTCTATAATTTTGGCTAGGTTGTTCACATCTACTTGTGGGGATGGAACAGGCTGTGAACAACCAAGAGCTAAGGCTCATTGGATCTGGGTTTGCATATGTTGCGCTGGGCGGTGAGGTGTATAGGTGGTTGGATTTATGGCTCCACCTAGAAGGTATACTCTAGGTGGTGGGGGTTAAATATTTTGGCTGTTACTCCATACTACATCTCCCGATAGTAGTAACATCTGAGCCTGGTTGTGGCTTCTTGTTTGAACCATGGTGGTGATCTCAATGGGCAATCTTTTGAGTTACCACAGACGACGCAACCTGTTAACGTAGAAAAATCCTGAGAGCTTGATTGGGCTGGACTCTGCAAAATGAGCACTGTGGGTTTTGCCCACGTGAACACTCCGACGATCAAGTTAGCAACTTTCTTGATGAAGAAGAAAGATAAACTTAAAGAAAAGTGTATAGTGTGTATCCGTTACTTTTTTTTGAGTGTGAGAGTACTATTTATATATTTGTGAAAGATTCTCTTTTTTCTCTCTTATCTGGCTCTCTGCAATTGTGTCAGAGTTAGTTACAACAACCTTTTCCGAGTCTCCAACATTTGTCCTTACTCCCGAGCCTCCAAATGTTTATTGATTGGAACATTCATGACCTCGGTCCTCGGGTAGAGACGACCTTGGTCCGAGGCCACCTGTGGGCTTCCCTTAATATTTCTCCTCGAGGGTATTTTAGTAATTATGTGTGGGGTTGGGAATTTACCTTATATCAAGCGTAAAGGGTGGTCTTGCTACTTGGGATCACTTTGTCAACACGAAAAGAAAGAATTCTCATAAACAATTGACATTTGTAGAAAAGAAATTCATCTCAAGTACAGGCTATATCATTGTCGTGAATGATAGAATTCCTTTCATCAAATGTATTTCCTAGACTTGGCAAGCATCCTAAAATAAAGTTTGGGGATAAATATAAATATAAATTATGTTGTAAAAAATATAGTGAAGATTTGGAAGAAGAAGGGGCCTTTGAATGTGAACCTTGCTACTCCTTTACCCGCCATGTGTTTCGAACATTGTCTATTCAAGAAGCGAGGAATCCAGTCCAAAAGATTAAAGTTTCCTTGGATATTTTCAAGAAAGCTCCCCTTCTCACCCACTTTCTCTCTCTCATGTAGATTTGTTTCATATAATTGAGCTTGGTTTTATTGTATTGTGATATATGTTACCAATCTTGAGTTTTTATATTAAAATTTGTATTTTGGTGAGGGATTTCATTTATTTACATTTTTAAGTTGTGTTTATATTATGGAAATTAATGTTAACGGTATAAATGTTCATTATAAAGCCTAATCTTGCAATATTTGTTACTCATATAGCTAGTAGAGTAGACTTTTAAAGTTATTGCATGTGTTTAGCTAGAGTTTGTAAAGGGTGCATATGAAGAAGATGATGAAAAGTACTATTCATACAAGTTTGTGGATTTTGTCTTGAATGATTGTTTAAATGCTTGAGTTAGGTTCTAGAGATGTTGGAATTGTTATACGATTGCTTAAACGAGCTAGAATGTGATTAGAGCTTGGTGTGAATTGTGTGAACATAAAGGGCCGTATGTGTGTGTTTTGGTCATGTGTTTTTGTGTGTGTTAAATAGAGTTTGATTGAGGTTAGTTAATGACTGTAGAGTGTCTAATGTGCTCGTAATGTAACCTCGTTGATAGATGGATTGTTAGTTGATAGAAAGTTAAAAGACTAGTTTGAAGAGCATTAAATTGATTGTTAGTAATCCAAATGTATTGATTGGTTAAGTGTTGTTAGGTGAGCATAAATGGAATATGGTTAAATGCTACTCGTATGTTTCTAATTGGAAGAGTAGAATGGGTGAAATGCATGTGTACTTTGATATGAATTGATTTTTATTAATCGAATTGATTGATTAGTTGATTGACTAGTTAAGTGTGATTAAGTGAGGATGTATACTTGAACTATTTTATGTGGTTAATTGTTATCTAAAGCTAGTGTTGTTTGAGCTCTTTTGTTGAATGGTATTGTTAAGAGATTGAATGCGAATACAAATTGTCATTGTACGTGCGGTGTTAAGTCACCTGAATGTGCGGTGTTAAGTCACCTAAATGTACGGTGTAAATCACTTGAATGTGCAGTGTTAATCACCTAAATGTGTGAGAGTACAACCCCTGAACATGCCAGCAACAAACTATAGAGTTCGTGGTATAAGAAATGGTATCAATAAGTGAAATGAGCGTATCCTTTTTGATAAGCTTATCTAATGTTTTGATACCTTAATGACTTAATGCTATATTACTTTAGATGCTTTAATGTTTATTGTTTTAACTCCGCATTGCTTCTAAGCGTTTCATGTATAATGTTACCTTTTAGCGTTTCTTATAATGCTTAGCTAATGATTTTATAAATGTTTATATGCATTGTATGAAAGCATTTTCAAAAACTCCTCGAATTATTGTTCTCCTCCCTCATTGAGCATAGTGTTTTGCTCACCTTCTTTCTAACATGTTTTAGGAGAGGCTGGGATAGATCCTCAGTTATTTGTGGTTGAGGAGAAGGAAGTGCAAGTGGAGGTATTTCTATGATTGTTGTGCTTGCTTAGAGGTTGGATAGGAAGGCTTGCGTGCTATATGATTTTAAAATAGATTTATGTATTTGTATTCTATTTTGAGACCTTGGATGGTCTTGCATGTATTTGTTATATAATGGTTTGTAAAGTTAAAGTTAAAGCTTAAGTCTACTAGTAGCATGTAATAGCTTAATGCTATATTCCTTGTTGACTAGCCTATTATGCATGTTGTGACTTGTCTAAGCAAAAGTAAAGTCTAGAACCCTTTATGAACTTGTTATGGAAAGTCATGTGAATGTCAAATGATTGTATATTGTCTATTGTGTGGGAATCTTCTACTTGCAAGTATTGGTTAGGCCTAAGCATAGGGGAAACTCCGTTCGTTTTTTCTCATTTTTCCTGCCATGGGGTTTTGGATTGGGGTTTCTGTTCTGTGAGGGACCGGGGCGTTACAGAGATCTTCTTTATGGATTCAAAGAAAATGAAAGACTTGTATTGTTCTTGTGGATTTAAGAGTAGGTTGTAAGTTAGTTTGTGTTACACCAACTTTTAAAGGAACACACTAGTGGAGTTGGGTTAAGTCCTATGGAGGAAAACCTTAACCGGTGGACGTAGGCATGGTGTCTGTCACAACCCCATTTTCAATCATTAATACAGTCTTTGATACCATAGAAAGGAAAAGAATTCAAACTTATATAAACCACAAACAAACTAGGATTGTGATGCCACGGGCTTAAGAAAGTCACTCCTGCTAAGTCTGCTAAGGCACGATTCATTAGCCCGAACACTAATATCCATAAAACAATACATCCAACCATTGAAACATCTTAAATACATTCCAGAATTCATGGCAACAAACTTTTCTGCCAACACTTTAACCCCAAATAATACATATGGATAATCATTCTCTAATACATTAATATGTACCTTATGAGCACCAAAATAATCTCCAATTACATTATACTTATAATCTACAAATAATAAAACATTATCCAAAGCAAGATAACAAATAATTCGCTTCTAATCTCCTCGAGGCTCTAAATTGGCTTCACCTGAAATGTTAACAAACGAGGGTGAGTTTTCACTAACTCATTGAGGGGGGAATAATGCACGGGATGTTTCCAAAAACATTTTAACTTTGAAATCTCATTTAAAAACATGCCATGCACGTCCATAAACAACACTTAACACTTAAAACAATCTACACATTTAGTATCAACACTTTAAAACACTTAATAAAGGATACATTCATTTCATTCGTTGATGTCGTCCTTTATCGCTCTATCATGAACTCTACAAATTGTCCTTGTTACTCCCATTGAATACAATCTAGATGTACCAAACTACACCCACACCCCATGCCCATTCTCTAATCATGCGGGATAGGAGATAAAACATGATAGTCGTGCCAATGCAACCCGGCAAGTCCGTTACTGTCCGAGGTGACACAACCCTATCATGCCTCACAAACACTTTACATTTAACATTCCTAGAAAACAACAAAGTAGGTTGTCTCTCGGCACTATAACATTTGACACTTCAACACTTTAACCATTAACATTTCAATAATTCAGTAATCAATAACTCTACACTTAACAATTCAACATTAAATTAGCACTTAGAACACCTTGATTAGATAACAAAAGCATATACATTCATGCATTAACCACACTCTGACTACATATAACTTCAACTCATTCTAGCAACATTTCTAACACAAACAATTAAAACAACACCACTTTTACTCTTAACAACAGTTATGACACTTTATTCAACATCTATAACAACCAAACAACCAACTACCTTCAATTACCCCAAACTACCACCAAACTACCCCTAACAATTAACCAACCTAGCATACATTTAAAAGACCACAAAGGCATCCCAAAGGACTACCAAATTCAGTTTTAACAACTCATACAAAGCAAAGGACTATAAACCACATTTCAACTACTTTCAACCTAAAACACTTAGCAATTTAGCATTCAACCTCTAATTTACTAAGTCCCTTTACTTTCCTATATTTTTACCTAACATTTTAAAGGCTTATTAACCATATTATGGCACAAAATAGGCAACCCAATGGCTGCATAAAAACTGCCCAAACGCATCAAAAACAGAAATTTCAGCCAAAAAACTACCTCAATTCTTGCCCCATTTTGCATTACCAAGCTATATTTCTATGCTAGGATGATATATATACATGTATAAACGTCATGTCCACGCTAGGGTGCAAGATTAAATTAATTTTCAGCCATAAAAATTCAGCAAATAATCCAAACAATTCAACTACTGCAAGTTATAGCTAATAATGATTTATAACGTTCTCTAAAGCCTAATTAGCAAAGATCTAAAGCAATATAACAATTCTAAACACATATCATGAATTTAAATAAAAAATTTCAGAAAAATACCTCACATTTTTTCTGGAAAAAATAAGGCAAAACGATCGGTGAAAAGGTAAAATGCGTCGAGACGAGTCCGAAAATGTTTGGTTCGGCTTTTGATTCAACTCATATCTCTCAATTTTTGCAAAATAGCATTAAAAATATTATTCATGGAAGCTAGGGTTGTCAACTGAAAGAAAAATAATTTTGGGCGTTTTTTGGCTGAATTTTGCATTTATAAGCTTAAGTGATGGTCAAAGTTCGGTCAACTCTGGCATAGAAAAATCAACTTTGACACATTTTATTAAAACGATCATAACTTATGATATGTCTGCTAAATTAAAGACAAATATAATTCAAAAAGAAGACAAAATTGACGAGCCTAATAGGTGATCTTTTTAAATGGGTATTTTTTATTAAGACTCCTTCCACAACAAATAAGTATGACTCAAATCTCATATTTTTTTTAAAAGTGAGAGACAAATCCCTTCTTAAGTCAAATGCTCCATTAAAAATATAACGAATCACATTTATGCCCCCAACTTTCTCTCACTAAACTCTAGTCTCTCTCCTCCATCACTCATTTCCTCTATTAAAAATATGACGAATCCCATTTACGCCCCCAATTTTCTCTCACCAAACTCCAGTCTCTCTCCTCCATCGCTCATTTCCTCCACTCATACTGTTCTCGCTACCAGTTTTTCAATCTTCATCTTCCTTCACTTTTAACCATCAAGTCTCTTTTTCTTTTTTTTGGTAAAATCAAGTCTCTTTGAATCTGCAGGTTCTTCACCACAGATGCAGCCAAATAATAGAAAAACAAAAGAGAAAAAGGGAAAAGCTCAAGAAAGAAAAAAAGAAAACAAATGAAGGGCACAATGGATATTTTTCACCACTTTAACAAAAAATTAAACAAATTCCTAATAAAAGGGGTTTGCCTCTCACTTTTAAAAAATTATAAAATTTGAGTCACACTTATCTTTTGTTAAAAGGAGCATCAATCAAAAATACCTTTTTAAATTGTATGATACTAATAAAGTTGACAAGCCAAACAGCCGGTCAATTTTAATCGAAGATTCCCACCTAACGACTAATATGATACCAAATAAAATTTACGAGCCAAATCGCAGGTCTTTCTTAATTGAAGTAAAGACAAGCCAAACAGCTGACCTTTTGAATGCAAGATTGTCTGGCACTAAAGACTGTGAATGTGTGAAACCTAATCATCCAAAAAAAAGTGTGAAACCTAATAAAACTGACGAGCCAAATAGCTAATTTTTTTCTGAGTAAGAGACTATGAAAGTGTGAAACCAAATAAAACTCACGAGCCAAATGGCTGATGACAATAGAATTGACCTAATGAAGTTGACGATCCAGAAAGGTGGTTTCTATAATCAGACCGTGAACGACATTCCTTAGCAACACTAAATCGTGTAGATGAGCAGTTCTGCAGCTTCGACTCCTCCACTGCTATCGAAGATGGACGATGACAATATTGTCGAAGATATCGAATCAACGGGAAACACCACAACATCGCCTCTGCCGCAACTGCAAATGGGTGTTAGAGATTTGCATGATGGTAAGAAACTAACATGAATATGTGCGCGTATTTTTTTTATTTTTGGTTTTTGGTTTTGGTGGGGGGGGGCGTGGGGGTGTTGGGGGCGGGAGGTGTGTTGTGGTTGAAGTGCACGTATAGTTCACCATATACATGTTTCCGTATAATTGCATTCGTATAGTTAACTAAGACAAGAAAATTGATATTTGTCATTTCGCGAGCACTAAACCCAGGTTCTTTTTATTTTATTTTATACCACAACACTTCACTTATATCTCACTCCTAAAAACTATCTCCTACCTTGGTTTAAGACAATACAATATTCTTCTAGGGCAGTACAAATATAGTCATTTCCCACAAAAAGGAGATTCCGTGAGATTTAGGGCACTAGTCTTAATGAGAGTGACTATAAAGTGCAATTCTAATTACTTGTTGTGATTGTGAAATGTTGTAAGATTAATTCTTACTGGTAACTTATGTATTGTACAGTTTTAAGCATAGTTCGCGAATCGTGAATCGTATCGTGAATCGAAATCTCATTTTTTTGAATCGTGAATCGTATCGAATCGTGAATCGTACCGATTCGGTCACAAATTTAAAACTAGATAATATTTAATATATTACATTTTCATAATAATTTTTAGTCAAAATTCTTCATTTTAATAGATATAAATATATGTTTTTTGTTAACCATAGTTTAATAGTAAATATCAAAGTCCATTAAAAACAAAATAATATAAAATAATCAAATAATAATAGTGGCTAATTAAAGTGTTATCACCAATAAAGTCTTTGATTTAATAATGCAAAGTTGTTGACTTCACTCTTGACCATACAAAAGCAATGACTGAAAAGGCAAGGCTTTTAAGCATCAGCCACTGATCCACTCAACAAAAATAAACACTAAGCAAAGACAATAGTTTTCCAAGACTATTTTTTTTTGTCGGTAAAGACTAAGGTCCAAGACCATTTCAAGCCACTCAATAAAGGCCCGTAAACAAAGATAAAATGCAAAGTTCCAAAAACAAAAGAAAGAGCAAGATCAGTGAGCACACTGAGCAGTAAAGAAGGAGTTCGACCAAAAAAAAAAGCAAGATCAAATGCAAAGTTTCAAAAAGTAAAGAAAAAGCAAAGATCAGTGAGCAGTACAGAAAGAGAAGATCAACAACGCACTTATAATCGGTGAAGCTATTTGATTGATGAAGCAATTTGATCGGCGAAGCAATTTCATCAACGAAGCCTTTGATCGTGAAGAAGATGAGTACATTTCTCTCCCTCTCTCTGTTTTAGGGCTTTTAATTGGATGATTTTTAAGTGTTTTGATTTTATAATTATAGTTTAAAAGTTGATGTTTTTAACATAAATGGGATTTTTTTTTTGTTTATTTGTTTATATTTTTAAAAAATCAACCAACTGTATGCTGATTGAAAAAATCTAAAGTGGGCTCTTTCATTTTTTTATTTTATTTTTTGGGCTTTTGTTTTTGTTTTTTTCCCGAATCGTGCCGATTCACCGAATCGCACGATTCGCTACGATTCGCTACGATTCACTCCGATTCGCTTATCGATTCACTCTAATTAACGATTCACCAATTGATTCGTATCGTTTTTCATATGAATCGAACCGAATCGTACGATTCGTATCGCGAATCGTACGATTACGATAACTATGGTTTTAAGCCTTATTTAAATAAAATAAGAAAAAAAAACTAATTATCAATGTATTTTAAAATTCAAAATTTTCTCCGCTTTGATTTTTCTTTTTATTCCCTCCTCATTCTCTTTTTTCTGTCTCAGTATCAACATTTTAATAGTAAGATGAATGGTTAGAGTTTCATCTTCAAATGGCTCAGAAACACTAATAACTAAAAGGGAATCCAGATTCATGTATTTTATGCTTATTTTTTAATCGTTTTCTGACTCTTTCTTGAAACACCAACAAAGCAGATAAAAGTCCAATATGGAAATTGGCTTTCTATAGATATCTAGAGGAAGGTGACTGGGAAGGGGTCGACTATATGCTGGAAGACTACCCTGAGGCAATCGATGGTCCATGTGGAAAAGACAACGATACGCCACTTGTTGTGGATATTAAGCTGGAGCTGGAGATGCCTAAGATACAGAAGTTTCTAGATCTGACGCCACCGGAGAGACTGGCAATGAGCTCTGAAAATGGCTGGTCTGCTCTACATTGGGCTGCATTTAGAGGCAATCTTCAAGTAGCCAAGCTGTTAATAGAAAAAAATCCTGAATTGCCTAATATCCGTGACAAATGGGGCTATTTACCGATCGAATTGGCTGCATCTCGTGAAGAACTCGAGATGACTCATTTTCTGCTTTCAGTTACCATGGAACGTAAGAAACTTCCAAAGGATATGGCCAACGACGTTATCAGATCTGCAATTGTTTCTGGGATGTATGGTGACAGCACTTATGAGAACCTCTACACATGCAATTTCTTTTATACAGTTCTGACATTATTATTATTATTATTATTATTATTATTATTATTTTGGCACTCTAGATTTAGCTCTACGTTTTCTGGATTATGGAGATTTGTTATTCGACCTTGCTGTTTCACTATTGGACTTGTTGGTTGAACGACCTCATGCTTTTCTAAGTGGAACCCGATTAAATATGTTGCAGTCAATAATATATTCTTGTAAGTTTCTTCTTCTCATATTTGTATAAGTTCTTATTATGTTTTTCAAAAAAAAAAAATTCTTATTTAACAATTCCGATTCAATTGAATGATTCGAGAAATACAGTTAAATAAGGTAAATGCGGGATAATTAAATCTTACTATTACTTTCATAAGCGATTTTTCCATTTAATAGCTCTCATGTATGGGATCGGTGACACTTAGCTTTCTTGTTGTATTTTGCTTAGCGACGGCAACGAGACAGGTCTGGGGGATGAGACTTATCCCCATAACCTAGTTACCTTAAAAATGTCACCCCTAACACCCATCTTACCCCCAACCCTGTCCACGTATATCCATGGGAAATGTGGATTCCCCGCACTGTTAAAAAAATAAATAAATAAAAAAAGAAGCAGCAGAAAAGACAAGAAGGCACTAAGTTGTTACGCTAACTCACTAGCGCTAGCACACTATGGCTCCCTTGGAACTAAGAAAACATAATACTGATAAAAGGTTAATATCCCGGACAATCACAGAAAAGAATACCTGAAAAAATGGAAAAGAAATCACAAAGATAAAAAGACAAGTGCAGCAAGGGTGGGGCGTCCGCTTTATAACCCATGTGAGGGGAAAAAGTGTCAGTGCATGTATAAACATGAGGGTTATAAAGTAAATTTAACCCTACAATAATTGAGTAGTTAGAAGTCATATAAGGATGATAAGTGGATAGAGTTTAAACTTAAATTGGTGGATATCCGAACTAACTATGAACTTGAATCTCGAACGGATAAGGTAACCATAAAAGCTTATTTTAAGAGATTGCTGATGGAATCTGATAAGATTTCGTAGTCGACGTTGAAAAACCTTAAAATCCGATTATTACCTTAATTTTCTATATTCATATACATATATAACATACAATATAATGTTTAAATTTAAAGTAATAATAAGTTTCATAGCAAGAACCCATTACCTAATTACAATAATAACTAATTCTTGTGGAATTATACTGTTTTACTGTTATTGGGATTGAAATTTTCTTTATGGACAAATATGGAGATATATGGTTTATTTTTGAGTTCATTATCTTGTTGTGTATTTATTTTTGTTCATTTTATTTGTGAAGGTTTTTTAAACATTTTTTTGTAGGCTATTTTTCCCATTGAATAGACATTTTGATTTTTTTTTTAATTATTGTGTTTGGGTTCGATACCCACCTTCTTTTTAAAAGTTATCTGAGTTTTTTTAAATATTGTGTTTGGGTTCGGTAGGCGCCTTCTTTTTAATATTTATCGAGCTCAAATTTGATAAGAAGATCTTAAACACATCGAGTTTCATATTTGAATTTCATAATAATAACCTAATCGAGTTTGAGTTCAAGTTTTCAAATTTTAGGGGGTCTGATCTATTTCTATTTCTAAAGTCATGTGATAATAAATGAGTATGTGTAAGTTACTCAGTAACTACACAACTCTTTGTAGAGAATGGGGGGGAGGGATAGGGTATCCTTTTAGGTGATGGAGCCGGGTGTGGGGATAGGTTTCTTGGCCCAAACCCGCCCATTGTCATTTCGTAGTAGGTGGTAAATGCCCCCTTTGATTATAACCAAGTATTTTCTAAAGAGTAATCTATAATCTCTAACAATAGTATGCGAACCCGATCAAAAAAATAATACTGTTGCTGATCTATTTTTGTTTGTGGGTCATCATCTTGACAAAGCAATTCTACGCAATACTAACATAGTGTTTGGAATCAATTTATATATGGAATTCATTTCATTTATAAATTAGAATTAATTTACAAATGAATTCTCTTGTTTGGAACTGAAAAATAATATTAAGTCAATTCTATTATTTGTAAATCCAAATTGTGTTTGGAACACTTGTAAAATTAGAATTAATAGTTGTATTTTACTTAAATACCTTTCTTTTATTCAATTGAAATTAGACTATCATATAAGAATCTCTCATACTTCATGAATTTTCAAAAAACGAATATATGCAACTAAGACTATTAGCACATATTTTTTAGAATCCCTCATACCATGAATTTCAATATAAGAAAAAAAAAGAAACATATTAAAATCAAATCAATCAGTTCAAATAAACAAGAGAAAGAATAATAATATAATCTAACACAAGTATATGTTAATCTAACACAATAGTCTCCCATCATATGCACTGTTTCACACACTCAATAATAAAACTAAAAAGTTGGTCATGAAGACTTTTTTGTCTTCAGCTCAGTGCAATAGATTAGAAGCATAGTCAACATAAATATACAAGAAGTGAAGGAGCCATGCATGTTCCCTACGCAGACAAACTAACCCCATCAAGTGCTAATTTTCTTCTCGTCCATGGGAATAATATTGAAACTCCAAGAGCCTTGCAAATCGAGTCAGTGGAGGCTTTTTTTGCATTCCCCACAAACATGCCCTTAACCATCTTGGACTAGAATTTGAACATTAGGTCTGCTACCACTGCTACACAATACTATTCTACCTATTTCCGAAAAATTGTATAATCATCAATCAAAAGCCACAGGCTGAGAAAAGTAATCTAGTGAATTTGAAAATTGAATTTATATATCTTTCGATCGAAAATATTGTCTAGCTTGAAAGAATAATCTGCATGGAAAACTTAAAAATTACGTACAAAACAGTATCTTAAAAATAAGAAGGAACAACAATAGAAACAACATAATAGTACTATAATAATAACAAATTCACATAATAGAAAAGATATCGCAAATTAATTTGCAAAATGTCTGAAAAAGTAGTGAATGAAAGAATCTGACTTTCTTCTCTTTTTGTCGTCAATTTGGAAGAAGAGAGGAAAGTGGGGAAGAAGAGTGAAAAAGGCGTTTATTTTTTTCTTTAAATTGAGAGTAGTTTTGTCTTTAAAAGATTAATCATAGAATTAGAAAACGTGTATTTACAAATTCCACCTCTTAGGCTCAGATTTGAGTAAAGCTTGTGCAAATCCAATAATTACAAATCTTATATTTGTAATTTTTTAAAAAGGTGCAACCAAACAAAAAAATATAGATTTGCAAATGAATTTCATAAAATTTTATGGAATTCATTTATTCCAAACAGTCTGTAAAAGCAAAATATATTGAGGTGGTCGAAATTAAAACTTATTTTAAACTTAGAAACAATAAAATACATCTTAGCTCTTGAAGTATACACATTGGTCTGCGAATTCCTTTTCTTCATTAATTACAGATCGATCTCATATTGATTTCGTGCAGCAGACTTTTTCATTTACCAATGTCTTTCTCATCTTGACACTTCCTAAGAAACTGGAAGTTAAGTGAGCTCATTTTAAGTCAATTAAATGTCTAATCATTATCTTTTATAAATTTGTTCATCTTTTAGATATCCCAATAAATTCCAAAACCATGGAAGTAGAAGTGCTGATCCCAGCAATCCCAGCAATCCCATCTCAGGAACATTCAACGGTTCAATTTTCAGGAGGCAAGATTCTTTTCTCAAGTTCTCTTTTAATCTAGAACGACATATTGGACATGCAAGTTTTTACTTCAATATTGTTTTGTCTGTCTTCAGCAACATTCTTGTGCAATTAAATGTTTTTACTCGTATCGCGGACGTAACTATACATTTTTTCGGCAGTAGTGAAGAAAATTGTAGAAACGTTTTCGGAAACTTCTTAAAATATATTTGGCTTGACAAATGACAAGTGCCTGATTTACAATGATATTAGCATGACTGGAGAAAGGATTACTGGCATTGAAACTAAAAGATCAGCCCAACCTGCATTACAAAAGCTTCATACTGTCTTAATGAATGGTTTAGTGAATGGTTCTCCTCTTTCTCAATTTAGTGGCTCTAACATTCTCTTTCTCATTTCGTGACAGGCTTCTTTAAAATTTATTTGTTGTGTACCAAGAGTTACTACAAGTAACTTCGAAAGTCCGCCAAATGTTAGGTAAGCACAATCTTAAACAGCACAATCGTTATAGGAAAATTCTTAACCAACTGGGTACAAAAAATTTGTGTTTCACGCGTCTAATATTTAGCTGGTTATAATTTTTGCTTGAATGAACACGTTTCTTTTTGCTATATTGAATAAAATTGCTCTTATATTTGACTATAATTAACCAAGAAAGTGTCTTTGGTTTGACTCAAATATCTCTTTCGCATTTTTGTTTTTTGGTGAAACAATTATAAATTAAACAATTAATATTAAAAATTTGCTAGAAAGGGTTTCAACCTCTAACATTGGAATAAAAAGCACATATTCTAACTAACGAAGCTACTCCAATTGTTTCTCTTTCAATTTTTTAACTTATCAAAATAACAAGTAACTTTTTTATGACTACACAAAGTACACCATCACCTCAGTCACGCTCTCCAGTACCATCTCACCACCATTCACTACCTTCAAACCACCTATATCAATGCGCTTATATTAAGATCATTAATGAAGATTGACTATTATCTACACTGAAGAAATTTAACACTAAGTTCTGATTCTTCATAAAACCAAAAGTTAGAAAAATTACCTCGTGAATTTCGAGAAAATTCTGCAAGAACTTTGTTGAGTTTTGTTTCACTATACTATAATAGCATTACGGCAAAGATTTTGGGAGAGTGAGTTAAAAAGAGAAAAACAAAGAGTTTTTCTACAGAGAGAACAGAATGAACGGTTCCACTCTCTTCTGATTTTTGGGTTTAAATATGAGTTAGTGCGAAGTTTTCCAATTTCGCACGAACTTGCCCAAATGGGTTGGGTAGGATTATTTTGGGCCACCCATGACCCAAAATTCAACATCTTTCACTCACACAAGATGGGCAAAGTCATATATGTTGGGTTATGGCTCGAGTGTAAAACCCAAGCTCGGTTTGAAGCCAAGCAAGAGAGTCCTAGTCTGATTAGAGTAGAATTAGGAAACAATCCTAGTCCAGTAGGAATAGAATTAGTACCCTATAAATAGATAGCTCTAGCATGTGTGTGGGGGTCTTAGAATCACTTTTTGTACTCTGATTGAGAGAGTGTGTCATTAAGTCAAAGAGTGTTTGTGAGCACAAGTGAGACGGTGCTCATTGAGAAGCTATAAACATCGTTTTGCGTGATTAGTGGATTTTGTAGACGTTGGCAGAGGCCAAACCACTTAATTTTTTGTGTTGATTTTCAAGTTTTATGTGTGTGCGCATTTTTGTCCGGCCATTATCTATCGTTATTTCTCTATGACCTTACCAGGAACCAAAATCAAACTTTATATAGGCAATAAGTTGTGTGACTCGCAACACATAACAAGTGAAAGCTCAAAACCATGCACTTGTTAGGGATGAAATTGGTGCAACAGTCTTTAATTGAAGGCAGAGTCTTGTCATACCCTAAACCTGTTTAATTTTACATTAGTCAACGTATATCTTATCCCTCTTAGGCTATGTTTGACCTTAAAAATCTCAATCATATATTCATAGTTATGTTCAATCACAAAGATTATATAACTGGCTATAAACACATGTAGTGCTAGACGTGAACAATCTTCCTTTGGCTATAATGTCCTTCTAAGTAGAGTCAACTGATTTCTTAGTTATGTCTCATATAATCGAATCTTTTGTGATCTATAGGCAATACACCAAAATAGTCAATATTGAACTTGTCTTATCAAAACACTAGCATAGGTCACTAAAGGTATCCCAAGAAAGCATTCATGATTGCTTTAAGGTCTCACACAATGATATAGTTGAGATTCTTTCATCTACTTCAATTTTATGATCCAAAGCACACACGAGATGAAATATGTGTTGCGGTGTGACTTCCCTTAAAAGGGCGCATGTCTTTCTTCAAAAAAAACACAATACAAATGTTACTCTAGTTATCACTCAGTAACTAACCTGAATCCTCAAATTTAATATTTTCACAATAATTAAGGTCCCACGTCTGACTATAGATAGTCTAATGGATAGTGAGAATCCATATCTTGTCAATCTTTAAATGTAACATGTACAGTTAAGAGATTTCATCTTATAATGGTCATTAGGAACTAATTCCTAACCAATTCTTAAAGCCACATTTCTTGTATGACTATAGCATTTCCCGATAAACACTCATCCCTAAGTGTATTATCTAATGTGTAAGGGGGTATTAGAATATCTTGATATGATAATGTTAGGTTTGCTTTAGAATATACATCAATGATGTTAGTGTTAGAATATCTCATCCCTAATTGTATAATCTAATGTGTAATGGTCCTATATGCTTAGTGCTTTAAAGTAGGTAAGCTCAATAGTGCCTATATAAACCCCCATTGTAAGCATGCATGATTCAGCACACAATTGAAATCATCCTCTTCCTCTTCATAACGTATTATCTTCTTCTTCGCTAAAGTTTAGCTATTTCGACAGTTAGGGTTCGGCCAATCAAGAATGTTCTCCAGTTAAAGCAAATGCACTATCGAGCTCGTAGACTCTTGGAAACCTTTAACTACAGACATATGGAACTAGGCCCTCATTTCATGTCAGCAGTAAAAAATGGAATAACTGAGATTGTTGCTGATTTGGTTGAGCAAATACCTGATTTAATAAAATATACTGATAGTGATGGGAAAACTGCACTTCAACTTGCCGCTGAGTATCGTCATGAAGAGATATTCTCAATCCTACACGAAAAAATTAAAAGGTATGAGAAGCGACAGGGCGGACCGAATGAAATTAAGCATGTAAAAAATTATATAGAATTCTATTGGTGGTTCTTCATGCATTCGGTGGCGCAGAGGCCACGCCGAAATCGACTTCAAACTGGCTCCAGAGTAGTGCTACAGATGCAACATGAACTTCAGTTGTATCAGGTACTTTCCTCCTTTCAAATTGGATTGATGTTTTACTTGGGATCTCGTGTATTATTTTACATAAAAAGGAAAAACAAAAAATTTGGTCAGGAAAAAAAAAAGAGAAAACATAAAGTGGGTTAATATATTTTAATAAACAAATTTGACAGAATAACTAGAATAAAACCTCATTAATAGTTGAATGTCCAAAATAAAATATATAAAAACAAAAAAACAAAACTGAGAAAATAATTTAGTGATTATAGAAATAGTTTACCAAAAAAAATATAAAATAAATGAACACTAGAAAGCTGGTAAGTCAAACAGTTGGAACCCAAATAAGAAAAGATGTTTGACTTAGCTTATAAAAACTAATTATAACCACATGTGAAGCTTATAAGTTGTCTTTAGTTTCCATAA
The DNA here is from genome assembly GCA_037974665.1 of Ehretia macrophylla. Classification (NCBI taxonomy): domain Eukaryota; kingdom Viridiplantae; phylum Streptophyta; class Magnoliopsida; order Boraginales; family Ehretiaceae; genus Ehretia; species Ehretia macrophylla. Next base: position 16,796,552 of record CM075783.1, read on the forward strand.
GCCGAAAAATATTTCTACATGTGCTTAAAAATATACATAAATTGTTTTTTTTTCTCTCAAAAAATAAAAAATAAAAAATTGAGCCACTGAGGATGGTTGCAGACCCCCACGATCACCTATACAAGGGTCCCGCCCTTGTCGGCAGCACAGACTAGCCACCTACTTCCATCAGCAGTCAGCTTCTTAATAATGGGAAATCAGAACTTCACTATAGAAGTTATGTAACAAACAAAACTTAAGGTGCGACTACAACTTGTTGCATTTGGCACAGGAAGTTGAGAAATTAGTGCCGGCTGATCTAAAGATTCGAAAGAAATTTGCATGGAAAAATACCGTTGGAAGTATTTGACGAGGAGCATCAAAATATGGCTGCATCTGAAGGCGAGTGGATGATAAGTATGGCTAATTCATGCATAGTAGGAGGATCGCTCATTGCTGCAGTGGTTTTTGCTGCTGCTATTACAGTACCCGGTGGAAACAAGGATGATGGTTTTCCAAATTTTTCTAAAGTAGCAGCTTTCAGAGTCTTTGCCATCACCGACGTGTTTGCTCTTATTTTTTCCCTAACTGCTGTGGTGATCTTCTTGTCCATTTTCACAACTCGTTATTCAGTAAATGATTTTCTTTATAACCTACCCAACAGATTGATAATTGGTGTAATATCTCTGATCCTCTCCGTGACGTTCATGATGATTGCCTTTACTGCCACAGTATATCTTGTATTTGCAGAGAAACATGATTGGATTATCTATCCAACTGCTGCAGTGTCCTTCATACCAGTTATCTTCTTTGCCTATTTGCAGCTGCCTTCCCTGCTAAATATGATCAAAACCACATACCGCCGAGGCAGCATCTTCAAGCATAGGACATATCAATCTTTGTGATTATTCAAGATTCATCTGTCGTGTGCCTTTTTTTTTTTTTTTCTCTTTTTCCTTTCTTGGCTAAATCTGTAAGTCTATTATCTTATTCTCAACATCAGTTTTATGAATTTCCAAATAGCTGGACAAGATGCTAGTTTTGTTGTGGGAACTCTTGCATGATTTGTTTGGAAGAAAATCCCGAGCACATTTGTGAGTTTGTATCAATTTCTTTGTTGCGTCTCTTTTAAGTAATTGTCCTCTTACACTACTTAAGATTGTTTTTACGTCTTAAGTCGTTATCAAAATTGCATAACACAACTTGCATTGAAGTATAATTTTAGATCTAAATAGAATTACATATTTATATATATATCAAAATCACAATTTGATTTTCCATGCACGGTTGATTTTCATAATTTTATAAGCTGAAAGTGTCACAAATAAAAGTCATAAGAATATTAGAAGTTAACCAGAAAATACTAGAGAATACCAGATAATACCTGAGAACAGAAAGAATCACAAGCAAGCACCAAAGAATAACAGAAAATACCAGAAGTGTTGGAAACTTGGAATAAGATCTAGGCCTTAGATTCAATCTCTCTTAGAACTTTTATCACCCAGCTACAACACTCACATCCACTAGTGGAAGTCCTACAGGAATTAGCGATTCTTATAATAGAAGCACTCTAAATTGTAAGAATTAATGAACTAAAAAACGTTTAACTCTCTGTATTACTACTACCAAGTATGCAAGAGTAAATGTCTATGTCTTGAAAATATGACATGACCTGAGTATTTATAGAAAAAATTTGTGACCTATCTTCTAATAACCCCAAATGCATCATGTTCTTTTGAGGAATTAACCTAATGGATGTGGATTTTGACCTATTCTCTAGCGTAACAATTTTCACTCTTTTATCTAGTGGTCTCTCAACCTTGTTAATGTACAACTTAAGTGCGTCCATGGATCGAAACTTCTCAAACAAGAGACAAATGTAAGCAACACGTCAAAAATGGTAAAGAAAAGTGGAAAAATAATTTTTTTTCCACGAAAGGATGGAACATTAAAAAATGTTGTCATTATATACAATATCAACTTTTTTTTTTTCATAATACGAACAATAGACTCCAAGATCTTTAAATCCTAATATTTATAGACTTTCATTCTTTATCAGTTAGTTTATTATTTCTTTAGATATGCGACCCAAACATTATGTCTCACGTAAACAGATTTTTCATCAACTAAACTACATTTAGTACCAACATTATGATGTTATGTCTTGTGTTCTCAACAAAATCATTATTTAGTTCAAAATTGTAAAGACAAGCGTATACATAACACAAAATCTAGAAGATTATTTTTCTTATATAAACGAGAAGATCAAAAACCCAAATTGAAAACAAAATCAAGCCATTTAACTTTAAAGAGACTAAATTGAAGGAAGATGTTGGTACATATGAAGGGGATAAACTACAACGTACAGATGGATAGAAGGTGTTGTAGTAAGAAACTGTTTGCTCCTTCATCTGTGCGGAACTTGCACAAGATGAAGCACGTGAGCTATATTCTGAGGATAGTTTTTAAACTGAACTCAGTAAACTTGATTTGATCAAAATAAGAATGCTAAGGGAGAATGAGAGGTCAAGGATTAGAATTGTCTAGCCATTAACCATGAACAACCATGAACAACCTTCTGCTATTTATAGTAGAAGAAGATCATCATTTTCAAGAGATTAGGTGAAAGAAATCGGCGGAGGAATTGCCTTTGGCGTGCAGTTGAATGCATCATTAGTTTGGATTGGACATTTCTGGCGGACTATGCCATTCTTAAAGTCACAGAGTGGTTATCTTCAGGTTGGGTCGTGCGTGATCGGCCTCGGTTTCATAGAGATCTAATTTAATTTGGCGGGAGATACGTGTCAAGTTTTTATTAGCTCCAATGCCATTTGGGTTCACGTGGCAGCTAATGGGCCCAAATGGAGTTGTCAAAGCCGTCGTCCCTTGCAGCACCTGGGAAATTAGAGGGTCACGTCTTTTCACCATGCGCTACCATTAATGTTCCTAGATTGATGCCTTACTCGACGAGACGTTTTGCCTAGATGGAGTTGTCAAAGTCGCCGTCTCTTTCACGAGCCTAGAAAATTAGAAAGTACAAAAAAATAATAGTATGATTGAAATAATGCTTAATAAGAAAAACACTCAAAAAGAACTCAAGCATGGTTTGTATAAAAAGAGATTCAAATATAATTAGAAGTGAGGTCAAATTAATAGTATATCCAAGGGATTATTCATGCCACTCAAGAGCCAGGTGAGATGATGCAAATGTATGATTTTCCAAAATATACTTTGTTGTCTAAAAACACGCATTTAACTTTAGTGTAAAATAAAATATTGTTAATTAAGTCTAAGTAACAAGAACATAGTAACTACATTTAAGTAAAATTACATAAACACGATATGCTATCCAATTTTGCTGAAGGCGTCAACCTTATATCACCCGTCAGGAACTTAAACACTTATATCACCCAATAGGTTGTATCCTAAAAGTATGACAAATCGTACGACCTACTTATCATGGAACACTCTGTCTATTCTGAGTAGGGAATAGAGATCATGGACATGGTAGTTATGCCCGCCATGGCAAGCACACGATACTGCCCATCATGACACGACACTACTATGTCGCAATAGGGCCCAACAAGATACATGCACACATATAGGTTGCAACCTTTACATTCAATAATCATTTCAATTCGGTAGGGTGATGAAGTAGGTCACATCCCATTCATCAATAGCAGGTAGTCACACAATAGCATACAAATATCACTTTTAACTTTTAAAGACCAAGGTAGCTTGTAAATATTAAGAAACTTGTGAATGTCAAAATGACTTGTAATTATCAAAATAGCTTGTAAATATCAAGACAAGTGACAATGTAGGCTGCTGATAATAACATAATTTCATTTACAATAGCATAAATCCAACTAATAGCTCAAAATCGGTATTAGTCAAAATAAGGCTCATGTGAAATTACAAGTGAATATGGATAAGGAAAACCAAGTAGGAGTCAACAATCAGTTCTCACACGAGGCCAAATGAATTAGGGAATCAACATGTTAATAGATCAATACAGGAACAAACTATTACGAAATAAATATAAGTACTTCAGCACCCAATAAATGAAATAAGTGTGAATAGCAAGAAATAAGAATGATGCCAACAAGTGCTGAGTACATCAAATGTATAGAGACTTAGAAGAATAAGGAATTGTATACTAGGAAAGTCCAACTTACCCCAACACAAGGTTTACATCAATGAAATCCTAAGCTTGTAACCTCAAGTTAACTTGTCACTGTTGGCATTATATAAATTGATGTTGTAGATGACGTAATTTGAGACTAAGTATGAGAATTTAAATCAAGAAATAGAATGACAGAAATAATATCATGTAAATAAAAGATTGATATAAAGTTAAAATAGTTATGATAATGCAAACCGAGACTCGTGTTCAACACGATGTCCTTACAGTTTTATTGTCAGACTATTATGTTGTACCTCTTTTTAAGCTGAAACCTCCAAAGATACAACGGTTAAACCTCTTGCAATGACACCACTTGAGTATAAGAGATTGCGATAAAACAGTGGCTAAACTCTCTCTATAATAGATATGCAGTAGTACCATACAGAGCAAAATTGTGTTTCTAAAGCCTAAAGCCAACTAGTATTTATAGGTGAAAAATTGAAGATATTATGGCTTGCCATAAATCTACTCATAATGGAGAAAACAAAATTGAAAAGGAATCATGGTAGAGTAATTGCGAAAAACGTCTGAATAGAATAGCCTACAAAGTCTCCATTTGAAATGAAAGCTTGCAACATCTTCATGCATTAACGTCTCCATGCATTAAACATTAGCACGTTTCTATGCATTTAAGATTTAGTATGTTAAGAATTATGAGTTTTCATCTTAAAACTAATTGGTACCAAGTGGAGTAGTCCAGGATCTTATAAGGTGGTCTTAGAGTTTCTGATTTTCTAATATGGGACAAATGTTATATTTTAATACTCCCCCTCACGTGTGACCTGATTTGAGAGATGCCACACGTGAAAAATTGAATACACGTGAACTTTATTTGAGATGATCACACTTGGAAGATTGAATACATGCGGACTGAATTTTTTTAAATGAGTCACACATGAAAAATTGAATACACATGTAGTAGATAACACATGTGGAAGATTGAACACGTTGACTAAATTTTTTGAGATGGGTCACACATGGAAGATTGAACACACATATGGTAGATAACACATGTGAAAGATTGAAGGTGTATGGACTATGCACAAGAAAAATATTGACAATTGGACTTAATTTGAGATGGGTCACACGCAAAAGATGAATGAGGCTAAACCATGGGCCTAGCTCTGATACAATGTGAAGAAACCTGAGGTTCCATCTTAAAATCAATTAGTGCCAAGTGGAGTGACCCAAGATCTTATATGGTAGGCTTGGAGTTGGTGATTTTTCAATGTGGGAAGAATATATATTCCAACACCCCCCTCACGTGTGACCTGGAGAGAACCTGGAAACGAGAGCTGGCATTGAAGAAAAATGAGTCAACGAGAATGAAACGAGAGATGGCTCACACGTGGCAAGATATGATTGGACCAATGCCTAACTCTAATACCATGTTAAGAATCATTGGATTCCACACCTCCCTCACGTGTGACCCGGAGAGAACCTGGAAACGAGAGCTGACATTGGAGACAAACGAGTCAACCAGAATGAAACGATAGATAGGTCACACGTAAATGAATATGACTGGACCAAGGACCCATCTCTGATACCATGTTAAGAATTATGAGTTTTTATCTTAAAATCAATTGGTGCCAAGTAGAGTAGTCTAGGATCTTATAAGGTGGCCTTAGAGTTTTTAATTTTTCGATATGGAACAAGTGTTATATTCTAACACAACATATTTGAATTGAGCCGTTGACATGAGAAATATGGCTGAGCCTTCAACTCATTCAAATGAGAAATAAATGTCTCATTTGATGATCCTCATAACAACCCAGCAAAAAATGTACAAATTTCTCATTCACTGTTTGCCTAATTTGACATGTAAAATAATTGTTCGTGCATGTATCAATTACCACTCGAATTGAATTGTAGGACCAAGTTAAATTTAAAATTGAAAGTGTCATGATAACCATGTCAAACGCTCATAATTCCAACAGTCACTGCATAATAATATATCAAACTGAGACATCTAGCTATAAAAGGCTTTCTTGGAATATATGAGATAATATTTTGTCTCCTTTATTTTTCTGGCTTTTTATTTGTAAACTTAAATAAAATGGTACAACTCTTCTTATTGTAATTCTTACGGCTTTTATCTTAGTTTCTTTTCCTTTATGATTCTTACTTGGTTCCTTTTATTCTTTAGACTTTGCCATTCTTTACTATTTCTTAGCTTATTTATCCGTTTACTTTACATTCTCTAATATTTCTTCTTTTTCTTTCCTATCTTTCTTCTTTAACATACCCACTACTCGTTCGTACATACTAGTACACCATGTCTCACCATCCTATACCTTCATTACTAGCCCTTTTATTATATTTACATATAACACATCTACCTCACACACACTGGACACCAGCACTCTCCAGTATACTTATTGACACTCACATATATATACTTATATCTAGTACCCACACTGCTAATCCTCACATACCCACGTAGCACACTGTAAGATTCACACCTTGCATTTATATACATACAACCACACTCATAATAATATAGTAGCTGTTCATGTTATTTGTTGTGATACACCCAGACAAGGCGAATACCCTGGCCACTTTGGGACCCAAGGCAGAGGCACACTCGCGATGCACACTACAGAGATATTGTCCGCTCTGGGTTACCACACTGGGCCCCTCACGGTTTTGTTCCTTCGAGATTCTCATCTCAAAAGACGTCTCTGCGAGTACAAGGCCACTTAGACACTTATATTCAGCAATACCACTTCCTAGACTTCCGATGTGGGATAGTTTACAAATATCCACCCCCCTTAGGAGGACCCCGCGCCCTCGCGGGTCAACGGGTCAACGGAAGACAGGCTCTGATACCACTTTGTGATACACCCAGGCAAGGCGAATACCCTGGCCACTTTGGGACCCAAGGCAGAGGCACACCCGCGATGCACACTACAGAGATATTATCCGCTCTAGGTTACCACACTGGGCCCCTCACGGTTTTGTTCCTTAGAGATTCTCATCTCAAAAGACGTCTCTGCGAGTACAAGGCTACTTAGACACTTATATTCAGCAATACCACTTCCTAGACTTCCGATGTGGGATAGTTTACACCCCGACTCGTGCATATAATTATTTTATTGATGTGCATATATTTATATGTCTACTTTAGTTATTTACGTATATTCGTTTGCATAAAATATTATATTTTTGGGTTACGTGCATCTATTTCGTTTAACGTGCATTTATATCAAACTATGTGCATACATCTAATATAACAAGAAATTTCATCTATTAACATATGTTGCATAAATATAAATGCCTTCTTATGTAAGTAGGCACGTTTAATTGGTTAATGTGCATAATTCTCATTTTACATGCAATTTTGGGACTTCACGAACACTTTGAAAAAATCGTAGGAATCGTAAAAAATAATTAACGTAGACAATTAGGAATTAGAATAACTAAATGAGTTAGAATTAAACTAGAATGACAAACTAGTTAATAGCATTAAGTTGAAGGGCATGTTAGTCATTTGGGTTTTTTTTTCTTTTATTATTTACACCTAATACACTACAACACACACAAACACACAAAAACACACACAAAAATCAGACACACACACACACACACACAACACGTTTAAAAACACACAAGAAAGAAGAAGAAGAAGAAAAAGAAGAAGAAGAAGGAGGAAAGAAGGAAGAAAAGGTGATTTTGAGCTTGTTCTAGCCAAGAATAGGTGAGGGATTTCATTCTCCTATGCATTTCTAGTGTTAATTCTTGTTTATAAAATGTTGGCTAGTTGTAGTTGAATGATTCATGGATATAGGAATGCAAATAGAAATGATATATGGCATGAAACAAGTTCTAGAAATGATTTTGTGTGTGAATATCAAGCTTTGCTAGTTGATCATGTTGTAGATATTGCATAGCTAGCTTGCTCAACTAGATGAAGATCATGTGTTTGCTATAAGTTCTAAGTGAGGAATGAAAGTGTTATATAGTATATTGCTTGTAGTTATCTTAGTGCATGAAAATATCAAAATGGAACAAAGAGTACAAAATGTGATTTTCGGACAGATTTGAGCAACTGAGGTTCAGAGCAGATTTGAGGTAGCAAACGATGTCGGAATGAGATGATTTTTTTACACAATATGACCAAGACCTTAAGGAACAACTTCTATTTTATGTGGAATGTTAAATTCTGTCGTTTAGGTGCATTTATAGAGCCGAAACAGTAGGGTCAGATTCACCCATTAATGCAGGGGCAGTTTTGCGCACTGATTTTCTAAAGGGCATAACTTGATGAGTTTAACTCCGAATTGGGAACCATTTGAGGCTAAACCCATCTACACTTGACGAGCTACATGTCTGTGAAATTTCAGAAGTTTTAGAGGTCATTAAGGCTGCTAATTGAACCTGTAAAATTAAGAAAATGCAGCTAGAAATTTCAGTTTATATAGCTAAGTGATTAATGTTGCACTAAAGGCTAATTTGAGCTGAATAATGGTAGATTATAGGTAGTTGAAGGCTTGAGGGTAACAATTACATGTTTGGAGAGAGTGCTTAAGTGGCTTGAGGGTTAAATAAATATTAGTTGCATTGAATGTTAAATGTTTAATATGTGACTAACGTGAACTATGTGCATTGAATGTTTAAATAAGTTGAACGTTGAGTGAATGTTTAATGTGATGAATTATGTATAGTGACTTGCCATTTAGATAATCAAGAGTAATTAGACTCATGTACACGCTAAAGTGATGCCTAAGGAAAGATTGAAGTTATCCTTCTTGGATTCTTGAAATAGTTATTCGTACTACTTAAATTTCTACCTTGTCTTGCTTTTATGAAAAGAATTGATGGATAAGAATTTAGTTGGTGTTTAATAAAGTGTACATAACATGTTATATGTTAGATTTTCATTGTCTTAAATGTTATATATGAGTATATATGATGATTCCTGTGTAGTAGAGCTTTAAAATTAGTTTTATAGTGAAGTAATTGCAGAAACATGAGTTACAAAAAATCTGGAAAAAAAATTGGACAGATTTGCACGCCTAAGTTGTAGGACCAATTTGACCTAGCAAATGTTGACTAAATTATCTGAATTTTGGATATGTTGTAGTAGACTCATAGTTGAACGAAAGTGTATTTCTAAGGTTTGGCCAAATTCTAGCTCTAAGTACTCTTTTTTGGATGATTCCCGAGAAGCATGTGATAGGCGTGAGCTGGACAGTTCCTGCCAGCGTTTTTTTTTTCCTTTCCCTTGTCCTCATGTGTATTGGTTGCAAGTTAGTCTAGATAATATGGACTAGACTAGACTAAAATGTACTACTATATGTCTTTGTGTAATGAGAGTTTAGAATTAGTTTGAACTATGACTAAGCTAAAGTTATTAGGTAGTGAATAAAGATAAGTGTGTTAGTAAGGCATTGGGTAAGTTCTTGTTTGGAAATGAATTAATAATGAAGTTGAATTGTAGAAATGTTAACTAGGGAGTTTAAGGAAGGCTAGAGAATGTGGTACATGTTGGTTAGTATAACTAAATCGTAGCCTGAATAGACAACCTAACTTAATGCTTGAGACTAGCATACTTATGGAGAGTAGTAAACTAGGAAATCATAAGAAATATCTTGGCATGTTACTTAACATTGAATTAAAGAAAGTATGTATCGACTTTAATGTGAAATAATGCAAGGGAAATTTAATTATCAAATAGTTGTAGTCAACTTATTATGAGCTGTTAGTTATACTCATTTCTATGTGCTAATGTTTAGATTATCAATAGTTGATTAAGTGTATGAATAATTGAGCTTTAGTGAGCTTATAGTTTATTTGCAAAGCTAGCTTGGTCATTGAAGAGAATTAGTTGCCAATAGTTATAGCTAAACTTTTGCTACTAGTTGCTAACTTTAGTCATTTTATATGTGCCACTGTTTCACCTACTAATGTTTGGTTACTTGTATGACTACTTGGGCTATGTGATAATATGAAATATATAAGTGATTATGGAACTTTTATTGTTGTGTGTTGAATTTGCATAATAGTCAAGTTGGAGTTGGTATAATCAATTGTTAAGGTGTTATGTTAATTTACTTGCATAGTATTATACTAGTTTTGATGTCTAAGTATTATACTTATATGAATAACTAGGGGTTGCACATTTGAGTGGATTCAAGGAGGTTGTAGTGAATGTAAGTTAGTTTCTTGCATGCTTGGCTTAATCCAAGGTAAGGGAGTTACATTCCTTTATGCATCTTAATTTGTTTTACTGCTCATAAATTGTATAGTTTAATATGATTGCTTATAATGACGTGTACTTTGATATGAATAGACTAAATATACACTTGTCTTTTATTTATATTGTTATATGGCTTATTTATTATAATTTACGTGCGAGGGCAACTTACTTTGTTGTCCCTCATTTATGTGATTCTTGAATTATATTGTCATTGCTTGAATTATTGTGATCGAATATCGGGTTGCGCAACCTTTTTAGACATGGTAGCGTCGAGAAACACGGGCGGCGGCGGGCTTGCCGTGCTCCCTCGACTACCATGGTGCCTATTCCCTTCTCGCTGAGGCATACTCCACTACCCTAGTGGCGTGGTTCACCTGCTGGGCATGGACCTACCTCAGGAGAAAGGGTCGTAGGATCAGGATACATCCGGAGTATCCCAACTTGTTGGTGTTTGGGGTTTGCCGGCACTTGCATGAAGTTCGTGGCTCGTGGCTCGTGGCTCATGATTGAATACTTGAAGTGGAACCATATCCTTTTTAATGTGGTTAACTACTTGCTATTTAATCTTGTTGTTATGCTATATATATGATTTCTTGTATCTGCATATCATAATGCACGCCTGGTATGTTGCATCACCTCCCTCACTGAGTAACTTGGTTACTCATTCCTCTTTTCAACATATTTCAGGAAAAGCTGAAGACTGGATTGCCTCTTGTGTGACCTGTTTGCTCTATCGGTGTGTAAAACATGGAAGAATGTGATCATGATATGCTTGTATTGTATTTGAGACTTTGTGCCCATGTATGTATTTATGTTATATCAAGGAATGTAATATTAAAGTTTTAGTTTGTTTGATGATTAGGTATTAGTGGGCTTCTAATATCTCTACTTGCTTTACTTTATTACTTAGTAGTGCATGCTTGTGTGGACGATGAAAACTAGTTAGTGGGTTGGACACAAATTATAAGAAAGCTTGATTGATAATATAGAGTGGTATGATAAGTGGATTAAAAAGATAGAACTTCATGGATTCGATTTTGCATGCTTGTGTGATATGATGTTGGGTTCCAAGGCTCGGATGGCATTGAGGAGCTGGTTGGCTTTATGAATCTTGAAAGCTAGGTTATGAATGGTTGATTTTGATTCAGGTCTTGTATGTGACTGTTGACAGGTTTCTAGATAGACCTAGATATAGGGGAAACTCCGTCCGTTTTTCCCTAAATTTCGTGCCTGGGGTTTGGAAATTGGGTTGTGATTAGCATGGCTATTAGAGCCTCCGGTCTCGTGAGGGATCGGGGCGTTACATTTGTTATGTAATCAGTTATATTCAGTCACTTGTTTTCTAATATACTAACGCAATATGAGATACATTGATCTTATCATTAATATCTCACATGAATTAAGGTAGTAGACTGTTTGTCAATTTATTTGGATAATTAACCCAATTAATTAATCTTATGACTAGGGACTTATTTTAGAATTTATGATCAATTTATAAAACTTTGTCACTCATATTTAAATGTAATTCTCTTGTTACAAAAGTAGCCTGCATGGTAACTCTCTTGTCTCTGTCCTCAAGGGTCAACGATAAGTTAATCATTCCCTTAGCCTTAAACCCATGCCATGTGAAGCCTTCTAAGGTACCACGGATCAACCTTAAACGACTCCAATCCAACCCCAATTTCTCAAAAGCCTTCAAGAATATAACCTCGGTCGAGCTCCCTGTGTCGACCATAATCCTTCTCACTAGAAAATTTGATATCTTAGCACTGATTATTAATGGGTCATCGTGCGCATTAGCACCCCATCCAAATTATCAGAAGAGAATGTCATCCTTTCTAAACCTTCGGTTATCCCCCAAACTAGCGTTTGCTCCTTCCCAACCCGAACGTAATTCTTCCTGCTCGCCGTGGTCTCAACCCTAAGCAGCTAATCTCTAATTATAGTCTCAATCACAACTTGATGTCCCACTGGTCCATGCCTTAGACTCCGTCCCTACCTCGGGCTCCTCTCTCTTTCCCTATCGTTTGGATTTTGAGATTGTGGAACTCTTCCTACTACAAATTTCCTCAAGTGCCCCAGCCTAATCAAAGCTTTAATCTCTTGTTTAAGATCGTGGCATTCTTTTGTACTGTGTCTATAATCATGGTAAAAACAACAATACTTGGCTCTCTCTTTCTTCCTAGGTTGTCCTTCAATATTAAGTTGGGAATGTATATTGAATTGCGTACGATTTCCATAAGGATATATTCCCAAGGCATATTGAGGGGAATCAGTTGGAGAAATCTAAACGGGTTCTTGGTCGGTTGTTTCCTGCTCGCATCTCCAGTGTTGGATTATATGCCCTAAAAGCCAATTTTAGGACATAATAATTATATTATTTAATTAATGTAGGCAGTTTATTTAACTATCTTTAATGCGATTAACTATTTAAATAAAAGTCTTTAGAATAATATTTATAGATTCTATCATTAAGAGTAAGGATATAATTGATAAAATCTATATTCATGAATATATTCTAAAAATAGTCCCCGATCATAGGATAAATTAATTGGGTGTTAGTTTATCCGTAAAGGTCGAATTACAATCTATCATCCAAATAATATGAGATATTGATTTGGGTGATTAGTCTCATATCGTAAGGATAGATGTATAAGTGTTTGTTGACAACAAGGGACTGGACATGACCGCTGGTACAACAAATTACATAGAATGGTCAATAATTCGTTGTACAATGTAATGGTGCAATTAGTCCTTAGACCTAAGCTACCACGGTTATCTTGTGTTAGGGATAATATAATTTGTTAGTACAATAAAGCTAGTTATCATCAAGGATTGGATAATGTACTTAGTGGTTATGATCTATTCTGACATGAAGATAAGTGGTATAGATATGAAATTTGTCAATTAAAGATCCTATGTGATCTATTAATCAAGTAACTAGAAATCTTTGGCCAAGGTGGAATAGTAGAAGTCATTTCACTGATTATTTGGGCATATGATTGAGTAATAGAGTTTGACAACCCTATCCATGACTCTGGCTTAATCAGGGTAATCTAGACAGAAGGAATTGATTGCATAATTATTACTAAGGGTTCGTAGAATTTCACTTCATCTTTAGTTGGGTCGTCGTGATATACTACTAGGTATCACTCACGACTTGAAAAGATTGAATAGAAGAGTTCTAATTAAATGTTAATTGGATTAATATTATTTTGCTGCAAATTAATTATGAATCCAAGAGATCACACATAAAAGAGATCAAAAATTAATCAGTAGGAAAAGTAAATTATATATTGGAAGAGTCTAATATTTAATTGGACTTAAGACTGATTAAATTAAAATATTAGTCCAATCATTTAATCAGTCCAAGTCCACTGTTTAGGACTGACCCAAAAGCTAGCCCTAATATATCCAGTGTTTCATATAAATAAGAAACTATGACAAAAAGAAAAGTTAGCACAAATCATGTCTCTCATGGTAAATATACTTTTCCCTAAAACTAGTAGTTGGGATTTTTGCTGATTGATGGCTCGGATCTCATATAGATATTTTTGGAGGCTTCACAATTGGGGAGTTTTAGATTGTTCAAATCCTACATCAGATTCAGTATCATAAAGGTAATCTTGAAATCTTTTTATGCGTAATTAATGTCAATTATTTATGCATATATGTAATTTATGTAAATAGCCATGAACGTGATTCATATGTATTTATTTTCACTATTTTTATTTAATTATAAAATATTAAAATACCATACACGATTCTCAACAATGGTATCAAAGTCACCGTTCATGCCTTTTTCATAGTTATTCGGTTATAGCACATATCATAGCACAATTAAACGTGTCAAATATAGTTTGTGAAACTACTATGACAATTTGGTAGGTTGAGAATCTGTTCATTTTATGCCCATGTTTTAATTGGATTAAACTTTAGCTCAAAAGGTTCTTCCCTCAATCAATTTCATAAAAGTAGTTTGTTAAATTATTTTTCAGTTTTATTAAAGGTTGTTTTTGAAACTGAATTTTTATTTTTATAAAATTGTTTTATTAAATTTCAAAAACTGATTTATCAAAAAATTGTTTTGGGACTATTTTTCTATTTCTAAAATTGTTAAGGGAAAATTGAAAAATCAGTTTTTCAAAAAAAAAAAGTCGGCTCTGCAGATTCCACCATTTACGAGGCAGTTGGGCTACCCCACAGTTACTAGAGGCAAGAAGTAGCGCGAAGCCTAGGCCTAGGCCTCACGTTGCTGCAGCAGCTGTCCGTGACAGCAACAGCACATGACAGCGGTAATGACAGCTACACGGATGGAAGGGGAATGGGGGTAAGGATATCGGCGTTGTGAGGGAAGAAGAAGAAAGAAAAAAAATGTATTTTTAAGGTTAGGGTTTTCTAACCTAACCCAAATTCGGATCCAAGTCTGGATCTAGATTTGGATCTGGGTTAGGACCTGAAACCCAAACCCAAGTTGTTGGGTTAGTTAATGGGTTTAGGGTTTTATTCTTTTTATTTTTCTTTTATCTTGGGCTAATAGGCAAAGTGATGTTGGGATCTTTTGGGCTGTTTTAATTCGTACTTTAAAATACATTTTTAGTGTGGACTAATTTTAAGGGTTTGAATTAGGCTAAATGGGCTTATAATGTTTAGGCTTGATTTGAACTAATTTTAAAGTGTTTTAAAAATAGCATAGGCCTCTTTTTATGGTCTGTATTAGGCCAATCATAATTCGGACTTAGATATAAAATAGTATGGACTACTTTTAATGTTTGAATTGGACTGTTGGTCGTTTGGACTTCGACTTAATTAAAATAGGTTGGACTTCTTTTAATCTTTAAGGTCCATATTGCTTAATTAATTTTGACAAATTAATTAAAAGAGCCCAAATATATTCTTGACACTTTAAATTAATAAGTAGTTTATTAATTATTAAATATAATTAGATTATATTTATATTTTGTAAATATAAGATATTTATGGAGTAAATTTAATAAAGAGTTTATTAAATAGAATAAATTTAATAAAGAGTTTATTAAATTGAAAAATCTAACGTAAAGAGTTTATATTAGAAAATTAATTGTGCAATGCTTGTAATAAATTAATAAATTATTTATTAATTAATTACTATAACTATAATGTGATTATATTTATTTAAATATTAGATACTTAAGGATCCTAATTAGTAAAGGTTTTTATTAATTGGAGAAACCTAAGATAATGAGATTATATTAGGAGACTAATTGTGTTATATTCGTGGATTATTTTTCTTTATTATTTACTATGTTTTTGGGTGATCATGGACTAGCCTTGTGTGAATGAATGGATGAATATATGAATGTCATTATTTAATTTATTTACCCATTTTGGACTTTATGTAATATTTTAAAATAGGTCTTGCATGCCTCTTATCCCCGTTTTAAAGTTGTTAAACCCCATTCCTATTTATGTATCCCCACTAGATTAGGAATATATCTACATAAATTAATGGAAGATCAAGATAAAGACATCAAGAGTTGGTGGACCTAGTTCGCGAAAGGAGTTTTGTAAAGCCGAGGAGGAGCAACCCATAAATCTATCTTATGGGCCCTTTATTTGATTTAGGTATTCAACTCAGTGGCTCGGGTTGATAGTGCTCCTAGTCCATGATCATCCCATTTTATTTTATACATTTATATATTTATTTATCCAATAAATATGTGATGAATGCATCTATGCTTCCATATTATTTATGCGATAAATTGAAATTAGAAACATGTGAAAAGTGAGACCTTAATTAAAGACCAGCAAACCTTCCCAAATTAAATTTTAAGTTAATAACGGTATAGTCTTGAGAAGATTATATCGTTGTCTTCCATTATTATAGATTAGTTTATGTGTTAGGCAAGTAAGTAGTTAGCTATGGACATATAAGGGTTATTTATTTGTATCAAAGTATGAACTAAGTCTATATAAGCATGAGATGTGAAAAATTTAAATTCTTATTGTCTACCAAGGATCTATCATATGAGGTATCAGTGTTGCATTGATCCAAGTTTTTCAGGATAAAATGGATTTGACTTAAACAATCTTGGAGACCAATAAACTATTATATGAGGTCAAAAGGGCTGTAGGCAAGTAAATTGGGATTTGTATGAGATACACTGAATAAGAGGTTATTCAACTATTTATTTTAATTTCACCTAGAATCTAACATGTGAGGTGGGTTAAAGTAAATGGGCCCCCAATTCCACTAAGAAAAATGCCTTATTGTTTTTTTGTTTTTCATTAGGGAAGTGTGGGATTTGAAAAATTTAGTGGGGGGGTTACTATTTGATTTAAAGACCCAAATCAAATGGTTAATAATATAATTATCCAATATCCTTAGAAATTACTGCATACATAGAATATCGGATGTGAACCCAACCATTTATTTTGACTAGACCAAATTTCGATGACTAGCTCAATGTTTTGAGAATTGTTCTCAAATCTAAGAAAGTCATACATGTTCTAGATACCTAAATAAGTTATCAAAAGATGCAAGAGAACATGGATAATGTATCTATAATTAATTACTTACAGGAGTTGTGAAGTAAACAAGATAGGACAACTAAGTATGAGATATCTAGTGGTAGATATGAGATATCTAGAAAATTATTCCAAAGGATAACTAGAAGAATTGATTTGAGAACATGTATTCGCAGGATGAGTATCTTGAATCCATGAGTTTATTCATGGTTTATCATATGCAGACAAATCTAATCCTCAAAGTCAATTCTTAATTCTCTCTTGTCGTTCATAATGGATCTTTCTGTGTGAATATATTTGACACAACTTTTGGACATGAGAGTCATGTATAAAAGGTAGATCTGGAAAAATGGAACTTAATTGGTAAAAGGAAATTATTTCCACTACAAGAAAGGAGAACTACTAGAAGAGAAAAATCCAAAGGACTTCAAAGAGTTTGAAGAGAAATGGATGTCCTCTATAAATATATCTCATCTTCTCGTTTACCCATCTTGGTGTTCATTAATTTTGGAATAATTGTTGTTCATGTGTTTCATTTATTGATACTAGTAAATTAATTAATAAAGTCTTATATAGAAAATGACAAGATAAACGAGTAATATGAGAGATTTAGAGATACTAATAACTTTAGATTATTGTGGCATTTATGATTAAGTCATAGAGGATAAACAAGAATCACTCAATTGGTGAAAGAATGACTGGTAAACCCTCGAGGCCCCGGGACATTCCCAATACGTGGATCTTGTGTTCTTAAAAATGATCAAATCGCCATTTGTAGGACAAAGTCAAAGGACCACAAATATTTAGGGTTTATACATAGGGATGTATATGGGACATTTGGTGAAATAGCCCAATAAGGATTTAGCTACCTTACATATACTTATGATTGTCATAAGTGTGGATCTAAATCGTTTGAAGTGTTCAAAGAATTCAGAGCTAAAGTGGTAAATCAAAATGAGAAGTAAGTCTCAATGATGAGATCATGAAGAGTTTTTTGCCTTAATTTTTGATAGTATCTCAAAGAAAAATAACATAGTTATTTCATTAACTCCTTCTGGTACTCCGATGCTCGATGAAATGTTGGAAAGAATAAGTTGGACCTTGTTGGATATGGTTTGTAATTGATAAACTATGTTGAATTGTAACTCAGCCTGTGAGGCTATATTCTCCTTACAATAGTCCATCTCTTGGATAAGGTCACTTCAAAATTAGTCTTAAGTACCTCATATAGGATATGAGATAGTAGGATACCTATTCTTAAGGTGTTAAGATTATCTGCCTTTGATTAAAGGCTTAAGTCTGATAAATTGGAAGTAAGATCGAATAAGATCAACTGGTTATCCCAACGATTTGTTGGGATATAACTTTTATTCCCTTACTGGCTAGAGAGTCTGTTAGCAAGTACAACTTCTTCTTAGAAGAATAGTTAATCTAAGAAGATAATGTGGGAAAAAAAGTATGACTCAATAGGAATCACTAAGCAACCAGTTAACCCAAGTCAAATCTAGGGTTTGATTCTAGAAAACTCGATCCAAGAGAAACTGATTATTTCATAGTTTTTTTCAGATTAGTAAGATGACAATAATCATGTTGATGATTTTTTTCAATTATGAAAAACTGTGTTTAACATAAGCTTAAATGGCTTGAGGCAATAAAATCATAAATGAATAAAGGTGGAGATCTTTTAAGACAAATGGTGAAAGATTATTGTCATAGGCAGGGAGTTGACTATGAGGAAATCTTTTTACCAATTGTTGAAATTCATTATGATTTATTGGCCATAGTTGCACACTACTATTATGAGATATGGTAGATGGATGTCAAAACGACATTCCATAATGACTTCATTAATGAAGACATTTATATAGGATAACCAATATGTTTTGAGTCAAGTGATGAATCATAAAGAGTGCAGGCTAAAGGGATCCATTTATGGACTTAACCAAGCCTAAAGAATCTAGAACATTTGATTAGATCGTTTGACTTCATTGAGAATGAAAATAAACTATACAAGTAGGTCTACTTATTCAAATAATTTATCCAAGAAAATTTTAGGATAATCTGCCTAAATCCTTGGGGTCGATCTATAGCGATAGATGAAAATGATTAATGGATTTTTTCCAAAAGGGTGTTAAAGGTGTTTAACATCTACATAGATTCTAAAAGAGGATTGTTCTCTTTTAAAACATGACATTTATCTTTTTAGGGTTGTGATTCCTAAGACTGCTAAAGAGAGAGAGACTAGACACATAAGGTTCAAAGTGCTGCAACAATTAAGAATATACATCATGCTGTGTACAAAGACATAATATCATAAATGTTATAAGTGTTATGAGCAGATGTCTGTTTGATCCGGGTTAGGAATGCTGGAAAGCAATCAAAAATATTCTTAAGCACTTGAGAAACATTTAAGAAATGTTCTTGGTATATGGAGAATGTGAAACTTAAAGTTTTACAAATTCAGGCTGAGAGTCTGAAGTGGATTATTGGAAATCCATATCTGGGTTCATACTCACCTGTAATGGAAGAACAATTATTTGGAAAGGTTCTGATAATTGGTACAATTGTAAATTCCAGAGGTTGAGTGTATTGTTGCATTAGATGTAACAAGAGGAAGTGGTTTGGATCTAGTAGTTCGTAACTGAACTCATGATAGTTCTTTCCATTGAGTTAACGAGTAGTGCTGTGATGACAATGGAGTTGTAGCGCAAGCTAAAGAACCTAGGTCTCACTAGAGATCCAAGCGCATTAAAGAGGCATTACTACTTCGATCAGAGATTGATATTTTGCAGTAAATAAAGTCAACAATTGATGTTGCTAATCCACAGACTAAGGTAATGATTCAACAATCATTAGATTACCATCTTGAGAAGATGGGTATGAGATACCGAAGTGATTGGCTTTAGTGCAAATGGGGCATTGTTGGATTATATGCCCTAAAAGCCAATTTTAGGACATAATAATTATATTATTTAATTAATGTGGGCAGTTTATTTAAATATCTTTAATGCGATTAACTATTTAAATAAAAGTCCTTAGAATAATATTTATATATTTTATCCTTAAGAGTAAGGATATGATTGACAAAATCTATATTCATGAATATATTCTAAAAGTAGTCCCCAATCATAGGATAAATTAATTGGGCATTAGTTTATCCGGAAAGATCGAATTACAGTTTATTATCCAAATAATATGCGATATTGATTTGAGCGATTAGTCTTATATTGCAAGGATAGATGTATAAGTACTTGTTGAGAACAAGTGACTGGACATGACCGCTAGTACAACGAATTATATAGAATGGTCAATAATTCATTGTACAGTGTAATAGTACAATTAGTCCTTAGACCTGAGACACCACGGTTATATTGGATTAGGGATAACATAATTTGCTGGTATAATAAAGCTAGTCCTCATCAAGGATTGAATAATATACTCAGTGGTTACGATTTATTCCGATATGGAGATAAGTGGTGTAGATATAGAATCTGTCAGTTAGGGATCCTATGTGATCTATTAATCAAGTAACTAAAAATCCTTGGCCAATGTGGAATAGTGGAAGTCATTCCAATGATTATTCACAAGTTACTGATTAAATAAATTTAGGTATATGATTGAGTAATAGAGTTTGACGACTCTATCCATAACTCTAGCTCAGTCGGGATAATCTAGACAAAATGAATTGATTGTATAATTATTACTAAGGGTTCGTAGAATTTTACTTCATCATTAGTTGGGTAGTTGTGATATAATGTTAGGTATCGCTCATGATTTGTGAAGATTGAATTAGAATAGCTCTAATTAAATATTAATTGGATTAATATTATTTCACTGCCAATTAATTATGAACCCGAAAGGTCACACATTACAGAGATCAAAAATTAATCAGCGGGAAAAGTAAATTAATATTGGAAGAGTCTAATATTTAATTAGACTTAAGAGTGATTAAATTATAATATTAGTCCAATTATTTAATCAGTCCAAGTCCAATATTTAGGACTGACACAAAAGCTAGCCCTAATATATCCAATGTTTCTTATAAATAGAAAACTATGACAAATAGAAGAGGTAGCACAAATCATGTCTCTCATAGCAAATATATTTTTCTCTAAAACTCGTAGTGAGGGTTTTCGCTGATTGATGACTCAAATCTCGTGTGGATATTTTTGGAGGCTTCACAATTAGGGAGCTTTGGATCGTTCAAATCCGATATTGGATTCAGCATTGTAAAGGTAATCCTGAAATCTTTCTATGCGTATTAATGTCGATTATTTATGCATATATGTAATCTACGAAAATAGCCATGAACGTGATGCATATATATTTATTTCCGCTGCGTTTATTTAATCATAACATTTTAAAATATAATGCACGATTCCCAACACCTAGCTGGTTTCTACATGGTCTAGCCCTTAGGCTTTGAGGGTTCCAATTTCTTCACTGCTTCTTTCTCCTTGTCCTCATCCTTCTTCACCTATCTCTTCAACTTGGATGTAACCTTCTGCCGTCATCATCAAATCTCCCAAAGTAGTCACCAGCTTTATTGAAGGATGTGGATACCTAGGCATCTAGACATTTAATTTCAATTTATATGCAGAATCTATAAATAATAAACATCAGCCATATAATTTACGCAAGGAACACATGTAATTATGCATAAACATTCAATAACAAGTGCTAATAAGTAAAGAGTATAATTAATACCTTTTGTGTTGGCTTGTATACACAACATACACACAAGTTATGTCCAAAATATGGCTAGAAAGTTCCTCCAAGCTATGAGAAGTCCTCCAAGACACAAGCACTCAGAATCTTCTCCCCTATTCCAACTCCTTTGCGAATGACAATGAAAAATTGTGGGATTTTTCATCTCTGCCTTTTTTACTAACTATGGCTGTGAATTATATGTGTGTGTATGTAAAGTGTGGCATGTAGAATGGTGTAGGCAGCCCATCTATTTATAGATGCTAGTTAGGTTATAAGGGCAAAATGTCCTAGTTAGACTAAATAACTACCTCTTGATTTTCTTATCAATTATCTTAAAGATAATTCACATTATCTATTAATTAATAAAATCAAGATAGTTATCCCTTCCAACAAACTCTATTCACACGCCTACACAAGTCTTCCATATACAGGAGTATGTCTGGCACATTCCATCTGGACGTGTTATGTAAGGACAAACATTCTTGTCTTAAAGAATATTTATTGTCCTAATATCTTGGTCTTTCCAAATTGAGATGTTTGTTCCCAAATAGGAAACTGTACTCAATTTACACATCTATGCCAAAACAAAAAAAGTCGTAGTTCGCCATAAAAGGAAAGTGGCTAGGAGAGGGACTCGAATACATAGTTGTTGTGGCTTAGACACTAGCAGTATTTGGACCATTTTAACCTTAACTCATTCTACTAAAGAGTTAGGATTGCAATCCATGGCAACTAATAAACTTCCTTAGGAGGTCTTATCTTTGCACTACTAAGTATAAATGTCCGAAATTCCCCTCTAAGTTTTATCCATAACCAAGAGCAAGTCCTGCATCAGTACTATCATCTTGTCTTTGATTTCAAATAAACCTTGGACCTTTATTGTTCCTATAATCATCCCCCAGATACTATTCCCTTATTTCCGAGAGTGACCCACAAGTCTAGTATCTAATATAGTCATAGTTATATTACTAAACATTGAGATTTTGACGATCATATAGATAACTCCACATGAATAGTTCACTATCAATTAATATAGTCATAAAATCATGATTCATATGCACGCCATCTAATGGATCTAGTGTAATGTCCCAGACCCAGCTCCCACGCCTGCAGGATACACCCCACCCATAGGGGACGAGCGTGCACCGAGGCCATGGCGAACCTGCCCGAAAGCGCACTATGCAGGAATTGTCCGCTCTGGAGCCCATACCCCTCACGGTTTTGTCCTCTCCTCGCCACTATGAGGAAAAGGTGCCTGCACGATACAAGGCCACTTAGCGCTTATATCAAGTAGCCCAGTCTCGTCCGCGTCTGATGTGGGATGCGATTCTTCACATTCACCCCTCCTAAAGGAGGCCCGCGCCCTCGCGGGCTAACGGCACAAAGGACACGTCCGCTCTGATACCAATTTTGTAACGCCCCACACCAACGCGCCCACGCCTGCAGGGATACGCCCCGCCCATAGGGGATGAGCGCGCACCGAGGCCATGGCGTACGGGCATGGACAGCGCACTATGCAGATTTTGTCCGCTTTGGGGCCCATACCCCTCACGGTTTTGTTTCCCACACACGCACTGCACGTGAAAACGCGTCTGCACGAATACGAAGGCTTCGCCCTTATATTCAGTTGGCCCTGCTCCAAGCCCTCCGATGTGGGATGCGATTCCTCACATTCACCCCCCCTTAAGGAGGCCCGCGCCCTCGCGGGCTAACGACACAAAGGACACGTCCGCTCTGATACCACCTTTGTAACACCCCGGACCTAGCTCCCACGCCTGCAGGATATACCCCGCCCATAGGGGACGAGCGTGCACCGAGGCCATGGCGAACCTGCCCGAAAGCGCACTATGCAGGAATTGTCCGCTCTGGAGCCCATACCCCTCACAGTTTTGTCCTCTCCTCGCCACTACGAGAAAAAGGCGCCTGCACGATACAAGGCCACTTAGCGCTTATATCAAGTAGCCCAGTCTCGTCCGCGTCCGATGTGGGATACGATTCCTCACATCTAGTCCATGTACCCAAAACACAGAGCCATTGACCCTCTACATAGGATCTCACTCATAGTGAAGCAAAGCCCATGTCCTAGGCTCTATTGACATATCCACATATGATCATGATACAGAGCTTTGGTCACTTAGTAGCATAAGATATTTTTAGTTCTCTAACAATGATATTAATGTCACTAAGATAACATCTACTTAAGTCCCATTCAATACACCATAATGCATAATGAGAGCTGTTCAGAATGCCCCTTCAATGACTAAGGTAATTCACCTTACCAAATAAGAGACCTCATTATAACTTTACCATAGTGAAGTGCCCAGCCTCACCATTTGGTTATGAACATATAGTTTTGACACAAGCTTCACAACATAGACCTTTTTGTGCTGATCACCACGTACCAATTCTATTCACTCGTACCATGGTGCCTTTTGCATACAAAAAAAAAAAAAAAAAAAATATATATATATATATATATATATATATATATATATATATATATATATAAATATATATATATATATATATATATATATATATCAAAATAAAGAGAGAATATAAGATGCTCATAATTGATGCACTAATTATATATAAATGTATATATTCACTTGTACTGAGATGTCTTAGTATACAGTGGTATTTAGGGCATAAATCCCAACATCTATTGACAGGGAAGATATGAGCGATATGCTCCTCAAGCCATTATGGAAGGCCAACAAAGCTATGATTCCTCCAAATGATGTATCTTAAGGGACTCGTCGTTGAATTTCTCGATGTATGACCTCAAAGATTCCTCCTTCTACTGTCTGATACCAAACAATGCCGAAGAATGCTTAGTCGAGCAGTGGCTACTAGCAAACTGAGCTAAGAAAGCTTCTTTCAATTTCTTGAATATGTCAATAGATCCATTGAACAAACCTTAATACCACTCTTGCGCATTCCCTACAAGAGTGATCGGGAAAGCCTTGCATTTCTCTACGTCAGGCAAATCATAGAGAGTCATACTGTGATCAGACATCTACAAGTGAACAGTTGGGTCTCTACCTCCTTTATAGCTCAGCAGGCTCGGCATACAGTTCCCAGCAAGTAAGGGGATGACTAGGATATCCTACACCAAGGGGCTGACACCGAGTTAGGCTAGTACTTTCCTAAGGGCATCATCAATAGAGTCTCTAAAGAGTCTCTAAATAGCAATAATTGATGGTTTAGAGACTCTATTGATCAAAATTCATCACCAATGGGGGTCTCTAAAATACTATTTGATAGTTTTTGGCAAAATCATGACATCACTCAAGCTTTGAGTCTCCAAAATAGCACCTAGTCTCCATTTTCTTCAACAAATTTGTTGAAGAAAATGGAGACTATACAAAAAGACAAAAATGAGTCTCCAAAAAAAATAATGTCAGATCTGACGTCTGACATCGTCAGATCTGAAAAAAAAAAGTACAAAAAACAAGCACAAACAACAACAAAAAAATTTAACAAACATAAAAATAATTACAAAAAAATTACAATACAATTATTTTTTTTAACAAATAACAAAAAAAAAAAGGTAAACACAGATCTAAAAAAAAAAACATAAAGTTTGTGTTGGTGGTTTCCCCGATGGTGGGGTGGCATCGGAGAAAGGGGGGGGAGAGCTACTGCGGGAAAGGGAAAAAAAGGTAGGTAGGGGGAGGGGGAGGGCTGCTACGTGAAAGGATAAAAAAAAAGAGGGGGGGGGGGAGGAGGGGAGCTAATGCGCTACAAGGAAAAAAAGGGGAAGAAGGGGAGGAGGGAGGCGGATGGGGCGTTGCTACACTGCAGGGAAGGGAAAAATGGAAAGATATGGTGGGGTGGGGTGGGGTGGGGTGGGGTGGGGTAGGGTGGAGTAGGGAGGGAGAGTGTGTGCAGCGGGGAAATGAAAAAAAGCAGAGAGAGAAGAAGATGAGAGAGGGGAGAAGATGGGGAGGAGGGGGGGTAGTGACGGGAAGAGGGGTTTTATAGTTAGGTTTATTTTTATTTTTTAATTAA
Organism: Ehretia macrophylla; assembly: GCA_037974665.1. Taxonomy (NCBI): domain Eukaryota; kingdom Viridiplantae; phylum Streptophyta; class Magnoliopsida; order Boraginales; family Ehretiaceae; genus Ehretia; species Ehretia macrophylla. Next base: position 16,822,147 of record CM075783.1, read on the forward strand.
ATTTTTTTATATATTTATTTATGCTTTTCTAAAAGGGATTTTGTAATTAAGCTTTTTTAATTAAAATTTTTAATTAAGGTTTTGTTTTTAGGGTTTTTTAATTCTTTTTTTTTTTAATTATGGTTTTGTATTTTTTGTATTTTTTTATTTTTTAGTTTATTTTTTTAGTTTGGTAAACTTTTTTATTGTTGCTTATTTTTTTTGAACCGATATTACTGCTTGTTGAAAAAATAAACTTTTTTACTTTATTTTTAGTTTAGGTTATTTTATTAATTAATTGAATAGAATAAAGAAGAAAAAACAAATATAAACGTAACACACGAGAAAAAAATTAATTAATGGATAAAGTTTTTTTAAACGTATGATTTTTTTTAATTAGAGATTTGTAATTAGTTTTTTTCATTCGATTATGTAATTAAACGTAATCTTAATTTTTTAAATGTTATGTTCGTCGCAATTTATTTATTTTTTGGTTGAAATATTCGTTAAAGAAGTTGAAATAATCTAAATAATAATTAATTAAAAATAAGTAATACACGAAAAAAAAAAACACATAATCAAATTATTATATAAAATTAAAAATAATATAGAGACTCAATTTTATGGAGATCGTTACCGAGGATTTTTTTTTTATCTTAGTCTCTAAATAGGTCTTTAAAACAGTTTTTTTGCCTTGTTCTCTAAGTGGGTTTCTAAAACACTATTTAGTCTCTATAGGAGTCTCTAAAATGATGGATAAATACTCATTATAAAGACTCTATTGAGGATAGCCTAATCGTTGCTATTATCTAAGAGGGCTGAGGTTCGGTAAGAGCAGATATTTTTCTTTCATCACCTCAGGCTGGTCAATTGACCTCGAGGATCCCCTATCTTCTATATCCTAATGTTGAGGTTCAACTATCTAGACATATTGTCTGGCTTGAACTGCTAGTTGCTGATTTTGCGAGGCTGCTTGATTGGCAGTTGAACCGTGGTTTGAATGTCTTTAACCATTTGGTACAAGAACTTCATCTCTAGGGTCATTGTCACTAAAATATATGTCGGTGATATTTTCGATGTCTCCTGGTCTTGGGTAGATAAGTGTGTAGGCTGTCTAATTTATGTTTGGGAAAGGAGTCCCCTACTTGCAAAAGGCTCTCGGACGCGACCTTGTATTGGGCTCGGGGGTTCTAAACCTTCCGCTCCCAAATTCTGACTTCGTGTCTTGACCATAGACATTACTCAATTGGAATATATTATGTTTCCCACAAACGGCACCACTGATAAGGGAGTGATCCAGCTACTTCCTGAGCTCGAACTTGCACAAGCAAAGAAAATGTACCACGAGGGTTGTTTTTCAAGTACTTCTTCCGACGATCAAGTTAGTTAATCTATTTGAGCTAAGAAGCTTGAGGTCAGGAATATGAATCACTAACTATCAGGAACAAATTACCTTTTTATAGTTTATTTGAATATAGTATTTTTACTGAAGGAATTCTGACATAAAACGTGCAATGAGCGTGCCTGGGGGGTCCCTGTGCCAGGGTATTCGTGCATCCTAGGACGCACTGCTGTCAAATGGATCATCCAATGGGTAATTCATGTATTTCCATGTCTAAAGTGGGTTATCCTTTCCTTGCAGGTCGGGCCATTTCTTTTGTCGAGTTTGACCCATATCATACCCATATTACCACCTGAGGACACAAAGCCCATATACAGAAATTGTCCCCACAATATATTAGCCCAAAAGTTTCTTACAGTTGTAAACTTCAAACCTAGCGCTTTATGGGCCCCATCAACAAAGTGATCCTGGGGCGGCTATTTGTCTTTCAAAATCTTAATTATGAATTCTAAGGGTCCACAGTTGGGCTCCATCTGTGAGCACTTGATGGAATATAATTCTTTTGGGGAACAAAACAAGTATGATGACCGCATTGCTAAACGTCATACGACAAATAACATTCTAGCTTGCCTATATGCCATCTCAGCCCTCATAAAAGTACAACATTGTGAGGCTAAGGCGGCCTAGAACATAACTGAGAAGGAATATGCCAAGTTGAAGGAAATAATAGAGGCCTTGTTCACCAAGACCACTTGTCAATGAGAGACATAACTTACGACTCCTCTTCTAATGCATAGGAAGGATTTAATGATGCAATACCTAGATATACTTGAAACACCCTCTAACGAGGTTGAGTTAACCCTAACTATGGCTAAGATTTGAAAACTAGTGGTTCACATTGCAGGATCCTCTAACGGAGGACTCATTAATAGGGATGGAAATGGGTTATTAATTGTAAACATTAACAAACCCAAAACTGCAAAAATAGATAAACCCAAAATAGAAAAAAATTAGCTTATATTTTACAAAAACAAAAACTAAATATTGACTAGTTTAAAATTTGCTAACTCAAATCAACCTGATAAATATTTAAAAAAAAAACCATGGATAATCAAATCAAAACTGATTATAGATAAATAAAAAAATAAAAAAATAAATTAAACATATATATATATATACACACACATATACACATGTATATGTCGCTTAAAGATCATGTAAGATTCGATCATATGGGACATGTTTGGGAAAGCGGTTTACTTGGCTTAGAAGATATTGAGCGAAGGGAAGACTGTTCGCATCTAGCGCTACATGTCTTCATTGGTCAACTAGTTATAGAATCTTTGTGATTGAATATAACTATGACTATATGATTGAGATTTTGAAGGTCAAGAATGTCTTAAGAGGGATTAGGTGTGCATTGACTGATGTGAACTTAATTTGGTCTATGGTATAATAAGACTCTATGTTCTTTTAAAGACAGTGGCTCCCATGTTATACCTAACAAATGCATGGTTTTCGAGCTTCCACTTGTTGTCGAGTCTCATAGCTTATTTTCCTGTATGAAGTTTTATTATGCTTTGGGATTAGTTTGTAGAGAGTTGATGATAGATATGGTTTTCCCCATCTTATACAAGTAGGAGATATTGGATTAAAGTCATGGGTCATCCAAGATGGGCTGACCTGACCCTGATGACCCAGGTGATGGAGAAGTTAATAAACTTCCTACTACTTAGTTTTTAAGCCAAACATAAAGACAATAGAACATTAAGTTCGTTCTATTCTTTCTAGGCAATATAGTAAACTCTCTCCTCTCTCTCACAAACTTTCATAGCAAATGCACTAAGGCACTTTGGTTGTGAATTGGATAGAATACAATCTCATATTGTATCCTTAGATTCTCGACATACGCAATGGAACAAACACATTGATCGTTCCAACGCTTTCACTTCATAAGAGGTTAGTTTACTTTTATGAAATTTCAGTTTATGAATATTTTGAGTTTAATTATTTTATCCTCAAAATTAAGAATTATAAAGATGGTTTAAAACATTTAGTCCAATCTATAACGATTACAGTCCTCACAAACTCATACTACAATAGGAGCCTCAATTAGTTGTTTTGCTCCTTTGTCTTTTAACTACATCAAAATAGAGCTTTGTAATTTCATAGTGTTTTTTTAACGATTGATATATAACTTGACGAATCAAATTCATTTAAAAAATGTAGAATAGTTTGAACGAATAATTCAACAATCAGATCAGAGTCTTTTTTTTCCATCGTATTAGATTAGATCAACTACCACCGAATGTATAAATTCACTTTAATTTTATTTTGCATTAAATTCACTTTACAAAAGGTAAGCTACTAGCTTGTTTAGATTGGCAATATTAAAGGAAAGAAAAGATTAAGGTGTTTCAATCATTTCCCTTGTTTAGATTGCAAATTTATAGGAAGTAAGGTTATAGAGGGGTTCTAAAATCACTTTACAAAAGGTAAACATGATTATTTTGCAATTCTTTCTAATTATGGGTGTTTTGGTGGGAAAGAAAAGGTTTTGTGTAAAAAGTATATTTTGTCCTTGCATATCTCATGGTAATAAAAATAAAAAAATAGGCACTTAATTAATTTTGCATTTGAAATTATCCTATCCTTTTTTTCCTTCTTCAATCCAAACAAAAAAAAAATATAAAATCCTTTCCATCCCTTTCCATAATTAGTTTTTTGCAATCCAAACAAGATAATTCATTTCTTTCTATTTACTTTATTTTTTCTTCCTCCACTTTACTTTATTTCCTTTCATTTCCTTTATGTAATCCAAATAGAGGCTACAAGTGTTGTGGTACTGCAATGTGTTCTAATGTCAACTCCAAATTCATCAAAGTCCAGCAAAAAGCAATATTTATAAAGAAAAGGATAGATTCAAGTTTAGAACCTTTTGTGGTTATGCCAGGCTTGTGATGCCCGGGATTTTCATCACAATTTCCATATAACTGTTGCATACCTACTCAAGCATTCTTATGTGTACCACTTTTCTTGCTTTATTGCTTTATTATGAGACTACTATTCATAAGATTTTCGACCATCTTAAAAATGCAATATAACATTTTTTCTAAGTCATATGACCCATAAAAGCAATCGGGAACTTGTCATTTTGGACTTTTGAGCTTGGGAACTTGCATTAGGAAAATATTTTTCGGGTCATTTGAATAGTGTTACGTACGTAACAACCTTAGTTTTAACTTAGTTAGTATTTGATTAGTAATTAAACTCATTTGACCAAGTTTTATTGTAGCATTTGACCACAACTTGTTGCACGTATATACCTATATACTAAACTTATCACCATTTAACTAAACAACTCAACAAAACAAAGCTAAAAATTCCCCTTGTGTCCCTCGCCAAAACCGACACCCTCAAGGAGAAAGAAAAAAGAAATTCTTCAACAATCTTGCTAGCTTGGCTCTTGGCTTAGGTCTTGGAGTTTGTTTAAGCATCATAGGGTTCCCAACAAGCTTTTACACATAAAAAATTGTGAGGGAGTTACATTTTTATTGCATTTGAAGTTTATGCTCATATGTTGAAAATCTTGAATTGTCAATTATAGCTACTATACTTGTTATGAATGTTTGTTATGTGTTTATTGGAGCCTTTGGAGCTAACTTTTATAGCTTGTTAGAAGATTCTTTGATAGAATGCATAGATTGAATGAAAGAGATGATGAATAGTGATTGTATTTAGGGTTTTGAATAAACTTGCTAATTGGAATGAATTGAGACTTCAATTAGGTGCTCTAGACCCTAGTGAAGCTAGTTGGAAGGCTACGTGAAGTTGAGTCACCCAAAACCGAGCTAAATTGCAAAATTAGTCAACTTTAAAAGGAGACTTTTCTCGTTGTGCAATCCGGGCACATTTGAACTTTGGATTAGGGATCCTTGGTCCACGGAAGCACTTTTGGTGCTTTCGTTGCATGAATTTGGGGTTCGAATAAGGTAGTTGTAGTTAAAATCTGCTCGGGGCCTTCCCGAGCTTTTGTTTCTAAAATGGATTTTTGTGATCTTAATAGGTGTCTTTTGGCTTAATTAGGAGTGTAGTATGATAAGGATATGGTTTGGTAATCTTAAAATGCGCATAGGAGAAGGAAAGCTTGGTTAAAGAAGGGGGAAAAGTAGTATTTGGCTATTTTTGATGCATCTGGAGCTTGTTGTGTTATCATGTATTATATTGATTTTCTAAAATATAATTGAGCTATTTGAGTTGATTGTGGGGAAAAGTTATGTTGATTGTTTCTTTCGAGACTATAAAGCTACTTCGTGCATATATTGTGTTTACATGTGAGGGCAGCCTATTTTACTGACCCTCTTACGTGTTATTTGATATCTTGATTCTTGTGGGCTTGTATTGGGGTTGCGCAACTTTTTCGGACATAGAAGCGTCGAGAAACACGGGCGGCGTTGGGCTTGCCGTGCTCCCTTGATTACCATGGTGCCTATTCCCTTTCTCGCTGAGTATACTCCACTACCCAGAGGCGTGGTTCATCTGCTAGGTATATGGACCTACCTAAAGAGAAAGGGTCGTAGGATCGGGATACATTTGGAGTATCCCAACTTGTTGGAGTTAGGGTTTGCCGGTACTTGCGTAAAGTTCGTAGCTCGTGGTTCAAGATTGAAGACTTGAAGTAGAACCGTATCCTTTTTACTTTGGTTAACTACTTGCTACTTAATCTTGTTGTTTATGTTATATATGTATATGACTTCTTGTGTTTGCATATCATATTGCACGCCTCAGTATGATGCATCACCTCTCTCGCTGGGCAACATTGTTGCTCACTCTTCATTTAACATGTTTCAGGAGAAGCTAAGGTAGATCCCCAGTTTGTAGTAGTAGAGGAAGGAGAGGAAGTGCTAGTAGATCAGATTCCTTGATTCTTGTGTGATAAGGTTGTTATATGTGAAGCTTGAGTGGAATTGTTGTTAGATGTTGTGTTTTGAGACCTTGGGGTCTTGTATATATTTGCTTGGGAAGTTGTAACTTGATTGTAATCTTGTAAGACGGATATAAAGTAGAGTGTCATGTAATAGACTATAGTAAACTTATCTCTATTGATGCATGCTTGGGTGTGGTAGTTAACTTGTTATAACTATGTTATACAACTTGAAGATTTAAGTTTGAATTGAATCTGCATGCTTGTGTGATTCTACCTTGTTATTCCAAGGCTCGGATGGCCTTGTGAATTTTGATTGACTATGATAAGCTTATAAGATAGGTGGTGTGAATGTTGTTGTGGTTCAGGCATTGTATATGATTATTTGCAAGTACCAATTTAGTCCACGGTACAGAGGAGACTATGTCCGAGTGATGGGTCCGGACTTGACCTATAGCATGGAGTTGGGTTCGGGGCATTATATTTAGATGGTATCAGAGCTATTTGAATGCATAAAGCCGGGTTAATTTCCTTGGCATGTGGGTGGAGGTCTATATGTGGAAGTAGAACTACGTGGCTATGTGATTGTTTAATTGCCTAAGTATTGAGTAAAGGACATGTTAGCATGGAATGGTAAAGCATGATATGATAAGAATATGAAAAGTTTAGTGTTTAATGCTTGTTAAGTGTTTCACATGTTATCTTTTGTGTATAGGATGTGCTGAAACATGTACATACTATTTTGTATTATCTATTTTCCTATTATAATATTATATTCTTCTAGCATTGAGATGAGGAGAAGGGGAAGATGAAGAAGGGTACCGGAGGAGGCTCCTAGATAGGATATACCTAGGCAAGGTGAAAGAGTAGCAGGGAATGTACCACAGGCGTGGAATGTACCTCAGGGGCAGGAACCGACTAGTGTACAAATTATGGCCACAATGGCCACCGCTATGAATACAATTGCTCAGTTTGTGACTGAGCAGGGTCAAGCAGGGGTTAGGAGAGGTAATCAGGCTGTCAGAGCAGAGGGTAGTGGTATTGTTGGGGGTAATTTGTATGATAAATTTTTGCACCACGGGGCGTACAGTTTCTATGGTGAGCCGGATGACATGAAAGTAGAAGCATGGTTGAGCAAGTTTGAGAAAGTAGCAACGATACTTGAGTGTATTGGTGAAAGAAAAATCACTTATGCTACATTTTTACTTGAGGGTGACGCCGAGGAGTGATGGCGTACTGTCAGAGAAAAATGGGATGCTGAGAGGGTACAACATACATGGGATGACTTTGTCCGAGAATTTTGAGATAAATACGTATCGATAGTAGCTCTTGAGAGGAATTCATAGCTTTAAGGCAGGGCAGTATGACTGTGGATCAGTATGAGGCTACTTTTACTAGACTTTTCCGTTACATGGCAGCTTTGGTTCAACCGGAGGACATGAAAATTCAGAGGTTTATTAAGGGTCTGAGAAATGATATTATGCTTAATCTTTCTTCACAAGATTACCCGAATTATGCTGCAGTAGTCAGAGCCTCCTCGAGATATGAGAAATGCAAGGTGGATGTGTTGGCAGAGACTAGTCAGTTGAGCAAACGTCAGTATCAATCCCAGAGTCAGGGCTACCAGAGACAGTATCAACAGGTTGTTCAGACTCAGCAGCCGAAACAGACCCAGAGCTACCCAGGACTAGTTCAGGTACAATCTCAGTCGAGACCAGCTTAGAGGCAGCCACAAGAACAGTCACAAACCCGATTAGTGACCGCTAGATCTCAACAGGGTAGTTCCGCTACATCTTCTTTCAGGGCTCCTACGGGAGATACTGCTGCCAAGAAAAACCAGCAGTGCAGTCATTGCAATCGCAAGGGGCACACGGAGGCCGAGTCTTAGAGGAAATTGGGCCGATGTGTGAGATGTGGCAGTGATCAACACAGAGCTAGAGATTGTCCCAGGTTTAAACAGGGACAGGGTTAGACTTTCGGCTAGGGTGCTCAGACTAGGGCTTTAGGAGCAGCTACTGTACTGCGAGGCCAGGCATGGGCATTTGCACTCGATCAAGAGGAGCTTCCAGACACGACGGTGGTGGTATAAGGTACTTTTCTTATTAATAGTCAGCCGGTAGTAGTTTTGATTGACACCGGGGCTACACACTCATTCATTAATTCTGCATGTGCACAATCTACTACTTTAAAAATTGATAAACTGCCGTATGTGATTGAAGTAGGTAGTTTTATGGCTATTAAATGTGTTACGGAGTCTGTGTGTAGAAATTGTGATATTTATATTGAGGGTCGCATGTATCCTAATGACTTGATTATTATGCCATTTCGGGACTTTGAAGTTTTCTTAGGGATGGATTGGTTGGGGTGATATTATGCATATTTGGATTGTAGAAGGAAAGTTCTAACTTTAGAAGTACCTAGTCAACCTATTATTAAAGTCACTGGGAGTCGCAAATCTACTGGGACTCATATTATATCTTCTATTAAAGCTAATAAAATGTTGAGTAAAGGTTGTGATGCATACTTAGCTTACTTAATTAATCAACCTGGGGATAAATTGAAATTGAATGAAGTACCTGTTATAAAAAATTTTTCAGGGGTATTTCCTGAGGAGTTTCCTGGGTTACCACCTGACCGAGAGATAAAGTTTATGATTGACTTGTTGCCAGGGACAAATCCTATTTCTAGGACCCCATATAGAATGGCTCCCCTTGAGTTGTAGGAATTAAAAATTCAGCTACAGGGCCTACTTGAAAAGGGTTTTATTCAGCCTAGTTCGTTACCTTAGGGTGCTCTTATGTTATTTGTAAAGAAGAAAGACGAGACTCTGCGATTGTGTATTGATTATCGAGGACTTAATCAGGTGACGATGAAAAATAAATATCATTTGCCCTTGATTGAAGAGTTGTTTGATCAACTGCAGGGTGCTGTTGTATTCTCTAAATTTGATTTGAGGTAGGGTTATTATCAATTGAGAATTCGTAGAGAAGATATACCCAAGACTGCATTCAGAACCAGGTACGACCACTATGAGTTTGTTGTATTACCATTTGAGTTGACAAATGCTCCAGCTGCCTTTATGGATTTGATGCAGAGAGTATTTAGACCTTATCTTGATCAATTTGTTATAATCTTCATTGATGACATACTGGTCTATTCTAAATCTGAGGCAGAGCATGAAGAACACTTGAAAATTGTGGTTCGAACGCTGCAAAAACATAAATTGTTTTCCAAATTTAGCAAATACGAATTCTGGTTGAAATAGGTTGCCTTTTTAGGCCATATCATTTCCCAGGAGGGAATATCTGTAGATCCTGCGAAAATTGAGGTGGTAATGGCTTGGAAAAGACCCAAGACTATTATAGAAGTTTGGAGTTTCTTGGGATTGGCAGGCTATTATAGGCGGTTTGTTAAAGACTTCTCAAAAATTGTAGGGCTATTGACTTCTTTAACCTAAAAGAAAACTGTATTTAACTGGGATGATAAGTATAAAGCTAGTTTCCAAGAATTGAAGAAGAGACTTACCACTGCTCCTATTCTCGCATTGCCTGAAAGAACTGATAATTTAGTGATATATAGTGATGCTTCGAAAGAAGGCTTCGGTTGCGTTCTTATGCAAAATGGTAAGGTGATAGCTTATGCCTCTAGGAAATTGAAACCATATGAACTCAATTATCCTACACATGATCTTGAGCTTGCTGTTGTTGTCTTTGTTTTGAAGAAATGGTAACATTACTTATGGGGCAATCAATTTGAGATATTTACTGATCATAAAAGTCTAAAATATCTGTTTTCTCAAAAGGATTTGAATATGAGGCAAAGGCGTTGGCTAGAGTTGTTGAATGATTATAATTGCACTATTAGCTACTTGCCAGGAAAAGCTAACACCATTGCAGATGCATTGAGGCGAAAAACTTCTGTGGCTAGTTTGATAATCAAAGACTGGGAGACTGTAGATGAGTTGTGCTTGTGGAAACCAAAGACTTCTAGAACAGGTATTCAATTTGCTAGCTTACAAATCCAGTCTCTATTACTATCCAGAATCAGAGAAACCCAACAATCAGATCCTCAGTTGTTGAAAATGATAGAGAAGTCAAAAGGGGGAGAGTCCGATTTCAAGATGCATGATGATGGGCTACTCAGGTATAAGAATAGAATTTGCATTCCTAGTGATTCAGCTGTAAAGGATGAGATTCTTGCTGAGGCTCATACTACTAGATACACGATTCATCCTGGTAGCACCAAGCTGTATAGGGACTTAAAGCAAAGTTTATGGTGGAACAACATAAAAAAGAAGATAGCTGATTATATGGCTAAGTGTTTGACTTGTCATAAGGTTAAGGCAGAACATCAGAGACTGGCAGAGTTATTGCAACTGCTAGAGATTCCGGTATGGAAATGGGATTGGGTTACTATGGACCTTGTATCTGATTTGCTGAGATCACCATGAGGTAGTGATTTCGTATGGGTTGTGGTTGATAGGTTGACAAAGAGCTCTCATTTTATTACTACAAAGAAGACATATTCCCTTGATAAATTAGCCGAGCTTTATGTTAAAAATATCGTGAGATTGCATGGAGTTCTATCTCATATAGTTTCGGATAGGGATCCCAAGTTTACATCACAATTCTGGCAGAAACTACAAAAGGCTCTGGGGACTAATCTGAGTTTTAGTACTGTATATCACCCACAAACGGATGGTCAATCAGAGAGGACTATCAGGATAGTGGAAGACATGTTGCGAGCTTGCGTTCTGGATTTCAGTAAGAATTGGGAGAAGTATCTACCTCTAGCGGAGTTTGCTTATAATAACAGTTACCAGGCTACCATTGGTATGACACCCTATGAGGTACTTTATGGGCGAAAATTTAGGTCTCCGTTGTATTGGGATGAGATAGGTGAAATTAAAACTATTGATCCAGCTATTCTACTCGAGATGATTAAAATGGTGGATAATATGAAGCTTATAAAGAAAAGAATGCTTACAACACAGAGTCGATAGAAGAATTATTCTGATAGACGCTGACGAGACTTAGTATTTCAGTGGGTGATCATGTATTCTCGAAAGTCTCTTCGCGTAAGGGTTTGATTCGACATGGAAAGGGAGGTAAACTCAGTCCTAGATTCGTGGGGCCATTTGAAATCATTGAGAAGGTTAGAGATTTGGCTTATAGATTGGCATTACCACCGAGTTTGGGTAAGATTCATTATGTATTCCATGTGTCGTTGTTGAGGAAGTATAACCCTGATTCGTCGCACATTATTGAGCCAGAATCGTTAGAGATTGATGAATCTTTGGTATATGTTGAGAAACCTCTTCGAGTGGTTGACAGAAAGATTCAGGAACTTCGAATCAAGAGTATTCCTATGGTAAAAGTTGGGATCATCACAGTCTTGAGGATGCCACGTGGGAAAGAGAAGATCAGATCAGAGAAAAGTATCCGGAGCTGTTTACTGAATCATGTATGAATTGCGTGGACACAATTAATTTAAGTGGAAGAGAGTGTGACGCCCGGGATTTTCATCACAATTTCCATATAACTGTTGCATACCTACTCGAGCATTCTTATGTGCACCACTTTTCTTGCTTTATTGCTTTATTATGAGGCTACTATTCATAAGATTTTCGACCGTCTTAAAAGTACGATTTAACATTTTTCCTAAGTCATATAACCCACAAAAGGAATCGGGAACTCGTCATTTTAGACTTTTGAGCTTGGGAACTTGCATTAGGAAAATGTTTTTCGGGTCATTTGAATAGTGTTACGTACGTAACAACCTTAGTTTTGACTTAGTTAGCATTTGATTAGTAATTAAGCTCATTTGACCAAGGTTTATTGTAGTATTTGACCACAACTTGTTGCACATATATACCTATATACTAAACTTATCACCATTTAACTAAACAACTCAACAAAACAAAGCTAAAAATTCCCCTTGTGTCCCCTCATCCCCCCCTCTCCCCCTAAAACCGACACCCTCAAGGAGAAAAAAGAGAAGAAATTCTTCAACAGTCTTGCTAGCTTGGCTCTTAGCTTAGGTCTTGGAGTTTTTTTGAGCATCCTAGGGTTCCCAACAAGCTTCTACACATCAAAAATTGTGAGGGAGTTACATTTTTATTGCATTTGAAGTTTATGCTCATATGTTGAAAATCTTGAATTGTCAATTATAGCTACTATACTTGTTATGAATGCTTGTTATGTGTTTATTGGAGCCTATAGAGTTAACTTTTATAGCTTGTTAGAAGATTCTATGGTAGAATGCATAGATTGAATAAAAGAGATTATGAATAGTGCTTGCATTTAGGGTTTTGAATAAACTTACTAATTGGAATGAATTGAGACTTCAATTAGATGCTCTAGACCCTAGTGAAGGTAGTTGGGAGGCTACGTGAAGTTGAATCACCCAAAACCGAGCTAAATTGCAAAATTAATCAACTTTAAAAAGGGGACTTTTCTCGTTGTGCAATCCGGGCTCGTTTGAACTTTGGATTAGGGATCCTTGGTGAACGGAATCACTTTTGGTGCTTTCGTTACGTGAATTTGGGATTCATATAGGGTAGTTGTAGTTAAAACCTGCTCGGGGCCTTCCCGAGCTTTTGCTTCTAAAACGGGTTTTTGTGATCTTAATAGGTGTCCTTTGGCTTAATTAGGAATGTAGTATGATAAGGATATGGTTTGGTAATCTTAAAACGCGTATAGGAGAAGGAAAGCTAGGTTAAAGAAGGTGAAAAAATAGTATTTGGCTATTTTTGATGCATCTGGAGCTTGTTATTGTGTTATCATGTATTATATTGATTATCTAAAGTATAATTGAGCTATTTGAGTTGATTGTAGGGAAAAGTTATGTTGATTGCTTCTTTCGAGACTATAAAGCTACTTCGTGCATATATTGTGTTTACATGTGTGGGCGGCCTATTTTACTGACCCTCTTACGTGTTATTTGATATCTTGATTCTTGTGGGCTTATATTGGGGTTGCGCAACATTTTCAGACATGGTAAAGTCGAGAAACACGGGCGGCGTCGGGCTTGTCGTGCTCCCTCGACTATTATAGTGCCTATTCCCTTTTTCACTGAGTATACTCCACTACTCTAGAGGCGTGGTTTACCTGCTGGGCATATGGACCTACCTCAGGAGAAAGGGTCGTAGGATCGGGATATATCTGAAGTATCCCTACTTGTTGGAGTAAGGGTTTGCCGGAACTTGCGTGAAGTTCGTGGCTCATGGTTCGAGATTGAAGACTTGAAGTGGAACTGTATCCTTTTTAATTTGGTTAACTATTTGCTACTTAATCTTGTTGTTTATGTTATATATGTATATGACTTCTTATCTTTGCATATCATATTGTATGCCCCGGTATGCTGCATCACCTCCCTCGCTGGGCAACATTGTTACTCACTCTTCATTTAACATGTTTCAGGAGATGCTAAGGTAGATCCCTAGTTTGTAGTAGTAGAGGAAGGAAAGGAAGTGCTAGTAGATCAGATTCCTTGATTCTTGTGTGATAAGGTTGTTATATGTGAAGCTTGAGTGGAATTGTTGTTAGATGTTGTGTTTTGAGACCTTGGGGTATTGTATATATTTGTTTGGGAAGTTGTAACTTGATTGTAATCTTGTATGATGGATATAAAGTAGAGTGGCATGTAATAGACTATAGTAAACTTATCTCGGTTGATGCATGCTTGGGTGTGGTAGTTAACTTGTTATAACTATGTCATACTACTTGAAGATTTAAGTTATAATTGAATCTGCATGCTTGTATGATTCTACCTTGTTGTTCCAAGGCTCGGATGGCCTTGTGAATTTTGATTGACTATGATAAGCTTATAAGATAGGTGGTATGAATGTTGTTGTGGTTCAGGCATTGTATAAGATTATTTGCAGGTACCAATTTAGTCCACGGTACAGAGGAGACTCTATCCGAGTGACGGGTCTGGACTTGACCTATAGCGTGGGGTTGGGTTCGGGGCGTTACAAGGCTTACTTCAAGAGTCTCCTTATAATTGTTAAGAAAGCCTTCAACAACCTTCTTGTTAATGCCAAATAATCTTAAGAGGAGGGGGATAAATTAAGATTATAGCAAAGTATTGCTATTTAAAAATTACTACAAACCACAAAAAGCTTTTTGAGATAATTTATCAAACACCTTGTATGAATAACTAGATAAGAGTTAATATGATGAATAAAAATTACATACAAGATTGAAATAACTAGTCTAAAAAATATATATGACAATGAATGTAAATAGAGTAAAGAGAGAGAAATCAAACTCGGTATTTTCAAGTGGTTTGCACTCTCGAATGCCTAGTCCACCACCTATGGTTTTCTTTCTTAGGATTTCCTAAACTCCACTAAATCAATGCTTCTTCAAATATTTGTAAAGTACAAACCAACTTACAAGTCCACTCTTGAATCCACAAGAACAAATACAACAATCTCTTGAACCCACAAGAGATCAACCAAGCTTCTTCACAAGTAGGTGAAGCTCAAACCTACAACAACAGTTCCTCAATCAAAGCAAATGATATTTATTTTTCACAGTCAACTGATTAAGACCCCGATAATCGATGCATAACCACAATGAACCATCTTTCTTCTTTACAAATAACACAGGAGCACCCCAAGGTAAAGAACTAATGCTGAATGAACCCTTTTTCAAGTAAACCCTGTAGCTGAATTTTTAACTCCTGCAACTCAAGGGAAGCCATTCTATATGGGGTTCTAGAAATAGGATTAGTTCATGGTAACAAATCAATCATAAACTCTATCTTTCAATCAGGTAGTAACCCAGGCAACTATTCAGGAAATACTTCCAGAAAGTCTTTTACAACAGGTACCTCATTCAATTTCAATTTATCCCCAAGTTGATTAATTAAGTAAGCTAGATATGAATCACAACCTTTACTCAATATTTTAGTAGCCCTAATAGAAGAAATGATGTGAGTCTTTGTAGATTTTTGACTTCCAATAATTTTAATGACAGGTTGTTCAGGTATCTCTAAAGTCATAATTTTTCTCCTACAATCCAGATAAGCGTAATACCCCAACTAGTCCATCCCCAAAATAACCTCAAAGTCTCGAAATGACATGATAATCAAATCAATAGGATACATGTGACCCTCAATGTATATATCACAATCTTTACACACAGACTCCGTAACACATTTGGTACCTATAGGACTACCTACCTCAATTTTATACAGCAGTTAATCAACTTTTAAAGCAGTAGTTTGTCCACACATAGGAGTGATAAATGAATGTGTAGCCCCGGTGTCAATCAAAACTACTACTGACTGATTATTAATAAGAAAAATACTTTCTACCACCACTGTCATATCTGGGAGCTCCTCCTGGTCCAAAGCAAATACTAATGCCTGGCCCCGTGGAACTGTAACTGCACTTGATGCTTGGGTCTGTGTACTCTGGCGGGAAGTCTGTCCCTGCCCCTGCTTAAACCTAGGGCAATCTCTAGCTCTGTGTTGGTCGCTACCACAACTAACGTATCGGCCTAACTTCCTCCAACACTCTGCCTCTGAATGGCCCTTACGATTACAGTGATTGCACTGCTGGTTTTTCCTTGTAGCAGTGCCTCCCGTAGGGGCTTTGTAAGAAGATGTAGCGGTGCTACCTTGCTGGGATCTAGCGGCAACTGGTTGAGTCTGCGACTAACCCTGTGGTTGGCTCTGAGCTAGTCTCGGATGAGACTGTGTCTGAATTGGCCCTGGGTAGCTCTGAGTCTATCTCTGCTGCTAACCCTGAACAGGCTGCTGATACTGCCTCTGATAACCCGCATTTTGAGACTGATATTTCCGTTTACTCGGCTGACTGGATTCGGCTAATAAATCTGCCTTCCGTTTCTCAAATCTTGATACGGCCCTGACTGCTATAGCATAATTAGGATAATTATGTGAAGACAAGTTAAGCTGAATATTACCTCTCAAACCCCTGATAAACCTCTGAATCCTCATGTCCTCTAGCTACACTAAAACTGGCACATAACGGGAGAGTCTAGTAAATATAGCCCCGTACTGATCAACAGTCATATTCCCTTGCCTCAGTGATATGAATTCTTCTTGGTGTCTTTCATGAACTACCACTGATACATACTTATCCCTGAATTCCCGAACAAAGTCAGCCCATGAATGATGTACCCTCTCGACATCCCATTTCTCTCTAACAATGTACCACCACTCCTCAGCGTCCCCCTCAAACAAGAATGCAGCATAAGTGATCTTCCTCTCGTCATTACACTCACGTATCGCAGCAACTTTCTCAAACTTACTCTGCCACATTTCTGCCTTCATATCATCAGGTTCTCCATAAAAACTGTACGCCCCGTGATGTAAGAACTTATCAAATAAATTACCTCCTGCAGTTCTACTACCTTCGATTCTAGTGGCCTAATTACCTATACCAGGTCCTGTCTGCCCCTGTTGAGTCACAAACTAAGCCATAGTATTCATAGTTGCAGCCATTATGGCTATAATCTATGCATTGGTCGGTTCTTGTCCCTACGGTACATTCCTTGCTACTTCGGCCTCTTGCCTCAGTATATCCTACCTAGGAGCCTCATCCGATTCCTTTCTCGATCTTCCCCTTCTCTTCATCTCGATCCTAGAAGAATGCAGTGTTATAATAGGAAAATAAATAACACAAAGATAACACATACATGTTTCAAAACACCTTATGCACAAAAGACAACAAATAAACACTAAACAAGCATTAAACACTAAACTTTTCATATTCATATCATATCACGCTTTGACATTTCATTTTCATGCTAGCATGTCCTTTACTCAAGCAGTTATTCACTTAGGCAATTAGACAATCACATAGTCACGTAGTTCAACTTTCATATATGGACCTCTACCTACATACCGAGGAAATTAACCTAGCTTCATGCATTCAAATAGCTATGATACCACCTAAATGTAATGCTCCGAAACCAACCCTACGCTATGGGTCAAGTCCAAACCCGTCACATGGACAGAGTCTCCTCTGTACTGTAGACGAACTGGTTACTTGCATATAGTCACATACAAGTCCCGAGGCAACTAGCAAACACTTCATACAACTCAACTTCCATATTAATAATAACCAAACAACTTTCCAAGACTAACCGAGTCTTGATACCTTAAAATCTAAATCACATACAAGCATACAAGATAATTCTAAACTTTAACCAAAAATAGTAAGTCACAATGACAAGCCAAGTTCAACCCTCTACTATCAACATACAAGCATGCAATAAGAGAAAGTAAAACTAGAACCAATCATTACATGTCATCTACTTTACTATTATTCATACAATATTACAACTTGTTACATCTACCTAATACATACAAGACCACATGGTCTCAAAAGAACACCAAACAACATCTTCACACAAGATGCACAATTTAGTCAACCTTAACACACAAAAAAGTCACAAGAGTTGTTCAACTTGTACTTTTTCCTCTTCTACTACCGCTATTAGTTGGGGATCTACCACAGCTTCTCCTGAAACATGTTAAATAAGGAGTGAGAAATAGTATTGCCCAGCGAGGGAGGTGATGCAGCATACCGGGACGTGCAACATGATATGCAACAAAGATAGTCATATATATATAACACAAGCAACAAGATCAAATAGACAAGTATTTAACCACATAAAAAAACGATACGGTTCCACTTCATGTCTTCAGTCTCAAACCACGAGCCACGATCTTCAAACAAATACCAGCAAATCCTTTATTCCTCCAAATGGGGTACTCCGGATGTACCCCGATCCTAAGATCATTTCTCTTGAGGTAGGTCCATATGCCCCAACAAGGTAAACCACACCTCTGGGGTAGTGGAGTATACTCAGCGAGAGAAAAAAAAAGGCACCATGGTAGTCGAGGGAACACGGCAAGCCCGATGCCGCCCGTGTTTCTCGACGCTTCTATGTCCAAAAAGGTTGCGCAACCCCAAAACAAGTCCACGAGAATCAAGAACATCAAATAACACGTAAGAGGGACGACAAAGTAAGCCTCCCTCGCAATTAATCATAATATAAGCAATTATACACGAAATAACTATATAATCACAAAAGAGGCAAATATCATATTTCCCACAAAACTCCATATATAGCTTAAATATATAGCTTTAACATGCATATAAATGCTTAACAAGCATTTACAAGTTCATATAAACACAAAGGCATTAACTCTCACATTTTTCCCTTTGATCGTTAGACAATTCTTCTCCCACTCAAAATCCAAGATATCAAATTCACAAACCAATCATTCTATATCCCTAAGGAGGCCAAAAGACACCTACCTAGGCCCTAAAAACCTGTTTTGGAGATAAAAGTTCAGGAAGGCCCCGAGTGAATTCTAACTACACCTACCGTATCCAGACCCCAATTTAAAGCAACGAAAGCACCAATAGTGCTTCCATGCCCCCAAGGATATCTAATCCAAAGTCCAAACGAGCCCGGATTATCTTTCGTGAAAAATTCCCTTTTAAAAGTTAGCCAATTTTGCAATTTAACTCAAATTCGAGCAATTTAACTTCATGTGAGCTTTTAACTAGTTTCACTAATGTCTAAAACACTTAATTGAAGCCTTAATTCAATCTAATTAGCAATTTTTATCAAAACCTTAAATTTTGGCACTATTCATCATCTCCTTCAAGCAATCTTAAGCTTCAACCATGGAATCTACCAATAAGCTACTCAAGCATAGTCCAAACAACATATAAATCATATTTAACATCATATAAATCATATTTAACATCACATTTAAGCATTTCAATAGCTAATTCCAACAAATCACAAAATTTAAAAGGATGACAAACTTTAAATTCAAACAAATATAACTCCCTCACAATTTTGTAGTTGTAAACAAGTTGCATAAGCTCCAAAATGCTCCAAAACCCTTCCAAACCTAAGCCAAGAGATCAATTCCAATGCTTGGTGAAGAAATTCTCTCCCTTTTTGTAACACCCCGATCCCTCACGGAACCAGAACTCCTATTAATCATGCTATTCTCAACCTATATCCAAACCCGGACACAAAAATTTAGGAAAAACAGACGGAGTCTCCCCTGTTTATAGGACTATCTGATACCTGCACACAGGCTATAACCACGAAGCAACTCCTTCACGATTACTGCACTACGACACCAATACAAACAACAAACTCCTCAAGGCCATCCGAGCCTTGGAACTCAACAAAGGTTCATAACAAGCATACAGTCGACAGTTATCATGTTCAATACACACATGCATGCAAGCTAACTAGACAATAAGGTAATTCTTATAGTTATTACATGCCAGTAATATTAGAAGGCTAAAATACACATCTCTACAATACCACATAATTACGTACAAAACTTCTTCTGACACAGACTTTATTCCAAGATAAACTTCACATTTAATTTACATATGCTATCGATAACACGCTAGTTAACTCAACTTCATAGCCAATCTTGGAACTCGTGCCATTAATCTCTGCTATGCCTAAAACATGTTAAGGCGATGAATGAACATACTAACCGTGTATGCCCAGTGAGGGAGATGTCATATAACGGGGAGTCTTCATAAGGTCTCCTACAATGAAAATAGTATCAAGATCACACACAAGCACACAAGACTAGATAACACATATACACCCGAGTCTAGACATCACGCAAGCACACGAACTATAAAGCACACAAGTATACAAGCTAAGATAACACACGAGCAAACGAACTAGCAACTACGCAAGTACACAAAACGAGATAACACACAAGCACCTGAACTATAGTACCTAAATATAACTAACACATAGGTATCATGTAAAGTATATAACCATATTTCAAGTAACAAGAGACCGAATAACACTTAATAATCGAGTATCACATATTTAAAAAGGATACGATTCCACGAAGTCTCAATCCACGAACCATGATCTTTAAGCAAATGTCAGTAAACCCCTTATTCCTCCAAATAGGGTATCAGATGTACCCCAATCCTACGACCTATATCTCCCGAGGTAGGTCTGTATGCCCCAACGAGGTGAAGCACGCCTTTAGGGTAGGGGAGTATGCCTCAGTGAAAAAGGGACTAGAAAACCATGGTAGCCAAAGGAGCACGGTAAGCCCGATGCCGCCTGTGTTACTCGACACTACCATGCCCGAAAAGGTTGCACAACCCTGAATATCAAATACGAATGAATCACGAGAATTAAACTAATATCAAATAGGGAGGATAGTAAAGTAGGTTAACCCTACCCGAACAACATATATAACCCAACCAATAATCAAATATAGCAATATTATGAAGAATAACTCATTCCTAACAAAATAGCTAATAAGCAAACCGAACAAAATATTGGAAATTTAACTATAATTATTCAAATACCTATTAGTAACATGATATCCATACTAGTTATAAAACAAATAACCAATTATATTGCCACATAAGATGAATCCCTCACCTTGGATCCAACTAAATATGCAAGAAAATAGCTTCGACTACTCCAACCTCCTCGAACTAGCTTGGACATGTACCCTAGCGTGTTCATATAAGTTTAGCATTTTAGCAATTAACTATATTAATTTCTAACTTAACTATTGCTTAACTCAATCCACAACAATAGAGGTTATATATATAATCACTCGCGTATCTCATATTGCCACATAGCCTAAGCAATCATATGAATAACTCTAAAACAACTCTTTAATCTAACGAAGAAAATTAACTACACATTTATTAATTATCCACCATGTTAGTTAATTTATAGTTCCACTCATTTAACATATAATATCTATTAGAATTCCATCTTTAACAAAATGCCACCTATATATGCTTTAACTTAACATGTGTCCTAAGTAACCATATAAACAAAAAGGACAATTATCATACTTTTCCACGAAACTCTTCAACTAACTTGAATATAACTTAGACAAGCATTTTGACACATATCAAGCATCTACAAACTCATGCAAGCACAAAAGCATCTATTTCTCACATTTTCCCTTTGATAACTATACAATTCTTCTTCTATACGAAATTCAAGGCCACAATCCTATAAACCAATTGTACCACACTCCTAAGAATACTAAAAGACACCCATCCAAGTTCTGAAAACCTGCTTTGGAGAAAAAAGCTCGGGAAGGCCCCGAGTAGGTTTTAACTACAACTACCCTATCCGAACTCCAATTTAAAGCAATGAAAGCACCAAAAGTGCTTCCATGCCCCAAGGATACCTAATCTAAAGTCCAAACGTGCCCAGATTGCGTTTCATGAAAAAACCCCTTTTTTAAAAGTTAGCTAATTTTGTATTTTAACTCAAATTTGGGCAATTCAACTTCACTTGAGCTTCTAACTAGTTTCATTAATGTCTAGAGCACCTAAAAGAAGCATCAATTCACTCTAAATAACAAGTTATAGCAAAACCCTAAATTTCATCACTATTCATCATCTTCTTTGTGCAAATAAAGATTTCAACCATAGAGATTGTTATCAAGCTATAAAATAGAGTTCTATAGGCTTTATATATTGTATATCAAGCATCAATAACAATTAACATAGCTACAATCAACAATTCAAGAATTTTAAACAATTGACATAAACTTAAAACATGAAAATTATGTAACTCCCTCACCAAATTAAAGATGTAGGAGTAAAGGAGAAGCTTTTTGATGGTTTGAAATCCTTTGGAAGAGCTTGAAAGATCAAATTGAGCAAAATTTGCAAAAAAAAAAAAACTATTCCCGTAATAGGATTTTTTGGCTATTTTTAGGAATTTTTGGTTTATTTTGAGCATTTTTAGCTATTATATGTGTATCATAAATGATATATGGGTATATGGGTTTAGTTGTGGATTAAATTAATGCATATGGATAAAGTTTTATGCCAAATGGGTCAAGTATTCTAAGTGGAAAATTGCTGAAAAATTTTACTATTCATTACGTTCACTTACATATTTTTTTCTCGTTGATCCCGATATGATATGCACACAAAATCAATGGATGTATGCATCTAAAATAGCAAGTATTAAGAAAAAAATATGGAATTCAGAAAAAAAAAAAAGGTTCATGTTCGGGCTCAGGTTATCTAAACAATTAATGAAAAATAATAGAATCTAGCATTTAAATACAAAACAATAAATTCTAATAATTATAGTATTAAAATAGTTACCTTATTTAATTTTACTAAACTCTATTCATATGTATTTCAAAAATATAATAGATAGTACTATTAATGAATGAATTAAATTAAGTTATTCTCTTAATCATAAATAAACTTTTAAAGTAACATATAAATATATACAAATATGTATTGTATGCTATATGTTAGGTCTGGGTCGTCACACTTTTTCTCTCCTAGGGCCATCGGGTTTCGGGGGTATTTTGGAAATTTTTGCTTTTGTTTTGATAAGTAAATTGCATGTATGTATTGTATATGGAGTATATGTATAAGTATATGTAATTAGCCTAAGTCAAATTGTAACACCCCGACCCGTGCATATAATTATTTTATTGATGTGCATATATTTATATATCTACTTTAATTATTAACGTATATTCGTTTGCATAAAATATCATATTTTTGGGTTACGTGCATCTATTTCATTTAACGTGCATTTATCTCAAACTATGTGCATACATCAAATTTAACAAGAAATTTCATCTATTAACATGTATTGCATCAATATAAATGCATTTTTATGTAAGTAGGCACGTTTAATTGGTTAATGTGCATAATTCTCATTTTACGTGCAATTTCGGGACTTCCTGAATACTTTGAAAAATCGTAGGAATCGTAGAAAATAATTAACGTAGATAATTAGGAATTGGAGCAACTAAATTAGTTAGAATTAAACTGGAATGGCAAACTAGTTAATAACATTTAGTTGAAGGGCATGTTGGTCATTTGGGCCTTTTTTTAAAAATTTACACCTACTAATATACTACAACACACACAAGCACACAAAACACACACAAAAATCAGATACACACACACACACACAACATGTTTAAACACATACAAGAAAGAAGAAGAAGAAAAAGAAGAAGAAAAAAAAGAAGAAGAAGAAGAAAGGAAGGAAGAAAAGGTAATTTTGAGCTTGTTTGTGTGCAAATTCTTTAACTTAAGGTGAGGATTCATCTATGCTTGCATCCTTGGCTGATTTTTTGTTGTATATACATGTATGCCATGTGTAGATAAGTGAACATGAAGCTTGTAATGCATGTTTAATAAGGTATTTAGTGTATGAAATGTTGTGGTAGCTTTCTAATGCATGAATTGCTAGCCTTGGTGTTTGGCTTTAGTTGTAGTTGAAGTTGGCTTCTATGGTTAATTGTTGAAGACCAAGTGTTTGTATATATGTCAAAGAGAGTGGTTTACATCATATATATAGTGAGTAATGGTGGTAGTATGCCAAGGAAGCAAGAAATAGCTAAAACATGAGTAGTGCAAGATTCTGAATTTTCTGACAGGTTATGCGACTAGATTGCAGAGACAGTTTGACCTAGCAAACGTTGCCGAAAATGGCTGAATTTTGGATATGTTGTAGCCAAGAACTGGGGAAATAATTTCTCTTTTAGTCTCAAGATTTAATTATGTCGTTAAAGGGCAGTTATAGGGCCATTACAGTAGCATTTGGATTCTCGCGCTGGTGCAGGGCAGATTGCGTGATGATTTTGTAGAGGCCATATCTCATTGAATATAA
Organism: Ehretia macrophylla; assembly: GCA_037974665.1. Classification (NCBI taxonomy): domain Eukaryota; kingdom Viridiplantae; phylum Streptophyta; class Magnoliopsida; order Boraginales; family Ehretiaceae; genus Ehretia; species Ehretia macrophylla. The sequence goes on from CM075783.1 coordinate 16,846,073, forward strand.
CTCCGAATTGAGATATGTTTGAGGCTAAACCTATCTGCATTCGATGAGCTACATTTTTGTGGAGTTTCCAAATTTTTGGAGAACAATTATGCTGGTAACCGAAGAAGCAAAGTCAAGCCAATGTAGACTAGAATTTCAACTTATCTTGCTACAGGTTTAAGATGCCTTGATGATTGGTTCTAATGAATAATGAGCAATTTTAGGTAGTAATAAGCTTAATGGTGATGATGGTGGTTATGTGTGAATGCTCAATTGAATTAGAGATAGTTACTTGTCATCTAGTGAATCAAGAGAAAGAGTAGTTGTGACACCCGAGAATTTCACCCTAAATTTATTATAATCGTTGCATACTTATGTGCGCATTTCTACGTGCATCATTTTTCTTGTTTAATTGTTTTTATTGTGGGTTACTATTCATAATATTTTCGACTGTTTCGAAAGCTTGATTTTAAATTTTTCCTAGGTCACTCGACATTTAAAAGGAACCAAGAAATTTTCGTTTTGAACTTTCGAGCTTAGGAGTATGCGTTTGAAAAAATATTTTCCGTGAGCTTTGAATAGTGTTACGTAAGAATAGTAACATTTGCAACTAAAAATAATTGAAATTGCATTTTGGCCTAGTTTGATTAAGTTTTTTAGATTAATTAGCTTAGAATATTAATTATATACATCACATAAAACAACTAACTCATCAATTAAAAGCCACATAACATATTAGCTCTCAAAACAATTGCAAAAATTCCCTCCATGTCCCCCCCATTTGGCCGTCCACTTCAAGAGAGGAAAGGAGAGAATTTTGCTTCAACATCCATGCACTTGAGCTCTTAGATTGATCTTGGGAGGATTTTAGAGCAACTTAGGACCTTCAACAAAGCTTCTACATCTTCAAAATTGTGAGGGAGTCTTATTTCTTGAGTTTAAAGTTTATATGCATATGTTCAATTTTATTGAATTGTCAATTATAGCTATATATCTTGTTATGAATGCTTCCTATGAGTTATTTAAAGCCTCTAGAGCTAACTTTTGTGGTGTGATAACAAATTTAACGGTTGAATGTTGAGATTGATCAAAGAGACGATGAATAATGCCTAAAACTAGGGTTTTGAGAAAATTTGATAATTGGCTTGAATTGATGCCTCAATTAGGTGCTCTAGACCCTAGGGAAGGCAATTGAAAAGCCACGTTAGGTTGAATCACCCGAATTCGAACTTTAGTGCATAAATAGCTTACTTTAAAAAGGGGGTTTTGCACGTTAGGCAATCCGGGCAAATTTGGGCATCGATTTGGGTATTCTTGAGCTAAGGAAGCACCTTTGGTGCTTTCGTTTCGCGAAATTGGGGTTCGGTTAGTATGGCTATAGTTCAAACCCGTTCGGGGCCTTCCCGAACTTTTGCTTTAAAAAATGAGTTTTAGTGACTTTAAAGGGTACCTTTGAGCTTAATTAGGAATATAGAAAGACTAGGGTATGATTGGGAATCTCGAACTATGCTTAGGAGAAAGAAAGCTCGGTTAAAGAAAGGGGAAAAGTAGTTTTTAGCCTTTTTAGTTGCAATTGGAACTTGTTGTGTGTTAGTAATGCTTTGCACTAGATATTTAGGATCTATTTAAGTTATTTGAGTAGATTATTGGGATTAATTGTGTTGATTGCTTCTTTTGGCATCTATTAGTTAATATCTTGCATATATGAACTTTTATCGTGCATATATGTGAGGGCGGCCTACTTTGTCGTCCCTCTTACGTGTTATGTGATATTATTGATTGCTTGTGACTTGTATTGGGTTGCGCAACCTTTATCGGACATGGTAGCGTCGAGAAACACGGGCGGCATCGGGCTTGCCGTGCTCCCTCGACTACCATGGTGCCTATTCCCTTCTCGCTGAGGCATACTCCACTACCCCAGAGGCGTGGTTCACCTGCTGGGCATGGACCTACCTCGGGAGAAAGGGTCGTAGGATCGGGATACATCCGGAGTATCCCAATTGTGGTGTTTGGGGTTTGCCGGCATATTCGTGATACTCGTGGATCGTGGCTCGTGGATGAAGTCTTGGAAATGGAACCGTATCCTTTTTAAAGTGATTAATAGTTTGACTTATTGTCTTGTTAGTTATGTGACTTGTATATGTTTACTTGTGTTGCATATTATATTGCTCGTTGGCATGCTGCATCACCTCCCTCGCTGGGCAACTTTGTTGCTCACTCCTCATTTGAAATGTTTCAGGAGAAGCTGAGGTGAATCCCCAGCTGTTAGAAGTAGGAGAAGAAGAAGAAGTTCAAGTAGATCAGAATCAGTGATCTTGTGTGTTGAGGTGGATTTTATGTGCTTCTTACGTGGAGTTCTTGTTATTAATGTATTTTGAGACTTTGGAGTCTTGTATATATATGTCTAGTAGATGTGTATTAGGATGTTAAAGAAAGTTGTTGGATAGTAATAATGAATTCTAGACTTTAATTTCCCTTGCATGCTTGGAGTGTTTGTTAATCTTCATATGGAACTTAGAAATTTTATTGTATTTAATTACTTATGACTAAAACCAACTTATCTCGCATGCTTGTGTGCTTTAGTAGAAAATTGTTGCTCCAAGGCTCGGATGGCCTTGTGATTGTGTTTTGGCTTTGGAGTTATTGTGGATAAGTTGTTGCTTTTAGTTCAGATGTCTTGAATGAATGTTTACAGGTATCAGTTTTGTCCTTGGTACAGAGGAGACTCTGTCCGAGTGACGGGTCCGAGCCTGACTGTTAACGTGGGGTTGGGTTCGGGGCATTACAGTAGTTCCGTGAATGCTAGTATTAGCTATGAGAGGGTTTTTATTGCAAGTTAGGAAACCTAAGAATGTGGTCAAGTCTTGTAAGTTAAGTTAAGTGATTTTAGTACTTTGGATGGTTTAGCTTGGTAATCTTAGTTTAATGAATGTAAATAATGCTCCTAGTGAAGTTAAATGCTTTAGAACCCCGTATGTGCTTAATGAGATGTTTGAGAACGAATGCAAGATTCATGAATTAAAGAGTGTAATAATAGTTATTTATGTAGTTAAAGTAGTTTAATGCAATGTTGTTAGAAGTTTGAACATGATTTAGTTGAGTTGTCATTGAGTAATTAGCATGTTATAACTTAGTAACTAAAGTGTAATATTAAAGCATACTATCTAGTGCCTTTAATGTATTTTGTGTTAAGCTTGGTTTGAATACTATTTTCTTGAGTTTTAATTGTAGTTAAGAGTTAATGAAATGTAGTTAGATTGAGTAAAGTGTAAGTTATCAACTAAAGCGCCTTAACTTATCTTTGTACTTTATGTTAAACTAGAAAATGTTGCTTGAATGTGAATGATTGTAATGCTAGAATTCTTGCTTTAACTTAGTGTAACTAGTATTGCTTAGTGAATGTAGATAGTTGGAACCCCATGTATGTTATGTGGAATGTTCGATAAGGAATGCAAGCTAAGTGAATTAAGAAGCATTATCAAGATATGTTATGTAGCTAAGGTAATGTAGTGCATATTAGAGATCTTAAAGTAGGCTTAAAATTAACCTTAAATAATGTGTGCTAGTTTAACTACAATCAAATCTAACTTGTTCTTAATTATGAATTCTATTTGAATTATAGCTATAATGCATGCAATTGGAGAAGGTATGAGGGGATTCTTGACTTAATCTAAGGTAAATGAGTCTTCATCTCTTCTGTACATCTTAACTTTATTTATTATTTCTAAATTGAATTATTTAGTAATTGGTAAAGTTTATATGTATTATTTTACTTGCTATCTTGAGTTTTTTCGTGTTATTTGTGATTAACTACGAGTGCGACCTACTTTGTCGTTCCTCTTACGTGATTTGATATTCATGTTTCTTGTGATCTTGTCTCGGGGTTGCGCAACCTTTTCGGACATGGTAGCATCGAGAAACACGGGCGGCATCGGGCTTGTCGTGCTCCCTCGACTACCATGGTGCCTATTCCCTTTCTCTCGCTGAGTATACTCCACTACCCCAGAGGCGTGGTTCACTAACTGGGCATATGGACCTACTTTAGGAGAAAGGGTCGTAGGATCGGGGTACATCCAGAGTACCCCATTTTGGAGGAATAAGGGTTTTACTGGCACTTGTTTCAAGATCTTGGCTCGTGGCTCGTGATTGAAGACAAGTTGAACCGTATCCTTTTTATATGTGGTTAAATACTTGTCTATCTAGTCTTGTTACTTTGTGTTATATATATGGCTATCTTTGTTGCATAACATGTTGCACGCCCGGTATGTTGCATCACCTCCCTCACTGGGTAACTTTGGTTACTCATTCCTCATTTTAACATGTTACAAGTGCAGTTAGAACAACTATCTTGAGTGTTGTGTTGCTGGTTGCTTATCTTGCTAAGGTTGAATCCCTTTGAAGATGTGTGTTATTATATTATGTTTTATTTTGAGACCTTTGAGATCTTGTATGTATTAATGATAGATTTTATGGGTAGTAATTAAAGTTGTAGTCTTGAATAGTTAGTGGCTTAATTGGCATGTAATAACTAAAGATAGACTTTATTGTCTTTTGATTGTATGCTCGTGTGGTTATGTTTTTCTGACTAAGGCTCGAATGGCCTTGAGATTGGGAAAAGAGGGATGGTTGGAGTTGGGGTATTGTATTGTCGCCGTACTTGCTGCTTGCAGGTTTTAAATTAGCCTTATAAATAGGGGAGACTCTGTCTGTTTCCCCTCATGTTTCGTGCCTTAGGTTTTGGGTTTGGGGCTCTGGTTTTGAGAGGGATTGGGGTGTTATACAAATGCTCCTAATTAATGGTCAAACTAAGTTAAAACTCCACTTAATTGACGATTAGCTAAAACTAGTGTTATACTTACGTGACATTATTCACACGAAGTACAAATCATTTTTCAAATGCATATTCCTGGTCTCCCAAATCCAAAACTACAAGTTTCCGATTCCTTTTATTGGTTATACTATCTAGGAAAAATATTAAATCAAGCATTTAAGACAATTAAATTTCTTATAAATAGTGCCCAATAGTAAAGCAATTAAACAAAAAAGAAAATGCACATAAAATACTCAAGTAATTTTGCAACTGTTATTTAATAGATGTGATGAAATTTCTGGGCATCACACCTAGAAGCAAGAAAATGGCTGAATATGTCTTGTTCTTCATTTTCTTCCTTCATTCTTCTTTCTTCTCTTATTTCCCTTTTCTTTCATCTTTTTTCTCTCTTCCTGATGGTTTGATCGTGTGTGTGTGTGTGAGTGCTGCATTTTTGTGTGTGTGTGTGTGTATGTGTTTAGCTTAGTTTAGGTGTTTTAAGTTAGGTAGGATATTTTCTTGATTTTCCAAAAGACAAGAGTGCCCCTCAACTTACTCATGTTTTGCTAGTGTGTCATTTAGTTCAAATTGAATTGTTTTAGTTAGCTATTGTGATGTGGCATAATTTAATTAGTGCCTACGATATTAAAAATACGTAAATGCACTTAATAAATATAATGCACGTAAAACGAGATGAAGACATGTTAAACAATGTAAATACATATTAACTAATATAAATGCATATTAAATTATGCAAAAATACATGCAATGCTATAAAATGCACATGGGCTCGATACGGGGTCTCACACGAATGGTTCGCGAGCAAGTGACTGCGTACCACTGGTCATCAATAGGTCAAATAATTGGGGACATGGCGTGCACGCTACTTTGGAGATTTAAAAGCTGTTGAAGTCATCTGCTATGCAAAACGGGGCCTACCAGTTCATACAACCTTCTGCCCCGTAGTAGCGTATATGATGTTCTTATCGTACTAATGACAAGATTGATCAATGGTCCATCTGACAGTCCATGACGAATAATATTAATCAATGGACTTGATGACATTGATAAAAGTTTTGGTTGTTATGATGATGTATACGTTAATTATAATAAAGAAGAAAAAAATGTTTTTCTTGGAGACAGAAATATAGGGATGTCATTATGTCAAATAATTGGGAACATGGCGTGCACGCTAACACATTGCATTCAAAACCTACTCACGCCATGTCACTTCCAAAACGGGGCCCTGGTATTTCATTATCTTCTGCGCCGTGGTATGTACAATTTTTTCATATCATACTAACAACAAGATTGAGCAATGATACGGTTCAATTCTCGTGATAAAGAATAATGGTGACGTGACTTGACGACAGTGATAAAAGTTTTTAAAATTCAACTTAAGCTGTTTAATTATAAAACATGCTTTTAGAATTATAACATATTTTATTTCTATACAACTACATTAGTTAACTATTTGTTTAATTCAATACTTTTATTCTTTTAATAACTATTTAAATTATTGTGTTTATATAATTAATTATATAATATTTATGGATTATTAATTGTTTTTGAAATTCTATAACTTTGACATTATATATATGATCCTAATTGAGAACTAATTCAATAATATAAGCGGTTTATTAATATTCTATGTAAATTGAGAAGTAATAAAAATATAATTAATATAAGATTTAAATATAAAATATAAAATAATTATTTATTACTTATCCAATTTTCAAAATTACTATGTAGTAGTAAATTTTTGGTTCATAATCAATTTTGTGGCATTATTAATGAATTAACTTCATTTACATTATATTTTTATAAGCATTTTAGTTACAAAAAAAATAACTACTAATTCAATAATTTGTAGTTTGATAAAAGGTCAAAAAAATTAAAAATCATATAGTATTTTCACATGTTTTTATAAATTTTGAACAAATATATTCTAATATGTAAAATTTTAATGTCTCAAATAATTATAACAAAAAAAAACTAGAGACGGAAGTTATAGGCCGTCACCAAATGGAGACGACCTGATCCGTCTCTATTTTTTAGCCATCTCCGTTTGGATAATTGGCCTTCCAGATGGACATGACTTGGGCAGTCTCCTTTTGGAGAAGGACTAGCGGGATTCTACAAAATGAGACGACATTTTGGAAATGAAATGGGCCATCTCCATGGGGAGAGGCCCAGCGCTCCAAAATGGAGACGACTCAGACCGTCTCCATTTTGGAGACGAACTAGGCCGTCTCCATTTGGAGAGGCCCAGCGCTCTAAAATGGAAACGGGTTTTGAAGACAGACTAGGCCAACTCCATATGGAAAGGCCTAGCGCTCCAAATGGAGACAACTCGGTCTATCTCCATAGGGAGAGGCCCAACGCTCCAAAATGGAGACGACTCAGGCAGTCTCCATTTTGGGGACGAACTGGGCCGTCTCCATTTAGAGAGGCCCAGTTACAAAATGGAGACGACCTGGTCTATCTCTATGGAGACCCATCTTGTCCAGTCCCTATAAAGACTGAGCGAATATATTAATGATTTACATGCTCAACATGATGCTCAGCAAGAGGACGATGAGACTAAAGAAGAAGAAGAAGAAGAAGAAGAAGAAGATGATGATGATGATGATGATGATGAACAAGATGATGATGATGATGATAATGATGAACAAGATGAAGATGATGATGATGATGATGATGACGGTGATGATGATGACGCTGATGATGAGAATGAAGATGATATTTAGTCAGTTTGTTTATTATGTAACAATCATGTTGACATATTCAACTTATTTACAGAAGGATGAAAACAATTTATTGTTAAATCACTGGATCATGTTTATCTATCTATTAATGTGTGTAGCAATTACCTTTTAATTTATTATTTGTATTTGTCGAAAAACAAACATGGCTGCAGGTAAAGATAACTATTCAAGTGGAATTAGACGGTTCCTTGGGACGGGGCCATTAAGTGGTAGTGCAGGCCGTGGACTGTTGGGTGTATTATTTATATAGTATTTCAACACATTTTCAGTTAAACTTTGTTAGTTTTTGAGTAATTTATGAGCAATTTGATTAGTTTTGTCTTTGATTTGCATTGTAGGTAATTTCCAAGAGACAATCTGAGTTTTGAGGCAAAGATTGAAGAGAAATTGATTGGCTTTTATACAATTTGTGGAGAAATTGAAGAACAAATAGAAGTAGCGCAGTCATAACGCAGCTGCGCAGCATCGCATGAAAATTAAGGGCAGTTTTGTAAATTGACAAGAAAAGAAAGAAACCCTATGAAATGAAAGAAGAAAAACGTGAGAAGTGGGCAGCCATCAAGAGGGGAGAAAAAGCAACGTTCCAGATGGGGAGAAAGAGAGAATTCATAAGTTGAAGACGGAGGAACAATCAAGAGACGGACTTCTGCCCCAATTCTTCTCCAAATCTTAGTTTTCTTTATCTCTGTTATCATGTTTTACGTTACAATTGGAATTTTATTTATTTTCATGATTATGTTCTAAACTATTTTTCTAGGGCTACGATGTAGCTGAATTTTGAATATTTGATGCTTTTGGTTTTAATTCATTGATGAACTATTTCATATTTGCGTTGAGTATTTTATGCTGAGTTTAATGCTTGTGGTTGCTTGATCAACAATTACATGAGTCGTGATTTAGTTTGAGACTGAGAAGTGATAACTAAATTAGACAACATATTAAATACCATTAAATTGTCATAAGCTAGAGATAGTTATGAGATCTAATGCATCATTTGAATTTCTAGGGCTTAATGCGTTCCATAAGTTCACAGTTATCACGGAGATATAGTTAGCTTGCTTATTGGGATTGGTTATTGATGCTTGAGAAAGATTAATATTTACCTTAGCGAAATTGCTGGCAATGTTAGGAATAGGCATCAATTGGTTTAAATCACTAGTTTCAAATAGGATTAATCTTGGTGAAATCGGAATCCCTAGAGTCTTTTAATTATTGAATTACCATCTTTTGTTAATTTCATAATTGTCTTACTTGCTATTTCTCTTATAAGTTCTATAATTTTTTAAGTAATTAGTTACAAATTCTCAATTCGTGATTGTCCAAATAAAGTTAGAGCTAAATCAATTTCGATACTTAGTAATCACAGTCCTCGTGGGAACGATCTTTACTTATCACTTTATTACTTGTTGTGATATGTGCACTTCCATTAGAAATCATACAACAAGTTTTTGGCGCCGTTGTCGGGGACTGTGTCAATTATTAATATCGATACCAAATAGCTTTGATTTTACTTTGGATTTTAGTTTGTTTTGTTTTGTTCTCTTATTTTCGTTACGTGTGTTTCAGGAACATATTCCGTTAGGAGCATGTGAAAGTTGGGAGGTACCAATTTGTTGCCTTTTGATTTTGAGATAGAGCGAACTTGTCGAAAGAATAGAAAGGGGCAAAAAGCTATTACCCACCACCTGCAGGAAAACATGGCTCAAATAGTACAAGTACAAGGTGAAAATAACCAGGAAAATCTACCTAGAACACTGCGAGACTATGCTTTACCACCCACTAGAATTCAACCTGTGATTAGAAGGCCAGCGATTCAGGCGAATAATTTTGACTTGAAAACAGTGACGCTACAGTTGATTCAGAATATCAAGTTCCATGGACTGCCTTCTGAAGATCCTAATCAACACATCGTGAATTTTCTAGAAGTCTGCAGAATTGTTAAGTACAATGGAGTCACTGATGAAGCTCTGCGCTTTCGCTTGTTTCCTTTCTCTTTGAGGGATCAAACTAAGGAATGGTTGAACTCACTGCCTTCAGATTCAATCACCACTTAGGAGGATTTGGTGCACAAGTTTCTGTTAAGATTTTTCCTACCTGGAAAGACAGTGAAGCTGCGCATAGAAATCAATAATTTTGCGCAACATGAAGGAAAAACTTTGTGTAAAGCATGGGAGAGGTATAAGGCATTGTTGAGGTCGTGTCCTAATCATAGTGTACCTAGGTGGATGCAAGTTCACAATTTTTACAATGGGCTGATTAACACCACAACAACTTTGATTGATGCATTAGTAGGAGGAGCTTTAATGAACAAGACAGCAGATGAAGCTTATGCGTTGCTTGAGGATATTGTCTTAAACAATCAGCAGTGGTCGAGCGAAAGATTCATACCAAAGAAGACAGCTGGGATCCATGAGATTGATGCCATAACTGCTTTGGCAGCAAAAATTGACCATCTCGCGAAACAGATGCAAAATAATCAAGTAACTGCTAATGTTATCCAAGCGGCAGTGGTGTGCAAGTTTTGTTGTGGTCCACATTATAGTATAGAATATCAGATTGGCAATCCATTTGTGTAAGGCACAACAGAACAAGCACGGTGTATGAGGAACTTTAATAGGAAGTAACACAATCAATATCCCAACAGATATCATCCAGGATTGCGTTACCATCCTAATCTATCTTGGAGAAATAATCAGAATATGTTGCAGCCTAAGCAGAATAACCCATTACTAAAGAATAAGGTAAACTTGGAAGATGCATTGGCCCAGTTGGCGAATTTGCAGACTCAGTTTATGAATGAAACTAGGACAAACTTCTAAATCCAATCTGCACAAATCAGAAATTTAGAGGTGCAATTTACTCAAATGGCTACTTTGTTTTCTGAAAGACAAAAAAGAAGTTTACCTAGTACTTCAGAGGTAAATCCCAGAAGAGATGGCATGGAGCATTGCAAAGCGATCACTTTGAGAAGCAGCAAAGAATTAGAGGAGCCAGTGAGAATCAAGAAGGTTGAGAAAAGTGAAACGAATAATAAGGCAAAAGATGAAGAGAAATTAGAAGCTCAGCCACAACCTATGAAGGAGCCACATGTGCTTGTGCCATTCCCTCAATGATTGCAGAAAAATAAGTTTGATAAGCAATTTGCTAAATTTCTTGAAGTTTTTAAGAAGCTTCACATTAATATTCCATTTGCAGATGCACTTGAACAAATTCCGAGTTATGTGAAGTTCATGAAGGATATCCTTTCAAATAAGAGGAAGCTTTGAGATTATGAGACAGTTGCACTTACTGAAGAGTGCAACGCTATTCTACAAAAGAAGCTACCACAAAAACTTAAGGATCTAGAGAGTTTTACTATTTCATGTAAAATTGGCAATGTTGTTTTTGAGTGAGCTTTGTGTGATTTAGGTGCTAGTATTAATTTAATGCCTTTGTCTAATTTCAAGAAGCTTGGTTTAGGAGAGGCAAGACCCATGACTGTAACATTACAGTTAGCTGATCGCTCGCTAAAGCATCCTAGATGAGTAATTGAAGATGTGCTCGTCAAAGTTGATAAATTTATTTTTCCTGTAGATTTCATAGTGCTAAACATGGGGGAAGACAATGAAATTCTTATCATTCTTGAAAGACCTTTCCTTGCAATTGGAGGAGCACTTATTGATGTTCGAAAGGGTGAGCTTAAATTGCGAGTACAAGATGAAGAGATAACCTTTAATGTGTTCAAATCTTACAAGTACCCAGAAGCGAGTGATAGTTATTTTCACATTGATGCCGTAAAAGCTATAGTGTCTAACCATGGGGGTCAATTGGATCCCTTAAAGGCTAGCTTGTTACAAGATGGTTCTTTGATTCCGGTGGGATTGGAGCACAAGGAATAGTGGTCCGCTAAACAACTAAATATAGGTGTGCGAGCAGTAGGTGAGAAAGAATTGTTGCAATTGAATGAGCTGGAAAAATTATGTGATAAAGAAGATGAGAATGCAAAAAGATACAAGGAGATGATAAAAGAGTGGCATGATGAACCTATTTTGGGAAAATATTTCTCACTGGGCAACAAATACTTCTTTATAACCTACGGATTCCTGGAAAACGCAAGTCAAGATGGTATGGCCCTTTTGTTGTAACGAAGGTGTTTCCCTATGGAGCTGTTGAAGTAAATCATTCGGAGAAAGGGATGTTCAAGGTCAACGAACAACGATTGAAGGCTTATTGGGATGATGAGTTTGACAAACACAAGACCGTTGTCCACCTCAACTCATCATGAAGCAATAGCTCCATCGGGCTGTCGACGTTAAAACAAACGCTTTTCGGGAGGCAACCCGAATTTTCTCACTTTTCTTGATTTAATAGTTTTAATTGTTTTTAGTTAATTTTTGAGTTATAATTGTCGTAGTTAATTGTTAATTTTTATTATCATGATAGGTTCAAGAACAAGTTTGGGGGAAGACAAGTCAAAGAGAAGTTCTACCAAGTTAATTCAGGGATAAAATGTGCAAATAATGGTGGTTGGATTTAGGGAGATACGTGTGTTGAAGAGAAAAATAAGAAAAAATAGAGATGTGAAAGTAGCGTTGTCGCACCAAAATGTAGCGCAGCTGCGCTAACGCTGTTAAAAGTTACGTTTTTGAAGTAGCGCTGTTGCGCTAAAAAACAGCGCAGCTGCACTGGCGTCTTTTTGTTTGACGTTCAAAAAAAAAAGAAATCGAAAATTAAAAGAAAATCATTCTCTATCTCTCAACTGCCACCATCAACACCCAAACACAAATCCTCTCTTTCTCTCTAAACCCTAAGCCCTATTACCACCCAAACCATTAGATATTTCTCAACCCAAATCATTGAAACCCAAACCATTAGATCTCTCTCAACAACAACCAAATCTCAAATCTCTCTCTATCACGCTCTCTCACACTCCAGTCACTCTCTTTCTCTCTTCTACCACCCCATAGACGACACCACCACACCCACCTTACCTACACCGATGAACTTCTACTGACGACGACACTGGAGCAATGGAGGCGACAACCACCTCACTCCTTCTCTTTATCACCTCACCATTCCTCTTACGTCACCCACTAGTTTCTCCTACTTACTTATAGCTGAAGCCCCCCTAGTGCTCATTTGCACCACACAAGCGTTGACGGTGGAGTCTCATAAGCAGCGACTGAGAACCTTCATGTTTTGGTGAGTACTACTTTTTGATGTGCGTTACTGGATTGTAACAGAGAAAAAAAAGTGTCACGCCCCAACACGACCCCTCCTATGATCAGTCAGGACGCAACGGAATTTCGGCAGTATAACGACAGTAAATAGGATACCGAGGCTCTAAACCAACCTCATTAAACATCATACATCCAGCAACTCCTTAATTCAAACAACAATATACAACACAATCATAATATACAATAAACCATCCTCGTTATACGCCTCCGTTCCAACATAACATACAATACCTCAACCTTATCATACATTTCAAAAATAAGTTGAGACATATTTACAACTTAACCATAGACAAAAGAAAGCCACTAAGTTAACACCATTTGGATCATCATCTTCCAACATCTATTACAATAAGAACCACAAAGCATATAAAAGTCTATTAAGCTAATATACATGACATTAAACAACATATAATCATGGATAAGACTCGGGAACATATGACTCGTCCACGTAAAGCACATTTTCCACATTCTCCTCTTCAGGAGGCACATACCCGTAATCCGGCTCTGCAACACCTGTAAGCATGCATTAATAGAGAGTGAGCTTATATACATAAGCCCAGTGAGGATCCGATAGATCTCGACAGTATTCACTACGCTCCTTGGATTTAGTCCTTTGAGCAAGTAAACACACAACAACAATAATAATGCTATCATTACATAACAACATAAATAATGCTATCATCTCATAACAACATAAATAATGCTATCATCACATAACAACATAAATAATGCTATCATCACATAACTATATAACCAATCAATAAGGATACTCTATTTGGTGTAGCTCCAAACGCCATCACGATCTCAACCGTTCTTCTTATAACTCCCCATTACTCACGCACCCGAGGTACCTCACTAGCCCCTTCCCTCCATGACATCTCCGTCATGCGAGCTGGGGGTAGCCTATGGCAGTCATGCCGTTATCAACCCGACAGCCCGACGCTGCCCGAGAGGTGGCACACACATACCAAGACTCCATATTCATCAATCATCATGCAAGCATAAATCAATCAATCAATTGGGAGATCAGCAACAAGAGTGCCCGATTCCCGCATTCAATAATAATCAATCAATAACATCAATATAACATCAATATTAAATTAAACAACAAACAACGTAGTTAGATGACAAAGTAGGCCATCTAACCGGACATGCATAATATACATAATTAAACTCTAAATTACTCAACAACAACTCACCATTCATCACTCGAACACTACCCAACCATCTAAGGCATCGTTCAAGAAATTAAAGAATGACAACCTAAACTTCTAAAATTCGTAACTTACAATTTACTAATCCAAACATTGCCAAATCAGTTCCTATCACTCACCCATTCAACCTACTACATTAGCCCTCTCGGAAATCCACCATAACACCTCTAAATCATGCCCGATAACCCTAAAACCCTATGACGTCATGGCTGGATTTTCCGGATTTTCACACAAACAATGTAATCGAAAATTCGGCATTACAACAGCGCTAACACGTAATTATCAAGTATTTAGAAATCGACGGCAATCGATTTCGAGCAACGCAACTCAATTAAATCAACTTTGAACATTTTATTCAAAATTAAATACCCGGAAAATAAAAATTATGCTATATCCGACAGAAACTCGTAGTAGTAGTATATAATGATCCCTAGCATGCAAGGAGCAATAATCTAACATCAGATTTCAATTCTAACGGTTCAATCTTCATTTATACGCAAAAACACAAAAATGACATTTTGAGATCTAGAATTTTTCTCTCACCTTTGATGTGTTTTGATGCAAGAAATGTGTAGAATGGATGCCAAACAATCAATTTCAAGCTTTGAATCACTCAATTCGGCTTTGAAATGCAAAATCTGTGAGAAAAATGCTTTGAAAATGCCTTTATCTTTCTCCTCCAAGGAGCCACGGTTTTGTGTGTGTTTTTGGTGGTGTTTTGCTTTGTTTTTAATGTGTGTTGATCATATATTAAGCAAAGGTCAAATAAATAAAAGAAAGTCAAAGTGGAAACTAATTATTTTTAGTGTTTTCATGACTTTAAATGCATTTTATTGATCACCAAAGTTCAAAACAATTATTCAACACCCAAGATAGCTCAAGTAGGTTATTTTTAGGTGACAAGAAGTTTTACAATCAAACAATTTCACCCGAGTCGGCTTAAAACTCGATTTTCGCAAAAGTCGGTATAAAAACCCTAATAAATTCCTAAGCCGATTTTAAAACCATTTTCATCAAGCACAGGTCTATTAAAGTCCGTGGACTAGGTCTAGAAGGGTTAAAAAGACCAGTTTCAAAATTATAGCGGACGTGTTTCGAAAACACTATTCACTGAAAATCGACGATAAAATTTCTGATCCCGTTTTTGATGAAAATTTCATGAATGCACATTTAGCACGTATTAGGAGTATTGACATCAAAATTATAACATTCTAGGCCCTATAGCACATAAACAGGTCATATGCACGCAAAACGAGATAAAACACGTAAATCGAGATAAGCAGGAAAAGTGGGGTTTCACATTCTCCCCTCCTTAAAACAATTGCGTCCGCGCAATTCTCGAATTGACAGACAATTAAATCCTCAATCGTTACACTTAATAATACTTCTCTTAGTTCTCATTTATCTCTTAGGATGACAACTAACCAAAGACCTCAAAAGAACAACCTCTGTTGACTGCAAGTTGATGATCATAGTTCCAAGACAATCTTCAATTCATAATTCTCTCCTACCTAATATCATATTGCATATGAAAGAAATCGCAACTCCAAAGTCCTAGCATGACACTACTAATTATCAATCATCCCCTACTACACAAAAGAGCTCTATGAACACCCCGAGGGTTTTAAAAACTCAATCACGATAACATGAATGATTACTGATCAAGGAAATATCTCAAAAGTGACATTGGTCAGAATATGGCTCTTATGACATTTACGAGGAATTAAGAATATGGAAAGTCATATTTGAGCCAACAATCAAGGGAGCAAGAGGTCAAACAAGTTAGAGAATCAAGAGGCTAATAGTTTAATAAGGAAGCATGATAACTAAGATAAGAAATGTCTCAGCACCTATCAATTAAATAAGTACGAACAAAGGATGATGACGAGTCAACACAGTGCTGAGTATGTTAAACAAAAATTCCTGAACAAGTAGATATTTCAATTCTCAATGATTGTTCAAGGAACCAACAAGTAAGTTGTACTTGAAGTGAAATGAAATTAAGAGATAAGAGATGATTAATTCAATAGAAAACATGAGTGGCAAGATAATGAGTATCTCAGCATGCAATAACCAAAGAAGTATAAATAAGAAAGGACAATGCTGAGTATATTAAATGAGAAATTACTAGCAAAGTAATGGCTCAGGATTTAATAATGAAACAATATGATTAACAAAGATCAACAAGAATATTAATGATGTACTTAGGTAGAGAGTACATCAAACAAGTGGAATTCGAACAAGTAAAATGGTATACCAAAGGAAAAATTACTTTCAAATGAATAGTAATAGGATGAAATGAAATATTGAAATCAATGGCTGGAGATATAGAATGAAATATAGAAGTCTCAAACCTTAACTCCAATAAGTGACATTGCTATAAGAAGCAAATATGAATGTTAAGAATGGAAACAATGTCAAATGAGTATAGGATCCATTAATCCAATAAGCAAAACTTTCAAGAAACAATTGATATACTAGAAAAGTGTAACTCTCTCTCAAATAAGTGAGAATAGAGTAGAAAAGAATAATAAGACCGATAGAATTATGAAGCACAAGAAGGGTGTCCCACCTACACATTTGAACACCAACAAGTCAAATCCTATAATCTATCTTCCTCCAAATCAAGACACTAAGGAGACCTAGAGAACCTAAGGAGTCATAACAATCACCAAACAAGATAAATCACTCCAAAATTTTTCATTCCGTACCAGACCAATCACTAAACAAGATAATTCACCGATTACCCAACAAGATTAACTAATGAAGACTCCAAAATCTGATAACACAATACAGATTCATATTAACCCATTATAACACAAAAGAATCTCCAATCAACAATTTAGAGAGTCATACCACCTAGAACTCAAAAGCTTGATGTAGGTAAGTAAATGTTCAGTCACCAAAATGCATTCTTATTTCCTCAAATAATTCTATCTTCGAACAATTGCATCTTCGAATAAAGTAACTTTAGTCAAGAATCACTCCAATTGTCTCCAAGGTCTAAAGATCAAAACTCCAAAATATCCATTAATAATATAGCAATCCCAAATAGTAGAAATATTCACATGTTATACAACACTTCACTCCATTCACAAATATACATCACTAATTCCTCAAATAAATTCATTCTAAAATAACCTCAAGAAAGTATAATCTGAGTTGAGACTCCAAAAGTGTCTAATCACAGCCTCACGGAAACCTCAACTTATGATTCATCTCCAAGTAATAATAAGTTAAACATGGCAACAAAAGTAATTATAATCATCAAGATACGTTGCTATTTCCTCGAACAACTTCATTATCGCTAAAGGAACATCAAGATCAATCCACTAAGCCGAAACTAAAATCCATAAACATAACAATTAAAATCTAACTGATAAACTTCTAGAATAATAATAATTCAAAATCATGGCCTACCACTATTTCCGAAAACTCTTACAGTCACCCTAGACATTAAAAGGTCACTCACGAGTTAAAACATGTATGCAACTATATCATATGAAAGACAAGTATAACGTAATGCGCAATTATCATACAATGCAACATTATCACATAACACACAATTCAACATATAAGAACCAACATCACATAAACAGGTTATATCACAGAAGTAAGTTATAAACAATTAAAGTCACATAAGCAACAAACTTCACATAAGACAAGTTGATCACGTAACTCACATTGGTCACTTAAAGTATATTGACCACCTAAAGCACGTTGTTTCACATAAGCTAGTTATAAACAATTAAAAGCACATAAACAACTAACTTCACACAAGGCACAAAATCACATAAAACACAATTGTCACATAATACACATTAATCACATAATGCACATTAATTACAACACATTGAGTACGTATAACACGTTATCACATAGAACATATTGACCACATTAGTTCACTTAACACATAAGGCATATTGATCACATAGAAAGTTAGACACATAAATAAATTAATCACATAAACATATTAACATATGTTTCACTTTTCTTTCACTTAATACATACTTGCATGCTTAGACCACTACCCACATTCCGAGGATACCCCGGCTGACAGCTAAACCTGGCTCTGATACCACTTAAACTGTCACGCCCCAACACGACCCCTCCTATGATCAGTCAGGACGCAACGGAATTTCGGCAGTATAACGACAGTAAATAGGATACCGAGGCTCTAAACCAACCTCATTAAACATCATATATCCAGCAACTCCTTAATTCAAACAACAATATACAACACAATCATAATATACAATAAACCATCCTCGTTATACGCCTCCGTTCCAACATAACATACAATACCTCAACCTTATCATACATTTCAAAAATAAGTTGAGACATATTTACAACTTAACCATAGACAAAAGAAAGCCACTAAGTTAACACCATTTGGATCATCATCTTCCAACATCTATTACAATAAGAACCACAAAGCATATAAAAGTCTATTAAGCTAATATACATGACATTAAACAACATATAATCATGGATAAGACTCGGGAACATATGACTCGTCCACGTAAAGCACATTTTCCACATTCTCCTCTTCAGGAGGCACATACCCGTAATCCGGCTCTGCAACACCTGTAAGCATGCATTAATAGAGAGTGAGCTTATATACATAAGCCCAGTGAGGATCCGATAGATCTCGACAGTATTCACTACGCTCCTTGGATTTAGTCCTTTGAGCAAGTAAACACACAACAACAATAATAATGCTATCATTACATAACAACATAAATAATGCTATCATCTCATAACAACATAAATAATGCTATCATCACATAACAACATAAATAATGCTATCATCACATAACTATATAACCAATCAATAAGGATACTCTATTTGGTGTAGCTCCAAACGCCATCACGATCTCAACCGTTCTTCTTATAACTCCCCATTACTCACGCACCCGAGGTACCTCACTAGCCCCTTCCCTCCATGACATCTCCGTCATGCGAGCTGGGGGTAGCCTATGGCAGTCATACCGTTATCAACCCGACAGCCCGACGCTGCCCGAGATGTGGCACACACATACCAAGACTCCATATTCATCAATCATCATGCAAGCATAAATCAATCAATCAATTGGGAGATCAGCAACAAGAGTGCCCGATTCCCGCATTCAATAATAATCAATCAATAACATCAATATAACATCAATATTAAATTAAACAACAAACAACGTAGTTAGATGACAAAGTAGGCCATCTAACCGGACATGCATAATATACATAATTAAACTCTAAATTACTCAACAACAACTCACCATTCATCACTCGAACACTACCCAACCATCTAAGGCATCGTTCAAGAAATTAAAGAATGACAACCTAAACTTCTAAAATTCGTAACTTACAATTTACTAATCCAAACATTGCCAAATCAGTTCCTATCACTCACCCATTCAACCTACTACATTAGCCCTCTCGGAAATCCACCATAACACCTCTAAATCATGCCCGATAACCCTAAAACCCTATGACGTCATGGCTGGATTTTCCGGATTTTCACACAAACAATGTAATCGAAAATTCGGCATTACAACAGCGCTAACACGTAATTATCAAGTATTTAGAAATCGACGGCAATCGATTTCGAGCAACGCAACTCAATTAAATCAACTTTGAACATTTTATTCAAAATTAAATACCCGGAAAATAAAAATTATGCTATATCCGACAGAAACTCGTAGTAGTAGTATATAATGATCCCTAGCATGCAAGGAGCAATAATCTAACATCAGATTTCAATTCTAACGGTTCAATCTTCATTTATACGCAAAAATACAAAAATGACATTTTGAGATCTAGAATTTTTCTCTCACCTTTGATGTGTTTTGATGCAAGAAATGTGTAGAATGGATGCCAAACAATCAATTTCAAGCTTTGAATCACTCAATTCGGCTTTGAAATGCAAAATCTGTGAGAAAAATGCTTTGAAAATGCCTTTATCTTTCTCCTCCAAGGAGCCACGGTTTTGTGTGTGTTTTTGGTGGTGTTTTGCTTTGTTTTTAATGTGTGTTGATCATATATTAAGCAAAGGTCAAATAAATAAAAGAAAGTCAAAGTGGAAACTAATTATTTTTAGTGTTTTCATGACTTTAAATGCATTTTATTGATCACCAAAGTTCAAAACAATTATTCAACACCCAAGATAGCTCAAGTAGGTTATTTTTAGGTGACAAGAAGTTTTACAATCAAACAATTTCACCCGAGTCGGCTTAAAACTCGATTTTCGCAAAAGTCGGTATAAAAACCCTAATAAATTCCTAAGCCGATTTTAAAACCATTTTCATCAAGCACAGGTCTATTAAAGTCCGTGGACTAGGTCTAGAAGGGTTAAAAAGACCAGTTTCAAAATTATAGCGGACGTGTTTCGAAAACACTATTCACTGAAAATCGACGATAAAATTTCTGATCCCGTTTTTGATGAAAATTTCATGAATGCACATTTAGCACGTATTAGGAGTATTGACATCAAAATTATAACATTCTAGGCCCTATAGCACATAAACAGGTCATATGCACGCAAAACGAGATAAAATACGTAAATCGAGATAAGCAGGAAAAGTGGGGTTTCACAAAAAGGAAGACAAATCTTGTTACAGAATCGCGCGAAGGGCATTGAAAAAATCCTTATTTTGTGTTATTAAGTATACTTGTGCTTTATGGGTTGTGATGAAATTTTGCTGATTAGGGGTATTGGTGAGTTGTATCTGTTGGGTGGAGAGGTTTTAGATTTGATAACTGTTTGTTCAAGTCTCAACAAAGTACACAGAATAATTGGAATCTTGCAGCATTTAGATGGGAGTGCAAGAGTTTGGTTGTGTTCGTTCTTGAACTTATTTTGTGTTTGTTAGGTAAATTCTACTTCCACTGTGTTCCTTGGCTGAAGTTATAGTAGCAATGACTACATCCCGGACGCTCAATGACTGTAGAGACTATTCAGGGGAGTCCTCTGATTTATTTTCTTTTGTATTTTCACATTGAGGACAATGTTTTTCTTTAAAGTTTAGGGGTGGCGTCTCTTTATTTGTTTTGTGAACTTGTCTTAATGAGTTTTGTGTTATGTGTTTTTTCTTTGTGTTATGTGAGTTTAAGTGAATAGAAAAATGAGTATAGAACTTTAGAACTTGCTTGATTGTCACTCGAGGTAAAATCCTAGGTTGCATAGCATTAGAGAAATGATTTAGGTCATCTTTGGATCGTTTGAGCCTTTCAAGCCAACCTTTGTAATAATTGAATATCCCTAGTTCACCCCTTGAGCCTAAGATAGCCTTTTCTTTCTTATGCAACTTACAATATCTTCCTTAACTTGTCAGGTTTGATTTTCCCATATTATGACCCTCCTACCTGTAACATATGATTGTTCTGTATTGAATGATGGGAGGTTTGATGATTTGGTGATGTGTTGTTTTGTTTCAGAAAAAAATGAAATATTGAGAAAAAAAAGAGAAGAATGAAAGGAAAAGAGAAGAGTCACACTCCTTGTAGTTAATATCAAAATGCAAGTTTGGGGAAGTGTAGACTCTTTATGTGTTTTGTTAATGTTGTGGATGCATGTTGAGGAAGTGAAATGAAATAAGAAAGAAAAGAGATATGTTGAATAATTGTGGTGGTACGAAGTAGAGTTGACATGTGCTCCATTGAACATCCTCGAATAGTTGTGTGCTTATAGGTAGTTTAGTAATTTATTATATCCATTATCCTACCTTGACCCTAGCCACACATTACATCCAAATGAAAAGTCCTACTAATCTTTAATGCGATGATTAACTTACATTAGTGGAGAGTGACATAAAAAGTGAGCCTATGAAGTCCTAAGTGATTGAATATAACAGATTCACATTGAAAATTCACTTAGCTTGCATAAACTCATCCAGGTACAATTGATTAGGATAGAGACTATTCACATACTCACTTGGGGGATTTGAAGTAAAATGAGACTTATGTAAAGTTGAGATTTCTCATGCTTGTGATTGTAAGTCACCTCTTGAGTTGGGAAAAAGCTATTGAGGCCGTGAAAATTTATTATCCTACAACATTGCTTTCATGAGTTATATTATGTCAAGTTTTAAGTTTTTAGGTTGTTTCTTTCTTTAGTTGTGTCTTTTGCTTGAGGACAAACAAAGTGTAACGCCCCGATCCCTCACGAGACCGGAGGCTCTAATAGCCATGCTAATCACAACCCAATTTCCAAACCCCAGGCACGAAATTTAGGGAAAAACAGACGGAGTTTCCCCTATATGTAGGTCTATTTAGAAACCTGTCAACAGTCACATACAAGACCTGAATCAAAATCAACCATTCATAACCTAGCTTTCAAGAATCGTAAAGCCAACCAGCTCCTCAATGCCATCCGAGCCTTGGAACCCAACATCATATCACACAAGCATGCAAAATCAAATCCATTGAAGTTCTATCTTTTTAATCCACTTATCATACCACTCTATATTATCAATCAAGCTTTCTTATAATTTGTGTCCAACCCACTAACTAGTTTTCATCGTCCACACAAGCATGCACTACTAAGTAATAAAGTAAAGCAAGTAGAGATATTACAAGCCCACTAGTACCTAATCATCAAACAAACTAAAACTTTAATATTACATTCCTTGATATAACATAAATACATACATGGGCACAAAGTCTCAAATACAATACAAGCATATCATGATCACATTCTTCCATGTTTTACACACCGATAGAGCAAGCAGGTCATACAAGAGGCAATCCAGTCTTCAGCTTTTCCTGAAATATGTTGAAAAGAGGAATGAGTAACCAAGTTACTCAGTGAGGGAGGTGATGCAACATACCAGGCGTGCATTATGATATGCAGATACAAGAAATCATATATATAACATAACAACAAGATTAAATAGCAAGTAGTTAACCACATTAAAAAGGATACGGTTCCACTTCAAGTATTCAATCACGAGCCACGAGCCACGAACTTCACGCAAGTGCCGGCAAACCCCAAACACCAACAAGTTGGGATACTCCGGATGTATTCCGATCCTACGACCCTTTCTCCTGAGGTAGGTCCATGCCCAGCAGGTGAACCACGCCTCTGGGGTAGTGGAGTATGCCTCAGCGAGAAGGGAATAGGCACCATAGTAGTTGAGGGAGCACGGCAAGCCCGACGCCGTCCGTGTTTCTCGACGCTACCATGTCCGAAAAGGTTGCGCAACCCGATATTCGATCACAATAATTCAAGCAATGACAATATAATTCAAGAATCACATAAATGAGGGACAACAAAGTAGGTTGCCCTCGCACGTAAATTATAATAAATAAGCCATATAACAATATAAATAAAAGACAAGTGTATATTTAGTCTATTCATATCAAAGTACACGTCATTATAAGCAATCATATTAAACTATACAATTTATGAGCAGTAAAACAAATTAAGATGCATAAAGGAATGTAACTCCCTCACCTTGGATTAAGCCAAGCATGCAAGAAACTAACTTACATTCACTCCAACCTCCTTGAATCCACTCAAATGTGCAACCCCTAGTTATTCATATAAGTATAATACTTAGACATCAAAACTAGTATAATACTATGCAAGTAAATTAACATAACACCTTAACAATTGATTATACCAACTCCAACTTGACTATTATGCAAATTCAACACACAACAATAAAAGTTCCATAATCACTTATATATTTCATATTATCACATAGCCCAAGTAGTCATACAAGTAACCAAACATTAGTAGGTGAAACAATGGCACATATAAAATGACTAAAGTTAGCAACTAGTAGCAAAAGTTTAGCTATAACTATTGGCAACTAATTCTCTTCAATGACCAAGCTAGCTTTGCAAATAAACTATAAGCTCACTAAAGCTCAATTATTCATACACTTAATCAACTATTGATAATCTAAACATTAGCACATAGAAATGAGTATAACTAACAGCTCATAATAAGTTGACTACAACTATTTGATAATTAAATTTCCCTTGCATTATTTCACATTAAAGTCGAGACATACTTTCTTTAATTCAATGTTAAGTAACATGCCAAGATATTTCTTATGATTTCCTAGTTTACTACTCTCCATAAGTATGCTAGTCTCAAGCATTAAGTTAGGTTGTCTATTCAGGCTACGATTTAGTTATACTAACCAACATGTACCACATTCTCTAGCCTTCCTTAAACTCCCTAGTTAACAATTCTACAATTCAACTTCATTATTAATTCATTTCCAAACAAGAACTTACCCAATGCCTTACTAACACACTTATCTTTATTCACTACCTAATAACTTTAGCTTAGTCATAGTTCAAACTAATTCTAAACTCTCATTACACAAAGACATATAGTAGTACATTTTAGTCTAGTCTAGTCCATATTATCTAGACTAACTTGCAACCAATACACATGAGGACAAGGGAAAGGAAAAAAAAAAAACGCTGGCAGGAACTGTCCAGCTCACGCCTATTCACATGCTTCTCGGGAATCATCCAAAAAAGAGTACTTAGAGCTAGAATTTGGCCAAACCTTAGAAATACACTTTCGTTCAACTATGAGTCTACTACAACATATCCAAAATTCAGATAATTTAGTCAACATTTGCTAGGTCAAATTGGTCCTACAACTTAGGCGTGCAAATCTGTCCAATTTTTTTCCAGAATTTTTGTAACTCATGTTTCTGCAATTACTTCACTATAAAACTAATTTTAAAGCTCTACTACACAGGAATCATCATATATACTCATATATAACATTTAAGACAAGGAAAATCTAACATATAACATGTTATGTACACTTTATTAAACACCAACTAAATTCTTATCCATCAATTCTTTTCATAAAAGCAAGACAAGGTAGAAATTTAAGTAGTACCAATAACTATTTCAAGAATCCAAGAAGGATAACTTCAATCTTTACTTAGGCATCACTTTAGCATGTACATGAGTCTAATTACTCTTGATTATCTAAATGGCAAGTCACTAAACATAATTCATCACATTAAACATTCACTCAACGTTCAACTTATTTAAACATTCAATGTACATAGTTCACGTTAGTCACATATTAAACATTTAACATTCAATGCAACTAATATTTATTTAACCCTCACGCCACTTAAGCACTCTCTCCAAACATGTAATTGTTACCCTCAAGCCTTCAACTACCTATAATCTACCATTATTCAGCTCAAATTAGCCTTTAGTGCAACATTAATCACTTAGCTATATAAACTGAAATTTCTAGCTGCATTTTCTTAATTTTACAGGTTCAATTAGCAGCCTTAATGACCTCTAAAACTTCTGAAATTTCACATACATGTAGCTTGTCAAGTGTAGATAGGTTTAGCCTCAAACGGTTCCCAATTCGGAGTTCAACTCATCAAGTTATGCCCTTTAGAAAATCAGTGCGCAAAACTGCCCCTGCATCAACGGGTGAATCTGACCCTACTGTTTCGGCTCTATAAATGCACCTAAACGACAGAATTTAACATTCCACATAAAATAGAAGTTGTTCCTTAAGGTCTTGGGCATATTTTGTAAAAAAATCAGCTCATTCCGACATCGTTTGCTACCTCAAATCTGCTCTGAACCTCAGTTGCTCAAATCTGTCTGAAAATCACATTTTGTACTCTTTGTTCCATTTTGATATTTTCATGCACTAAGCTAACTACAAGCAATATACTAGCATACATAGCACTTTCATTCCTCACTTAGAACTTATAGCAAACACATGATCTTCATCTAGTAGAGCAAGCTAGCTATGCAATATCTACAACATGATCAACTAGCAAAGCTTGATATTCATACACAAAATCATTTCTAGAATTTGTTTCATGCCATATATCATTTCTATTTGCATTCCTACATCCATGAATCATTCAACTACAACTAGCCAACATTTTATAAACAAGAATTAACACTAGAAATGCATAGGAGAATGAAATCCCTCACCTATTCTTGGCTAGAACAAGCTCAAAATCACCTTTTCTTCCTTCTTTCCTCCTTCTTCTTCTTCTTTTTCTTCTTCTTCTTTCTTGTGTGTTTTTAAACGTGTTTAGTGTGTGTGTGTGTTGTAGTGTATTAGGTGTAAATAATAAAAGAAAAAAAACCCAAATGACTAACATGCCCTTCAACTTAATGCTATTAACTAGTTTGTCATTCTAGTTTAATTCTAACTAATGTAGTTATTCTAATTCTTAATTGTCTACGTTAATTATTTTCTACGATTCCTACGATTTTTTCAAAGTGTTCGTTGTGAAACCCCACTTTCCTGCTTATCTCGTTTTACGTGCTATACCTCGTTTTGCGTGCATATGATCTGTTTACGTGCTATAGGACCTAGAAAGTTATAATTTTGATGTCAATACTCCTAATACGTGCTAAATGTGCATTCATGAAATTTTCATCAAAAACGGGATCAGAAATTTTATTGTCGATTTTCAGTGAATAGTGTTTTCGAAACACGTCCGCTAAAATTTTGAAACTGGTCTTTTTAACCCTTCTAGACCTAGTCCACGGACTTTAATAAACTTGTGTTTGATGAAAACGGTTTTAAAATCGGCTTAAGAATTTATTAGGGTTTTTACACCGACTTTTGCGAAAATCGAG
Organism: Ehretia macrophylla; assembly: GCA_037974665.1. Lineage (NCBI taxonomy): Eukaryota > Viridiplantae > Streptophyta > Magnoliopsida > Boraginales > Ehretiaceae > Ehretia > Ehretia macrophylla. Next base: position 16,872,666 of record CM075783.1, read on the forward strand.
TTTTAAGCCGACTCGGGTGAAATTATTAGATTGTAAAACTTCTTGTCACCTAAAAATAATCCACTTGAGATATCTTGGGGGTTGCATAATTATTTTGAGCCTTGGTGAGCAATAAAATGAGTTTAAAGTCAAGAAAACACAAAAATATCAATTTAAATTAACTTTGACTTTATTAAATTATTGACCTTATAAGCTAATGTCATCAACACACACTCAACACAACACAAAACACCACCACAAACACACACAAGGCCGAGAGAAAGAAGAGAGAAAAAGAAAGAGATTTTCAAAGCTTTTCAATCCAATTTTTCAAAGAAAAACTTGGTTTTTGTCCGTAGAACTTCGCACCGACTTGGATTCTGCTTGTTGGGCACGCATAGCACGCATTCCTAGGCTTATATCGCATCAAAGGTGAGAGAAAAATTCTAGATCTCAAAATGTCATTTTTATACTTTTGCTCATAAATGAAAATTTAACCGTTAGAATTGAAATCTGATGATAGATTATTGCTCCTTGCATGCTAGGGATCGTTATATACTAATACTACGAATTTCTGTCGGATGTAGCATAATTTTTATTTTTCGGGTATTTAATTTTGATTAAAATGTTCAAAGTTTAATTAAATGAGTTGTGTTGATCGAAATCGATTGCCGTCGATTTCTAAATACTGGATAATTACGTGTTAGCGCTGTTGTAATGCCGAATTTTCGATTACATTGTTCGTGTGAAAATCCGGAAAATCCAGCCATGACATCCTAGGGTTTTAGGGTTATCGGGCATGATTTGGAGGTGTTATGGTGGATTTCCGAGAGGGCTATTGTAGTAGGTTGAATGGGTGAGTGATAGAAACTGATTTGGCAATGTTTGGATTAGTAGATTGTAAGTTATGAATTTTAGAAGTTTAGGTTGTCATTCTTTAATTTCTTGAACGATGCCTTTAGATGATTGGGTTGTGTTCGAGTGTTGAATGGTGAGTTGTTGATGAGTAATTTAGGGTTTAATTGTGTATATAATGCATGTCCGGTTAGATGGCCTACTTTGTCATCTAACTACGTTGTTTGTTGTTTAATTAAATATTGATGTTATATTGATTATTATTGAGTTCGGGAATCGGGCACTTTCGTTGCTGATCTCCCAATTGATTGATTGATGATTGATTGATGATTGATGATTATGGAGTCTTGGTATGTGTGTGCCACCTCTCGGGCAGCGTTGGGCTGTCGGGTTGATAACGGCATGACTGCCATAGGCTACCCCCAGCTCGCATGACGGAGGTGTCATGGAGGGAGGGGCTAGTGAGGTACCTCGGGTGCGTGAGTAATGGGGAGTTATAAGAAGAACGGTTGAGATCGTGATGGCGTTTGGAGCTACACCAAATAGAGTATCCTTTATTGATTGGTTATATAGTTATGTGATGATAGTATTATTTGTGTTATTGTGTGTTTACTGACTCAAAAGATTATTCCAAGGAGTTTAGTAGACCTTGCTCGAGATCTATCGGATCCTCACTGGGCTTATGTATATAAGTTCACTCTCTATTAATGCATGCTTACAGGTGTTGCAGAGCCGGATTACGGGTACGTGCCTCCTGAGGAGGAAAATGTGCCTTACGTGGACGAGTCATATGTTCCTGAGTCTTATCCATGATTATATGTTGTTTAATGTCATGTATATTAGCTTAATAGACTTTTATAAGCTTTGTGGTTCTTATTGTAATAGATGTTGAAAGATGATGATCCAAATGATGTTAACTTATTGGCTTTCTTTTGTCTATGGTTAAGTTGTAGATGTAACGCCCCGAACCCAACCCCACGCTAAGTCAGGCTCGGACCCGTCACTCGGACAGAGTCTCCTCTGTACCAAGGACAAACTGATACCTGCAAACATTCATTCAAGACATCCGAACTAAAAGCAACAACTTATCCACAATAACTCCGAAGCCAAAACACAATCACAAGGCCATCCGAGCCTTGGAGCAAAAATTTTCTACTAAAGCACACAAGCATGCGAGATAAGTTGGTTTTAGTTATAAGTAGTTAATTACAATAAACTTCTAAGTTCCATATGAAGATCTACAAACACTCCAAGCATGCAAGAGAAAATAAAGTCTAGAATTCATTATTACATTCCAACAACTTTCTTAACTCTTAATACACATTTACTAGACATATATATACAAGACTCTATGGTCTCAAAATACATTAACACCAAGAACTCCACATAAGAAGCACATAAATCCACCTCAGCACACAAGATCACTGATTCTGATCTACTTGAACTTCTTCCTCTTCTTCTACCTCTAATAGCTGGGGATTCACCTCAGCTTCTCCTGAAACATTTTAGATGAGGAGTGAGCAACAAAGTTGCCCAGCGAGGGAGGTGATGCAGCATGTAAACGTGCAATATGATATGCAACACAAATAAACATATATACAAGACACATAACCATCAAGACAATAAATCAAACTATTAATCACTTTAAAAAGGATACGGTTCCATTTCCAAGTCTTCGAGCACGAGCCACGAACCACGAGTATCACGATTATGCCGGCAAAACCCAAACACCACACTTGGGATACTCCGGATGTATCCCGATCCTACGACCCTTTCTCCCGAGGTAGGTCCATGCCCAGCAGGTGAACCACGCCCTGGGGTAGTGGAGTATGCCTCAGCGAGAAGGGAATAGGCACCATGGTAGTCGAGGGAGCACGGCAAGCCCGATGCCGCCCGTGTTTCTCGACGCTACCATGTCCGATATAGGTTGCGCAACCCAAAACAAGTCACAAGCAAGCAATAATATCACATAACACGCAAGAGGGACGACAAAGTAGGCCGCCCTCACATATATGCACGATAAAAGCTCATATATGCAAGATATTAACTACTAGATGCCAAAAGAAAACAATCAACATAATTAATCCCAATATTACACTCAAATAACTTAAATACATCCTAAATATTCTATACAAGGCACTACTAACACACAATAAGTTCCAATTGCAACTAAAAGGGCTAAAAACTACTTTTCCCCTTTCTTTAATCGAGCTTTCTTTCTCCTAAGCATAGTTCGAGGTTCCCAAACCTACCCTAGTCTTTCTATATTCCTAATTAAGCTTAAAAGTACCCTTTAAAGTCATAAAAACTCATTTTTGAAGCAAAAGTTCGGGAAGGCCCCGAACGGGTTTGAACTATAGCCATACTAACCGAACCCCAATTTCGCGAAACGAAAGCACCAAAGGTGCTTCCTTAGCTCAAGGATACCCAAATCGATGCCCAAATTTGCCCGGATTGCCTAACGTGCAAAACCCCCTTTTTAAAGTAAGCTATTTATGCACTAAAGTTCGAATTCGGGTGATTCAATCTAACGTGGCTTTTCAATTACCTTCCCTAGGGTCTAGAGCACCTAATTGAGGCATCAATTCAAGTCAATTATCAAATTTTCTCAAAACCCTAGTTTTAGGCACTATTCATTGTCTCTTTGATCAATCTCAACATTCAACCGTTTAATTTGTTATCACACCACAAAAGTTAGCTCTAGAGGCTTTAAATAACTCATAGGAAGCATTCAACACAAGATATATTGCTATAATTGACAATTCAATAAATTTGAACATATGCAAACAAACTTTAAATTCAAACAAGTAAGACTCCCTCACAATTTTGAAGATGTAGAAGCTTTGTTGAAGGTCCTAAGTTGCTCAATAACCTCCCAAGATCAAACTATGAGCTCAAAGTGCTTGGATGAAGAAGCAAAAATCTCTCTTTTCCCTCTTTGAAGTGGACGGCCAGCAGGGGACATGGATGGAATTTCTGAATTTGTTTTGAGAGCTAATATGTTATGTGTGTTTTAAATTTTTATGAGTTAGTTGTTTTATATGTTGTAGATAATTAATTTCCTAAGCTTTGTAGTCTCAAATATTGACCAATTAAGGCTAATTGTAATTACAAATGCTCTCTAATTAAATACTATCACTATTCTAGCGTAACACTATTCAAGGCTCACGGAAATTATTTTTCAAACGCATACTCCTAAGCTCGAAAGTTCAAAACGAAAATTTCTTGGCTCCTTTTAAATGTCGAGTGACCTAGGAAAAATTTAAAATCAAGCTTTCGGAACAGTCAAAAATTTTATGAATAGTGATCCACAATAAAAACAATTAAGCAAGAAAAAATGATGCACGTAGAAATGCGCACATAAGTATGCAACGATTATAATAAATTTAAAGTGAAATTCTCGGGTGTCACACCCTCTCCCCCTTAAACTAATTGCGTCCTCGCAATTCTTACATGATTCGGCAAAGAGCTCCGGATACTTCTCTCTGATCTGATCTTCTCGCTCCCAAGTGGCATCCTCAACCCCATGATGATCCCAGAGAACTTTTACCATAGGAATATTTTTAGTCCTAAGTTCCTGAATCTTTCGGTCAACCACTCGAAGAGGCTTCTCAACATAAGCTAAGGACTCATCAATTTCCAACGGCTCCGGCTCAATGATATGCGACGGATCAGGATTATACTTTCCCAACAGTGACACATGAAAAACATCATGAATCCGACCCAAACTCGGAGGTAAGGCCAATCTATAAGCTAAATCTCCAACCTTCTCAGTGATCTCAAAAGGTCCCACGTATCTAGGACTAAGTTTGCCTCCTTTGCCGTGCCGAATCAAACCTTTTCGCGGAGAGACTTTTAAGAAAACATGATCACCCTTAGAAAATACTAAGTCCCGTCGACGTCTATCAGCATAATTCTTCTGTCGACTCTGAGCTGTAAGCATCCTCTTCTTTATAAGTCTCACATTGTCCACCATTTTAACCATCTCCGGAAGAATAGCAGGATCAACTGTTTTCATCTCACCTACCTCATCCCAATACAACGGAGACCGACATTTTCGCCCATAAAGTGCCTCGTAGGGTGCCATGCCAATAGTGGCCTGATAACTGTTATTGTAAGCAAACTCTGCTAGAGGCAGATATTTCTCCCAATTCTTGCCAAAATCCAGAACACAGGCTCTCAACATATCCTCCAGTATCCTGATAGTCCTCTCCGACTGACCATCCGTCTGCGGGTGATAAGCAGTACTAAAACTCAAATGAGTCCCCAAAGCCTTTTGTAGCTTCTGCCAGAACTGTGATGTAAACCTGGGATCACTGTCTGACACTATCTGAGATGGAACTCCATGCAGTCTCACAATATTTTCAACATAAAGCTCAGCCAATTTATCGAGAGAATCTGTTTTCTTTGTAGCAATAAAATGCGAACTCTTCGTCAACCTGTCTACTACAACCCACACCGAATCATTACCTCGTGGTGATCTTGGTAAATCTGACACAAGATCCATAGTAACCTGATCCCATTTCCAGACCGGAATCTCCAACGGCTGCAACAATCCCGCAGGCCTCTGATGCTCTGCCTTAACTTTCTGACAAGTCAAACATTTAGCTACATACTCAGCTATCTCTCTCTTCATGTTGTTCCACCAGAAATTCTGTTTCAAATCTCTATACATTTTTGTGCTTCCAGGATGAATTGTATATTTAGAAGCATGAGCCTCAGCAAGAATCTCATCTTTCACAATCGAATTACTAGGAATGCAAATTCTGTTCCTGTACCTGAGAAGCCCATCATCATGCATCTTAAAGTCGGACTCTCCCCCTTTTGACTTCTCTAAAAGCTTCAATAGCTGAGAATCTGATTGTTGCGTTTCTCTGATTCTAGATAGCAATAAAGATTTGATTTGTAAACTAGCAAATTGAATACCTGATTTAGAAGCTTTCGGTTTCCATAAACACAGTTCTTCTACAATCTCCCAATCCTTGATTATCAAACTAGACACAGAAGCTTTCCGGCTCAGTGCATCTGCAACAGTATTAGCTTTTCCCGGCAAATAGCTAATGGTACAGTTATAATCATTCAATAATTCTAGCCAACGCCTTTGCCTCATATTCAAATCTTTTTGAGAAAACAAATATTTCAAACTTTTATGGTCAGTAAATATTTCAAATTTGTTGCCCCACAAATAATGCCGCCATTTCTTCAAAGCAAAGACAACAGCTGCAAGCTCTAAATCATGAGTAGGATAATTGAGTTCATATGGTTTCAATTTCCTAGAGGCATATGCTATGACTTTACCATTTTGCATCAAAACACAACCTAACCCTTCTTTCGAAGCGTCACTATAAATCACCAAGTTCTCGGTTCCCTCAGGTAAAGCAAGGATAGGTGCAGTGGTAAGTCGCTTTTTCAACTCCTGGAAACTGGCTTCACATTTATCATCCCAATTAAACACAGTTTTCTTCTGAGTTAAAGTAGTCAAAGGCCCTGCAATCTTTGAAAAATCTTTAACAAATCGCCTATAATAGCCCGCTAATCCCAAGAAACTACGGACTTCCGTGACAGTTTCAGGTCTTTTCCACGACATGACTACATCAATTTTAGCAGGATCAACAGATATTCCCTCCTGGGAAATGATATGACCTAAAAAGGCAACCTGTTTCAACCAGAATTCGCATTTGCTAAATTTGGCAAACAACTTGTGTTCTTGCAGGGTTTTAAGTACAATCCTCAAATGCTCTTCATGCTCTAACTCAGATTTAGAGTACACTAATATGTCATCAATAAAAATCACCACAAATTGATCAAGATAGGGTCGAAATACTCTCTGCATCAAATCCATAAAAGCGGCTGGAGCATTTGTCAACCCGAATGGTAAAACAACAAACTCATAATGGCCGTACCTAGTTCTAAATGCAGTCTTAGGTACATCCTCTTTCCTGATCCTCAACTGGTAATAACCCTGCCTCAAATCAAATTTCGAAAACACAACAGCACCCTGTAGCTGATCAAACAACTCCTCAATTAAAGGCAAAGGATATTTGTTTTTCACCGTTACCTGATTCAGACCCCGATAATCTATACACAAACGCAGAGTACCGTCTTTCTTTTTCACAAATAACACGGGAGCACCCCACGGTGACGAACTAGGCTGAATAAAACCTTTCTCAAGCAAACCCTGAAGCTGAATTTTCAATTCTTGTAACTCAGGGGAAGACATTCTATACGGGGTTCTCGAGATAGGACTAGTTCCCGGCAACAGGTCAATCACAAATTCAATCTCCCTATCAGGTGGTAACCCAGGCAACTCTTCAGGGAAAACCCCCGGAAACTCTTTTACAACAGGTACTTCATTCAATTTAAATTTATCTCCAGGCTGATTAATTAAATAAGCTAAGTATGCATCATAGCCTTTACTCAACATTTTAGTAGCTTTAATGGATGATATAATACGAGTCCCAGTAGACTTCCGACTCCCAGTTACTTTAATAACAGGTTGGTTAGGTACTTCTAAAGTCAAAACTTTCCTCCTACAGTCCAAACATGCATAATATCGCCCCAACCAATCCATCCCTAAGATAACCTCAAAGTCCCGAAATGGCATGATAATCAAATCAATAGGATACATGCAACCTTCAATGCAAATATTACAATCCTTACATACAGACTCCGTAACAAATTTAGTTCCCATAGGATTACCTACTTCAATCACATACGGCAGTTTATCAACTTTTAATGTAGCAGACTGTGCACATGCAGGTGTAATGAATGAATGTGTAGCCCCGGTGTCAATCAAAACTACTACCGGCTGATTATTAATAAGAAAAGTACCTTCCACCACCACTGTCGTCTCTGGAAGCTCCTCCTGGTCAAGTGCAAATACCCGTGCCTGACCTCGCGGTACGGTAGCTGCTCCTGAAGCTCTCGTCTGGGCACCCTGGCCTGAAGTCTGACCCTGACCACCTCTAAACTTGGGACAATCCCTAACTCTGTGCTGATCACTGCCACAGCCCGTGCAACGGCCTAGCTTCCTCCAACACTCAGCCTCTGTGTGACCCTTACGATTGCAATGAGTACACTGTAAATTCTTCCTAGCAGCAGCTCCTCCTGTAGGGGTCCTATAAGTAGATGTGGCAGAACTGCCCTGCTGAGATCTAGCAGTCACTGGTCGGGTCTGTGACTGTCCCTGTGGCTGGCTCTGAGCTGGTCTCAGCTGTGACTGTACCTGAACTGGTCCTGGGTAGCTCTGAGTCTGCCTAGGCTGCTGAGTCTGCCTCTGATAACCCTGACTCTGAGACTGAAACTGCCGTTTGTTTGACTGACTAGACTGAGCTAACACATCTGCTTTACGTTTCTCATATCTCGATGCAGCCCGAACTACTGCAGCATAGCTCGGATAATCTTGTGAAGACAAGTTAAGCATGATGTCACTCCTCAACCCTGTAATAAATCTCTGAATTTTCACATCCTCGGGCTGAACTAAAGCAGGCACATATCGAGATAGTCTCGTAAAGGTAGCCTCATACTGGTCTACAGTCATGTTCCCCTGTTTCAAAGCTATAAACTCATCCTGATGCCTCTCACGGGCTACAACCGATACATATTTATCCCGAAACTCACGAACAAAATCAGCCCATACATGCTGAACCCTCTCAGCATCCCATTTTTCTCTAATAGTGCGCCACCAAGCCTCGGCATCACCCTCCATTAAAAACGTAGCACAGTTGATCTTTCTTTCATCGTCACACTCAAGTATTGCAGCAACTTTCTCGAATTTACTCAGCCACAACTCTGCTTTCATATCATCTGGTTCACCATAAAAACTGTATGCTCCATGATGCAGAAATTTATCAAATAAGTTACCTCCCGCAGTACCACTGCCCTCTGCTCTGGCAGTCTGATTACCTCCGCCGGTACCTGCTGTACCCTGCTGAACCACAAACTGTGCTATGGTATTCATCGCAGTAGCCATAGTAGCTAAAATCTGGGCAGTGCTCGGCTCCTGACCCTGTTGTACATTCCCAGCTGCCCCAGCATTCTGCCCTGGTACATTCTGTCTAGGAGCCTCATCCGGCTCACCCCGTGGTCTACCCCGTCTCCTCATCACAATGCTAGAAGAACATCATATTATAATAGGCAAATAAACTATGCAAGATAATTTACACATTGTTTTCAAACATTTTACTCACATTAGAACACATAAAACACTTAACAACAATCAATACTAACTTTTCATATTCTTATCATATTAAGCTTTATCCTTCTTTTTCATGCTAGCATGTCTTATATCTAAGTACTTAAACAACTAAACACTTACATATTCACATAATTCATTTCCACATATAGACCTCTACCCACATGCCAAGGAATTTAACCCGGCTTCAAGCATTCTAGTAGCTCTGATACCACTTAAGGTGTAACGCCCCGAACCCAACCCCACGCTAAGTCAGGCTCGGACCCGTCACTCGGACAGAGTCTCCTCTGTACCAAGGACAAACTGATACCTGCAAACATTCATTCAAGACATCCGAACTAAAAGCAACAACTTATCCACAATAACTCCGAAGCCAAAACACAATCACAAGGCCATCCGAGCCTTGGAGCAAAAATTTTCTACTAAAGCACACAAGCATGCGAGATAAGTTGGTTTTAGTTATAAGTAGTTAATTACAATAAACTTCTAAGTTCCATATGAAGATCTACAAACACTCCAAGCATGCAAGAGAAAATAAAGTCTAGAATTCATTATTACATTCCAACAACTTTCTTAACTCTTAATACACATTTACTAGACATATATATACAAGACTCTATGGTCTCAAAATACATTAACACCAAGAACTCCACATAAGAAGCACATAAATCCACCTCAGCACACAAGATCACTGATTCTGATCTACTTGAACTTCTTCCTCTTCTTCTACCTCTAATAGCTGGGGATTCACCTCAGCTTCTCCTGAAACATTTTAGATGAGGAGTGAGCAACAAAGTTGCCCAGCGAGGGAGGTGATGCAGCATGTAAACGTGCAATATGATATGCAACACAAATAAACATATATACAAGACACATAACCATCAAGACAATAAATCAAACTATTAATCACTTTAAAAAGGATACGGTTCCATTTCCAAGTCTTCGAGCACGAGCCACGAACCACGAGTATCACGATTATGCCGGCAAAACCCAAACACCACACTTGGGATACTCCGGATGTATCCCGATCCTACGACCCTTTCTCCCTAGGTAGGTCCATGCCCAGCAGGTGAACCACGCCTCTGGGGTAGTGGAGTATGCCTCAGCGAGAAGGGAATAGGCACCATGGTAGTCGAGGGAGCACGGCAAGCCCGATGCCGCCCGTGTTTCTCGACGCTACCATGTCCGATATAGGTTGCGCAACCCAAAACAAGTCACAAGCAAGCAATAATATCACATAACACGCAAGAGGGACGACAAAGTAGGCCGCCCTCACATATATGCACGATAAAAGCTCATATATGCAAGATATTAACTACTAGATGCCAAAAGAAAACAATCAACATAATTAATCCCAATATTCCACTCAAATAACTTAAATACATCCTAAATATTCTATACAAGGCACTACTAACACACAATAAGTTCCAATTGCAACTAAAAGGGCTAAAAACTACTTTTCCCCTTTCTTTAATCGAGCTTTCTTTCTCCTAAGCATAGTTCGAGGTTCCCAAACCTACCCTAGTCTTTCTATATTCCTAATTAAGCTTAAAAGTACCCTTTAAAGTCATAAAAACTCATTTTTGAAGCAAAAGTTCGGGAAGGCCCCGAACGGGTTTGAACTATAGCCATACTAACCGAACCCCAATTTCGCGAAACGAAAGCACCAAAGGTGCTTCCTTAGCTCAAGGATACCCAAATCGATGCCCAAATTTGCCCGGATTGCCTAACGTGCAAAACCCCCTTTTTAAAGTAAGCTATTTATGCACTAAAGTTCGAATTCGGGTGATTCAATCTAACGTGGCTTTTCAATTACCTTCCCTAGGGTCTAGAGCACCTAATTGAGGCATCAATTCAAGTCAATTATCAAATTTTCTCAAAACCCTAGTTTTAGGCACTATTCATTGTCTCTTTGATCAATCTCAACATTCAACCGTTTAATTTGTTATCACACCACAAAAGTTAGCTCTAGAGGCTTTAAATAACTCATAGGAAGCATTCAACACAAGATATATTGCTATAATTGACAATTCAATAAATTTGAACATATGCAAACAAACTTTAAATTCAAACAAGTAAGACTCCCTCATAATTTTGAAGATGTAGAAGCTTTGTTGAAGGTCCTAAGTTGCTCAATAACCTCCCAAGATCAAACTATGAGCTCAAAGTGCTTGGATGAAGAAGCAAAAATCTCTCTTTTCCCTCTTTGAAGTGGACGGCCAGCAGGGGACATGGATGGAATTTCTGAATTTGTTTTGAGAGCTAATATGTTATGTGTGTTTTAAATTTTTATGAGTTAGTTGTTTTATATGTTGTAGATAATTAATTTCCTAAGCTTTGTAGTCTCAAATATTGACCAATTAAGGCTAATTGTAATTACAAATGCTCTCTAATTAAATACTATCACTATTCTAGCGTAACACTATTCAAGGCTCACGGAAATTATTTTTCAAACGCATACTCCTAAGCTCGAAAGTTCAAAACGAAAATTTCTTGGCTCCTTTTAAATGTCGAGTGACCTAGGAAAAATTTAAAATCAAGCTTTCGGAACAGTCAAAAATTTTATGAATAGTGATCCACAATAAAAACAATTAAGCAAGAAAAAATGATGCACGTAGAAATGCGCACATAAGTATGCAACGATTATAATAAATTTAAAGTGAAATTCTCGGGTGTCACAGTAGATGTGTCTCAACTTATTTTTGAAATGTATGATAAGGTTGAGGTATTGTATGTTATGTTGGAACGGAGGCGTATAACGAGGATGGTTTATTGTATAATATGGTTGTGTTGTATGTTGTTGTTTGAATTGAGGAGTTGCTGGATGTATGATGTTTAATGAGGTTGGTTTGGAACCTCGGTATCCTATTTACTGTCGTTATACTGCCGAAATTCCATTGCGTCCTGACTGATCGTAGGAGGGGTCGTGTTGGGGCGTGACATTCGTGAAGTCCCAAAATTGCATGTAAAATGAGAATTATGTACATTAACCAATTAAATGTGCCTACTTACATAAGAAGGCATTTATATTTATGCAACATATGTTAATAGATGAAATTTCTTGTTATATTAGATGTATGCACATAGTTTGATATAAATGCACGTTAAACGAAATAGATGCACGTAACCCAAAAATATAATATTTTATGCAAGCGAATATACGTAAATAACTAAAGTAGACATATAAATATATGCACATCAATAAAATAATTATATGCACGTGTCGGGGTGTTACACAAAGCTTAAGTTTGGGGGTGTTTGTTGGGTGCATTATTTATATAGTATTTCAACACCTTTTTCACTTAAGCTTTGTTAGTTTTTGAGTAATTTATGAGCAATTTGATTAGTTTTGTCTTTGATTTGCATTGTAGGTAATTTTCAAGAGACAATATGAGTTTTGAGGCAAATATTGAAAAGACATTGATTGGCTTCTATACAATTTGTGGGGAAATTAAAGAACAAATAGAAGTAGCGCAGTCATAGCGCAGCTGCGCAGCATCGCAGGAAAATTAAGGGTAGTTTTGTAAATTGGCAAGAAAAGAAAGAAACCCTATGAAATAAAAGGATAAAAACGTGAGAAGTGGGCAGCCATCAAGATGGGAGAAAAAACAACGTTCCAAATGGGGAGAAAGAGAGGATTCACGAGTTGAAAACGGAGGAACGATCCGGAGACGGACTTCTACCCCAATTCTTCTCCAAATCCTAGTTTTCTCTATCTCTGTTATCATGTTTTACGTTACAATTGAAATTTTATTTATTTTCATAATTATGTTCTAAGCTATTTTTCTAGGGCTACGATGTAGCCGAATTTTGAATATTTGATGCTTTTGGTTTTAATTCATTGATGAACTATTTCATATTTGCGTTGAGTATTTTATGCTAAATTTAATGCTTGTGGTTGCCTGATCAACAATTACATAAGTCGTGATTTAGTTTAAGACTGAGAAGTAATAACTAAATTAGACTACGTATGAAATACCATTAAATCATCATAAGCTAAAGATAGTTATAAGATCTAGTACAGCATTTGAATTTCTAGGGCTTAATGTGTTCCATAAGTTCACAGTTATCACAGAGATGTAGTTAGTTTTCTTATTGGAATAGGTTATTGATACTTGAGAAAGATTAATATCTACCTTAGCAAAATTACTGGCAACGTAAGGAATAGGCATCAATTGATTTAAATCACTAGTTTCAAATAGGATTAATCTTTGTGAAATCGGAATCCCTAGAGTCTTTTAATTATTGAATTACCATCTTTTGTTAATTTCGTAATTGTGTTAGTTGTTATTTCTCTTATAAGTTCTATAATTTCTTTAATAATTAGTTACAAATTCTCAATTCGTGATTGTTTAAATAAAGTTAGAGCTAAATCAATTTCAGTACTTAGTAATCACAGTCCTCGTGAGAACGGTCTTTACTTATCACTTTATTACTTGTTGCGATATGTGCACTTGCATTAGAAATCATACAACATGGACGTACACCAAGTACATCTGTTAGTGGATATCCTTCGACTGGTCGTGGATCAATTGGAAGTCAAGCTTCGACTGGGCATGGTTCCAGTGGATGTCACCCCACGACTAGTCATGGGTCCATAGGAGCACCGCTTTCAGTTGGTCGTGGGTCTTCTGTTGGTTAGCTGTGGACTGGTCGTGGCTCCTCATCATCATTAGTTGCTTTAGAGCACGTGATTCCCCCCAGTTCATATCCCTCACAACAGAGGCTACATGTGAGGCCCCAGACCTGAATTTATGTGCATTTATTTCTTAAAATATTTAATTAAGAATAGTTACTATTTATAAGAAATTTCGACTGTTTCATTTTCCTGGTTTTGCATTTTTCTCATGATACTTGTCATTTAAGAGGCATGAGAAAATTTGAATTACTTGCATAGCACGCCGGGAAGGCGGGTAGAAAAAATATTTTGTATGTCATAATGAATAGTAAAAAAAATTCAGCATTTTGGATTTTTTTTCATTTAGCTTGCTTTGACTTGGATTAAAACTACCTAGCCAAACCATTTGACCCAATAACCCAAACCCTTGACCCATGAACCATTTTTAACTCTTATAACCCATTATATACCAAACAAAAAAAAATCAGCTCAAAACACTCTCCCCAAACCCGTGAGTTAGGAGCAAAAAAAAAAAGAAGAAGAAGAAAATTGTTAGTTTTCACCAATTTCATCTATTCCAAGCCTGATTTTAGTGCTCTTGAGCCTAGCAAAGCCATCTCCAAGCTTCTTCTTCTTGTCTAGTGGTGAGAGATGCATATTTTTGAGCTTTTAAAGTTAGGTTACATTTATGTAAATTTTGTGATTTGATATATCTTGCTTATATATGTCTATCTATGCTTAAATTAGCTTTTATTATGATCATAGAACATTATTTTATAGTTATTTGAAGAATTTTATGCTTGAAAATTAAGTTTGGAGACTTGGGAAAGATGATGAATAGTGTATGTGAATAGTAACTTACAAATTTTGGGGTTTTTGCATTTTTAATTGTTTTATTGCTTCTAATAGTTGCTTTAACTCTTGAGAATGCTATATGTATCATGAGAATGGATATAACCTAGTTAGAATTGGAATTATAGCTTGAATTACAAAGAGGGCTTTGGAACGAAGTGTTGAATTTGATTCGTTTGATTATGTAGTTAGCCTTAGAAGTGTTAGGAAGCTCTTAAAATGTAATTATGACACTTAATTGTTAATCGGATTAGGTAGTTGTAGTTCAAATCACTAAAGAGGCTTTTTGGTGCTTTTGTGTTAACATGCTTAAAAATGTGATTTCATGGCATTTAGTTACATCATAAATTGGCCATATGGGATTAGTGAAGCCAGAGTTGATGTTAATTATATTGCTATGTGGTTTATGTTATGTTGTAGTTAATGGTTAAAGAAACTTGAAACTCATGATTGGTTAGTTGTTTAGTGTGAAAAATGGTGTATGAATCCTCTAATGCTAGTGTTGCTAGTTTATATATGTGTTTTGGATGTAGTTGAAGATTTTGGTAAAGCTAACTTAATGGTGTAGCTTAAGTGTTTGTAATAATGTCTAAATAAAGTGTAAGATTGTTATACATGCTAGAGTGTTGATCATAGTTAGCTAAATGTAAGAAAACAACAAGAAAAGTTGATAAACAAGCAAAACCCTGATTCGGACAGTCCACTGCCACTGCCATTCGAAGCTCTTTTGACATAGTAAACATGTTCGAAAATTAACGAAATTTGTACACTAGCTAGATTAGGAATTTTAGAGAAAGTGATGATTTCTAAGACTAAGACTAATTCTAACGTTTTAGCCCTTTGATCACATCATTTCTAAAATGTAGCTCAAAAATCGATGGTTCTGCCCAGCTATGTGTAGTTGCACGGTAAGGGTTATAACTTTTGGAATTTAACTTGGAATTGAGCACCGTTTGAACTTAAAATTAACTACACTTGAAGATCTACATTTATACATAAGAATCAGATAGTTGGAGGTCAATAGCCTAGGTAACCGAATTGATTAATTTGAGCTTCTATTAGAGGGATTGGAAAATGTTTTAATTGAGCTTGTGGTATTAATTTTGCACTTGAAAACTTGTATTGAATGTTTGAAGAATTAATTAGAATGTAAGTTAAATGTAAAGATGTTAACCATTGCATGTTAGTTGAGTCCACTTGTACAGTTGACATTTAGTTTATATGTTAAGTACAATTTTAGTTAGTTGCAGTTAGCTTAACTTTATGTATTAGTAAATGCTTCTATGTTGTTACAAAACTATGATGTTTAATTAAGTTACAATGAAATAAAGCATGTGATATAGAATATAGGATGTAAAAGATGTTAAACCTTCTATAGTCAATTGCTAAAGTGTTACACTTATATGAATAACTAGGGGTTTGCACATTTAAGTGGATTCAAAGAGGTTTGGAGTAAGTCTAAGCTATACCATTACAAGTTTGGTAAAGGTAAGGGAGTCTTCATCTCTTTTGTGCATCTTAACTTATTTTATTGTTTCTAGATTGTATGATTAGTAATTGATAAAGTTTACATGTACTATTTACTTGTTATCTTGTGTTTTCTCATGTTATTTATGTTTAATTGCGAGGGCAGCCTACTTTGTCATCCCTCTTATGTGATCTTTGATATTCTTGATTCTCATGATCTTGACTCGGGGTTGTGCAACCTTTTTGGACATGGTAGTGTTGAGAAACACAAGTAGCATCGGGCTTATTGTGCTCCCTCGACTACCATGGTGCCTATTCCCTTTCTCTTGCTGAGTATACTCTACTACTCCAGAGGCGGTTCACCTCGTTGGGGCATATGAACCTACCTCAGGAGAAAGGGTCATAGGATCGGGGTACATCAAGAGTACCCTATTTAGAGGAATAAGGGGTTTGCCGGCACTTGCTTGAAGATCATGGTTCATGGTTCGTGGATCGAGACTTCGTGGAACTATATCCTTTTTAAATATGTGATACTTGATTATTAAGTGTTATTTGGTCTCTTGTTACTTGAAATATGATCATATACTGTAAATGACACCTATGTGTTAGTTATATTTGGGTGCTATTGTTCGGGTGCTTGTGTATTATCTTGTTTTGTGTACTTGTGTGCTTTATAGTTTGTGTGCTTGCGTGATGTCTAGACTTGTGTGTATACGTGTTATCTAGTTTTGTGTGCTTGTGTGTGATTTTGGTGTTATCTGTATTGCACGAGACCTTATGGAGACTCCCCATTATGTGACATCTCCCTCACTGGGCATACGTGGTTAGTATGCTCATTCATCGCCTTAACATGTTTCAGGCATAGCAAAGATTGGCGGCACGAGTTCCAAGATTGGTTGTGAAGTTGAGGTAGCTAACGTGTTATCGGTAGTATATGTAAATTAAATGTGAAGTTTATCTTGTAATAAAGTCTATGTGAGAAGAAGTTTTGTATGTAATTATATGGTATTGTAGAGAAGTGTGTTTTAGTCTTCTAATATTACGAGCATGTAATAACTATAAGAATTACCTTATTGTCTAGTTAGCTTGCATGCATGTGTGAATTGAACTTGATAACTGTCGACTGTATGCTTGTTGTGAACCTTTGTTAAGTTCCAAGGCTCGGATGGCCTTGAGCAATTTGTTGTATGAGATAATTTTGGTGGAGGAGATGAAGGAATGAAGTTAGATCATAGTTTTGTGGTTATAAATATTATTTACAGGTTTTGGATAGTCCTATAAAGAGGGAAGACTCCGTTCATTTCTCCTCGTTTCTCGTGCCTTGGGAATAGAATTGGGAACTCCAGTCTCGTGAGGGATCGGGGTGTTACACTACATACTCATACTAGTACGTCGGGAGCTCCCATTGACGCTGCATCAGGACATATACCTGTTCACGTTTCATTGTCACCACATGAGAGGTCTTCCCCTTCCACATCATCGTCCGGCCTCAAACAAGGTTTAGAGGATTTACAAGTCAACGTATGTGGCGCGGCTGAGCCCGACCCTATGGCCCAATCTGCACCAATTCCTGAACAACCTGAGTCATCAACCGTAGCTCAAGAATGACCTGCAGGGATAGAGCCATGGCAATATTATGGGCTCTTGTGGCACGATGCATATGTAGCGTGACAAGTTAATAGACGTACACATTTGACATTCGACGACGGTAGGTAAGTATTTGATTTTGTATTTTTTCCATGGATATCCTTATCCCACTGGTCCTCCATGTTATGGATTTTTAATATCCAACTTTTTGTTTTGATCATGTTTAGATGGACACCGTACGAAGCAACTAAAGAAGTCACTAGAGCAATGAACGCCCGGTATTCTAAGCCTTGACCGAGTTGGAGTGAGGTCCCCGATGAGGTTAGGGATAGGTGGTTCGCTAATTTTTAGGTATGATAAATATGTGTAAATATTATGGAATGTTATTTGTTATAATCATTGTGTTGATTATGTTGAAATAATATGTTATATTAATTAATTATTGGTCGCAAATGGTCTACAAGTGATTCCCCAGTGAAGAAGCCGCGTTTCGCCGAATGTTCGATTTCAAAGCTGAGAATCGTATATGTGACCTCTTTAATAAAGGACGGACGCGTAATAAGAAGCCGAAGTAGTTGGGCGATGCCGCATGGGATCTGTTGAAAGAAAGGTCGGATACCCCACAATGGCAGGCAATTTCACAGCGAAACTCAGATAACCAACTGCACCAGCCATCTCCACATCATTTGGGACCTATCCCTTATGAAGAGGCTGCAAGGAGATTGGTATGTATGAAGGAAAATTTAATGAATGATGTGTCGTAATTAACTTCAATTATTTCACCCATCATAAATGTTTTTGTAATGTTTTGGTGCATGAAAATTTGTAGGCAAAGGAGCGGGGGGGACGAGTGACTTGGGCGAATGTTTTCGCAAGGGCTCATCGCAAGGATCCCGACGGGCCATTCACAGACCCTAAGGCAGAACACACCATGGTATGTGTAATTTGTTGATAATTGTAAATAAATAACCAAAATGTTGATATTTACCAACGAACTGTCTAAAATTATTATATCTTAAATCTAATTAAAAGGCTGAGTATGAAGAACTAGTGCAGCAGGCCACAGTTTCATCTGAGGCTGATTCAGCAGCGACACCGATAGATTATGATGCACTCCTTTTGCAGGCTGTGGGCAAACCCAATAGAGGGTGCATATATGGGGTCGGGTCTTCTGCTTCTGTTAGGTCTGTATACCACAACCCACCAGGCAGAAGACAGAGCACAGAGATAGAGATACTGCAAGTTGTTGGTAGGGCCACAATACCCTTGAATGAGATGATTGATCTACAATGCTCCGAGAATGAGGAATTGCATAAAATGCAACAAGAACTGAACGAGCGGCTTCAACGTTTTCAAGAAGAAAACAATGTAGAACTCAGAGAACTGCGGACACAGATTGTACTACTGACAAAGATGTTTACGATGTCACATGCTCATCAGGATTCGCCTCAATCCGGTGATGGAACTGAAGAATAATTTTCCTGTTTTTATGTTATGTTAAAATATACAAAGAGTTTGTTTAATTACATTTAGGATTTGTTCTTTTTAATTGCATGGTACAATATACTTTTCAATATAAATGTACAATAATTTCAATTACATGTTTGAGCATTATATCTGGTTTTAACAAATAAATAATTAATAATTAATAATTTCAAATAACATTTAAAGATTTTTTATGAAAAAAAAATAATAATAATAATTTTGAGATTGATGACGACATGGTGACAGAATTTTGCGATGACATTTTGGAGACAGAATTTATTTGGAGACGATTTAGAGACGGAATGGAGACGGTTTTTTTTGGAGACGGCTCGGAGATGGAATAAAGATGGCATGTTTTTGGAGATAGATTCGAGACGGGTTTTTTGGAGATGGTTTGGAAACGAAATAGAGACGACATGTTTTTGGGGACAGGCTGGAGATGGAATGGAGACGGGTTTTTTTAGGAGATGGCTTGGAGACGTAATGGAGACACCATGTTTTTTAAGATGGTTTGGAGATGACATTTTTTGGTGACGGTGTGGAGACGACACTTTTGGGAAATGATTCAAAGACAAATTTGGTGACGGATTAAAAGGCCGTCGCCAAAAGTAAGGAATTGGCAACGGCGCAACAAATTGGCAACGATACTTTTGGCGACAGTCAAAAATCATCTCCATGCTGTAGTCAACCGTCGGCAATACCCTTTTGGTAACGACATGGAGGCAATTTTTTACCATCACCTAAAGCAATTTTTTTTGTAGTGGCAATGATCCTAAATTTAAGTTTGGGGGTAAACTTCAAATTGATGAGTACACCCACATCCTCTCATCTTTGTGAGAAAAGTTAAATATAAATTCTATTATGACAAATGTGGTTATAATTTGGGAAGACAGATGGGTTTTGAATGTGAAACTTATTATTTATACCTCTGCCCGCGCGCCATCTGTCTTTTTGAGAAACGGGGAATCTAGTCCAGAAGGGCATAGCGAGATTGAAGAGTCTAGTGGTGAGGAGTCCAATCTTGAATAGCATAGTAAAGAAATCCTTTCGGATAGAACTAAATGAATTTCAAATATATATTGAAGATCGTCGATTCTAGTCCTAAGAAGTCCAATTGGGAAAAGCATAAAGCCGTTTCAGATGAAAGTAAATTAAGAGTTTGGGAATCTGTACTAATGCATATAATAAATGATTCAAAAAATCATGAAATTGATTTTTCCTGTATCATTATTTTGTCTTTTTTTTTCTCGATCGCAATATGTATTTACTATTAATCTTAATAAAAGAGTTCTATTGTGCCCTTTACGTTTGTATGTATTTATCATTATAATGCCCCTTACGTTTTCTTATTTTTTCTTATTTAAGTACACAAGATAATTACATGTTTGTATCCATAAAACAATCAAGATCGTGAAGAGGTCGATGATTATGAGAAATAAATGATAGCCAACGTATTTTGTTGGGCAATGCATGTATGAGCTCATAATACTTACTGTTTGTGAAGTATATGGTCTTTTAATTTTACTCTAATTACTCTTCATATTTTATCTAAACTCATTATTCAACAATCTTTTTTATTTTTTATTTTTTATTTTTAATTATTAACAACAATGTTCTAAGGTCATCTCTAACTCATTCCCTATTTCTTATTTTACTCTACATGTAGGGAAGTTTTAGAGAATCGCTATATCCAAATCATATTATCACTATATGTGAAGATGCAATAACAAATCTCTAAATCTATCTCCACATCTCTACATGTGGAGTAAATAACAGTAGAGAGATTTTAAAATAGGGAAATAATTAGAGTGAAACTGAAATAGAAATTTCTTGAAATAAAGAATTTACTAAATGTATAGAAACTATTGGAGTGAAACTAAAATATTGAACCCGTAGAGAAAAATATAGGGAAGCTTGGAGTTGGCCTAACAAATATTGTAATATTTATATAATTTAAGTTGTTAAATATTATTATTATTATTATTATTATTATTATTATTATATAAATTAGAAAATTCGAGATACAAGATTATAATAATTTTTAAACTTATAATAAAATATCACCAACGGATTGAGGTTTTGAACTTGAAGTACACAACAATTGCATATATCTACTTCACCCTCTTTTTCATGCTGGCTCATCAATTAAATAAAATAAAATAAACATCTTAAAGACCAAAAAAAACCAAACAAGCAAACAAAACAAAACAAACAACAAAATAGATATGCCGTTTGACCAAAATAAAGGTAATGGCGAGATTGATTTGCTTGCCACTGCTAGCTAGCAAATGACAATCAATTGGCGAGCTTGGGATTTTGGCGAGGGAGAAAGAGAGGTTAGAGCAAATTTTGTTGTTTGACTCTCTACTTTGGCTAAGTTGGAGTTGTTCTAAGCGAGCGACAACTTGTTCTCTTTCTTACTTTGAAGGACCAACCTACTGTAGGCAATAACTTGATATCTTTCTTTGCCTAGTTGAAGGAGTGACCTACCGCAAGAGGTGGTTTGACTTCTTACTTTGTTAAGCTAAAGAAGCGGCCTACCTTTAAGAAAACTTGGCTTGTGTGGACTACTATTGGCTGAGCTTAGTTTGAGTGGACTACCGCTAGGCAAGCTTGGCTCGAATGGACTACCATCAGACAAGCTTGGCTCGAGTGGACTACCATTTGGAGGTAAGTGGATGATCTTCACCCTCGAACTTTGTCTTATTATTTTTTCTTATTTTGCTTATACTTTTGGGATTTTGTGATTATTTAGTCTTGAAATTATTTTAGACATATTTGAATTTTTTTTTATACAATTTCGTACGTAATATGCTTAAGTTGAACTGCGTGAGGAAAAAAGGTGTCGGGCATGAAGGATTCTGAAAAAACAAAAGAAAGAAAAAAGGAAGTTTTACTTAAAAAGATAAAAATGATTAGAACAGTTACAGTACATAACTGTTTGTGAAAAGTGATTGCGCCACTATTCATGAATAGTAGCTCACTGGAAAGATGATAAAGCCCAATGTGTTCCGCCCTGCGAAGACCTTTCTCTAACACTAAAAACTCCATTCTATTGTTGCTTGCAATGCCCAGGTTGAAGCCAAAACCCGACATCCATCTTCCATCTGCATCGCGGAAGAGACCACCCACCCATGCAACTCCAGGATTGCCTTTCGAACAACCATCAATGTTTAACTTATAACCTATGTTTGGCTTTTCCCATCCAATCATGATATCCCTCCTAGTATGGAGCTGGTGGCTGTCATGAGACCTCCAAGCTTCTACATACTCATGCGCATTCTTAATAATATGGCTAACAATCACACCAAGTGGTTTCCTCATTTCCCCTTTGAAGATGTAATTATTACGCAACCTCCAAATCTCCCAACTGGCAGCCGCGAAGATGCATTTCTACCTAACACCAAAACAAACATCTCTAGAACAAATATTTATATTGATCCATGCATTCCAATCCATGGTGAATAACCCATTACGAAGGGAGTTTGGGAGGAGGTGTTCCCAAATATGATGGGCATAAGGGCACGATCGAAGGGCATGCACCGTATCTTCACACGAAGTACCACAACAAACATAACTTGCATCAAATAGTATACCTCTCTTGCTAAGCTCAAATCTAGAAGCTATTCGCTGGTGGGCCGTCTGCCACAAAAAAAAATAACGATTCTTTGGGGACAAAGCAGTTTTCAAAGCTCCTCCCATTTAATATCCGAGTCCAAGTAGGTATTTTAGTTATACACAATGGTCATGCTCACAAAAAAAGAGTTGTTAACATCATGCTTCCAACTGATAAAATCATCACGAGAATCCTCAGGATAACATTTCAAATTAGAAATCTGCAAAAGAAGAGGTATGGGAGAAGATGCTAGAAGATAGCCCAATTCCAATCGCCATTCCCATGCACAAAGCGATTAACTGTAAAATGTATCATCCCTTCAGGAATGTGATAAAGTGCCATGTTGAACAAAATATCTTCTCCCACCAAAAGGTCTAGCCAGAATCTTGTTGTACGACCATTACTAAGAATCCATTTAATCCCCTGCTTCAGAGTGTCTCTCCCTTTGATGATATCTATGCAAACCTTGGAATCAGAGTTCTTGCCTTCATTGGACAACAAATTATTAGATAAATATTTCTCCTTCAGAATTTGGACCCAAAACAGCTCTAGCTCATTAAGAATTTTTCATCCAAGCTTGGCAAGTATGGCTTCATTAGTACTTCTAGCCATACAAAGAGCCAAACCTCCTTCAGACTTCGGACAATAGATAGACTCCCAGGCCAACCAATGAATATGACGTTGAACCTCCGTTGATTCCCAAATAAAATTGTGTTGGATTTTATCAATCTCTTTACAAGTCTGAACAGGGAGAGCCATCACTTGCATAGAATAGGCTGGCAGCGCGACAAGAGCATCTTTTGAAAGGGTAACACGACCAGCGAAGGACAAGACTTTCTGCTTCCACCCCGCAAGTTTAGTCTGCATCTTGGTCAAGATATACATGTAGGTACCTTGGCAAACCCGCTTGTGAAGCAGAGAGATGCCCAAATAAGTTCTCAAGTCATCCGAGGCCTGGAATCCGTAGGATCTACACATTAAATTAACAAGATTTTTATCAGTATTTCTGGAGAAAAAAATAGATGACTTTGCTGCATTTATGGTTTGTCTAGACTCCTTGCAAAAGCTCTCAAGAATTTTCAAAATGTTCTCCATTTGGTTGGGCGACGCCTTTGCAAACAAAAGAAGATCATCAGCAAAGAAAAGATGGGAGATAGGGGTACCCGAATGACAAATCCGAATTGGTTTCCAATTCTTGTCATTGACATCCCGAGTAATAATCTGTGAAAGTCTTTCAAAGAAAAGAATAAAAGTATAAGGGAAAAGAGGATCCCCTTGACGAATTCCTCGTGTTGGCGAGAAGGTACCGTTCCATAAAAGACAAACCGAATCTGTTTTGAAAGACGACATGATGAGGTTAACCCAATTATCCAGGAGGTGGAGCTACTGAAGAGTGTCTTTAATGAAAGCCCAATTGAGCTTATCATAGGCCTTTTCAAGATCAAGTTTGATAGCCATCACACCTGTTTTTCCCTGTTTCTTTTTCATGGCATGGATCACTTCCTGGGCAAGGATAATATTGTCACTTGTGAAGTGCCCAGGTATAAAACTACTCTAACAATGAGAGATCCAGTCTTGGAGGAGAGGACGAAGTCTATTCACCACAACTTTGGAAATCAACTTCGCTACAACATTGATAAGACTAATAGGCCAAAATTGCTTGATAGATTTCGGGTTCTTAATCTTAGGAATAAGGTGGATTAGAGTGTGGTTCACACCATGAGGCAAAATTCCAGAAGAAAGGGCTTCTTTTACCATATTGCAGAGGAGGTCTTTAGTTGTAGGCCAACACTTCTGAAAAAACCCCGCAGAAAAGCCATCCGAACCCAGAGCTTTAGAAGCATCCAATTGGAAAAGAGTACCCCGAATTTCATCCTCCTCAATTGGGTTACCAAGAGCAATAAAATCCAAGTGATGAATATCATTAAAACAAGCACTAAAGAAAGAGAGGGGAACATGGTTAGTAGCTGTGTACAAAGATTTGAAGTAACTAAACGCCATATCTCTCAACTTGCCAGCCACCTGAACCCAATTCCCATCGTCGTCTTTGAGTTTGACAATAGCATTTTTCCTCCTCCTAATAATGGTAGAAAGGTGATAGAATTTTGTATTCCTATCACTCGAAAAGATCCACTCTTTTCTAGACTTTTGAAACCAAAACAGTTCTTCTTGTGCCAAGATATCCTCATACTCTTCTCTCAAGGTTTTTTACAATCTAAGCAACGAAGAGTTATATCTCATCTGTAAACTTCTTTGAATCCCTTTAATCCGAGCAAGAAGTTTTCTTTTGTTAGCATGAATATTTCCGAAAGTTGTCTTGTTCCAAGCTTGAAGTTTAAATGAGATGTCATCCAAAGCTTCTTTAATGTTACCAACATTAGCCTTCCAGTTGTTTCCTACAAAATCAAAGAAATTGACATGGGTACACCAAGCAAGTTCAAAACGAAAGGGACGGGGGAGTAACTCCCTTGATTCAAACCACAAACATCCACCAAAATGGGAAGATGATCTAAGCAAATGCGAGGGATATGATGAACACAAGTATTCGGAAATAAGAAGCTCCACTCAGTGCTAACATAAGCCCGATCCAAGCGCTCCATGATCCTTTAACCCGAGTCCCAAGAATCGGACCAAGTAAAACGAGGCCCGACAAAACCCAAGTCCAAGAGTTTGCAATCATTCTGCCATTTCTCAAATTGCTTCATCTTTCTAGAAAAACCTCCAACGCCACCCTGTTTGTCATCTAGGTGAGCAACTTGATTGAAATCACCAGTTACTATCCAAGGAATGTGAAGCGTATAAGACGCTTCTCTAAGGGCATCCCACAGGCTAGTACGCAGAGCTTCATACGGACTAGCATACACTGTCGAGAGGAGCCATTTATGAATGCCATTCATCGAGACAAGAACATTAATCACTTGATTCCTTGTAGAAACCAACTCCAAATTAACAAAGTCATTATTCCATAAGATCCAAATACCTCCGGAAAAACCATTACCTTCAACTCTATAAGAGCACGACATACACAGAGACTTGATCACTTTATTAGCTCTTTTTCCACTTATTCTCGGTTCCAGAGTAATCACAATCCAAGGTTTATGCTGACACACCAAATCAATCAGAACCTGGCGAAAAGACTCTCGTACGGCTCCACGACAATTCCAAACCAAAATCTTCAGACCCATAGAAAGACATCCCAACCAGGAAGGATTACTGACAAAGTTGTGCGACATTAACAACCATCTTGGTAAGGGTGGTTGGAACCACCAATAGGATGCAAATCAACCTGAAGAATACTCAGTTTTATTTCATTGCCCATTTCTCGACCAGAACCAATGGCCTCCTCCATAGGACAATCCAACTGAGATGGGAGATTATCCCATTGTCTTCCATGTAATTGAGGAGAATGAACATCAGTATCCTGATCTTCAAGTGAATATGGATGATCCTGATGCATTGGTTTAACAATAATAGAAAAGTTCTTTCCCTTGCCATCAACAATTCTACTATCACCATGAGTCACTCCAAATGATTTTCGGTCCTCAAATGAAAGATCATGCACAACCAAATGTTTACTTTCCTCATCAGATTTACTATTGCTATTTTCAGCCGCTATAGTTTTCTTTTGTTCTTTTTCCTTATTGTTATGACCTGCGGCACTAGGACCAGTGACAATTTCACAATCATTCACACAGTTAGCATTAAAAACATGTACCTTATTGGTTGTAGCTTTGTTCTTTTGATGTCTTCTGCTTTCTCTACTTTTGTTAACAAAGGATTTGTCTGATTTACTTTTGTCTTCATTCTCGGCTGAAAACTGGAAACTTCCTTTTGTGCCCGAATCTTCCTGATTTTCTCTACCATCTATATCCTGACTTTTGTTAAAGATATTAAATCTTGACCCTGAAGCTGCGTTTGGTAAGGAAAAGTTGTTGACTGGCTTCTTTGGAGCTTTGTTTTCTCAGTTTTGATCAGATGAGTTAGCCTTCCCTATTTCGGAATTCTTCTAACCACCTTGTCCCATTCTTCTCGTAGTCTTGTGTTGAACCATCATCCATTCTCCAAAGTCAATCATTGGATCCCAATTAACTAGGATCTCGGTAAATTGTTGCATTTTTCCTTGAGAGTTTTCCACAGTTTTCCCCTTATCTCCACTTGTACCATCTTGTTGAGGATTTGTTTTTGGGTAGTGATCTTTCTTATGACCATATAATCCACAATTAAAACAAATAAAATGGATCCCTTCATATTCAATTCGTTGATAGTAGTCATCCTTAATATGAATCCTCGACAACAGTGGTTTAGCAAGGTCAACCTAAACTGCAACTCTAGCAAATCTCCCTCTCGAGCGATCACTTGTCAATTTAAAAACTTTTAGAGTTTTTCCAATTAAATTTCCCATTTTTGTTAGAATGTTTACCTTGTAGAACTCCATCAGAACTCTCGAAAAGCGAACCCAAATTGACATTGAGGTGGTGGTGTTTGCAATTTCTGGGCGAAAATTAGGTTCCCATTGACGTATTGTCAAATAATGGTCCATAAGCATCCACGGACCGCCAGTAAAAATGTGTTCATAGTCTGAGATAGATAAGAATCTAACAACAAATAACCTAAATCCCACGTCGACCAAGCTGAACCTCCCCTGAATAGACCATAGTTTACTAAGGCGAAAGGCTAAAAAATGAAAACTTACCATTTTCCCTATCAGTTTGATGATAAGAGCGTTTCGCCATGGATTGCGCATCTCCTTTTTTTCCTCCTGTGATAGAAAAAGGTAGGGTACTACTGCATCTTTTCCTTCATCATTGTCAGAGCATTCACCTTCACAATCCGAACCAATATCATCAAAGTCAGGGATATCATCCACCAAACCATCCTCAGATGCCATATAATCAGATTTCTTACCAAAAATACCTTTCTAGTTCAGTGGATGTGGAGAAGGTCTTTCGCCGCCATGAGAGTTGATGCTATTCTCCATAGGAGTAGGTGAAGGTACTTGCTGCGTTGGCTGTGAGGATATTCCTTCGCCACTGTGGGAGTTGCTGTTGTTCTCCTTAGGCGTAGACGAAGGTACCTGTTGCGTTGGAAAGATGATGGTTTTGGCCTTCTTACCTCATCTGAAATCTTTGTTACCTTCATAGTCAAGGTGAACGAGACCAACCATGGGTCCTTTAGTCAGAATTTTTGGGTCCTCCTCCATGAGAAGGGCTTGCAACGATAAAGATTAATGGCAAAAAATAAGGTTCAAGAGCTCAAGAAAGATCCTCAATGGTGGTTTTCCAATCTGATAAACCAAGGTTCTATGACTTTCTTACCATTGAGAGACAAAGCTCCAAGATAGAGAAAAGCATGTAGTCAAGCGCGGTTGTGAGCTCACTGATTTGTGAGCATTGGTTTCATTTTTTATTTTATTTTTTGCTAAGAAAATAAAGTATATCATTAAAGTTCAACTCAAAAGATGAATTACAAAGGTCCTAACCAAAACTATCTACTGGTAAGGTATACCTCATCCAGTTTCTATCTATTACAAAGTTCAACGCTAATAATGCTCCTTCTGAAAGATTTACTAACACTCAATTTAAGTCTAATAGACTGCCTAATATTTTCAATAATAGATTCCTCATAAGCAAAAAAATTTCTATAGATTCTGTAGTTTTTCTCCCTCCAAATTGCATAGACAATGCCACAACAAAGTAACCTCATAATCGAAGCTTACAAATCTTCTCCCACACAAATCGAGTTCACCCAATCACCCAAATTATCCCAATCTAGAAACATCCCAAGCAACAATGCTAGCTCCAAGCCCCAGATCCAAATTCTTCTAGTAACTCCACAATCTCGAAATAAATGATTGCGATCCTCCGGCAAAATATTACATAATGAGCACACATCATTGTCAATTACTCCCCATGAAAGAAGACAGACTTTAGTAAGGAGTCAATTCTTGATTGCATTGGTTTCATTTTTTTAATGAAAAAAAGGTATATTATTTATTACATATTTTCTTTTGTGTGTTTTGTTGGAATATTATTATATTCAAGGTTAATAGATTTTTAAATAAATGAATTTTAGAACTTGTTTTTGGTTACCCTTTTTTTTAAGAAAGGAGAATTGAATAATTTTAGAAATGTGAAGAAAGGAAAAAAAAATTAGGACTAAAACTTTAAATGACTTTAAATCATTTATCGAGAATACTTTGGCGTTTGAAACCTATGTTCAGGCAATATATGACTATGTAACCTTGGTATGGACTATTGATATTTGAGGTTTGAAAAGAAACACTATGAATTGAGAGAACTCTATTGGTGGGAACTCAAAGGTGGTGCATTATTATAAGAATCAGAATTGTTTTGGGGCCTTTGGTGGTTTTGGACCTATTAAACAATGCATCAAAAGGGTGCTACCCATCTATAAGCACAACTAGATTTCTGGACTTTGTCTTCGACTTTTTCGAACTTTGAACTCGGGTGTTTGAAAAGTTGAGTGTTTAAATGCGATTAATTTTTGGAACCCTACATAAATTGCATATTACCTTGACATATGACATTTAAAATTTTGGAAAATTTTGATTAAGATATTATTTAGCTATTTTGTTTGAAGGTCCCAAGAGTTTTTTCTCTTAGGGATTGCATCTTACTAAAATTCGTATCTCAAATTTGTTTGAAAATATTTCGTTCCAGAAGGTGAGAAGTAGACTTTGAACTTGGCTTGGTTGTGATAGAGATTTCTAGAACTTGATATTGAGTAGAAGTAATGGATATTTTATTGTTTTAGTCTAGACTTATAAATTATTTCAGTATTTTGTTTTAAGACTTATAATCCTTTTCATATGTTGGGAGATTATACTACATATTTATGAGTTTGGAGAATAAATTTTGCTATGTATTAATTGTTGTAGATTCTCTGTTATCGACTACTTACTAAGCATTGAATCATGGATTTAGTTATGATAGCATTAGTGCCTCGCGTATTTAGAGAAATTAATTGTTCCTTTTTAATGTGTAGCGTGTTACTCATTAAAAATATTTTACAATAAACTTGAGGCGAGACCAGATAGTAGGAGAAGACCGAGTGGTGGTATTGGCAGAAGAATGAAGATGAAGTGGGAGTAGAGGTGGAATTTGGGCCAGTCCGTCACAGCCCGGCCGAATTGTGGCACTACCACATTTTTTATTTCTTGCAACGTTCTAGCTAAACAAGTAAAAAAATCGTTGTCATAGGTAATTGTTGCAACGGTTTTTTTAAGTTGCATCAAACTATTGGAATATTTGTGATATGCAACGCTTTTTGTTAAGTGTTACTTATTCCATTCATTTTCTGTAACGGATTGTTAAATTATAACATAGTTGCAACTTAAATAAAGACTTTTGCAACAGTTTTGTTACTATTACTTCTAAACATTTTAGAATCTAGGATATGCAACACATCATTAAGTGTTCCTTATTTTATTTATTTATTTTTGCAATGGTAGGTAAAATTATGGGATTAAATGCAACGCACAAAAACCATTGCTTATTAGATGTTTATTTAGTGAGACGTCTTGAGATATTTTATTCACAAAGAAATTTGTGGTTGATTCATTGAAAATGAGAAACTATCAAAATCAATTATTTGAAAAGATAGAAAAAAAAAGTTGAGTGATTTAGTTCTCTTTTTTACCCCCTTATTTTTTTCATTTTTTGCCAAAATTGAGACTTTATTGCTTTTTAGTTCCGTATTACTATCGACTAGTAAAAAAATGATTGCAAGTTTAGAAAATAGCAAAGCAAGTATAAAAAACTATTATTTATATTTTTGAAAAAAATTTACAAAAGTATTGACGATTAAAGATAATAAATGAATAAAATATATTGACTATTAAAGATAATAAATGAATAAAATAAACTTCTCACTAATAACTTTACTTTTAGATGAGATGGTTAGTAACATAATTATAGAGTTCAATATCAAAAGGTTTTGGATTCGAGTCTCATTGCTACCTATTTAGAAAAATATATCCAAGTGCAACTCATTAAAAAAAGGAAAGAGAATCTCATGCATATATATTATTTTTAGAAAGACAAAATTGCAACGGTAATTTTACCGTTGCTTATACTTTTAAAAACCATTGCAATAACTAGTAAAAATTGTCACAAAAAGTATTAAAAATCGTTGTTGTTTGCGCAAGAAAACCGTTGCAAATAGTAGGACATTTATCATGTAGTCTTTAAAAAAAATCGTTGCTAAAAGAATCTATTGCAATGGTTTTTTTTACTGTTACTACTTATTTGCAAAAAACCGTTGCAATAAAGAATAGACAACGAGAACAAATTCAATAGTAAGAAAACCATTGCGTAAAACCATTTGCAACGGTTTTTTGCTTTTTGACAATGGTTTTCAAATGTTGCCTAAAATAAAAAATGTGGTAGTTTGGGTTGAGAAAAATGAACCCGGTTCAACACAGATATTTAGTGGGCTGAGTTAGCCTGGGCTCATTTTTCATAATATATGACTCAATTCGGTCCACGGACCCGCTACCACGAATCACGAGCTAGGCTGGGCTAGGATGGGTCAACCTATTTTTTGTGATTAGTATATTCTATATATATATATGCTACTTGGATTGGATAGTTGAATTAATAATTAAAAAAATAAAAGGGTTAATACCACTTTTAGTCTCTTATCTTTATCCTCATTGACACTTTGGTCCTTTATCTTCAAAAGTGCTACTTTTCAGTCCCTTATCTTTTAAATTTGGGACACCGTTAGTCCTATTTGCTAAATCTGTTAATTTCAGAATTGCACTTCCCACTTGTTATCTCCAGATTTTCCCATCTGGCATCTAGTTGGCAACTACCAGGTGCTACTAAGGTCTTTTAATTATTTATCTACGTGGCCAATGCAAAAT
Organism: Ehretia macrophylla; assembly: GCA_037974665.1. Lineage (NCBI taxonomy): Eukaryota > Viridiplantae > Streptophyta > Magnoliopsida > Boraginales > Ehretiaceae > Ehretia > Ehretia macrophylla. The sequence continues at coordinate 16,904,206 of CM075783.1, forward strand.
ACAACTAAACAATTTTTATTTTATTATGACTCATTCTCCTCCATAACCCATTTTTCTAGCTTTTGCGACAAGTTAACTTAGTGTAGAGGCAATAATTATTGCTACTTGGTATCATTTCGTGATCACGAAATGTAAGGATTCTTATCGATAGTTGAAGAAAAGTAAGATCTCGCATCACTTTGTGAACACTTAAAATTATTGGCTTATTCTCTCCCACATTTTGCATTTGGCTTTCATCTATTATATTATATTTAGGGTCATTACTCTCATAAGCTTGCATTCTCAGCATTTGAATTGCGAGAAAGGAAAACAGTGAAAATAGAGAACGAGAGAGAATGGAGATCAATCATTTTAGCCATGAGAAGCATCCGCTTGCCCTCAAGGAATTCCAAGAAGATCATAGCGTTAATGATGTTTGTTACGGTTGCCAACAACCAGTCTTGGGGTTAACCTTTTGTTGCAGTGAATGTAAAGTCTTTCTCCATAAATCCTGTGCAGAATTACCATTAGAGATTAAGCATCCAATGCATCCAGAACACCCACTTCAACTCTTTGACGAGTCGCCTTATTTGTCATCAGGGTGTATATGCAATATTTGTCTAAAAGAATGGAAAGGTTTCACCTATCACTGTTCCATGTGTGAGTTTGATGTAGGTGTTTTATGTGCTCCATGGACCATATTGCAACAAACTACCCCTTTCGGTACTTACAAACACACCGGCCATGTGCACCGCCTAAGACTCCAGCAAAAAAGTGCTTTATTTAAGTGTGATGCTTGCGACATTAAAGAGGAAGATCAGTCGTATTGTTGTGCTAAATGCTCATTCTGGATCCACAAGACTTGTGGATCACTTCCAAGCACCTTGGTGTACAAGGACCATCCTCACCCTCTCTTCTTAGCTTAATGTTATCCAGAAGAATACCGAAGTGACGGGAAAAAAAATTGTGATGTTTGTTGTAAAAGACTATACAAAAAGAATTGGGTTTACTATTGTGGTTCTTGTAGATACTTTGTCCATCTCAAGTGTATTAGAATATAGCATCTATCCTTAATGATTATAATGTAATTAGGTGCTAGTGTTAGAATCACTCGATCGTATCTCTCATGTGTGTAAACTTATAAGCACTAAGGTAAGTAACTTCAAGTTAGCCTATATATATATATAAACACAACACATGTCACATCAAATACAATCAAGATGTATTTTAATTTTCTCTTTAATTTGTTCATCTCTTCTCTTTGCATCTTTTTCTAACCCAACAACATGGTATCAGAGCTACCGTTTCGGTAACTCGACTTGCTTGCATCTCATCTTTATCATTATTTTATTCGCAGCTATCAACAAATCAAGCAAGACATCATCCTAACCACCTCAACATTCATAATCTCTTTGTAAACACAACACATGTCACATCAAATACAATCAAGATGTATTTTAATTTTCTCTTTAATTTGTTCATCTCTTCTCTTTGCATCTTTTTCTAACCCAACAACATGGTATCAGAGCTACCGTTTCGGTAACCCGACTTGCTTGCATCTCATCTTTATCATTATTTTATTCGCAGCTATCAACAAATCAAGCAAGACATCATCCTAACCACCTCAACATTCATAATCTGTTCGGCAACATTTTTGCATTGTTACATCACTGCCACGTTACAGCAATGTTATGGAAGATTGTCCAAGCAATCCAAACAAAAAATCGGTCAATCCCAACGCACCTAAAGGATCCATACCTTCGCCTTCATATTCAGATACTAATGGCATCATTAGACACAGTTGATCCCTTTCTCATCACTGGTAATGCTTGTTAAAAAGAAGTATGTGTTGGGAGGAAACCCGAAATCAAAGCACAAACAACAAATGCACAACGGAAATAACACCCTCCTAACTTGTATAAACCTATTAGGAAGCAACAAATAGAGCCAACAACAATATGCACAAATCTGAAAATTCCAGAAAATAGAGCAACACCAAGATTTTAATGTCGAAAACCTCCCCAACGTGGAGAGTAAAAACCATAGGTCCGTGGTCCACCTAAAAACACCCACTATCAACAAATAATGGGTACAAGAGAGTCTTCTTTAGCTACAACTAGAGGCATACACAATACATTCACCAAAAATAACATATTCTTGCAAACATTGTATCAACAAAATAGATTAAACCAAGAGGTAGGAGAGAAATCACCAAAAATGTTGTCATTGTTTACATCAGAAAAAGGGGCTGTAGAGAGCTCCAAATCTGATCTCCACCGTTCAGATTGAAGACCCACGAGTTGTGAACGTGCACACAAAATTTCAGCTCGATCGGACCACAAATGACCCTCTGATCGTCGATTTGATGAAGATTGCATAGGCTGAAATTTTTGCTCTCTTCTTCTTCTTTCTCTCTCTATTTCTATCTCTCTCTCTCGTTTTTTTCTTTCACTCTCACACACACCACATGACAAATCAGTCAACTTGACTAATCTGTCTTCACCTTTTTTTTTTGTTTATTGTTTTTCTCTTTTTTTGTTTTGTTTCCTTTTGGTCAAAAAGCAAAAGTAAAAGCAAAATCATTACCAACCCACATGGGTTGGTCTACACAACAAACTCCCCCACCAACTCATGTGGGTGGGTCAATCAACTTGGCAACCAAACGACATATCTCAAGCTTCTCTCTTGGTAACACTTTTGTCAACATATCGGAGCCATTGTCATTTGTATGAACTTTTTCAGGTTTCAACAACTTCAAATTCAAAACATCCCTGATCCAATGGTACCTCACATTAATATGTTTCGATCTTGAATGAAATGAAGAATTCTTAACAAGATGTATTGCACTCTGATTGTCGCAATATAATATATAATCATCTTGTTCAAACCCAAGTTCTTCCAAAAACCTTTTCATCCATAGCAACTCCTTGCATGCTTCAGTTGTTGCGATGAACTCCGCTTCAGTAGTGGAAAGGGCAACATACTTTTGCAATCTCGATTGCCATGCCACAGCTCCCCCTGCAAAGGTAATCAAATAACCCGAAGTAGACTTACGAGTATCAACATTTCCAGCCATATCAACATATGTGTAACCCACAAGCATAGGCTTCTTACATCCAAAGCAAAGTCTCAGTTTGGATATGCCTTGAAGATATCTCATAGTCCACTTCACTACATTCCAGTGTTCTCTCCCAGGATTTGAGAGAAAACGGCTTACCGTACCAACTGCATGTGCTATGTCTGGTCGTGTACACACCATAGCATACATCAAACTTCCCACTGCTGAAGAATATGGAACATTCTGCATATCTTTCTTTTCTTCATCTATAGAAGGACACTGTTGAGCACTTAGCTTAAAGTGAGTAGTAAGAGGAGCACTAACTACTTTAGATTTATCCATGTTGAACTTTTGAAGTACTTTTTCGATGTACTTCTCCTGTGACAAATACACCTTTTTGCCATTTCTGTCTCGATTGATTCTCATGCCAAGAATCTATTTTGCTGGTCCTAAGTCTTTCATAGCAAAAGACTTATTCAATTGTTTCTTCAACCTGTCAATTCTTGAAGAATTCCTGCCAATAATCAACATATAGCAACAGGATAATAAAATCATCATCAGAGAATTTTTGAGTAAAAATACAATGGTTCGAAGAAGTTTTCATGTAGCCTTGCTCCCCCATAACAGATTCAAACTTCTTATACCATTGTCGAGGTGCTTGTTTCAAGCCATAAAGATTTTTCTTCAGTTTACACACATAGTCCTCTTTTCATTTTTCTTTGAATCCCTCCGGTTGCTCAATGTAAATTTCTTCCTCCAAATCACCGTGAAGAAAAGCAGTTTTCACATCCATCTTCTCAATCTCTAGATCAAGACTAGTAGCCAAACCCAGAACAACTCGAATGGATGACATTTTCACAACTGGAGAGAAAATCTCATCAAAATCAACACCCTTTCTCTGACTGAACCCTTTCACAACTAGTCTTGCTTTGTATCGTGGTTGTGAAGTATTTTCTTGTTGCTTTAACTTGTAAACCCATCTGTTTTTCAAAGCTCGTTTGCCTTTAGGCAACTTCACCAACTCTATTCATTCTCTCAGTAACACCATTCAATTGTGGTGTCTTTTGATGCCTGATACCTTGCTCTCTGCAATCCCTGTCAAATGGACCACAATATTCACCTCCATTATCTGTACGGATGCATTTCAACTTTTTTCATGTTTCTCTTTCAACGGATGCTTGAAACTACTTGAATACATCCAACACTTGATCTTTAGACTTCAAGGTATAAGCCCAAGTCTTCCTAGAGTGGTCATCAATAAACGTCACAAAGTAAAGGGAACCACCAAGTGTTTTAATTTTCATCGGACCACACACATCCGAATGTACCAACTCAAGTACATTTTCCTTCCTAGAAAGTGGATGACTCTGAAAAGAAACCCTGTTTTGCTTTCCTACAAAAGAATTATCACATTTTCTCAAATGTGGATTCGTTAGTCCAGATAAAATATTCTTCTTGGATAAAACTGAAATTCCCTTCTCACTCATGTGGCCCAGTCTCTTGTGTCACAACTCTGTTACATCTTCATTCTCCACTGCATTAACAATGCTCCTGGAAACTTTGAGTTCATCAAATACAAAGTTGAGCATTTCTTACCTCTGGCTACAACCATAGAACCCCTTGTAAGTTTCCATTGGCCATTACCGAATGTATTGAGAAAACCTTCATCATCAAGTCCACCTGTAGAGATCAAATTCAATTGCATGTCAGGAACATGTTCCACATCTTTAAGGATTAATTTGCCGCCATTTTCGGTCTCCAAACAAACATCTCATGTACCGACAACTTTGGAGACACCATCATTACCCATTTTCACAACCCCATAATCACTAGCTGTATAAGACATAAAAAAGTCCTTTCGAGAAGTAGCATGAATAGAACTACCACTGTCAATCACCCAATATGTATCATATGCAAGATTAATAACATCACTATCACACACAATGAAAGACTCATGTGTAGTGGTAGCAACTCGATCATTTCCACTATCATCATCTTTCTTCTTATCATTATCTTTGTTTTTATTTTCATTTTGCAATATTCTGCAAAATCTCTTGATATGACCCGTTTTTCCACAGTGATGACATTTGACATTACTGTACTTCCCTGTTGACTTGTTTCTACTACTTCCTCTATTTCCCGAACCCTTTTGCTTATTCTTCCCCCTAGATTCAGTAACCAAAGCATCTGACTCTGAAGAGGAATTTTGTGACTCTCTTTTAGCTTTTTCATTTAAAAGTCTACTTTTAGCTAGATTCAAAGTGATTCCACCATCTAGGGTTGAGTTACACAATGACATTCTAAATGTCTCCCATGAGTCTGGTAAAGTACCAAGAAGCAATAATCCCTTAAGTTCATCATCCAATTTAATTCCAGTGGCAGCTAACTAATTTATAATCCCAAGATATTCATTTACATGATCAGTTATAGGGGTTTTATCTCGGTATCTCAAACCTATCAATTGTTTTATCAAAAACAACTTGTTGCTCCCACACTTTTGTGCATACAATTCTTCAAGTTTGTTCCATAATGTGCGTGCATGTGTTTCTTCACTAATGTGGTTTATCACTATATCATCTACCCATGTACTGATATAACCACACACTTGCTTGTAAAATAACTCTCATTCTTCATCAGTTTTATTTGCAGGTTTTTCAATACTAAACACCTGTAGATAATAATCTTTCACATACAATAAGTCTTCTATTTTTCTTTTCCACATGGCTTAATTCAAACCATTCAAAAAATATCATTCTACTTGTATTAATTTCCATTGTTTACACAAGGCAACAATTCAATAACCAAGCTCTGAGGCCACTTTGTTGGGAGGAAACCCGAAATCAAAGCACAAACAATAAATGCACAGCAGAAATAACACCCTCTCACCTTGTATAAACTTGTTAGGAAGCAACAAATAGAGCCAACAACAATATGCACAAATATGAAAATTCTAGAAAATAGAGCAACACCAATATTTTAACGTGCAAAACTTCCCCAATGTGGAGAGTAAAAACCACGGGATCGTAGTCCACCCAAAAACTTCCACTATTAACAAATAATGGGTACAAGAGAGTCTTCTCTAGATACAACTAGAGGCATACACAATACATTCACCAAGAATAACATATTCTTGCAAACATTGTATCAACAAAAAAGATTAAACCAAGAAGTAGGAGAGAAATCACCAAAAATGTTGTCACTGTTCACATCAGAAAAACGGGTTGTAGAGAGCTCCAAATCTGATCATCACCGTTCAAATTGAAGACCCACGAGTTTTGAACGTGCACACAAAATTTCAGCTCGATCGGACCACAAGTGACCCTCCGATCATCGATTTGATGAAGATTGTGCAGGCTGAAATTTCTGCTCTCTTCTTCTTCTTCTTTCTCTCTCTATTTCTATCTCTCTCTCTCTCGTTTTTTTCTTTCACTCTCGCACATATCACATGACAGATTAGTCAACTTGACTGATCTGTCTTCACCTTTTTTTTGTTTATTGTTTTTCTCTTTTTTTTGTTTTGTTTTCTTTTGGTCAAAAAGTAAAATCATTACCAACCTACATGGGTTGGTCTACACAACAGTATGCAATGTGGAAATTTTGCACCGATTACTGAGTACTTAATGTCGTGATCGTTAAGGATCAATTTCCTATCCCCATGGTCAATGAATTGCTTGATGAACTACATGGTGCTCAATTCTTTTCTAAGCTTAACATTCGATCTAGTTACCACCAAACCTGTGTGAAACCACAAGATACTCATAAAACTGCTTTTAGAACTCATGCGGCCGTTATGAGTTCTTAGTGATTTCATTCGATTAAGGAATGCTCCATCTAATTTTCAATCAATGATGAATGATACATTTATGCCTTTGCTTCAAAAGTACTCCACATCCTCCTAACACATCAATTCTCTGCCAAATAGTCCAAGTGCACTTTCGGAAAATGTCAAATTGAATATGTGGGGCATATCATTTTCTTCAACGGATGTCGCAATGGATCCCACAAAAATTCAGGTAGTAATTCGTTGGGAAACACCCCAAAATCTTAAGTCGAGATATCTTAAAGTACTACTTTTGTATCTCCTTGACTAAATCCGCCCACATTAGGATTACTCGTTACTAGTTGATCAAATTTGATAGATTCGCCCTTTATTTGATTTGAGTTACACAAACAAAAGTGTTGCATTTGCAAGTGAACCGCCAATATCCATGTTGGGAAGGATGAAGTTATAAGAAATCTAAATGGTGGTTATACTATAAATGTTTTTCTAACAAGTGTGTATTTCAAAGGACTAATTCTTATTAGTAATAAGTTGCCTTTTTGAAATGACCTAGTTCTCCAAAGAACTAGCATATGTATTTTTTTCATATTTTTCTCCTTTTTTGATGAACTCATAATTATCGAAAATGGAAGAAACTATTCTGAAAATGAAATAAAATTGAAGATCACAAATGAGCACCAAGCAAGTGTGGAGAATGAAAGAGGAATTCAACTTTTTTATGTCTTGGCCAAATAATTAAAACTGCTCAATTTTGCACTTGAATGTTATGAAATATTTTACAATACAATTGAACTATTTGTTATCAATATAACCACAGAAGCTCTGACAAATGCAATGAGAAGGATTATCCATAGCATATACACGACATAAAAGTATTCATTGATGATGAAAAGATTAAAGGGCAATATTAACGTTATTAGGAAGTTGATACGAGAAAGACAATAAAGAATAACCATCAAGTATCCAAGAAGCATATTTGATATTTCATATAAGGAAAATAGCTATATCATATGAGTTCTTTAAGGCAACAATATCTAGATGATCAAAGAATTTTACTTAGCCAACAACTTAACACTAGATAGAAAACACAAGAGAAGAGAAATTATATATACTCCATTCAATAATTTCTTATGTACAACAATATACAAACGATCAAAGAATATTATTTAGCCAACTACTTAACATTATATCATAAAACACAAGAAGAGAAATTATATATACTCCAATCAATAATTTCTTATGTGCATTATGAAGGTTTATTTTTTCACTCTTTTTTTTATGATGAAGATTGAATTAACCACAAGTCGTCAAATGTATTACATGTGTATTATAAAGTTATAATTGTGTTACAATATATTTTTATTGTAAAGATCTGGCAACTATGAATTTGTCAAGAAGAAGAAAAAAATTCTAAAAGATATGTACAGAATGTTTGGAACAAATGAATTTTATAAAATTTTACGGAATTCATTTGCAAATCCAATTTTTTATGTTTGGAAGTAACACTTTGAAAAATTGAAAATCCAGGATTTGTAAATCTTGGATTTACTCAAGTCTAACACAAATCCTTGCTCAAGAGGTAGAATTTACAAATCCACATTTTTTGAGTTAGTTCTATCTTTTGAAGACAAAATTACCCCTCTAATTTTTTTTTATACTTAAGTTTAACTTTGGCTCAAATACAAAGATAAAAAATAAAAAATATTTGAAACCCTCTCCTTAACCCTTCTTCTTTCAATAAAACATGAAGAAAATAATTAAACAACAAATCAGGGTATCATTAGTCCATGCTAGTGCTAGTTGAATAGCTCAAAAGTTCTTGTTTATCATTCCTAAATTTTACTAATTCTAATAGAATAAATGAGGGGTATTTGAGTAAAATATAATTTTTAATTCAAATTCCACATATGTTGCAAATTACAATTCAAAATAAGAGAATTCATTTATAAATACAAATCCTCATGGAATTTATTTATAAATCAAATGAATTCTACAACACAAGTGCTTCCAAACACTATGGTAGTGAATGGTAGAAAAACTAACGTATAGTAAAATTAAATAAAAGAAAAAGAAAGAGAAGATTGAAAATATTAATTAAAGGAGATAAAAAAGAAAAAATGAGGAGAGAGAAGAATTAATAATAGAAGAGAGAGAAATAATATAAGATTAATAAATAAAGGGAGAGAAATAAAATAAGTTTATCTAGTTGGCATAACAAGTAGGCATGCCAACTTGGATGTGATAATTAAGTGATAAAAATAGAGTGACGTTTAGAATTATTCTTTTTACAAACATTGGAGACTAATTTGCATCTTTTTAAAATAATGGGGCCTAAATTGATTTTTGGTGAAACAATTGAGACTAATGCTGCATTTTTCCCTAGTTCATAAACATCATATATTCGAAGAAAATGATGTTTATGCAAAAATCATAATATTTTCATACCTATAGTCATAAAGTTCTTGTCAAGCTAAGTTCATATGCCAATAATTCATAATGCCAAAAATTATAGTCAAACAAATACAAAAAACAAGTCAAAATAGGCAGTTGTGTCCACTAAGGTTAGCACGTTCAATTATTCTCCGTCACAGAGTCAGAAATATATGCATGGTTACAGCCACCTCTTGAACTCGTAGAAGCCATCTCTAGAAACTTGCACCGCTTGGTTGTTCTTGGGTATGTATGTCCTTGACGAGGACGTCAGATCCTTAATGAGGCGTATATGTAGGAGATAGTGTATTTAAATCATTTAAAAGTAAATATTGTGGATATAAAGAATAATTTGGGTTTACCATTTTAGGCCTAGTGAAAACTTGAAATAGTTATTTCTTATACTTATAACACCAGTCTTGATTATGAGTATAAAGTTTTGGGCTACGAGCGTGACAATAATCATTGAAAGAACACATATTTTTAAATTATAATGTGTACACATAACAAATAAAAATAAGTAATAAAGTTAAAATATAATAATAAAATATTATATTATCTAAAATAGTGAGTATTGTTGGAACGAAATAGTAATAAAAAGCTTCCTAACATAGAAACAATGCATTTTAATGGTTTGAAGTATAAAAATACCACCCTGAATAGGTAGGTATATGTAACACAAGAAAATTGGATAGGGAAATATTAGCTTAAACAGGTTATTTTTTCTTTTACAAAAGACTTATGTTGGTTTTGTTCTCTTTGTAAAGCTTCTGAAAACGAATGTATATATATATGTATCACTGAGTATAACTTAACAAATTCACAATACCTTATGCTTTACTTGGTATTCTTAACAGTTTCTACTTTATTATGACTCTATTCTTGTGTCTTACCCATTCTTCTAGCTTTAGCGGTGAGCTAACTCAAAGCGAATCAATAATTCCAAATATTAACTCAGTGATTCATCACTAGTATCATGAGGCATAAATAAGGATGGTTTTTTTCAACTTGGGCTCCGTTTGTTTGCTGTAATAACTTGCTTGCAGAAAATATTTTCTGTGAAAAATATTTTCTTGAAAAATAAAATATTTTACAGGGCTCCGTTTGTTTGCCGTAAAATAACTTGTTGAGGAAAATATTTTTCTGGGAAATAGAATATTGGAAAATATTTTCTGGTATTTAGATGTACTGTGACTTCCGTAAAATATTTTCTTCTCCCAAAAGAAATGGAAACATTTTCCATAATTTGTACTAGCCGCAATTATTGAGCGAAAAATATTTTACCATTGACCAACTTTCTGATGTTAACAAACACCGTAAAATTAAGAAAACACAGCTGCAATTGTTGACCAAAAAATATTTTACCATTGACCAACTTTCCGGTGTTAACAAACACCATAAAATTAAGAAAAAATAGCTGCAATTGTTGACCAGAAAATATTTTACAGTTGACCAATTTTTCGATATTACCAAACATCGTAAAATCTAGAAAATATTTTCTGGAAAAATATTTTACGGCAAACAAACAGAGCCTTGGTATCACTTCGTCAACACGAAAGAGTAAGGATTCTCTTTGACAGATGACGAAAAATGAGTTTTCATCACTTGATGGACACGTAAAGTTATTTTGCATCACTTGGTGAACACGTAAAGTTATTCTCTCTGACATTTTGCATTTGGATTTCATCTATTAATTAAGGTCAATAAATTGCGATAGGGGAAGTAGAAAATAGAATAAAAACAAATATGAAGATCAATCATTTTAGCTATAAGAAGTAGTGCAATGAATTGACTTTTCTCGTTAATAAAATGTTTAAAATATGTGAGTAATTTTCTTATGATTGTGGTCCAAAAATGTATAGGTCTGAGCTGCCAAAAACACTTCTAAAATCAATACAAATTCAAAATAGCCCTTGAAAATATAACAATTCCTCAGATGAAATGCATCACTTGATCATGTTTGTGTTAAGGTAAGCGTAACAACTACATATTCTCGAACAAAGTTAGCAGAGTACTCCACCCTCAAATAGCCCTTTAAAAGATACGATGAGGATTTTTACTACAATAAAATTGGGGCCATTATTTGAGGCATATCTATCACGAGATAAATAAGTGTACTAATTGACTACCTAATTATGTCGTAATCCAATGCCTTGGAAGTATGACCATGGATGTTGTACCAAGCCCTCTTCATAGAGATAAGAGGATCCAACATTCTTGAAAACCATTGTAGAATAGTCTTATGCGGCTATATTGACTGCGTTGTAATTATGTTGAATATTTGCTAGTCCTCCCTTTAATCCAAAAAACGTAAAAGGAGATGCTAATTAAATGCTTTGGTTTTTTTCATAGAAGCATTATTTCATGTCCAATTGGGTCTTAATTGCCTTGTAACACAGAGTTGGGTCCTATATATGAGGAAACACTAATTAAAAGATAAAAATGATTTGAAGCCCTCCTTAGAACCATTAAACAATAAAATTGATAAATCTTGTATAGCACTATTTTTTCTTTTCATTTTCTAGATTAGGATATTAATTTGTTATCAGTCTTCATAAAAGAGATTATCCTATTATTTAAATTTTTTTTCTTCAATAGAGATTAGTTTTTCTTTAAAAAGAAGAGATAACTTTAAATTTCTCATCAATGTAAAAAAATTAAGCGAAATATGTACTCCTCGGTGTTTTCTCTACCTGCAATGAAAGGAACAAGATTAATAATCTCAATAAAAGTAAATATAGGGACATCAATATTGAGAATAATATTTAAACTTCCCTTCCATATTCTTTTTGTGAATCTGTATTAGAAAAAGAGATGATCTTTGGTCTTCAAGCCTTGGTGACAAATGTAGTGAGCTCGGTCGTGCTGCCCCAACAAAGAAGTCGATATCTTGTTGCACGACAATCAAGGCAGGTAAGCCAAGTGATGAAGATGTACTTAGGGATGTTATCGGTGATCCAAACAAAGGAATTCCAATTATTGCAATGCATCTTATCCCGAAGATAGTCAATATAATTGCGCTCTTATAATAGCCTGTGTGAGAAATAATAAAACACTAAAAAGATGGGATAAATTAGTGTCATGGATCTTAACAAACTAAAATTAACCCAATGAACATATAATAAAAGAAATGTTAGATATCATTTTCTTTTTATCACTTATTTATTATTGTCACGTATATGCTTGATTGACACGTCGAAAATAAAAAACTAAACCAAACCAAATTAAGCCTTGCCCCATTAGGTGGGGTCAGCGATATGCTTGATTGACACGTCAAAAAGAGAAAAAGAAAAGAAAATTATTATTTTACCAGGCCCAAAACAATTAAATTCCTGTTATGATGAATGTAATTGAGGAAAACTATAAGAGGTAATTAGTATCGCCAACTTTAGTGTATTAAAATTAACCCAAAAAAATATGTAAAATACATTAATGCTAGAGACTGTAATTAACCCAAAATCTCACTTCCCACTTGGTAGTTGGCATCTCTGTGGCAACTGCATTGCTCTAAGAAAAGACATTCTTCTATTATTGACTTCAAGTATGATTCCATTCTTGTCTCTTACACCTATTCTTCTAGCTTTTGGGGTGAGTTAACTCGGCACGAGTCAATAAATTCAGATATTAACTCTGTTAGAAGCATTTGCATGGTAATGCGTAAACTATGGTTTCTTGCTATTTGACATCATTTTGTCAACACGAAAAATAAGAATTCTCATGAAAAAGTAACATAGCATCACTACGTGCAAAAGGGAAGTTATTCTCACAGATATATTGTGTTTGGCTTTCATAGGAGTTGATAAAAACAAGTTGGTATTTTTAGATAATAAATCATAAATAAAAAAATTAGAAAGGTAATTAGTGTTACCATTTAGCATACCAAAATTAAATTAACCCAATAAATAAATAAAATATACTAATACTATGTATCACTGAGTATAACGTAACAAATTCACAATATCTCACGTCTCACTTGGTATTCACAGTTTCTATTTTACTATATATGATTTAATTCTTGTGTCTTACCCATTCTTATAGCTTTAGCGATGAGTTAACTTAACTCAGTGATTTCATCACAAGTACAATGAAGCGTAAATAAGGATGGTTTCTTGTGACTTGGTATACTTTGCCAACACAAAAAGTAACCATTCTTATCGATAGTTGATGAAAAGTGACCAGTTTGCATTACTTGGTGGATACGTAAAGTTATTCTTTCTGAAATTCTGCATTTGACTTTTATCTACTAATTAGAGTCACTTGGTATGTAGACATGTAAAGTTATTCTCTCCAACATTCTGCATTTGGCTTTCTTGTGACGCTTGGGAATTTTATCACATCTTTTAAATAACTGTTGCATAACTACTTGTGCATTTTATATGCATTTCTTTTCTTGTTAAATTGTTTTATTATTGGGTACTATTCATAAGAATTTTGCCTGTCTTAAATACTCGATTTAATATTTTTTATAAACAACGAGACTTATAAAAGGATTCAAAAACTTGTTGTTTTAGACTTTAGAGGCTGGGTGTAACGCCCCGATTCCTCACGGCACCGGGACTTCTATTAACCATACTAATCACAACCCAATTCCAACCCGGACTCAAAATTTTAGGGGAAAACAGACGGAGTCTCCCCTGTTTATAGGACTAAACTGGTACCTGCAAAAGACACCTATGATGCTAGATCCACAAACAGCAACTCTTACAACCAATCCTCCAAGATTTTTATGGGCCACCCGCGATCACAAGGCCATTCGAGCCTTGGAACAACAATTACATATAACACACAAGCAAGCAAAGCATTTCTAATTTTAACTATAGGTAGTTAGATACAACAATAGCCAAGTTCTACTTCCAAGTTTGTTAATCACACAAGCATGCAAAATAATAAGTTTACTATGGATTATTACATGTCATTCCACTTTATATCCAACATACAAGATTACAAATTATTACATTCACCATTTATACTCAAGACCCCAAGGTCACAAAAAGGCAATCAACAACAACTCCACGCAAGCTTCTCATTTTAAACAACCTTATCACACAAGAAGTCACCGAAATTGCTTAACTAGCACTTCTTCATCTTCTTCTATCAGCTGAGGATTCACCTCAGCTTCACCTGAAACATATTAAATGAGGAATGAGCAACAATGTTGCCCAGCGAGGGAGGTGATGCAACATACCAACGTGCAATATGATATGCAAACACAAGAAAACATATATAATTCACATAAACCAACAAGACAATAAGCCAAGCAATTAATCACTTTAAAAAGGATACGGTTCCACTTCCAAGTCTTCGATCACGAGCCACGAACCACGAGCATCACGAACATGCTGGCAAACCCCAAACACCAACAATTGGGATACTCCGGATGTATCCCGATCCTACGACCCTTTCTCCCGAGGAAGGTCCATGCCCAGCAGGTGAACCACGCCTCTGGGGTAGTGGAGTATGCCTCAGCGAGAAAGGGAATAGGCACCATGGTAGTCGAGGGAGCACGGCAAGCCCGACGTCGCCCGTGTTTCTCGAAGCTACCATGTCCGATAAAGGTTGCGCAACCCAATACAAGTCACAAGCAATCAATATAATGCATAACACATAAGAGGGACGACAAAGTAGGCCGCCCTCACATATATGCACGATAAAAGTTCAAATAAGCACGATATTAACTTTAAGATACCAAAAGTAGCAATCAACACAATTAATTCCAATAATCTACTCAAATAACTTAAATACATCCTAAATATTCAATGCAAGTCATTACTAACACACAACAAGTTTCAAATGCAACTAAAAAGGCTAAACACTACATTTCCCCTTTCTTTAACCGAGCTTTCTTTCTCCTCAGTATGGTTCGAGATTCCCAATCATACCCTAGTCTTTCTATATTCCTAATTAAGCTTAAAGGTACCTTTTAAAGTCACTAAAACTCATTTTTGAAGCAAAAGTTCGGGAAGGCCCCGAACGGGTTCGAACTATAGCCATACTAACCGAACCCCAATTTCGCGAAACGAAAGCACCAAAGGTGCTTCCTTAACTCAAGGATACCCAAATCAATGCCCAAATTTGCCAGGATTGCTTAACGTATAAAACCCCCTTTTTAAAGTAAGCTAATTATGCAATTAAGTTCAAATTCGAGTGTTTCAACCTAACGTGGCTTTTCAACTAACTTCCCTAAGGTCTAGAGCACCTAATTGAGGCATCAATTCAAGCCAATTTGCAAATTTTCTCAAAACCCTAGTTCTAGGCACTATTCATCATCTCTTTGATCAAATTCAACATTCAACCATTAACTTTGTTATCAACCCTCAAAAGTTAGCTCTAGAGACATTAAATAACTCATAGGAAGCATTCATAACAAGTTTTATAGCTAATATCAACAAATCAATAAAATTCAATATATGCACATAAACTTTAAAAACAAATAAATGCATCTCCCTCACAATTTTTGAAGATGATGAAGCTTGTAGAAGTCCCTAGGTTGCTCAAAACCCTCCCAAGATCAATCTAGAAGCTCAAGATGCAAGGTTGTTGAAGCAAAATCTCCTCTTTTCCTTCTCCTTTGGTATTTTCGGCCTGCTACAGTAATTCCTGCACATTGTTCTTCTTTTTCTTTTTTTTTTGTGTGTTTTAATGAGCTTATGTGATTTATATAAGATTAAGTTGAGGTAGGGTCAAATTTGGGTATTTAAAAGGTCACTAGAATGCGCGTTATTAACTTAAAAACGAGCCTAAGATGAAAAGTAATGTTAGTTATTTAAATCTCTAAGTTTGTTACGTAACACTATTCACTTAACTACTAAAAACATTTTCTAAACGAGCTCTCCTATCGCCTCTAGCTCAATTGCACATTTTTCCCACTCCTCTAACAATTAATGTGATTTAATAAAAATGCTAATTCACTAATATAATATAGTTTGAAAATGGGATGAATAGTAGCTAAAGAAGCCAATTAATAAGGCACAGAAAGAAATGCGCAAACAATAGATGCAACAGTAAATAAATGTACGGCTAAAATCTCGGGCGTCACACTGGGAACATGCATTTGAAAAATGATTTGTACATCGCTTGAATAGTATTACGTAAGTGTAACGTAGTTATTTAGTAGTCTTTTAAATTGAGTTGATAACTTGGTTGGACAAAGTTTTTGCTAGCATTTTGACTTACAGTACAATACCTACTTATACTATAAACATCATGCATCACATATACAAGCAAATTAGCTAAAAAACAATTGAAAAAATTCTCATTTTGTCCCCCCCATACCCGACGGCAACAAGAAGGAAAAGGAGGAGAAAAATCAATCCTTGCATCTTGGCCTCCTAGATTGACTTTGGAAGATTTTTGGAGCACCTAGGAGTATCACCACCTTGCCTACACCTATAATTTGTGAGGGAATTGCATATATTGTTGTTTAAAGTTTATGCTCACATTATAACTTTTCTTGAATTGATGTTGTTAGCTTCTATAATGTTCATATATTGCTGTATATTGCTTATTTATGCTATCAAGACTTAGAATGTAGAACTTGTTGGCTTGTTCCATGGTTGAAGCTTGAGATTGCATGAAAGGGAAGATGAATAGTGACAAAAATTAGGGTTTTGATATATCTTGCTATTTAGAGTGAATTGATGTTTCCTTTAGGTTCCCTAGACGTTATTAGAACTAATTGAAAGCTCATGTGAGGTGAATTGCTCGAATTTGTGTTAAAATGCTAAATTGGCAAACTTTAAAAAGGGGGTTTTTCACGAAATGAAATCCGGGCACGTTTGGACCTTAGATTAGGTATTCTTAGGGCATGGAATCACTTTTGGTGCTTTCGTTGCATAAAATTGGGGTCCGGATAGGGTAGGTATAGTTAAAACCCACTCGGGGCCTTCCCGAGCTTTTGTCTCCAAAGTAGGGTTAGGGCCTAGGTAGGTGTCTTTTGGCCTTCCTAGGAATGTAGAATGTTTAGCTTGTGAATTTGGTATCTTGAATCTTGCGTGGAATAAGAAATTGCATGGTTAACAAAGGGGAAAATGTGAAAATAGATGCTTTGGTGTTTGTAAGAACTTGTAGATGCTTGTTGGGTGTTTATATTCATGGAAAAGATATGTTTAAGCTATTTATAGAGTTTTGTGGGAAATCATGATATTTGTCTCTTTTGTGACTATATAGTTGTTTCGTGTATATTTGGCTTATATTATGAATAATTGTAAGGGCGGCCTACTTTGTCGTCCATCTTATGTGTTATTTGGTGATCTTGGTTCTTGCGGACTTGTTTCGGGGTTCCGCAACCTTTTCGGATATGGTATGTCACGCCCCAACATGACCCCTCCTATGATCAGTCAGGACGCAACGGAATTTCGGCAGTATAACGACAGTAAATAGGACACCGAGGTTCCAAACCAACCTCATTAAACATCATACATCCAGCAACTCCTTAATTCAAACAACAACATACAACACAATCATATTATACAATAAACCATCCTCGTTATACGCCTCCGTTCCAACATAACATACAATACCTCAACCTTATCATACATTTCAAAAATAAGTTGAGACACATTTACAACTTAACCATAAACAAAAGAAAACCGCTAAGTTAACATCATTTGGATCATCATCTTTTCAATATCTATTACATTAAGAACCACAAAGCATATAAAAGTCTATTAAGCTAATATACATGACATTAAACAACATATAATCATGGATAAGACTCGGGAACATATGACTCGTCCACGTAAAGCACATTTTCCACATTCTCCTCTTCAGGAGGCACATACCCGTAATCCGGCTCTGCAACACCTGTAAGCATGCATTAATAGAGAGTGAGCTTATATACATAAGCCCAGTGAGGATCCGATAGATCTCAACAGTATTCACTACGCTCCTTGGATTTGGTCCTTTGAGCAAGTAAACACACAACAACATAAATAAAGCTATCATCACATAACAACATAAATAATGCTATCATCACATAACAACATAAATAATGCTATCATCACATAACTATATAACCAATCAATAAGGATACTCTATTTGGTGTAGCTCCAAACGCCATCACGATCTCAACCGTTCTTCTTATAACTCTCCATTACTCACGCACCCGAGGTACCTCACTATCCCCTTCCCTCCATGACATCTCCGTCATGCGAGCTGGGGGTAGCCTATGGCAGTCATGCCGGTTTCAACCCGACAGCCCGACGCTGCCCGAGAGGTGGCACACACATACCAAGGCTCCATATTCATCAATCATCATGCAAGCATAAATCGATCAATCAATTGGGAGATCAGCAACAAGAGTGCCCGATTCCCGCATTCAATAATAATCAATCAATAACATCAATATAACATCAATATAACATCAATATTAAATTAAACATCAAACAACGTAGTTAGATGACAAAGTAGGCCATCTAACCGGACATGCATAATATTCATAATTAAACTCTAAATTACTCAACAACAACTCACCATTCATCACTCGAACACTACCCAACCATCTAAGGCATCGTTCAAGAAATTAAAGAATAACAACCTAAACTTCTAAAATTCATAACTTACAATCTACTAATCCAAACATTGCCAAATCAGTTCCTATCACTCACCCATTCAACCTACTACATTAGCCCTCTCGGAAATCCACCATAACACCTCCAAAACATGCCCGATAACCCTAAAACCCTATGACGTCATGGCTGGATTTTCTGGATTTTCACACGAACAATGTAATCGAAAATTCGGCATTACAACAGCGCTAACACGTAATTATCAAGTATTTAGAAATTGACGGCAATCGATTTCGAGCAACGCAACTCAATTAAATCAACTTTGAACATTTTAATCAAAATTAAATACCCGGAAAATAAAAATTATGCTATATCCGACAGAAACTCGTAGTATTAGTATATAATGATCCCTAGCATGCAAGGAGCAATAATCTAACATCAGATTTCAATTCTAACGGTTCAATCTTCATTTATACGCAAAAACACAAAAATGACATTTTGAGATCTAGAATTTTTCTCTCACCTTTGATGTGTTTTGATGCAAGAAATGTGTAGAATGGATGCCAAACAATCAATTTCAAGCTTTGAATCACTCAATTCGGCTTTGAAACGCAAAATCTGTGAGAAAAATGCTTTGAAAATGCCTTATCTTTCTCCTCCAAGGAGCCACGGTTTTGTGTGTGTTTGTGGAGTGTGTTTTGTGTTGTGTGAGTGTGTGTTGATGACATTATATAATAAAAAGCTTGGTCAATTAAAAAAATGCAAAGTCAAAGTTAGTTTTAATAGGTATTTTTGTGTTTTTAATGACTTTAATTGCATTTTAGTGCTCACCAAGTTAAAAATAATTATGCAACCCCCAAAATATCACAAGTGGATTATTTTTAGGTGACAAGAAGTTTTACATTCAAAGAATTCCACCCGAGTCGGCTTAAAACTCGATTTTCGCAAAAGTCGGTGTAAAAACCCTAATAAATTCTTAAGCCGATTTTAAAACCGTTTTCATCAAACACAGGTCTATTAAAGTCCGTGGACTAGGTCTAGAAGGGTTAAAAAGACCAGTTTCAAAATTATAGCGGACGTGTTTCGAAAACACTATTCACTGAAAATCGACGATAAAATTTTTGACTCCGTTTTTGATGAAAATTTCATGAATGCACATTTAGCACGTATTAGGAGTATTGAAATCAAAATTATAACTTTCTAGGTCCTATAGCACATAAACAGGTCATATGCACGCAAAACGAGACAAAGCACGTAAAACGAGATAAGCAGAAAAGTGGGGTTTCACATTCTCCCCTCCTTAAAACAATTGCGTCCGCGCAATTCTCGAACTGATAGACAATTAAATCCTCAATCGTTACGCATAACAATACTTCTCTTAGTTCCCATTTATCTCTTAGGATAATACCTAACCAAAGACCTCAAAAGAACAAACTCTGTTGACTGCAAGTTGATGATCATAATTCCAAGACAATCTCCAATTCATAATTCTCTCCTACCTAATATCATATTGCATATGAAAGAAATTGCAACTCCAAGTCTTAGCGTGACACCACTAATTATCAATCATCTCATACTACACAAAAGAGCTCTATGAATACCCCGAGGGTTTAAAAATTCATTCACGATAACATGAATGATTATTGATCAAGGAAATATCTCAAAAGTGACATTTGTCAGAATATGGCTCTTATGAAATTTACAAGGAAATACGAATATGAAAAATCATATTCGAGCCAACAATCAAGTGAACAGGAGGTCAAACAGGTTAGAGAATCAAGAGGTTAAAAGTTTAATAAGGAAGCATGATAACTAAGATAAGAAATGTCTCAGCACCTTTTAGTTAAATAAGTACGAACAAAGGATAATGGCGAGTCAAAACAGTACTGAGTATGTTGAACAAAAATTCCTGAACAAGTAGATATTTCAATTCTCGATGATTGTTCAAGGAACCCACAAGTAAGTTGTGCTTGAGGTGAAATAAAATTAAGAGATAAGAGATGATTAATTCAATAGAAAATATGAGTGTCAAGATAATGAGTATCTTAGCACGCAATAACCAAAGAAGTATTAATAAGAAGGACAATGTCGAGTATATTGAATGAGCAATTACAAGCAAAGTAATGACTCAAGATTTAATAATGAAACAATAGGATTAACAAGGATCAACAAGAATGACAATGATGTACTTAGGTAGGGAGTACATCAAACAAGTGAAATCGAATAAGTAAAATGGTATACCAAAGGTGAAATTACTTCCAAATAAATAGTAATAGAATGAAATGAAATATTGAAACGAATGGCTAAAGATATAGAATGAAATATAGAAGTCTCAAACCTTAACTCCAATAAGCGACATTGCTATAAGAAGCAAATATGAATGTTAAGAATGGAAACAATGTCAAATGAGTATAGGATCCATTAATCCAATAAGCAAAACTTTCAAGAAACAATTGATAGGCTAGAAAAGTGTAACTCTCTCTCAAATAAGTGAGAATAGAGTAAAAGATAATAATAAGACCGATAGAATTATGGAGTACAAGAAGGGTGTCCCATCTACACACTTAAACACCAACAAGTCAAATCCTACAATCTATCTTCCTCCAAAACAAGACACTAAGGAGATCTAAAGAACCTAATGAGTCATAACAATCACCCGACAAGATAAATCACTCCAAAATTTTTCATTCCGTACCAGACCAATCACTAAACAAGATAAATCACCGATTACCCAACAAGATTCACTAATGAATACTCCAAAATCTGATAACACAATACATATTCATATTAACCCATTATAACATAAGAGAATCCCCAATCAAAAATTTAGAAAGTCATACCACCTAGAACTCAAAAGCTTGATGTAGGCAAGTAAATGTTCAGTCACCAAAATGCATTCTTATTTCCTCAAATAATTCTATCTCCGAACAATTACATCTTCGAATAGAGTAACTTTAGTCAGGAATCACTCCAATTGTCTCCAAGGCTTAAAGATCAAAACTCCAAAATATCCATTAATAATATAGCAATCCCAAATAGTAGAAATATTCACATGTTATACCACACTTCATTCCATTCACAAATATACATCACTAATTCCTCAAATAAATTCATTCTAAAATAACCTCAAGAAAGTATAATCTGAGTTGAGACTCCAAAAGTGTCTAATCACAACCTCACAGAAACCTCAACTTATGATTCATCTCCAAGTAATAATAAGTTAAACATGGCAACAAAAGTGATTATAATCATCAAGATACGTTGCTATTTCCCCGAACAATTTCATTCTCGCTAAAGGAACATCAAGATCAATCCACTAAGCCGAAACTAAAATCCATAAACATAACAATTAAAATCTAACTGATAAACTTCTAGAATAATAATAATTCAAAATCATGGCCTATCTCTATTTCTGAAAACTCTTACAACCACCCTAGACATTAAAAGGTCACTCACGAGTTAAAACATGTATGCAACTATATCATATGAAAGACAAGTACAACGTAATGCGCAATTATCATACAATGCAACATTATCACATAACACACAATTCAACATATAAGAAGCCAACATCACATAAACAGGTTATATCACAGAAGTAAGTTATAAACAATTAAAGTCACATAAGCAACAAACTTCACATAAGACAAGTTGATCACGTAACTCACATTGGTCACTTAAAGTATATTGACCACCTAAAGCACGTTGTTTCACATAAGCTAGTTATAAACAATTAAAACCACATAAACAACTAACTTCACACAAGGCACAAAATCACATAAAACACAATTGTCACATAATACACATTAATCACATAATGCACATTAATTACAACACATTGAGTACGTATAGCACGTTATCACATAAAACATATTGACCACATTAGTTCACTTAACACACAAGGCATACTGGTCACATAGAAAGTTAGACACATAAGTAAATTAATCACATAAACATATTAACATATGTTTCACTTTTCTTTCACTTAATACATACTTGCATGCTTAGACCACTACCCACATTCCGAGGATACCCCGGCTGACAGCTAACATGCGCTCTGATACCACTTAAACTGTCACGCCCCAACACGACCCCTCCTATGATCAGTCAGGACGCAACGGAATTTCGGCAGTATAACGACAGTAAATAGGACACCGAGGTTCCAAACCAACCTCATTAAACATCATACATCCAGCAACTCCTTAATTCAAACAACAACATACAACACAATCATATTATACAATAAACCATCCTCGTTATACGCCTCCGTTCCAACATAACATACAATACCTCAACCTTATCATACATTTCAAAAATAAGTTGAGACACATTTACAACTTAACCATAAACAAAAGAAAACCGCTAAGTTAACATCATTTGGATCATCATCTTTTCAATATCTATTACATTAAGAACCACAAAGCATATAAAAGTCTATTAAGCTAATATACATGACATTAAACAACATATAATCATGGATAAGACTCGGGAACATATGACTCGTCCACGTAAAGCACATTTTCCACATTCTCCTCTTCAGGAGGCACATACCCGTAATCCGGCTCTGCAACACCTGTAAGCATGCATTAATAGAGAGTGAGCTTATATACATAAGCCCAGTGAGGATCCGATAGATCTCGACAGTATTCACTACGCTCCTTGGATTTGGTCCTTTGAGCAAGTAAACACACAACAACATAAATAAAGCTATCATCACATAACAACATAAATAATGCTATCATCACATAACAACATAAATAATGCTATCATCACATAACTATATAACCAATCAATAAGGATACTCTATTTGGTGTAGCTCCAAACGCCATCACGATCTCAACCGTTCTTCTTATAACTCCCCATTACTCACGCACCCGAGGTACCTCACTATCCCCTTCCCTCCATGACATCTCCGTCATGCGAGCTGGGGGTAGCCTATGGCAGTCATGCCGGTTTCAACCCGACAGCCCGACGCTGCCCGAGAGGTGGCACACACATACCAAGGCTCCATATTCATCAATCATCATGCAAGCATAAATCGATCAATCAATTGGGAGATCAGCAACAAGAGTGCCCGATTCCCGCATTCAATAATAATCAATCAATAACATCAATATAACATCAATATAACATCAATATTAAATTAAACATCAAACAACGTAGTTAGATGACAAAGTAGGCCATCTAACCGGACATGCATAATATTCATAATTAAACTCTAAATTACTCAACAACAACTCACCATTCATCACTCGAACACTACCCAACCATCTAAGGCATCGTTCAAGAAATTAAAGAATAACAACCTAAACTTCTAAAATTCATAACTTACAATCTACTAATCCAAACATTGCCAAATCAGTTCCTATCACTCACCCATTCAACCTACTACATTAGCCCTCTCGGAAATCCACCATAACACCTCCAAAACATGCCCGATAACCCTAAAACCCTATGACGTCATGGCTGGATTTTCCGGATTTTCACACGAACAATGTAATCGAAAATTCGGCATTACAACAGCGCTAACACGTAATTATCAAGTATTTAGAAATCGACGGCAATCGATTTCGAGCAACGCAACTCAATTAAATCAACTTTGAACATTTTAATCAAAATTAAATACCCGGAAAATAAAAATTATGCTATATCCGACAGAAACTCGTAGTATTAGTATATAATGATCCCTAGCATGCAAGGAGCAATAATCTAACATCAGATTTCAATTCTAACGGTTCAATCTTCATTTATACGCAAAAACACAAAAATGACATTTTGAGATCTAGAATTTTTCTCTCACCTTTGATGTGTTTTGATGCAAGAAATGTGTAGAATGGATGCCAAACAATCAATTTCAAGCTTTGAATCACTCAATTCGGCTTTGAAACGCAAAATCTGTGAGAAAAATGCTTTGAAAATGCCTTATCTTTCTCCTCCAAGGAGCCACGGTTTTGTGTGTGTTTGTGGAGTATGTTTTGTGTTGTGTGAGTGTGTGTTGATGACATTATATAATAAAAAGCTTGGTCAATTAAAAAAATGCAAAGTCAAAGTTAGTTTTAATAGGTATTTTTGTGTTTTTAATGACTTTAATTGCATTTAATTGCTCACCAAGTTAAAAATAATTATGCAACCCCCAAAATATCACAAGTGGATTATTTTTAGGTGACAAGAAGTTTTACATTCAAAGAATTCCACCCGAGTCGGCTTAAAACTCGATTTTCGCAAAAGTCGGTGTAAAAACCCTAATAAATTCTTAAGCCGATTTTAAAACCGTTTTCATCAAACACAGGTCTATTAAAGTCCGTGGACTAGGTCTAGAAGGGTTAAAAAGACCAGTTTCAAAATTATAGCGGACGTGTTTCGAAAACACTATTCACTGAAAATCGACGATAAAATTTCTGACTCCGTTTTTGATGAAAATTTCATGAATGCACATTTAGCACGTATTAGGAGTATTGAAATCAAAATTATAACTTTCTAGGTCCTATAGCACATAAACAGGTCATATGCACGCAAAACGAGACAAAGCACGTAAAACGAGATAAGCAGAAAAGTGGGGTTTCACATGGTAGCTTCGAGAAACACGGGTGGCATCGGGCTTGCCATGCTCTCTCGACTACCATAGTGCCAATTCCCTTCCTCTCGTTGAGTATACTCCACTACCCCAGAGACGTGGTTCACCTCATTGGGGCATATGGACCTACCTTAGAAGAAAGGGTCGTAGGATCGGGGTACATTCGGAATACCCCATTTTGAAAGGACATGGGTTTAGCCGGTATTTGCTTGAAAATCTTGGCTCATGGCACTTGATTGAAGACAAGTGGAACTGTATTCTTTTTATATGTGGTTAAATACTTATCTTTCTAGTTTTGTTACTTTGAGTTGTATATGTGTTATCTTTGTTGCATATCATGTTGCACGCCCTGGTGTGGCGCTCCCACATCGAAAAATTAGGAAGTGGTACAGCTGAATATAAGGGGGCGACTCCTTGTATTAGCCAAGGCGCCTTTTGAGGAGAGATCCTCGAGAGGACAAAACCGTGAGAGTATTGGTTCCCTTCGGGGCTTGCTCAAAGCGGACAATACCTTGGTAGTGACGGACTCGTGCCCGTGATAAACCGTGGCGGGTCGTTACACCTGGTATGTTGCATCACCTCCCTCGCTAGGCAACATTGTTGCTCACTCCTTATTTAACATGTTTGAGGAGAAGCTGAGGTGAACCCTCATCTAGTAGCAGTAGAGGAAGAAGATGAAGTGTAAGTAGAACAACTTTCGTGACTTTCTTGTGTGTTAA
Source organism: Ehretia macrophylla (assembly GCA_037974665.1). NCBI lineage: Eukaryota > Viridiplantae > Streptophyta > Magnoliopsida > Boraginales > Ehretiaceae > Ehretia > Ehretia macrophylla. The sequence continues at coordinate 16,930,253 of CM075783.1, forward strand.
GGTTGGCTGATATATGTGGCTTGTATGGCAGATGTTGGTTGTTGTTCATTTTGAGACCTTATGGTCTTGTATGTATTTGGTGGTTGTAACTAATGTGTAATCTTGTATGTTGGATAGCAAAGTAGATGGCATGTAATAAATGATAATAGACTTACTGCTTGCATGCTTGTGTGAACTTAGTTTATAAGTATAGCTTACTACTTATAACTTGGAGTTTGGAGAAATACCTTGCATGCTTGTATGATATATACATTTTGTTGTTCCAAGGCTCGGATGGCCTTGAGGAGCTGGTTGGCTTTGTGAATCTTGAAGCTAGGTTGTATGAATGTTTGATTGTGGTTCAGGAATTGTATGTGACTATTTGCAGGTACCAGTTTAGTCCATGGTATAAAGAAGACTTTATCCGTGTGACGAGTTCGGACTTGACTTATAATGTGGGGTTGAGTTCGGAACGTTACATTTCTTATATTAATTAAGATCACTTGGTGGACATGTAATGTTAGTTAACTGATTTTTCCCGCAAATCAAAGGTATAAAAATTGTGAGTAATTTTCTTATGTTTGTGATCCAAAAGATATAGGTCTGACCTGCCAAAAACACTTCTGAAAAATCAACATAAATTCAAAATGCGCTTATAGACTATCAAAATAGGGTCAAATACACCCAACTTTTTTTTTCAATATGTGGATGTTAAAATAGGTAATTTTTTCATCACAAAATGAGGAAGAAAAAAAAAGATGAAACACCTTAACTAACTAATTTTGTAAGAGAAAAAGATTAAGAAAGCTAGGTGTGTAATTTTGTGATGAAAAACAAGAAAATAAGATAAGGTGATGACAAATCCATGATGAAATATGAAAATTTACCGAGGCAGTGACATCCTCTCTTTTTCTAAGTTATTTCTCTTATTTTTCTTCTTTAATTTTAAAAGTTCAAAACACTCAAACCATACCTATTATCTACTATCCAGAGATTCTTTAGGCCTAAAATTAACCCAATGAATAAATAAAAATGAAATGTTATATATCTTTATTTTTCTATCTTTTATTTATTACTCTCATGTATAATATATGCTAGATTGGCACATCAAAAAGAGTAAAAGAGAAATAGAAAAATATTATTTTAGTATGGCCAAAAGAATTAGGCTCCTGTTATGATGATTGTTATTGTGGAAAAATATAAGAGGTAATTAGTATAACCAACATTAGAGAAACAAGACTGGTATATCAATAATTAAAGATATCAACTCGGTTATGGGCAGACCATGCTGAGGCATAAAGGATGGTTGTCTTGCTACTTGGAATCACTTTGTCAACACGAAAAGTAATTAAGGATTCTCACCAACAGTTGACGAAAAAGTAACAATATGGCATCATTTGGTGCAAAAGGAAAGTTATTCTCACCGATTTGTATTTGGCTTTCATCTATTTATTTATTAGGGTCATTAATTACTCTCAGTATCTATCCTGCATTCCCAGTAATATTTGAGTCGTGGGAGATCTAGAAAAAGAGTGAAAAAGAAAGAGAGAAATTACAGTGATGGAGATCATCAATCATTTTAGCCATAAGAAGCTGAAAACAAGAATGATAAAAACTGACTTGTTGTAATTAACTTGACTGATCAAATACAATGTATATATAGACTAGAATCCCCAATTAGTTCCCTAGAAATCTGCTGATACAATAGTCAAAGTGCATTGAGCAGTGTGAAAGCATAGAATCTTTATACAATTGTTGACTATCTCAACACTTTCCCTCAAGTTGGTGCATAGATGTCACATATGCCCAACTTGTCAAAGAACTTTGAGAGCACCTGATTAGATACTCCTTTGGTAAGAATATCAGCTAACTGATCTTTAGATCGAATCTTTGGTAGTTCCACAGCCTTTTCATCTAGTTTCTCTTTAATGAAGAACCTATCTACTTCGACATACTTTGTACGGTCATGTTGAATTGGATTATGGGCTATATCACATGCTGCTTTGTTGTCATAATATAACTGAATTGGTTGTTTTAGGAAGTAGCCTAGGTCCTGTAAGAGAAATTTTATCCACAGTGCTTCACAAATTCTTAAGGTCATTCCTCTGTACTCAACTTCTCTACTAGATCGTGCAACAACATTTTATTTTTTTCTTCTCCATGTAACTAAGTTCCTACCTACAAAGGTAAAGTATCCCGAAGTTGACCGCCTATCGTCAACTGCTCCAGCCCAATCAACATCTGTATATACCTCGATATTTTACTTGTTTGAGTCTTTAAAGAATAGAATTCATTTTCCTGGAACAGCCTTTAGATGCCTTAAAATGCACGTGACTGCATTCATATGTTGCTCACCAAGATTATGCATGAACTAACTAATGATACCCAGAGCATAAGCGAGATCTGGTCTTGTGTGAGCTAAGTACATCAATTTTCCAACAAGTCTCTGGTATCTCCCCATGTCCACCGGTAGCTGGCTTGTATCAATACATAACTTAAGACCATCTTCCACTTGAGTGTTAATTGGTTGGTAGGCTGACATACCAGTTTCATGTAGTAGATCTAAAGCATACTTTCTTTGAGATAGGAAAATTCCTTTATTTGATCGAGATACTTCAATTCCCAGAAAGTATTTTAAAGGGCCTAAGTCTTTCATTTCAAATTCCTTGGACAAGTACTCCTGCAACACTCTCATTTATTATGGATCATTACCTGTGACGATCATGTCATCCACATATATAATTAGTGCAGTAATGTTCCCATGCCACCTTTTTAGAAATAATGTATGATCTGAATTACTTTGTTTGTAACCAAAGGTTGTCATGGATTTGGTAAATTGTCTGAACCAGGCTCTAGGGAATTGTTTTAATCCATATAGTGATTTCTTCAACATACACACCTTTTGATTTTGTATTTCTGTTACCATGCACCCTGGTGGAAGATCCATGTAGACTTCTTCAGATAGTTCGCCATGTAAAAATGCATTCTTCACATCAAACTGTTGTAACGGCCAATGAAAATTTGTAGCTAATGATAACAAGACCCAAACTGTGTTGATTTTGGCTACAACTGCAAATATTTCAGTGTAGTCAATTCTATAAGTTTGGTTTATCCTTTTGCCACAATCTCGCCTTACAACGTTTAATCATACCATCAGCTTTGTATTTTATAGTAAAGATCCATCGACACCCAACTGGTGTTTTTCCTGTGGGTCGGTCGACGAGTTCCCAAGTTTGGTTCTTCTGTAAATAGGCCATTTCTTCATTAATCGCAGCTTTCTATCTTGGATCAACTAAGGCTTCCTGCACACTATTAGGTATAGATACAATAGATAATTGATTGACAAATGACTGATTTATTTTTGACAAGCGATGTGTAGACGTATAATGGCTCATGGGATATCTTACTTTACTAGACAATTGAGGTTCATATGTAGGTTTTAGAATACCTCTAGTGAGACGTTATGGAAACTATCTCCTGGATGACTCTGGCACTGTATGAGGAATATCCTCAAACAATGATTGGTTTGGTATATCAATTGGGAGAGACTCAGGCTCGGTTTCAGAAGTTTCTCGATTTTCTGGATGTTCATTCTCACTTAGATCCAAGTTTTGACCACTAGATTCCAACTCATCCACTTCTATGCTTACGTTGTTTAGGGTATTATTACTCACATCCAAATTTTGACCACTAGGGTCCAAATCACCTACATTTTGATTAGATACTTCCACTACATCTTCCCCTAGTATGTAAACAAGAGTTTGAATTTTCTCAAGATACTCCCCTTGAAAGTCAAACTTTGAGAAATACATAATATCTTCATGAAAGACAACATCCATAGTAATAAACATTCATTTAGTAGGGGGTGATAGTATATGTACCCTTTTTGATGAATAGCATATCCAACAAAGACACATATCAAGGCTCGAGGCATTAACTTACTGCGTTGTTGTTTGTGAATATGAACATAGGCAACACATCCGAAGACATGAGGCGGTAGGTTTGGGACTGTGGGAGCAACAACAGCTTCTGCAAGTGTCTGGAAAGGTGTTCTGAAGTTGAGAGAACGAGATGGAACATGGTTGATGAGATATACGGCTGAGAGAATAGCTTCGCCCTAATAGCATAAGGGTATGTGAGTCGCGATCAAGGAAGCGCGAACAACCTCAATAAGTGTCTATTCTAGACAACTAGTTTGATGAATTGACCCATGAGAGTCCAAATATTTTTGAAGTTCAGAACTATGGTATTCCCATCCATTATCACTCTATAACACTTGTATTCGAGCTTTGTATTGTGTACAAATAGTACTATAGAACTTTTGAAAAAACAATTTAACCTCTGATTTGGATTGTATCAAACACAACCAAGTCATTCGAGTACAATCATCTATAAGGGTAACAAACCAACGCGACCCCCTCAATGTAGGAACTTTGGATGGTCCCCAAACATTAGAGTGAATAACCATAAAAGAAACTAGACTTTTATTTAACAAGGAATGAAATGATGTACGATGGCTTTTTGCAAGTTCACCGACATCACATTTGAAAACAGAAATATCCAAATTCTTAAATAAACTAGGAAACAACTTTTTTAAATAACCAAATGAGGCATGTCCCAAACGTCTATGCCAGAGACATATCATAGTTATCTTCTTTGGTGAACTAGTGCCCTCTACTGCTAAAGCTTGTTGTAATATGCTGGAAGTTTGTGACTCCAAGTCCAAGTAATACAACTGCCCTCTCTTAACACCATAACAAATCGTTTGTCGAGTCTCAATATCCTTAAACACACAATAATCAGGCCAAAAAATAATAACACAAGATAAGGTAGTAGTGATTTGAGAGACTGACAAAAGGTTATAATTTAAGGAGGGAACAACTAACACAGAATCAAGATGTAAAGTATTAGTAAGATGTGATGACCCTTCCCCAATAACCGGGGTGGTATTACAGTTGGCCATGGAGACACAATTTTGGTAGGATGGGTTGAGGTTTGATAATTGTCTAACATCAAATGTCATATGATCAGTAGCATCAGAATCAATTATCCACGCACTATTCAAAACAGGTGTAGAATTGTTGAAGAACATACCTCCAGTATTTATGGTGGTTACCAATGTTGATGATGTAGGAGCGCCATCGACTTCGTTTGTTTGAGAAACTACTGCAGTAAATAGCCGCTTAGAATTCTGATGTCTTGTTGGGTCCCACCAATCTGGATACCCAATAAGTTCAAAGCAATGACTTTTTGAATGACCTATTTGATTGCAATGAGTGCATTTGTATGTAGGTTTGTCTGAACTATGGGAATTCTTTGGGTTGGTAGATTTTGACTAGTCTTGCAGCGTGTGACTAGGTCGATGGCGGGAAATCATAGCGGAAGCTTCAGGTTTTTCAATGTCCTCAGTCAAAGTAGTAGATCGTATAGCCTCACGATGGACTAAGGAATAACATTCTTCCAGATTTATGAGTGGGTCGTGACGTAAAATTTCCCATCGTAGTTGATCAAAAATTTTATCTAATCCAGCAAGGAATATGTGTACTCGGGTTCACGCAATGGACTGCTGGTATGCTGGAACATCTTCAGAATCCTTCATGACCACTTTATCACGGTGATCTAGTTCTAAAAAGATGGTTGTTAACTCTCCATAGTGTACCGAGAGTGTTTTAGTACCTTGTTTGGCTGAGAAGGCTTTCTGATGTAAAGAATAAACATACATCTCATCATTACCATCATAAAAAGCTTTGGAAAGAGAATTCCAGATTTCACGGGCAGTGGGTATACAGAGATAACACTTCATGATGTCAGCAGACATAGACATCAGAAGCCAGTGTTTTACCTTCTGATTTTTAGCATACCATTTTTCATATCCTTTGTCTGACACAACAGGTGGATCGGTTTTGCCCATAATATAAGAGAGTTTTTCTCATTATGCAATATCCATCCCTATCAATTGAGACCACATATCGTAATTGTTTCAATAAGTAGAATGCCTGCATTAAAGGGATCCTTTGACTGAACAAGAATTGGAATAGATTTGGTTCTTGATGATTCAACTTGGTCACTCATTTTTTTTTTTTGAAACAAAGCAATCCTTTTTTTTTCCAGAAAATAAACACTTCTCGTGCACCACAACTTTCTTTCTATTTTTTTCATTAAACTTCATGTGAACATTGTGTGGTTTTGTTCTGTGTTTTGTTTTGTTTTGTTTTTTAAAGAAAAAATAATTATGATTTGTTTTTAAAAGAAACAAAAAAAAAAAAAGATAGTAGTAGGCCTTGGTCTTTGTTTGTTTGGTATAAAAAAGAACCAAGTTTTAAGAAAGTTGGTAAAAAGTATTAATAAGAAAAAATAAACAAAAAATTGAAAAGATTAACCAAAAAACAAAAAACTGTTGTAGTTGGTCAAAAAGCAAAAAATAAAATAAAATAATGATTCAAGATAATAATGTATATGCCCTACAATTTTTTTTATTATACGTTTGCTTTCAAAAAAAATTTGCAGTAAACAAAGACATCACTTTTCTCTTGTTAACCTTCTGCATCTTTATTTTTTCTTCACGAGAATTCTATTGAGCTTGCGAACAAACGTTAATTTGTAGATCACTTCTTCTGGTAAGTAACCCTTTTTTGTGAAATGGGAATTTTTTTTTGTTTGGGACTTTTTTTTTCTTTTTTTATGGAAGATGCAGATGATAGTATTTGGTTTGGGTGTCTGGATTTTTTTTTTTTTTGTATGGGATAAATTTGGGTTTACAGAACCGTAGTTGGTTATGATACCATTAAAACAAGAATGATAAAAACTGATTTGTTGTAAGTAACTTGACTAGTCAAATATAATGTATATATAGACTATTAGACGTCTTAGGGATTGATGTATCACTGAAAAATAATAAGTTGCATATTAGAAGCCGAAAATCAATGCAATAAGAAATCTAAAATATATTTAAAATCTAGAGCATATATACAACTTGAAAATAAGAATTTCCTGCAATAAAATAAGTTAAATAAATAGAATATATCCAAAATTTAAGATTATAATGGAGATGACAAACCAAATATAAAATGAGATCGAGGCTTGAGTTGTACTCACTTTCCTTAAGATTTTAACGTTATGCTACGGTGCTGACAGTTGATAACGTAAGCCTCCCAGGATATAATGATCTTAACTTCTTGTAATAGGAGCACACCAAATTACAAGAACCGGTGAACACAAAAATATATAACTCTCTCTAATATGCATATGATGCAAAAATGAAAGCATGAAACTTTCTTTCTAACATCTTCTACGTTTATGTTTCTGCTTCTTTTCCTCTTATGTATCTCTTCTATATATTTTGTATCTAAGCTCGCTTCTCTTCTCTCTGCTCTTTTGCTTCAACTGAGCAGGTCTTTATATAGCAAATGAAAACACAAAAAAAGTTGACTTTTCAACTTCAACTTTGCCTCAAAATTCAGCCATAGCTTCCCACGCATAGACCATTCAAGCTGCAAAAATTTGACTTCACAAGCTGCTATTTCTATAGCTCTCAAGCATTCAGCTCAGTTACAAAATCTACAGATCAGCTATAAAATCTACAGAGAATCTGAGAAGCTTCCTTTGATTATTTTCATTCATATTTTCAACAATCTTCTACATGAATGGAAATGAACTAAACACAATGCAAAATGTAGAATGTAGACACTTTAGAGAGAGTTCAAAAAGAAAGATACTGCATCGAGATAGGTAGCTTTTGGCCATGAACCTTCTCTAGTAAGAACTATTGGATTTACTCGCTAACCAATAAACGCGATGTCTTGAACTATTAAACTTTTGTGTAAACCAAGTCAATAGAACTCACACAGTATCCCTCTAGACATTTCAGGGTTCTCACTGTTGTGTTCATTTTGGCCCTGAACAACTTCCGGATTCATGAGTACTCTAGAGAATTCATCCTTAGAAATTCTTGTAGGAACGGCCCACTCCCTACTCATATAAGTGATCACTTATTAAGAGTATCCCTGCAATACCCCACTTGGATTTTCCAATATATAAGTTTCATTAAAAGCATAGCTTCGCCTAAACCACATGCAGGCAGCACTATCTGCTTGTCATAAGAATAGGTATGAGTATTACCCCTACAGTGCTCTCACTGAGTTGTACATAATTCAGTTTTTCCCTTTGAACCTAGATCCAGAGACCTCCTGTCAACAAGGTAGGGTTTGCCATTATGACAACTTTTTAGAATTAGGCTTTGAGACCCATTCCTCTCAACGAATTATACTTGCTCTATATTTAAACCTTTCAAGCGGATTCGCAATGTTATCTTTTGACTGTACATAGTCAATAGAGATAACCTCATTAGAGAGCAATCTTCTTACGATTTTATATCTAAGACATATATGTCTAGACTTACCATTTATACATAACACTTTGTGCCTTTCCAATCAATGATTGACTATTGCAATATTTGTAAATAGTTGGCACAAGTTTTGGCCAATCAAGAATATCCTTTAAGAAATTATGAAACCACTCGGCTTCTTTTGTATCCATAAACTCAGATTCCACCATGAATCTAACTATACAAAATTTGCTTAAAGGAATTCCATTGAGATAGCTGCACCCCAAAGATAAAGACATATTCCTTAATGGATTTGAGTCTTTTGAATCAGATAGCCACTTAGTATCATTGTATCCTCCTAATACAGTTAGATATCCTGCAACATGCAGCCCATAGTTCAAAGTGTATATTGGATACCTTAAAAATTTTGTAATAGTTGTCCACTGGACTGTCTCACAATTTATGATAGACTACCATAAATATATGAATACTCTAACCGAGAAATTCCTTCACTAGATGTATATTTACATCTGTAGGTGTTTTCACTGGACTATCTTCTTCAATACAATGAAATAAAGACTCGATTAGTTCATCAGATATTTTGGTAATGTTAATTTTCAAAATACCATTTACCACACCTAAATGTTTCACATTAGGATTACTGATCAACATAGTCTTAATGACATCATTATCGCTTCCAATGACTAGTATGTCATTTATACAATGACATCTTCTTGAGTAGAAATATATTTGTCATATTCCTAAGATATCATGTCATTGTTGTGTAGCTTGTTTTAATCCACGGTGATTTTATAAGCTTACACACCTTCTTTTTATGGAACCATTGACCCCTCGGGTTGTTCTAAATAAATCTCTTCATTTGAGTCATTAGATGTAACTCATAATTATTCATAGCTGCAATAGCTATCAACATCTAAATAGATGTTAGTCTCGTAATTGGTGAACATGTGTTCAAGTAATAGTGACTTTGCTTGCAATTCTTGATTATAAGTCTAGTCTTGTACTTGTCAATAGATTTACCAAATTTATCTTCCTTTAGAAAATTCGTTTACACCTTAAAGGTTAATTTTTGGAAGAATGACCACCAGTTTCCATAAAGGAATTAATCCACTAATAACAACCTTTTCCCAAAAAAGAACTTCAATATTTGCCTTTATTTCCTTGATCGTACAAGCTCATTGAGACCAAAAGACTTAGGCATCATAGTTCTCTTGCTATGTCTTGGCTCATCTTTATTGCCATTTGATATAGCTCTTTCACTATATCACTTTCATGACTACTACTCACAGTATCATGAAGAACCGAAATCTTACAAGGATAGAATTTCTCAAAAATTCTACATCCTTAACTTTAAACAACTTTGACATACATGTCCTCAATTCTTTGAATTTGTGCACAAGAAATCTTGTATACCACAATAAAGATGTAATCAATAGTCTTATGGTCCAACCTCGACCATTCTAGGAGTAAGAACTCATATTTTACCAATATACCCCCACATTTTGAGCATTCAGAAAGGTGGTCAACATTTCCAACCTTACATATGGGTATCTTGTAAAATACTTGTGGGTTGCTTGTCAAAATAGCCTTGCCCCTCAAGTACTAAAGTTTCCTTTAACCAACAAAGCCTTTAACGCCACTTTGTTGAAGTGAACAAGGAACCACAATTAATGAACAATACCGTGTTCAATATAGTATTATGGATATAAACATTGCCTCTACTATTTAACACGTTTATGTTGATTCACAATCTCATTTATATATTGTTTAAATACTTTCAAAACCTCGTGTTTGAAATTTTGTAAATAAACGTCATAAACTCTTTTGCAAATATTAAAAAAGTAATAGAATACTTTTTTCGCCTCTAACTTGCACAAACTTTAATTCACAAATACCGTAGTGAATTTGTTCTTAACTTTGAACTCCTCAATAAGTTCCAAAGTCCCCGAACTCTTCAAAGAGTTTTAATGATTTGTATCTTTGCATACTTTGCTATGCAAATAATCAATATTCATTTCTTCTACTTTATCACATCAAAAATTAGGAGGCTCCAATAGAAGTATTGAAAAATTCTTTGTTTTTACAACATTTGATACAAAGGTTTTTAAAACTCAATTTTAATAAACCATCACATAAGTACCTTCAAAGCATGTATAAACACATATATACATATATCATATCCATAAGAGCACAATGCAATTTGGTATGTAGTTATTTAAACAAATAACTTCTATACTATTAGAATCATAGTATAAAAATATATGCTCATGAAAATACATATCATAATCACATTTATGAATTGTTTTTCATATTTTATCAATCCTCAAAAAGGTTCACCCAAAATATTATATTTTCAACTATCATATTTTTCTGCCCAATTCTTTGATCCTAGTAATATTGGCCTAAAGGCCAGATTCGAGCAAATATTAGAATGAAAAAAATATAATTTAACTCATTCATAAGTACAAATCAAATTTTATTTCAATCATAAACAAAACATGACATAAGATCTCATTTTGCCTATTAAAAGACAATATCCAACCACATGAGAGTATTGTATAAGATGCAAATATCTTCTCATTTGCATTTATCAAATTAACCACATATTTGCATGTTATATAACCAAGGATTTTGATTTGTACTAGAATATACACATTCTCCAAATATTTAAAAGAAATTATATTTCTTCTAGAAACACAATCTAGGAAATATAATAGGCATGAGAGAATAAAATACCATATGTGAGCTATAAGTATTTAAACTGCTACCTCACTAATAATTAGTAATCCACGCATTTAAAAGACCAATAGAAGACATTAACTTAGTGGTCATACAACTTTTCAACTACTTGGAAGTCTCATGTTCAAAACATGGTAGCCACAATTACAAATTATTTTTTGTTTCTCAAAACCCATATGGGCCCATGCTGCACATGATTCTCAATAATTGTGTCTGCCATCTATCAAAAGTCATGGTAGTCACAAATTGACTTTTGTCTTCAAAACATCAGTGGGCCCAGTCTGCACATGACACTTAATAAACAAATTTAGCAATCCTCAAATCAAGTATGCTATCACGTGAATTTTGCATGATTTATATATTTCACCACTTATCATGTGCCACTTGTCACACGTTCATTGGATGTCAAAGATAGCAAATAAAACGATGTAGTTTTTGGTTATCTTCTTCTTCATAGTCATGCGAATAATTTTTTTAGATTATAAAAAAATCTTTAAAAATTCATAACTCTTTTATCTTTAGTCTAAATCATACGAACTTTGAACCATTAGGTTCCTAAAATTGAGTAGAATATAATACACAAATTAATATTCCATTCAAGATACATCACATAACCCATCAAGCACGGGAATCATGTATTTATACAAACAAATACATAATGTTTAATAGGAAATCATTTAGGAACACCAAATAATCATAAACAAGCCTATATTATTTTCTAATATCTCAACAATTATAATATAATAGGCTCTCAACAACAAAGTTTCACTCTTACAGTTAAAATTTATGTCCCGCATATTAGGATGTAAGAATATATGCTCCAATAAAATAAATAGACGTAGAATAGGCAAACTGATTGCTTATTTAACACTAGTAAATATGTTATTCTCACAGATTAGTTTACTAACCTATGCATTATAATATGAACAAAATTTTTACAACTTTAATAATATGAATATATTATAATTATAGGCTTAAGTCATCTATTACAGCATAGATGTAACTATACTGATGCATATCACATTATAATATAAAAACCACAAGCAATCATCAATACAGATCCGTAATCATCATGTAATAATAAAATATATCAAATATATGTGTTCTAATTCAAGCAACAAGCAAATTATATAATATAATATAATATCATAACTATAGCTACTGTTAAATTAATAAAAAACACATATTTTATTCATGCTTCATGGAGTAAGTTAAACTTTGGAAACAAGGATAATAGATGCATACAAGATGACCCTATAGACCTAATGCACTTGAGATTTCAGAATATCGAAATTGAATTTCTTATAACATAAATTTCAGTAACGCAAATCAAGACATAAGAAAAATTGTACCACTAAAGTCTTAAGATTGTTAGACGTCTTAGGGATTGATGTATCACTAAAAAATAATAAATTACATATTAGAAGCCGAAAATCAAAGCAATAAGAAATCTAAAATATATTTAAAATCTGGAGCATATATACAACTTGAAAATAAGAATTTCTTACAATAAAATAAGTTAAATAAACAGAATATAACTGAAATTTAAGATTATAATGGAGAGGACAAATCAAATATAAAATGAGATCGAGGCCTAAGTTGGACTTAGTTTCCTTAAGAGTTTAACACTCTACTACGGTGCCGAAAATTCATAGCGTAAGTCTCCCAAAATACAACGATATTAATTTCTTGTAATAGGAGCACACCAAATTACAAGAACCGGCGAATCCAAAAATGTAGAACTTTCTCTAATATGCATATGATGCAAAAAATGAAAGCATGAAACTTTCTTTCTAACATATTCTACGTTTATCTTTCGGCTTCTTTTCCTCTTCTGTATCTCTTCTATACTTTTCGTATCTAAGCTCACTTCTCTTCTCTCTGCTATTTTGCTTCAACTGAGCAGGTCTTTATATAGCAAATGAAAGCACAACAAAGTTGACTTTCCAACTTCAACTTTGCCTCAAAATTCAGCCATAGCTTCCCACACATAGACCATTCAAGCTGCAAAAATTTGACTTCACAAGCTACTATTTCTATAGCTCTCAAGCATTCATCTTAGCTGCAAAATCTACAGATTAGCTGCAAAATCTATAGAGAATCTGAGAAGCTTCCTTTGATTATTTTCATTAACATTTCCAATATAGACTAGAATCCCCAATTAGTTCCCTAGAAATCTGCTGATACAATAGTCAAAGTGCATTGAGCGGTGTGTTTGCATTGAGCGGTGTGTGAGTATAAAATCTTTACACAATTGTTGACTATCTCAACAGAAGCATCCATTTATCCTCAAGGAATTGAAAGAAGAAGACAACAAGGAATTAGTTGTCTGTTACGGTTGTGAAAAATCAGTCTTAGTGTCAACATATTGTTGTAGCGTATGTGAAGTCTTCCTTCACAAATCTTGTGCAAAGCTACTGAAGAATTTTAAAACTAAATTCAGTATCTTCATGCACTGTTTAATGTCATAAAAGAAAACTAACCTTTTATGTACTGTAATAGATTTGATCGTTGAATGTGCTTGTTTCACTGCGTGTGTCGTAAATCCAAGTGCACAATAAAGTCTTGTGCTTTGTTAATTCATAGCCTAAATAACTTTTTTGATGTATATGCTTTTAAGAGAGTTTTCTTAAATAACTTTCTGTTTCTTGTATCTGATACTAATAGAACGTACGTCGTTCTATTAGTATATTGGACTTAAATACCCAGTGATGGGAAGTTACCCAACTTCCCACACTTGGGTCTAATGGGTCGGGTCTGCCCATCTAGGGCGACCCAGAATCTAAATCCAACATCTCCCACTCACACAAGATGGGCAGAACAATATCCACCATTATCTCTCAAGAAACTGATTTCAAAGCATAATCAAACTCCATATAGGTAAATAGGTCGTGCGACTCGCGAGCACACAACAAGTAGAGGCTCAAAGACCATGCACCTATTAAGGATGACATGGGAGCCACTATCTTCAAAAGAATATAGAGTCTCGCTATACCCTAAACCAAATTAAGTTCACATCAGTCAGTGCATACCTAATCCCTCTTAGACTATGCATGACCTATAAAATCTCAATCACGTATTCATAGTTATATTTGATCACAAAGATCGTTCAATCACATAGATTCTATAACTGGTCAACCAATGAACACATGTAGTGCTAGAAGTGAATAGTCTTCCTTTCGCTCAATACCCTTCTAAATCAAGTTAACTGATTTCCCGGACATGTCCCATATGATCGAATCTTACGTGATCTTTAGGCAACATACCAAAGAAGCTAACATTAAACTTGATTTATCAGAATATGAGTGTAGGTCTCAAAGGGTATATTCAAAGAAGCATATTTTGCTTCAAGGTCTCACACAGTGATGAAGTATGGATTCATTCATCAACTTCTTTAAATAGTCGCTAGAGTACACACGGTATGAAACGTGTGTTACGGTGTAACTTCCTTTAGAAAAAGGGAGTACATCTTTATTTAATTCTAACACCGTACAGATTCTGATTTAGTTATCACTCAAATAACTAACCTGAATCCTCGAACTTAATACTCACAGTAATCGAGGTTTCATATCTGACTATATACAGGTTGTATGGATTGTGGGAATCCATATCGACCTCACATTAGTCTTAATTATCACACATACAATATGAGGTCTCATCTTAATAATTGTCGTTGGAACTAATCCCTAACCAATTTTCAAGGCGACACTTATATAAGTATAGTATTTTCAACAAATACTAACTAACTTATATTGTCTCATCTCTATATGCTCCCACTGTGTCAGAGACGATTACTCGTATGAGATAGCCAATCTCACTAACATGTCGACGTACAATTCGATGTCAATTGTATGTGCTAACATACTCATACACATTCTAATTTACATATATCGCAAAGATTTAACACTACTTAAGTGCATCAAAATATTTCATTTATTTATTTATTTGACATCTGAAATATACAATTGTATGAGTACAAAAGTGATCATTTCACAACATATGAACATACATTAAATTCTACGCAATCCTAGAGATTTTACATGAGACAAATATATATCTCTAGGAATTGGCTTAGTGAGTGGGTCGGCTACCATCTCATGCGTAGAGATATATTCAATAATCACTTCTTTCTTTGACACCATATCTCTTACAAAATTATACTTTTTGTCTATGTGTTTAGTCTTGCCATGGTATTTAGGATCCTTAGTGTAGGCAATGGCTGCTTGACTATCACAATAGAATGTCACCGGTTTATCAGTATTTGTGAATACTCTTAAATCTAAAATGATCCTTTTAAGCCACACCGCTTCTTGTACAACCGCTGAGCAAGCCACAAACTCTGCTTCCATGGTAAATAATGCTATGCAGGTTTGCTTCTTGCTACACCAAGAAATATCCCTACTATTCAGCAAGAAGGCATACCCAGAAGTTGATTTATGCTCATCTGGATCACCACCCCAGTCAGCGTCTGTAAATCCCTTTAGATTTAGGTCAACTCCTTGGTAGCATAAGCAATAATCCAAAGTGCCCTTCAAATATCTCAGAATCCTCTTACAACTTGCCAATGAGCTCGTCCAGGGTTGGATTGATAACGACTTACCAATCCAATGGCAAAACATATATCTGGCCTCGTACATAACATGGCATACATCAACCTACCTACAGCACTCGCATAAGGAACAACATTCATGTCTTCTATTTCTTCTGGAGTTTTGGGACACATCCCTTGGTTCAGGCTTTCACCTTTGGCTATAGGAGTGTCAATAGGTTTGCAGTTATGCATTTGGAATCGTTCAAGAACTTTCTTGATGTAAGATTCTTGCGACAAAGCAAGGAGTCTTTTTGATCGATCCCTCTGAATCTTGACTCCAAGTACATATGCTACCTCACCCATATCTTTCATCTCAAAAGTTGAAGATAACCACTTTTTTACGGTGATTATATAATCCTTACTATTCCCAGCCAACAAAATATCGTCAACATACAGAGATAGAATTACATATCTATTATGAGACCTCTTGACATATACACAGTGGTCTTCTTGAACCATAACAAAACCATACGAAATGATTTCTTGATGGAACCTTAGATACCACTGTCTGGATGATTGTTTCAACCCGTAAATAGATCTTTGGAGCTTGCATACTTTGCTCTCTTGACCTTTTTCTATGAACCCTACAGGTTGTTCTATGTAGATCTCTTCAGCTAGTTCTCCATTGAGAAATGCCATTTTTACATCCATCTGATGTAATTCCAGGTCTTGATGAGCGACTATGGCTAAAATTAGTCGAATTGAGGCAAACCTTACCACCGGAGAGAAGGTTTCCTCATAATCTATATCTTCCATCTGGGTATAGCCCTTACCCACTAGGCGAGCTTTGTATCTTTCAATGGATCCATCTGCTTTTCATTTAATTTTGAGAATCTACTTGTTCCCAATAGCTCTCCTTATAGGTGGAAGATCAACCAGTACCCAGACTTGGTTTTTCTTCATGGAATCCATTTCTTCTTCCATTGCTTTAATCCAACTTTCTCGTGCAGAGGATGAGAGTGTTTCAGACACATTTTTTGGCTCATCATCATCTTGAGTAGTAACCATTAAAGATTCCCCTTCAATCTTAAAACGACGTCGAGGAATACTTTGGCGGTTACTTTTCCGTGTAGGGGTATGGAGTGAGCTAGATCCACTAACCGGTTCTGAAAATGATTCAGATTCAATATGACTAACCAATGTATTTCTCCCACTTGAATAAGGGAACGGAAGCACTACCTCTATTCCAACTGATGAG
Organism: Ehretia macrophylla; assembly: GCA_037974665.1. Classification (NCBI taxonomy): domain Eukaryota; kingdom Viridiplantae; phylum Streptophyta; class Magnoliopsida; order Boraginales; family Ehretiaceae; genus Ehretia; species Ehretia macrophylla. The sequence continues at coordinate 16,947,104 of CM075783.1, forward strand.
GTGGAAATATTAGGATTGTCAGGGTTATTCAATTCAATTAACTGAACATCCTTATCTACTTCACCCCTATGTAGAAATTCTGTTTCCAAGAATGTTACGTCACGTGATTCAATTTCGATTACACTCTCATATGCTTGTTCTCCAATGAAAACATATCCCTTTGAGTGTTCACTATACCGAATGAAAATACACTTTTTTCCTCTCGGTCCCAATTTTCTATTCTTATGGAAATTGTTATAAACATAAGCAGTTGTGCCCCAGGGCCATAAGTTATAAAGATCAGGTCGTCTACCTGTCCATAACTCGTAAGGAGTGGAATTGACAGACTTTGTGGGCACACGGTTAAGTACATATGTGGCTGTTAGTAGTGCATCACCCCAATACGAAATAGGAAGATTAGCTTGAACCATCATAGACCTAACCATGTCTAGTAAGGTTCTATTCTTTCTTTCTGCAACACCATTCTGTTGCGGAGTTCCAGGGATAGTAAGCTATCTAACTATACATTTTTCATCACATATACTTCTGAACTGATCAGAGAGATATTCATGACCACGGTCGGTGTGGAATGATTTTACTTTCTTGTCTAACTGATTTTCCACCAAACTCACATATTTTTTAAAACAATCTAATGCATCAGATTTATGTGATATCAGATAGACATGACCATATTTAGTAACATCATCTATAAAAGTGATGAAGTAAGAGGCTCCATGCCTCGCCCTAACATTCATTGGACCACATATGTCAGAATGGATTAACTGTAATGGAAATTCTGCTCGTAAGCCTTTGCCAAATGGTTTTATAGTGGATTTACCGGCAAAACAACTTTCACAAACAGGCAAGTTGACTTTTGCTAGTGATCCCAAAAGACCTTCTCTAGCCAGTCGGTTCATACGATCTTGCCCAATATGCCCTAACCTGTTATGCCATACATTCACATCTACATCTATAGTGCTAGAAGATGTATAATATGAAAAGCATTCATCATTAAGACCATAACTAATATGTTCAATATCCAAAACTAAAAAACCATCCAACAAATATCCATGACCAAAAGAAACAGAATTAAAAAGTAGTTCAATAGAAACGCCAGACATGTAAATATGAAAACCCAAACGCAAAAGGACTAATGCAAAGACCAGATTCCGTCTAAAATCCAGAGCATAGAGGACATCGTGGAGAAAGAGGGTTCGGCCACCACGCAGCTAAAGTTTGCAAGTGCTAAAGCCCTTAACTTCGACTCTAGCGTTATTGCCAACGTATATCCATCGGGACTCAGTCGGAACACGTCGGTACTATACATACGCACCTCTATCTCTAGCTATATGGTTGGTCGCTCCTGAGTCAAGTGTCTACATAGGTAAAGATTCGGTCAGTAACGCACAACTAGAAACATATGCATTACAAGAAAGTTTGATAAAACGCATTACCTGGGTCTTGGGCTCAGGCCAATCCCGAGCGTAGTGACCCTTCTTTCGGCAATTATAGCACTTAACTTTTGTAATGTTTGTGAAACCCCACTTTTCTTCCTTATCTCGTTTTACGTGTTATACCTCGTTTTGCGTGCATATGACCTGTTTATGTGCTATAGGTCCTAGAAAGTTATAATTTTGATGTCAATACTCCTAATACGTGCTAAATGTGCATTCATGAAATTTTCATAAAAAACGGGATCAAAAATTTTATCGTCGTCTTTTAGTGAATAGTATTTTGGACGCACGTCCGCTAAAATTTTGAAACTGGTCTTTTTAACCCTTCTAGACCTAGTCCATAGACTTTAATAGACATGTGATTGATAAAAATAGATTTCAAATCGGCTTAGGAATTTATTAGGGTTTTTACACAACTTTTTGCGAAAAACCGAGTTTTAAGCCGACTCGGGTGGAATTCTTTGAATGTAAAACTTCTTGTCACCTAAAAATAATCCACTTGAGATATCTTAGGAGTTGCATTTTTATTTTGAGCCTTGGTGAGCAATAAAATGAGTTTAAAGTCAATAAAACACAAAAATTAATTAGTTTTTATAACTTAAACTATTTTATATATTAACTATTTATGCTCACACTAGTTACACACACTCATATAACACAAAAACACATCCAATTTCACACACAAGGCCGAGAGAAAGAGGAGGAGAAAAAGAAAGAGAATTTCAAGCTTTTTTAATCAATTTTTCAAAGAAAAACTTGGTTTTTGTCCGTAAAACTTCGCACCGACTTGGATTCCGCTTGTTGGGCACGCACTTCACGCATCCCTAGGCTTTTATCGCATCAAAGGTGAGAGAAAAATTCTAGATCTCAAAATGCCATTTTTGTCTTTTTGCGTATAAATGAAGATTGAACCGTTAGAATTGAAATCTGATGTTAGATTATTGTTCCTTGCATGCTAGGGATCGTTTAATGGTAATACTACGAATTTCTGTCGGATATAGCATAATTTTTATTTTTCGGGTATTTAATTTAGATTAAATTGTTCAAAGTTGATTTAATTGAGTTGCGTTGCTCGAAATCGATTGCCGTCAATTTCTAAATACTTGATAATTACGTGTTAGCGCTATTGTAATGCCGAATTTTCAATTACATTGCTCGTGGGAAAGTCCAAAAAATCCAGACAAGACATCCTAGGGTTTTAGGGTTATCGGGCATGATTTGGAGGTATTATGATGGATTTCCGTGAGGGCTAATGTAGTAGGTTGAATGGGTGAGTGATAGAAACTGATTTGGCAATGTTTGGGTTAGTAGAATGTAAGTTATGAATTTTTGAAGTTTAGGTTGTCATTCTTTAATTTCTTGAACGATGCCTTTAGATGATTAGGTGGTGTTTGAGTGTTGCATGGTGAGTTGTTGATGAGTAATTTAGGGTTTAATTGTGTATATAATGCATGTCCGGTTAGATGGCCTACTTTGTCATCTAACTAAGTTATTGTTGTTTAAATGTTAATTGATGCTATCAATGATGAATAAATGATGATTGATTGATGATTGATGATGATTATAGAGTCTTGGTATGTGTGTGCCACCTCTCGGGCAGCGTTGGGCTGTCGGGTTGATAACGGCATGACTGCCAGAGACTACCCCCAGCTCGCATGACGGAGGTGTCATAGAGGGAGGGGCTAGTGAGGTACCTCGGGTGCGTGAGTAATGGGAGTTATAAGAAGAACGGTTGAGATCGTGATGGCATTTGGAGCTACACCAACTAGAGAGAGTATCCTTTATTGAATGGTCATATAGTTATGTGATGATAGTATTATCTATGTTATTGTGTGTTTACTGACTCAAAGGATTATTCCAAGGAGTTTAGTAGACCTTGCTCGAGATCTATCGGATCCTCACTGGGCTTATTTATATAAGCTCACTCTCTATTATTGCATGCATACAGGTGTTCTTTGGCAGGATTACGGGTACGTGCCTCCTAAAGAGGAGAATGTGGAAAAAATGTGCCTTACGTGGAAAAGTCTTATGTCCCTGAGTCTTATCAGTGATGCTATGTTGTTTACTATCATGTATATTAGGTTAGTAGACTTTTATCTGTTTTGAAATTCCTATTGTATAAGATGCTGAAAACATCATGAGTTAGTTTATACTATCTTAGTAGTTATTCTTTTGCTCTTGTTTAGATTGCTAGGTTGGTATTAATATGGTTGTATTGTATATCAAAGTTTAAAAGTTATGTTGGAATGGAGGCATATAACGATGAATGTTTATTGTATATTATGGGTATGATGTATGTTGTTATGTTATTGAGGAGTTGTTGTTGTATGGTTTATGGAGTTGATGTATGAGGTCCTATTGAGGTTGGTTTAGAGCCTCGGTATCCTATTTACTGTCATTATACTGCCGAAATTCTGTTGCGTCCTGACTGATTATAGGAGGGGTCGAGTTGGGGCGTGACATTTAAGTGGTATCAGAGCTTGATTAGCTGTCAGCCGGGGTATCCTCGGAATGTGGGTAGTGGTCTAAGCATGCAAGTATGTATTAAGTGAAAAAAAGTGAAACATATGTTAATATGTTTATGTGATTAATTTACTTATGTGTCTAACTTTCTATGTGATCAATATGCTTTATGTGTTAAGTGAACTAATGTGGTCAATATGTTCTATGTGATAACGTGTATTATGTACTTAATGTGTTTTAATTAATGTGCATTGTGATTAATGTGCATTATGTGATCAATGTGTATTATGTGACAATTGTGTTTTATGTGATTTTGTGCCTTGTGTGAAGTTAGTTGTTTATGTGGTTTTAATTGTTTATAACTAGCTTATGTAAAACAACGTGCTTTAGGTGCTCAATGTACTTTAAGTGACCAATTTGAGTTACGTGATGAACTTGTCTTATGTGAAGTTTGTTACTTATGTGACTTTAATTGTTTATAACTTACTTCTGTGATATAACCTGTTTATGTGATGTTGGCTTCTTATATGCTAATTGTGTGTTATGTGATAATGTTGTAATATATGATAATTATATAATATGTTGGTACTTGTTTTCATGAGATATAATTGTATATATTATATAACTGTGGGTGATTCTTTTAGGTGAAGTAAGGTTGACTGCAAGAGTTTTTGGAAATAGAGGTAGGCCATGATTTTGAATTATTATTATTCTAGAAGTTTATCAGTTAGATTTTAATTGTTATGTTTATGGATTTTAGTCTCGGCTTAGTGGATTGATCTTGATATTCCTTTAGCGAGAATGCAATTGTTCGAGGAAATAGCAATGTATCTTGATGATTATAATTACTTTTGTTGCCATGTTTAACTTGTTATTACTTGGAGATGAATTATAAGTTGAGGTTTCCATGAGGTTGTGATTAGACACTTTTGGAGTCTCAACTCAGATTATACTTTCTTGAGGTTATTTTAGAATGAATTTATTTGAGGAATTAGTGATGTATATTTGTGAATGGAATGAAGTGTAGTATAACATGTGAGTATTTCTACTATTTGGGATTGCTATATTATTAATAGATATTTTGGAGTTTTGATCTTTAAACCTTGGAGACAATTGGAGTGATTCCTGACTAAAGTTACTTTATTCGAAGATGTAATTGTTGGGAGATAGAATTATTTGAGGAAATAAGAATGCATTTTGGTGACTGAACATTTACTTGCCTACATCGAGCTTTTGAGTTCTAGGTGGTATGACTTTCTAAATTGTTGATTGGGGATTCTCTTATATTATAATGGGTTAATATGAATCTGTATTGTGTTATCAGATTTTGGAGTCTTCATTAGTGAATCTTGTTGGGTAATCAGTGATTTATCTTGTTTAGTGATTGGTCTGGTACGGAATGAAAAATTTTGGAGTGATTTATCTTGTTTGGTGATTGTTATGACTCCTTAGGTTCTCTAGATCTCCTTAGTGTCTTGTTTTGGTAGGAGATAAATTGTAGGATTTGACTTGTTGGTGTTTAAGTGTGTAAGTAGAACACCCTTCTTGTACTCCATAATTCTATCGGTCTTATTATTATATTTTACTCTATTCTCACTTACTTGAGAGAGAGTTACACTTTGTAGCATATCAATTGTTTCTTGAAAGTTTTGCTTATTGGATTATTGGATCCTATACTCATTTGACATTGCTTCTGTGACACCCGAGAATTTCACCATAAATTTATTTATAACCGTTGCATACCTATGTGTGCATTTTCACGTGCATCATCTTTTTTGCTTAATTATTTTTATTAGGGGTTACTATTCATAATATTTTTGACTGTTTCAAAAGTTTGATATTAAATTTTTCCTAGGTCACCTGACATTTAAAAGGAATCAAGAAATTTTCGTTTTGAACTTTCGAGCTTAGGAGTGTGCGTTTGGAAAATATTTTCCGTGATAATTGAATAGTGTTACGTAAGAATAGTACTAGTTGCAACTAAAAAAATAATTGAAATTGCATTTTGGCCTAGTTTGACTAAGTTTTTAATGGAATTTGACCCCATTTAATAACACATACACATACATAAAACAAGCTTAACATCACATAACATTTTAGTCATCAAAAACAAAACAAAAAATGACCTCCAAGTCCCTCCATTTGGCCGACCAGCTATAGGAGAGAAAAGATGAGATTTTGCTTCAACATCCTTGCATTTTGAGCTCTTAGATTGATCTTGGGAGGGTTTTGAGCAACATAGAGACTTCAACAAGCTTCTTCATCTTCAAAATTGTGAGGGAGTCTCATTTTATTGAGTTTAAAGTTTATGTGCATATGTTTAATTTTCTTGATTTGTCAATTATAGCTATATATCTTGTTATGAATGCTTCCTATGAGTTATTTAAAGTCTCTAGAGCTAACTTTTGAGGTTTGATAACATAGTTAATGGTTGAATGTTGAATTTGATCAAAGAGATGATGAATAGTGCTTAGAACTAGGGTTTTGAGAAAAATTGCAAATTGGCTTGAATTGATGCCTCAATTAGGTGCTCTAGACCTTAGGGAAGATAGTTGAAAAGCCACGTTAGGTTGAAACACTCGAATTTGAATTTAATTGCATAATAAGCTTACTTTAAAAAGGGGGTTTTATACGTTAAGCAATCCGGGCAAATTTGGGCATCGATTTGGGTATCCTTGAGCTAAGGAAGCACCTTTGGTGCTTTCGTTTCGTGAAATTGGGGTTCGGTTAGTATGGCTATAGTTCAAACCCGTTCGGGGCCTTCCCGAACTTTTGCTTCAAAAATGAGTTTTAGTGACTTTAAAGGGTACCTTTGAGCTTAATTAGGAATATAGAAAGACTAGGGTATAATTGGGAATCTCGAACCATGCTTAGGAGAAATAAAGCTCGGTTAAAGAAAGGGGAAAAGTAGTTTTTAGCCTTTTTAGTTGCAATTGGAACTTGTTGTGTGTTAGTAATGCCTTGCATTGAATATTTAGGATGTATTTAAGTTATTTGAGTAGATTATTGGAAGAAATTATGTTGATTGCTTCTTTTGGCATCTATTAGTTAATATCGTGCTTTTATGAACTTTTATCGTGCATATATGTGTGAGGGCGGCCTACTTTGTCGTCCCTCTTACGTGTTATGTGATATATTGATTGTTTGTGGCTTGTTTTGGGTTGCGCAACCTATATCGGACATGGTAGCGTCGAGAAACACGGGCGGCATCGGGCTTGCCGTGCTCCCTCGACTACCATGGTGCCTATTCCCTTCTCGCTGAGGCATACTCCACTACCCCAGAGGCGTGGTTCACCTGCTGGGCATGGACCTACCTCGGGAGAAAGGGTCGTAGGATCGGGATAAATTCGGAGTATCCCAATTGTTGGTGTTTGGGGTTTGCTGGCATGTTCGTGATGCTCGTGGTTCGTGGCTCGTGAATGAAGACTTGGAAGTGGAACCGTATCCTTTTTAAAGTGATTAATTGCTTGGCTTATTGTCTTGTTGGTTTATGTGGATTATATATGTTTTCTTGTGTTCGCATATCATATTGCACGTTGGCATGTTGCATCACCTCCCTCACTGGGCAACATTGTTGCTCATTCCTCATTTAATATGTTTCAGGTGAAGTTGAGGTGAATCCTCAGCTGATAGAAGGAGAGGAAGTTCACGTAGATCAGAATCCGTGACTTTGTGTGCTGAGGTGGATTTTATGTGCTTCTTGCGTGGAGTTCTTGTTAATATTGTATTTTGAGACCATGGGGTCTTGTGTATATGTCTAGTAGCTGTGGACTAGAATGTTAAAGAAAGTTGTTGGATTGTAATAATGAATTCTAGACTTTAATTTCTCTTGCATGCTTGGAGTGTTTGTTGATCTTCATATGGAACTTAGAATTTTATTGTATTTAACTACTTATGGCTAAACCAACTATCTCGCATGCTTGTGTGCTTAAGTAGAATGTTGTTGCTCCAAGGCTCGGATGGCCTTGTGATTGTGTTTTAGCTTTGGAGACATTAGTAGATAAGTTGTTGTTATAGTTCAAAAGTCTTGAGTGGCTATTTGCAGGTAACAGTTTTGTCCTATAAACAGGGGAGACTCCGTCCCTTTTTCCCTAAATTTCGTGCCCGGGGTTTGGATTTGGGTGAGAATAGCATGATAAATAGGTGTCCCGGTCTCATGAGGGATCGGGGCGTTACAGAAGTGGTATCAGAGCTTAGCTAGTTAGCTAGGCGCAAGCCGGGATAGGGTCTTCGGCTTGTGGGGTAGTGGCCTTAGTGTCAATGTGTTTAGAAAGTATATGTGCATGTCTTATGTGATAAGAGAGTTAATGTGATCAATGTGCTTATGTGATCAATATGTTTTATTTGTTGAGTGAACTAGTTGTGGTTTATGTGCTTGTGTGATAAGTGGAATGGATGTGGTTAACGTGCTTGATGTGTTTATATGTTCAATGTGTTTATGTGATTAATGCGAGCTATGTGATTAACGTGCCTTGTGTGAATTATGTGCTTTGTGTACTTGAGTGCTTGATATGCTTTATATGACTAATGTGAATATGTGATTAACTTGTTTTATGTGAAGTTGTTGTTTAAATAACTTAGTAGTTTATAATTGGTGTATGTGAACTTGTTGCTTATGTGACTTTACTTGTTATATATTGCTAACGTGATCAATGTGTTTTATGTGTTAAGCATGCTTACGTGAAACAATGTGTTTTATGTATGAGGGTAACTCGCTTGTATGTGTAAGAAATTGCGAGGACGCAATTTTTGTAAGGAGGGGAGGGTGTGACACCCGAGAATTTCACCATAAATTTATTTATAACCGTTGCATACCTATGTGTGCATTTTCACGTGCATCATCTTTCTTGCTTAATTATTTTTATTAGGGGTTACTATTCATAATATTTTTGACTGTTTCAAAAGTTTGATATTAAATTTTTCCTAGGTCACCTGACATTTAAAAGGAATCAAGAAATTTTCATTTTGAACTTTCGAGCTTAGGAGTGTGCGTTTGGAAAATGTTTTCCGTGATAATTGAATAATGTTACGTAAGAATAGTACTAGTTGCAACTAAAAAAATAATTGAAATTGCATTTTGGCCTAGTTTGACTAAGTTTTTAATGGAATTTGACCTCATTTAATAACACATACACATACATAAAACAAGCTTAACATCACATAACATTTTAGTCATCAAAAACAAAACAAAAAATGACCTCCAAGTCCCTCCATTTGGCCGACCAGCTATAGGAGAGAAAAGATGAGATTTTGCTTCAACATCCTTGCATTTTGAGCTCTTAGATTGATCTTGGGAGGGTTTTGAGCAACATAGAGACTTCAACAAGCTTCTTCATCTTCAAAATTGTGAGGGAGTCTCATTTTATTGAGTTTAAAGTTTATGTGCATATGTTTAATTTTCTTGATTTGTCAATTATAGCTATATATCTTGTTATGAATGCCTCCTATGAGTTATTTAAAGTCTCTATAGCTAACTTTTGAGGTTTGATAACATAGTTAATGGTTGAATGTTGAATTTGATCAAAGAGATGATGAATAGTGCTTAGAACTAGGGTTTTGAGAAAAATTGCAAATTGGCTTGAATTGATGCCTCAATTAGGTGCTCTAGACCTTAGGGAAGATAGTTGAAAAGCCACGTTAGGTTGAAACACTCGAATTTGAATTTAATTGCATAATAAGCTTACTTTAAAAAGGGGGTTTTATACGTTAAGCAATCCAGGAAAATTTGGGCATCGATTTGGGTATCCTTGAGCTAAGGAAGCACCTTTGGTACTTTCGTTTCGCGAAATTGGGGTTCGGTTAGTATGGCTATAGTTCAAACCCGTTCGGGGCCTTCCCGAACTTTTGCTTCAAAAATGAGTTTTAGTGACTTTAAAGGGTACCTTTGAGCTTAATTAGGAATATAGAAAGACTAGGGTATGATTGGGAATCTCGAACCATGCTTAGGAGAAATAAAGCTCGGTTAAAGAAAGGGGAAAAGTAGTTTTTAGCCTTTTTAGTTGCAATTGGAACTTGTTGTGTGTTAGTAATGCCTTGCATTGAATATTTAGGATGTATTTAAGTTATTTGAGTAGATTATTGGAAGAAATTATGTTGATTGCTTCTTTTGGCATCTATTAGTTAATATCGTGCTTTTATGAACTTTTATCGTGCATATATGTGTGAGGGCGGCCTACTTTGTCGTCCCTCTTACGTGTTATGTGATATATTGATTGTTTGTGGCTTGTTTTGGGTTGCACAACCTATATCGGACATGGTAGCGTCGAGAAACACGGGCGGCATCGGGCTTGCCGTGCTCCCTCGACTACCATGGTGCTTATTCCCTTCTCGCTGAGGCATACTCCACTACCCCAGAGGCGTGGTTCACCTGCTGGGCATGGACCTACCTCGGGAGAAAGGGTCGTAGGATCGGGATACATCCGGAGTATCCCAATTGTTGGTGTTTGGGGTTTGCTGGCATGTTCGTGATGCTCGTGGTTCGTGGCTCGTGAATGAAGACTTGGAAGTGGAACCGTATCCTTTTTAAAGTGATTAATTGCTTGGCTTATTGTCTTGTTGGTTTATGTGGATTATATATGTTTTCTTGTGTTCGCATATCATATTGCACGTTGGCATGTTGCATCACCTCCCTCGCTGGGCAACATTGTTGCTCATTCCTCATTTAATATGTTTCAGGTGAAGTTGAGGTGAATCCTCAGCTGATAGAAGGAGAGGAAGTTCACGTAGATCAGAATCCGTGACTTTGTGTGCTGAGGTGGATTTTATGTGCTTCTTGCGTGGAGTTCTTGTTAATATTGTATTTTGAGACCATGGGGTCTTGTGTATATGTCTAGTAGCTGTGGACTAGAATGTTAAAGAAAGTTGTTGGATTGTAATAATGAATTCTAGACTTTAATTTCTCTTGCATGCTTGGAGTGTTTGTTGATCTTCATATGGAACTTAGAATTTTATTGTATTTAACTACTTATGGCTAAACCAACTATCTCGCATGCTTGTGTGCTTAAGTAGAATGTTGTTGCTCCAAGGCTCGGATGGCCTTGTGATTGTGTTTTAGCTTTGGAGACATTAGTAGATAAGTTGTTGTTATAGTTCAAAAGTCTTGAGTGGCTATTTGCAGGTAACAGTTTTGTCCTATAAACAGGGGAGACTCCGTCCGTTTTCCCCTAAATTTCGTGCCCGGGGTTTGGATTTGGGTGAGAATAGCATGATAAATAGGAGTCCCGGTCTCGTGAGGGATCGGGGCGTTACAGCTTCTATTCTTAACATTCATATTTGCTTCTTATAGCAATGTCGCTTATTGGAGTTAAGGTTTGAGACTTCTATATTTCATTTTATATCTCCTGCCATTAGTTTCAATATTTCATTTCATTCTATTACTATTTATTTGGAAGTAATTTCACCTTTGGTATACCATTTTATTTATTCGATTTAACTTGCTTGATGTACTCCCTACCTAAGTACATCATTGTCATTCTTGTTGATCATTGTTAATCCTATTGTTTCATTATTAAATCCTGAGCCATTACTTTGCTTGTAATTGCTCATTTAATATACTCAGCATTGTCCTTTCTTATTTATACTTCTTTGGTTATTGCGTGCTGAGATACTCCTTATCTTGACACTCATGTTTTCTATTGAATTAATCATCTCTTATCTCTTAATTTCATTTCACCTTCAGTACAACTTACTTGTTGGTCCCTTGAACAATCATCAAGAATTGAAATGTTTACTTGTTCAAGAATGTTTGTTCAACATACTCAGCACTGTTTTGACTCGTCATCATCCTTTGTTCGTACTTATTTAACTGATAGGTGCTGAGACATTTCTTATCTTAGTTATCATGCTTCCTTATTAAACTATTAACCTTTTGATTCACTAACTTGTTTGACCTCTTGATCACTTGATTGTTGGCTCGAATATGATTTTTCATATTCGTATTTCCTTGTAAATTTCATAAGAGCCATATTCTGACCAATGTCACTTTTGAGATATTTCCTTGATCAGTAATCATTCATGTTATCGTGATTGAGTTATTAAACCATCGGGGTGTTCATACAGCTCTTTTGTGGAGTAGGGGATGATTGATAATTAGTGGTGTCATGCTAAGACTTTGGAGTTACGATTTCTTTCATATGAATTGAAGATTGTCTTGGAATTATGATCATCAACTTGCAGTCAACAAAGTTAGTTCTTTTGAGGTCTTTGGTTAGGTGTCATCCTAAGAGATAAATAAGAACTAAGAGAAGTATTGTTAAGTGTGATGATTGAGGATTTAATTGACTGTCAGTTCGAGAATTGCGCGGACGCAATTGTTTTAAGGGGGGAAGAATGTGAAACCCCACTTTTCTTCATTATCTCGTTTTACGTGTTATACCTCGTTTTGCGTGCATATGACCTGTTTATGTGCTATAGGTCCTAGAATGTTATAATTTTGATGTCAATACTCCTAATACGTGCTAAATGTTCATTCATGAAATTTTCATAAAAAACGGGATCAAAAATTTTATCATCGTCTTTTAGTGAATAGTGTTTTGGACGCACGTCCGCTAAAATTTTGAAATTGGTCTTTTTAACTCTTCTAGACCTAGTCCATAGACTTTAATAGACCTGTGATTGATAAAAATAGATTTCAAATCGGCTTAGGAATTTATTAGGGTTTTTACACAACTTTTTGCGAAAAACCGAGTTTTAAGCCGACTCGGGTGGAATTCTTTGAATGTAAAACTTCTTGTCACCTAAAAATAATCCACTTGAGATATCTTAGGAGTTGCATTTTTATTTTGAGCCTTGGTGAGCAATAAAATGAGTTTAAAGTCAATAAAACACAAAAATTAATTAGTTTTTATAACTTAAACTATTTTATATATTAACTATTTATGCTCACACTAGTTACACACACTCATATAACACAAAAACACATCCAATTTCACACACAAGGCCGAGAGAAAGAGGAGGAGAAAAAGAAAGAGAATTTCAAGCTTTTTCAATCAAATTTTCAAAGAAAAACTTGGTTTTTGTCCGTAAAACTTCGCACCGACTTGGATTCCTCTTGTTGGGCACGCACTTCACGCATCCGTAGGCTTTTATCGCATCAAAGGTGAGAGAAAAATTCTAGATCTCAAAATGCCATTTTTGTCTTTTTGCGTATAAATGAAGATTGAACCGTTAGAATTGAAATCTGATGTTAGATTATTGTTCCTTGCATGCTAGGGATCGTTTAATGGTAATACTACGAATTTCTGTCGGATATAGCATAATTTTTATTTTCCGGATATTTAATTTAGATTAAATTGTTCAAAGTTGATTTAATTGAGTTGCGTTGCTCGAAATCGATTGCCGTCAATTTCTAAATACTTGATAATTACGTGTTAGCGCTGTTGTAATGCCGAATTTTCGATTACATTGCTCGTGGGAAAGTCCAAAAAATCCAGACAAGACATCCTAGGGTTTTAGGGTTATCGGGCATGATTTGGAGGTGTTATGATGGATTTCCGTGAGGGCTAATGTAGTAGGTTGAATGGGTGAGTGATAGAAACTGATTTGGCAATGTTTGGGTTAGTAGAATGTAAGTTATGAATTTTTGAAGTTTAGGTTGTCATTCTTTATTTTCTTGAACGATGCCTTTAGATGATTGGGTGGTGTTTGAATGTTGAATGGTGAGTTGTTGATGAGTAATTTAGGGTTTAATTGTATATATAATGCATGTCTGGTTAGATGGCCTACTTTGTCATCTAACTAAGTTATTGTTGTTTAAATGTTAATTGATGCTATCAATGATGAATAAATGATGATTGATTGATGATTGATTGATGATTGATGATGATTATGGAGTCTTGGTATGTGTGTGCCACCTCTCGGGCAGCGTTGGGCTGTCGGGTTGATAACGGCATGACTGCCAGAGGCTACCCCCAGCTCGCATGACGGAGGTGTCATGGAGGGAAGGGCTAGTGAGGTATCTCGGGTGCGTGAGTAATGGGAGTTATAAGAAGAACGGTTGAGATCGTGATGGCATTTGGAGCTACACCAACTAGAAAGAGTATCCTTTATTGAATGGTCATATAGTTATGTGATGATAGTATTATCTATGTTATTGTGTGTTTACTGACTCAAAGGATTATTCCAAGGAGTTTAGTAGACCTTGCTCAAGATCTATCGAATCCTCACTAGGCTTATTTATATAAGCTCACTCTCTATTATTGCATGCATACAGGTGTTCTTTCGCAGGATTACGGGTACGTGCCTCCTAAAGAGGAGAATATGGAAAAAATGTGCCTTACGTGGAAAAGTCTTATGTCCCTGAGTCTTATCAGTGATGCTATGTTGTTTACTATCATGTATATTAGGTTAGTAGACTTTTATCTGTTTTGAAATTCCTATTGTATAAGATGCTGAAAACATCATGAGTTAGTTTATACTATCTTAGTAGTTATTCTTTTGCCCTTGTTTAGATTGCTAGGTTGGTATTAATATGGTTGTATTGTATATCAAAGTTTAAATGTTATGTTGGAACGGAGGCATATTACGATGAATGTTTATTGTATATTATGGGTATGATGTATGTTGTTATGTTATTGAGGAGTTGTTGTTGTATGGTTTATGGAGTTGATGTATGAGGTCCTATTGAGGTTGGTTTAAAGCCTCGGTATCCTATTTACTGTCGTTATACTGCCGAAATTCCGTTGCGTCCTGACTGATTATAGGAGGGGTCGAGTTGGGGCATGACAATGTTCTTCTTCCCATTGCGCTTGCCTTTCTTTTTCTTCTTCTTGCCTTGCTTGTTTTGCTTACCCTTCCCTTTATCTCCAGATTGTTTGCCTCTTTTGCGTTTGGAGCCAGATGCTCCAGACTTGCTGGATTCAGCCACATAGGCTTGTCTAGTGGCCTTGATAGCAAGGAGACGCTCTTCTTCGAGCTCTAGGTGACACGCAATGTCCTCAAACGTTTTCACGTTCTCATTGTGCGTCATATTAACAATCATGTGTTCCCAACTGGAAGGGAGAGATCGGATAACAGCTTGCACCTGCTGCTCGTCCGTCAGAACATGGTCGGCCGTTTTCAACTCTCGTATCATATTTGACATTTCCCTAATATGTTGCCTCATGCTGACATCAGGTTTCTTTTTATAGGTGTCAAATTTGAAGTAAGCAGACGCAATTTTGACATGGAAGTTCTATCGAACTTCTCTTTCAGGGCTATCCACATGCCCTCAACGGTAGGGTAAGCCTCGAATTCAGTAATCAGATCATCATGCATTGTACTTAACAATGTAATGCGAGCAGTCGCATTCTTCTTCTTCCAGATCTGATAGGCGTCCATATCCCTTCGATACTGAGCTCCAGTACCAATCTCGGGTTCATTCATTACATGGTTAAGGGTTTCAATTACTTCTTGTTCTTCTAAAATGTACTGGACCTTACGATGCCACACATCATAATTGTCCCCATTCAACTCGTCACCCTTATTAAGATCTGCTATGATGTTTCTCGATGCCATTTGTAACTCTTTTATGGACAGTAATAAGAGAAACTTAGCACATACATACACTTAGTAATTTTGTCAGATTGAGTATTAAATTGTATTGAAAAGACACAAGACTTAAAATCAACAGATCGTAGCACGGTCTATCATCCTTTATAGTTCATGTGTCTTAAAAGTACAATTAAACTCATTCTAGCAAAAACTATATTTTCAAAATGAATTACCCAAATTCATATTTTTATGAAAAATAAGTTCTAAATGTTAATCACTTAGTGTAGCATCTATAGAACTCCCACTTAGATAGAATATTCTCTTAAAAACATCATTAAAAGAATAATAAAAAAAATAAGGAAATAGATATATATCTATAAATAAACATCACTGTTTACATATGGAAAAGAACGATGATTGCGGAAATTAATAAGCATAAAAGTTCAACAACAGAATGTAAGACATATTATGCACTCTCTTCATCATCTTGACACCCATATCTAGTTTGATCTGATTCATAAGTGATCTCATAGTCCTTAACTATTTTTGGAGCAAAATGATTAATGAGAAAAGAGTCTTTACGAGATCCCTTAGCTTTGGACATGTTAGGGAACAAAGACAAACAAGCAGTGCGTCTAACCCCTTGAAGTATTCTCTTTTTCTCAAATTGTTCTATCTCACATAGAGCATTTTCAAAAGACATTTCCGACTCGATGATATTATTTTTCACATGGTCATACATGCTAGGAAGAAAGTTTAGCAATCCCTCAATTTCCTCTTGTAAGGTAGGTGGAACTTCAAGCTTAATACGCATTTTAAGAACAAAATCTTTAACTTCATTAAGGTGCTCACGAAAAGTCTTCTCATCAGTGAATTGTAGACTCATGTACTTAGTTAGCATACGTGGTCTACAATTACAACCGGGACCACGACGAAAACTATTAATATATGCTGCCGCAACAGACTTCCTCGCGGTGCGTCTTAATTTCGCCATGTGATTATGACTACAAAAGTCCTGGTTTAAAAATAAGACACAAAACCTTCCTAGATTAAATTTTTACAGAGGTTAATGCACATAGCATAGTAAATGTTGTACATACCAACAATTATAATAAAATTACATAAATTTTATTTACCGCAATGAAATTACATAAATTTCATACAATAAGTTGTAAAACAAAACAATTACATAAATTTCTAGGTTTTCATTTGAAATTTCATTAAATTTCATTCCTAGAATAATATTTTACAACGCAAATTACACAAATTCATACTACAATTAGAAATTATTTAAAAATTTCTAAGTCTTAATAGAGTTTAATCTAAGTTTTGTGGCATAATTTTTAAAATAAAAAACCTAAATAAGCACATCACAAAGATATAATGCCTAAATAGATAACATTGGGGCTAAATCACAAATATCACAAAGTTTTGTGTACATGGGGTTCATACAGTAAATATCACATAGATATAGGGCTTAAAAAAAACAAAAAAAAGAACACACCTTTTTTTTTTTTTTCGGCCGGCCGGACCGATGCTTCTGGCCAGATAGCCACTTCTGGCCGAACGGCTGCCGGTCGGTGGCCGGACCACTGCCGAACGGCCGCCGACCGGTGGTTGGACCACCGCCGGACGGTTGCTGGCCGGTGGCCGGACCGGCGCCACGTGTCAGCCTGTGGCTGCCACGTGTCACCGCTATGCGGTGACACGTGGCTCACACGTGAAGCCACGTGGCAAGGCCCTAATGTGCCACGTGGCGCCGCAGTTGTAATCTAAAAATTAAATTATTTTAATTTTAATTTAATGTTTGAAATTCGAATTTCAAAAATTAAATAAAAAGAAAATAAATAATTAATAAACTAATTATTAAATGATATAACTACCAAATGACGTGGCCACGTGGCACCAATCCTGCTATGCCACGTCACCCCATGCTCAGCCCCACTTTTTGACAGAGAAAAAACTAACTCAAGCACGCACAAACACCAAGAACACGCACTATTTTTAATGTTCAAAACAATGTATGTATCAATCTTAAAAAAATTATAATAAATTCAATTCTTATCGAAAAATTATGAAATTAGTGGCATTAGAATCCTTGAAAATTTTACTTTCTACCAGTATCATAATCATATAAATTTGTGATACTTCACAAAATCGCAATAATACTATAAATACGTGAAAAATTACCAAAAACATAATAATTGACATATTTTCATACATATAATCATGTATATTGCAGGGAACAAGCAGCATGGCTCTGACACCAATGAAGAATTTTAAAACTAAATTCAGTATCTTTATGCACTGTTTAATGTCATAAAAGAAAACTAACCTTTTATGTACTGTAATAGATTTGATTGTTGGATGTGCTTGTTCCACTACGTGTGTCGTAAATCCAAGTGCACAATACAGTCTTGTGCTCTGTTAATTCACAGCTTAAATAACTTTTTTGATGTATATGCTTTTAAGAGAGTTTTCTTAAATAACTTTCTGTTTCTTGTATCTGATACTAATAGAACGTACGTCGTTCTATTAGTATATTGGGCTTAAATACCCAGTGATGGGTAGTTACCCAACTTTCCACACTTGGGTCTAATGGGTCGGGTCTGCCCATCTAGGGCGACCCAGAATCCAAATCCAACAGCTACCATTAGAGTTTACGCATCCAAGGGATCATGTACTCCATGTCAAGCCGCCTTATGTGGGAAGAAGGTGCTTTAATTTGTAATATATGTACTAGATCCTTGAGTGGTTTCACTTATCATTGTTCCAAATGTGAATTTGATTTGGATGTTTTTTGTGTTCGATTTGAGATATTTAAATACCATCTCGATGGGAAGCATCCACTTATCCTCAAGGAATTGAATGAAGAAGACAGCAGGAAATTTGTTTGTTACTGTTGTGAACAACCAGTCTTAGGGTCAACATGTAATAACTGTGATAGATCTTGGAGTAGTTACGCCTATAGCTGTCACAAGTGTGAGTTTCGTTCGGATGTTTTTTGTGCTCAATTAGATTGCACACTACTTAAACACCTAAGCCATAAGCACCCTCTAAAACTCCAACGCCGAAGTGCCTTGTTTTGATGTGATGCTTGTGGCATACAAGAGAAAGATGGGTCGTATTATTGCATTGAATGCTCATTTTGGATCCACAAGAGTTGTGGCTCACTGCCAAGCAACTTGTCACACAAGTGCCACCCTCATCCTCTCGCTGTAGCTTATTGTTTTCCAGAACAATACTGGCATTATAAACTCAACTGTGATATTTGTAGGGGAAAACTACACCCAAATTATTGGGTTGTTTATTCTGGTCCTCGTAGATATTTTGTCCATATCAAGTGCATGGAATCTGAGACGGAAGAGAATGGAACCTCCGAAGCTAACTCGTTAGTATTCTATCTTCTCTTTTGCTTAATTTGTCAAATTTTTATTTTTTGGATTGAAAAATATTTATATATTTTTGTTTAATTTTGGGCATCCAAGTCGAATTGGTTTAGTTAAACCGTACCATTAGAGTTTTTGAAAGGTTTCCACCAAAATCAGTCCAATATCTCAACCAAATACATAACCTGCTTTCTTCACTTGAGCGCTTAGTGCTATAGATGATTGTGATTTGTATGATTTTATATATCTTCTCCTTTTCAAATTAAATGGCTTTAAAATGGGTGACATGGCAGATAGTAGTTCGAATGAGCCTTAGAACACAATTTATTTAGGGTTACTATCAATTTTGGTCTTTTATCTTTGACCTCATTGACACTTTGGTCCCTTATCTTCAAAATGGGGCATTTCAGTTCCTTATCTTTTCAAAATAGGACATCGTTAGTCATTCCGTTAAAAAAATGACGAAAAAAATATATGTTTCACAAATGGCTCAGTGTTTCCTCAAATTACAGGGGTATTTTGGTCAGTTTACTAACACTCAACACCCAAAACCACTACCACTGCCAACACCAACCACACCGACACCACCACCCACCACCGTTACCACCACCCACACCAACACCAACCACACCAATACCACCACCACCAAAACCAATAGCCAGACAATACCACCCCTTCTCTCTCTAAAAGTTTTTCTCTCTCAAATGGACGATAGGTGGTGATCATGAGCTCATAGTGATAGACTATGATAATGCGTTTGTAGCATGTTGCGGTGTCCACGGTAGAAGATTCCAAGTGGTGTCGTGTGTGTGTTATGAATAATAGCTTAGTGCTTAGTTTAAGCAAGTGGTGGCAGCATCGAATGAATTCTAAGTAGATGACTAATGTAGGCTAGTGATGATGCTTGGCGTAAGGTGGCAGCAAGAGAAAGATAAAACATGGCTTGTTCATTTTGTTTAGTGGCGAAGCAAGCAGCTCTAAGAGATAGACAATTTTGGTGGGTAGTGGGTGTTGGGTGTTGGGTGTTGTGGTGGAGGATAGATGAAGAAGATGAAGAAAAAAAAAAGTTAAAAAAAATAAATAAACAAAAGACGCTTTTATCCCTAAAAGTAGGGATATTTTACTATCATGTGTCTTTTTCTGTCATTTTTTTAACGGAAGAACTAACGGTGTCCTATTTTAAAAAAATAAAAGACTGAAATGTCTTATTTTAAATATAAGAGACCAAAAGTGATATTAACCTATTTATTTAATTCAAAAATGTTTTTACCTACTATTTCTTCACTCTTTTATTTATTGTTTTCTTCTTTTGCTGATGTTCTATATGATTAATGACATGACATTGTTTAATTCTCTTCAGCACTAGTGCTGCTGAGATCCCACCAAATTGGATCAGCTTGCCCGCAGAGGTCTTGTCTTCACAATTGATTCGACATTTATTGAAGGAAAAATGCCTCCCACTGATTGAACAATCAAAAGAAATTAATCACTTCAGTCATGGCCACCCTTTGATTCTCACCAATATCCAAGATAACTACAGTGTAATGGATAGCGATGATCAAGAAACAGTGTGCAGTGGTTGCATTGAATCCATTTCAGGTTCATGTTATAGTTGTGCTCAGTGCAGCTACTTCATCCATTTATATTGCGCTCAGCTACCAAATAATCTCTCATCTTCGTATTATCCCCAACATCAACTCTCCCTCAATCATTGCCGCCAGAAGTTTTTTGGTTTTTCTAACTATAGTTGTTGTCGCTATTATTGTAACAGATTCTTCTATGACTAGTGCAAAAAGTGTCAATTATCGCTCAACATCAATTGTGCTCTTTTTCCTCCTGCATTTAAGCATGAAGCTCACTACTATTTCCTTTTTTAAGGTGAGAATGACTATAAGTTTTGCAACGCCTGTAATTCCAAGCATACAGATATCTTCTTAAGTTGCAAGACTTGCGATCAGTACAATTTGGCTATGTCTTGTGCAACATGCCCTCAGACTGTTAGACATAGATAGGATAAATACCCTCTCAAACTGAGCTTTCCACCATTCTATTATCATCCTGATGAATTTATTTGTGACATTTGTGAAGAAGAAATCCATCCCAGGTACTGACTATATCATTGTCATGAATGCGACAATTCCTTTCATCTTGAATGCATTCCTAGACTTCGCTTGCACCGTAAAGTGAAGTTTGGGGGTAAATTTCAAATTGAGTATCATCCACACCCTCTCACCTTTGTGAGGGAAGTTAAATATAATTTTTGTTGTGACAAATGTGGTAGAAGTTTGAAAGGAAGAATGGGCTTTGAATGTGAAGCTTGCTATTTTTACCTCTGCCAGCCATGTGTTCGGGAGCTATGGTTAATGAATAATGTATAATGAATAATTTGAAAGTTCCTGAAGTTAATTATTGTTGTAGTATCTCGTCTTTTCTTTTGCTCAATCACGATATGTATTTATTATCAGTCTTAATAAAAGACATTTATCGTGTTCTTAGTTTTTTTTTTTTTTTTTTTGTGTTAAAAACAAAAGATGATTACTTGTTGGTATTCATAAAGCAATAAAGATCCTGAAGTGGTTGATCATCATGAGAAATAAATTAAAAGATGAGTTTACCTTAAAACGAAAGATGTTTACTTGTTGGTATGTGCTCATAATAAATTATTTTTTTGTGAAATATCTAGTCTTTGATGCGGATCATAGCTTATATCGACCTATCAACTGACACTAGCACATGCAACAAGAGATGTGTTCTATCTCTTCCTCAGTCATGGATGATATATAAGATGAAAGTGTAAAATGTGCAAAAAAAGAGTTCGACTACTTAATTCTTATGTGATGAGAACAATGTTTCATTGCTTCTATGGTTAATGATCTCCATGGCTAAGATCTTCACTACATCCTAAGTCTTTCATTACAAATTCGCATTCAACTGAGTTTCAAGTTGTTCCCTGACATGTACGTGGAGCAAGGCGACTAACATGCCATTAGTGTTAAGTGATTTTTATACCCATCAGTCAAAATGGATCTGACCAGTACAATACTGAGTCTTATTAAAGCCATGAAAACAGATCAAAAAAGGCATAGGAGTCTTCGGGCATTGTCACTCTGGACGGGTGGCACCATCTTGCCATTCTAGGAGAAATCCAGACTCAGGAAAGGAAAAAGGGCTGGTGGTAGGGTAATGTGAAGTCCTTTCTAGTGACTCCACCTAATTAAAGTATAAGCCCCTACGAATCTCTACATGCAATTTGTTCAAAGAGCAGACGGAAAGAGAAGGCCCATCTCCTGAAAGATGAGATTGGTCTCAAAGGTCTTTCTCACTCAAACTCAAGCATTTACTTTTTCAGTTAGAGACCAACGTCTTGGGGCTAACGTAGAATCTCTTGCCCTTTTTTGTATCTTAGTGAATAGCATTTTCAAAGTCCCCTCTTGCGAGACTAACAACAAACAATCAACCATGTCTCTTCCTGCTGTGAGGGCCTTGCACGAAACCAAATTGGCAACGATAATAACCAACATATATCTTTGTAGTTCCAGGCTTTGATACCATTTTGTTAGAATATAGTCTATTTTATTGTAGACATAATATAAGGAAAAAATAATATAGAGATTTTAAACGAAATCTTTATTATTCTAATATTTGGTATGACTACAATTGAAAGAATTGATCTTCATCTACAGATTCACAAAAATTCTATACCAACTAGAATATGATTTTAGAAAACTATTACCCACTAGGAAAAGACTTTCTAGACAAAACCAATTCAAAACTTACTTAGAACTAATTTAATAGAGTCCTAATCAAGTTTATCTACTAATAGAAGAAAAATAATAAAGACAAAATTGAAACTTTTAGAAACAATAAAGACAAAATTAAAAAAATTTAAATCATATGGACAAAATTAAAATTTTTAAGAAATAATAAGTACTAAATGTGACATTTTTCCTACTTTTTGAATAAAAAAAAATTGACAAAGCAAAACAGAAGAGAGAATGCTTACGTGCTAGATTCGGCATGTTCATGCTCTTAGGACTTGGATGTGATGCACTTGAGATGGACAAAGTATCTGCAAGGGCCACAATAATAGATACAATAATTTGGGTGCAGTTTTTTCCGACAAATATCACATAAAGTAGAGAATTATTACTTTCCTTGTTGACTAAGTGATATATACCAAAAAACTTCTGTTGTGTTATTCAGCAATTGAGGAAACCATCCTTTAAACTTTAGCAAGCAAAAGTCTTTTAAGTAGTGAACTCATTGCGCTAATTTTTGGAATTATTGACTCACAATTCAGAGTGACGCGATAAGATTGGTTATATGGTGAATTTGGTTACCAATTTTTGCTATTGGGGGAATGTATATTCTAACACGTAAAACAAAAGAATGCTATCCTTTTTTTCCCTTTAAGGAAAGCAAAGCAGGTAATGGACAATCATTTTTGGGATTCTGTTTTCTTCTTCTGGAACATGGAGGCTAAGTTACAAACAACTACTTTAGGGATGTTTTACCCTTCTTATTCTTCTTAAAGAGCACCAACAGACAGTGGCGGAGTCAGACCCCAAAGATTAGAGGACACTACAATGGTGAGACACTCTTTTATGCATTACACAGCCCCCTGATCTAGCATACGAGTATAATAAATTCACAAACTAGTTATATATGTGATTAAAATCCATCATTTGCTTTTTAATTCCTACAACTCGTAGCTAAGTATATTAATGGTCTTTTTTTTCAAATTAATAGCCATTATCAATGCCCACTTTTAATTAACTATGACAGTTTCCTTTTCTTTTTTCTTTTTAAAATTTAAAATACTTCTTCTTTTTCTCGCCTTGTTTGTTATTATTTCTAAATAAGAGTCTATGTTTTTAATTCAATGGATTTGGTCTCATAAATAAGAATAAGGACAAGAGAATAAGAAATAAGAGCTTACAGTTAAATCAAAACATATGCTATCTAAAGTCATCCGAATATCACATATGTATGCATATGTACAATACTATATATCAGAGAGAGAGAGAGAGAGAGAGAGAGAGAGAGAGAGAGAGAGTAGGTCTTATATATGCAATTGAGGAAGCCATAAAGGTTGTAATCGTTGGCACCATGAATGCAATTAATAGTGGGTTCAAAAGTCTTCAAATGACCAAATATTATCATAATTGAATTAGGTATGTGAAAAAAAATTCTTTTCTCTGAAATATCACAAAAAGATCTTGCAGACAAAGAACCATCAATAAAGAACCTGGGTGAGCCATGCAATATGTAAAACGCCTCCTTCAGCCCCATTAACATACCCATTACTGCAACTAATTTCACCTTCTTTGTTGCTCTTTAATTTTTTCAATATGTAAATTCTATTTTCTACTAAAATAAAATAAAAAAACTTTTTCTCCAACTTAGAAGGAAAGCTGGTTCTGCCAGTAGCAACAGGGGTTTCAGAATTAGTTCAATTTGTACGATTTTTCAGCTAGTGATCCAACCATAGTTCGCTACCCAAATTATGTTGGCTTCTTGATATATATGCCCCAATTGAGAATTTCGTACGCTTCACGTAATGTTTCGGGATTCCTCAATCTGTGATTTGAATTGGTTGTAAGGCAAGGTATCATCCATGATAAGCGACTGAATGGCCCTAGAATTTGTCTCAATCTGCAAATGATCCAATGCTAAGTTAGCCCCCCTACGAAGACCTTCCTAGATTGCTAGTAAATCGGCCTTGATAGTAGAAGTGATCCCCAAGTTTAATGTGTAGCCAATTATTCATTCTGGGGGAATATTTTACTCTTTTTGTATGTGACACTTTACATTTGGGGAGTGGGATTAATGACCTCACTCAGATTTTTTTTTTTGCTGGGTCAGCAAAATAATGTTTCATTCAACTATCCAAAAACAAAAGTGGCAATGCCATTTACATGTGATCCTTAAAATGAAAAACAGCCTCCATGAAACAAAAAACTATGAGATAAGCTCACTAAGATTCCAACGACTACTCAATTCTCGGTTAGTTCTATTGTTACGGTATTTCTTTCCCGATAACATTCTACTTCTAACATCGTAAACAATTTTTGAGATAACTTGTTCTTCAGTCAAGAACTCATTCCTAAAGGTACGAGCATTTCGTTCCCTCCAAAGATGGTAGATGCTCGCACAAAAGGTAAGTTTATAGATTGCTGCCTGGAATGTGCTTTTGCTTCCAATTTTGCTACTGCCACTAAGAACTCTATTCCAGTTGACACCAATAATTTTCACACTTGCATTTTTAGCACATGTCCTCCAAATTCTCCTATTGAAGGAGCACTCAAAGAAAAGATGCCCCTCGTTTCGACCATCATATTGCAAAAACTACACAGGCCATTCATCTGAACACCCCAAGAGATAAGTCTATATCTCGTAGGCAAACGATCGAGAATTGCAAGCCAGGCACAAAATGAATGTTTAGGAATGTAGATGTTCTTCCAAAGAAGATGGAACCATGGGACTTTTGGGGACTTGATTCGCAGGGCCTCCCAAGTAGTAGTTGTTTCAAACACACCTTTATGGCCAATACCCCAAATCATCTCATCACTCCTTTGATGATCCAAAACCATACCTGTTAACCCATCTTCAAGCCGCGAAAGACTTCTTGGCCAAGCCCAGGTTCCGTCTCTAATAACAGTGCTCACTTTGCTTTGTAGCCCAATTCTGGATGCAGTAATTTGATCTTGCTGCACTACGTCAACAAGTTTTCCCCAAGGGTGCCAAGTATCCCACCATAGGTAAGTGTCATTGTCATCCCCAATCTTGGGAGTGATAAATTTACCCGCAATCTCTCTTACTTTCAATAACTTATTGCAGGCCCAAGATCCATCCGGCGGAATGTTAATACTCCAAATGCATTGATCTTTAAGCAAAACTTTCCTAGACCAAGCACTCCAAATGGATTTTTTATCAGAGACCATGTGCCAAAACTGTTTAAGGATTGCCGTGCTGTTGATGTCTTCTAAGGATGTGATACCCAGGCCTCCTTTGTCGAGTGGTTTACACATCTCAGACTATGAGACTTTAGCATTATTACCGCCCTAGAGGAAAGAGACTAGCCTCTTCTGAATTGCTTTGATCACTCCTTTTGGCAGAATAAATGCACTACCCCAAAATCTAAAGATATTGAGAAGAATTGATTTCACCAATTGTAAACGCCCCGCTTTGTATAAGAAATTGCTAGTCCAATGCCTCACGCAGCTGGTAATTCTGTCACAAAGTCCATGTCGTATTGTAGCATTTGCTCTACCAGAAATCAAGGGTATTCCCAGGTACCGCATAGGAAGCATTCCCTCATTAATATTGAGAATTCTACATATCTGATCTTTAACAGGGTCCGAAACTCCCCAAAAAATATATTATTCTTCTCATGGCTAATGGAGAGACCTAATAATTTAAAGAACAAAAGCAGACCTTCCATGATAGCTTTGGCTGACTTAATATTCCCTTTTAAGAAAATAAGTAAATCATCTGCAAAGCTTAAATGTGTAAGCTTCAACTTACTACGTACAGGGTAAAAATTGAAGAGCTTCAACTTACTACGTACAGGGTAAAAATTGAAGTTGTTCCGAGCAGCTGTGAGTTTGAGGATTTGGGATAAGACTTCTATCCCAATAACAAATAAATATGGGGATAAGGGGTCCCCCAGACGCAAACCATTCTTGCCTTCAAAATACCCCTTCAAGCTTCCGTTAATTGCAATTGAGAACCTTGTAGAAGAGAAGCACATTCTCATCCAGTTAACAAATTTTTCTGGGCAACACGATATAGGCCTGAAATCAGCAACAGTGGAGGGGTTTTCCACTTTGGGTATAAGAGCAACAATAATAGAGTTTACTTCCCCAAGCATTCTGCAAGAATCCAAAGTAGACCTTATAGCTTCACACACATCTCCTCCAACAATTCCCCAAGCAGATTTATAAAAATGAGAGGAGAACCCATCTGGCCTTGGGCTTTTGTCACTACGGATTGAAAACATCGCTTCCCGAATTTCCTCATCACTGATAGGCACAACAAGAGACTCGGTATCTTCTTAAGTGATAGAACAGTCAATGAGAGCTCTAATAGAATTAACTGATGGGCCACAGTTGCTGTTGCTCGTGCCTAACAGTGATTTATAGAACCCCAAAATATCCTCAGCAATCTCTTCTTCAGTATCTAACTCACACATGTACGAGAGATCAGCCTGCGAATAGAGTTCTATGTCTTTCTGCCATTTATGATCTTATGATAGAAGGCCGAGTTTTTATCACCATCTTCCAACCATCGAACTTTAGCCTTTTGCTTGAGGCATGCTTCTTCTCGGCTCAACGCTTCATCCAGTAGGCTGTAGAGTTCTTTTTCTTTAGCACGTAAACCATTATCTACATGGCCATTAAGAGTTGTATCTGGACATGGCCAAGTTCATGTTTAATTTTAGTAATCTCTTCAGGGAGTTTGGCAAAGCATGTAGCATTGAATATTTTCAGCTCCTCTTTGACTTTCTTTTGTTTCTGGACAAGTTGAAACATTGGTGTCCCAGCAATGTCAATATTCCAGGCTCTCTTAACCAACTGCTCATAATGTTCATGGCGTGTCCAAGCATTATAAAATTTAAATGGCTTGGTTTTGCTACGAACTTGTGAATCCAAGGATAAGATGAGTGGATAGAGATCCGAGATCCCCGGGGATACAAGCTCAACTGCTTAATTACTAAAGTCAAGAACCCAAGAATCATTAGCAAAAGATCTATCAATTTTGCAAGCCTTGAAGTTATTCCCTGAGCTTTTATTGCTCCAAGAGAAAAAAGGACCCACTCCATGCATTTCAATCAGGCCTGCTTGAGCGATACAGTCCCCGAAATCAATAGAACCTTGCTGAAGGTGGTTATTTTTCCATCTATCATCCACGTGCAAAATCTCATTGAAACCACCAAGCACACACAAGGGAACCCCTGTGGCGATATTCGTCCAGTGCAACAGCTCCGACCACAACTCTCTTCTAGTCCCAGCCTGGTTGCTTCCATACACTACACAGAGATTGAAAATTTTTCTCGTGGCCAACACCCTAACTGAACAAAAAATAGCTCGAGCACATGCAGCAATTCTATCTACTCTACACTGTTGGGGATACCATAAAACCCAAATCCGGCCTCTGTGCGAGCAGTCATAATTTTGTATGAGTTTTCTATTCATCAGTTCTTGAACCTTACCTTCTTTGATTTTTCTTTCAAGGAGGCATAAAATACTAACATTTCTATTATTAACAAAAATATTTGCTTCTCTTTGTTTCAGGGGTAAATTAAAGCCCCTGAAATTCCATGCTGCAATTTTAAACAAGGGAAGAGGATTTATCAGGAGGATCCTCCTCCCTAATTGGCCCCTTATTAGCTTTGTTCAGAAGGTCTTGAATAGCCTTCTCCATCTTCTCAGCTTCTTCCCCTAGAACTTCATAACGGTTGGGGGACTTATGTGATAACCCCTTTTGATTTTGAGTAGCTTCTGATAGTTTCTGGCCTCTTAATTAATTTGATAATTAAACAAATCAACTAAGTAAATTTGCAGGAAAATAAATTTGTTACAACAAATATAAGGACACATTAAATTTTAACATGGTTCAACCAACTCGGTCTATGTCCACGTGGCCACTCCCTGGCCAACAAACCAATCAACTAAGTTTTAAGAGATTACAGACACCAATGGAACTTACGTAATTGAAGACTCCCTCTTAACCCTTACTGCCTAAGTGTAAGACTCCCTTAGTAGATTCTGTAGTTTGACGAGCTCCTCTCGACTTACAAAGTTCTCTCCCGATAACACACATTCTTCTCTCGAAAAATGAATACAAAATACATAAAAAGAGTCTTGAAACTCTAGATGGATTGGTCAATATATTTGACTTAAAACAGACTGTGTTGTAACACTAAATAGAACATTTAATACCCTTTGTTACCTACCATGTTGCAACACGATCTGACACAGACAGCCTACAACTAACTCACGATTTTGCTGCTTATTTTCTGCTTATGCCACACTATCTATTCAACAGAGAATTGAGACGCCTATTTATAGAACTTGGTACAGATGCCGAGTATAGGTAGGAGTGTCTTCAAAGTTATCTCTTTTGCACAAGAGTTCTTGATAGCTTGAACTTCATCACCTTAATCCCAAAGATGTAGAACTCTTCAATACATAAACTCTATTTGCACTTGGACTCTTCTTGGCTTGAATACTTCTTGCACTAGAACTCCTTTTAACTCGAATTACACTTGCACTAGAATACTTCAATCATTATATCTGCAATAACAAAATTCAACACAAAATATCCACACAATATCCACATAATTTTTGCTAAAACGTAGCCAATAAAAATTAATTAAAATCAGATCCTAACAATCTCCTCCTTTGGCTTTGTTTTTGCAAAAATTCACAAGCAATGGTTAACATAACAGTTAGCCAAGTCAAACATCAAAATAAGCATTGTAATGCATAATTGAGCAAAACTGAAAACATAAAACATCAAACCGAGCAAAGCTTTAAAACATAAACCATTGTCTTATGTCTCCCCCTTTGACAAAAGAAACCAAAGTAGTAGCATAGAATATCAGAGCAAGAAAAACATAATAGAGTAGTAGAGCAAAACCTACAAAAATAGTAAAGTGGCAGGGCAAAAAAAACATCAAGCAAAGTATCAGATCAAATCTCAAAAACATAAAACATCAAATAGAAACATGGACCCAGAGCAAGATAGCCGAATTTAAACATAGTAAAGTATAGGAAAAAAACTGTAAGTATCAGAGCAATAATCATCAAGCATATGAACATGCAAACAGCGGATTTGGAGACAAAATCAAGTATAGTCTATTGTCCTTCCATCAACTTCTCAAGGTCAGACATTATCTTCTCCTGATTGGCCTTAATGAAGGCTTGATTATTACGTAGCTCATAAACTTCATCCTAAAGTTTCTGTACTTGTTGTAACAGCGCATCAGTAGCTATTGCAGAAGCTGAGCCAACATTTCCTTCAGCTCGAGGCTCCCCCTGAATATATACTTTATGGTGACCCTGTAAAAACTTGTAGGAAAGCTCCTGAACGAATGGATATCATGCTTGCTTTCAAGAAACCTGTAAAACAATGCCCTAGCAATTTCTCAAGAAGATGAAGTGATGAGTAGTAGTGAAAAGATGAGAGAGAAATCAGTGTGAGATAATGAAAAGCCATAGATTAGTAAAGAGAGAGTTTTTCAATGACTAGAGTCCTAGAGTTAATTAAAAACAATGAGCCACAAGTTTATTGGAACTCAAACTCTTCTGAAAAGTCACAACTTTTTAACTCATCATTGTCAACATATCCATCATGTCATTAAACTGTTTTGACACAAAAAACAAACCTTTTCTTTTTCCTCCTTTTTTTTTCCTTTTTCTTTTGTGTTACGACACAAGTTTAGTTGAAAAAGATTGTTTCAGTCCATGTTGCAACATTATTTCACCAATAGCCACTTAAAAAGATTGTTTCAGTCCATGTTGCAACATTACTTCACCAATCAGCCACTTAAGCACTCAAACTTATGAATTATTTCACAAACATAAAACAATGAATGTCACATAAAATCCACATTGATTGTGATGTCACCAACAAGAAATTATATTTATTCAATACTTAAATCACACAAGAATTTATAACTTGAACCATGTGTGTGTGTGAAAGCTATATAAAGATCTTTATTGAAATTCCTCAAAATCAGAATTTGCAAGATTTAGAATTTAAAACAATCTGTTCAAACAACCTGATCGTCTAATCACATTGCAAAAAAAAAAAAAATCTTGTTTTTTTTTCTTTTTCAAAATAAATATTGGACTTGGTAACTTTCACTCTAGAACCTTCAATCTGGTCTAGGTAGCTTTTTCCAGTCTCTACTTTCTTCTTTTTTTCTTGCCTTTCTTTGTTGTTTTTGCTTTTTCTTTTTCTTTTCGTGAATGAATAGAGTATATGAATAGATAAAGAGACTTCTCTTTATATCCAAAGTCACTAGAAAGTTCAAACTCCTGCACTTGCAAATCATTAAAATCAGTTTCTCAATCAGATCAAAATATAGTGTGCACAAGAAGTATAGTTCAAATAATAAATCTCAAGTTGATTTAATTATTAAACTTTCACATTTCTTGAGACTTATCACTTTCCTATTTCAATGCATGTGGCACCATTAATTGGTAAAAATACCAATAGCTTTTCTCAAAACTTCAAATCTCACAGAGTCAAGAACCTTAGTGAAAATGTTTCCTAGTTGATGTTCTGTTGCAACATATTGTAGAATAACCTTTTTTTGTTTCAACAAGTTCACAAATAAAATGATGTCGTATATCAATGTGCTTAGTTTGTGAATGTTGCACAAGATTTTTAGAAACATTTATGCCACTAGTATAATCACAAAAGACAGTTAAAACTCTATGTTCAATACTATAGTCTTCCAACATTTGCTTCACAAATTTATCACCCTTGCTTTTAGATGTTGTACCAAAAATTTTATCATCTACATAAATTTATGCAATCAAAATCCCTGAACCAAATTTCTTAATGAATAGAGTTTTATCAACTCCTCCTCTCTTGTAGCCTTTTTCAAGTTGTGAGGTAAAACATACATACTTGACCATTTCCCTGAAGTTCACCCTATACTTACCTCGAGTTTTGACCCCTTCATGAATAGAGCCAATAACATCTTCTGCTAAGTAATTTTTGTGAACATGAGCAAGTGGTTCCTGAGCTTTTGACTACAAATTACTGCTTCAAAAGTTTTTTATTTTTCTAGATTTGTTGCACCTCCTGTTGTATCAATATCTAAAACATCGTCGCTGGTTGCTTCACCTATTGTTACAACATCTTTTGCAATAGGATTGGTTTCCATATAGTTAACATCATCTGCTGCAACCTATTTGACATCATCAATCACAACATTAGCATATTGTATAATAATTCTAGTGGCCAAATTAAACACTCTAAAGGCTTGACTATTTTTGGCATATCCAAGAAATATACCTTTCTCAATTTTTGCATCAAGCTTACCTCTTTACTCTCTATCATTTAGAACATAGCATACACTTCCAAAGACAAGAAAATAACTAAGTGAGGGTTTCCTACCTTTCTATATTTCATATGGGGTTTTGCATGTACCTAATCTAAGATAAACTCGATTTATTGTGTGACATGTTGTATTAATTGTTTCAGCCCAAAACCTATGTGGAATGTTATTTTCATTTAGCATGACTCGAGCCATCTCTTGGAGAACCCTATTTTTTCTTTCGACTACACCATTTTGTTGAGTTATTTTTAGTGCTGAAAACTCATGTGATATTCCTTGTTCAGTGCAAAATTCAGAAAATGCAAAGTTTTCAAATTCCCTACCATTATCACTTTTTATTCTAACAATCTTTCCTATGTTTCAACTTTTCTCTGTTTTTAACCTTAAGCACAATTTTTTGTATGCATCAAAGGTGTCAGATTTTTCTCTAATAAAATCTACCCAAGTATATCTCGATTAATCATCAACACATACAAAAACATACATTTTTCTACCAATACTTTCTGTTTCAGTTGGACCTATAAGATCCATATATAACAGTTCCAGTGTCCTTTTGGTTGAGATATGTTGCAACATTTTATGTGTTACCCTTACCTGCTTGCTGATCTGACATGATCCGTACACCTTGAATTTTTTACAATTCAACTTTAGAATACCTCACACTGCTCATATGTTTACAATCTTGTTAAACATTTTAAAATTTAAATGACCTAACTTTTGGTGCCAGATTTCAGCATTATCAAGTAAATTATTCTGACAAAACAAAGTTTGTGCACATATTGAGGTCAACATATAACAATTGTCTATCGATCTAGTTCCTGCAAGAACACAATTGTTAGATCTATCAAACACTTGACACTCATCCTTGGTGAACTTAACAAACAACCCTTGATCGCACAATTGACTAATGCTCATGAGATTTGCTTTCAATCCTTCAACATGAAGAACCTTCTTTAATCTTGGAAAACCTTCAATAGCTAGAGTTTATTTCCCAAGAACTAGACCTTTCTCACGATCACCAAATGTTACTTGACCTTCTAAGCAACTTCGATAATTTGTCAAGATACCTCGATCTCCAGTCATATGTCTAGAACAACCACTATCAAAATACCATAAGTTAGTGGTACAAGCTTGTAATAAGGTGTAAACAACTAGACAAATATGTATAGATTTTCTTACCCAGATTTGTTTCAAGTTCTGTTGCGACAAATCAACCCTTACTTTTGGTGATTTCCTAAGTTTATCATAAACGAATGGATTGACAAACATACCTCTTTTCAAATCCTCTATATACCTGTAGCATCGTGGTCTAATGTGTCTAGAAATGCCGCAGTAATGACATATTGGAATAAATCTTTTTCATTTTTCTTCTGGAATTTTTTCCTTTGCCGTAGGCGATGTTGCAACATGCGGTTCTAGCTTTGCCTCCTCAATTTCTATGACAAAAATAGTTTTTCCAGTTGAAGTACCTTCTTAGAACCCAAGTCCAGTATGATCTCCATTTGGATTTTGAATTGACAACATATGATCAAGCTTCAAAGTACTTGAATTCAACATCTTCACATTTCGCTAAGTTTGTTTCAACTCCAGTTGCAACTTTTCAATATTCAGTTGACTCTTGGCTACTTGGATCTGATGGTTTCTCATTGATTTTGTCAAGTCAACTTTTTGTTCATCCAATTCATTGATCTTCCTTCAAGCTCTTGATTCTTCTTGCATACAATTAGCCATTTTTCGAACATCTCCTTGTACGCTTTCATGATTCTTTCTTCATCCAGATTATTATCACTCTCAGTTTCTAAAATCATGTTGCTTTCATCTGATAGCACATGTGCTGTTGTGGTTGTTGTTGCAACGGTTGGTGCGACGTCGGTTGAACCAGACTTTCTGTCATTCTGTCATGTTGCAACAGTGAATGCAACATAGTTGCTGGTGTGTCCCGTGTCACTTTCAGAAGAATTATCTAAATCTTTATCACGAGTTGTGTCCATACCTACAAAAATAGCCATAAAAGTTTTCCTAAAGATCTAACTGAGTTAGTTCAGTAACCTGCTCTTGATGCCAATTGATAGT
This sequence comes from Ehretia macrophylla, assembly GCA_037974665.1. Taxonomy (NCBI): domain Eukaryota; kingdom Viridiplantae; phylum Streptophyta; class Magnoliopsida; order Boraginales; family Ehretiaceae; genus Ehretia; species Ehretia macrophylla. Next base: position 16,981,009 of record CM075783.1, read on the forward strand.
TTCTAGCCTTTTAATTAATTTGATAATTAAACAAATAAACTAAGTAAATTTGTAGGAAAGTAAATTTGTTGCGATAAATGTAAGGACACATCAAATTTTAATGTGGTTCAACCAACTCGGTCTATGTCCACGCGACTATTCCCTGGCCAACAAACCAATCCACTAAGTTTCAAGAGATTACAGACACCAATGGAAGTTACACAATTGAAGACTCTCTCTTAACCCTTGCCGCCTAGGTGTAAGACTCCCTTAGTAGATTCTCTAGTTTGGCGAGCTCCCCTTGACTTACAAAGTTCTTTCTTGAGAACACACCTTCTTGTCCCGAAAAATGAATACAAAATACATAAAAAGAGTCTTGAAACTCTAGATGGATTGGTCAATACATTTGACTTAAAATAGACTATGTTGTAACACTAAATAGACCATTCAGTACACTTTGTTACCCATCATGTTGCAACACGACCTGACACAGACAGCCTACAGCTAACTCACGATTTTGCTTCTTATTTTTTGCTTACGCCTCACTGTGTATTCAACAAAGAATTAAGATGCCTATTTATGGAACTTGGTGTAGATACTGAGTATAGGTAGGAGTATCTTTAAAGTTATCTCTTTTGCACAAGAGTTCTTGATAGTTTGAACTTCATCACCTTACCACCTTATCCCTAAAGATGTAGAACTCTTCAATACATAAACTCTATTTGTACTTGGACTCTTATTGGCTTTAATTCTTCTTGCACTAGAACTCCTCTTAACTCGAATTACACTTGCACTAGAATATTTCAATCATCTTATCTTTAATAACAAAATTCAACACAAAATATCCACACAATAATATCCATAATTTTTGCTAAAACATAGCCAATAAAAATTAATTAAAATCATATGCTAACAGCTTCACTAGTCCTTGCCTGGTGAGGATCAATTGTATGTTTCTCCTTTGGAGGGGAACTACTAATGGGAATATTTTTATTCTTCAGTGCAACATTCCAATCATCCTCCCTTTTCTCCTCAGTCTGAGAAGTTGGTGCCTCTGTTAAGACATGTTGAGGAGTTGGTACTTTCTCAGTGGTATCATCTCTAGCTTCCCATTCTTCTCTCACATTTTGGCATTGATCCTAATTATGCCCAAATTGTCTGCATAGTTTACATACTCTAGGTCTCCAAGTATAGATAACTTGAACATCAACCGAAACACCCATACCCAAATCCAATGGAATTTTGTTAGGTAACTCTTTACTTAGATCCACTTCCACGGACACCCTAACATATCCCAATTGCAGGATGTGGACTCAGTAATTGAGTCCATTTGTATAGGGGTACCCAGGTAGCTAGCCAGTAAGCTCAATCCTTCACTTGTCCATATTTCAATAGGAATTTGCTTCATTTTGACCCGGATAAAGAAGCTATCCAATTTAAACTTTTCAAGCTTAGTTCTGGGCTTCCATCTTCTCAAGATATAGGTCTATTTCCCATGTGCCACAATTGACCCAAAACAAGGCTGCTCTTAGTAATATCAGCAAATCTAAACATAAACAAACCTTCCTCAATCGAGATAATCTCCACATTTCCAAACTACTTCCACTAATTCTCTACCATAGCTTTTACTTGGTGAGAAGAGGGGGGTCTTCCCAGGAATTGTCCCACAATACAATGTTCCCAATAAGCTATGCCATTGTCAATCAATTGCTTCGGCACCACTATTTTACCATTCACTATATCGAACTTTTTTTCTTCAAACTTGATAGGACTTTGAATTTTCCCATCAAACAAATTCTTCCACCCCTTAGCAGGAGACTTGTTTGGTTAGGCAACCTTGTCTTTCGGTAAACTCTCTGGAGATTTCAAAGCTGTCTCAGGAACAGATTCGAGATAGGAACTAACTTCTCCTTCTTCCCAAACCTCAACTTCTACAAGTGGGGAGTTAAGGGGAGGAAATGCATCCTTACCAAAGGAAGAGACTAGGGCTGATTTAGAAGAATCAGTGTTACCTAAAGACTCTGATTCAGCAACAACTTGAGGAGAGGAAGGACCCTCATCACTTTCTGGGAAGGAGGGGAGGAGAGGTCATTCCCTCAACTTTACTCTGGCAAGGCTGAAGCCTGCTACTAGAACGGGTCCCAAAGGTATTCTTCCCCTTAGCCATGGTGAGCTAGGAGGGAAAAAAGGGACAGAGAAAAGGGTCAAGAAGAGAGAAAAAACATCGGCCACTCTAGGGTTTAGGCTAGAAAAGTATATGCACGAGGTGGTGTGTATGTTAACAGTGCTAACATACGCCGAGAGGTTTTTGTGATATAGAATCTCGTAGTCGAAGGAACTTCTATGACCTCACTCAGATCTTTATAGGTTATAGAATTCTTTTTTTTATTTTATTTTTTTGCTACTAACTCCATTTGGTTTACGTGTTGACTCTATCAACAATAAAAGACAAAAGCCTAGTTTATTAAAACTAGATACAAATAAATGTTGCAAATCGTAAAATATTAGCGCACTATTTAAAGGTACTTTGTAAAGAATGAATAAAAAGGTGAATAAAAATGTGCTCAAAATGTTTTATTTATGTATAGGATAATACTTATAAAGGAGTTGAAGATAAAAGTTAAGACAATTAAAACAGTGTCACGTACTCATAGTACGTATTGAGATTAAATTAATGAGGCTATCAACTTACGAAAAAATATTATTGCTACAAATGAAGAGAAAAGTAAAACAAACAAATCAGTAATTACAGATCCAAAATTCATAAAAATAGCTAGGGAGATTGACTTCTAAGAATCTTCTAAGTATTTGCCCTTCTGTTAAATGATATTTTTTGGCTTTCTCTGTCACTGATAAGATGATAAATACGGAGTAATCGTTTCATAATATGAATGGCAATGTTATGCAAATTTATGAACCTCATGAGGCAAAGCTGGTTACATGTAATAAAACAAAAGGAGGATCTCGGATAAACTTTATGGTATCTGTCGTATTAAATCATATTTCCTTCACATTTAGATGCATGACAATGGTTCTAGCCTCATCTTCAGCTAATTAAAGCTGCGAATTTCAAAGAAGACCATAACATTAAAAATGAAGTGCTTAAAGAAAATGATCATGTACCTCATCTTCAGCTAATTATGATCAATCTAGAACCAGAGTCTAACTAGCGTTCTGTAGGGAATCATGCATGGTATTTAAAATTTTTATAATTAAATAAAATGCAGTGGAAACAATTAATAATACTCATGCGTCCGTTCATGGCTAATTACGTAGATTATATACATGCATAATAATCAACTATTAATTACGCATAGAGATTTCAGAATTACATTTCCATAATGATGCATCTAATGTAGAATCTGAAAGCTCCCCAAGTGTGAAGGCTCCGAAAGTATCCACACAGAATCTGCACCTTTAATTGGACTTCATCCCCACTAGGTTTCTAGAGAAATCCTACATATTATTCTGACTATGATTTTTGTGCTAAATAAACCTATGTCAGAATATTACATTATACAGGAAACATACATGATCTAGGGCCACATATAGGCCAATCTTAAACAGACCAGTCTTGGACTCATAATAACCAGATCAATATCAAGTTACTACGAGCCCAGTTAACTTAATATTAGGACGATCCTAAAATTAATTTAATATTTTATCTAATCCAATTAATCTATAAATTCCATTTGTGTGTGACCTATCGGGTTCATAATTAATTGGTAGCGAAATAATATTAATATAATTAATATTTAATTAGAACTCTTCTAATATAATTCTCGCAAGTCGTGAGTGATACCTAGCAGTATATCACGATTACCCAACTAATGATGAAGTGTAAATTCTACGAACCCTTAATAATTATCATGCAACTAATTCCTTCTGTCTGAATCATCCCAATTGAGCCAGAGTTATGGATAGGGTCGTCAAACTCTATTACTCAACCATATGTCCAAATCTATTTAATCAGTAACTTATGAATAATACGTGGAACAATTTCCACGTATATTCTACCTCGGCTAAGGATTTCTAGTTACTCGATTAATAGATCGCATAGGATCCCTAATTGACAGATTCCATATCTACACGCACCTATCTCCATGCCGGAATAGATCGTAACCACTTAGTACATTATCCAATCCTTGATGAGGACTTGCTTTATTGCACCAGCAAATCACGTTATCCCTAACACAAGATAACCGTGGTGTCTCAGGTCTAAGGACTAATTGCACCATTACATTGTACAATGAATTATTGACCATTCCATGTAATTCGTTGTACTAGCGATCATGTTCAGTCACTCGTTCTCAACAAGTACTTATACATCTACCCTTACGATATGAGACTAATCACCCAAATCAATATCTCATATTATTTGGAGGGTAAAATATAATCCGATTTTTTCGGATAAATCAACGTCCAATTAATTTATCTTACGATCGAGGACTATTATAGAATATAATTATGAATATAGATTATGTCATTCATATTCTTACTCTTAAGGATCTAATCTATAAATATTATTCTAAGGAGTATTATTTAAATAATTAATCGCATTAATTATATTTAAATAAACTGCCCACATTAAATAAATGATATAATTATCATGTCCTAAAATTGGCTTTTAGGGCATATAATCCAATATGTTATGTACTAATGCTGTAGAAAAAAAAGATTTGTTGCAATGTAGCTCCATAAGAACTATAAATAGAAACACGTGAAATATTAACATAAATAAAGAGTTTAGGCGCAATAGAAATAAATGTTGTAACTGGGGTGGGTGAACCCTCAGAGTGAACCTGTTGTTCACTCATTCAGGGAATAGTGGCAGGGACAAAAGAAAGGGTCCTACCCAAGTGCAACCATACTAGCAGGAAATTAAATAAAAGTAGAAATGGATTTATGTCACTTTGTCATTGTCTGTATACTTTGGAGAAAATTGGGAATACCAAAAAAATCTGGCTCATTGATTGGGGATGGCCAACCAAATTGGTTGAGGAAAAAGGAACTCCAGCAACCAAGTATTCCCACCCCCAAAAGTGGAGAACATGAAAAGTTTCCACTCTTGAACCTTTGTTTCTGCTTGAGTGGCCGCTCTTACTTTCTTCTTAGTGGTTTAGTACTCCCCTTTAGACTGACTTCCTTGGCTAATAGCTTGAAGCCAGCCTAAGATGGAAAATTTCCCTAATCTTACTTCTTTAGTGGAATTTTTGTATGATACTCACCATTTTATCAATATTCCTTTTTACCTTAAGTTGCCGAGAAAGGGATGAGTGCCGCTTAACTTAATTCATTCATTGAACCTTGGGGATAACTATTAGCATTGAGGTCAATGACCACACCACCTTGAAAAAGTCAAAAAGACTCGTTAAGCAATCAATTTATCCCTTTACATGCATGCTTCATTTACTTCTTTATACATGTCAGTGATAAAGGGTCAAGGAGTAGAAGTAGGAGCTAATTCAGACAGAAACAAATGATTACGAGATAGACAATGAGACAAAGCCAAGAAGTGAGAGCACTTAGACAATTGATCCGGTGGTTTGCAGAATTTGCGACCTAACGATGTTTGAAGGAACACTAGCTCAAGAACTTTGCCAGTCGAATGGGTAGACCGTGACTCATCAAGCAAACAACAAAGAAGTTAATGGGGGCTAAGGAGCTGCTACAATAGAATTAGCTCTTAAAGGCATGCTTGCCTATCACTTCTGCTTCCTTCATCCTACTCTACTTCTCTTTCTTTCCCATCAAACAGTCGAGAAACTAGGTTTATCTATATCTTTAGTTATGTCCTTGGTTTCTGAGACTGGCAGGGCTGAGTTTGCTAAGAGATTCAGGTGAAAACGCCAGTTGTTACCATAGTAGCTATATGAATCAAAATGGATACTGGAGTGGGACCCTCCATACCATCGGGTGACAAAAAAGTGCTCTCAAAATAGAACATGAAATTAGTTTTCCATTAGATGCCTGGACAAGGGTGGAGGATGGTGTAGAATTCTAACAACACCCGTTGATGTCTTTGTTTTTATCTTGCAAGAGCAAGAAATAAGCTTCTATTAGCATTAGTAGTTGGCACTCATCCCGCTCTTGCTCTCTCGAGCATTGATGCAGCAAGGAATTCATTGATTGAAGTTTTTCTTCTCTCTTCCATCCCGGGTGAAGCTCTCGGCTTGGACCTTGTTTACCTTTCTTCCCTCGCCGTTTGCTGATCTTACTCCTGAGTCATTGTAACGCCCTAATCCCTCACGAGATCGGAGGCTCTAATAACCATGCTATTCTCAACCCAATACCAAACCCGGTCACAAAATTTAGGAAAAACGGATAGAGTCTCCCCTGTACCGTGGACATTCTGAAAACTTGTAAGCATTCAATAAAGCCACAACATAACAAGACATGCTTTTATAACTAAAGTTCAAAGCTTCAAGGCTATCCGAGCCTTGAGACATACAATAGTTCAGAATCACACAAGCATGCATCCAACTTAACTTCTTTACAAAAATTGCTTATCATGCCACTCCATGATAGCATTGAGACATTCTTGGAAGTTGAAAACAAACATATATCAGAACATTCACTCCTAAGCATGCAAAGCAGCTAGAAGTAGAAACATAAGTTATTACATGCCATGGTTCTAAATCTACCACTACAACATCTATCCTTCAATTTGCAAACTATATAATATACATATATCACTTAGGCTACAAAATAGAACACAAAGTAAAACAAACAAGTTCTACTATCATCAACAAGAACATAGTCCACCTCAGGCAACTAGACACAGCAACTAAGGTAACTCCTCCAACTGCGCTACCTGAAACATGTTAGCGAGGTATGAGCAATCACTGTTGCCCAGTGAGGGATAAAGTCTCCCGGGGCGTGCTATACAACAAGTAATACAGTTAAACATTAATAGCAATTAAAACCATTCAAGAATGACAACAGATTAAGTAACCACACATTAAAAAGGATATATTACACTTAACCCCAACATTCCAATCTTCACTTGATCTTCATTCATGATCCATAAACCACAATCACTGTGTCGGCATAATCCCAATCACTCCAGTAGGTGTACTCCGGATGTACCTCGATAATCCTACGACCCAACCTCCCCTGGCAATCTCTAGACCAGGCGAATGAGGGACTAGGGCATGGAGTTTGAATATCTACTAGCAAGCCCTCTGCCACCTAGCTGATATTCAACACATTTGCCCCTAACACTATGGTTGCGCAACCATTATACAATGCACTTAACAATGATAAGACAATATCAACGATATAAGCAATAACACATAGGAGGATCAACAAAGTAGGTTGACCTCGAAGCAGTTAGAATAGAAGCAATTTATACAAGCCATTAAGCAGTTTTACAAAGGGGCATATTCAAGATGCACATAGAACTATATCAAAAGCTCCAAAACAACTTGAAACCACATTTAAACACACAAGGAGTCATGCCAAGGTCTTAGAAGCATGAGACAATCGAATTTGCACTTAAACTCCTTTGTTATTCAATCTGTTTTCCTTCTAAACTCATGTTATGGTTCTAGATTAGCAAGCGGCCTATACCAAGCTTCTAGTTAACCCCTTAGGCACCTTTAGGACCCTTGAAATCACGCAAACATCTGCATTTAGCCAAAAAGCCCCAAATTCCCTCTTTTGACTTTGTACTACAAGTACCTCACCCGAGACTCAAACGAGGGCTAGCAAAACATAATTAGGGTCTACTTAGCCTAGGAACACAAAAAATGAAGGCCAATTTTACCCGGATTCGCGATAACCCCGAAACCCCTTTCTAAAAGTCGCTAATTTTGTGTTTTAGCTAAGTTCCGAGCAATTAAACTACATGGGGTAATTAGACTATCTTCATTAATATCTATAGCACCTAACTATAGTATTGAATTAAACCCTAAAGCACATTTTATCAAAACCCTAAATTTTACACTATTCATTATCTTCTTTAACTTGCCATTTCAAAATCTAGCCATAAACTATGCCAATAGCTTGCAAAAGAATGTTCACTAATCATTTTAGAAGGTTTTAGAAGCATTCATAAGAATTTATATCACAATATACAACAATTGTAAAATTCAACATAAACCCTAACATTCAAAGAAATGCATATAAAATGATTCTCCCTCACCTCTACCAGTCGCCATGACGCAAGTTTGGTCTTAATGGATCCACCTAGCATGTAATAGAACACATATTTATCACAAGAAATCTCATGGACGTCATTCATAGCCAAATATAACAACGAGAACAATAACTAAGTAGGCAATACTAGCTTAATTATAGCAACTTATGCACTCAAGGTCATTCTAACTTCCACCTATCACCACACAACCTTAGCATGCTACTATTATAATTCAAAGGCAGCCCAAAGGTTACCATTACAAGCGTAGAGATTACACACCACACAGGAGCACACATTTGCACTTAAACCAACCATTTCATTTAGCTTATTCCACCCAAACCACCATGACCCTTCAACTACCAACATTTTTCCCTATCTAATAGAAGGCTTATAAACCATATAATAGCATAAAATAGGCAATCTAATGGGTGCACAAAAACTGCCCAACGAAACAGCCCCAAAATACCCAAAAACATAAAATTTTAGCAAGTTACATTCTTCATTTTTTTGCTCCATTTTGCAATCTCAAGTTATTTTATTATGCTAGATAGGTTCATTAACACATATGAGCATTATATAAAAGCTAAGAATCAAGATTAAACACAACTTAGGCATATAAATCATTGAACAACTCAAAATAGCCAATTTCAACAAAATATGTTCTATATAAGAAATTAATCGGTAAAGTCTTCTCTAACACCTATTTAGCAAGATACAAATGTAATTCTAGTATTTTATAACATAAAAATGAACTTTGGAAGATTTGATAAAAAATTCCCTCACCTTTGTTTCACAAAATAAAGGCAAAAACGATCGGTAGAAAGATGCTAGACGTCAACATGAGTCCGAAAATACTTGGTTTGCGTCTTGGTTCGGCTTCTAGCTCAAGATATAAGCAAAATAATGAAAAATCAACTATTCCTAGGATTTGGACTGGTCACGGCTGAAGCAAGAAGAAGATGAGCAATTTTGGAATTTTTTTGGTGTTTTATAAGTTTTAATGAAAGTCAAAGGGTCAAGTCTTCGGTTAAACCCGTGTAAAACAAAACAGCTTTGCGCCACCTTACGAAAACAGCCATAACTTCTTCTAGAAAACTTCAATTTACAAACGGTTTGAAGCCCTAGAAACTAGACTCGTAAAGCTTTCCAACCATATATAATTCACCACCTAAATATTTCCCAATTGGTTCAGATTTAATTCCAAAATTGACCCAAAATTTTACTAACTTAACCTTGCATTTTATTTCTAATCCCAAGTTTGCCCTTTATTAAACATTTCAAAAATTTTCACCTTGTCCTAGTTGGTCAATGTATATGAAAAGTCAAATTGTATGGTCACATAATGTGAAAAGTCAACAATATGTAATTTAATTGAACTTTAAATGCGATTTTAGTTTAAAACACTAAATAAGTCATGTAAATGCATATATTATTTTTCAAATAATGATTAAAATAAATGAATTCATATGTAATGACCGCTCGGGTCCTTACAATGGTCCATTTAAAAAGTCAAAACTAGCTATTTAGTTGAAAACAAAGTCAATATTGCAAGAAAACGAAACCAAATATTAAAAATAATCAAAATAGTTAATATTCATTTAAAATAAATAATTAAACTATTATCTAAATATTTAAAAAGAATTATGAAAATAATGCCTCAAAATGAATGAACAAATTAATGTAAGCACGTAATTAAATACAATTAAATGCTATTAAGTCTATGCCGGGTTCGAGGTACCACAGTCATCTTTTTGCCTTTAGTGGGAACTCTTATGATTGCCTGTAGTCTAGTTAATCTATGGCTCTTTGAGTCATACTACTCTAGATTTAGGGTTAATTATCTCAATAGTGAATCAATCATTCGATATCCTTTGATTTTTGAGAGGACAGAATGAAAGAAAAGTAATGAAAACTGTAATGGCTACTGAATAACCTCTTTTTACTTTTTTGTTGTTGTATCAGTAGTCCTATAACTATTAAAGGAATCATGGAAACTTTCGCATTTCTTAAAAATAGACTCTAAGTCTACTACACAAAAAGCATCTATTTCTCTCCCAATAGACCACCCAGAAAGTAAAGTCTATACTTAGCTCTTGTTGATATTTTTGGGCTTATTGACTTTGCTATGTGACTATACTGCGAAGGCAACGGCTTGATAACCCAATAGCTTATTACATCAAAATTGAAGCAATGATGATTGTGATATTATATGTTATCGTGCCTATTTAATTGATATATAGTGTCTATATGTGTCTTTCTTTTGAATACCTTAGTTCATACAGTAACTGGTTTTCCTCGAGGTTCAGAAATCTGTGTAACATTGCATCTATAATGACTGAAGAATCCATATTTATCCTGCAATTTTTATGTAGAGGTTGACAATAATGATATTGTAATATTATTATAAACTGTTTGTTGAAAATTTTCCAGAGCGAGGGAGGAAATTGGGCTGATACTGCACATGTGGATCTTAGGAGTCGATGTCCCTATTTCTATGAATTTGGACAGAAGATAGCCTCATTGTAAGTGTGTTACTGATTTGTTTTGCTTTCTGCTGATAGAAGTTCGAAAAGTCTCAATTTTTCTGGAAGGTTCAAGATGCAACTTGAAACCTGTTGATGCTCTAATTTGCTCTAAATTCTTCTAGAAAAGAGAATGTAGCGAAAGCAATCTGTTCTAGCAGATTGCTAAGTAATGCAAATCAATCTACCGTTTGCTTATTTAAAAGCTTATTTGGGGCAGGCTTATAACTTTTCTTCTAGCTTCAAGCATTATCGAATTTTGTTGGCATATTGATAATGCTTTTATATATAGTTAGCTAAAAGACATAAATTTCTTCAAGGATGTCGATTTTCCTATAAACTGGTAGACACTTAGCTTTTGTATTATTGTTTGATGTGTATAGTCAGCAGTTGAAACTAACTTAGGCCATTCGAAACAAACAGCACCAAGCACATAAAAATGGTTAGTTGCTTCTTCAATCAAATCTGTATTCTTTGAGGATGTTATCTATTAAACAAGTAATTTGTTGGCTTATGTTTCTGTTTTGGAATGGCTCTTGTCAAGGTTAAAGATTGTAGAATTGCTAGTGATATTATGAATACTTCTCATGTCAATTTCTGAGCGCACTTGCTGCTTGATATGACCAACTGATGATCTGTGACGCTAGCAAGTCAACTATTTCCTAAGTCTTAGAGATTATAGGTGATATGGGAAATGGATGTCACATATTTCATCATAGTTCTACGTATTACAAAGATAAGCCTATCTAGTCTTCTACCTTGACTTCTTATTAGTGTCATTAGTGGTGTTAAACTTCCAAGTTTTCCTACTGATCCTCTCTCCTTGACTTCTTTTTTGTATCATAGTGATTTCTGATAGAATGCACGGTGTGAAGAAAACAAAGTTTACTTCTCTTGCTGTTTCAATGAACCATACATCTATTTATATACAAAGAACTAATCATTCTATACTATAAACTATTATAAATATATTCCCAAGTTGCATAGTGGGAAATAGCTTTTACAATGAATAATACAATGAAACAGTCAGCAGCAATGATTCATCAGACAAGAAGAATCAACGCAAGGATTCAGTCAACACCCTCCGGCAAACTTTAGGAGCTGGTAATGAGAGCAACTGAAGTTTGGAGCAAAGATAATTGAATCGTTGAAAAGATTGAGACTTTGTGAGCAGATCAGCAAACTGATTTTCCGTAGGTACGTGAGGGAGAGATATAGTGCCTTCACGATAGTGATGTCGAACAAGGTGGCAATCGAGCTCAATATGCTTGGTACGTTCATGAAAAACATCATTTTGAGAGATATGAATTGCACTCTTATTATCACAATGTAGAGGTATAGGTTGTGATTGAACTATACCGAAATCAGAAAGTAGTCGTTTGAGCCAGACAAGTTCAGATGTAGTGTCTGCAAGTGCTCGATATTCAGACTCTGCACTAGATCGAGAAACAATATTTTTCTTCTTACTCTTCCAAGAAATCAAAGAGTCCCCTAAAAATACTAGATACCCAGTGGTGGATTTACGATCAATAGTATCTCCAGCCCAATCAGCATCAGAATAAACATCTAGGAAAGGGGTAGAAGAAGAGGACATAAGTAGTCCACGGTTGATGGTTCCTCGAATATATAGTATGATACGCAAAACTGCAGCATAATGAGTAGTGCGAGGAGCAGACATAAATTGAGATATGATGTGAACGGCATGAGCAATATCCAGTCGAGTGATAGTAAGGTAGTTCAACATTCCAACAAGTTGACGATAAAGAGTTGGATTTTGAAGAAGCTCACCATCAGTTGAAGAAAGCTTAGTATTGACTGCCATAGGAGTATCAGAGATTTTACCATCTGAAAAATGCGGAAGGTTGATAATTTCTGATGCATATTTCACTTGGGAGAGAAAATAGCCTTGTGTAGTACGACTAACTTCAATACCCAAGAAATAGCTGAGAAAACCTAAGTCAGTCATCTCAAAAACACGAGACAAAAAAGTCTTGGTAGATAAAATACATTCTATGTCATCACCAGTAATAATCATATCATCAACGTAGATCAAGATGAAAACAGAACCTTGATCACTATGTCGAATAAAAAGGGCAGAATCATAAGCACTTTGATGAAACCCAAACTTTATAATGGTGGAATGAAATTTATCAAACCACGCACGTGGTGCTTGTTTAAGTCCATATAATGCACGACGAAGATGACAAACTTGGTCAGGAGTGTGAGGTAGACCAGGAGGTGGCTCCATATAAACTTCTTCATGAAGCTCACCATTGAGAAAAGCATTTTTAACATCCATCTGATGTAAAGACCAAGAGCGAATAGCAGCAACAGCAACTATAGTGCGAACTGTTGTCATGCGAGCAACTGGTGCAAAAGTTTCATCATAATAAATGCCATACTCTTGATTGTTCCCTTTGGCTACAAGACGGGCTTTGTATCGTTCAATGGAACCATCAGCTTTTGTTTTGATTTTGTAAATCCACCTACATCCTATTAAAGTCTTGCCCTGAGGTAATGGCGTCAGTTCCCAAGTGCCAGTTTTAGACAAAGCCTGTAGTTCAACTTTCATAGCTTGAACCCACTGAGGATGCGAGCTCGCCTCCTTATAGGTTTGGGGCTCATGGAGATCAATTACTGAAGTGGCATAACAATAGTAATCAGAAAGATATGAAGGTTGAGTTTTGTGGCGAGTAGGATACCTGGGTGGACTGGATAATGGAACCTCGTCCTGGGAAGCTGTATTGGTCATGGACATAGACAGTGGTGAAGGTAATGAACCTGTGTCTTGATCTGATGTAGACGGGTCACTAGAAGTTAAAGGAGGCAAGGGAAAAGAAAATGGATCGATAAAAGTGGTATGCATCTGAGAATTTTGAGGAAGATCCATGAAAGGAATAGATTCCCAAAAAATGACATTCCTTGAAATTCTGAGACGATGAGTGGTAGGGTCATAGCACCTATATCCTTTTTTCTCAATCCCATAGCCAACAAAGACACATATCTGTGATCGAGCAGATAATTTTGTGCGCTCAGAAGGAGAAAGAAGCACAAAACATGTAGAGCCAAATTTTCTTAAGTGAGAATAAGTAGGAGTAATACTATGAAGAAGTTCATATGGAGTCTTGTTATGAAGGATAGGAGTAGGAGTGCGATTGATGAGATAGGTAGCTGTAAGAGCGGCTTCTCCCTAATAAGAGTGAGGAAGTTTGGAGGTAAGAAGAAGAGTTCTAGTGGTTTCAATAATATGTCTGTGTTTCCTTTCTGATACACCATTTTGTTGTGGGGTGTCCGAGCAAGAAAGTTGAGGAATTGTACCATGAGATTTTAAAAGATTCAAAAATTTATGAGAACGGTATTCTCCACCAGAGTCTGATCGCAAAATTTTAATACGTTTTGAAAAATGTGTCAAGACCATGTTGGTGAATGCTTCATAAATTTGGTACACATCAGACTTATTATGTATAATAAACAACCACGTATACCGAGAGAAATCATCAATAAAAAGCACATAATATTTAGCACCACTGAAAGAAGGTGTATTTGACGTCCACACATCACTATGAACCAAATAAAAAATAGCAGCACTCCTAGTTGTACTTAATGGAAAAGGCAAGACATGTTGTTTGCCCATAATACAATGCTCACAATTAAAAGATTTAGGATATTTAAAAGAGCCTAAATGACCTCCAGAAAGTAGAGTATTTATTCTTGAGAAAGAAGGATGACCTAAACGATCATACCAAATAGCAAGGCTGGTAGCAGCAGCATAGTCGAATGGAAGATGTAGTGATTCAATGCAGTAGAGTTTACCAAATCTACGTCCGGTCCCATACGTTTTCCTTGTCCGAGGATCCTTCACAGTACAATTGGTGTTAGTAAACACAATTTGAAGACCTTGATCACACAATTGACTGATGGATATCAGGTTCATTGTGAGTTTGGGTACAAGTAATACATTGTTGAGTGTTAACAAGTTATTTGTAATTGTACCAAAGTGTGTGACAGGTAAGGCTATATTATTGGCAGTATGAATATGAAGGGGATGATGTACAGGAAAAAGGTGGGAGAAAATGGTAGAATTGTATGCCATATGGTTTGATGCTCCAGAGTCCAAAAACCATAAGGAATCACGAGACATACCTTTAGGGAGGTTAGCTGAAGTTGCAACATGAGAATGTCCAGTTAACACTTGACGTACCATTTCTTGTATTGTATCTTGAAGATCTGTCATTGTAATTGATACAGAAGAGTTGACAGTCTCAAGTGGAGTTGAAGCGGTAGCAGCACGTGGAGAAGTATCTTTAAGTCGTCGCTGAAGGCGCAAACATTCATGTTTGGAGTGTCCACGCTTTTTGCAATAGTTACAGAAAGGCTTATTCCCTGAAGGCGATACACGAGACGAACTAGATCGAGCAGAGGTTGCAAGAGCAAGTTCATGTATCGGTTCTGAGGGAAGAGCTTTGCGAGTCTATTCTGCTAATAATTCAGGAAGAATCTGTTGCACGGAAGGACGAGGAACTCGATGCAGAATGGAGCTACGAATAGCTTCAAATTCATTTGTCAAAGCAAGCAATAATTGTACAAGATGAGTCTCTTGTTTAAGAACTTTATACTGCTCATGAGAAGATGTCCATTCTGGTTCAGTGAGGTCCAATTGTTCCCATAATGCCTGCATTTGTGAATGGAAGTCAGATACACGTTGACCGGGAAGTTGTTTGAGACGACGAATCTCGAGCTCGAGTTGATAACGCCGAGCAAAATCTGTTTGCAAATATGTAGTTTTGAGATTGTCCCAAAGTTCCTTAGCAGAGTCAGAATCTGATAATGTCATAGCAATAGATTTAGTGCAATTTATATGAATAAAAGCAATAATATAATGATTTGTTTGCTCCCATTCAGATATTTGCTTGGCATCTGTTGCAGGTTTTGCAAGTTCCCCATTCACGATAGTCCAAAGTCCTAAGCCTTTCAAAACAGATTTCATGGCACGTGACCAATAGAGCCAATTAGTGCCATCAATTCAATATTAATTGACCTGAGAGAAAATTTGTCTGTAGAAGCCATATCCAAATAGGAAAGTTAAAGACTTTGTAGTAGACAAATAGCAAATATAGATATTGAAGAATGAAGACAACACAAAGCAGAAGTATGAAGGATTTCAAATTGGATATGGTCGACCAAATTAAACCTCGGACAATAGCGAACAACGATGATAAATAGTCTGAGCTGCAAGAAGAGAAATAACACCGTGCCAATAGTGAAGAAAAAAAAAACAATAGATTGAAAAATTGTGAAATGAGAAATCACAATTATAAGAGCTTATAGCTTGATACCATGATAGAATGCACGGTGTGAAGAAAACAAAGTTTACTTCTCTTGCTGTTTCAATGAACCATACATCTATTTATATACAAAGAACTAATCATTCTATACTATAAACTATTATAAATATATTCCCAAGTTGCATAGTGGGAAATAGCTTTTACAATGAATAATACAATGAAACAGTCAGCAGCAATGATTTATCAGACAAGAAGAATCAACGCAATGATTCAGTCAACAATTTCTGTTTAAGTTCACATCGTCCTTGACAAGTAAAAAAAAAAAAAAAGGAACCGAGGGAGGGGGGGGGGTGGGGGGGGGGGGGTGTGGGGTTGGAGGTGGATGGTTGTTGGGGGTGCAAGGGAATTACTTAAATACTTCTAGTTATAGTATTGTGTCACCTAAGCTCTCATTTATGTTTGTTTCAATTTGAAATCGTTTGTTATATAAGACTTTAAGAGGTTGACAACCTCGTTAGTATGATGTAAAAGATGGCTTGAGGTTCTGAGTTCACTTAATAGCTGCAATTATGGGATGCACATACACCTAAGAACTAAAGAATTTATTCATTCACATCCTGTTTTATCCATAAACAGATAGCTCTTAATTTCATTCTTTGATCTCTGGCAGAAATCTGTGTCTTTTCTTAAACTAACATCAAAATATATCGAGTTTTGAACTATATTAATTAGTGTCGTGATAATAGAGAGCAAATTATTGAGGTCATGTCAGTTACTAGTCTAATACAGTTGAACAAGGTCTATGTTATTTAAGTTCAATGCCTTTTCTTCTTCATTGTTAGAGCTGCCCACCTTCAAAAAGAGTTGGTTTTATTGATGTGATTCTCAAATTATTTTTGTGTATGCACGCACATTGAGTGTGCCATGATATCTATTTGTTCTTGACATAGTTGTCAGCAATTTGGTTTTTATCTTTTACACTGTTGGAGTTGATTTGATTAACAGGCAAAGTCGTTAGGGAGAGTAGTAATAATTGCAACTTTGATGAAAACTATACGAAGGTTAGTTGTCTCTAATCTGCACTAACTGTGTTTTCTTAATAAACAGTGTAGGTGACAAAAGTATTGGACCTTTCCTCCTGGTTGCATTTTGGACCAGATACAAGGATGTCCTCATCAAGGTGGTTCATTTTGAAGTGTACGAGGCTGGCCAATCCTCAACTGTAGCATTTAAGAAGTGGCGGAAGGGAGGACCCAGATTGCAGAAAGCTTCTGTTCTAATAAATGTTATGTTCTAACATCACAAACAAATGATTCGCTGAGTTAGTTAATTTCATGTGTCTACAAACATAGTGCTCAAGAGGCAAGACTAACTATTGTTCAGTCTGTGAATTAAGCGTTTCTTATTCATAAAGCTGTTCTCTACTTTATGTCTCTCTGCCTATTCCTTCCATTTTTCGTTCTGTTATTTTTTGGTGGATAAGAAGCTGGCTAGAATGTCTCAGAATTGAATTATGAAAATGATGCAATTGAGTAAATTTCAATTAAGTGTGTTTGGGGACAAGAGAGAAGAAGGGGTGTGTGTGGGGGGGTTATCGGCCTGCAGAAGATACATTGTCACTGTAGAAAAGCCTTCACGTAAGCAAAAAGCTTTCAGTTCTGTTATTGTTCTTGCTGCATTCAGGTTGCTATTCTTCCGTAACAGCTCGTGCCTAAGTGGTCCAGCTGTCCCTGATCTTTGAGTAAAGCTTTTCTTTCTTAATTCATAGGAAGAACTCTTTCTGTCTAAAGTATGTCAATCCACCTTCCCTCATCGACAACCATGTTATTTCTGACCCAAAATTCATGGAAGTTGTCAGCTTTGATTTATTGTGGTCTCAGTAGTCTGTTATTTCTGACAACTGGATTTTGTTGAAACTTTGCGTAAAGCAAGCCTTTCTTTTCATTAAAATGCCATCAGCTTTCGATTTCTCGTTTTGGTCTCACAGTTGTCTCATGTCTGATAAAAGGAGTTTTAAGTCAACTAGTTTTGTGTATCTTAGTACTTATCAAATGAAATGGCAAGGAATCTCGTAATTGTATCAGATCAGCATACTTTCATACCATACAAGTGTTGTATTGCTTAGCCATAACACAAGCATTACAGATAGCAATAGTTTCAGTCATTGATGTTGAGTCAGTAAGAAAACTCCAAATTTCTGTCTCTGCAAATGACAGCCACAAAAGCCTTACCTTCAAGAGTAAAAATCTCATCATTTCTTGGAAATTTTGGACGTATCATATGGTCTCTGTAAATGACAGCTATAGAAAGAGATGTGTGCTCTCCACCATTTCTTAGAAATTTTGGACATTTGAAAGTGAGTGAAAGAAGAGGTGGGATCCTCCCTAGTCCTTTATAAACCTCTTCATTTCCATCACTCATTTGTCTTTTATGGATAATTGAGCATCGCCAAATTGGTCAAGCTTAATTATTTCGTCCTTTGACAGTAACACCACTCGTCTTTCATTTTTCTAGAGTAGAATAGATAGTAACATGGATTGGATTGGTAATTTTTTTCCTCTTGAATTTCTTTGTGAAACTATTTACGAATGTTTGGTATAAACATTCATTTTGAAAAAATATTTTGAGAAAACTTTGGTTTTCAAAAGATTGATTGTACCAGACGATTCTAATGTTTACGGTATAATTTTTCTATTAAAAAAATAATATAGCCATGAGGTCAAGATGGGTAATTTTGTTGTTACAAAAAAATCTAACACGACACAAGTAATATTACATGTTCACAAGAAAAGACTATCTTATCAATCTCCCAAACCACGATGGAACTTGATAAAACCATGATGGAACATGATATTTAATATCTCAAACTTATCAATTCTCCCAATAAAAATCTTGTTTAAATGGATTGATAATAAAGATAGACTGTTGTAGAGTTCTTAAAGAAGAAAATGTCTTTCTTATTCAAGAAGATCAAAAGAGCCCAAATGGATTCAATACAATATCAATTATGGATTGGAAATAATGTTAAGATTTTGGTTATTGTGGTAAAAATGAATTTGTAGATAAGGATTGACCTAAGCAAGTTATAAGGTAAGGATTAATTAAACTTTTTCTTATTCTTTCGTCCTTTGTCCTTCACACTTGATGGTTTAGATCAATTGATCTTAATCATCTCATCAGTCTACTATCGTTATTTTTTTTTATAATAATATTATTATATTATTAGAGGATTAAAATCCCCAACAAAAACCCATAAAATATCAACAACTTATCATGTCCATGCTTGTCGGGAGCAACAACATAAAAGAATGTCACTACCCTTTGCATTTAATGACCAAAAAAAGAGTAAGAACATATTCATGGGTTTTTTTTTTTTAGCCCCATCCCCACATGCCCCCACCCTTATGAGAATGACCCATCTCTAAACTACTCATAAATTTTAAGACGTAGAAGAAAGTATTCAAGGTTGGAAGAGGATAGAAGTCATGATTGTGAGGCTAATTTAGCAGCTATTATAGAACTCCTTTCAACTTTATTTTCAACAATTTCTTTTTTCAAAATTCAAAAAGCTTAAAACAAAGTAAACTAAGATAAAATGAAAGATCATATATGGTGCGAATTGTTTTGATTCTGATGTGCGAAGAAAAAACTAATCTGATTTTGTAAACAGAAGCGTTGTAGTCTGCTTGGTAACTGTAAACCATAGAGCAACACCACAATTAAAGGGGAACTATTATGTGTCAGATTAGATTGGTGTTTTGTTCCTCTTGAACTTTTATATAGAGGTGTTTATTACATTGAATAAAACGAGAAAATCAACACAAAAATTTAAATGATTTGGTCTCTGTTTAACGTATGCAAAATTCACTAATCACACAAAATGAAAATTACAGTTTCTCAAAACAAAAACCCTAAAAACTCTCTCTCACGTGCTCATGACCACTCCTTGACTAGGTTGTACCCAAGCTCAATAAAGAGTACAACAAGTAATCTGAGACACCTACCTACAAGTTATAGACTCTAAAGACTTCTATTTATAAAACAAGATTAGGATTTGTGTTTCCTAGTTAAACTAGGACTCTTACTTATCTTTAGAACATGCTTTAGGCATTGCACTCGAGCCATAACCTAACATTAAGCATCGGAAACAACCACATAGAAGTGGTTGAATAGCCTTCAACAAGCGGGAAAAAAAACCTTCCTCAATCATTGGAAGAGAGAGTATTTTTTATTTTTTATTTTTTTTATAGACAAAGAAGAGAGAGTGTGTTGAGAGGCGGTTAATTTGGTCTAACAATTGTCAAACAAGTGGGTATCTCAATTGGGAGTTGTACTTTTGTGCGGTTGTGAAGGGCCCACACTCTATTTGGAAACTACACACACAAGCAATTCCCTCAATTGGTGACGAAAAACAAGGAAACAAGTTGGTGACTAAACCATGATTATTGTTTTTTTTTTTTTTTTTTCCTTTAGTTTGGTCGAGATAAAACCTTTTTTTTTGTCAACCCCGATGGAATGTAATATTTGATGTCAAACTTGTCAATTCAAAAGTAACAAAGCTTATTAATCCTGCCAAAGACCCTTTGGTCTAGCAGATTCAATAAAACATATCAAATTATGAGTTTGAACCATGTTAAGATTGTGGTTATTGTGGTAAAAGTGGGTTTGTAGATAAGAATTGAATTAACCAAAAGTTATATATAAGCTAAGGATTGTCCCATAAAAACCCATAAAATATTAACAGATTATCATGTCCATGGGATAAAGTAGCATAATTGAAGGGATTAAAATTTTTACATTAATAAAGTAGTCTGCTTATATTTTTTATTTTCTGGTTGCTTTACTAATATTTGTTGAAACCGTACAAAAATTAAATATTTATGAACTAGCTTGGTGCATCTCTTTCTTTTTAATTTCGTTTCTAACGGCTTCTTTAACAACTACTTAGCTTATGATATATATCTTAATATGTTTTAAGGTTGATATATGTTAATTTGTTGTAACTTATTCAACATTTCATAACTTAAAAACCAACTGAAAAAATTTGAAATAATAAAATAAAGCACCTGTCTAAGTATACATATATTTTTGTTAAGATACACTTATCCTGGTATATACATATATATTGTTATTTTCTAAATAGCCCAATAATCACTTTTTAGAAATCACTTAATCACAATCAATATTTGATAATTAGTTAAAGCTTACTGCCAGAAGAAAATGAAATAAATTGCCTACCAACAGCCATATATCATTGCCATAAAGAGATAAAAGTACATGTTATTTACAATATATAGTTTAACAAAAACAGTTTGTTTTCACTGCACACTGCTCATCGTTGTTCTTAACTCCTTAAGATTCACATGTTAGTCTGTTGGTGAACAAGTAACAAAATTATTTCATTACAAGTCAATGTTTTAATATGTGGAAAGAAATGGCGTCTTTGTTAATCTCACAAAAGAACCCATATATGCCACCCATTCACGAGTTTTATATCTTATCTTGACACTTGTCACAACAACAACCAACATTTTTTGTAAATACATGAATTTTTAGGATATTTTTAATTTTTATTAAAAGAGTTATTTGCATATGATTTTAAATTGTATGTTTTAACCCCTATTAAATAAAAATTTAGATATCCATCATGACATTATTACATACAATAATAATTTATAGGAAATATTTGCCCAAAGCACGCATTCATATATACCATAGGACAATTTCATTATTGCTTAACGCCAAAATATTAGCAACCCAAAGACGTTAGAGGTTAAATTGTAAAAAATGCACACGATAAATAAAGATTAGGTTTGGTCTCGGCATTACTTTATCAACAGACGATGTGGGCAAAAAGATTGTATTTTTGTATAGTATGAACACAGTGCTTGAACTTTAAGTGTAGTTGTAACGTCATTGTCTCCCATTGTATCTATAAAACTACTCGACTATAGAAAAGCAGAGGTAAACCACCTAGCCGTTGGTGTAGTGGTATGCTACCATGGTAGCATTGTAGTTGAGTTTTACCTATTTATTAGTGTCATTACTTGCAGCAAAGGCTTTGTATTCATAGCATTTGAATTGTGAGAGAGGAAAAGAGTGAAAAAGAAATTAGAGAGAAATAGAGGTGGAGATCATGAATCATTTTAGCCATGAGAAGCATCCGCTTATTCTCAAGGAATTGAAAGAAGAGGACACTGAGGAAGTTTGTTACGGTTGTCAACAACCAGTTTTAGGGTCATCATATTGTTGCAGCGAATGTGATGTCTTCCTCCACAAATCTTGCGCAGAAGTGGCATTAGAGATTACGCATCCAATGCATTCTGAACATCCACTTAAACTATTTAGCACGCCGTCTTATCGGTCAAAAAGTTGCACATCATGTAATATCTGTCTAAAAGATTGCAATGGTTTCACGTACCAATGTTCCAAGTGTGAGTTTGATGTGGACATTTTGTGTGCACAACTACAGGATACATATAAAAACCCCAACCATCCGCACCCCTTAAAACTTCATAAACGACCTGCCTTGTTCTTCTGTGATGCTTGTGGCGCAGAAAAGAAAGACGAGTGTTATTATTGCACCGTATGCCCGTTTTGGATGCACGAGAGTTGTGGGTCACTGCCAAAAAGCTTGTCATACAAGAGCCACCCTTGTCATGATGCCCCTCTGTCCCTATCTTATTGTCTTCCAGAAGAATACCGGCATTACAAACTAAACTGTGATATTTGTAGGGAAAAACTACACCCAAGTTTCTGGGTCTATTATTGTGGCCCTTGCAGATACTTCGTCCATCTCAAGTGCTTCACATCCAAGTCCCAACAGGACGAAGTTGCTGAAGCTGACTCGTAAGAATTCTCCATACTTTTATGCTTACATTTTAAGGTTTAAAAAAATATTTACTTAATTGTTTAATTTTGGCCAGCCAAGTTTAATTGGTCTAGTTGAGCCATTAAAGTTTTTGAATGATCCAAAATGCCCCCACACATATATCAAATTCGTCAAAAATCTTAACGAAATCAATAAAGTGCATTCTGGGTACTATGGAAAAAGATTTTATCAATAGTCTAACCATAGCTAAGCTACTCATTTTTTGTCTTCTCCTTTCAAATTTAAAGTTGAATTATGCTTAACCCGTTACTAACAGTGGTTTGAACATGACATTGTTTCTCTTCCCAGGGCTGGTGAGATCCCACCAAATACGATCAGTTTGCCCACAAATGTCGTATCTTCACAACTGATTCAACATTTCTTGAAGGAAAAAGGCCTCCCAGTACTGATTGAACATTCAAAAGAAATTAATCACTTCAGTCATGACCACCCTTTGATTCTCACCGAAATCCCAGATGACTACAGTGAAATGGATGACGATGATCAGGAAACAGTGTGCAGTGGTTGCGTAGAACCCATTTCAGGTTCATGTTACGGTTGTGTTCAGTGCAACTACTTCATCCATTTACATTGCGTTGAGCTTCCAAATAATCTCTCATCTTCCTATCATCCCCAACATGAACTCTCTATCGATTATTACCCAGAGCCTTTTAATTATTTTCGTTGTTGCATCTGTGATATGCATTGTACTGGCTTTGTCTATAAGTGCCAGGAGTGCGATTTCTTGCTTGACATCAAATGTGCTCTTCTTCCTACTACAATAAAACATCAAGGGCACGACCACCTCCTTCTTCGAAGCGAATCTTCACAAAGGTTGCTATGTAACGCTTGTAATAATTTCCATACAGAAATCTTCTTCAGTTGCAAGACCTGTGAATACAATTTGGCAATGCGATGCGCACTGTTACCTCTGATTGTGAGACATAGATGGGATGAACACTCCTTTGAACTCAGCTTTCCACCTTTTTTTTTATCATCCAGCTCCATTTATGTGCGACATTTGTGAAAAAGAAATTCATCCCAAATTCTGGCTATATCATTGTCGTAAACGTGAATGCGATAATTCTTTTCATCTTCGTTGCATTCCTAGACTTGGCTTCCTTCCTAAAATTAAGTTTGGGGGTAAACTTCAAATTAACTATCACCCACATCCTCTCACCTTTGTGAGGAAAATTAAATATAAATTCTGTTGTGACAAGTGTGATGCAAATTTGGAAGGATGGGTGGGCTTTGCGTGTGAACCTTGCTATTTTAATCTCTGCCTGCAATGTGTTCGTCAGATTGTCGATTCCAGAAGCGAGGAATCCGTTCTTGAAGAGTTTTTCAAGAAAATCCTTTTACTACACGAAGAATTCAGTTCAGAAGAACATAGCGAGACTAAAGAGTCTAGTGGTGAGGACTGAGGAGTCCAATCCGTTCTTGAAGAGCTTCGTGAAGAAATCCTTCCGGATGGTGGTAAATGAATCTCAAATGTAGAAGGAGTGGTATTAGAATCATGAAATTCATTAAACTTGTATCATCGTTCTTCTTTTCTTTTTTTTCTTTTTTTTAAAGTATCACCAGTCGAGATGTACGATTTTAAAATATTGCTAAATATTATGATGTATGCAGATGTTTCGTCCGACATTATCCTCGAGAAACAATATTGAGAATAACTAAGCAATTTATTCATTTGCAAACTCTTTTTTTTTTTATCCATAATCAGATGATTCTTATTATCATTCTTGATCTCTGACAAATACATTAAGTCAAAATCTGTTCAAGTTTGGAACTATATTAATAATGTGATAATCTGGACCAAAATATTGAGGTCAAGCCAGTCATTAGTCTAACACAGTTGAACAAGGTTTATGATGTTTTAAGTTCTATACACTTTTCTCTTCATTGTTTCACTGATAATATATATCTTCATGACTTATCAGTATGGTTGTTATACTGGGCTACATTATGCAAGATGCAACTCTCTTCAATTGTGATATGTAATGAACTCAAGTTATTATAAATTTAACAGTGACGCAATGTTATAGATACATGGAGGGACAACATAGGATTTGGTTAGCCGAGACTATCCCCTGTTTTTTATTCTTTCTGTTACCCTTTCACTCAATAACTTCTGACTTCTGAGGACAACTTTTAAGGCGCCTTGAAGATACAGAGTATCACTAGAAGGCGTTGGTATAAGCCACAATCTGTAAGGTGTACTTATTTCTTTCTCCTTACATTTTTGTTGCTATGCTTCCATAAGAGCTCCTGCCTAAGCCTCCTTGGTCCAGCTGTCATCGTCTTCGATTTAGGCCTTGCTTTCGTAGTTTGTAGCAACACCTTTTTCTGTATGGAGTGCATCAATTAACCTCAGTCATGTTATTTTTTTCCTCTTTACGTCGATGATCACCCTTAATGCATCAAAATTTGTCAGCTTTGATAGACATGGAACTTGGAAGTGGTTGGGCATCTGTAGTTGAAGAGGGAGGAAAAGGAGGTGATGACCGAGAAGGATGTGTATAATTTGTAGAAGTTCTATGGGCTGACTTCTATAGTTATTAAATCCACCTAAGAGTTTCTTGTGTAAAACATAATTTATTTATATAACTCGAAAGTTTTTACCTTCTAAGTTTTTTTCTTCCATTAGCAGTTTTCCTCCTTTTGCCAGTTTTCAATCTGATGATGACATGCCATTGTTTCTCTTCTTAGTAATGGTAAGACCCCACAAAATTCGATCAGCTTGCTTGTATTTTCACTAATTCGACATTTCTTGGAGGAAAATAGTCTTTCACAGATTGAACTGCCATCACAAATTAAGCACTTCACCATCAACCACCCTTTAATTCTCTTCAATATCCAAGATGACTCTAGTGCAATATATAAAGATGATCAGGAAACACTATGCAGTGGTTGCCCAGAACCCGTGTCAGGTTCATGTTATAATTGTGCTCAATGCAACTACTTCATCCATATACCTTGTGCTCAGCTACCAAAAGAAATATCACTTGGCTATCATCCGGAGCACAAACTCTCCCTTAGTTGCACTGCTACGGCCTCAGTAATTAAGGCTGATCCACAGTGAAGAGAAATCGCTTTTTCCTTAAATAAATTCTCCTTTGTGGTTCCTGGAGATAAGGGCAGCGGCTGCTCTGGAAGAAGAGTAGAAAGAGGGATTTTTCATTAAGTTTAATAACTCCCTCGGGGGAGGGGGGTCTAGACAGTTGAGACAGTTTGTAGACTGGCCTTCTGAGCTTGAATAGGTGAGGTGATCTGTCCTTCCATATATACCAACACAGATATGCAATGAGAGAGCTAGCTTCCATGATAGAGTATCCTGTTGATGAGATTCTATCACAGATTGCAAACCAAACTCTTATCTTGAATAGGTGATCTGTCCCGTGGCTGGATAAGGAGTTGGAATGGAGAGGCAAAAAAAAACTCTAGTGCTCCAAGGGCAGAGGATAAGCAGCTTCTCTCCTTATCAATTTTCAATTGGTGCGCAGAACTGGAAACAATGCAACAGACTGGGTTGCACAACAACAGGCTACCTCAGCTCTACCTTTTGATTAGATTCCACCTAATCTTGGCTAGGATTTTGGCTTGTGATGTCTGATGTTGGAATAGGCTAATTTGTTTTTCTCTACTTATTAATAAATTCTCTTTCGACCAAAAACAAAATAAAAATAACTAGGAGTCTTTTCGTGATTTTAAATGTAGTCGTTGCAAGCTGTATTTGTAATGGATTCTTCTACGAGTGCAAGGATTGCCACTCCTCGATTAAGATCGAATGTCTCTTTATCCTACTAAAGCATGAAGCTCACATTCTTTTTCGAAGTGAATCTTCACGGGAGTTCTTATGCAACGCCTGTGATTACATCCAAACGGGAATCTTCTTACATTGCGAGACGCACGAATACAATTTGGCAATGCGATACGTAATGTTAACACAAAATGTTGGGCATAGATGGCATAAACAAACTCTTATCTTAAGATTTTTACTTTTTTAAATTCATCCCAAGTTTTGGCTATATCATTTTCGTGAAGAGGAGTGACCACGCCCTCTGCCAGAGCCACCGACCTCCACGACCACGGCTATGAGAGGACAACTGCCGCCCAACATTAGGTGCCCTTGGGGGCTGAGATGATGCAGTAAAATGTGACTAATTGTTGGGACCCGAGGTAGGACGATGCTGAGTGCTTGTGAATGCCACGATTTTGTCAAGCAAAGAAGTAGATGACGCAAGACGAAGTTCGTAATCTAATAAAAGACCACAGACCTCTGCAAATGTGGGACTTACAGGCTTTGAATTAACTACTGCAACAATAGGATCAAATTCTGATCCCAAACCACGAAGCGGAAGGCTGTTCAAGTCTCAGACTGGAATAAGAAAGGAAAGTCAAAACGTACCCTTAAAAAAAAAAAAAAAAGCAGAAAGAATCAGGCTAATTCCGACATGCCGGTCATATGAGCGAGTGGACGGCTATGTGTTAGTTGGCTTCCCTTTCTTTCATGATAGAGTCTCTAAAGAGAGAGAGGTACAAACTGTAATTAGAAAAATCTCGTAGAAAATACCATGATCGGAGATAGCTTCCAGAGGATAAGGTCATTGTCATCAACTGCTTTCCCAGCACTTGCCGGAGCTAATGAAAAGAATTTCGCTTGTGAAGAGATTGGAGTTCTCTTTTAAGCGGGTGCAAGATTACCATATAATACCTCCAATGTAAGCCAGACTTCACGAGAAGTGTTCTAGTCCACGACTTAGAGATAATACGGAATCGAAGAGCGAGATTAAGCGCCACCAAAGGACTATTTGGTCGAGCCGAACCCACTTAGTAACGACATCAGAAGGTGCAGCAGGTTTGGCAGAGTGCCATCAACGAATCCAGGTAACCCATGGCAGCGCAACACTGGCAAAACCTGAGTTATGGGAAGATGATTTTATTGCTTAGTTATAGGAATATATATACAAAAGAGTGTCCCACTTTCTTGGGAAACAGTTAAGGGAATTACAATCAATTAGTAGTAGATAAAGACATTTTCTAAGTACTGGTCTTATAAACTCAACACAAATTTTATAGAGAATCGATGTAAGACAAGATTTCATAGATACTTGGAGGCACAACACAGGATCTTTTAACCGACACTATACCCCGTTTTTCATTCTTTTATGTTACCCTCAATGGCTCCTAACTTCTGAGTATCACCAGAAAATTTAACACGTTGCTTCATTTTTCGATGCCACAATCTCATCTTTTGATGACTGGATGTATATGAACAAATAAAAACAAGGCTTTCTTTTGATCTAACAATGTCTGCAGAATAAACTATTATCTTGCTATCCTTAATACTTTGTTTCTTTTCCTTTTCCCCTCTTTCTTTTTCTTTTAAGAAAATTTCTATGAATGTGATTCCCATTAATCAATACCGTATATAAATATACCAACTGTAACACCCAGACCTAGCATATAGACTTTAAATTAGAATTGCATATTTAAATTGTATATTCTTGGAAAATGTGTCATGAATTTTTTTTTTCTGTATTCACTCAATTTTAATTATTTGATTTGCTTAGAATACTTATTTCATCCTTTTATTTAGTAGACTTTATTTCATTTATATTCTAGTTAATTGACTTTAATCTGTTCTTGGTGTGAAGCCTTGATACAATTACTAAATTAAGTAATAGAATCAAATGAAATGATTACTTTATTATTGTTATCATCATGTAAATTTATTAAAATTGAATCCAATGAATTTATGAGAAACAGTTAGTTAATATTTTGTTATTGTAATTATTTTAATTATGTTTAAACGACTTGTCGTGACATTTATTATTCAATTTGT
The DNA here is from genome assembly GCA_037974665.1 of Ehretia macrophylla. Lineage (NCBI taxonomy): Eukaryota > Viridiplantae > Streptophyta > Magnoliopsida > Boraginales > Ehretiaceae > Ehretia > Ehretia macrophylla. The sequence goes on from CM075783.1 coordinate 17,009,654, forward strand.
TTAAATTTATTCTACATATCTTTAAATTAACTTGTTTTACTATTAAATGCAAGCTAGGCCCGGAAATTGAATAAACTATTCTAATTGATTTATTTTATGATCTATTTATCTAGACTATGTTTAATGTTTTACATAGAATAATCAATCTAGTAGTTTTATTAATTATGAGTATCTTAATTTTAATTAAGTGATTTATGTCTATTAACTGAATTGCTAAAATTATAAGATTAAACTTGATTGGCTTAATTTAATTATACTTATATATATTTTTTTTAAAAAAGAAGAAGAGAAAAACAACTCATACACACACGGCTGCATATCAAGCCACACAATTCTTGTATCTCACCCACTCTCTTGTACACAACACACCCGACCACCTAATTAACCAAACCCTTAAAATATCTCACCCACTCAAAACCTTACCACTTACACAGCTTCACTCACACACCATACAACAATTACACTCAAATTCCTCTCTTCATCACCCGTCGATCAACAACACACACGGGTACACACAACACACAAATACTCTCCTATCTCACAACGCACATCACCATGGCCTCTCAGCCTTACTCACACACACATACTACATAACCCTCACCTCACCACCGACGGCAAGCCAACAAAAAAAAGAGTAGGAGGCAGATTAGAAGCGGGAATTAATCAAGTGAGGGTTTGCATCTTGTTTGTTTAATTGAAATTATAGATTTGTTAAGCTTTGAAATGTTGATTATAATTAATTTTATGATGTAGCTTATAAATTCCAGGTTTTTACGTTATATTATCGTGAGCAACTGTACTAATTAATTATGTTATACGTGTGGGCGCCGAGTGCCGGAGCTGGTGTGGCTGTTTGCTGCTGGCGTGGGTGGTTGTGAGGCTACCGGCGCTGCTGCAGGCAGTCCCTTGGGGCTGCCGTGAATCTTTAAATTTTTCCTTGATACCCAGTTGCAATGTAGATTGCTAAGTAGTGGTCAGGGACTTATTAATAATTGCTAACTAGGGTTGTAATTGGTTGGGCTAAGGCGCAATAACTCAAGGCTGCAGCTGCTATGCTTTCTTCTTTGATTCTTTGCGTGATAGTTGTGAGTTAATTTAGTTAATGCGGAGTGTGGTTAGCCTTGAGTAAAATAAGTTGCTTAAAAGTGATGAATTTTAGTAATTAGTTAGTCAATTAGTGAGGCTAATGTTGTTGAAAATGGTAAAGTGATCTAGTTATGTGTAGGTTAATAACGATTAGCCAAGCAAGATTTTAACTTATTAGTGGTAGGACTTAAATAAGTGTAAGCAAATCTATTTAGAAGTAAAGATATAGTGTAGGAATTTACATCTAAACTGAGTTAGCATAAATTGATTGGCTGAATTAGTAAGATTAAGGACTAGAAATTATCAAGGGACTCATTTATTTTGGTCTATAGATCTTACCTTAGTTGTCGTCTTGCTCAGTAAAGAATTAGCTAAAAACAGGATGTTGAACAAAGTCAAGTAAATCTAGTTATAGACTAATATATCACCTACATATGAATGATTATATAGTAATAACTAACAATGTTGCTAATTTGAAACTGCAAGTGGATATAAATTAACTTGTTAATAATTGTTATTTGTATCTTCTTTCCATCAATGCTAGCATTTCAACTATCAGAATTGATTATGTGTAGAATACTAGAATTAGGGGTTAACTCGAAGCATTTAGTGTTATCTAAACTATTGTACTAGTTATTGGCAAAGCAACTTAGTTGACCTTAGGTAAAAGCTTAGCCGAAAGTGATAGTTTAGCTCAGATTTGACTACGGAACGACTAAGTTTTTAAGCTATTAGTTGTTTGGCAATTCGTTACTTTTTGTTTCTTAAGTGCTAAAGCTTGAGTTAACAATAAAGGTTCACATGTGGTAATAAGAAGCAACTCAATGAACTATAGTCTAAAGGCTTGGTTACCTTAAATGTATAAGGTAATGATTTAATTTAAGTGAAATTGTTTTGCATCCATAAGTAGTGATGTTAAGTGTTGTTAATTGTTGAACACCTGAATCCTTATCTTTTCGTGTGCTAAAGCTTTAACTAACAACATATGCTCATGTATAGAAATATAAAAAGGGATTCAATAAACTTAGTATAAGGCTTGGTTATCTCCTAATTATTAAAGTCAGTTAGTAGTCAAATAGCTCATGGTTAACTTTTACTACTGGTTGATTTATTCAATCCCTTAGAAGCCATTATTTACTCATTAATGCCAATCATTTGAGTGAATAGACAAGTTGCATGTTCAAACTGGAGTCCTTTAATGACTTTGACTCTAAAGCTATGTGTTTGAGGTTAACCTACTTTGTTGTCCTCATTTCTGTGCCTAGTAATAAATAAATGTTGTATGTACTATTTATTTGTTATATTGTAATTGATTTTGGGGTTGTGCAACCTTTTCGGACATGGTAGCGTCGAGAAACACGGGCGGCATCGGACTTGCCGTGCTCCCTCGACTACCATGGTGCCTATTCCCTTCTCGCTGAGTCATACTCCACTACCCCAGAGGCGTGGTTCACCTGCTGGGCATGGACCTACCTCAGGAGAAAGGGTTGTAGGATCGGGATACATCCGGAGTATCCTAACTTGTTGGAGTAAGGGTTTGCCGGCAATTGCTTGAAGAACATGGCTCGTGGTTCGAGATTAAAAGCAAGAAGATGAACCGTATCATTTTTAATATGATTGTTACTTATAATTGTATTCCTATTAAAGTGTTGATTAATGTTGAGTTGTTGTTTAATGTGTGAGATGTTCTACTGCCGTTTATGATTTGTTTCCAAGCTAAAATTTCTGAAGTAAGCTTGTAGCTTTATTTCCTTGACTTAGCATTTAGTCTTGCAATTGATTTTATCACTTAGTCTTATTGTTACTTGAGCTACATGATACACTTGTTTATCTGCATTGCATGAGAATCTTGTGAAAACCTCTCCGGGTATTTGTACACCTCCCTCACTGAGTATACTCATAATGTATACTCATTCCTCTTTTCTTTAACTATTTCAGGCGAGGCAGGCTCAGTTCCTCTAGAGACGGAGAATGAGGCTCGGGAGTCTCCTTGAGTTCTTGTACGATGTTGTATGGTAGTTCCTGTAAATGTAGTGGTAATATGTAATCTTTTGAGGCCTGTGTGCCTTGTAAATATTTGATAAATGTAAATATGTAACTAAGCTAAAGTTCACCTAGGCTAGCGGTCTGTAATATTTATGGAGGATATGAAGACTGTTAGCTATCTAATCTAGAACTCTATAGACTATTTTGCTAAGACTAGATAACTAGCGTTATCTTGGGAATTTCAATGTCTTATGTTATTTGTGGAGTTTCTGTGTGAAAATTCCTTTGGAAATAGGTGTTGGAATATCCTATAAACAGGAGAGACTCTGCCCATTTTTCCTCATTTTTCGTGCCTCGGGTCTGGGTTTGGGGCTCCGGTCTCGTGAGGGATCGGGGTATTACAGTTGGTATTAGAGCTTCTTTAGTTAACTCTCAGCCGGGACAGGGTCCTTGGGCTATCGGGTAGTAAATCTTGAATGTGCGCATGTAGATGAGTCCCGAATAAAGACGTGTGTTTGTATACGAGGCTTATGTGTTTTTGAATACAAGTGTGCTCTATGAGTTATAACTGTGTATATATGAAGACTATATGAAATTTGTATTTGTGACTAGATGCGTTTCTAAGTGACTCCATGAATAACTATTTACCTTAATCATTAGTAATAATATGTGTGTTTGAATTTTGTAAATTAAGTTACAAATAACTACTTTAGGGATGTTTTACCCTTCTTATTCTTCTTAAAGAGCACCAACAGACAGTGGCGGAGTCAGACCCCAAAGATTAGAGGACACTACAATGGCGAGACACTCTTTTATGCATTACACAGCCCCCTGATCTAGCATACGAGTATAATAAATTCACAAACTAGTTATATATGTGATTAAAATCCATCATTTGCTTTTTAATTCCTACAACTCGTAGCTAAGTATATTAATGGTCTTTTTTTCAAATTAATAGCCATTATCAATGCCCACTTTTAATTAACTATGACAGTTTCCTTTTCTTTTTTCTTTTTAAAATTTAAAATACTTCTACTTTTTCTCGCCTTGTTTGTTATTATTTCTAAATAAGAGTCTATGTTTTTAATTCAATGGATTTGGTCTCATAAATAAGAATAAGGACAAGAGAATAAGAAATAAGAGCTTACAATTAAATCAAAACATATGCTATCTAAAGTCATCCGAATATCACATATGCATGCATATGTACAATACTATATATGAGAGAGAGAGAGAGAGAGAGAGAGAGAGAGTAGGTCTTATATATGCAATTGAGGAAGCCATAAAGGTTGTAATCGTTGGCACCATGAATGCAATTAATAGTGGGTTCAAAAGTCTTCAAATGACCAAATATTATCATAATTGAATTAGGTATGTGAAAAAAAATTCTTTTCTCTGAAATATCACAAAAAGATCTTGTAGACAAAGAACCATCAATAAAGAACCTGGGTGAGCCATGCAATATGTAAAACGCCTCCTTCAGCCCCATTAACATACCCATTACTGCAACTAATTTCACCTTCTTTGTTGCTCTTTAATTTTTTCAATATGTAAATTCTATTTTCTACTAAAATAAAATAAAAAAACTTTTTCTCCAACTTAGAAGGAAAGCTGGTTATGCCAGTAGCAACAGGGGTTTCAGAATTAGTTCAATTTGTAGGATTTTTCAGCTAGTGATCCAACCATAGTTCGCTACCCAAATTATGTTGGCTTCTTGATATATATGCCCCAATTGAGAATTTCGTACGCTTCACGTAATGTTTCGGGATTCCTCAATCTGTGATTTGAATTGGTTGTAAGGCAAGGTATCATCCATGATAAGCGACTGAATGGCCCTAGAATTTGTCTCAATCTGCAAATGATCCAATGCTAAGTTAGCCCCCCTACGAAGACCTTCCTAGATTGCTAGTAAATCGGCCTTGATAGTAGAAGTGATCCCCAAGTTTAATGTGTAGCCAATTATTCATTCTGGGGGAATATTTTACTCTTTTTGTATGTGACACTTTACATTTGGGGAGTGGGATTAATGACCTCACTCAGATTTTTTTTTTGCTGGGTCAGCAAAATAATGTTTCATTCAACTATCCAAAAACAAAAGTGGCAATGCCATTTACATGTGATCCTTAAAATGAAAAACAGCCTCCATGAAACAAAAAACTATGAGATAAGCTCACTAAGATTCCAACGACTACTCAATTCTCGGTTAGTTCTATTGTTACGGTATTTCTTTCCCGATAACATTCTACTTCTAACATCGTAAACAATTTTTGAGATAACTTGTTCTTCTGTCAAGAACTCATTCCTAAAGGTACGAGCATTTCGTTCCCTCCAAAGATGGTAGATGCTCGCACAAAAGGTAAGTTTATAGATTGCTGCCTGGAATGTGCTTTTGCTTCCAATTTTGCTACTGCCACTAAGAACTCTATTCCAGTTGACACCAATAATTTTCACACTTGCATTTTTAGCACATGTCCTCCAAATTCTCCTACTGAAGGAGCACTCAAAGAAAATATGCCCCCTCATTTCGACCATCATATTGCAAAAACTACACAGGCCATTCATCTGAACACCCCAAGAGATAAGTCTATATCTCGTAGGCAAACGATCGAGAATTGCAAGCCAGGCACAAAATGAATGTTTAGGAATGTAGATGTTCTTCCAAAGAAGATGGAACCATGGGACTTTTGGGGACTTGATTCGCAGGGCCTCCCAAGTAGTAGTTGTTTCAAACACACCTTTATGGCCAATACCCCAAATCATCTCATCACTCCTTTGATGATCTAAAACCATACCTGTTAACCCATCTTCAAGCCGCGAAAGACTTCTTGGCCAAGCCCAGGTTCCGTCTCTAATAACAGTGCTCACTTTGCTTTGTAGCCCAATTCTGGATGCAGTAATTTGATCTTGCTGCACTACGTCAACAAGTTTTCCCCAAGGGTGCCAAGTATCCCACCATAGGTAAGTGTCATTGTCATCCCCAATCTTGGGAGTGATAAATTTACCCGCAATCTCTCTTACTTTCAATAACTTCTTCCAGGCCCAAGATCCATCCGGCGGAATGTTAATACTCCAAATGCATTGATCTTTAAGCAAAACTTTCCTAGACCAAGCACTCCAAATGGATTTTTTATCAGAGACCATGTGCCAAAACTGTTTAAGGATTGCCGTGCTGTTGATATCTTCTAAGGATGTGATACCCAGGCCTCCTTTGTCGAGTGGTTTACACATCTCAGACTATGAGACTTTAGCATTATTACCGCCCCAGAGGAAAGAGACTAGCCTCTTCTGAATTGCTTTGATCACTCCTTTTGGCAGAATAAATGCACTACCCCAAAATCTAAAGATATTGAGAAGAATTGATTTCACCAATTGTAAACGCCCCGCTTTGTATAAGAAATTGCTAGTCCAATGCCTCACGCGGCTGGTAATTCTGTCACAAAGTCCATGTCGTATTGTAGCATTTGCTCTACCAGAAATCAAGGGTATTCCCAGGTACCGCATAGGAAGCATTCCCTCATTAATATTGAGAATTCTACATATCTGATCTTTAACAGGGTCCGAAACTCCCCAAAAAATATATTATTCTTCTCATGGCTAATGGAGAGACCTAATAATTTAAAGAACAAAAGCAGACCTTCCATGATAGCTTTGGCTGACTTAATATTCCCTTTTAAGAAAATAAGTAAATCATCTGCAAAGCTTAAATGTGTAAGCTTCAACTTACTACGTACAGGGTAAAAATTGAAGAGCTTCAACTTACTACGTACAGGGTAAAAATTGAAGTTGTTCCGAGCAGCTGTGAGTTTGAGGATTTGGGATAAGACTTCTATCCCAATAACAAATAAATATGGGGATAAGGGGTCCCCCAGACGCAAACCATTCTTGCCTTCAAAATACCCCTTCAAGCTTCCGTTAATTGCAATTGAGAACCTTGTAGAAGAGAAGCACATTCTCATCCAGTTAACAAATTTTTCTGGGCAACACGATATAGGCCTGAAATCAGCAACAGTGGAGGGGTTTTCCACTTTGGGTATAAGAGCAACAATAATAGAGTTTACTTCCCCAAGCATTCTGCAAGAATCCAAAGTAGACCTTATAGCTTCACACACATCTCCTCCAACAATTCCCCAAGCAGATTTATAAAAATGAGAGGAGAACCCATCTGGCCCTGGGCTTTTTTCACTACGGATTGAAAACATCGCTTCCCGAATTTCCTCATCACTGATAGGCACAACAAGAGACTCGGTATCTTCTTAAGTGATAGAACAGTCAATGAGAGCTCTAATAGAATTAACTGATGGGCCACAGTTGCTGTTGCTCGTGCCTAACAGTGATTTATAGAACCCCAAAATCTCCTCAGCAATCTCTTCTTCAGTATCCAAACTCACACCTGTACGAGAGATCAGCCTGCGAATAGAGTTCGATGTCTTTCTGCCATTTATGATCTTGATAGAAGGTCGAGTTTCTATCACCATCTTCCAACCATCGAGCTTTAGCCTTTTGCTTGAGGCATGCTTCTTCTCGGCTCAACGCTTCATCCAGTAGGCTGTAGAGTTCTTTTTCTTTAGCACGTAAACCATTATCTACATGGCCATTAAGAGTTGTATTTGGACATGGCCAAGTTCATGTTTAATTTTAGTAATCTCTTTAGGGAGATTGGAAAAGCATGTAGCATTGAATCTTTTCAGCTCCTCTTTGACTTTCTTTTGTTTCCGGACAAGTTGAAACATTGGTGTCCCAGCAATGTCAATATTCCAGGCTCTCTTAACCAACTGCTCATAATGTTCATGGCGTGTCCAAGCGTTATAAAATTTAAATGGCTTGGTTTTGCTACGAACTTGTGAATCCAAGGATAAGATGAGTGGATAGTGATCCGAGATCCCCGGGGATACAAGCTCAACTGCTTAATTACTAAAGTCAAGAACCCAAGAATCATTAACAAAAGATCTATCAATTTTGCAAGCCTTGAAGTTATTCCCTGAGCTTTTATTGCTCCAGGAGAAAAAAGGACCCACTCCATGCATTTCAATCAGGCCTGCTTGAGCGATATAGTCCCCGAAATCAATAGAACCTTGCTGAAGGTGGTTATTTTTCCATCTATCATCCACGTGCAAAATCTCATTGAAACCACCAAGCACACACAAGGGAACCCCTGTGGCGATATTCGTCCAGTGCAACAGCTCCGACCATAACTCTCTTCTAGTCCCAGCCTGGTTGCTTCCATACACTACACAGAGATTGAAAGTTTTTCTCGTGGCCAACACCCTAACTGAACAAAAAATAGCTCGAGCACATGCAGCAATTCTATCTACTCTACACTGTTGGGGATACCATAAAACCCAAATCCGGCCTCTGTGCGAACAGTCATAATTTTGTATGAGTTTTCTATTCTTCAGTTCTTGAACCTTACCTTCTTTGATTTTTCTATCAAGGAGGCATAAAATACTAAGATTTCTATTATTAACAAAAATATTTACTTCTCTTTGTTTCAGGGGTAAATTAAAGCCCCTGATATTCCATGCTGCAATTTTAAACAAGGGAAGAGGATTTATTAGGAGGATCCTCCTCCCTAATTGGCCCCTTATTAGCTTTGTTCAGAAGGTCTTGAATAGCCTTCTCCATCTTCTCAGCTTCTTCCCCTAGAACTTCATAACGGTTGGGGGACTTATGTGATAACCCCTTTTGATTTTGAGTAGCTTCTGATAGTTTCTGGCCTCTTAATTAATTTGATAATTAAACAAATCAACTAAGTAAATTTGCAGGAAAATAAATTTGTTACAACAAATATAAGGACACATTAAATTTTAACATGGTTCAACCAACTCGGTCTATGTCCACGTGGCCACTCCCTGGCCAACAAACCAATCCACTAAGTTTTAAGAGATTACAGACACCAATGGAACTTACGTAATTGAAGACTCCCTCTTAACCCTTACTGCCTAAGTGTAAGACTCCCTTAGTAGATTCTGTAGTTTGACGAGCTCCTCTCGACTTACAAAGTTCTCTCCCGATAACACACATTCTTCTCTCGAAAAATGAATACAAAATACATAAAAAGAGTCTTGAAACTCTAGATGGATTGGTCAATATATTTGACTTAAAACAGACTGTGTTGTAACACTAAATAGAACATTTAATACCCTTTGTTACCTACCATGTTGCAACACGATCTGACACAGACAGCCTACAACTAACTCACGATTTTGCTGCTTATTTTCTGCTTATGCCACACTGTCTATTCAACAGAGAATTGAGACGCCTATTTATAGAACTTGGTACAGATGCCGAGTATAGGTAGGAGTGTCTTCAAAGTTATCTCTTTTGCACAAGAGTTCTTGATAGCTTGAACTTCATCACCTTATTCCCAAAGATGTAGAACTCTTCAATACATAAACTCTATTTGCACTTGGACTCTTCTTGGCTTGAATACTTCTTGCACTAGAACTCCTTTTAACTCGAATTACACTTGCACTAGAATACTTCAATCATCATATCTGCAATAACAAAATTCAACACAAAATATCCACACAATATCCACATAATTTTTGCTAAAACGTAGCCAATAAAAATTAATTAAAATCAGATCCTAACAATCTCCTCCTTTGGCTTTGTTTTTGCAAAAATTCACAAGCAATGGTTAACATAACAATTAGCCAAGTCAAACATCAAAATAAGCATTGTAATGCATAATTGAGCAAAACTGAAAACATAAAACATCAAACCGAGCAAAGCTTTAAAACATAAACCATTGTCTTATGTCTCCCCCTTTGACAAAAGAAACCAAAGTAGTAGCATAGAATATCAGAGCAAGAAAAACATAATAGAGTAGTAGAGCAAAACCTACAAAAATAGTAAAGTGGCAGGGCAAAAAAAACATCAAGCAAAGTATCAGATCAAATCTCAAAAACATAAAACATCAAATAGAAACATGGACCCAGAGCAAGATAGCCGAATTTAAACATAGTAAAGTATAGGAAAAAAACTGTAAGTATCAGAGCAATAATCATCAAGCATATGAACATGCAAACAGCGGATTTGGAGACAAAATCAAGTATAGTCTATTGTCCTTCCATCAACTTCTCAAGGTTAGACATTATCTTCTCCTGATTGGCCTTAATGAAGGCTTGATTATTACGTAGCTCATAAACTTCATCCTAAAGTTTCTGTACTTGTTGTAACAGCGCATCAGTAGCTATTGCAGAAGCTGAGCCAACATTGCCTTCAGCTCGAGGCTCCCCCTGAATATATACTTTATGGTGACCCTGTAAAAACTTGTGGGAAAGCTCCTGAACGAATGGATATCATGCTTGCTTTCAAGAAACCTGTAAAACAATGCCCTAGCAATTTCTCAAGAAGATGAAGTGATGAGTAGTAGTGAAAAGATGAGAGAGAAATCAGTGTGAGATAATGAAAAGCCATAGATTAGTAAAGAGAGAGTTTTTCAATGACTAGAGTCCTAGAGTTAATTAAAAACAATGAGCCACAAGTTTATTGGAACTCAAACTCTTCTGAAAAGTCACAACTTTTTAACTCATCATTGTCAACATATCCATCATGTCATTAAACTGTTTTGACACAAAAAACAAACCTTTTCTTTTTCCTCCTTTTTTTTTTCCTTTTTCTTTTGTGTTACGACACAAGTTTAGTTGAAAAAGATTGTTTCAGTCCATGTTGCAACATTATTTCACCAATAGCCACTTAAAAAGATTGTTTCAGTCCATGTTGCAACATTACTTCACCAATCAGCCACTTAAGCACTCAAACTTATGAATTATTTCACAAACATAAAACAATGAATGTCACATAAAATCCACATTGATTGTGATGTCACCAACAAGAAATTATATTTATTCAATACTTAAATCACACAAGAATTTATAACTTGAACCATGTGTGTGTGTGAAAGCTATATAAAGATCTTTATTGAAATTCCTCAAAATTAGAATTTGCAAGATTTAGAATTTAAAACAATCTGTTCAAACAACCTGATCGTCTAATCACATTGCAAAAAAAAAAAAATCTTGTTTTTTTTTCTTTTTCAAAATAAATATTGGACTTGGTAACTTTCACTCTAGAACCTTCAATCTGGTCTAGGTAGCTTTTTCCAGTCTCTACTTTCTTCTTTTTTTCTTGCCTTTCTTTGTTGTTTTTGCTTTTTCTTTTTCTTTTCGTGAATGAATAGAGTATATGAATAGATAAAGAGACTTCTCTTTATATCCAAAGTCACTAGAAAGTTCAAACTCCTGCACTTGCAAATCATTAAAATCAGTTTCTCAATCAGATCAAAATATAGTGTGCACAAGAAGTATAGTTCAAATAATAAATCTCAAGTTGATTTAATTATTAAACTTTCACATTTCTTGAGACTTATCACTTTCCTATTTCAATGCATGTGGCACCATTAATTGGTAAAAATACCAATAGCTTTTCTCAAAACTTCAAATCTCACAGAGTCAAGAACCTTAGTGAAAATGTTTCCTAGTTGATGTTCTGTTGCAACATATTGTAGAATAACCTTTTTTTGTTTCAACAAGTTCACAAATAAAATGATGTCGTATATCAATGTGCTTAGTTTGTGAATGTTGCACAAGATTTTTAGAAACATTTATGCCACTAGTATAATCACAAAAGACAGTTAAAACTCTCTGTTCAATACTATAGTCTTCCAACATTTGCTTCACAAATTTATCACCCTTGCTTTTAGATGTTGTACCAAAAATTTTATCATCTACATAAATTTATGCAATCAAAATCCCTGAACCAAATTTCTTAATGAATAGAGTTTTATCAACTCCTCCTCTCTTGTAGCCTTTTTCAAGTTGTGAGGTAAAACATACATACTTGACCATTTCCCTGAAGTTCACCCTATACTTACCTCGAGTTTTGACCCCTTCATGAATAGAGCCAATAACATCTTCTGCTGAGTAATTTTTGTGAACATGAGCAAGTGGTTCCTGAGCTTTTGACTACAAATTACTGCTTCAAAAGTTTTTTATTTTTCTAGATTTGTTGCACCTCCTGTTGTATCAATATCTAAAACATCGTCGCTGGTTGCTTCACCTATTGTTACAACATCTTTTGCAATAGGATTGGTTTCCATATAGTTAACATCATCTGCTGCAACCTATTTGACATCATCAATCACAACATTAGCATATTGTATAATAATTCTAGTGGCCAAATTAAACACTCTAAAGGCTTGACTATTTTTGGCATATCCAAGAAATATACCTTTCTCAATTTTTGCATCAAGCTTACCTCTTTACTCTCTATCATTTAGAACATAGCATACACTTCCAAAGACAAGAAAATAACTAAGTGAGGGTTTCCTACCTTTCTATATTTCATATGGGGTTTTGCATGTACCTAATCTAAGATAAACTCGATTTATTGTGTGACATGTTGTATTAATTGTTTCAGCCCAAAACCTATGTGGAATGTTATTTTCATTTAGCATGACTCGAGCCATCTCCTGGAGAACCCTATTTTTTCTTTCGACTACACCATTTTGTTGAGTTATTTTTAGTGCTGAAAACTCATGTGATATTCCTTGTTCAGTGCAAAATTCAGAAAATGCAAAGTTTTCAAATTCCCTACCATTATCACTTTTTATTCTAACAATCTTTCCTATGTTTCAACTTTTCTCTGTTTTTAACCTTAAGCACAATTTTTTGTATGCATCAAAGGTGTCAGATTTTTCTCTAATAAAATCTACCCAAGTATATCTCGATTAATCATCAACACATACAAAAACATACCTTTTTCCACCAATACTTTATGTTTTAGTTGGACCCATAAGATCCATATATAACAGTTCCAGTGTCCTTTTGGTTGAGATATGTTGCAACACTTTATGCGTTACCCTTACCTGCTTGCCGATCTGACATGATCCGTACACCTTGAATTTTTTACAATTCAACTTTAGAATACCTCGCACTACTCATATGTTTACAATCTTGTTAAACATTTTAAAATTTAAATGACCTAACTTTTGGTGCCAGGTTTCAGCATTATCCAGTAAATTATTCTGACACAACAAAGTTTGTGCACATATTGAGGTCAACATATAACAATTGTCTATCGATCTAGTTCCTGCAAGAACACAATTGTTAGATCTATCAAACACTTGACACTCATCCTTGGTGAACTTAACAAACAACCCTTGATCGCACAATTGACTAATGCTCATGAGATTTGCTTTCAATCCTTCAACATGAAGAACCTTCTTTAATCTTGGAAAACCTTCAATAGCTAGAGTTTATTTCCCAAGAACTAGACCTTTCTCACCATCACCAAATGTTACTTGACCTTCTAAGCAACTTCGATAATTTGTCAAGATACCTCGATCTCCAGTCATATGTCTAGAACAACCACTATCAAAATACCATAAGTTAGTGGTACAAGCTTGTAATAAGGTGTAAACAACTAGACAAATATGTATAGATTTTCTTACCCAGATTTGTTTCAAGTTCTGTTGCGACAAATCAACCCTTACTTTTGGTGATTTCCTAAGTTTATCATAAACGAATGGATTGACAAACATACCTCTTTTCAAATCCTCTATATACATGTAGCATCGTGGTCTAATGTGTCTAGAAATGCCGCAGTAATGACATATTGGAATAAATCTTTTTCATTTTTCTTCTGGAATTTTTTCCTTTGCCGTAGGCGATGTTGTAACATGCGGTTCTAGCTTTGCCTCCTCAATTTCTATGACAAAAATAGTTTTTCCAGTTGAAGTACCTTCTTAGAACCCAAGTCCAGTATGATCTCCATTTGGATTTTGAATTGACAACATATGATCAAGCTTCAAAGTACTTGAATTCAACATCTTCACATTTCGCTAAGTTTGTTTCAACTCCAGTTGCAACTTTTCAATATTCAGTTGACTCTTGGCTACTTGGATCTGATGGTTTCTCATTGATTTTGTCAAGTCAACTTTTTGTTCATCCAATTCATTGATCTTCCTTCAAGCTCTTGATTCTTCTTGCATACAATTAGCCATTTTTCGTACATCTCCTTGTACGCTTTCATGATTCTTTCTTCATCCAGATTATTATCACTCTCAGTTTCTAAAATCATGTTGCTTTCATCTGATAGCACATGTGATGTTGTGGTTGTTGTTGCAACGGTTGGTGCGACGTCGGTTGAACCAGACTTTCTGTCATTCTGTCATGTTGCAACAGTGAATGCAACATAGTTGCTGGTGTGTCCCGTGTCACTTTCAGAAGAATTATCTAAATCTTCATCACGAGTTGTGTCCATACCTACAAAAATAGCCATAAAAGTTTTCCTAAAGATCTAACTGAGTTAGTTCAGTAACCTGCTCTTGATGCCAATTGATAGTTTCTAGCCTTTTAATTAATTTGATAATTAAACAAATAAACTAAGTAAATTTGTAGGAAAGTAAATTTGTTGCGATAAATGTAAGGACACATCAAATTTTAATGTGGTTCAACCAACTCGGTCTATGTCCACGCGGCTATTCCCTGGCCAACAAACCAATCCACTAAGTTTCAAGAGATTACAGACACCAATGGAACTTACACAATTGAAGACTCTCTCTTAACCCTTGCCGCCTAGGTGTAAAACTCCCTTAGTAGATTCTCTAGTTTGGCGAGCTCCCCTTGACTTACAAAGTTCTTTCTTGAGAACACACCTTCTTGTCCCGAAAAATGAATACAAAATACATAAAAAGAGTCTTGAAACTCTAGATGGATTGGTCAATACATTTGACTTAAAATAGACTATGTTGTAACACTAAATAGATCATTCAGTACACTTTGTTACCCATCATGTTGCAACACGACCTGACACAGACAGCCTACAGCTAACTCACGATTTTGCTTCTTATTTTTTGCTTACGCCTCACTGTGTATTCAACAAAGAATTAAGATGCCTATTTATGGAACTTGGTGTAGATACTGAGTATAGGTAGGAGTATCTTTAAAGTTATCTCTTTTGCACAAGAGTTCTTGATAGTTTGAACTTCATCACCTTATCACCTTATCCCTAAAGATGTAGAACTCTTCAATACATAAACTCTATTTGTACTTGGACTCTTATTGGCTTTAATTCTTCTTGCACTAGAACTCCTCTTAACTCGAATTACACTTGCACTAGAATATTTCAATCATCTTATCTGTAATAACAAAATTCAACACAAAATATCCACACAATAATATCCATAATTTTTGCTAAAACATAGCCAATAAAAATTAATTAAAATCATATGCTAACAGCTTCACTAGTCCTTGCTTGGTGAGGATCAATTGTATGTTTCTCCTTTGGAGGGGAACTACTAATGGGAATATTTTTATTCTTCAGCGCAACATTCCAATCATCCTCCCTTTTCTCCTCAGTCTGAGA
Organism: Ehretia macrophylla; assembly: GCA_037974665.1. NCBI lineage: Eukaryota > Viridiplantae > Streptophyta > Magnoliopsida > Boraginales > Ehretiaceae > Ehretia > Ehretia macrophylla. Next base: position 17,025,095 of record CM075783.1, read on the forward strand.
AGTTGGTGCCTCTGTTAAGACATGTTGAGGAGTTGGTACTTTCTCAGTGGTATCATCTCTAGCTTCCCATTCTTCTCTCACATTTTGGCATTGATCCTAATTATGCCCAAATTGTCTGCATAGTTTACATACTCTAGGTCTCCAAGTATAGATAACTTGAACATCAACCGAAACACCCATACCCAAATCCAATGGAATTTTGTTAGGTAACTCTTTACTTAGATCCACTTCCATGGACACCCTAACATATCCCAATTGCAGGATGTGGACTCAGTAATTGAGTCCATTTGTATAGGGGTACCCAGGTAACTAGCCAGTAAGCTCAATCCTTCACTTGTCCATATTTCAGTAGGAATTTGCTTCATTTTGACCCGGATAAAGAAGCTATCCAATTTAAACTTTTCAAGCTTAGTTCTGGGCTTCCATCTTCTCAAGATATAGGTCTATTTCCCATGTGCCACAATTGACCCAAAACAAGGCTGCTCTTAGTAATATCAGCAAATCTAAATATAAACAAACCTTCCTCAATCGAGATAATCTCCACATTTCCAAACTACTTCCATTAATTCTCTACCATAGCTTTTACTTGGTGAGAAGAGGGGGGTCTTCCCAGGAATTGTCCCACAATACAATGTTCCCAATAAGCTATGCCATTGTCAATCAATTGCTTCGGCACCATTATTTTACCATTCACTATATCGAACTTTTTTTCTTCAAACTTGATAGGACCTTGAATTTCCCCATCAAACAAATTCCTCCACCCCTTAGCAGAAGACTTGTTTGGTTAAGCAACCTTGCCTTTCGGTAAACTCTCTGGAGATTTCAAAGATGTCTCAGGAACAGATTCGGGATAGGAACTAACTTCCCCTTCTTCCCAAACCTCAACTTCTACAAATGGGGAGTTAAGGGGAGGAAACGCATCCTTACCAAAGGAAGGGACCAGGGCTGATTTAGAAGAATCAGTGTTACCTAAAGACTCCGATTCAGCAACAACTTGAGGAGAGGAAGAAGCCTCATCATCTTTCTGGGAAGGAGAGGGGGAGAGGTCATTCCCTCAACTTTACTCTGGCAAGGCTGAAGCCTGCTGCTAGAACGGGTCCCAAATGTATTCTTCCCCTTAGCCATGGTGAGCTAGAAGGAAAAAAAGGGATAGAGAAAAGGGTCAAGAAGAGAGAAAAAAACATCAGCCGCTCTAGGGTTTAGGCTAGAAAAGTATATGCACGAGGTGGTGTGTATGTTAACAGTGCTAACATACGCCGAGAGGTTTTTGTGATATAGAATCTCGTAGTTGAAGGAACTTCTATGACCTCACTCAGATCTGTATAGGTTATAGAATTCTTTTTTTTTAAAAATTTTTTTTTGCTACTAACTCCATTTGGTTTATGTGTTGACTATATCAACAATAAAAGACAAAAGCCTAGTTTATTGAAACTAGATACAAATAAATGTTGCAGATCGTAAAATATTAGCACACTATTTAAAGGTACTTTGTAAAGAGTGAATAAAAATGTGCTCAAAATGTTTTATTTATGTATAGGATAATACTTATAAAGGAGTTGAAGATAAAAGTTAAGACAATTAAAACAGTGTCACGTACTCATAGTACGTATTGAGATTAAATTAATGAGGCTATCAACTTACGAAAAAATATTATTGCTACAAATGAAGAGAAAAGTAAAACAAACAAATCAGTAATTACAGATCCAAAATTCATAAAAATAGCTAGGGAGATTGACTTCTAAGAATCTTCTAAGTATTTGCCCTTCTGTTAAATGATATTTTTTGGCTTTCTCTGTCACTGATAAGATGATAAATACGGAGTAATCGTTTCATAATATGAATGGCAATGTTATGCAAATTTATGAACCTCATGAGGCAAAGCTGGTTACATGTAATAAAACAAAAGGAGGATCTCGGATAAACTTTATGGTATTTGTCGTATTAAATCATATTTCCTTCACATTTAGATGCATGACAATGGTTCTAGCCTCATCTTCAGCTAATTAAAGTTGCGAATTTCAAAGAAGACCATAACATTAAAAATGAAGTGCTTAAAGAAAATGATCCTGTACCTCATCTTCAGCTAATTATGATCAATCTAGAACCAGAGTCTAACTAGCGTTCTGTAGGGAATCATGCATGGTATTTAAAATTTTTATAATTAAATAAAATGCAGTGGAAACAATTAATAATACTCATGCATCCGTTCATGGCTAATTACGTAGATTATATACATGCATAATAATCAACTATTAATTACGCATAGAGATTTCATAATTACATTTCCATAATGATGCATCTAATGTAGAATCTGAAAGCTCCCCAAGTGTGAAGGCTCCGAAAGTATCCACACAGAATCTGCACCTTTAATTGGACTTCATCCCCACTAGGTTTCTAGAGAAATCCTACATATTATTCTGACTATGATTTTTGTGCTAAATAAACCTATGTCAGAATATTACATTATACAGGAAACATACATGATCTAGGGCCACATATAGGCCAATCTTAAACAGACCAGTCTTGGACTCATAATAATCAGATCAATATCAAGTTACTACGAGCCCAGTTAACTTAATATTAGGACGATCCTAAAATTAATTTAATATTTTATCTAATCCAATTAATCTATAAATTCCATTTGTGTGTGACCTATCGGGTTCATAATTAATTGGTAGCGAAATAATATTAATATAATTAATATTTAATTAGAACTCTTCTAATATAATTCTCGCAAGTCGTGAGTGATACCTAGCAGTATATCACGATTACCCAACTAATGATGAAGTGTAAATTCTACGAACCCTTAATAATTATCATGCAACTAATTCCTTATGTCTGAATCATCCCAATTGAGCCAGAGTTATGGATAGGGTCGTCAAACTCTATTACTCAACCATATGTCCAAATCTATTTAATCAGTAACTTATGAATAATACGTGGAACAATTTCCACTATATTCTACCTCGGCTAAGGATTTCTAGTTATTCGATTAATAGATCGCATAGGATCCCTAATTGACAGATTCTATATCTACACGCACCTATCTCCATGGCGGAATAGATCGTAACCACTTAGTACATTATCCAATCCTTGATGAGGACTTGCTTTATTGCACCAGCAAATCACGTTATCCCTAACACAAGATAACCGTGGTGTCTCAGGTCTAAGGACTAATTGCACCATTACATTGTACAATGAATTATTGACCATTCCATGTAATTCGTTGTACTAGCGATCATGTTCAGTCACTCGTTCTCAACAAGTACTTATACATCTACCCTTACGATATGAGACTAATCACCCAAATCAATATCTCATATTATTTGGAGGGTAAAATATAATCCGATTTTTTCGGATAAATCAACGTCCAATTAATTTATCTTACGATCGAGGACTATTATAGAATATAATTATGAATATAGATTATGTCATTCATATTCTTACTCTTAAGGATCTAATCTATAAATATTATTCTAAGGAGTATTATTTAAATAATTAATCGCATTAATTATATTTAAATAAACTGCCCACATTAAATAAATGATATAATTATCATGTCCTAAAATTGGCTTTTAGGGCATATAATCCAATATGTTATGTACTAATGCTGTAGAAAAAAAAGATTTGTTGCAATGTAGCTCCATAAGAACTATAAATAGAAACACGTGAAATATTAACATAAATAAAGAGTTTAGGCGCAATAGAAATAAATGTTGTAACTGGGGTGGGTGAACCCTCAGAGTGAACCTGTTGTTCACTCATTCAGGGAATAGTGGCAGGGACAAAAGAAAGGGTCCTACCCAAGTGCAACCATACTAGCAGGAAATTAAATAAAAGTAGAAATGGATTTATGTCACTTTGTCATTGTCTGTATACTTTGGAGAAAATTGGGAATACCAAAAAAATCTGGCTCATTGATTGGGGATGGCCAACCAAATTGGTTGAGGAAAAAGGAACTCCAGCAACCAAGTATTCCCACCCCCAAAAGTGGAGAACATGAAAAGTTTCCACTCTTGAACCTTTGTTTCTGCTTGAGTGGCCGCTCTTACTTTCTTCTTAGTGGTTTAGTACTCCCCTTTAGACTGACTTCCTTGGCTAATAGCTTGAAGCCAGCCTAAGATGGAAAATTTCCCTAATCTTACTTCTTTAGTGGAATTTTTGTATGATACTCACCATTTTATCAATATTCCTTTTTACCTTAAGTTGCCGAGAAAGGGATGAGTGCCGCTTAACTTAATTCATTCATTGAACCTTGGGGATAACTATTAGCATTGAGGTCAATGACCACACCACCTTGAAAAAGTCAAAAAGACTCGTTAAGCAATCAATTTATCCCTTTACATGCATGCTTCATTTACTTCTTTATACATGTCAGTGATAAAGGGTCAAGGAGTAGAAGTAGGAGCTAATTCAGACAGAAACAAATGATTACGAGATAGACAATGAGACAAAGCCAAGAAGTGAGAGCACTTAGACAATTGATCCGGTGGTTTGCAGAATTTGCGACCTAACGATGTTTGAAGGAACACTAGCTCAAGAACTTTGCCAGTCGAATGGGTAGACCGTGACTCATCAAGCAAACAACAAAGAAGTTAATGGGGGCTAAGGAGCTGCTACAATAGAATTAGCTCTTAAAGGCATGCTTGCCTATCACTTCTGCTTCCTTCATCCTACTCTACTTCTTTTTATTTCCCATCAAATAGTCGAGAAACTAGGTTTATCTATATCTTTAGTTATGTCCTTGGTTTTTTAGACTGGCAGGGCTGAGTTTGCTAAAAGATTCAGGTGAAAACGCCAGTTGTTACCATAGTAGCTATATGAATCAAAATGGATACTGGAGTGGGACCCTCCATACCATCGGGTGACAAAAAAGTGCTCTCAAAATAGAACATGAAATTAGTTTTCCATTAGATGCCTGGACAAGGGTGGAGGATGGTGTAGAATTCTAACAACACCCGTTGATGTCTTTGTTTTTATCTTGCAAGAGCAAGAAATAAGCTTCTATTAGCATTAGTAGTTGGCACTCATCCCGCTCTTGCTCTCTCGAGCATTGATGCAGCAAGGAATTCATTGATTGAAGTTTTTCTTCTCTCTTCCATCCCGGGTGAAGCTCTCGGCTTGGACCTTGTTTACCTTTCTTCCCTCGCCGTTTGCTGATCTTACTCCTGAGTCATTGTAACGCCCTAATCCCTCACGAGATCGGAGGCTCTAATAACCATGCTATTCTCAACCCAATACCAAACCCGGTCACAAAATTTAGGAAAAACGGATAGAGTCTCCCCTGTACCGTGGACATTCTGAAAACTTGTAAGCATTCAATAAAGCCACAACATAACAAGACATGCTTTTATAACTAAAGTTCAAAGCTTCAAGGCTATCCGAGCCTTGAGACATACAATAGTTCAGAATCACACAAGCATGCATCCAACTTAACTTCTTTACAAAAATTGCTTATCATGCCACTCCATGATAGCATTGAGACATTCTTGGAAGTTGAAAACAAACATATATCAGAACATTCACTCCTAAGCATGCAAAGCAGCTAGAAGTAGAAACATAAGTTATTACATGCCATGGTTCTAAATCTACCACTACAACATCTATCCTTCAATTTGCAAACTATATAATATACATATATCACTTAGGCTACAAAATAGAACACAAAGTAAAACAAACAAGTTCTACTATCATCAACAAGAACATAGTCCACCTCAGGCAACTAGACACAGCAACTAAGGTAACTCCTCCAACTGCGCTACCTGAAACATGTTAGCGAGGTATGAGCAATCACTGTTGCCCAGTGAGGGATAAAGTCTCCCGGGGCGTGCTATACAACAAGTAATACAGTTAAACATTAATAGCAATTAAAACCATTCAAGAATGACAACAGATTAAGTAACCACACATTAAAAAGGATATATTACACTTAACCCCAACATTCCAATCTTCACTTGATCTTCATTCATGATCCATAAACCACAATCACTGTGTCGGCATAATCCCAATCACTCCAGTAGGTGTACTCCGGATGTACCTCGATAATCCTACGACCCAACCTCCCCTGGCAATCTCTAGACCAGGCGAATGAGGGACTAGGGCATGGAGTTTGAATATCTACTAGCAAGCCCTCTGCCACCTAGCTGATATTCAACACATTTGCCCCTAACACTATGGTTGCGCAACCATTATACAATGCACTTAACAATGATAAGACAATATCAACGATATAAGCAATAACACATAGGAGGATCAACAAAGTAGGTTGACCTCGAAGCAGTTAGAATAGAAGCAATTTATACAAGCCATTAAGCAGTTTTACAAAGGGGCATATTCAAGATGCACATAGAACTATATCAAAAGCTCCAAAACAACTTGAAACCACATTTAAACACACAAGGAGTCATGCCAAGGTCTTAGAAGCATGAGACAATCGAATTTGCACTTAAACTCCTTTGTTATTCAATCTGTTTTCCTTCTAAACTCATGTTATGGTTCTAGATTAGCAAGCGGCCTATACCAAGCTTCTAGTTAACCCCTTAGGCACCTTTAGGACCCTTGAAATCACGCAAACATCTGCATTTAGCCAAAAAGCCCCAAATTCCCTCTTTTGACTTTGTACTACAAGTACCTCACCCGAGACTCAAACGAGGGCTAGCAAAACATAATTAGGGTCTACTTAGCCTAGGAACACAAAAAATGAAGGCCAATTTTACCCGGATTCGCGATAACCCCGAAACCCCTTTCTAAAAGTCGCTAATTTTGTGTTTTAGCTAAGTTCCGAGCAATTAAACTACATGGGGTAATTAGACTATCTTCATTAATATCTATAGCACCTAACTATAGTATTGAATTAAACCCTAAAGCACATTTTATCAAAACCCTAAATTTTACACTATTCATTATCTTCTTTAACTTGCCATTTCAAAATCTAGCCATAAACTATGCCAATAGCTTGCAAAAGAATGTTCACTAATCATTTTAGAAGGTTTTAGAAGCATTCATAAGAATTTATATCACAATATACAACAATTGTAAAATTCAACATAAACCCTAACATTCAAAGAAATGCATATAAAATGATTCTCCCTCACCTCTACCAGTCGCCATGACGCAAGTTTGGTCTTAATGGATCCACCTAGCATGTAATAGAACACATATTTATCACAAGAAATCTCATGGACGTCATTCATAGCCAAATATAACAACGAGAACAATAACTAAGTAGGCAATACTAGCTTAATTATAGCAACTTATGCACTCAAGGTCATTCTAACTTCCACCTATCACCACACAACCTTAGCATGCTACTATTATAATTCAAAGGCAGCCCAAAGGTTACCATTACAAGCGTAGAGATTACACACCACACAGGAGCACACATTTGCACTTAAACCAACCATTTCATTTAGCTTATTCCACCCAAACCACCATGACCCTTCAACTACCAACATTTTTCCCTATCTAATAGAAGGCTTATAAACCATATAATAGCATAAAATAGGCAATCTAATGGGTGCACAAAAACTGCCCAACGAAACAGCCCCAAAATACCCAAAAACATAAAATTTTAGCAAGTTACATTCTTCATTTTTTTGCTCCATTTTGCAATCTCAAGTTATTTTATTATGCTAGATAGGTTCATTAACACATATGAGCATTATATAAAAGCTAAGAATCAAGATTAAACACAACTTAGGCATATAAATCATTGAACAACTCAAAATAGCCAATTTCAACAAAATATGTTCTATATAAGAAATTAATCGGTAAAGTCTTCTCTAACACCTATTTAGCAAGATACAAATGTAATTCTAGTATTTTATAACATAAAAATGAACTTTGGAAGATTTGATAAAAAATTCCCTCACCTTTGTTTCACAAAATAAAGGCAAAAACGGTCGGTAGAAAGATGCTAGACGTCAACATGAGTCCGAAAATACTTGGTTTGCGTCTTGGTTCGGCTTCTAGCTCAAGATATAAGCAAAATAATGAAAAATCAACTATTCCTAGGATTTGGACTGGTCACGGCTGAAGCAAGAAGAAGATGAGCAATTTTGGAATTTTTTTGGTGTTTTATAAGTTTTAATGAAAGTCAAAGGGTCAAGTCTTCGGTTAAACCCGTGTAAAACAAAACAGCTTTGCGCCACCTTACGAAAACAGCCATAACTTCTTCTAGAAAACTTCAATTTACAAACGGTTTGAAGCCCTAGAAACTAGACTCGTAAAGCTTTCCAACCATATATAATTCACCACCTAAATATTTCCCAATTGGTTCAGATTTAATTCCAAAATTGACCCAAAATTTTACTAACTTAACCTTGCATTTTATTTCTAATCCCAAGTTTGCCCTTTATTAAACATTTCAAAAATTTTCACCTTGTCCTAGTTGGTCAATGTATATGAAAAGTCAAATTGTATGGTCACATAATGTGAAAAGTCAACAATATGTAATTTAATTGAACTTTAAATGCGATTTTAGTTTAAAACACTAAATAAGTCATGTAAATGCATATATTATTTTTCAAATAATGATTAAAATAAATGAATTCATATGTAATGACCGCTCGGGTCCTTACAATGGTCCATTTAAAAAGTCAAAACTAGCTATTTAGTTGAAAACAAAGTCAATATTGCAAGAAAACGAAACCAAATATTAAAAATAATCAAAATAGTTAATATTCATTTAAAATAAATAATTAAACTATTATCTAAATATTTAAAAAGAATTATGAAAATAATGCCTCAAAATGAATGAACAAATTAATGTAAGCACGTAATTAAATACAATTAAATGCTATTAAGTCTATGCCGGGTTCGAGGTACCACAGTCATCTTTTTGCCTTTAGTGGGAACTCTTATGATTGCCTGTAGTCTAGTTAATCTATGGCTCTTTGAGTCATACTACTCTAGATTTAGGGTTAATTATCTCAATAGTGAATCAATCATTCGATATCCTTTGATTTTTGAGAGGACAGAATGAAAGAAAAGTAATGAAAACTGTAATGGCTACTGAATAACCTCTTTTTACTTTTTTGTTGTTGTATCAGTAGTCCTATAACTATTAAAGGAATCATGGAAACTTTCGCATTTCTTAAAAATAGACTCTAAGTCTACTACACAAAAAGCATCTATTTCTCTCCCAATAGACCACCCAGAAAGTAAAGTCTGTACTTAGCTCTTGTTGATATTTTTGGGCTTATTGAATTTGCTATGTGACTATACTACGAAGGCAATGGCTTGATAACCCAATAGCTTATTACATCAAAATTGATGCAATGATGATTGTGATATTATATGTTATCGTGCCTATTTAATTGATATATAGTGTCTATATGTGTCTTTCTTTTGAATACCTTAGTTCATACAGTAACTGGTTTTCCTCGAGGTTCAGAAATATGTGTAACATTGCATCTATAATGACTGAAGAATCCATATTTATCCTGCAATTTTTATGTAGAGGGTGACAAGAATGATATTGGAATATTATTATAAATTGTTTGTTGAAAATTTTCCAGAGCGAGGGAGGAAATTGGGCTGATACTGCACATGTGGATCTTAGGAGTCGATGTCCCTATTTCTATGAATTTGGACAGAAGATAGCCTCATTGTAAGTGTGTTACTGATTTGTTTTGCTTTCTGCTGATAGAAGTTCGAAAAGTCTCAATTTTTCTGGAAGGTTCAAGATGCAACTTGAAACCTGTTGATGCTCTAATTTGCTCTAAATTCTTCTAGAAAAGAGAATGTAGCGAAAGCAATCTGTTCTAGCAGATTGCTAAGTAATGCAAATCAATCTACCGTTTGCTTATTTAAAAGCTTATTTGGGGCAGGCTTATAACTTTTCTTCTAGCTTCAAGCATTATCGAATTTTGTTGGCATATTGATAATGCTTTTATATATAGTTAGCTAAAAGACATAAATTTCTTCAAGGATGTCGATTTTCCTATAAACTGGTAGACACTTAGCTTTTGTATTATTGTTTGATGTGTATAGTCAGCAGTTGAAACTAACTTAGGCCATTCGAAACAAACAGCACCAAGCACATAAAAATGGTTAGTTGCTTCTTCAATCAAATCTGTATTCTTTGAGGATGTTATCTATTAAACAAGTAATTTGTTGGCTTATGTTTCTGTTTTGGAATGGCTCTTGTCAAGGTTAAAGATTGTAGAATTGCTAGTGATATTATGAATACTTCTCATGTCAATTTCTGAGCGCACTTGCTGCTTGATATGACCAACTGATGATCTGTGACGCTAGCAAGTCAACTATTTCCTAAGTCTTAGAGATTATAGGTGATATGGGAAATGGATGTCACATATTTCATCATAGTTCTACGTATTACAAAGATAAGCCTATCTAGTCTTCTACCTTGACTTCTTATTAGTGTCATTAGTGGTGTTAAACTTCCAAGTTTTCCTACTGATCCTCTCTCCTTGACTTCTTTTTTGTATCATAGTGATTTCTGATAGAATGCACGGTGTGAAGAAAACAAAGTTTACTTCTCTTGCTGTTTCAATGAACCATACATCTATTTATATACAAAGAACTAATCATTCTATACTATAAACTATTATAAATATATTCCCAAGTTGCATAGTGGGAAATAGCTTTTACAATGAATAATACAATGAAACAGTCAGCAGCAATGATTCATCAGACAAGAAGAATCAACGCAAGGATTCAGTCAACACCCTCCGGCAAACTTTAGGAGCTGGTAATGAGAGCAACTGAAGTTTGGAGCAAAGATAATTGAATCGTTGAAAAGATTGAGACTTTGTGAGCAGATCAGCAAACTGATTTTCCGTAGGTACGTGAGGGAGAGATATAGTGCCTTCACGATAGTGATGTCGAACAAGGTGGCAATCGAGCTCAATATGCTTGGTACGTTCATGAAAAACATCATTTTGAGAGATATGAATTGCACTCTTATTATCACAATGTAGAGGTATAGGTTGTGATTGAACTATACCGAAATCAGAAAGTAGTCGTTTGAGCCAGACAAGTTCAGATGTAGTGTCTGCAAGTGCTCGATATTCAGACTCTGCACTAGATCGAGAAACAATATTTTTCTTCTTACTCTTCCAAGAAATCAAAGAGTCCCCTAAAAATACTAGATACCCAGTGGTGGATTTACGATCAATAGTATCTCCAGCCCAATCAGCATCAGAATAAACATCTAGGAAAGGGGTAGAAGAAGAGGACATAAGTAGTCCACGGTTGATGGTTCCTCGAATATATAGTATGATACGCAAAACTGCAGCATAATGAGTAGTGCGAGGAGCAGACATAAATTGAGATATGATGTGAACGGCATGAGCAATATCCAGTCGAGTGATAGTAAGGTAGTTCAACATTCCAACAAGTTGACGATAAAGAGTTGGATTTTGAAGAAGCTCACCATCAGTTGAAGAAAGCTTAGTATTGACTGCCATAGGAGTATCAGAGATTTTACCATCTGAAAAATGCGGAAGGTTGATAATTTCTGATGCATATTTCACTTGGGAGAGAAAATAGCCTTGTGTAGTACGACTAACTTCAATACCCAAGAAATAGCTGAGAAAACCTAAGTCAGTCATCTCAAAAACACGAGACAAGAAAGTCTTGGTAGATAAAATACATTCTATGTCATCACCAGTAATAATCATATCATCAACGTAGATCAAGATGAAAACAGAACCTTGATCACTATGTCGAATAAAAAGGGCAGAATCATAAGCACTTTGATGAAACCCAAACTTTATAATGGTGGAATGAAATTTATCAAACCACGCACGTGGTGCTTGTTTAAGTCCATATAATGCACGACGAAGATGACAAACTTGGTCAGGAGTGTGAGGTAGACCAGGAGGTGGCTCCATATAAACTTCTTCATGAAGCTCACCATTGAGAAAAGCATTTTTAACATCCATCTGATGTAAAGACCAAGAGCAAATAGCAGCAACAGCAACTATAGTGCGAACTGTTGTCATGCGAGCAACTGGTGCAAAAGTTTCATCATAATAAATGCCATACTCTTGATTGTTCCCTTTGGCTACAAGACGGGCTTTGTATCGTTCAATGGAACCATCAGCTTTTGTTTTGATTTTGTAAATCCACCTACATCCTATTAAAGTCTTGCCCTGAGGTAATGGCGTCAGTTCCCAAGTGCCAGTTTTAGACAAAGCCTGTAGTTCAACTTTCATAGCTTGAACCCACTGAGGATGCGAGCTCGCCTCCTTATAGGTTTGGGGCTCATGGAGATCAATTACTGAAGTGGCATAACAATAGTAATCAGAAAGATATGAAGGTTGAGTTTTGTGGCGAGTAGGATACCTGGGTGGACTGGATAATGGAACCTCGTCCTGGGAAGCTGTATTGGTCATGGACATAGACAGTGGTGAAGGTAATGAACCTGTGTCTTGAGCTGATGTAGACGGGTCACTAGAAGTTAAAGGAGGCAAGGGAAAAGAAAATGGATCGATAAAAGTGGTATGCATCTGAGAATTTTGAGGAAGATCCATGAAAGGAATAGATTCCCAAAAAATGACATTCCTTGAAATTCTGAGACGATGAGTGGTAGGGTCATAGCACCTATATCCTTTTTTCTCAATCCCATAGCCAACAAAGACACATATCTGTGATCGAGCAGATAATTTTGTGCGCTCAGAAGGAGAAAGAAGCACAAAACATGTAGAGCCAAATTTTCTTAAGTGAGAATAAGTAGGAGTAATACTATGAAGAAGTTCATATGGAGTCTTGTTATGAAGGATAGGAGTAGGAGTGCGATTGATGAGATAGGTAGCTGTAAGAGCGGCTTCTCCCTAATAAGAGTGAGGAAGTTTGGAGGTAAGAAGAAGAGTTCTAGTGGTTTCAATAATATGTCTGTGTTTCCTTTCTGATACACCATTTTGTTGTGGGGTGTCCGAGCAAGAAAGTTGAGGAATTGTACCATGAGATTTTAAAAGATTCAAAAATTTATGAGAACGGTATTCTCCACCAGAGTCTGATCGCAAAATTTTAATACGTTTTGAAAAATGTGTCAAGACCATGTTGGTGAATGCTTCATAAATTTGGTACACATCAGACTTATTATGTATAATAAACAACCACGTATACCGAGAGAAATCATCAATAAAAAGCACATAATATTTAGCACCACTGAAAGAAGGTGTATTTGACGTCCACACATCACTATGAACCAAATAAAAAATAGCAGCACTCCTAGTTGTACTTAATGGAAAAGGCAAGACATGTTGTTTGCCCATAATACAATGCTCACAATTAAAAGATTTAGGATATTTAAAAGAGCCTAAATGACCTCCAGAAAGTAGAGTATTTATTCTTGAGAAAGAAGGATGACCTAAACGATCATACCAAATAGCAAGACTGGTAGCAGCAGCATAGTCGAATGGAAGATGTAGTGATTCAATGCAGTAGAGTTTACCAAATCTACGTCCGGTCCCATACGTTTTCCCTGTCCGAGGATCCTTCACAGTACAATTGGTGTTAGTAAACACAATTTGAAGACCTTGATCACACAATTGACTGATGGATATCAGGTTCATTGTGAGTTTGGGTACAAGTAATACATTGTTGAGTGTTAACAAGTTATTTGTAATTGTACCAAAGTGTGTGACAGGTAAGGCTATATTATTGGCAGTATGAATATGAAGGGGATGATGTACAGGAAAAAGGTGGGAGAAAATGGTAGAATTGTATGCCATATGGTTTGATGCTCCAGAGTCCAAAAACCATAAGGAATCACGAGACATACCTTTAGGGAGGTTAGCTGAAGTTGCAACATGAGAATGTCCAGTTAACACTTGACGTACCATTTCTTGTATTGTATCTTGAAGATCTGTCATTGTAATTGATACAGAAGAGTTGACAGTCTCAAGTGGAGTTGAAGCGGTAGCAGCACGTGGAGAAGTATCTTTAAGTCGTCGCTGAAGGCGCAAATATTCATGTTTGGAGTGTCCACGCTTTTTGCAATAGTTACAGAAAGGCTTATTCCCTGAAGGCGATACACGAGACGAACTAGATCGAGCAGAGGTTGCAAGAGCAAGTTCATGTATCGGTTCTGAGGGAAGAGCTTTGCGAGTCTATTCTGCTAATAATTCAGGAAGAATCTGTTGCACGGAAGGACGAGGAACTCGATGCAGAATGGAGCTACGAATAGCTTCAAATTCATTTGTCAAAGCAAGCAATAATTGTACAAGATGAGTCTCTTGTTTAAGAACTTTATACTGCTCATGAGAAGATGTCCATTCTGGTTCAGTGAGGTCCAATTGTTCCCATAATGCCTGCATTTGTGAATGGAAGTCAGATACACGTTGACCGGGAAGTTGTTTGAGACGACGAATCTCGAGCTCGAGTTGATAACGCCGAGCAAAATCTGTTTGCAAATATGTAGTTTTGAGATTGTCCCAAAGTTCCTTAGCAGAGTCAGAATCTGATAATGTCATAGCAATAGATTTAGTGCAATTTATATGAATAAAAGCAATAATATAATGATTTGTTTGCTCCCATTCAGATATTTGCTTGGCATCTGTTGTAGGTTTTGCAAGTTCCCCATTCACGATAGTCCAAAGTCCTAAGCCTTTCAAAACAGATTTCATGGCACGTGACCAATAGAGCCAATTAGTGCCATCAATTCAATATTAATTGACCTGAGAGAAAATTTGTCTGTAGAAGCCATATCCAAATAGGAAAGTTAAAGACTTTGTAGTAGACAAATAGCAAATATAGATATTGAAGAATGAAGACAACACAAAGCAGAAGTATGAAGGATTTCAAATTGGATATGGTCGACCAAATTAAACCTCGGACAATAGCGAACAACGATGATAAATAGTCTGAGCTGCAAGAAGAGAAATAACACCGTGCCAATAGTGAAGAAAAAAAAAACAATAGATTGAAAAATTGTGAAATGAGAAATCACAATTATAAGAGCTTATAGCTTGATACCATGATAGAATGCACGGTGTGAAGAAAACAAAGTTTACTTCTCTTGCTGTTTCAATGAACCATACATCTATTTATATACAAAGAACTAATCATTCTATACTATAAACTATTATAAATATATTCCCAAGTTGCATAGTGGGAAATAGCTTTTACAATGAATAATACAATGAAACAGTCAGCAGCAATGATTTATCAGACAAGAAGAATCAACGCAATGATTCAGTCAACAATTTCTGTTTAAGTTCACATCGTCCTTGACAAGTAAAAAAAAAAAAAAAAGGAACCGAGGGAGGGGGGGGGGGGGGGGGGGGGGGGGGGGGGGGGTGTGGGGTTGGAGGTGGATGGTTGTTGTGGGTGCAAGGGAATTACCTAAATACTTCTAGTTATAGTATTGTGTCACCTAAGCTCTCATTTATGTTTGTTTCAATTTGAAATCGTTTGTTATATAAGACTTTAAGAGGTTGACAACCTCGTTAGTATGATGTAAAAGATGGCTTGAGGTTCTGAGTTCACTTAATAGCTGCAATTATGGGATGCACATACACCTAAGAACTAAAGAATTTATTCATTCACATCCTGTTTTATCCATAAACAGATAGCTCTTAATTTCATTCTTTGATCTCTGGCAGAAATCTGTGTCTTTTCTTAAACTAACATCAAAATATATCGAGTTTTGAACTATATTAATTAGTGTCGTGATAATAGAGAGCAAATTATTGAGGTCATGTCAGTTACTAGTCTAATACAGTTGAACAAGGTCTATGTTATTTAAGTTCAATGCCTTTTCTTCTTCATTGTTAGAGCTGCCCACCTTCAAAAAGAGTTGGTTTTATTGATGTGATTCTCAAATTATTTTTGTGTATGCACGCACATTGAGTGTGCCATGATATCTATTTGTTCTTGACATAGTTGTCAGCAATTTGGTTTTTATCTTTTACACTGTTGGAGTTGATTTGATTAACAGGCAAAGTCGTTAGGGAGAGTAGTAATAATTGCAACTTTGATGAAAACTATACGAAGGTTAGTTGTCTCTAATCTGCACTAACTGTGTTTTCTTAATAAACAGTGTAGGTGACAAAAGTATTGGACCTTTCCTCCTGGTTGCATTTTGGACCAGATACAAGGATGTCCTCATCAAGGTGGTTCATTTTGAAGTGTACGAGGCTGGCCAATCCTCAACTGTAGCATTTAAGAAGTGGCGGAAGGGAGGACCCAGATTGCAGAAAGCTTCTGTTCTAATAAATGTTATGTTCTAACATCACAAACAAATGATTCGCTGAGTTAGTTAATTTCATGTGTCTACAAACATAGTGCTCAAGAGGCAAGACTAACTATTGTTCAGTCTGTGAATTAAGGGTTTCTTATTCATAAAGCTGTTCTCTACTTTATGTCTCTCTGCCTATTCCTTCCATTTTTCGTTCTGTTATTTTTTGGTGGATAAGAAGCTGGCTAGAATGTCTCAGAATTGAATTATGAAAATGATGCAATTGAGTAAATTGCAATTAAGTGTGTTTGGGGACAAGAGAGAAGAAGGGGTGTGTGTGGGTGGGTTCTCGGCCTCCAGAAGATACATTGTCACTGTAGAAAAGCCTTCACGTAAGCAAAAATCTGTCAGTTCTGTTATTGTTCTTGCTGCATTCAGGTTGCTATGCTTCCGTAAGAGCTCGTGCCTAAGTGGTCCAGCTGTCCCTCATCTTTGAGTAAAGCTTTTCTTTCATAATTCATAGGAAGAACTCTTTCTGTCTAAAGTATGTCAATCCACCTTCCCTCATCGACAACCATGTTATTTCTGACCCAAAATTCATGGAAGTTGTCAGCTTTGATTTATTGTGGTCTCAGTAGTCTGTTATTTCTGACAACTGGATTTTGTTGAAGCTTTGCGTAAAGCAAGCCTTTCTTTTCATTGAAATGCCATCAGCTTTCGATTTCTCGTTTTGGTCTCACAGTTGTCTCATGTCTGATAAAAGGAGTTTAAGTCAACTAGTTTTGTGTATCGGAAAATGTCGCATCTTAGTACTTATCAAATGAAATGGCAAGGAATCTCGTAATTGTATCAGATCAGCATACTTTCATACCATACAAGTGTTGTATTGCTTAGCCATAACACAAGCATTACAGATAGCAATAGTTTCAGTCATTGATGTTGAGTCAGTAAGAAAACTCCAAATTTCTGTCTCTGCAAATGACAGCCACAAAAGCCTTACCTTCAAGAGTAAAAATCTCATCATTTCTTGGAAATTTTGGACGTATCATATGGTCTCTGTAAATGACAGCTATAGAAAGAGATGTGTGCTCTCCACCATTTCTTAGAAATTTTGGACATTTGAAAGTGAGTGAAAGAAGAGGTGGGATCCTCCCTAGTCCTTTATAAACCTCTTCATTTCCATCACTCATTTGTCTTTTATGGATAATTGAGCATCGCCAAATTGGTCAAGCTTAATTATTTCGTCCTTTGACAGTAACACCACTCGTCTTTCATTTTTCTAGAGTAGAATAGATAGTAACATGGATTGGATTGGTAATTTTTTTCCTCTTGAATTTCTTTGTGAAACTATTTACGAATGTTTGGTATAAACATTCATTTTGAAAAAATATTTTGAGAAAACTTTGGTTTTCAAAAGATTGATTGTACCAGACGATTCTAATGTTTACGGTATAATTTTTCTATTAAAAAAATAATATAGCCATGAGGTCAAGATGGGTAATTTTGTTGTTACAAAAAAATCTAACACGACACAAGTAATATTACATGTTCACAAGAAAAGACTATCTTATCAATATCCCAAACCACGATGGAACTTGATAAAACCATGATGGAACATGATATTTAATATCTCAAACTTATCAATTCTCCCAATAAAAATCTTGTTTAAATGGATTGATAATAAAGATAGACTGTTGTAGAGTTCTTAAAGAAGAAAATGTCTTTCTTATTCAAGAAGATCAAAAGAGCCCAAATGGATTCAATACAATATCAATTATGGATTGGAAATAATGTTAAGATTTTGGTTATTGTGGTAAAAATGAATTTGTAGATAAGGATTGACCTAAGCAAGTTATAAGGTAAGGATTAATTAAACTTTTTCTTATTCTTTCGTCCTTTGTCCTTCACACTTGATGGTTTAGATCAATTGATCTTAATCATCTCATCAGTCTACTATCGTTATTTTTTTTTATAATAATATTATTATATTATTAGGGATCAAAATCCCCGACATAAACTCATAAAATATCAACAGCTTATCATGTCCATGCTTGTCGGTAGCGACAACATAAAAGCATGTCACTACCCTCTGCATTTAATGACCAAAAAAAGAGTAAGAACGTAATCATTTTTTTTTTGACCTCTATCCCCATATGCTCCCACCCTCATGAGAATAACCCACTACTAGACTATTCTTAAATTTTAAGACATAGAAGAACGTGTCCATGGGTGGAAGAGGATAGAAGTCATGATTGTGAGGCTAATTTAGCAGCTATTACAAAACTCCTTTCAACTTTTTTTTCAACTTTTTTTTTTTTCAAAATTCAAAAGCTCAATAACAAAGTAAACTAAGATAAAATGAAAGATCATATATGGTGCATATTGTTTTAATTCTGGTATGGCAAGAAAAAACTAATCTGATTTTGTAAACAGAAGCGTTATAGTCCGCTTGGTAGCTGTAAACCATAGTGCAACACCACAATTAAAGAGGAACTATTATGTGTCAGATTATATTGGTGTTTTGTTCCCCTTGAACTTTTATATAGAGGTGTTTATTACACTGAATAATATGAGAAAAGCAACACAAAAATTTAAATGATTTGGTCTCTGTTTAACGTATGCAAAATTCACTAATCACGCAAAATAAATATTACAGTTTCTCAAGACAAAAACCCTAAAAACTCCTTCTCACGTGCTCACGACCACTCCTTGACTAGGTTGTACCCACACTCAATGAAGAATACAACAAGTAATCGATCTGAGACACCTACCTACAAGTTATAGACTCTAAAGACTTCTATTTATAAAACAAGATTAGAATTTGTGTTTCCTAGTTAAACTAGGACTCTTACTTATCTTTAGAACATGCTTTAGGCATTGCACTCGAACCATAACCTAACACTAAGCACCGGAAACAACCACATAGAAGTGGTTGAATAGCCTTCAACAAACGGGAAAAAAAACCTTTCTCAATCGTTGGAAGAGAGAGTGTGTTTTTTATTTTTTTTATTATTATTTTTTTATGGACAGTGAAGAGAGAGTGTGTTGAGAGACGGTTAATTTGGACTAGCAATTGTCAAACAAGTGGGTATCTCAATTGGGAGTTGTACTTCTGTGCGGTTGTGACGGGCCCACACTCTATTTGGAAACCGCACACACAAGCAAATTCCCTCAATTGGTGACGAAAAACAAGGAAACAAGTTAGGGAGGTGACTAAACCATGATTATTGTTTTTTTTTTTTTCCCT
Organism: Ehretia macrophylla; assembly: GCA_037974665.1. NCBI lineage: Eukaryota > Viridiplantae > Streptophyta > Magnoliopsida > Boraginales > Ehretiaceae > Ehretia > Ehretia macrophylla. The sequence goes on from CM075783.1 coordinate 17,044,492, forward strand.
TTAGTTTGGTCGAGATAAAACCATTTTTTTTCCAACCCCGATGGAATGTAATATTTGATGTCAAACTTGTCAATTCAAAAGTAACAAAGCTTATTAATCCTGCCAAAGACCCTTTGGTCTAGCAGATTCAATAAAACATATCAAATTATGAGTTTGAACCATGTTAAGATTGTGGTTATTGTGGTAAAAGTGGGTTTGTAGATAAGAATTGAATTAACCAAAAGTTATATATAAGCTAAGGATTGTCCCATAAAAACCCATAAAATATTAACAGATTATCATGTCCATGGGATAAAGTAGCATAATTGAAGGGATTAAAATTTTTACATTAATAAAGTAGTCTGCTTATATTTTTTATTTTCTGGTTGCTTTACTAATATTTGTTGAAACCGTACAAAAATTAAATATTTATGAACTAGCTTGGTGCATCTCTTTCTTTTTAATTTCGTTTCTAACGGCTTCTTTAACAACTACTTAGCTTATGATATATATCTTAATATGTTTTAAGGTTGATATATGTTAATTTGTTGTAACTTATTCAACATTTCATAACTTAAAAACCAACTGAAAAAATTTGAAATAATAAAATAAAGCACCTGTCTAAGTATACATATATTTTTGTTAAGATACACTTATCCTGGTATATACATATATATTGTTATTTTCTAAATAGCCCAATAATCACTTTTTAGAAATCACTTAATCACAATCAATATTTGATAATTAGTTAAAGCTTACTGCCAGAAGAAAATGAAAGAAATTGTCTACCAACAGCCGTATATCATTGCCATAAAGAGATAAAAGTAAATGTTATTTACCATATATAGTTAAACAAAAACAGTTTGTTTTCACTACACACTGCTTATCGTTGCTCTTAACTCCTTAAGATTCACATGTTAGTCTGTTGGTGAACAAGTGACAAAATTATTTCATTACAAGTCAATGTTTTAATATGTGGAAAGAAATGGCGTGTTTGTTAATCTCACAAAAGAACCCATATATGCCACCCATTCACGAGTTTTATATCTTATCTTGACACTTGTCACAACAACAACCAACATTTTTTGTAAATACATGAATTTTTAGGATATTTTTAATTTTTATTAAAAGAGTTATTTGCATATGATTTTAAATTGTATGTTTTAACCCCTATTAAATAAAAATTTAGATATCCATCATGACATTATTACATACAATAATAATTTATAGGAAATATTTGCCCAAAGCACGGATTCATATATACTATAGGACAATTTCATTATTGCTTAACGCCAAAATATTAGCAACCCAAAGACGTTAGAGGTTAAATTGTAAAAAACACACACGATAAATAAATACTAAGTTTGATCTCGGCATTACTTTGTATGCGGGCAAAAAGATTGTATTTTTGTATAGTATGAACACAGTGCTTGAACTTTATGTGTAGTTGTAACGTCATTGTCTCCCATTGTATCTATAAAACTACTCGACTATAGAAAAGCAGAGGTAAACCACCTAGCCGTTGGTGTAGTGGTATGCTACCATGGTAGCATTGTAGTTGAGTTTTACCTATTTATTAGTGTCATTACTTGCAGCAAAGGCTTTGTATTCATAGCATTTGAATTGTGAGAGAGGAAAAGAGTGAAAAAGAAATTAGAGAGAAATAGAGGTGGAGATCATGAATCATTTTAGCCATGAGAAGCATCCGCTTATTCTCAAGGAATTGAAAGAAGAGGACACTGAGGAAGTTTGTTACGGTTGTCAACAACCAGTTTTAGGGTCATCATATTGTTGCAGCGAATGTGATGTCTTCCTCCACAAATCTTGCGCAGAAGTGGCATTAGAGATTACGCATCCAATGCATTCTGAACATCCACTTAAACTATTTAGCACGCCGTCTTATCGGTCAAAAAGTTGCACATCATGTAATATCTGTCTAAAAGATTGCAATGGTTTCACGTACCAATGTTCCAAGTGTGAGTTTGATGTGGACATTTTGTGTGCACAACTACAGGATACATATAAAAACCCCAACCATCCGCACCCCTTAAAACTTCATAAACGACCTGCCTTGTTCTTCTGTGATGCTTGTGGCGCAGAAAAGAAAGACGAGTGTTATTATTGCACCGTATGCCCGTTTTGGATGCACGAGAGTTGTGGGTCACTGCCAAAAAGCTTGTCATACAAGAGCCACCCTTGTCATGATGCCCCTCTGTCCCTATCTTATTGTCTTCCAGAAGAATACCGGCATTACAAACTAAACTGTGATATTTGTAGGGAAAAACTACACCCAAGTTTCTGGGTCTATTATTGTGGCCCTTGCAGATACTTCGTCCATCTCAAGTGCTTCACATCCAAGTCCCAACAGGACGAAGTTGCTGAAGCTGACTCGTAAGAATTCTCCATACTTTTATGCTTACATTTTAAGGTTTAAAAAAATATTTACTTAATTGTTTAATTTTGGCCAGCCAAGTTTAATTGGTCTAGTTGAGCCATTAAAGTTTTTGAATGATCCAAAATGCCCCCACACATATATCAAATTCGTCAAAAATCTTAACGAAATCAATAAAGTGCATTCTGGGTACTATGGAAAAAGATTTTATCAATAGTCTAACCATAGCTAAGCTACTCATTTTTTGTCTTCTCCTTTCAAATTTAAAGTTGAATTATGCTTAACCCGTTACTAACAGTGGTTTGAACATGACATTGTTTCTCTTCCCAGGGCTGGTGAGATCCCACCAAATACGATCAGTTTGCCCACAAATGTCGTATCTTCACAACTGATTCAACATTTCTTGAAGGAAAAAGGCCTCCCAGTACTGATTGAACATTCAAAAGAAATTAATCACTTCAGTCATGACCACCCTTTGATTCTCACCGAAATCCCAGATGACTACAGTGAAATGGATGACGATGATCAGGAAACAGTGTGCAGTGGTTGCGTAGAACCCATTTCAGGTTCATGTTACGGTTGTGTTCAGTGCAACTACTTCATCCATTTACATTGCGTTGAGCTTCCAAATAATCTCTCATCTTCCTATCATCCCCAACATGAACTCTCTATCGATTATTACCCAGAGCCTTTTAATTATTTTCGTTGTTGCATCTGTGATATGCATTGTACTGGCTTTGTCTATAAGTGCCAGGAGTGCGATTTCTTGCTTGACATCAAATGTGCTCTTCTTCCTACTACAATAAAACATCAAGGGCACGACCACCTCCTTCTTCGAAGCGAATCTTCACAAAGGTTGCTATGTAACGCTTGTAATAATTTCCATACAGAAATCTTCTTCAGTTGCAAGACCTGTGAATACAATTTGGCAATGCGATGCGCACTGTTACCTCTGATTGTGAGACATAGATGGGATGAACACTCCTTTGAACTCAGCTTTCCACCTTTTTTTTTATCATCCAGCTCCATTTATGTGCGACATTTGTGAAAAAGAAATTCATCCCAAATTCTGGCTATATCATTGTCGTAAACGTGAATGCGATAATTCTTTTCATCTTCGTTGCATTCCTAGACTTGGCTTCCTTCCTAAAATTAAGTTTGGGGGTAAACTTCAAATTAACTATCACCCACATCCTCTCACCTTTGTGAGGAAAATTAAATATAAATTCTGTTGTGACAAGTGTGATGCAAATTTGGAAGGATGGGTGGGCTTTGCGTGTGAACCTTGCTATTTTAATCTCTGCCTGCAATGTGTTCGTCAGATTGTCGATTCCAGAAGCGAGGAATCCGTTCTTGAAGAGTTTTTCAAGAAAATCCTTTTACTACACGAAGAATTCAGTTCAGAAGAACATAGCGAGACTAAAGAGTCTAGTGGTGAGGACTGAGGAGTCCAATCCGTTCTTGAAGAGCTTCGTGAAGAAATCCTTCCGGATGGTGGTAAATGAATCTCAAATGTAGAAGGAGTGGTATTAGAATCATGAAATTCATTAAACTTGTATCATCGTTCTTCTTTTCTTTTTTTTCTTTTTTTTAAAGTATCACCAGTCGAGATGTACGATTTTAAAATATTGCTAAATATTATGATGTATGCAGATGTTTCGTCCGACATTATCCTCGAGAAACAATATTGAGAATAACTAAGCAATTTATTCATTTGCAAACTCTTTTTTTTTTTTTTTTTTTTATCCATAATCAGATGATTCTTATTATCATTCTTGATCTCTGACAAATACATTAAGTCAAAATCTGTTCAAGTTTGGAACTATATTAATAATGTGATAATCTGGACCAAAATATTGAGGTCAAGCCAGTCATTAGTCTAACACAGTTGAACAAGGTTTATGATGTTTTAAGTTCTATACACTTTTCTCTTCATTGTTTCACTGATAATATATATCTTCATGACTTATCAGTATGGTTGTTATACTGGGCTACATTATGCAAGATGCAACTCTCTTCAATTGTGATATGTAATGAACTCAAGTTATTATAAATTTAACAGTGACGCAATGTTATAGATACATGGAGGGACAACATAGGATTTGGTTAGCCGAGACTATCCCCTGTTTTTTATTCTTTCTGTTACCCTTTCACTCAATAACTTCTGACTTCTGAGGACAACTTTTAAGGCGCCTTGAAGATACAGAGTATCACTAGAAGGCGTTGGTATAAGCCACAATCTGTAAGGTGTACTTATTTCTTTCTCCTTACATTTTTGTTGCTATGCTTCCATAAGAGCTCCTGCCTAAGCCTCCTTTGTCCAGCTGTCATCGTCTTCGATTTAGGCCTTGCTTTCGTAGTTTGTAGCAACACCTTTTTCTGTATGGAGTGCATCAATTAACCTCAGTCATGTTATTTTTTTCCTCTTTACGTCGATGATCACCCTTAATGCATCAAAATTTGTCAGCTTTGATAGACATGGGACTTGGAAGTGGTTGGGCATCTGTAGTTGAAGAGGGAGGAAAAGGAGGTGATGACCGAGAAGGATGTGTATAATTTGTAGAAGTTCTATGGGCTGACTTCTATAGTTATTAAATCCACCTAAGAGTTTCTTGTGTAAAACATAATTTATTTATATAACTCGAAAGTTTTTACCTTCTAAGTTTTTTTCTTCCATTAGCAGTTTTCCTCCTTTTGCCAGTTTTCAATCTGATGATGACATGCCATTGTTTCTCTTCTTAGTAATGGTAAGACCCCACAAAATTCGATCAGCTTGCTTGTATTTTCACTAATTCGACATTTCTTGGAGGAAAATAGTCTTTCACAGATTGAACTGCCATCACAAATTAAGCACTTCACCATCAACCACCCTTTAATTCTCTTCAATATCCAAGATGACTCTAGTGCAATATATAAAGATGATCAGGAAACACTATGCAGTGGTTGCCCAGAACCCGTGTCAGGTTCATGTTATAATTGTGCTCAATGCAACTACTTCATCCATATACCTTGTGCTCAGCTACCAAAAGAAATATCACTTGGCTATCATCCGGAGCACAAACTCTCCCTTAGTTGCACTGCTACGGCCTCAGTAATTAAGGCTGATCCACAGTGAAGAGAAATCGCTTTTTCCTTAAATAAATTCTCCTTTGTGGTTCCTGGAGATAAGGGCAGCGGCTGCTCTGGAAGAAGAGTAGAAAGAGGGATTTTTCATTAAGTTTAATAACTCCCTCGGGGGAGGGGGGTCTAGACAGTTGAGACAGTTTGTAGACTGGCCTTCTGAGCTTGAATAGGTGAGGTGATCTGTCCTTCCATATATACCAACACAGATATGCAATGAGAGAGCTAGCTTCCTTGATAGAGTATCCTGTTGATGAGATTCTATCACAGATTGCAAACCAAACTCTTATCTTGAATAGGTGATCTGTCCCGTGGCTGGATAAGGAGTTGGAATGGAGAGGCAAAACAAAACTCTAGTGCTCCAAGGGCAGAGGATAAGCAGCTTCTCTCCTTATCAATTTTCAATTGGTGCGCAGAACTGGAAACAATGCAACAGACTGGGTTGCACAACAACAGGCTACCTCAGCTCTACCTTTTGATTAGATTCCACCTAATCTTGGCTAGGATTTTGGCTTGTGATGTCTGATGTTGGAATAGGCTAATTTGTTTTTCTCTACTTATTAATAAATTCTCTTTCGACCAAAAACAAAATAAAAATAACTAGGAGTCTTTTCGTGATTTTAAATGTAGTCGTTGCAAGCTGTATTTGTAATGGATTCTTCTACGAGTGCAAGGATTGCCACTCCTCGATTAAGATCGAATGTCTCTTTATCCTACTAAAGCATGAAGCTCACATTCTTTTTCGAAGTGAATCTTCACGGGAGTTCTTATGCAACGCCTGTGATTACATCCAAACGGGAATCTTCTTACATTGCGAGACGCACGAATACAATTTGGCAATGCGATACGTAATGTTAACACAAAATGTTGGGCATAGATGGCATAAACAAACTCTTATCTTAAGATTTTTACTTTTTTAAATTCATCCCAAGTTTTGGCTATATCATTTTCGTGAAGAGGAGTGACCACGCCCTCTGCCAGAGCCACCGACCTCCACGACCACGGCTATGAGAGGACAACTGCCGCCCAACATTAGGTGCCCTTGGGGGCTGAGATGATGCAGTAAAATGTGACTAATTGTTGGGACCCGAGGTAGGACGATGCTGAGTGCTTGTGAATGCCACGATTTTGTCAAGCAAAGAAGTAGATGACGCAAGACGAAGTTCGTAATCTAATAAAAGACCACAGACCTCTGCAAATGTGGGACTTACAGGCTTTGAATTAACTACTGCAACAATAGGATCAAATTCTGATCCCAAACCACGAAGCGGAAGGCTGTTCAAGTTTCAGACTGGAATAAGAAAGGAAAGTCAAAACGTACCCTTAAAAAAAAAAAAAAAAGCAGAAAGAATCAGGCTAATTCCGACATGCCGGTCATATGAGCGAGTGGACGGCTATGTGTTAGTTGGCTTCCCTTTCTTTCATGATAGAGTCTCTAAAGAGAGAGAGGTACAAACTGTAATTAGAAAAATCTCGTAGAAAATACCATGATCGGAGATAGCTTCCAGAGGATAAGGTCATTGTCATCAACTGCTTTCCCAGCACTTGCCGGAGCTAATGAAAAGAATTTCGCTTGTGAAGAGATTGGAGTTCTCTTTTAAGCGGGTGCAAGATTACCATATAATACCTCCAATGTAAGCCAGACTTCACGAGAAGTGTTCTAGTCCACGACTTAGAGATAATACGGAATCGAAGAGCGAGATTAAGCGCCACCAAAGGACTATTTGGTCGAGCCGAACCCACTTAGTAACGACATCAGAAGGTGCAGCAGGTTTGGCAGAGTGCCATCAACGAATCCAGGTAACCCATGGCAGCGCAACACTGGCAAAACCTGAGTTATGGGAAGATGATTTTATTGCTTAGTTATAGGAATATATATACAAAAGAGTGTCCCACTTTCTTGGGAAACAGTTAAGGGAATTACAATCAATTAGTAGTAGATAAAGACATTTTCTAAGTACTGGTCTTATAAACTCAACACAAATTTTATAGAGAATCGATGTAAGACAAGATTTCATAGATACTTGGAGGCACAACACAGGATCTTTTAACCGACACTATACCCCGTTTTTCATTCTTTTATGTTACCCTCAATGGCTCCTAACTTCTGAGTATCACCAGAAAATTTAACACGTTGCTTCATTTTTCGATGCCACAATCTCATCTTTTGATGACTGGATGTATATGAACAAATAAAAACAAGGCTTTCTTTTGATCTAACAATGTCTGCAGAATAAACTATTATCTTGCTATCCTTAATACTTTGTTTCTTTTCCTTTTCCCCTCTTTCTTTTTCTTTTAAGAAAATTTCTATGAATGTGATTCCCATTAATCAATACCGTATATAAATATACCAACTGTAACACCCAGACCTAGCATATAGACTTTAAATTAGAATTGCATATTTAAATTGTATATTCTTGGAAAATGTGTCATGAATTTTTTTTTTCTGTATTCACTCAATTTTAATTATTTGATTTGCTTAGAATACTTATTTCATCCTTTTATTTAGTAGACTTTATTTCATTTATATTCTAGTTAATTGACTTTAATCTGTTCTTGGTGTGAAGCCTTGATACAATTACTAAATTAAGTAATAGAATCAAATGAAATGATTACTTTATTATTGTTATCATCATGTAAATTTATTAAAATTGAATCCAATGAATTTATGAGAAACAGTTAGTTAATATTTTGTTATTGTAATTATTTTAATTATGTTTAAACGACTTGTCGTGACATTTATTATTCAATTTGTTTAAATTTATTCTACATATCTTTAAATTAACTTGTTTTACTATTAAATGCAAGCTAGGCCCGGAAATTGAATAAACTATTCTAATTGATTTATTTTATGATCTACTTATTTAGTCTATGTTTAATGTTTTACATAGAATAATCAATCTAGTAGTTTTATTAATTATGAGTATCTTAATTTTAATTAAGTGATTTATGTCTATTAACTGAATTGCTAAAATTATAAGATTAAACTTGATTGGCTTAATTTAATTATACTTATATATTTTTTTTTTAAAAAAGAAGAAGAGAAAAACAACTCATACACACACGGCTGCATATCAAGCCACACAATTCTTGTATCTCACCCACTCTCTTGTACACAACACACCCGACCACCTAATTAACCAAACCCTTAAAATATCTCACCCACTCAAAACCTTACCACTTACACAGCTCCACTCACACACCATACAACAATTACACTCAAATTCCTCTCTTCATCACCCGTCCATCAACAACACACACGGGTACACACAACACACAAATACTCTCCTATCTCACAACGCACATCACCATGGCCTCTCAGCCTTACTCGCACACACATACTACATAACCCTCACCTCACCACCGACGGCAAGCCAACAAAAAAAAGAGTAGGAGGCAGATTAGAAGCGGGAATTAATCAAGTGAGGGTTTGCATCTTGTTTGTTTAATTGAAATTATAGATTTGTTAAGCTTTGAAATGTTGATTATAATTAATTTTATGATGTAGCTTATAAATTCCAGGTTTTTACGTTATATTATCGTGAGCAACTGTACTAATTAATTATGTTATACGTGTGGGCGCCGAGTGCCGGCGCTGGTGTGGCTGTTTGCTACTGGTGTGGGTGGTTGTGAGGCTACCGGCGCTGCTGCAGGCAGTCCCTTGGGGCTGCCGTGAATCTTTAAATTTTTCCTTGATACCCAGTTGCAATGTAGATTGCTAAGTAGTGGTCAGGGACTTATTAATAATTGCTAACTAGGGTTGTAATTGGTTGGGCTAAGGCGCAATAACTCAAGGCTGCAGCTGCTATGCTTTCTTCTTTGATTCTTTGCGTGATAGTTGTGAGTTAATTTAGTTAATGCGGAGTGTGGTTAGCCTTGAGTAAAATAAGTTGCTTAAAAGTGATGAATTTTAGTAATTAGTGAGGCTAATGTTGTTGAAAATGGTAAAGTGATCTAGTTATGTGTAGGTTAATAACGATTAGCCAAGCAAGATTTTAACTTATTAGTGGTAGGACTTAAATAAGTGTAAGCAAATCTATTTAGAAGTAAAGATATAGTGTAGGAATTTACATCTAAACTGAGTTAGCATAAATTGATTGGCTGAATTAGTAAGATTAAGGACTAGAAATTATCAAGGGACTCATTTATTTTGGTCTATAGATCTTACCTTAGTTGTCGTCTTGCTCAGTAAAGAATTAGCTAAAAACAGGATGTTGAACAAAGTCAAGTAAATCTAGTTATAGACTAATATATCACCTACATATGAATGATTATATAGTAATAACTAACAATGTTGCTAATTTGAAACTGCAAGTGGATATAAATTAACTTGTTAATAATTGTTATTTGTATCTTCTTTCCATCAATGCTAGCATTTCAACTATCAGAATTGATTATGTGTAGAATACTAGAATTAGGGGTTAACTCGAAGCATTTAGTGTTATCTAAACTGTTGTACTAGTTATTGGCAAAGCAACTTAGTTGACCTTAGGTAAAAGCTTAGCCGAAAGTGATAGTTTAGCTCAGATTTGACTACGGAACGACTAAGTTTTTAAGCTATTAGTTGTTTGGCAATTCGTTACTTTTTGTTTCTTAAGTGCTAAAGCTTGAGTTAACAATAAAGGTTCACGTGTGGTAATAAGAAGCAACTCAATGAACTATAGTCTAAAGGCTTGGTTACCTTAAATGTATAAGGTAATGATTTAATTTAAGTGAAATTGTTTTGCATCCATAAGTAGTGATGTTAAGTGTTGTTAATTGTTGAACACCTGAATCCTTATCTTTTCGTGTGCTAAAGCTTTAACTAACAACATATGCTCATGTATAGAAATATAAAAAGGGATTCAATAAACTTAGTATAAGGCTTGGTTATCTCCTAATTATTAAAGTCAGTTAGTAGTCAAATAGCTCATGGTTAACTTTTACTACTGGTTGATTTATTCAATCCCTTAGAAGCCATTATTTACTCATTAATGCCAATCATTTGAGTGAATAGACAAGTTGCATGTTCAAACTGGAGTCCTTTAATGACTTTGACTCTAAAGCTATGTGTTTGAGGTTAACCTACTTTGTTGTCCTCATTTCTGTGCCTAGTAATAAATAAATGTTGCATGTACTATTTATTTGTTATATTGTAATTGATTTTGGGGTTGTGCAACCTTTTCGGACATGGTAGCGTCGAGAAACACGGGCGGCATCGGACTTGCCGTGCTCCCTCGACTACCATGGTGCCTATTCCCTTCTCGCTGAGTCATACTCCACTACCCCAGAGGCGTGGTTCACCTGCTGGGCATAGACCTACCTCAGGAGAAAGGGTTGTAGGATCGGGATACATCCGAAGTATCCTAACTTGTTGGAGTAAGGGTTTGCCGGCAATTGCTTGAAGAACATGGCTCGTGGTTCGAGATTAAAAGCAAGAAGATGAACCGTATCATTTTTAATATGATTGTTACTTATAATTGTATTCCTATTAAAGTGTTGATTAATGTTGAGTTGTTGTTTAATGTGTGAGATGTTCTACTGCCGTTTATGATTTGTTTCCAAGCTAAAATTTCTGAAGTAAGCTTGTAGCTTTATTTCCTTGACTTAGCATTTAGTCTTGCAATTGATTTTATCACTTAGTCTTATTGTTACTTGAGCTACATGATACACTTGTTTATCTGCATTGCATGAGAATCTTGTGAAAACCTCTCCGGGTATTTGTACACCTCCCTCACTGAGTATACTCATAATGTATACTCATTCCTCTTTTCTTTAACTATTTCAGGCGAGGCAGGCTCAGTTCCTCTAGAGACGGAGAATGAGGCTCGGGAGTCTCCTTGAGTTCTTGTACGATGTTGTATGGTAGTTCCTGTAAATGTAGTGGTAATATGTAATCTTTTGAGGCCTGTGTGCCTTGTAAATATTTGATAAATGTAAATATGTAACTAAGCTAAAGTTCACCTAGGCTAGCGGTCTGTAATATTTATGGAGGATATGAAGACTGTTAGCTATCTAATCTAGAACTCTATAGACTATTTTGCTAAGACTAGATAACTAGCGTTATCTTGGGAATTTCAATGTCTTATGTTATTTGTGGAGTTTCTGTGTGAAAATTCCTTTGGAAATAGGTGTTGGAATATCCTATAAACAGGAGAGACTCTGCCCATTTTTCCTCATTTTTCATGCCTCGGGTCTGGGTTTGGGGCTCCGGTCTCGTGAGGGATCGGGGTATTACAGTTGGTATTAGAGCTTCTTTAGTTAACTCTCAGCCGGGACAGGGTCCTTGGGCTATCGGGTAGTAAATCTTGAATGTGCGCATGTAGATGAGTCCCGAATAAAGACGTGTGTTTGTATACGAGGCTTATGTGTTTTTGAATACAAGTGTGCTCTATGAGTTATAACTGTGTATATATGAAGACTATATGAAATTTGTATTTGTGACTAGGTGCGTTTCTAAGTGACTCCATGAATAACTATTTACCTTAATCATTAGTAATAATATGTGTGTTTGAATTTTGTAAATTAAGTTGTTTCAAATAGTAGGATAACTTGTTAATCAGACTAAGTATTATTAGCCTTTAGTATAGTTAATAAATGTATAGTAGTCTAAAATAATAATTGTGCATATGAGATAATTGCTTAGCATGTGAAATTCTATCATATATAAGATGAGCATCTTATGAGGAGTCTAATATAAATTACATCAATTGCATGTATATATCACCCTTAAACTAGTAAATAATCTCTTCCCCTCTATTGAGCAAAGATGGAAGAAGGCAAGCTACCGGGGAATGAGGGATCATCAAGAGAGGAGATAGGTTATCATACCTCTATTGCTGAGCAAGTTCGGGTGCTGGTTCAGGTAGCAGAAACTATGCTGAGAGTTGTGCGGGGTCTTGAAATCCAGATTCTACAAAAGTCATTTGGAGGGGTGACTAGGGGAGAAAAGAGGCAACATGACTCCGAAGCAGGGCCAAATCAGACTGCTAAGAGGTCTTTTCAGCTCGTGCGCTGTAGCTACTGCAAACGCCAGGGGCATTCTATTGTAGATTGTTGGAAACGAACGGGACGTTGTACTGGTTGTGGAAATCACTTACATCAAGTGAAATACTGTCCTAAATGGGAGACAGGAGTGAGTGGTACTACCAGGGCAGTACTGTAGATGGGGCTTCTACCCACAGGGATTTGGCTATGGTATACTTCGTGGACCCGCAGGGAGTACTTCAGGGATTGGGTAAGAATCAAATGAGTCTCTTTCATATTTAAATAATTAATGTTGGCATGCATTCATACTAATCTATAAGGAGTTGGAAGCATCCATATACATGACTGGTTTTCTACGGAGAGATGACGGCTGCAGTGGAGTTTCTTGTAGGATATTCTTTTGGTATTTTAATGGGGAGAAATTATTTAATGTCAGACGACCTTTAACTACATATCCATTAGTAATATCATTTGGAAAACTCGGTTGGCCTTCTTGCTTGACATTGCATTTGGAATTCTTGTGTGGCATTTCAATTTACGGAAGCATCATTAGCTGGTGTTTCTTATAGGGACCTTTATTTGGTACCCTTATTCTGAATTTTCAATATGGAATTCTTCGCAGCATTCTTATGAAAATTCTTCATGGATTCTTAATCAATAATTAGAACTAGTGGTATTCTTTGAGACCGAGGGTTATGATTCATATTATTTACTTGCATCTTGGCATTTACTTGAGATTCGGGATTCTAGAATGGGTTTCTCGTTCGACTCTTTTATCAGGAATTCTTATGTGGAGTTCTTGTGGGTATTCTCGGGCGATGCTTGTCTTCAGCAACAATTCTGACTAGGGTTATCATAGTTGATGTGGAGATTCCTTTTGAGAGTAAGGAATTGCGAGGACGCAATTCTTTGTTGGGGGGAAGAGTGTAACACCCAGACCTAGCATATAGACTTTAAATTAGAATTACATATTTAAATTGCATATTCTTGGAAAACGTGTCATGAATTTTTTTTCTGTATTCACTCAATTTTAATTATTTGATTTGCTTAGAATACTTATTTCATCCTTTTATTTAGTAGACTTTATTTCATTTATATTCTAGTTAATTGACTTTAATATGTTCTTGGTGTAAAGCCTTGATACAATTACTAAATTAATTAATAGAATCAAATAAAATGATTACTTTATTATTGTTATCATCATGTAAATTTATTAAAATTGAATCCAATTAATTTATGAGAAACAGTTAGTTAATATTTTGTTATTGTAATTATTTTAATTATGTTTAAATGACTTGTCGTGACATTTATTATTCAATTTGTTTAAATTTATTCTACATATCTTTAAATTAACTTGTTTTACTATTAAATGCAAGCTAGGCCCGGAAATTGAATAAACTATTCTAATTGATTTATTTTATGATCTATTTATCTAGACTATGTTTAATGTTTTACATAGAATAATCAATCTAGTAGTTTTATTAATTATGAGTGTAACGCCCCCGCTCCCCGAGTAGAGCCCACCACGGAGTCTCATGAGACACGTCACTACAACAATATTGTCCGCTATTGGCAGTCCGTGGCCGGCAGGCACATGTCCCTCACGGCTTTGTTTCTCCCACAGTCTCCTATGGGAAAAGGCCTTGTTGCTAATACAAAGGACTTTGTCCTATATATTCAAGAGGATCACTTCAAATCTTCCGATGTGGGATTGTGTTACCATATTCCACCCCCCTTAAGAGGCCCTGCGCCCTCGCGGGCACGAGCACAAGGGAAGACCCGCTCTGATACCACTTTGAAACGCCCCCGCTCCCCGAGTGGAGCCCACCACGGAGTCTCACGAGACACGTCACTACAACAATATTATCCACTATTGGCAGTCCCTGGCCCGCATGCACAGGTCCCTCACGGCTTTGTTTCACCCATAGTCTCCTATGGGAAAAGGCTTTGTTGCTAATACAAAGGACTTCGTCTTATATATTCAAGAGGATCACTTCAAATCTTCCGATGTGGGATTGTGTTACCACAATGAGTATCTTAATTTTAATTAAGTGATTTGTGTCTATTAACTGAATTGCTAAAATTGTAAGATTAAACTTGATTGGCTTGATTTAATTATACTTATATATTTTTTAAAAAAAGAAGAAGAAGAGAAAAATGACTCACACACACACGGCTGCATATCAAGCAACACAATTCTTGTATCTCACCCACTCTCTTGTACACAACACACCCGACCACCCAATTAACCAAACCCTTAAAATATCTCACCTACTCAAAACCTCACCATTTACACAGCTCCACTCACACACCATACAACAATCACACTCAAATTCCTCTCTTCTTCACCTGTCGATCAACAACACATATGGGTACACACAACACACAAATACTCTCCTATCTCATAACACACACCACCACGGCCTTTCAGCCTTACTTGCACACACATACTACATAACCCTCACCTCACCACCGATGGCAAGCCAACAAAAAAAAGAGTAGGAGGCAGATTAGAAGCAGGAATTAATCAAGTGAGGGTTTGCATCTTGTTTGTTTAATTGAAATTATAGATTTGTTAAGCTTTGAAATGTTGATTATAATTAATTTTATGATGTACCTTATAAATTCCAGGTTTTTACCTTATATTATCGTGAGCAACTGTACTAATTAATTATGTTATACGTGTGGGCGCCAAGTGCCGGTGCTGGTGTGGCTGTTTTTTCGCTGGCGTGGGTGGTTGTGAGGCTGCCGGTGCTGCTACGGGCAGTCCCTTGGGGCTGTCGTGAATCTTTAAATTTTTCCTTGATACCCAGTTGCTATGTAGATTGCTAAGTAGTGGTCAGGGACTTATTAATAATTGCTAACTAGGGTTGTAATTGGTTGGGCTAAGGTGCAATAACTCAAGGCTGCAGCTGCTATGCTTTCTTCTTTGATTCTTTGCGTGATAGTTGTGAGTTAATTTAGTTAATACGGAGTGTGGTTAGCCTTGAGTAAAATAAGTTGCTTAAAAGTGATGAATTTTAGTAATTAGTTAGTCAATTAGTAAGGCTAATGTTGTTGGAAATGGTAAAGTGATCTAGTTATGTGTAGGTTAATAACGATTAGCCAAGCAAGATTTTAACTTATTAGTGGTAGGACTTAAATAAGTGTAAGCAAAGCTATTTAGAAGTAAAGATATAGCGTAGGAATTTACATCTAAACTGAGTTAGCATAAATTGATTGGCTGAATTAGTAAGATTAAGGACTAGAAATTATCAAGGGACTCATTTATTTTGGTCTATAGATCTTACCTTAGTTGTCGCCTTGCTCAGTAAAGAATTAGCTAAAAACAGGATGTTGAACAAAGTCAAGTAAATCTAGTTATAGACTCATATATCACCTACATATGAATGATTATATAGTAATAACTAACAGTGTTGCTAATTTGAAACTGCAAGTGGATATAAATTAACTTGTTAATAATTGTTATATGTATCTTCTTTCCATCAATGCTAGCATTTGAACTATCAGAATTGATTATGTGTAGAATACTAGAATTCGGGGTTAACTAGAAGCATTTAGTGTTATCTAAACTGTTGTACTAGTTATTGGCAAAGCAACTTAGTTGACCTTAGGTAAAAGCTTAGCCGAAAATGATAGTTTAGCTCAGATTTGACTATGGAACGACTAAGTTGTTAAGCTATTAGTTGTTTGGCAATTCGTTACTTTTTGTTTCTTAAGTGCTAAAGCTTGAGTTAGCAATAAAGGTTCACGTGTGGTAATAAGAAGCAACTCAATGAACTATAGTCTAAAGGCTTGGTTACCTTAAATGTATAAGGTAGTGATTTAATTTAAGTGAAATTGTTATGCATCCATAAGTAGTGATGTTAAGTGTTGTTGATTGTTGAACACCTGAATCCTTATCTTTTCGTGTGCTAAAGCTTTAACTAACAACATATGCTCATGTATAGAAATATAAAAAGGGATTCAGTAAACTTAGTATAAGGCTTGGTTATCTCCTAATTATTAAAGTCATTTAGTAGTCAAATAGCTCATGGTTAACTTTTGCTACTGGTTGATTTATTCAATCCCTTACAAGCCATTATTTACTCATTAATGCCAATCATTTGAGTGAATAGACAAGTTGCATGTTCAAACTGGAGTCCTTTAATGACTTTGACTCTAAAGCTATGTATTTGAGGTCAACCTACTTTGTTGTCCTCATTTCTGTGCCTAGTAATAAATAAATGTTGCATGTACTATTTATTTGCTATCTTGTAATTGATTTTGGGGTTGCGCAATCTTTTCGGACATGGTAGCGTCGAGAAACACGAGCAGCATCGGGCTTGTCGTGCTCCCTCGACTACCATGGTGCCTATTCCCTTCTCTCTGAGGCATACTCCACTTGTGAGTAATCCATCCCACATCGGTTGGTTACGAGCTGGGACTATTGAATATATAGTGCGGGGTTCCGCCTTATATTCGACAAGAGGCCTTTTCCCGTGGAAACATGGGGGAAACAAAACTGTGAGGGGCCTAGTGGGGTAACCCAGAGCGGACAATATCTTGTTGGTGTGCATCGCTGGTGTGCCTCTGCCTTGGACCCTTGTGGCCAGGTATTCGCTTAGCCAGGGTGTTACATTAAGTGGTATCAGAGCGGGCCGACCTTTGTATCAGTGACCCGCGAGGGCGCTGGGTCCTCCTAGTGGGGGCGAATGTGAGTGATCCATTCCACATCGGTTGGTTACGAGCTGGGACTATTGAATATATAGTGCGGGGTTCCGCCTTATATTCGACAAGAGGCCTTTTCCCGTGGAAACATAGGGGGAACAAAACCGTGAGGGGCCCAGTGGGGTAACCCAGAGCAGACAATATCTTGTTGGTGTGCATTGCTGGTGTGCCTCTGCCTTGGACCCTTGTGGCCAGGTATTCACTTAGCCGGGGTGTTACACTTATGGCCAGGTATTCGCTTAGCCGGGGTGTTACACCACTATCCCAGAGGCGTGGTTCACCTGCTGGGCATGGACCTACCTCAGGAGAAAAGGTCGTAGGATCGGGATACATCCGGAGTATCCCAACTTGTTGGAGTAAGGGTTTGCTGGCAATTGCTTGAAGAACATTGTAATGCCCCGATCTCTCACGAGACCGGAGGCTCTAAAAACCAAGCTATTCTCAACCCAATTCCAACCCGGTCTCAAAATTTTAAGGAAAACGGACAGAATCTCCTCTGTGCCATGGACATTCTGAAAACCTATAAACATTCAAATAAGCTATAGAACAACACTAAAGCCATTTCCAAAATAAAAATATCAACTTTAAGGCCATCCGAGCCTTAAGACATGCAAACAGTTTAGATACACACAAGCATGCATTCAAAACTTAACTTCTTTACAAAACCGCTTATTATGCCACTCCATGATAGCTTTTAAGCATTCTTAGAAATTGAAAACAACCCGTCATTCACTCCCAAGCATGCAAAGAAGCTAAGAGCATAAATACAAGTTATTACATGCCACAATTCCATAACACTTACTACATCTACTTAGCTTTCAAACCTGCAACTGCCCAAATATATATACATAAGCCCTTAGGCTCCAAAATAGAATAAAAAGTAGAACAATTAAGGTCTTCCACAGTTTAGCGGTAATCACTCAAATCTCAAGTAATAGTACACAGCAATCAGGTCAACTCCTCCAATTGTACCACCTGAAACATGTTTAGCGAGGTATGAGCAATCACAATTTCCTAGTGAGGGATAAGGTCTATCGGGGACGTGCAATGCAGCAGTTAGTACAAATAAAGCATTTTACAAACAAAGAAAAATTGAAACAACAAGTTCCCACACATTAAAAAAGATACGATTCACTTGTTCTTCAATCACGAACCACGAGCCACGAACTGAAATCCCAATGTAATAATGACACTGATATAGATAAGCCGGCATCCCTTATAACTCCAAAATGGGTGTACTCCGGATGTACCCCGAAATCCTACGACCCAACTCTCCTTGGGCGGCATCCCAAGCGAGAGAAGGACTGGGTAACCATAGTAGCCAAGGTATACTGGCAAGCCCGATGCCGCCCAGTTTTCACGACACTACCATGCCCAAATGGTTGCGCAACCACGATACAATGCACTCAAAATGATAACAATAGAATACATCAATAAACACATGATTGAGGGACAACAAAGTAGGTTGCCCTCACACACAATATATAGACAATAAGTGCACATAATCTAAGTACAAGTAAATAAACTATTATGCACATAAGGATGAAGTCTCCCTCACCTGGAATTAAGCCAAGCACGCTAAAAGAATAGTTCAGATTTACTTCAACTCCCTGAATTAGCTCAAGTATGCAACGCTAGGGTGTTCATATAAGTTTAGCAATTAACTATATCAATTCCAACTCAACTCTTACTTAACTCAACCTTACAACATTAGAAGCTAGATTTATAATCACTTATTCACACAAGTTCATAACCCACACACAATTAAGCTACAATGTTCACCTTACCATATCATTAGAGAACATAAGATATATTAGAAGCATCAAATACCATTAAGTTAAGATCATAAGTTATAAATTCCAATTACTTTTAATTACAATAATCAATAATCATATAACTAGATGAGTTATCCTTATAGTCCTACTCACTTAGCATGCAATGTTTATTAGAGTTTGATCTTAACAAAGTACAAGAAGTATAAACATTATAACAAGATATAAGCATTAAATATGAAAATAACTATACCAACACAAAGGGGTCAATGACCGATGATCACGAAACTTCACGAAATGCTCACAAATGCCATATAACAACATGTAAAGGCAAGATATACAAGCACCAAAGCTAATTCAAAGGCTAAGCATGAAACCCCGAGTTTCCCTTTTGTTATCCTAAGTCATTTAACTCCAAACCGAGGCTAAGGCTCAAGATTCACCAACTAACTATTCTAATCTTCTAGTTACACATTATGGCACACTTAGAACCCTTACAATCATTCATTAACCCGAATTAGCCACAAAAGCCCCGATTTTCCCTTTGTGCGTTTGTACTACAAGTATCTTAATCAACGCTCAACTAAGAGTTAGAAAAGCACATTTAGTCCCTACTTATCCTAAGAACACCAAATATATCAACCAAATTCACCCAGATTTACGTTTGACCCAAAACCCCTTTGTAACACAAGTCATTTTTTTTCCAAACACAAGTTAATGTTCTAGTTAAGCGAGCGGGCTATTCCATATTTTTAATTATCCCTTATGGCACCCTTAGGACCCTAGAAACTACCCAATTACCCACGTTTAGCACGAAAGCCCCAATTTCACTCTTTTGACTTTGTACTACACGTACCTCATCCGGGACTCAAATGGAGGCTAGCAAAGCTTAATTAGGTCCCAAACAGTCTAGGATTACTAAATGTGGAGGCCAATTCAACCTGGATTCGCGATAACCCTGAAACCCCTTGCTAAAAGTCAGCTATTTCATTCTTTCACTAGGTTACGGGCAATTAAACCCTACAAGGCCTTCACACTACTTTCATTAACATCTAAAGCAGTTATTAGAACCATTAATTCAAGCTACAAGGTCTGATTTCACAAATCCCTAATTTTTCTGTTACTATTCATGCCCTACGATCAACAAATGATTTCAACCGTTTAAACTATGAAACAATAGCATAAATTAGGTCTCTACTACTTATACACAACTTACATAAGCATATTTAAGCATTGCATGATCATAATATAGCAAATCAATAAATTCAAGAAAGTTGACATATATTTCAAATGCAAAAATAATATGCAAAACCCTCACCTAACGCGCGTAGGAGCTCCTAGAAGGCTTGCACACACCCTAAACTACTTGCTCCTTGCTTGGCTTGGCTTGGCTTGAAGATTTGATGAGCAAAATCCTCTCATTCTCCTCCTATGTTGATTCTCGGATTTGCTACAGTAATTCCTGCATCTTTTTTTGTTTTGTTTTGTTTTGCTAGTTATGAGCTTATGTTGTGTGTTGTGTGAGTATATGTTTGGGTGAGCTATTTTAGTGAGAGTGTGTGGTCAAAATATAAGTTAAACTAACTAGAACCAAGTCCTAAAATGCAAATTAATGCTTGCTAATTAAAATACTAAGTTAAGTTACGTAACACTATTGATTAGATTGGCAAAATATTTTCTAAACGAGTGCTCCTATCACTCTAAGCTCAAATGCACATTTTTCTCATTCCTAAAACAATTAATATGATTTAATAAAAATGCTAATTCATGGTAATTCAATAGTTCAAAAATAGAATGAATAGTGATTAAAGAAAACAACAAGCAAAGCACAAAAGAAATGCGCAAATAGTGGATGCAATAGTAAGCTAGAAGTACGGTTGAATCTCGGGCATCACAAACATGGCTCGTGGTTCGAGATTAAAAGCAAGAAGATGAACCGTATCCTTTTTAATATGATTGTTACTTATAATTGTATTCCGATTAAAGTGTTGATTAATGTTGAGTTGTTGTTTAATGTGTGAGATGTTCTACTGCCGTTTATGATTTGTTTCCGAGCTAAAATTTTTAAAGTAAGCTTGTAGCTTTATTTCCTTGACTTAGCATTTAGTCTTGCAATTGATTTTATCACTTAGTCTTATTGTTACTTGAGCTACATGATACACTTGTTTATCTGCATTGCATGAGAATCTTGTGAAAACCTCTCCGGGTATTTGTACACCTCCCTCACTGAGTATACTCATAATGTATACTCATTCCTCTTTTCTTTAACTATTTCAGGCGAGGCAGGCTCAGTTCCTCTAGAGACGAAGGAGGAGGCTCGGTAGTCTCCTTGAGTTCTTGTACGATGTTGTATGGTAGTTCCTGTAAATGTAGTTGTAATATGTAATCTTTTGAGGCCTGTGTGCCTTGTAAATATTTGATAAATGTAAATATGTAACTAAGCTAAAGTTCACCTAGGCTAGCGGTCTGTAATATTTATGGAGGATATTAAGACTGTTAGCTATCTAATCTAGAACTCTATAGACTATTTTGCTAAGACTAGATAACTAGCGTTATCTTCGGAATTTCAATGTCTTATGTTATTTGTGGAGTTTCTGTGTGAAAATTCCTTTGGAAACAGGTGTTGGAATATCCTATAAACAGGGGAGACTCCGCCCGTTTTTCCTCGTTTTTCGTGCCTCGGGTTTGGGTTTGGGGCTCTGGTCTCGTGAGGGATCGGGGTGTTACACCAACTACTTCTGTCTATCTAAAGTAGTATAACTCTCCTCTCTTTGTCTCAATTATGGTATTTGTCATTTTATTCTAGTATTCTCAACAACTGGACTTCATGTTTTGTCCTCCATTGAGCATGCAAAACTCGAACGCTATCATCATCAAGTCCTAGTTACACTAATCTACTTTGTATCTTTCTTTTTTTCCCCAAAAAAATTTGAATATCATTTGGGAGTGGTTGTACATATTAAATGCAGTTTGGTTCTTCTAAGGGGAGATGGAGTTATTTGTTAGAGATTTAGGTGCTACAACAACAAAAAATAAATGAGAAGTAACATAGACACAAAATTTAATACAGTTTTAGCAAAGCCTACATTCACCGGCAAACAAGAAAAAATTCACTATGTTGAAAAACAAATAGAGCTTCATAACTCTTTGTCTCACTATCTCACTGTCTCACACAACTTAACATGATTAAGCTTATATTTATAGATACATGGAGATCATATTTCTACTAGGAACTGTATTCCTACATAGACTAGAACTAGGACAAAGTGGTCCATCAAGGCGTGACAACATAAGAGATAGCAGCTTAAAAATATCGTTTGCCTTAAATTTGCATTTATATAGTTCAAAATCTTCATAATCTTTCAAAAATAAACTTAAATCTTTCTTCAAGAGTTTTAAAAGATTTTGAAATGTTAAATGAGTTCAAAACATGTTTTGAAGAAGTGCTCTTAAAATGTTTAAATGTTTTATTTTTAAAAGATTGAATTTCTAGTGAACATTTGCTTTACTCTTGAGTTGCAAATATCATTTTAATATTTCTTCAAGAGTTTAGAAAATATTTTGAAGTGTTAAATAAGTTGAAAATGCTTTTGAAGATGTGTTTTTGAAGTGTTTAAATATTTTACCTTTGAAAACTTGGTTTTAATCTTTCTTCAATAGTTACTAGTCACTATGAATAGTACCTGAGTTACCTTTTAACGGTAAACAATGGCATTAAAAAAAATTGCCTCTATAGTTGTTTTTGAAAACACAAGATTAATGTTTTCTACATTTACTTATGATATTTCCTTCCACATTTTAAATATAGTGTTTAATTGTCTCTTAAAGTTCTAGACACTTCAAACAAATTTGGGAACTCTAGATTTCATATATTTGAAGCTCTAATTACATTAGATGTGTTTAAATGGATTGAAGTGTCGTAAATGATTTGGAAAACTCGAAACAAAACCTTGAGACAAAAATATTTGCAAGATTTCAAAACATGATGCATTAATACTTCGTACTGGATTGTTACATACCTTAATTGATTATCGAATACATATACGAAATATTTGAAACTCGAGACTTTGAAACACCTATAAAATTATAATCCTTATTAGCTAAGAATAAATGCTGATTTATGACCCTTCTTGATGGGGATAAATGCCAATATCTGACCCTTCTTGGATGAGGATAAATGCCAATTTTGACCCTTCTTGGTGAAAGATAAATGCCAAATTTTGACTGTTCTTAGGGGGGATAAATGCCAAGTTCAGAAAAGTGCTACTAATTTGTAGCCACAACTGCCTAACTAGACTTGTGTATGGTAATCGGTTGACTATCATTTATGCCACTTTAAATTTAGTTTGGCATGAACTTTCATGACTATGGGCATGGAAATTGTGATTTTCATATGAACTTCATTGTTTTCGAATCTGTGATTTTTATGAACTATACTAATATGATTATTTGACATATTAAGAATATTTAAAACGCCCCAACAGGTTTTTCTTAGGGATCACCATCTACTAAGATTTCTGTCTCGTTTTTGTAAAAACAATTTTCTTTGTTGAAGATGATGAATAGACTTTGACTATTGCTTGGGATAAAGGTTGCTTTGACAAAAGACTTAGTGCGACATTTGGATTTCTTAGCATGGACAATTTATTTATTTTGTCTAGAAATGGATTATAACTTCGTCATTTGGTTCAATTTCTATGTAAGAAATTATGTGTCATGGATATTTTATTTATTGAATTTGGAGACTTAATTCCGCTGTATTTAATTTGATTTAAATGCTCTGATGACTTGTCATCTATTTATTATTATAATTGTTAGATACACGTAAGTATAGTACCTTACGTATTTTTTTTAAAAAATGTTTTTTCTTAGTGCACGACAATTATGTTCCTAAGATTCGCCTAAATAAATTTTGGGCCGTAACAGTTGAGTGCACATTGGTTCTTGAAAATGGAGATGATAAGAATAGATATTCTATGTGACAAATGAAGACCTGTTGAATTTTGCATTTTCTGAACTGATTAAATTGGATCATGGTGTAGAATCGCGTAACTGAGTAAACATGCCACAACGCATCGACAAAACCTGTTATGTATAGTAGCAGTGATGGAGAATAATAGGAATTCTAGTAGTAGTTGTGGTAGTAATTATTTGATGTAGTTGTAGGGATTTAGGTTCTATTTATTGGGAAAATGTCACATTTAGTCCTGATTATTTTTAAGATGTCTCAATTTAATTTTTATTGTTTAAAATTTTTTAATTTAGTCTCGATTGTTTCTTCAAAAGTTTTAATTTTGTCCCTATTATTTTTAAAATATTTTAATTTCATCCATGATGTTTCCCTAAAGTTTCAACTTAGTTCTTAGTGTTCAAAATTAGTCAATTTAGTCCCTATTATTTTCTAAAAAAATTCAAGTTCGTCTCTATTATTTCTAACAAAATTTCAATTTAGTCCTTGAATAATAGAGACTAATTTGAAACTTTAGAAAAATAGCAGGGACGAAATTGAAACTTTTTAAAAAAATAATAGGGACAAAATTAAAAAAATTTAGAAAAATTGGGACGAAATTGAAACTTTTTAAAAAATAATAGCGGCAAAATTTAAAAAATTTAAACAATAGGGATGAAATGAAAATTTTAGGAAAACAATATTAACTAAATAGGGTAAAATGAAACAATAGAGACCAAATCGAGATATTTTGGTAACTATAGGGACTATATGTTGAATTTTCCCATATTTATTTGACGTAAAATAAGTTATTGGTAGAAAATGTTTAAACAAAATTTGAATTTTCGTAAGAAATCAAATCTAGAATAGCACAATGAAGATTTACTTTCGGATGAAGGTAAATGAATCTCAAATTTATAATGAATGATCTGAAAACTCATGAAATTGATTAAGTTTGTAGCACTTACTCTTTCTTGATTTTCTTTTTCTCAATAAGGATATTTATTAGTAGTTATTATCAATCTTCATTGAAGAGATCCAATTTGTACCTGAGTTTTTTTTCCCCCTGTTGAATAAAGAGATAATTCCATGTTGGTTGATTCTTATGAGAAACTTATGAGTTTACCATTACTTGTTCCAATTGAAAGATACTTGTCCCAAACTCATATAAGATATATAAGTTTACATATTTGTAAAGATAGTGTTTTTCTCTTAAACGTCTTCAAAGGGATGGACAGGGTGGTGTCAAAAGTCACACCCTCCATGCATGTCCAAAAGATTATCTCTTGGTTATACCCTTGTAACTCCTACAATTGCCAAAAAATAAAGAAGGTTGTCTTTTTTTTTTTGTGACAAAATGTGAGGAATGAATAATCAACTCTCAAAAATAATTGCAACTTATTTATGGGTTTATTTAGATTTATTTCTATTTTAACTTTATGCACATAGTTTTTAACATGATGATTAGCAATGTAGTATTATTTTAGCGAGTTGATAATTTCATTTATGCCTTTTACTAAACAGTATGTTACGCCCCTTGTTGCACCCCTTGCTGCAACAAGAGCTGTGAAATTAATTGGCTTGTGTTTTGCCAAAATTATGCTTTGACTGAATTTAATTAGAATTTAATTATGATATATGTATATATGTTTGGAGAATTGTGATTGACAGGTTTACCATATTTATAAGAGAGTTGAAAAGGCAAATTGACATGTAAATTAAAGGCGATTGAAGTTTCCTTATTCAAGAAAGGAAGGTTGTCTTATTCAAAAATTGCTTGGAGACAAAGTCTTTCCATACAACTCAAGGCCTAAGAACGGATTACCTTGTGGAGGTTTAGGCAACTAATTAGCATATATACAAAGCCTCACACATCTGAAGGAGGGGGGAAACAAGGGCGAGAAACAGAGCTGAAAATAAAGAATTGATTAAATATTTTCGAGCTGTCAGGTTTTGCTACAGCAGATTGACGATGTGCTACAACAGAAGTCAGTAATAGAGGAAATCTGATAATCCATGTGTTGCTGCAACAGATTATGAAACAGACAGCTTATTTATGCTTCCACTATGCTTATTGTTTTAATCTTTGATAGGAAGAGTTTTTAGTTGTTTATTGTTCTATTCATTCTTCGGGAAAAGAAGGTATAGTTCTCGAGAGAGAACGTTGCAAGTCGAGGGGAGCTCGCCAAGCCTAGGTTCATTAAGGAGTTATTTATCAAGGTATCAAAGTCAAGAGGGAGTCTTTACTTGTGTAAGTCCATTGATATTGTAACTTTTGATTTATTAATAAAGCAGGTTTGTTGGACCAGGGGAGGTCTCGTGGACGTAGATCGCACGGTTGAACCATGTTAAATCTCGGTGTCTTTACTTTTTGCGTGCGTTTATTTATTTTGTTTTAACTTCTGTTAAAACAAGATACTAACCAGAAACTATCAAGTGGTATCAGAGCAGGTTACTGAACTAACTCAGTTCGATCTTTGGAAGAGTTTTTTTGGTTATTTTTACAGATATGGAAATTCGAACAGCTGTTCTGTTTGTACAGTAAAATCTTCTATTTTTGAACTTAATGAAAGTTTCATTAATATCTTCTAGAAAGGTTGAATACCCTCATGCTGTTGATGCTGTAGATATTTGGCTTGATTTTTTGGATAGTATTTTTTTTTAAATGACCTGATTCGTATCGTAAAACAAAACAAAATTAAATTCTTTTCTTTCCTTTTGGATATGAGTATCTTCAAAAGCAACCAAAAAATGGACAATGGATTTTGGCACCCCACACCACTATATATAGCCGTGGGGTCTCAACATAGATGTTTGGTTTTCCCAATGGTTATGTAACGACTTTTTTAAAATAAAAAAAAAGAGGCCATTAAATGGCTAGTTGTATTTTTTTTTTAAAATACAATATCCTTCTTCAAGCTTGTAATATCCCATTTAGATTAAGCGGTGGAGCGATAATGAAGCGGGAAAAAAAATTGCATACGATGGGGATGGACATTGGGAAGTGTCGATAATGAAAGTGTCAAACGCTGATGTGATAGGATAGGACAATGGGTAGGTGAATACAGTGGGTCCGCCGTGTAGGTTTGTAGATATGATAGATTGATTGTTGACTATTTTAACAAGTTTTTTACGTTATGTATAATTTAATTTTTTCCACATTATTTATCTTCCCAATAATTCAACATGGCGGATTACTGTCTGGTAACCAAATTATGCTTGTAAAATAATAAAAACTTCATTCTACAAAATCATAATCTTTTTAACTGTTTGTAATTAATTTATGTGTAATACTAAATGCAGATAGTATTGATTACAATATTGATAATTTATTTATTCATTGTAAATATATATATTCGAGGTTCCGGTAATTCGTATTTCATTATTTTATAATGAAACAAAAAAAAATTGAAACATGTGACACATCCATAATGAAACATATAGATATTAATTGAAAAAAAAATATTACTTAGTGTAATAAATTTATTAAAATACAAATTATATATTCCCACCTCCATACGGATGTATCATGGCGACAATCTCGTCTTGTGCCACCATATCAACGTCATCAGGAGTTTGAGTGGATCTAATTTGATTACCGTTGAACAAAAACTCAACGACTTGTCTCTCTAAATTTTTTTTTCTTACAATATGACCAGATCATTCTCCGCATTGTCCTATTGTGATGAATCCTAAACAAAATATGTTCACCATCATGTTGGCCAACGACACTCACAAATATTTATCCTTCTCGATGGGGCTGCTCCACTTCATGAGATAAGACTAATCGCTCACTGTGTGCATGGCTCAAGGAAGGAAACATGACTCGTAGTGGAATTGGTTCCATGGAGACATTTTTAATTGAATGTGAGTCTGTGAATATGGGTGCAGAAGTTTTTTTATTTTTATTTTTTTTGCCTCTTATAATGCTAGCATTTAAGGAACAGTTATTAATGGACGTGCATGGTGCCTTTTTGTGAACAGTTAAACTATGCGAATAACTTCTTTGTTTGGGTTACCTTTATTTCAAATTTTTTGGGCAACGTTCAATGCAAATTTGACACGTCACCCAAACAATGCATAATACACTGTCATTTTGCAACGTGGACGTGATTCATGATGAATGAATGTACTTGCATTAAATCCAAATGACATTCGTCCGTTTAGTTTATTGTGATGCATTAAATTTAGACATAATTTTAACATACGCAAAACTCGAAGAGTCGCGATACAGTCATTATTCCTTTCTTATATATCATACTCAACTAAAGAATCATAAAAAAAACAATTGTTTTTCAAACATTCTTTCACTAATTACAGTCTAAACTTACCATAACCCACAACGAAACTCCCTCCACAATGTCTTCAAAAAATGAACTCATCGATGGGTTCTACTGTGTCAGATGTGGTGGATCAACCACCTCGCAAAGAAAAAATAATGCTGAGTGTTATAAACCACCACATTGGTGAAATAAGGTGGTTTAGTATTAAAAACATGTGAAGTTGCACAAACTATTTTTAAAATACTGTTTCAATCAGTCGTTCGATATTTTGGAGGTTGTTTTTTTACCACAATGGCAATCGTATTCGTTCTAATCAAACTCCAGATGATGTACGACTATTGCCATGGTATGAGATTTTGGCCATAGAATGTTCATAACGAGGGGGTGCACTTTGTGGTTTTTAAATCGTTATTCACATTTTTTTTGTTATTATAATTTGCAATACAATACTAACTTTACTTCAACGTGGATGCAGATATGGCACGAAGGCTTGGTAGAAGGGACAATGCGGATGGGTCATAATCATTTATTTTATCGACTGTATTGTAATTAATTAAATTATCAATATTAATATAATGAAATATTATATTTAATATATAATTAGTTTAATGTTATATGACCGCATGTTTTTTTTTCTTGTTGTACATTAAATCCACATTTTTTCCAGGCCAAGGCGATGATGAAGAGCGGGAATCCAAGGATGCTAGGCTGGAGTGTTTGACAAGTTTCACGGGATGGGTCATAATCATTTTTCAGATAAATTGTCTTGTCAAATAATAGATATCTCAACTTAATTACTATCAAAAATTTATATTATTATTAATATTTGAAATAATATATATCTCAACTGAATTACTATAAAAAAATTTATATTATTATTAATATAATTAAATATCAGATATAACATATTATAAATTTGAAAAGTATGTTTTTAAGTTCATACATAATATTTTTGAATTTCATTGGGTTTATTGTAATAAAATACACTATTAAACAATAACTTTACTTAATTCAATTTTAATTAATCCATTACCAACACTCACATATTTAGCTTCTTGGAAGAGTAATTATTTCATACACGATGAAACGAATTGATTCTTATGTGGTTTAGTTTTCCAAACATAAATATCACATTCATAAACATGCATAAAAGTACTGGACAATAACGTTAACATTAAAAAGCATAAACAAATCATAACATTACGAGGCCCTTTTTTTTGGATCAAAATAAAAAGGGCCATAATTTATACGGACATTGTTGGTGCACACACAACCTGATCATTTTAACTTAAAAATTAAAAAAGCAACAATAACCATCACCAAAGAAAAAATTAAACTCCCATGGAGCAATATCTTCATCTTCGCCAACTAGTCATTCTGGTTCACACGGAGAGGACACGTAACCTCTTCACCCTCGTCATCATCATCCAAAACCTCTACTGGTGGAATTAGCGGTTGGCTACTTGGCAACCAACGCGCTTCATACGGGTGGCACCACCGAAAAGATCCACAAAGGCGACACTTGTAGAACAAACGACCTTTAGTTGGCTTTTTCGTCGACACAATTCTAACATCACACCAGCCTCCACATGGACATTGCATGTTGGAAAAACGCAGATCAAGAGTTGCATATAATGAGGTTCGGCTACTAGTACTCGCTATTGGATACATCCTTTAGAAAATAAACATATAAAATAAAAAGCTTAAAAAAATTAAACCGTAATAAAAAATTAGATAATGCCATAACACACACTTTCTGAGAAAACTATATAATATAACGTTAACTTCATTTACCTACTTAAAACGTGTAGGTGATGGCTTCTTGTGCACCAACAAGTGTCAAACTGCAATGGTAGATGAAAAGATCAGTACGTGCAAGTGAATGTAAAAGAAAAATGAATTAGATAAAAGAATAAAGATGAAACAAGATATGATGTTTTCACAGTTAAGTCACATAAAAGTAAAGTCAAAAGCTTAGAACCTTTGGCTGAAGAATGAGCATTGCAAACAAAAAAGGTATATCCTAGGCTTTAGTACCACCTCCGGTTCGTTTGTTGGTTTAAGTGAAAGGCATAATGGTAACCTTATGTGATAAGATATTTATTATCTTATGGCCTCGTGTTAACATACCTTCAATAGGAGCCGAATTTTGCCATATGAAATGGCAAATTGAATGGGGAATTTTGTGCTTGGGAACCAAATATCTGACTAAAGACTGGATTTCTGGGATCTCCAAACTCAAGTGCCATATTTTCTAAATTACATCCCATGGCACTTGATTCACCAGGTCCGCTCCAACGAGGTGGAATTTGGAATGTGGTTGTTTCGTAATGAAGTGGAACACTTGATTGGCTTGAAAGATCGATCAATATGTGTTGAGGTATACCATCGTCATCTGACATATCATTTTGTCGTTTTCGACAACTATTTGCCTAATGCCCGATGAGCCTGTAATACGTTTTATGTAAAATACATATTACTTAAAAAAATTTCATTTACTAACATAACATTTTAGATACAACGAAAACAAAATAATTAATTGTATGCTTACCTGCATTTCCCACATCATCTCGGTTGTTTTTTTTTCTTTTCGGCTCTTTACTTTTTGACCCTTTTGGATTAGCCTTCCTAGGATCCAACACATCAATTTCAATTTGTTCAGAAGTACCGGTATCTCATCCTGATGCATTCATATCTGTAACCCAAAGTTCCCTCGCACGAGCACAAAGGTTTGCAAGTCCTTCAATTACTTCCTTGTATCCCCGACTGGTTTGTTTTGCATAAAACCCTAATTCCAAACACTTCGATAATATGTACCCATGTCGGCCTTTCTTAATGTCATCAGTTGTACCAGATGACAAATTCTTACCCCAAAAATCCTTACTGATATCTGTCGTCCACCGTGGGTTTATGCAAGAAGGTGGAATGGTTTTGATTCCTTCGCACTTGAGAATGTAAATGATGTACCTGCACAGCATCCCAGTAGATTCAACCCTCTTGCATTCGCAGGATATTTCCATTGTAGAATGGTTGAAGTTAACGTGACGTAATAACCCTGTGTATTTACAATCCACAACAACGTACATGCGGTATTCAAGAGTGTGTGGAATAACCTGTTCGTGCCACAAATTTGCCTGCAACTCAATATGCTTTTTAATCTTTTTGAAAACTTCTCTTGTATAAACTTCTGATGCATGATGCTCGATATCAACCAATGTGGTTGTCAACACGGGTTTCGCGTAATTTGTCTGAACTTCTCGTGTGATAACGTTAACTCTTAATTGCTCTAACGCCAGGTGATAGTCCCTAACAAAATCCAAGAGCCTTCGATCACTTACGAGAAAGCTGTTCAAGAATGGATTCATCCCCTCGCAATGTTGGGTACTTCTTATGTCCCCAAAGAAGTGACCACTCATGTAAGATTCTGCCCACATGTGCCTCATCTGATATGCCGATGCGACCCAATTATGCCACTGAAGGCCTTCGTCAACCAACATGGCTTGCCATGCATTCTCAAACGCATTGATAGAAAAGTTGCGGGACATTAAGCTTGCAAATGTAGTTTTAAAGTTTGGAACGTTCACATTTTTAGCAACATTTTGAAGTAGATGCCATTTGCAAAGTCGGTGGGAGGCTTCTGGGAACACGGTTGTAACCGCTGCGCGCATTGCCTTGTCTCCGTCAGTTATAATGGATATTAGTCTTTTATCGTTCATCGCTCTCAGAAACGTGCTCAACAACCATATGTACAACTCTATGCTTTCATTTTGGATCAGTGCCACCCCGAAAATAATAGTGCTTCTATGGTTGTTTGCCCCTGCCAGGACCACAAGAGGAAATTTGTAGACATTCATCCTGTACGACGCATCAAATATCAACACGTCACTGAACACCGCAAATTCATCCCTAGCCCTACCATTTGTAATGAACAGTTTTTCTAATCGTTTATCATCATCAATAGTGTATTCGAAAAAGAACCTCAGATCATCGACTGACTTGTCGTACAAATAACCAAGGGCAGCCTTTGCATCCCCATCAACAATTTCGTCACTGTAATCATAGCTATGTTTGTTGTACAAGTCCTTCTTCGTGAATCCAAGACTGTCATAACCACCCGCAGCGCGTTTATATACTTCGTAAACCTTACCGGCGCATATTCTAGATCATAACATAGAATGGGCACCCTTCCTATGACCGCCATTAACCTTCCAATGTGAACGAAGTTGTGATACACCGTATGCTGGTACCAGTTCGTGATTGTGTTCCTCCAAAAATTTGGTCACAAAGTAACACATCGTTACTTTATTGAGCTTAATACGAAGTCTTGCCTTATATCCACATCTGGTTAAGGTGCGATGTTCTCGCTGTCGATTGGGCATATCAAAAAATTACTCCTTTCGAGAACCCTCCCGATAACAAACATATAACCGATTCAACGGTTCACCAGTAACATCATCTTTATGCATCCTGTCTTTCCTTACACCGAACCCCATTGCACTAGCATAAGCGTTATAAAACGTATATGCATCTTCTTCGTTCTGAAATGTCATGTTGCATATCTCTTCTCTTGTTATCCCAATTCCAAAAAAATTTGTTGAACTTCCCGAAAAATTAGTGGAATCCGTCGCATCATCCTCCATATTTCAGATACTACAGATTTAACCATTATATGTACTTGTTATGCAGGCAAAGTTATAGATAGTTACCCTTATTGGACAGATTTGAACTGGTATATGGTTCGTCTATTTGTAATGCATAAATACTCAATTGATTAATGCTGATTTAATTAAATATACAATGGGAATACAGATCTTACTTTACAAAGTTATAGATAGTTACCCATATTGACGGTTAACCCATGTTAAAATACTATAAATGCACAAATGACATCTCATAACATTTATGTACCACGTAGTATATAAATTATAGGTATTATATGTAAATGTCACTGACCTACAACTACAATAATAAAGATAGAACTTCAGTTTTTTGAAAAACAATACAAAATTACAATTGTTAATATTCTACTAAAATAATAAATTAAACGTTTTAACCAATCCGGAAGTCTACAATACAATACGTTATTTATACAAATCTTTCTTCAAGCTACTGCCAATAACATGCAACAACAAAATAATATGCACTACTACAATAGGACAATTCTAATTATAAAATTAAAAAAACATATGCACTAACCTGAAGTTGATCTTCTCTTTTTTTCCTTTTTTTTTTTGTCTCTTTACAAATCCCATGTAACGTGATTAAATAAACATGTTCGTTAAATAAGGCTGAAGCTTCATTCACATTAATTTCGTTCATTCAAGACGATTGACTTCGCTACTGGGGTGGTTGGGTTTGGTGAGATGAGATTGTGATTGATTGAATTTTTGTAATCATTAACAATGTTTTTAAGTTGATTTGACAACTTCAGATTTTGTAGATTTCACAACTTCAAATTTTGAATTTTACAATGTAATTTCGGATATGATGATAAATTTTATTTCTCATAATATGATATGAATAATATTATATGTCAATCTACTTTCATCACCTATTTCACCTTATGACTGCATTTACGAAATACCAACCCTTGATTACAATACAAAAAATTTTAATTACATTTTTTCATTTTCCTTTGTTTATCTTTATTCATCATAACCATATTCATAACTACTGTTTTTTTACACTCAATTACTAAATATACTCTCCCGATTATAAAAGGTTCGTTCAATTTATTTGTTAACTTGGTGAAGAGGTATGCGTACATGCAAATGCTCAATCTCTTTTTAAGTGGCGGTTACACTCAACTACTCAAGAGTTGTGTCCATTTGGGTTAAAAGACACAACTCTTCGCAAATTTATTCGCCTATAAATACACCAAGGATCCATTGGCCCTTCGGTCTCTAGTAGCCTATTATTTGGAGAAGGACAAATTCAACAGAAGAACGGGAGTGAAATTACAAAGGTACGCTTTCGCGTTTTATTGCATATTTAACAATGTTCGAACTTTCAGTATATAGGGACTCCACTACTGAAAAACCATTTTCAATTACCAAAAACCACACTCTAACTACTACATTCATGACCCGAACAGTTAGCATATACATTATTAAATATGTCTATAGGATTACCAAAAGACACAGCCTAACTATTACATTCAAGGCTTTAATTATTTCCCCTTTATGATTACCAATTATCAATTACTTTCGGCCTTGCCTCTTCAGTTCTCCAACAATCCAACACCTCGTACTCACTTTAAATACCTATCTCTGCCTCGTAATTGTTTACTGAAAAAAATACGTGCATCATTATTCTCTCACACTGCAATTTTTTTTCAATATACAGTGCTTAGTACCTACATGTTTGGAATAAAAATATGGGTTCCTACTTTGAGGGCTTACCTTAACACATAATAGAAATTATTCTTGCCCGTGTCGCTTCATCTTCGACAACTGATCTTGCTAATGCAAAATCAAGGTAAATTTTTTACATAAATTAGTTTTTTTTCTTTTATCTTTACACAACTCGAAATTTGTTATTGTAGATTATAGGTTTTTCTAATGTTGATACATAAATTTACAGTGGCAAGTTACTTCGAAATATAAGTGAATCAGACTACGTATACAAACATACCAACATTCATGGGATTATGCCCAACCCGTGGTCATGGAATATCTATAACGAAAAGGATGTTCTCAGACAAAGGTGTCGGGAAAGTGGAAATGCAAATTATTTAGTCCAAATCGGAGTTGTAAGTTTTACAAAACCGCTATTTTACATTTTTTTTCCTATTACAAAAATTAACCCACCTTTGTAATAAAGATAATTTCATAAATGCTTGTTTTGCAGTATGAGTGTTTCTTTAAATACGAGGACTAGGATATCAATGTTTGACCAGAGAGGCAAATTCTAGTCATCTTGGTGTACAATATGCGTTGTTAGTCATGAATCTATTTACCGATAATCCATCAATGGATCAAGCGATAACAAATCTAGGAGCGTTTATAAGGGATCCGAACACTAAGACAGAAGAGTGTTCGGACAGTTTGTGCAATATTTTGCATAAAAATTGGGGTTATCGTCACCCTATCATCGATAAAATTCAATGTTGTCCACTTCATCAAATACCGAAGAAGTTAATGACAAGTTGGTTTCTGATTGCGGACTATGAGCCAATATACAAACACTGCAATGCCTGTCTATGTGACGTACACCTTATCAAAATGTTTCCTTTCATTTATCTTTAAACCATCTAATTAAATGTAACAAATTTTATACATTTTCTTTTATAATATGTCAACTTTCAAATTTATACTTTTTTTTCTATATTTTTTGAATTGTTAAATTAATAAAGCACCAAGACTGCAGTTCATGCTAGTAACATTGTTAAGCAAATATATTCTAAACTTCTTACATTCAGCAATTTTTAATTTAACAATTAGGTTAATATGTATTCCAAATTCGCTCTTTTTGCATCTCCATATGTGGAGATAGTGATATTTGAATGTAGGAATTCTCTCCATGTAGGAATATGTGTAGATGGCATTAAGGAGATTCCTTTTAATTTTCAGTATTACTTTTATCAAAATATAACATTTCAAGCACTATATGTCCACAAGGATAAACAAATACTCAAAACCACACAACTATTAAAACTAGCCTAACATTGTTACCAAACAACGCTAAGCCCAACCAAAAAATAGTAAAAAATTAAAATACATAAGGACCTACCCCAAATTCCACAACAGATCAAAAAATAACAAATTCGTCCCAAGGCTAAGCCCAACGTCAGCAAAACTAACCGCACGACTATGCTTATAATATGACCTAAATCCCAAATACAAATTATAAATGACGGTACATGCTATATGCAACAGGCCCAAATCCCACATTGACTTCATGAACATGTACGTATACATGCCTATTTTTCAAATGACAGTTATAATCAAGAGTTGTGTCCATTCAAGTGAAAAGACATAGTTGTTCGCAAATTTCTTCGCCTACAAATACACCAAGGATCCATTGCCCCTTCGCACTCTACTAGCCTATCATTTAAAGAATGACGAATTGAACACAAGAACAAGAGTGGATTTATAAAGGTACTCTTTCATATTTCATTGCCTATTTAACCATGTTAGAAGTTACGGTATATAGAGACTAGACTACTGAAAAAACAATTCCAATTACAAATTGTTTTTTTCTCTATTTCATTTTTTAACTAACATACTTTATCCATGCTACGTTTATCAAAATATGATATAAGAAAAATTTTACGTGTCAATCTATCTTCGTTGCCTATTTACCGAATATAGAGACTCGACATCAAGCTTTTAATCTTGAATTATATCCGCCAAACATTACCTAGTTAGAATACACATTATAAAATATGTCTCAAGGATTACTGTGACGCCCGCGATTTTGTCGTACTTCTAGATTTCTATTGCATCCATTAATTGTGCATTTCTTATGTGCTTTGCTTGTTATCTTCTTTAGTTACTATTCATTCCGTTTTGCATAATTACCATGAATTAGCATTTTTCTTAAATCATAACAATTATTTTAGGAATGAGAAAAATGTGCATTTGAGTTAAAAGTGTTAGGAGCGCCTATTTAGAAAATGGTTTACTGAACTAATAAATAGTGTTACGTAACTAACTATGTGTTTTGATTAGCTAGCATTAAATTATGCCTTAGACTCGTTTTAGAGCCAACTAGACTCATTTTAGTAAGCAAGAAACACACCCAACTTGACCCCACCCTTAGCCTACTCAACATATAGCAAAATAAGCTCATAAAACGCAAAAAAAAAAAAAACTGAAAAAGAAGCAGCCTTACCCGACAGCTCCTTGCAACCACAAGTGGGAGATTTTGATCTTCAATTCTTCAATCCAAGCCAAGCCAAGCTAGATACAAGTAGTTTAGGGTGTCCTACGCGCTTTAGGTGAGGGATTTCATACCTATTTTGCATTTGAAAAATGTGTCAACTTTCTTGAATTCTTAGATTTGCTATTAAATGCTTATGTAATGCTTAAATATGTTTATGTATATTGTATACAAGTAGCAGAGACCTTATTTATGCTATTGTTTTGTAGTTTAAACGGTTGAAATCGCTTGTTAATCGTATGGCATGAATAGTGACGGGAAAACTAGGGTTTTGTGAAAACGGACCTTATAGCTTGAATCAATGGTTCTAATAGATACTTTAAGTGCTAATGAAAGTAGTGTAAAGGCCTCGTAGGGTTTAATGGCTCATAACCTATCAAAAGCATGAAATAGTCGACTTTTAGAAAGGGGTTTTGGGGTTATCGCGAATCTGGGTTGAATTAGCCTCCATATTTAGTATTCTTAGGCTATATAGGTTCTAAATAAGACTTGCTAGCTTCCATTTGAGTCCCGGTTGAGGTATGTGTAGTGCAAAGTCATAAGGGAGAAATTGGGGCTTTCGGGCTAAATGCGGGTAATTGTATGACTTTGAGGGTCCTAAGGGTGCCTAAGGGGTTAACTAGAAGCATGATATAGGCCGCTTGCTAATCTAGAACAATGGTATGAGATTGGAAGGAAAACGGGTTGAATTACAACGGGGTTAAGGTAAAAATTCGAATGATTCACGTTTTTAAGAGCTTGTTAGGTCACCTTGAGTGTTTAAATGTGTTTTTATGATGTTCTTGAGCTTTTGGTATAATTCTAAGTGAATCTTGATTATACCCCTTTGTAATCGCATAGTTATTAATATGTTAATGCTTTTATTCTAACTGTTACGAGGTCAACCACGTGTTATTGCTTCCATTATTGTCATCATGTTGCTATTGATTAGTGCATTTCATAGTGGTTGCGCAACCATAGTGTCAGGGGTGGTTGTATTGAATATCGGCTGGGCGGCGGTGGGCTTGCCAGTGGATATTCGATCTCCGTGTCCTATTCCCTCACTCGCTTGGTCCGGAGATTACCAGGGGGTGTTGGGTCGTAGGATTATCGGGGTGCATCTGGAGTACACCCACTGGAGTGATTGGGGTTATGCCGGTACATCGATTGTGGATCGTGGTTTGTGATTAAAGACAAGAGAATTTTGAAGTGTTGGGGTTCAGTGTATCGTATCCTTTGATATGTGTGGTTAAATATTGTTCAATTGTGCCTTACTTGCCTTTCTTGCTCATCTACTTTAATTGTTGCATTGCACGACCTGATTGGCTTTTATCCCTCACTGGGCAATAGTGGTTGCTCATACCTCGCTAACATGTTTCAGGAGACGCTGTGGTTGAACCCCAGCTAGATTTGATTAAAGGTGAAGAACAGGAGGTTTAGACTGTTCTGTTGCCTTAGTTGCTGTGTCTAGTTGCCTGAGGTGGATTATGTTCTTGTTGATAAGTGAAGAACTTGTTTGTTCTACTTTATGTTCTATTTTGTAGCCTAAGTGCTATGTACTTGTTGTGTAATTGCAAGATGAAAGATAGATAATTGTAGGAGTAGATTTGGAACCATGGCATGTAATAACTTATGTTTCTACTTCTAACTACTTTGTATGCTTGGGTGTGAATGTTCTGATGTATGATTGTTTTCAATTTCTAAGAATGTTTCAATGCTATCATGGAGTGACATGATAAGCAGTTTTGTGAAGAAGTTAAGTTATGAATGCATACTTGTATGAATCTGAACTGTAACGCCCCGATCCCTAACGAGACCGGGACTCCTATTTATCATGCTATTCTCACCCAATTCCAAACCCCGGGCACAAAATTTTAGGGGAAAACAGACGGAGTCTCCCCTGTTTATAGGACTAAACTGGTACCTGCACAAAGACACCCATGATGCTAGATCCACAAACAGCAACTCTTATAACCAATCCTCCAAGATTTTTATGGGCCACCCGCGATCACAAGGCCATCCGAGCCTTGGAACAACAACTACATATAACACACAAGCAAGCAAAGCATTTCTAATTTTAACTATAGGTAGTTAGATACAACAATAGCCAAGTTCTACTTCCAAGTTTGTTAATCACACAAGCATGCAAAAGAATAAGTTTACTATGGATTATTACATGTCATTCCACTTTATATCCAACATACAAGATTACAAATTATTACATTCACCAATTATACTCAAGACCCCAAGGTCACAAAAAGGCAATCAACAATAACTCCACGCAAGCTTCTCATTTTAGACAAC
This sequence comes from Ehretia macrophylla, assembly GCA_037974665.1. Taxonomy (NCBI): domain Eukaryota; kingdom Viridiplantae; phylum Streptophyta; class Magnoliopsida; order Boraginales; family Ehretiaceae; genus Ehretia; species Ehretia macrophylla. Next base: position 17,083,831 of record CM075783.1, read on the forward strand.
CTTATCACACAAGAAGTCACCGAAATTGCTTAACTAGCACTTCTTCCTCTTCTTCTATCAGCTGAAGATTCACCTCAACTTCACCTGAAACATATTAAATGAGGAATGAGCAACAATGTTGCCCAGCGAGGGAGGTGATGCAACATGCCAACGTGCAATATGATATGCAACACAAGAAAACATATATAAGCCACATAAACCAACAAGACAATAAGCCAAGCTATTAATCACTTTTAAAAAGGATACGGTTCCACTTCCAAGTCTTCGATCACGAGCCACGAACCACGAACTTCACGAACATGCCGGCAAACCCCAAACACCAACAATTGGGATACTCCGGATGTATCCCGATCCTACGACCCTTTCTCCCGAGGTAGGTCCATGCCCAGCAGGTGAACCACGCCTCTGGGGTAGTGGAGTATGCCTCAGCGAGAAAGGGAATAGGCACCATGGTAGTCGAGGGAGCACGGCAAGCCCGACGCCGCCCGTGTTTCTCGACGCTACCATGTCCGATATAGGTTGCACAACCCAATACAAGTCACAAACAATCAATATAACACATAACACGTAAGAGGGACGACAAAGTAGGCCGCCCTCACATATATGCACGATAAAAGTTCATATAAGCACGATATTAGCTTTAAGATATCAAAAGTAGCAATCAACACAACTAATTCCAATAATCTACTCAAATAACTTAAATACATCCTAAATATTCAATGCAAGGCATTACTAACACACAACAAGTTCCAAATGCAACTAAAATGGCTAAACACTACATTTCCCCTTTCTTTAACCGAGCTTTCTTTCTCCTAAGCATGGTTCGAGATTCCCAATCATACCCTAGTCTTTCTATATTCCTAATTAAGCTCAAAGGTGACTTTTAAAGTTACTAAAACTCATTTTTGAAGCAAAAGTTCAAGAAGGCCCCGAACGGGTTTGAACTACAACTACACTAGGCAAATCCTATTTTCGCGAAACGAAAGCACCAAAGGTGCTTCCTTAGCTCAAGGATACCCAAATCAATGCCCAAACTTGCCCCGATTGCTTAACGTATAAAACCCCATTTTTAAAGTAAGCTAATTATGCAATTAAGTTCAAATTCGAGTGATTCAACCTAACGTGGCTTTTCAACTAACTTCCCTAGGGTCTAGAGCACCTAATTGAAGCATCAATTCAAGCCAATTAGTAAATTTTCTCAAAACCCTAATTCTATGCACTATTCATCACCTCTTTGATCAATCTCAACATTCAACCATTAAATTTGTTATCAAACCTCAAAAGTTAGCTCTATAGATATTAAATAACTCATAGGAAGCATTCATAACAAGTTTTATAGCTAATATCAACAAATCAAGAAAATTCAACATAAGAGCATGAACTTTAAAAGAAATGAAATGCATCTCCCTCACAATTTTTGAAGACAATGAAGCTTGTTGAAGGCCCTAGGATGCTCAAAACACTCCCAAGATCAAGCTAGGAGCTCAAGATGCAAGGTTGTTGAAGCAAAATCTCCTCTTTTCCTTCTCCTTTGGTATTTTCGGCCCTGCTACAGTAATTCCTGCACATTTCTTCTTTTTTTTTTTTTGTGTTTTTGAGCTTATTTTTGCTATATAATGAGTAGGCTATGGGTGGGGTCAAGGGGGGGGGGGTGCTTAAATGGTCTATTAAAATGAGCTTAGTTAGCTTTAAAACAAGTTCATTGCACATAAATTAAGTTAGCTAACTAAAACATTATATTTCATACGTAACACTATTCACTAGTTTTCACAAATCATTTTCTAAACGAAGGCTCCTATCGCTTTAAACTCAAATGCACATTTTTCCCACTCCTCTAACAATTAATGTAATTTAATAAAAATGTTAATTCTCTAATAGAATATGTCACGCCCCAACTCGACCCCACCTACGATCAGTCAGGACGCAACGGAATTTCGGCGGCATAACGACAGTAAACAGATTTCCGAGGTTCTAAACCAACCTCATTAAACAACATACAACCAGTAATTCCTCAATATAAACAACAACATACAACACAACCATATTATACAATAAAACATCCTCGTTATACGCCTCCGTTCCAACATGACATACAATACCTCAACTTTATCATACATTTCACACAACAACAATAATAACATAAATAAGGCTATCATCACATAACTATATGACCATTCAATAAGGATACTCTATTTGGTGTAGCTCCATACGCCATCACGATCTCAACCGTTCTTCTTATAACTCCCCATTACTCACGCACCCGAGGTACCTCACTAGCCCCTTCCCTCCATGACATCTCCGTCATGCGAGCTGGGGGTAGCCTATGGCAGTCATGCCGTTATCAACCCGACAGCCCGACGCTGCCCGAGAGGTGGCACACACATACCAAGGCTCCATATTCATCAATCATCATGCAAGCATAAATCGATCAATCAATTGGGAGATCAGCAACAAGAGTGCCCGATTCCCGCATTCAATAATAATCAATCAATAACATCAATATAACATCAATATAACATCAATATTAAATTAAACATCAAACAACGTAGTTAGATGACAAAGTAGGCCATCTAACCGGACATGCATAATATACATAATTAAACTCTAAATTACTCAACAACAACTCACCATTCATCACTCGAACACTACCCAACCATCTAAGGCATCGTTCAAGAAATTAAAGAATGACAACCTAAACTTCTAAAATTCATAACTTACAATCTACTAATCCAAACATTGCCAAATCAGTTCCTATCACTCACCCATTCAACCTACTACATTAGCCCTCTTGGAAATCCACCATAACACCTCCAAATCATGCCCGATAACCCTAAAACCCTATGACGTCATGGCTGGATTTTCCGGATTTTCACACAAACAATGTAATCGAAAATTCGGCATTACAACAGCGCTAACACGTAATTATCAAGTATTTAGAAATCGACAGCAATCGATTTCGAGCAACGCAACTCAATTAAATCAACTTTGAACATTTTAATCAAAATTAAATACCCGGAAAATAAAAATTATGCTATATCCGACAGAAACTCGTAGTATTAGTATATAATGATCCCTAGCATGCAAGGAACAATAATCTAACATCATATTTCAATTCTAACGGTTCAATCTTCATTTATACGCAAAAACACAAAAATGACATTTTGAGATCTAGAATTTTTCTCTCACCTTAGATGCGATATAAGCCTAGGAGTGCGTGCAATGCGTGCCCAACAAGCAGAATCCAAGTCGGTGCGAAGTTCTACGGACAAAAACTAGGTTTTTCTTTGAAAAATTGGATTGAAAGCTTAAGTTTTTCTCTTCTCTTTTCTCTCCTCAACCTCTCGGCAATTTGTGTGTGTGTGATGGTGTTTTTGTGTTGTGTGAGTGTGTGTAGGTGACATTAGCTTATAAGGTCAATTATTTAATTAAAGTCAAAGTTATTTTAATAGGCATTTTTGTATTTTTAATGACTTTAATTGCATTTTATTGCTCACCAAGTTAAAAATAATTATGCAACCCCCAAGATATCTCAAGTGGATTATTTTTAGGTGACAAGAAGTTTTACATTCAAAGAATTCCACCCGAGTCGGCTTAAAACTCGATTTTCGCAAAAGTCGGTGTAAAAACCCTAATAAATTCTTAAGCCGATTTTAAAACCGTTTTCATCAAACACAGGTCTATTAAAGTCCGTGGACTAGGTCTAGAAGGGTTAAAAAGACCAGTTTCAAAATTATAGCGGACGTGTTTCGAAAACACTATTCACTGAAAATCGACGATAAAATTTCTGACTCCGTTTTTGATGAAAATTTCATGAATGCACATTTAGCACGTATTAGGAGTATTGAAATCAAAATTATAACTTTCTAGGTCCTATAGCACATAAACAGGTCATATGCACGCAAAACGAGGTAAAGCACGTAAAACGAGATAAGCAAGAAAGTGGGGTTTCACATTCTCCCCCCCTTATAGAAATTTCGTCCTCGAAATTCTTACTTGATGTACGGAAAAGATCTGGGTATTGCTGCTGCATCTGATCTCGTCTCTCCCACGTAGCTTCCTCAATGCCGTGATGCTTCCACAACACCTTAACCATCGGAATCCTCTTCGACCTCAACTCTCGGTCCATCTGATCTAGAATACGAATCGGACGCTCGTCATAAGTCAAATTCTCTCGAAGCTGTAACGGCTCTGGCTCAAGAATATGAGAAGGATCCGGATTATATTTCCGCAAATTAGACACGTGAAACACATCGTGGACATTAGAGAAGTTCTCCGGTAAAGCCAACCGATATGCCAACTTACCGACCCTGCCAGTAATCTCAAACGGTCCAACAAATCTCGGACTCAGCTTACCACCTTTACCATAACGAACAAACCCTTTTCGAGGAGACAATCTCAAGAAAACCCGATCTCCAACTGCAAACTCCAAGTCTCGACGACGCTTATCAGCATAACTCTTGAATCTACTCTGCGCTGTAAGCATTCTCTGCCTGATCAACTGGACATTCTCGATCTTCTCAAGAAGTTCTGGCATGATAGTCGGATCAATAGTCTTCATCTCTCCTACCTCGTCCCAATATAAAGGTGAACGGCACTTACGACCGTAAAGAGCTGCAAAAGGTGCCATTCCAATAGTAGCTTGATAACTATTGTTATAGGCAAACTCGGCAAGTGGTAGATGTTTCTCCCAGTTCTTCCCGAAGTCCAGAACACAAGCCCTAAGCATATCTTCCAGAATCTGAATAGTCCGCTCAGATTGACCGTCGGTCTGTGGATGATACGCTGTACTGAAGTTCAACTGAGTACCCAAAGTCTCCTGAAGTTTCTCCCACAAATGAGAAGTAAATCGAGGATCTCGATCAGAGACAATACTAGATGGAATACCGTGAAGTCTAACAATCTGATCCAGATAGAGATCCGTCAGCTTTGTAACCTCATCTCCTAACCTCATGGAAATAAAATGAGCTGTCTTCGTCAAACGATCCACGACAACCCAAACTGCATCATTACCCCTCGGTGATCTAGGCAAACCAGTGACGAAGTCCATCGTAATATGCTCCCATTTCCACTCTGGTATAGCCAACGGCTGAAGCAAACCTGCTGGTCGTTGATGCTCGGCTTTCACTCTCTGACAAGTCAAACATCTAGACACAAACTGAGCAACCTCCCTCTTCATGTTGTTCCACCAGTAATGTTGCTTCAAATCCCGATACATCTTGGTTCCACCGGGATGAATAGTATATTTAGAATTATGAGCTTCCTCCAGAATACCTCGTCTCAAGCCCGGTTCATCGGGAACACAAACCCTGTTCCGAAACCGAAGAATACCATCCTCATGCACTTTAAAGTCAGACTGATCATCCGAAATCTGATCCTTGATCTTCTGAAGGTTAACATCAAGCTGCTGAGCTTCCCTGATCTGAGACAACAATAAAGGCTGAATACGGAGATGTGAACACATCACCCCAACCTGAGTCAACTCTGGTCTCCAATAACTAAACTCCTCAAGAACCTCCCACTTCTTGACAGCCAAACAAGAAATACTAGCCTTCCGGCTGAGAGCATCTGCCACAACATTTGCCTTTCCAGGCAGATAATTGATAGAACAATTATAATCTCCAAGAAGCTCCATCCATCTCCGCTGGCGCATATTCAACTCCTTCTGTGAGAATAAATACTTAAGACTCTTATGATCAGTGAAAATCTCGAACTTACTGCCCCACAGATAATGACGCCACTTCTTCAGTGCGAAGACAACTGCTGCCAACTCAAGATCATGAGTCGGATAATTCACCTCATAAGGCTTCAACTTCCTGGAAGCATAAGCAATAACTCGGCCATCCTGCATAAGAACACATCCCAAGCCCTCCTTGGATGCATCGCTGTAAATGACCATATTATCGATCCCCTCTGGTAGAGCAAGTACTGGAGCGGTAGTTAACCTCTTTTTCAACTCCTGAAATCCACTCTCACACTTCTCGTCCCAATTAAAGATAGTCCGTTTCTGAGTCAACTTAGATAGTGGCCCCGCAATCTTTGAGAAGTCCTTGACAAACCTACGGTAATAACCCGCCAAGCCAAGAAAGCTACGGACATCAGTAACACTCTCTGGCCGCTTCCAAGACATCACCGATTCAATCTTAGTGGGATCTACAGAAATACCACTCTGTGTAATAACATGGCCAAGAAAAGAAATCCGTTGCAGCCAAAATTCACATTTGCTGAACTTGGCAAACAACTGATGCTCCTGCAACTTCTCTAATACAAGCCGTAGATGTTGCTCGTGCTCCAATTCAGATTTAGAATAGACCAAGATATCATCAATAAAAATCACCACGAACTGGTCCAAGTACGGCTGAAAGACTCGATGCATAAGATCCATGAATGCTGCCGGTGCATTAGTCAATCCAAAGGGCATAACAACAAACTCGTAATGCCCATACCGAGTCCTGAAGGCAGACTTCGGAACATCCTCCGAACGAATCCGAAGCTGATAATACCCCTGCCTCAAATCAAACTTAGAGTAGACTTTGGCTCCCTGAAGTTGATCAAACAACTCATCAATCAGTGGCAAAGGATATTTATTCTTGATAGTCACCTGATTCAACCCACGATAATCTATACATAATCTCAAGGTGCCATCCTTCTTCTTCACAAATAAGACTGGAGCTCCCCAAGGTGAAGAACTCTGCTGAATAAATCCTTTCTCCAACAACTCCTGTAACTGAGTCTTCAACTCCTTCAACTCAGCTGGTGCCATCCGGTACGCCGATTTAGAAATAGGTTGAGTACCGGGAACAAGATTAATCACAAACTCGATATCCCTCTCTGGCGGCAATCCTGGCAACTCCTCGGGAAATACATTAGGATATTCCCGGATAATAGGGACTTCCTCTAGCTGTAGCTTAACAGATGGCTTGTTGATCAAATAAGCTAGATAACCCGAACACCCCTTACTCACCAACTTAACGGCTTTAGTTGCTGAGATAACAAAACTCGTCTTAGCACCCCGGTTACCCGCTACCTCAACTACTGGCTGATCTGGCAAACGAAACTGTACTACCTTGGTTCTACAGTTCAACTGGGCATCGTACTTAGAAAGCCAATCCATTCCCAGAATAACATCATACCCCCGGATAGGAAATAAAATAAGGTCCGAAGGAAAATTATGCCCCTTAACATGTATTATACAATCCTTACATACTAAGCCAGTAACATACTTATCAGTCAAAGAGGTACTAATCTCAACCACATAAGGCAATCTTTCAGGTTGCAAATTAACACGTTGCACACAAGCAGGAGTAATGAAAGAATGCGTAGCACCAGAATCAATCAACACTTTAACAAGTTGATCAAGTATAAGAAAGTTACCTTCCACAACTGCAGTCTCCTCAGGCATCTCCTCTAAGTCAACTGCATAAGCCCGAGCCTGAACCCGCTGCTGCTGTGGTACACTGCCCGTAGGCCTACCCTGGTAACCCTGAGTCGCTGCCCGACCCTCAGTCCTCGCATACTTAGGGCAATCCTTCGCCCTATGATCGATGCTACCACAACCCAAACATGTCCCTGCCTTTACCCTGCAGTCGGACTCCACATGCCCTGGGCGCTTGCAGTAATTACACTGCGATGATGTGGCACTAACACTGCCCCTAGAATAACCAGAAGCTGAAGAAGCAGCTGATACAGCCTGCTGCTGAGGTCTCACCACACTAGGCCTATACTGACCCTGAGACTGGGCTGGCCTAAACTGAGTCTAAACCTGATATGGCCTCTGCTGAAACTGAGGCCGATAATAACTCTGCTGACCCTGTGTCCTATAAGAACCCTGCTGGGCAGGTGGCCTGTAGACAAACTGCTGTACTGGAGGCCTATATAAAACCTGCTGGCCCTGCGGCTGATACGGCCTCTTACTAGGCTGACTGGAGACAATCTGATCCCCTTTCCTCTTCTCTAACCTAGAAGCTGCCTCAAAAGCCTCAGTGAAAATATCATAACGATTCAGAGCCATCACATCCTGAATCTCGGGCCGCAACCCCAACATAAACCTGCGAGTCCTCCGCTCCTCGTCTACCATATACTCCGGTGCATACCGGGACAATCGAGTAAATGTGGCCTCATATTGAGCCACTGTAGCATCTCCCTGGACCAAGGCTAGAAACTCGGCCTCTCTCCGTTCCCTGCAAATCCTCGGGACATACTTTGCCCGGAAAGCCATCAGAAAGGTACCCCAAACATAAGGAATACCCTGTGCCGCCCAGCTAGTCCTAACCGTGCGCCACCACTCCTCTGCCTCGTCATCTAACAAATACACGGCAAAAGAGACTTTCTGTTCATCAGTATAGCCAAGTGGATCATAAATCTTCTCCAACTTGCTAATCCATACCTCCGCCTTCCTATCATCCGGCTCCCCCTGAAATCTCGGTGGGTGATATCCTAAAAAATCCTTCAGGGTACCACGCCCGTGGTTACCACCCTGAATATTCAGAAGCTGAGCATGCATAGCCTGATTCTGGGCAGCCTGCCCTGCTAATAACTGTGCCTGACTAGCCACTAACTCTGCAATCCGCTCCATAGCTGCTCCTAATCGGTCATCACCCCCGTCACGGCCCGGTGCCACGTTACTCGGAGTCTCATCAGTCAACTCAGACCTACCTCTGGTTCTCGGTCGACCGGCCATTCTACTAATCAAAGAGTTAGCACAGTTATAGCACGTAGACAGGTTATAAACAACTATTAACACATAAATAACAAACTCATATAAAACACATAAACAAATTGATCACATAATCACATAAGCACTTAAATCATATAATCACTTAATCAATTAATCATACCAATACATATTTCATTTTTCTTTCCTTTCATACATATTTCATGCTAAGACCATTACCCACATTCCGAGAATACCCCGGCTGACAACTAACATGAGCTCTGATACCACTTAAACTGTCACGCCCCAACTCGACCCCACCTACGATCAGTCAGGACGCAACGGAATTTCGGCGGCATAACGACAGTAAACAGATTTCCGAGGTTCTAAACCAACCTCATTAAACAACATACAACCAGTAATTCCTCAATATAAACAACAACATACAACACAACCATATTATACAATAAAACATCCTCGTTATACGCCTCCGTTCCAACATGACATACAATACCTCAACTTTATCATACATTTCAAAAGTAAGTTGAGACACAACTACAACTTAACCATAGACGAAAGAAAGCCACTAAATTAACATCATTTGGTTCATCATCTTTTCAATATCTATTACATTAAGAACCGTAAAGCATATAAGGTCTATTAAACTAATATACAAGACATTTAACAACATAAAGTCATGGATAAGACTCAGGGACATATGACTCATCCACGAAAGGCACATTTTCCACATTCTCCTCTTCAGGAGGCACGTACCCGTAATCTTGTGAAAGTACACCTGAAACATGCATTAATAGAGAGTGAGCTTATATACATAAGCCTAGTGAGGATCCGATAGATCTCGACAGTATTCACTACGCTCCTTGGATTTAGTCCTTTGAGCAAGTAAACACACAACAACAATAATAACATAAATAAGGCTATCATCACATAACTATATGACCATTCAATAAGGATACTCTATTTGGTGTAGCTCCATACGCCATCACGATCTCAACCGTTCTTCTTATAACTCCCCATTACTCACGCACCCGAGGTACCTCACTAGCCCCTTCCCTCCATGACATCTCCGTCATGCGAGCTGGGGGTAGCCTATGGCAGTCATGCCGTTATCAACCCGACAATCCGACGCTGCCCGAGAGGTGGCACACACATACCAAGGCTCCATATTCATCAATCATCATGCAAGCATAAATTGATCAATCAATTGGGAGATCAGCAACAAGAGTGCCCGATTCCCGCATTCAATAATAATCAATCAATAACATCAATATAACATCAATATAACATCAATATTAAATTAAACATCAAACAACGTAGTTAGATGACAAAGTAGGCCATCTAACCGGACATGCATAATATACATAATTAAACTCTAAATTACTCAACAACAACTCACCATCCATCACTCGAACACTACCCAACCATCTAAGGCATCGTTCAAGAAATTAAAGAATGACAACCTAAACTTCTAAAATTCATAACTTACAATCTACTAATCCAAACATTGCCAAATCAGTTCCTATCACTCACCCATTCAACCTACTACATTAGCCTTCTCGGAAATCCACCATAACACCTCCAAATCATGCCCGATAACCCTAAAACCCTATGACGTCATGGCTGGATTTTCCGGATTTTCACACAAACAATGTAATCGAAAATTCGGCATTACAACAGCGCTAACACGTAATTATCAAGTATTTAGAAATCGACGGCAATCGATTTCGAGCAACGCAACTCAATTAAATCAACTTTGAACATTTTAATCAAAATTAAATACCCGGAAAATAAAAATTATGCTATATCCGACAGAAACTCGTAGTATTAGTATATAATGATCCCTAGCATGCAAGGAGCAATAATCTAACATCAGATTTCAATTCTAACGGTTCAATCTTCATTTATACGCAAAAACACAAAAATGACATTTTGAGATCTAGAATTTTTCTCTCACCTTAGATGCGATATAAGCCTAGGAATGCGTGCAATGCGTGCCCAACAAGCAGAATCCAAGTTGGTGCGAAGTTCTACGAACAAAAACTAGGTTTTTCTTTGAAAAATTGGATTGAAAGCTTAAGTTTTTCTCTTCTCTTTTCTCTCCTCAACCTCTCGGCAATGTGTGTGTGTGTGATGGTGTTTTTTTGTTGTGTGAGTGTGTGTAGGTGACATTAGCTTATAAGGTCAATTATTTAATTAAAGTCAAAGTTATTTTAATAGGCATTTTTGTATTTTTAATGACTTTAATTGCATTTTATTGCTCACCAAGTTAAAAATAATTATGCAACCCCCAAGATATCTCAAGTGGATTATTTTTAGGTGACAAGAAGTTTTACATTCAAAGAATTCCACACGAGTCGGCTTAAAACTCGATTTTCGCAAAAGTCGGTGTAAAAACCCTAATAAATTCTTAAGCCGATTTTAAAACCGTTTTCATCAAACACAGGTCTATTAAAGTCCGTGGACTAGGTCTAGAAGGGTTAAAAAGACCAGTTTCAAAATTATAGCGGACGTGTTTCGAAAACACTATTCACTGAAAATCGACGATAAAATTTCTGACTCCGTTTTTGATGAAAATTTCATGAATGCACATTTAGCACGTATTAGGAGTATTGAAATCAAAATTATAACTTTCTAGGTCCTATAGCACATAAACAGGTCATATGCACGCAAAACGAGGTAAAGCACGTAAAACGAGATAAGCAAGAAAGTGGGGTTTCACAGAATATAGTTTGAAAACGGGATGAATAGTAGCTAAAGAAGACAGTTAATAAAGCACAGAAGGAAATGCGCAAACAATAGATGCAACAGTAAATAAATGTATGGCTAAAATCTCGGGTGTCACATGAACTGTTGTATATCTTAAGGCTCGGATGGCCTTAAAGCTAAGATCTTTAGTTATAAATGAATGTCTTATTATGTTGTGGCTTTATTGAGTGTTTACAGGTTTTCAGAATGTCCACGGTACAGGAGAAACTCTGTCCGTTTGTCAGGTCCAGACTTAACCTTTAGCGTGGGGTTGGGTCGGGGCGTGACAATTACCAAAAAACACGGCCTAACTACTACATTCATGTCTTTAATTATAAACCCTTTATGATTACCAATTACCAATTACTTTTAGCCTTGGCTCTTCATTTCTCCAACAATCCAACACCACGTGCTCACTTTAAATCATCTCTGCCTCTTAAGTGTTTAGTACAAAAAATTACGTACATCAATTGTATCTCATACTACAAATTCTCTTCATTATACAGTGTTCGGTACACTTTTTATCCTACCTTTTTGGAAAAAAAAGATGGGTTCATACTTTGAGGGCTTACCTAAAGAAATAATGCAAACTATTCTTGCACGTGTTGCTTCATCTTCAGCTTATGATCTCACTAATGCAAAAATTAGGTACAAAATTTTTTTTCATTAGTTTTTTGGTATTCTTTTATCTTTCCACATCTAGAAATTTGTTAATGTGGTTTACATGTTTCCTAATGTTAACACATCTTCTTCTAGTTGCAAATTATTTCAAAATATCGGTGAGTCAGACTACATATACAAACATATCAACATTCAGGAAATTACGCTCTGGCCATGGTACTGGAATATCTATAATGAAATGGATATTCTCGGACAAAGGTGTCAGAAAATTGGAAATGAAGAGTATTTATTCCAAATGGGAGTGGTAAGTTTTACAAAACAGCTACTATAAATTTATTTTATATTAAAAAATTTAACCCACTTTGCAAAAAGATAATATTATATTTCCATAAATGCTTGTTTTTCAGTGTAATTTTTTTTTTGAATACGGTGACTGGACGTTTGGATATCAATGTTTGACCAGGCGGTAATTCTGGTAATCTTGGTGCGCATTACTCATTGCTGGTCATGAAGGTATTTTCTATTAATCCATCCATGGATCAAGCAATAAACAACCTAGGAGCATTTATAAAGAATCCAAACACTAAGGCACAAGACTGTCTTCAAAGTTTGTGCAAACTTTTGCATTGCACATCGGGATATCATCCTATCATCCGTAGAACTCTATGTTGTCCACTCCATGACGCACCTAAGATGAAAATGACAACTTGGATTCGGACTGAGAACTATGAGCCAGACCACAAAGAATGCAATGGATGTTTATGTGATGTACACATTATGAAATTGTTTCCTCTCTATTATCTTTTAATCATCTAATTAAATGTAACAAATATTAAATATGTTATTTTATAATATCTCAAATTTTGGGTTTATACTTTTTTTGTAATGGAGGCACATATATTGTTACGTTAAGAAGATAGCACAAACACGCATAATTCAAAACCTATTTAATGAATTTTTCATACCTAAAGGCTAATTTCGTCACAAACCCTAATTTTTAAAAAAAAATAAATAGCACAAGCTGATTGTTTATCTTGGAGGGTATTTTGGACTTTTATAATGATATTATTTTTTCGTTCAGGGGTGCATTGGTCATTTGTAATACCACTTTTGTCTTACTAATACAAGGATATAATGGCCATTCAGTTATTTAACATTATTGAAGCACACAATTTGCTACCATGTGTCGTGTGACGCCCTAGAATTTCATCACATATTTTAAATAACTGTTGCATAAATAACTTGAGCATTTTATGTGCATTCCCTTTTCTTATTTAACTGCTTTACTATTAGGCACTATTCATAAGAAATTTGACCATCTTAAAAGTTCGATTTAATATTTTTCCTAAGTCATATGACCCATAAAAGGAATCGAGAACTTGTTATTTCGGACTTTTGAGCTCGGGAACATGTATTTGGAAAATGTTTTTCGGGTCACTTGAATAGTGTTACGTATGTAACAACATTTAATTTCAACTAGTTAGCAATTAAATGAGTTTTAGCTTAGTTTGACTAGGAATTAGTAGCTATAGACTTTCATTAACATGACATATTCCTACATATATGCCCCTTATACATACATACATGCTAATTACTTAAGAAAACAAAAGAAAAATTCCTAAAACTACCCCCCAAACCCGTCAATCTCAAGAAGGAAAAAATGAGGAGAAGTTTTGCTATTTTCTTCAAATTTGCTCAAGAACTCTCATCCTAAGCCTCTCTCCACCTCTCCTAAAGTTTTCTCTACCATTTCCAAAACTCCTAGGTGAGGAAGTGCATCATTTTAGCTAAGTTTAAGTTTATGCCAAGTTGTTTTGAATTTTTGGATTTTGCTATTTCATGCCATAAATTGCTTGATTCTTGCTAGATATAGTATTATTACATGTTAGAGAACATCCTTATGCATTGGTATAGCTTAGAACCAAGTTTTTTTTAGTATGAATCACTTGAGAAAGATGATGAATAGTGTCAAAACTAGGGTTCCGAAAAAAATTTACAATTTAATTCGATTCGAGGCTTCTAGTAGTTAATAATTAGGTCCTTGAGCATGGAAAAAATATTCGTTATACTTGTCATGTGAAAAATTTGGGAATTTTGATCAAAATAGACTACTTTAATTGGGAATTTCGGGGTTAATTCGAATCCAGGCACGTTTTGACATCATGACTAGTCTTTATTAAGTATTGAAACCTTAGAAGTGCTTTCGTTTCGCTTGTTTGGGTTCCGAAATTGGTACTTGTAGTGTAAACCCACAAAGAGGAAAAGTTTTACTATTTTCTTTAAATTTGCTCAAGAACTCTCATCCTAAGCCTCTCTCCACCTCTCCTAAGGTTTTCTCTACCATTTCCACAGATCCTAGGTGAGGAAGTGCATCATTTTAGCTAAGTTTAAGTTTATGCCAAGTTGTTTTGAATTTTTGGATTTTGCTATTTCATGCCATAAATTGCTTGATTATTGCTAGATATAGTATTATTACATGATAGAGAACATCCTTATGCATTGGTATAGCTTATAACCAAGTTTTTTAGCATGAATCACTTGAGAAAGACGATGAACAGTGTCGAAACTAGGGTTCCGAAAAAAAGTTACAATTTAATTTGATTCGAGGCTTCTAGTAGTTGCTAATTAGGTCCTTGAGCATGGAAAAAATATTCGTTATACTTGTCATGTGAAAAATTTGGGAATTTTGATCAAAATAGGCTACTTTAATTGGGAATTTCAGGGTTAATTCGAATCCAAGCACGTTTCGACGTCATGACTAGTCTTTATTAAGTATTGAAACCGTAGAAGTGCTTTCGTTTCGCTTGTTTGGGTTCCAGAATTGGTACTTGTAGTGTAAACCCATAAAGAGGCATTTTCGGTGTTTTCGTATACTTGTACTCAAGGCTATGATTTGAAGACTTGAAAAGATGTATTTAGGTATTCTTGGATTGGTAGAATAGCTATCTTGCCTAACTTGATCCTTGAATTCCGTTAGGAAGCGAAATAGCCTAGTAGAACAAAGGGAAAATAAATGAATTAATAGTTTTAGTACTTGTATTGCCTTATAGTTGCTTCTAGAGTATTTAAATGCAGTTTGGGGGCATGTGTGAGTTTGTGGTAAAGTGTTGGAAAAGGTATAATATTGACCCCTTTGTGTTCGCATAGTTAAATTCATGATAATTGCTTATAATTGAGTAATCAAATGGTTTATGCCATGAATTAACTAGTTATCTTGATTATGGTGATAATATGTGAATTTTATGTGTTGTTGGCTAACTAAACTTGCAGGATTCTTGATTTAGTTATTGTTGTTGAATAATGAGAAAAGAATGTTAATGCATGTGGTGTGCTTGATAAAATACTTGAAAGAAGTCTATTTGAACACAAGTATGCATTAAGTTTTTGGCATGACCATGAAATGCTAGCTAGATGAACTAAATGAACATTAGTATGTGTGTGTGTGGCTGCCCGTGTGTGTGTTGTGGAAACGTGGGTGTGTGGATGTGGTAGAAGTGTGCTATGGCTGTCTATGGATGAGCCTAGGTGCATGGTTGGGTGATTGGAGTTGGGTGTAAGCTAGTTGAAGAGAAGTTAGTTTATAAAGCTGAAATTGTTTTGGCAGTTAACTGCCAACGACTTTTAAAACCTTTTTGACATAGTAGACAAGCTTAGAATTGAACGAAATTTATATAACAGCTAGATTAGGCAGTTTAGAGCAAATGTTGATTTCTAGTGCTAAGGCTAATTCTAATGTTTTGACCCTCCGATTTAAGCATTTTCGAGATGTGTCTGAAAATCGCTGGTGCAGGGGCAGTTCGCGCAGTTGTACGGAAAATATCGTAACTTGTTGAATATAACTCCGAATTGAAATCCGTTTGAGGCTAAACCCATCTACATTCGATGAACTACATTTTTGTGGAGGTTTAGAGTTTTTGGAGAGCAATTATGCTGGTAAAAGAAGCAGCAAATTCAAGTCAATGTAGACTAGAATTTCAACTTATCGTGCTACAGGTTTAAGATGCCTTGATGGTTGGTTCTAGTGAATAATGAGAAATTTTAGGTAGTAGGAAGCTTAATGGTGATGAGTGGTGGGTATGTGTGAATGCTCAATTGAATTAAAGATAGTTACTTGCCATCTAGTGAATCAAGAGAAAGAGTAGTTTCGTAAATGCTAGTATTAGCTATGAAAGAGAGTTATTGCAAGTTAGGAGACTCAAGAATATGGTCAAGTCTTGTAAATTAAGTTAAGTGATTTTAGTGCTTTGGATGGTTTAGCTTGGTAATCTTAGTTTAATGAATATAAATAATGTTCCTAGCAAAGTTTAATGCTTTAGAACCCCGTATGTGCTTAATGTGACGTTTGAGAACGAATGCAAGATTCATGAATTCAGGAGCGTCATAATAGTTATTTATGTAGTTAAAGTAGTTTAGTGCAATGTTGTTAGAAGTTTGAACATGATTTAGTTAAGTTGTTATTGAGTAATTAGCATGTTATAACTTAGTAATTAAAGTGTAATATTAAAGCATACTATCTAGTGCCTTTAATGTATTTTGTGTTAAACTTGGTTTGAATGCTATTTTCTTGAGTTTTAATTGTAATTAAGAGTTAGTGAAAAGTAGTTAGATTGAGTAAAGTGTAAGTTGTTAACTAAAGTTAACCTTAAAGAGTGTGTGCTAGTTTAACTACAATCAAATCTAACTTGTTCTTAATTATGAATTCTATTTGAATTCTAGCTATAGTACATGCAATTGGAGAAGGTATGAGGGGATTCTTGGCGTAATCCAAGGTGAGGGAGTCTTCAACCCTTTTGTGCATCTTAGTTTTTGTCATTATTTTTAGATTATATGATTTAACTAATTGATAAAGTTTACATATACCATTTATTTGTTATCTCGTGGTTACTCGTGTTTGTTTGATATTATCTCGTGAATTCTTGAATTCGTGTCGGGTTGCGCAACTTTTTTGGACGTGGTAGCACCGAGAAACACGGGCAGCATCGGGCTTGCCATCCTCCCTCGACTACCATGGTGCCTATTCCTTTCTCGCTGAGTATACTCCACTACCCCAGAGGCGTGGTTCACCTGCTGGGCATATGGACCTACCTCAGGAGAAAGGGTCGTAAGATCAGGGTACATCCGGAGTACCCCATTTTGGAGGAGTAAGGGTTTTGCCGGCACTTGCTTGAAGATCTTAGCTCGTGGCTCGTGATTGAAGACAAACATGAAGCCGTATCCTTTTTTTTTATACGTGGTTAAATACTTGTCTAATTAACTTTCTTATTTTGTGTTATATTTGTTATTATTCTTGTTGCATCTCATGAAAGCATTCCTCAGTATGTTGCAGCACCTCCCTCACTGAGTATACGTGTTGTATACTCACCCTCGTTTCTAATACCTTTCAGGATCAGTGCTTTAGGTTGGAAATGGGATTGCCTCCTATGTGGCCTGCTTACTCTATCACTGTGTAAAACAAGGAAGAATGTGTACATTATATGCCTGTATACTAATTGAGACCTTATGGTCATGTATGTATTTGTGCTATCTTAATAAATGTAATATTAAAGTTTTAGTCTTGGGTGATAGTTAGGTGCTAGTGGTTTGTAATAACTTCAATTGTTTACTCTTCTGTTTAGTTGACTTGCATGCTAATAGGGATGAAATAGATTGAAGTTGTAGAGTAAGGTCTCATGGTTGTATGTTGTAGTTTGCAGGTTTCCAAATAGTCCTATAAATAGGGGAAGCTCCGTCTGTTTTCCCTAAATTTTGTGCCCTGGGTTTGGATTTGGGTTGAGTATAGCATGGCTAATAAAAGTCCCAGTTCTGTGAGGGATCGGGGCGTTACAGAAGTGGTATTAGAGCTTAGTTAGCTCTCAGCCTGGACAGGGTCCTCGGTCTGGTGGGTAGTGAACATCGAGTGAGTGCATGTGAAGTGTGTTTTGAATAGTTATGTGATTGTATGTGGACTTGCGTTTGCTTAAGTGAAAATATGTTCTATATGTTACATTTGTGTGAAATAGGAAGATTTTGTGATATGTATAACTATGTGATTATGTGTGACTTAAGTGGAAATGTGTTTCTACGTGATTTGCTTATGTGAAATATAATGATTGTAATAGACGAACAAATTTGTGACTAGGGGTACTTTTATGTGGTATATTTGTTAGTATATGTACTTCACATACTATCTATTGCATGCATACATATAATCTCATTTGAATTGGTAAGCAAACTCTCCCCTATAGAGATTGCCAAAAGTGGATTTCTAAGGTGTGGACCAGTAAAGCCAGATATAGTTCATATTTGTGATCAACAAGAAGTCATTCAAGAAGCCAGTTTGGGATTCGCCTTGGGTATTTTCTTCGGTATTTTCATTCGGACTTCTTGCCTGGAATTGTATTTGGTATTTTCTCGGAATTTCTTATATAGCAATCATGTTGGAGTTCTTATGTGGTGATCACATTTGGAGGGATTCTTATACGGACTTCTAGATGGGTATTTTTACTTGGAGCCTTTATTTGGTGTCCTTAGTCGGGATTTCCCATTGGTACTCCCTTGGAATTCAGCATATATATATTCAGGAAGAGTTATTGCAATTGATGCAGTTTTCTCTTGTGAAGAAGAATTGCGTGAACGCAATTTGTTTAAGGGGGAGAGGGTGTGACGTCGTGGAATTTCATCACATATTTTAAATAACTTGAGCATTTTATGTGCATTCCCTTTTCTTGTTTAACTGCTTTACTATTAGGCACTATTCATAAGAAATTTGACCATCTTAAAAGTTCGATTTAATATTTTTCCTAAGTCATATGACCCTTAAAAGGAATCGGTAACTTGTCATTTCGGACTTTCGAGCTCGGGAACATGCATTTGGAAAATGTTTTTCGGGTCACTTGAATAGTGTTACGTATGTGACATCCCGACCCGCGCATATAATTATTTAATTGATGTGCATATATTTATTCTTTACTTTAATTATTTACATATATTCGTTTGCATAAAATATCATATTTTGGGTTATATCCATCTATTTCGTTTAATGTGCATTTATATCAAACCATGTGCATACATCTAGTTTAACAAAAAATTCATCTATTAACATATATTGCATCAATATAAATGCATTCTTATGCAAGTAGGCACGTTTAATTGGTTAATGTGCATAATTCTCATTTTAGATGCAATTTTGGGACTTCACGAACACTTTGGAAAATCGTAGGAACCGTAGAAAATAATTAACGTAGACAATTAGGAATTGGAGCAACTAAATTAGTTAGAATTAAACTAGAATGGCAAACTAGTTAATAGCATTTAGTTGAAGGGCATGTTGGTAAATTGGGTTTTTCTTTCTTTTATTATTTACACCTATTTATATACTACAACACACACAAACACACAAAAACACACAAAAATTAGACACACACACACACACACACACAACACGTTTAAAAACACACAAGAAAGAAGAAGAAGAAAAAGAAGAAGAAGAAGGAGAAAAGAAGGAAGAAAAGGTGATTTTGAGCTTGTTCTAGCCAAGAATAGGTGAGGGATTTCATTCTCCTAAGCATTTCTAGTGTTAATTCTTGTTTATAAAATGTTGGCTAGTTGTAGTTGAATGATTCATGGATGTAGAAATGCAAATAGAAATGATATATGGCATGAAACAAGTTCTAGAAATGATTTTGTGTGTGAATATCAAGCTTTGCTAGTTGATCATGTTGTAGATATTGCATAGCTAGCTTGCTCAACTAGATGAAGATCATGTGTTTTCTATAAGTTCTAAGTGAGGAATGAAAGTGCTTTGTATGCTAGTATATTGCTTGTAGTTAGCTTAGTGCGTGAAAATATCAAAATGGAACAAAGAGTACAAAATGTGATTTTCGGACAGATTTGAGCAACTGAGGTTCAGAGCAGATTTGAGGTAGCAAACGATGTCGGAATGAGCTGATTTTTTTACACAATATGACCAAGACCTTAAGGAACAACTTCTCTTTTATGTGGAATGTTAAATTCTGTCGTTGTTTAGGTGCATTTATAGAGCCAAAACAGTAGGGTCAGATTCACCCGTTGATGCAGGGGCAGTTTTGCGCACTGATTTTCTAAGGGGCATAACTTGATGAGTTTAACTCCGAATTAGGAACCGTTTGAGGCTAAACCCATATACACTTGACGAACTACATGTCTGTGAATTTCAGAAGTTTTAGAAGTCATTAAGGCTGCTAATTGAACCTATAAAATTAATCAAATGCAACTAGAAATTTCAGTTTATATAGCTAAGTGATTAATGTTGCACTAAAGCCTAATTTGAGCTGAATAATGGTAGATTATAGGTAGTTGAAGGCTTGAGGGTAACAATTACTTGTTTGGAGAGAGTGCTTAAGTGGCATGAGGGTTAAATAAATATTAGTTGCATTGAATGTTAAATGTTTAATATGTGACTAACGTGAACTATGTGCATTGAATGTTTAAATAAGTTGAACGTTGAGTGAATGTTTAATGTGATGAATTATGTATAGTGACTTGCCATTTAGATAATCAAGAGTAATTAGACTCATGTACATGCTAAAGTGATGCCTAAGTAAAGGTTGAAGTTATCCTTCTTGGATTCTTGAAATAGTTATTGGTACTACTTAAATTTCTACCTTGTCTTGCTTTTATGAAAAGAATTGATAGATAAGAATTTAGTTGGTGTTTAATGAAGTGTACATAACATGTTATATGTTAGATTTTCATTGTCTTAAATGTTATATATGAGTATATATGATGATTCCTGTGTAGTAGAGCTTTAAAATTAGTTTTATAGTGAAGTAATTGTAGAAACATGAGTTACGAAAAATCTGAAAAAAAAAAATTGGACAGATTTGCATGCCTGAGTTGTAGGACCAATTTGACCTAGCAAATGTTGACTAAATTATCTGAAGTTTGGATATGTTGTAGTAGACTCATAGTTGAACAAAAGTGTATTTCTAAGGTTTGGCCAAATTCTAGCTCTAAGTACTCTTTTTTGGATGATTTCCGAGAAGCATGTGAATAGGTGTGAGCTGGACAGTTCCTGCCAGCGTTTTTTTTTTCTTTCCCTTGTCCTCATGTGTATTGGTTACAAGTTAGTCTAGATAATATGGGACTAGACTAGACTAAAATGTACTACTATATGTCTTTGTGTAATGAGAGTTTAAAATTAGTTTGAACTATGACTAAGCTAAAGTTATTAGGTAGTGAATAAAGATAGGCGTGTTAGTAAGGCATTGGGTAAGTTCTTGTTTGGAATGAATTAATAATGAAGTTGAATTGTAGAAATGTTAACTAGGGAGTTTAAGGAAGGCTAGAGAATGTGGTACATGTTGGTTAGTATAACTAAATCGTAGCCTGAATAGACAACCTAACTTAATGCTCGAGACTAGCATACTTATGGAGAGTAGTAGACTAGGAAACCATAAGAAATATCTTGGCATGTTACTTAACATTGAATTAAAGAAAGTATGTCTCGACTTTAATGTGAAATAATGCAAGGGAAATTTAATTATCAAATAGTTGTAGTCAACTTATTATGAGCTATTAGTTATACTCATTTCTATGTGCTAATGTTTAGATTATCAATAGTTGGTTAAGTGTATGAATAATTGAGCTTTAGTGAGCTTATAGTTTATTTGCAAAGCTAGCTTAGTCATTGAAGAGAATTAGTTGCCAATAGTTATAGCTAAACTTTTGCTACTAGTTGCTAACTTTAGTCATTTTATATGTGCCACTGTTTCACCTACTAATGTTTGGTTACTTGTATGACTACTTGGGCTATGTGATAATATGAAATATATAAGTGATTATGGAACTTTTATTGTTGTGTGTTAAATTTGCATAATAGTCAAGTTGGAGTTGGTATAATCAATTGTTAAGGTGTTATGTTAATTTACTTGCATAGTATTATACTAGTTTTGATGTCTAAGTATTATAGTTATATGAATAACTAGGGGTTGCACATTTGAGTGGATTCAAGGAGGTTGGAGTGAATGTAAGTTAGTTTCTTGCATGCTTGGCTTAATCCAAGGTGAGGGAGTCTTCATTCCTTTTGTACATATTAGTTTATTTTATTATATGATTTAATCTAAATGGATAAAGTTTATATGTACTATTTTCATGCTATCTTGCGAACTACTTGAATTAGTTGCAAGGGTAATTGTTTATATTGCTATAATTGTTCTCTTTGATTATCAAATGTGTTATATGATATGTATGGGGTGAGGCTAGCCTACTTTGCTACCTCTCCACTTGATTTGAAAATGAGACTCGTGATTCGTTACTCGGGGTTGCGCAACCTTTTCGGACATGGTAGCGTCGAGAAACACGGGCGGCGTCGGGCTTGCCGTGCTCCCTCGACTACCATGGTGCCTATTCCCTTCTCGCTGAGGCATACTCCACTACCCCAGAGGCGTGGTTCACCTGCTGGGCATGGACCTACCTCAGGAGAAAGGGTCGTAGGATCGGGATATATCCGGAGTATCCCAACTTGATGGTGTTTGGGGTTTGCCGACACTTGCGTGAAGTTCGTGGCTCATGGCTCGTGATTGAATACTTGAAGTGGAACCGTATCCTTTTTAATGTGGTTAACTATTTGCTATTTAATCTTGTTGTTATGTTATATATATGATTTCTTGTATCTGCATATCATAATGCATGCCTGGTATATTGCATCACCTCCCTCACTGAGTAACCTGGTAACTCATTCATCTTTTCAACATATTTCAGGAAAAGCTGAAGACTGGATTGCCTCTTGTGTGACCTGCTTGCTCTATCGGTGTGTAAAACATGGAAGAATGTGATCATGATATGCTTGTATTGTATTTGAGACTTTGTGCCCATGTATGTATTTATGTTATATCAAGGAATGTAATATTAAAGTTTTAGTTTGTTTGATGATTAGGTACTAGTGGGCTTGTAATATCTTCTACTTGCTTTACTTTATTACTTAGTAGTGCATGCTTGTGTGGACGATGAAAACTAGTTAGTGGGTTGGACACAAATTATAAGAAAGCTTGATTGATAATATAAAGTGGTATGATAAGTGGATTAAAAAGATAGAACTTCAATGGATTTGATTTTGCATGCTTGTGTGATATGATGTTGGGTTCCAAGGCTCGGATGGCATTGAGGAGTTGGTTGGCTTTATGAATCTTGAAAGCTAGGTTATGAATTGTTGATTTTGATTCAGGTCTTGTATGTGACTGTTGACAGGTTTCTAGATAGACCTACATATAGGGGAAACTCCGTCCGTTTTCTCCTAAATTTCGTGCCTGGGGTTTGGAATTGGGTTGTGATTAGCATGGCTATTAAAGCCTCCGGTCTCGTGAGGGATCGGAGCGTTACAACGTATGTAACAACATTTAATTTCAACTAGTTAGCAATTAAATGAGTTTTAGCTTAGTTTGACTAAGAATTAATAGCTATAGACTTTCATTAACATGACATATTCCTACATATATGCCCCTTATACATACATAGTTGCTAATTACTCAAGAAAACAAAAGAAAAATCCCTAAAACTACCCCCCAAACCCATCAACCTCAAGAAGGAAAAAATGAGGAGAAGTTTTGCTATTTTCTTCAAATTTGCTCAAGAACTCTCTTCCTAAGCCTCTCTCCACCTCTCCTAAGGTTTCCTCTACCATTTCTAAAGCTCCTAGGTGAGGAAGTGCATCATTTTAGCTAAGTTTAAGTTTATGCCAAGTTTTTTTGAATTTTTGAATTTTGTTATTTCATGCCATAAATTGCTTGATTTTTGCTAGATATAATGTTATTACATGCTAAAGAACATCCTTATGCATTGTTATAGTTTAGAACTAAGTTTTTTAACATGAATCACTTGTGGAAGATGATGAATAGTGCCGAAACTAGGGTTCTGAAAAAAGTTACAATTTAATTCGATTCAAGACTTCTAGTAATTGCTAATTAGGTCCTTGAGCATAGAAAAAATATTCGTTATACTTGCCATGTGAAAATTTTGGAAATTTTGATCAAAATAGGCTACTTTAATTGGGGATTTCGGGGTTAATTCGAATCCGGGCACGTTTCGATGTCATAACTAGTCTTTATTAAGTATTGAAGCCTTAGAAGTGCTTTCGTTTTGCTTGTTTAGGTTCCGAAATTGGTACTTGTAGTGTAAACCCACAAAGAGGTATTTTCGGTATTTTCGTGTACTTGTGCTCTAGGCTATGATTTGAAGACTCTAAAAGATGTATTTAGGTATCATTGAATTGGTAGAATAGCTATCTTGCCTAACTTGATCATTAAATTCTGGTAGGAAGCTAAATAGCCTAGTTGAACGAAGGAAAAATGAATGAATTAATAGTTTTAGGGGGCGTTTGGTTCGCGGAAAATTACAAGATTCCTGGAAATGTGAAGTCGGGAATATAACATTTCCATATTTGGTTCACGGAAGAAAAAAATATTGATGGGAATATCTCATTCTTGGGAATGCAATATTCTCATTATTTGACCAATTTCTATTCCCATGTGAGGGAGTGGGAATCTCACATTCCCAAGTCATGGGAATAACTTTGAGAAAATAAAATATCCAAATACCCATTTTAGAAGATACAAAATTAAAATAAATACAATAGTATAATTCACAAAATAAAATAAAAATAATAAAATAATGAAAACATAAAATAAAAAAATAAAAAACTAAAAAGAAATAAAATAAAATAATGTAAAAAATAAAATAAAAAAATAAATAAAAAAATAAAAAATATTAAATTAAATAAATGAAATGAAATAAGATAAAAAAAAAAAAATTTTAAAAATAAAATAGAAAAAAATTAAAAAAATTAAAATAACATAAAAAATTAAAAATAGAAAGAAAATAAAATAAAAAAGTAAATGATAAAATAAAATAAGATAAAATGAAATTAAAATAAAATAAAACTACATAAAATAAAAATATTTAGAATAAATAAAATAATAACAAAAAAAGTAAAAAGAAAGAAAAAAAATAAAATTATCAATTTTCTATGTTACACTATAATTTTATATTGTAAAAATTATTTTTAATGCTAAATTCTAGATTTTAATTTTTTAAATTAAATAATATAAAATTTTAAAAATAAAATAAATAAATTTTAAAATTTAAATTTTTAGTTTTTTAAAATATTAAAATAAATTTTCTAATTTTGAAGTGTCAAATTAAAATCTATAAATTATAAAAATAAATTTACTTTTGTTGTATTAATAGGTTAAACTTTTTTTTTACTATAGTTTGTTTGATATTCTTGTTGTTTTGAGTTAGGAGTATTATTAAAAAATTGCCCAACATTCTTAAGAATATTGAGTCTAAATCAAATATAATAAAATAACATTTGTAAGAACTTGACGAAATATTCCCAGAAATATTTTTAACAAACCAAACACTTTTAACCATATTCCCGGGAATAACATTCCTGGCCCAGGAATGAAAAATCAATATGTGAACCAAACGCCCCCTTAGTACTTGTATTGCCTCATAGTTGTAACTAGAGTGTTTAAATGCAGTTTGGGGCATGTGTGAGTTTGTGGTAAAATGTTGGAAAAGGTATAATATTGACCCCTTTGTGTTCGCATAGTTAAATTCATGATAATTGCTTATAATTGAGTAATCAAATGGTCTATGCCATGAATTAACTAGTTATCTTGATTACGGTGATAATATGTGAATTTTATGTGTTGTTGGTTAGATAAACTTGCAGGATTCTAGATTTAGTTGTTGTTGTTGAATAATGAGAAAAGAATGTTAATGCATGTGGTGTGCTTGATAAAATACTTGAAAGAAGTCTATTTGAAAATAAGAATGCATTAAGTTTTTGGCAGGACCATGAAATGCTAGCTAGATGAACTAAATGAACATTAGTATGTATGTGTGTGGCTGCCCGTGTGTATGTGTGTTATGGAAACGTTGGTGTGCGGATGTGGTAGAAGTGTACTATGGCTGTGTATGGATGAGCCTAGGTGCATGGTTGGGTGTTTGGAGTTGGGTGTTTGGAGTTGGGTGTAAGCTAGTTGAAGAGAAGTTAGTTTATAAAGTTGAAATTGTTTTGGCAGTTAACTGCCAACGACTTTTAAAACCTTTTTGACATAGTAGACGAGCTTAGAATTGAACAAAATTTAAAAAGAAGCTAGATTAGGCAGTTTAGAGCAAATGTTGATTTCTAAGGCTAATTCTAATGTTTTGACCCTCCGATTTAAGCATTTCCGATGTGTCTGAAAATCGCTGGTGCAGGGGCAGTTTGCGCAGTTGCACGGAAAAGGTCGTAACTTGTTGAATATAACTCCGAATTGAGATCCGTTTGAGGATAAACCCATCTACATTCGATGAACTACATTTTTGTGGAGGTTTAGAGTTTTTGGAGAGCAATTATGCTGGTAAAAGAAGCAGCAAATTCAAGTCAATGTAGACTAGAATTTCAACTTATCGTGCTACAGGTTTAAGATGCCTTGATGGTTGGTTCTAGTGAATAATGAGAAATTTTAGGTAGTAGGAAGCTTAATGGTGATGAGTGGTGGGTATGTATGAATGCTCAATTGAATTAAAGATAGTTACTTGCCATCTAGTGAATCAAGAGAAAGAGTAGTTTCGTAAATGCTAGTATTAGCTATGAAAGAGAGTTATTGCAAGTTAGGAGACTCAAGAATATGGTCAAGTCTTGTAAATTAAGTTAAGTGATTTTAGTGCTTTGGATGGTTTAGCTTGGTAATCTTAGTTTAATGAATATAAATAATGTTCCTAGCAAAGTTAAATGCTTTAGAACCCCGTATGTGCTTAATGTGACGTTTGAGAACGAATGCAAGATTCATGAATTCAGGAGCGTCATAATAGTTATTTATGTAGTTAAAGTAGTTTAGTGCAATGTTGTTAGAAGTTTGAACATGGTTTAGTTAAGTTGTTATTGAGTAATTAGCATGTTATAACTTAGTAATTAAAGTGTAATATTAAAGCATACTATCTAGTGCCTTTAATGTATTTTGTGTTAAACTTGGTTTGAATGCTATTTTCTTGAGTTTTAATTGTAATTAAGAGTTAGTGAAAAGTAGTTAGATTGAATAAAGTGTAAGTTGTTAACTAAAGTTAACCTTAAAGAGTGTGTGCTAGTTTAACTACAATCAAATCTAACTTGTTCTTAATTATGAATTCTATTTGAATTCTAGCTATAGTACATGCAATTGGAGAAGGTATGAGGGGATTCGTGGCTTAATCCAAGGTGAGGGAGTCTTCAACCCTTTTGTGCATCTTAGTTTATTTCATTATTTTTAGATTATATGATTTAACTAATTGATAAAGTTTACATGTACCATTTATTTGTTATCTCGTGGTTACTCGTGTTTGTTTGATATTATCTTGTGAATTCTTGAATTCGTGTCGGGTTGCGCAACCTTTTCGGACATGGTAGCATCGAGAAACACGGGCGGCATCGGGCTTGTCGTACTTCCTCGACTACCATGGTGCCTATGTAATATCCCACATCAAACGCGGAGGTCTCTGGGCTATTGAATATATAGAGATGTCTCGTATATTCGTGCACGCGCATTTTTTTGGCAGTGGTTGGGAGGCGACAAAACCGTGAGGAGTATGGGCTCCAAAGCGGACAATACGTGCATAGTGCATTTCTGGGCCTGCTCGCCATGGCCTCGGTGCTGGTTTGAGCCCAAGTCCTAGGGGGTATCCTGTAGGCGTAGGAGTTAGGTTCGGAGCGTTACAAAGTGGTATTAGAGCCGACGCATTCGCATGTCCAGCGAGGACGCTGGGTCCCCAAGGGGGGAGGGGCGGGTATAATATCCCACATCAAACGCGGAGGTCTCTGGGCTATTGAATATATAGAGATGTCTCGTATATTCGTGCACGCGCATTTTCCTGGCAGTGGCTGGGAGGCGACAAAACCGTGAGGAGTATAGGCTCCAAAGCGGACAATACGTGCATAATGCATTTCTAGGCCTGCTCGCCATGGTCTCGGTGCTCGCTTAGGCCCAAGTCCCAGGGGGTATCCTGTAGGCGTAGGAGTTGGGTTCGGGGCGTCACAGCCTATTCCCTTTCTCGCTGAGTATACTCCACTACCCTAGAGGCGTAGTTCACCTGCTGGGCATATGGAGCTACCTCAGGAGAAAGGGTCGTAGGATTGGGGTACATCCGGAGTACCCCATTTTGGAGGAGTAAGGGTTTTGCTAGCATTTGCTTGAAGATCTTGGCTCGTGGCTTGTGATTGAAGACAAACATGGAACTGTATCATTTTTTTATTTAAAGGTGGTTAAATACTTGTCTAATTAACTTTGTTATTTTGTGTTGTATATGTTATTATTCTTGTTGCATCTCATGAAAGCATTCCTCGGTATGCTGCATCACCTCCCTCACTGAGTATACGTGTTGTATACTTACCCTCGTTTCTAACACCTTTTAGGATTAGTGCTTTAAGCTGGAAATGGGATTGCCTCCTGTGTGGCCTGCCTGCTCTATCACTGAGTAGAACAAGGAAGAATGTGTACATTATATGCCTGTATACTAATTGGGACCTTATGGTCATGTATGTATTTGTGTTATCTTAAGAAATGTAATATTAAAGTTTTAGTCTTGGGTGATAGTTAGGTACTAGTGGTTTGTAATAACTTCAATTGTTTACTCTTCTGTTTAGTTGACTTGCATGCTGATAGGGATGAAACAGATTGAAGTTGTAGATTATGGTCTCGTGGTTGTATGTTGTAGTTTGCAGGTTTCCAAATAGTCTTATAAATAGGGGAAGCTCCGTCCATTTTCCCTAAATTTCGTGCCCCGGGTTTGGATTTGGGTTGAGTATAGCATGGCTAATAAAAGTCACGCTTCCGTGAGGGATCGGGGCGTTACAGAAGTGGTATCAGAGATTAGTTAGCACTCAGCCGGGACAGGGTCCTTGGTCTGGTGGGTAGTGAACGTCGGGTGTGTGCATGTGAAGTGTGTTTTGAATAGGTATGTGCTTGTATGTGGACTTGCGTTCGCTTAAGTGAAAAATTGTTCTATAGGTTACATTTGTGTGAAATAGGAAGATTTTGTAATATGTATAACTATGTGATTATGTGTGACTTAAGTGGAAATGTGTTTCTACGTGATTTGCTTATGTGAAATATGATGATTGTAATAGACGAACAAATTTGTGACTAGGGGTACTTTTATGTGGTATATTTGTTAGTATATGTACTTCACATACTATCTATTGTATGCATACATATAATCTCATTTGAATTGGTAAACAAACTCTCCCCTATAGAGATTTCCAGAAGTGGATTTCTAAGGTGTGGACCAGCAAAGCTAGATATAGTTCATATTTGTGATCAACAAGAAGTCACTCAAGAAGCAAGTTTGGGATTCGCCTTGGGTATTTTCTTCGGTATTTTCATTCGGACTTCTTGCCTGGAATTGTATTTGGTATTTTCTCGAAATTTCTTATATAGTAATCATGTTGGAGTTCTTATGTGGTGATCACATTCGGAGGGATTCTTATTCGGACTTCTGGATTGGTATTTCTACTCGGAGCCTTTATTCGGCGTCCTTAGTCGGGATTTCCCATTGGTACTCTCTTGGAATTCATCTTATATATATTCGGGAGGAGTTATTGCAGTTGATGCAGTTTTCTCTTGTGAAGAAGAATTGCATGGACGCAATTAGTTTAAGGGATAGAGGGTGTAACGCCCTGGAATTTCATCATATATTTTAAATAACTATTGCATAAATAACTTGAACATTTTATTTGCATTCCCTTTTCTTGTTTAACTACTTTACTATTAGACACTATTCATAAGAAATTTGACCATCTTAAAAGTTCGATTTAATATTTTTCCTAAGTCATATGACCCATAAAAGGAATCCGAAACTTGTCATTTCGGACTTTCGAGCTCGGGAATATGCATTTGGAAAATGTTTTTGTGGTCACTTGAATAGTGTTACGTATGTAACAACATTTAATTTCAACTAGTTAGCAATTAAATGAGTTTTAGCTTAGTTTGACTAAGAATTAGTAGCTATAGACTTTCATTAACATGACATATTCCTACATATATGCCCCTTATACATACATACATGTTAATTACTCAAGAAAACAAAAGAAAAATCCCTAAAACTACCCCCCAAACCCGTCAACCTCAAGAAGGAAAAAATGAGGAGAAGTTTTGCTATTTTCTTCAAATTTGCTCGAGAACTCTCATCCTGAGCCTCTCTTCACCTCTCCTAAGGTTTCCTCTACCATTTTCAAAGCTCCTAGGTGAGGAAGTTTATCATTTTAACTAAGTTTAAGTTTATGCCAAGTTTTTTTGAATTTTTGAATTTTGCTATTTCATGCCATAAATTGCTTGGTTCTTGGTAGATATAGTGTTATTACATGCTAAAGAACATCCTTATTCATTGGTATATCTTAGAACCAAGTTTTTTAGCATGAATCACTTGAGGAAGATGATGAATAACGCCGAAACTAGGGTTCCAAAAAAAAGTTACAATTTAATTAGATTTAAGGCTTCTAGTAGTTGCTAATTAGGTTCTTAAGCATGGGAAAAATATTTGTTATACTTGCCACGTGAAAATTTTATTTTGATCAAAATGGGCTACTTTAATTGGGGATTTCGGGGTTAATTCGAATCCGGGCATGTTTCGACATCTTGACTAGTCTTTATTAAGTATTGAAGCCTTAGAAGTGCTTTCGTTTTGCTTGTTTGGGTTCTAGAATTGGTACTTGTAGTGTAAACCCACAAAGAAGCATTTCGGTGTTTTCGTATACTTGTACTCTAGGCTATGATTTGAAGACTTTAAAAGATGTATTTAGGTATCCTTGGATTGGTAGAATAGCTATCTTGCCTAACTTAATCCTTGAATTCCGGTAGGAAGCTAAATAGCCTAGTTGAACAAAGGGAAAATGAATGAATTAATAGTTTTAGTAATTGTATTGCCTCATAGTTGCTTCTAGAGTGTTTAAATGCAGTTTGGGGCATGTGTGAGTTTGTGGTAAAGTGTTGGAAAAGGTATAATATTGACCCCTTTGTATTCGCATAGTTAAATTCATGATAATTGCTTATAATTGAGTAATCAAATGGTCTATGCCATGAATTAACTAGTTATCTTGATTATGGTGATAATATGTGAATTTTATATGTTGTTGGCTAGCTAAACTTGCAGGATTCTTGATTTAGTTGTTGTTGTTGAATAATGAGAAAAGAATGTTAATGCATGTGGTGTGCTTGATAAAATGCTTGAAAGAAGTCTATTTGAACACAAGAATGCATTAAGTTTTTGGCATGACCATGAAATGCTAGCTAGATGAACTAAATGAACATTAGTATGTGTGTGTGTGGCTGCCCATGTGTGTGTGTTGTGGAAATGTGGGTGTGTGGATGTGGTAGAAGTGTGATATGGCTGTGTATGGATGAGCCTAGGTGCATGGTTGGGTGGTTGGAGTTGGGTGTAAGCTAGTTGAAGAGAAGTTAGTTTATAAAGCTGAAATTGTTTTGGCAGTTAACTGCCAATGACTTTTAAAACCTTTTTGACATAGTAGACGAGCTTAGAATTGAACGAAATTTAAAAAGCAGCTAGATTAGGTAGTTTAGAGAAAATGTTGATTTCTAGTGCTAAGGCTAATTCTAATGTTTTGACCCTCCGATTTAAGCATTTCCGAGATGTGTCTGAAAATCGCTGGTGCAGGGGCAGTTCGCTCAATTGCACGGAAAAAGGTCGTAACTTGTTGAATATAACTCCGAATTGAGATCCGTTTGAGGCTAAACCCTTCTACATTCGATGAACTACATTTATGTGGAGTTTCAGAGTTTTTGGAGAGCAATTAGGCTGGTAAATGAAGCAGCAAAGTCAAGCCAATGTAGACTAGAATTTCAACTTATCTTGCTACAGGTTTAAGATGCCTTGATGGTTGGTTCTAGTGAATAATGAGAAATTTTAGGTAATAGGAAGCTTAATGGTGATGAGTGATGGTTATGTGTGAATGTTCAATTGAATTAGAGATAATTACTTGTTATCTGGTGAATCAAGAGAAAGAGTAGTTTCGTGAATGCTAGTATTAGCTATGAAAGAGAGTTATTGCAAGTTAGGAAACTCAAGAATGTGGTCAAGTCTTGTAAATTCAGTTAAGTGATTTTAGTGCTTTGGATGGTTTAGCTTGGTAATCTTAGTTTAATGAATGTAAATAATGTTTCTAGCAAAGTTAAATGCTTTAGAACCCCGTATATGCTTAATGAGATGTTTGAGAACGAATGCAAGATTCATGAATTAAGAAGCGTCATAATAGTTATTTATGTAGTTAAAGCAGTTTAGTGTAATGTTGTTAGAAGTTTGAACATGATTTAGTTGAGTTGTTATTGAGTAATTAGCATGCTATAACTTAGTAATTAAAGTGTAATATTAAAGCATACTATCTTGTGCCTTTAATGTATTTTGTGTTAAACTTGGTTTGAATGCTATTTTCTTGAGTTTTAATTGTAGTTAAGAGTTAATGAAATGTAGTTAAGTTGAGTAAAGTGTAAGTTGTCAACCAAAGTTAACCTTAAAGAGTGTGTGCTAGTTTAACTACAATCAAATCTAACTTGTTCTTAATTATGAATTCTATTTGAATTCTAGCTATAGTGCATGCAATTGGAGAAGGTATAAGGGGATTCTTGCCTTAATCCAATGTGAGGGAGTCTTCAACCCTTTTGTACATCTTAGTTTATTTCATTATTTTTAGATTATATGATTTAACTAATTGATAAAGTTTATATGTACCATTTATTTGTTATCTCGTGGTTACTCGTGTTTGTTTGATATTATCTCGTGAATTCTTGAATTCGTGTCGGGTTGTGCAACCTTTTCGGACATGGTAGCGTCGAGAAACACGGGTGGCATCGGGCTTGCCGTACTCCCTCGACAACCATGGTGCCTGTTCCCTTTCTTGCTGAGTATACTCCACTACCCCAGAGGCGTGGTTCACCTGCTAGGCATATGGACCTATCTCAGGAGAAAGGGTATCATGACCCAACTTGACCCCATTTACGATCAGTCACGACGCAATGGATTTTCGGCAGTATAACGACAGTACACGGGAACCAAGGCTCTAAACCAACCCTTTTTAACATCATACATCCAACTCCAAAAATCAACAACTTCACAACTTTTGCAGCAACATACAACACAACCATTTCCATACATTAAACAACCATTCAATAGTTCATTCATAAGTTATATGCCTCCGTTCCAATATCAACCATAGGCCAACCATATACAAGCATAATATATATAAAACTAGTCTTGCAATCTAGTCATGTTCCAAAATAAGACCGCTAAGCTAGCAATACTTAAACCACTATCTTTAGATCATCTCATACAACATATCTTTTAAGTAAATACAAACCAACTAACTTTAATATTCAAGATAACAAAAAGAGAACTACAGCTCAGACATCACTGATAAGACTCTGGCACATAAGACTCGACCACATATAGCACATTCTCAACTTCCTGAGGCATTTACCCAAAATCATGTTCAGTAACCCCTGATTGCAGACAACGAATGAGAGTGAGTTTATATAAAACAAGCCCAGTGAGGAATTCAATAGATCTTTTGAACACATATACCTTACCACTTTGGAAATTACTATGAGCAACATCACACAATTAACACTAATAATAATACAATTATAACAACAATTAACACACAATAAGGATACGATACACTTGCTGATGAAGCTCCATACACCATTTCAATGCTCACCAAATCCTCCAAACTCAATGACACATTCCTGAGGTTCCTTAACCTAGACCCATACCCCATGGCCTCTCCGCCCATGTGAGCTAGGGAGTAGCCATGATAACTGTGCTCGCTGCCTAGGATACCTCCTTAGGTGACACAACATTATCAAAGCTCACAACAATGAGACTCAACATGAATAAACCGATAGATCAGCAACGAAAGTGCCCGATTCCTGTAATCAATAATCAATCAATATTCCGAGAGATCAGCAACGTAAGTGCCCAATTCCCGTACTCAATAATCAATCAATATTCCGAGAGATCAGCAACGAAAGTGCCTGATTCCCGTACTCAATAATCATCATTCAATTAACAATGTAACGCCCCGGATTAACCCCGAGCGCGTTACTCATGATTGAAACAACAATCAATAGTCAATAATCAATTATACCATATTTCAACCATCAATTAAACAACATTTAACAATCAACAATTATATATTCATGAAACAATTAAGTTAGATGACAAAGTAGGTCACCCAATTGAACATGCATTAAACCACACAACCAAACCCTAGTCTTACCATCAACAACACAAGATTCAATCACTCAAACACCACCCAACGACTAAAGGCATATATCAACATTTTAAAGAAAGACAACCCAAACTTCTAAAAATCATAACTTACATTCTACTAATTCGATAACCTCCAAACCAGTTTCTATCACTCACCCACTCAATCAACAATATAAGCCCTCTCGAAAACTAACCATAATTCATCCAAATCAACCCCAACAACCCTAAAACCTCAATGCATCATGGTTGAATTTTCTAGACTTTCACACCGACATTACAATCAAAATTTTGGCATTACAACATTACTACCATATATTTAACAAACTTTTAGAAATGAACAACAAGCAATTCCAACCACCACAACAACATTTATTCAATAAATAACCAAATTCTCAACTTTAATACTAGAAAAATAAAAATACATACTACCAAGGTTCAAAACTACTATAAACCCATATGATCAATCCTTAGCACCTACTGAGCAATAATCTAAAGATAGTTTAACATTTCACCAGCTAAATAATCAGTTATATGAAAAGACATAAAAATAACACTTTGAGATCTATAAATTTTCTCTCACCTTTGATCCGAAGTAAAGCTAGGAATGCGTGCAATAGGTGTCCAACAATTGAAATCTAGCTAAGTTTGAAAAGATTCGGACAAAAAATAAGTTTTCTAGGCAAATTTTGCTTTGTAAAATAAAATGAAAAACTCTCCAAAATGCTCAAGGAACTCACGGAAATGTGTGTGTGTGTGTTTGTGGTGTTTGATTTGATTTTAATGTGTGTAGAGATTTTATATGCATAAGTCAACAAAATATGAAAAAGTCAAAGTTGAACATTTAGTTAATTTTTAGTATTTTTAGTCTTTTAATTCTATGCTTGACTATTTTTGCTCACAACATGCATTTAACACTTAGACTATTTTTAGTAGCTTATTTTAAGTTGACAAGAAATTTCACGTGCAAACATTTTCACCCGATTTGGTTTAAAACTCAATTTTCGCAAAAGAATGTGTAAAAACCCTTTTAAATTCCTAAGCCGATTTGAAATCCATTTTAATCAAACACAGGTCTATTAATATCCAAGGACTAAGTTTTCAAGGATTAAAAAGACTAGTTTCAAAATTATAGCAGACGTGTTTCACAAACACTATTTACAAAAATTGACAATAAAATTTCTGATGTCGTTTTCGATGTAAATTTCATGAATGCACAGATAGCATGTATTAGGAATATAAATCACAGAATTAGTACATTCTAACTCACATAACACATAAACATGTCAAAACAAGCAATTCTAGGTAAAGACAAAATCTGGGGTTTCACAAAGGGTCGTAGGGTCGGGGTACATCTAGAGTACCCCATTTTGGAGGAGTAAGGGTTTTGCCGGTACTTGCTTGAAGATCTTGGCTCGTGGCTCATGATTTAAGACAAACATGGAACCGTAACCTTTTTTTTTATACGTGGTTAAATACTTGTCTAATTAACTTTGTTATTTTGTGTTGTATATGTTATTATTCTTGTTGCATCTCATGAAAGCATTCCTCGGTATGCTGCATCACCTCCCTCACTGAGTATACGTGTTGTATACTCACCCTCGTTTCTAACACCTTTCAGGATCAATGCTTTAAGCTGGAAATAGGATTGCCTCCTATGTGGCCTGCCTGCTCTATCACTGTGTAGAACAAGGAAGAATGTGTATATTATATGCCTATATACTAATTAAGACCTTATGGTCATGTGTGTATTTGTGTTATCTTAAGAAATGTAATATTAAAGTTTTAGTCTTGGGTGATAGTTTGGTGCTAGTGGTTTGTAATAACTTCAATTGTTTACTCTTCTGTTTAGTTGACTTACATACTGATAGGGATGAAACAGATTGAAGTTGTAGATTATGGTCTCGTGGTTGTATGTTGTAGTTTGCAGGTTTCCAAATATTACTATAAATAGGGGAAGCTCCGTCCGTTTTTCCTAAATTTCGTGCCCCGGGTTTGGATTTGGGTTGAGTATAACATGGCTAATAAAAGTCCCAGTTTCGTGAGGGATCGGGGCGTTACATGTCGCGCATCTGGTCATTTGGTAGTCATGTCTCACGCAGAAAAATAGAAGTAGATGGATCGAAGATTTTTCCCAGTGTGAGATGATGTTTATCCCATCTATGTCTGACAATTTGAGGGCATGTTGTGCAAGACATAGCCAAATTGTACTCATCGCAAGTCTTGAAACTAAAGAAGGGAAAGTTATTCTATCTGGACAATTACTGCTGGCGTGACTATCTAGTTAATGTTTGTGCAGCATATGGCATGCAATGATGGAAGGTGCTATCAGGACTTTTAGCACAGAAGACATGTATAGCCTTCATTTTGTGTTGTCCGAAATTCATGCAATTAAAAAGAATAGATGGCAAATTACTAAAATGGACAAGCAAGTCACAACAAAAACTTTGCCAAATTACTAGATTAGGTCTTGTAAAAAGTTAGATTTTTAGCATTTATTTTTCCTCAAACCTGTCGTATGCTGTGTAAGGATGTATTCCACACATGTGTTTGGATGAACTTTTTTATTAAATAGTCGTACATGGCTACATCTATGTACATGTATTAAAGGGACTCCGAATTGCATGCAATATTTTTTGTTTGTCTAATTGCACGCGATCCGTTAGTACGTAATTGCATGGAATATAAGAATGTCTCAACAAACCAAATAATTTAAAATATATGATAATATTTTTTTTTAATCTTGGCCTTACAAAAAATATTTAATTCCCGATCGAATCGTTGTAGAAATATAATTGATAATTACTTTATGATCTTCTCATAATATATGAACATGAGCCAAATTTTGTTTATATCGTGCAACAAATGACATATATAAGGATTCCCACGTCTGCTTTACTATAATTTATAATTTTTTTCATTTTTTCAAAAAGTGCAATAAACAAAAAACTCCAAGTAGTTTATACGGTGCAAATAATGTCAAGTATAATATGAACGATAACGTAAAAATCGACATATCTATAAAATTAATGATTAAATTTTGTACAATAGTTAGTGCCGGTGGTACGTTATGCAAAACTTACCAAAAAAATAATAATAACTTCAACAATCCAAAATGATGATAAGAAATATTTAATGAATATCGAAATCTACAAATATGAAAGTATAGTTTCCTATAAATTAATATACGAATGTGCATGGAAGTCTATACAATAAACCAAAATATACAAATTTGAATAAAGTAAATTACGCGACATCATATTTTGATACCTTTTAATACACGAGTAACCATTGAAGGTTTAGATCTTCTTCTTTTTTTAGCTATATTATATTTATAAATAAAGTAATGTACGAAGCCTGATCTATAATCTTTTCATACAATCTCAATGATTACGTTGCCTCATATTTAAAGATAAGCAAAGCAAGAAAAAACGAATGTATCGCAACAGTCATCATATTCTTTTCTAATAGCCTAATTTTGAATTGCGTCATTGCTGTTAAACAAAGATACAATTGAAGTGAAAAATCATATTCAATTTTAAATAGGGTATGGTTTGGAGGCCGGGGAAAAAAAGTATTGTTGAATTAGTGGTTATCAAGCATAGGTGACATGCAAATTGAAAAAAACCAATTTAAAGGGGCTTTTGTTATCCTTGATGGGCTTTTGTTTGAAGAAGTGTCTAGTCCATGAAGCCCAAAGCTTTAAAGCATCCATTTATTCCATGTAGTGTGTAACACTCCGATCCCTCACGAGACTAGGACTCCTATTTATCATGCTATTGTCACCCAATTCCCAAACCCCGGGCACGAAATTTAGGAGAAAACAGACGGAGTTTCCCCTATATATAGGACTATTTGGAAACCTGCAAACAACAACATACAACCACAAGAACATAATCCACAACTTCAATCTATTTCAACCCTATCAACATGCAAGTCAACTAAACCGAAGAGTAAACGATTGAAGTAATTACAAACCACTAGCACCCAACTATCACCCAAGACTAAAGCTTTAATATTACATTTCTTAAGATATCACAAATACATATATGACCATAAGGTCTCAAATAGTATACAGGCACATAATGTACACATTCTTCCTTGTTCTTCATACTAATAGAGCAGGCAGGCCACACAGAGACAATCCTATTTCCAGCTTATAGCACTGATCCTGAAAGGTGCTAGAAACGAGGATGAGTATACACCATGTATACTCAATGAGGGAGGTGATGCAACATACTGGGCGTGCAATATGATATGAAAACACAAAAAAAAACATAT
This sequence comes from Ehretia macrophylla, assembly GCA_037974665.1. NCBI lineage: Eukaryota > Viridiplantae > Streptophyta > Magnoliopsida > Boraginales > Ehretiaceae > Ehretia > Ehretia macrophylla. The sequence continues at coordinate 17,122,403 of CM075783.1, forward strand.
ATATGCAACATAAACTAGCAAGATAGAAAGCCAAGTAATTAACCACATTAAAAAGGATACGGTTCCACTTCAAGTCTTCAATCGCGAGCCACGAACCACGAACTTCACGTACATGCTGGCAAACCCCTTACTCCAACAAGTTGGGATACTCCGGATGTATCCCGATCCTATGACCCTTTCTCCTGAGATAGGTCCATGCCCAGCAGGTGAACCACGCCTCTGGGGTAGTGGAATATGCCTCAGCGAGAAGGGAATATGCACCATGGTAGTCGAGGGAGCACGGCAAGCCCGATGTCGCCCGTGTTTCTCGACGCTACCATGTCCGATAAGGTTGCGCAACCCCGAGACAAGTCACAAGCAATCAAGATATCTCATAACACGTAAGAGGGTCGACAAAGTAGGCCGCCCTCACATATAAGTACGATACAAGCTCACACAAGCACGAAAATACCTTTAAGATCCCAAAAGAAGCAATCAACATAAATATTTCCCATGTGTTACTCAAATAGCTTAATTATATCTTAGATATTCAATACAAGACAAGACAATTCCATAACAAGTTCCAAATGCAACAAAAACGGCTAAAAACTACTTTTCCCCTTTCTTTAACCAAGTTTTCTTTCTCCTATGCGTGTTTCAAGGTTTCCAAATCATATCCTAATCTTTCTACATTCTTAATTAAGCCCAAAGACACCTATTAGAATCATAAAAACTCATTTTAGAAGCAAAAGTTCGGGAAGGCCCCGAACGGGTTTGAACTACAATTATACTAACTGAACCCCATTTTCGCGAAACGAAAGCACCAAATGTGCTTCCTTAGCTCAAGGATACCCGAATCAAAACCCAAACTTCCCCGGATTGCTAGACGAGAAAAGTCCCCTTTTTAAAGTCGATTAATTATGCAATTTAGCTCGGTTTTGGTTGATTCAACCTCACGTGGCTTTTCAACTAGCTTCACTAGGACCTAGAGCATCTAATTGAGGTCTCAATTCAAGCTAATTAGCAAATTCATTAAAACCCTAACAACAAGCACTATTCATCATCTTCCTCACATCACCATTTGCAAAACAACCATAACCAACGCATCAAGCACCACAAAACAAGTCTCTAGCACATGTATACTACTCTTTGTAAACGTATTAAGCATAATATTGACATATACATGCAAATCTTGAAATTCAACCATTAAGCAAAAACAATAAAAAATGCAAAAATAGGTGAAAATCCCTCACAAATGAAAGCGTAGATACTTGTAGAAGCTCTAGGATGCTCCAACACACCTCCAATTAGCTCCAAAGATCAACCCTAAGCTTTTCCCAATTTTTCCCTCTTTTCTCATTTTTTCCCCTCTTTACCTGACGGTTCACATTCTTTTTTTTTCTTTTGGTTTGGTCTAATATGATATCATATAGATGATAGGTGATAAATGGAATGAAGAATAAAATAAAGTCAATGCCTAGCTTGGTGAATGATGTAAATGTTTTATTTGCTTAACTGATCAGTGGCAGTGGTGAAGAACGAAATATATATAATACTTTTGCTTAGTGCTTTACTGCTTTAGCTTTGTTTGTTTGTTTTTTTTTTTTTATGTAAATGATTTAATGCCTTTTGTCTTTTATTTAGTTATAAGTTATATTGCTTTGTTTTTAAGTGCCACGAAATTAAAACTCAAGCAAAGTCAACATGCAGAGAAAGTTCTAAATGCCACGTAGCGTGCATGGAAGATCAAACAATTTTGCTAAGTGACTAGTATAATGCAACTAATGATTCGAAAGGAGAAGATAAGTTAATTAAATATATACATAAATAGAATAAATACAAATAGTAAAAATAACGAGATATTTATTTTTAGGTAACTCATTTAGATGTAAATTGAATTAATAGAATTATTAAGAATAAATCAAAAATAATAAAATGACTTGTTCAGTTCTGGGCCAACTAATTAAATGTAATTATTAAAAATAATAAGCCAGTTCCTTCAGGTCCGGGAAACATAAATAAATATAATAATTAAAATAATAAACTAGTTCGTTCAGATTCGGGCCCGGACTTTCCGTTTGAACAGTAAAATAAATAAAAAAAGGCATGTAAAATAATTTAAATAAATAAAATAATAAGATAATGGTCCCGAACAAGTTATATAAATATAATTAAAATAAATACAAATAATAATTAATTAATTCTTGTAGATCAATTAAATGGATTTTAAATAAAGGAAAATGGTGATAACATTAAAAATAATTATTCCCGGGGTCCGGGATTTCATATTCAAATAGTACATTTAAATCAATTGAAATGTTATTAAGGTAAATTTTGGTAAATAAATTAATAAAATAATAAAATAGTTATTTTATGTGTTTAGATATAGATAGAAGATTAGGTTTTGGGCTTTAGAGAAATCAAGTACCAAATGGCCCAAAATGCATTATAGTTTATATTATTCACTCAGGGACACAACTATTTTATATCTCATGTTTTAGATATTCTATGCACATACTTTCAGTGAACGAATACTAAATAAATACCAAGTAACATGAGAAAAATAAAAGTTTAAAAAAATTGAAGACTTGAAAATTTAACCCGGGCTCAGGTGCTACCTTTCAATTAATTGAAAATAATGTAAATTAGTACCCAAATGCAATATAATAATTTCTACTAATTATTTTACCAAGGTAATTGCCTCAATTAAATTTACTAAATATTATTTGCACGTATTTCAAGAAATGTAAAATTAGTGTAAATAAATGAATAAATTAACATAAATATGTAATTATAAGTAAACATTTAAAGTAAACACATAAGTATATGCAAGTAGGTACTATTCGCTACATGCTGGGTCTAGGTGTCACACTCTCCTCTCCTTCAAACAATTGCGTCCTCGCAATTACTTTTTTCAAGAGAACTCCACACAAGCACTCTGAACTCCCTAAATAAGAACCTTGAATGCGAATATTACAGAAAATACCATGGAGAAGTACCAAGGAAACCAATATGAACTTTCAGATAGAAATCCCAGCAAGTGGCCAAAGAGAATTCCAAATAATAAATTCTGAACAGGGACACCAAAAATAAGGCTCTGCTTACGAGCACCAACTCAAAAAGTCTGAATAGAATTTGTAGCGTCCCGATCCCTCACGAGACCAGGACTCCTATTTATCACGCTATTCTCAACCTAATTCCAAACCCCGGGTATGAAATTTAGGAAAAACGGACGGAATTTCCCCTATATATAGGACTATCTGGAAATCTACAAACAACAACATACAACCACAAGACCATAATCTTCAACCTCAATCTATTTCATCCTTACAAGCATGCAAGTCAACTAGACAACAAGGTAAAGATTACAAATTAATAAAACATTACAAGCCATTCATAACTATCAATACATTCTAAACTAAACTTTACAATTACAAAACTGAATTCAATGACAATCCACGTAAGCCAGCATAGTCAACCCGAAACTCTCGAGCCTTCTTTTCTACCTCTGATAGCACTGATCCTGAAAGGTGTTAGAAACGAGGGTGAGTATACAACATGTATACTCAGTGAGGGAGGTGATGCAGCATACCGGGCGTGCAATGCAGCAACTTAACACAATTAATACAATAAATAAGCAATGAATAACAATTCTAATACCACATTTTAAAAGGATACAATCGATAACCCTTATCACTCCAAATCTTCAATCCCCGATCCACGAACCACGATCTCAATCTCGATATGCCGGCATCCCTTATACCAATGGGTACTCCGGATGTACCCGATCCTACGACCCAACACCCCCTGGCAATCTCCGGACCAGGCGAGTGAGGGAATAGCAGACGGAGCTAAGGCAACCAACACTGGCAAGCCCGATGCCGCCCAGCGAGGCCATCGCATTCGCCGCGACAATGAGGTTGCGCAACCATGATGCAATGCAAGAATGATAACAATGACAATATAATCAAGAAATACATTTGAGGACAAAAAGTAGGTTGTCCTCACACCAAGTTACAATTTAGCAACAATAAGCATATATCAATTACGCAATTATACTAAACAATATACTCTTTTAGCAAGAAAATAAACTATAATGCACGTAAGGATACAGGTCCCTCACCTTTATCAAGCTTCACGATGTAAAAATGGCTTAGTTACTCCAACTTTCCTTTAGCTCGAATATGCAAATCCCTAGTATATTCATTTAAGTATAACACTTTAGCAATTAATTATATTAACTCCACATTAGCACGTAATCCCAAATAACCACATATTATTCATGTATGTCATATTGCCACATAGCCTAAGTAATCAAACGAATAACTCTAAAACATTTCTTTAATCTTACCAAGGACATTAACTATATCAACTTTAACAAGTTAACTTTATAACTAATTCAACTTCATTTATATTGCAAAGGAATATCAAACTAAGTATTAAATCAAGACAACTATGCTTAACACTTAAACATAATTCAACTATAACAAAATATAAGAATCATTATCATGTTTATTCACCCAAGTACAACATATATAACTCAATTAAAAATCAAATATAGCAATTAAGTAGTCCAATTAACTAACTAAGTAACAAGTTCAACCAATTCATATAAATTCTAACAAAACTCTTTTCCAATTGCTTACGAATTAGGTTCTAAACTTCACGTACGATATGAAACTTCAAATCTAACTTTACCAATCCCATTTAGCCACATTTTGATACACCTAAATGTCATGAACCCACATTTCCAAGCATAATTACACAAAAACACCAAAAAGCTCCTTAAGTGATTTGAACTACAGTTACCTAATTCGATTTACCAAACCACGTTATAAATACATTTTAGAGGCTTCCTAACACATCTAAGGTCATCTAGCTATTCAAACATGACAAATTCAAACCTTCGTTCTAAAGTCCCCTTTTTCAACTATGCAATTCTACTTCCATACGAAATTCAAAACTCCGACTCTATAAACCCACTATACAACATCCCTAAAGATAACAAAGGTCACTTATTAAAGCCATGAAAACTCGCTTTGGAGGCAAAAGCTCGGAAAGGCCCCGCGTGGGTTTTAATTATGACTACCTTATTCAGACCCCAATTTCACGCAACGAAAGCACCATAAGTGCTTCCATGCCCCAAGGATACCTAATCTAAAGCTCAAACGTGCCCGGATTGCATTACGTGAAAATTTTCCTTTTTAAAGTTAACAAATTTTGCATTTTAACTCATTTTCGGGCAATTCAACCTCACGTGAGTCTTTGTCTAGTTTCACTAATGTCTAAAGCTCCTAAAGGAAGCCTCAATTCAATCTAATTAACAAATTATATCAAAAACTCTAAATTTTCAGATTTTACTATTCATTATCACTATTCATCTTCTTCCCCAACATGTATTTTTCAATTCTAGCCATAAAAATCTCTAAATAACCAATAAAGAATGTTCTATAATCATATTAAGGAGTAAATGAAACAATTATAACCATAAAATAGCAAGATAATTCAAATCTAGGAATTTTCAAGAAAAATAGAAACAAGCTTTAAATGCAACAAACACATGAATCTCTCACCAAAACTTGTTGTAGAATGGTTGATAGAAGCCCTAAACCCTTGAATTCAAGCTTGAAATGGAAGAAAATGGCCAATTATAGTAATTTTTTGTAAGAAAATTACTATTCTCGTAGGTGTTTTTTGGCTGATTTTTTTGACCCTTTTTTGTTTTGTTTTGTTTTGGTTGAGTAATAGCTTGTCTATATTATATAAGATATATATGCAAGAGTATGTGTAATTAGTTGTGGTCAAAAGCCATTAAATCCTAGTTAACTAAGTTAAAAACTCATACAATTGCTAACTAGTTGAAATTAAAGGTTGTTACGTACGTAACACTATTCAAGTGACCCAGAAAATATTTTCCAAATGCATGTTCCCGAGCTCGAAAGTCCGAAATGACAAGTTCCCGATTCCTTTTATGGGTCATATGACTTAGGAAAAATATTAAATCGAACTTTTAAAACATTCAAATTTCTTATGAATAGTGCTCAATAGTAAATCAATTAAACAAGAAGAGTAATACACATAAGATGTTCAAGTAATTTATGCAACAGTTATTTAAATGATGTGATAAAATTCCCGGGCGTCACATTCTCTCCCCCTTAAACAAATTGCGTCCTCGCAATTTCTTCTTTTCAAGAGAAATCCAAATAAGCATCTTGAATACCCTGAATACGAAATCACAAAGAATTCCAAGTAGAAGTACCAAGGGAACACACCAATAAGAACCTTCATAAGGAACTCCCTAGAACCCCATCACTCATGAATGCCAATAAGAATTTCAACAAAATCTTCGTATGAAAATTGGAAGAATACCCGATGAGAAATGCAGAGTGAGAAGTCAAAAGAAATCCCAACTATGAATGCCAAATAAAGGCTCCGAGTAAAAATACCAATCCAAAAGTCCGAATAAGAATACCTTCGAATGTGATCACCACATATGAACTCCAACATGATTACTATACAAGAATTTCTGAAGAATACCAAATACAATTCCAGGCAAGAAGTCCGAATGAAAATACCGAAGAAAATACCCAAGGCGAATCCCAAACTGGCTTCTTGAATGACTTCTTGTTGATCACAAATATGAACTATATCTGGCTTTGCTGGTTCACACCTTAGAAATCTACTTATGGCAATCTCTATAGGGGGAGAGTTTGCTTACCAATTCAAATGAGATTATATGTATGCATGCAATAGATAGTATGTGAAGTACATATACTAACAAATACACCACATAAAAGTACTCCTAGTCAAATATTTGTTCGTCTATTACAATCATCATATTTCACATAAGCAATTCACGTAGAAACACATTTCCACTTAAGTCATACATAATCACATAGTCATACATATCATAAAATCTTCCTATTTCATACCAATGTAACCTATAGAACATATTTTCACTTAAGCAAACGCAAGTCCACATACAAGCACATACTTATTCAAAACACACTTCACATGCACGCACTCAAGGGTCACTACCTACCAGACCGAGGACCCTATCCCGTCTGAGAGCTAACTAAGCTCTGATACCACTTCTGTAACGTCCCGATCCCTCACGAGACCAGGACTCCTATTTATCACGCTATTCTCAACCTAATTCCAAACCTCGGGCATGAAATGTAGGGAAAAACGGACGGAGTTTCCCCTATATATAAGACTATCTGGAAACCTACAAACAACAATATACAACCACAAGACCATAATCTTCAACCTCAATCCATTTCATCCTTACAAGCATGCAAGTCAACTAGACAACAAGGCAAAGATTACAAATTAATAAAACATTACAAGCCATTCATAACTATCAATACATTCTAAACTTAACTTTACAATTACAAAACTGAATTCAATGACAATCCACGTAAGCCAGCATAGTCAACACAAAACTCTTGAGCCTTCTTTTCTACCTCTGATAGCACTGATCCTGAAAGGTGTTAAAAACGAGGGTGAGTATACAACATGTATACTCAGTAAGGGAGGTGATGTAGCATACCGGGCGTGCAATGCAGCAACTTAACACAATTAATACAATAAATAAGCAATGAATAACAATTCTAATACCACATTTTAAAAGGATACAATCGATAACCCTTATCACTCCAAATCTTTGATCCCCGATCCACGAACCACGATCTCAATCTCGATATGCCGGCATCCCTTACACCAATGGGTACTCTGGATGTACTCGATCCTACGATCCAACACCCCCTGGCAATCTCCAAACCAGGCGAGTGAGGGAATAGCAGAGGAGCTAAGGCAACCAACACTGGCAAGCCCGATGCCGCCCAGTGAGGCCATTGCATCCGCCGCGACAATGAGGTTGCGCAACCACGATGCAATGCAAGAATGATAACAATGACAATATAATCAAGAAATACATTTAAGGACAAAAAGTAGGTTGTCCTCACACCAAGTTACAATTTAGCAACAATAAGCATATATCAATTACAGAATTATACTAAACAATATACTCTTTTAGCAAGAAAATAAACTATAATGCACGTAAGGATGCAGGTCCCTCACCTTTATCAAGCTTCAAGATGTAAAAATGGCTTAGTTACTCCAACTTTCCTTTAGCTCGAATATGCAAATCCCTAGTATATTCATTTAAGTATAACACTTTAGCAATTGATTATATTAACTCCACATTAGCACGTAATCCCAAATAACCACATATTATTCATGTATGTCATATTGCCACATAGCCTAAGTAATCAAACGAATAACTCTAAAACATTTCTTTAATCTTACCAAGGACATTAACTATATCAACTTTAACAAGTTAACTTTATAACTAATTCAACTTCATGTATATTGCAAAGGAATATCAAACTAAGTATTAAATCAAGACAACTATGCTTAACACTTAAATATAATTCAACTATAACAAAATCTAAGAATCATTATCATGTTTATTCACCCAAGTACAACATATATAACTCAATTAAAAATCAAATATAGCAATTAAGTAGTCCAATTAACTAACTAAGTAACAAGTTCAACCAATTTATATAAATTCTAACAAAACTCTTTTCCAATTACTTACGAATTAGGTTCTAAACTTCACGTACGATATGAAACTTCAAATCTAACTTTATCAATCCCATTTAGCCACATTTTGATACACCTAAATGCCATGAACCCATATATCCAAGCATAATTACACAAAACACCAAAAAGCTCCTTAAGTGATTTGAACTACAGTTACCTAATTCGATTAACCAAACCACGTTATAAATACATTTTAGAGGCTTCCTAACACATCTAAGGTCATCTAGCTATTCAAAGATGACAAATTCAAACCTTCGTTCTAACGTTCCCTTTTTCAACTAGGAAATTCTACTTCCATACGAAATTCAAAACTCCGACTCTATAAACCCACTATACAACATCCCTAAGGATAACAAAGGCCACTTATTAAAGCCATGAAAACCCACTTTGGAGGCAAAAGCTAGGAAAGGCCCCGAGTGGGTTTTAACTATGACTACCCTATTCGGACCCCAACTTCACGCAACGAAAGTACCATAAGTGCTTCCATACCCCAAGGATACCTAATCTAAAGCTCAAACATGCCCGAATTGCATTACGTGAAAAATTCCCTTTTTAAAGTTAACAAATTTTGCATTTTAACTCATTTTCGGGCAATTCAACCTCACGTGAGTCTTTGTCTAGTTTCACTAATGTCTAAAGCTCCTAAAGGAAGCCTCAATTCAATCTAATTAACAAATTATATCAAAAACTCTAAATTTTTAGATTTCACTATTCACTGTCACTATTTATCTTCTTCCCCAACATGTATTTTTCAATTCTAGCCATAAAAATCTCTAAATAACCAATAAATAATGTTCTATAATCATATTAAGGAGTAAATGAAGCAATTATAACCATAAAATAGCAAGATAATTCAAATCTAGGAATTTTCAAGAAAAATAGAAACAAGCTTTAAATGCAACAAACACATGAATCTCTCACCAAAACTTGTTGTAGAATGGTTGATAGAAGCCCTAGACCCTTGAATTCAAGCTTGAAATGGAAGAAAATGGCCAATTATAGCAATTTTTTGCAAGAAAATTACTATTCCCGTATGTATTTTTTGGCTGATTTTTTTGACCCTTTTTTTGTTTTGTTTTGGTTGAGTAATAGCTTGTATATATTATATAAGATATATATGCAAGAGTATGTGTAATTAGTTGTGGTCAAAAGCCATTAAATTCTAGTCAACTAAGTTAAAAACTCATACAATTGCTAACTAGTTGAAATTAAAGGTTGTTACATACGTAACACTATTCAAGTGTCCCGAAAAACATTTTCCAAATGCATGTTCTCGAGCTCGAAAGTCCGAAATGACAAGTTCCCGATTCCTTTTATGGGTCATATGACTTAGGAAAAATATTAAATCGAACTTTTAAATCATTCAAATTTCTTATAAATAGTGCTCAATAGTAAATCAATTAAACAAGAAGATTAATGCACATAAGATGCTCAAGTAATTTATACAACAGTTATTTAAATGTTGTGATAAAATTCCCGGGTGTCATAGAATTCCTTAGAATATAAGCTCCTCTGTATTCGAATACCAATATAAGAATTTCATATATGATGATTGAATAAGAAGTCCGGTCGAGAGTCTCAAATGAAAATACCAAGGATAATACCAAATAAGAATCCCAGTTCTGAATACTGAGAAAATAGTGAAGAAGAATACCCCATGAGAATCCCAAACTTGCTTCTAGAAGTATTTCTTGTTGTTCACTGACATAAACTACGGTTGGCTCTGTTGGTTCATATCTTCAGGGGACCCGCTTCTGGCTTCCTTAATAAGGAGAGTGTTTACTTACCATTTTCAAAGGGGTAATATATGTATGCAATTGATTCTATTTAAAATAAACTCTTAATGCACATTATTACAAATAACTAAAACAAATAGATACTTAAGGAATCAATTAAATGTTCCTACCACATAATCTTCACATATTGCGCACATAAATGTACTCATAGTCACATAGTACACATATCACATATTTTCTATTACTACATGAATAAGTCACCTAGGTGCACACGAAATTACACATTTGCACATTTTGCACATTCGTCAGGTTAACACAGTGAGGCACAAAAGTACATATTTTCACACAAAGACACACACAAGGATCACATGCAAGTACATTCTTATTCAAAACACATTCCACATGCACGCACTCGAGGGTTGCTACCCAACAGACCGAGGACCCTGTCCCGGCTGAGAGCTAACTAAACTATGATACCACTTCTGTAACGTCCCGATCCCTCACGAGACCGGGACTCCTATTTATCATGCTATTGTCACCCAATTCCAAACCCCGGACATGAAATTTAGGAGAAAACAGACGGAGTTTCCCCGATATATAGGACTATTTGGAAACCTGCAAACAACAACATACAACCACAAGAACATAATCCACAACTTCAATCTATTTCAACCCTATCAACATGCAAGTCAAATAAATCGAAGAGTAAACGATTGAAGTAATTACAAACCACTAGCTCCTAACTATCACCCAAGACTAAAACTTTAATATTACATTTCTTAAGATATCACAAATACATATATGACCATAAGGTCTCAAATAGTATACAGGCACATAATGTACACATTCTTCCTTGTTCTTCATACTGATAGAGCAGGCAGGCCACACAGAAGACAATCCTATTTCCAGCTTATAGCACTGATCCTGAAAGGTGTTAGAAACGAGGGTGAGTATACACCATGTATACTCAGTGAGGGAGGTGATGCAACATACCGGGCATGCAATATGATATGAAAACACAAAAAAAACATATATATGCAACATAAACCAGCAAGATAGAAAGCCAAGTAATTAACTACATTAAAAAGGATACGGTTCCACTTCAAGTCTTCATTCGCGAGCCACGAACCACGAACTTCACGTACATGCCGGCAAACCCCTTACTCCAACAAGTTGGGATACTCCGGATGTATCCCAATCCTACGACCCTTTCTCCTGAGGTAGGTCCATGCCCAGCAGATGAACCACGCCTCTAGGATAGTGAAGTATGCCTCAGCGAGAAGGGAATAGGCACCATGGTAGTCGAGGGAGCACGGCAAGCCCGATGCCGCCCGTGTTTCTCGACGCTACCATGTCCGATAAGGTTACGAAACCCCGAGACAAGTCACAAGCAATCAAGATATCACATAACACGTAAGAGGGTCGACAAAGTAGGCCACCCTCACATATAAGCACGATACAAGCTCACACAAGCATGAAAATAGCTTTAAGATCCCAAAAGAAGCAGTCAACATAAATATTTCCCATGAGTTACTCAAATTGCTTAATTATATCTTAGATATTCAATACAAGATAAGACAATTCCATAACAAGTTCCAAATGCAACAAAAACGGCTAAAAACTACTTTTCCCCTTTCTTTAACCAAGTTTTCTTTCTCCTATGCGTGTTTCAAGGTTTCCAAATTATATCCTAATCTTTCTACATTCTTAATTAAGCCCAAAGACACCTATTAGAATCATAAAAACTCATTTTAGAAGCAAAAGTTCGGGAAGGCCCCGAACGGGTTTGAACTACAACTATACTAACCGAACCCCATTTTCGCGAAACGAAAGTGCCCAATGTGCTTCCTTAGCTCAAGGATACCCGAATCAAAACCCAAACTTGCCCGGATTGCTCGACAAGAAAAATTCCCTTTTTAAAGTCGATTAATTACGCAATTTAGCTCGGTTTTGGTTGATTCAACCTCACGTGGCTTTTCAACTAGCTTCACTAGGGCCTAGAGCATCTAATTGAAGTCTCAATTCAAGCTAATTAGCAAATTCATTAAAACCCTAACAACAAGCACTATTCATCGTCTTCCTCACATCACCATTTGCAAAACAACCATAACCAAAGCATTAAGCATCACAGAACAAGTCTCTAGCACATGTATACTACTCTTTGTAAAGGTATTAAGCATAGTATTGACATATACATGCAAATCTTGAAATTCAACCATTAAGCAAAAACAATAGAAAATGCAAAAATAGGTGAAAATCCCTCACAAATGAAAGCGTAGATACTTGTAGAAGCTCTAAGATACTCCAACACACCTCCAATTAGCTCCAAAGATCAACCCTAAGCTTTTCCCAATTTTCCCCTCTTTTCTCATTTTTTTCCATCTTTACCCGACGGTTCACATTCTTTTTTTTTTCTTTTGGTTTGGTCTAATATGATATCATATAGATGATAGGTGATAAATGGAATGAAGAATAAAATAAAGTCAATGCCTAGCTTGGTGAATGATGTAAATGTTTTATTTGTTTAACTGATCAGTGGCAGTGGTGAAGAACGAGATATATATAATACTTTTGCTTAGTGCTTTAGTGCTTTAGCTTTGTTTGTTTGTTTGTTTTTTTTTTTATGTAAATGATTTAATGCCTTTTGTCTTTTATTTAGTTATAAGTTATATTGCTTTGTTTTTAAGTGCCACGAAATTGAAACTCAAGCAAAGTCAACATGCAGAGAAAGTTCTAAATGCCACGTAGCGTGCATGGAAGATCAAACAATTTTGCTAAGTGACTAGTATAGTGCAACTAATGATTCGAATGGAGAAGATAAGTTAATTAAATATATACATAAACAGAATAAATACAAATAGTAAAAATAACGAGATATTTATTTTAGGTAACTCATTTAGATATAAATTGAATTAATGGAATTATTAAGAATAAATCAAAAATAATAAAATGACTCGTTCAGTTATGGGCCAACTAATTAAATGTAATTATTAAAAACAATAAGTCAGTTCCTTCAGGTCCGGGAAACATAAATAAATATAATAATTAAAATAATAAATTAGTTCGTTCAGATCCGGGCCCGGACTTTCCGTTTGAACAGTAAAATAAATAAAAAAAAGGCATGTAAAATAATTTAAATAAATAAAATAATAAGATAATGGTCCCGAACAAGTTATATAAATATAATTAAAATAAATACAAATAATAATTAATTAATTCTTGTAGATCAATTAAATAGATTTTAAATAAAGGAAAATGGTGATAACATTAAAAATAATTATTCCCGGGGTCCGGGATTTCATATTCAAATAGTAGATTTAAATCAATTGAAATGTTATTAAGGTAAATTTTGGTAAATAAAATAATAAAATAGTTATTTTATGTGTTTAGATGTAGATAGAAGATTAGGTTTTGGGCTTTAGAGAAATCAAGTACCAAATGGCCCAAAATGCATTATAGTTTATATTATTCACTCGGGGACACAACTATTTTATATCTCATGTTTTAGATATTCTATGCACATACTTTCAGTGAACGAATACTAAATAAATACCAAGTAACATGAGAAAAATAAAAGTTTAGAAAAATAGAAGACTTGAAAATTTAACCCGGGCTCAGGTGCTACTTTTCAATTAATTGAAAATAATGTAAATTAGCACCCAAATGCAATATAATAATTTCTAATCATTATTTTACCAAGGTAATTGGCTCATTTAAATTTACTAAATATTATTTGCACGTATTTCAAGAAATATGAAAATAGTGTAAATAAATGAATAAATTAACATAAATATGTAATTATAACTAAACATTTAAAGTAAAGACATAAGTACATGCAAGTAGGTACTATTCGCTACATGCTGGGTCTGGGTGTCACATAATGGGCCTAAAAAATAACCATATATGAAATGTTAGCCTAACCTGAAAAAGATGTATGTATATGTAACTTGGGCCAACTAGGCCAACTAAGCTTTACCAAAAATGAAACTAGCCCAATAAGCAATGTTACTGCAAAAGGAAAAAAAATGTCACTGCTTAAGAATATTTTGTTTTTTGTTAGAATATGATTAAATTTTATTGGTAAAAAATTTTATTTGATAAAATTATAACATAATACATTAAAAAATAGTTTCTCCGTTTATTTTACTCAAATATTTGAAACATGATTAATTAGCTTAAATTTACATAATTAATCATGTGAAAGGAAAAAAAGTGACCAAATTGTACAAGAATTAGGATACAACATTATGAAAACGATTTTTTAATCCTAAACCTTCAAGGATTTGATTATAAGATTAGAGAAACTTATTCTAATAATAATATATTAGTTTTGAGCTTATATTATGGTTAGACTCTTTTACATTTATCTTCAAATTGTCTGGAAAAAGAAATATGAGTAATTTTTTCAAAAATAAATTATAAATATAATATATTGACTATTAAGCCTAAAAAACTAAAAATATACTATGGTAAAGATTCGTTTGATTTCATCGATTATTGTTTAGGTGGATGTAATGATTGTGAGGCGGAAATAAGAGAATATTTGTTAGGCCAACTACAACTCATTTTCTAGTCACCTATTTACCGCACATGTAGGGATAATGATATCCAACATTGGCCTTACAACCATCTCCACATGTGGATGTCCCTACATTTATCTTTCAACATATCTACATGTAGAGATGTCGAAATAATCCCTACAAGTATCCATAGACCCAACTAGGGAATTAAATCATTATGTTTAATTAAAAATCAACATAAACAATAGTTAAGGACTCCAATAGTTTCTCAAGATAACTTCAATTGTTTCTATATCTTTCTCCCTGGTCTTAGGCTAACTCCAATAGTTTCTCCATCTTTCTCCCTACGTGTAGATGATTTCTAGCACTTTTCCTATATATAAGGACTCCCTAATTCTTAATTTTTTTTTGTTCTCCCCAAATTCTCTCATTTTATTATAATTAAACATATCATTTAATATTTAGTTTTCTTGAAATATGATAATTTTTGTGGAAAACATTCTATTTGTAAGAACTTGTTTCAGTGTATAATCCCGATGATATATAAGTGTTGATATATTACTTATTCAAGGAATAAGCAAACATAATAATATAATCATTATAATATTGATAATATCACTTAGTTATCCCCTAATTAGTATTATTATTAAAACTATTATTATTTATCATGTTTATGTTATTTTAAATGTTAATAATACAATTACAAAAAAGGTTAATGACATCTTTTTACAAAAGGTTAATACAATGACATGCTTGGTATGAGAATTATAATTGAAAAAAAAGGCAAAAAAATCTCATAAATCCACTATTATCAATAGCGAAATTAAAGTATTTATGTCAAATGATAACAAATTTTAAGTTACGACATGCAATGATCTTAAAAATGATTCTAAAATTTTTTTAAATAATATGATTTTTCTTTTCCATTTTTATAATAGTTTGTTTAATATCATTTTGTTTTTCTACTTTTATATTTATAACTTTAAGATTCCAATGTATATATAAAACTAGAATAATAAAAATAACTAACTATAAAGGTGGAGCGGGTTATATGGGGCGGGGAAAACTTATCCCTACGTCCCGCCTACCCCGCCCCGCCCTACCCCCTCGCAGGAATTACAAGTTAATCCTCATCCCTTAGCCCATTCCCTATTTTTCACCTTAATCACCGCCCCATTTACGCAGGAGTGGGCGGGTACCATCAATCCATGTCTCCATTGCCATCCCTAATTTCAGTGTACGAATCGTTATTTTATATTTATTATGTAAGCACGACTATCACGACATTATCATTCTCATATTAATTCCATTCCTAGTCACATTTCCTACTTAATTACATTTTTGGCAACATATGGAACTAGTTAAAAATTATGTGCATAAAATATATTAGTATTATTATAATTATTCTTTGAAATTTGACTTTGTCTTAAATTTTCCTTTTCAAAATATAACCTAAACTTTTTTTTTCCCGGAAAAAATGTAACTGGTTGCTTGCATTTCGTTAAGGTGGCAACTTTAACTTTGTAGTTGGATTTGAACACAAAACAATAGGCATATGACTCCTAACCCCAATAGCTACTCTGATTTGGCAGATTCCCTACATGTCCCGTCATATCACATGTATCCTCTTTCTATCTTGGCCTTGACCCTAATGCGGGAATTGAACATTGGCATTTGCAATTGAACGTTGTTAATGCGGGAATTTGAACTATGTTGTTCACCACGATATCGATATGGCATTATTAGTTACCATATTTTGTCATTTTTGCTTAATTTTCATTAATGCAAAAAATTTATTGTACGAAATCTTGGGAGATTTCTTACATCATTTTAGTGGCAAATTAAAATTTAAATTGTATTTCAACATTGTACAAGCGCGATCTTCAAGTTTGAATTATGATGTTAAGGAGGGAAATTTATTTTAAATACATACTTAATGAAGTTACAACTTTAAATTTCATATCCAACATATAAAATTAGTACCTGGATACCACTAATTTTATATGCTGGTTTATTTTAATTTTTTTTAAAAACAAGTTCTCACAAATTTTTATCCTCTAGGTTTAATAGCTTAGAGTTTTCTTCATGTAATTATTGCTAGTAATGTGTAGTAAAGTAACATTTAGGTTGCCCGCAAACGATATATCTTGTGGTTATATAAATAAACGTCAAGTATAGATTTTTTGTACTCATTTTTCACATTAAGTTAGGAGTATAAGAACAAGCAAAGATCACATCTATGGCCTGTTGGCCGACGTGATAGTTATCACACCTGTAAAAAAAAAAAACCATAAATTATATCTGCAGCCACCCACCAAGGATAGCACGATACCACATGGTGTCTTTGAAATGAAAAAATAGGTGTAATTATGTACTCTATAGCCATATAATAGTGGTTGGAAAAAATGGAAAACATTTTATGTGGATATAAAATCCCCAGCACGCACGACACTCGAAGGTGTCTTGGAAAATGGAATAAAAAGGTCAACTCCTACTCTACCCTACCCTTTTTTGGGAATCATATTTATATATATAAATATAAATTCAAATTTTATGTGTAATATTACATAAGAATTACAGCGACGGTGGTAGAAAATGAAGAAGATGAAGCTTTGACTACGACCGGGAAAACTGGGAGTAGGAAAACATCATTGTCGAACCTGATGGGAAAAGAGGTTTCAAAATTTATTTTCATAAACTACCTCAGGAAAATATAATTTTGAACAATAATATATGTTTTATTGTCGTTCATGGGTTCATTAAAAGATCACTATATCTGCAAGAGAACTTATTATTATTATTTTTGTCTCATAAAAACTTATTGATGAGAAGCAAAGGTTAATGCTCGAAGAAAATCAAAATAGATGAAGAAAATAATGCACATTCAGATACTTATAACAAAAATTGTTCTTGTAAACTTCAAGGGGACGCGGAAAAGACTACAACCACTTGTCGACGACTTGAGTTCTTCATAACATTCACCGGCCACAAAAAATTGGTTGTGTTGCCGGAAAAATTGGGCGGAATAACTAAGGAGATTTATTTCACTAGAGTGGTGAAGTGGATGATGGTAGTGGAAGTGGAAGAGAATAGAGAATAGTGGATGAGTAGGTGAAGTGAAGTTGTCTCGTGGGTGGAGAGGAAAAAGTGAAAAGACTTTGCATTGAAAATATGACCAAGGGTATGTTTGTACTTTGACATAGGGGCATTTTTGTATTTGCAACGAAAAGGTTAAAAACACATTTTGCAATTCATATCCGGATATAATTACTTTTAAGGATAAATTAGTAATACTGCTCCTATTCTTACTTCATACATTAAAATAACTAATGATATGATAGGCAGAGAGAGAAAAAAAATTTCCGCATAGAAGAATGACTCCTAAAGAAGACATCCCAATGTCTGGAATTACAGGCGTTGCAAAACTAAACGTCATTCTCACCTCGAACAAGGAAGTTGTGGTAAGCTTCATGCTTAATTGCAGGAGGAAAAAGAGCACAATTGATGTCAAGCGATAAGTCACACTTCTTGCACAATATGTTGACCCCGACACTGGTTGTTTACGACCGAAACAAACAACGTCGGCACTGCCACCTGCTTTCAATTCCTTGAGGATAAGTGGATGCTTCCCATGGCTAAAATGATTGATGATCTCCATCACTGTAATTTCTCTCTAATTTCTTTTTCGGGGTAATTTCATATTTAGTCCCTATTGTTTATAAAGTGTCTCAGTTTAGTCCTTATTATTTAAAATGTCTTAATTTAGTCCCTATTATTTTACCAAAAGTTTCAATTTCATCCTTATTGTTTAATATGTCTCAATCTAGTCCCTATTGTCCTTTAAAAAGTTTCAACTTCGTCCCTATTATTTTTAAAAAGTTTCAATTTCATCCCTATTATTTTCTTAAAGTTTTAAATTCGTCTTTATTATCCAAGGACTAAATTAAATTTTTTTGAGATTTAATAGAGATGAATTTGAAACTTTTTAAAAACAATAGGAACGAAATTGAAACTCTTTTAGAAACAATAAGGACGAAATTGAAAACTTTAAATAATAGGGATGAAATTAAAACTTTTAGGTAAATAATATGGACTAAATTAGGGAAACATTAGGGACTAAATTGAGACATTTTAAACAATAAGAACTAAACTGAGACACTTTGCAAACAATAGGAACTAAATATGAGATTTTTCCTTCTTTTTTACTCTTTTTCTAGATCTCTCACAACTCAAATATTACTGGGAATGCAAGATAGATACTGAGAGTAATTAATTATGACCCTATCTAAATAAATTAATAGATGAAAGCCAAATACAAATTGGTGAGAATATTTTTCCTTTTGCACCAAGTGATGCCATATTGTTACTTTTTCATCAACTGTTGAGAATCCTTAATTACTTTTCGTGTTGACAAAGTGATTCCAAGTAGCAAGAAATTAACCATCCTTTACGCCTCAGCATGCAGACTCCCATAACCGAGTTGATATCTGTAATTATTGATATACCAGTCTTAGTTCGCTAATGTTGGTTATACTAATTACCTTTTATATTATTGGGTAAATAGCATATTACCCCCCTGTGTTTTACTAAAAATGTACAATACCCCCCTATGTTTTAAAAATTAGCTGATTACCCTAATGTGTTTTGCCAAAAGTGCACAATACCCTATGTGTTTTAAAAATTAGCTTATTACCCCCTGTGTTTTATAAAAGTAACTGATTACCCCCTTGTGTTTTATAAAAATAGCTGATTGCCCCCCTATATTTTCAAACAAAAGTGCTAATTTTTAAAAAGCACAGGGGAGTAATCAGCTACTTTTATAAAACACATGAGGGTAATCAGCTAGTTTTTAAAACACAGGGGGGTGTTGTGCACTTTTAGCAAAACATAAGGGGGTAATCAGCTAATTTTTAAAACACATGGATGTATTGTGTATTTTTAGCAAAACACAGAAGGGTAATACGCTATTTACCCTACATTATTTTTCCACAATAACATTCATCATAACAGGAGCCTAATTCTTTTGGGCATGCTAAAATAATATTTTTCTATTTATGATCTTTTACTCTTTTTGGCATGCCAATCTAGCATATACATGAGAGTAAAAAATAAAAGATAGAAAAATAACGATATCTAACATTTCAATTTTATTTATTCATTGGGTCAATTTTAGGCCTAAAGAATCTCTGGACTGTAGATTTTAGGCCTGGTTTGAGTGTTTTGAACTTTTAAAATTAAACAAGAAAAATAAGAGAAAGAACTTAGAAAAAGAGAGGATGTGACACCCTCGGTAAATTTTCATATTTCATCATGGATTTGTCATCACCTTATCTTATTTTCTTGTTTTTCATCACAAAATAATACACCTAGTTTTTTTAATCTTTTTCTCTTACAAAATTAGTAAGTTAAGATGTTTCATCTTCTTTTTTTTTCCCTCCTTCTGTGATGAAAAAATTACATGTTTTAACATCCATATATTGAAAAAAAATGTTGGGTGTGTTTGACCCTATTTTGATAGTCTTTAAGAGCATTTTGAATTTATATTGATTTTTCAGAAGTGTTTTTGGCAGCTCAGACCTATATCTTTTGGATCACAAACATAAGATAATTATTCATAATTTTTAAACATTTGATTTGCTGGAAAAATCATTTAATTAACATTACGTGTCCACCAAGTGACCCTAATTAATATAAGAAAGCCAAATGCAGAATGTTGGGGAGAATAACTTTACTTGTCCACCAAGTGACCCTAATTAATAGATAAAAGCCAAATGCAGAATGTCGGAAAGAATAATTTTAAGTGTCCGCCAAGTGATGCAAACTGATCACTTTCCATCAACTATCGATGAGAATCATTACATTTTATGTTGACGAAGTGATACCAAGTGGCAAGAATCTATCCTTATTTACGCTTCATTATACTTGTGATGAAATCACTGAGTTAGGTTACTCATCGCTAAAGCTATAAGAATGGATAAGACGCAAGAATGGAATCATATATATATGGTAAAATAGAAACTATAAATACCAAGTGAGACGTGAGATATTGTGAATTTGTTACGTGATACATAACATTAGCATATTTTATTTATTTATTGGGTTAATTTAATTTTGGTAAGCTAAATGGTAACACTAATTACCTTTCTAATTTTTTCATTTATCATTTATTATCTAAAAATACCAACTTATTTTTATCAACTCCAATGAAAGCCAAACACAATATTTGTGAGAATAACTTCCTTTTTGCACAAGTGATGCTATGTTACTTTTTCATGAGAATTCTTATTTTTTCGTGTTAACAAAGTGATGTCAAGTAGCATGAAACCATAGTTTACGCATTACCATGCAAACGCTCCTAACTGAGTTAATATCTGAATTTATTGACTCGCGCCGAGTTAACTCGCCCCAAAAGCTAGAAGAATAGGGGTAAGAGACAAGAATGGAATCATATTTGGAGTTAATAATAGAAAAATGTATTTACTTAGCGTGCTGCAGTTGCCACACAAATGCCAACTGCCAAGTGAGAAGTGAGATTTTGGTAGTGCAATTACTGTCGGTGATATATAGGCTAGCATTAATGTATTTTACTTATTTTTTTGGGTTAATTTTAATTAGCTAAAGTTGGTGATACTAAGTACCTCTTATATTTTTCCTCAATTACATTCATCATAACAGGAGTTTAATTGTTTTGGGCATAGTAAAATAATAAATTTTCTTTTTTCTCTTTTTCTCTTTTCGAAGTGTCAATCAAGCATATAGTCGACTCCACCTAGTGGGACAAAGTTTAGTTTAGTTTGGTTTGGTTTTCTCTTTTCGAGGTGTCAATCAAGCATATACGTGACAGTACTGAATAAGTGATAAAAAGAAAATGATGTCTAACATTTCTTTTATTATTTGTTCATTGGGTTAAATTTAGTTTGTTAAGATTCATGACACTAATTTGTCCCATCTTTTTAGTGTTTTATTATTTCTCACACAAGCTATTATAAGAGCGCAATTATGTTGACTATCTTCGTGATAAAGGGCATTGCAATAATTGGAATTCCCTTGTTTGGATCACCAACATCCCTAAGCACATCTTCATCACTTGGCCTGCCCACCTTGATCACCTTACAACAAGATATCAACTCCTTTGTTGGGGCAGCACAACCGAGCTCACTGCTTTTTTTGTCACCAAGGCCTGAAGACCAAAGATCCTCTCTTTTTCTAATACAGCTTCACAAAAAGAATATGGAAGGAAAATTTAAAGTTTATTCTCATTAATGCCCCTATATTTACTTTTAATAAGATTATTAATCTTGTTCCTACCCTTGCAGGTAGAGAAAATATCAAGTAACACATGTTTCGCTTAATTTTCTGCACATTGATATGAGCAATTTAAAGTTATCTCTTGCTTTTTTAAAGAAAAACTAATCTCTACTTAAGAAAAACGGTTTACATAATAGGATAATGTATTTTATAAAGTCTGATAACAGATAAATATCTTAATCTAGAAAACGAAAAGCAAGAATAGTACTATACAAGATTTATCAACTTTATTCATTAATGGTCCTAAGGAGGGCTTCAAATTATTTTTATCTTTTAATTAGTGTTTCCTTGTATATATGACCAACTCTGTGTTACAAGGCGATTAAGACTTAATTAGACACGAAATAATACTTCTGTGAAAGAACCAAAGCATTTAGCAACTCTTTTTAATCTTTTGGATTAAAGAGAGGCCTAGCAAGTATTCAACATAATTACAACAGTCAAAATAGCCACATAAGACTATTCTACAATGGTTTTCAGGGATGTTGGATCCTCTTATCTCTATGAAGAGGGCTTGATACGACATCCATGGTCACACTTCCAAGGTGTTGGATGAAGGCATAATTAGCTAGCTAATCATCACCCTTTTTTGTCGAGTGGCCCCAATTTTATTGTAGTATTCTTTTACAATCATTAACCCAAACATGATCAAGTGATGTATTTCGATTGTTATATTTTAAAGGGCTATTTTGAATTTGTATTGATTTTAGAAGTGGTTTTGGCAGCTCAGACCTATACATGTTTGAACCACAAACATAAGAAAATTACTCACAATTTTTAAACATTTGATTAATGGGAAAAATCAATTCATTTCACTACTTCTTATAGCTAAAATGATTGATCTTCATCTCTGTTTTTATTCTATTTTTCACTTCCCCTATCGCAATTTATTGACCCTAATTAATAGATGAAAACCAAATGCAGAATGTCGAAAAGAATAACTTTATGTGTCCACCAAGTAATGCAAACTCACTTTTCATCATCTATCAATGAGAATCCTTACTTTTCATGTTGACGAAGTGATACCAAGTTGAAAGAAACCATCCGTATTTATGCCTCATAATGCTAGTGGTGAATCACTGAGTTAATATTTGGAATTATTGACTCGCTCTAAGTTAGCTCACTGGTAAAGCTATAAGAATGGGCAAGACACAAGAATGGAACCATAATAAAGTAGAAACTGTGAATACCAAATAAGACGTAAGATATTGTGAATTTTTATATTACGTTATTCTCGGTGGTACATAACATTAGCACACATATATATATATATATATATATATATATATATACATATATATATATATATATATATATATATATATACATATATATTTGTTTTCTGAAACTTTACAAAGAGAACAAAATCAACATAAGTCTGTTGTAAAAGAAGACAAAATAACATGTCTAAGCTAATATTTCCCATCCAAGTTTCATGTGTTACATATATACCTATTCAGGGTGGTATTTTTATACTTCAAACCATTAAAATGCATTGTTTCTATGTTAGGAAGCTTTCTATTACTATTTCATTCCAATAATACTCGCTTTAGATAATATAATATTTTTATTATTTATTTTTATCTGTTACGTGTCCACATTAGAATTTAAAAATCTCACACTCTAAGCCCAAAACTTCATACTCGTAATTGAGACTGGTGTTGTAAGTGTGACGACCCAAACCTAGCATATAGACATTTTCATTAATTTGCATATATTCATTTTATTAAATTGCACTATTATTAAAAAACGTGCCACGATAACTGTTGCATTCACTTGAAATTTAATTCCATTGCCTTTCCCAAAATAATTATTTTATTATTTTATTTATTAGAATTTATTTTTACTAACAATTTAAAATGATTTTATTTCACTATTTGAATGTGAAGTCTTGAACTCGGGAATAATTATTTTTATTATTATCACCATTTGTATTTATTTAAATTATATTTAATTGATTTACCCAGGACACTTATTTTATTATTTTAAAAATTATATTTATTTATGTTTCCCGGACCCGAACGAGCTGGATTATTTTCAATATTGATTATAATTATTTAAATTGGATTTAAAAGAGTTATTAGAAATTATTATCTTATGTTTATTATTTATTTACATTTAATTAATTTAAACTGCCCGAGCCCAGAGAGACTTTTAATTTATTATATTTAATTATTTGGTGTGCATATTTGACTTATTTGCCCATTTGTTCAATTTTATTTGTTTTTATATGTTTTATTTATTAAGTTTAACTTGAGCCCGAGTAAAATTTTAAACTGTCTTATTTTCTGAATTTGATATTTTTTTTCCCTGAGCATTACTGTATTTAATATATTCGTTCATTGTTGGAATTGTATTTCATGTCCCGAGCGTGAGAAAAATAAATATTTTCAGTGTCCCTGAGTCAATAGTAATATTTAGTTTTTTTGGGCCTATGGTATTTTTTTTAGTTTTCTACTAAGCTAACTAGGACCTTAGTATTTAATTATAGCCAATTATATTATATGAGCCAATCCATTATTTAGTCTACCTATCTACCTAATATAGATACTAATACATAGTAGTTAAGAAAACCAAATAAAGGAAAGAAAAAAAAAAGAAATCGAATCAGCAGCATTGGAAAAGAAAAAAAAATGTGAGACCAAGTCTTTTAGCCAACTAGATACATTTCTATATTATTATATTATACTTCTATTATATGTTAGAAAAGCAAAGCAAAGAGCATTAGAAAAAGGAACAAGAAATCGGAAATAGCAGCAAGAAAACGTGAGCATTTCTTTGAGCTTAAGGTTGACTTTTCTTCAAATTCCTCCATATTTGCAAGATCTAAGGTGTTCTCCAACTACTTTTCAACATATTTTTAGCCTTAGTAAGGTGAGGGAGATGCACTTTATTTGTTTTCAAAGTTTATGTTCACATGTTGAATTTTCTTGATTTGTCAATTATAGCTATAAAACTTGTTATGAATGTTTATTATATGTTATTTGGAGCCTATAGAACTAGCTTATGTAGCTTGTTAGCAAATTCTATGGTAGAATACACAAATTGAATGAAATAGATGATGAATAGTGCACATTTTAGGGTTTTGAATAAAATTTGCTAATTAGCTTGAATTGAGACTTCAATTAGATGCTCTAGGCCTTAGTGAAGCTAGTTGAAAGGCCACGTGAAGTTGAATCACCCAAAACTGAGATAAATTGCAAAATTAGTCAACTTTAAAAAGAGGACTTTTCCCGTTATGCAATCTGGGAAAGTTTGGGCTATGGTTTGGATATCCTTGGGGGTAAGGAAGCATTTTTGGTGCTTTCGTTACGCGAAATTGGGGCTCGGTTAGTATAGTTATAGTTAAAACCCGCTCGGGGCCTTCCCGAGCTTTATATTCTAAAATGAGTTTTTATGATCTTAATAGGTGTCTTTTAGCTTAATTAGGACTATAGTATGATTAGTAGGTAGGTTGGAAACCTTGAGATGTGCATAGGAGAAGGAAAGCTTGGTTAAAGAAAGGGGAAAAAGTAGTTTTGGCTATTTTTGATGCATTTGGAACTTGTTGTTAAGCTATCATGTATTGTATGGAACATCTAAAGTTTAATAAAGCTATTTGAATTGATTGTGAGGAAAAGTTATGTTGATTGCTACTTTTGATACTATAAAGCTATTTCGTGTTATTGTGAGCTTATTTTGTGCTTATATGTGAGGGCGGCCTACTTTGTCGACCCTCGTATGTGTTATGTGATATTTTAATGTTTGTGGACTTATCTCGAGGTTGCACAACCTTTTCGGACATGGTAGTATCGAGAACACGGGCGGCATCGGGCTTGCCGTGCTCCCTCGACTACCATGGTGCTTATTCCATTTCTCGCTGAGCATATTCCTCTACCCCAAAGGCGTGGTTCACCTACTGGGCATATAGTGCTACCTCAGGAGAAAGGGTCGTAGGATCGGGATACAACCGGAGTATCCCAACTTGTTAGAGTAAGGGTTTGCCGGTACTTGCGTGAAGTTTGTGGCTCGTGGTTCGAGATTGAAGACAGATACATCATCTGTTGACTTCAACCCTTCAGCCTCAGACTTTGGAATCAATGTTTTATCTGAAGTCTTTGAAAGAGATGTTCAAGATTTGAAAGAAGAATTTCTTTCAGATGAGAACAAACAGATTAGAGAATGGTATTTTCAGAACCATAACAATGAACAATTAGCAGATTTAAGAAGCCAATGGCTTCAATATTTGCAACTTGTTAGGTTAAACGTACTATTTTTCATGTGGTTTAAACACAGAAATAAACCAATGAACATTAATGTTCTTACTGCAAGAACAAGAAAATGGAATTTACCTAATTTCACAACAGTTATTGATGCGGAGCACCCTCCGTTTCAACACACTCAAGTTCCAACAAAAGAAGGAACTATAGATCTTAAACCAGTCGTTCTTTCAGAACAACCAGAACTAAAAGACATAGCCCAACAAAATAATTGGACTAATCTTTCAGTTGTGACATTACAAAAACAGATTTAGAATATCGAAGATATTCCACAACCCAATTTCAACCCAGTCACAAAATTTAGGGAAAACGGACGAAGTTTCTCCTATTTATAGGACTATTTAGAAACATGCCAACAGTCACACACAAGTCCTGAATCACAATCAACCATTCATACAACCTAACTTTCAAGATTCATAAAGCCAACCAATTCTTTAATGTCATCCGAGCCTTGGAACCCAACAACATATCACACAAGCATACAAAATTAAATCCATTGAAGTTCTATCTTTTTAATCCACTTATCATACCACTCTATACTATCAATCAAGCATTCTTATAATTTGTGTCCAACCAACTAACTAGTTTTCATCGTCTACACAACCATGCACTACTAAGTAATAAAGTAAAGCAAATATAAGATATTACAAGCCCACTAGTACCTAATCATCAAATAAAACTAAAACTTTAATATTACATTCCTTGATATAACATAAATACATACATGGGCACAAAGTCTCAAATACAATACAAGTATATCATGATCACATTCTTCCATGTTTTACACACTAATAAAGCAAGCAGGTCACACAGGAGGCAATCCAATCTTCAGTTTTTCCTGAAATATGTTGAAAAGAGGAATGAGTAACCAAGTTACTCAGTGAGGGAGGTGATGCAACATACCGAGCATGTATTATGATATGCAATCACAAGAAGTTAGTTGTATATAACATAAAACAACAAGATCAAATAGCCAAGTAATTAACCACATTAAAAAGGATACGGTTCCACTTCGAGTCTTCAATCTCGAACCACGAGCTACGAGCTTCATGCAAGTGCCGGCAAACCCTTACACCATCAAGTTGGGATACTCCGGATGTATCCTGATCCTACGACCCTTTCTCTTGAGGTAACACCAAATGCCCAGCAGGTGAACCACGCCTCTGGGGTAGTGGAGTATGCTCAGCCAAAAAGGGAATAGGCACCATGGTAGTCGATGGAGCACGGCAAGCCCGATGCCACCCGTGTTCTCGACGCTACCATGTCCGAAAAGGTTGCGTGACCCCGAATTCAAATCACAAGTTCCAACAACAACAAATAGCAAGTATGAGGGTTGACAAAGTAGCCCGCCCTCATAAATAATTGCAATAGAAGCCAACAAATACACAATATAGCATTATAGTCTCCAAAAGAGGCATTCAACACAACTTTCTTCCACCATCTATTTAAATAGCTCAATTGAAGTTTAGAAAAACAATATAAAGCATAACAACACTACCATAAGCTTTAGATGCATCAAAATAAGCCAAATACTACATTTTCCCTTTTCTTTAACCAATCTTTTCTTCTCCTAAGTGCATTTCAAAGTTACCAACCCACAACCTAACCATACTTCATTCTTAACCAAGCCAAAAGATACCTATTAAGATCATAAAACCTCATTTTAGAAGCAAAAGTTCGGGAAGGCCCCGAGCGAGTTTGAACTACAACTACACTAACCGAACCCCAATTTCGCGTAACGAAAGCACCAAAAGTGCTTCCTTATCCCAAGGATACCCAAACCATGGCCCAAACGCAGCCGGATTGTACAACGAGAAAGTCCTCTTTTTAAAGTTGACTAATTTTGCAATTTAGCTTAGATTTGGGTTATTCAACCTCACGTGGCCTCCCTACTAGCTTCACTAGGGCCTAGATCATCTAATTGAAGTCTCAATTCAAGCTAATTAGCAAATTTATTCAAAACCCTAACAACAAGCACTTCATCATCTCTTTCCTATCATTCAGGCTTCCAACCATGGATTATGCTATCAAGCTTTAAAAGCTTACTCTATAGGCTCTAATAAACACATATTAAGCATTTATAACAAGTATTATAGCTATAATTGACAAATCAAGAAAATTCAACATGTGAGCATAAACTTTGAAAACAAATAAAGTGCATCTCCCTCACTTGTATGAAGATGTTGGTGTGAAGTAGAAGCTCCTAGTTGTCACCAATCCTCCCTAGATCAAGCCAAGAGTCAAGCATGCAACATTGATGAAGAAAATTTTCTCTTTTTCCCTCTTGAAGTGGTCGGCCAAATGAGACGACAAAAATGGAATTTTTTGCTTTTGTTTTTGATGATATATTGGTTGTGTTATATTATGTTAAATATATTGATATTATATGTATGCAAAAATGTTATTAAATGAAGCTAAATGCCACTAAATTCTTAATTAATCTAAGATAAAACTCACTTACTTGCTAACTAGTTGTAATTTGAGTTGTTACATACGTAACACTATTCAAATAGCGCGATAACTATTTTCCAAACGCATGCTCCCAAGCTCAAAAGTCTAAAATGACAAGTTCCTGATTCCTATTAGGTGTCATATGACCTAGGAAAAATATTAAATCGCATATCCGAGACAGTATATTTTCTTATGAATAGTGTCTCAGAAATAAACAATTAACGAAGATAAGAAATGCACGTAAAATGCACAAGTAGTTTATGCAACAGTTATTTAAAATATGTGTGAAATTCCCAGGCGTCACATTCTCTCCCCCTTAAACAAATTGCGTCCTCACAATTTCTTTTTTTCAAGAGAAATCCACATATGCATCTTGAATATCCTGAACAAGTAGTTCGAATGCGAAATCACAAAGAATTCCAAGTAGAAGTACCAAGGGAACACACCAATAAGAGCCTTCATATGAAACTCCCTAGAACTCCATCACTCATGAATGCCAATAAGAATTCCAACAAAATCTTCGTATGAAAACTGGAAGAATAATCGATGAGAACTCCAGAGTAAGAAGTCAAAAGAAATCCCAACTATGAATGTCAAATAAAGGCTCCGACTAAAAATACCCGTCCAGAAGTCCGAATAAGAATCCCCTCGAATGTGATCACCACATAAGAACTCCAACATGATTGCTATAGAAGAAATTCCGAGAAAATACCAAATACAATTCGAGGCAAGAAGTCCGAATGAAAATACCGAAGAAAATACGCGAGGCGAATCCCAAACTGGCTTCTTGAATGACTTCTTGTTGATCACAAATATGAACTATATCTGGCCTTGCTAGTCCACACCTTAGAAATCCACTTTTGGCAATCTCTATAGGGGAGAGTTTGCTTACCAATTCAAATGAGATTATATGTATGCATGCAATAGATAGTATGTGAATTACATATACTAACAAATATACCACATAAAAATACCCCTAGTCACAAATTTGTTCATCTATTACAATCATCATATTTCACATAAGCAAATCACGTAGAAACACATTTCCACTTAAGTCACACATAATCACATAGTTATGCACATCACAAAATCTTCCTATTTCACACAAATGTAACCTATAGAACATATTTTCACTTAAGCAAAAGCAAGTCTACATACAAGCACATACCTATTCCAAAACACACTTCACATGCATGCACTCGAGGTTTACTACCCACCAGACCGAGGACCCTGTCCCGATTGAGAGCTAACTAAGCTCTGATACCACAACTCCCTAATCCCTCACGAGATCGTAGGCTCTAATAACCATGCTAATCACAACCAAATTTCAACCCGGTCACAAAATTTAGGAAAAACGGACAGAGTTTCCCCTATTTATAGGACTATTTAGAAATCTGCCAACAGTCACATACAAGTCTTGAATCACAATCAACCATTCATACAACCTAACTTTCAATATTCATAAAGCCAACCAGCTCCTCAAGGTCATCCGAGCCTTGGAACCCAACAACATATCACACAAGCATACAAAATTAAATCCATTGAAGTTCTATCTTTTTAATCCACTTATCATACCACTCTATACTATCAATCAAGCTTTCTTATAATTTGTGTCCAACCAACTAACTAGTTTTCATCATCCACACAAGCATGCACTACTAAGTAATAAAGTAAAGCAAATAGAAGATATTACAAGTCCACTAATACCTAATCATCAAACAAAACTAAAACTTTAATATTACATTCCTTGATATAACATAAATACATACATGGGCACAAAGTCTCAAATACAATACAAGTATATCATGATCACATTCTTTCATGTTTTACACACTAATAGAGCAAGCAGGTCACACAGGAGGCAATCCAATCTTCAGCTTTTCCTGAAATATGTTGAAAAGAGGAATGAGTAACCAGGTTACTCAGTGAGGGAGGTGATGCAACATACCGGGCGTGTATTATGATATGCAATCACAAGAAGTCATATGTATATTGTAACGCCCCGATCCCTCACGAGACCGGAGGCTCTAATAACCAAGCTATTCTCAACCCAATTCCAACCCAGTCTCAAAATTTTAGGGAAAACGGACAGAGTTTTCTTTGTACCGCGGACATTTTTCAAACTTGTAAATGCTCAAAATAGCCACAATATACTAAAACAAGATTTTATAATTAAAATTCAAAGGTTTAAGGCCATCCAAGCCTTGGAACAACAACTACGTAACATACAAGCAAGCAAATCATTTCTAATTTTAACTATACGTAGTTGGATACAACAATAGCCAAGTTCTACTTCCAAGTTTTGTTAATAACACAAGCATGCAAAAGGATAAGTTTACTATAGATTATTACATGTCATTCCACTTTATATCCAACATACAAGATTACAAATTATTACATTCACCAAATATACCCAAGACCCCAAGGTCACAAAAGATAACCAACAACAACTCCACGCAAGCTTTACATTTTAGACAACCTTATCACACAAGAAGTCACGGAAATTGCTTAACTAGTACTTCCTCCTCTTCAAGTACCGCTACTAGCTGGAGGTCTACCTCAACTTCTCCTGAAACATGTTAGATGAGGAGTGAGCAACAATGTTGCCCAACGAGGGAGGTGATGCAACATACCGGGCGTGCAATATGATATGCAAACACAAGAAAACATATATATATAACATAAGAAACAAGATTTAAATAACAAGTAGATAACCACATTTAAAAGGATACGGTTCCACTTCAAGTCTTCAATCACGAGCCACGAGCCACGAACTTCACGCAAATACCGGCAAACCCCTTACTCCAATAAGTTGGGATACTCCTGATGTATCCCGATCCTACGACCCTTTCTCCTGAGGTAGGTCCATGCCCAGCAGGTGAACCACGCCTCTGGGGTAGTGGAGTATACCTCAGCGAGAAGGGAATAGGCACCATGGTAGTCGAGGGAGCACGGCATGCCCGACACTGCCCGTGTTTCTCGACGCTACCATGTCCGAAAAGGTTGCGCAACCCGATATTTGATCACAATAATTCAAGCAATGACAATATAATTCAAGAATCACATAAATGAGGGACAACAAAGTAGGTTGCCCTCGCACGTAGATTATAATGAATATGCCATATAACAATATAAATAAAAGACAAGTGTATATTTAATCTATTCATATCAAAGTACACGTAATTATAAGCAATCATATTAAACTATACAATTTATGAGCAGTAAAACAAATTAAGATGCACAAAAGAATGTAACTCCCTCACCTTGGATCCGACTAAATATGCAAGAAAATAGCTCCGATTACCCCAACCTCCTCGAACTAGCTTGGACATGTACCCTAGCGTGTTCATATAAGTTTAACACTTTAGCAATTATCTATATTAATTTCTAACTTAATTTAACTTTTGCTTAACTCAATCCACAACAATAGAAGTTATATATAATCACATTTATATCATATTGTCACATAGCCCAAGAAATCACACAAATGACTCTAAAGCATTTCCTTAGTCTTGCAAGGGTATTAGCTACGTTACAATCTAACAAGTTAAACTTCCTAACTAACTTAACTTCGTTTATACCACAAAGAATATCAAGTTAAACTTCCAATCAAGACAACTACTTTAACACTTAAATATAATTCAACAATAACATGTTCTAAAAGTCATTATCATGCTTATTTACTCAATACATCATATATAACTCAATTAAAAATCAAATATAGCAATTAAGTAGTCCAAATAACTAACTAAGCAACAAGTTTGACCAATTCATATAAATTCTAACAAAATCCTTTTCCAATTGTTTACAAAATATGTTCTAAACTTCACACAGGATAAAGAATTCTAAATTTAACTTTACTAATCAATTATTGCCACCTTATGACCCACGTAAATGCCAAGAAATCCCATTTTTAAGCATGTTAACTCAAAAACTTTGAAAAGCCTCTTAGGAGATTTGAACTATACCTACTTAATCCGATTAGCAATTAAGCATCATAATTATATTTTAAAGGCTTCCTAACACATCTAAGACTAATTACATAATCAAACAAGTCGAATTAAAACATTTGTTCCAAAGTCCCCTAACGACACCTTTAATCAATGCCATAAATGCATTAGAGACATTATCTAACATATATAATACCATTCAAGGCATTCAAACCCATCTGGACAACAAATATACGCATAGCCCCTTTTTGTGTACAATTCAATTAATCAAGTTCTAACCAATTTAAACACTAATCTAGGTTTAATGACACCTATAGCACCCTTAGATAACACAAAATCAAGCTTCAATCACACTACCTCAAAGCTCAAAACAAGTCAAGTTAGAGCTCCATGAAAGCATGCATTTTTCCAAATCTTCTAACAGAATCCTAACTTTATCAAATTATTTACCTATTCTATTCATCTCCAAATTCTCTGATTTTTATGTATAAACGTAGATCTTCGAGTGTAGATAACTTTAGAATCAAATGGAACTCAATTCCGATCTAAATTCCTCAAGATACAACCATTTCCGTACGACTGCGCATAACTACCCTACACCAGCGATTTTCAGGACAGATTTCAAAAATGGTTAAATCAGAAGGTCAAAACGTTCGAATTAGCTTTAGCTCTAGAAATCAACATTTGTTCAGAACTTCCTAATCTAGCTACTGTGTAAATTTTGTTAATTTTAGAGTACGTTTGCTATGTCAAAAATGGTTCCAAACATGATGGACAGTAGGCTGCCCAGATTACTACCTTTGCACTAATGTTCAATTAGTTTAACCTCGTGCTCAATCCACTAGCTTAGCATGTTACTAACTCCACAACTAACTTAAAGCTTCACCTAGGCACTTCCTCAAACATCTTAAAGGCATTTCAAGTTCTTAACACCATTTCATGCAATTAGCTAATCAACCAACAATACATAGGCATACAAGCAAATACATGTCAAAAGTTTACTCTACAAGCTCTCTAGCTATTATTTCATGTATTAGAAGCAATAAAATGATTAGAAATGCAAAAAACCCAAAATTCGCAGGTTACTATTCACAGGCACTATTCATCTTCTTCCCCAAATCTCCAAACTTCATTTTCAACCATAAAATTCTTCAAATAGCTATAAAAGAATGTTGCATGATCATAATAGAGGCCAATTTAAGCATAAATAACCATAGATAAGCAAGATATAACAAATCTCAAAATTTAAAGTTTGTAGCTAAACATTCAAATGCACAAAGATAGGGGAATCCCTCACCAAATTAGAGATGTAGGAGCAAAGGAGAAGCTTTTTGATGGTTTGAAATCCTTTGGAAGAGATTGGAAGATCAAATTGAGCAAAATTTGCATGAAAAATTACTATTCCCGTATAGGGTTTTTTTGGCTATTTTGGGGCATTTTTGGCTTATTTTTTGAATATTTGTATGCATATATGGTATATGATGTATATATGTATGTGTTGTATATTTAGCTTAAGTCAATTACCACAAAATCTTGGTCAAACTATGCTAAATCTCAATTTAAATGCTAACCAGTTTAAAAAAATAATGTTTACATTACGTAACACTATTCAACGAAACACTAATCATTTTTCAAACGCAAGTTCCCGACCTTCAAAATCCAAAACTACAAGTTCCCGATTTCTTTTATAAGTTATACTATCTAGAAAAAAATATTAATTCAAGCAAATTAGACAGTTGATTTTCTTATGAATAGTAGCTACTAATAAAACATATAATCAAGAATAAGAAATGCACATTGAAATGCTCAAAGAGACATGCAACAATTACGAATGAACGTGATGAGAAATCTCGGGCGTCACATATATAACATAAAACAACAAGATCAAATAGCCAAGTAATTAACCACAATAAAAAGGACACGGTTCCACTTCAAGTCTTCAATCTCGAACCACGAGCTGCAAGCTTCATGCAAGTGCCGGCAAACCCTTACACCATCAAGTTGGGATACTTCGGATGTATCCCGATCCTACGACCCATTGTGACGCCCGAGATTTTAGCCGTACATTCATTTATTGTTGCATCTATTGTTTGCGCATTTCCTTCTGTGCTTTATAAACTGTCTTCTTTAGCTACTATTCATCCCGTTTTCAAACTATATTCTATTAGTGAATTAGCATTTTTATTAAATCACATTAATTGTTAGAGGAGTGGGAAAAATGTTCAATTGAGCTAGAGGCGATAGGAGAGCTCGTTTAGAAAATGTTTTTAGTAGTTAAGTGAATAGTATTACGTAACAAACTTAGAGATTTAAATAACTAACATTACTTTTCACCTTAGGCTCGTTTTTAAGTTAATAACGCGCATTCTAGTGACCTTTTAAATACCCAAACTTGACCCCACCTCAACTTAACCTTATATAATTCACCTAAGCTCATTAAAACACAAAAAAAAAAGAACAAAAGTGCAGGAATTACTGTAGCAGGGCCGAAAATACCAAAGGAGAAGGAAAAGAGGAGATTTTGCTTCAACAACCTTGCATCTTGAGCTCCTAGCTTGATCTTGGGAGGGTTTTGAGCATCCTAGGGACTTCAACAAGCTTCATTGTCTTCAAAAAAATTGTGAGGGAGATGCATTTCATGGTTTTTAAAGTTTATGCTCTTATGTTGAATTTTATTGATTTGTTGTTTATAGCTATAGAACTTGTTATAAATGCTCTCTATGAGTTATTTGATGCCTATAGAGTTAACTTTTGAGGTTTGATAACAAAGTTAATGGTTGAATGTAGATATTGATCAAAGAGATGATGAACAGTGCCTAGAATTAGGGTTTTGAGAAAAATTGCTAATTGTCTTAAATTGATGCTTCAATTAGGTGCTCTAGACCCTAGTGAAGTTAGTTGAAAAGCCCCGTGAGGTTGAATCACTCGAAACTGAACTTAATTGCATAAATAGCCGACTTTAGAAAAAGGGGACTTTTTCCGTTAAGCAATACAGGCAAGTTTGGGCATTGATTCGGGTATCTTGAGCTAAGGAAGCACCTTTTGTGCTTTCGTTTCGCGAAAATGGGGTTTGGTTAGTATAGTTGTAGTTCAAACCCGTTCGAGGCCTTCCCGAACTTTTGCTTCAAAAATGAGTTTTGATGACCTTAAAAGGTACCTTTGAGCTTAATTAAGAATATAGAAAGACTAGGGTATGATTGGAAATCTCGAACCATGCTTAGGAGAAAGAAAACTCGGTTAAAGAAAGGGGAAAAAGTAGTTTTGGCTATATTTGATGCAATTGGCACTTGTATTTAAGTTATCTTGTATTGTATTGAATACTTAGGATATAATTAAGCTATTTGAGTAGATTGTGGGAATTAATTGTATTGATTGCTTCTTTTGGAATCTTTAAGCTAATTTCATGCTTATGTGAATTTATATCGTGCATATATGTGAGGGCGGCCTACTTTGTCGTCCCTCATACGTGTTATGTGATTTCTTGAATGCTTGTGTCTTGTCTTGGGGTTGCGCAACCTTTTCAGACATGGTAGCGTCGAGAAACACGGGCGGCGTCGGCCTTGCCGTGCTCCCTCAACTACCATGGTGCCTATTCCCTTTCTCGCTGAGACATACTCCACTACCCCAGAGGCGTGGTTCACCTGCTGGGCAAGGACCTACCTCGGGAGAAAGGGTCGTAGGATCGAGATACATCCGGAGTATCCCAATTGTTGGTGTTTGGGGTTTGCCGGCATGTTCGTGATGCTCGTGGTTCGTGGCTCGTGATCGAAGACTTGGAAGTGGAACCGTATCCTTTTTAAAAGTGATTAATTGCTTGGCTTATTGTCTTGTTGGTTTACATGGCTTATTTATGTTTTCTTGTGTTGCATATCATGTTGCACGTTGGCATGTTGCATCACCTCCCTCGCTGGGCAACATTGTTGCTCATTCCCCATTTAATATGTTTCAGGTGAAGCTGAGGTAAATTCTCAGCTGATAGAAGAAGAGGAAGAAGTGCTAGTTAAGCAATTTCGGTGACTTCTTGTGTGATAAGGTTGTCTAAAATGAGAAGCTTGCGTGGAGTTGTTGTTGATTTCTTTTTTGTGACCTTGGGGTCTTGAGTATAAATGGTGAATGTAATAATTTATAATCTTGTATGTTGGATATAAAGTGGAATGACATGTAATAATCCATAGTAAACTTATTCTTTTGCATGCTTGTGTGATTAACAAACTTGGAAGTAGAACTTGGCTATTGTTGTATCTAACTACCTATAGTTAAAATTAGAAATGATTTGCTTGCTTGTGTGTTATATGTAATTGTTGTTCCAAGGCTCGGATGGCCTTGTGATCGCGGGTGGCCCATAAAAAATCTTGGAGGATTGGTTATAAGAGTTGCTGTTTGTGGATCTAGCATCATGGGTGTCTTTGTGCAGGTACCAGTTTAGTCCTATAAATAGGGGAGACTCCGTCTGTTTTTCCCTAAAATTTTGTGTCCGGGGTTTGGAATTGGGTGAGAATAGCATGATAAATAGGAGTCCCGGTCTCGTGAGGGATCGGGGCGTTACAGAAGTGGTATCAGAGCTTAGCTAGTTAGCTAGGCGCAAGCCGGGATAGGGTCTTCGGCTTGTGGGGTAGTGGCCTTAGTGTCAATGTGTTTAGAAAGTGTATGTGCATGTCTTATGTGATAAGAGAGTTAATGTGATCAATGTGCTTATGTGATCAACATGTTTTATTTGTTAAGTGAACTAGTAGTGGTTTATGTGCTTGTGTGATAAGTGGAATGGATGTGATTAACGTGCCTTGTGTGAATTATGTGCTTTGTGTACTTGAGTGCTTGATATGCTTTATATGACTAATGTGAATATGTGATTAACTTGTTTTATGTGAAGTTGTTGTTTAAATGACTTAGTAGTTTATAATTTGTGTATGTGAACTTGTTGCTTATGTGACTTTACTTGTTATAAATTGCTAACGTGATCAATGTGTTTTATGTATGAGGGTAACTCACTTGTATATGTAAGAATTGCGAGGACACAATTAGTTTAAGGGGGAGAGGGTGTGACGCCCGAGATTTTAGCCGTACATTCATTTATTGTTGCATCTATTGTTTGCGCATTTCCTTCTGTGCTTTATAAACTGTCTTCTTTAGCTACTATTCATCCCGTTTTCAAACTATATTCTATTAGTGAATTAGCATTTTTATTAAATCACATTAATTGTTAGAGGAGTGGAAAAAATGTGCAATTGAGTTAGAGGCAATAGGAGAGCTCGTTTAGAAAATGTTTTTAGTAGTTAAATAAATAGTGTTACGTAACAAATTTAGATATTTAAATAACTAACATTACTTTTCACCTTAGGCTCGTTTTTAAGTTAATAATGCGCATTCTAGTGACCTTTTAAATACCCAAACTTGACCTCACCTCAACTTAACCTTATATAATTCACCTAAGCTCATTAAAACACAAAAAAAAAGAACAAATGTGCAGGAATTACTGTAGCAGGGCCGAAAATACCAAAGGAGAAGGAAAATAAGAGATTTTGCTTCAACAACCTTGCATCTTGAGCTCCTAACTTGATCTTGGGAGGGTTTTGAGCATCCTAGGGACTTCAACAAGCTTCATTGTCTTCAAAAAAATTGTGAGGGAGATGCATTTCATGGTTTTTAAAGTTTATACTCTTATGTTGAATTTTATTGATTTGTTGTTTATAGCTATAGAACTTGTTATAAATGCTCTCTATGAGTTATTTGATGCCTATAGAGTTAACTTTTGAGGTTTGATAACAAAGTTAATGGTTGAATGTAGATATTGATCAAAGAGATGATGAATAGTACCTAGAATTAGGGTTTTGAGAAAAATTGCTAATTGTCTTAAATTGATGCTTCAATTAGGTGCTCTAGACCCTAGTGAAGTTAGTTGAAAAGCCCCGTGAAGTTGAATCACTCGAAACTGAACTTAATTGCATAAATAGCCGACTTTAGAAAAAGGGGACTTTTTCCGTTAAGCAATCCGGGCAAGTTTGGGCATTGATTCGGGTATCCTTGAGCTAAGGAAGCACCTTTGGTGCTTTCGTTTCGCGAAAATGGGGTTCGATTAGTATAGTTGTAGTTTAAACCCGTTCGGGGCCTTCCCGAACTTTTGCTTCAAAAATGAGTTTTGATGACTTTAAAAGGTACCTTTGAGCTTAATTAAGAATATAGAAAGACTAGGGTATGATTGGGAATCTCGAACCATGCTTAGGAGTAAGAAAACTCGATTAAAGAAACGGGAAAAAGTAGTTTTGACTATATTTGATGCAATTGGCACTTGTATTTAAGTTATCTTGTATTGTATTGAATATTTATGATATAATTAAGCTATTTGAGTAGATTGTGGGAATTAATTGTGTTGATTGCTTCTTTTGGAATCTTTAAGCTAATTTCATGCTTATGTGAATTTATATCGTGCATATATGTGAGGGCGGCCTACTTTGTCGTCCTTCATACGTGTTATGTGATTTCTTGAATGCTTGTGTCTTGTCTTGGGGTTGCACAACCTTTTCGAACATGGTAGCGTCGAGAAACACGGGCGGCATCAGGCTTGCCGTGCTCCCTCGACTACCATGGTGCCTATTCCCTTTCTCGCTAAGGCATACTCCACTACCCCAGAGGCATGGTTCACCTACTGGGCATGGACCTACCTCGGGAGAAAGGGTCGTAGGATCGGGATACATCCGGAGTATCCCAATTGTTGGTGTTTGGGGTTTGCCGGCATGTTCGTGATGCTCGTGGTTCGTGGCTCGTGATCGAAGACTTGGAAGTGGAACCGTATCCTTTTTAAAAGTGATTAATTGCTTGGCTTATTGTCTTGTTGGTTTACGTGGCTTATATATGTTTTCTTGTGTTGCATATCATGTTGCACGTTGGCATGTTGCATCACCTCCCTCGCTGGGCAACATTGTTGCTCATTCCTCATTTAATATGTTTCAGGTGAAGCTGAGGTGAATCCTCAACTGATAGAAGAATAGGAAGAAGTGCTAGTTAAGCAATTTCGGTGACTTCTTGTGTGATAAGATTGTCTAAAATGAGAAGCTTGCGTAGAGTTGTTGTTGATTTCCTTTTTGTGACCTTGGGGTCTTGAGTATAAATGGTGAATGTAATAATTTGTAATCTTGTATGTTGGATATAAAGTGGAACGACATGTAATAATCCATAGTAAACTTATTCTTTTGCATGCTTGTGTGATTAACAAACTTAGAAGTAGAACTTGGTTATTGTTGTATCTAACTACCTATAGTTAAAATTAGAAATGCTTTGCTTGCTTGTGTGTTATATGTAATTGTTGTTCCAAGGCTCGGATGGCCTTGTGATCGCGGGTGGCCCATAAAAAATCTTGGAGGATTGGTTATAAGAGTTGCTGTTTGTGGATCTAGCATCATGGGTGTCTTTGTGTAGGTACCAGTTTAGTCCTATAAACAGGGGAGACTCCGTCTGTTTTCTCCTAAAATTTTGTGCCCGGGGTTTGGAATTGGGTGAGAATAGCATGATAAATAGGAGTCTCGGTCTCGTGAGGGATCGGGGCGTTACACCCTTTCTCCTGAGGTAGCACCATATGCCCAACAGGTGAACCAAGCCTCTAGGGTAGTGGAGTATGCTCAGTGAGAAAGGGAATAGGCACCATGGTAGTCGAGGGAGCACGGCAAGCCCGATGACGCCCGTGTTCTCGATGCTACCATATCCGAAAAGGTTGCGCAACCCCGAATTCAAATCACAAGTTCCAACAACAACAAATAGCAAGTAGGAGGGTCGACAAAGTAGGCCACCCTCATAAATAATTGCAATATAAGCCAACAAATACACAATATAGCATTATAGTCTCCAAAAGAGGCATTCAACACAACTTTCATCCACCATCTATTTAAATAGCTCAATTGAAGTTTAGACAAACAATATAAAGCATAACAACACTACCACAAGCTTTAGATGCATCAAAATAAGCCAAATACTACATTTTCCCTTTCTTTAACCAATCTTTTCTTCTCCTAAGTGCATTTCAAGGTTACCAACCCACAACCTAACCATATTACATTCTTAACCAAGCCAAAAGATACCTATTAAGATCATAAAACCTCATTTTAGAAGCAAAAGTTCGGGAAGGCTCCGAGCGAGTTTGAACTACAACTACACTAACCGAACCCCAATTTCGCCTAACGAAAGCACCAAAGGTGCTTCCTTACCCCAAGGATACCCAAACCATGGCCCAAACGCACCCGGATTGCACAACGAGAAAAGTCCTCTTTTTAAAGTTGACTAATTTTGCAATTTAGCTTGGATTTGGGTGATTCAACCTCACGTGGCCACCCTACTAGCTTCACTAGGGCCTAGAGCATCTAATTAAAGTCTCAATTCAATCTAATTAGCAAATTTATTCAAAACCCTAACAACAAGCACTATTCATCATCTTTTTCCTATCATTCAAGCTTCCAATCATGGATTATGCTATCAAGCTTTAAAAGTTTACTCTATAGGCTCTAACACACACATATTAAGGATTTATAACAAGTATTATAGCTATAACTGACAAATCAAGAAAATTCAACATGTGAGCATAAACTTTGAAAACAAATAAAGTGCATTTCCCTCACTTGTATGAAGATGTAGGTGTGAAGTAGAAGCTCCTAGTTGTCACCAATCCTCCCTAGATCAAGCCAAGAGTCAAGCATGCAACATTGATGAAGAAAATTTTCTCTTTTTCCCTCTTGAAGTGGTCGGCCAAATGAGAGGACAAAAATAGAATTTTTTGCTTTTGTTTTTGATGATATATTGGTTGTGTTGTGTTATGTTAAATATATTGATATTATATGTATGCAAAAATGTTATTAAATGAAGCCAAATGCCACTAAAGTCTTAATTAATCTAAGATAAAACTCACTTACTTGCTAACTAGTTGTAATTTGAGTTGTTACATACGTAACATTATTCAAATGGCGTGAAAACTATTTTCCAAACGCATGCTCCCAAGTTCAAAAGTCTAAAATGACAAGTTCCCGATTCCTATTAGGTGTCATATGACCTAGGAAAAGAATATTAAATCGCATATCCGAGACAATAAATTTTCTTATGAATAGTGACTCAGAAATAAACAATTAAAGAATATAAGAAATGCACGTAAAATGCACAAGTAGTTTATGCAACAGTTATTTAAAATATGTGTGAAATTCCCGGGCGTCACAGGTTGGCTTTATGAATCTTGAAAGCTAGGTTGTATGAATGGTTGATTGTGATTCAGGTCTTGTATGTGACTGTTGGCAGGTTTCTAGATAGACCTATATATAGGGAAAACTCCGTCCGTTTTTTCCTAAATTTCGTGCCCTGAGTTTGGAATTGGGTTGAGAATAGCGTGATAAATAGGAGTCCTGGTCTCATGAGGGATCGAGGCGTTATAGTAAGTATAAGAAATAATATATATTTCAACTTTTCAATCGGCCTAAAATAGTTAACCCAATTTATTTTTTATATCTATAACACTCACTTATAAACCATTCAAATACACTGTCTCCTACCAATGTGTAATATTGCACATACGCCCCGTTCAGGATCTGACGTCCTCATCAGGGACATACCTACCCAAGAACAACCCAGCGGTACAGGTTTCTAGAGGTGGCTCCTAAAAGTTCTAGAGATGGCTTTGACCATGCGTATATTTCCGACTCTGTGACGGAGAATAATCGAACATGCTGACCTTAGTAGCCACAACTACCTATTTTGACTTATTTTTTGTATTTGTTTGACTATGATTTGTGGTATTATGAATTCTTGGCATATGTACTTAGTTTGACATGAACTTTATGACTGTGGGCATGAAAATATTATGATTTTCGCATAAACGTCATTGTTTTTGAATAAATGATGTTTATGACCTAGGGAAAAATGCAGCATTAGTCTTGATTGTTTCACCAAAAATTAATTTAGTCTCCATTATTTTAAAAAGATGCAAATTAGTCTCTAATGTTTGTAAAAAAAATAATATTAAACGTCACCCTATTTTTATCACTTAATTATGACATCCTAATTGACATGTCTATTTGTTATGCTAACTAGATAAACTTATTTTGTTTCTCTCCATTCATTTAATAATTTTATATTATTTCTTTCTCTTCTATTATTAATTTTTCTCTATCCTCATTTTTTCTTTTTTTTTTGTCTTCTTTAATTAATATTTTCAATCTTTTCTTTCTTTCCCTTTTA
The DNA here is from genome assembly GCA_037974665.1 of Ehretia macrophylla. Classification (NCBI taxonomy): domain Eukaryota; kingdom Viridiplantae; phylum Streptophyta; class Magnoliopsida; order Boraginales; family Ehretiaceae; genus Ehretia; species Ehretia macrophylla. The sequence continues at coordinate 17,165,422 of CM075783.1, forward strand.
TTTAATTCTACTATACGTTATTTTATTCTACCATTCACTACATATCTTTTAGAATTCTTTTCTTCTTCTTGACAAATTCATAGTTGTGAGATCCTTTTTTTTTCTTTGCTACAATAAAAATATAATGTAACACAATTTTAATTTTATAATACACATTGAATGCATTTGATCACTTGTGATGGATTCAATCTTCATAAATAAATAAAAAAAGAAAATAAACCTTCGTTAACGCACATAAGAAGTTATTGATTGGAGTATATGTAATTTATCTTCTCTTGTGTTTTCTGATATATCAAATGTTAAATTGTTGGCTAAGTAATAATCTTTGATCGTCTATATATTGTTGCTTTAAAGAACTCATATGATATAGCTATTTTCTTTACATGAAATATCAGATATGGTTCTTAGATAATTAATGGTTATTCTTTATTGTCTTTCTCGTATCAACTTCCTAATAACGTTAATATTGCCCTCTAATTTTTTCACCATTAATGAATACTTTTATGTCATGTGTATATGCCATGAATAATCCTTCTCATTACATTTGTTAGAGCCCATGTGCTTATATTGATAACAAATAGTTCAATTATATTATAAAATATTTCATAACATTCAAGTGCAAAATTGAACAGTTTTAATTATTTGGCAAAGACATAAACAAGTTGCATTCCTCTTTCAATCTCCTCACTTGCCTTGGTGCTCATTTGTGATCTTCAATTTAATTTCATTTTCTGAATAACTTCTTCTATTTTCAACAATTATGAGTTCATCAAAAAGAAAGAGAAGAATCTGAAAAATAAAATATGCAATAAATGATAGAAAGAGAAAATTGAATGTCTAGTAGGGTTAAACAAAAGAGAAAGAAAGAGAAAATAGGAAACCTTATTTAAGGGAAACAAAAAAGGAAAAATAAAGAGAAAAAAATTAATAAAATAATAGAAAACTGATATAACATTAATTGAGAATTTAATAACTTTAGTTGGTATGCCTAGAAGTTGACGTTTAACATTACTCTTGTAAAAAAATTCAAATTACTCTCCACCATAGTTATCGTAATCGTACGATTCAAGTCGATACATGTCAAAAAATATTCGAATCTTATAGCGAATCGGAAGTTAGAATAATCGGTCCACGAATCGCACTGAATCGGTGTGAATCGTGGCGAATCGTCCGATTCGGTAAATCGTCACGATTCAAGTTTTAATCAAAAAAAGACCCAAAAGAGTTTCAAAATCATATTAAAAGTAAAACCCACTTCAATTTCTTCAAGTAGCATACATTGAGATCATTTTAAATGTAATATTAACAAAAATAAATGAACAAAACTAGCTCATTTTAAGATTACCTTTTCAAAATCCAACTAAAAACTTGAATGCCCTTAATTGGAAGCATAAAAATGATCAGAAACAAAGACAATGTGTTTGCTGCTATCTCGATCAAAACTCAAAAATTCATCACACCTGCTTAGTGTAGATTGTAGAGTGTTGATCAAACTCCATCGCTCTGCTTGTGGGTCTTCTCTTTTCGTTTTCTCGTCATCCGACTCTTAGTTGAAGCAGTGAAAGCTTTTAACATTTTTTATGCTTTTGGTTTTTAGTTTTGAGTGAGTTGAAGACATTGGAGTTGTTAAGACATTAATTTAATATTTTTGTAGCTTTGGAATAATAATTGGACTTGCGGCAGATTATTAGCCACAAAAACTTTAATTTAATCTTTTTTTTTTTTTTTTTGCTTTTGAATGGTTTGTCAGCCATTATATCATTAATTTAATGTTTTTATTTTTTCCCTAGGCATCATGTGTCAGTCATGTCTTTTTTGCCTTATTCATGTTACAACTAAAGTTTGATTATTTATTTTACTGTCTCGATACTAAGGATTTTGGCATTCATTATTAAAATAATGGTTTAACTAATGGCTATATATTTTCTTGACATATAAGTGCATTTATTCTAATAAAGAACTTCAACTCAAAATAGTTAATAGGAACATAATAGACCAATTATCATACAGTTTTAAGTTTGTGACCGAATTAGTACGATTCACGATTTTAAAAAATGATATTTTGATTCACGATTTAACAACTATACTCCCCACAGTTAAAAACTAACAAAATATTAATAAAATGTCTAAACTACCTTTACTAAAATAAAAAATTTGCAAACATACCCTTCTTCTTCTTCCAATCAAACCCAACCCCATCTCACCCCCAACCGCTAGCCACCATCCCCTCACCCTTACAGTGTGTTTGGATTGGGGAAAATTGGGGGGAAAAGAGGGTTAGTAAAAGGATTATTCTCTCTCTTGTTTGGTTTGGGAGGGAATGAGGGGTTGGGGTATAGAAGGGATGAGTCTAACCCCTCCATATCCTTTATTATTGATCCCTCCAAATTGGAGTAAAATTGAGGGAGGGGAAATTATTATTTATTGTAATGATATTTTTATTCTTTATTTTTCTTCTAATTACAACTATACTAAATAAAAGATATTTATAATATAAAATAAAAAAGGACATAAATGTCATTATATGATCCCTCCCTTCCATTTTCTTTCTAATCCAAACAAAGAACACTCATCATCCTTTATGATCCTCTCCTTTATAAAATTATGCAATCTAAACATGATTTGACCCCCTCCACTCATTTTCTTTATGATACTCTCCCTTCATCTCCTTTATTAAACTTCATCCCCCTTAATCCAAACACACCCTTACCGCCAGCTACTAGCCCCTTACCAACGCAAATCCAGCCCCCCTTCCCACATACCTTGTTAGATTAGACAGAAGACCTGTTTATTTGTTCATTAGATCCTTCATAAAAGAAATGTAATCGTAGCATCCAAAAATGAATATAAGTCTTAAATTTTCCATCTCCAACCCAAGTAGCATGGAGTCATCTATAATGGAGGAATTTAGTAAGAAAAATTTGCATAATCTTACGCTTGTTGGTTCAGGTTATCCAACAATGAGGAAAAATTTCAGGACTAGATAAAATTTCAAGATGATGAATCAAGGATCACAAAGAGTCATGAATGTTCACATTACATTAAAAGTGGATAGCCAGTGATACGGGTAAGGCTCCACGCTAGGGAGAAGTCAACCCACGAGGCTGATGGCAGCCCCGCAGATAGTTTGCCCCAGACCTATGGGGGCCGCTGGGCGAATAGCGCATGCGAAACATTATCTAGATAAGGACAAGCGTAGCGCAAGGTAGGGACGGAGCTAGAAATCTAACGTTGGGGGGGACGATTTTTTTTTTTTGTATAATAGTTTTTGCATTATATTTTTTGGGTTAGTAGAAAAGAGACCCAATACTATCAAAAACCTGGCAAAAAAAATACAACTATGATGACTTGAACCCAACACTCTCAATATATTGGTAATTGTGATTAACCACTAAACTAACTCCATGTTTTTAAAAATTTCTATACCTAGGGGGCCCAAATCTATTTTTTCAAAAAAAATCCATTAAATATTCCTTTTTTTTTGGAGGTCGGGGGAGCCGGGGCCCCCCATCCCCCCTGGTCCCCTCCCTCTACCCCTGGCGCAAGGAACCAAGATGATGATGGACTCTTTGGGGGCAATATCCCTTAGGAGTTTCTCTCTGTCTAGGAGTTCAATGATTTATGAGTATAAATACATAAATAACTCTACGGTAAAAGGTACACAACTAACACTAGAACTCTCATATCCCTACAATATTTAAGCTAATTCCTACGAATATCTAACTAGGCCATCGAAGTAGAATAAAAAGAATATTTTTTTTCGTTGATCCGAATTTAAGACGTGAACATATCTAATTAAAAAAGTTATTCTTACTATGTGATTCCTGGAGTAATATTATCACCTATTATTTTGCTTGTTAATGTTATTTGGATAAAGTTTTATTCATGGGCATGTGTTGTGATATTAATATCATTCTAGTTTATGTTAATGAAGTTCTTGCTTTTTGATGACAAAAAATGAATAAGGGTGGAGAATTTTTTGAGAAATCTTAGACTAGTAAATGTAGAATTATTTATCAAAAAATTTTACCATGTAATGCACAATGTGAATGATTTTTAATTTTAATACTTTACGTCCCACGAAATGTACGTAACTAGGTTCAGAATTCAATTTTTTTTTAGTAGCATTATTAACTAAAATTAAAATTATAACTTTTGAATTCTGAACCTAGATAAAAAAAAAACAAAAACTTTTACGAAAATTTTTATAGTAGCATAACTTTTTGAACAAATAATATACAAATCTTGGATTAAAAAAAAGCATTGAATAGCATATCTTTGAATTTCATTGTGCAACACATTCATATGAACTATATACTTGCAGTATATAGATTTCATGAAATCATTACTAGTATTATACCAAATGCTTCCACTAACCAAAGGAAAAAGCTTTGTATTGAGTAACCAAAGGATATTATTATGTGGAATAGTGATTCTTCAGGCAATTTCTCTAATCGCAAAACTTGGAATGTCATTAGAAGTCCAGGCGTGAAGATGAAATGGGCTGACCTTGTGTGGAATAACATTGCTATTCCTAGACAAAGTTTATGTGTTTGACTTAACTGTCTTAACAGATTACTAACTTTGTCTAGGCTATTGGAGTGGGGAGTTGTTAATGATGCTAAATGTGTTTTTTGCTCCATGGGTCAGGATTGCAGAGACCATTTGTTTTTTCAATGTTCATTTACTAGGAGGATTTGGCAGCATTGTGCAAGGAAATTGAGGTATGGTGATATTTGCTTCGAGTGGGAATCTATCGTGGATAAACTGGCTAGAATGTGCAAAAAGAAAGGCCTAAAATCGGATCTTATCAAAGTCACTCTTTGCGCTTGTGTCTACAATGTGTGGATTGAACGCAACAATAGAATCTACAATTCGACCGCGAATACTGAGGAACAAATTATACAAAAAACGTTTTTGGATGTTAGAGGAAAAATTTATATTCAACGTAAATATAGTAACAGTCTTGAAAATAGTATCCTGTGTATAGAATGATGTATCAGTATGAGCTAATTTTACCCTTTTTGTAATTGTTTCTAAAGTGGAATGAAATGTGTTACTTGCATAGCAAAAAAAAAAAAAATTATCTGCCATGTATTAATTTAGTGATTTGCTCAACTTATTTCTTTTCTTCTTGTTTATTTATTTATTTTGCACACTATTGTCACTTTAATATTTGGATCCCATAATTTCATCGATATGTAGAACTTTCACAACAATCACCTAAATTGATCATCTCACCTAAACAAGTGAACTCAACAAACTTAATATTTGGACTTGAAAAAAAGACAAATTGGGTTACTAGAAAGCTAAAATTTGCTTATGAAATGTTAGCATATTATTCAAATTAGGATATATTTCACTTTGTTTCCGAATCTTTAGGGAGGAAGATATTTACCTTTCCCTCTTTCAATTTTATTATTTGTACTTTTAAACACATTTTCCTTGACCTCTAACTAAAGGTCAATTTCTCCTAACTTTAAGACACTTAAAGCAATTTATGTAAGTTTAGAAAATGAAACTAACTTGTTTGGTCCATTTCTAAAAGAGTTTATACGCAAAAGTTAAAGTTGAAAAGACTAAAAAATAAGAAGCATCAAATTGAGCTTTTTAAAAAAAGGTTTTTGTGAAACTGTTTTTACATTTTGTGAGAAGTTACCCTTTTTTTTTTAAATATACCCCCTCCATATTTTTTAAAAATTCAACACTACACTACAAATTTTTAAAAGTCCAACATTACCTAATATAGGTCAAACAGTCAACAACTTCTGTTCAATAATAATTTTAACAAAAGTTTTATTGTTAAAAATTCTATACATCAAAAACTAAAGTTTCATAAGTAAGCCAAACAAAACTTGAATGTTTTTAGTAGTCACTTAAAAGGTTAATAAACTAATTTTGCTTTACCCCCTCAAATTTAAGGGACAAGGATACTTAAATCCTCTCAATCCTTAACTTTTGATCCAAGTTTCATTATTTACCTATTAAATAATTACTCGAAAAAAAAAATCAAGAACATAAGAGTAGAGCTTGACTTTGAGTTGCCAAAAATATCTTCAATAGGAGGCGTAGTTTGCCCGTAAATAAGTTTAGGGTCAAATAATAAAGAAAAAATAGGAGAGCCCAAATATCAGTCTTGTCATCTTAGTTTATATGGTCTTAAAGTTTTTGTCCAAAATGCCCTTCAATAGGAGGGGTAGTTTGTCCTTCAATGGACAGACACACATATATATTGGACAATGGAGGCATTAAATAAATTCCCTATGAACTTATAATCAAGATGTTGGACCGAGAGCCTATCCCAACTCTTTTCTGTTTTAGTTAGTGGCCTTGACAGACTCCTGCCCTAAGTTAGCCTTTCAAATAGATTGGGCCTCAAGCTACATAAAATGAATGCAGGCTTGTGCTTTACAACTTGCGGTGAGGCCATATGTGCGAATTCATGCTTTCTTCCCTTGACCCCTTGATCGTTCTACCTTTGCGCCTTGGTATATCGTTATTTATAGCTTTTACGTGGTAGGCCTCATGTTTGTTCCTTTTGTAGGTTTAAGTAATCCCTAATTGGTTGTTATGGCTTTGTCATAGTTACATCATGGCTAGTGGACATCCGTGTAGGCTTCAAATTGATTGAGAAAGGTGACTTGGAGGTCATAGTCATCAAGTTGACTGATTCGTATAGCTTCTTGTTGGTTGATTATGTCTAACTCCACTCGAGTCAGCACATTTAATGCCACCGTCTTTGGGTCCCATCACGGTCATCCTTATGGAATGCTTTCATCCCTTTGATTTCTCAAGTCTATTCGTGTTCGTCAGATCTGTGCTTGGACAGGAAGGATGATGACTTACTAGTGGGCCTATTATGATGAGTTCTCTTTAGCCACCGTGCTCGAGACGTCTATCACACATGTAATGCCTCTAACGCCATTGGTTCTGTTATCATATGGTCCCGAGACGCTTGTGTCATCTTCTGCCACTTGTATCTTTCTTTAATCAAGTGGGTCATGTTTTTTGGGGTTTTGACTTTCTTGGACCGATGCTTTGCTTTGTTCTTCTCGTGGGTCAATCATTTGGGCCAAGACTATTTTTGACATCTACAGAGGCTACAATGGTATAGTTCGAACTTAGACTCTTTTATTACAATCAAGCCGTTACTCGATCATTTCATCCAATTCTAGTATTGTAATAGACAAAAAATATATCTAAGCCTGCAATGGCTTTATTCCATATTAACTCAAAATTTTAGCATACATGCCAACATGGACGAACATTTAAGCAACATTCCACTATTAAAAAAATGTGCAAGTTATTAGCACAGTTATAAGTTGAATACCATGCAATCTACAGCTAAGGAAGGGGTATTTTTGACTTAGACCCCCTCTAAGAAGACAAAGTGTGACCTAGACCCCATGATTCTTAGAAAGTTTGACACATACCCCTTCTGTGAGGGGTCTGTTAATATTTTTGTTAAAATGTGTGGATTTGTCTTTTATGCCCTTCTCTTTTTCCCTTTCCCTTTCCCTTTTCATTCTATTTTTCTTGTGTCTGAACTCCTTTCATTACCCAGATCCTCATTTTTCAGATAAAAAAAGAATCCTATTTTTCATTGTGATCTACCCCTAATCTCAAATCCTTAACCGTGATTTGCATCAACTTAAACATATTCAAGAACCTCTTACTCCTAGAAGGTTGAATGTAATTCCAATACAAGAAAACACCACAATCTCTTTAATGGGCTGGCTAACATGAAAGGCATTGAAAAGGCAAAGTCGTCATGCCTTTCTTTGACCAAGCAAAGCAACCAGGCCTTCCCTACTGAAAGCCATCAGATTTTCTTTAGAATCAAAATATATTCACGTTGTTATACAATATCACATTTTCCCATATCTTCTGTTCATAATCTATCAATTGCGAGGACCTAAAAATTGAAACTTTTGTGGGTTTTAATGTTAAAGATTCGATTTCGGAGGGTTTGAAGGATGGGGTGTGAACATGGTAGAGAAGAGTTTGGGGAACTCAGTCGAGAATATTCGAAATGATGAAGAAACTGACATGGGTTATTGGTAAAAGAGAGAAAGATGTGATAATTTAGGGGCTAGAAATTGGGTAAGAAGGAGGAAAAAGAAGTAGAAAAATTGGCATATGTACCTTCTGATCGTGGGGCTGTTGCAGTTGCAGTAGCAATTGCTGGTGGTGGTGGTGCTACTGCTAAAACTAAGGATGAGAAGAAAGTCGAGATGAAAGAGAAATCAGACGATGACATGGGCTTCAGTCTCTTCAATTAAATTGGTTCGAGGCATTGAAGAAATCTTTAGTTTCAAGGTTTTATAGAGATGATTAAAGATTTTGTACTACAGTGATTAATTGTTTCTTAGTTTCTTGTTGTTGGTTGTGAAATTTGTGACAAGCTGAAAATGTTGCAGTTTGCTTCATCTTTGTGACTTTATTGGATTCAGTTTTGATTAAAGGATGTGAAAGCTTTTTGAAGAAAAAAAAAAGAAGAACAGAAACGAAGACACAAATAAGAAAGAAGAAAGATAAACATGGAGGACAATAGGGAAGACGGTGGGGAGCAGAAAAGAGAACAAGGAGAAAAAATGTAATGGACCTTTTTAACCTTGTGACATACAGAAGAGTTAACAACCCCCTCACAGAAGAGGTCTGTGTCAAACTTTCTAAGAATCATGGGGTCTAGGTCACACTTTGTCTTGTTAGAAAGGGGTCTAAGTCAAAAATACCCGCTAAGGAAGTGACCCAACTCATTGACACATTTCTATTATGCAATACGAATATGCGATTAGAATAATCCACACATGCATCTACGCGAGCAAGAACGAAACCATGATTTGAGATGAATTAAAGACATTTTCCCCCATGTGTTTTTGGTAAAATCCCAAACTCCCCCACCAACTCTTGAGTTTACCCAACTTCCTCCATGAGCATTAACAGAGTTTGAAATCTATAGTTTGAAGGGGTATAATTGTCTTTCAAGATAAAGAAAAAGAGAAAAAGAAGTTGCAACAGATTGAAGGGCCATGTGTTGATAGCTTCACCTTCGAAGGCCTTCTTCTTCATTTACCTTTCTTTCTTTTCTCTTCTCTGCAAACTTGTTCTCATTCACAAAAATGCTCATCAAAGTTCCATCTACTCCAAAATCAGAATTGTTATTTATTTTTTCTCTGTCATCAACTACCTCAGGTACTGCTAACTCTTCCCATCAACAATACCCTTAGCTTCACAGTTACTTGAATCTTCTTCATATTTCGCCACATGGGTCTACAATTTTTTTTTTCTTTTCCTTCAAAATTTGAGGCACTTTTCGTCAAAACCATTTCTCAAAGCATAGACGAATCATCACTTATCTCTGAATCCAATTAAGACTCTAATCTTGATTCAAGATTGAGTTTTGATGGAAATCGTTCTTTGAATCCAATGAGAATGCATCAATTTTTTTAATTTCTTTTATGAAAATTGCGATAATTTTGGAATCGATGATGATGAAAATTTTTAAGTGGGAGGTTCAGATGAGGAAACAAATGGAGGAATTAGAGAAAATTGATGTGGGTAAGTTGGTTAATCTGTTGTATTTGATTCAGATTGGTGGCGGTATTGATGGCTCTCAATAGGCAAGTTTTGAAGAAATTGATTTGAAAGTTTAAGGTAAAATTGTTTGTCTCAACCAGTAAAGATGCATATTGCTCTGAAGCTTAAAATGCTTTGCCGTTGCTCTTGTGTATCACCTTAGAAAGAAAAAATCAAAAGAAAATCTCCCATGATGCGTTGATTAATTGGTGATTTTTAATTTACTTTAGTACCGACAGTAATGAGATTACCGACAGTAAACAAATGAATTTTAATTCTGACCGTAATGCATGAATGATCTTCAGAATGTATATTAAAGTAAATAAGATGGGTAGCTACAAATTTCTTATTTAAATTTGTTAGTTCTATTTATTTTCCTTGGTGAATGAATTTGTATCAGCGGAAGGAAGAAGGATAAAGAAAATGAAGAAGATAAAAATTAAAGTATGTAGATAATCATGAAGAAGAATATCCTGGAAGTGGAAACATGGAAAACAAAACAAGACAACTATACCCCTTTAAACTAACAGAATGCTAACTCTGTTAATGCTTATGGGGAAATTTGGGCAAAATCAAGAGTTGGTGGGGGAGTTTGGGATTTTATCAAAAACACATGGGGGAAAATATCTTTAACTCGATTTGAGATCTCGAAATTGTCAATAAAGTTGATAGACCTTGTGTTGAATATGAGCTAAAAAATGTGAGTACTTGCAAAAAGGATGAGAATTATGATCACTATATGCAACTCTGAAGCTGGATAATGGAATCGTTGTTGAAGAATGCTAAAGCTCATTTCTTCCTTGTCAAGAGCTTTAGCTTTAACCATGTTTGTAAATGTTTGAAAATCGAGCATTTGACCCATATCAGAACTCCTCTTTATAAATACATGTAAATCATTTTTGAGGGCATCCATTCTATTCGCATTCTTATAGTCTAAACTATTGAAAAATTAAGAGATTGCCAATCAGTATTTTCAAAATCACAGGCAAGAATACAACGGTGAAAATGAAAGGGAGTAAACGAGTTTGTAATACCTTTTTGGGTCTAAGGTTCGCTTCTGCATTATTATAATACTTGTAATATATTTTTTTCAATAAAATTGTAAATAATGTCACTGATTAGTTATACTCTGTTTGACCTAACTATAAAATTTTAATTTTTGACCTATAGAGCTTTTAATAATAGAGTGTCGTTGACTATTTGGCCTATGTAGTTAATATTGGGCTTTAAAATTTTTGAAGACAATGTTGAACTTTTAAAAATATGGAGGGGTATATTTGAGAAAGAAAAAGAAAAATAACTTTTCATATTATGTAAAAACAGTTTCGTAAAACCTTTCTTTGAAATGTTCCAATTTGAAGCTTCTTACTTTTTAGTTTTTTTAAGTTTCAGCCTTTACCTAAAAATACTTTTAAAAAAAGGCCAAAGTGGTTAGTTTTAACTTCTAAACAGACAGTAAATATTTTGAAGTGTCTAAAAATTTGACCAAACAAACTCTTAAAATGTAAGACTTGAATCTCCTCCACCTAATTAATTGTTTAATCCTCCTTTTCGAGCTTTATTGGTGTCTTCTATTTAACTTTGTAAGGGTATCTTCAATGGAGTGAGTAAAATACAATTATTGTCCTTTTTAGAGACTTTGGCAAAAAAAATTCAACACCAATGGCAGAAATAGAGACCCAAAATATAATTTTGAAACAAAATTTAGAGACTTTGTGTAAAAATGGAGTCCGGTCTCTATTTTCTTCAACAAAAATAGAGACCCAAAATAGAGACCAAGGAAGAAGACAAACGGGTCTCCATTTTTGCGTTGGACCCAAGGCATTAGATCGTCAGATCGGACGATTTGACAGAAAAAAAAAAGTTGCAACCGGCAAATGAACGTTGCAACCAAAAAAAAATTTATTACAACAGTCAAAAAACAGATCTGAAAAGCTTGTATATATAGAACAAAAACATTGCAATAGATCCAACATCCAACAAAAAATTCTCAAACTGCTATATATACAAAAAAAAAAACAAAAAAACAAAAAAAAAACAAAAAACAAAAAAAAGGTAACCCAAATCTACAAATCTAGCCCTTTGTGGGGTGGCACACGGGGATGGGGTATTGTGATGGTAGTGGTGGTGAGGGGTGGGGCATGGGGAGGAGAGGGTGACATAGGCTCCATGTTGAAGGGATGGGAGGGGGTGGCAGAGGGTGGGGGTGACAGGTGTGATGGCAAAGAAGGGGAGGGGGTGACGCATGGGGAGGAGGGCGTGGGTGAGGAGGGATGCGGTGTTGGGAGGAAAGGCGGGTCATAAAAAGGGAGGGTGGCAGAGCGTGGGAGGGGGGGGGAGGGTGGGGGAGGAATGAGAGGTATCGCATTTGGTCATAGAAAAGGAGGGGTAGAGGTTTATATAGGTTGTAATTTTTTTTATTCAATAATTATTTTTTTTAATCATAATATATTGTACTTTTTTATATTCTAATATATTGTAATTTTTTAATTAATTTTATTCCATAAAATTTAACTTCTATATTTTAGTTAATACTTACTTTAATTTTGTAATTTTTTTTATATTCATAATATATTGTATTTTTTTATATTCATAATATATTATAATTTTTTAATTAATTTTCTTCCATAAAATTTAAGTTTATATTTTAGTTAATACATAATTTAATACTAACTATCTTTTTTTTTTCCTTTTAAGCTATGGAAAATTTAACTTTAATTGATAAGTTAATACTTAATTTAATTTTGTAATTATTTTTTAATGCTTAATTTAACTTTATATTTTTTTAATTCATAATTTAATACTATCTTTTTATTCCTTTTCAGCTATGGGGAATCCAGAATGAGGTTTTAGGGGTCGCAATTTCAAAATTCAAGAAATTACTTTATGTCGCGCTTATATCGCAATTAGTGAAGATCTTCTTGTCGAGAGAAACCAAACATCGTCAACAATGTGGAATCGAATTCTTGAAAATTTCTATGAATTCTACCCCTCTGTTAGTCCAATGGAAGCACGAACATCGAAAAGTCTAAAATGCCGATGGACGCCAATCAACCAAAAGTGCACCAAATTTGCAAAATGTATTGCTCAAGTAAACATAAGACCAAGGAGTGAAGCAAACGCCGCTGATATCGTGCGTTTTTTCTTATAATATTAGTTTTCTTACATTCATTTGCAACGATTACTTATAATATTCTTTTTGTTTTACAGATAGATGATGTAAGACGATTATACTCTACTACCACATAAATTTTTTTTAATCTCGATTATTGTTGGGCAATATTACAACACGGTCAAAAATGGAGGAAAATTATCGATGTCCATTTATCCTAAAGTGCATCGATGGCTAACATAGGTGCAAGTATGACACAACCTAAGTCTTCGGTTGATCTCGAGAACAACACTTCATTTTCTCTACAAAATGACACTTCAGTTGAGTCGGTGCCCGAGACCCCAAGCGAGCCCTCATCGTCAAGGCCTATTGGAAACCAAAAAGCTAAAAAACTCAAAAAAGGCAAGGACATTGCAAGTGACATCCTCCAGCAAGGGTAAAATATGGAGAAAATGATGATGGAGTACAAAGAAAGTTTTGAAACTTTTACAAATTTCTATATTATGTCGATGAAGACTTCTACCATCGAAACTCCAAATAGAAGGCCGTGGATGATCGAACAACAAAAAAAAATTATTGCAAAAAGGGCCTCCCATTCGATAAACTTTGAGGATGATGTTTATCGTCCCTATATGCCTTAATTATTTGTATTTGTAGTAAATAATTATTTTTTCAATGCAATGTCATGTTTAACATTAATTATTTTTCCAATGCAATGTCATGTTTAACATTAAATATTTTTCCAATGCAATGTCATGTTTAACATTAATTGTAGTGGATGATTATTTTTAAAAAGACCGGCATACAAAAGATAGTTAATTAAATGTCTTCTTAATACAGATTGCAATTACATATTGATATTTCCTGCACAATATTCATTCCAAATGTGTTGAACGAGATCATTTCGGAGAATATAGTAAGCAACTTCATCTCTGATTTGAGCTTGATTGATTAGATATTCATTAATAGTTATGGGGTCTTGATTTGCTTCGAGATGGGGCTCTTCTACATGGTAACGTGCAAGATCATCGTCGAAATCATCACCTTCTTCCTCCTGGTTATCTTCCACTATCATATTATGAAGAATTATACAAGTCTTCATAATCTTCCCAATATCACTCTCATGCCAAAAACGACATGGCCTTTTAATCATTTCAAATCGACTTTGAAGGACTTCGAAGGCTCTTTCGACATCCTTACGGTATGCCTGTTGCTTCTGATTAAATAACATCTTATCTTTATCTTGTGTATTAGGATATGCCTGTACTGTTTACCAACGAGGATATATTCCATCAGCGAGATAATATCATTGCTTGTACTATCTACCATTAAGAGTATATTGTATGGAGCTCTACCTTCAAGAATATCAGAAAAAAACTAGTAAACTATATAATACATTGAGATCGTTACATGCACCTGGTGTTCCAAAGAACGAATGACATTTTCAAGTGTCGTATGACGCAACCGCTTCAACTATTATAGTTGGACGACCATGGTGTCTAGCATATGTTCCAACCCACGCAGTTGGACAATTTTTTCATTCCCAATGCATACAATCCAAACTACCTAGCATTCCCAAAAACCCACGTTGGTTAGCTTTCTTGAGAAGCCTAAACAGGTCTGCATTTTTGGGATGACGTAGATACTCGTTTCCATATACTGCATTGACGGCGCAACAAAATTTCTTCATCGCCTCTATAGTTGTGCTCTCTGCAATTTTCAAATAATCATCGTTCGCATCTGCAGGCTTTTTGTATGCAAGCATACGGAGCGCGATCGTCATCTTGACGTGAGGAGTGAACCTTTGTTTTCCAATTGTATCTGGTTTCTACTTGAAGTAATTGTCATAATGCATGATATCTCCTATAATTTTGAGAAACAATTTGCGCCTCATGCGAAAACTTTTTGTGAATTCAGAATCAGGATACAAAGGACGATCAACAAAATAATCATTCATAAGCCTATTATAGGCACCTACCCAATCTTTTCTTTTGGATTGTCGACATGAATATGTGCCTCCATATTCTCCTGTACTAACCTGATGTGCAACACGCATCAGAGATTGATATTGTCCGTACATCGTCATCATCATCACGTGTCCATGGATGTCGTTATTATGATGACCAATGGAATCGCGAACATCGGATGGAGGGAAATCGACTCCTTGTTGGGACATTGTAGACAAAGTGATATAGATTTGAGAATGAGTTATATAGATTGTAGTATTTGATTATGGTGATTGCGAAAGGTTGGAGGTTGTGATATATATAGATTTATGAGTGGATAAAAGATAACAAACAAACTAATGGGATTCACAAAGGAAAATCGAATCCAATGACCCTTATTTGGATAAGAGATTTTAGTTGATGATAATGAATGGACGGATGAGATTGTCAAAGAAAAATCCAATCCAATGGCCCTTATTTGGATAAGAGATTTTAGTTGATGATAACGAACGGACGGATGAGATTGTCAAAGGAAAATCCAATCCAATGGCCCTTATGTGGATAAGAGATTTTAGTTGATGATAACAAACGGACGAATGAGATTGACAAAGGAAAATCCAATCCAATAGCCCACATTCGGATAACAAATTTTAGTTGATGATAACGAATGAACGGATGAGATTGAAAATAATATATTCCAATGTAATCAGATGTAATTAAATGTTATCCATGTCAAAAAAATCTACCATTGTCCGAATTAATTTATTTTTTGATCGAAATATTCATAAAAAAAATTATGATAATATAGGTAATATTTTTTTTAAAAAAAAATAACCGGCGCAAAAAATAACGTGTAATCAAATTACTATGCAAAATTAAATTAAACGTAATACACCTTAAGACCCTCATTGGAGATAAATTTTTTTTAGAGACTCAAAAAAACACATGAGGCTTAAGTAAAGTCTCTAAAATATACTCAAGGTCTCTAAATATAGAAATAAAGGCCCTGATTTTAGAGACTCCACTGGAGATACTCTAAGCATTCACGTTGGACAATGGTTTCCAATTTTATTAGTACAATGTTACTACTAGCAATTTTTTTCTCGACAAAAGAACTAGCAACTATTAAGAAATTGAATTATGCTTTTGGTTCTTTTTTTTTTTAAATCTTTTCTAAGCTTTTCCTTTCTATAAATCATTCTATGCCAAATAGTTTTGAAAATAATTCATGACATTCACAAGTCACTTTCCAGTACCCTTTCCTCTCTTTTCATCATTTGTTACTCACAAACTTATATATATATACATTTGAAATTCCTCATTATGGCTTTGAATTACAAATGGCATTGACAGCATTATGGTACCATAACATAGATACTGTTACTGTTTTGCACTTGCGGACACTATTACCGTTATTGTTGTTGGATTATATGCCCTAAATGCTAATTTTAGGACATAATAATTATATTATTTAATTATTGTAGGCAGTTTATTTAAATATCATTAATACGATTAACTATTTAAATAAAAGTTCTTAGAATAATATTTATAGATTCTATCCTTAAGAGTAAGAATATGAGTGACAAAATCTATATTCGTAAATATATTTTAAAATAGTCCCCGATCATATGATAAATTAATTGGGCGTTAATTTATCCAGAAAGATCGGATTGCAGTCTACTATCCAAATAATATGGGATATTGATTTAGGCGATTAGTCTCATATTGTAAGGGTAGATGTATAAGTGCTTGTTGAGAACAAGTGACTGGACATGACCGCTAGTACAACGAATTACACGAAATGGTCAATAATTCGTTATATAGTATAATGGTACGATTAGTCCTTAAACCTGAGACACCATGGATATCTTGTATTAAGGATAACATAATTGGCTGATACAATAAGCTAGTCCTTATCAAGGATTGAATAATGTACTTAGTGGTTACGATCTATTCCGGCATGGAGATAAATATGTGTAGATATAGAAACTGTCAATTAGGGATCATATGCGATCTATTAATCGAGTAACTAGAAATCCTTAGCCGGGGTAGAATAGTGGAAGTCGTTCCATGTATTATTCATAAGTTACTGATTAAATAGATTTGGACATATGATTGAGTAATAGAGTTTGACGACCCTATCCATGACTCTAGCTCAATCGGGATAATTTAGACAGAATGAATTGATTGCATAATTGTTACTAAAGGGTTTGTAGAATTTCATTTAATTATTACTTGGGTAGTCGTGATATACTGCTAGCTATCACTCACGACTTACGATAATTAAAATTAGAAGAGTTCTAATTAAATATTAATTGGATTAATATTACTTCGCTGCGAATTAATTATGAACCTGAGAGGTCACACACAAAAGGAATTTTCAAATTAATTGAATTAGAGAAAGGATTAAATTAATTTTAGGATCGTCTTAATATTAATTTAACTGGGGTTGTAGTAACTTGATATTGATCTGGTTATTATGAGTCCAAGACTGGTCTGTTTAAGACTGGCCCATATGTGGCCCTAGGTTATATATGTTTCTTATATAATGTAATATTCTGACACAGGTTTAGCTAGCACACAATCATAGTCAGAATAATATGTAAAATTTCTCATGAAAACCTAATGGGGATAAAATCCAATTAAGGGTGCAGATTCTGTGTGGATACTTTCGGAGGCTTCACAATTGGGGAGCTTTAGATCATTCAAATCCTACATCAGATTCGTCACCGGAAAGGTAATCCTAAAATCTTTTAATGCGTATTTAATAGTTGATTATTTATGCATGTTGTAATCTACGTAATTAGATATGAACGGATGCATGTGTATTAATGTTTTTCGCTATGTCTATTCTGATTATAAATTTTTAAAAAAATACCATGCATGATTCCCAACAGTGGTATCAGAGACACCGTTCATGCATTTTAGGTGATTATTCGTTTTTAGCACAAAGAATAGCACAGTTGAAAGTGTCATATTAAATAGTTAAAACTATTTGTTGGAAATTGATAGATTTGAATCTATTGATTTTATGCCCACAGTTTAACTGGATTAAATTTAGCCCAAAATTCTTCCCCAATTATTTTCATAAAGCTACTTTATGAAAAATTATTTTATTTCCCTTCATGAAACAGATTTAAAAAAAAATTGCTTTATTATTTCTTTTTGATAAAACTTGGTTTTATGAATCTGTTTTTGAATTAATAAAAAAAATTGAAAATTTTAGATTTTCAAGCGAAACCCCTCCCTTCTTTTTCCATCACGGCAACGACACCACCTGTTAATGTTGTCGCCGCCAGTGGCCTGACTGCCGCAAGGAGGTGTCCTCACGAAAGAGGCCATGGCAACAGTAGCCGCAAGGAACTATTTTCGCTGCAGCGGCTATGGCTGTCGCGAGGAGTTGTCCTCGCAGCAACTACCATGGCAGCCGCGAGGAATGTTCTTCACAACTGCAGCATGGCAGCCGCAAGGAAAGTTCCTCGCGGCTGCAGTTATGATTACCGCGAGGGAGGATCTTCGCGGCTGCCGCCATGACAGCCGCAAGGAAGGGTCCTTGCGGCCATGGATGAAGCTCGGCAAAAAAGAAGGAAAAATGGTGGGGTGGTAGCGCAGGGAAGGAGAAAGGGAAAAAAAGGGTTTTTTTGGTGGTGGGTTAGGGTTTCTAGACCCAAACCCAGTCCAGATCTGGATCTGGATCTGGGTCCAAGTCAAAACCCAAGGACCCAAATTGTTGGGCTCCTTGGGCTGATTTGTTTTTTAAAAGGTTTTTCTTTTCTTTCTTTATTTTTGGGCTAAATGGGCATATTCGATTTGGGCTTGATTTGGGCTGTTTGTAAAATTGTTTTAAAATAGCATGGACTCCTTGTTGCTCTGGAATTGGGCCAAGTAGATTTAGACTTAAATCAGAAATAATGTGGACTATTTTAATATTCGAATTGGGCTATTTGTTTTCTTGGACTTGGACTAAAACAAAAAATAAGAGTTGGACTTTTATTTTACTGTTTTGTTGTAAGTTTTAATTATATTGTTTGACAAATAATTAAAGGAGCCCAAAATAATATTTGACACTTTAAATTAATAAATAGTTTATTAATTATTAAATATAATTTGATTATATTTATCTCTTGTAAATATGAGATATTTATGGCGTGAATTTAATAAAGAGTTTATTAAATAGAATAAATTTAATAAAGAGTTTATTAAATGAAAATTTTAATGTAAATTTAATTGTGCTATACTTGTAATTAATTAATAAATTGTTTGTTAATTAATTACTATAAATATAATGTGATTATATTTATTTAAATATGAGATATTTAAGGACCCAAATTAATAAAGTGGTTTATTATTTGGATAAACCTAATATAATGAGATTATATTGGAAATTAATTATACTATATTCGTGGATTACTTTTCTTTATTATTTGCTATATATGTGGGTGATCATGGATTAGTCTTGAATGTATGAATGGATGAATGAATGAATGGATGAAGGTCATTATTTTATTTGCTTACCCATTTTGGGTTTTATGTACTATTTTAAAATGGGCTTGCATGCCTTTTATCCCCGTTTTAAAGATGTAAAATCCCTATTCCCATTTATGTATCCCCCACTAGATTAGGAATCTACGTACATAAATGTAATGGAAGATCAAGCTGAAGACATCAAGAGTTGGTGGGCCTAGTTCGCGAAAGGAGTTTTGTGAAGCAGATGAGGAACAGTCCATGAATCTATCTTGTGGGCCCTTTATTTGATTTAGGTATTCAATACAGTGGCTCGGGTTGATAGTGCTCCTAGTCCATGATTATCCCATTTTATTTTATGCATTTATTTATGCGATAAATATGTGATAAATGCATGTATGCTTCCATATTATTTATGCGACGAATTGAAATTAGAAGCATGTGAAAAATGAGACCTAAATTAAAGACCAGTAAACCTTCCCAAATTAAATATTAAGTTAATAATGGTGTAGTATTGAGAAGATTATATCATTGCCTTCCGTTATCGTAGATTGGTTTATGTGTTGGGCGAGTAAGTAGCTAGCTATGGACACATAGTGGTTATTTATTTGTATCATCATACGAACTAAGTCTATATAAGCATGAGATGTAGAAATTTTGGATTCTTGCTGCTAACCAAAAATCTATCATGTGAGGTGTCAGTATTGCATTGATCCAAATTTACAGGATAAAGGGTTTAACTTAAACAATCTTGGAGACCAAAAATCTATAATGTGAGGTCAAAATGATTGGGGGCAAGAATAATTGAAATTTGTATGAGATACATTGGATAAGAGGTTATTCACTTATTTGTTTTAACTTCACCAAAAATCTAAAATGTGATGTGGGTTAAAATGAATGGGCCCCTAATTCCACAAAGAAAAATACCTTATTGTCTTTCCGTTTTTCACTAGGGGGGTGTGGGATTCGAGAAATTTAGTGAGGGTTACTGTTTGATTTAAAGCCCCAAATCAAATGGTTAATAATATAATTATCTAACATCCTTAGAAATTACTGCATATATATAATAGGATGTGAACCCAACCTTCTACTTTGACTAGACCAAACTTCGATGACTAGCTCAAAGTTTTGAGAATTGTTCTCAAATCTAAGAAAGTAATACACATTTTAGATGTTTAAATGAGTTGTCAAAAGATGCAAAAGAGCATGGATAATGTATCCATCATTAATTACTCACAAGAGTTGTGAAGTATGCAAGATAAGACAACTAGGTATGAGATATCTAGTGGTAGATATGAGATATCTAGAAAATTATTCCAAAGAATAACTAGAGGAATTGATTTGAGAGCATGTATTCCCAGGATGAGTATCTTGAGTCCATGAGTTTATTCATGGTTTATCATATGCAAACAAATCTAATCCTCAAAGTCAATTTTTAGTTTTCTCTTGTCGTTCATAATGGATTTATCCGTGTGAATATATTTGACACAACCTTTGGACATGAGAGTCATGTCTCAAGGGTAGTTCTAGAAAGGTGAAACTTAATTGGTAAAAGGATATTATTTCCATTGCAAGAAAAAAAGGACTACTAAGAGAGGGAAATTCAAAGGACTTCAAAGAGTTTGAAGAGAAATTGATGTCCTCTATAAATACATCTCGTCTTCTCGTTTACCCATCTGGGTGTTCATTAATTTTTGGAATAATTATTGTTCATGTATTTCATTTATTTGGGAAATAAATGAATTGACACTGGTAAATTAATGATCAAGTTTTATATGCATGATGTAAAACGTGATAAACGAATAATATGAGAAATCAAGAGATACATATAGCTTTAAATTATTGTGGCACTTACGATTAGGTCATAGAGAAGAAACAAGAATCACTTAGTTGGTGAAAGAAGGACTGGTAAGAACTTGAGGCCCCAGGACATTCCCAACACGTGAATCTTGTGTTCTTAAAAATGATCAAATCACTCTTTCTAGGACAAAGTCAAAGGACCACAGATATTTAAGGTTTATACATAGGGATGTATATGGGCCATTTGGAGAAATAGCCCAATAAGGATTTAGCTACTTTATATATACTTATGATTATCATAAGTGTGTATCTGAACCGTTTGAAGCGTTCAAAGAATTCAGTATTAAAGTAATAAATCAAATTAAAAATAAGAAGTAAGTCTCAATGATGAGATCAAGGAGAATTCTTAGCCTCAATTTCTAATAGTATCTCAAAGAAAAATAACATAGATATTTCATTAACTCCTTCTGGTACTCCGATGCTTGATGAAGTGTCGGAGAGAATGAGTTAGACCTTGTTGGACACGGTCTAGTAGATGATAAACTATGTTGATTTATAATTTAGCCTGTGAGGCTATATTCTCCTTATTACAGTCCATCTCTTGGATAAGGTCACTTCCAAATTAATCTTAAGTACTTCATATAGGATATGAGATAACATAATACCTAATCTTAAGGTGTTAAGAATGAAGGTTATCCTGCTTTCAATCAAAGGCTTGAGATTGATAAATTGGAAATGAGATTGGACAAGGTTAATTAGTTATCCCAAAGATTCGTTGGGATATGACTTTTATTCCCTTGCTGACTATAGAGTCTTTTAGCAAGTACAACTTCTTCTTAGAAGAATAGTTCATCTAGGAAGATAGTGTGGGAAGAAAAGTATGACTCAGTTAGGTCACTAACCAACTAATTGACCCGAGTCAGATCTAGGACTTGATTGTAGAAAATCAATTCAAGAGCAACTGATTATTTTACAAGTTTTTCCAGATTAGTAAGATGGCAATATTCATGTTCATGATTTTTGTCAGTTATGAATAGCTATATTTGACATAAGCTTAAATGACTTAAGGCCATAAGATCTTAAATAGAGAAAGGTGAAGACCTTTGAAACAAATGGTGAAAGATTATAGTCATAGGCAAGGAGTTGACTATGAGGAAATCTTTTCACCAATTGTTGAAATAAATTTTGATTTATTGGCCATAGTAGCACATTACTATTATGAGATATGGTAGATGAATGTCAAAACGGCATTCCACAATGACTTCATTAATGAAGACTTTAATATGGGATTGCCCATATGTTTTGAGTCCAGTGATGAATCACAAAGAGTGCAAGCTAAAGGGATCCATTTATGAACTTAACCAAGCCTAAACAATCTAGAACATTTGGTGACTTCATTCAGAATGAAGATAAACCATGACTACACAAGTAGGTCTAAGTTATTCAAATAAATTCTCCAAGTAAATTTTGGGATAATCCACCTAAATCCTTGGAAGTTGATCTATAGCGATAAATCAAAAGGATTAATAGGTTTTTCCTAAAAAGGTGTTAAAGGTGTTTAACATGTACATTGTAACACCCTGGCACCTCACGAGACCAGAAGTTCTATTAAACAATCTATACTCATCCCAATACTAAATGCGGTCACAAAAATTAGAAAAAAACGGACAAAGCCTCCCCTGTTTATAGGACAACTGGATACCTGTAAACAGTAAATAAAGCCACAAATATAACCCACATCATTCTCATACAACTCCAACTCCAACCATGCCCCATCTCAAAGCCATCCAAGCCTTAGACTAACATAAACATCAAACATACAAGCATGCAATCATTAACTGTTAAAGGTTCATAATTATAATCTGAATTATCATACCACTCTAACATTAACTAGTTTTCTTACTTATAATTTAAGTCCGTCAACCAGTCAAAACATGCAAGCATGAAGCTACTAGACAATAAAGCAAAGATTACAAGATATTACAACATTATAAGCCATTCGCAACTATTAATACATTCTAAATTTAACTTTACAATTATGAAACTGTATTCAATGACAATCTACGTAAGTCAGCATAATCAATCACAAAACTCTCGAGCCTTCTTTTCTACCTCTAATAGCACTAAACCTGAAAGGTGTTAGAAACGAGGGTGAGTATACAACATGTATACTCAGTGAGAAAAGGGAAAGAGGAACAGTATACCGGGGGTTCATGCAATGCAGCAACTTTACACATTTAATACAATAAATAAACAATGGATAACAATTCTAATACTATACTTTAAAAGGATACGATCGATAACCCTTATCTTTCTAAGTCTTCGATTCTCGATCCACGAACCATGACTCGATCACGATATGTCGGCATCCCAAATACCAAAGGGTACTCCGGATGTACCTAATCCTATGACCTAATACCCCCTGGCAATCTCTAGACAAGGCTCCCGCCGCCTAGAGAGGCACATCACATCCGCTCCGACGATAACCATTGACTCGATAACACGGGAAGCAATAATAATAACAATATAACAAAATAAGCCGATATATAAACAAGAAGGACAACAAAAGAGGTTGTCCTTGAGCACACACATCATCAATCACGCCATACGATGAAATATGATACATTCATTAGTCTATAGTTGCTAAACTAATCCAACTTAAACACTTAAATCACTTAGTATCAAACATTTAGCATATAACAAGATAAGACACTTATAATGCACATAGAAATGATCCCTCACCTTTTAGGAAGCCAAACCTGTGCGAATTAAGCCAAGATTCCCTCAATATTCTCCAAAAGCATGAATTCTCTTCAATTATCACTACCTAATACAATCAACTATATGCATAAGAAGTGATTTCTTATTCTCAACTAAAGCTAGTTCACAAAGCCATTAATTTATCTACCTATATTTGATTCCCTTTAATTCACATAACTAACAATATATTTCATTGTTAAACATGCATTCTAATCATTATTTAAGCAACAGATAGCTCAAGTGATCACATGTGCAACATTGTTTAATGTTCTAAGTATTACTCAAAGACAATAGTATAATAACTAACATATACATAGCAATGATAATTAATATAAGTAGAAACACTATATAACATTTAACCAATAAGTTATATAAGCGTATCTTTACATATATAATGCAATTAATATGCAATATAAACATGTTTACTCAATCTTTAACTAGTATCGATATAGCTTAACTCACAACTTCTCCGAATAGATGAACTTGTTACATAAGTAAATTTAAATATTTATCCAATTAATCAAGAATCAACTAACAACAATTATTACCATTATTCATACTAGTTCTTTTAGTCCATTCTAAATTCATACTCAACCAAAGCCATGTAAACCAAGCAACTTAATTCACGAGGCTTCACTACTATAATACGTACACTACACAAAGGCATATAAACATTTAATTACTCAATTATAAAGCAATTGTCATGAAATTAACTATGCGAACACAAATGGGTCAATATTATACTTTTCACAAAACTTAACCATAAGCTCACACATACCTTAGAATAACATTTAGACATGCTAAGAGCAACTACAAAGAAATACAAGTACTAAAGCAATTAATTCATTCATTTTCCCTTTGTTCAACTAGGCTATTTAGCTTCCTACCGGAATTCAATGATCAAGTTAAGCTAGCTAACCATCTGACCATTCTAAGGATACCTAAATACCTCATTTAGAACCTCCAAATCATAACCTAGAGCACAAGTACACGAAAATACCGAAAATGCCTCTTTGTGGGTTTACACTATAAGTACCAATTTCAAAACCCAAACAAGTGAAACAAAAGCACTTCTAAGGCTTCAATACTTAATAAAGACTAGCCATAATCTCGAAATGTGCTCGGATTCGAGTTAACCCCGAAATCCCTTATTAAAGTAGCCTATTTTGATCAAATTTCTCAAATTTTAAACATAGCAAGTGGAATTAACATTTTTTCTCACGCTTATGGACCTAATTAGCAACTACTAGAAGCCTCGAATTGAATTAAATTGCAACTTTTTTTGGAAACCCTAGTTTGGCACTATTCATCATCTTTTCCAAGTGCCATTTTCATTTTCAAGCATTCAACAAGCATTTTAAACTATCAAATATATTCTATGAAGTCATTAGAGCATATAAGAAGCAATAGAATAAGTATTAAACCACTACAATATTAGATCATAAAAATAATAGCACGAACTTTAATTGAATTTAATACAAGAATGGAATGCACCCTCACCTCTTTTGAAGATCAAAGAATGGTCTTAAGGCTCTAAGGATGAAACGCAACCAATTTGGGAAGCAATGGAAGCAAAAATGAAGCAATGAGCATTTTTTTTTTGGAGAAGTTGCTATTCCCGTAACTCTTTTTTGGTCATTTTTTTTTACCCTTTTTTTTGTTTCTTGGCTTATAATGTTCTCATGAGATGGTTAAAGGGTGGGTCAAACAATTAGAGCATTTTAGTAAGAATAAATGGGTCACTTGGGTAATTAAATTTCAGCAAAACAAAATGCCAAAAATCTGAAAAGTCGGGAAAAATCTTGCTGGTACTATTCATCAAACATTTTGTGATTTTTTTTTCGTTGATCCCAATATGCAATGCACGCACAGTCAGGGGCTATAGTCCCTAAAAATATGTAGTATTTTATAAAAATATAAAATGCATGAAAAGAAACAGTTGAATTTATGAAAATATGAAAAAAATGAAGTAATTAGCTAAGTTACATCTAAGTTAACCATTTAATGAATGCAATTAATGAAGTGATGGGTTCGGAGTGTCACATACATAGATTTTAAAAGAGAATTGTTCTATTTTAAGACATGACATTTATCTTTCTAGGGATGTGAGTCCTAAGACGAGTAAAGAGAGAGAGATTGGACACATTAGGTTCTAAGCGCTGCAGCAATTAAGAATCTTATATACGTCATGGTATGTACAAAGGCATGATATCATAAATGCTATAAGTGTTATGAGCAGTTATCTGTCTGATCCATATTAGGAACGCTAAAAAACAATCAAGAATATTCTAAAGCACTTGAGAAGCACTGAAGAAATGTTCTTGGTATATGGAGAAGGTGAAACTTAAAGTTTTACAAATTTAGACTGAGAGTCTGATGTGGATTATTGGAAATTCATATTTGGGTTCATACTCACCTGTAACGGAAGATCAATTATTTGGAAAGGTTCCAAATATTGGTACAAATGCAAATTCCAAAGGTTGAGTGTATCGTTGCATCAGATGTAACAAGAAGAAACAGTTTGGATCTAGTAGTTCGTAATTGAACTCATGATGGTTCTTTCCATTAAGACACTTAAAGCATTTTATGTAAGTTTAGCAAATAAAACTAATTTATTTGACCCATTTCTGAAAGAGTTTATATGTAAAAGTTAAAGTTGAAAAAGCTAAAAAATAAGAAGTTTCAAATTGAACTTTTCAAAAAAAGACTTTTGTGAAGCTGTTCTTACATTTTGCGGGAAGTTTTTTTTTTTTGTTTTTTTCTTAAATATTCCCCCTCCATATTTTTTGAAAATTCAACACTACCTAAAAATTTTTAAAAGTCTAACATTACCTAACATAGGTCAAACAGTCAACAGCTTATGTTCAACAATAATTTTAACAAAAGTTTTATTGTTGAAAACTCTACACAACAAAAGCTAAAATTTCATAAGTACGTCAAACAAAACTTGAATGCTTTTAGTAGTCACTTAAAAGGTTAATAAACTAATTATGCTCTATGAGATACATTCCATAAGATGTTATTCATTTTTTTGTTTTAACTACAACAAAAATCTAAAATGTGATGTGGGTTAAAATGAATGGGACCCCAATTACACAAAGAAAAATACATTATTGTTTTTCCGTTTTTCACTAGGGGAGTGTGGGATTCAAGAAATTTAGTGGGGGTTACTGTTTGATTTAAAGACCCAAATCAAATGGTTAATAATATAATTATCTAACATCCTCAGAAATTACTGCATATATATAATAGGTTGTGAACCCAACCTTCTACTTTGACTAGACCAAACTTCGATGACTAGCTCAAAGTTTTGAGAATTGTTCTCAAATCTGAGAAAGTTAAATGAGTTGTCAAAAGATGCAAGAGAGCATGGATAATGTATCCATCACTAATTACTCACAAGAGTTGTGAAGTATGCAAGATATGACAACTAGGTATGAGATATCTAGTTGTTGATATGAGATATATAGAAAATTATTCCAAAGAATAACTAGAGGAATTGATTTGAGAGCATGTATTCCCAGGATGAGTATCTTGAGTCCATAAGTTTATTCATGGTTTATCATATGCAGACAAATCTAATCCTCAAAGTCAATTTTTAGTTTTCTCTTGTCGTTCATAATGGATTTATCCGTGTGAAGATATTTGACACAACCTTTGGACATGAAAGTCATGTCTCAAGGGTAGTTCTAGAAAGGTGAAACTTAATTGGTAAAAGGATATTATTTCCATTGCAAGAAAAAAAGGACTACTAAGAAAGGGAAATTCAAAGGCCTTCAAAGAGTTTGAAGAGAAATTGATGTCCTCTATAACTACATGTCGTCTTCTTGTTTATCCATCTGGGTGTTCATTAATTTTTGGAATAATTATTGTTCATGTGTTTCATTTATTTGGGAAATAAATGAATTGACACTGGTAAATTAATGATCAAGTTTTATATGCATGATGTAAAACGTGATAAACAAATAATATGAGAAATCAAGGCATACAGATAGCTTTAAATTATGGCACTTACGATCAGGTCATAGAGAAGAAACAAGAATCACTTAGTTGGTGAAAGAAGGACAGGTAAGAACTTGAGGCTCCAGGACATTCCCAACATGTGAATCTTGTGTTCTTAAAAATGATCAAATCACTCTTTCTAGGACAAAGTCAAAGGACCACTGATATTTAAGGTTTATACATAGGGATGTATATGGGCCATTTGGCGAAATAGCCCAATAAGGATTTAGCTACTTTTCATATACTTATGATTATCATAAGTGTGTATCTGAACCGTTCGAAGCGTTCAAAGAATTCAGAATTAAAGTAGTAAATCAAATTAAAAATAAGAAGTAAGTCTCAATGATGAGATCAAGGAGAATTCTTAGCCTCAATTTCTAATAGTATCTCAAAGAAAAATAACATAGATATTTCATTAACTCCTTCTGGTACTCCGATGCTTGATGAAGTGTCGGAGAGAATGAGTTAGACCTTGTTGGACACGGTCTAGTAGATGATAAACTATGTTGATTTATAATTTAGCCTGTGAGGCTATATTCTCCTTATAACAGTCCACCTCTTGGATAAGGTCACTTCCAAATTAATCTTAAGTACTTCATATAGGATATGAGATAATAGGATACCTAATCTTAAGGTGTTAAGAATGAAGGTTATCCTGCTTTCAATCAAAGACTTGAGATTGATAAATTGGAAATGAGATTGGACAAGGTTAATTGGTTATCCCAAAGATTCGTTGGGATATGACTTTTATTCCCTTGTTGACTAGAGAGTCTTTTAGCAAGTACAACTTCTTCTTAGAAGAATAGTTCATCTAGGAAGATAGTGTGGGAAGAAAAGTATGACTCAGTTAGGTCACTAACCAACTAATTGACCCGAGTCAGATCTAGGACTTGATTGTAGAAAATCAATTCAAGAGCAACTGATTATTTTACAAGTTTTTCCAGATTAGTAAGATGGCAATACTCATGTTGATGATTTTTGTTATTTATGAATAGCTCTGTTTGACATAAGCTTAAATGACTTGAGGCCATAAGATCTTAAATAGAGAAAGGTGGAGACCTTTGAAACAAATGGTGAAAGATTATAGCCATAGACAAGGAGTTGACTATGAGAAAATCTTTTCACCAATTGTTGAAATAAATTTTGATTTATTGGCCATAGTTGCACACTACTATTATGAGATATGGTAGATGAATGTCAAAACGGCATTCCACTATGACTTCATTAATGAAGACTTTAATATAGGATTGCCCATATGTTTTGAGTCCAGTGATGAATCACAAAGAGTGCAAGCTAAAGGGATCCATTTATGGACTTAACCAAGCCTAAACAATCTAGAACATTTGGTGACTTCATTCAGAATGAAGATAAACCATGACTACACAAGTAGGTCTTAGTTATTCAAATAAATTCTCCAAGTAAATTTTAGGATAATCCACCTAAATCTTTGGAAGTTGATCTATAGCGATAGATCAAAAGGATTAATGGGTTTTTTCCAAAAAGGTGTTAAAGGTGTTTAACATGTACATTGTAACACCCCGGCCCTTCACGAGACCAGAAGTTCTATTAAACAATCTATACTCATCCCAATACTAAACCCGGTCACAAAAATTTAAAAAAAAAAGGACAAAGTCTCCCCTGTTTATAGGACAACTGGATACCTATAAATAGTAAATAAAGCCACAAATATAACCCACATCATTCTCATACAACTTCAACTCCAACCATGCCCTATCTCAAAGCCATCCGTGCCTTAGACTAACATAAACATCAAACATATAAGCATGCAATCATTAACTGTTAAAGGTTCATAATTATAATCTGAATTATCATAGCTGTCACGCCCCAACTCCACCCCTCTTATAATTAGTCAGGACGCAACGGAATTTCGACAGTATAACGACAGTAAATAGGACACCGATGCTCTAAACCAACCTCAATCGAACATCATACATCAAACTCTATAAACAATCCCAAAAATCATCTCCTCAATTAAGTTAACAACATACAACACATCCATATTATACAATAATCATTCTTCAACATTCCAATCATAGTTATACGCCTCCATTCCAACTTAATACATAGGCTATACATACATTTCAAAATAGATTATACAAAACACTATTTTACCACAACTAAGATAATCTCATGGCAATGACTCCTGCACATAAGACTCATCCACATACGACACATTTCTCTCTTTAGGAGGCACATCCCCGTAGTCAAAATCAGTAACACCTGCATGCATGCAATAATAGAGAGTGAGCTTATATAAAATAACCCCAGTGAAGATCGGATAGATCTCGAGCAAGGTTTACTAAACTCCTTGAAAATAATCCTTTGAGTCAGTAAACACACAATAACATAAATAATGCTTTATCACATAACTATATGACCATTCAATAAAGGATACTCTCTCTAGTTGGTGTAGCTCCAAACGCCATCACGATCTCAACCATTCTTCTTGTAACTCCCCATTACTCACGCACCCGGGGTACCCCCAATAACCTCTCCCTCCATGACACCTCCGTCATGCGAGCTGGAGGCAGTCTCTGGTAGTCATGCCGTTTTCAACCCGACAGCTCGATGCTGCCCGAGAGGTGGCACACAAATACCAGAGACTCAGCAATAAATATAAACATCAATCATTCACAGGAGGACAGTCTAGCAGAACTGTTTATCTCCCGGTATCAATCATCAATCAATAATCATCAATAATCATATTATCATCATAATAATTATCAATAATCAATTTAACAACAAATAACTAAGTTAGATGACAAAGTAGGCCATCCAACCAAACATGTATTAAACACACAATCAAACCCTAGTTTACCCATCAACAACTCACGATTCAATCACTCAAACCACACCCAATCAACTAAGGCTCAATTCAATAATTTAAAGAAAGACAACCTAAACTTCAAATAATTATATCTTACATTCTACTAATCCAAACAACTCCAAATCAGTTTCTATCACTTACCCATTCAATCATCTACATTAGCCCCCTCGGAAACCAACCAAAACCCATCCAAATCATGCCCAATAACCCTAAAACCCTAGTGCATCATGGCTGAAATTTCTGGATTTTAGCACGGACATCACAATCGAAAATTCGGCATTACAACGGCACTACCACGTAATTATCAAACATTTAGAAATTGACGGCAATCGATTCCGATCAACACAACTCAAAATAATCAACATTTAGCAAATTAATCAACTTTAAATACCTGAAAAATAATAAATATGCTACATCCGTTCAAATCTCGTAGTATTGCATATAAATGATCCCTAGCATGCATGGAGCAATAATCTAACATCTGATTAACATTCTAACGGTTCAATAATTAATTATACGCAAAAACATAAAAATGACAATTTGAGATCTAGAATTTTTCTCTCACCTTTGATCCAAAGTAAAGCTAGGAATGCATGCAATAGGTGCCCAACAAGCAGAATCCAGCCCGGTTTGAAAAGATTCGGACTTTAAATGAGTTTTCTAAGGCAAAATTATTTTGAAAATAAGTTGAATAAAATCTCCTTTTTTCCCTAAGCTTTCACGGCTGCAATGTATGTTTTTTTGTGGTGTTTGATTTGTTTTTAATGTGTGTAGGGATTTATATGCATAAGTCAACAATATGGAAAAAGTCAAAGTTGAAACTTTAGTGTTTTTAGTGTTTTCTTGACTTTAAATGCATTTTATTGATCACCAAAGTTCAAAACAATTATTCAACACCCAAGCTAGCTCAAGTAGGTTATTTTTAGGTGACAAGAAGTTTTACAATCAAACAATTTCACCCGAGTCGGCTTAAAACTCGATTTTCGCAAAAGTCGGTGTAAAAACCCTAATAAATTCCTAAGCCGATTTTAAAACCGTTTTAATCAATCACATGTCTATTAAAGTCCGTGGACTAGGTCTAGAAGGGTTAAACAGACCATTTTCAAAATTATAGCGGACGTGTTTCGAAAACACTATTCACTAAAAAAACGACGATAAAATTTCTGACTTCGATTTTGATGAAAATTTCATGAATGCACATTTAGCATGTTCTAGGAGTATTAATATCAAAATTACCATATTATAAGTCATATAGCACATAAACAGGTCAATTCACGTAAAACGAGGTAAAGACACGCAAGTCGAGACAAGATAGAAAAATGAGGTTTCACATGCTCTCATCCTTAAAACAATTGCGTCCGCGTAGTTCTTGAACTAACAGACAATTAAATCCTCAATTGTTACACTTAACAATACTTCTCTTAGTCGTCATTTATCTCTTAGGATGATACCTAACCAAAGACCTCAAAAGAACAAACTCTGTTGACTGCAAGTTGATGATCATAATTTCAAGACAATCTTCAATTCATAATTCTCTCCTACCTCATATCATATTGCATATGAAAGAAATCACAACTCCAAAGTCTTAGCATGACACCACTAATTATCAATCATCCCCTACTACACAAAAGAGCTCTATGAACACCCCGAGGGTTTAAAAACTCATTCACGATAACATGAATGATTACTGATCAAGGGAATATCTCAAAAGTGATATTTTGTCAGAATATGGCTCTTATGAAATTTACAAGGAAATACGAATATGAAAAATTATATTCGAGCCAACAATCAAGTGAACAAGAGGTTAAACAAGTTAGAGAATCAAGAGGTTAATAGTTTAATAAGGAAGCATGATAACTAAGATAAGGAATGTCCCAGCACCTATCAGTTAAATAAGTACGAACAAAGGATGATGACGGATCAAAACAGTGCTGAGTATGTTGAACAAACATTCCTGAACAAGTAAACATTTCAATTCTCGATGATTGTTCAAGGAACCAACAAGTAAGTTGTACTTGAGACGAGATAAAATTAAGAAATAAGAGATGATTAATTCAATAGAAAATATGAGTGTCAAGATAATGAGTATCTCAGCACGCAATAACCAAAGAAGTATAAATAAAAAAGGACAATGCTGAGTATATTAAATGAGCAATTACAAGCAAAGTAATGGCTCAAGATTTAATAATGAAACAATAGGATTAACAAGGATCAACAAGAATGACAATGATGTACTTAGGTAGGGAGTACATCAAGCAAGTGGAATTCGAACAAGTAAAATGGTATACCAAAGGTGAAATTACTTCCAAATAAATAGTAATAGGATGAAATGAAATATTGAAACCAATGGCTGGAGATATAGAATGAAATATAGAAGTCTCAAGCCTTAACTCCAATAAGCGACATTGCTATAAGAAGCAAATATGAATGTTAAGAATAGAAACAATGTCAAATGAGTATAGGATCCATTAATTCAATAAGCAAAATTTTCAAGAAACAATTAATATGCTAGAAAAGTGTAACTCTCTCTCAAATAAGTGAGAATATAGTAAAAGAGAATAATAAGACTGATAGAATTATGAAGCACAAGATGGGTGTCCCACCTACACACTTAAACACCTACAAGTCAAATCTTACAATCTATCTTCCTCCAAAACAAGACACTAAGGAGATCTAGAGAATCCTAAGGAGTCATAACAATCACCAAACAAGATAAATTACTCCAAAATTTTTCATTTCGTACCAGACCAATCACTAAACAAGATAAATCACCGATTACCCAACAAGATTCACTAATGAAGACTCCAAAATCTGATAACACCATACAGATTCATATTAACCCATTATAACACTAGTGAATCCTCAATCAACAATTTAGAAAGTCATACCACCTAGAACTCAAAAGCTCGATGTAGGTAAGTAAATGTTCAGTCACCAAAATGCATTCTTATTTCCTCAAATAATTCTATCTCCGAACAATTACATCTTCGAATAAAGTAACTTTAGTCAGGAATCACTCTAATTATCTCCAAGGTTTAAAGATCAAAACTCCAAAATATCCATTAATAATATAGCAATCCCAAATAGTATAAATATTCACATGTTATACCACAATCTATTCCATTCACAAATATACATTACTAATTCCTCAAATAAATTCATTCTAAAATAACCTCAAGAAAGTATAGTCTAAGTTGAGACTCCAAAAGTGTCTAATCACAACCTCACTGAAACCTCAACTTATGATCTATCTCCAAATAATAACAAGTTAAATATGGCAAGAAAAGTAATTTTAATCATCAAAATACATTGTTATTTCCTCGAACAACTTCATTCTCGCTAAAGGAACATCAAGAACAGATCCATTAAACTGAGACTAAAATCCGCAAACATAACAATTAAAATCTCACTGATAAACTACTATAATAATAATAATTCAAAATCATGGCCTACTTCTATTTCCAAAAAGTCTTGCAGTCATCCTTACTTCACCTAAAAGAATCACCCACAGTTATAGAATATATACAATTACATCACATGAAAACATGTACAATGTAATGCATGATTATCAGATAATTTAACATTATCACATAACACACAATTCAGCATATAAGAAGCCAACATCACATAAACAGGTTATATCACAGAAGTAAGTTATAAACAATTAAAGTCACATAAGCAACAAACTTCACATAAGTCACTTTGATCACATAAAACACAATTGTCACATAATACACAATAATCACATAATGCACATTAATCACAACACATTGAGTACGTATAGCACATTATCACATAAAACATATTGACCACATTAGTTCACTTAACACATAAAGCATATTGATCACATAGAAAGTTAGACACATAAGTAAATTAATCACATAAATATATTAACATATGTTTCACTTTTCTTTCACTTAATACATACTTGCATGCTTAGACCACTACCCACATTCCGAGGATACCCCGGCTGACAGCTAATCAAGCTCTGATACCACTTAAATGTCACTCCCCAACTCAACCCCACCTATGATCAGTCAGGACGCAACGGAATTTCAGCAGTATAACGACAATAATTAGGACACCGAGACTCTAAACCAACCTCTTTAGAACATCATACATCAAACTCCATAAAAAATCCCAAAAATCATCTCCTCAATTAAGTTAACAACATACAACACATCCATATTATACAATAATCATTCTTCAACATTTCAATCATAGTTATATGCCTCTGTTCCAACTTAATACATAGGCTATACATACATTTCAAAATAGATTATACAAAACATTATTTTACAACAACTAAGATAATCTCATGGCAATGACTCCTGCACATAAGACTCATCCATATACGACATATTTCTCTCTTCAGGAGGCACATACCCGTTGTCAAAATCAGTAACACCTGCATGCATGCAATAATAGAGAATGAGCTTATATAAAATAAACCCAGTGAGGATCCGATAGATCTCGAGCAAGGTTTACTAAACTCCTTGGAAATAATCCTTTGAGTTAGTAAACACACAATAACATAAATAATACTATATCACATAACTATATGACCATTCAATAAAGGATACTCTCTCTAGTTGGTGTAGCTCCAAACGCCATCACGATCTCAACCATTCTTCTTGTAACTCCCCATTACTCATGCACCCGGGGTACCCCCAATAACCTCTCCCTCCATGACACCTCCGTCATGCGAGCTGGAGGCAGTCTCTGGTAGTCATGCCGTTTTCAACCCGACAGCCCGATGCTGCCCGAGAGGTGGCACACACATACCAGAGACTCAGCAATAAATATAAACATCAATCATTCACAGGAGGACAGTCTAGCAGAACTGTTTATCTCCCGGTATCAATCATCAATCAATAATCATCAATAATCATCAATAATCATATTATCATCATAATAATTATCAATAATCAATTTAACAACAAATAACTAAGTTAGATGACAAAGTAGGCCATCCAACCGAACATGTATTAAACACACAATCAAACCCTAGTTTACCCATCAACAACTCACGATTCAATTACTCAAACCACACCCAATCAACTAAGGCTCAATTCAATAATTTAAAGAAAGACAACCTAAACTTCAAATAATTATATCTTACATTCTACTAATCCAAACAACTCCAAATCAGTTTCTATCACTCACCCATTCAATCATCTACATTAGCCCCCTCGGAAACCAACCAAAACCCATCCAAATCATGCCCAATAACCCTAAAACCCTAGTGCATCATGGCTGAAATTTCTGGATTTTAGCACGGACATCACAATCGAAAATTCGGCATTACAACGGCACTACTACGTAAATATCAAACATTTATAAATTGACGGCAATCGATTCCGATCAACACAACTCAAAATAATCAATATTTAGCAAATTAATCAACTTTAAATACCCGAAAAATAATAAATATGCTACATCCGTTCAAATCTCGTAGTATTGTATATAAATGATCCGTAGCATGCATGGAGCAATAATCTAACATCTGATTAACATTCTAACGGTTCAATAATTAATTATACGCAAAAACATAAAAATGACATTTTGAGATCTAGAATTTTTCTCTCACCTTTGATTCGAAGTAAAGCTAGGAATGCGTGCAATAGGTGCCCAACAAGCAGAATCCAGCCCGATTTGAAAAGATTCAGACTTTAAATGAGTTTTCTAAGGCAAAATTACTTTGAAAATAAGTTGAATAAAATCTCTTTTTTTTCCTAAGCTTTCACGGCTGCAATGTATGTGTTTTTGTGGTGTTTGCTTTGTTTTTAGTGTGTGTAGAGATTTATATGCATAAGTCAACAATATGGAAAAAGTCAAAGTTGAAACTTTAGTGTTTTTAGTGTTTTCTTGACTTTAAATGCATTTTATTGATCACCAAAGTTCAAAACAATTATTCAACACCCAAGCTAGCTCAAGTAGGTTATTTTTAGATGACAAGAAGTTTTACAATCAAACAATTTCACTCGAGTCGGCTTAAAACTCGATTTTTGCAAAAGTCGGTGTAAAAACCCTAATAAATTCCTAAGCCAATTTTAAAACCGTTTTAATCAATCACATGTCTATTAAAGTCCGTGGATTAGGTCTAGAAGGGTTAAAAAGACCATTTTCAAAATTATAGCGGACGTGTTTCAAAAACACTATTCACAAAAAAACGACGATAAAATTTATGACTCCGATTTTGATGAAAATTTCATGAATGCACATTTAGCATGTTCTAGGAGTATTAATATCAAAATTACCATATTATAAGTCATATAGCACATAAACAGGTCAATTCACGAAAAACGAGGTAAAGACACGCAAATCGAGACAAGATAGAAAATGGGGTTTCACAATAGCACTCTAATATTAACTAGTTTTCTTTCTTATAATTTAAGTCCATCAACCAGTCAAAACATGCAAGCATGAAGCTACTAGACAATAAAGTAAAGATTACAAGATATTACAACATTACAAGTCATTCGCAACTATTAATACATTCTAAATTTAACTGTATTCAATGACAATCTACGTAAGCCAGCATAATCAATCACAAAACTCTCGAGCCTTCTTTTCTACCTCCGATAGCACTAAACCTGAAAGGTGTTAGAAACGAGGGTGAGTATATAACATGTATACTCAGTGAGAAAATGGAAAGATGAACAGTATACCAGGGGTTCATGCAATGCAGCAACTTTACACATTTAATACAATAAATAAACAATGGATAACAATTCTAATACTATACTTTAAAAGGATACGATCGATAACCCTTATCTTTCTAAGTCTTCGATTCTCGATCCACGAACCATGACTCGATCACGATATGTCGGCATCCCAAATACCAAAGGGTACTCCGGATGTACCTAATCCTACGACCTAATACCCCCTGACAATCTCCGGACAAGGCTACTGCCACCCAGAGTGGCCCATCACATCCGCCCCGATGATAAGGTTGCGCAACCATTGACTCGATAACACAAGAAGCAATAATAATAACAATATAACAAAATAAGCCAATATATAAACAAGAAGGAAAAACAAAAGAAGTTTTCCTTGAGCACGCACATCATCAATCACGCCATACGATGAAATATGATACATTCATTAGTCTATAATTGCTAAACTAATCCAACTTAAACACTTAAATCACATAGTATCAAACATTTAGCATATAACAAGATAAGACACTTATAATGCACATAGAAATGATCCCTCACCTTTTAGGAAGCCAAACCTGTGCGAATTAAGCCAAGATTCCCTCAATATTCTCCAAAAGCATCAATTCTCTTCAATTATCACTACCTAATACAATCAACTATATGCATAAGAAGTGATTTCTTATTCTCAACTAAAGTTAGTTCACAAAGCCATTAATTTATCTACCTATATTTGATTCCCTTTAATTCACATAACTAACAATATATTTCATTGTTAAACATGCATTCTAATCATTATTTAAGCAACAGATAGCTCAAGTGATCACATGTGCAACATTCTTTAATGTTCTAAGTATTACTCAAAGACAATAGTATAATAACTAACATATACATAGCAATGATAATTCATATAAGTAGAAACACTATATAACATCTAACCAATAAGTTATATAAGCGTATCTTTACATATATAATGCAATTAATAAGCAATATAAACATGTTTACTCAATCTTTAACTAGTATCGATATAGCTTAACTCACAACTTCTCCGAATATATGAACTTGTTACATAAGTACATTTAAACATTTATCCAATTAATCAAGAATCAACTAACAACAATTATTGCCATGATTCATTACTAGTTCTTTTAGTCCATTTTAAATTCATACTCAACCAAAGCCATGTAAACCAAGCAACTTAATTCACGAGACTTCACTACTATAATACGTACACTACACAAAGGCATATAAACATTTAATTACTCAATTATAAAGCAATTATCATGAAATTAACTATGCGAACACAAATGGGTCAAGAATATACTTTTCACAAAACTTAACCAAAAGCTCAGACATACCTTAGAATAGCATTTAGACATGCTAGGAGCAACTACAAAGCAATACAAGTACTAAAGCAATTAATTCATTTATTTTCCCTTTGTTCAACTAGGCTATTTAGCTTCCTACCGGAATTCAATGATCAAGTTAAGCTAGCTAACCATCCTACCAATCTAAGGATACCTAAATACCTCATTTAGAACCTTCAAATCATAACCTAGAGCACAAGTACACGAAAACACCGAAAATGCCTCTTTGTGGGTTTACACTATAAGTAACAATTTCGAAACCCAAACAAGTGAAACGAAAGCACTTCTAAGGCTTCAATACTTAATAAAGATTAGCCATAACCTCGAAACGTACCGGGATTCAAGTTAACCCCGAAACCCCTTATTAAAGTAGCCTATTTTGATCAAATTTCTCAAAATTTGAACATAGCAAGTGCAATTAACTTTTTTCTCACGCTTATGGACCTAATTAGCAACTACTAGAAGCCTCGAATCGAATTAAAGTGTAACTTTTTTTGGAAAACCTAGTTTGGCACTATTCATCATCTTTCCCAAGTGCCATTTTCATTTTCAAGCATTCAACAAGCATTTTAAACCATCAAATATATTCTATGAAGTCATTAGAGCATATTAGAAGCAACAGAATAAGTATTAAACCACTACAATATTAGATCACAAAAATAATATCACAAATTTTAATTGAATTTAATACAAGAATGGAATGCACCCTCACCTCTTTTGAAGATCAAAGAATGGTCTTAAGGCCCTAAAGATGAAGCGCAACCAATTTGGGAAGCAATGGAAGTAAGAATGAAGCAAGGAGCAATTTTTTTTTTTTGGAGAAGTTATTATTCCTGTAACTCTTTTTTGGCCATTTTTTTGACCCTTTTTTTTTGTTTCTTGGCTTATAATATTCTCATGAGATGGTTAAAGGGTGGGTCAAAAAATTAGAGCATTTTAGTAAGGGTAAATAGGTCACTTGGGTAATTAAATTTCAGCAAAACAAAATGCCAAAAATCTGAAAAGTCGGGAAAAATCTTGCTGGTACTATTCATCAAACATTTTGTGATTTTTTTTTCGTTGATCCCAATATGCAATGCACGCACAGTCAGGGGCTATAGTCCCTAAAAATATGTAGTATTTTATAAAAATATAAAATGCATGAAAAGAAACAGTTGAATTTATGAAAATATGAAAAAAATGAAGTAATTAGCTAAGTTACATCTAAGTTAACCATTTAATGAATGCAATTAATGAAGTGATGGGTTCGGAGTGTCACATACATAGATTTTAAAAGAGAATTTTTTAATTTTAAGACATGACATTTATCTTTCTAGGGCTGTGAGTCCTAAGACTACTAAAGAGAAAGAGACTGGACACATTAGGTTCTAAGCGCTGCAGCAATTAAGAATCTTATATACGTCATGGTATGTACAAAGGCATGATATCATAAATGCTATAAGTGTTATGAGCAGATATCTGTCTGATCCAGATTAGGAACGCTAACAAACAATCAAGAACATTCTAAAGTACTTGAGAAGCACTGGAGAAATGTTCTTGGTATATGGAGAAGGTAAAACTTAAAGTTTTACAAATTCAGACTGAGAGTCTTATGTGGATTATTGGAAATTCATATTAGGGTTCATACTCACCTGTAACGAAAGATCAATTATTTGGAAAGGTTCCAAATATTGGTACAAATGCAAATTCCAAAGGTTGAGTGTATCGTTGCATCAGATGTAACAAGAAGAAACAGTTTGGATCTAGTAGTTCGTAATTGAATTCAGGATGGTTCTTTCCATTAAGTCAACGGGTAGTGCTGTGACGACAACTGAGTTGTAGTGCAAGCTAAAGAACCTAGGTCTTATTAGAGATCCAAACGCGTTAAAGAGGCATTACCACATTGATCAGAGATTGTGGAAATGATGATATTATGCAGTAAATAACGTTAACAGTTGACGATGCTAGTCCACTAACTAAGGCAATGATTCAGCAGTCATTTGATTACCATCTTGAGAAGATGGGTATGAGATACTAGAGTAATTAGCTTTAGTATAAGTTGGGGATTGTTGGATTATATGCCCTAAATGCCAATTTTAGCACATATTAATTATATTATTCATTTATTGTGGGCAGTTTATTTAAATATAATTAATACGATTAACTATTTAAATAAAAGTCCTTATAATAATATTTATAGATTATATCCTTAAGAGTAAGAATATGAGTGACATAATCTATATTCGTAAATATATTCTAAAATAGTCCCCGATCGTAGGATAAATTAATTGGGCGTTAATTTATCCAGAAAGATCGGATTGCAGTCTACTATCCAAATAATATGGGATATTGATTTGGGTGATTAGTCTCATATCGTAAAGGTAGATGTATAAATGCTTGTTGAGAACAAGTGACTGGACATGACCGCTAGTACAATGAATTACATGGAAGGGTCAATAATTCATTGTATAGTATAATGGTGCAATTAGTCCTTAGACCTGAGACACTACAGTTATCTTGTGTTAGGGATAACGTAATTTGCTGATGTCATAAGCTAGTCCTTATGAAGGATTGGATAATGTACTTAGTGGTTACGATCTATTCCGACATGGAGATAGGTGTGTGTAGATATGAAATCTGTCAATTAGGGATCTTATGCGATCTATTAATCGAGTAACTAGAAATCCTTGGCCGAGGTAGAATAGTGGAAGTCGTTCCACATATTATTCATAAGTTACTAATTAAATAGATTTGGTCATATGATTGAGTAATAGAGTTTGACGACCCTATCCATGACTCTGGCTCAATCGGGATAATTTAGACAGAATGAATTGATTGCATAATTGTTACTAAAGGGTTTGTAGAATTTTATTTCATTATTAATTGGGTAGTCGTGATATACTGCTAGGTATCACTCACGACTTGCGAGAATTAAACTTAGAAGAGTTCTAATTAAATATTAATTGGATTAATATTACTTCGCTGCCAATTAATTATGAACCTGAGAAGTCACACACAAAAAGAATTTACAAATTAATTGGATTAGAGAAAAGATTAAATTAATTTTAGGATCGTTCTAATATTAATTTAACTGGGTTTGTAGTAACTTGATATTGATTTGGTTATTATAAGTCAAAGACTGGTTTGTTTAAGACTGGCCCATATGTGGCCCTAAGTTATATATGTTTCCTATA
Organism: Ehretia macrophylla; assembly: GCA_037974665.1. Classification (NCBI taxonomy): domain Eukaryota; kingdom Viridiplantae; phylum Streptophyta; class Magnoliopsida; order Boraginales; family Ehretiaceae; genus Ehretia; species Ehretia macrophylla. Next base: position 17,207,132 of record CM075783.1, read on the forward strand.
TAATGTAATATTCTAACACAGGTTTAGCTAGCACACAAAAATCATAGTAAGAATAATATTTAGGATTTCTCTAGAAAACTTAGTGGGAGTGAAATCCAATTAAGGGTGCAGATTCTGTGTGGATACTTTCAGAGGCTTCACAATTAGGGAGCTTTGGATTGTTCAAATCCTACATCAGATTCGTCACCAGAAAGGTAATCCTAAAATCTTTTAATGCGTATTTAATAGTTGATTATTTATGCATGTTCCAATCTACGTAATTAGTCATGAACGGATGCATGTGTACTAATGTTTTCCGCTGTGTTTATTCTGATTATAAATTTTTAAAAAAATACCATGCATAATTCTCAACAATTGTATGACTGGTCCCCCACATTTACTAAACTATTGTTGCACATATTAAATGCAGTCACAACTTTTCAATCTTTGATGTGTCTTGTGATAATATAGACTATACATTATTGATTACGACTGCATATGAATTTCCAGTTATTCTATCTTAGGAGTATTAGTAATGAACTTTTGTCAAATGTAATTTGCTCTAGAAATCATATAAACCATTGATTTCATCCGGTGTTTCTTCTTGCTTGCTTTATATTTTTATTGTGAATTAAGTTATCTTTCTAAACTTTTGTTCGCTTACTACATTTGCTTCTGCCTACTTTCTTTGCAATTAAAACAAAGTAAGCATTTGTATGTTTGACAAATTAATGAGATCTGGATATATAGAAATTTGGGCTAGATGAGACACCCTTTGCTTAGTTTGAGTTAGTGTCCGAATTGGAAGAATTTTATATTATTTGGATTGAATGTAATAATTAATGATTTGTTAATTTGTCATTTTAGTGTCTCCAAATTATGTAATTAATAATTATGCGCCTTGCAAGTTTGAGATGTAAACCCTTAAAAAATGTGACATATAGTACATTCATATGACTGATCTTTCCCTTCTATGCCTCAAGCATCACCATACTCAAACAATGCACTTCTTTGTTGGAGTTTCAGGGGGTGCTGATGCCCGAGGTGTTCAAATGTACCATCTATTTGAGCACATAAAACAGCCAAATCAAACTCACACTTGGAACAACGATAGGTAAAACCAATCTAGTCTCTTCCACATATATCGCATATGCATCTTAGCAAAAAAAATTAAAAAAAAAAAGATATATATATCACATATGCAATATCCTGGACAAGGCTTCTCGCTAAAGAATATAAGTCAATGTTCGGAATGCATTGGATGCATATATGTGAAAATTTGGCGACAGTTATATACTAATTTTTTTAAAAAGTTTAATAGTATAATTTTTTTTATCGTAAGAAGCGCCAAAATAAAATTTCAAAAGAACGTCAATGTCAGCGAGAAAATAGCGACAAAAACTTATGTAGAGCAAGTAAGTGACGGAAAGTATATTGCTGCCAATAAATTGTCGCTATTTGGCGACAAATTAGCGACGAATACGGTAGAAGTCGTCGCTAATTTGCCACCAAATAGCAATTTGAAGACGGTTTATACATTTCCCACATGTTTTTGACAAATTGGTGACGATTTTCCCATGTCGTCTCCAATTTGTCACCATTTAGTCACTTTGTTTTGTGCCAAATATCAATGTTAAATATGGTTGCTAAATCGTCACGATTTTAACGATAGTCTCTAGATTTCGTCACTAAATACAATTTTTCTTGTAATGATAATCACTATAATGGTAATTCTGCACAGAATTTGTAGAGAAAAACTTCACATTCACTGCCGCAATATGTTGACCCTGAGGCTAATTGAGCGATGCACCAAGTGATACCAAGTAAGTACATGATTCTTACTTTTCTTGTTGACAAAGTGATACCAAGTGTAGAATTCTTACTTTACGTGTTGATTAAGTGATACCAAAATAATGTCATCTTATTGAGCGAAGCAGGAAACCATCATTTAAGCAAAATACTTTAAGTGGTGAACTCATTTGGAATTATACTAAGTTATTCAAAGCAAAAGCTAGAGAATGGGTAAGAAGGAAGAATGAATTTTTTTTTTCTTTTCTTTTCTTTTGGTTTGAGGGAGGCTAAAGCAGGTTATTCGACAATCTTTTTGGGGTTTTTGTTTTTTGTTTTTGTTGACATGGAGGCTAAAAAATAACTACCTAGTAATGAGGTAAAATTTTGAGGACGAAAAATTTGCATAATCTTGGGCTTGGTGTTTCAGCTTACCAAACAATAAGGTAAAATTTGAAGATGATGAATCAAGGATCACAAAGAGCCATGATTGTTCACATTAAGTGGATGACTCCATTAAAGATTTTATGATCAAAGCTTCAACCCATCTTGTATGTCATATTGACGAGGCTGCCAACTTATGAAAAATATTGCTGCAAGTGAAGACAAAAGTAAAAGAAAATACTTTTGGAAGGCCTGAATGAGGTATTTAGTAATTCTGTCCTATATTGTTAAAATATACTGTTAGTTTTTGGCCATTTAATCAATTTGATAATTAAACAAACTAACTAAGTAAACTTTGCAGGAAAATAACTTTGTTGCAACAAATCCAAGAACACATAAATTTTAACGTGGTTCAACCAACTTGGTCTACGTCCACGCGGCCACTCTCTGACCAACAAACCAATCCACTAAGTTTCAAGAGATTACAGACACCAATGGAAACTTACGCAATTGAAGACTCCCTCTTAACCCTTGCCGCCTAGGTGTACGACTCCCTTAATAGATTCTCTAGTTTGGCGAGCTCCCATCGACATACAAAGTTCTCTCTGAGAGCACACCCTCTTCTCCCGAAGAACGAAAACAAAAATACATAAAAAGAGTCTTGAAACTCTAGATGGATTGGTCAATACATTTGACACAAAAAAGACTGTGTTGCAACACTATCTAGAACATCAGTACTCTCTGTTACACAGTATGTTGCAACACGACCAAACACATACTGTCTCTCCTTAACTCACAATTTCTGTTACTTATCTATCTTTTCTACTCACTCTCTTTGCTACCCTTTTATTGAGAATTGGCACGCCAATTTGAAGGATTTGCTGGGGATGTTGAGTACAAGAAGAAGAGTCTTCAAGATTATCCATTTAGCTCAAGAGTTCTTGATAACCTGACCTCTATCACATTATCACCTTATCTTCAAGATTGTAGAACTTCTTCACAATAACTTGAACTCTTCAAGAATACTTCTAATATTAGTACTATTCAGAACTCAAATCCCTCTTGATTGTGACCTTTTCATAGATTCCTGCAATCTTAAACTTCCACACACAATATCCACATTTTTTGCTAAAACATTGCCAATAAAAAAAACTTTGGTTAAAATCAAATCTTAACAATCTCCCCCTTTGGCTTTGTTTTGGCAAAAATCCGCAAGCAATGTTTAAGCTGAGGTGATCATAACTAATCATTAGAGGTTAGCATAATCAATTAGCTGTAAGTAGGCAAAGCAATATCCGTAATAACAAACCATAACCAATAACAACCACCAATGGCACAACATGTATGGAAACAAATAGATAAAACAATCCAATGGTCAAACCATAACCAAACCACATTGTCTTGTGGGGGTCATTCTCCCTTTTGGCGAAAGTCAATCAAAGTAGTAGAATAGAGTACCAGAGCTAAGATAATAAAGAGACTAAACATCCGTAATAAAAGACAAGAAAACAAGAAAGCGATAGTGCAAAGGCAAGAACATAACAGTCAATGAGTGGCATCACATATGAAATCAATGATGGTTTGTTGACCCTTTTTCATTGCTGCAAGGTCCGCCATGATCTGTTTCTGATTGGCTTGCACAGTAGTGTGATCTTTGCACAATTCATAGACTTTGGTCTAAAGACACAGCAGTAGCTCATCAGTTGATGCTGCAGCAGTCGGTGCAACACTGGGTTCGACTTTAGGCTCCCCCTAAATAACCACTTTGTGATAACCCTGCAAAAACTTATGAGAAAACTATAATGGTAGGGACAACTTCACAAGAGGTTCAACCCTTTCATGAACCACCTTTTGAGCAAATAAAACAACAAAAATCAATGCGGGATAGGGCAAGTATTGATTTTTCACTTCCTTGGCTGCCTCTTCAACAATCCTAGCAAATATGATCTCTCCAATATCAAGATTAATCTCAGTTCCTATTTTGTACAAAATTTGTGCCATCTCAGCATTGAGGCTCGTGGTATGCTTGCTGGGAAACCAATTTGCTATCACCATCTGATGCAACACTGTATATTTCGCTGTCAAGGAAGTTGCATTCATTTTTCTTTCCTCTACCCAATCAATCTCACTCGAAACTAATTCCTTTGCAATAATGTCAAGTTTAATCTCTTCCTTCTGGCACAAGCTTCTCAGACGGGACAAACTCCAAAAACTCATTAATGACAGTGGGTAAGAATTCAAACACGTGATTCCTTACAAACACATGATGGTGCAACCTTGATGTTACAACAACTATGTCTTTGGTTATATTGGCATAAAATTCATACACAACAGAGCCTGAAAAGGGCGTCATCTTCGCAAAAGATCTAAGCAATCGCCTTTGCTCTAACAACTCCAAGATCCTATACCCCGATACGAAGCCTCATTGAGGGGGTTTTCAATTTGAAAAGGCCTTTGAGATAAGGTCTTCCATTTAATTTTATTCTCAACAAAGAAGAACTTCTTGGAAAAAGCAGTTGACACATCATATCCATGTTTATTTTGCTATTTGGAAGAACTAGTGGGTGTACCTTGCTTTCTCTTGTATTTCCCCTTAGCCTTCGAATCTGCCTGTGATGGTTCGGTTGTTGCAGTAGCCAAAGGAACATCATCTGTTGTTGCTTCTTTAGTTGCTGTTTTGCAGACGATTGTTGCAACTTTTGGTGGCACATCTTCAGGCACATATATGTCTTCTTCAGATTGTGTTGTACCCATGAATGGAACAAGCGCTACCAACATTGCCAACGAGTCTGATGACTTCTCACAGCTTTCAGATGGTGTTGTAACATTATGTCGAACACTTGGTGGGCACTGTTTTGGAACCATGGCTGTTCCTTTCTCTAGCAATTTGGTGGCCTCCCTTAATCCACGAGATGAATTTGATGAGTTATGTGAGTCACCAAATGATGAGTGTTGATCCTGTCCATGCGCTTCTTGAGAGCTCAACGGTTTGTGGGTGTAATAGATGGTGTAGCGGAAGGTGATTCTTCAAAGGTGATCGGAATGTTTAGGTCTCCTCTTGGTATACCTTTTGCATGTGTTTTATTGCTTCAACGCCTTGTATCTGAATGAGTGGACACCGTGTTTGCTCTAAAAAACAGAACTTGGAACACAAAGCCTTAACAATATTCTCAAGAAGATGAAGAGTTGGAGAATGGGTGAGAAATAGAGAGAAAGAGCCGAGTTTAGATATAAACAAATGTGATACACAATCTTTATAGAGGATAGAGGTTTGCCATGTGTAGAGTCCTAGATGTAACATGCAATCAATGAGATAGAAGTTTATTGGAACTCAAACTCTTTTTGATAAACCAGAACTCTTCACCTTACTCATGCACACATGCAGCCACTTTTTTCTTTACCAGAATTGGCGCCAAACAGAACTCTTTTTTTATATATTTTTCTTTTATCCCTTTTATTTACGTACAAGTTTAGTGGGCTAGGTTGTCTAAGTCCATGTTGCAACATCGTTTTACCAGTCAAACACTTAGAAATTTGAGCACTTTCATCTATGATTTATTTCCTAAAAAAAACCACATGCAATCCACATTAATTTTGACTTCATCAACAAGGAATTTGATTCATTCAATACTTAAACCACATAAGTATTTATAACTTGAACCATGTATGTGTGTGAAAGCTATATAAAGATCTTTTGTTAAAATTCCTAAGAGTCAGGCTTTGCGAGATTTAGAATTTAAAACAACCTGTTCAAACAACCTGATCGTTTAATCACATTGCAACTATTTTTTTCTTTTCAAGTAAATATTGGACTTGTTATCTTTTACTCTAGAACCTTTAATCTAGTCTAGGTAGCTTTTTCTAGTCTCTATTTTTTTGTTTATTTTTTATTATTACATATATATATGTATATATATATATATATATATATATATATATATAATTGTCCTCTTATATTTTTTAACAAAAGCGCTAATTTTTAAAAAGCATAGGGAGTAATTAGCTACTTTTATAAAACACAGAGGGCTAATCAGCTAATTTTTACAACACAAGGGAATATTGTGCACTTTTAGAAAAATACAGGAGGGTAATAAGCTAATTTTTAAAACACATGGGGTATTGTGCATTTTTAGCAAAACACAAGAGGGTAATCAGCTAATTTTTAAAACACAGGGGGTATTGTGCACTTTTAGCAAAATACAAGGGGGTAATCAGCTAATTTTTAAAATACAAGGGGATATTGTGCATTTTTATCAAAACATAGGGGAGTAATACGCTATTTACCCTATAATTTTTTATGAGTGAATAGAGTACAGGAATGGATAAAGAGACTTCTCTTAATATCCAGAGTCATTAGGAAGTTCAAATTCTTACACTTGCAAACCATTAAAATCAGTTTCTCAATCAGATCAAATATAGTGTGCACAAGAAGTATGGTTCAAATAATAAATCTCAAGTTGATTTAATTATTAAACTGCCACATCTCTTGAGACTTATCACTTTCATGTTTCAATGCATGTGCCAATATTAATTGGTACAAATATCAATAGCTTTTCTCAAAACTTCAAATCTCATAGAGTCAAGTGCCTTAGCGAAAATGTCTGCTAGCTGATATTCTGTTGCAACATATTCTAGAACAACCTTTTTTGTTTCAACAAGATCACGAATGAAATGATGTCGTATATCAATATGCTTAGTTCGTGAATGTTGCACAGGATTTTTAGAAATGTTCATGGCACTAGTATTATCACAGAAGACAGTTAAAACTCCCTGTTCAATACCATAGTCTTCCAACATTCGATTCATCCACAACAGTTGAGTGCAACAACTTCCAACAGCTATGTACTCAGGCTCAGTAGTTGACAAAGAAATTGCATTTTGTTTTTTACTGTACCATGACACAATGTTCTTTCCAACATAGAAACATCCTCCAGTAGTGCTCTTCTTTTCATCTGCATTTCTTGCCCAGTCAGCATCATTAAAACCAACAGAATTTGCATTAGTATCATTTGTGTACCAAATACCATAATTTGCAGTTCCACTTATATATCTAATAATGCGTTTAACTACAATTAAATGTGACTCTTTTGGTTTGGATTGATATCTAGCACACACACACCTACACTAAAGTAAATATCAGGCCTATTTATTGTAAGATACAACATGCTCCCTATCATGCTTCTATAAAGAGTCCATCAACAGATTTTTTATTTTCATTCTTGGTCAGATTAACATTTGTTCCCATGGGTGTTCTTATATGCTTTGCTGATTCTAGTCCAAACTTTTTGACTAGATTTTTTGCATATTTTTCTTGTGAGATGAAGATACCATTCTCACTCTGCTTAACCTGCATACCCATAAAATAAGATAATTCACCTACCATGCTCATTTCAAATTTATGTTTCATTTGTTTCACAAATTCATCAACCTTGTTTTTTGATGTTGCACCAAACACTATATCATCTACATAAATTTGTGCAATCAAAATACATGAGCCAAATTTCTTGATGAAAAGAATTTTATCAACTCCCACTCTCTTGTAGCCTTTTTCAAGCAGGAACTTGGTCAACCTTTCGTACCAAGCTCTTGGGGATTGTTTCAGCCCATACAAGGCCTTTTTCAGCTTATACATATATGTGGAGTGATGTGGATCTTCAAAGCCTTTTGGTTGTTCAACATAGGCTTCTTCATTTAGAATGCCATTTAAAAATGCACTCTTCACATCCATTTTTGTAAAGCCTTATGCCTAACACGCATGCTATGGACAATAATAATATAATAGATTCAAGTCTTGTTACTGGGGCAAAAGTCTCATCAAAGTCCATACCTTCTACTTGTGTGTACCCTTGTGCAACTAACCTGGCTTTGTTTCTCGTTATGTTGCCATATTTATCAGATTTATTTTCAAAAATCCATTTTGTCCCTATTATATTTGTGTCATTAAACCTAGGTACTAATGTCAACACATCATTTCTAACAAATTGATTCAATTCTTCCTACATGGCATTAACCCAACATTCATCTTCTAAAGCCTCTTTGACATTTTTCGGTTCAAACTGAGAGGTGAAACATACATACCTGACCATTTTCCTATAGTTCATTTTGGGTTTACCTCAGGTTTTGACCCCTTCCTGAATAGAGCCAATAACATCTTCTACTGAGCGATTCTAGTGAACATGAGCAAGTGGTTCCTACGCTTCTGACTGCAAATTACTGCTCCCAACAGTTTCTGATTTTTCTAGTTTTGTTGCACCTTCTATTGCACCAGTGCTAGAAACATTGTTTTCAATTGTTTCTCCTGTTGTTGCAACATTGTCTGCACTAGGATTGGTTTCCATACTATTGACATCATCTTCCGTGGCATATGTTTCAACCTGTTTGACATCATCAATCATAACATTAGCATATTCTATAATCATTCTAGTGGCCAAATTAAACACTCTAAAAGCTCGACTATTTTTGGCATATCTAAGAAATATACATTTCTCACTTTTTGCATCAAACTTACCTATTTGCTCTCTATCATTTAGAATATAGCACACATTTCCAAAAACATGAAAGTAACTGAGTGAGGGTTTTCTTCCTTTCCAGATTTCATATAGGGTTTTGCATGTACCTGATCTAAGATAAACTTGATTTATTATGTGACATGTTGTATTAATTATTTCAGCCCAAAACCTATGTGGAATGTTCTTTTCATTTAGCATGACTCGAGCCATCTCCTGGAGAACCCTATTCTTTCTTTCAACCACACCATTTTGTTATGGTGTTTTTGGTACTGAAAACTCATGTACTATACCTTGTTCAGTGCAGAATTCAGAAAAAGCAAACTTCTCAAATTCCCTACCATGATCACTTTTTATCTTAACAATTTTCCCTATGTTGCAACCTTTCCCTGTTTTCAACATTAAGCACAACTTTTTGAATGCATCAAATGTGTAAGATTTTTCTCTAATAAAATCGACCCAAGTAAATCTGGAAAAGTTATCAACACATACAAAAACATACCTTTTTCTACTAATACTCTCAGTTTGCATTGGACCCATAAGATCCATATCTAACAGTTCCAATATATTTTTTGTAGAGATATGTTACAACATTTTATCTGTTGCCTTTACTTGCTTGCCAATTTGGCATGGTCCGCACACCTTGAATTTCTTACAATTCAATTTTGGAATACCTCACACTGCTCTTGTGTTAGCAATTTTGTTAAGCATTTTATAATTTAAATGGCCTAACTTTTGGTGCTAGATTTCAGCATTATCAAGTGAATTATTCTGACACAACACAGTTTGTGCACATGGTGAGGTCAACATGTAACAGTTGTTTTTCGATCTAGTTCCTGCAAGGACACAATTGTTAGATTTATCAAACACTTGACACCCATCCTTGGTGAACTTAACAAACAACTCTTGATCACACAATTGATTGATGCTTATGAGATTTGCTTTCAACCCTTCAACATGAAGAACCTTATTTAATCTTGAAAAACCTTCAATAGCAAGAGTCCCTTTTCCAAGGACTTGATCTTTCTCACCATCACCAAAAGTCACTTTCCCTTTTGAGCATCTTTGATAATTCGTCAACATACCACGATCACCTATCATATGTCTAGAACACCCACTATCAAAATACCACGAGTTAGTGGTACAAGCTTGCAATGAGGTGTAAACAACTAGACAAATATGTACATTTTTTCTTATCCAAATTTGTTTCAAGTGTTGTTGTGACAAATCAATCCTTATTTTTGGTGAATTCCTAGGCTTACCATAAAAGAAAGAATTGACAAACATACTTCTTTTCAGATCGTCCATATACCTATAGTATCGGGGTCTTATGTGTCCAAGAGCACCGCAGAAATGACAGATTGGGACAGACCTCTTTCGTTTTCCTTCTGAATTTTTCTCCTTTGTCGCAGGCGATGTTGCAACAGTCGGTTCTAGCTTCAATTCATCAGTTTCTTTGACAAAGACAGTTTTGTCAGTTAATGTATCTCCTTGGTAACCAAGTCCAGTATGATCTCTATTTGGCTTTTGAATTGATAGCATATAATCAAGCTTCAAAGTTCCTGAATTTAGCATCTTCACCTTCTGCTGAGTTTGTCTCAACACCTGTTGCAACTTTTCAATTTTCAATTGACTCTTGGCTTCTTGGATCTGATAATTTCTCACATATTTTGATAATTTAGCTTTTTGTTCCTCCAACTCATTGATCTTTTCTTCTAACTCTTGATTCTTCTTGCAAACAATCAGCCATTTTTCGTACATCTCCTAGTACGCTTTCATAATTCCTTCATCATCAACTCATCATCGCTACCAGATTCTGAATTCATGCTGATGTCATCTGAAAGTACATGTTCAGCTATGATCAATGTTGTAATAGATGGTGCAACATCTGCTGAACCTAATTTTCTATCGTCTTGTATTGTCGCAACAGCGAATGCAACATAGTTGATGATGTATCCTTCATCACCTTCGGAAACATCATTTGAATCTTCATCACTCCAAGTGGTATTCATGGCCTTGTTCTTTTTTTTAAGGTATTTGCACATTCAGCCTGTATATGACCAAAGGCTTCGTACTCCCTACACTGAATATCTTTATTTTTCTTTTTTTCCTCGAACTTTCTTCCATTCTGCCTTCTGAATGTCTCTGGATTTGCTGTAACAGACTGCTTCCTAAACGCGATTGGCCTTGATCCACTTCTCTGCTTCCTCCACTTCTTCAGCACTTTGTTAAAATTCTTTGTGAGCAATGCTAATGATTCAGTAATCTCTGCATCATTGTCATCGTGAGAGCTTTCATTATTTTATTTATGGACTTCTGCTGTTTTTCTTTTTTCTCTTTAGTTTGAACTTTATCTCAAATGTTTGGAGTGAACCCATTAGTTCATCCAACTTCATGTCATCAACAATTTTTGTTTCTTCAATGGCAGTAACCTTGATGGCAAATCTTTCGGGAAGTGATCGTAAAACCTTCCTCACAAGTTTTGAATCTGAGTATTTTTCACCTAGTACAAATGCCTCATTTGCAATGTCACACAACTTGCCATTGAAATCAGCTATGGTTTTATCCTCTTGCATATTCAATTCCTCAAATCTTGTTGCAAGAATTTGAAGTTTGGACACTTTGACCGCTGTAGTTCATTCATATGCAGTTTGTAAGATAGTTCATGCATCCTTGGCAGTTTCGCAAGTTGAGATCAATTTAAATTGATTTAGATCAACTGCATTAAAAATTGCATTTAAAGCCTTGGAATTATTGTTGGCCTACCGATCTTCATTTGCGGTCCATTGATCCTTAGGTTTTGACACATCAACTCCTTCATCATTTTTCATTGTAGGATGCATCCATCCCATGACAACTACCCTCCAAGCTCTTTCATCAATGGATTTGATAAATGCTCTCATTTGAGCCTTCCAATACGAGTAGTTTGATCCATCCAGTAGTGGTGGTTTGTTAATCTATCTTCCATCACGAACTATGTCCATACCTACAAAAACAGCCAAAAAAAAAACCTTCCCAAAGATCTAACTGAGTTAATTCAGTAAATTGCTCTTCATGCCACTTGTTAGTTTCTGGCTCTTTAATCAATTTGATAATTAAACAAACTAACTAAGTAAACTTTGCAGGAAAATAACTTTCTTGCAACAAATACAAGTGATGTGACTGTATTTGCAGCACTCAAACCTTTGTATTTGTACTGCATTTGCATCTTAACTCTAGAATAAATGCAACACTTTCATACTTTCGATGCAATGTAGGAGAATACCGAAAAGTAAAAGTTCTGACCCAAAAAATGGTCCAAAATGTAAGTCAATAAATGAAGAAGGGGGAATGCACGCAGAACGGTAGAAGAATGGAGTCCTTAGAGACGGAGTTTAGCCAAAACTAACATGTAATCAGAGTCGGAAAGCTAAAAATAGCCCGAAAATGCCTCGGTCAATGCTCGGTCAAAGCCCAGTAAAAAGTCAAGTATTCAAGCCTAGAAAATCAGCAAAACGGCGCTTGAGCGTGCCTTCCTGGCGCTTGAGAGCCCTACACGAAAAATCCACAACGTTCCAGATCACCACGTGTCGCTGATTCAGCTGTCAGATCACTGGCGCTCGAGCACCCAATCCAATAAAATTTCACCAACTTTGCGAAGGCCACGGTGGCGCATTCTCATTTGTTGAAGGGAGGCCTATAAATACCCCCTCAACCGAGGCAAAATTATGTATTTTAGTTTATTTTAATTATTATTTTTAGAATTTATTATTTATTTTTAGTATTTAACTTAGTTTTAATTCTGCTTTTAATTTCTATTTAATTTATGTCTTTAACTTAGTTTTAAATTATGTTTTAAATTTTAGTAGTATTAGTAAAATATGGGGGAAGTTCTGCCCGAGTAGCTTTTAAATAAGCCCTTACTCGGGAGAAGTTTTACCCAAGTAGCTCTTATTCAGGGGAATTTTTGCCCGAATAGCTATTTTGTGTCGGACCTCTACTCAAATTTCGGGAATCAGAAATACAAAGTCGTCATATCGAGGGAGCCTTTCTTGACTCTCTTATTTGTACTGCTTGTATTTATTTATTATGTTTGAGTAGATTTATATCTAGGGGAGAATATTGTAAATGATGGTCTTTTAAATTTATGGTCTCGGATTCAGATGATTTGATTTAAATGCAATATATGGCTTCTATTAATTCAACATTGTCTTTCATACATAATGCTTTAGTAGATGTTATAAGGCTTTACTTTTGTGCCATATATTCGTGTTTTAATTATGAATCTATTATCATAGATTCCATGAGACTATAGGTTGTGCTATAATTTCTAAACTTGTGGAGTTGTTCATTACTTAGTTAAAATAGACCTTTTACGCCAGGTTGCAATGACAAATCCATACTACGGCTATATAACGGACTCGTAGATGGAACAACACCTACATCAGAGCTAGTAATTGGGACTTTAATGGACTAAGATAATTGACTAGGTTAATTCTTTTAGTTTAACCCTTGCATAGAATCAGAGAATCCTGGATCCTAGATTAATCGCCTCATTGCATATTCATTCCCCTAGATTCCTTTCCCTCGTATTCCGCTTTTACTTAGTTTAACTTAGTTTACATTTTTACTTGTTACTCAAATGCCATTTCAAACTGTCACTTACAACTTTAAACACTTTCACACACTACTGCACTAACTAACTAACGAGCTTCCCTGTGGATACGATTCCGCACTCCTTGCACACTACACTACAAGATCCGTGTACTTACGGGTTATTAAAACTTGGTTATTTTGCACATATTTATAACACACACCAAGTAGCGATCAAGTTTTTGGCGCCGTTGCCGGGGAAGCACGGTCTAGTTAGTTTTTGATAAAAGTAACTGTGAACTTATTTAAGTGCTGTAATTATTATGTACATTGTATATACTTGTTTCAAAACTGATGTTTTAAATGTTGTAAGTATTGTTTAAATTGTCTATACTTATCTTGAACTGTATAAATTATATTACTTGTATAGTATATTAGTAGCATAAAATGTTTGGAAAATTTAGATGATCGAAAATATGACTCATTTTAATGGTTCATCCGATCAATGAGCTTTTAATGAAATTAACCCAACCCCTATTCCAAATACTTGTGAAGTTTGTTTTTAATTTGGGCATATCTTTGTAAATTGTCCTTATTATCCCAAGTTTTTACATAGTTATGATTCTACTACTCAGGGTTATTTTTCAAACAATGATGTGTACTCAAATGCATATAACCCGGAATGGCAAAATCATCAAAATTTATTTTGGGATCAAAATGATACATCTTTTCTGCCTTAAAATTTTAAAGAAAATGCATTTCAAAACCATAATTCTTCTGAGTTTTGCGAAAGCTTTCAAAGTAATTCTTTCAATCAAAACTTTTGTTATCCCAACTCGGCTGAATTTTTTTCTCTTAAACCAAACTTTGACGACAAGTTCGGCCAACTTGTCCAACTCGCCGAATCCATCCACCAATCCATAGAAAGGCTACAAGACCAAATCGGTCAACTAGCCGAGAACATAAATGGGTAGGAAAAAGACGAGCATCCTATTCAACCTGTTCTGAGTTCACTAGACCAATATAGTTTCGTTCATCATGAACCTATCCAAAATCGGGTTGTTGAGGAAAAAGAAGTGTTTAGTGGAGATAATGTGGGTAGAGAATGTAACACTAGGAATGAGGTAGATAACATGTTTGAGGCACACACTTCAGGTTGGCAAAATCAGCCATTACCTTGGGATCAAGAATATTTTTCTCAAAGCTTTGAAAGTCAAGTCCCTGCACCTTTTCAATATGAATCTTCTGTTGACCCTATCCTTAATCTTTTCAAACAAAATGATCAACAGGATGATTTGATTGACTCTGCTCCTCCCAAATCCAATGACAAGTATGAACAACTTTATCTACTTGTCGAATCTAATGCTCGCATGCTTCAATCTTTAGATCAACACATTCAGTCTGTTACGAGCACCTTTGATCAAATAACATGTGAACAAATTAATGATATAAGCAAGATTATTTGGGAGACATATGATAGGGAAAATGAATTTGAGAAAAATGACTTTGAGGAACTGCCTCACATAGAAGGAAATGATGACCTTATTAATATCATGACTTAATTCGACTCTGATTCCTCTTCAAGGAATATGAGTGCACACACTTCCTTAGAGTCTTCACTCTTTCAGGACGAGTTTATTGAGTCTACTTTTATTCATGCATCCTTCTTGACACCTAAAGAAGATGTTAATGAGATTGACCGACCTTTGTATTTAATTGACCGAGAGAATAAGTCCAATACTTCTATGCCCTTTTCAACTGATTATAACATTAAAAAGTAAGTTTCGACATCCATCTTCTCTCCTATTGAAAGTCATCTCAATTTTTCATTTTATGTGCATTCCTCTGTTGTGCAACTCACAACATTACCCAAGAAGGCACAATTTGGATTTGACCCATTTATGAACAATATGTTGTATACATCTTTTAACTTATGGGTTGACCAATTGGGAGACATTGATTTACAAAATACTACGGCCCATGTTGATATAGTCGAGAACATTCCCATACACATTATATTGGGATGGGAATTGTCACCTTTTCAAGGTGACCTGGGAAAGGCATGTCCTGTAGGAATAATGCACCATTCTCTGTTGCATGATCCTTTTCCATTCAAGAACTGTGCTGAAACGATTATAAAGCAATATGTGCCGAAGAGTTTTAAACATAGATTGTTTTAACATTGGCGCCTGGCTGAGGGCGTAAAACTCAGCGCTACTAGGAGGCAACCTAGGTTTTTAAAATATTTTCTTATTATGTGTGTTTATTTTCTATTTGTGTGATTTTTGTAGTCTGGCTGAAGAAGATAAACTTAGCGTTACTAAGAGGCAACCTATTACTCTTTTGTGTAAATATTTGTTTAAATTTTGTTGTTACATCTACTCTTTGAATCTTTCTCCAACTTTAGGTAGTTTGGGTTTTAAGCCCTGAGGAACATTCATAGAGGTACCAGTGTTGTTAAACTAGTGGTCACTGTACATTTTTGTGTGCGGTTAGCTTAATTGTGTAACTCCGTCTTATAGTGTGAGCTATTTCACCAGCATAATGTAGTTTGGGTCTGTTGGATATTACTTGATAAGGTAGTTAAGAGTGTAAGCATACACCAGACGTAACGTCTGTGACGTAAAACCCCACTGTAATAAACATTGACCCTGTGGAACTGGCTTTGGGCTTGAGTGTGCCAAAGGAAAGCACTAGATGTCGTGAGCACAAAAACCTCTGGAAGAGCTAGTCTTTGTTGGAGTATCAACTCTAGAACCCCATAAAATAGTCTAAATGGTCTAGGTAGTTTATTTATTTGCTTTATGTATTAGTTAGTTTCCTTGACCATAATTCTTTTTGACCCCCATCCCCTTATAGTATTTTGTATAAATTAGATTAATTATTATTTTTGCTGTGTTGGTGATAATTTGTAAAACATTTTTTCTACTAATCTTTAATTGCAGAATGATATATCTTTTGGAAAAAGTAGTAGAAAAGCTTTGACATCAACATAGAAATGCTTCACAACCAGTGATATCTTTCCTTATTACATTTCCCTTTATGCCTGATCAATATGTACTGAAGAGTAAACAAACCATAGGTTTGGGGATGTAGCATTTTTCATTATGTTATTACTTGCATAACACACTCTTACTGTCTTTTATTACTATTTGCTCGAGGACAAGCAAAGTTTCAGTTTGGGGGTGCGTACATTTCATGAAAAAAAATTTCAAAATATGCAAGAAATACACCATTTTTGTTCATGAGAATAGTAGTTTGTTACCTTACTTGTTTAAAAGAAGATGATTTATATGATTTGAGAACCTGTTTTGATAGCTATGTATTGTGAAAAACTCTGAGGAAACTCTGTAAGCGAAACTTTGGGGTACTATATTGATGAGTAAACCTAGCTGTTCTTCCTTTCTTCAATTGATAGCTATGTAATAATGAAAAGACGAAGATAGGATTGCCATTTGTTATGAGAACTTCTTGTGATTGAAACCTGAACCCTTATGTCGTGTTTGTACAGTATGTTTGGTTACTCTGTCTGTATGTACACTCTGAAAAAAAAAAGAGAAAAAGAGAAACAAAGAAAAAAAATACAAAAAATAGAAAAAATGAAAAAGATTTGTACATACATTTACTGTTGAATAAATTTTTGGTGTAAATATGTTGTAAATCTCTAATCACTACTATCCTATACATTATAATTTGGGATATGTGCTATAGTGTAAGGTTTCGAGCCTAGATATCTCGGGTGATTAAGGCACGTAGGGGTCCCTTTAAAACCTAGCAACCTCAGTCATAATGACGGGGGATTGTTGGCCTTAAAACCCGCTACATGGGATATCTAGAAAGCAAAGGGAACTAAACACTATATAGAGATATTGTAAGTTGTACTTTTATATTTTCTGGCAAATGTTAAAGGGTTAAGGCATGATCAAGAGTTTTATTCCAAATGTAGGTAAGAATATCAAAGTCCGATCTGTTTGCATAGCTTGAAAGTTGAGAATTGTATGAATCTAATCTGCTTAGTTTATTTCTAAATATGTACTCCGAAGTAATTAATAGTCGATTTCCAATAAGAGTTCCTATTTGTGAAAACTTTGTACAAAGGTTCTCTTATCATTTTTGTCATCAACTGCTGAATAGGTTTAAGATAGTAGATTGCATTTCTCATGTTTCATATTTGGAAAATGTTTGACAAAAAGATAGGATAGATTATATTATCTATTTTTGACTTGTAAAAATTTCTGCAAATTTTACTTTCACATATGTTTTAAAGACAATCTTGCTTGAGGTCAAGCAAGGTTTAGGTTTGGGGATGTTGATGTGACTATATTTGCATAACTCAAACCTTTGTATTTGTACTGTATTTGCATCTTAACTCTGGAATAAATGCAACACTTTGATACTTTCAATGCAATATAGGAGAATACCGAAAAGTGGAAGTTCTGACCCAAAAAATGGTCCAAAATGCAAGTCAATAAGTGAAGAAATGGGAATGCACAAGAAATTGTGGAAGAATGGAGTCCTTAGAAACAGAATTTGGCCGAAACTAGCGTGTAATCAGACTTGAAATGCTGAAAATAGCCCGAAAAAGCCTCGGCCAACGCTTGGTCAAAGCCCGATCAAAAGTCAAACATTTAAGCCCATAAAATCAACAAAACGGCGCTCAAGCGCGTCCTCCTGGCGCTCGAGCGCGTCCTCCTGGCGCTCGAGCGTCTTCTTGGCGCTCGAGCGCCCTAGACGGAAAATTCCACAACGTTCCGAATCACCTCGTGTCGCGATTCAGCCGTTAGAGCAGAAGTGCGCTCAAGCGCGACTCACTGGCGCTCGAGCGCGCCTCACTAGCGCTCGAGCATCCATTCCGAGAAAATTCTACCAATTTTGCGAAGGTCACGTGACGCGCTCTCATTTGTTGAAGTGAGGCGCGGGCGCTCGAGCGTGGAACGCGCCTCTGATTTTTAGGCCTATAAATACCCTTTCAACTTGAGCAAATTTAAGTATTTTATTTTATTTTAATTATTATTTTTGGAATTTTTTATTTATTTTCAGTATCTAACTTAGTTTTAATTTTGCTTTTAATTCTATTTATTTTCAGTATTTAACTTAGTTTTAAATTATGTTTTAAAATTTAGTAGTATTAGTAAAATACGGGAGAAGTTCTGGCCGAGTAGCTTTTAAATAAGCCCTTACTCGGGAGAGGTTCTACCCAAGTAGCTCTTAATTGGGAGAATTTCTACCCGAATGGCTATTTTGTATCGGATCTCTACTCAAATTTCGAGAATCAGAAATACAAAGTTGTCATATCATGGGAGCCTTTCTTGACTCTCTTATTTGTACTACTTGTATTTATTTATTATGTCGAGTAGATTTATATGTAGGGGAGAATATTGTAAATGATGGTCTTTTAAATCTATGGTCACAGATTCAGATAATTTGATTTAAATGCAATACATGGCTTGTATTAATTCAGCATTGTCTTTCATACATAATGTTTTAGTAGATGTTATGATTGTTTTACTTTTGTGCCATATATCCGTGTTTTAATTATGAATCTATTATCATAGATTCCATGAGACTATAGGTTGTGTCATAGTTTCTAAACTTGTGGAGTTGTTAATTACTTAATTAAAACAGCCTTTTTACGGCAGGTTACAAAGACAGATCCATACTACGGCTATATAACGAAGTCGTTGATGGAACGACACTTACATCAGAGTTAGTAATTTGGACTTTAATGGACTAAGATAATTGATTAGGTTAATGCTTTTAGCTTAACCCTTCCATAGAATCAGAGAATCCTGGATACCGAGCCTAGATTAATTGCCTCATTGCATATTCATTCCCCTAAATTCATTTCTCTCGTATTCCGCTTTTACTTAGTTAGTTTAACTTAGTTTATATGTTTACCCGTTATTCAAACGCCATTTCAAACTGTCACTTATAGCTTTAAACACTTTCACACACTACTACATTAACAAACTAACAAGCTTCTCTGTGGGTACGATTCCGCACTCTTTGCACACTAAACTACAAGATCCGTGCACTTGTAGGTTATTAAAACTTGGTTATTTTGCACATATTTATAACACACACCAAGTAGCGATCAGCAAGAGCACATAAATTTTAACGTGGTTCAACCAACTTGGTCTATGTCCACGCGGCCACTCCCTGGCCAACAAACCAATCTACTAAGTTTTAAGAGATTACAGATACCAATAGAAACTTATGCAATTGAATACTCTCTTTTAACCCTTGTCGCCTAGGTGTAAGACTCCCTTAGTAGATTCTCTAATTTGGCGAGCTCCCCTCGTCTTACAAAGTTCTCTCCCAAAAACACACCCTCTTCTCCCGAAGAACGAATACAAAAATACATAAAAAGATTATTGAAACTCTAGAGGGATTGGTCAATACATTTGACTCAAAACAAATTGTGTTGCAACACTATCTAGAACATCAGTTACTCTCTATTACACGGTGTGTTGCAACACGACCAAACACAGACTGTCTCTCCTTAACTCACGATTTCTGTTACTTATCTATCTTTTCTGTTCACTGTTTTCGCTACCTTTTTACTGGGAATTGGCAGCCTATTTGAAGGATTTGCTGGGGATTTTGAGTACAAGCAGAAGAGTCTTCAAGATTATCCATTTAGCTCAAGAGTTCTTGATAACTTGACATCTATTACATTATCACCTTATATCCAAGATTGTAGAACTTCTTCACAATAACTTGGACTCTTCAAGAATACTTCTAGCATTAGTACTCTTTAGAACTCGAATCCCTCTTAATTGTGACCTCGTCATAGATTCCTGTAATCTCAAACTTCCAAACATAATATCCACAATTTTTGCTAAAAATTGCCAATAAAAAAAACTTTGGTTAAAATCAAATCTTAACATATACATTTGTCTAAAAAAAAAATCATAAAGTCTTAAACCACTTTATAAAATTTTGAATTACTCCAAACGTAATTCTATAAAACAAATCTACTTGAGAGATAAAACGGGGTGAAAAGGGGAGCTTTCTTGAAATATCCAAAGGAACATATTATTATTATCACATAAGAAGTACATTGAAAGACTACATACTTCACGAACACATACATACATTTCCCAAACATAATACATTGGCGATCATTGATTTCTCATGATCATCGACCTCTTCAAGATCTTGATTGTTTTATGGATACCAACATGTAATTATCTTTTGTATTTAAATAAGGGTTAATGACACAGGACCCCCCTATACATTTACTTATGTGCACGTGTTTTTCCTATACTTTATAAAGTGTAAATAACCTCTTGTACTTTTACTTATGTGCATATTTATCCCTTGTACTTTATAAAGTGTAAATAATCCCCTTATAATTTGTAAATGCGTGCACACATCCCTCTCCGTGTGGAATGTTCCAATTTTTAAAATAATACTTTAAATTTCCCCTGGAGAGGGACGTATGCACGCATTTATAAACTATAAGAGGGTTATTTGCACCTTATAAAGTACATGAGAAAACGTACACATAAATAAAAGTACAAGGAGGTCCCGTGCCATTTATCCTTTAAATAAAGAAAAAATAAGAAAACGTAAGGGACATACATTAATAGATCTTTTTTATTAATATTGATAATAAGTACATATTGCGATTAAACAAAAGAAAATACAAGATAAAAACAAGCACATTACTCTTTTCTCTCTGTCACGTGAAAACCAACTAAACTTTAGTTATAAGGGTATCTCCAGTAGAGGCTCTAAATTCAGGGTCTCTATCTCCAAATATAGAGACCCTGAGTAATTTAGAGCCCCTACTTAAGCCCCATTTATTTTTTTGAGTGTCTAAAAAAAAGTTAACTCCAATGAGGGTCTTAACTAAGTTGAGTCTCTATATTATGTTTAATTTAATTTTGCATATTAATTTGATTACTCGTTATTTTTTGCAATAGTTAATTTTTTTTAAAAAATTATGATTTTAAAAAAATATATATATATTTTTTCGAATATTTCAACCACAAAATTAATTAATTCCGACAACGGTATAATATTTTGAAATGGATGACGTTTAATTACATTCGATTACATTGGAATATATTATTTTCAATCTCATCCGTACGTTCGTTATCATCAACTAAAATCTTATATCGAAATCGTCAATCTTATCCGTCTGTTCTTTATCATCATCTAAAATCTCTTATCCAAATAAGGGTCATCGGATTGGATTTTCCTTTGACAATCTCATCCGTCTGTTCGTGATCATTATCTAAAATCTCTTATCCAAATAGGGGCCATTGGATTGGATTTTTCTTTGACAATCTTATTCGTCTGTTCTTTATCATCATCTAAAATCTCTTATCCAAATAAGGGCCATTGGATTGGATTTTCCTTCGTGAATCTCATCCGTTTGTTTGTTATCTCTTATCCACTCATAAATCTATATATATCACAACCTCAAACCTTTCTTTGTACCACAATTAAATACTACAATCTATACAACTCGTTCTCAAATCTATATTGCTCTGTCTACAATGTCCCAACAAGGAGTCGATTCCCCTCCATCCGATGTTAACGATTCCATTGGTCATCATGATAACGACATCCATGGACACGCGATGATGATGACGATGTACGGACAACATCAATCTATGATGCATGTTGCATATCAGTATAGTACAGGAGAACATGGAGGCACATCCTCACGTCGATAATCCAAGAGAAGAGATCGGGTAGGTGCTCATGTCAGGCTTATGAATGATTATTTTGTTGATCGTCCTTTATATCCTGCTTCTGAATTCACAAAACGTTTTCGCATGAGGCGCGAATTGTTTCTCAAAATTATGGGAGATATCATGCATTATGACAATTATTTCAAGCAAAAACCAGATGCAGCTGGAAAGGATGGGTTCACTCCTCACATCAAGATGACGGCCGCACTCCGTATGCTTGCATACAGAAAGCCTGCAGATGCCAACGATGATTATTTGAAAATTGCAGAGAGTACATCTGCGGAGGCGATGAAGAAATTTTGTCGTGCCGTCAACGCAGTATACGGCAACGAGTATTTACGTCGTCCCAACAATGCAGACCTGTTTAGGCTTCTCAGGAAAGCTGACCAACGTGGTTTTTCGGGAATGCTAGGTAGTTTGGACTGTATGCATTGGGAATGGAAAAATTGTCCAACTGCGTGGGCTGGTACATATGCTGGACACCATGGTCATCCAACCATAATACTTGAGGCAGTTGCGTCCTATGACACATGGATATGGCATTCATTCTTCGGAGCACCAGGTGCGCGTAACGATCTCAATGTATTATATAGTTCACCAGTTTTTTCTGATATTCTTGAAGGAAGATCTCCACGCATACAATATACCCTCAACGGTAGACAGTACAGACAAGGATATTATCTTGCGGATGGAATATATCCGCATTGGTCCACAATTGTTCAGGCATTTCCCAATACACAAGATAGGGATAAAATGTTATTTAATCAGAAGCAACAAGCATACCAGAAAGATGTCGAAAGAGCCTTTGGTGGCCTTCAAAGTCGATTTGAGATCATTAAAGGGCCATGGCGTTTTTGGCATGAGAGTGATATTGGGGAGATTATGAATACTTGTATAATTCTTCATAATATGAAAGTGGAAGATAACCGGGAGGCAGGAGGTGATGACTTCTACGATGATCCTGCACGTTACCATGTAGAAGAAGCCCCTGTCGAAACAAATCGAGACCCCATAACTATTAATGAATATCTAATCAATCGAGCTCAAATCAGAGATGAAGCTGCTTACTATATTCTCCGAAATGATCTCGTTGAACACATTTGGAATGAATATCGTGTAGGAAATATAAATATGTAATTGCAATATGTATTACGAAGATGTTTAATTAACTATCTTTTGTATGTAGATCTTTTTAAAAATAATTACCCTCCAAAATTAATGTCAAGCATAACTTCGCATTGGAAAAATGGTTAATATTAAACATCACATTGAATTGAAAAATAATTATCTAATACAAATACAAATACAAATAATTAAGGCATATTGGGACGATAGACATCATCGTCAAAGTTTATCGAACGGGAGGCCCTTTTTGCCATAATTGCTTTTTGTCGTTCGATCATCCATGCCCTTCTTTCTGGAGTATCGATGGTAGAAGTCTTCATCGACATAATATTGAAATCTTTTTGTTCCTCAAAATGTTCTTTGTACTCCATCATCATTTTCTCCATATTTTTCCCTTGTTGGAGGATTTCACTTGCAATGTCCTTGCCTTTTTTGAGCCTTTTAGCTTTTTGGTTTCCAATAGGCCTCGCAGATGAGGGCTCGGTTGGGGTATCGGGCACCGACTCATCCATAGTGTCATTTTGTACAGAAAATGAAGTGTTGTTCTCCAGATCAACTGGAGACTCAGGTTGGGGCATATGTGCACCTGTGTCAGCCATCGCTGCCCTTTCAGATAAATGGACATCGATAATTTTCCTCCATTTTTGACCGTGTTGTAATATTTCCCAACAATGATCGAGATTAAAATTTTGGTTTTTCGCAGAATAGTATAATCGTCTTGCATCAGAAATCTGTAAAACAAAAATAATATTGTAAGTAATTGTGGCAGATGAATGTTAGAAAAAAAATATTACTCCAAAAAAACGCACGCTATCAACAGCATTTGCTCCACTCCTTGGTCTTAAATTAACTTGAGCAATACACTCCGCAAATTTGGTGCACTTTTGGTTGATTGGTGTCCATCGACATTTTAGACTTTTCGATGTGCGTGCTTCCATTGGAGTAACAGAGGGGCATATTTCATGGAATTTTTCAAGAATGCGATTCCACATTGTTGCTGATGTTTGGTTTATCCCGACAAGGGGATCTTCACTGATTGCAATATAAGAACGGCATAAAGCAATATCTTCTTCATTTGTGAAATTGCAACCCCTGAAACCTCCGTCTGCATTCTCCATAGCTGAAAACGAAAAAAAAAATTCTTAAATAAAGTAAAAAATTATGTATAGATTAGTTTTAAATTAAGTATTATCTATATATATATATAAACTTGAATATTATGGAAAAAAATTAATCTGAATTTTTGTTAATATATTATGAATATATGAAAAATACAATATATTATGAATAATTAATTATTTAAAGAATATATATTGAATGTGACATATTACCAATATAACAAAAATAATTAATATATATTGAATGTGACATATTACCAATATAACAAAAATAATTAATATATGTAAAATACAATATATTATGAATAAATAATTAATGAATGACTAAAAGGTGACATATAATATAAAAAAATCAAAATATGATGAATTAAAAAAATATTAAATAAAAATAATAAAAAATAAATAAAAAAAAAAAATTAAAACCTATATAAACTTAAATATTATGGAAGAAAATTAATATGAATTTTTGTTAATATATTATAAATATATGAAAAATGCAATATATTATGAATAAATATATATTTAAAGAATATATATTGAATGTGACATATTACAAATATAAGCAAAATAATTAATATATGAAAAATACAATATATTATGAATAATTAATTATTTATTGTGACATATTACGAATATAACAAAAATAATTAAGATATGAAAAATACAATATATTATGAATAATTAATTATTGAATAAAAAAATGAGACATATAATATTAAAAAAATATTAAATAAAATAATAATAATTAATGAAATAAAAAAAATTAACACCTATATAAACACCCCCCCCCCCCCCCCCGCGTTCACCCCCCCCCCCCCCCCCCACCTCTTCTTCTTCTTCTTCTTCTCCTCCTCCTCCTCCTCCTCCTCCCGTCACCTCCCCCTCCCCCGCCGCGCGTCACTCCCTCCCCCCCTTTTCTTCTTCTCCTCCTCCTCCTCCTCCTCCTCCTCCTCCCGTCACCTCCCCCCCCCCCCCCCCCCCGCCGCGAGTCACTCCCTCCCCCCCCCCCCCCCACCTCTTCTTCTTCTCCTCCTCCTCCTCCTCCTCCTCCCGTCATCTCCCCCCCCCCCCCCCGCCGCGCGTCACTCCCTCCCCCCCCCCTCTTCTTCTTCTCCTCCTCCTCCTCCTCCTCCTCCCGTCACCTCCCCCCCCCCCTCTTCTTCTTCTTCTTCTTCTCCTCCTCCTCCTTCTCCTCCTCCTCCTGTAACTCCCGTCACCCCTCCCACATACACAGCGTCACCACGTCACCCCCCCACCACGTCAGTACCTCACCCCTCCACCGCGTCACCACCTCACCGCGCGACCCTTCTACCGCCAAATACAGAAGTTTAATTCTCAGATCTAACTTACCTTTTTTTTTTTTTTAATTGCGAAGTTATTTTTGTATCTTGCACACTTTGAGATTTAATTTTGCAATGTTTGTGTTGTATATGTATTGAGATGTTCAAATCCGTTG
Source organism: Ehretia macrophylla (assembly GCA_037974665.1). Lineage (NCBI taxonomy): Eukaryota > Viridiplantae > Streptophyta > Magnoliopsida > Boraginales > Ehretiaceae > Ehretia > Ehretia macrophylla. The sequence continues at coordinate 17,232,768 of CM075783.1, forward strand.
CAACAGTAAATTTTTTGTTTGTAGTTGCAACGTTCATCAGATCCGTTGCAACCTCTATTTTTTTTTTTATGTTCATCAGACCTTTTTTTTTTTTTCAAATGTTGTCAGATCGTCAGATCCGACAGTTTGACGATTTGACAACTCGGGTTGTACCACAAAATAGAGACCCATTTGTCTTCTTGTTGAGTCTCTATTTTGGGTCTCAAGTTTTGCTGAAAAAAAATTAAATGGGGCTCCATATTTAACCAAAGTCTCTAAATATAGATAAAAAACTATTTTTTGGGTGTTAATTTCTGCCATTGGTGTTAAATTTTCATTGCCAAAGTCTCTAAAAAGGACAATTATTGCATTTTTAGAGCCCCATTGGAGATACCCTAACAAGACTTCATTCAGCTTGCAATCTGTTCGACAAAACTCCCCATCGAGCGTTACTCTACTTTTTCTTGGTCTGACTTCTGAGCTTTTCTCTTTCAGCCAAGTGTTTTCCCCTCCTATGGAAGAGGATTTTCCACCTCTCTGCACTAACGGGTCTACCGACCCTGTTGCTAAAGAATAGGAGGCTGAGGAGCGGAGTGGCAAGAAGGCTAAATTGACAAAAGCAAGCTGCTCAAACACTGACATCGTTGCTCCTGTGGCTATCAATTGTCTGCCTACACAGCCCATGGGTACTGAATCTCAGCCTAAGCGATAGAGTGGACTTTTTAATAAAAGAAAAACTGACTTAGATATGGCAGTGGGATTTCTGGATGAGGATATGCCGGTGCTAGATAAGGATTTGTCAGAAATGGATGAGCTTTATTCCAATGATGATGAGGTAATAGACACAGCCATGCCTTTAATTAGTTTAACCGCTGAAGAAAAATGAGAGATAAGTCGACCTTGGCGGCATGCTCTCATTATTAAGCTTTTGGGAAAAACATTGGGGTTCTGTTTTCTTCTCCCTCGGGTACGAAAGCTTTGGTCTTTGAAGGGGCAGATGAAAATGATTGATGTAGGGGAGATCTATTTTATGGTCAGGTTCACTCTTGCGTCTGATTATGACTTTGTTTTGACTGGTGAACCATGACTCCTTGCGGATCATTACCTTACAGTGCGTAAGTGGGAGCTGGAGTTCTGCCCTCAGACTGCGTCCATCACGGCCACAGCAGTTTGGATCAGACTCCCATTCCTTCCACTAGAGTACTACAAGGAGAAAATGTTATCAAAAATTGGTAACATGGTAGGAAAAACTTTGAAAGTCGATAAACTCACTGAAGGTACAGCTGGTGATCTATTTGCTCGGGTGCCAGTTCAAGTTGACTTGGCTCAATGGTTTGTTTTCACTGTGGGTTGTTTGGACATGAAAAGGATTAGTGTCCGGAATTGAGTTGCAACTTGAAGGAACAACAGGGTGGATATGCAGAGACTTTACCATCTCATGGAATCAATACTTTAACTCATAACAATGATGTTACGAAGGAGGATCTGGATGCTGAGTTTGGTTCTTGGATGTTTGTTCGAGAATGCAAGGAGGCAGGCAGGTCTTGTTCGGGTAGGGGCACAACGGAGTTATCAGTCTGAAACAACTATGGAAACTGTGCGGGGGCACAACACTGCAGTCCATACAATAGTACAAAGCGGGTCTCGGTACCAAGTGTTGCAAGATGAAGTTGATGAGAGAATTCTAGGAGACCAAGCAGGATATGTCTCACGTAATCAAATTGCACTTATTAGTTGTAACAACAAGCAAGGGGCTTCTAATGATCATCGTAGGGAACAATCTAAATGGGCGAAGAGGAAAAACAATATTCCTCAGCGAAACAATGTGGTGAAGGAAAAATCCCCAGTTGAAAATTTAGGAGTCCAGGTCCTGATTGTGGATGTAAGAAAAGGTCAATTAGTGGTTCAGAATCATAATTTTGAACGCACAAGATCTTTTGTTAATTCTCATTCTGGTTCTCTTGCCGGGGAAGTCACTGGAATCCATCCAACCACTCAGACTACACTTCCGCCTGACAAACCTCCTGATAACTTTCCTTCACCTTTCTCAATTAGTATGGATTTGCAGGAGAGGTTGAAACCACACAACCACTTTATTCAAGGGCCCTCTCTGTTAGGGGAAACATCATGTATAATAGAAGCCAAGTATATGGATAGCGCCGGTTCATCTTGTACTACTGGTCAGGAGGGGGTGAACCCCCATTATTGTCAGTGATTTAATGATTAGTATGACCAATGGTCACGCATTGATGTTCGGTGCTCCCCAAGCTACGACTTTTCCTAAGTTAATCATGTGGAATTGTCGTGGAGTTGCAAGTTGTAGTTTTCGTCGGGTGCTTCTGGATATGATTTCTCTTCATCACCCAGAGATTGTGGTTATTCTGGAACCCCGCATTAGTGGGGATCATGCTAGTCGTGTTGTATCTAAGATTAAGTTTTTTAAGTCCATTCGTGTTGAGGCGGACGGGTTTGCAGGAGAAATTTGGATGTTGTGGGACGATAGTCGAGTTTCTGTGAAGTTTCTTTTGGCTAGTACTCAGGTGCTTAATGTTCTCATCAGTTAAGCCAGAAATCTAGATTGGTTATTTTCTACGGTGTATACTAGTCCTGATTTGGTCGCTAGGGGAAACTTATGGTCAGCTCTTCAGGTAGCGGCTGGGAATTGGGCTGCCCCTTGGCTTATTGCCGGGGACTTTAATCAGGTTGGGAAAATCGAAGACAAGAAGGGGGGAGTACAAGGTATCTCCCGGAATATGCTTAACTTTGAAAGATGGCGTAGTGAATGTAATTTTATGGATCTGGGATTCGTTGGAGCTCGATTCACTTGGTCTAACTCCTGGGATTCGGGTCAAAGAATACTTGAACGCCTAGATAAAGCTTATGGTAACACAGAGTAGCGATGTATCTTTCCAAATGCCTTGGTTCGGCATCTCCCGAGGGTTGGCTCTGATCATGTTCCGATCCTTATTAGTTTGTCTAGTGATGCGACTTGTGTTAAAAAAAGCCAATCTTTTCGTTTTGACATGGCTTAACTCACACATGATAAGTTCATGGATTTTGTGAAACAGCAATGGAAGGGCGATATAGATAACTTTCAGTCTTAACAGTTAACAAGATTGGACACGTTAGTAGAGAGGCAATCTTGATTTATTGCCAATCCCTACCTTGAGTTGACTTACGGAACTATTCATGTATCTCAAGGCTTTTAAAAGAGCGGCATTCAAGAAAGTGGGTGTGTGCAGATCATTGCACATTTTTGTCTCAAACTTATTATGTAGTTTACTGATGCATTCTTGAGCAGCAACGCTGGCACGAGCTGTTGCACCATTTGCTTCAGTTCCTTCTTGGATTGCCACCGGCAGCATCTCGAGAATCTTGTAAAGTCTATCCGTACAAAAGGCAAGTATAGCTAAGGATCTTAATAGTTGGAACAAGAATGTGTTTGGTAACATTTTTTATCCAAAAAATGAGAGTTCTTGCACGCCTTGAGGGGATACAACGGGTGGTTCAGACTAATTATAATTCTTCATTGATTCGATTGGAAAGAGAACTAAAATCAGAGTATGAAGAAATTCTCTCTCAAGAAGAACTTTTCTGGTTTCAAAAATCTAGGAAAAAATGGTTGCAGTTTGGCGATAGAAATACCAAGTACTACCATCTGTCTACTATTAATCGTAGGAGGAAAACACTTATTTCGGCTCTTTGTGATGATAGGTGTACCTGGATTGATGATTAGGAGCAGTTACGCAAGATGGCCTTTACCTATTTTAAGAGTTTATACTCAGCAGATCATGGCTCTTGTTTGAATTTTTCTAGTGCTCATTTTCCTCCAATTTCTAATTTGGACAGGGCCACACTCCAACAACCTATTAGTCGGGAGGAAGTACGGACTGCCCTTTTCCAAATGAATCCCTCCGAGGCACCGAACCCAGACGATTTTTCAGCCTGTTTCTATCAAACTTGGTTGAGGATGCTTTCAAGAATGGGCTTATGCCGCAGGAGATAAATCAAGTGTGTATCACTCTCATTCCAAAGGTCAAATCACTTGAACGGATCAGTCAGTTTAGACCATCAGCTTACTTAATGTGTCAGTCAAGCTGATTATGAAGGTTCTGCTCAATCGGTTACGACCCCTTCTTTAGGACTTAATCTCTCCTAGTCAAAGAAGATTTATCCCAGGTCGGTCTACGCATGATAATATCATTCTTCTACAAGAAATTGTTCATTCAATGAAGAGGAAAAAGGGAAAGTGGGGATGATGGCCTTCAAAATCAACTTGGAAAAAGCTTACGAAATGTTAAGTTGGGATTTTGTTCAGGATACGCTTTCGGGGGTTGGCCTCCCATCTAGCTGGATTTCTCTCATTATTTCATCTTTGAGAACGACTTTTGTCAAGCTTCTTTGGAATGGGGTTGCTACTGACTCCTTTTCGCTTTCTCGAGGGATCAGACAAGAGGATCCTTTATCCCCATAAATATTTATTTTGCGCATGAAGAGACTTTCTCAACTCATTGCAAAGGCAGTCAACAACAAACTTTGGCATCCTATCTTTGTGAGTAAAAATGGACCTCCTATTTCTCATTTGTTTTTTACAGATGATTTACTCCTTTTTTTGGAAGCTTCTACAAATCAGGTGGAAGTCCTCTGAGACATTTTGCATCCGTTTCGCAGGGAGTCTGGGCAGGCCATTAACATTGCTAAGTCCACACTTTTTGTCTCCCCTAATGTGCATCCCGAGATGGCCTCAACCTTTAGTGCTATGTGTGGTATCCCTTTAACCACTTCTTTGGGCAACTATTTGGGAGTTCCAGTCACAACATCCTGGGTTACTAAGGGCACATATAAACACATTTTAACCAAGATTCAATCCAAATTGGCAGGATGAAAGAAAAATGTATTATCTATGGCTGGGAAAATCACTTTGACGCAATCGGTGCTTGCTGCTCTTCCTACTTGTACAATGCAGACAGCAAAACTCCCTATTCAAACTTGTTCAGAAATTGACAAACTCTAAAGAGATTTTATCTGGGGTTCTAGCTCAGAGGCTAGAAAAGTTCACTGGGTGGCTTGGGAATGGTTATGTCAACCTAAGAAATACGGAGGTCTTGGTCTTTGAAGTACTAAACCTGCTAACGAGGCGATGTTATCTAAGCTAGGGTGGCGTGTCCTTATGGAATCAAACTTGCTTTGGGTTCAGGTGCTAAAAGCGAAGTATTTCAAGGAGGACTTCCTGCAGTACGCTCTTAACTCAACTGATTCACCTATGTGTCGTGCTATAGTCATTAGTGCTGAGGCTCTTCAAAAAGGTCTGAAATGGGTTGTTGGCAATGGAAACAAAGTGAACTTCTGGCTTGATTGGTGGGTTGGTACCTCAACTCTCATCAACGTTGCCACGCAGCGTATTCCAAAAAATCTGCTATCATTGATGGTGAAGGATGCTATTTTGGAGAATGGGAATTGGGATTAGGATTCTTTTTAAGATTTTCTTCCGAATAGAATTCTCCTTTGTATTGCGAGTCTTCGGGTTGACATTTAAAGCAATAAAGATGACTTCATTTCTTGGTCACAAGATGCTAAAGGCAATTTCACCGTTGGTTCTGCCTACTCTCTTATTACACCTACCCCAGCTCCTTCGTCCTTTAACTGGGACTTTATTTGGACACTAAAGTGCCCACGGAGAATTAAGCAATTCCTATGGCTAGCGGCTCATGAGAGACTTCCATGTCGTGCGAATCTAGTTCAGCGCAATATCGTTTCGAATGGAGGGTGTCGTCGTTGTGGTGCAGCCAATGATACTGTTATTCATGCCCTTCATGATTATAAGGAAGCTAAACAAGTTTGGCTCAAATTGCTTTGGAGACGACAAAGTAACTTTTTCTCAGCTGATTTGGGTGGATGGCTTTCTGAAAATTTGATGAAATCCTCTAGTTCACCGCAGTGGTGTTTGCTGTTTGCAGCAACTTCTTGGTGGCATTGAAAATGGAGAAACAAGGTGTTATATGGGAATGGCAGTATGGGTGATACCAACAACCGAGTTTTCTTTATTAAATAGTATGTTCACGAGATTGAAGAATCTTGGGTAGTCCGCGAAACTACTAGTCTTCGTGTTTCTTGCAAACGTGTTGAAGTTGATTGGTGTTTCCTACCGACGAATTCTTACAAACTGAACGTGGATGGTTGTTCCAAGGGCAATCTGGGTTTGGCTGCAGCTGGAGGCATTATTCGTAATGTTTATGGTGATTGGATTTCTGGGTTTGTGGTGAATTTGGCGATTACTTCAAACAATGTTGCAGAACTTGTGGCTTTGTCTGAAGGAATGCATTTGGCCATGAGCTTGGAGATAACGAAGCTAGAAATTGAGTCGGATTCACTTTTGGTTATCCGTTCCTTTCAATGGTCTATCCCACCGCATAGCCCTCTTGGGCCATTGATTTTGGATTGCAAGAGTATTCTGGAAAGAGAGCGTGGCTTTCGTGTGAAACATGTGTTTTGAGAGACCAATATATGTGTCGATTGCCTAACGAATCATGGTTTGCGACAACCTCTTGGTGGTCTCGTACTGGATGATCCACCTCATGACATCTTTAGACTCCTAGATAGGGATCGACGGGGCATTACTATCCCTAGATTTATTTCTATGTAATTGACTTTTGCCTCCCTTTTAGCAAAAAAAGAAAAAAAAGAAAATACAAGATAATGATACAGGACTAATCAAGTTGATGATTTTTCAAATAATTTATTATATGCATTGCAAATTTACAGATTCATTTACAGATTCAAAAGGACTCTTTGCCCTTCCTAATTGGACTTCTTAGGTCTGACAATCTTCCTTACACATGGCCAACAGAGGTAAAAATAGCAAGTTTCACATTCAAAGCCCATGTTTCCTTTCAAATTATCACTGCATTTGTTACAACGGAATTTATATTTAACTTCCCTCGCAAAGGTGAGAAGATGTGGGTGATACTCAATTTGAAGTTTACCCCCAAACTTCATTTTAGGATAATTATAGACAAGTCTAGGAATGCATCCAAGATGAAAGGAATTGTCGCATTCTTGACAATGATATAGCCAGTACTTGGGATGGATTTCTTTTTCACAAATGTCACAAATAAATTCATCAGGATGATAATAGAAGGGTGGAAAGCTCAGTGTGAGAGGGTGTTTATCCCATCTATGTCTGACAGTCTGAGGGCATGTTGCGCAACCCATACCCAAATTGTACGGACTGAAAATCTTCTTGCGACTAAGGAATCTGGACATCGAATTGTGAAGATTGCAAGTCTTGCAACTAAAGAAGACATCCCAATGGTCGGAATTACAGGCGTTGCAAAACTTATAGTCTCTCTCACCTCGAAAAAGGAAGTGGTGGTGAGCTTCATGCATAATTGCAGGAGGAAAAAGAGCACAATTGATGTCAAGCGAAAAGTCTTCACACTCCTTGCACTCATAGAAGAATCCGTTACAAGACTCCCAACAGCAACTACAACTAAAATAACCAAAAAACTCCTGGCGGCAATGATTGAGGGAGAGTTGATGCTGGGGATGATAGCAAGATGAGAGATTATTTGGTAGCTGAGCGCAATGCAAATGGATGAAGTAGCTGCACTGAGCACAACCATAACATGAACCTGAAATGGGTTCAATGCAAGCACTGCAGACTATTTCCTGATCATCGCCATCTATTTCACTGTAGTCATCTTGGATATTAGTGAGAATCAAAGGGTGGTCATGACTGAAGTGATTAATTTCTTTTGAATTTTCAATCAGTGAGAGGCCTTTTTCCTCTAAGAAATGTCGAATTAGTTGTGCAGATAAGACCTCTGCGGGCAAGCTGATCCAATTTGGTGGGATCTTAACAGCACTAGGAAGATAAACAATAACATGTCATGTCATGTCATGTCATTATTTGGTAGAACATTAGCAAAAGGAGGAAAACAACAAATAAAAGAAAGAAGGAAAAATAATTCAAACTCGTGTGGTGTGTGCAGCACCTAACTACTATCAAACTAAAAAAATGAGAAAGCGAAAAAGAAGAGATCAGAATACTGACAAGTACTTAGCTACGGCTGCTTCATCCTCTTCGTCTTCGGAATAGGATGTCATGCACTTGATATGGACAAAATATCTACAAGGAGCACAATAAAGAAGCCAATAATTTGGGTGTAGTTTCTCCCTACAAATATCACACTTTAGGCCGTAATGTCGGTATTTTTCTAGAAAACAATAAGCTACGACCAGAGGATGGGGGTGGCACTTGTGCGATGAGTTGCTTGGCAGTGATCCGCAACTCTTATGGATCCAAAACGGGCATACAGGGCAATCATATGACTCATCTTCTTCATGCCACAAGCATCACATCTAAACAAGACACATCTTCATTGGAGTTTTAGGGGATGCTGATGGCTTGGATGTTCAAGTATTGTGCCATGTAATTGAGCACATAAAACATCCAAATAAAACTCACACTCGTAATAGCCATAGGCAAAACTGCTCCAGGATCTATCACAGTTATTGCATGTTGACCACCCATCAGGCAACTTGGCGAAGAGTTTAAGTGGATGATGACAAGCTGTATGCGTTGGATGCATAATCTCGGATAGTAGTTGTGCGCAAGATTTGTGAAGGAAGACTTCACAAATGCTGCAAAAATATGTTGACGACCCTGAGACTATTAATTGTTTACAAACGCCGCAACACACAACTTTCTCGCTGCTCATATCTTCTTGTTGCAATTCCTTGAGGATAAGTGGATGCTTCCCATCGATAGTATGTTTAAATATCTCTAATTGAGCACAAAAAACATCCACATCAAAATGACACTCGGAACAACGATAGGTGAAACCACGGCAGTATCTTCTACAGATATCACAACAGGATATTCCTGGCATGTAAGGCTTGACATGAAGTACAAGTGGATGTTCATAATGCATTGGATGCATGAACTCTAACGGTAGCTCTGCGCAAGATTTGTGAAGGAATACTTCACATACGCTGCACCAATATGTTGACCCTGACTCTGGTTCTTTACAACCGTAACAAACAATTTCTGGGTTTTCATCTTTTTCAATGCTTTGAGGATAAGTGGATGTTCCTCATGGCTAAAATGATTGATGATCTCCATCTCCATCTCTATCTCTCTCTTTCTTTTTTACTCTATTCCTCTCTCAGAATTCAAATGCTATGAATACAAAGCCTTTGTTGCGAGTGATGACGTTAATAAACAGGTACAAGTCAACTACAATTCAACCATGGTAGGTCAGCCCATGACTTGTGGTCTTGTATTCATAGCATTCACTTGTGTTCAATCTTGACACCAATTAATTTTATAGTAAAACCTCAAGATTTTTAACATAGTATCAGACGGGGTTAATGTGCTTCAATTTTGAAAAAACACAGGAGGTTACAAGTCAATTATAAAACCACATGAATCGGCTTGCACTTATGATAAGTCACAGGAGCTGAAATACTATTTACCCTAAATAAATAAATGAAAGCCATATACAAAATATCGGTGAGAATAACTTTCCTTTTGCACCAAGTGATGGTTGATGAGAATCCTTATTTTTTGTGTAGACAAAGTGATACCAAATAGCAAGAAACCATCCTTTACTTATCACCATGCAAATGCTCCTGACCGAGTTAATATGTGAAATTATTGACTCGCACCGAGTTAACTCGCCGCAAAAGCCAGAAGAAATGGGTGGGGGTGGGGGGGGGGGGGGGGGGGTGGGGGGGGGGGGGGTGGGGGTGGTGTAAGAGACAAGAATTTGGAATCAAATTTAAGGTAAATAATAGGAAATGTCTTTACTTAGCATGCTGCAATTGCCACAGAGATGCATGCCAAGTGATAAGTGAGATTTTTTGGTGGTGTAATTACTTTCAGTGACATATAGCAGTAACGTATTTTACTAATATTTTTGGATTAATTTTAGTTTGCTGATGGTGGTTGTACTATTTACCTCTTATATTTTTCCTCAATTACATTCAACATAACAGGGAGTCTAATTTTTTTCCTATTATTATCAATTAGATTTAAATTAGTCCTCAACATTTTAAAAAAGTTGTGATTATATTTAATTTTTTCAGAAAATAATATGGACTAAATTGGTTAGTTTCGAATAATAAAAACGAATTTAAAATTTTGAGAAAGAATAAAAAAAACATAGGAAAGAGAAAATAATAAAAAAATAGCTTATTGTGCAAAAATTGCGTTACGCTCGAGATTATGAAAAAATTAGAGACTCTTGTAAAATCTTTTTTTTTTCTTACATATATATACATCTCAAATAGAATCCGATTTTTTTTCCTTACCCAACATATAACGTTTTTACAATGAGTTAACTTTTTAAAGACATAAAAAAATTAAAGGCAATAAAATAGAATTAAATAGCACAATAAAAAAACAACAAAACAAAATTTCATTTAATATTAAGGCTTTGTTTGATAAAAATTTGATGTTATGAGGGAATATGGGGAATACTAAAATCTCGAGTGAGAGTTTGGGATTTAGGTAAAACTCATAGGAGAAAATAACATTCTCCCAAATATAAAATATAGGTGAGAATAACTTCTCGTGTCCACCTAGTGATACCAATTAAGTGCATAATTCTTACTTTTCTTGTTGACGAAGTGATACTAAGTGTATAATTTTTACTTTTCGTGTTGATTAAGTGATACCAAAGTAGTGTCGTATTATTGAGCGATGCAAGAGACCATCATTTAAGCAAATTACTTTTAAGTAGTGAACTCATTTGGAATTATTCACTCGTAACAAGTTAAAGCAAAAGCTAGAAGAATGGGTAAGATAGAAGAATGTAATTTTTTTTCTTTTCTTTTTCTTTTTTTTTTCGTTTGAGAAAGGCTAAAGTAGGTTATTCGACAATCATTTTGGGGGAATTTTTTTCTTTTTTTTTTTTGGTGGCATGGAGGCTAAAAAACAACTACCTGGCAATGAGGTAAAATTTTGTGGAAGAAAAATTTGCATAATCTTGGGCTTGGTGCTTCAGCTTACCCAGCAACAAGATAAAATTTCAAGATTATGAATAAAAGATCACAAAGAGCCATGAATGTTCACATTACAGTTAAAGAGCAAAGTAATTAAAAAAAATACTTTTGGAGGGGAGGGGAGGGGGGCGAGTATTCAGTAATTCTCTCACTATATTTTTAGAATATACACTTATTCCACATTAAAAAATTATATAAAATCGTAAACCAATTTATAAAATTTTGAATTACTACACCTTACATTAATTAATTTTAAGATTAAAAAAACTCAAGATTCGTAACATATATCACAGTACAATAAAACCAAGCTCAATTCTATGAAACAAATCTACATGAGAGAGAGAAAGTGGGTAAGAAGGGGAGCTTCATTGAAATATCCAAGGAAACTTTAATCTTCTGGACTGGATTCCTCGCTTCTCGAATAGACAATGTTCGAAACACTTGGCAGACAGAGGTTAAAGTAGCAAGGTTCGCATTCAAAGGCCGCTTCTCCTTCAAAATCTTCACCACATTTTTTACAACATAATTTATATTTATAATTACCCCTAAACTTTATTTTAGGATGCTTGCCAAGTCTAGGAAATGCTTTTGATGAAAGGAATTGTAGCATTCACGACAATGATATAGTCAGTACTTGGGATGAATTGCTTTTCTACAAATGTCAACTGTTGATGAGAATTCTTTTTTTTTTTTTGTTGACAAAGTGATCCCTAGTAACAAGACCACCCTTTACGCCTCACCATGCAAACACGCCTAACTGAGATAATATCCGGAATTATAATTGACTCGCACCAAGTTAACTTGCCGCAAAACCTAGAAGAATTGGGGTAAGAGATAGAAGGGGATCATAGTTGAGGTTAAAAGTAGAAAATGCCTTCACTTAGTATTTTCATTATTTTTTGGGTTCATTTATTTCGCTAATGTTGGTCAAACTAATTACCTCTATATTTTTCTTCAAATAAATTCATCATAAAAGGAACCTAAATTTTTTGGGGATACTAAAATAATAAATTTTTTCTATTTCTCTTTTACACTTTTTGATGTGCCAATCTAGAATATATGTCAAAAACACTTCTAAGTCTGTTTTTGGCAACTCAGACCTATATCTTTTTGGATCACAAACATAAGAAAATTACTCACAATTTTTAAACATTTTATTTACGGGAAAAATCAGTTAATTAACATTATGTGTCCATCAAGTGACCTTAATTAATAGATGAAAGCCAAATACATAATGTCGAGAGAATAACTTTACGTGTCCACCAAGTGATGCAAACTCACTTTTCATCAACTGTCGATGAAAATCCTTACTTTTTGTGTTGACGAAGTGATACTAAGTTGCAAAAAACCATCCTTAATATTTATGCTTCATTATGCTTGTGGTGAAACCACTGAGTTAATATCTGGAATTATTGACTCGCTCTGAGTTAAGTTACTGCTAAAGCTATAAAAATGGGTAAGACACAAGAATGGAATCACAATAAAATAGAAATTGTGAATACAAAGTGGGCCGTGAGATATTGTGAATTTGTTACGTTATATTCGGTGATATATATATAACATTAGCATATTTTATTTATTTATTGGGTTAGTTTAATCTTAGTTTGCTAAATGGTGACATTAATTACCTTTTTAAGTTTTTTATTTATCATTCATTATCTAGAAAAAAATGCTAAAAATACCAGCTATTTTATCGCATTCTACATAAATATTTAATTGACACGCTAAAATAACAAATCACAAATCTTTTTAAGGCATAATGGTGTTATTTGAGTAAAACAGTTTTGCAAAAACCTTTTTTTAAAAACTTTAATTTGTAACTTTTTTCAACTTCACCTTTTACCTAAAAACACATTAAAAAATGGGTCAAACAAGTAATTTTAGCTTTTAAACTCACAAGAAGTGCTTTTGAATGTCTAAAAGTTAGGCTAAACAGAGTCTTAATTCCCAAGGGTAGACATATCAGGGACTAACCAAACGGCGCTGGATTTTAGAGAAGATTTCTACGGGTTTAAGATGATTGCTTTCTTAGTGTGGTACTTTGCCCTACATATCATTTAGTTCCCGCACCGATTAGTGACTGACTCTAAATACCATTTTTTTTTTGTTTTTTTGTTTTTGCTAATCCAGTTTTATGCGTTTCTGAAACTAAGTTATTCCTGAAACAATTCTTTAAATCCCTTTTTGCCACTAACTGTTTTAAATACAAGCTTATATGTGTAAATTAAATTATATTTTTGAGACATGAGGTAGTCATAAATTAGATATTGAATTTGATCTTAGAAAGACACATAATGAGATGTACTCATTCTCAAGTCCTAGTCTATTGATTTATAATGGAAGTTAGTGTTTTCCTTAAGAGTCTGAACTATATAAACTACAACTCTGTTTGGCCAAGTGTTTTGAACTTTAAAAGGTATGACCAAATGCCATCTGCACTCCAAGAGACTATCTGTTCTACTTTTACATATCACAGGCAGTTGAAATGCATTGTTTTTTATTATTTTATTTTATTTTTATTTTTGCACTAAGCAAGCAAGTCATTTTCAAAAGCTTTACAAAGAGAACAAAACCAACATAAGCCGGTTGCAAAAAAAGGCAAAATTTCCAGTCTAAGCTAACATGTCCCTATCCAAGTTTCACGTTTTACATACCATTTAGGCTCTGTTTGACCTAACTGTGGAATTTCAGTTTTTGAGCTGTACAGTTTTTAGAGTAGAGTTTTTATTAAAAGTGTTGTTAAATAAAAGCCGTTGATAGTTTGGCTTGTGTTAGGCAACGTTGAGCTTTTAAAATTTTGAAGGTAATATCGAACTCAAAAAAATATGGAGGGATATATTTGAGAAAAAAATAATAGCTTCCCACATTATGTAAAACAATCTCGCAAAAGCCTTTTTTGAAAAGCTCTAATTTGGAGCTTATCATTTTTTAGCTTTTTTTAGCTTCAGCTTTTACCTAAATAGCTTCTAAACTCACAAGAAATGCATTTGAGTATCTAAAAGTTAGGCTAAACAGAGTCTTAGTTCCTAAGGGTAAACATACCAGGGACCAACCAAATGGTGCAGGATTTTAGAGATGACTTCTACAAGTTTAAAAGGTCGCTCTGATTGCTTTCTTAGTGTGGTACTTTGCCCTGCATACCATTTAGTTCCCACACTGATTAGTGACTGTCTCTAAATACCTTTTTTTTTTGGGTTTTTTTTTGCTTATCTGGTTTTCATGTGTTTCTGAAACTAAGTTATTTCTGGAACAATTCTTTAAATCCCCTTTTACCACTAACTGTTTTAAATACAAGCTTGTATGTGTAAAATTATATTTTTGAGACATAAGTTAGTCATAAATTAGATATTGAATTTGATCTTAGAAAGACACATAATGAGATGTACTCATTTTCAAGTCTGGTGTCACTTTGTAAATATAACTGGAGTTTATACTTAATCCATTTGACCCAATGACCTTTATTTGTAGTTCTTCAGTCACGATGGACGCATGATGAGTTCATGGAATATTGAAGAAGAGCACCTACGTGATTATATTTATTTTATAAGCTTAGGCATATGAAGATTTCAACTGATCTGTAACCAATCTATGGGGGATGTCAAAGAAACAATATAATGCGGATTTAGGTAGTATTTTTGGGATTTAGAGTTTTGACTTGAGAATTTGAAATTTCGAAGTAACTATAGTTGAGATTAATCAAGTTTTATGGACGAATTTTTTCCTAAAAGGGGAAAGGTGTAACACCTCTAATTTTCGAACTTATAGGTTACACTAATTAATTATGTGAACCAAGTCATGCATTGACGGGACTTGGTTGGACTAATTGGCTGACGACTAATTTTCTTAGGAAAGACCAAACAACACTAAGGGTTTGTTCGGATTGGGGGATTTGGGGGAAAATGATTTGATTTGGGATGATTTTTAATTCTTTGCATTTGTTTGAATTGGAGGGTTTTGAGGGTGAGGTGATTGAGAGTGACTTATAAAATCATTTAATGAGATAATTTTGCAATCACCCGGCGGGTGATTTGGAGTGATTTCACTTCATTTATTATACAATATATATACTGCTCTTTTATTTATTACACTTATGCCATTAGGTAAGGAAAAAAATGTCATTTTATTTATAAAACTTTTCATTTCCTTTTCAATCCAATCAAAGAACGTAGATAATCATTTATGAATATTTTCTTTATAATTTTACCATATCCAAATAAGATGTAATCCTCATCTTCATTTTCTTTATTATTGAATCATTTCCTTTCCTTTATTATTATTTTTCCTTCCAAATCCAAACAGGCCTTTAAATATAGTTTGTTATAATAATACTTTCCTAATAGAAAAATAGGAGTCATACCCTAGACTTTAATATTCAGTGTATGAGTAAGGAAAAAAGTCATTAAATTTAGGGGTGTTTCAACCTTTAAAATTATCTTGCAATAGCATGGCTCTAAGCCTTCTTGAGCGCAAAAAAAAAAAATCATTAAATTTTAGCAGCCCCACACGAGAATGAGAGGAGAATTCCTACTAAATTCAATAGGCACATCCTTTAGCTTTAAATCTTTGATGATTAGCTCGGTATGGCTCTTATGTGGGTTCTAGAAGATTCGTGAGAAAGTTTGAAATCATGGAGATCTTGAAGTGCTCGAAGTTTGCGGTGGGAGGCCTCGCCGGCACCCCCAAACTTTAAAAAAAAAAATCTATGTATTATTTAAAAAAAATAGAAAAATATTAAATTAATTTTAGGATCGTCCTAATATTAATTTAATTGGACTTATAATAATTAGATGGTGATTTGGTTAGTATGAGGTCCAAAACTAGTTAATTTAAGACCGGTCCACATATGACCCTAGGTCATGTGTGTCTCCTATATATTGTGGTAAAATTATATTTTAAATACAAGCTTTTCTGTGTAAAATTATATTCTCGAGACATGGGTTAGTCATAAATTAGATATTGAATTTGATCTTAGAAAGACACAATGAGATGTACTCATTCTCAAGTCTAGTGTTACTTTTTAAATCTAACTGGAGTTTATACTTAATCCATTTGACCCAATGACCTTTATTTGTAGTTCTTCAGTTACGATGGACGCATGATGATGAGTTCATGGAATATTTGAAGAGCATCAACGTGATTATATTTATTTTATAAGCTTAGGCATACGAAGATTTCTACTGATCTATAACCAACTTGTGGGTGATGTCATAGAAACAAAATGATGCTGATTGAGGAAGTATTTTTGGGATTTAGAGTTTTGACTTGAGAATTTGAAATTTCGAAGTAACTATTGTTGAGATTAATCAAGTTTAAGGACGATTTTTTTGCTAAAAGGGGAAAGGTGTAACACCTCTAATTTTTTAATCTATAATTACACTAATTAATTGTGTGAACCAAGTCATGCTTTGGTGGGACTTGGTTGGAATAATTGGCTGAGGACTAATTTTCTTAGGAAAGACCAAAAAAGGCTAAATATAGTTTGTTATAATAATACTTTTTTAATAGAAAAATAAGACTCATACCCTAGACTACTTAATTTTCAGTCTATGAGTAAGGAAAAAAGTCGTTAAAATTTTAGCAACCCCACGTGAGAATGAGAGAAGAATTCCTACTAGAAGTCTAGAATCAATAGCGACATCCTTTAGATTTAAATCTTTGATGATTAGCTTGGTATCGCTGTTATGTGGATGCTAGAAGATTAGTGAGAAAGCTTGAAATCATGGAGATCTTGAAGTGCATACTGAAATCATGGAGACCTTGAAGTGCATACTTAATTCGTCAAAGAAAGGGGCGGTGGGAGGCCTCACCCCTCCCCCCCCAAAAAAAAAAAAATTAATTGACTTGCTTTTCCTTTTTCATTTGAGTTAAAGATATTTTTTCCACAATATTTCAAACTTTTTCTTACCCATTGGAAGGTTAACAAAATATTATTTAAAAACGTCAGAAAAAGTACTTGATACTTAAAAAAGAACAGAACCCAATTGTTGCCCATAAACTTACCTCAAAAGAACCTACATTTTATCTTTTGGGGAAAAAAAAACAAAAAACCATGACACACCCCTTAACCCCCAATGTGTTGGTCCACCTCCCCCAAAAAAGAAGAACAATTTGTCTCCTACCTTAAATCATTCTCCACTCTCAACAGCGTACACCCAACCCCTCCATTCCCACACTCCTCACTCAACTGTAGATAAAGTGCCTCCAACCCCCTAACGCCAAATCCAATTGTCTACAGCGCACATATAACATCCAAAACCCCTCAGAACTCCAATACACACTAGCTTGCAACAATTTTTTGCTTTGTCAAGCAAATATGTTCCTTTTTTGGTCAAGCACAATTTTTTTTTTCGTTTGTCAATGACATGAAAATTCTGAGTAAGGTGAAAAAGTTATTTTTTAATTCTTGATGCTTGATGTTGTTGTTCTAATTGATGCAATTATTTTAATTGATTGCACTAATACTTGTAAGGGGTGAATGACTGAGGAATAACAACAATAAAGAGTCTGATTTGAGGAATATAGTCTAAGTAATTTGTCTTAAATACTATTCGTGTATGCATTTTTGTATGTGCATCTTTTTAATTTATATGATAATTAATGGATGATAATTTAAGAGAACAAAAGTAAATAATGGCTTTATGGAAGTCTAACATTTGTAAGTCAATGCCTAATAGAGGTTGAATCTTGTAAAGCACTTTATGAATGTCTTTAATGTGTAGGAATTGAATTTTGAATGACTAATAATCTACTACTATTCGTAATTGAGTAAATACATCTCTTATTATTTTTCTAGTATATGGTTTTTAGATATGTTTTAATGGTCAATTTTCTATAAAAGATAGGTAATTTTAGTGGATAAATTTTAATAATATTTTTTTATTGAGCTATGTAATTTTAGTGCAATTTTTTTTTTTAATTTTAGGATAAAGATCCTATTAAGAGATAATGAATTTTGTTTCATGAAGAAGAAACAAGACCAATTTCATAAATTAAATTGATAAACTTTAGTTTACATAATCTTTCGTTATTTATGATCTTCTTGAATGCTTGATCTGTAACGCCCGGGAATTTCATCATATCTTTTTTAAATAACTGTTATATATTTACTTGAGCATTCTTATGTGCATCTCTTTTATTGCTTAATTGTTTTATTTTGAGGCTACTATTCACAAGAAATTTGACTGTTTTAAATGGTCAATTTAATATTTTTCCTAGATAAAATGGCATATAAAAAGAATTGAAAACTTGTCGTTTTGGACCTTAGAGGCCGGGAGTATGCATTTGGAAAATAGTTTTTGTCTCGTTTGAATAGTATTACGTATGTAAAAACATTAATTTGAATTAGTTAGCAAACAATTGGAGTTTTAAGCTTGTTTGACCATGTATTAATAACATTTGACCTAGGGTATCATAATATACTTATATCATATACATATTATAAATACCTACAAGCATTATACTCATAAAAACAAATCAAGAATTGCCAAAAAAGTCCCCCCAAACCCGTGACCCCTTTAGAGCAAGGAGGAGGAAAATTCTTCAACAAATCTTGCAAGCTTAGACTTCTAGCTTGGTCTCGAGGAGTTTTTTGAGGCCTTAGATCATCTACAACGTGTCTTCATCTTCAAAATTGTGAGGGAGTTGTATATTTCTTGAATTTAAAGTTGTTACATATATGTTGTATTTCTTGTATTGATTGAAAATAGCTATATTGCTTGTTATGGATGCTTGTTATATGATCATTAGAGTCTATAGAACTATCTTTGGTTGCTAGATAACATCTTCCATGGCTAGAAGCTTGAATCACCCGAAATTTAGTAAAATCGCAAAATTTGCTAACTTTAAAAAGGGGGAGGTTTTCACGTTAAGCAATCCGGGCACGTTTGGGCTTGGGATTAGGTATCCTTGGGGTTTGGAAGCACTTTTAGAGCTTTCGTTGTGAGAATTTGGGGTCCGAATTGGATAGTTGTAGTTAAAACTCGCTCGGGGCCTTCCCGAGCTTTTTCTTTTAAAACGGGTTTTCATGATCTTGATAGGTATCTTTTGGCTTAATTAGGAATGTAGTATGGTTAGGATGTGGTTTTGTAACTTTGAAATGCACATAGGAGAAGAAAATCTTGGCTAAAGAAAGGGAAAAAGTAGTATTTGGCTATTTTGATGCGTCTAGTGCTTGTATCATGTACTTATATGATTATCTAAAGTGTAATTGAATTATTTGAGTAGATTGTGAGAAAATTTTTGTTGTTTGCTTCTTTTGAGACCATAAAGCTGTCTTTTGTATATGTTCGCTTATATTGCAATTAAATGCGAGGGCGGCCTACTTTGTTGACCCTCTTACTTGTTATTCATTGTTCTTGAATCTTGTGGTTTGGTTTCGGGGTTGCGCAACCTTTTCGGACATGGTAGCGTCGAGAAACACCGGCGGCATCGGGCTTGCCGTGCTCCCTCGACTACCATCGTGCCTATTCCCTTTCTCGCTGAGTATACTTCACTACCCCAGAGACGTGGTACACCTGCTGGGCATATGGACCTACCTTAGAAGAAAGGGTCATAAGATCGGGGTATATCCGGAGTACCCCAATTTGGAGAAGTAAGGGTTTGCCGGCACTTGTGTAAGTTCGTGGTACGAGATTGAAGACTTAAAGTGGAACCGTATCCTTTTAATATGTGGATAATTACCTGTTTACTTGGTTGTGTTATTTGGTGTTGGAAATGCTATTATTCTGTTGCATATCATGTTGCACACCTTAGTTTGCTGCATCACCTCCCTCACTGGGTAACTTTGGTTACTCATTTCTCATTTTAACATGTTATAGGTGCAGTTAGAATAACTACCTTGAGTGCTGTGTTGCTGGTTGCTTATCTTGCTGAGGTTGAATCCCTTTGAAGATGTGTGTTATTATATTATGTCTTATTTTGAGACCTTTGAGGCCCTGTATGTATTAATGATAAATTTTGTGGGTTGTAATTAAAGTTGTAGTCTTGAATATTTAATGGCTTAGTTGGCATGTAATAGTTAAAGATAGACTTTATTGTCTTTTGATTGTATGCTCGTGTGGTTCTGTTTTTGTCTAAGGCTCGAATGGCCTTGGGACTGGGAAAAGTGGGACAGTTGGAGTTGGGGTGTTGTATTGTAGTTATACTTGTTGCTTGCAGCTTGCAGATTTTCGATTAGTCCTATAAATAGGGAAAACTCCATCCGTTCTCCTTAAATTTTGTGACCGAGTTGGAATTGGGTTGCGATTAGCTTGGCTATTAGAGTTCCAGTTCCGTGAATGATCGGGGCGTTACATGATCCTTCCGAGTGCTTTGGGCTCCCCCATTTGCCAGCTCATGACTCCTTTGATTGGTCTCTCGCCTCTAATGGAAGCTTCTTATTTTAAAAAAAAGCTTGGGAATATGTCCGTAAAAAAGGCCTCCATGTCAATTGGCACTCTATTGTCTGGTACTCTCACAACATCCCTAAGCACAGTTTCATAACCTCGCTTGCATGCCTCAATCATCTTGCTACTAGATATTGTCTTCTCTGTTGAGGTAGCATCAACCATGCCCATTGCATCTTTTGCCACCAAGCTTTGGAGACAAGAGATTATCTCTTCTTCAAATGTTGCTTTACCAAGTGTATTTGGAAGGGAAGTTTGATGCTTATCCTTATTGACGCTCCTATTTTTACTTCTGATGATATCATTAAACTCGGCTCTTCTCTTGCAGATGGTAACAATGTTAAGGAGTACCTCTTCCGGTTGATTTTGGGCGCATCTATTTATCACATCTGGACTGAGAGGAATAGAAGGCTCTTTAGACATAAGACATCGACCGATGAGGAAATTCTCATGTGCATCCGTGAAGAAGTGGCTCTGAAAGCCCAAGTTAAAGCTCCATTAAGATGACTTCCCTTAACCATCATTTCTTACATAGAGTTTGTGTTGTCTCCCAGTAGTTTTGATCCTATGTGGACTTGAGTGATTTTGTGGCTTTGTTGTTGTTTTCTTGCCGCTTCCATGAGTTGTGATGGTTTTGTACCTCGTGGACTTGGCTTTTGATGTATTTTCTTTACACTTGCTTCTTTTCTTTTCTTAATAAAATTTTCTCACTGATTCAACAAAAAAAATATATATATTTTTTGACTTAGACAGGAAACATGACATGATGATCACATTCGACTTTTATGAAAGGTTTGCTTGTTTAAATGATTTTTTCATAGTTGAATTCATATCATTGAAAATAAGATTCTTTTTTTTGTGTGTATGTGTTTGAATATTTTTAGGATCTATCCAAGAACACAGGAAAACATCAAAGATAAAAGGGTTTGGTTACTATTCACATGAACAGTAACCGAAGTCACCTATTCTTTTTATTTAAATTACAAGCTTGATTTTGAGCTTTTAAAAATAGTATGAATATAATTTCGATTGGTTTCATAGCCTTAAAGATCCAAACAAATTTAGAACTAAAGGTTTTGCAGATTTGGATTTTGAACTTAAACTAATAAGTTGTGGCCTTG
Organism: Ehretia macrophylla; assembly: GCA_037974665.1. NCBI lineage: Eukaryota > Viridiplantae > Streptophyta > Magnoliopsida > Boraginales > Ehretiaceae > Ehretia > Ehretia macrophylla. The sequence goes on from CM075783.1 coordinate 17,254,258, forward strand.
ACATTGCATATTCATGTGTGGGTTTAAATGTATTACATGTTTTTTAAAACTCAAAAAGTAAAAAATTGGGACAATAATACTTATAAAACTTAAAGTAGGATGCATTACGAAAAGAGTTTACACTAGAATTAATGTTGCATACATTCTTTCATTAACGAATGCACACATGAATAATTTAAAACTTAAAATTTGGGAAGGGCTATGAAATTATGACTCTTATTGGCTATGAATAAATTTCAATAGTTATGACCCTTATTTGCTAAGGATAAATTCCAATAGTTATGACCCTTATGGCCCGAAGATAAATGCCAATAATTGTAACCCTTGTTGGCTAAGAATAAATGCTAATATTCCTGAGTCTATGGCAGCAAATAAATGCTCCAGTACTTCTGACTTTACGCCACAGGATAAGTGTCAATACTTTGCCTCTATGTCAGAGGATAAAATGCATATATGTCTAACTCTATGACGGAGAACAATCGAAGGTGCTACCCTTAGTAGTCACAACTACCTACTTTGACTTGTGTATTGTATTTGTTTGACTATGATTTTTTGTATTATGAATTCTTGGCATATGAACTTAGTTTGACGTGAACCTTTATGACTATAGGTATGAAAATATTATGATTTTCGCATGAACGTCATTATTTTTGAATCTATGATATTTATGAACTATAATAATTTATTTGACATATACGAATGTTTTAAAAGTCCCAAGTGATTTTCTTGAAAATCGCTACTTATTGAGATTTGTGTTTCATTTTTTGTAACAATATTTTCTTTGCAGAGGGTGAAAAATAAGCCTTTTGGATTTGGCTTGAGGTAGTAACTGACTCGACAAATAAAATTAGTTACAACCCTTTGGATATTTTAGATAGGAATAAGTTGTTATATATCTTCTAGACCTATGGATTTAATTTTTCATTTTGGTTTAAGACTTTGGAAAAAGTTACGTCTCTTTAGATTATTATTTCTTAGTTGGAGACTTAAACTCTGTTGCATGATAATGATTTAGATACTTTGATGGCTTGAACCCATTTATTATTTTGGTTTTAAATTAACGTCAGTTTAGTGCCTTGTGTATTGAGAAATGACGTTTTTTCTTAGTGCGCTAGAGTTACGTTCCTAATATAGCGCCTACTTGAATTTCTGGGGTGTGGAAATTATATTTTTAAGAGTCATATCATTTTACTGTTTAGTAAAAGGCATATGAAATTATCAACACGCTAAAATAATACTACATTGCTAATCATCATGTTAAAAACTCTGTGCATAAAGTTAAAATAGAAATAAATCTAAACAAACCCATAAATAAGTTGCAATTATTTTTTAGAGTTGATTATTCCTTCCTCACATTTTGTCACAAAAAAAAAAAAAAAAGATGACCTTCTTTAGTTTTTGGCAATTGTAGGAGTTACAAGGGTATAACCAAGAGATAATCTTTTGGACATCCATTTCTTCTTCCAAACCCCCGGTCTAGAATCATTTCTGGGGTAAAAGAGGGGGTCATAAGCTTCGTGTTTTGTGAACTTGCACTCAGCACAACAATAACATGAATAAATGGGTTCCCCGCAACCATTGTACACAGTTTCTTGATCATCTTCGTACATTTCACTCAAGTCATCATGGATATTGGAAAGAATTAAAGGGTGCATGTGACTGAAGTGGTTAATTTCTGTTGATAGTTCAACATGTGGACGCTATTTCTCTTGAAAATTTGTAGTATCTACCAACGCTGGAAACAGAAACAATGTCATTATTAGACGAAGCATTTGTGAAAAAGACGAAAACGAAAACTATAAGGCAGAAAAGAAAAAGGTAAAATCTTTAAAAGTTCAAATTTTGTTTAAACATTTTCTACCAATAACTTATCTTACGGTCAAACAAATAGGGGAAAATTCGACATATAGTCCCTATAATTACCAAAAATATCTCGGTTTGGTCCCTATTGTTTCATTTTACCCTATGTAGTTCCTATTATTTTTCTAAAAATTTTAATTCCGTCCCTATTATTTAAAATTTTTTCAATTTCACTCCTATTATTTTTAAAAAAATTTAAATTTTGTCCTTATTATTTCTATAAAATTTTAATTTTGTCCCTATTATTTCTTAAAAGTTTTAATTTCGTCCATATTATTTTCCTAAAGTTTTAAATTAGTCCCTATTATTTAAGGATTAAATTAATTTTTTTATAGAAATAATAGAGATGAACTTGAATTTTTTAAAGAAAATAATAGGGACTGAATTGACTAATTTTGAACAATAAAGACTAATTTAAAACTTTAGAAAAACAACAGGAATGAAATTAAAATATTTTAAAACCAATAGAGACGAAATTAAAACTTTTGAAGAAACAATTGGGACTAAATTTAAAAAATTTAAACAATAAAAGTTAAATTGAGACATCTTGAAAATAATAGGGATTAAATGTGATATTTTCCCAATAAATAGAACCTAAATCCCTACAACTATATCAAATAATTACTACCACAACTACTACTTGAATTCCTATTATTCTCCATCACTGCTACTATACATAACAGGTTTTGTCGATGCGTTGTGGCATGTTTACTCAGTTACGCCATTCTACACCATGATCCAATTTAATCAGTTGAGAAAATGCGAAATTCAACAGGTCTTCATTTGTCACATAGAATATCTATTCTTATCATCTCCATTTTCAAGAACCAATGCGCACTCAGCTGTCACGGCCCAAAATTTATTTAGCGAATCTCAGAAACATAATTGTCGTGCACTAAGAAAAAATATTTTTTTTTCTTAAATACGTAAGGTAATAAACTTACGTCTATCTAACAATTATAATAATAAATAGATGACAAGTCATTAGAGCATTTAAATCAAATTAAATACAGCGGAATTAAGTCTACAGATTCAATAAATAAAATATTCAAGACACATAATTTCTTACGTAGAAATTGCACCAAATGATGAAGTTATAATCCATTTCTAGACAAAATAAATAAATTGTCCATGGCTAAGAAATCCAAATGCCGCACTAAGTCTCTTGTCAAAACAACATTTATCCCAAGCAATAGTCAAAATCTATTCCTCATCTTCAGCAAAGAAAATTGTTTTTACAAAAACGAGACATAAATCTTAGTAGATGGTGATCCCCAAGAAAAACGTGTTGGGACATTTTAAATATTCTTAATATGTCAAATAGTCATATTAGCATAGTTCATAAAAATCACAGATTCGAAAACAATGAAGTTCATACGAAAATCACAATTTTCATGCCCATAGTCATAAAAGTTCATGCCAAACTAAATTTAAATGCCTAAAATTTAAAGTGCCATAAATGATAGTCAATTGATTACCATACACAAGTCTAGTTGGGCAGTTGTGGCTACAAATGAGTAGCACTTTTCTGAACTTGGCATTTATCCCCCCTAAGAAGAGTAAGAATTTGGCATTTATCTTTCACCTAGAAGGGTCAAAATTGGCATTTATCCCCATCCAAGAAGGGTAAGATATTGGCATTTATCCCTATCAAAAAGGGTCAGAAATCAGCATTTATTCCTAGCTAATAATAAGGGTCATAATTTTATAGGCGTTTCAAAGTCTCAAGTTTCAAATATTTCCTATATGTATTCGATAATCAATTAAGGTATGTAACAATCCAGTACAAAGTATTAATGCATCATGTTTTGAAATCTTGCAAATATTTTTGTCTCAAGGTTTTGTTTCGAGTTTTCCAAATCATTTATGACACTTCAATCCATTTAAACACATCTAATGTATATAAAGCCTCAAATATATGAAATCTAGAGACAATTAAACACTATATTTAAAATGTGGAAGGACGTTATCATAAGTAAATGTAGAAAACATTAATCTTGTGTTTTCAAAAACAACTATAGAGGCAATTCTTTTTTAATGCCATTGTTTACCGTTAAAAGATAACTCAGGTGCTATTCACAGTGCCTAGTAACCGTTGAAGAAAGATTAAAACCAAGTTTTCAAAGGTAAAACATTTAAACATTTTAAAAACACATTTTCAAAAGCGTTTTCAACCTATTTAACACTTCAAAATATTTTATGAACTCTTGAAAAAATATTAAAATGATATTTGCAACTCAAGAGTTAAGCAAATTTTCACCAGAAATTCAATCTTTTAAAACTAAAACATTTAAACATTTTAAAAGCACTTCTTCAAAAAATGTTTTGAACTCATTTAACATTTCAAAATCTTTTAAAACTTTTGAGGAAAGATTTAAGGTTATTTTTGAAAGATTACGAAGATCTTGAACTATATAAATCAAATTTAAGGCAAATGTACGTATTTTTAAGCCGCTATCCCTTATGTTGTCACGACTTGATGGCCCACTTTGTCCTAGTTCTAGCCTATGTAGGAATACAGTTCCTACTAGAAATAGGATCTCCGTGTATCTATAAATATGAGCTTAATCATGTTAAGTTGTGTGAAACAGTGAGATAGTGAGACAAAAAGTTATAGAGCTATATCTTGTGTATTTGTTCTTTAACATAGTAAAATTTTTTCTTGTTTGCTGGTGAATGTAGGCTTTACTAAAACTGAATTAAATATTGTGTCTATCTTACTTCTTATTTATTTTTTGTTGTTGTAAAACCTAAATCTCTAACAAATAACTCCATGATCTCCCCTTAGAAGAACCAAACTACATTTAATATGTGCAACCACTCCCTGATACGATATCTTTCTCTCCAGATTTTAGGACATTGATTGATTGGCAATTAATGTAAATTGTTCATTATCGGACTGATTGATTCTTTGTAATTATTGTCATTATTTAGGCATTCTGTATTTTGGTAAGTCTTATTGTATTTAAACAGATGCTCATCGTAACGTTTGAATGAAGGAAAATAAATAAACACTTTGTATTTCTTTCATGGTATCAGACAATCTCTGACCACCGTCCTCGATCCTCTAATCACAGTCTAGCCTCACGCTGATAATACAAAAACGACCCCACCCTTTCTTTTCTTCCTCTGCTGCCTAGTCCTTTTCCAGCTTTTCTTTTCACTACGTTCCATAATTTCTTTCACCTTTTATTCTCGTAGTTTGTCTTTCTTTGTCTCTTTACTCATAGCTATGTCAGACTTTACTTTTTCTCTTCCCTCTTCTAACGTAAAAACTTTTGTTACTATTAGGACAAGTCCAACAAACTCTTTATTATTTTTTCATAATAGAGAACTAAATTGATAATTTTTTATTTTTATAAACTTTCTATTTTAGTTTTACTCCAACAAAAGTCTATATTTCAAACTTTATATTTAAATTTTCATATGTACATATGCTTGGTCTTTTGACAGAATGCAATGCAAAGTCCCCAACTCTTTTTTTTTAATCACATCCACCCAGTCATATGTACATAAGCGTCCTTGAAGTAATTAGTTGGGAAACACCATGTTACGATTTCCTTCTTTTTTTTTGGTAGTTGCCTGGCTCCCACAATTTTTTTGCTCCAAAAAGACACATGCCATCACTTTAATGAATTACAAGAATTACAAAAAAAAAAAAGCCAAGGAGAAGCCAAAGAGAAAAACCCAAAGAAAAGCCAAAGAATTACACGGGGCAGAGTTTCTGCAACTCTGCAGCAGCAGTACAGGCAAAGAGAGAAGCATTAGACGAGCCTCTTTGCTCGCCAGAGATGAAGAGCCAAAAAAAAATTGTGGCGAGGAGGGTTAGGATAGGGAGTGAAATGAAGAGTTTGTTGGAGATAAAATTTAGTATTTTTGCTCTCTATTTTAGCTAAAAAGGTGATATAGCTAGTTTGTTGGACTTGCTCTTAGTCTCGATTCCACTAATTATCTCACATGAAAAACTCAAATCACCAATTTTTTTTATCTTCAACGATCTCCTCAAATACGTTGATGGCACTCTCTCCAAACCTTCTAAACAAGCTGCTACCGCCTCCTCTGCTGCGTCCTCTCTTTCTCTTGCTGAATGGCATCGCTACAACAGTTTCGTCACTGCTTGTATCACTGCCACTCTGTCTGACTCCTTGGTTCACCAGACAATTGGCTTTGATACAGCTCGTGATTTATGGATTTCCCTTGAGGACTCTTATCTCCAACAATCCCTTGCTCGTCGTTCCTTATTGCGTTCCCAGCTTCGTGAAATCAAGAAAAATGCTCTCTCCATTGCTGACTACCTTCACCAAATTCGCCTTCTCTCTTCCTCTCTTGCTGCTATTGGTGACCCTGTCTCCGATTCTGATCTTGTCATCATCACTCTCAATGGACTTCCCAAATCTTATCGGCCTTTCGTTACCTCCATCGAAAATTTAGCCACAACTCCTACCTTTGCTCAGCTTCGTGCCAAACTCCTAACACATGAGCAACGTGTTCTCCTTGATGCAGATGACGCCCCTGTTGATACTTCCTCTGCTCAAGTACTGCTTTCTCATGTCTCCTCCTCTCCATCCTCCTATTCCCTGGCCCACATATCTCCCCATCAATCCCAATCACGCACTTCCTCTCCTCTGTCTTCCTCACTCTCTCCCCATTCCTCCTCTACCCAATCCCAGATGTCTTCTCTCTACTCCGCAAAATGGGTCTCACTCAAAATCATCCTACTCCTCTAAGTCCAAATATAAAGGGAAGTGTCAGATCTGTCAAATGATATTCAAAATTTTTTGGGGAAAAAAAGAAAGATACAAAGTGGATTAGTGTAACTAGGACTTGATGATGATAGCGTTCGAGTTTTGCATGCTCAATGGAGGACAAAACATGAAGTCCAGTTGTTGACAATACTAGAATGAAATGACAAATACCATGATTGAGACAGAGAGGAGAGTTATACTACTTTAGATAGACAGAAGTAGTTGGTATATTTATATACGGTATTGATTAATGGGAATCATATTCATAGAAATTTTCTTAAAAGAAAAAGAAAGAGGGGAAAAGGAAAAGAAACAAAGTATTAGAACACAGAAGTATGGACATAAAAACTAAGGATAACAAGATAATAGTTTATTCTTCAGACATTGTTAGATCAAAAGAAAGCCTTGTTTTTATTTGTTCATATAGATCCAGTCATCAAAAGATGAGATTGTAGAATCGAAAAATGAAGCTACGTGTTCAATTTTCTGGTGATACTGATCTATATCCTCAAGGTACCTTATATCCTGAGAAGTTAGGAGCTATCGAGGGTAACATAAAAGAATGAAAAATGGGGATAGTGTCGTTTAAAAGATCCCATATTGTGCCTCCATGTATCTATGAAATCTTGTCTTAACATCGATTCTCTATAAAATTTGTGTTGAATTTATAAGACCAATACTTAAAATATCTTTATTTACTACTAATTGATTGTAATTCCCTTAACTATCTCCCAAGAGAGTGGAACTTCTTTTGTATATATGTTCCTCTAACTAACCAATAAAATCATCTCGGCATAACTTCTTTGCCAATTTCATAGGACAGAAAACACGACTAATTTTTTTTCAACAGTAGAAATACCATTCAGCAATTCATGGCCTCTTCTTCATCCACACTAAATGTTATCGCTGCCTCATTTCATCTCTTCCTGTGATTGATCACATTCACCAGAAGGTTGTGAGCTGGTTAAAGCTTACTTTGAGCCTTTGGTCAAAAAAGAACAACAATAACCAAATAAAAGAAACAAAAGTGGTAGACAAGGAAATGAGAAAAGCAATGGAAAAAGGAAGATTTGTGCAGTAAAGTTTGGCTGCAAAGTTAGACACATGAAAATCATTTTCACACTGTTGCGTTACTTTGATTTCGGGTATGGAATGAGCCTATAAATAGAGGCTCATTCCTCACCATTTTGTATCACCAAAAAAAAACAAACAAACCAAATCAGAGAGAAAAAAAATAAGCTTTCTCCTGAGTATTTTTTGTTCTTCTTTTGTTGTTCTATATTTGTGAGTGAAAGTTAGTTTATCCTATTATTTGAGAGAGTGATATTATTCTCTCCTTATATTAGAGAGAAGGTTATTGTAAAATACTCTACATCATAGTGAAATCCTCCATTACTTGCCCGTGGGTTTTCCCTCGATTTGTTTGAGGGTTTTCCATGTAAATCTTGTATCTCTACTTTCTCTGTTCTCATTTATATTTTAGTTGCGTGATACTGCTTGTCCCCGACCATTCCGCTGCACTGATATCCAACAGTGGTATTAGAGCCACTGGTTACGGGTCACTAGTATACATACGGAATTACTGTTCACGGTTACTATTCACGCATTATGTATAGTACTATTCACATATACGGTATCGATACTATTCTCGTAGACGGTTTTAGTACTATTCACGTATACAATACTATTCACATAAATAGTACAATTCACAGTGAAATAGTGGAAGCCAGTTCAAGTTACGAAGCAGATCGTCGTTAATACTATGACGGCAAAATTTGAAATCGAGAAGTTCAACGGGAGAAATTTTTCCCTATGGAAATTGAAGATAAAGGCAATCTTAAGAAAGGAGAATTGCTTGGAAGTAATTGGAGACAAACCAGCGGAGGTGATAGACAACAAGTGGAACGAGATGGATGACAACGCTATGGCTAATCTATACCTAGCATTGGCAGATTCGGTATTGTCAAGCGTTGAGAAAAAGACGTTAGCAAAAGAAATTTGGGATGCGCTGACCAAACTATATGAGATCAAGTCACTTCACAACAAGATTTTCTTGAAGATGAGACTCTACACCCTTCAGATGAGTGAGTCTACATCGGTGACAGATCATATCAATACCTTAAATACGCCATTATCTCAATTGACTGCAATTGGGCATAAAATAGCGGAGCTTGAACATGCAAAAAAAATATACTTCAAAGTATACCTGATTCGTATGATCAACTCATCATTAGTTATCCTAACAATGTTCTTTCAGATTTTGTTATTTTTGATGATGTTGCAGTCGCTGTTCTGGAAGAGGAATCTAGGCGCAAAAGTAAGAAAGACAGAATCGAAAGTTCACAATAAGCAGAGGCATTATTAATGGTGAGAGGTAGATCAACGGAACGTGGCTCTAATGAGAGCAATGGTAGATCGAAATCAAGGAGTAGAAAGAATATCAAATGCTACAACTGTGGCTAGAAATGGCACTTCAAGAATGATTGTCGAAGCAAAAAAAAGAATCCCGAGATAACAAATTCTCAGGGATGTGTAGCGACTGCACCAGATGATAGATATATTTTATACAGTGAAGCAGCAACTGTATCAAAAGGCAGAAAGGAGCTCATTGATGCTTGGATAATGGATTCGGGAGCAACATGACATATGATTTCTCGTAGAGAATAGTTCCACACCTATGAACCTGCCTCTGGAGGATCTGTGTACATGGGTAATGATCATGCCTTGGAGATTGCTGGCATCGGTACTGTTAAAATTAAAATGTATGATGGTACCATTCGCACAATTCAAGGGGTACGATACATGAAGGGCTTGAAGAAGAACCTATTGTCCATTGGACAATTGGATGACCTTGGCTGCAAGACCCATATCGAGGATATGATCATGAAGATCGTCAAAGGAGCGCTTGTGGTGATCAAGGTAGAAAAGATCGGGGTAAATCTATACATGCTTTTGGGAGATACGTTGCAGGAGGCAGATGTATCAGTTGTATCTGCCGGTCAAGAAGAATCAATTATAATGTGGCATCGCAGATTAGGCCACATGACAGAACGAGGCTTGAAGATTCTCGTTGAATATAATCTCCTACCCGGGCTCAAGACGGTAAACTTACCTTTATGTGAGGATTGTGCTACCAGTAAGCAGCATAGATTGAAATTTGGGAGATCTACTGCCAGAAGCAAACACATTGTAGACTTGATATATTCAGACATTTGGGAATCACCGGTTTTGTCCCTAGGAGGAGCCAAATACTTTGTATAATTTATTGATGATTACTCTAGGAGATTGTGGGTGTATCTAATCAAGAACAAGACAGATGTGTTTCCAATATTCAAAACATTCAAAGCGCTGGTGGAACTTGAATTCGGGAAAAGGATCAAGTGTTTGAGGATGAACAATGGAGGAGAATATACTGAAGGGAGCTTCCTGGCATTTTGCAAGCAAGAGGGTATTCAAAGGCAATTTACTGTTGCACATACACCTTAGCAAAATGGTGTAGCAGAGCGGATGAACAGAACTCTTCTTGAAAGAATGAGAGCTATGTTGGAAACTGCATGTCTAGCCAAATTATTTTGGGCAGAAGCAGCTAGAACTGCCTGTTACGTGATAAATTGGTCACTGTCAACTGCAATTGGGTTGAAGACACCAATGGAAATGTGGACCGAAAAACCCGCAGATTATTCTACCTTTCACATATTTGGGTGTCCGGCATATGTGATGTGTGGTTCCCAAGAAAGAACAAAGCTGGATCCAAAATCCAAGAAATGTGTATTGTTAGGAAATGCTGATGGTGTTAAGGGGTATCGCCTGTGGGATTCTACTGCCCACAAGGTTGTCATCAGTAGAGATGTGATATTTGCAAAAGATAAACTGCAAAGTGAAGACGACAACAACACTTCAAAGGAGACTACTATAATACAAATTGAAGATAAGTCATAACAAGGAGATGCTTCTTTTGAAGCTGTACCGGAGCACGAGGAACAAGAACCAAATGATGCTGAGGTTACAGAAGTCCGACGTTCATTGCGTTAGACAACAAGACCAACTTGGCATTCAGATTTTGTCGTGGCGAGCAATGCTGCATACTATCTTCTAACGAATGATGGAGAGCCATCTACCTTTCACGAGGCTATAAAAAGCCCCGATGTTGCCCTGTGGATGACAGCAATGCAGGAAGAAATTGAAGCTCTACATAAAAACAAGACGTGGGAGTTTGTTCCACTACCACCTGGACGAAAAACCATTAGTAACAAATGGGTCTACAAGATCAAGCGAGATAGTAATGACCAAGTGGAGCAATATCGTGCAAGACTGGTGGTGAAAGGATATGCTCAAAAAGAAGGAATTGATTTCAACGAGATATTTTCTACTGTGGTAAGACTTACAACTATCAGAGTAGTCTTGGCCATGTATGTTGTGTTAAACTTATATCTAGAACCGTTAGATGTAAAGATGGCTTTTCTTCATGGTGAACTTGAAGAAGAGATTTACATACTTCAACCATAAAGTTTTGTTGAGAAAGGAAAAGAAAACTTAGTTTGCAGGTTGACCAAATCTCTTTACGGTTTAAAGCAGGCGCCAAGGTGTTGGTACAAGAGATTTGATTCCTTCGTGATTAGCCTCGGGTACAACAAACTTAATTCAGACCATTATATGTATTACAAGAGGTTTGGCGATGATGATTTTATCATTTTGCTATTGTACGTGGACGACATGCTGGTAGCAAGTCCCAACAAAGATCGAGTCCAAGAACTGAAGGCACAATTGGCTGGGGAGTTTGATATGAAGGATTTAGGACCAGCAAACAAGATTTTAGGAATGCAAATTTATTGAGATAGAGAAGGCAGGAAGGTATGGATTTCCCAGAAGAATTACTTGAAGAAAATCTTGTGGCGCTTCAATATGCAAGATTGTAAGGAAATCTCAACCCCGCTTCTTGTCAATTACAAATTATCCTCAAGTATGTGCCCTAGCACTAAAACGGAGATGATAGAAATGTCTCGAGTATCATATGCATCAGTAGTGGGAAGTCTCATGTTCGCTATGATATGCACAAGACCAAATATTACTCAAGCAGTTGGTGCGGTCAGTCGATTCATGGCGAATCCTGGTATAGAGAATTAGAATGTTGTTAAGAGGATCCTACGATACATCAAAGGGACCTCGGATGTTGCATTATGTTTTGAAGGATCAGAATTTACTGTCAAGGGTTTTGTTGATTCAGATTTTGCAGGTGATGCCGATAAACGGAAATCCACTACAAGCTATGTGTTTACAGTTATAGACGGCGTAGTAAGCTGGATATCTAAATTACAGACTATTGTGGCCCTATCTACAATAGAGGCTGAATACATGGCAGCTACATAAGCCTGTAAAGAAGCAATCTGGATTAAACGGTTAATGGAGGAGCTCGGGCACAAACAAGAGAAAATTCCCTTGTTTTGTGACAGTCAGAGTTCCTTACACATTGCAAGAAATCCAGCATTTCATTTCAGGATAAAACACATAAGTGTTCAATATCACTTTATTCAAGAAGTAGCGGAGGAAGGGAGTGTGGATATGCAGAAGATTCACACCAACGAGAACCTAGCAAATGTCATGACAAAGCTAATCAACGTTGACAAGTTTGTTTGGAGTAGATCCTCCTTTGGCCTAGCAAAGACGTAAGCAACATGGAATTGACAAGTATGGAGAGATTTGAAGATCATCCAAAGTAGGCTTTAAGTGGGAGAATGTGAGCTAGTTAAAGCTCACTTTGAGCCTTTGGTAAAAAAGGAACAGTAATAAACGAAGAAAAGAAACAAAAGTGGCAGACAAGGAAATGAGAAAAGCAATGGAAAAAGGAAGATTTGTGCAACAAAGTTTGGCTGCAAAGTTAGGCACATAAAAATCATTTTCACACTGTTGCGTTGCTTTGATTTCGGGTATAGAATGTGCCTCTATTTTGAGGCTCATTCCTCACCATTTTGTATCACCAAAAAAAAAAAACCAAATCAGAGAGAAAAAAAAATAAGCTTTCTCCTGAGTATTTTTTCTTCTTCTTTTGTTGTTTTATATTTGTGAGTGAGAGTTAGTTTATCCTATTATTTGAGAGAGTGATATTGTTCTCTTCTTATATTAGAAAGAAGGTTATTGTAAAATACTCACATCATAGTGAAATCCTCCATTACTTGCCCATGGTTTTTTTCTCGATTTGTTTGAGGGTTTTCCACGTAAATCTTGTTTCTCTACTTTCTCTGTTCTCATTCATATTTTAGCTGCATGATACTGCTTGTCCCCGACCATTCTGTTGCGCCGATACCCAACAGAGGTCTCTCTCAAACCTTCGATCAAGGTATTTTCCACGATATTTTTTTTAATTATAGTTTGTACCTCTCTCTCTTCAGAGACTCTATCATGAAAGAAAGGGAAACCAACTAACTCATAGTCGTCCACTTCCTCATATGACCAGCAGGTCGGAATTAGCCTAATTCTTTCTGCTTCTTTTTTTTTAAGTACAGTCTGACTTTTCTTCCTTATCCCAGTTTGAAACTTGAACAGTCTTCCGCTTTGTGGTTTGGGATCAGAATTTGATCCTATTGTTGCAGCAATTAATTCAAGGCCTGTAAGTCCCACATTGCAGAGGTCTGTGGTCTTTTATTAGATTACGAACTTCGTCTTGATTTATCTACTTCTTTGCTTGACGAAACCGTGGCATTCACAAGCAATTGAAAATTAATAAGGGGAAAAGCAATATTTGCAAAGTTGATAAAGAAACTACAAAGCAGACTCTTTTCATCTTCCCTTGGAGCACAAGTGTCTGGTCTGCCTCTCTATTCCAACTCCTTCTCCAGCCACAGGACAGATCACCTATTCAAGATAAGAGTTTGGTTTGCAATCTGTGATAGAATCTTATCAACACGATACTCTATCAAGGAAGCTAGCTCTCTCATTGCTTATCTCCAGGAACCACAAAGGAGATAAACTAAGGGAGAGTTTGTGCTGTAGATGAGATAGCCATGTGACATTTCTTTTGTAGCTAAGCACAATTATAACATGAACCTGACACCGGGTTCTGCGCAACCACTGCATAGTGTTTGCTTGATCATCTTTGTACATTTCATTGTAGTCATCTTGGATACTGAAGAGAATCAAAGGGTAGTCATGGCGAAGTGCTTAATTTGTTATGGTAGTTCAATCTGTGGAAGACTATTTTCCTCCATGAAATGTCGAATGAGTTTTGAAGAAACCACTTCCGCAAGCAAGCTGATCGAATTTGGTGGGATCTTATTATTACTAGGAAGAGAAGCAATGGCATGTCATCATCAGATTGAACATTGGCAGAAGGAGGAAAACAAACTAGTAGAAGAAAAAAAGTAAATAGAGGGTAAACACTTTCGAGTTAAATAAATTATATTCTATACAAGAAAACTCTCAGGTGGATTTAATAACTATAAAAGTCACCCGATAAATTCTGCAAATTATAAACATCTTTCTCCGTCATCACCACCTTTTCTTCCCTTTTCAACTACAGATCCCCCACTACTTCCACCTCTATCAAAGCTGACAAAGTTTTTATGCATTAAGGGTGATCATCGATGTAAATAGTAAAAAATAACATCACTGAGGTTAATTGATGTACTCTATACATAAAACATTGTTGCTATAAATTATGAGACCAAGGCCAAAATCAAAGACGATTACAGATTGTGGTTTATACAAATGCTTCCTAGTGATACTATGTGCCTTATTAGGTGCAATGGTAACATAAAAGAATGAAAAATAGGGGATAGTCTCGGTTAACCAAATCCTGAGTTGTCCTTCCATGTATTTATGACATTCTGTCTCACGTCGATTCTGTATAAAATTTATGTTCAGTTTGTAATGACTTGACTCAGTACTATTATCAACAAGGGCTTAAGTAATTCCGACCAATTGATTAGGCTCAATGTGTCAGCATACTAGTTGTAATGGATAAAACCTAGCCCACGCCTTGGCCTAATTCTTAATAATGAATAGGTTAGGATTAACTGAAGCCCATATAGCTAAAGGCCCAACTTGGGCCACAAGTCAAGAGATCTCTATAAATAGCCTCTATCTTTACTACTCTGGGGTATGACTTTTGAGTCTTTTGGATTTGGGCAGCTTGTTAGTGCCCACTAAAAAATGGATTATGAATGTGGAAACCACATGATTTAAATAATAGATCTATGGAGGTAAAAACTACATAATCATAATTGTAGATTCTGAAGGTCTATAATTTGGCGCCAATTGTGGGAACATTACTAACCTTTGACCATTCTCATAAGACTTTATTCGTCATTTTTTATCTCTCTACAATACATGTGTTGTTCAATGTTGAAAAGTCAAAATGGTACACTCAACAACACAGTATTGTAAACGTAAAGCCTTTACATAAGTTGGCATACACTTTTATTGTAATGATGAAGTAGGTTTCAGATCCGGATGTTATTTTGATCTGTTAAACTCTTTCTTTTTAATTTTTCACTCAACAAAAACCCTATGTACTTTGAAATTCTCTTTCGGATCCGGACATAGATCGTGGACAACTTTACTTTTGGTTCTAGAACTCTCTCTGGTTAGTTACCATTTTGTGACTTTTTCCCGTGGTTGATAACAGAAGTGCACTCCATGGTTATGTTCATTAGGTACATAAAGGCTAAAAAGAAAAATGTTTATGTATGTATGGCAATGGTGGACACATATTGGATGCAAGATTTAATTGCCTTGGACAAAAAGCTGGTTTTTGTTATGAGGGAATAAGTGTTTCTCTAGTTGTACTCATGATACAAAGCTAATACATTTGATTAACCCAAACAATCTTGTTAGTAAACATGGACCTTCCACCATTAGCGTCTAAGACTCTAAAAGAGGTGCTTTATTACCTTTTTGTTTCTCTTTCATATGTATCACTATTATGGTAGTTCCTGTAATTGATGTAAGAAATCATAGTGTCTCCTTGGAGTATAATTAGTTTTGAGCAATTATAGATCTTTTACTTCTACTAAACTTTTGTTAACAATTCTACATTAACTTTGAAGGCTGTTAGCCGCCTCTAAATTTAGCTTGAGATAAGGGGCAATGATAAGAGACAATTTACATTATCTTAATTGTCTTTATTTTTGGCAACACAGATCTTGGTTTACTAAAGATTGTGCAGGCTTAATCTTATATGGAAAGAGATCAATTTGCTGCAACTGTAATTATGCTGCAACGTTTTTGATAAGGCAACGAAGATTCTGATTGAGTAAATCTTTGGAGATTGACTTGGGTAAAGACTCTTACAAAGGTCAATAATGCTCACGAATGCTTGGAGCCTAAGATTGCATCATTCACACCTATATATACAGATGATCTCCCACGAATCAAGGTGTACAGAAGATAGAGAGCAACGTCTAGATATTATAAAGGCTGTAATGTGTTTTTCAATTTTGTCTATATAAACACTGTGGTCAGACTTTGCTCAGGAACTGTGGGTGCGTTGAGCAAGTTTTGTTTATAAACACTTGATTCATTTGTCTCATTAAACATCTTTCTGGAGAATGAGGTGAGTATTCAGGAGAATACACTAAGTCGAAGGGATCTCGCTAGTTTGTAAATCCTTAGGTAGGTTAGATGGTCTAGGCAGTGAGGGTTACAAGGGAGTTGTCAATCACATAAGTCCGTTGACTATTATAACCATGAAAGCATCTAGTGGATTGCCTATTTCGACCGGGGATTGGTCACATGATTTTTTCCCAATTGAGTTTTCCACGTTAAAATACTGTGTGTACTTTACTTACTGTCTTTTTATTTGTTTCACTATATGAATAAGGCATATCACTATTGTTGATTTACTGGTTACTGAGTTCTATCTACAAACGTGTTTAATTGTTTAAACGCACAATCGAACACGAAGCTGGAAACTGGTTTTCAAGTGGTATCAAGAGTTAGTAACTGAATCATTAATTCAGTAAGATCCGGGAAGTTTCTGGCTGTTTTGCAGGAATGGACAACATGCGTAACGGAGGTTCAATCAACAGGCCACCACTACTTGATGGCTCCAACTACATTTATTGGAAAGCTAGGATGCGTGCCTATATCAAAGCGATTGATGAATGTGCTTGGAGGTCCATGGTTAATGGTGGACTGTGCCCATTGTTGAGACTGTATTTCCACAAACTGAAGGCACTAGTACACTGGGAACATCATCCGAAGGGACTGGTAGTGGTTTTACTACTGTGTTCAGGACTATTACTGTTCCCAAACTTGAGGATCAATGAACTAATGCTGAAAAGTGCTTGGCGAATTGCAATTCCAAAGCATTAAATGTGATATTTAATGCAGCAGACATCAACCAGTTCAAACTGATTTCGAACTGTGAAACGGCGAATGAAGCGTGGGATGTGTTGTAAATACCGTTTGAAGGTACAGAAGCCGTGAAAAGATTCAAATTACAGTATCTGACTAGACCACAAAGTTTGAAGATCTAAAAATGCATGAGGATGAAACAATGTCAGAATTTTATGCACGGCTATATGACATAACCAATGAAGCCTTTACTCTTGGAGAACGGTACTCTAAAGAAAAATTAATAAGAAAGATCCTACGGTCTCTGCCATCAAGATTTGCATCGAAGGTAGATGTGATTGAAGAGTCAAAGGATTCTGACACTATGCAGGTTGATGCGCTTATCAGTTCTCTATATGAACTGAAATTTAAACAGCAAAAGAAGGAGAAAATACTTGCGCTTTAGGCCGAATTGTCTGATGAATTGGATGGCAGCGATGACGGTTTGGAAACATTGGCACTATTGACAAAAAAATTTTGCTAGAGCTGTTGGAAAGTGACAAAAGCTGAAGAAGTTCTCTAGGCAAGGAAATAACAGTAGACAGAATTTCAGCAGGCCCAACAGTGACAACCCTGGTAGAAAGATTAGTTGGTGAAACACCCAGAGAAACTGATAACAGGCCAAACACGGATATCTCTAGAGAAAAGAAAAAGAAAGGTATACAGTGCAGAAAGTGTGAGAGCTTCAGGCACATTTAAGTAAAATACGCAAACACACTAAAAAAAGGCGTTTAATGCCACATGGAGTGATGAGGAACCAGAAGAAAAAGATGCACCTAGTGATGATGGTACAAAGGACTATATCACACTCACTGCTGTTCAGAATGGTTATACTGTATCTAAACCATAAGTCACTATGACTGGTGAGGAGGACACTGACTGTGACGATTTACAAACAGAAAAACCCATGAGCAATGAACAACACTTGGAAACTTATGAACTAATGTTTGAAAAATAGGTTGTGGTTTGAAAGAAGAATGAAGAACTGGTGATTTTTAATCTAGAACAAAGCACAAAAATTGATGATCTTGAAAAATAAAATGAAACCTTCCACCAACGGTTAGAGAATAAAACTCAAAAACTGTTAGAGCTACAAGGTAAATTACAACAGTTACAAAGAAGTGTTCACATGATGAATTCAGGAAACAGAAACTTGATCATGCACTTTCAATCCAGAAACCAAGTGGTGATCGCACTGGTCTTGGGTATCAAGGATCAAGTTCTACTTATACCACGGTGTTTGTCAAAGCATCAAAAAAATTAGAACTTTCACAGCCAACACCCTCACAGGCACCTACAGTGATATCCAAGAAGAAATCCGAAATAAGGTTTGTACCAATCTGTCACTATTGTAGCTATGCTAGTCATATTCGACCCCACTGTTTTCATCTTATGTAGGAAACAGGTATGTCTACTTATCATTTTCCATATTGGTGTAGTACCGCAAAAACAAAAGCACAACAAAATGTGAGAAAATTAGGGTACCTAAGAACAATCAAACATGTCTTGTTATTTACACTTCCTTAAAAGTTGGTGCTACTAACTCATGGTATTTGGACAGTGGTTGTTCAAGACACATGACAGGTGATCGCAGTATCTTCACAGACTACCATGAATACCATGAAGGATATGTTACTTTTGAGGGTTGGAATATCTGGAAGGGTAATTGGTCATGGTATAGTGACTGTTGAAGGATTTCCAAAATTGTAGGACCTACTCCATGTAGATGTTTTTAGGGCAAACTTGATCAGCAGTAGTAAACTTTGTGACCAAAATTTGTACGTACAATTTACTAAGGAAGGGTGCATAGTGATTGACAATGATAATAACTGTGTTCTTGCAGGGAAACGTTCATCTGATAACTGTTACACTCTACCAGTTCCATCCAACTGAGCCATGGTGTGCCTTAATAGTTCATTTCAAACCACTGAACTGTGGCATCAGAAATTAGGTCACCTAAATTTTGAAATGCTAACCAAGATTGCCAATGCAGGAATTGTGAAAGGAATGCCTGGATTATTAGGGAAGAAAGAAGGTGTTTGTGGTCCATGCCAATTAGGAAAGCAGATTCGAGCACCACATAAGAAATCATAACAATTGGCCACGAACAAAGTTTTAGAACTGTTGCACATAGATCTCATAGGTTCAGTTCAAACAGAGAGCTTGGGAGGGAAGAAATATATCTTTGTATGTGTTGACGATTTTTTCAGGTATGCATAGGTAGACTTTCTACGAGAAAAATTCGAAACCTTTCAAGCCTTTCAAAAACTGTATTTGTATATCACCACTTAAAGGTAATGAGAATGTTATTCGAATTAGAAGTTATCACGGTAAGGAATTTGAGAATCAATCCGTTTCTGATTACTGTGTCGATCAGGGCATCTCTCACTAGTTTTCTGCTCCAAAACACCACATCAAAATGGTGTTATAGAGAGACATAACAAGATGTTGTGGGAGATAGAACGAGTTATGATGACTGGACAAAACATACCTAGGAAGTTCTAGGCAGAAGCTATCCACACCGCGTGTTACACCATCAATAGGGTGTATCCACGTTCATGTACTGATAAAACACCCTACGAACTGTGGAAAGGTAAGAAGCCTACTGTGAAACACTTCCATGTGTTTGGCAGTATTTGTTATGTTCTTAATGATCGAGATAATCTAGAAAAATTCGATGCCAAGAACGAGAAAGCACTATTCTTAGGCTATGCCTTGAACAGTAGTGCGTATCGAGTGCTTAATCTTCGAACACTAACAGTTATGGAATCCGCAAATGTAGTCATTGATGATACTGTAAATATGATTGATGTTAACAGTGAAGATGAAATATCACCAAGCACAGTAGCTGCTCAAGCAAGTAAAGGCAAGGGAATACCGATGGAACCTGAAAAGGCACTGGAACCAAATACAAAAAAACTATAAAGAAGCTCAAACTCTTCCAAAGAGGACATGACTAACTGTGCAGATCACTCGAAGGACGATAAACAACATGACCAGTTCAGCAGTAAGGTCAAAACTTCAACAAATCCAAAGACTCAATCTACTATACCAATCGCTGAAGAAACAGTGACGTGTTTGCTACCAACTGAGGATTCATTTGACATGAAGTCCCTAGAGACAGATAAGCAGGAATAGGTCATGAAGGACACTGTGACAAATCTGGATCAAAAAGGACCATCAAGGCAAGTTCAAAGGGACAACTCATTGAATGATGTTATCAGCTCATTGAACCAAGGTATCAAGACACAAGGTAAGAGGACGATTGACTACCAACAGTATGCCAGGTATGCATGTTTTGTCTCACAGTTTGAACCTAAGACGGTAAATGAAGCACTAGAGGATGACCACTGGATTAGTACAATGCAAGATGAACTTAGTCAGTTTGCTAGGAATGATGTCTGAACTTTAGTTCCTAGACCAATAGGTATTAATATCATAGGCACTAAGTGGATATTCAAAAACAAAAATGATGAAAATGGTCTAATCACTCGCAATAAAGCTAGATTAGTTGCACAGGGATACACTCAAGTTGAGAGAATTAACTTTAACGAAATGTTTGCACCTGTAGCTAGGATAGAGTCAATAAGACTGTTACTTACCATTGCTTGTGTTTTGCACTTCAAACTATTTCAGATGGATGTGAAAATTGTCTTTCTCAACGGCATCTTATAGGAAGAAGTGTATATAGAGCAACCTAAAGGGTTTGTTGATCCTCATTACCCTACATACGTGTATAAACTGAAGAAAGCACTGTACGGTCTCAAACAAGCACCTCGTGCTTGGTATGAGAAACTCACAAAGTTTCTGCTAGACAAGGGCTATGCTCGAGAGGGAGTAGAAAAAACACTGTTTGTGAAACACTTTAACACAGGACTGTTGATTGCTTAGATCTACGTGGATGATATTGTGTTTGGCTCTATATCCAAAAACAAAGTCGATGATTTTGTTGAATAGATGAAATGTGAGTTTGAAATGAGTATGGTAGGAAAACTAACTTACTTTCTTGGTTTGCAGGTTAAACAATGTCATAATGGAATATTCATTTCACAAGAAAAGTATACCCGCAATTTGGTCAAGAGGTTTGGCGTGACCGCTACCAAAACAGTTCGGACATTTATCAATACTACCACCAAGCTGGCCAAGGGAAAGAATGAAAAAACTATTGATCCAACATTGTATCGCAGCATAATTGGCAGTCTCTTGTATTTAACTGCTAGTCGTCCTGATATCTACTTCAGTGTTGGTGTGTATGCACGATACCAGTCGGATCCGAAGGAATCTCATATCAAAGCAGTAAAACGCATCGTCAAATATGTGTTTGGCACTGCTAGTTTAGGTATTTGGTATACTGTGGATACTAACACTAATCTGGCTAGCTACAGTGATTCTGACTGGGCAGGGAATGTCGATGATCGGAAAAGCCCGATTGGAGGTGTTTTTACGTTGACAACAATCTCGTATCATAGTACAGTAAGAAATAAACTAACATATCCTTAAGCACCGCTGAGGCAGAGTACATAGCAGTTAGGAGTTGCTGTATGCAACTACTGTGGATGAAGCAGATGCTTGCAGACTATGGTATTGGTAATCAATCACTCACTGTTTACTGTGATAATATGAGCGCTATCAACATTTCAAAGAACCCTGTTCAACACTCCCGTACCAAACATATTGATATTAGGCACCATTTCATACGGGAATTAGTGGAAACAAAACAAGTAGTACTTGAACATGTTGTGATTGAGAATCAACTGGCAGACATTTTCACTAAGGCTCTCGATGTAGTGAGATTCGAAACAATACACAAAGCCTTAGGCATTTGCACACTCTGACTGTGACATTCACAGGGAAACATAATGGGACTGCATTGATATAATGTTACTTACACTGTGTTCTAACTGTATGATATAGGTACCTCTCATGCACTACTGTGAACAAGCTTGCTGCTACCGTACATACAACGAAGACCGAGTGCTGATCAGCTGTATTAAGCTTGTTACTCTAGAATATCTCCATTCCATAACACTAATCAGTATGCAAAATTTTGAAAAACAAAAGGCCTTTGCACTTAGATCTGAACTGATTCAGACAATTACTGTATTGTGCAAATTTCAAGGTTAACACTACTGAGACAACCTGAAAAAAGCTACCCTGTGCTACATAGAAATGCACAAGAGTGAAAGCTACCAAGACGAACAAGGTGTATAGTAAGCTGATTAGTCGAGCGGGTAGTTTGAACAACTGTTACAACTGATCTGTCACTTGATTTCGCTATCTACTATACGGCAAAGTCCAATCACAGTTCACACACACACCCTGTTCATACTTGTTAAGACTCCTATGTAATAAATGTTATGTCTTTGTATCAGATCTTCTTGTGGGGCCCTATGGGTTGTTCACACTTTGTGTGCTTGAACTTAAGCATGACATGTGTCTCACGATTAAGTACTGTGATAGATCTGTTCAGTTATCTCTCTCACTATAGCATAATCACAGGTAGTACATTGCTTCTTGTTTTTTTTGCAGGTTTGAACTATGGCTAAACGCCAACTTGTGTTGGGACTTCGAGCCCCTTTGGCCTTGATTTGTGGCAAAAAAGGGGAGAAAACTCTGTTATAGTTGGTATCTAAGTTGAATCTATGTGCAATTATCTGAGTGAAGTTAGTTTGGGTTGATTGATTTATGAACGTATTATTTACTAGTTGTCTACTGTGGTTTATTCAACTAGATCATGAATTTCTTAGTCTGCAGTTTCATTCTTACAATTACAGGTATTGTAGATACTTAGCATGGTTTTGCCAAAAACAAAGCCAAATAGGGAGTTTGTTAGCCGCCTCTAAATTTAGCCCGAGATAAGGGGCAATTTACATTATCTTAATTGTCTTTATTTTTGGCAACACAGATCTTGGTTTGGTAAAGATTGTGCAAGCTTAATCTTATATGGAAAGAGATCAATTTGCTGCAACAGTAATTATGCTGCGACATTTTTGATAAGGCAAAGAAGATTCTGATTGAGCAAATCTTTAAAGATTGACTTGGGTAAAGACTCCTACAAAGGTCAATAATGCTCACGAATGCTTGGAGCCCAAGATTGCAGCACTCACACCTATATATACAGATGATCTCGCACGAATCAAGGTGTACAGAAGATAGAGAGCAATGTCTAGATATTATAAGGGTTGTAATGTGTTTTTCAATTCTGTCTATGTAAACACTGTGGTGAGAGTTTGCTTAGGAACTGTAGGTGCGCTAAGCAGGTTTCGTTTATAAACACTCGATTCATTTGTCTTATTAATCATCTTTCGGGATAAGGAGGTGAGTATTCGGGAGAATACACTAAGTCGAGGGGGATCTCGCTAGGTTGTAAATTCTTGGGTGGGTTAGATGGTCTAGGCGGTGAGGGTTACAAGGGAGTTATCAATCACATAAGTTCGTTGACTATTGTAACCGTGAAAGCATCTAGTGGATTGCTTATTTCGACCAGGGATTGGTCACGTGGTTTTTCCCCAGTTGGGAATACTGTGTGTATTTTACTTATTGTTTTTTCATTTGTTTCACTATATGAATAAGGCATATCACTGTAGTTGATTTACTGGTTACTGAGTTCTATCTGCAAACGTGTTTAATTGTTTAAACGCACAATTGAACACGAAGTTGGAAATTGGTTTTCAAAGGCCTTGTCATTCTAAATGGGAATAACTCCAGTTATGACGTTGATCATTAATAATAGGTATAATGAAAAAGTCTGGTATGTATTCTCTATTTCGTGTTTAAAAGATGTTGTGAATAGACTAAATATAAACTGGCACCAATAGACATGTATTCCTTGAGGAAGAGAAGTAAGCTGGTTTAAATTAGTGTCCTTAATTATTGCTTGTGTGAAAGTTATTGCAACTATGAAGACATGTATAACACTTGCACAACCATTTACTCTTTATGTGGTTTGGTGACCTATTGCTCGAATTTTGTTGCGCGGAGGTAGTTAATAAATTGTCTTACTCCTTGTACTTATTATGATTTGTCTTTCACCATTTTGACATTAGTAGGGAAGTTTTGAAATGCTTTGTCATTAAGTACTTACTCCATATAACGATAATCATTAATCGATTTTCCACTATGTTTACATTGAATCATCCAATTGTACTATTTTTATAGATGTGTTTATGATGGTTGATGGTCATATATGTGGTTGAGACTTAATAATTGACAATAATCTATATATATTATATATGACACGTGGTCTTTCTTCGGGATAAAGGCACAAAATGTGGTTACACTTTTTGAGACATACCTTATTTATAAGTTTTTGTTTCTTCATTTTTGTTTGATTTTGTGATTGGTTGGTGGAAAATACATAATTTACAAAGTTGACCAAATCATATATACATGATTGATGTCATACTATATTTACAAAGTTGACTAAATTATATATGTAACGCCGCCCCGATCCAATACCCGAGGTCACGAAAAACGAGAAAAAACGGACAGAGTCTCTCTTGTTTATAGGGCTATTAGTTTACCTGCAAGCAGTAACTTAACCTCAAAACTATAATCCAACTCCAAGGTACAATCCCATTCACACAAGCATGCAAACTAACTAGGTAATCAAATAGATCATTGAAGTTATTACAACTCATCTACAGTTATTAACTTATAAAAGAATGCAAGCTTTACTTTATATTACAACCTTTTAGACAATAGAAACATACACAAGATTTCATAAACTCAAAACAAAACACATACAGCCAGCAATTTGCATTTCCTACACATAGACCAGTATATAGCATCCAACCACAGCTTTTCCTGAAACATGTTAAAACGACGAATGAGTAACCAAAGTTACTCAGTGAGGGAAGTGATGCAGTAAACCAGGGTGTGTTTTCGTGAGATGCAACAAGATAAAAATATTAATAACACAAATAAACAAATTAATTAGACAAGTATTTAATCACGTATATAAAGGATACGGTTCCACTTGTCTTCCATCACGAGCCACGAGCCAAGATGTTCAAGCAAGTGCCGGTAAACCCTTTACTCATCCAAAATGGGATACTCCAGATGTACCCCGATCCTACGACCCTTTCTCCTGAGGTAGGTTCATATGCCAAGCAGGTGAACCACGCCTCTGAGGTAGTGGAGTATACTCAGCGAGAGAAAGGGAATAGGCACCATGGTAGTCGAGGGAGCACGGCAAGCCCGATACTACCCGTGTTTCTCAACGCTACTATGTTCGAGAAGGTTGCGTAACCCCGGGTCAAGATCACGAGAGCCAAGTATATCAAATACCACATAAGAGGAACGACAAAGTAGGTCGTCCTCGCAGTTAACCACAGATAACACAAAAAGACACAAGATAACAAGTAAATAACGCATATAAACTTTATCAATTACTAATGAATACAATCTAAAAATAATAAATTAAGTTAAGATACATAGAAGAGATGAAGACTCCCTCACCTTTGATTAACCCAAGCATGAAAGAAAATAGCTTACATTCACTTCAACTTTCTTGAATTGGCCCAACTATGTAATCTCTAGTTTGTCCCTATAAGTATAACACTTTAGCAAATAACCCACAATACCAAGTGAACTAGATTCACAAGAACACTTCATAGCTTTACTTATACTCTAAGCATCCGTAACCAAAACTGTAACATAACACTTAACATATATAAATAAAATAACTCATTAGCCTTTAACTTATTACCTCATCCTTACTTCTAGTTAGCAATTTAGTCTTTCAATTGTACAATGTCAACTAAAAACTCTTAATACAATCTTGTTTATTTACATTTAAACTATTCATATTCTCTCTAAGCTAACAATTCATTTAGAAAACAAGCTAAAGTCTCAAGTAACCCCAACTATCATTCCAACTACTATAAAAGGCTATAGCAATACAAGAAAAACACGTACAATATAACACAAAGTAACATATAACTGGATTTACGAACTTCTCCAAAAGAAAATGACATTCTATACAAATACAACTAAACACATGAACCGAGCAAACATCTTTTATAAACAAATCCTAGTTCCATTAACTTCCAAATAAAACACAAAGAACAAGACTCTAACAAGTTCTAACCATCTGTCTAACTATCCAATTAGACATGCTTACACAAAAATAGAACACTTAACAAATAAGGAAAAGTAACGATTCAACTAATCACAATTAGACAATTAAGCATATTAAAACTCTGATTCAAGATAGGAACCTAAATTACAACACATTGCCTCAATAAACATCCATAGAAGTACATCTATATAACAAACAACAATAGGCAACAATTAAAGTTCAAAACACAAGAAGTCTACTAAAACCCTTTTCTAAAAATTGGCATTTTAACCTCTAAACTTCACACAAGTTACGAAACCCCAAAACCAACTATACCAACTTCTACGCATATTTTATGACACCTCCCAACTGCATAAAAGCACACTCTAACCATCATTTGCCACAAAACTCCGAATTGCTACATAGCCTATTTGAACTACAACTACCAAATCCAATCACCAATTTAATACCATAAATGTATCACAATTATCACCTAGCATATCTAAGACTATCCAAAACACTCAAACACACCCTATCAGTACTTCACTCAAATGTCCCCTATTGTCTACTAATGCAATTTGGTATACCATCGAAACATAAGTCATGTAGTCCATAAACTAACCATCCTACACATTTAAGGCCACTTTATGATCTACTTATATGCCATGAAAACACCTTTTTAATTTCATTTATCACAAAAGTCCTGTTTGCCCCTTAGTCGTTACAAAGCAAGTACCCAAACCAATCCTCAAACGAATCTCATAAAAGCATATTTAGCACCTTTATACCTAATAAACACCAATCATAACATTCAAATGCACCCGGATTAACATTTTACGCAAAGCCCCTTTATAAACAAAGCCAATTTAACACACTTAACCCGATTCCAATCAATCCAAACACATTTAATTACCAACCTAAGTTTACTACCACCCTTAGATAATATCAATTCAAGCGCATCATACCAAATTAACCAAAAACTCCAAAATTCGAAGTTACTATTTATAACACTATTCACCTTCTTCCCAAACTCTCCAATATCCATATCCAACAATTCAAAATGCAATCTAACTACAAAGTTTACTCTACATACATATTTAAGCATATTTGAAGCAATAATAACAAGAAACAAAGCATTTATCAACATTTGTAAATTTTGACATAAACTAAAATTCAACCAAAATGCAATTTTAAAAAAAAATTTCTCACCACACAAAGCAATGGCATGCAAGGAAGCAGCTTTTGGATGGTTTGGAATCAACTCTACAAGCTTGGAAGATCACATTGAGCAATTTTTGAAGAAAAGTTACTATTCCCGTATAGGATTTTTTTGGCTATTTTTAGGCTTTTTTTGGTTTATTTTGAGTATTTTTAAGCATTTTTAGCTATTATATGTATATGATAAATGATATATAAGTAGATCAAATTTTCACATGTATTTTGAAAATATAATAAATAGTATTATTAATGAATGAATTAAATTAAGTTATTCACTTAATCATAAATAAACTTTTAAAGTAACACATAAATATATGCAAATATGTATTATATGCTATATGCTAGGTTTGGGACGTCACAATATATACATGATTGATGCCATATTTTAGTTACAAAGTTGACTAAATCATATATACAGGATTGATCCCATATTATGTTTACAAAGTTGACTAAATCATATATACATGATTGATGACGTACTATAGATACAAAGTCAACTACAATATATATACATGATTATTGCAATGTTGATGGTCCATATCGGGCAAATCACATTCAATCTCGTTGATGGTGCTGAACATATCCAAAATGATTTCTTACTCCTTGCCACTACATTCACATGAACTTTACTTTTTCTATCTTAAGCATAGCCAACAATTCATACTCCATGAAGTAGATGCAATACAATTTGGTGAGGTGAGATGTAGGTCAGAAATAATGATAGACTTTAAATTAGTCTCTCGTGCTATTTGGAGTTAAACTTAATTTTAATATGTAGATTTAGTTAAACTTAATTTTAATGTGTAGATTTAGTTAAACTTACTTTATCGAATATTTATATTTCAATACGATATATACATATATATGTGGAACTATGCACTTGTGGTTGCAGAAATATAATACAAACAACGATCCATATAGGGCCATGTGAGCTTCGACAAGTTTACAGACTTCTTATATATGTCTACGCGACCCACTCTAGGCCCAAAAGCACTCCAAGGGGATACAGCCCATTCTAGGCCTGAAAGTACCCTACGGGGATGCGGTCTACTCTAGGCCCGAAAGCACCCCACGGGGATACGACCCACTCTAGCTCAAAAGTACCCCACGGGAATACGACCCACTCTAGACCCAAAAACTCCCCACTGGGATGCAGCCCACTCTAGGCCTGAAAGCATCCCAAGAGAATGCAGCCCACTAAAGGCCCCAAAGTACCCTATAGGGATGCAGCCCACTCTAGGCCTAAAAGCACCCCAAGGGGATGCGACCCACTTTAGGCTCGAAATCATCGTATGGGGGTGCAGCCCAATATTACTTAGGCCCAAATTGGCCCAATAGAATATTCCACGATTCCACCGTTTTGGTTTTGGGTTTTTAATTTTCAAAGCCATTTGGTTCCAATTTCGGCTTTTGGTTTGTTAAACGGTTTGTGTTTTGGATATTACAAAAATTGCAATTATCCGAATCGTTATCATTCCTAATAACAACTGCTGAAATTACTTCCCACTAATAGGCCACAATTTTGTTACTATAAAAAGCCATTAATATCCCTTATTCATACTGCCACTGTTTATTCCTACGAAGCCACTAAACCATAACTATCTTTTTTTTCTTTTTTTGGTTTCTTTGGAATCCCATACCACATGCCTCTCCTCTTTTCTTTTATAACTAAATATACACTAACCAACTCAATTAGTATTCCTAATTTTTAGGCTTCAAGTTAGCCCATAATTAACATATTAAAATTTGTGATCTTCCCATAATTATAATGGTCAAAGATTCAATATTTTAAAATAGTAAAGTCACAGCCTAAAATTGTGGGATGTTGCATCCTTCCCTCTGAGAAAAAGTTTTGTCCTCAAAACTCAACCTAAATAATAATCTTCAAAATTACAAGTCAAAACTCTAAATTAATTAAATAAAAGTCTAATCACTCTTGTCAACAACAAAAGCTTAATTACCCAACCACTAAGGCCACAAGTAATCAAAACCTATTGCTCTGATACCATTCTGTCATGTCCCGAAATTTTAAAGAGGTAAATTTGGGATAAGACCGCCGCGCGCCTAAAAAGATGAATCTTCCTAATCCCGTAAGACTCTAAGCACTAAAAAAAAATCTATAAAATCATCAAAATAAATAGCAAATATATTAATAAATAATCCAGAGCATCTAAAGTCCTAATAAAAATGTAAATATTTTAATTACATGACAAATCTCCAAAAATAATAATCACAATCATCAATAAAATAATTTTGATCTCTTGCATCTTTCCATGAAAGATTTAGCTTAACAACCCCGAACTAATTTTCATCTGCAAAAGTAAGAAAGAGAAGGGTTAAGCGAAACAATACTCAGTAAGTAAAATCTACCCCGATAACAGTTGAGGCTCAAAGAACAACAAACAGTAAAGTAAATAGATCGATAAAAGTACAATATTATCAGGCACTAAAAAAATATATCAAGTTGTGACTGCTTAGCAGCGCGCACATAATTCATAATTCATAATTCATAATTTACAATTCACAATTCACAATACACAATACACAATCAATAACAGATGACGACTTATTAACTCCTAGCCGTCTACGATTTGATACACATCGTATATAATTCGAGGGGCCTGAATCAATGGTTTTCCTCATATTTGGCTTATCAAAAAAATCGATACAATGACTTAGAATGAATGATAAGCAAAGATTGGAATAACAAGGGAGTCAAGTAATTACAGTAGATCAACAAATGGGGTAGATAAAAAAAAATGATAAATTTTACTTATCTCAATCACGAAATCACAAAGTCAAAACTCTGAAAATTAAAATAGATTCTTCAAACCCCAAACCCTAAAATCAGAATGCACAAATCAAATAATTAATTCTCAACCTCATACAACATGTGCTAATACCTCCAGATTGAACTCTAGTTATATAGCTGATATAATATAATAGTTCTAGTATAAAGTTAATTCAAAGAAAATCTTAACTCTCACAAGATTTACATCAATCACCAAGTATGGAATACAAAAACTTTTACAAATGCCAGAGCTTCCAATGGGTTTTCTAGATTGATGACCAACCAATACCTTACACTAAAAATCTAAATAATACTACCAAAAATTGCCATCAATTTAGTTTGCCAAGATAAGTATTAACCCGTGCACTGCCTCATAGTTTCTAGCATATGAAGTTTTCTCCTTTGTTTTTCTTTCGTTTTCTTTTCTCTACACTGTACGTTCTTTTTCTTCTTCTTTGTTTTTCTCTGACTGTGCTCTACTGTATTTTTGTTTTCTCTCAAATCCTACCCACACATTTATTTTTCTAAATATATATATAAGGAGATAAAAACAACCCACTAAATTAGTTGGTCTAATTTTTAGGCTTCCAAATATCCCATATTCAACAATTGGAATTAATCATTATCTTCCAAATTATGTATCATTATCCAAATTATCATAGTCAAAGTGTCAAAAAATTTAAATAAAACAAAGTTAATATCTAAAATTCATTATCTCAAATTATCATAGTCAACAGGTCAACAAGTTTAAATAAAACAAATTCAATATCTAAAATTTCGGGATGCTACAATATGAGAGATTCTCTCAGATTTGGAGGATCGGACCACCATGTATCTTCTAAGATCCCTTACCTAATAGTATAAATAACACATGAACAAATTAAATTCTGATATTATATTGTTCATGCTCAGACTCATTAACTGATTTATTAGAGAAGATTTTCGAAAATAACTACCTATGGTACATTTCTTTTGCAGGTCAGGTGTTCAGCTCGAACAATAGAATTTTACCTTAACAAAAATCATCATAGCTTAGTGTTTAAACGCAATAAAGATATCCAGCCTTATGTAATGAGCTTCATAAATCGTCAAGTGGATGTAAAGCTGACCATAGATCTCAAAGTCAATAAGCATGAAGATACTAATGACAGTAAATAGCAAACTTTACTTTCTGCTAAAGCACAGGGAAATTTAGATGGATACTGCTTGTCTCAAGTATAGCTCAGTACTAGCAAGACAATAGGGAAATTCTATTTTTGATCCAACTTCTACTCAATTAATTGAGTAGAATAATAGTTAAAATTAAGCCCAATTCAATTTTTCACTTAATTTAGTCAGGTCATAACAATCTCTGTAAAACAAAGGGTAAAGTTGGGATGCGCTTGTGCTTGACTAGTATAATACAAAGTAATGCGACTTTCCGAAGTGAGAGAAGGAGTGAAGGCATGCTACAACTAACATAACAGTTAGATTGTGGTACCTCTAACCCTCTCCAAGTAAATTAAGATGAGATTTTATTTTATTCAATAGTATCCCTTAGGTTTCTATCTTCTAAATTCAAAGCCCTGAAACTTGTCAATATGAATGAGGAACAGCCTCTCAATAGTGAATAAGGCATAAAATGAACAAGAGCTATGTACAGACTTCACTTACTGTTAGAAAGCACGGGGGATAAATATTGATGGATACTGCTCGTCTGATCAGGTATAGCTCACCCGCAAGCCAATAAAGAAATTCTAGTTTTAAACTGGCTACTATCCAAAATTGAGTAGACTAATAATCCGTGATTAACATTCCCCCTTGTTTGTATCATGACTGGAATCGATTAGGCCAACACTAGATGATGCTCGCTGGAACGCCATTGGAACAAGCTAATAATCAAGATAAAAATACAAATTGACAAGTTAAAGCTACGAATTTCAAAAGAGAATGCATTAAAAGTGAAGTGCTTAAAGAACATGATCAAATACCTCATCTTCAGCTAATTATCAATGTCGTAATATTTTGCCATGATACGACAAAAGAGTAAAAGTCTCCTTTAGAATGTTGGAGTTGATATGATGCTCATATGCTCGCTTGTTATAGAAGCTATTGAGTGAATGGGTAACAGAAAGAATGAAAACATGGGGTAGTCTCGACTAACCAAATCCTGTGTTGATATGATAATCTGCAATAGCAACATCCTCATGAGAACCCAAGTGTATCACTACATATTCTCCTTCGGGCAGAACATACAAGATACAACATGAAATTTCACTCAAGTGAAACAGTGAGACAACTCTAGAAAGATCTATCCCCTTTGGGCAGAAAAACCCCTTTAAAGTCAAATAAAATGACCCTCACTGCCACTCGCACTTCCCCTAAACTAATAATTGCATATACTAATTCAGAAAAGTAAACATCCAAAATCCTTATCAAATAATTTATAGATTAACATAGAGATCCGCTTCGGCGCAACCATCTACATCAATCACAAATTATTCAACTGGGAAAATATCGCATTTATGCCACTGTGAATTAAAAACAATTTAAAAAATTAAACATTATATTCACGTGTAGGCACAAACAAAATCCGCATATAATCAATAGCAACTTCATAATGTGTTCTTTAATATTTATGTAAATGGAAGAATAAAACACATTATCACAAACGTGTCCACAATAAATGTGGCTTGAACTTGAAATGGTCCCAAAAATCACCATTAAATGCATGCGGAAGCTATATTAATGCGCCGTAGTTCCATCAATTATATGCATTAGAATGCATCTTTAAAATTATATTCTTGATTATGCACACAAGAAATGAACAACAATGCTCTTACAACTTTAGCATAGTCATATGTGCATATATATCCTATAAAGATTCTTAAACTGTAAATGTGCTCACTTAAAACTCTGTGCATGTAACGTCATAAGAAAATCCATCATATAATAATACCAAAACCTTACCAACAGTTACACATACGAGTCTGGGCATCCGAATCTTTATTTATGATACTTCTCAAAAGATCATAGTCAGAACTAAAAAGGTTAAATATACGCGACCTTACGAGATTCAAATTAGGTGACACTATCTTATGTACTTGCAATACTATTCAAGGGCCAGGAATTCCTTGTTGAAACAAATGCTTCAACTAAGTTAAAAATTCTATATAATATCGTGACCTTAGCTTAAAAACCTCCATTGTTTTAGTCGTACTATTCATGTCACTATACATAACAAACATCTGTTAATTGCCTTATCTTTCCTGTACTTCATCTCACAACAGATCTTTAAAGAAATATCAACAATGATATAGGTTCTACATGAACCATTGACAGGTATTAATAAGCCATTTTATCGAGTCTTAGTTAGAAAAGAAGTATATAAATATCAAACAAGTGTTCTCCATATTACCATTCTCTGGAAAGATAATTTAGTTATCAAAAGAGCTTTTGAAAAGAGCCTAGAAAAGCTCTCCAAGCAGGCACTGGAAAAATTTTCACAATATGAAAGACCCTTCCCACAGATAGCAAGAGCTCAACTTGCAGGTCAAATTATCTAAAGGCTTCAGTTTGAACTATCTTCTTCATATTTATTTATAACCTAAGAACTTGAGTAACATATGCATCTTTCCAATTTATTTTCTTCTCTATATAAATTAATTGTAAAGACCTGATAATCATGTGCATACCTAATGTGGAAACATCCCCCAATAGCATATTAAGTGCCACAACAACGTGAACTAATCAAAGGGTAATTATCATTATTATAATTATTTAGAGAAGAAAATGGCAAAAGGAAACAGAATGATAAGATGTAATCACAATTTAAAATTTAAAAATACAACTACTCTTATCACTAATAGTGAAAACCTGATTATAAACTAAAACTTTAACAAGACTTAAAAGTATACAGAAGCCATCTTAAAACGTGTCATGAGAATTTTGAAATAGTTATTAATGATAACATGTAAAGGCAACCAACCAATTATATGCCAAACTGACCCAAAAGCAAAATTGTGGAGGATACACACACTAAATTTTCTTAAGTTGGCATTGACTCACATAAAGACGGAAGCAAAAAAAAAAAAAAAAAAAAAAACAGCTGTGAAGATGATTACAATAACAATTAACCGACAAAGAAACAGCAGTGTGATTCAAACAACATCCCAAGCCAAGTTCTTTTAGCGTAGGTTCAATTTCTGACATTGAAGACTCGTTCACTAATTGGTCTTCTTTGTGCATAAAATACTTACTGAACAATTGAACATGTATAACCATATGGGTCTGCAACTTCTAATTGTTATTAGGCTATGTACATGTTCAGTTTTAACACCAATTAAATATTTCTGTCAATATTAACCTCAATTGGAATATTACCACCCATATCAAAGTCCCACGATGTGAACGACTACAACGCATGGAGAGACTCCGAGTTCATTAGAAGCTTTAATTTAACTGTACTAGCATGGAGCAATCTAATAAACTATGAACGCACATCCACATTAATCTAGATTTCAATATAGCAACTCCAAAAATTGTTCTAGCTATTAGGGTTCTAATTTTGGTATTAGTGGCTCTGATACCACTTGTTAGATTATTACTGGATCTAATACCAAAATAATAGAACACCATAATGAATACATATCGGACTTATAAATTTGAGACATACCGGAAATCCATGCGATACTTCTTTGTTAGCTGCAATTAATCTTCAAGAGCCTTTGGTAATCCTGCAAGAAAACTTGAACGACGTGTTATGGTAGGTACGTCTAGACTAGGGGCTCTCTCTCCCTCTCCAACTTATATATGGTGGCTATCAATGGGACAAGCTAACCCTAATAGCCTAATATATATACTATTAGTATTCTGGATGGGAGAGAAGGCTTAACCTAAAAACTGTATTGGCCCCCCATCAAGTTGCCCTAATATAAAACAGGCTCTACATCTTGCATACCACACTACTAATTAAAATAATATTCTCGAGATGGACCTAGGCCCAACTGGAGTGGATCACTATAAAATATGTATGGGTTTTACCAATCAATCTCAGTCCGTTTTTTGAAATAAGAAAATGTCTCAATGAGTGGTAGTCCACAGCTAAAAAAAATTCCAATAGAAAAAACCTGAGAATCCGTCCGGCCCTAGGGCCTTTTTTGCACCTAAGCTAAACGCCGCAATCTTGATTTCCTCCCTAGAGATGGGCTGGGTCAGTCTTCGATTGTCCTCATAAGACACAACTAGTATAATACAATCAAGAATTGGGTTGATATTCTGGGGGCCGACAGTTTTGAACAAGTCCTTGAAATATCCGTTGATTAGATTTTCAATGCCCAATCTATCTGAGATCCATTCTCCATTTGGATCTTGAAGCCTCACGATTCTATTAGTAGCTCTTCTTTGCTTTGTCACGGCATGGAAATAGTATGAGTTTCTATCACCAGAACGCAACCAAAGAAGTCTAGCCCTAGCTTCCCAATATTGCTCCTCATAGCTCCAAGCTTTTTCAATCTCACAAGTGATCTTTTGGTACTCTTCACCTCTGAATTCTCCATAAGGGTTGTTGACCAGTTCTAATCTTACTTTTCAGTTGTTTGATTCTCTCCTTACTATTTCCAAATTTACGTCATCCCCATTTGCCAAGCTTTTTCTTGCACAGATCAAGTTTCCACAAAGTCTTCGAGGTAACATCACGAGGCGCACGTCGAGCCTAGCACTCAGAAATAACCTCGCCACACTCTTCTTCTTCTGTCCAGTAGGTTTCAAAGTGAAATCTCCTTTGGGGTTTTCCTTGGTCACTGATTTCATCACTCAGGAGAATTGGAGAGTGGTTCGATCCTACCGGGGGAAGATTAATGATAAAGGCATTAGGGAACAACTGGTTCCAAAAAATGTTGGCAAAGGCCCTATCCAATTTTTGCAGAATAACATTTTGACCTTCTCTTTTATTAACCCAAGTGAACCTACACCTTTTGGCTGGGATTTCCAGAAGTTTGGCTTCGATAATACGTTGCGAAAAAATTCGCGTATCACACTGAGCTTTAGCATTACTTCCCTCCTTTTCATCGTTGGATCTAGTGCTGTTAAAATCCCCCACAAAGATATGGGGAGTTTCAGAGTTATCTTGAGTAGCCATGATATAGTCCTATAATTTCAACAGCTCCTGTCTATTAGGATAAGCATAAACAAAAGACATATCCCACTAGTTGGGGCAATTAGAATTGAAACGAACAGTAATAGCATTAATAATCACAGAAAATAACTTCTACATTCAAATCTCTAAACAAAACAAAGCTAGTCCTCCTGATATCCCAACAGGCACCACAACACAGATGATATTAGCATTAATTTTCCTAGCTACTCTATGCAATTTATTCAGTTTGATCTTAGTCTAAGAGAGACTGATGAAGATGGGTTTTTCCTAAGAGATGATGTCTCTCAGGTTCTGAACCGTCAAAGGGTTACCCAACCCTTGACAGTTCCAGAATAAGTTCTTCATTGGTTCTCGCAGGCTGTTTACAGACAACACCCGAAACCTTAGCATTTTGAATAGAGGGTTACCTTCACCTGGCTTCTGACTGGTTTCTATTTTCAGCCTCTTGTTCTTGTTTTGTTGTTCTTTAACTTGAGCTGACTTTGGGTTGGTGAGTTCATGCGTGACTGGGATTTTCGCCATGTTGCTTTGAGTGGGGTCTTCTTCCTCATCTTCCTCCCATTATTCATACAGTCCTTCATCATCTTTTTCTCCATCAAAGATTTCTGCCTTCCGTTTAACATTCAATGTTGGGGATTTCTGGATTTGTTCTGAAATGTTGACTTTCTGGTAGGAGCTTTTAATATTTTGTGTTTCTTCAACTAGATGAAATCGATTTTTGGGGCCTATTATGCTTAAGGTCAGCTTGACTATCTTGGGCTGACTAACGTGTTGGGCTTTAGATCCAGAATGACTTTCGGACCCAACTAGCTGGTTAGCCTTTTGGTTCGAGCTCAAGTGGGAACATTGGGCTCGAGAGTCAAGACTATTAATAATCTGATCAGAGGGCCAGCTTTTCCAGACCAAATTCAAAAAAAAAAACTCCTTTTGGGGAAAACTTGTCCTTCACTATTTAAGCTTGTTTGACCAGA
This sequence comes from Ehretia macrophylla, assembly GCA_037974665.1. Taxonomy (NCBI): domain Eukaryota; kingdom Viridiplantae; phylum Streptophyta; class Magnoliopsida; order Boraginales; family Ehretiaceae; genus Ehretia; species Ehretia macrophylla. Next base: position 17,291,369 of record CM075783.1, read on the forward strand.
CTTCTAAACTTGGTTACCTCGTACTTGCTCTGATCCTGCACTCTGTCCAAAATTAGCATTCCTTTCGCCACTTGTTTCCCATTGGCGCGTGTTCTCACGCATCCCTTGTCTCCGGGGAAACGGATATTTGAACCCAAAGCCAAATGGACGCTGATTCTTGGTCGGAGGGGCTTTCATCCAAGGTCCTAGTTTTTTAAGATCCATCTTTCCAACATCAATAGTCTCACCAGGTTGACGGAAACGACATAATTTAGTTTCGTGACCAAGTTTACCGCACTTATAACAGAATTCATTTAACTTTTCGTACTTGAAATGAATCCAAGTATCAGGGAGTCCATGTCTTGGCATTTGACCCTGCCCCTCATGCTTTAAGGGCACCTCCGATCTTATCTATTCTGATCTCTTCGAGTTCTCCGAGTCGAGCTCCAATTCTGCTAGCGTTTTCCTCAGTAACAAAGCTGGGCGGCCGGCCATGAACTTGGACCCAAAATGCTGTAAAGTTAAGCTCCAGTTGATCAATATCAGTGTTTTCCTCCCACGGATGAAGAAGAAAGTGGTACCCTTGAATTGACCAAGGTCTGTATCTCTAGGCCCTTTGTTTATCTTCTTCGTTGAAGAAAGATATGAGAAACACATTGCGTTTAAGGGGTTGGACTTCAGCTAGCTCACTGAGGCCCCAACTTCTATTCGCGGATGCTTTCACCAGACCAGGGTGGATAGCTGTGAGACCCCGAAATTTTTCCTATTTGCAATTACGTATTTTTACCTGTTTAAATGCTATTAGAATTAGTATATATATTTATAGATGAGTTATTAAATGATCTTGGATTAAATGTGCATTTAAAAGACATTTGAAAAACAAATAATGTGACTTTTCATTTTATTTTGTAAAATTGTGTAGTATAACTAGATTATATGTAATTAAATGCTTATGAATAAATGTTGTCTCCAAAAATAATCTACTAAAAATAGTATTTAAGCTGGATAGTATTAATACTATTATTTTTGGCAAAAACAATTAAAATAGCTTAAGTTATCAACTTTGACCAAGACTTATAGTTTTGACTTTATTAAAACTGATTATTGCGTTGACTTTTCATTTACTTTGACTTTTTAAAAATGTTGACTTTTATTAACTTTGACTTTTTAGAAAATGTTGACTTTTATCATCTTTGACTTTTTGTAAATGTCGACTTTTTGATCTCCTTTGACTTTGACTTTTTATATTATTTGACCAAACTAGGTTTATTTAAATACTACTCTTGTTATATAATATATGTGCATTCATAAAATTTTCATAAATATTTTTGGAGTAAATTTCATTTAAAGTGCCGTTAAATGGCATTTGAAGACCCTTTCTCTAAATTTTTAAAACTAGTCTTTTAAACATTTTAAAAACTAGTCCTCCATTATTAACAGACCGTGATTTACTATAAATTATTTCTGAAATAGATTAGAAATTTAAAATAGAATTTTCGGGCGAAAAAGTAGTATTTTTTAGCCAAATAGTGATTTTTGCTAAACCCGATTCTTGCGTTGACTTTTGTTGACCAAGTATATATTGTAAATAAATATTTCATCATCTTAAATATTTTACTAAGGTAAAATTTCAATTAGAATTAAAAACAAAGGCCAATTTAGACTTTAGTCATTAAAAATTTAATTTTTGACAACTTTGACAAATTCTTTTTGCATTGACTTTTTACTTAATATATACTCAAATATCAGCCAAAAAATACCTCAAAAATACACCAAAAACCGCGGCTCCTTGGAGGAGAAAGAGGAAGAACATTTTCAAGGTTTTTCAAAGTATTTTTCTCATAGATTTTGCATTTCAAAGCCGAATTGAGTCATTCAAAGCTTGAAATTGCTTGTTGGACACCTATTCTACCTATTCCTAGCATTACTTTAGATCAAAGGAAAGAGAAAAAAATAGATCTAGAAATTAAAGTTCATGTCAAATTTTATTTAATGCATGTATAGTTATTGTTTTGTTAAATTGCTTATAGATTATTGCTAAGTAGTTGATAAGGGCCAACTTGATGAGTTTATAGCTATTTTGAACGGTTGTAACATGTATTTTTATTTTTTGGGTATTTAACTGATAATTTGGCTTGTTTGTTGAATAATTGTTGTTGTAGTGGTTGGAATTGATTGGTTGTTGCTTCTAAAAGTTTGTTAATTGCGGGGTAGTAATGTTGTGATGCTGAATTTTTGATTTGGATTTTGTAACAAAAGTCCAAAAATATAGCCTAGGTACATTGCCAAAATAGGGTTGTTGGATTTGTTTTGGATGGATTTTGGTTGGTTTTGATGGGGCTAATGTAGTTGCATGTGTGGTGGAGTGAGGAAGTGGTTTGGAGGTTATTGGATTAATAGAATGTAAGTTATGAATTTTAGAAGTTTGTGTAGTCTTTCTTTAATATGTTGAAATGTTGTCTTTGGTTGTTTGGGTAGTGTTTGAGTAGTTGATTCTTGGGTTGTTGTTTCTTTGTCATCTAACTTAATTGTTTCAGAATTGTATAGTTGTTGATTGTTAAATGTTGTTTAATTGGTTGTTGAAATATTGTTTAATTGATTATTGATTGTTGATTGTTGAAAAACGGGAATCGGGCACTTTCGTTGTTGATCTCGGAAGGTAAGAGTTATGTGTCGGGAATCGGGCAACCCTTGTTGTTGACTTCTCGAATTGGAATTATTATTGTTGTTATGAGTCGTGAGTCGGATAACCCTCGTTGTTGACTTCTCGAATTGAGTCATGAGTCATTGTTGTGAGCTGTGATAATGTTGTGTCACCTTGGGAGGCATCCCGGGTTGTGGGCACAGTTATCATGGCTAATCCCTATCTCGCATGGGCGGAGAGGCCATGGGGTGTGGGTCTGGAATAAGATACCTCAGGATTATGTTATTAGGTTTGAAGGAGTTGGTGAACATTGAAATGGTGTATGGAGTTTCATCAACAAGTGTATCGTATCTTTATTGTGTGTTTATTGTTGTTACTATATTCGTATTATTATCAGTGATAATTGCGTGTTATTGCTCATAGGATGATTTCCAAAGTGGTAAAGTAAATGTTTTCAAAGATCTATCGAATTCCTCACTGGATTTTGTTTTGTATAAGCTCACTCTTATTCGTTTGCTGCAATCAGGTGTTACTGAACCAGATTACGGGTATGTGCCTCAGGAAGCTGAGAATGTGCCTTAGTGGACGAGTCTTATGTGCCAGAGTCATATCCATGAGTTTGTCTTAGTTTTTATAGTATGATGTATAGTGTAACTTACTTAAAGATAAAGACTTATATAATACTAGTTTAGTAGTCTTTCTTTTGAACATGATTAGATTGCTAGACTGGTTTATAATCTATTTTGCAAATGTATGATATAGCCTATGGATTGATGTTAGAATGAAAGCGTATAACTTATGAATGAACTGTTGAATGGTTGTTTAATATATGGAAATGGTTGTGTTGTATGTTGTTGAAATGGTTGTGGAGTTGTTGTTGATCTTTGTTGGTTGTATGAGTTACAAAAGGGTTGGTTTAGAGCCCGGTATCCGTGTTACTGTCGTTATACTGCCGAAATTTCGTTGCGTCCTGACTGATCGTAGGTGGGGTCGAGTTGGGGAGTGACAATAGCTCTATCAGCTATGACCTTGACAACAAGAGACGGTTTTTCTGTGTCCTGATCTCTGTTTGCCTCCTCAGGAACAAGTAGTAATGGTGGTGGGGTCTTAGATATGTTTCCTTAAAGAGGTTGACCCGAGTAAATACATTGCAAATCAAGGCAGACGGAAATAAATACAATTTGATGAGGACTTTGGTGATTGAGTAGAAAGGAAAAGGAAGATCTGGTTGGTGGAAGAAATGCTAAACTACTTGGGGGTAGTATTCAGGGGGTGTGTTTTAGAGAGAAGGGAGAGAACAAAGTTTAGAGAGAGAGAGAAAGGAAAAAAAAAAGCTTGACCAATTTGGCGATGCTCAATTATCAATAAAAGATAAACGAGTGGTAGAAATGAAGAGGTTTATAAAGGAACAGGTGGGACCCACCTCTTCTTTCACTCACTTTCAAATGTCCAAAATTTCCAAGAAATGATGGAGGAAAGCATACGTCTTTTTTTGCAGCTGTCATTTGTAGAGACCATATGATACATTCAAAATTTTCAAGAAATGATATGGCTTTTACTCTTAAAGGTAAGGCTTCTGCAGCTATCATTTGCTGAGATCATATAGGTAATATGATGAATGGTAATATTTGGAGTTGTCTTACTGACTCAGCATCAATGGCTGAGACTATTGCTATCTGTAATGCTTGTGTTATGGCTAAGCAGTACAACACTTGCCACATCATTCTGGAGAATGATGCTCAGGCCATCTTCATGGCTATTTCTACTACTAGTAGCTCCTTGGATTGGAGAGTTCAACCAAGAGTAAATGACATTCACTCTTTGATAGCAGATCTTTCTTCAGTGCAGTTCGCTTTGGTTAAAAGGTTAGGTAACAAACCGGCTGATTGGTTAGCTAAATATAATATTGGTGATAGACTTAGTTGTCATTGGTTGTCTAAACCTCCTATTGCTCTTTGTAATCAACTTAAGGCAGACTTGGAACCTGATGGTACTAGTTGATCTTGATGTAATTCCTTTTTTAATACAATTGTTCTTTTATGACCAAAAAAAAGCATACATCTCTTTCTTGGATGTAGAGCTGAGCCACAACATAACCCTAAAATCCAAGAGGCATTTGAATCATTTATATCTTTCTGTCAGTGCTATGCAAAAAAAAAAAACAAACAAAAACGAGTGGAATTTGCTCAATAGACATATATATGTGGTTCATTATTTTGTAACGATAATTGTTCTCAAGTCTTTTCCCTCACACACATATATATAACCCAATTGTCAATTGTCATAGAAGATAAGTAGATGATTGAGACACAAAGTGAACCATCAATAATGCTGCTATAACTGATATCGTTATCAATAATTCTGCTACAATATATATTGTCCTTCCATCACAAACATTATTTATGGTCTTTGAATAATTTAGAGTAAGTGTTAAAACATTGCTGAATTACGGGGTTTATAAACTTGAATAGATCCAATGTAATTCTGCATATTGAGTTCCTTATCATTAAAAAACATAATGTTGCTATAACAGATGAACCAAGAGATTGAGCAACTAGAACAATTTCCTTAGTTTCACATGGACTTTGACAAAAAGCTAATTATGCAACTGCGAAAAGCAAAAGTTGCAAGTTAAGCAAACTAAATAGGGAGTAAATTTGTTCATAACTTTATAAGTAAAATTTGATGACAATGACCTAATTTTATAGTTATGATAAAGTAATCTTAATTGTTCCCGAAACCCAAATCACCAATTCAACTTACAAAATCAAATTAAGTTTTTCTTTCCATACCGATTCAAATTAACTTGCACCATATACGATCTTTCATTTTCTCTCGGTTTACTTTCTTACTAGGTTTAAATCTTGGAAAAAAAGGGTTAAAAATTAAAATTTGAAGGAGGCGGTTTTGTAATAGCTTTTAAGTTACCTTCATTTTCTTGACAGAACAAAAGAATATTGTCTGAAATGACTCCTTTCGAGTGACATCTTGGAATTGTATAGGATAGGTTCCCTTTCTATCATGTGGTTACATATTGTACCCTTAGACCTAGTTACCCTATTATAGCGGGATGCTCGTTCCACTGGCATTGGGTGATATAATTATATGTGTTTCATGAAAAGCCATAAAGACAAAAAAAAAAAAAAAAACTTTATTCTAGACAATCCTCATATACAAGTAGCAATCTTGGATTCCCTTTTGGAACTGATGCAATTTTCGAAATAAAATGCCTTCATTCACAGATAGCATATGATTTTTCGATCTTACATAGTAGTTTAGAGATACATGAAATAGAGCGTAATTCTAAATTGGGCCTCTCAAATGAAAACAAGCTAAATTTTAGTATTTTTTCATCAACGAACTATTAGTATTTATTAAGCATGCTTACTAACTAATTAGCCCAATAAAAGGCAACAAGTATTATCACTAGCGCTGACATCTGGGCCAACTAGACCTATTCCAACCCAACCTATACGAGTCGTGAGTTGAGAATACGAGGCCCAACTCAGCCCAAATTTTTAGTCGGCTGGACTAAGCTCATTGTTTAAAATATAAGACCCAACTAGACCCACGAGCCTGTCAACCTAGGTCATGAGCTAGGTTGAGCTGGGCTGGCTAGTCCCATTTTCTTTTTGCGATTAGTGTATTTAGATATATTATATATACATACACATATACATATACGAACACTGATACATATATATATATATGTAACTAAAAAACTAGTTGGGGGCACTTGGAGTAATAAAAAATAATAATCTACATAAAACTTAAACTTGTGTTGATATTAATTAGCAACGAAAAATATTAATTTCAATCAATATTTAATTAGAACTCTTCTAATTAATTCTCCCAAGTTGTGAGTGACACTTAGTAGTATAACACAACTACCTAATTAATAATGAAGTGGAAATAAATGAATCCTATAATATGTCATTTTCATCTAAACCATCCTGATTAAGTCAGAGCCATGGATAGAAAAATAAAGAACCTCATATAGAAAAAGTTGACAATGTACATGCAAAGGTAAGGTAGGAGTGGCAGCAGAAATATCAGGTTATGTTTGAGTAAAGTTCGCAACAATACAAAAAGAAAAAAAAAAGGCTAGTAAAGCTTGTTAACGTATACAAATTTTGAAAAAGTTTATGGTTGTTTTTTCTTCAGTTATTTGGTAATAAAATCCAACATGTTATTGTAGGATATAGTACATAGTCGTCTATCTTTATTTAAGTTTGTGGAGCTACATTGTAAGTTAACTAAGGAATAAAGACAAGCTGTTTGTGATATCAGATTTGGACCGTTGCTAAATATTCAATGCAAATTGTTTAAAACACTTACTGTGAAAATGACTAATGGACATATTTGATCCAAGAACCAACGCTTTAGAGATTCATGGCCACAAATTGAAGGTCAAAGTCATTCATGTTGAAAAGATATTTGGATTACCAAATATTAAAGGATCACTAGTACCTCGCACAAAGGCCTTAGCAAGGACATAGCTGAATTATGTGAGAAGTTTGAAGTTTATGACTCCTTAATTCCACTAGGCATTTTGCACGAGAAGATGATAACATTTAGAAGCTATGGTATTGATTTCGTCATTGGACACTTATTAACTCCCACATGTGAATTTGCCGTAATGAGGTAGTTGTTACATGTTGTGAAGAATGTTGATGTTATTTTGAGCTTTAATTGACATAGTTTGTGCCAAACTCCTTGTCAAAGTCCATTCAGAGGCTGAGACATTTGAGATTTAAATATGTCGGTGATTGTCTCTTCTTCTTGTTGGTATTAAAGATCTTTTATCTATTCAAAATCAAATTACTCTCAACCTAGAGTACAAAGAGTGATTTTTTGAGACATCATAACCCTTCACATGGATGGAACAAAAAGTTAAGAAGAAATAAACTTAACCGATGTAAGCAGATTATCGATTCCATTAGGATTTTGAACGCATTTTGCCGGAACGCATTTAGTCATCCAAAACGATTAATGGTACATCTAAACCAATTACACTTATATAAACAAAATAAGACCATTTTGCTCAAAAATTGATGCTCATTAGTGGTGCTAGATTGTTCTATTGCTCATTGTGCATGCATTCAAAGGGAATTGGTTCTGCGGGTTGTGCGAATCGCTGTCCTTTTTGAGTGACGTGAGTTAGTGTAAGATGCTGATTTTACGTACACACCAAACAATATAGTTCTTTAATTTTAACTAACTCTATAGAAAAGCATTATCATCAATATGCCAACATTACCAAGAGGTTTCACAAATAGCATGTAGGACCGGTCTATTGTGAGCAGAAAACAAACTTACAGTAAAGCTATACCTTCCGTCCAAATTCATAGAAATAGGGACATCGACTTGTAAGATCTACGTGTGCTGTGTGCAATAGGGCAATTCTACTTTTGAATCATCTTCTACCTAAAATTAGTAGACTAATAATTAAAATTAAGCCCGTGATTAACACTTCATTTAATAACTAGAACACTATTGGAGCAAGCTAATGATCAAGATAGAAATACACATTGACACATTTATTAATTAGAAGAATAATTTGCAATTTTCTAGATGGATTGAATGTTGAAAATAAGAGTGTTGAATGTTGAAAAACTAGCTCTAGAAATCTCTCTTAGGCATTTATAAAGAAGCTGGTTGTAATGTTAATGTAAGATTGCATCCAATTTCTAAATGCTCGTGTTCTTTTACATAAAATTGGTCCAACCACCTTCTACATCGCCAATAGTTTTTTTTCACCAACTTTCTTTCTTGTTTTTCATATAATTACACTAAAACAGCCCACTTTCTTCTGCTTTGCCAACAACATTCTGCGAATTTCGAAAGAGAATAACAATAGCGAAGTGTTTTAGCAAAATGATCATGTAACTCATCTTCGACTAATATTATCAATTTCGTAGAGTCTCTTTTAGAATGTCAGACTTGACAGGCCGCTCAAGTGCTCACTTGTTATGGGAAACAGTTTTCCAGGACAAGTTATTTGCACGAGTCTTGTGCACGGGGTACAACAAGAGTAAAAACTTTTTGATCTTGTAATTAAAGGGAAAATAGTCACGATATGAAAGAAGCTCACACTTGTATTCACATGGTGTTGGTACATAAGTAGTTGAGTTACAACAAACTTGACATAGTGATAAGGATAAGGAAAAATACAAACGTATACATGATGCCCTAAAGTGTGGAAACATACTGACATTAGCTGATCGTGTGGAGAGTTGTTAACAGAGATATGCTGAGAAGACTCTTCCCTAATGTTAATCCCAAATCAACCAATATATCAGCGTCCACCTTGCACAACTTCTAGATTGGACTCCTCGGCAGTGGAATACAATCTCGATATGCTATTTTTGGCAGAAAGTTTCACTACTTTGAATCGGATCTCACGAACACATGGCCGGCAGAGGTAAAAATAGCAAGTTTTACATTCAAGGGCCGGGCTTCCTTCCAAATCAATACCACACTTGTCACAAGAGAACTTATATTTAACTTCTCTCACGGAGATGAGAGGATGTGGGTGATACTCAATTTGAAGTTTATCCCCAAACTTCATATTAGAATAACTGCCAAGTCGAGGAATGCAATAGGGATGAAAAGAATTGTCACATTCACGACAATGATATAGCCAGAACTTGGGATGAATTTCTTCCTCACAAATGTCACACGTAAATGGATTTGGATGATAATAAAAAGGTGGAAAGCTCAAGATAAGAGGGTGATCATCCCATCTATGTCTGACACTCGTAGGTAGAGGTACGCATTGAAGTGCCACATTGTATTCACAACGCTCGCAACTGTAGGACAAATCTCCGTAGCGTTTGCAGGAGTTGCATAACAAATCTGAAGATTCACTTTGAACAAGGAGGTGATTGTGAGCTTCATGTTTTATTGTAGTAGGAAGAAGAGCACATTTGATGTCAAGCAAGATGTTGCACTCGTCGCACTCATAGAAGAATCCATTACAAATCCTTTCGCATCTACTGCATTCAACATGACGAAAACACTCTGGGTAATAAGCGATGTAGAGTTCATGCTCGGGATGATAGGAAGATGAGATATTGTTTGGTAGCTGAGTGCAATTCAAATGGATGAAGTAGCTGCACTGAGCACAACCATAACATGAACCTGAAATGGGTTCAATGCAACCACTGCACACTGTTTCCTGATCATCATCATCTATTTCGCTGTAGTCATCTCGGATATTGGTGAGAATCAAAGGGTGGTCGTGACTGAAGTGATTAATTTCTTTTGATTGTTCAATCAGTGGAAGTCCTTTTTCCTCCAAGAAATGTCGAATCAGTTGTGAAGATACGACATCTGCAGGCAAGTTGATCGTATTTGGTGGTATTTCACCAGCACTGGGAAGAGAAACAATGTCAAGTTATAACATCAGCAAAATTAAGGAGGAAAACAACAAATAGAAGAAAAAAGAAAATAATCATTAAAAACTTTTGAGTTAAATTAATTGTGTTCTAAACGGCTCATACGAACTCATGTTGTGTGTGCAATACCAACCTACTATCTGCCACGTCAACCATTTTAAAGCCATATATTCTCAATCTAACTCTTTGCAGGTAAGCAGCCAAACAATTACTGTCAAACCACTGTTAGTAATGTGTTAAGCATAATTCAACTGTTAATTTGAAAAAGGAGAAGACAGAAAGGAGTACAAAAGCTATGGTTAAATTTACTTGTAGAATAATATTATTGTTTGGCAGCCCCAACCATCCAATGCATCATATATATATATATAGCACCCAGCACCTATTGGATTTGGTTAAGATTTTTGACGGATTTTGATGGAAGGGCATATTGGATCATTCAAAAACTTGAATGGTGTAACTAGACCAATTAAACTTGGTTGCCCAAAATTAAACAATTAAGTTAATATATTCTAAACCTTAAAAATTAGTTGAATAAGCATAAAAGCATGGAGAATTCTTACGAGTCAACTTCAGCAACTTCGTCCTGTTGGGACTTGGATGTTATGCACTTGAGATGGTAAAAGTATCTGCAAGGGCCACAATAATAGACCCAGTAAAATGGGTGTAGCTTTTTCCGACAGATATCACATTTTAGTTTGTAATGCCGGTATTGATCTGGAAGAGAAGACGATAGGGACAGAGGGGCATGATCAGGGTGGCCCTTGTATGACAAGCTGCTTGGCAATAATCCACAGGTCTTGTGCATCCAAAACGGGCATACCGTGCAATAATAACACTCATCTTTATCTTCTGTGCGACAAGCATCACAGAAAAATAAGACACTTCGTTTTTGGAGTTTTAGGGGGTGCGGATGGTTGGGGTGTGTATATGTGTCCTGTAATTGAGCACATAAAACATCCACATCAAACTCACACTTGGAACAATGATAGGTGAAACCGCTCCAGTCTTTTCTACAGATATTACATATGCAATATCCTGAATAAGGCTTCTCGCTAAAGAGTTTAAGTGGATGTTCTGAATGCATTGGATGCGTAATCTCTAATGGCATTTCTGCGCAAGATTTGTGGAGGAAGACTTTTTCACATTCGCTGCAACAATACGTTGACCCCGACACGGGTTGTTGACAACCGTAACAAACAACGTTGGCGTTGTCACCTGCTTGCAATTCCTTGAGAATAAGTGGATGCTCCTCATGGCTAAAATGATTGATCATCTCCATCTCTATTTCTCTCTAATTTCTTTTTCACTCTTTTCCTCTCTCAGAATTCGAATGCTATGAATACAAAGCCTTTGCTGCGACTAATAAATAGGTACAAGTCAACTACAATTCTACCATGGTAGGTGAGCCCATGACTTGTCGTCTTGTATTCATATATAACAATAAATACTTGCATTAGATTATTAAGTATTGACTCAATATACCCAAAATAATAAACATAGCATTATTGTGTATTATAAATCCATTATAATAACAACCATCTCCCTTTCTCTTCCTCTCCATACAATTTTCTCTTCTCTCTTTGTACGTAAACTGATAGTTGATACGTAATTATCTTTATTTTTTATTTTTCTTTGGTCTAGTAGTTTAATAAATAAAATGGGAGACAATGTGCATATATACTTGTTACTCTATTTTTTTTACTAGTTTAGTAGGATCCTCAGATCATATGCACGAAACAAGCACAATCTCAATATGCGCATTAGAGAGGGGTTGGCGCTACGATCAAGAGGTTAGTGAGCATCTACCTTCCTATCTTGACTGATGGTACAATCGCTTGAGTTTAGTTCTTGAGATAAGGAATCGCTGTTAATGAAAATTTTTCTCTATTAGTCAGTCATCAACACTCTTCAAGCTGTCAAAGATAGATAGGAGATCCACTTTAGTTTCTCTCTTCTACTACCTCTCCAGTTTGGGAATATTTCTTTTTACTGGCCATATATGTGTAGTCATATTGTCAATTTTAGCTATCTTATGGATAGAATTATAAAAAATAAAAAAAAATAAAAAGTAGTCCCTTGCTAGCGCTTGCACTTTTCATGAATGGGAAAAAGACAAACAGGCCCTTCTCTTTTTCGCGTTAGACCAAGCCCCTCACTTGTTTTTCGTTTCGTCCTTCAAACTTAATGGTGTTAGTAAACACTTATATTAGCATTCACTAAGGACAAAACAGTTAATTTACACAATCAACCCATTTTGAACTAATAATTGACTAAACTTGTGAGAAGAAAAAAAACCGAGTAACCTATTTGCTCTAGGTACAAGATTTAAGGACCCTAATGTCTTTCTTCCTGTCGTGAATTGATGAAAATCAAGTACAAAGGTAGATTAGATAATGACTTCACAGAGTTGTATTCATACTAACAACTTCACATGACTTCATATTAATGAGAATGACGACCATAAAATAAATTGATGAAATTAAGCATTAAATACAAAATAGACGGTGACTCCAACAAATACTTCTACTACACAAAATAATAAACATTGCATTAATGTGTATAGATAGTATATAATAAGAATCATTTCCCTTTCTTCTCTCTTTCCAAACAACTTATTTCTTGTTTCTTTGTGGGTATGGTCGCTGTTGATATGTAATTTTTTCTATTTTATTAAATCGATTTTTTTTTTTATAATATCTACGAGGTGAGACCTCGATGTTATAGCAGCACATGATACACTTCTCACGCACCACTCATATTATACAAAAATAAAGTAACTTTTTGCCCTTATCCTATGTTGACGATGTGATACTGAAAGGGAAAATTGCACAAATCAAAATTTTAAATTTAACTGGTTTTACAGTTCAAAATTAATTAATTTAGTTCATATTATTTTTTAAAAAAATTTAAATTTATCTCTATAGTTTAAAATTAGCCAATTTATCCCTATTATTTCTTAAACAAAAATTAATTTAGTCCCTATTATTTTCTAAAAAATTTTAATTTAGCCAATTTAGGCAAAAATTAAATTGAATTTTTTTGAAAAATAATAAAAATTAAATTGGTTAATTTTGAATAATAGGGACGAATTTGAAACTTTTAAAAAACAATAAAGACTAAATTAACTAATTTAGAATAATATAAACAAATTTAAAATTTCAGAGAAATAATAAAGACCATTCATAGTGGTTTCCTACCAATTTGAGGTAAAATGAAGGAAAAGGAAAGGAACATCAAAATATATGATACCAATTTTGTCCCTCTAATTTCAACATAACTACAATCATTTCCTATTTTTTCAACCAAAAACAACTTTTTCTCATCTTCAAGTTTGTGTTCAGTTTCGTGGCTATACATTCTTGCCGCTGTGCAATTTTGTGTGTGCAAATAGTGTATCTATCTGTCTGTGCAAGTATGCGTGTGTGTAGAGCTTTGTGTGTATCTATTGTCTGTATGTATGTGTAATTGTGTGTGTATATGCTGTATCTATGTGTCTGTGGTGTAGAAGCATCGAGCTTTGTGTGTCTGTATAATATAAGTGTGTGTGTGTGCAGTATGTGTATGTGTGTGTGGAAAGAGGAAAAGAAAACAGGAGATTGACACAAAAGCAAAAAAATGAAAAGGGGCCAGACCATGGTTGGCCTGCACATGCCGTCAAATGAAGCAGGTGAAGTAGAAAGTAAAAAGGAGGAGGAAAGGAAAAGAAAACGAAAAAAATAATAATAATAAATTAAAATAAAGAAGGGCATATATGTTAATTTGGATATAAAATTTATCCTCTCCTTTCATTTTTATTTTAATCCAAACAAAGAATACATTAATCTTTTATGATATTTTTCCTTATAATTTTTTTCCAATCCAAACAATATTATTACCATTCATCTCCTTTCCTTTATTATTTTATCATTTCCTTTCCTTTATTATACTTGTCGTTGTGTATCCAAACAAGGCCTAGGGAAAAAACAGTTAATTTACACCATCAACCAATTTTGAACTAATAATTGACTGATTCTCGCATTGTGTTTCTTGCAGTAACTAATCACAACTTCGCACCAAAGTGGAATATTGATTTTGTTGTGAATGACATTCGAAAAGTGTTAGCTTTGATCTAACCCATCCATATATTTGTCTCTTATTAAAAGAACAAGAAATGGATGTGCAAATTAAGGAAGTTAGATGTGATAATGTACCGATTAATTGGGTTAGTAATGTGTTCAATCAACTGAAAGACATTGTATGTAAGGAGCCATCCCGTCTTGGAATTGGGTAGTTTTTGTTATTAATAAAATATTTCAACTTTTACAGTCAAAAAAAGAGAGAAAAAAAAGACTAATTATTGACTAATTGAGAAAAAAAAGGACTAAATATTGACTAAATGAGAGAATTGTGAGGGGAAAAAAACGAGTAATCTAGTTGTTCCAGGGTACAAAATTTAAGGACACCAATGTCTTTCTCCCAATCGTGAATTGATGAAAGTCAAGTGTACAAAAGTAGGTTAGGTAATGACTTCGCAGAGCTGTATTCATGCAAACAACTTCACGTGACTTTACATTGAGAATGACGACTTTAAAAAAATTGATGAAATTAAACATTATACAGAATAGACAATGACTCCAACAAAAACTTCTATTAGTTACTAATTGTGTCCATTACACAAAATAATAAACATTGCATTAATATGTATAAATACAATATTATAAGAATCATTTCCCTTTCTTCTCTCTTTCCAAACAACCTATTTCTTGTTTTTTGTACGTTTGGTGATAGTCGATATGTAATTTTCTATATTTTAAACCGATTTGTTCTTATAATATAAACGAGGTGAGACTTTAAAGTTACAACAGCATATGATAAACTTCTCACGCACCACTCATACTGTGCATAATAAAGTATCTTTTCCCCTTATTCTATGCTGACGATGTCATACTTGATAGGGAAAGTTTGCACAAATAGTCCCTATTATTTTTGTAAAAATTTTAAATTCAATTCTTTTATATGATTTAAAATTAATCAATTTAACTCCTATTATTATTTTAAAAAAATTAAATTCATCCATATTATTCAAAATTAATTCCAATATACAAAAATAAGAGAGATATTCAGAATTGCGCCAATTAACAAGGAATTAAATTAATGACCCACACTATAAAACTCTGGGAAAGAGTGATTGAAAGGAGAATAAGGAGAAATACAAGGGTGTTAGAAAATCAATTTGGTTTTATGCTTAGAAGATTAACAATGAAAACTATCTTTTTACTAAGGAGGTTAATAGAATAATATCGAGGGAACCAGAAAGACTTACACATGGTGTTTATTGATTTGGAGAAAGCATATGACCGAGTTCCCAAGGAAGTTTTATAGAGTGTTGGAGAAAAAAGGTGTGTGTGTAGCATATATTGAGGTGATAAAAGATATGTACGATGGAACGATGACTAGCATAAAGACGAGCGGATGAGAGTCTAGTTTTTTTCCGATTACAATAAGACTACATCAAGGATCTGCTTTGAGCCCATACCTTTTCGCACTAGTCATAGATGAACTCTCTAGTCAAATCTAAGATACAATACTGTGGTGCATATTATTTGCGGATGATATTATTTTCATAGATGAGTCTAGAGTATGTGTAAATACTAAATTGGAATTATGGAGATCAACTTTAGAATCTAAGGGCTTTAAACTAAGCAGATCAAAGACAGAGTATATGGAATGTACGTTTAACAAGAATAAAGTGATAAATGAGATAAATGTAAGATTAGACTCAGAAAGAATACAAAAAAAAAAGAGTTTTAGATACTTGGGCTCTATGGTTTAACAAGATGGGGAGATTAATGCAAACGTTGATAATAGAATCAAAGTAGGATGGACGAAGTTTAGAAATGCGTCAGGAATCTTGTGTGATCGAAAAATACCATTTAAGCTAGAAAGGGAAGTTCTATAAGATAGCCATTAGGCCTACTATGTTATATGGTTCGGAGTGTTGGGTAGTGAAACATCAACATGTTCACAAAATTTCGGTGACTGAGATGAGAATGTTGAAATGAATGTGTGGCAAAACTAGGAAGGACAAGATTAGGAACGAGCTGATACGTGAAAGAGTATGAGTGACCCCGATTAAGGATAAGGTAAGGGAAAATCGTCTGAAATGGTTTGGCTAAGTCAGGAGACAACCTGTTGAGGCGCCCGTTAGAAGGTGCAAAAGTTTAGAAATAATACACCAAAAGAGGGGTAGATGTAGATCTAAGATTATTTGAAAGAAGACAATTAAACGAAACCTCGCGTGTATGAAACTTATAGAAGAGATGACTCTCGATAGGAAGGAATGGCGTCGTATGATCCATATAGCCGACATCACATAGTGGGACAAAGCTTAGTTTGGTTTAGTTTGGTTATATTATTCAAAATTAGTCAATTTAATCTTTATTATTTTCTAAAAAAATCAATTTAGTCCCCATTGTTTAATAAAAAATTTTAATTTAGCCAATTTAGACAAAGATTAAATTAAATTGTTTTTGAGAAAAAAAATAAGAATAAGTATTGGCAATTTTGTACAATAGGACAAATTTGAAACTTTTGAGAAATAATAGGGGTTAAATTGGATAATTTAAAATAATTGGGACATCGGATATTCTTGTGATGTTGTCTTCGCCCGAAGACAGCAGATTCGAGGCTTTCTCTTTTACCTATAGGGCAGGGCGCTTTCAAAATCTACTTATCTCTCTTATTTAAGAGAGATAAAAGAAAATGGGACAAGACAAAGCCTTCCATAGTGCTGGATTTAAAATTTTATGAAAACAATAAAGACCATTTGCACAAATTTTTCATACTAAGACAAGTAGATTATTTGCTTCCAATTTAGAGTAAAATGAGGTAAAAAGAAAGATGAAAACATATGATACCAACTTTTTTTTTTTTGCTGGGTCAGCAAGGAAAGTTATTTCATTCCACTATCTCAAAAAAATACACATTACATCTGTGTACAAATTGTGTCAAAGTCAAAAACTACACAAAAAAACCTTGAAACAATTAGGTAGAAACACAAATGTTCCATAGTTGGAAAAGCTCCTTATTCCTCCGATCGGTACTCACAATCTTTTCTGAGGCCATCTTCCATATGATACCAACTTTGTCCCTCTAATTTTTTTTTCTTTTTTTTATCCCTCAAATTTTAGTTTTAACATAATAACAATCATCTCCAATTATTTTAACCAAAAACAACTTTTTCTCATCTTCATGTTTTTGTGCAGTTTCGTGTCGTGCTGTGCAATCTTGTTCTGTGCCATTTTGTGTGAGCATATAGGAGTAAATTGCTTGCCGCCCCCCTGTGTTTTGCCCGAAATACTCATTCACCCCCTGTGTTTTTAAAATAGGCTCATTACCCCCCTGTGTTTTTTCGATTAAGCTGACGCATCCAAAATCGCTTATTCCGTTAGCAAACGTTACCAAATTAGTTAATTGATCGTTATACCCTTACATAAAGTTAAAATCGAAAAAACACAGGGAGGTAATGAGCCTATTTTAAAAACACAGGGGGTGAATGAGTATTTCAGGAAAAACACAGGGGGGCGGCAAGCAATTTACTAAAAGGGTATTTTTGTCCAACAAAGAATTTATTTTAACCGAAAGCATAAAAAAATCGCATTTTAAGCGCGTGTGTTACAATTGCCGTTAAATTAGACGATTTTTCTAACGGAAGGGGGCGGTCAGCTACATTCCGAAAAACACAGGGGGGTAATGAGCCTATTTTAAAAATACAGGGGGTGAATGAGTATTTCGAGCAAAACACAGAGGGGCGGCAAGCAATTTACTCGAGCATATAGTGTATCTATGTGTCTGTGCAAGTGTGTGTGTGTGTGTAGAGCTGTGTGTGTATATTCTCTGTATTTTTGTGTAATTATGTGTGTATATACTGTATCTATGTGTGTTAAGTGACCACTATTTTTTTTTAAATGGATAGCGGTGAGTTTTGAACCTAAGACCTTTTAGTTCTCAGGCTCTGATACCATGTTAAGTGACTACCTTATCTAAAAGTTTAAACTGTTAGAGAGAGATTTATTTTATTATTTGTTATCTTCAACAATGTGTGTGTGGTGTAGAGATTTGTGTGTGTATATAATGTATGTGTATGTGTGTTGCAGTACGTCTCTGTGGAAAGTGGAAAAGATAACAGGAGATTGTCAAAAAAGCAAAAAAAAAAAAAATTCCCGAACCATGGTTGGCCTGCACATGCCGTCAAATGTAGTAGGTGAAGGAGAAAGAAAAAAGGAGGAAAGAAAAACAAAAACAAAAAAAATTAAAGTAAAGAAAGGCATATATGTCAATTGAATATAAAATTTATCATCTCATTTCATTTCCCTTTCAATGCAAACAAAGAATACATATAATCTCTTTATGATACTTTCCCTTATAATTTTTTCCAATTCAAACATGATTATTACCATTCATTTCCTTTCCTTTATTATTCTATCATTTCCTTTCCTTTATTATCCTTCCATCATGTATCCAAACAAGGCCTAAGAACAAAACCGTTAATTTACACAATCAACCCATTTCGAACTAGTAATTGACTGATCCTTGCGTTGTGTTTCATGCAGTAACTGATCACAACTTCACACCAAAGTGGTATATTGATTTTGTTGTGAATGACATTTGGAAAGTGTTAGCTTCTAAGCCATCCATTAATTTGTATCTCATTAAAACGACAAATTCATCTGCGAATTGGTTAGTTAAAAAGGTTAAATGTCATAATGTATCGGCTGATTGGGAAAGTAATGTGTCCAATCAACTGAAAGACTTTGTATGTAAAGAGTATTCCCCTCTTGGGATTGGGATTGGCTAGTTTTTGTTTATTAATAAAATATTTCAGCTTTTATAGACAAAAAAAGACTAATTATTGACTGACTGAGAATTGTGAGGGAAAGAAAAACGAGTAATCTAGTTGCTCTAGGTACAAAATTTAAGGGCCCTATGCCTTTCTCCCCGTCATGAATTGATGAAAGTCAAGTACAAAGGTAGGTTAGATAATGACTCCGCAGAGTTGTATTGATACTAACAAATTCATATTCACGTGACTTCACATTGAGAATGACGACCTTAAAAAAATTGATGAAATTAAACATTAAGTACAAAATAGACAATGACTTCAACAAATACTTCTATTAGTCAACTAATTGTGTCAATTACACAAAATAATTAAACATTGCATTATTGCGTATAGATACAATATAATAAGAATCATATCCCTTTCTTCTCTCCTTCCAAACAACCTAGTTCTTGTTTCTTTGTTCGTATAGTGACAGTTGATATGTAATTTTCTCTATTTTTTAAACCCATTTGTTCTTGTTAATAATATACACAAGGTGAGATTGACGTTACAGCTGAAATGATTCGTTTGAAAACATGAAAGATGCTTATGACAATCAACTCCAACCAAAAAAAACTTCTGCATATATTTACTTTCAAGAAAAACCTTAATTTTTATTTATTTCAAATATCATTAACTAACAACTAGCCAGCTACCTTTTAACCAAATAGTCTCATTCTCATGGGTAATTCCCCATGAGGTGCCTCATAATTCATTCTTGCAACTCTTGAATCCCCACTTGGAATGACTTCTTGCCTTTCATGTCTCCACGTTCCCTAAGGAATTGCCTTAAGGTTTTCTTTAAAAAAAAAAAAAAATTACTCCCCACCCCACCTCCCCTATCTCATGAAATTTAAACCCTAATCTCTCATCTATCAGAAAAAGTAACGTACACTACACTACTCCTAAATCTCGGGATTGCCTTAAGGTTACCATCATGAAATATTCTTTCGTGCATTCATTTATCACATTAACAATCCCATCTTCAGTTTGGTGGCAATGACCGAAGAGCAACTCTTCAATGCTATTAGTAATGATGTCAAGTGTAAGCTTCATGTTGGTAGAAACTTTGTGAATTCTAGTCTCAATAAATTTATTTGTGATATGGAGAAAAACCCGACCTAATATGAATGGACGAGATTGACCCTAGAGTCCAAATAAGGCAACGCCTGAGCCTCCGACTCGAGACGGATCAGCCCGACCTAGGACTATTGACGCGACCCCTAGTCCAACTTGAATAGGATTTGTCCTGACCTAGGGACATCCCGAGAGGTTGGGACCATAGCAATATGCTAACCCCATAATATCTCAAAAGACGGGACCACAAAAGTACACGTGGCAGTCTCTATTAACTTAAAGATTAGGATAAATGTAAGAACCCTATTCTAAGAAAGGTAACTAATAAATAGCATATACACTAAAATGCTCTTTCGGTACTCTCTAACTCTTCCTTTATTCTCTATCGCTCATATGCAATCTTGGATTCAAAAACTGACTTGATCATCAGAGGGGTCCTCAGGTACAACCCAGGGGACCTTGTTTTGCAGGTTATCACTTCCTGAGCGAAGTGACGAGCCAATCAAGCTCGGAACTAGATTTTGACCTTAACAATTTATAATGCTTGAAAAATTGATGATGTACTTATGTAGATCTTTTCTTTGAGGCTTTTATTTTCAGCGGTCTTTTTTTTTTGGGGGTCATTTTTAGTGGTCATTGACCATTTGTATTCTTTGTAAATATTATTCATATTAATAAAACGCTTCTTGCTGACCTAGGAAAAGAAAAGTAAAAAAGAATACTAACTATTATGTATCAAATATAGAAAAGAAATCTAAGTTCCATGATAGTCTTGAGTATTGTGCTTATCAAACAGCATCAACTACCCATATACTTCAGTCCCTCGGTCTATATCCTTGCATACCACAATATTGCCGTTTGCGGGATACATTACGGATTCTCACTAAAAAAAAAGCTGCTTTTGGCGACGACCAAAATTCGTCTCCATGCCGTCGCCAAAAAAGTATTTGCGACGACTGGCGACAGCGAGGAGAGGAAAATTGGTCGTCACCAAAAGTATCATTGCCAATTTGTCGCCCCGTCGCCAATTCATCTCTTTTGGCGACAACATTTTAATCCGTCGCCAAATTCATCTCCGAATCATCTCCAAAAAATCGTCATCTCCACACCATCGCTAATATAACTCCGTCTCCAATTCATCTCCAAAGTCGTCACCAAAACTATGTCATCACCTAGCCATCGCCAAAACTATGTCGTCACCGAGTCGTTGCCAAGCTATCACCAAAACTAGGTCGTCACCGAACTGTCGCCAAAATATATTGTCACCAAGCCGTCACCACAAGTAGTTGTCACCAAGCCGTCGCCAATCTTTAATTATTCTTTTATAGCAATTTTTATAACTAAAATTACAGAATTAATTTTTTTTCAAATAACAAATTAATATAAAAAATTAATTTAAATTTTAATGCATATAAATAAAGAAATATATAATCTAAAATTAAAAATTAAATTAAATCAACACAAATCATAAATTTAAAATTACAAACTGCTTTATTATCTTAACAAAAATATAAATTTAAAATACAATAGATTTTAATATCTAAAAAAACTATTGATCTTTAATCATTGGGGCTACAAGAACTATTCCATCCCATTCATGTGGTTCCTTCAGAAGAGCATTCAGAGCAACAGCTCCTCCCATGGACTGACCAAACAAAATGTGAGGCAGCCCAATCATCTTCGACCTTCCTGCCAAATCATATGAGGAAAAGTTAGCTTTAATTGATCATTATTTGCATTAATCTGCTGAATTAAAGAGTTGCATATGACGAGAGATGAGATGAAAATTTTGAAATTTAACAAGAAGAACGTGCTTCTGCTGCTTATTTTGAGATGCAAAAAGGAAACTCACAAACCAAAACATTCAAATGCACAATTTTTATGTAGATTTCTCACTAAGTTGAAGACTATATTAAGAAATGATCACAGGGTTTACCTTTAATTTTTGTAAACTGTTCAATGACATTGTCAACAAGGCCATTGAAGTCAGGTCCATGCAATCCTTCAGAGAGGCCAAAACCTGGATAATCAATTGCATAAACACCATAGCCAGAAGCAACAATGTACTTGGCTATACCTAAAACTCCAAAGGAGTATCCTAGATGTCATTCTATGAAGAACCGTAAACTGAGGGAAGACAAACACAAGATAAAACTCTTTAAACTCACTGCTAAGAATATGCACAAAAAGTACTCCAAATGTTCAGGAAAGACATTTATGAAGTTCAATTGACTTTGTGGATGCTATTTCTGATAGTTTTACTGAAGAGCACAATTACCTCTCTGTAGTTACTAACTTGATTAGCTCAATACTAAGTGTACACCTAGCTGTCAGTACTTTCCATCTTTATCAAGCTCATGGTATATGTTGGTACTTTGTTTAATTTCGTTTTTTTTATATTCCAATTACTAGCACTCAGTTTCTTGCAAAATGCAATCTATCACAAAGCTATTACAAGATGTAAAACGCATGCTTACCAATAATATCAAGAAACACAAATATGTATCATCACCTCTTCCATTCTGATATCAGAATTCATTAATCATAACCAAATCAGTACAACAAAATCTCCTACTTACTCCAGCAACATATGTAATGCATTCAGTTTCATTTTCTGACAATACATTAATTTTCTGAAAACTAGCAATATAGAGTTGAAAGCCAAAGAGATTCAGAAAGTAAAGGAGGAACTTAAAAACTAATCAAGGTAGAAACTCCACTCTTAAGTCTACACACACACTAGAGTTTGTGGAAAATTTTCAACATGCAACACTTCTTTCAAATTTTCAGTTCAACTTCAGAGAATGATCTTAGTGTCATGCGAGCTCAAACTAAATATTGACTTTCAATTCATGAGGGAAAAGTCATCATGAAATCCTGCAGCCTACTTGTGCTTCCATTTGACATTGCCCCTTCACATTTCTTTCATCAAACACATGTTCCACCTGAAGATAAATATTTTTATGTGTAATGCGTATTTACATAAAGAAACACAAATATTTACTTTTGATATTTCTTTTCAATATAAAAAGTGTTGAGATCAAAATATAGTAGAGAGTTATATTCATATAATGACATTTGACACTTCCACGCCAGTGCATGAAACAAGCTGAAGCATGCAAACTTCTCATCTTTCTTCTCATCTTTCTCATCAACTTTTTTTACTTCAATAATAGGCTTTGAATCCACATCCTTTTCATGGATGAATCTTTATATCTCCAATACATATCTAAAATGAATAATCGCCACAAATTGGGAATATAGAGGTATCTTTTCTACTTATCCAAAAAATAAAAAAGAGATGCCTTTTCTTTTGACTACAATAGCAATCAAAATTATAGTTCAAATTTTTAAGACAAAAATAGTTAAATAGTGACCTATTGTACACTTCTATTCTCTTGAGAGCTTTCACCAAATACAAATTCGAGTCTATAGCTTTGCATCAAGAAACAAATATTAGTTCTCTTTCCAACATTTTACATAGATATTAACTATTCTGATTTGGAACCACAAATAGGTTTCATCAAAACAGGCAAGACAATATTTTATTTCAAGATGAATACTATCCAAGAAAGGGAAGAATTGCTGCTGCACAATCAATTTGATTAGTTAACTCCGCATTTGGCCATTTGCAAAGATAATGATTCAAGCTGCAGAATCATACAAGGCATGAATAAAATATAATATGCAAGGTGCAAGATCAATTCAAATAAATAAAGTTCCAGCAACAATTTTCGAAGGCTATGCAATTGAGGTATTTCCACGAACAGGTAGTGTACAGTTGGGATTTCAAAGCCAGATCCTCAAGACAAAACACATGAAATGCATTACAAAAGCAATGAAAAATGAATAGAATTGATTACCACGAAGCACCACAAAGATTCGGCAAAGAGAAAAAAAATCAGCAACAACGATTCGACATATAGCCTCGTAACCGAAGCACCACAAAGATTCTGCAATTTTCCACAAAAAAAAAAATTAATGATAAACCCTAATTCAGCCCTTATTCTATTGAAATCAATAATCAAAAAATTAAACAAAAAAAAATACTGAAAATAAAAAATAAAAATCTGAAATTTTTGTAAAGAAGTCCAAAATTAAAAAATAAAGAAATCCGAAAATAAAAAAATTAAACAAAAAACCGAAAATCAAAAAGAAATAAAATCTGAAATTAATAATAAAAAATCCAAAAATTCAAATATAAAACAAAATACTTAAATTAAAAAAAATAGTTCTAAAAAAATTAAGCAAAAAATAAATCCGAAAATAAAAAATACATAAATATCTGAAATTTAAAAAAAATAGAAAATAAATAAAAAACAGAAAAAAATAAAAAAATAAAATAAAAAATGAAAAGTAAAGAAGACAAATATATATATAGACAGATACAAAACCATATATATATAGATGTATATATATGGACGGATATGTAATGAATATGTACATATATGTGTATATATATACGGATTGATCCATATATAACGAATCCGTACATATATGGGTGTATATATATGCTGTGGGTCGTGAGGAAGGGTAGTGGAGTGGTGGAGGTGGTGCTGATTCAATTGATGGGGGTGAAGGTGAGGTCGTGGGGTGGGAGGTGGCTGTGGGGTCGCAGGGTGGGGGTGAGGGGGTAGGCGTGAGGGGGTGGCTGCGAGGTGGAGGTGGAGGTGGAGGTGGAGGTGGAGGTGGGGGTGGGGCGTAGGTGCTTTTAAATTGGATCAGCTCTTGGAGCTGATGCGTATTTATTTTAATTTTTTTTTAATTTTTTACGTTGGGTGGATGGAGACGGCCAGTCCGTCTCCATCTTTTAAATTGGATCAGCTCTTAGGGCTGATCCAATTTATTTAATTTTTTTTTTAATGTTGGGGGAGCCGGACTAGGCCGTCTCCATCTATTTCAATTTTTTTTTAAAGTTAGGTAGAGATGGACTGGGTCGTCTCCATAAATGGAAACAGTCCGGACTGTCTCCATGTTGATCCAATTTTTAAATTTTTTTATTTTTATTTTATTTTATGTTGGTGGTGACGGCCCTGTCCGTCTCCATTTTTGGAGACGGACCGGGCTGTCTCCATCTTTTAAATTGGATTAGCCCCAATTTATTTTAATTTTTTGTTTTTATGTAGGGTGGATGCAGATGGTCTAGTCTATCTCCATTTATTTTAATTTATTATTATTTTTTTTAATTTTATGTGGAGACGGACTGGGCCGTCTCCATCTTTTTTTAAAATTTTTTTTTTAATGTTGGTGGAGACGGAATGGGTCGTCTCCATCTATTTTTTTTTTCTTTTTTTTTTTAATGTTGAGTGGAGATAAACTGGGCCGTCTCCATAAATGGAGATGGACTGAACTGTCTCCATCTTGATCCAATTTTTTTTTTAATTTTTTCTTTTTTTTTTATTTAATGTTGGTGGTGACGGCCCAGTTCGTCTCCATAAATGGAGACGGACTGGGCCGTCTTCATCTTTTAAATTAGATCAACTCTTCAGGCTGGTCCAATTTTTTTTTAATTTTTTTTCTTTTTTTTTATTTGTTATCTTTTTTTTTTTTTAATGTTTGGCACGGGTGGAGATGGCCTAATATTTACGTCTCCAAAAATAATAATTTTTTTTCTTTGTTATAATTATTTAAGACATAAACTTACATATTAAAATACTTTGATTAAATTTTTCAAAAACATGTGAAAATACTTTTTGAATTATATTTTTCTTTTTGACTTTTTATCAAACTACAAATATCCAAATTAGTAGTTTTATTTTTTTTATTATGAAGCAAAATTTATGACTACGTAGTAATACAAAAAATTGGATAAGTAAATAATTAATATATATTAATTAATATGAATTATATTTTTAATATTTCTTAATTTATATAATATATTTAATGTCAAAATTATTGAATTTCAACACATGACTTTTTGTCGATAGCAAGGTGATTAAATGGTGACGACCTTTGCATTCCGTCTCCATGATGTCGCCCATTGGCGACGGCATGGAGACAACATTTCATTGTCCATCACCATGTAGTTACTATCTGGACACTTTTGGAGACGACCTGCAATGCCGTCACCATATTGTCGCCAATTGAAGACGAATTGGTGACGGCCTATGTAGATCGTCTCCAAACCGTCACCAAATTGTCACCAAACTAGCGACAATGAATTCCGTCACCGTTCTGTCGCCAAATTGGTGACGAATTGGCAACCACCCGTCGCAAAATACAGTTTTTTTTGTAGTGTCTGGTGCAAAAAGGATATAACAGTGCAAAAATGCACCAATACGAAGCTTAAGAATACTGTACGAAACTCTCACTATGTGCAAAGTTTAAAAAAGTGCTAGAACACTTTAGGGTCTATATTATGCAATCTCACCTTGTATTTTACAATAAACTATTTTCATGACTCAAACCTGTGACACATAAGTTGCAAGACAACTTTATTGTGTCAAAGCTCCCTTTAAAAGTTCTCTGCGTGCGCATAATTTTCTTTAAACTATCTGCATAATTCCAAAGATGTGAAAGGATGGGCCATAGTAGGAATGACAACGGTCCAAATAATTGCAAAAAATAAAAAAATCGTAACCAAAATCATTTAGCATAATCTGTAACCATAATCATAGCCCTAACCTAATGGTTTTACAATAGCTGTAAACGTTAAGGATATAAAAAATCTTATTTAAAGTTAACCGTCTAATTTTTTTTTATAAATATATTTAATAAAAAAATTTTAAAAACTTCAATTTACATGTCAAAAAGCCTAAAAAGAATATGGTAGGGCTTGTAATTAGACATAGGTGGTGCTTGTAATGTGGAACTAACAAGGGCAATATATATATATGTATCATGTGTCTATATATGCACACACACACACACATATATATATATATATATATATATATATATATATATATACATGTAAAATAAATAAGAATTGGGTTCAAGATTTCATTTTTTTAACATTTGAAACCAAAAAACTATTAATTTATTTGTCGGTTATTCCTTATAAAAAAATAAACCTTAACATATAAACATAGTTATCGTAATCGTACGATTCGCGATACGAATCGTACGATTCGATTCGATTCAGGTGAAAAACGATACGAATCAGTTGGTGAATCGTTAATCGGAGTGAATCGGTAAGCGAATCGGAGTGAATCGTAGCAAATCATGCGATTCGGCGAATCGGCACGATTCGGGTAAAAAAAAAAAGCCCAAAAAATCCACACACAAAAAAAAAAAAACGAAAGAGCCCACTTTAGATTTTTTCAATCAGCATACAATTGGTCCATTTTTCAAAAACATAAACAAACAAACAAACAAACAAAATTTCTCATTTATGTTAAAAACATCAACTTTTTAACTATAATTATAAAATCAAAACACTTAAAAATCATCCAATTAAAAGCCCTAAAACAGAGAGAGGGAGAGAAATGTACTCATCTTCTTCACGATCAAAGGCTTTGTCGATGAAATTACTTCGCCGGTCAACTTGCTTCGCCAATCAAATTGTTTCACCAATCAAATAGCTTCACCGATTGTAAGTGAGTTGCTGATCTTCTCTTTCTTTATTGCTCACTGATCTTGCTCTTTCTTTACTTTTTGGAACTTTGCATTTGATCTTGCTATTTTTTTACTCCTTTTTTTTTTTTTTTTGATCGAACTTCTTCTTTACTGCTCAGTGTGCTCACTGATCTTGCTCTTTCTTTAGTTTTTAGAACTTTGCATTTTATCTTTGTTTACATGTCTTTATTGAGTGGCTTGCATTTAATGGTCTTAAACCTTGGTCTTCACTAACAAAAAAAAAAAGTAGTCTTGGGAAACTATTATTTTTGCTTAGTGTTTGTTTTTATCGAGTTTTTTTTTTTTTTGGTCGAAGTTTTTATCGAGTTGATCAGTGGCTTAAAAGCCTTTGCCTTTTCAGTCGTTGATTTTGTATGGTCAAGAGTCAAGACAACAACTTTACATTATTAAATCAAAGACTTTATTGGTGATAACACTTTAATTGGCCACTATTATTATTTAATTATTTTATGTTATTTTGTCTTTAACACTCAGGACTTTGACATTTACTATTAAAGTATGGTTAAAAAAAAACATATATTTATATCTATTCAAATGAAGAATTTTGTCTAAAAACTATTATAAAAATATAATATATTAAATATCATCTAGTTTTAAATTTGTGACCGAATCGGTACGATTCACGATTCGATACGATTCATGATTCAAAAAAATAAGATTTCAATTCACGATACGATTCACAATTCGCGAACTATGATATACACCATTAGTTTTTATTATCAGTATTTTATCAAGCGGATACACATCGATTTCGAATTTAAATCTTAGCCACTGTCATCCTAGACCATAGCTAGGTGATACCAAAATAGAATAGAATCAATACAAAGTTGGCTGACTATAATATAAGCAGACCTCCTAAGGAATACCAATTACCTTTCTATTTTCGTGAATATGACTACTGGTTTGTGAATTGATCAGCCATTTCCTGAAGATATGGTCCCATGAAAGACAAGCTGGGAACAAAGACTAGAGCACCTAAGCAAGAGATGTGAGACTTGGAAAGAAACTCAAAGATAAAGGGACAAGTCAGAGGTTTCAGTGAAAAATGAATAAAGGATCAAGAGAAGCTTAAATATCTCCATATTCTCTTAGAAGAAACCAACAGCATAGACAATATGGTAGAACCACTCCCTATGACATACAAAGTTTTTGCAAATGCAAAAGAAAGATACAAAGTGGATTAGTGTAACTAAGACTTGAAGATGATACCGTTCGAGCTTTGCATTAACTAGGACTTGGTAACGATGCCTTTCGAGTTTTGCATACTCAACGGAGGGTTTCTGCATATATACATTGTTAGATCAGACAGAAGACTTGTTTATTCGTTCATGTAGATACTTCGTAAAAGAAATTCCACCCAAGTAGCATGGAATTATGTATAATGGAGGAATGTAGGAAGAAAAGTTTGCAAAATCTCAGGCTTGCTGTTTCAGGTTATCCAACAATGAGGTAAAATTTCAGGACTAGATAAAATTTCAAGACGATGAATCTGTTAGAAGATAAACTTGATTATGATTAGGACTCTATTAAATAAGTTCTCCTTAGATTTAAATTAGTTTTTGACTAGATAGTCTTTTTTTAGTGGGTAATAGTTTCTTAGAACCATATCCTAATTAACATATATAGGATTTTTATGAATCTATAAATAGGTTTCAGTTCTTTCAATTGTAATTATACAAAAAATTAGAGCAATAAAGATTTCGTTTAAAGTCTCCATATTATTTTTCTTCTTATTTTTATCTCTAAGATAAAATAACCTATTTCATATGCCAATAAAGTGGTATTAAAGCTAGGTAAAGATGATGGGAAATGGAATCTAAGACTTGAATTTCACGCCAAAGACTGACAATCTTGTCCTTCAATTTATTTGGCCCATATAACCACTGAAAATAGCAAGGATTACCCAAAGCTTCAATAAATCCAAGGTAGAAGACTAGATAGGCTTATCTTTGTAATACGTAGAACTATGATGAAACATGTGACATCCATTTTCAATATGACCTATAATCTCTAGCGTCATAGATCATCAGTTGGTCATATCAAGCAGCAACTACTTGAAATGTGCAGGTCTTCCACTACCAAACCATGTTACAGGTTCAGCAAGTGCGCTCAGAAATTGACATGAGAAGTATTCATAATATCACTAGCAATTCCACAATCTTTAGCCTTGACAAGAGCCATTCCCAAACAGAAACATAAGCAAACAAATTACTTGTTTAATAGATAACATACTCAAAGAATACAGATTTGATTGAAGAAGCAAATAACCATTTTTATGTGCTTGGTGTTGTTTGTTTCGAATGGCCTAAGTCAGTGTCAACTGCTGACTATACACACCAAACAACAATACAAAGAGTAATGCTATATATCACCCATTTTTCAATCACCTTTTTATCACCTCTTACATGACATCCTACATGGCATACCAATTAGATAATATTTTTATTTCTCTTTCTTCTTTTTAATTCTTTCTTTTTCTTCAATTTCTTTTCTCTCTTCATTAATATTTACCATATTAAAAGAAAACCGTCTATTTTGAACTCAAATCATTCTATTCTGATTAATTATCTAGGGCACATATAGCCAATTCACGTCAAAGTTAGTTTGCAGACATGAGTGCTATCCTTTTGGCACCAATATTTCAATTTTAATTGCCACAAGCTTTCCAATGGCCTAGAAAAATAAGTTAAAAATTCTCTCTCTATATATGTATATATAAAATAATATTTATGTACTTTTAGTCAAGAAAAATAATTAACCCCCGCTATAAAAAGAAATATATTCATATACCTGAAAAACTATGTGTTTTCATCACCAGTTAGAGAATTTTTGGGATCCGCCCCAAACAGTATTTTTTGTACCAAAAAAAAAAAATAGTTTTTAGCTAGCATTATAAAAGAAGATTGTATTATGTCTTTTTTAAAGAAGATTATATATTCGAGATTTGACACACTTGATCTGAACTTGAAGAAATCCCCAGATAGTTTTCTATTGTAAAAGTAAAAAATTGAAAATTAAAACTTTTATCTAGGTCTTCTTTAATTATTTATTATTGTTACATCTCAGATTTAAATGGTATTAATCATAATAGACAATAAGCAGTTTCATATACTTGCAATGGTATATGAGAATTGCAAGCATCGTTCCTCATTTCTTTCTTTAATTGGAAGGAAAAATTGCATTCATTGTTTTACGTGGGCTAAATTGGTTAAAGAGACTTGGGAAAAAAATATTGGTTAAAGATAGTTAAAGGTCATACAAAGATCTGTATTTTGTTAAGTATCATGCAAGGATTTGAGCTCAAGATGGATAGTTTTTCTTTTAATATGGTAAATATTAATTAAGAGGAAGAGAGAAAAAGAAATTGAAGAGAGAGAAAAAGATAGTTTTTGTCTCTCCTCCACTTTTACAACTTTAACTATTTTTTTAAAAATCTCTGATAAGATATGTTCTCAGACTATTAAATTCAGTTACAATGTATCTGCTATGTAATATTAAACAACTAGATTAGTTGTAGAATCTTCAACTAGTGCTTAGTTGGCACAGTTGTTAGGATGCACATGTGCTGATTGATACTCAAGTCAGACAACTAACTGACATGATAAACAGATCTATATATACTTGATCTCTGCTGTACAATTACAATTCAATCAATGAAATCAGTTCTATTTTCTCTCTCTTCTCTCATTTCTCTCATAGTATCAAGAGCCTGGAGATCCTTCTGCCATTAAAGCTTCATTTTTTATTGAAAGCAGCTTTCTTACAGCTTCTTTCTCTCATGCGATAGTTGCAATTGCATTACTTCAGCAATTCAAAGCTTTGCAAGCCCCCAAACCTCCCTTCTCTTCATTACGAAACCCTAGGGTTTTTCAATTCTCCATTAAACCTATATTAGAAGACCTTGAAAAGCTTTCTGCTCCTTCAAATTCTTGTAAGATCTTCGTTACAATTGTTTGAAGAAGCTTCTATCTCTCTAAATGACTTCGACAACTTCCTCTCCAGCCATGGCAACAACTTCATCACCTTCGACTTCTCAGTTTGTTGCCAATGACTCTTTTTCCACTCTCACTAAGAATCTGCAACAATTCAAATAAAATCTTCATAGTCTCTTGCCAATTAAGCTTGACAACACAAATTATATGTTGTGGAAAGTTCAATTGGAGGTTGCTCTTCAAGGACATTAGCTCTATGAGCATGTAACTGGCCTGAATCCACCACCAGACCAGCAAATTATTACTGATACAGGCACAAAAGTTCCAAATTCATCATACTCTGCCTGGTTAATTCTAGATCAACAGTTGAAGTCTTGCCTTTTTGCATCTATGACACCTCCAGTACTGGCTCAAGTACTTCAAATGCTTACTGCTGTTGCTATATGGAAAGCTTTAGCTAACATGTTTAGCTCTTTGAGCAGGTCTCATATTCATCATCTCAAAGAGGAACTTCAAACCATCACAAAAAGAACACAGACTATGCAAGTATACCTAGATAAGCTGAAATCTCTATCTGATAGTCTTGCAGCAGCCTCAGAGATTATTTCTGAAGAATATATTGTTCTCTATACACTGAGAGGGTTACCCTATTAATATGAAACATTTAGGACTACTATTAGAACAAGGTCTTCTTTCATCACTATGCAGGAACTGCGCACTCTTCTTATTTCAGAAGAAATTCATCAAAAGAGACTTAAACCACATGCTTCTAACCCAGCATTGCCTTCAGATATTCATACTACTCTCTATAGTTTTGCTAACCCACAGTCAAATCAATCTAAGGGTAGGGGTAGAGGTAATTGCTATCGAGGAGGCAGAGGGGGTAGGAATCAAAAGAATCAAGGCAGGGGAGTCTTAGGTCCTACTCCATTGTCATTTCAGATGTCATCTCCCACACCCTCTACCTATCCAAACCAATTTTCCACCTCTTTTCCCATGAAAATCTACTGCCAAATCTGTGGTAAACCAAACCACAGTGCTCTGGAATGCTGGCACATAAATGATAATACCAACTACCCTCCACCCCTAAAGCCTAACAAACAAGCTCTTAATGCTCAATCAGGTCCTGTTTCCCACCCCAATCCCTCTACTCCTTATTGGTTCCTAGACTCCGGTGCTAACACCCATGTCACCAATGATTTTGCTCAGCTGTACATCTCACAACCCTATCAGGGTACAGAGGCAGTCACTGTAGGCAATGGGCAGGCTTTTCATGTCCAACACATGGGTGATGGTACATTTCTTACTCCTTCTTCTTGTTTAATCTTAAAGAATATTCTATATGTTCCACAAATATCCTCTAATCTCTTATCTGTTCATCAACTAACAAAAGATAATGATTGCTCCATTTTGTTTACTTCTAAGGAGGTCACTATTATGGACAATCCTACCAAGAAAGTGCTGTTCAAGGCCCCATGTGACAAGGGACTCTATGCCTTGCCTGCAAGTTCTTTTCTTCCCTTTCAACTGTCCAATAAAGCTCTAACTTGCAGCAGTACATCTACTTCTCTGCCATCTACTACTCTGTGGCACTATAGACTAGGACATCCATCCAGCAATACTTCTCACCTATTGTCTTCAATTCTGAA
Organism: Ehretia macrophylla; assembly: GCA_037974665.1. Classification (NCBI taxonomy): domain Eukaryota; kingdom Viridiplantae; phylum Streptophyta; class Magnoliopsida; order Boraginales; family Ehretiaceae; genus Ehretia; species Ehretia macrophylla. The sequence goes on from CM075783.1 coordinate 17,324,491, forward strand.
TTTTAGATTACCTGCTACAACTATACAATGTGCAGCTTGTTCAGTAGCCAAGGCTCATAAACTACCTTTTTCTCTATCTGATTCTATGAGCAATTCTCCATTTTAGTTAGTTCATTCAGACATTGGAGCCCAGCCCCTTTCTCTTCTTGTAAAGGCTATAAATACTATATTCTATTCATGGATGATTACTCTAGATTTACTTGGCTTTATCCATTGAAATTAAAGTCAGATGCTTTTGATGTTTTTCAGAGTTTTCATTCTATGATCACTACACAATTCAGTGCTACTATTCAGACACTAAGGACTGATAATGGCACTGAATACACTAGTCACAAGTTTCAGTCTTTTCTTCAAACCATAAGCACTCTACATTAGACTTTCTGCCCATACACCCCTGAACAAAATGGACGGGCAGAAAGAAAACACATGCATCTTATAGAAACTACCTTAGCTCTTCTTAATCAAGCTCGCCTTCCCTCTTTTCTATGGCTAGAAGCTTTAGCTACAGCTAATCACTTAATCAATAGGCTTCCAACCTCAACCTTACACAACAAATCTCCTTTTCAGATCCTATATTCTAAACTACCAGATTATCATTCTCTTAAGGTATTTGGCTGTCTATGCTATCCATGGCTTATACCCTATACTAGTCATAAATTAGAAAACATATCAAAGCCATGTGTTTTTATAGGATATTGTCCAAACACAAAAGGTTATAAATGTTTTGATCCTTCTACTGCAAAAGTTTACATATCAAGACATGTCAATTTTGTAGAGCATAAATTTCCTTATGACAAAGCTTCAACTCTTAGTTTAGCTTCTACATCCTCCATAAACACAAGCACTGCACCTGAATTTCCTCCTATTTTCCCCTCTAGCACAGTTAAGTCCTTATCTGATTCTCTCGTTTCACAATCTACTCCTACTGCTTCTAAGAACACAGCCCCAAGTCAATTGTTGCCATCACAGACAGACACTCAATCTGTTTTAAGTCTTATAACTACTCAGTCTGATACATCTACATCACTAGACAATCAGCCTCATCTCCACCATCAATCTGTTTTCTCATCCACTTCTTCTATCCTACAAGTCCACCAATCAGATCTGCTTCAAATCCTACACCTACTCAGTCTGCATCATCTGATGTGCCTCTTCCTACCTCATCTGATGCATTGCAGCCACTAACTTCACAATCCTTCCCCCCAATGTTAACTAGGTCTAAGACAGGCTGTCTACCTCCCCCTATCTATCAACTCAATAACCTTATAGTTTTCCATTCCCTGACTGAACCTGCTACCTATAGAGAAGCATCTAAATATCAATGTTAGGTTCAAGCCATGAAAGAAGAGTTTGCAGCTTTGCAACAACAACATACTTGGGACTTAGTTCCACTACCATCAAACAGGCAATCAATAGGGTATAAGTGGGTTTACAGGATTAAAAAGCATGCTAATGGTACTGTTGCTAGGTATAAAGCTAGGTTGGTGGCTAAGGGTTACTTACAAGAGCAAGGCTTGGACTATACAAAGACATTTAGTCCAGTTGTCAAGCCACAAACAATTAGATTGGTGCTCAGTCTAGCCTTACATAACAAGATGTCTCTTAGGCAATTAGATGTTTCTAATGTTTTCCTACATGGGCATCTAGAATAGACAGTTTACATGCAACAACCAACAGGTTTTATAGATCAAACTCAGCCACACTATGTCTGCAAGCTTAGGAAGTCTCTCTATGGGCTGAAACAGGCACCAAGGGCCTGGTATCAAATGTTGACAACCTATCTCACTACACAGGGGTTTATTATGAGCTCTACAGATAGTTCTTTGCTAATATAGAGGTCCAAAATTGTAACTATTTTGGTGCTCATTTATGTTGATGATATAATCATCACAGGTAGTAGCTCCTCAGCTATCCACTCTCATTTCTGCTATGGGGACACAGTTTGCTATGAAAGATCTAGGGCCCTTAATTATCCTACTTTCTTGGTATTGAGGTCTACACTGTAGCCAATGGTATGACTCTCCACCAAACAAAATATGCCAAAGATCTTCTCACCAAGGAAGGCCTCCTAGACTGTAATCCTACAGCCACACCTACCTTAACAAAGTCTAAACATGCAAATTCTACTCCATATTCTAATCCCACCATATATAGAAGTCTCACAGGTGCTCTGCAGTATCTAACTATGACTAGGCCAGATCTTCAATATGCAGTCAACACCCTTTGTCAGCACATGCATCATCCTACTGTTGCTGACTATGCTGCCCTAAAAAGAACTCTCCGATACATCAAAGGGACCCTTAATCAAGGTTTGTTTTTTCAGTAAGGACCACTACATTTATATGGTTTTGCTGATTCAGATTGGGCCTCAGATGTCCTAGACATAAAATCTACAATAGGCTATTCTATCTACCTGGGAGCTAACTTGATTTCCTGGACATCTAAGAAGCAAGCCACAGTTTCTCGATCTTCCACTGAAGCTGAGTACAGGGCAATGACCCATGCAGCAGCTGAACTCAGATGGGTGACTTTTCTCCTAAAAGATCTTGCAGTTTCAGTCCAATCACCTGTTCTTCACTGTGATAATCTATCTACTATGGCTCTAGCAAGCAATCCAGTCTTTCGTGCTAGAACCAAGCACATAGAAATTGATTACCATTTTGTTAGAGAAAAGGTGGTGGCCAAGGTTCTAAAGCTTTCTTATATACCTACAACTGAGCAGATAGCAGACATATTTACTAAGACATTGCCTCAAGCATCCTACTCCTACATCAAAAGCAAGCTGCCCCTAGTCTTCATCTCAGGGTCAGCTTGAGGAGGGCTGATAAGATATGTTCTTAGACTGTTAAATTCAGTTACAATGTATCTACTATGTAATATTAAAAAACTAGATTAGTTGTAGAATCTCCAACTAGTGCTTAGTTGGCACAGTTGTTAGGATGCACATGTGCAGATTGATACTCAAGTCAGATAACTATCTGACTTGATAAACAGATCTATATATACATGATCTCTGTTGTACAATTACAATTCAATCAATGAAATCATTTTTATTTTCTCTCTCTTCTTTCTCTTCTCTCATTTCTCTCAATCTCCATAATTCTCTATCCCTAAAACTAACGCCTACCATGTTCTCTTTCTCTCCTTTTTTGAACGAATGGACCCTACCACTATACATTTCAATTAAAAGAATAATTTCTCATCTTCAACTATGCACATCAAGCACAGTCATCGTGGTCACTGGTTATGGCTTATACTCTAATGTGTTATTAAAACATCTAATGTATTAAGCCCACATCCTCTCTCCAACAAAGCCTTCAAAGCCGAGTGTCTGGCGTCTTCATCTGCTAGCGTGCTTTTCTTATCTGATCAGTATTAGCTTTCTTTTTAATCTCTCTAAATATCATTGTTTTATTTGCTCTTAATACTAGTATTGTTATTACTGCTATTTTTGAGATATGACATCTATGGCATTATAAAAAGAAGAAACCAATCAGTCAACATTCCTTCACGTATGGACCTATCTCGTGAGCCTAACACACCTGCACAGTGAGTCACAAGTGTGTTATTCAATGGAAAAAAATTTCATGCTTGGTCTCGTTCATTTCACCTTTATCTTGGTGGAAAACGTCAAATTGGATGAATTTTAAGTTCGGAGCCTAAGCCAAAAGGAACATATCCTAATTTTGCTCAATGGCATGTGGATAATTGTGTTATCTTAGGTTGGATGTTCAATTCCATGGAGGACCGAATCTATAATATGTTTATGTATCATGAGACAGTTCATGGTCTATGAAGTTCCCTAACAAAGATGTATGCCCATACACGTCATGATTCTCAAATTTTTTAGCTTTACTGTGAAATTTCTCATGCTTCTCAAACAACTTTGGAATTCTCTGTTGCAGATTACTTTGGATATCTCCAAACTAGATGGGAAGAACTAGCTCAATATGAGCATTTGACTGACTTCCCCAATGATGCTGAAGTTGAGACTAAATGTCTAGATCATCATCGTACTTATCAGTTCTTGATGGGTCTCAAGCCTAAGTTCGAGAATCTTCGGACTCAGATTTTAAACATATCTCCTCTACCTTATCTATATGAGGCATTTGCGATTGTGGATGGTGATTATCGAAGGCGTCTTCTTCTTGCACCCGAACCCACTTAGTCTGTTCTAGATCAGATGACATTTGCTGCTCCTTTAGATTCTTGGCAAATAGGTACTCGTTCATATTGCCAACATTGTCGAAAACCTGGTCACCACATTGACCGATCTTTTACTCTTCATCCTGAATTAAAGCAACAATATTCTCGAAATTGTGGTGGTGGACAAAAGAAATGAGGTCCTCGTATTGGAGCTATGGCTGAATTGGCATCTCCTTCAGCCTCAACAGAACTAGTTTCTACCCAACCAAATTATAGTCAACTTCAGGCTTAGATTGCTCAACTTCAACTATACTTGGGCCTTACTTCATCATCTGGCCCCATGGCTGCCCTTGCTACAGGTACTCTTACTGCCCTTCATGGTAAGTCAGGCCAACTGTCTTGGATTCTGGATTCTGGGGCCAATAATCATATGAATGGTGAGCTTTCTATTTTTTCCTCTCTTGTCAGTTCCGTCAATCAATCCGTTCAAATTGCTGATGGAACGTCTATTCCTATCCGTTGTCAAGGAGATGCCTGTTTATCCTCAAATATCACTATTCGCTCTGTTTACTATGTCCCCAACTTTGCTTATAATCTATTGTCTGTTAGTCGTCTTGCTAAAAGTCTTTACTGTGCAGTTGTCTTCTTACCTAACAGTTGTTTCTTGCAGGACCTGACTTCGAAGAAGATTTTTGGTAGGGGGTATAAGCACGATGGACTTTATTACTTCGGCGAACCTGTAACCTCTATTGTACACTTGTCCAGTCTACAAGCTTCTTTGTCTCCAATTTTTGATACTCTTATTCGCTCTCTTCAAAACTTAGATTTGTGGCATGCTCGTTTAGGATATGCAAACTTTCAATATTTATGTTGGTTATTTCCATCTTTTAATAAAGCATGCAAGGATTTTAAGTTCAATTGTGTGACTTGTGAATTGTCAAAACATACCCGCACTACATATATTCCTCGCATGCATCGAGCTCCCTGTGCCTTTGACCTTGTTCACTCTGATATTTGGGGTCCCTCTTCTATCACGGCCCTTTCTCACTATCGTTACTATGATACATTTATAGATGATTATAGTCGTTATACTTGGTTCTACCTGATGAAGAAAAAATCTGAAGCCTTCACTCATTTCACTCACTTCCTTCAAATGGTCAAAACCCAATTCAACACTATTGTCCACAGTATTCACTCTGATAATGGTAGAGAATATCTAACCAATGATTTTCGGGCTGAACTTAATAAAATAGGCATTTTTCAGCAGCTTACTTGTCCTTACACACCTAAACATAATGGTGTGGCAGAATGAAAGAATCACCACATTATGTTTATAGTTTGCTATCTTTTATCTGGTATGAATGTACCTCGATATTTCTGGCACCTCGTAGTCCTCACCACTACATACATTATCAATTGCACCCCTAGTCGTGTCCTCCAAGGTCAACCACCTCTACACATTCTTAAACCAAATATTGTCCTCTTTTCTATTCTCCCACGAGTCTTTGGTTGTACATGCTTTGTTCAAAATTGCAGCCCTACTCGTACTAAGTTAGATGATAAAGCTATCTGTTGTATCTTTCTTGGGTACTCTTCCCTGTTTAAAGGATATCGATGCTATAATCCGGTGACTCGTCACTTCCACCACTCGATGGATGTCACATTCTTTGAGACTGTACCTTTGTTCTCTCCTTTGTTTCTGCCTTTAGAGTATCCTCCAGAAGTGTCATCTGTAGAGGAACCCCCATGTCTTCCTCACCCTGTTCCTCTTCCTGATATATCTCAACCGTCTCCTATACCCTTGCTGAGCCCCACTGATAGTCTCCCTTTTATCTCTTCTTTGGCTCCCCTACAGGATTATTCATGGCGTCCTCGTGCTCCCGCTCCACTGCTAGCTTCTTCTCAGAATTCAGGTAACCATCATTCTCCCTTGTTCTCTGAATCTGCCCCTTCTCGTTACCCTACTCGCGACCGACGCCCCCCTGCCCGTTACTTACTTTCAAGCAGTACTCATCATCCTATTGCCCAGTTCATGTTATTTCAGGGTCTCTCCAATCAGTATAAATCTTTTGTTGGTCAGGTTGATTCAGTCTTTATCCCTCGTTCAATTTCGAAGGCCCTACAGAATCCTTTAAGAGTGGCTGCTATGAAAGTGGAAATGGATGCCCTTCAACAAAATCAGATGTAAGAGCTGGTTGATCTCCCGGTTGGTGAAAAGACCGTTGGATGCAAATGGGTTTTAGTGTTAAGTATCTTGCAGATGGCACCATTGATAGATATAAGGCCCGTTTTGTCACTAAAGGGTTTACTCAGGTACCCGGCAAGGACTTTGGTGCGACATTTTTTCTTGTCGCCAGGTTAACTACAGTCAGACTTATCGTCTCTTTGGCTGTCTCATATTCTTGGCCTCTCCACCAGTTGGATGTCAAAAATGCATTTCTTAATGGCGATCTCTCTGAGACTATCTACATGGATCCTCCACCAGGTTTTCGGGCTCAGGGGGTTATTCAGGGAAAGTGTGTCTCCTTCGTAAATCCCTTTATGGGCTTAAACAATCCCCTCGTGCTTGGTTCAACCATTTCAGTGAGGTGGTTCTTACTATGGGGTTTATTAGGTGCAACTCTGATCATACATGCTTTGTTCGATACCATCCTCAAGGTCGGTGCATTGTTATATCAGTTTATATGGATGATATTATCATTACTAGAGATGACACTCATGGAATTGTTCAGGTAAAACGTGACCTTGGAATAATGTTTGACATTAAGGATTTGGGCAAGCTTCGATATTTTTTGGGTTTTGAAGTGACTCGAAATCGCCATGGTATATCTTTATCCCATAGAAAATATGCATTGGATCTTTTCCAAGATGCAGGCATGCTAGGTTGTCGACCTATCGCGACTCCTATGGACCCCAATCTTAAGTTAACAAGGGAATCAAGGGAATTGTTAGTTGAGCCATCAGTATATCAAAGACTTGTGGGAGGACTTATTTATTTGACTAACACAAGGCCATACCTTACATATGCAGTGAGTATTGTAAGTCAATTCATGCATGCACCTCGTACCTCTCATCTGGATGCTGTCTATCATATCCTTCGGTATCTTAAATCTTCTCCTGGACTAGGAATATTTTATGCAACGGGTGTACAAAAAGGATTGTCCTGTTACACTGATGCAGATTATGCAGGGTCAAAGAGCGATAGGCGTTCTACCTCAGGGATGTGCACCATCCATGGCAATCACCTTATCTCATAGAAAAGTAAGAAGCAAGCAGTTGTCTCACGATCTTCTGTGAAAGCTGAGTACTATGCTATGGCCCAAGGAACATGTGAACAACTTTGGTTATGCTCTCTCTTATCTGAGTTAGGGTTTCCAATAACCTACTCATCCATCTTATTCTGTGACAATAAATCTGCTATTATGTTGTCCTCTGACTCAGTTCTTCATGAGAGGACAAAACACATTGAGGTTGATATCCATTTTATTCGGGATAAAGTCTGCTCAGGAGTGATCACACCTTACTTTCTTACATCATCTGAGCAGGCTGTTGACATGTTTACCAAGTCCCTTGGACCGTCACTTCTTCAATCAGCTCGTGGCAAGCTCGAGCTCGTCAATATCTTCGCCCCACCTTGAGGGGGAGTGTTGAAATATTTGAAGAAAAGAAGCTAACAACTAAGGATTTCTAGCTGTAGATTTCTTGAGCGGTGGGATTTCTTGAGTAGTGTGCCTCTAATTCAATCTTGACTAATGTAATTCTAGGGCAGTGTGATGTTTGACTTATGTAATCTTGTTTGGTCTATTTATTGCTTTGATTGTAAGAATGTCTGTAATATAGATTGTAAGAATATTTTTATCAAATCCTTTCTTCCTATTGTTTATAATAATATTACATCATTATTGTCGACCTCTACATAAAAATTGCAGGATAAATATGGATTCTTCATTCATTATAGATGCAATGTTACACAGATTTTTGAACCTCAAGGAAAGCCAGTTACTGTATGAACTAAGGTATTCAAAAGAAAGCCACATATAAACACTATATATCAATTAAATAGGCATGATAGCATATAATATCACAATCATCATTGCTTCAATTTTGATGTAATAAACTATTGGGTTATCAAGTCGTTGCCTTCTTAGTATAGTCACATAGCAAAGTCAATAAGCCCAAAAATATCAACAAAAGCTAATTACAGACTTCACTTTCTGGATGGTCTATTGGGAGAGAAAGAGATATTTTTTGGGCAGTAGACTTAGTCTATTTTTAGGGAATGCGAAACTTTCCACGACTCCTTTAATAGTTATAGGACTACTGACACAACAGCAAAAAGGTAAAATGACGTTATTCAGTAGCCATTGTAGGTGTCATTACTTTTGTTCCATTCTGTCATCTCAAAAGTCAAAGGATATCGAATGATCGATTCAGCATTGAGAGAATTAACCCTAAATCTAGAGTATTATGACTCAAAGAGCCATAGATTAACCAAACTATAGGCAATCATAAGAGTTCCCACTAAAGGCAAAAAGATGACTTAGGAGCAAAATCAGCAAGCGATGGGGGAAGAAAAGTAAGCAAGGGCCAAGGCGAGAATATCACCGCGGGATGGAAGAGAGAAGAAAAACTTCAATTGATGAACTCCTTGCTGCATCAATGCTCGAGAAAACAAGAGCGGGATAAGTGCCAACTACTAATGCTAATGGAAGCTTTTTCCTTGCTTCTGCAAGCTAACAACAAAGACATCAACGGTTGTTGTTCAAATTCTACACCATCGTCCGTCATTGTCCAGCCGTCTAATAGAAAACTAATTTCATGTTTAGTTCTAAGAGTACTTTTTTGTCACCCGATGCTATGGAGGGTCCCACTCCAGTATCCGCTTTGATTCATGCAGTTATTATAGTAACAATTGGCATTTTCACCTAAATCTCTTAGGAAACTCAGCCTTAGTCTCTGAAACCAAGGACATAGGTAAAGATATAGATAGACCTAGCTCCTTGACTGTTTGATTGGAAAGAAAGAGAAGTAGAGTAGGATGAATGAAGCAGAAGTGATAGGCAAGCATGCCTTTAAGAGCTAATGCTATTGTAGCAGCTCCTTAGCCCCAATTAACTTCTTTGTTGTTTGCTTGATGAGTCACGGTCTGCCCATTGGACTGGCAAAGTTCATGAGCTGGTGTCCCTTCAAACATCGTTAGGCCCAAATTATGCGAACCACCAGATCAATTGTCAAGTGCTCTCCCCTCTTGACTTTATCTCATTGTCTATCTCGTAATTATTTGATTCTGTTTGAATTAGCTCATACTCCTGCTCCTTGACCCTTTATCGCTAACGCGTATAAAGAAGTAAATGAAGCATGCATGTTAGAGGGATAAATTGATTTCTTAACGAGTCTTTCCAACTTTTTCAAGGTGATGTGGTGATTGACTTCAATTCTACTGATTATCTCCAAAGTTCAGCGAATGAATAAAGTTAAGCGGTACTCATCCCTTTCTTTGCCACTTAAGGTAAAAGGGAGCAGTGATAAAAGGGTGAGTATCATATGGAAATTCCACTAGCTAAATAAGATCAATGAATTCCACTATTGAAGTTTTCCTTCTTAGGCTTCAAGCTATTAGCCAAGGGAGTCAGTCTAAAGAGGAATACCAAACCACTAAGAAGAAAGTAGGAGTGGCCACTCCAGCAGAAACAGAGGTTCAAGAGTGAAAATTATTCATGTTCTCCGCTTTAGGGGCTGGAGTGCTTGGTCACTGGGGCTTCTTTTTCCTCAACCAATTCGGTTGGCCATCCTCAATAAATGAGCCAGATTTTTTTGGCATGCCCAATTTTTTCCAAAGCATACAGACAATGACGAAGTGACACGGATCTATTTCTACTTTCATTTCATTTCCTGCTAATATGGTTGCACTTGGGTAGGACCCTTCCTTTCGTCCCTGCGACTATTCCCTGAATGAGTGAATAGCGGGTTCACTCTGAAGGTTCACCCACCCGGTTACAACATTCCTTTCTATTGTGCCTAAAATCTCTATTTTTGTTAATATTTCATGTGTTTCTATTTATAGTTCTTATGGAGCTACATTGTAACAAATCTTTTTTTTTTTTTTTTTGCAGGATTGGTACAGAACGTTAGTTAGACTCTGGTTCGTAGATCGATCATAATTAGCTGAAGATGAGGTACATGATCATTTTCTTTAAGCACTTCATTTTTTATGTTATGGTCTCCTTTGAAATTCGCAGGTTTAATTGGCTGAAGATGAGGCTAGAACCATTCTGTTGCATCTAAATGTGAAGCCATGATGATTTAATACGACAGATACAATATAGTTTATACTAGATGTTATGTATCGATTATTCTGTATTTATCATCTGATCAGTGACAACGAAAGTCAAAAAATATCCTCTAACAAAAGGGCAGATACTCAAAAGATTCTTAAAAGACAATATCCCTATTTCTATGAATTTTGGATCTGTAATTACAGATTTGTTTGTTTTACTTTTCTCTTCACTTGCAGCAATAATATTTTTCATAAGTTGATGGCCTCGTTAATTTAATCTCAATATGGACTATGAGTCCGTAACACTGTTTCACAATTGTCTTAACTTTTATCTTCAACTCCTTTATAAGTGTTATCTTATACTACATAAATAAAACATTCTAAGCTCATTTTTATTCACCTTTTTTTTCACTCCTTACAAAGTACCTTTAAATAGTGTGCTAATATTGTACGATCTACAACATTTATTTGTATCTAGTAGCAATAAACTAGGTTTTCGTCTTTTATTGTTGATAGGGTCAACACAAAAAACAAATGGAGTTAGTAGCAAAAAAATTAAAAAAAGAATTATATAACCTATAAAGATTTTAGTGAGGTCATTAACCCCACTCCCCTGATGTAATACCTAATGCCAGAGCTGGCAAATGGGCCAGCCCGGCACGGCCTGGCTCGGCCCGACCGAATCGTGGGTTAAGAAAAATGAGCCCGGCTCGGCACATATGTTTAGTGGGCTGAACTGGGCTGGGCTCAATTTTTAAAATATAGGACCCAGCTCGGCCCACGAGCCCGCTACTACGAGTCGCGAGTTGGACTGAGCTGGGCTGGGCCAGCCTATCTTTTTATTTTTTATTAGTGTGTTCTGAATTTTGATAGTTGGATTAATAATGAAAAAAGCTTAAGCTTAACTTTTTTTACGAAAAAGTTAATTTAACAATTAACAAGACATAAGTTGATTGATAATATTAATATAAATAATAAAACATTACTTAACAAAACATAAGTTCACGAGACACGGATACGTTACTAATAAACATTAAAAAAAAAGAACATTATATAAATGCTTGAAGAAAGTTGGTGGAGAAGTTCTTCATTTTATTATGCTCCTTGTGCGGGTGCTGGGCCTGTTGGTGGTGGTGGTGGCGGTGGTTGAGGATTACAATAGTTTGAAACATTTGAGTGTTGAGATACAAGATGTCTTACAAGTGTTCTAATTCCAAATTGATGATGAAATATATATTTATGTTCATAATAGTTACAAATTACATAGTCATGTTCTTCAAGGTAAGCAAAATAATTCCAAACATTTGAATGTAATCGTTGTGAAAGATTTTCTTCCCCCAATAGCCATAGATATTGTGTATTCTCTTGTAGTAAAATAAAGAGACAATAGGTAGTAAAATAAATATATAGTTTTATAGTAAAATGAAGTTGAATACACTAACTATTTATAAGAAAAATTACATGTACAAATTATAATATCAAGATGGGCTTTATCTGGGTTCGAATTGGGCCTGAGTTGTGTTTGAACTGGGCTTGTGCTGGGTTCGAGCTGGGATGGGCTGAGCTTATGGGCTGAGCTGGGCTGGGTTTGGGCACAAATAGGTTTGGGCACAAATGGATTGAGTCTAAAAATATAAGACCCAGCTCGGCCCACCTATATATGGTAGGCTGAGCCGAGTCGAATCCATTTTCATTCAAGTTGGGCTGGGCCCGAATTTTTGTGTACTAAACTGAACTGGGCCTGTATCGTCCCAGCCCAAATGCCACATCTACCTAACACCGTTCCTGACAAGTATCACAAACAAAATTGATAAAATATTCGCCATAATGAATAACTGGCTACACACTAAACTTGGGGATCACTTCTGCTACTAAGGCCGATTTACTAGCAATCTAGGAAGGTCTTTGTAGGGGGCCTAACTTAGCATTGGATCATTTGCAGATAGAGACAAATTCTAGGGCCATTCAGTCACTTATCATGGATAATACCTTGCCTAACAACCACTTCAAATCACAGATTGAGGAATCCAGAAACATTACGTGAAGCATATGAAATTCTCAACTGGGGCATATATATCAAGAAGCCAACAATTATGTTGATTGGGTAGCGAACTATGGTTGGATCACTAGTTCAAAAATCGTACAAATTGAACTAATTCTGAAACCCCTGTTGGTACTGGCAGAGCCAGCTTTCCTTCTGAGTTGGAGAAAAAGTTTTTATTTTTATTTTAGTAGAAAATAGAATTTACATATTGAAACAATTAAAGAGCAACAAAGAAGGTGAAATTAGTAGTAGTAATGGGTATGTTAATGGGGCCGAATGAGGCGTTTTACATATTGCATGCATCACCCAGGTTCTTCATAAACGATTCTTTGTCTGCAAGATCTTTTCGCGATATTTCAGAGAAAATAATTTTTTTGTCTTCACCAGATCAAGGTTCTTGCTTTGCTAAGCATAGGGTCGCGGTTCCATCCAATCCTGAAAGGTCTTGGGGTTGTTTCCCATATTTGGTGTTGGGTCGCGTCGCATGTTGACGTGGTTCGTATCATAACATTACCTTTTCCTTTTGAAAGAACCTTGTCCTCAAGGTTCAGACCCGAGTAGGGTTCGAGTACCTCAGCTTCGTCCACCCATGGAACTTCTCGAAAACTATTGATGGCAAACTTGTCATGCCTGAATTGACTTTCAACCATAGACTCTTTCTTCAATACTATCGTATAACAATAGCAGCTCTTCAGGCCTTGTATAATTAGGTAAGCAACATTGGAATTAAGAGCACCTCCTAGAATATTATCCAAGTTATGAACTACTAAAACAAATTTCTCAGGATCACTGATGCAGCCTGCGAGGACATCATTGTGGCCTGCAATGTATTTAGTTGCAGAAGTTCCATGGAGGTTTTTGTCTATGAAGTCTTCAAATCTGCCTAATTTTGCAATGTCATCCGCTAGTAATTTATGCAGTCCTGAATTTGATAACTGTGGTTTGTGATATTGGTCAATGAGAACTTTTTTCGCCGATATATTTTGGTAAACTAGAGCAGGTTTGTTTCCCTTTCTTCCATGCAAATATTCAATACTTTTAGCGATGCCTTTGTTGGGAGGAAACCCGATATCAAAAACACAAACAACAAATGCACAGCGGAAATAACACCCTCCCACCTTGTATAAACCTGTTAGGAAGCAACAAATAGAGCCAACAACAATATGCACAAATCTGAAAATTCCAGAAAATAGAGCAACACCAAGATTTTAACGTGGAAAACCTCCCCAACGTGGAGAGTAAAAACCACGGGACCGTAGTCCACCTAAAAACTTCCACTATCAACAAATAATGGGTACAAGAGAGTCTTCTCTAGCTACAACTAGAGGCATACACAATACATTCACTAAGAATAACATATTCTTGCAAACATTGCATCAACAAAAGAGATTAAACCAAGAAGTAGGAGAGAAATCACCAAAAACATCGTCACTGTTCACGTCAGAAAAACGGGCTGTAGAGAGCTCCAAATCTGATCTCCACCGTTCAGATAGAAGACCCACGAGTTGTGAACATGCACGTAAAATTTCAGCTCAATCGGACCACAAATGACCTTCCGATCGTCAACTTGATGAAGATGGCGCAGACTGAAATTTCTGCACTCTTCTTCTTCTTTCTCTCTCTGTTTTTTTTTTTCTCTCTCTCTCGTTCACTCACTCTCTCTTTTTTTGAAAACAAGTGACAGACCAGCTGGTCTGTCCATTCCATTCTTTTTTTTTTTGTTTATTGTTTTTCTCTTTTTTTTGTTTTCTTTTGGTCAAAAAGCAAAAGCCATAATGATAACCACCCACATGGGTTGGTCTCTCCTAGCACAACAATCTCCCCCACCAACTCAAGTGGGTGGGTCAATCAACTCGGCAACCAAACGACATATCTCAAGCTTCTCTCTTGGCAGCGCCTTCGTCAACATATCGGAGCCATTATCATCTGTGTGAACTTTTTCAAGTTTCAACAACTTTGAATTCAAAACATCCCTGATCCAATGGTACCTCACATCAATATGTTTCGATCTTGAATGAAATGAAGAATTCTTACCAAGATGTATTGCACTCTGATTGTCGCAATACAAGACATAATCATCTTGCTCAAACCCAAGTTCTTCCAGAAACTTTTTCATCCATAGCAATTCCTTGCATGCTTCAGTTGCTGCAATGAACTCCGCTTCAGTGGTGGAAAGGGCAACACACTTTTGCAATCTCGATTGCCATGCCACAGCTCCCCCTGCAAAGGTAATCAAATAACCCGAAGTAGACTTACGAGTATCAACATCTCCAGCCATATCAGCATCTGTGTAACCCACAAGCATAGGCTTCTCACATCCAAAGCAAAGTCTCAGTTTGGATGTGCCTCGAAGATATCTCATAATCCACTTCACTGCATTCTAGTGTTCTCTCCCAGGATTTGAGAGAAAACGACTCACCGTACCAACTGCATGTGCTATGTCTGGCCGTGTACACACCATAGCATACATCAAACTTTCCACTGCTGAAGAATATGGAACATTCTGCATATCTTTCTTTTCTTCATCTGTAGAAGGACACTGTTGAGCACTTAGCTTAAAGTGAGTAGCAAGAGGAGCACTAACCACTTTAGCTTTATCCATGTTAAACTTTTGAAGTACTTTCTCGATGTACTTCTCCTGTAACAAATACACCTTTTTGCCATTTCTGTCTCGATTGATTCTCATGCCAAGAATCTGCTTTGCCGGTTCTAAGTCTTTCATAGAAAAAGATTTATTCAATTGTTTCTTCAACCTGTCAATTCTTGAAGAATTCCTGCCAATAATCAACATATCATCAACGTATAGCAACAAGATAATAAAATCATCATCAGAGAATTTTTGAGAAAAGACACAATGATCCGAAGAAGTTTTCCTGTAGCCTTGCTCCCCCATAACAGATTCAAACTTCTTATACCATTGTCGAGGTGCTTGTTTCAAGCCATAAAGACTTTTCTTCAGTTTACACACATAATCCTCTTTTCCTTTTTCTTTGAATCCCTCCGGTTGTTCCATGTAAATTTCTTCCTCCAAATCACCGTGAAGAAAAGCAGTTTTCACATCCATCTGCTCAATCTCTAGATCAAGACTAGCAGCCAAACCCAGAACAACTCGAATGGATGACATTTTCACAACTGGAGAGAAAATCTCATCAAAGTCAATACCCTTTCTCTGACTGAACCCTTTCACAACCAGTCTTGCTTTGTATCGTAGTTGTGAAGTATTTTCTTGTTGCTTTAACCTGTAAACCCATCTGTTTTTCAAAGCTCTTTTGCCTTTAGGCAACTTCACCAACTCAAATGTGCAATTTTCATGCAAAGATTTCATCTCATCTTGCATAGCTTCCATCCACTCATTTTTATGTTTATCATCCATAACTTCTTCAAAGCTTTCAGGCTCACCTCCATCTGTCAATAAAACATACTCATCAGAAGAGTATCTTGTGGAAGGCTGTCTATCTCTAACGGACCTCCTGAGTGGAACTGTTGGTGGAGTCTCAAGCTGATTATCATCATCACCTACCTCAACCTGTGTAGGACTTTCTGCTTGATCATCATTGGGGAAATTACCTTGATCATCATCTTCAACCTGCTCTGTTGCTGGTGGCGTTGAAGGCACTATATCAAGATCAGCCAATTCATCTGACGGTGGGGGTAACTCTTTATCTGCTTTACCAATGTCCTGAATTGTTTGGTCCTCCACAAATACAACATCTCTGCTCCTGACAATTTTATTCTCAACTGGATCATATAGCCTGTAACCAAATTCATCAAGGCCATAACCAATAAATATATATTGTCGTGTCTTCACATCAAGTTTGGACCTTTCATCCTTTAGAATATGTACAAATACCTTGCATCCAAAGACTCGCAAATGATCATAAGAAGCATCTTTCCCTGTCCAAACTCTATTAGGAACATTAAGCTTTAATGGAATACATGGTGAGAGATTCAACAAATGAACAACTGTATTCAAAGCCTCACCCCAGAATGAATGTGGTAGATTTGCATGTGAAAGCAAACATCTTACCTTTTCAATCAAAGTTCTATTCATTCTCTCAGCAACACCATTCAACTGTGGTGTCTTTGGCAGTGTCTTTTGATGCCTGATACCTTGCTCTTTGCAATACCTGTCAAATGGACCACAATATTCACCTCCATTATCTGTACGGATGCATTTCAATTTTCTTCCTGTTTCTCTTTCAACGGATGCTTGAAACTGCTTGAATACATCCAACACTTGATCTTTAGACTTCAAGGTATAAGCCCAAGTCTTCCTGGAGTGGTCATCAATAAACGTCACAAAGTAAAGAGAACCACCAAGTGTTTTAATTTTCATCGGACCACACAGATCCGAATGTACCAGCTCAAGTCCATTTTCCTTCCTGGAAGGTGGATGACTCTCGAAAGAAACCCTGTTCTGCTTTCCTGCAAAGCAATGATCACATTTTCTCATATGTGGATCTGTTAGTCCCGATAAAATTTTCTTCTTGGATAAAACTGAAATTCCCTTCTCACTCATGTGACCCAGTCTCTTGTGCCACAACTCTGTTGCATCTTCATTTTCCACTGCATTGACAATGCTCCTGGAAACCTTTGAATTCATCAAATACAAAGTTGAGCATTTCTTACCTTTGGCTACAACCATAGAGCCCCTTGTAAGTTTCCATTGACCATTACCGAAGGTATTAAGAAAACCTTCATCATCAAGTCTACCTGCAGAGATCAAATTCAATCTAATGTCAGGAACATGCTTCACATCTTTAAGAATTAATTTGCTGCCATTTTCAGTCTCCAAGCAAACATTTCTTGTGCCGACAACTTTGGCGATACCATCATTACCCATTTTCACAACCCCAAAATTACCAGCTGTATAAGACATAAAAAAGTCCTTTCGAGAAGTAGCATGAATAGAAGCACCACTGTCAATCACCCAACATGTATCATGACATGCAAGATTAATAACATCGCTGTCATATACAATGAAAAACTCCTGTGTAGTGGTAGCAACTCGATCTTTACCACTATCATCATCTTTTTTCTTATCATTATCTTTGTTTTTATTTTCATTTTGCAATATTCTGCAAAATCTCTTGATATGACCCATTTTTCCACAGTGATGACATTTGACATTACTATACTTCCCTCTTGACTTGCTTCTACTACTTCCTCTATTTCCCGAACCTTTTTGCTTATTCCTCTCCCTAGATTCAGTAATCAAAGCTTCTGACTCTATAGAGGAATTTTGTGACTTTCTTCTAGCTTCTTCATTTACAAGTCTACTTTTAGCTAGATTTAAAGTGATTTCACCATCAGGGGTTGAGTTACACAATGACATTCTAAATGTCTCCCATGAGTCCGGTAAAGTACCAAGAAGTAATAACCCCTTAAGTTCATCATCCAATTTAATTCCAGTGGCAGCTAACTGATTTATAATCCCAAGATATTCATTTACATGATCAGTTATAGGGGTTTTATCTCGGTATCTCAAACCTATCAATTGTTTTATCAAAAACAACTTGTTGCTCCCACACTTTTGTGCATACAATTCTTCAAGTTTGTTCCATAATGTGCGTGCATGTGTTTCTTCACTAATGTGGTTCATCACATTATCATCTACCCATGTCCTAATATACCCACACACTTGTTTGTGAAATAACTCTCATTCTTCATCAGTTTTACTCACGGGTTTTTCAGTAGTAAACACCGGTAGATAATAATCTTTCACATACAACAAGTCTTCCATTTTTCTTTTCCACATGGCATAATTCAAACCATTCAAACATATCATTCTACTTGTATTAACTTCCATTGTTTATACAAAACAACAATTCAATAACCAAGCTCTGAGGCCACTTTGTTGGGAGGAAACCCGATATAAAAAACACAAACAACAAATGCACAGCGGAAATAACACCCTCTCACCTTGTATAAACCTGTTAAGAAGCAACAAATAGAGCCAACAACAATATGCACAAATCTGAAAATTCCAGAAAATAGAGCAATACTAAGATTTTAACGTGGAAACCTCCCCAACGTGGAGAGTAAAATCCACGGGACCGTAGTCCATCCAAAAACTTCTACTATCAACAAATAATGGGTACAAGAGAGTCTTTTCTAGCTACAACTAGAGGCATACACAATACATTCACTAAGAATAACATATTCTTGCAAACATTGCATCAACAAAAGAGATTAAACCAAGAAGTAGGAAAGAAATCACCAAAAACATCGTCACTATTCACGTCAGAAAAATAGGCTGTAGAGAGCTCCAAATCTGATCTCCACCGTTCAGATAGAAGACCCACGAGTTGTGAACATGCACGTAAAATTTCAGCTCAATCGGACCACAAATGACCTTCCGATTGTCAACTTGATGAAGATGGCGCAGGCTGAAATTTCTGCACTCTTCTTCTTCTTTCTCTGTTTTTTTTTTTTCTCTCTCTCTCGTTCACTCACTCTCTCTTTTTTTGAAAACAAGTGACAGACCAGCTGGTCTGTCCATTCCATTCTTCTTTTTTTTTGTTTATTGTTTTTCTCTTTTTTTTGTTTTCTTTTGGTCAAAAAGCAAAAGTCATAATGATAACCACCCACATGGGTTGGTCTCTCCTAGCACAACAGCCTTCAATTATAGAAACTCTGACAGGCCACTGTATAATCTTCCATTTTCCATCCTCCATATCAATGTACTGTAACAGGTTTCCATTGGACACAAAGTCGTAGACAAAAAAGCACCCACCCTTACCTTTTGAACAGCAAAAGCCTCTCAAGTTTAGAAGATTTTCATGTTTCAATGAGGTCAATAGTTTTAATCCTTTTAGAAATTCAGCTTCATCAAACTTACAGCTAATCTTGGAAATACACGTAACATCAACAACTGACCCATCCCTCAACATACCTTTGTAAATAGTTGAGAAGATACTCTTCCCCGACAAATTCAGCTCAAAGAAATACTGCGTTGCGGACTCCACTTCATCATAGTTAAACATAAAGCTCTCAAATACTTCTTGAGAGAAACCATTTCCACTTTGCAGTTTCTTAAGCAAAACATAGTCTAATAGCTCAAAACAACACACACTCAAAACACTAGCAAGACTATAATTATCATGCCTAACACTCATCAAATGCATTTTTCGAACCAAACCCAAGGCAATAACAATGCAACCATTCTTTACACATCGTTTAATCTTCATATTCCAAATAGCTATATTCCGAGAAGGCATTTGATCAAATAGCTTAATCCAAGACCTTACCCAAACTCCCAAGTATAGCAAAATTGCATGCATTGGGTTTGAGCTATGAGTTGAGCCTCAAAACATAGTGTTCCACCTGAACAAATCTTGTTCAGGACATTGAACAAGCAGTTGATGCACATAATGAATGGCTAATTGTATGACTAGTGCAGCTGCCTTCACATCCATGTTCAAAGCACCATCAATTGTCTCCATCGGATTCACCAACAAAGCCTTTGCCCTTCCCTCATCTAGAATTTCCATCTCTTTTGCTATTTTCGCACAAGAATATCCGGCACCTATGCAGCCCAGCTTGTGCGTGTCTATTGGAATCGCTACGCCGTTGGATATTTTTAAAGATGTTTCACAGTTGGTGTTTCAGTCTCCTCCTCTTCAACTTCGACGTAATGGTCATCGGTCTGCTCTGCTGTTGGAGGTGGTGGGGTAGTCAGCGGCGCAACAACGATATGCGTTACGAATTTCTCCACGATGAGCTGCAACAGATCGACTTTCTTACCTAAGGTGGAAAGCAATTCACGCAATGTCTGTATTTGAGGTTGTGCCTAGAGTTGAACCTGTGTTTGCACTTTGGCTTGAAATTGGACTTGAGGATAATATTGCCCTTGCACGTGATGGAACGATGGAGCAACCTGTTGTTGATAGGGATAGTATTGTTGATACGTTTGATTATAAGGGTCGTATCCAGCATACTGGGGATAGTATTGCTGATATTGCGGAAAATCCATAGCATGTAGTCCGGTTCCTTCAGCCATGAACTCTCAACGAGAGCACCAATGTAACGAACTTAAATTTTGAGACTGGAAATTAAAGAAAAGTTGCAAGAATTGAGAGCTACTATATTGAAATTGCAGAAAAGTTGAAGACAATGAAAATAAATTATGAAGAAGAACCAAAGGAAATTACAGGAAGGAAAGGTAGAAGATGATTGTTTTCTTAGTCTATTCTCCTATCAATTGCTATAACTTATAGGCTCTTAGTCATGCGCCACGTCTCTTAATTCTTTGGTAGTGGATTCCTTTTCTGTTATAACCAACTCCTTTATTTCCATTCTCAAATAATCAATCACATATAGTGGTTTGCTCTTCATCCTTCAACTGTGACGTGCCTGCTTTGTTGGCTTACGAGTCAGCTTGGTCTCGCGACTCGTGACCATAACATCTTAAACCTTAAAAAGTTGAATAAGAAGAAAAGAATGAGGAATTCTTACGAGTTAGCTTCGGCAGCTTCATCCTCTTGGGACTTAGATGTGACGCATTTGAGATGGACGAAGTATCTGCAAGGCCCACAATAATATACCCAGTAACTTGGGTGTAGATATTCATGACAGATATCACAGTTTAGCTTGTAATGCCGGTATTCTTCTGGAAGACAAGATGATAGGGACAGAGGGGCATGATGAGGGTGGCCCTTGTATGACAAGCTGCTTGGCGGGCATACGGTGCAATAATAAGATTGATCTTTCCCTTCTATGCCGCAAGCATCACACTCAAACAAAGCGCTTTTTGGCTGGAGTTTTAGGGGATGTTGATGGCTGGTGTGTTTAAATGTGCCTTGTAATTGAGCGCATAAAACATCAACATCAAACTCACACTTGAAACAGTTATAGGTGAAACCACTCCAGTCACTTCTACAGATATTACATGTGCACTCTCCCGACCAATAAGGCGGCTTGCTAAGGAGTTGAAGTGGATGTTCAGAATGCATTGGATGCGTAAGCTCTAATGCCAATTCTGCGCAGGATTTGTGGAGGAAGACTTTTTCACATTCGCTGCAACAATACGTTGACCCCGACACTGGTTGTTGACAACCGTAACAAACAACGTTGCAAATCCTTGAGGCTAAGCGGATGCTTCTCATGGCTAAAATGATTGATCATTTCCATCACTGTTTCTCTCTTTCTTTTTCACTCTTTTTCTAGATCTCTCACAACTCAAATATTACTGGGAATGCAAGATAGATATTGAGAGTAATTAATTAATGACCCTATCTAAATAAATAAATAGATGAAAGCCAAACACAAAATATCAGTGAGAATAACTTCCCTTTTGCACCAAGTGATGCCATGTTACTTTTCGTCAGCTGTTGATGTGAATCCTTACTTTTCTTGTTGACAAAGTGATACCAAGTAGCAAGAAATCATCCTTTACGCATCACCATGCAAACCCTCCTTACCGAGTTAACTCGCCGCAAAAGCTAGAAGAAATGGGGGGTAAGAGACAAGAATGAAATCAAATTTGAGGTTAATAATAGAAAATGTCTTTACTTAGCATGCTGCAATTGCCACAGAGATGCCAAGTGAGAAGTAAGATTTTTTGGTGGTGTAATTACTTTCGGTGATATAGAGCATTAACGTATTTTACTAATTTTTTGGGTTAATTTTAGTTCGCTAATGGTGGTTATACTAATTATCTCTTATATTTTTCCTCAATTACATTCATCATAACAAGGGCCTAATTTTTTCCTATTATTATCATATAAGATATAAATTATTCCTCAATATTTTAAAAAAGTTGTGACGACTATATTTAAATTTTTTAGAAAATAATATTGACAATTTGGTTAATTTGAAATAATAAAAACGAATTTAAAATTTTGAGAAAAAATAAAAAAAATTAAAAATAATAAATAATAAAAAATAGCTTATTGTACAAAAATTGCACGCTCGAGATTATGAAAAATTAGAAACTCTTGTAAAATCTGTTTTTTCTTATATATTTATATCTCAAATAGAATCCGATCTCTTTTCCTAACCCAACATATAACTTTTTTGAAACGAGCTAACTTTTTAAAGACATAAAAAAAAATTAAAGTCAATAAAATAGAATTAAATGGCTCAATAAAAAAATAACAGACCAAAATTTCATTTAATATTAAGGCTTTGTTTGAAAGAAATTTGATGTTATGAGGGAATATGGGGAATAATAAAATCTCGTGTGGGAGTTTGGGATTTAGATAAAAACTCATATGAGAAAATAACATTCTCCCAAATATAAAATATAGGTGAGAATAACTTCTCGTGTCCACCTAGTGATACCAATTAAGTGCATGATTCTTAATTTTCTTGTTGATGAAGTGATACCAAGTATATAATTCTTACTTTCCGTGTTGATTAAGTGATACCAAAGTAGTGTCGTATTATTGAGTGATGCAAGAGACCATCCTTTAAGAAAATTACTTTTAAGTGGCGAACTCATTTGGAATTATTCACTCATAATAAGTTAAAGCAAAAGCTAGAAGAATGGGTAAGACAGAAGAATGTAATTTTTTCTTTTGTTTTGGTTTGAGGAAGGCTAAAGCAGGTTATTCGACAATCTTTTTGGAGGAAATGATATAGCCAGTATTTGAGATGAATTTCTTTTTCACAAATGTCAACTGTTGATGAGAATCCTTTCTTTTCGTGTTGACAAAGTGATCTCAAGTAGCTAGACCACCCTCTAAGCCTCACCATGCAAACACCCCTAACCGAGTTAATATTCGGAATTATAATTGACTCGTATCAAGTTAACTTTTTTTTTTTTTGGTGAAAGGAGGGGGACTTTCCTCTGCAATTTTATTAATTACCCAAAAAGAGAATACAAAAGTGGAGGGGTACATAGACCTTATCTCCACAGGAGGATGAAGGACTTACCTGCCCCATCGTCTAGTCTAAATTAAAAGATGGCACAAACCGCCTCTTCATTACAAGAGTTCTATAAATACTATTCATATACAAATTGAAATATTACCAATAACGAGTTTAAAATCTAAAATGATGAAGATTTGCTTTATCTAACCTTATCATTCCTCTAAGCTTTTGTTGATCTTGCAAGGATTCAATGATGGTGAGGCCCTTTGCAGTCACTCCCAAATTTGCCAAAAATCAGCTAGTTGATTCCTTTCTCTAAAAATGTGAGAAATGACCGCTCCATGATCTTTGATTAATTCTTTTGCCAGACTAACCTCATAACATGCATTCCATGATCCTCTTTCGTACCAAGTTAACTTGCCGCAAAACCTAGAAGAATGGGGGTAAGAGGTACAATGGGATCATATTTGAGGTTAAAAATAGAAAATGGCTTCACTTAGTATTTTAATTATTTTTTGGGTTCATTTAGTTCATTAATGTTGGTCAGACTAATTACCTCTATATTTTTCCTCAAATAAATGCATCATAAAAGGAACCTAACTTTTTTGGGTATACTAAAATAATAAATTTTTCTATTTCTCTTTTACACTTTTTGATGTGCCAATCTAGCATATATACATGAGAGTAATAAATATGTGATAAAAAAATAACGATATCTAACATCCATATATTGAAAAGAACAAATGTTGGGTGGGTTTGACCCTGTTTTGATAGTCTTAAACACATTTTGAATTTACATTGATTTTTTAGAAGTGTTTTTGGCATCTCAGACCTATATCTTTTTGGATCACAAACAGAAGAAAATTACTCACAATTTTTAAACATTTGATTGATGAGAAAAATCAGTTCATTAACGTTACGTGTCCACCAAGTGACCCTAATTAATAGATGAAAGCGAAGTGCAGAATGTCGGTGAGAATAATTTTACGTGCCCACCAAGTGATGCAAACTCACTTTTCATCAACTGTTGATGAGAATCATTACTTTTTGTAGTGACGAAGTGATACCAAGTCACAAGAAACCATCCTTATTTACGCTTCATTATACTTGTGATGAAATCACTGAGTTAATATCTTGAATTATTGACTCACTTTAAGTTAACCCATCGCTAAGTTATAAGAATAGGTAAGACACAAGAATGGAATCATAGTAAAATAGAAACTGTGAATACCAAGTAAGACATGAGATATTGTGAATTTATTACGTTATGCTCGGTGATACATAACATTAGCATATTTTATTTATCTATTGGATTAATTTAATTTTAGTTTAATTTGCTAAATGGTGACACTAATTACCTTTTAAAGTTTTTTATTTATCATTTATTATCTAGAAAAAAATGCTAAAAATACCACCTTATTTTTAGCATATCCCAAGTAAATGTTTAGTTGATATGCTAAAATAAAAAATCTTTTTAAGGCAGAATGGAGTTATTGATTTATAATGGAAGTTATTCAAGTAATACTCAAGTCCAGGTCTATTGATTTATAATGGAAGTTAGTGTTTTCCTTAAGAGTGTGAACTACATATACTACAACTCCGTTTGGCCAAGTGTTTTGAACTTTAAAAGGTATGACCAAATGCCATCTACACTCCAAGAGACTATCTATTCTACTTTACATATCACAGGGGGTTTAAATGCATTGTTTTTCATTTTAGATCCGAGGGTAGACATACTAGGAACCATAGTTGTTGAATCGTGAATCGAAATGTCATTTTTTTGAATCGTGAATCGAATCGAATCGTGAATCGTACCGATTCGATCACAAATTTGAAACTAGTTGATATTTGACATATTATGTTTCTATTAACAGTTTTTAGTTGAGATTCTTTATTTGAATTAATATTAATATATGTTTTTGTTACTTTTCTAGATTGTTCACTACTTCACTTGTTCCTAGTAGCCCAAACAATTTTTGCATCATAATATCACACTATTTTTTTTGGTCGGAACAATATCACATTTCACAAGTGCCCAAACTAGTGCTCAAAAGTTGTTGTAAACACAAGTGGTCCAATCAGTTACGAGTTTTGTGTCCCATTTTTTTACTAAAGTGGGCTTATTTTGTTATCTACTTTGAAATATTTTGGGCTTTAAAAAAAAAAAAAAATTTGACCCGAATCGCGAACGATTCAGTGAATCATTCGATTCACTAACGATTCACATGATTCGGTACCGATTCACTTGCGATTCACGATTCTCCTATTTGATTCGTATCATTTTTTTAGTGAATCATATCGAATCGTACGATTCTAATTACACTGCTAGGAACCATTCTAAGCTATCCAAGTTTCACGTGTTACATACCATTTAGTTCCTATGACAGACATACTAGGAACCAACCAAACGGTGAAAGATTATAAAGATGGCTTCTACGGATTTAAGAAATCACTCCAATT
This sequence comes from Ehretia macrophylla, assembly GCA_037974665.1. NCBI lineage: Eukaryota > Viridiplantae > Streptophyta > Magnoliopsida > Boraginales > Ehretiaceae > Ehretia > Ehretia macrophylla. The sequence continues at coordinate 17,350,233 of CM075783.1, forward strand.
GTCTTCTTAATGTGGTATTTTACCATGCATATCATTTAGTTTCCACACTGTTTAGTGACTGGCTCTAAGTACCATTCTATCACACTGTGATCCTAGAACTCTAGGCTTGCAAGCAAGACTATATGTTGTAGAAATAAGAAATAACTACTTGGGCATCTTGTCACTGACCTAAAATGATTAACCCAAGTTATTTATACCTACAACATCCACTTATAAACTGATTATATACATAATCTCCCACTAATGTTGGTTACCCTAATTAATTGTGTGAACTAAGTCGTGCTTTGGTGGGACTTGGTTGGACTAATTGGCTGAAAAGGCAAAAAAAAAAAAAAATAGAGTACTTGTTTTGGTATATTCTTTTCTTCTATTTTTCTGATACTCACATTGGTTTGGGACAAATTAGTGTGCATATTATTTTGCCAAAACTTCCAAATCTTTCTTAAAAGAAAACAGGATGTTGATTCATTTTCATAACTCAGTGTCCTAGAGAGAACTTCAAAATATGATTTTTATTTAGCCTTATGCCTAAAATGAAGTTTACAAATTATGAAAGGTCTCATTTTTTTTTTTTTGCTAATCCAATTTCATGTGTTTTTGAAACTATATAAGTTATTCCTGAAACAATTCTTTAAATCCCTTTTTACCAACTGTTTTAAATACAAGCTTATCTGTGTAAAATTATATTTTTGAGATATGAGTTAGTCATAAATTAGATATCGAATTTGATCTTAGAAAGACACATAATGAGATGTACTCATTCTCTTTGTAAATATAACTGGAGTTTATACTTAATCCATTTGACCCAATGACCTTTATTTGTAGTTTGTTATAATAATACTTTTTTAATAGAAAAAAGACTCATACCCTAGACTATTTAATATTAAGTCTATGAGTAAGGAAAAAGTCATTAAAATTTTAGCAGCCCCACGTGAGAATGAGAGGAGAATTCCTACTTACATCCATAGGCACATCCTTTAGCTTTAAATCTTTGATGATTAGCTCTGTATCACTCTTATGTGGGTTCTAGAAGATTCGTGAGAAAGCTTGAAATCATAAAAATATTGAAGTGCATACTTAATTCGTCAAAGATAGGTGCGATTGGAGGCCCCGCTAGGCCCCCCAAAGTTTTATATATATATATATATATATCTGTATTATTATTATTTTAAAAAAAAGGCCCCCTCCCCCTAATTAATTGACTTGATTTGCTTTCTTCATTTGAGTTAAAATATATTTTTTTCACAATATTTCCAACTTTTTCTCACCCATTGGAATGTTAACAAAATGTTATTTAAAAATGTCAAAAAAGTATTTAAAAATATTCAGTCTATGAGTTCGGAAAAGTTGTTGCTTTGTCAAGCATATATGTTTTTGTTTTTAATTCTTTATGCTTAATGTTATTGACTTATTGTTTTAATTGATTGAACTAATACTTGTAAAGGGCAACGTATCTCCCAAAAGCATATATAGATTTACATTTCGAGGTAACTTTGCACATCGCATTGCCCAATTGCATTCGTAAGTCTTGCAATGTAAAAAGATTCCTGTTTGGATGCAATTACAGGCGTTGCATAACTAATCCTGTGAAGACTCACTTCGGAAAAGAAGGTGAGCTTCATATTTTACTATAGTAGGATAAAGAGAACATTCGATGTTTTTATATTTATTTTTTGGTCGAAGGAGAATTTATTAATAAGCAGAGAAAAACAAATTAGCCTATTCCATCATCAGGCCTATCACAAGCCAAAATCCTAGCAAGATTAGGTGACTGTGTTAGGCAAATGACTGGCCTGACCTCAATATTTTGCTCTTGATTATCACATCATTAATATATTTCCGGACTCAACAGATTTTGACTTAGTTTATTTGCCAAAGATCAAGAATGATAATAAGAACTATCTGTTTATGGATTAAAAAAAAAGTATGTGAATGAACAAATTACTTAGTTATGCTCAATATTGTCTCTCAAGGATGATGTCAGATCAAACATCTGCATACATCATAACATTTAGCAATATTTCAAAATCATACATCTCAATTGGTGATCCTTTGAAAAGAAAGAACAATGCTACAAGTTTAATGAATTTCATGATTCTCATACCATTCATTCTACATTTGAGATTCATTTACTTCCATCCGAAATGATTTCTTAACTATTCTCTTCAAGATTGGACTCCTCACCACTAGACTCTTCAATCTCGCTGTGCTCTTCCGGACTGGATTCCGCACCACTAGACTCTTCAATTTCGCTGTGCTCTTCTGAACTGGATTCATCACTTCTCGGATCGACAATCTCCTTAACACATGACGGGCAGAGGTAAAAATAGCAAGTTTCACATTCAAAGGCCACCTCTCCTTCCAAATCATCACCACATTTGTCACAACAGAATTCATATTTAACTTTCCTCACAAACGTGAGAGGATGTGGGTGATACTCAATTTGAAGTTTGCCCCCAAACTTCACTTTAGGATAATCTCCACCAAGTCTAGGAATGCATCTAAGATGAAAGGAATTGTCGCATTCACGACAATGATATAGCCAGTACTTGGGATGGACTTCTTCTTCACAAATGTCACAAATAAATTCATCAGGATGATAATAAAAGGGTGAAAAGCTCAGTTTGAGAGGGTGTTTATCCCATCTATGTATGACAGTCTGAGGGCATGTTGCGCAACCCATACCCAAATTGTACTCATCGCAAGCCTTGCAATTGAAGAAGACATCCTCATGGTCAGAATTACAGGCGTTGCAAAACTTATAGGAATGGTACGACGACTGTCGAACAAGGAAGTGGTGGTGAGCTTCATGCTTAATTGCAGGAGGAAAAAGAGCACAATTGATGTCAAGCGCTAAGTGACACTCCTTGCACTCATAGAAGAATCCGTTACAATCGCAGCGACAACAACTACATTCAAAATAACCAAAATCCTCCTGGCGGCAATGATTGAGGGAGAGTTGATGCTGGGGATGATAGGAAGATGAGAGATTATTTGGTAGTTGATCAGCGCAATGTAAATGGATGAAGTAGCTGCACTGAGCACAACCATAACATGAACCTGAAATGGGTTCAATGCAAGCACTGCACACTATTTCCTGATCATCACCATCCATTTCACTGTAATCATCTTGGATATTGGTGAGAATCAAAGGATGATCATGACTGAAGTGATTAAATATTTCTTTTGATTGTTCAATCAGTGGAAGCCCTTTTTCCTCCAAGAAATGTCGAATCAGTTGTGCAGATAAGACCTCTGCGGGCAAGCTGATCCAATTTGGTGGGATCTCACCAGCACTAGGAAGATAAACAATGTCATTATCAGATAGAACATCAGCAAAAGGAGGAGGAAAACAACAAAGAAAACTCTTCAATTAGTCTGGACCGATATCAGTCTAGTCTAGTAGAGTTGTGAGATAAAAAGTGAATTTTACATATGTGTGGATTCATTCCATGTGAGAGGACTGATGTCAGTCTGGACTGATAGAATAGCAACCAAAACAACAAATAAAAGAAAGAAGGAAATAGTGGGTAAAATCTTTTTTGAGCTAGTAAAATATTAAATAAATGATTAATACTTTATATTAGCCTTTTATATTTTTTTGTATTGTAAACATTTATGTATTAAATATCAAATTTTTTGTGTATATGATAGAAATTTTACTAGATAATAAGGGAAAATGAGGTGAAGAAATGATATATATAGCGGAGGCAAGGGATGATATATTGCTCTAACTAAATTGTGTTCTAAGGCTCATTAATTCGAACTGGTGTGGTGTGTACAACACCTAATTACTATCTGCCACGTCACCCATTTTAAAGCCATTACTCTCAAACTAAATCTTTGCAGTTAAGCCGAATAATTAATTATTCTTAAACCACTGTTAGTAATTAATGGGCTAAGCATAATTCAACTTTTAATTTGAAAAGGAGAAGATAAAAAAACCTCACAAATCACTATCGTGTATAGCACTTTCGAAAGCAGGTTGTGCATTTTCGTTGAGATGCTGGACGGATTTTGGTGGAAACCTTTCAAAAACTTTAAAATGGTTTAGCTAAACCAATTTTGGGCATCGAAATTAAACAATTAAATAAACATTTTTCAATCCAAAAAAAATAAAAAAATGACAAAGCAAAAGAGAATTAAGAGAGAATACTGACGAGTTAGCTTCGGCTGCTTCGGAATAGGATGTGATGCACTTGATATGGACAAAATATCTACAAGGACCACAATAAAGAAGCCAATAATTTGGGTGTAGTTTTTCCCTGCAAATATCACTCTTTAGGCCGTAATGTCGGTATTTTTCTGGAAAACAATAAGCTACGTCGAGAGGATGAGGGTGGCACTTGTGCGACAATTTGCTTGGAAGTGATCCACAACTCTTGTGGATCCAAAACGAGCATACAGTGCAATCATATGACTCATCTTCTTCTTTTATGCCACAAGCATCACATCTAAACAAGGCATTTCTTCGCTGGAGTTTTAGGTGGTGCTGATGGCTTGGATGTTCAAGTATTGTGCCATCTAATTGAGCACATAAAACATCCAAATAAAACTCACACTTGAAACAGCAATAGGCGAAACCACTCCTGCAGGATCTGTCACAGATATTACATGTTAACCCAGAAGGCGACTTGGCTAAGAGTCTAAGTGGATCATGACAAGCTGTATGGGTTGGATGCATAATCTCGGATGGTAGTTGTGTGCAGGATTTGTGGACGAAGACTTCACAAATGTTGCAAAAATATGTCGACGACCCTGAGACTATTAATTGTTCACAAACACAGCAACACACAACTTTCTCGCTGCTCATATCTTCTTGTTGCAATTCCTTGAGGATAAGTGGATGCTTCCCATCCATAGTGTGTTTAAATATCTCTAATTTAGCACATAAAACATCCACATCAAACTCACACTTGGAACAATGATAGGTGAAACCACTCCAGTTTTCTCTTTTACAGATATTACAAATGCACGTTCTCGGCCAATAAGGCGGCTTGCTAAGGAGTTTGAGTGGATGTTCATAATGCATTGGATGCGTAAACTCTAATGGCAAATCTGCGCAAGATCTGTGGAGGAAGACTTCACATTCGCTGCAACAATACGTTGACCCCGACACTGGTTGTTCACAACCGTAACAAACAACATCGGCACTGCCACCTGCTTTCAATTCCTTGAGGATAAGTGGATGCTTCTCATGGCTAAAATGATTGATGATCTCCATCTCTGTTTCTGTCTCTCTTTCTTTTTCACTCTTTTTCTAGATCTCTCACAACTCAAATATTACTGGGAATGCAAGATAGATATTGAGAGTAATTAATTATGACCCTATCTAAATAAATAAATAGATGAAAGCCAAATACAAATCGGTGAGAATAACTTTCCTTTTGCACCAAGTGATGCCATATTGTTACTTTTTTCGTCAACTGTTGATGAGAATCCTTCCTTTTCGTGTTAAGAATGGTATCTAACATTTCATTTTTATTTATTCATTGGGTTAATTTTAGGCCTAAAGAATCTCTGGACCGTAAATTTTAGGCCTGATTTGAGTGTTTTGAACTTTTAAAATTAAAAAAAGAAAAAGAAGAGAAAGAACTTAGAAAAAGAGAGGATGTGACAGCCTCCGGAAATTTTCATATTTCATCATGGATTTGTCGTCACCTTATCTTATTTTCTTGTTTTTCATCACAAAATGATACACCTAGTTTTCTTAATCTTTTTCTTTTACAAAATTAGTTAGTTAAGGTGTTTCTTCTTCTTTTTTTCTTTCCCCCCTTCTGTGATGAAAAAATTACCTGTTTTAACATCCAAGTATTGAAAAAAAAAATGTTGGTTGTGTTTGACCCTGTTTTGATAGTCTTTAAGCGCATTTTGAATTTATGTTGACTTTTCAGAAGTGTTTTGGCAGGTCAGACCTATATCTTTTGGATCACAAACATAAGAAAATTACTCACAATTTTTAAACATTTGATTTGCGGGAAAAATCAGTTAATTAACATTACGTGTCCACCAAGTGACCTTAATTAATATAAGAAAGCCAAATACAGAATGTTGGAGAGAATAACTTTACATGTCTACCAAGTGACCCTAATTAGTAGATAATTTCTTTTTAAATCATTTTTTTTTTTATAAACAGTTGCAAAATTACGTTGTGTTGGTGTTAAGTATAAATAAGTGGTGAGTTGGTGCCAAAACTGACCATTGATTTTAAGTGGAAATGATCCTTCAATTACTCTCTAATTGGAGGGATCAAAATTCATTTAAAAACTTGTCCCAAGTTTGGATGCATCTCACCTGCATGGGGTTGGAATTGCTAGTAATAGGTGGTTAAACATACGGGGGGGAATTCTTTGTATGCATCTGCCTAATTCTGTTTCTTGGTCCAGTGAGTTATAGAAAAAGTTTGAAAAGTCAAAGTTTTTATGATTCTATGTCTAGATATATACTATCTGAGAAGAGAAATGATATACCTTTTTTTTTTTCTTTTAAATGATACGGGATAAACTTTTCGGGCTATATTAGGTTTCAAATTTAAAAAAACATGACTCATCTTCAAAAAAGCTTGAATCGAGTTAATTAGACAAAACTCATTATGATTGGAATAAAAAGAATATTTTTCTCGTTGGTCCGAATTTAAGATGCGAACATATCTAATTAAAAAGGCTATTCTACTACTATGTGATTCCTGGTGTAATATTATCACCTAATCTTTTGCTTGTTAATGTTAATGAAATTCTTGCTTTTTGACGTCAAAAAAAGGATAAGGGTGGAGAAATTTTGTGAAATCTTAGACCACTAAATGTAGATTTATTTATCCAAAACTTTTACCAAGTAATGCACAATGTGAATGATTTTTAATTTTAATACTTTACGTCCCACAAATTGTACGTAACTAGGTTCAGAATTCAATTTTTTTTTATTTTTATAGTAGCATTATTAACTAAAATTAAAATTATAACTTTTGAATTATGAACCTAGATAAAAAAACAAAAACTTTTACGAAAATTTTTATAGTAGCATAACTTTTTGAACAAAAAATATACAAATCTTGGACCAAAAAAAAAAAGAAAAAAAGCATTGAATAGCATATCTTTGAATTTCATCGTGCAACACATTCATATGAACTATATTACTTGCAGTATATAGATTTCATGAAATCGTTACTATATTGGGTCTTCCCCCATCTTGATTTTAAGAGTACTATTTACGTAAAAGTTAAAGTTGAAAATGCTAAAAAGTAAAAAGTTCCAAATTAAACTTTTTAAAAAAGGCTTTTGTGAAGCTTTTCTTACATTTTGCGGGAAGTTATTTTATTTTGTTTTTTTCTTAATATACCCCCTCCATATTTTTTGAAAATCCAACACTACCCTACAAATTTTTAAAAGTCTAACATTACCTGACATAGGTCAAACAGTCAACAGCTTCTGTTAACAACAATTTTAACAAAAGCTTTATTATTGAAAACACTGTACATCAAAAACTAAAATTTCATAAGTAAGTCAAGTAACACTTGAATGTTTTTAGTAGTCATTTAAAAGGTTAATAAACTAATTTTGATTTACCCCCTTAAATTTAAGGGACAAGGATACTTAAATCCTCTCAATCCTTAACTTTTGATCCAAGTTTCATGATTTACCTATTAAATAATTACTCGGAAAAAAAATATCAAGAATATAAGAGTAGAACTTGACTTTGAGTTGCCAAAAATATCTTCAATAGGAGACGTAGTTGGCCTGTAAATAAGTTTAGGGTTAAATAACAAAGAAAAAATAGGAGAGCCCAAATATCAGTCTTGTCATCTTAATTAATTTACATGGTCTTAAAGTTATTGCCCAGAATGCCCTTCAAAAGGAGGGGTAGTTTGTCCTCAATGGACAGACGCACATACATATTGGTACAATGGAGGCATTAAATAAATCCATTATGAACCTATAATCAGGATCGGGTCAGACCGAGAGCCTCTCCCAACTCTTTTATACTTTAGTTAGTGGGGCCTTGGCAAACTCCTGCTCCGAGTTAGCTTTCAAATAGATTGGGCCTCAAGCTACATAAAATGAATGCGGGCTTGTGCTTTACAACTTGCGGTGAGGCCCTATGTGTGAATTCATGCTTTCTTCCCTTGATCCCTTGATCGTTCCACCTTCGTGCCTTGGTATATCGTTATTTATAGCTTTCGCGTGGTGGGCCTCATGTTTGTTCCTATTGCGGGTTTAAGTGATCCCTAATTGGTTGTTATGGCTCTACCATAGACTCGTCGTGGCAAGTGAACATCCCCGTAGGGATCAGATTGGTTGATAAAGGTGACTTGGAGGTCACAGTCATCAAGTTGATTGATTCGTAGTCTTTGGGCCCCACCACAGTCATCCTTATGGAGTGACCTCATCCCTTAGATCTCTCAAGTCTATTCGTGTTCGTCAAATTTACGCTTGGACGGAAAGGATGACGACTTGCTAATGGGCCTATAATGACAAGTTCTCTTTAGCCACCGTGCTCAAGAAGTCTGTCATACACGTAATGCCTCAAACGCCATTGGCTCCGTTATCATATGATCCCGAGACACTTACGTCATCTTCTGTTGCCGTGTGTCTTTCTTTAATCAAGTGGGTGGTGTCTCTTGGGCTTTTGACTTTCTTGGACTGATGTTGTGTCTTGCTCTTTCCTTGGGTCGACCATTTGGGCCAAGACTATTTTTGACATTTACAGAGGCTATAATCGTAATTCAGACTTAAGACTCTTTTATTACAATCAAATTGTTATTTGTCCATTTCATTTAATTATAGTAGTGTCACAAACAAAAACAAAAAAATCCAAGCTTGCAATGACTTTATTCCATATCAACTCAAAATTTTAGCATCCATGCCAACACGGACGAACATTTAAGCAACATTCCACTATTAAAAAAATAAATCACATCCCTCACATTGACTAATTACTTGAGCGCAACAAATTACATAGACATTCAAACATCAAAAACTCCACCGCAAGTCAAGAATACATCCCTCACATTTGACTAAAAAAAATATGCAACGATAGTATCTATTTGATTCAAAAAGTTATAAAAAAGAAAAAGGAATGTTCACTTACGGCGTTTGTTATGACATAATTTCTTTTTAATATCTAAATTTCTGCTGCTATATATTTATGTTCGTGTTTCTTTGTGTTATTAACACTTTAAAAAAAAATATATGATCAAACCGAACCTCAATAATAACACAAGACGGCTAAGAAACACAAACATAAATATATAGCAAAAAGAGAGAAACAAACATCTTTAACAACACTGGTACGAGATATTGTTAGTAATAGAGAAGTGTTAATATCTTGTCTTGCCTTGATTAGTAAAATAACAGAGAAGTAGCCAACCAAGTTGGAAAGACATATTTAACAAAAATATATAATTAACTCACCACTCCTCCTTGCCTTCACCAATTTTCTTCAAGCCTGATTCGGCACAATCTATAATATAGATCCATATTAAAAACATGGAACCTAAAAAAACAAATACACCACTAGTACAGGCATATTTACCTGCAATAGTTTGCATGTGACCTGCAATAGTTTGCAGGTGAAGATCAATTTTCTTCAGCGACGTTTCCATCTTGTTTCGCTCTGCCACAAAATAAAAAATAAAAAAAAAACAATTGTCATGTCATGATATATGAAGAAGAAAAATACATTACTGTTAGGCAGAAAAAAAAAACACCTTCAATCCCATGGAATACCCTATAAATATCCCCCGCAAACCTGTAACAAAAAAGGATCGCCATATTATTATCTAAAAAATATCCAAACTTTTTCACATATGAACAAGTAATAAGTAGATGAAATCAGAAAAAAAAAAAAAAAATTACAAACAAAACGAAAAGACCCCTACCAAGCAGTACCACAAGCGACTCCAATATAAGCAGAAAAACGGATTAGAGAGTCAAAAGTAGACTTGGACATGCAAGTAAGAAGAGAAATAGGATTTTACCAACTTATCTACAGAGATGGGGTTAGATCTGGGCTGATAGATGCCGGCAAATAATAAAAGATAAGAAGAGGATGGGCCTTTACCTATTCCAGCTAGTAGCGGCGGCGCTTAATAGGCTTTTGGTCAATGTTATATAATATGTATATATATACACACATCAACAAGTAGACATCACATACTTCAATTTGGGCCGCCACACTTATTTTCATTTTATGAAAATAAAATATATGTATTGGTTCCTAAGGTTTCTTTCTTTTTTTTTTCTCTCTTCCCTTCTGAAATAGGAATTGGTTTTATGGACAAGGAGACGACACATAAGGCTGGTTCTAATAGCCTCGTCAAAACAAATCTTTCGCTATTTTGACAAGGTTGAAGGCCAAAATGCAGCTCCAATAGTATCGTCACTCCACTCGCCACTGAAGAGAGCTTGCCATTTTACTTTTTTTGCTCGCCTGATTCATTGAGTGGAACAACCTTACCAAACATTTTTTTATTGCTTTTATAATCAGTCTTGCTAATGTGGAATAGGTAAAGTAGACATGATTGAATGAAAATGGTAAAGAAATAATAAATTAATGATAAAATATTAATGTTTTAGTTAAAATAGGGAGTATTGTTGGAGTAAGACTGAAATAGAAAGCCCTAAAGCTAAAGAGGAAGTACAAAATCCCTACATATAGAGAAAAAAATAAAAAACTGTTGGAGTTAGCCTTAAATAACTAGTCAAAATACTAAAAATAACACGTCAGATATAACCCAAAAATATTGATAATACAGGTAAAAATGATCACTCGATAGTAGCAAGGGACAAAGTGGTGCCATACGTTTGACTATATCGAGGTCATAAGCCTTAAACACCTTCAACTTAGTAGGTGTCATATAATATGGTAATTTGGAAGTTAAAGTTGTTTTGAGCATCAGCTCATTTCCAAAATTCGACTTCTTATTGAGGAGGAAGCACAAATATAGCCTTTGAGTAACGTTTGGAAACTCACAATTGGAACATCCTCTCTATCATTACAACCCTTACAATGCTTAGGACAAGAACATAACCGATTTAAATCTAGTATAATCATCAAGTACAACAAATACATACCTAGAATCACCTGTGCTAACCACATCCATTGGTCCATCAAGGTCCATATGAAGAATTTGTAATACCTTAGACGTGACTACTTTATTCAAGCATTTAAAAGACACTTTATGTTGCTTATCATATTGACATGCATCACATAAATGATCATTCTAATAAATATAAAAGTATAAGAAAATGATATTAAACAAAGTATTATAAAAATGGATAAGAAAAATTAGATTATTTAAAAGGATTTTATAATCATTCTTAAAACCACTGCATGCCGTAACTTGAGATTTGTTATCATTTGACATAAATGCCTCAAGTTTACTATTGATCATAGTGAATTTAAAAGATTTGTTAGTAATTTCAGTTATACTTTTAAAAGTTTCAAATAACATAATTAAGGATGAATTTTAAAGATTTGCAACTACTATTATATGTGACATGCGATAAAAAATATTATAATAATCAATGCAATCTCACTAACACAAAGAAGTGTGTTTTTTTTTTTTAATTACAGTTCTTATACACAATAGTTAAGTCAGAATTTATTTTAAATACCTCAATTATTATAATATTATTTTTACTATTTAATTGCAAGCATAAGACTTAATATATGACTATTAAAAAATTAAGAGATTGTGAGTCAGTATTTCCAAAATCACAAGCAAGAATACAATGGTGCAAATCAAATGGAGTAAACAAGTTTGTAACACTATTTCTGGTCCACGGTACGCTTTTGCATTATTATAATACTTGTAATATCTTTTTTTCAATAAAATTGCAAATAATGTCACTGATTAGTTAGACTCTATTTGACCTAACTATAAAATTTTAATTTATGACCTATAGAGCTTTCAACAATAGAGTGTCGTTGACTGTTTGACCTATGTAGTGTAATATTGGGCTTTACAATTTTTGAAGGCAATGTTGAGATTTCAAACATATGGAAGGGTATATTTGAGAAAGAAAAAGAAAAAGAACTTTTCACATTATGTAAAAACAGTTTCGCAAAAACTTTTTTTTGAAATGTTCCAATTTGAAGTTTCTTACTTTTTAACTTTTTTTAGCTCTAGTTTTTACCTAAAAATACTTTTTAAAAAAGGTCAAAGTAGTTAGTTTCAACTTCTAAACTGACAGTAAATATTTTGAAGTGTCTAAAAATTTGACCAAACAAACTCTTAAAATGTAAGACTTGAATCTTTTCCACCTAATTAGTTGTTTAATCCTCCTTTTCGAGCTTATTGGTCTCCTCTATTTAACTTTGTAAGAATTCACGTTGGACAATGGTGTCCAATTTTATTAGTACAATGTTACTACGGGCAATTTTTTTCTCGACAAAAGAACTAGCAACTATTAAGAAATTGAATTATGCTTTTGGTTCTTTTTTTGATCTTTTCTGTTTCTTTTCCTTTCTATAAATCATTCTATGCCAAATAGTTTTGAAAATATTTCATGACATTCGCGGGTCACTTTCCAGCACCCTTTCCTCTTTTCATCATTTGTGTATTCTTTTACTCACAAACTTATATATGTACATTTGAAATTTATCATTATGGCTTTGAATTACAAATGGTACTGATAGTATTACGGTACCATAACACAAATACTGTTACAATATTACACTTGCGGACATTATTACCGTTATTGTACGACTGGTGCCCCCACATTTACAAAACTATTGTAGCACGGGTTAAATCCATCCACAACTTTTTAGTCTTTGATGTGTCTTGTGATAATATAGACTATACATTATTGATTACTACTGCATATGAATTTCCAGTTATTCTATCTTAGGAGTATTAGTAATGATCTTTTGTCAAATGTAATTTGCTCTAGAAATCATATAAACCATTGATTTCATCCGATGTTTCTTCGTGCTTCCGTAATTTGCTCTATATTTTTATTGTGGAACAAGTTCTCTTTCTGAACTTTTGTTCGCTCACTATATTTGCTTCTGCCTACTTTTTTTGCGGTTAAAACAAAGTAAGCATTTGTACGTTTGGCAAATTAATGAGTTCTGGATATAGAGATTTGGGGCTAGATGAGACACCCTTTGCTTAGTTTGAGTTTTGAGTTAGTGTCCGAATTGGAATAATATTTATATTATTTGGATTGAATGTAATAATTAACGATTTGTTAATTTGTGATTTTAGTGGCTCCAAATTATGTAATTAATGGTTGTGCGGCTTGCGAGTTTAAAAGATTGACCCTTCAAAAACGTGACATGTCACATGTTTAGTCTAGTTTTGTGGCGTGAAAGTACATTCATATGACTGATCTTTCCCTTCTATGCCACAAGCATCACACTCAAACAATGCACTTCTTTGTTGGAGTTTCAGGGGGTGCTGACGCCCGAGGTGTTCAAATGTACCATTGATGTTCGGAATGCATTGGATGCATATATACGGAAATTTGGCGACGGCTATATACTACTTTTTTAGTTTAATAGTATAATTTTTTCATACCGTAACAAGCACTGAAATAAAATTTCAAAAGCACGTCGCTAAAATGTCGTTGTTTAGCTAGAAAATAGCGATAAAAACTTATGTAGAGCAAGTAAGTGACGGAAAGTATATAACTGTTGCTAAATTGTCACTATTTGGCGACAAATTAGTGACGGATACGTAGAGGCGGTCTTACTTTTCTTGTTGATGAGGTGATACAAAGTGTATAATTCTTACTTTGCGTGTTGATTAAGTGATACCAAAGTAATGTCATCTTATTGAGCGATGCAAGAGACCATCCTTTAAGCAAAATACTATTAAGTGGTGAACTCATTTGGAATTATACTAAGTTATTCAAAGCAAAAGCTAGAGAATGGGTAAGACAGAAGAATGGAATATATATTTTTTTCTTTTCTTTTCTTTTGGTTTGAGGAAGGCTAAAGGAGGTTATTCAACAATCTTTTTGAGGGATTTTTTTTTTTTTTTTTGGTGACATCGAGGCTAAAAAATAACTACCTGGCAATGAGGTAAAATTTTGAGGACGAAAAATTTTACATAATCTTGGGCTTGGTGTTTCAGCTTACCCAACACTGAGGTAAAATTTGAAGATGATGAATCAAGGATCACAAAGAGCCATGAATATTGTATGTCATATTGACGAGGCTGCCAACTTATGAAAAATATCGCTGCAAGTGAAGAGAAAAGTAAAAGAAAATACTTTTGGAAGGTGTGAAGGGAGTATTTAGTAATTCTCTCCTATATCGTTAGAATATACACTTGTCCTAAATTGAAAAATCATAAAATCCTAAACCACTATAAGATTTTGAGTGAGAAGGGGAGCTTTCTTGAAATATCCAAGGGAACATATTATTATTATCACATAAGAAGTACATTGAAAGACTACATACTTCACGAACACATACATGCATTTCCCAAACATATATAATACATTGGCGATCATTGATTTCTCATGATCATCGACCTCTTCAAGATCTTGATTGCTTTAATATGGATACAAATATGTAATTATCTTTTGTATTTAAATAAAGAAAAAAGAAGAAAACGTAAGGGACATACATTAATAGATCTCTTTTATTAAGATTGATAATAAGTATATATTGCTATTGAGCGAAAGAAAAAGACAAGATAATGATACAGGAATAATCAAGTTGAAAAGAAAGAACAATGCTACAAGTTTAATGCATTTCATGATTCTCATACCATTCATTCTACATTTGAGATTCATTTACTTCCATCAGAAAGGATTTCCTAACTATGCTCTTCAAGATTGGACTTCTCACCACTAGACTCTTCAATCTCGCTATGCTCTTCAGGACTAGATTTCTCGCTACTCGAAAAGACAATCTTCTCAACACATGGCTGGCAGAGGTAAAAATAGCAAGTTTCACATTCAAAGCCGATGCTTCCTTTCAAATTATCACCACATTTGTTACAAGAGAATTTATATTTAACTTCCCTCACAAAGGTGAGAGGATGTGGGTGATACTCAATTTGAAGTTTACCCCCAAACTTCACTTTACTATCATATTCGCCAAGTCTAGGAATGCATCTAAGATGAAAGGAATTGTCGCATTCACGACAATGATATAGCCAGTACTTGGGATGGGCTTCTTCTTCACAAATGTCACAAATAAATTCATCAGGATGATAATAGAAGGGTGGAAAGCTCAGTGTGAGAGGGTGTTTATCCCATCTATGTCTGACAGTCTGAGGGCATGTTGCGCAACCCATACCCAAATTGTACTCATCGCAAGTCTTGCAACTAAAGAAGACATCCCAATGGCCGGAATTACAGGCGTTGCAAAACTTATAGTCATTCTCACCTCGAAAAAGGAAGTGGTGGTGAGCTTCATGCTTAATTGCAGGAGGAAAAAGAGCACAATTGATGTCAAGCGATAAGTCACACTCCTTGCACTCATAGAAGAATCCGTTACAATTCCTCAAACAGCAACTACATTCAAAATAACCAAAAAACTCCTGGCGGCAATGATTGAGGGAGAGTTGATGCTGGGGATGATAGGAAGATGAGAGATTATTTGGTAGCTGATCAGCGCAATGTAAATGGATGAAGTAGCTGCACTGAGCACAACCATAACATGAACCTGAAATGGGTTCAATGCAAGCACTGCACACTGTTTCCTGATCATCGCCATCCATTTCACTGTAGTCATCTTGGATATTGGTGAGAATCAAAGGGTGATCATGACTGAAGTGATTAAAATTTTCTTTTGGTTGTTCAATCAGTACTGGGAGACCTTCTTCCTCCAAGAAATGTCGAATCAGTTGTGCAGATAAGACCTCTGTGGGCAAGCTGATCCAATTTGGTGGGATCTCACCAGCACTAGGGAAAAAAAAAAAAACAATGTTATGCCACTATTTCAGATAGAACATCGGCAAAATGAGGAAAACGACAAAAAGCAGGAAAGAAAAAACATTTGAGTTTAATAAGTCGTGTCTTATAAGGCTGATCTGAACTCGTGTGGTGTGTACAGCACTTAACTACTATCTGCCACGACACCCATTTTAAAGCAATCTTTGCAATTAATCCGAATAATTAATTATTCTTAAACCAATGTTAGTAATTAATGGGCTAAGCATAATTCAACTTTTAATTTGAAAAGGAGAAGATAAAAAATAAAATAAAAACCTCACAAATCACAATCGTGTATAGCACTATATAAGCACTCAAGTGAAGAAAGCAGGTTATGCATTTTCGTTGAGATGCTGGACGGATTTTGGTGGAAACCTTTCAAAAACTTTAAAATGGTTTAACTAAACCAATTTTGGGCATTGAAATTAAACAATTAAATAAACATTTTTCAATCCAAAAAAAAAAAAATGACAAAGCAAAAGAGAATTAAGAGAGAATACTGACGAGTTAGCTTCGGCTGCTTCGGAATAGGATGTGATGCACTTGATATGGACAAAATATCTGCAAGGACCACAATAAAGAAGCCAATAATTTGGGTGTAGTTTTTCCCTACAAATATCACACTTTAGACCGTAATGTCGGTATTTTTCTGGAAAACAATAAGCTACGTCGAGAGGATGAGGGTGGCACTTGTGCGACAATTTGCTTAGCAGTGATCCACAACTCTTGTGGATCCAAAACGAACATACAGTGCAACCATATGACTCATCTTCTTCTTTTATGCCACAAGCATCACATCTAAACAGGACACTTCTTCGTTGGAGTTTTAGAGGGTGCTGATGACTTGGATGTTTAAGTAGTGTGCCATCTAATTGAGCACATAAAACATCCAAATAAAACTCACACTTTAAACAGCAATAGGCGAGACCACTCCCACAGGATCTGTCACAGATATTACATGTTGACCCAGAAGGCGACTTTGCGGCTAAGAGTTTAAGTGGATCATGACAAGCTGTATGCGTTGGATGCATAATCTCGGATGGTAGTTGTGCGCAGGATTTGTGGAGGAAGACTTCACAAATGCTGCAAAAATATGTTGACGACCCTGAGACTATTAATTGTTCACAAAGGCCGCAACACACAACTTTCTCGCTGCTCATATCTTCTTGTTGCAATTCCTTGAGGATAAGTGGATGCTTCCCATCCATAGTGTGTTTAAATATCTCTAATTTAGCACATAAAGCATCCACATCAAACTTACACTTGAAACAGTTATAGGTGAAACCACTCAAGGATCTACGACAGATATCACATCCTCCCTTATAAGGCGGTTTGACCAAGAGTACAAGTGGATGTTCAGAATGCACTGGATGCGTAAACTCTAATGGTAGCTCTGCGCAGGATTTGTGGAGGAAGACTTCACATACGCTGCAACAATATGTTGACCCTGACACTGGTTGTTTACAACCGTAACAAACAACTTCCTTGTTGTCTTCTTCTTTCATTTCCTTGAAAATAAGTTGATGCTCCTCATGGCTAAAATGATTGATCATCTCCATCTCTATTTCTCTCTAATTTCTTTTTCACTCTTTTCCTCTCTCAGAATTCGAATGCTATGAATGCAAACCTTTGCTGCGAGTGATGGCACTAATAAATAGGTAAAAGTCAACTACAACTCTACGACGGTAGGTGAGCCCTTGACTTCTCGTCTTGTATTCATAATACATAACAACAAATACTTGAATTAGATGATTAAGTATTGACTCAATATACCCAAAATAATAAACATAGCATTACTGTGTATTATAAATGCAATATAATAACAACCATCTCCCTCTCCCTCTCCCTCTCCCTCTCCAAACAACCTGTCTCTTGTCTCTTTGCGCTGATGGCTCTTTGTGCGGATGCTGGTAATTGATACGTAATTATCTCTGTTTTTTTTTTTAAAAAAAAATTATTCAAAGAAAACTTAAACCTTATCACACATATCAAATATCATTAATGAGAATTGATCTTACAACTTTTTGCAGTTACAATAATAACATACCACTAGACCTATCCTCGGTGGTTTACCTCTGCTTTTCTTTATTCGGCTAGTTTTATAAATACAATGGGAGACTGTAACGATTCCAACCCAGCCCTTCTCAAAACTAGGTCAAAGTCTGCATTTATCGTTATTGCGAGTTCATAACTTTCTATTAAAAGGAACAGTAACTAAAGAATTACTTAATAGCATGCCTTTATATAATAATTTAAATACAAAAGGGTGTTACAACATCTGAGATCTGATAACTACCCGACTATCATACAAACTGAGGTTTCAACAAAGCTACCATTCTCCCCGAAATTAATACAACAAATTCTAACTTTTACAACTTGGATCCAACTATGACAGCAAGAGGCTTCGATCATGTAAACATTTAAAGTCTATTTCCGTTTCAAACTAAGCTGCACCTGCACTGGGGGGGAGCAAAAAACAGTGAGCTCTGGGGAAGCTCAGTGAGGATAGAATAGAAGAGTTTTGAAAACATTTCTGGTCGGTCTCTTTTTCAAATCATGATGCAATTCACGTATAACACATTATCCATGTGAGATATATACAAGTAGAAATTTCTATCCTGTTCGAGTCACATATCAAATAACAATAATAGTCATATCTAGATAGATAATCTATTTATATTGCAATAATAATTACATTTAGTGGCATATACCCACAACACATATCAACCTACTCTCCGAGGCTGGAATGCCAAGCAAGAGTAGGACACTACTCTCCGAGGATAGTACCAAGTGAGAGTAAGAACAAGTCAAGTATTTCACGAGGTGGCCAGCCTTGATCTCAATTTCAACTTCTTATCTCTCCCAAGAGGATACTCCGGATGGTATCCAAAATCTATGACCCAACTCTTCAAGGGTGGTACCAAGCGAGAGAGGGAATAGGTCCACGATAGACACGGGAGCACCGACAAGTCTTATGCCGCCCAGCGTTCGTGCAAGCTATCGGGCCTGAGGTTGCAACCCCCAAGTACACACAAGCATGCACAAGTAGTCATAAAACACACAACAACAAATCATATGGGGATCAACTAAAGTGGTTGTCCCGGGCAAGTAATAAACATTTTCTTGGCAATAGAATAACGGCTATAATAAAGCAATTTTCAAGTATAAATAGGGTATTATGACGGCATGCAAATAACATGTATAACATTTATGTAAATATTTGGGCAACATCTCTCCTTATCTTATGCTAAAACAATCAAATAAATCGAGCAGTAATTATTATCTAAGTCAACTCTAATTCAAATAAATAAAGAATATTAATAAGCATGATATTTATCTCAAGCTAGAATATTAAAATAACAAATCATGTTATATATATATAATAATCATATAAACATATAAGATGCTGTTTTAAATAAAATCTCCTCACCTTAAAATGCCGAAAATTGGAGAAGATTTGGACCGGTTTTAAAACTTTCGGAACGTTAACTAATTGAATCGATATAATTTAGTGAAATCAGGCCAGAGAAAAGTGTCTGCTTGTTTGATTTCAGGGGTCAGGTGACCCCTTTATATCGGTTTTCAAAACCAATCCATGCGGGACACGTGTCCCTCCACGTGTCTCACATGCGTGGACATTCCACACATGCACGTCCACGCATGTGTGACACGTGTCCCGAGAAACGTGTCACTCCCTGAGAGTGACAACAACGTTTCATTTTTTTGCCCGTTTCGTGCACAGGTGTCCTGATTTTCGTATTTTCGGGCCGGGATGCAATTTTGTCAAACTTCGCCATTAAGTAGTACAAGTTAAAAGAAACCTAATGGCGTATGTCCCTTTTTTGCGGCAGGGTCCCGATTTTTCTATAATTGGCCACGAAGTGAAACCCCTTTTCCAGACCAAAAACCCCTAAAATTGTCAAAATAGTCAAAATGATCCGAAAAGTTAAAGGAAACCACCCATACTCTTGTAAGCAGCTGAAAAGTTTTACTTAGTCACGATATGGGGCTTTACATCCCTGTAATGACCCTAAGCTTTATGTTAATTAATATTATAAGAACACCTAATAATAGGTTACTATTAATCATAATACCAATTGATTTTTAAATAGTAGACAATTAACTATAAATTAAATGCAGACAAATAATCACAAAGGCACATTTTTCAAAAATAATGAAAGAAATAAATACTTGTAAATGCATGATTGGGGTCGGGTATTACATCGACAGTGAAGGTTAACAAAGATACAATCTTTTCGCCCACCTCGTGTGTTGACAAAGTAATGCCGAGACCAAACCTAGTCTTTGTTTATCGTGTGTGTTTTCTACAATTTAACCTCTAATGTTTTTGGTTGCTAATAGCAATAATGAAATTTTCCTATGTATGAATGCGTGCTTTGGGCAAACATTTCCTATAAATTATTGTTGTATGTAATTATTTCATGATGGGCATCTAAGTTATCGTTTAGTTGGGGTTAAAGCATACAATTTACAATCATATGTAATTAAAAATGTTCTAAAAATATACATATTTTCAAAAAAGTGTTGGTTGCTATTGTGACAAGTGTCAAGATAAGATATAAAACTCATGAATGGGTGGGATGGTTTCTTTTGTGAGATTAACAAAGATGCCATTTCTTTCCACATATTAAAACATTAACTTGTAATGAAATAATTGTCACTTCCAACAGACTAACATGTGAATCTTAAGGAGTTAAGAAGAACGATGAGCAGTGTGCAGTGAAAACAAACTGTTTTTGTTTAACTATATATGGTAAATAGCATCTACTTTTATCTCTTTATGCCAATGATATATGGCGCTGGTAGGCAATTTCTTTCATTTTCTTCTGGCAATAAGCTTTAACTAATTATCAAATATTGATTGTGATTAAGTGATTTTCTAAAAAGTGATTATTGGGCTATTTAGAAAATAACAATATATATGTATATACTAGGATAAGTGTATCTTAACAAAGACATACGTATACTTAGACAGGTGTTTTATTTTATTATTTCAAATTTTTTCAGTTGGTTTTTGAGTTATGAAAAGTTGAATAAGTTACAACAAATTAACATTTATCAACCTTAAAACATATTAAGATATATATCATAAGTGCTTGTTAAAGAAGCCGTTAGAAACGAAATTAAAAAGAAAGAGATGCACCAAGCTAGTTCATAAATATTTAATTTTTGTACGCTTTCAACAAATATTAGAAAAGCAACCAGAAAATAAAAAGTATAAGCAGACTACTTTATTAAGGTAAAAAATTTAATCCCCTCAATTATGCTACTTTATCCCATGGACATGATAATCTGTTAATATTTTATGGGTTTTTTATGGGACACTCCTTAACTTATATATAGGGTGAAGTACACAAAACCTCCTTATACTTTTAAAAATGTGCATACTATCCTTGTGCTTTTAAAACTAGCAAACACTTCCCTTATTGTTTTTGACAAATAGCACTATTGTCCCCTCCATCACTACAATGGTTATATTTAACAGTAAGTTAGAACACACACCTATTTTGTGACTATGACTGATGTTTTTTTGCTTTTGAAAATAAAATACGTTGGTTCAATTACCAAAATATCATCTCCTAGATTAATAAAACTTATTACAGCACAAAATAGATCCATCTTAATTACCAATATTTTTTCCAACAAAAAAAAATTACCAATAGTTTCCTTTACTCGTTTTTTTTTTTTCTTCTTTATTGTCACGATGTTTATGGATGGCTTTTGAGAATAAGCACTTTGGATCGTTGATTATGGATGGCTTTTGAGTCTTCATAGGCAAAATCATAATATTTGATTGTTTTAATAGTTGGATCATGATAAATGCTATGTACTGTATCAATTCCGCATCATTGCTTATTGTTAGATTTTGTTGTGCTTGCTAATTACATTTTGTAATTTCCGATTTTCTGTTTCCTTTCCTATATATAAACGAGCAGAGTTTGAGGTATTCGTATCTTCCGGGAAAAGCATACATATGATAGATAAAATGGTGTTGGATCATGAGACTGATTTCTCACAACCGTAACAAACAACTTCCTCAGTGTCTTCCTCTTTCAATTCCTCGAGGATAAGTGGATGCTTCTCATGGCTAAAATGATTGATGATCTCCATCTCTATTTCTCTCTAATTTCTTTTTTACTCTTTTCCTCTCTCACAACTCAAATGCTATGAATATAAGCCTTTGCTGCGAGTGATGACACTAATAAATAGGTAAAAGTTAACTACAATTCTACCATGGTAGATAGAAATGACAACGGGTCGAATGCCCGTTAAAATTTATAAAATTAAATCCGAACCTGTTTAAATTATATTTTACCAAACCCGTGACGATAACCTGTCGGGTTTAGATTTTACTTATCAAACCCGAACCCGTTAAATATTTAAAACCCCGTAGGTACCCAATCCGATCCGTTAATGAATAAAAAATAATTTTTTTAAAAAAAAACTTAAAAGGTTTTTAAAAGAAATGAAAAGAAAACCTAAAATAATGACAAATCGCAATAGATTAAAAAAAATTAAAGTTCTTGTTTATAAACAAATTTAAACTTATTAGAAACATTCAACAAAATCTTTATAGTGAGAAATTATCATCTTTCCATAATAATATGAAATAGCCTGAGGAAAAAAAAACATAAAGTACTTGTCACAATTGTAAATTATCACTCTCGTTTGAATTATTCAGCAATTGAGTGGTTGTGTTATTTGAATTAGATAAAAGAATATGTAAACTTAAACTATGAGGGTTAACAACTGATAATAAAATTTGGGCTATAGCCCACAACTATTATTCTTCGACCAATATAAAAAAAATATTTTTTTCTTAAATAATATATTATTTGTATATGTATGTAAATATATAAATATTTTTATTAATTTATTTTTACTAAATTACTAATCGAATTTTCGGGTTTTTTTAAATTGCTATTACCAAACCCTATCGGACTACCCGTCATTAATTATTTGTAAAAACTAAACCCTAATAGATACTCCATCGATTTGGTAAATAGGTTTATATTCGAATCGCATAACCGATAGATTCAAATTTAAATCCTGCCCATTACCATCCCTAATGATCGGTGAGCCCGTGACTTGTCGTCTTGTATTCATACCCAATAACAAAGACTTCTATTAGATTATTAAGTATTGAGTCAATTACCCAAAATATATAATAAAGATAGCATTACTGTGTATATAATGCAATATAATAACGACCACCTCCATTTCTCTCCCTCTCCAAACAACCTATCTCTCGTTTAAGGGTGAATTCAAAAATTATTCTCAATTAATATTAAAATACATAATTTTTTAGCATTTTTTTCAATGAGGTCTCATTATTTTTTTTAAAAAGAAAGTATATAAATTTTAATTTTTTTTTAATAAAAAGTACATAAAATTTATATGAGGAGAAAAAGAATTCAATAATCTATTTGTTCTAAGGTACAAAATTTAAGGACATCAATCTATTTGTATTTATACTAACACTTTCACGTGACTTTATATTGAGAATTACACCCTACAGTAAATTGATGCAAGGCAACATTAAAATACAGAATAGACAATGATAAACATAGCATTAATGCGTACAGATACAATATAATAAGAACCATCTCTCTTTCTTCTGTCTCTCCAAACAGCCCTTTTCATGTTTCTTTGTGCGTATGGTAGTTGTTGACACGTACTTTTTTCTATTTTTTTAGTGGATTTGTTTTTGTAATACGAGGTGAGACTTTCACGTAACAGCGGCACATGGACTTGTCGCGCACCATTCATGTACTATGCAAAATAAAGTATCTTTTTTTTTTTTTCTCTTTATTCAATGTTGACGAAGTAATTAATACTGACACGAGAGTAAATTATCTACGGTCTTTTTTTAATATTATTTTCTACTATTGATATTTTGGAATAAAGCAAGTGGACGACAATGGTAGTGGTAGAGATGGTATTTAGATCGAATTGACACAGGTTTAATTTAACTCAACACATAAAATTTTGGACTCAGTTCAGTTTGAATAAAAGTAGATTCGACTTGATTCACCCCACCACATATAAGTAGACCGAGTTAAGTCATATATTTTTGGACCTAGCCCATTTGTGCCTAAGCCCATTTATGCCCAAGTCCAACTTAGCTCAGCCCAGCCCAGCTCGAGCCCAGCTCAGGCTCAATTCGAGCCAAGATAAAGCCTATCTTGAGATTATAATTTGTAAATGTAATTTTTCTTATAAATAGTTAGTGTATTCAACTTCATTTTATTACAAAACTATATATTTATTTTACTACCTATTGTTTCTTTATTTTACTACAAGAGAATACACAATATCTATGGCTATAGGAGAAGAAAATCTTTCACGACAATTATGTTCAAATGTTTGGAATCATTTTGCTTACTTTGGAGAACATGGGTATGTAATTTGTAACTATTTTGAGCGTAAATATACATTTCGTTGTCAATTTAGAACTGAAACGCTTGTAAGATATCTTGTATCTCAACACTTAAATATTCCAAACTATTTTAATCCTCAACCACCGCCACCATTACCACCAACAGGCCCAGCACTCGCACAAGGAATATAATAAAATGGAGAACTTCTCCACTAACTTTTTTCAAGCATTTATGTGATGTTCTTTTTTTATGTTTATTAGTAACATATCCGTGTCTCGTGAACTTGTGGTTTGTTAAGTAATGTTTTATCATTTATATTAATATTATCAATCAACTTATGTTTTGTTAATTGTTAAATTAACTTTTTCGTAAAAAAAAGTTAATTTAAGCTTTTTTCGTTATTAATTCAACTATCAAAATTCAGAATACACTAATAAAAAATAAAAATAAAAAGATGGGCTGGCCCAGCCCAGCTCAGCCCAGCTCGCGACTCGTGGTAGCGGGCTCGTGGGCTGAGCTGGGTCTTATATTTCAAGAATTGAGCCCAACTTAGCTCAGCCCACTAAACATATGTGCCGAGTCGGGCTCATTTTTCTTAACCCACTATTCGGTCGGGCCGTGCCGGGCTGGCCCATTTGCCAGCTCTAGGTAGTGGTGGTGGAAGTGGTCAGCAACGATGCATGGTAGATTTGTTGGAGAGAAAGCCGGTTAAACATAATTTTCTAAGTTCAAATATTTTTTCAAATTAATCATTGACTGAGGTCATAAATGAATTCGCCAACCTATCATAGCAAGATTTTGCCTTTATGGAAGAGGTAGTTTTTTTTTTTAGGTCAAATGAGAAAACATATCATAAAAAAATACACAGATTAACCAATTCTTGTGGGATAGATATCGTGCGAAAGGAGATACAACAATTGTGGGTGAATACATGAACTCCAATTAACAGGCAATTCTTCCTTACGCCTACATTTTGCAATACAGTCACAAGGTTGGTTGGCCGTTCTTCTGATGCATTGAAAACTCACCCTCGAGTCTTCAGCAACAATCTTTTTGATGTCCTCCACAATGGCAGACGCTCTCCAACAAAAAGCAGTCACTGGAGCACTGATTGCTTTAAGAACATCCTGTGCATCGCTTTCAATGATGATGCAAGACTGCTGTATCTGGTTAACATATAAACACGCATTACGCATCGCATAAGCTTCCGCTTCCGCTCCTGAAAAACATCAAAACAGGCCGGCTTGACCAAAATCCATTGAACCCCTCCAATCCCGACCAATAAATGCAAAAGCAGCTTTCTCATTCTTCTCCCACGAGATGTCAACATTCTCCTTAATCGTCCTTGGCATCGGGGAAACCCACTGTGTTGGTGGCTCTCTATTGACAACTTCTCTTCTGACACTTCTGTTCCTCCACGCGTTGTCTTCGCTGAACCATTCTGCAAATGCACACTGCACTCTCATACCCTTCTTCTGAATATCAACGACTGTCCCATTTATAACACTCTCATTCCTCTGTTTCCAAATCTACCAACAATAAAGTGCAATCTTTGTCGTTGCTTCCTCCTTGCAGTAACCCGCATCACAATATCTCTCAGTAAACCTCAAAGACTACTCACTGAACCTTCCTGAACTAACAAGGTTATTAGCATACTGCAGAGGAGAAGCACACCAGAATCTTTGAACCCAATGATAAAAAAGGAGCAAATGTTCAACCGTCTCAACGCCTTGATTACACAAAGTACATAAAAGGGACGATGCAGATTTCCTCATGAAGCGATTCTCTTGGGTTGGGAGGCAATTACGACATGTTTTCCACATAAAAAACCTCACCTTTGGGGGAACTTTCAGGGACCACACCAATCTCCAAACATCAATAGAGGTCTGGAAGGACGAGCTAGCTCTGCCTCTATCCATTGGGCTCCTATTGCACAAAACCTTTCTCGCCACAAAATATCATGCTTTAACAGAATACTGCCTATTCTTGCTTGGACTCCAGATCAAGCAGTCTTCTCTCTCAAACCACGGAAGAACAAACGAATTAGAGTAGAAATCTTATAAATTGGTACACAATAAATTAATAATTTTTTAAAGAATAAAATTATTTGATCTCGATTTGGGATCAGTATTAAAAATTAATAATCTTGTTTAAATTAAAAGATAATACATATAACGTATTTCGTTTGTGTGTGTGTGTTTGTATATATATTAGTATAATTATATATTAAAATTATACTAATCACAAAAAAATGGGTTGGTCCAACCCAATCCAACTCAGCTTGCGACTCGTGGTAGTGGGTTCGTGGTCCGAGCTGGGTCCTATATTTTGATAAATAAGCCCATCCCAACTCAGCCTACTAAACATCTGTGCCAAGCCGGACTCAATTTTCTCAACCCATGATTCGGTCGGGCCGTGCTGGGTTGGTCCTTATGCCAGCTCTACTCCTCATGAGTGAGAAAAAGAGGAAAAGGAAAATGGAAAAATTTGAATCAAGAACGATTAACGAGACAATACACAGGTTAATTAACGAAACAATACACAAGTTAATTGATAATATTAACAATTAACATAAATTATAAAACACTACATAACAAACTACAAGTTAATAAGATATGAGTACATTAATGATATAAATATAAAAATAAAATATTATATAAACGCTTAAGGAAAGCTAGTGTAAAAGTTCGTCATTTTGTTATGCTCTTTGTACGGGTACTGGTTCTGTTGGTGGTTGTGGTGTGCTTGGCGGTGGTGGTGGTTGATTAACCACTTTAGGATTAAAATAGTTTGTGACATTGAGGTGTTGAGATACAAGGTGTCTTACAAGCGTCCTAATTCTAAATTTACGTCAAAATATAAATTGACATTGACAATAGTTATAAATTATATACTCATATTTTTCAAAGTATGTAAAATGATTTCAAACCTCTGACGAATGTAATCGTCATGAAAGATTTTCTTCTCCCATGGATATAGTTACATATATAATGTCAGAGGTGTCTCAAACAATTTGAGGACCTTGGGCGATTCTAAATGGGAGCCTTAATAATTAAATTTTTTCTCAATAAAAAAACTCTAAAAAATTAATTATTAAAAGTTAAGATATATATAAGTATGTAAACAATATCAAAATTTATCACATAAAAAAACAAAAAGAAGAGTTGAATGTGTACTTCTATGCTTTCTTTCTTTTGTCTTCTTTCTTATATTATATACAAAATTAATATCACAAAAACAATAGGAGACTTTAGAGTATAAAAAAAATACAAAGAGCATAAGAGTGAAGTGTGTAAAAAATGAGGAAAGAGATGATATATATATATATATATATATATATATATATATATATATATATATATATATATATATATATATATATATATATATATATATATACACTAGAGCTTTACTTTATTATATATATATATTTTTTTTAAAGAAGAGGACACTGTTGTATAACGGCTAGAATTGTTCAAGTCCCAGCCAATTACCTTATCAAGGTTGCTGGCTGTTTGGGTTTCACTAAATAAAAATAAAAAATTCTTTTAATTGGGATCAATGGGGTCTTAGAGTCCTAACCAATTTATTGATGAAGGCCTGCTCATTTAATGAGTAGGCTTTGGGACGCTAAGGTCCTCTTGGCCCCAATTAAAGGACACTAATCTAGGATAGATCTTTACCTTAAAAAAAAAAAAAATTTCTTTAAATTGGGGCCCCTGGATTAAAGGGGCCTTAGGCATAGGCCCAAGCCGCCCTTATCTTGGGCCGACCCTGTATAATATTTTAGACTTGTAGTAAAATAAAGTTAAATATACTTATTGACTAAAGTACTATACCACTAAGTATTTATAGGAAAAATTATATGTACGATTATAAAAATTTTAAAAAAAGAATTGTACCTAAATTTTTTTTAAAATAATATGAAAGGACTTAAAGTTGCAAGTTGTAAACTTGCAATATCATAAAAAAGATTTGATAACAAGTCATTTAATATCAACTTAAGAAATAAATTTGCTACTTGTTATTATTAGTTTGTTAAAAAATAATAGTTACTATGATTTGCTAATTTGTTTTAAAAAAAATAATTATTATGACTTATATTCATGCATAAAGCATAATATTTTAATTTCTTTTAATAAGTGAGCTCAAATTGTGTTTAATTTGTGTTGGGCCCAAGTTGGGCCTTATCTGGGCTCGAGATGGGCTTTGTCTGGGCTGGAACTGGGCTTGTGCTGGGCTGAACTCATGGGCTGACAACGGTTGGGCCTGGGCTCAAAATGGGTTAGGTTAAAAATTATATGACCCAACTCGACCCACCTATATGTGGTGGGCTAGGCCGAGCCGAGCCTACTTTCAACTGAGCTTGGCAGCTCGTCTCGGCCCGAATTTTTGTGTGTTAAGTTAAGCTAGGCCTGTATCGGCCCAACTCCAATGCCACCTCTAATGAGGAGGCATGTTTAAGAAAGAAGAGAGAAGGGGGGGAAAACGAAATAGTCCTCATTTTAAATCCCATTGATATTCCATAAAATTCAAAAAATAAAAATAAGAGGAGGGAAGAAGGAAAAGAAACAAACTATATTAGAAATCAAAAGGTATCCAGAGAGAAAGGACGGTAAGATAGTAATTTACTTCTACATACATTGAGAAATGAAGCTAAGTCTTAAATTTTCCTCGACCAAAAAAAAAAAATAAGTCTTAAATTTTCCATCACCAATCCAAGTAGCATGGAATATATTAATCTATCATGGAGGAAATTAGAAAGAAAAGTTTTCATAATCATCTAAAATTTCAGGACTAGGAAAAATTTCAAGATGAATAATCAAGGATCGCAAAGAGCCATGAATGTTCACATTACAATTTACACTTAAAGTTTTTTTTTTTTTTTTGACGTTAACACTTAAAAGTGGATAGCCCAAAAACAACAGAAAAAAAGAAAAGAAAAGATTTCATTAAAGATTGTATGATATGGAAGTCTGCTGATCTTATCCATTATGAGTTTACTTGATAAGTACTAAGATGCGATATTTTTCGATAAACAAAACTAGTTGACTTAAACTCTTTTTTTTTTTTCTTTTTTTTCCTTGTCTTTTTATTGGAGTTTAGAAACATATATTGAGTCAAGGGATATTTGCTTACATTTGACCAATAAAATTGTGCTGGAGAATAATTTAAAGAGAGGAATCTAAGACTTGAATTTCATGCCAAAGACTGGCAATCTTGTGCTTCAATTTGTTTGATCCATATATATCAACACTGAAAATAGCAAAAGATTATCCAAAGCTTCAATAGAATCCAATTGGTAGATATATCAGACATGAGACAACTGTGAGACCAAAACGAGAGATTAAAATCTGATGGGATTTTGATGCAGTAGATTTTCATATTAGTTTCAGAAAAGACACAGATATATCTGCCAGAGATCAAGAATGAAAATAGGAGCTATCTGTTTATGGATAAAACAGGATATGAATGAACAAATTGTTTAGTTCTTTTACATCATACTAATGAGGTTGTCAACCTATTAAAGTCTTATATAAGAAAAGATTTCAAATTGGAAGAAACAGAAATGGGAGCTTAGGTGACAATTTCTTCAGACTAAACAGATCCTGCATGCGTTACAAAGTTTGGCCACATCTGAAAATCAGAAGTCTCATCGGTTGATCCTTTGTTCCCAACATTCTAGTCTGAGTGCAGCAGAAAGAGAGATCACTATAATCTCTCTAATACTTGGGACGACTTGCTAGAGTCAGAAATCGTGAGTTGGTCAGATCAAGAAGCAACGACTTGAAATCTGCAGGTCCTCCACTACCACTACCAGAGATCAAGAATGATATATAATCAGAGCTATCTGTTTATGGATAAAAAAAAAAGGATGGGAATGAACAAATTGGCTATTTAGTTTGAATATTGGTTCTCAAAGGTGATTTCAGATCAAACATCTGCATACATCATAAAATTTAGCAATATTTGAAAATCATACATCTCAACTGGTGATCCTTTAAAAGAAAAAGAACAATGCTACAAGTTTATTCAATTGCATGATTCTCATATCATTCATTCTACATTTGAGAATCATTTACTTCCATCCGAAAGGATTTCCTCACTATGCTCTTCAAGATTGGACTCCTTACTTTTGGAATTTTCAAACAGAATAGTCAATTTAGTCCCGCCGTTAACCTTTTTAACATCAGTTAGTTGAGGGATTGCGTCTGCACCATTTTGATGGACCACCAAGGAGGGTTCCGTGCTAGTTTTGGAAACACGGGGGACTTTCGTGCACTTTTGATAAACTATAGAGGGGTTCCGTGCATATTACCCTATAAAATATAGTTGAGAATAAGTTCTCGTGTCCACCAAGTGATACAAATTAAGTACATTTTTTTTTTGTCAGATGAAATTCATTCATTCAAAAGGAAGTACAAAGATTATCCAATCCCCATAGGATGAATATCTAAATCGAGAAGATACATTAATTGGGGGGAACATTAGAGACTCAATCTATTAGAAGAATGGGTATGACATAAGAATGAAATGTTTTTTTTTCCCCCTTTTTCTTTTGGTTTGAGGAAGCTAAAGCAGGTTATTCACTTCTCCCTTACACACCAGAGTTTGAGACTCAGGCTAGAACTATTTCGTCCCTCTGCTAGGATTGAATGCCTGCAGTCAAACAGCCTAAATGAACCTTGTAAGGGCCGTTCGACAATCTTTTTGAGGGAATTTTTTTTCTTTCTTTTATTTTTTTTTGACATGGAGGCTAAAAAATAACTACTTGGCAATTACGTAAATTTTGAGGAAGAAAAATTTGCATAATCTCAGGCTTGGTCTTTTAACTTATCCAGCAATGAGGTAAAATTTCTACATGATGAAACAAGAATCACAAAGAGCCATGGATGTTCACATTACACTTAAAGTGGATTGCCAGAAATAACAGATAAAAGACTTCTTTAACAACCGAGGAAAGACTTTTTTTTTTCAATCAAATGGAGGCGAAAGCCAATAACACTATCACATTTCTGGGGTTACAGAGGAAAGACTCCATTAAAGATTGTATGATCAAAACTTCAGGACATCTTTACATCATATTGTCAAGCCGCCAACTTATGAAAAATATTGCTGCAGGTGAAGAGATAAGTAAAAGAAAATACTTATAGAAGGCAGGAGCAAGGGCATATTCAGTAATACTCGCTTATATTTTTAGAATATACACTTGTCTAACATTAGAAAATCTTAAATTCCTATATCACCTTATACAATTTTGGACTATTCTATATGACACCAATTAGTTTTAGGGTGTAGGCCCATGATGACTATGAAAGAAATTGGATCAAGCACTCAAGCAGCAATTCCTTGAAATATCCAAGCTCTTTCACAATCTTTAACCTTGACAAAGCCATTCCCAAAGAGAAAGAAGATGGTTCTTCAATAGTCCATATCTTGTTTTCACTTGAGATTGTTTTCATTATGTTCCCTTTCATGTCAATTAGACTGCATACTTTTGTTTGATTTAAGCTCAAGGACGGATCTATGCAATGGGTCAGTGGGATCTATATAGCCTCTACTAATTCCGAGAGTGGAATCATTAAAAAGTGAGTTGGAGTGAAATTTTATAAAAATTTGTGTATTCTTATAAAGATACTTTTTATAGTAGAAAAGCGATTAAGCTCCCATTGAAAAAAGTTTTATGATGTTGAGATCATTCGCAGACTGATAACAAATACATATCCTGATTGAGGAAAAAAAAGTAAACAAACAGCTACAAGATTAATTAGTTTTATGATGCTGGGATCATTCACTCCACAATCTTTCATTCCCCGTGATGCACTTATAGATGGGATATTTCAAGATTGAATATACAATCTTACAAACACATAGCCGACAAAGGCTTAACATGCAATATTCACATCAAAAGACCATCATTTCTAAGGATTGCAATGGTTCCGACACCCACCCAAAATTAGATATTCGAATCTGAAACCGATTAATATAACCTAATAAAAGACCCAGTTGAGTTTGAATTTAAATTTGAAATGAAAGACTTGGATATAGTGATGATCGTAGGCATGAAGATCATTAGCCATAGATGCAAGGCAACATTGTTTTTATCACATTGTTGTATGTGCTAGTGACAGTTGATAGGTCGATGTAAGTTTGGTTTGCATCAAAGACTAGATACTTCACAAACAAATGGTATTGTGAGCAAATACATGATACATACATTGCGCTGTCAAAATACTTTAAAACCAACATGTAATTATCTTTTTTGAAAAAAAATAAAAAAACTAAGGTACACAATAGATCTCTTTTATTAAGACTGATAAGAAATACATATTGTGATTGAGCAAAAGAAAAGAAAGCATGATTCTACAGGATTAATCAATTTCATGATTTTTCAGATCATTCATTACGCATTACAGATTCATTTACCTTTCATCTGAAAGGATTCTGCGATGTGCTGTTCTTTTGAATCTCTTGGGTAGAATCTTCCGAACACATGGCCAACAGAGGTTAAAATAGCAAGGTTCACATTCAAAGCCCGCACGTCCTTCCAAATCATCACCACATTTGTCACAAAAGAATTTATATTTAATTTGCCTCACAAAGGTGAGAGGATGTGGGTGATAGTTAATTTGAAGTTTACCCCCGAACTTCATTTTACGAAGCCTTTGAATTCTAGGAATGCAAGCAGTATGAAAAGAGTTGTCGCATTCACGACAATGATATAACCAGAACTTGGGATGAATTTCTTTCTCACAAATGTCGCACATAAATTCATCCGGATGATAATAGAAAGGTGGAAAGCTCAGTTCAAAAGGGTGTTTATCCCATCTATGTCTCACAATCCGAGGTAACATTGCGCATGACATTGCCAAATTGTATTCACAAGTCTTGCAACTGAAGAAGATTTATGTATGGATGAGATTACAGGAGTTGCATAACAACTTTTGTGAAGATTCGCTTTGAACAAGGAGGTGGTTGTAACTTGTGCCTTTGATGTTTTATTGTACTAGGAAGAAGAGCACTTTTGATGTCAAGCAAGAAATCGCACTCCTCGCACTCATAGAAGAAGCCATTACAATCATAATCACAGATGCGACAACGAAAATAATTAAAAGGCTTTGGGAAATAAGCGATGGAGAGTTGATGGTCGGGATGATAGGAAGATAAAAGATTATTTGGCAGCTGAGCGCAATGCAAATGGATGAAGTAATTGCACTGAGCACAACCATAACATGAACCTGAAATGGGTTCAATACAACTACTGCACACTGTTTCCTGATCATCATCATCCATTTCGCTATAGTCATCTTGGATATTGATGAGAATTAAAGGGTGGTCATGACTGAAGTGATCAATTTCTTTCTTTTCTTTTTTCTCGGTAAGTAATCATTTCATTGCAGCTTTTAAAATACAAGAGTTACAAAGTCGTCAACTGTGCCCAAAAACTAACATTTATAGAAGTCTATCTGTAATTTTTCACAATCTACAAAAAATCCTATTCATAGTATTATTCACATCTTTATTTTGTAAGTTAATCATTTGTCTAACATCGAGGAGGACTCTTTCGATAATTTGTTCTTCCGTGCTCGCCCCTAAGCCATGGACTCTACTATTCCTCTCTTGCTAGATATGATACACACTCGAAGAAAATGAACACTTAGCCAAGTCTGCTCACAAGCTTCTCTTTCGGCTCAGTCTATCAATTCTAGAAAGCATAGTTGTTGGTATATGTTAATGCCCACCTCATAATAAGTATCGTTAATTATATGGTAGCATAAATTAATGATTCTGACTTAAACGTTGATGAGGTCAAAAGAGACCGTGATGGCTACAAGAAAGAAATTCAGGAATTTGGAGTTACATAAGATGACGTCGGGATGATGCAATACTAAAGTCAGCAAATTTGACCAAAGAAAGCTTCCTAGAAGTTGGTTTGGATGCTAGCCACCCATGTGGTCAAATGAAGCCACCCATGTGATAAATTTGGGTGGTAAATTGTTTGAACCTGGTTGGTAAAGCCAACCAAGGTAGAAAATAGGCCAACCAAGATTGAAAATGTTGGATAGGAAGTCTCCTATGGCGAGCTAGCTGAATTCTATAAATAGACATGCATTAGGTCATCAAATTAATTCACAACACACCTCTAAACACAAACCAAAGTTAGTTTTCTTTCTTGTATTCTTCTTGTAAGTCCAAAAGCCATTGAAGCTCTAATCTTGAGAGCGCACGGTGGGACAATTATCTTATAAATGTTATATTGAATTGTTATAAAGAGTGGTGTTATCTTTCTACTTGATTGTTGTTAAGACGTTTTTGGGAAATTTGTTACAATCTTACATGGTATCAAGAGCTTAAGGGACTCTTAACAACAATCTTGTCTAGTAAAGCTTAACAACTATGACTACTCAAGGTGCTAGTTCTTCTTCTACCAGTTCTAGTTTCGATTTAGTACCAACAATTCGTATCTGTCCCCCTATCTTCACAGAAGGAAAGCTTGATGGCACGAACTACCTATTGTGGAAGTTCAAAATCACTATAGTTCTGGACTCCTACAAACTCCTTGATATAGTGTTAGGCATAGATGCAGAACCAGTTGCAGTCCGTACTGAAGATGACACAAAAAAGGCCACACCTCCAGATCCCCAACTTGTCAAAGAATGGAGGAGACGAAATGCTGACGCACTTTGTGCAATTGTAACAAGTGTTCAGGATTCCGTCCTTACTCTAATTCAACTTACAACTAAGGCATCTGAAGCTTGGAACATACTGAGAAATCAGTATGAAACAATAAATCAACTCGCATTCAGAACTTGGAGAATCAATTAGCTGCTGAGAGATTAAGTGAAGATGAAGCAGCTAAGTCATTTATTAGTAGGATGAAAAACCTACGTGATCAAATGGCTGCAGTTGGTATTACCAAATCAACCGAGGAACTAGATTGAAGGTACATTAAAGTGTTGCCTCCAAAATTTGGTAGCCTTGTGACAACACTCAATACACAAGTTTGCATTCATCATTTGACGTTTGAAGAATTCACTGCCATGTTGATAGAGGAGGAGATGAGGCTGAGGAGCAGAGAAAATCAACTTGACTCTGCCTTTGCAGCCAAGGCGAGGAGTAGCCAAGAAGAAAAGAAGAAAGGAAAGAAGAAGACGTTCTCTGGATCGTGCTACTACTGCAATAAGAAAGGCCATGCTGTCAAAGATTGTAGGAAATGAATCCATGACGAGAAGAATGGAACTCTAAAGCCAAATTGGAGAAATAAAGAATTTGCAAATACGGCTGAAACGGAAGTGCATCTGTTTACAATAACAGATGTATCGGAGGAAACGTGTACTAGCTTATATGTACATCAAACAAGTGCATGGGTATTAGATAGTGGAGCTTCCCGACACATGACCAGCAAGAAGGAGTTATATGACTCCATAAAACCTCTACAAGAATCAATGAATGTTGTCATCAGGAATAATCCTAGGTGTCCCGTTGAGGGCACTGGAACCATCTCACTTGTGTCTAAAGATGGAAGAAGCAAGAAGTTGTCCAATGTACTCTTCGTACCCCAGATCACCAGAAATTTGCTTTATGTAGCTGCTTTTACAAATAATGATCTAGAAGTGCGGTTCAAGAAGACGGAAGCTTTGATTCTTGACAAGGATCAAAATATAGTAGGTAAAGGTATTCACAAAAATAACCTTTACAAAATCAGCTCTCTTTCTGCCGTCGAAGATGCCAAAACAAATCAACTTTGGCATGAAAGGTTCAGGCACATTTCCTATCCTGTGTTAAAGGAAATGCAAAAGAAGAAGAGGGGGGCCGATTTGCCTTCAATTGAAGAAGGTGAAGGACCATGTGAAGCTTGTATGCTGGGCAAGCAACATAGACAGTCATTTCCCAAAGAGAGTCATAACCGATCAAAGGCTCCTCTAGAATTGGTACATGCTGACCTTTGTAGAAAAATGACTACCACAACGTTGGGAGGATCTTCCTCCTTTATGTTGTTAGTCAACGATTATAGTAGGAAGATGTGGGTATACTTCCTTCGGGACAAAGCTGATGCTCTTGAAATGTTTAAAGTATGGCATAAACTTGTGACAAATGAAAACACAATTCAGTTGAAGAAACTTCGTACCGATCGTGGGGGGGAATTCTGTTCTACAAAGTTTACCAACTACAGCAACAAGCTTGGGATTAAACGCCAATTGACTGCTCCATACACACCACAACAAAATGGGTTGTGGAATGAGAAATCGAACAATTGTAGAAATGGCTCGATGCATGTTGAAAGGTGCTAGCCTACCTGACACATTTTGGGCTGAAGCAGTCAACACAACGGTGTACGTCCTTAATCGATGCTCAACTAGGGCACTCAATGATAAGACTCCTAATGAGGCTTATTATGGTATGAAACCTTATGTGTCTCATTTAAGAAAATTTGGGTGTGAGTGTTTTGTACACGTCCCAAATGAAAATAGAAAGAAACTGCATGACAAGAGCAAGAAGGGAATTTTCTTGGGATATAGTGAAGAGTCTAAAGCATACAG
This sequence comes from Ehretia macrophylla, assembly GCA_037974665.1. Taxonomy (NCBI): domain Eukaryota; kingdom Viridiplantae; phylum Streptophyta; class Magnoliopsida; order Boraginales; family Ehretiaceae; genus Ehretia; species Ehretia macrophylla. The sequence continues at coordinate 17,387,067 of CM075783.1, forward strand.
ACTCTATGATATAGAGGCCAAGAAGGTGATCATAATTCGAGATGTGGTGTTCAATGACCGACCACAGTCAATGGAGGATAGCGGTCTTGCCATTTCGTCATCAACCGATGAAGTAATCCACTAAGTGTCTGAACAACAATTGTTGAACAGTGAAGAAGTCTCTAATGATGAGGAGACTGAAGACCAACCTATTATACCCAGAAGGAAGCCACAATCAAAATGGTTCCAATAGCTCTTTGATGGAAGAAATCCAGGAGTTATTGATGATGGTCCACGTCCTAATGGACTAAGATGATCAAAGAGAATAGAGGAGCAGAACAGATCAGGACAACAGTTAGTAAACATGGTGTTGATGACCCAAATCATCAAGATAGTGAAAGAACCGGCAAATGTGGAAGAAGCCATGTCAGATCCAAACTGGAGAGCAGCTATACAAGTTGAGTATGATAGTATCATGAAAAATGATATTTGGGAAATCGTTGAAAAACCACCGAACAGAAAAATCATCGGCACTAAATGGATCTAGAAAGTGAAGTACAAGACAGATGGAAGTCTTGAAAAATATAAGACACGCCTTGTAGCACAAGGATTTTCGCAAGTCGAAGGTTTCGATGTATATGAAACCTTTGCTCCAATAGTGAAAATGACAACATTCAAGTTAGTAGTTGCAGCTGCCGCTCATTATCAATAGTATGTACATCAAATAGATGTTAAGTCAGTTTTCCTAAATGGGCAACTTGAAGAAGAAGTCTACGTTGCACAACCCTCTAGCTTCCAAATACTAGATGAAGAAGAAAAAGTCTACAAATTGAAGAAGGCTTTATATGGGTTAAAGCAAGCACCACGAGCTTGGTACAAGTATAGACTCTTTCTTCTTGCAGTATGGTTTTTGTAGAAGCAAATCAGAGGCCAACTTGTATGTTCTAAGTGAACAAGGAAAGAATGTAATTATAGTCCTATATGTGGATGATCTTGTAATCATTGGTGACCATGAAGATAATATTCAGAAGACGCAAGAATGGTTAAGCCAAGAATGACAAATCTTGGTCTTCTTCATTATTGCTTGGGAATCGAGGTATGGTAAAAATATCATACTATCTTCATTTCGCAGCAACGATATGTTCGTGAGCTATTGAATGCATTCGGTATGTCCAAGTATAAGCCAGTTGTCACCCCGATGGAAGTAAATACAAAGTTATCAATTGACGATTCTTCAGAACAAGTTGATAACAAGCTCTACAGAAGGTTGGTGGGAAGTTTAATCTTCCTTTGTAATACAAGACCTGATATTAGTTATGCTGTGGGAGTTCTTAGTTAGTTTTCAAATAAATCGAGATAAAGTCACTGGCAAGCAGGGATGCAGATCCTCAAATATCTCAAAGACACGTTGGAGTATGGGATATTGTACAAGTCTGGAGATACTTTATCTAGGTATTGTGACTCAAACTAGGCTGGTGATATTGACTCAAGAAAATTTGTTACAGGTTGCGCATTCATATTTGGTGGTGGAATCATCTCATGGGCTAGTAAGAAGCAACCCACAGTTGCACTTTCATCAATGGAGGCAGAATACAAGGTTGTTTGTGTAGCATCTTGTGAAGCTGTTTGGCTACGACGCATTATGACTGATATTGGCATTCCAATAGAGGAAGCAACAATACTGGAATATGACAGTCAGAGTTGTATAGCCATGTCAAAGAATCCAGTATTTCATGCTAGAACAAAACACATAGAGATTCAGTATCACTATGTGAGGGAATGGATCGAGGAAGGTCAAGTCAACATGGAGTACTACCCTACAGAAGATAATTGTGCAAATATTTTCACTAAAGCGTTAGGGAGCGTTTAGTTGAGCAAGCATCTTCAAACATTGGGTGTTGGCCCAATAGCTTCGTCAACATGAGGTGAACATTGAAGAAGGGTGTTGGTATATGTCAATGCCCACCTCATAATAAGTATCGTTAATTATATGGTAGCATAAATTGACAATTCCGACTTAAACGTCGATAAGGTCAAAAGAGACCGCGATGGCTACAAGAAAGAAATTCAGGAATTTGGAGTTACATAAGATGACGTCGGGATGATGCAATGCTAAAGTTAGTAAATTTGATCAAAGGAAGCTTCCTAGAAGTTGGCTTGGATGCTAGCCACCCATGTGGTCAAATGAAGCCACCCATGTGATAAATATGGGTGGTAAATTGTTTGAACCTGGTTGGTAAAGCCAACCAAGGTAGAAAATAAGCCAACTAAGATTGAAAATGTTGGATAGGAAGTCTCATATGGCGGGCTAGCTGAATTTTATAAATAGGCATGCATTAGTTCATCAGATTCATTCACAACACACCTCCAAACACAAACTTGAAGTTAGTTTTCTTTCTTGTATTTTTCTTGTAAGTCCAGAAGCCATTGAAGCTCTAATATTAAGAGTGCACGGTAGGACAATTATCTTATAAGTATTATATTGAATTGTTATAAAAAGTGGTATTGTCTTTCTACTTGATTGTTGTTAAGACGTTTATGTGAAATTTGTTACAATCTTACAATAGCATCCCAACTAACATTCAAGTTGGAAGCTCTAAGAAGAGATGTGCAATGCCTCCAAATTCTGTGACAGAAAGGGCAATCAAAAAACAGGTGATCACGAGTCTCAAGACCTAGACCATAGAGCTCACAATTCGCATTGTTGATTACACCCCAACTAAGAAGCCAAAACTTCTTGTAATTACGATCAAGACACATCAACTAGGTGCAAAATCCTTGTTTCGGAATCACCACTCTATCCCAGATCACATTAGCCCAATGAACAGATTTACCTCGACTTCTAATCTTCTCCCGTGTAGAAGCAGACGTGAAGTCCCCTTTGTGGTCTACAGTCTACATGACTTTGTCGTTCCTACTACGAGGAAAGAGAGAACCCACAATCTGACTCATGAAATGTAGTCCCCTAGGCCAAGACCATTGTCTAAGCACTATGAATTGCTCAACCTTGGCATTTCTGTAAACATGAGGGAGATTAATATTGTTGATAGAAGCATAATCCATCAACTTACCACAAGGGAACCAATTGTCCTAATACAAGAATGTTCTACTTTCGTTGCCAACTTTATGCTTAACAAAATTTGCTTCCATTTCACGGCAATTCAGCAAGCATCTCCAAGTCCATGAGGCATTTTGTGGCACTTCAATACTCCAAATGCAATCGTGCTTGAGAAGAACATTTTTGACCCAAGCTCCCCACAAAGAATGGTGGTCCACATATGAATACCAAAAGAGTTTGAGGATGGCCACATGGTTGATTTCCTTTATGCACCGAATCCCAAGCCCCCTTTGATTTGGGTTTGCACACTACTGACCACGCAACTTTAGTACCTCTAGCGTTATCATCTCCTCCTTTCCACAGGAAGACAGCCAGTCTCATGTGAATCTCTTTAATGACCCCTTTAGGAATAAGGAAAACATTACACCAATATTGAGTTATGCTAGTGAGAACAGACTTGATGAGCTGCACATTGCCAGTAAACGACAGCCATCTATTAGCCCAGTGGTCAATTCTAGCCATGACCTGAGTACCCAATTGTTTGCAAATTTGTCCATTGAGTCTCTCCGGAATAAGAGGGATGCCGAGGTATTTCACCGGAAGCTTGCCAATCTTGATACCTAAAGAATCTACCAACGCCTTAAGTGTATCATTGCAACCTCTAACAAAGATTTCACTTTTCAGGTTCTTGATGTTAAGGCCTGAAGTTCTGGAAAAAATCTTAAGAGCCTTGCTAATAATGCTGAGGGACTGAAAGTTGGCTTTCAAAACAATCAGAAGATCATCGGCGAAAGCCAAGTGATTTAGCCGAACTTTCTTGCACTTTGGGTGGAACTCGAAGCCTTCAATGTTGGATCCTCTATTGAGTAATTGAGTGTAGGGATGACAATAGGTACGATTTTAATCCGAAACCGATGGGTATCCACCCGATAAAAACCTGATAAAGAAACCTGATGGGTAAACCGATAGGTTTTGGTTTTTAAAAGTCAAAACCGATGGTTAAACCGATAAGTTATGGTTTTAGACGTTAAAAAAAAAATCAAAACCTGAAACCCGAAACCCGATTATTAATTAATTAAAAAATATACATTATACATATACATATATATATATATATATATATATATATATATATATATATATATATATATATATATATATACATACATGCATATTACTCTCAATCTTTTCATTTCTCTCCTACTTTTCCCACATACTTTTTATATTCTTTATCTTTCTCTTACTTCAATACTATCTTTCACTTTCTTCAATACACCAACTCCACTTTCTATAAAAAAAAACTCAGCATTCAACCAACTTTTTTTTTTCACCCACCGATCTACCCACACCAATTCTATCCCAATTGACCAAAAAATATTCTACTTCTTTCTTTCTCATCTTCTTTTCCTTCTTCCGTTCTTGGTAACCGTCTTCTTCAGTTCTTCTTCTTCCTTTCTTTCTTTGTAGTTAAAACTTCTACTTCTTCTCTGTAACACATTCACTTTACCCAAACACTCCAAAACATTATCAAACGCCACTAGCCACATAATCTTTAGCTAGTAACTAGAGGATAAGGACGAGAGGATAAGAAAGTTAATTAAATAGAAGATTTTCAATCCTAGTGAAACGAACTATCTGATCTGATGATAAAGTTGAAGATCTTGAAGATGTTTGGTATTTTTTGGTAGTGTGACTTTATATTTTGTTGATCTTTTTTATCTTTATTTAGTTAATTTTTTGAATTTATTTTGTTGTATTACAAAAATTATACTTATGTTTATTATCTTAATATTTAGGCCTTCAATAATTATTTTTCTAATTTTTAGATTGTTTTTTTCTATTTTTTAGGTTAATTTGTTATTTAAACTAAAATTTTATTTTTCTTTTTTAAAAAAAATCAGTTTCGGTTCGGATAATTGAGATTTTTTAAAACACATTCGGTTTCGGTTTTGGTTATTAATTTTCAAATCCATTCGGTTTCAATTTTGGATTTTGGTTTTGTAAACGGTTTCGGTTTTGATTTTTCCAAAAATTGCGGTTATCCGGACCGTTGTCATCCCCAATTGAGTGAGCATCTCCATACAAACCACAAAGATATATGGTGATATTGAATCACCTTGCCGAAGGCTTCTCATTCCTTGAAAATAACCCTCCATCTGCCCATTAATGATAATCGAGTATGTAGGAATTGTGATGCACATTTCAATCCAGTTAACGAAAGCACTTGGGAAGTTGAAGGCTCGGAAACAAGCAATGGTGAAATTCCAATCAAGAGTATTGTAAGCCTTCATAGTATCAAGCTTGATGATACATCTAGGAATGATTCTCTTTCTCCCATAGTTTCTAACAAGCTCTTGCCCCACCAGGACATTGTCAACAATTCTTTTTCCTGGAATAAAAGCTGTCTGCTTCGTAGAAATAATGTTGTCAAGAATAAGCTTCATTCGATTGGCAACCACTTGCGACATACACTTATAAATAACATTACAGCAAGTAATAGGCCGAAAATCTTGGACACTAGAAGGGTTTTCAACCTTCGGAATCAGACAGATTGCTGTTGAATTAATTTTTCTAAGAATTCTCCCTTCGACAAGCGAAGAACGGATAACATTACAAAGATCATTTCCAATAACATCCCAAGAGTGCTTGAAGAAATGAGCTGAATAACCACTAGCCCAGGAGATTTGTTGTCATTAATTGAGAAGATAACCTCTTTGATTTCAGAGTCAGAAATCGGTGCTGTGAGGATTGCATCATGATTAGCTCCCATTTTCCTATCAATAATAGAAGATAGATTTACAACGGATAAGCACTTGGCATCGAGTCTTTCACTCCCAATCAGATTATGAAAGTAGTCAAGAATAGTCATTTTCACCTCCTCTTTCGAGCTAGTAAAGCTACCATTGGCTTTAATGATCGAGTGAATGGTGTTTCTAGTTTTCCAGCCTTTGATAACCTTGTGGAAATAAGATGAATTCTTATCTCCCTATTTCAGTCAATTGACACGAGCTTTTCGGCGGAGAGTCGAGTCCTCTTTAAGTATAGCCTCATCAAGTTGAGAACGGAGGACTTGCTCTTGTTCTAGAGAAAAATTAGAGTGGACACCACTAAGAATACCATTTTGGATCACTGAGAGACTCTGTCTAAGATTACTGATATTCGTATCCAAGTTCTTAAAGTAGGTCTGATTAAACTGCTTGAGTGCCAACTTGAGAGTTTTTAACTTCTGGACAAATCTGTACATGGGAACACCAACATGATCCTGACTCTAAACCCTTTCAACAATTTGTGCATAACTCTAATGAGAAGTCCAAATGTTGTAAAATTTGAACTGAGCTCTACCCCTCTGTTGATCATCAAGAATTGACAGAATAAGAGGGCAGTGATCCGATATAGAGGGCAACTCCAATTGAATGGATGAGTTGTCGTGATTGAGGAGCCATCCGCTATTCACAAGAACTCGATCCAACTTGCTGGCTTTGAGGTTACCACATTCGGCATTATTATTCCAAGAGAAAATCGGTCCCACGTATTGATGCTCCACAAGACTTGCTATCTCAACACAAATTTTAAATTCAACAGAGCCAATATGCAGGGCACTGCAATTCAATCTCTTCTCTACTCAGAGAATTTCATTAAAGTCCCCCAACACACAATGTCGAATCAGTTGTGAAGATATGACATCTGCAGGCAAGTTGATCGTATTTGGTGGTATTTCACCGTCACTGGGAAGAGAAACAATGGCAGTTATAACATCAGCAAAAGGAGGAGGAAAACAACAAATAGAAGAAAGAAGAAAATAATCGTTAAAAACTTTCGAGTTAAATAAATTGTGTTCCAAACGGCTCATCCGAACTGATCATGTTGTGTGTGCAATACCAACCTACTATCTGCCACGTCAACCATTTTAAAGCCATATATTCTCAATCTAACACTCTTTGCAGGTAAGCAGCCAAACAATTACTGTCAAACCACTGTTAGTAATGTGTTAAGCATAATTCAACTGTTAATTTGAAAAGGAGAAGACAAAAAGGAGTACAAAAGCTATGGTTAAATTTACTTGTAGAATAATATTATTGTTTGGCAGCCCCAACCATCCAATGCATCATATATATATAGCACCCAGCACATATTGGATTTGGTTAAGATTTTTGACGGATTTTGATGGAAGGGCATATTGGATCATTCAATTAAACTTGGTTGGTCAAAATTAAACAATTAAGTAACTATTCTTAAACCTTAAAAAGTTGAATAAGAAGAAAAGAATGGAGAATTCTTACGAGTTAGCTTCGGCAGCTTCATCCTCTTGGGACTTAGATGTGACGCACTTGAGATGGACGAAGTATCTGCAAGGCCCACAATAATATACCCAGTAACTTGGGTGTAGTTTTTTCTGACAGATATCATAGTTTAGCTTGTAATGTCGGTATTCTTGTGGAAGACAAGACGATAGAGACAGAGGGGCATGATGATGGTGGCCCCTATATGAAAAGTTGCTTGGCAGTGATCCATAATTAAGTGCATGATTCTTACTTTTCTTGTTGATGAAGTGATACCAAGTGTATAATTCTTACTTTCTGTGTTGATTAAGTGATACCAAAGTAGTGTCATATTATTGAGCGATGCAAGAGACCATCCTTGAAGCAAATTACTTTTAAGTGGTGAACTCATTTGGAATTATTCACTCGTAATAAGTTAAAGCAAAAGCTAGAAGAATAGGTAAGACAGAAGAATGAAATTTTTTCTTTTCTTTTGGTTTGAGGAAGGCTAAAGTAGGTTATTCGACAATTTCTTTGGGGCATTTTTTTTTCTTTTTTTTTTGGTGGCATGGAGGCTAAAACCCAACTACCTGGCAATTAGTGAGGTAAAACTTTGAGGAAGAAAAATTTGCATAATCTTGGGCTTGGTACTTCAGCTTACCCAGCAACGAGATAAAATTTCAAGATGGTGCATAAAAGATCACAAAGAGCCATGAATGTTCACATAACAGTTAAAGAGCAAAGTAATTAAAAGAAAATATTTTTAGAGGGGGGGTGTATTCAGTAATTCTCTCACTATATTTTTAGAATATATACTTATTTCACATTGAAAAATTAAATAAAATCGTAAACTAATTTATAAAATTTTGAATTACTCCACTTAACACTAATTAATTTTATAATAGAAACTTGTTATTCGTAACATATATCATAGTACAATAAAACCAAGCTTAATTCTATGAAACAAATCTACACAAGAGAGAGAGACAATAGGTGAGAGGGGGAGCTTCCTTGAAATATCCAAGGAAACTTTACTCTTCTAGACTGGATTCCTCACTTCTCAAATAGACAATGTTCGAAACACATGACGTGCAAAGGTTAAAGCAGCAAGGTTCACATTCAAAGGCCCCTTCTCCTTCCAAATCTTCACCATATTTGTTACAACATAATTTATATTTATATTTACCCCCAAACTTTATTTTAGGATGCTTGCCAAGTCTAGGAATGCATTTAAGATGAAAGGAATTGTCGCATTCACGACAATGATATAGCCAGTACTTGGATGGATTTCTATACCACATACGTCAACTGTTGATGAGAAACCTTACTTTTCGTGTTGACATAAAATAAAATAAAAAGAGTGATCCCAAGTAGCAAGAAATCATCCTTTACGTCTTACCATGCAAACACCCCTAACCGAGTTAATATCCGGAATTATAATTGACTCGCACAAGTTAACTTGCCGCAAAACCTAGAAGAATGGGGGTAAGAGATAGAATGGGATCATATTTGAGGTTAAAAATAGAAAATGCCTTCACTTAGTATTTTCATTATTTTTTGGGTTCATTTAGTTCGCTAATGTTGGTCAGACTAATTACCTCTATATTTTTCCTCAAATAAATTCATCATAAAAAGAACCTAACATTTTTGGGTATACTAAAATAATAATTTTGTCTATTTCTCTTTTATACTTTTTGACGTGCCAATCTAGAATATATACATGAGAGTAATAAATAAGTGAGGAAAAATAATGATACCTAACATTTCATTTTTATTTATTCATTGGGTTAATTTTATATTGTCAAGATCGATGACACTAATTTGTCTTATCTTTTTAGCGTTTTATTATTTCACACATAGACTATTATAAGAGTACAATTATGTTCAACTATTGCCCTTTATGTTTTTAGTTGAATAATTATGTGTTTTAATTTTTATTAAAAAAAAATTAAGATTAGTCCCTACGCATAGTATTGAGATTAATGACAATCCTAATGGTAAGAGATAACCCTTTGGTCCTTTAGTAATGATCCTCTGGTTTATAATGGAAGTGGCCAGTGGGGTTCTCCTAAAGAATCTCTGGACCATAGATTTTTGGTTTGGTTTGAGTGTTTTGAACTTTTAAAATTAAAGAAGAAAAAGAAGAGAAAGAACTTAGAAAAAGAGAGGATGTGACAGCCTCAGTAAATTTTCACATTTCATCATGAATTTGTCATCTCCTTATCTTATTTTCTTGTTTTTCATCACCAAATGATACAACTAGTTAAGGTGTTTCTTCTTCTTCTTTTTTTTTCCCCCAAACTTGTGACGAAAAAATTAGCTTTTTTAACATCCATAGATTGAAAAAAAATGTTAGGTGTGTTTGACCCTGTTTTGATAGTCTAAAAGCGCATTTTCAATTCATATTGATTTTAAGAAGTGTTTTTGGCAACTCAGACCTATATCTTTTTTAATCACAAACATAAGAAGATTACTCACAATTTTTAAACATTTGATTTATAGAAAAAATCAGTTAATTAACATTACGTGTCCACCAAATGACCCTAATTAATATATGAAAGCCAAATGCAGAATGTCGAAAAGAATAACTTTACGTATCCATCAAGTGATGCAAACTCACTTTTCATCAACTGTCGATGAGAATCCTTACTTTTCATGTTGACAAATTGATACCAAGTCGCAAGAAACTATCCTTATTTATTCTAGTGGTAAAATCACTGAGTTAATATGTGGATTCTTGACTTGCTTTGAGTTAACTCATCGCTAAACCTATAAGAATGGGTAAGACACAAGAATGGAATCGTAATAAAATAGTAACTGTGAATACCAAGTGGGACGTGAGATATTGTGAATTTGTTATGTTATGCTCGGAGATACATAACATTAGCATATTTTATTTATTTATTGGGTTAATTTAAGTTTAGTATGCTAAATTGTGTCATTAATTACCTTCTTAATTTTTTAATTTATCATTTATTATCTAGAAAAATGTTTAAAAAAAAAACCAGCTTATTTTTATCAATTCTTAAGTAAATGTTTAGTTGATATACTAAAATAACAAATTAAAACTTTTTATGGTAGAATGGAGTTATTCAAGTAATATTCAAGTCCTAGTCTATTGATTTATTTTTATCAACTCCTATGTAGAATTCTTACTTTTCGTGTTGACAAAGTGATATCAAGTAGCAAGAAACCATCCTTTACACATCACCATGCAAACGCTCCTAACCGAGTTAATATATGAAATTATTGACTCACAACGAGTTAACTCACCCCAAAAGCTAGAAGAATGGGAGTAAGAGACAAGAATGGAATCATATTTGAAGTTAATAATAGAAAAATGTCTTTACTTAGCATTCTGCAGTTGCCACAGAGATGTCAAACTACCAAGTGAGAAGTAAGATTTTGGTGGTGTAATTACTGTCGGTGATATACATATAGGTTAGCATTAATGTATTTTACTTATTTTCTTGGGTTAATTTTAATTAACTAATCTTGGTGATACTAATTACCTCTTCTATTTTTCCTCAATTACATTCATCATAAAAGGAGTCTAATTATTTTGGGCATAGTAAAATAATAAATTTTCTTTTTTTCTCTTTTTGACGTGTCAATCAATCATATACATGAGAGTAATAAATAAGTGATAAAAAGAGAATCATATCTAACATTTCTTTTATTATTTATTCATTGGGTTAATTTTAGTTTGTTAAGATCCATGACACTATTTTTTTTTTTTTATTAAGGGGAGGCCTAACGCTGTATAATGTGACTAGCGAGACTCGAACTCACAACCTCTCACATAACAGTGAGTAACATTACCATTGGACCAAAGCCATAGTGGCATATCCATAACACTAATTTGTCTCATCTTTTTAGTGTTTTATTATTTCTCACACAGGCTATTATAAGAGTGCAATTATGTTGACTATATATCTTCAGGATAAGGGGAATTGCAATAATTGGAATTCCCTTGTTTGGATCATCGACAATATCCCTAAGCATATCTCCATCATTTAGAATTGAAATAATGGAGTAATGTGTTAATTTAGAATTGAAATAATAGTCATGTGCTAATTTAGAATTGAAATAATGGAGTCATGTGCTAGTTTATGTTTTTAAGTATGTACCATACTTATAACTCAATATGTATATGTTAATGCAGATAATATATGTACCATACTTATAGTTCAATATGTATATGTTAACGCAGATAATATGTATATGTTAATGCCGATGTAGTGAATATGAAATGTTATTTGGTTGGTGGTATTATTCTTTTGTTATATTGTGAGAATTGAATATGTTGTTTTGTAGCCTTCCAATCCATAGAGTTAGAGTTCGTGCAGTATAAGTATGGATTATTTTTGAAGCAATATGACTAATTTCCTCAATCGACGAAATTCTGTGGTAAATATGAAAAACTGATGTAATTACTTGGTGTAAAGTGAATCTGTTATAGGTGATGTTGTAACATTAACTGAAACATCGCTTCTTTCTCAGTTTATTAATAGTTTGTTTCTCTAGTTGCTTAGTCAGTTAATGAGTTGTTCCACTTAATGTTCCAACATAGTCAGTGACAGTAAACAACAACAAAATATAGTAAAGACTGTAACAAAAATAAAGAACACCAAGATTTAACGTAGTTCAACCGTGCGGTCTACGTCCACGGGACCTCCCCTGGTCCAACAAACCTGCTCATTAATAAATAACAAGTTACAACATCAATGGACTTACACAAGTAAAGACTCCCTCTTGACCTTTGACGCCTCGATATAGAATTTCTCAATTAACGTCGGTTTGGCAAGCTTCCCTCGACTTGTAACGTTCTCTTCCGAGAACTACACCTTCTTTTCCTGAAGAATGATTATGGCGACAACTATCTAAACACTCAAAGACTAATACATGATGCTCACAACCAGTTGTCAAAATAAACTGAGTTGCAACACTTAATATAATCAAAGACTGAAACAAAGGTCGTGTTGCAACATGATATGGAACACTGGACATAACTTTCTTATATTTTCTCGTTGCTCTTTCTCTGCCTGTTCCCCTTCTGCCGTGACTACTACTACATATAAATACATGATTGCTACTTGGACATCTTGGCTTGGGCTTCAAGAAAGGCCTCTTCACATAAAACCTTAATCTTCCTTTCCTTATGAATATACAATTAATGTCATTCCATAATCAACACAAATTTTCTTCTCATATGGTAAGTTACCATAAGATTTTAATGAATACAAATCTTCTTCTCATATGATAAGTTACCATAAGATTTTTCCATTACAACACAAAAGGTAATAACACAAGTATGATAATAAAAGTTTTGCTAAAACATAACCAATTAATTCCTAATCAATTTAATTGCCTTAACAGTAGTAACAAAAGTTTTGCTAAAACATAGCCAATTAATTTCCAATCAATTTAATTGTCTTAACAATCTCCTCCTTTGGCTTTGTTTTGGCAAAACCCTGATATCACAGTCAATGTAACCTCCTACTGCCCAAGTGCAAAAAGGCAGATGCAACAAATGAAGATCTTGTTGCAACATTCAGTAGAACAGCAGTTTGTAACATGCAGTGGAACACAGATAGAAATGTATCAGAGTAGGAAAAATAGTGCTCCTGCAAAAGATAGCAATCCTGTTGTAACAAATACTAAAACAACAATGCAGTAACTAGAAGAAACACAAACAAATCAGTAGTAATACAACATATTCCCCCTTTTTGCCAAACCAAAGGCAAAGAAGCAGAGGCAAAATAAAGTGATCAGTATCAGTGGCAGAGCAGTAGAGACATAAAAAAGAAATTGTTCAGCAACACAGATAAGGATGTGTCAAAGCAAAGATAATGACCTTGCAAAAGATAGTAACCCAAAGATGATAACCCTGTTGCAACAATCAATAAAACATCACAAACAATAATCAAACTTAATACCATTAAAATTGATAGCAACAACAGACGTAACACGTAGCAATAGTACAAAACAGTAAACATTAAAACCAGCAAAGTTTAAAAGCAACAGAGTAATTCTCCCCTTTTTTGGCAAAGGCAAAGACAAAGACAAAGGAGGCAAATTAGCAGCACAATAAGCTTATCAAGTCAACAACAAAACACATAACATCATGTGGAAGGTTTCATCAAATGCTCCATTAGAGCTTCTTGTCCCTTGAGAAGTTGAGCAAAAGTCTGAAGGGTTTAATCCTGATTAGCCTGGACATTACTCTACTCTTTCTTGAAGTGGCTACAACTAGTGCGGCATGGCAGATATATCAGTGGAATTACTGACACTCCCAGTGGGTGGTGTTGTTGCAACATTAGTAGTCTCCCCCTAAATGTCGACCTTGTGGGAACCTTGAAGAAATGTCTTAGAGAAAAACAAGGGACAAAAACAGAATAAGAATGAAAAGACACACAAAAATTGCCAAAAAAAATCGTGTTCTAATTGCCATCATGAGTCAATTTAGGCAACAATCAATCCCACGATCTTGGGAATTTCAAAACCTACATAAATGGAGTAATTGTCAATTTGAGAATATCCAAAATTCCTGCGCAAACACTTTCCTTTCTGACCATTGATGTATTGCACAATGAAGTTGCAACATTTTGACATAGGATATACATGGTTATCCAAAAACAATTTAGAACCGATGTTGCAACAATATTTTCCATAGTATTTCCAATTTGCTCAAAATCCTCTGAGATTTCACCCTTTTTTTTGGGTTTTTTTTTGTTTTGTTTTTTTTTAAAAAAAAAAACAGAATTAAAATGTATGATACATTCAGGAAGCATGAAGTCACTCAAGAAAGTTTACTCATTAGTACTCAATTCTGTCAGGAATTTAATCAATGAACCATGTGTGTGTGTGTGTGTGCAAAATTAAATTCTCAAATAGATAGCTTTCTCCATCAAACCTGCAAGATGTAGGATCTTTCCCTATCAGCTCAAACATACTTGATCGTCTATTCATCTCGTAGGAAAACATAATATTTTTCTTGTGTCAGCTCATGTTGTAACTGGTAGGTTGCACACTGTATTTCTTTTCACATGTATTTTTTCACTGTTTCAACTCATGTTGCAACTGGTAGCTTTCACACTAATCTCTTTTATTTTGGATTAGGTAGCTCTTTCCAGTGCTTGATAACCACATTATTTCCTGCCTTTTTTTCCGATCTTGAAGATGAATAAAGTATATGAATGGATTTAGAGAAACTTCTCCCTTTATCCCTAGTCATCAGAAAGTTCAAGCTCATATACTTGCGGATTATCGAGATTAGCTTTCTCAATTTCGAGTTCAAAGTGCGCAAAGAGATATGGTCCACAAATTAAATCACCAGTTGAATTGAATATCAGCCTTTCAGATTTCTCAAGCTTCTTTCAAGCTCCTGTTCCCCTCTGTGATACAACATTATAACCTATAAATTCCTAAAGCTTTTCTCAAGGTTTCAAATCTCAAAGGATCTAAAGCTTTAGTGAAGATATATGCCAATTGTTTTTATGTTGCAACATGTTCTAAAACAACGGTTCTGGTTTCAACAAGTTCACGGATAAATTGATTTAATTCGTTATGCATGGCATTTATCCAAAATTTATCTTCTAATGTATCTTTCACATTTTTGGGTTCTAAGGGAGAAGTGTAGCACACATACCTTACCATGTCCCTATAGTTCAGCTTGGATTTACCTCTAGTTCGGATTACATTATATATTGATCCAATCACATCCTCTGTAGCATGATTTCTATGAACTTAACTTATGTTGTTTCACTGCTAGTTATAACATCGCATGAACCAATCTCTTTCTGCTCAGTTTCTGTTTTTGGCGTTGCAACAGTATCTGTCACAACAGATTTCTTCATCTATTCTTCCTTTGATGGTGCAACACCGTCAGCAACATCAATATTCATCTTACTGATGCTTCATTCTTCTACCGATTCTCCAAATGTAACTTGTCCGTCATCATATTTCCTGTAGTCGTTTAGAACTTCACGCATACCTGTTATATGTCTAGAGCATCCACTATCAACATACCAAGAGTTAGCAGCACAGGCTTGTATAGAAGTATAAGCAGCAAAACAAGTTAAATCAGATTTTTTCACCCAAAATTGTCTTACCTTGTGTTGCAACAACACTTGAGATGTTCTCTTTTGTTGATTAAGGAACTTACCTTTTTCCAGTATTCTTTGATACCTGAAACACTGAGGTTTGATGTGTCCAAGTATGAAGCAGAAGTGACATATGAGAACAAACCTATTCTTCCTGTTTCTTTGTTTCTTCTGTGTTGTTGCAGTCTATGTTGTAACATCAGTGACTGAAACATTTCTTCTGGCATTCTGTGATGTTGCAGCATCATGCTCCCATTCAGGTTCTCTTGAGCTTTTGACAAAGACGGTCTTTCTAGATAATTCACCTCCATAGTAACCAAGTCCCGCATGGTCACTGCTTGGTTTCTGAATGGATAACATATGGTCAAGTTTTTCAGTCCCGAAGTTTAGCATTTTCACATTACGCTGCATCTGCTTCAATTCATGTTGCGGCATTTGAACTTCTTGCAGTCTTTTGTCAGCAAGTTTTTCCAGTTCTGATTTTTGTTTTTCCAATTCCAGAATCCTCAATTCCAATCCTTGGTTTTTCTTGCATATGATCACCCATTTTTCATACATATCTTTGTACGTTTTCAACACTTCTTCGTCATCCAAGTCACCATCACTTTCTGACTCAGTACAATCATTTTCACTCAATTCATCCTCTGTTTCACTCATTGTTGCAACAGCTGCAACACTTTCTGCTTTGTTCAGTCTGGTTTCCTACTGGACTGTTACAACATTGAATGCAACAAAGTTACTGATGGGTTCTTCATTGCTTTCTGTCCATTCTTCTGACTCTTCATCACTCCAGGTAACATTTTTCTTTTTCTTTTTCTTCAAGGTGTTTGCACATTCAGATTGAATGTGACCAAATCCATCACATTCTCAACATTGTACACATTTACCCTTTTTGTTTTTATCAATGGGTTTAAAGCTTTGTTTCTTGAATGACTCAGACCATGTTGCAACTTGAGGCTTCATTTCAAAGTTTGACTATCTAAAGCCACTTCTCCGCTTGTCTCACTTCTTTAAAACTTTGTTGAAATTTTTGGTAAGCACGGCTAAGGATTCAGAGATTTTAGTATCCTCATCCTCCGAAGAATTTGAAGCACATTTCCTTTCAGCACGCAGAACAATGCCTTTTTCCTTCTTCTGCTTAAATTTAATCTCAAATGGTTGAAGTGACCCCATTAATTCATCAATCTTGAGTTCATCAACATTCTTGGATTCTTCTATGGCAACAACTTTTATTCCAAATCTATCTGGGAGAGAGTGCAAGATTTTCCTTACAAGCTTAGCATCAGAATACTTTTCTCCCAAAACAAAGGATTCATTAGCAATGTCGCATAATTTGGCATTGAAATCCGCAATGGTTTTATCCTCTTGCATCCTCAATTCCTCGAATCTAGTAGCAAACATTTACAATTTTGATCTTCTGATTGATGTTGTACCCTCATATGCTATTTGCAATATCTCTCAAGCGTCCTTAGCAGATTCACACGTCAAGATTAACTTGAATTGATTCAAGTCAACAACATTGAATATTGCATTCAGTACCTTAGAGTTCCAGCTTGCCAAAATATCTTCATCCTTGGTCCATTATGTTTCAGGTTTAGTTGCAACATTGCCCTGAGCATCTGTTTTGATAGGAGTAGTCCAGCCAGTCAAGATTATTTTCCAAGCCCTCTCATTAATTAACTTGATGAATGCCCTCATTCGAGCCTTCCAATATGAGTAATTCGCACCATCCAACAACGGTGGTTTAGTGATTGAGCCTCTATCACGCAAGGTATCTATACCTATTCTTGCAAGTTAACAACTAAAAAACTCCCAAGAATCTAACCAAATTAGTTCGTAACCTGCTCTTGATGCCACTTGTTAGAGTTCGTGTAGTATAAGTATGGATTATTTTTGAAGCAATATGACTAATTTCCTCAATCGACAAAGTTCTGTGGTGAATATGAAAAACTGATGCAATTACTTGGTGTAAAGTGAATTTGTTACAGGTGATGTTGCAACATTAACTGAAACATCGCTTCTTTCTCAGTTTATTAACAGTTTGTTTCTCAAGTTACTTAGTCAGTTAATGAGTTGTTCCACTTAATGTTCCCACATAGTCAGTGATAGTAAACAACGACTAAATATAGTAAAGATTGTAACAAAAATAAAGAACACTAAGATTTAACGCGGTTCAACCGTTCGGTCTACGTCCACGGGACCTTTCCTAGTCCAACAAACCTGCTCATTAATAAATAACAAGTTACAACAATAATGGACTTATACAAGTAAAGACTCTCTCTTGACCTTTGACGCCTCGATGAAGAATTCCTTAATGAACGTCGGTTTGGCAAGCTCCCCTTGACTTGCAACTTTCTCTCCTGAAAATTACACCTTCTTCTCCTAAAGAATGATTAAAGCAACAACTATCTAAACACTCAAAGACTAATACAAGATGCTCACAACAAGCTGTCAAAATAAACTAAGTTGCAACACTTAATATAATCAAAGACTGAAACACAAGTCGTGTTACAACATGATGTAGAACATTGGACAGAACTTTCTTATATTTTCTCGTTGCTCTTTCTTTGCCTGCTCCCCTTCTTCCGTGACTACTGCTGCATATAAATATATGATCGTTGCTTGGACATTTGGCTTGGGCTTCAAGAAAGGCCTCTTCACATAAAACCCTAATCTTCCTTTTATTTTTCCTTTCCTTCTGAATATATAATTAATGTCATTTCCATAATTAGCACAAATCTTCTTCTTATATGGTAAGTTACCATAAGATTTTAATTAGTACAAATCTTCTTCTCATATGGTAAGTTACCATAAGATTTTCCAACACAACACAAAAGGCAATAACACGAGTATGGTAATAAAGTTTTGCTAAAACATAGCCAATTAATTCCCAATCAATTTAATTGCCTTAATAGTAGTAACAAAAGTTTTGCTAAAACATAGCCAATTTATTTCCAATCAATTTAATTGTCTTAACAATCTCCTCCTTTGGCTTTGTTTTGGCAAAACCCTGATATCACAATCAATGTAACCTCCTACTGCCCAAGTGCAAAAAGGCATATGCAACAAATGAAGATCCTGTTGCAACATTCAGTAGAATAGCAGTTTGCAACATGCAGTGGAACACATATAGAAATGTATCAGAGTAGGAAAAATAGTGCTCCTGCAAAAGATAGCAATCCTGTTGCAACAAATACTAAAACAACAATGCAGTAACTAGAAGAAACACAAGCAAATCAGTAATAATACAACATACTCCATTTTTTCCCAAACCAAAGGCAAAGATGCAGAGGCAAAATAAAGTGATCAGTATCAGTGGCAGAGCAGTAGAGACATAAAAAAGAAATTGTTCAGCAACACAGATAAGGATGTGTCAAAGCAAAGATAATGACCTTGCAAAAGATAGTAACCCAAAGATGATAACCCTGTTGCAACAATCAATAAAACATCACAAACAATAATCAAACTTAATACCACTAAAATTGATAGCAGCAACAGACATAACACGTAGCAATAGTACAAAACAGTAAACATTAAAACCAGCAAAGTTTAAAAGCAACAGAGTAATTCTCCCATTTTTTTGCAAAGGCAAAGACAAAGACAAAGGAGGCAAATTAGCAGCACAATAAGCTTATCAAGTCAACAACAAAACACATAACATCATGTGGAAGGTTTCATCAAATGCTCCATTAGAGCTTCTTGTCCCTTGAGAAGTTGAGCAAAAGTCTGAAGGGTTTAATCCTGATTAGCCTGGACATTACTCTACTCTTTCTTGAAGTGGCTACAGCTATTGCGACATAGTAGATGTATCAATAGAATTACTGGCACTCCCAGTGGGTGGTGCTGTTTCAACATTAGTAGTCTCCCCCTAAATGTCGACCTTGTGGGAACACTGAAGAAATGTCTTAGAGAAAAACAAGGGACAAAACAGAATAAGAATGAAAAGACACACAAAAATTGCCAAAAAAATCATGTCCTAATTGCCATCATGAGTCAACTTAGGCAACAATCAATCCCACTATCTTGGGAATTTCAAAACCTACATAAATTGAGTAATTGTCAATTTGAGAATATTCAAAATTCCCGTGCAAACACTTTCCTTTCTAACCATTAATGTATTGCACAATGAAGTTGCAACATTTTGACATAGGATATACATGGTTATCCAAAAACAATTTAGAAACGATGTTGCAACAATATTTTCCATAGTATCTGCAATTTGGTCAAAATCCTCTGAGATTTAACCTTTTTTTTGGTTTTTTTTTGTTTTATTTTTTTGAAAAATAAAATAGAATTAAAATGCATGATACGTTCAGGAAGCATGAAGTCACTCAAGAAAGTTTACTCATTAATACTCAATTCAGTCAGGGATTTAATCAATGAACCATGTGTGTGTGTGTGCGAAATTGAATTCTGAAACAGATAGCTTTCACCTTTAAACCTGCAAGATGTAGGATATCTCCCTATCAGCTCAAACATACCTGATCGTCTATCATCTCGCAAGAAAACACAATATTTTTCTTGTGTCAGCTCATGTTGTAAGTGGTAGCTTGCACATTGTATTTCTTTTCACATGTATTTTTTCATTGATTGAGCTCATGATGTAACTGGAAGCTTTCACACTTATCTCTTTTACTTTGCAATAGTTAGCTCTTTCCAGTGCTTGATAACAACATTATTTCCAATCTTTTTTTTTCTGATCTTGAAGACGAATAGAGTACAGGAATAGATTTAGAGAGACTTCTTCCTTTATCCCTAGTCATCAGAAACTTCAAGCTCCTGCACTTGTAGATTATCAAGATTAGCTTTCTTAATTCCAAGTTCAAAGTGCGCAAAGAGATATGGTCCACAAATTAAATCACCAGTTGAATTAAATATCAGACTTTCAGATTTCTCAAGCTTCTTTCAAGCTCCTGTTCCTCTCCGTGATGCAACGTTATAACCTATAAATTCCCAAAGCTTTTCTCAAGGTTTCAAATCTCAAAGGATCTAAATCTTTAGTGAAGATATATTCCAATTGTTTTTATGTTGCAACATGTTCTAAAACAATGGTTCTGGTTTCAACAAGTTCACGGATAAACTAATTTAGTTCCGTATGCATGACATTTACCCAAAATTCATCTTCTAATGCATCTTTCACATTTTTGGGTTCTAAGGGAGAAGTGTAGCACACATACCTTACCATGTCCCTATAGTTTAGCTTGGGTTTACATCTAGTTCAGATTCTATCATGTATTAATCCAATCACATCATCTGTAGCATGATTTCTGTGAACTTGAGGCATTTCAGCTTGAATTTCCTTGGGGCTAACTTCTGTTGTTTCACTGCTAGTTGTAACATCGCATGAGTCTTTCTGCTCAGTTTCTGTTTCTGGCATTGCAATAATATCTATCACAACAGATTTCTTCATTTATTCTTCCTTCGGTGGTGCAACACCGTCTGCAACATCAGTATTCATCTTTCTGGTGCTTTCTTCTTCTATCGATTCTCCAATTGTAACTTGTCCTTCATCACATTTCCTGTAATTGCTTAGAACTTCACCCATACCTGTCATGTGTCTAGAGCATCCACTATCAATATACCAAGAGTTAGCAGCACAGGCTTGTGTAGAAGTATAAGCAGCAAAACAAGTTAAATTAGATTTTTTTACCCAAAATTGTCTTACCTTATGTTGCAACAACACTTGAGATGTTCTCTTTTGTTGATTAAGGAACTTACCTTTTTCTAGCATTCTTTGATACTTGAAACACTGAGGTTTGATATGTCCAAGTATGAAGCAGAAGTGACAGATAGGAACAAACCTGTTCTTCTTTTTTCTTTGTTTCTTTTGTGTTGTTGCAGTTTGTGTTGTAACATCAGTGGCTGAAACATTTCTATTGGCATTCTGTGATGTTGCAGCATCATACTCCCATTCAGGTTCTCTTGCGCTTTTGATAAAGACGGTCTTTCCAAATGATTCATCTCTATAGTAACCAAGTCCCTCATAGTCACTACTTGGTATCATTATTTTTTAGCATTTATGTGAAAATAATGGAGTCATGTTCTAATCTAGAATTGAAATAATAGAATCGTACTAATTTAGAAATGAAATAATGGAATCATGTGCTTATTTATGTTTTTAAGTATGTACCATGCTTATAGTTCAATACTAATAATTGGTTAATGGATTGGACTCGCAAGGAGTCCCAATTGGTACGTAGGGAAGCGCCCCATGTTCCCAGTATCAATACTAGAGATGGACTCACGCAACAAGACGTCGACAAGGTTGCCACTCAAGCAACGGAGTCCATGAGGCAAAAGCTTGAAGACCAAAGAAATGTGCAACATGAGATGCAACGACGGGTGAACCAGGCCATTAACCTCGTGATGCAGTTGCAAGAGGAGATTAATCAGCTAAAAGACAACCAACCACCCCCACGTCTGCCCGATCAGCATGATCAATGGTAAATTTAGCATTTTTTGTAGTCAATTTCAAAAACTAATTTGATACAATATTTTTATATTTTTGTGAATTTAAGATGCATTATGTAAATATTATTTTGAATATGTAATTTTACGTTTTCTTGTATAAATTTATTTATTTTAGTTAATTGTTATATTTCATATATATTTTTTAAAAATAATAATTATTTGGCGACAGACAATTGGCCACCACTTTTTGACGAAAAAATTGCCATGGAAATGGCCTACAGATTGATTACGGATGTGTGGCGACTAAAAGCCTACAGATCGGCTACGAATACGTGGCGGCCAAAAGGCTACGGATTGGCTACGGATATGTGGTGATCAAAATGCTACGGATTGGCTACGAACATTTTGCGACAAAACGACTACGGAATAATGGCGACCAAATGGCTACGGATTGACTACGACTCCGTGGCGATGAAAAATTTGTGACCAAATAGCTACGCCTGGGGCGACGAAAGTTAATAATTAACAAAAAAAAGTCAAAAATTTAATGGGTGATGGATTGGCTACGGGCATTTGATGACAGAAATGAAAAAAATAAATACAAATTAGTTTTTGAATTTGGTGACAGAATTGCAATTTGGCTACGGGGCCTAAGGCGACAAACAGAAAGGTGATGGAATTCCGTCACCCGTCCCAATTTGGAGACAGCTAGGCGATGAAATTCATCTATCGCCCAAATTGATTTTTCTTGTAGTGAATGAGATATCGACTCTTTTGTTGGGACAACACAACCGAGCTCACTGCATTTTCTGTCATCAAGTCTTGAAGACCAAAGATCATCTCTTTTTTTAATGCAGCTTCACAAAAAGAATATGGAAAAGAAGTTTAAAGTTGATTCTCATTGATGCCCTTATATTTACTTTTAATGAGATTATTAATCTTGTTCCTATTGTTGCAGGCTGAGGAAATATTAAAGAGTACATATTCCACTTAATTTTCTACACATTGATATGAGAAAATTTAAAATTATCTCTTGCTTTTTAAAGATAAACTAATCTCTATTGAAGAAAAACAATTTACATAATAAGATAATCTCTTTTATGAAGACTCATAACAAATAAATATCTTAATCTAGAAAATGAAAACCAAGAATAGTGCTATACAAGATTTATCTATTTTATATTGTTTAATGGTTCTAAGGAGGGTTTTGAATCATTTTTATCTTTCAATTAGTGTTTCCTCGTATATAGGACCCAACTTTGTGTTACAAGGCGATATATTAAGACGTAATTAGACAAGGAATAATATGCTTCTATGAAAGAGGCCTAGCAAATATTCAACATAATTACAACAGCCAAGACATATAGCCACATACGACTATTCTACAATGGTTTTTAGGGATGTTGGATCCTCTTATCTCTATTTAATAATCTATGAAGAGCACTTGGTACGACATCTATGGTCAGCCAATCAACAATACTTGTTTGTCTCGAGATTGATGTGTCTCAAACAATAGCCCCAATTTTATTGTAATATTCTTTTATAATCATCATCGTATCTTTTAAAGGGCTATTTGAGGGTGGAGTACTGCAACTTTGTCGAATCTGTAGTTGTTAGACTTACCTTAACCCAGACATGATCATATGATGCATGCATATCGTCTGAGGAATTGTTATATTTTAAAGGGCTATTTTGAATTTATATTGATTTTAGAAGTATTTTTGGCAGCTCTAACCTATACTTTTTGGGACCACAAATATAATAAAATTACTCTCAATTTTTAAACATTTGAGTAATGGGAAAAATCAGTTCATTACACTACTTCTCATGGCTAAAATGATTGATCTCCATCTCTATTTTTATTCTATTCTTCACTTCCCCTATTGCAATTTATTGTTTGACAAAAAAATATATCGCAATTTATTGACCCTAATTAATAAATGAAAGCCAAATGCAAAATGTCAAAGAGAATAACTTTACGTGTCCACCAAGTGATGTGAACTTACTTGACGAAGTTGCAAACTTGCAATATAATAAAAAAGATTTGATAACAAATTATTTAATATCAACTTAAGAAATAAATTTATTATTTATTATTATTAGCTTGTTAAAACAATAGTGATTGTGACTTGCCAGTTTGTTTAAAAACAAAATAGTTAGTACGACTTAAATTACTTGAATAAAGCATAATATTTCAATTTCTTTTAATAAGTAAGCTCAAATTGTGCTTAATTTGTGATGAGCCTGAGTTGGACTCGAGATGGGCTTGTGAGGGGCCCGAACTGGGCTGGGCTCATGACTGAGCTAGGTTAGGTTTGGGCTCAAATGGGCTTAGGTTCAAATAGGTTGTATAAAAAATTATATGACCCAATTCAGCCCCTGGATTAGGCCGAGTTGAACCCACTTTCAATCGAACTGGACTGGGCTTGAATTTTCGTGTGCTGGGCTGGGTTGGACCTGTGTCGGTCCAATCCAAATGCCACCTCTAGTTGCTATACTCATTACAAAAAAAAACTAAATTTTACGAGAGACGGTTTCCCTCACCGTGCTGTTGCCAATTTGGAATTTGCCAACTGTACGGTGAAGGAAACCATCCGTCAGACATGAGGTTGTGGCCAAAATCGTTTCCCTCATCAAACTGTCATCAATTTGGCGACGACTGCCAAACTATCTTTATCTAGTCTCCAAAACCTTCGTCATCAAGCGCTCGCCATCCTTTCCCGTCTCCAGGTTGTCACTACAGTTTGCCGTCACCAAGCCCTCGTCAACTGTTGTCGTCCCAAAACTGTCACCAAATTTCCCATCACCAAGCCCTCGCCAAACTTTCCTATCACCCCCCATCACCAATGATTGCTGTCACTGAGCACTTGCCAACTGGTCCCCTCACCATACCGTCACCAAAATTGTCGTCTTCAAGCCCTTGCCAACCTTTCCCCTCGCCAATCCGTCACTAACAATTCCCTTTACCAAGCCGTCACCAAGCCCTCACTAACTTAACCATTCTATATAATTGAACTTGTCATAATTCTTTCATAAATTTGAAAATTGTCAATCCCACATTGAAACCTGTTTCATATGTGAAATTCATTTCACATAATGCCAAAAATTCGATATGCTATATATAATCAAAATCAAGACTGAAAATGAAAACTATTACAAAAACAAATGCCCTGTACATGGAAGTGTATTTAACATCAAACTAGAGGGTTAACATTATAACAAATTATTCTTCATTTTCATCACTAGGTAAAGATGAAAAATGTTGCTTTTCAGGTTGAGCACAGACTTTTGCATAGAGGACTTGCAACACATCGTTCTGTTTCTTCAATTGTTACTGCAGTTCACTGATTAACTCATTCTGACTCTCGATCCGCTGGCCCTGACTTTGTAATGTTTTGTTCAAAGTCACTATTGCTCTCGTAATGGCATCATTCAGCTGTTCCTCTATGATCAAACGCCGAGTCTGGGTTGTAGTGTTTGTAACAGACTCAACTGAACCTGAGAACCTACCCCATATATCCGACCTTTGCATGGTGGACTGACAGCCTATAAAAATACTGCGTTTTGATCCACAAGTGTAGGGATTAAGTCTGATTCCGATGCATTCCTGGCCTTTTGGAGCATTTTGTTGTAACGAGCCTACGAACACATTAGTAACAAGTTTTTATTACAAAACCGAATTTGAAATCAAAAAAATAAATTTGTCATCTACACAAACATAATAACACAAACACACAATATACAGGTATGACATCAGTCTTTAATGCATTTACTCATCAATAAAAAAAATGGCTAGCATCTCGTTTGTATTTCGAACTTTTCCCAATAACCTGTTACAAGATAAATCCAACATAATACATAGTGAACAAGTTGATATTGTACCACACTATACCTCAACATATTAATCATGTGCTATTATAACCCTAAGAAGACATTTTCAAACATTGTACAACACAAGAGTCTACAACAAGTAACCATATTCTGTTGGAGATATGTTTGTTCACATCATAGCTACATTCGTGCTCACACATCAGTAAGTATATTTTTCCCTTTGGAATATTAGCTTTAACAAATACAAAAACTTTGTAGAAGCTTATACCTTTTTTTCAACATTGTGAATCCTAAATTATCTTCAACAACTACCCTATGCATTGCTGCCTCTACCAGAATGAGTAAATAATACATACCATAGTCTGCTCGGCCCGAGAGTCTGTGTACGGTTCATCAGCCCCCTTGCGATGAGCCTTTTGGAAAACCTCTGCATAAGTCACTGTCCTCCCTAGTTCTTTTTCCTACAATAACAATTCACCAAATCAACCTACATATAAATGTGTATTTTCAATAATTTTTATTGTTGTCACCTAACATATATAATTAACCATGATTGTATTACTAAATCCATACCATTCTTCTAGTTGCCTCATGGGTTGGGATTGAACCCAAGTGGTGAGTTGACGGATTGGCCTTTCGATTGTCTGAATTTCTCTTTGATATGGCCTGTCATTCTGGCCTTTGCCATAGCTCCAGCATTTGGTTCCATATTTCAAGTGGTATAAAATTTGGCTTTTTTGTTCTTGTCCGTCCTTTGTTTGTCAAATCTAAAATTCGGCGTCTTGTAGTAAATTCAAACTTGCGTCAAACTTCAGCTTCATTAATTGGAAGCCACTTGTACTCCATTTGAAAACGTTAATATTACGATCCATATAATTCAACAATTACTATGATAATTATTTTAATTGTTTTCACAATATATATTGAGTTAACATTTCATACCCTGAAATATTTGAACCATAATCTTCTTGTATCACTTGGGACCTATCTGTATGTCAACCACGGCTCTACATACCCGGCATGTAGAGCTCTTGAAACCCCTTTGACAGCGTTATATAGATCCCATCTATACAACATAACATAATCAAAATATATATATTATGGAAAAAAAATTAGAAGATGTAAACTTCATAATTTAAAGTAACACATACCCGTTTCCTACCACCTTCAAATAGTGTCGCTTGTCATTTTGCCATAACGTATAATCAGTTAGAGACTGGAATCCATAAAACTGCCAATCTTCGATACTTGCAGCCCGTCTATCAGCAGCGCGCGAAGGCTTGGGCATATTAAAAAATTGCGCACCACCGGACATTGAAGAACCATCACCATCTACGCACAAATCCTTTAATTTCTGTGGCAATCCAGCTGATGAACAATGTTGTTCATTACGATGGGTTGACGGGCCTTGTACATATGTTTGCTTTTGTTAGGGATGCGCATCGTCTGGGTTCATGCTGGATTCCTACTAATGAATTAGACAAACCACGGCCAACAACCAAAGGGACCTTGTCAACTCCACGGCTAGCAGCTATATGTACCGTTGTAGAACCACGCCCACTTGCATTATGCATACTTGTAGATCCATGACCACCCAATGACATAACATTATTGTATCCGGCCTGAGAGAATCGTTGAGTCTCGGGCACCATCGCTATGTATACGTAGATTCTCTCATTTTTCCTAACAAGCTGCTCTGTTTTAGTTGTTTTTTCCCCTTGCAATTTGGATCTTCACCGCCTCCCATTGCCTGTTTTGACACATTTTGCCGAAGAATATATAAATAAATATATATAGACTGAAAGAATGTAATTATGCATACTTCTACCAATACTGTCATAGATAACAAACAATATTTGGAATCACTGATTGATAATTTGAAAGAAAAACATGAACAATATTTTTGTCTAACCTATGTTTTTTCAATAATCATCATTTCCCTCTTTGTCACCGGCATGATTGTTATCAACATCCTCATCCTCCTCCTCATCATCATCATCATAATTGTCATCATCATCATCATTATCATCATCATCACCATAATTATTTGTTTCATGCTTATCTTCTTCGTCATCTAGATATGTTTCTACATCTACATGTTCGACATTAAGATCTTCTTTTATTATTTTAGTGTCTACAACCGAATAATTAATATGTGAATTAGATTCAAAATCATTCGGTTCTACTGTGGGCATATTCATGTGATCCGATTGAAAACTTGTGTTATCATCCATATCTATCTCCTACCTGTCCATGTCATAGAAATGTCTTGGATACATTTTAACAATGGCCACCCAATCAACTCGTTCTCTCTTGGCCTCTGGATAGACACAATAGTACACTTGTTGGGCTTGACCTGCCAAGACAAACGGTTCATACTTGGGATATCTTTTTTCACATTTACCTCAACCAATCCGGTCCTGTGATTGGACTTCACACCTCTATCATTTGTGGTATCATACCAATCACACTTAAAAAGAACAATTCTTGTATGTTGCAACGTTGGATTAGGATATTCAAGTTCAATAATGTCCTTCAAAATACCATAGTACCCTATTTTCCCAGCTGTACTATCGCCTGTACCTCTTATGAGCACTCCACTATTGTTCGTGGACTTTGAAGACCCATAATCAAACATAGAGAACTTGTATCTATTTATCATGTATCTACACCATCTGCGGGCCTTTCTATGTGGCATATGTACTGACCTGGCCATATAACCATCTCGGGAAAGATCTGTCAATATGCAACTGGCTATCTCTTTGGTTCATAGGGTTGTATTGTTGTTCCAAGTATTCCTCAAACAATCTGCACAAATTTTTAAAGCTTCTCATTAAAAAAAGTGTGCGATAATCCCAACAGAGGAAATTGCATACCCAATCGTTGCAAACATACTTGATATATGGCTGTACCTCTAGGCAATTCATGAGTACATATAAGTGTGCCAACTGGAGATCATCTTCTGGTAGTGAGACCTCTGCATCTGTCCCAATTGAACAACCCGAACAAGTAAATATAGATAAGCAACCCTCATGATAGTCCACCTCGTTATACTGGTTGTTTCAACCTAACCTTCTACTTTTAGTTGATACGTGTTGTTCAAAATAATATGAACAAAAAGTTGAAGTCTCCAGGACGTGATAAGCTCTACAAATAAATCCTTCCACACGTGTTTTATTCTTAACTATCCTCTTTAGGCCTTGCAAAAACCTCTCGAAAGGATACATCCACTGATATTGAACATGTCCACAGCATATCATTTCATAAACCAAATGGATAGGTAAATGCTCAATTGAGTCATAAAATACAGGAGGCAACATATTCTCCAATTTGCACAGCATCATGACTATATTATCTTGTATCATTTCCAATTCGAATCTTTGTAGAGTTGAACAACATAGATTTATAAAATAAGCTTAGTTCAGCAAATGTCTCTGAAGCCTATTTCGGCATGAGCTCGCGTAATGCAATGGGAAGCAGTCTCTCCATAAAGATATGACAATCGTGGCTCTTCATGTGTGACAATTTCAAATCCTTCATGTTGACACAATTTGATAAATTAGAAACATAACCATCGGGAAATTTTATGCCTTCAACCCATTGTAGGAGCACTTTTCTCTTTTCTCTAGGGAGTGTGTATACACTGATCTTGTTTGTATTGTCATCGCACAATTCTGGACGATTGCAAAAAATGGACATGTCTTTCCGAGCTTGAAGGTTGTCTTTAGTCTCACCCTTAACAGCTATGATAGTATTGAAGACATTGTCGAAAATCTTTTTCTCAATATGTATCACGTCTTAGTTGTGACGAATAAGGTGCTCATTCTAGTATGGCAAATCCAAAAAAATACTTTTTTCATCCAATTATGATCTATACCAAACCCATGTAGTTTCTTGCAAGATCTCTCTTGGATTGTCGGGAAATTTTTCACCTGTTCCCAAATTTGTTGCCTAGATAATCGTGGTGGAGGTGTAGATATCTCGTACCTATCTTGGATAAAATTTTTCCTATCACGTCTTAATGAGTTATTTTGTGGTAAGAATTGACGATGACAGTCAAAGAATGAAGGCTTCTTCCCCACTGGTAAGTGAAAAGCTCTTGACTTTTCCATGCAAATAGGACATAATAACCTCCCATGTGTGCTCCATCGCAACAATATACCATAAGCCGGGAAGTCATTTATTGTCCACATCAAGACTGCCCTCAAACAAAAATTAGTTTTCGTAGCAATATCATAACACAATGTCTCTTTCAACCATAAAGTTATCAATTCATCGATCAGGGACTCTAGGTAGACATCAATATTCTTACTAGGATACTTGGGACTAGGAATGAGTACTGTCAAAAACATTATGGGATCCTTCATGCACATCCACGATAGAAGATTGTATGGGGTAATTATCACTGGCCAGCAAGAATAAGGTTGCGCATTTGGATTGAATTGGTTAAAACCATCTGAACAAAGGCCTAGCCGAACATTTCTTGGTTCTGCAGCGAAATCTGGATATACGCAGTCAAAATATTTCCAAGCTTCGGCATCTGACAGATGACAAATTTTTCCATCCTCCACATTGTGATTTTTGCACCACGTCATATGTCTCACTGTAACATTTGACATGTACAATCTTTTTAACCTTAGTGTCAGAGGGAAATATCTTAACTGTTTGTGAGAAATAGGCTTACTACGTTTTCTACCACCAGCTTTATCCTTGAAACGTGCATGGCCACAGCACGGACAATTTTCCATGAGACTCCGATCCTTGTAAAATAAGGTGTATCCATTTACGCAAACATCAATATTCTGATATCTCAACCCTAATGGCTTGAATCTATACGGGTTTTCAGGCAAGTTATGATTCTCAGGCAATACTTCCATTAATTCTTCTATGAACCTGTTAAATAGGGAGTTGCTCATATTATGCTCGGACTTCATATTCACGTATCGAGCCACGACTGACAATTGAATAAGTTTCGCACAACCATCAAATAATGGCCTATCAACGACATTCAACGACTCAAAAAATTCCTATGCTTCCATGTTAAGTTTTTCATTAACATCAATATTGTGATCGTTGGTCAACTGCGGATCGGTAGCGTCAAAAACCAATGTTCTGTAATTATTTGTTTTACCAACAAATTGTCCTTGATTATACGTGAAAGTTTGTGCAATTGGATCATAATTGTTGTACACATGTTCCCCTTGTGCAATCCATTGATAGTAAAAAGGCATAAAACCCTTTTGATACAAATGATCTACCACATTTCCTGTTGTTTGGACTTTTAAGTTCTGGCATCTTACACATGGACATCTTATTTTGTTGTCATCCATATAATAATGTTATGTGCTTGCGAAATATACAAAATCCGAAACACCTTGGATAAAGGCTTTATTAAGATTACTATCAATCCATTTCTGATACATCCATTCACGATTTGATTCCATGAAATGATGCACTGTGCAATTTGATAAATGTTATTGCATTTTAAAAATTACGCAATAGGTTGTTAGGTAAAAGATCTATTACATTCTATGAGTGAGAATTAGCATGCATGAGCTTCATAACATGACATATATACAGAACAAAATCATCCAACATTCAACATATTATTCAACGCAGAACAAATCCATCATACAAAATTGCTGAACTTAAAACTGATATGAAATTAACATTTAATTAAATTTGAGAGATACTAATCAAATTGATAGATGGACACGAACCTTTTTATCCGAATAGAACAAGTGCAATTTGAAAATTCTAAAAATATAGAAAAATTTCCCATATTAGCACACTTCCCAAAAATATAAAGATAAAAAATATAGGAATAAAATACATTTTCAAAATATTAGATGTCACACCCCAAACCAAACCCCAATATAGAGGTAAAGTCCGGACGTGACAAACGGACAGATTCTCTTCTATACCGTGAATAATTCGATACCTGCACTCAAAAAATTTCCACAACAATAATACATTTTTCAATACTCAATGGTATAAATTAGTTCCATTTATACTATAATGAACTATGCAAAATGGGCAAAAATACAATATACAAGGTTACGCAACATAAATATGTGACAACTCGACAAATATGAAGTTAAAAAAATTCAATAAAACATTTTGACAATTGATCTAGGCTCGGACGTGATATTGGAATTTTTAATTTTATGGTTTATGATTATCTGAATTTGAAATCAACAAACACAAAAGTATAAAAACTATATAAAAGAATTATAAATGTTTTGTCAAATATAATTCTTTTAAATTACATAAATGATAACCATAACAAAATTCCCGAAAAACATACAATCAATCTTTATGTTCCAAAAATTGTAAAAAATTAACCAAAAATATTACTAGAAAAAAAAAAAGAAATAGTTTAAACTTAACACAAATTGAAATAAAGAAATGATAACCAAAAAAAAAAAAAAATCCCAAAACAAAAAATAATAAATCCGAAAAAAAACCTAAATATGTTAAAAATAACACAAATTGAAAAAAAGAAATGATAAACAAAAAGAAGAATAAATAAATAAAACTAAAAATAAAATAAAAATAAATCTGAGAAAAACCTAAATATGTTAAAAATAACACAAATTCAAAAAAAGAAATGATAAACAAACAAAAAAGAATAAATAAATAAAACTAAAAATAAAATAAAAATAAATCCAAAAATTGAAAAAATAACCTAAATATGTTAAAAATAACACAAATTCAAAAAAATGCTAACAAAAAAAATAATAAAACAGAAAAAAATTTAAATAAAACAGAAAAAAATCCAAAAATAAACAAAAAAACTAAATTAACATATTTATTAATAATGTATATTAATTAACATCATCATAAAAACCACAAAATTTATAATATATATATATATATATATATATATATATATAAATAACATACCAAACAATTGATTTTTGAGGAGGGTGAGGGGGTTATGGGTTGAGAGGGTGTATAGCTTTATGAGGGTGGTGGAGTTAGCTACATCTATACATACATATACATACATATACATACATTTACATATATATGCATATATATACCACATATATAAATAGAATAAAATACACCATTACCTCAAAAAAATTGGTGGAGAGGGGTGGGAAGATGGGGGGTGGGGCGGATTGGGTAAGGGGTGGGGATTATGTGTTTAAAGAGGGTGGGGGGTTATAGGTTTTCACGTTTTAATAGAGGGTTGTCTGCAACAGCCCTCTGTTAAAACATTTAATTGGGCGACAGCCCGGTGTAAACCAAGGCCATCGCCCAATTAAAAGAGGCCCACATTATGGGCCTCTTTGTGGTCCATTGGAAACGGGCACATGCCCCGACTCCAGTAGAGGGCCACTGTAGTGGGCCTCTTTGTAGAGACGGGCAACAGTAGGCTTCTATGTGGAAATGGGGCCTGTTCCCGTCTCCATTGGAAACGGGCGCAGGTCCCGTCTCTATTAAGGAGACGAGCTGTTGCTCGTCTCCAGTAGATGTAGTGGGCCTCTATGTGGAGACATGGCCTATTCCCGTCTCCATTGGAGACGGGCACAACCCCGTCTTCAAAATTGGAGACTGAAAATAGCTCGTCTCTATTAGAGATTGGCACGGTTTTCCGTCTCTAATTTAGAGACGGGCTATGCCCCCGTCTCTAATATTGGAGAGGGCGTTGCTCCCGTCACCAAGCTGTTGCCAAATTTTAGAGATTCACGTGAATTTGGCTTCAATAATTTGGACAAGACCCCTCACCAAGCCCTCGCCAAATTGTCACCACTTTCAATTCTATATAAAGAAGGCATCGTCCCGTTTGTTATCTTCCATCTTTACATAAGCTTAAACTTGGTACATCCACATCTTAGCAACAATGAATAAGAAGATTCAAGGTCAGTGGCTTACTGTCAAAAAGGAGGAACATACAACAAAAGGTGAAATATCGAAGGCAAGCAGCAACATAGTTGAAAGTAAATTTGATCTGAACGAATCACCAAAGGAAGAGGGTTACATTTCTAGAGCTCAACACCAGCAAATGGTTGAGGATCGCATGTATCGCATCTTTTTGCCGAAGTTATTCGTGTGAAAATTATGTTCGAAAGTGGTAGTTAAGGTTAATAATATGTAATGTATTAACCATAATATGTGTATTTTATCTTGTTAAGTACTGTTGTATGGATGACTCAAGTTAATCATCTGTTAATATAATCCCTAGTTTTCATATGATTATGAAATAAAATCTTGTCGTTTGCATATTATATTTATAAATTTGTCTGAAAACTCTGTCAATATGTAACAGAACATAGTATTTTATTACTACCTCACGACGTTTGTCAGTATTTCGCGTTAACAATCCATGAATGAACTGGTACTGCTCATAACCTATGTTTTTTATATGCATCAATTTGTACTCAATGTTTGAAAGCCTTGTTGGTTAAAAAAAATAATGGAAAATTGAGTCGTCCTCCTTTATGGTGACGGCATAGCGCCGGATTGTCACCATACCGTCGATGTGTCGTGTCCATATATCCGAATCGAAAAAAATTGTCACTGAGTTGTCACCCAATCGATGACCATCGTACTTTGGCCGTCACCTAATTGGAGACGGCTTGGTGATGGGTGTTTTTGTCTGACACAATATCGTCACAGTCCCGTCACAAAACTGGCGTCAACCTTTCCCTTCACCGTGTCGTCGCCATATTGGTGACGGCATGGCGACAGTTCGTCGCAGAATCCAGTTTTTTTGTAGTGACTTACCTTAACCCAAACATGATCAAGTGATGCATTTCATTTGAGGAATTGTTATATTTTAAAGGGCTATTTTGAATTTATATTGATTTTAGAAGTGTTTTTGGCAGCTCAAACCTTTACTTTTTTGGACCACAAACATAAGAAAATTACTCACTAGTTCTAAACATTTGATTAACGAGAAAAATCAGTTCATTACACTACTTCTCATGGCTAAAGTGATTGATCTCCTATCTCTGTCTCTATTTAATTTTTTACTTCCCCTATCGCAATATATAGATCCTAATTAATTAAAAAATGAAAGCCAAATGCAAAATGTTGGAGAGAATAATAGTACATGTTCACCAAGTGATGCAAACTCACTTTTTATCAACTGTCGATGAGAATCATTAAAGTGTTGACGAAGTGATACCAAGTCACAAGAAACCGTCCTTATTTATGCCTCACAACGCTAGTGGTGAAACCACTGAGTTAATATATGGAATTATTGACTCATTCTGAGTTAACTCTCCACTAAAGCTATAAGAATGGGTGAGACACAAAAATGAAATCATAATAAAAGAGAAATTGTGAATATCAAGTGCGACATCAGATATTGTACAATTTTTCAACCTATTGGTTACACTAATTAATTGTGTGAACTAAGTCATGTTTTGGTGGGACTTGGTTAGTCTAATTGGCTTAGGACTAATTTTTTTAGGAAAGACAAAGCAAGAAAAAAAGGGTTTTCTCTAGAACAAATTAAAACCTCTAAAGAAATCAGCTTAATAAGTAGTGGTGGCCATGGTGGTCGTGGTAGAGAGAAGTTTAAAAAGAAGAAAGGAAAAAGAAAAAAAGAAGGAAGAAAAGAAAAAAGAAAGAAACGAAATAATACTTATAAATCAATTTCGCGATTCTCAAATCATTCATCATACATTTGGATTCATTTACTTTCATCCAAATGGAATTCTTTCATATGTTGTTCTAGATTGGAGTCCTCTGTACTGGAATACAATCTCGCTACAAAAGCAAATAGTCACACTAATTTTTTTAGCCAAAACTTCTTGTTGTATCGTTATATAAAGCAATGAAAAATTGCAAGCATAAAAAATTTGCTAATCCACATCACAGTTTAAGGGGAAAAAATGATGTTTTAGTACATTATTCTTTTTTTTTCATAAAAAAATCACAAAAGAAACTAGGGAAGAGATTTTTAAATGCACAAAAACTTGTTTAAGATTTATGATATTTCTAAGTGAAATGGCTTTTTCCCCTGTTTTCCGGGAACTCTTGGGCCAGAAGATCATGTGTGTGTATTTAAGAAGTCTTCATATGGAGTAAAAGGAATCGCATGCAC
Organism: Ehretia macrophylla; assembly: GCA_037974665.1. Taxonomy (NCBI): domain Eukaryota; kingdom Viridiplantae; phylum Streptophyta; class Magnoliopsida; order Boraginales; family Ehretiaceae; genus Ehretia; species Ehretia macrophylla. The sequence continues at coordinate 17,422,773 of CM075783.1, forward strand.
AGTGGTACAACCTGTTTGACACTTTTATTAAGAATGATAACTAATAAGTACATATTGTGATTGAGAAAAAATACAAGAAAGGACAATTCTATTCTACAATATTAATCAATTTCATGATTTTTCAGATCATTTATTATACCTTGACAAAAAAAAAAATCATTCATTATAATTAGAGATTCATTTACCTATCATCTGAAAGGATTCTGCGATAATGTTTTTCCTAATTGGACTCCTTGGGACTGGAATAGATAATTTCTCGAACACATGGCCCACAGATGTTAAAATAGCAAGGTTCACATTCAGAGGCTTTTCATCCTTCCAAATCATCACCATATTTGTCACAACAAAATTTATATTTAACTTCCCGAGAAATATTAAATACCACTTTATTTTTATCACTCAAATATTATTTCTATGTATATGCTTAGTTGGCATTGCTAAAATAAGAAAGAGATTTTAAAAATTTTGTTATTTTAACATGCCAACTAAACATCTATGTAAGAGGTGATATTTAGGTGATAAAAATAGAGTGATATATAGCAACACTCATTACCAACAAGTCGGGGAATGCAATAAGGATGAAAAAATATATATAGCCGGGATGAATTTCTTTCTCACAAATATTGCAAATAAATTCATCCGGGTGATAATAAAAAAGTGGAAAGTTGAATATGAAAGAGTGTTTATCCCATCCATTTCTCACAATCCGAGGTAACATTGCGCATCGCATTGCCAAGTTGTATTCACAAGTGAAGAACTTCAGGCCATCTTTACATCATATTGACGAGCCGCCAACTTATGAAAAATATTGCTGCAAGTGTGAGAGAAAAGTAAAAGAAATACTTTTAGAAGGCGGTAGCAGGGGGCGTATTCAGTAATTCTCTCTTATATTGTTAGAATATATACTTGTCCTACCATTTGGTGGACCTACATTCAATTGAGTGGTGCACAACTTGGAAAAAAATATACTTTTTTTTTCTTTTTATTTTGTATTTTGTTTTTTTTTTAAATAGTAATATTAGACACTTTTGTTGTATGATTGCATACCCTGACTTCTCTCACCGTACGAGTGTACCCCTGAGTCCAACACTGTGTCCCACGTCAGAAAATCTTAAATTCCTAATTCATCTTATACGATTTTAAATTACTCCACATACCACTAATTAATTTTAGGATGAATCCTCATGTTGACTATGAAAGAATTCGGATCAAGCACTCAAGCAGCAATTCCTTGAAATATCCAAGCTCTTTCGCAATCTTTAACCTTGACAAAGCCATTCCCAAACAGAAAGAAGATGGTTCTTTTTATAAATGAGATACTCAATAGTCCATGAATATCTTGTTTTCACTTGAAGAGATTGTTTTCACTAGATCCCTTTCTTGTCAATTAGACTGCATACTTTTGTTTGACTTAAGATCAAGGGCGGACCTTTGCAAGGGGTCAGTGGGATATATGCAGCCCCTACGGATCTCGAGAGCAGAATCATTAAATAGTGAGTTGGAATGAAATTTTATAAAAATAAATGTATTCTTAAGATACTTTTTATGCTAGAAAATCGATTAAGCCCTGTTACTCATATATAAGTGAGCATGAAAACACTAATGAGAGTAAAGAGTAGACTTTACTTTCTGTTACAACACGGGAATGTAGATGGATACTGCTTGCCTCAATTACAGCTCACTAGCAAGCCAATCGGGCAATTCTATTACAATCTTTCCTTGTTTGTATCATCACTGGGATCGATAAGGCCAATACTAAATACTGCTTGCTTGAACACCATTGAAACAAGCTAAGAATCAAGACCAAAATACAAATTGACCTGTTAAACCTCCGAATTAATTTCAAAAGAGAATAACTTTAGAAGTAAAATGCTTAAAGAAAATGATCAAGTACCTCATCTTCAGCTAATTATCAATGTCGTAATATTTTGCCATGAAACGACAAAAGAGTAAAAGTCTATTTTGGAATGTCGGAGTTGACACGGTATTTAAATGCTCACGATATTACACAATAATATCTTTCGTAAAAATTGAGGAAAAGAAAATAAACAAACTACTACAAGATTAATTTATGATGTTCAGATCATTCACTACACAATCTTTCATTCCCTGCGATGTCTTATAGATCGGACTTAACATGCAACGTTCACATCAAAAGACCATCATTCCTAGGGATTGCAATAGGGTCCGACACCCACCCAAAATTGGGTATTCGAACTTGAAACCGATTAATATGACCTAATGAAAGACCCAGTTGAATTTGAATTTGAAATCAAAGACTTGGATGTAGTGATGATCTTAGGCATGAAGAATCATTAACCATAGATGCAAGGAAACATATTGTTTTGATCACATTGATGTATGTGCTAGTGACAGTTGATAGCTTGATGTAAGCTTGGTTTGCATCAAAGACTACATACTTCACAAACAAATGGTATTGTGAGCAAATACATGATACGTCCATTGCGCTGTCAAAATACTTTAAAACCAATATGTAATTATCTTTTTTTAAAAAAAATAAAAAACTAAGGTACACAATAGATCTCTTTTATTAAGACTGATAAGAAATACATATTGTGATTCAGCAAAAGAAAAGAAAGCATGATTCTACAGGATTAATCAATTTCATGATTTTTCAGATCATTCATTACGCATTACAGATTCATTTACCTTTCCTCTGAAAGGATTTTGCGATTTGCTGTTCCTTTGAATCTCTTGGGTAGAATCTTCCGAACACATGGCAGGCAGAGGTTAAAATAGCAAGGTTCACATTCAAAGGCCTCCCATCCTTCCAAATCATCACCGCATTTGTCACAACAGACTTTATATTTAACTTCTCTCACAAAGGTCCTCGTGAGAGGATGTGGGTGATACTCAATTTGAAGATTACTCTCGAACTTCATTTTAGGACGCTTCTTATGTCTCCGAATGCAATTTAGATTAAAAAAATTGTCACATTGTTCACGACAATGATATAGCCAGAACTTGGGATGAATTTCTTTCTCACAAATGTCGCACATAAATTCATCCGGATGATAATAGAAAGGTGGAAAGCTCAGATCAAAAGGGTGTTTATCCCATCTATGTCTCACAATCCGAGGTAACATTGCGCATGACATTGCCAAATTGTACTCACAAGTCTTGCAACTGAAGAAGATTTCTTGATGGATGTAATCACAGGCGTTACATAACAACTCTTGTGAAGATTCGCTTTGAAAAAGGAGGTGGTCGTGCCCTTGATGTTTTATCGTAGTAGGAAGAAGAGCACATTTGATATCAACCAAGAAATCGCACTCTTCGCACTCGTAGAAGAAGCCATTACAATAATGATCACAGATGCGACAACGAAAATAATTAAAAGGCTCTGGGTAATAAGCGATGGAGAGTTGATGCTCGGGATGATAGGAAGATAAGAGATTATTTGGCATCTGAGCGCAATGCAAATGGATGAAGTAGCTGCACTAAGCACTGTTGGGAATCATAGTATTTTTATAAAATTTTATAATAAGAATAAACGCAGCGGAAATAATAATTCTCATATATCCGTTCGTGGTTATTTACGTAGATTACATACATGTATAATAATTGATATTAATTACGTATTAAAGGATTTCAGGATTACCTTTCCATGATGACGAATCTATTGTATAAATTGATCGAATTCAGAGCTCCCTAATTGTGAAGCCTCTGAAAGTATCCACACGAGATCCGAGACATCATATAGCAAAACCCCCACTATGAGTTTTTAGAGAAAAATATATTTGCTATGAAAGACAGAATTTGTGCTAGTTTTTCTGTTTGCCATAGTTTCCTATTTATAAAAAACATTAGACAAGTTAGGTCTAGCTTTTGGGCCAGCCTTAAACACTGGACTTGGACTGCTTAAATGATTAGACTAATATTCCAATCTAATCAGTCTTAAGTCCAATTAAATATTAGACTCTTCTAATATTTAATTTATATTTCTCACTGATTAATTCCGAATCTCTTTTGTGTGTGACCTCTCGAGTTCATAATTAATTGGCAGCGAAATAATATTAATCCAATTAATATTTAATTAGAATCTTCTAATTTAATTCTCGCAAGTCGTGAGTGATACCTAGCAGTATATCACGACTACCCAACTAATAATGAAATGTAAATTCTATGAACCCTTAGTAACAATTATGCAATCAATTCTTTCTGTCTAAATTATCCCGATTGAGTCAGAGTCATGAATAGGGTCGTCAAACTTCATTACTCAATCATATGACCAAATCTATTTAATCAGTAACTTATAAATAATACATGGAACAACTTTCACTACTCTACCTCGGCAAAGGATTTCTAGTTACTTGATTAATAGATCGCATAGGATCCCTAATTGACAGATTCCATATCTACATACACCTATCTCTATATCGGAATAGATCGTAACCACTAAGTATATTATCCACTCTTTGATGAGGTCTAGCTTTATTGCACCAACAAATTACGTTATCCCTAACACAAGATAACCGTGGTGTCTCAAATCTAAGGACTAATTGCACCATTACACTGTACAACGAATTATTAACCATTCCATGTAATTCATTGTACTAACGGTCATGTCCAGTCACTTGTTCTCAACAAGCACTTATACATCTACCCTTACGATATGAGACCAATCACCCAAATTAATATCCCATATTATTTGGATGGTAGACTGCAATCCAATCTTTCTGGATAAATTAACTCCTAATTAATTTATCCTATGATAGTATACTATTTTAAAATATATTTATGAATATAGATTATGTCACTCATATCCTTACTCTTAAGTATAAAATCTATAAATACTATTCTAAAGACTTTTATTTAAATAGTTTATCGTATTAATTATATTTAAATAAACTGCCCATATTAAATAAATAATATAATTATTATGTCCTAAAATTGACATTTAAGACATATAATCCAACAACCACAACCATAACATGAACCTGAAATGGGTTCTACGCAACCACTGCACACTGTTTCCTGATCATCGTCATCCATTTCGCTGTAGTCATCTTGGATATTGGTGAGAATTAAAGGGTGGTCATGACTGAAGTTGTCAATTTCTTTTGATTGTTCAATCAGTGGGAGTCCTTTTTCCTCCAAAAAAATGTCGAATCAGTTGTGAAGATACGACATCTGCAGGCAAGTTGATCGTATTTGGTGGTATTTCACCAGCACTGGGAAGAGAAACAATGTCAGTTATATCATCAGCAAAATTAAGGAGGAAAACAACAAATAGAAGAAAAAAGAAAATAATCATTAAAAACTTTTGAGTTAAATTAATTGTGTTCTAAACGACTCATACGAACTCATGTTGTGTGTGCAATACCAACCTACTATCTGCCACGTCAACCATTTTAAAGCCATATATTCTCAATCTAACTCTCTTTGCAGGTAAGCAGCCAAACAATTACTGTCAAACCACTGTTAGTAATGTGTTAAGCATAATTCAACTTTAAAATTGAAAAGGAGAAGACAAAAAGGGGTAGAGAAGCTATGGTTAAATTTACTTGTAGAATAATATCATTGTTTGGCAGCCTCAACCATCCAATGCATCATATATATCTATATATATAGCAACCAGCACATATTGGATTTGGTTAAGAATTTTGACGGATTTTGATGGAAGGGCATATTGGATCATTCAATTAAATTTGGTTGGTCAAAATTAAACAATTAAGTAACTATTCTTAAACCTTAAAAAGTTGAATAAGAAGAAAAGAATGGAGAATTCTTACGAGTTAGCTTCGGCAGCTTCATCCTCTTGGGACTTAGATATGATGCACTTGAGATGGTAAAAGTATCTGCAAGGGCCACAATAATAGACCCAGACCCTTGGGTGTAGTTTTTTCAGAAAAATATCACAGTTTAGTTCGTAATGTCAGTATTCTTCTGGAAACCAATAAGCTAGGGATAGAGGGCCATGATCAGGGTGGCCCTTGTATGACACGCTAATTGGCAGAGATCCACAAGTCTTGTGGATCCAAAACGAACATACAGTGCAACAGTACGATTGATCCTCTTCTTTTACATAGCAAGCATCACAAGTAAACAAAGCACTTCTTAGCTGGAGCTTTACGGGGTGGTGATGGTAGGGGAGTATAATTGCCCCACCTAATTCTAATTGAGCGCATAAAACATCCACATCAAACTCGCACGTGGAGCAATTATAGACGAAACCACTAGAGGATTTATAACAGATATCACATTCGAAGCTTCCTGACCGATAAGGCGGCTGGCTTAAGAGTTTAAGTGAGTGTTGAGGATGCATTTGAAGCGTAATCTCTAATGGTAATTCCGCGCAGGATTTGTGGAGGAAGACTTCACATTTGTTGCAACAATAGGTTGACCCTAACACAGGTTGTTTACAACCGTAACAAACAACGTTGGCGTTGTCACCTGCTTGCAATTCCTTGAGGCTAAGCGGATGCTTCTCATGGCTAAAATGATTGATGATCTCCATCACTGTTTCTCTCTTTCTTTTTCACTCTTTTTCTTGATCTCTCACAACTCAAATATTACTGGGAATATAAGATAGATATTGAGAGTAATTAATGACCCTATCTAAATAAATAAATAGATGAAACCCAAACACAAAATATCAGTGAGAAACTAATACGGAGGAGTCCATCTGATTCATATCTCCTTAAACAATATCCTCTTATCCCATTGCTTGAGGGATAAACTGTTGTAATCTTCATCCTTATCATTACTAACTCAATGTTGTATTATTGTATATATACTGCCTACAGTGAAGTAATACGATTAAGCTTGCTTCCGCACATATTTACTTTATCTTATATGGTATCACGAGTATATCTTCTGCTCTAACGAGTTCACGATCCTGACCTTACCTATTTTTTTTTTCTCCCACCATGTCTTTCGGTTTTACATCCACTTCATCTCCAAGTCTTCCCACTCATCTACCTATGTTGTCTTTGGCTTCCTCGCTCATCTCTATCAATGCTGCGAGTCAACTTCCACTCAAACTGAGTCCCACGAATTACTATTCGTGGAAGACCCAATTTGATGGTCTTCTTTTTGGATATGATTTGGCTGGCTATGTTGATGGCAGTCGCCTTTGTCCACCCGCTGACATCACTGAAGCTGGCAAGAAAGTTCCAAATCCTGAGAATATGCTTTGGATGCGCCAAGACAAACTCCTTCTTCTTGGCATTATTGGCTCTCTCAGTCTTGTTGTTGTACCTATTATTCGTTTGTGTCAGACATTCATTGAGGCTTGGCAATGCCTTGCGAAGAACTGTGCCAACCCATCGTCATCTCGTATCATGGGTCTCACGGAGCAGCAGACACTTCTCTCTTGCAACACTCAGTTTGTGTCCGATTATCTGTCTCAAGTGCATGACCTTGCCGATGAGCTTGCTCTTGTTGGCTCCCCTGTCCCGCCTCAATACCTAATTACTCACACCCTCAATGGGCTTAGTCCTGCCTTCAAAGAGCTTGCTGCGGCTTTTCGAGCCCGTGACACAGTTATTAGCTTTGATGAATTAGTGGACAAACTGCTTGAGTATGAGCAGTACATGAAACATGAAGAGCAGCGTGCTAACACTGGAGTTCTTGGTCCAGTTACTGTTAACGTTTCATCCTACTCGCCTACCTCTAATTCTGGTCAAAACAAGAAGCCGTTTAACAACAACAGAGGTGGTTCTAAGTCTAATGGTCCTACATCTAATAAGCGTGGTTCTGGTTTTGCCACTAATTCTCAAAAGCCTGTTATATATTGTCAATTTTGTGAGAAACGAGGCCATACTACTCGTTAGTATTTTCAGGCAAATAAACTATTCTTCACTTCTGCTCCTACTGCCAACGTCGCCACCACCTTACCTTCCAGTCAATCTTGGCTCCTTGATACAGGGGTCTCCCATCATGTCACTGCTGATTTGGGCAATCTTTCCATTCGACAACATTATGAGGGTCCGGATGATGTGGTCATAGGCAATGGTTCAGGTTCAAAAATTTTGCATGTTTGGTCATACCAGCTTGCCCTCTGCCTCTCGTTCTTTTTCATTAAATAATGTCTTACATGTTCCCTCATTGCATCATAATCTCATCTCCGTAAAACCTGCTACCATTCGTACTTTTAGTGTAACGCCTCGAACCCAACCCCATGCTAAAGGTCAAGTCTGGACCTGTCATTCGGACAGAGTCTCCTCTGTACCGTGGACAAAACTGTTACCTGCGAATAGTCACATATAACATTTGAACTATAAACAACAACTTATACAACCTATCTTCTAATATTTCCAAAGCCAAGTCAAGTTCACAAGGCCATCCGAGCCTTGGAGTAACATCATTCTACCTAAGCACACAAGCATGCGAGACAAGTTAACTTTAACTAAAAGTATTTAGATACAACTATAATCAAGTTCTACTGAAAGATAAAACACCCAAGCATGCACTAGTAGAAGAAATCTAAAGTTCATTATTACAATCCAACAACTCTAGCTACCATACAAGATTTCATTTGCCAACATATATACAAGATCCTAAGATCTGAAAACACAACATATAACATGAACTCCAAGCAAACTGCACATATGATCCACCTTATCACACAAAGTCATGGAAGCTGCTCAACTTGTACTTCTTCTTCTTCAACTACTGCTACTAGCTGGGGGTCTACCTCAGCTTCTCCTGAAACATGTCAAATGAGGAGTGAGCAACGATGTTGCCCAGCGAGGGAGGTGATGCAACATATCGGGCGTGCAATATGATATGCAAACACAAGAATTTCATATATATACAACATAAACCAACAAAGTTAAATAGCCAAGTAATTAACCACATTAAAAAGGATACGGTTCCACTTCAAGTCTTCAATCACGAGCCATGAACTTCACGCAAATGCCGGCAAACCCAAACACCAATAAGTTGGGATACTCCGGATGTATCCCAATCCTACGACCTTTTCTCCTAAGGTAGGTCCATGCCCAGCAGGTGAACCACGCCTCTAGGGTAGTGGAGTATGCTCAGCGAGAAAGGGAATAGGCATCATAGTAGTTGAGGGAGCACGGCAAGCCCGACGCCGCCCGTGTTTCTCGACGCTACTATGTCCGAAAAGGTTGCGCAACCCAAAACATGATCACGAGAACCAAGTATAACAATTAACACATATGAGGGACGACAAAGTAGGCCGCCCTCGCAAATAATTGCAATATAAGCCAACAAATACACAATATAGCAATATAATCTCTAAAAGAGGCATACAACATAACTTTTCTTCACCAACTATTTAAATAGCTCAATTGAAGTTTAGACAAACAATATAATGCATGACAACTCTTCAACAAGCTCTATATGCATCAAAACAAGCCAAATACTACATTTTCCCTTTCTTTAACTAATATGTTCTTCTCCTAAGCACATCTCAAGGTTTCCAAACTGCCTATTAATCATACTATAGTCCGAATTAAGCTAAAAGAGACCTATTAAGATTATAAAAACCCATTTTAGAAGTTAAAGCTCGAGAAGGCCCCGAGTGGGTTTTAACTACAACTATACTAACCGAACCCCATTTTTGCGTAACAAAAGCACCAAAAGTGCTTCCTTACCCCAAGGATACCCAAACCATAGCTCAAATGCACCTAGATAGCACAACGAGAAAAGTCATCTTTTTAAAGTCAACTAATTTTGTAATTTAGTTCGGATTTGAGTGATTCAGCCTCACGTGGCCTCCTTACTAGCTTCACTAGGGCCTATAGCATCTATTTAAAGTCTTAATTCAAGCTAATTAGCAAATTTTATTCAAAACCCTAAAATGAGCACTATTCACTACCTCTTTCATTCAATTGGTACATTCTACCATAGAATTTGTTAACAAGCTTTAAAAGTCTACTCTATAGGCTCTAATAACTACATATTAAGCATTTATAACAAGTATAATAGCAATAATCAAAAAATCAAAAATTTTAATATATGAACATAAACTTGATAGTTATAACCATGCAACTCCCTGACTTGTATGAAGATGTAGGCAAAGTGGTAAAGCTCCTAGGAGCTCAATATGGAAGGTTGAAGAAGAAAAATTTCTCTCATTTTCTCCTTGAAGTGGTCGGGCAAGAGGTAGGATACAAAGGAAATATTTGCTTTTGTTTTTTATGATATAATGGGTTGTGATGTGTTATATTAAGTGAAATGATATTGTATGCTAAGGTCTGCAAGGACAAACCTCACAAAAGATTGGACACATGAACTTAACTCTAATCAAATGCTAACAATTTCAAAATTAAAGTTGTTGCGTACATAACACTATTCAAATGACATGAAAACTATTTTCCAAACGCACGCTCCCAAACTCGAAAGCCCAAAATAACAAGGTCTCGATTCCTTCTAAATGTCATATGACTTAGGAAAAATATTAAATTGAACTTTTAAAACGGTCGAAAATATTATGAATAGTGACCTCTAATAAAAGCAATTAAGCAAGAAAGGTGATGCACGTAAGAATGCACAAATAAATATGCAACAGTTATAAAGGATTTATGATAGAATTCTCGGGTGTCACATTTAGTCCAATTGTGAAACCCGCTACCATTCGTACAGTTTTCTCTATTGCAGTGTCTCGAGGCTGGGTACTTAAGCAGCTTGATGTTAATAATGCTTTCTTACATGGGCATCTCAATGAGGCAGTTTTTATGTCTCAACCTCTTGGGTTTGAAGATGCTTCCAAGCCAATACATGTGTATCGATTATTTAAGTCTCTTTATGGCCTAAAGCAGGCACCCAGAGCCTGGTTCCATGAACTTCAACGTTTCATTATTACTCTGGGTTTTGTGGCAACTCGATCCAATTCGTCGCTCTTTGTGCATTATACTGCTAATCACATCACTTACATTCTTGTTTATGTTGATGATTTGGTCATTACAGGGTCATCTTCATCTTTCATTCATGCCACAATTGAAGCTCTCTCAAGAAAATTTTCCATTAAGGATCTTGGTTGCTTGTCATACTTCTTGGGTATTGAGGTTTTTCCTTGTGGTGCAGGCCTAATGCTTTCTCAACAAAAATACATCCGAGATATTCTGCATCGATTCAATATGGCTGGTGCGAAGCCATCCCCAGTTCCGTTGAGTTCTACTACAAAGCTGACCCTTGGCAATGATGCAGTTATAGATAATGCTAGTTCATATCGGAGTCTAATTGGCAGTCTGCACTATCTATTGCTCACAAGACCAGATTTGGCATATGCTATTAACCAATTAGCTCAGTACATGCATGCTCCTAAATCTCAACATAGGATAGCGGCTAAGAAGCTTCTGCGCTATCTCAAGTTCACTATGCAGTTCGGCCTTGTCATCAACAAATCATGTTCTAATGCTCTTACTATTTATGTTGATGCCGATTGGGCCGAAAATAAAGATGATTACACTTCCACTTCAGCATATATTGTTTTCCTCAGCTCTATGCCTATATCGTGGTGTTCAAAAAAGCAGCGAACAGTTGCGCGGTCTTCGACTGAAGCGGAGTACCGCTTTGTGGCATCTGCTACTGTGGAAATAACTTGGCTGACCAATTTACTTCGGGAGCTTCATCTTCCTGCAGTAGCTACTCCTAAGCTTCTTTGTGATAATCTGGGTGCTACATTTCTTTGCTCTAATCCTGTCTTCCATTCGTGCATGAAGTATCTTGCTCTAGATTACCACTTTGTACGTGATAAGATGGCTAACGGGTCTTTGCAAGTTCAGCATGTGTCGTCTGCCAACCAGTTAGCTGATGCCTTAACTAAGCCATTGTCCAAGTCGCGTTTTGACGAACTTCGGTCCAAGATGGGTATAGTCGTTGGCTCCACCATCTTGCGGGGGCATAATACAGAGGAGTCCATCTAATTCATATCTCCTTAAACGATATGCTCTTATCCCATTGCTTGAGGGATAAACTGTTGTAATCTTCATCCTTATCATTACTAACTCAATGTTGTATTATTGTCTATATACTGCCTACAGTGAAGTAATACGATTAAGCTTGCTTCCGCACATATTTGCTTTCTCTTATAGAAACTTACCTTTTACACCAAGTGATGCCATCTTACTTTTCATCAGCTGTTGATGAGAATCCTTACTTTTCTTGTTCACAAAGTGATACCAAGTAGCAAGAAATCACCCTTTACGCATCACCATGTAAACGCTCCTTACCGAGTTAACTAGCCGCAAAAGCTAGAAGAATGGGGTAAGGGACAAGAATGGAATCATTTTTTAGTTTAATAAATATAAAATGTCTTTACTTGCATGCTGCAGGGGCCACATAGATGCCAAGTGAGAAGTGAGATTTTGGTGGTGTAATTACTTTCCGTGGTATATAGCTAGCATTATCGTAGTTTACTTATTTTTTGGGTTAATTTTGTTTGCTAATATTGGTTATACTAATTACCTCTTATATTCATCAATTACATTCATCATAACAAAAGCCTAATTTTTTTCCTACTATTATCATATAAGATTTAAATTATTCCTCAATATTTTAAAAAAGTTGTGATGACTATATTTAATTTTTTTAGAAAATAATATGGACAAATTGGTTAGTTTCGAATTATAAAAATGAATTTAAAATTTTGAGAAACATTAAAAAATATTTAAAATAATAAAAAATAACTTATTGTGCAAAAATTGCATGTTCGAGATTATGAAAAAATTAGACTCTTGTAAAATCTTTTTTTTCTTATATATATATATATACATCTCAAATAGAATTTGATTTTTTTTTCCTAACCCAATATATAACTTTTTTGCAACGAACTAACTTTTTAAAGACATAAAAAAAAATTAAAGGCAATAAAATAGAATTAAATAGCTCAATAAAAAAATAACGTACCAAAATTTCATTTAATATTAAGGTTTTGTTTGATAGAAATTTGATGTTATGAGGGAATATGGGGAATACTAAAATCTCGTGGGGGAGTTTGGAATTTAAGTAAAAACTCATAAGAGAAAATAACATTCTCCCAAATATAAAATATAGGTGAGAATAACTTCTAGTGTCCACCTAGTGATACCAATTAAGTGCATGATTCGTATGTTTCTTGTTGACGAAGTGATACCAAATGTATAATTTTTACTTTTTGTGTTGATTAAGTGATACCAAAGTAGTGTCGTATTATTGAGCGATGCAAGAGACCATCCTTAAAGCAAATTACTTTTAGTGGTGAACTCATTTGGAATTATTCACTTGTAATAAGTCAAAGCAAAAGCTAGAAGAATGGGTAAGATAGAAGAATGAAATTTTTTCTTTTCTTTTTCTTTTCTTTTGGTTTCAGGAAGGCTAAAGCAGGTTATTCGACAATATTTTTGGGGGAATTTTTTTCTTTTTTTTGGTGGCATAGAGGCTAAAAAACAACTACCTGACAATGTGGTAAAATTTTGAGGAAGAAAATTTTGCATAATCTCGTGCTTGGTGTTTCAGCTTACCCAGTAACAAGATAAAATTTCAAGATAATGAATAACAGATCACAAAGAGCCATGAATGTTCACATTACAGTTAAAGAGCAAAGTAATTAAAAGAAAATACTTTTGGAGGGGGGGGGGGGGGGGTTGTAATTCAGTAATTCTCTCCTATATTGTTAGAATATAAACTTATCACACATTAAAAAATTACGAAATCGTAAATCAATTTATAGAATTTTAAATTACTCCACCTGACACTAATTAATTTTAAGAAAGAAGCTCATGATTCGTAACATATATCACAGTACAATAAAGTCAAGCTTAATTCTATGAAACAAATCTACATGAGAGAGAGAAAGTGGGTGAGAGAGGGAGCTTCCTTGAAATATCCAAGAAAACTTTAATCTTCTGGACTGGATTCCTCGCTTCTCGAATAGACAATGTTCGAAACACATGGCGAGCAGAGGTTAAAGTAGCAAGGTTCACATTCAAATGCCCCTTCTCCTTCCAAATCTTCACCACATTTTTTACAACATAATTTATATTTATATTTATCCCCAAACTTTATGCATTTAAGATGAAAGGAATTGCCGCATTCACGACAACGATATAGCCAGTACTTGAGATGGATTTCTTTTCCACAGATGTCCACTATTGATGAGAATCCTTACTTTTCATGTTGACAAAAAAAAAAGTGATCCCAAATAGCAAGAAATCATCCTTTATGCCTCACCATGCAAACACCCCTAACCGAGTTAATATCCGGAATTATAATGGACTCGCACTAAGTTAACAAACATAGAAGAATTGGGGTAAGAGATAGAATGGGATCATATTTGAGGTTAAAAATAGAAAATGCCTTCACTTAGTATTTTCATAATTTTTTGGGTTCATTTAGTTTGCTAATGTTGGTCAGACAAATTACCTCTATATTTTTCCTCAAATAAATTCATCATAAAAGGAACCTAACTTTTTTGGGTATACTAAAATAATAAATTTTTCTATTTCTCTTTTACACTTTTTGATGTGCCAATCTAGAATATATATATACATAAGAGTAATAGATAAGTGATAAAACAAAAATAACGATATCTAACCTTTCATTTTTATTTATTCATTGGGTTAGTTTTATATCGTCAAGATCGATGACACTAATTTGTCTTATCTTTTTAGCGTTTTATTATTTCACACACATACTATTATAAGAGTACAATTATGTTCAACTATATATTGCCCTTTATTTTTTTAGTTAAAGAATTATGTGTTTTAATTTTTATTGATTTTTTTTTAAAATTCATCCCTACTGATGGGTGCTTAGCTTAGGGTATAAATTAAGATCAAATCTAAGCCAAGTTTTAACTCGCAAGTGCATGAGTGATTGCAGTGTAATGTGCTAGTGCGAGGTCAAATTCACAGAGAGGCAATTAGAAAGTTCATGGAAAAGTGTAGGTAAAGTGCCTAAGTGATTAAATTAAATTGAATTGGGAATTTGGTGTTTTGAACTAAAGCTAATGAAAAATTAAGCTAGAATTAAATTGAAAGCTAAAATATGTGAGAACTAAAGGAGAGGTTTGATTATAATTGGGAAAGGTTTAGGGATTGGATTCCTATGCAAAACTTTAATTCTAGGCTTGAACTTAGGATTTCCTATTTTGATGCAAAATTAGACTACAAGCCTAATTAATTAAATAATTATCTAAAGCTAATTAATCAACAAGTTAGTCCTAGTTTAGAGGTGCAACGCTATCCCCAAGTCTATTATTTAGCTGGAGTATAGATTTGTCCTAAAATCCTAAGCTCACGAGTTAATTAATTAAGTGTGAAAAACTACGGTACAACCTATAGTTTTTACAATAAAGCCCAATTTATATATTTGATCTATTGTATAAATTCCTATAAAACACTAGCTACAAGCATAATGAAATAATAGGATAAACAATTAAACATGTAAATCAAGTATATAAAGATAGCATCAAAATATTCAAACCAAATTCGAGACCATAAAATTAAAGTAATTGCATAGTAATCCTACCCTAAACTATAATTTGGCTACACATATTTAACAAATCTAAATCAAAATTATGAAAAGAAATGATTACAAACTTCCTCATAAAATAATTTAAATAAGTCAAACTATTCAATTTGAATCCCAATTAATTGACAAAACCTGAACAAAAATCAGAATCAACGAAGAATTGCAGAAAATCACCAAAGCTTGCTGCTGCGAATTTCTTTTTCCTACGTTGTGCTCCAAGAATTTTTCACTGCACAGCTCCTGCCTTCCTTGCGCCGTCAAAGGTCTCTGTCTTCTTTTTTTTCTTGCGTACTGCCTCTCTCTGTTCTCCTCTTTTGTGCGCTGCTTCTGGTATTTTAATAGCCAAAGTCACCGACTTAAATCATTAGTGGGCTTTAACTTCACATGGCCTTTGACTTTGTTTCATGCAAACCGTTTGCTTTCTTTTCGTTTTTTTTTCCCAACACCAAGTCCAATTGGACTTGAACTAACCTCATGGCCTAAATTCGCCGTGCGATATTCAGCCAAAGCTATAATAGTCTTTTCTAATTAATCTTTTTCACCTTTTGCAATTTCTTTCACTAGCAGCCTTCGTCAGAAAAACAAAATTCTTCGGTTCTTTTTCTTCATCAAATTTTCTTTCAATTCAGCCCCAAATACTTTTTCATCATTCAATTCCTACATGCATAAAAACACAACTAAAGTGATCAAACATTATAATTAATGTGCATAATTAATTCTAAAAATGTAAAGAAATAAGTCCAAAAATATGAATACATCACCTACGCATAGTATTGAGATTAATGACAACCCTAATGGTAAGAGATAACCCTTTTGTCCTTTCTAGTCATGATCCTCTGGTTTATAATGGAAGTGGGGTTCTCTTAAAGAATATCTGGACCGTAGATTTTTGGCCTGATTTGAGTATTTTGAACTTTTAAAATTAAAGAAGAAAAAGAAGATAAAGAACTTAGAAAAAGAGAGGATGTGACAGCCTCAGTAAATTTTCACATTTCATCATGAATTTGTCATCTCCTTATCTTATTTTCTTGTTTTTCATCACCAAATGATGCACCTTGTTTTCTTAATCTTTTTTCTTTTACAAAATTAGTTAGTTAAGGTGTTTCTTCTTTGTTTCCCCCCTTCTGTGACGAAAAAAAATACCTGTTTTAACATCAAAACAACCATATATTGAAAAGAAAAAATGTTGGGTGGGTTTGACCCTGTTTTGATAGTCTTAAACACATTTTTGAATTTACAGTGATTTTTTAGAAGTGTTTTTGGCAGCTCAGACCTATATCTTTTTGGATCACAAACAGAAGAAAATTACTCATAATTTTTAAACATTTGATTGATGGGAAAAATTAATTAATTAACATTATGTGTCCACCAAGTGACCCTAATTAATAGATGAAAGCCAAGTGCAGAATGTCAGTGAGAATAACTTTACATGCCCACCAAGTGATACAAACTCACTTTTCATCAATTGTCGATGAGAATCCTTACTTTTTGTGTTGACAAAGTGATACCAAGTCGCAAGAAACTATCCTTATTTATGCTTCATTATGCTTGTGGTGTAATCACTGAGTTAATATATGGAATTATTGACTTGCTTTGAGTTAACTCACCGCTAAAGCTATAAGAATGGGTAAGACACAAAAATGAAATCATAATAAAATAGAAACTATGAATATTAAGGGTGACGTGAGATGTTGTGAATTTGTTACGTTATGCTCGGTGATACATAACATTAGTATTTATTTATTGGGTTAATTTAATTTTAGTTTGCTAAATGGTGACATTACATCTTTTTAAGTTTTTTATTTATCATTTATTATCTAGAAAAATGTTAAAAATATCAATTTATTTTTATCACATTCCAAGTAAATGTTTAGTTAATATGCTAAAATAAAAAAACTTCATAAGGCGGAATGGAGTTATTGATTTATAAGAGTCTGAACTATATATACTACAACTCTGTTTGAAGAAGAGCACCTACGTGATTATATTTATTTTATAAGCTTAGGCATATGAAGATTTCAACTGATCTGTAACCAACCTTTGGTGATGCCATGGAAACAATATGATGCTGATTGAGTTTTGACTTGAGAATGTGAAACTTCGAAATAAATTTAGTTGAGATTAATCAAGTTTTATGGATGAAATTTTTCTTAAAGGGAAAGGTGTAATGCCTCTAATTTTTTAACTATTAATTACACTAATTAATTGTGTGAACCAAGTCATGCTTTGGTGGGATTTGGTTGGAATAAATGGCTGAGGACTAATTTTCTTAGGAAAGACCAAAAACGCTAAATATAGTTTGTTATAATAATACTTTTTTTAATAGAAAAATAAGACTCATACCCGAGACTATTTAATATTAAGTTTAGAGTAAAATGCATTATACCCTCTTGTATTTTTTTAAAGTTGCGTTATAAATCTTGTGTTTTCAAAAGTCGCACAACACCCCCTGTGTTAACTAAAATGTTGCACACTCGCCCCTATCTTGAGTTTCGTTAATGTACGGTAATTATAGTTATTAAAAAGCGAAAATATCCTTTTTTATAAATGGTAATTTTTTACATTTCACACCTTTGATTCCTGCAAATCCATTTTGAAAGATCCTGTGGGTTAATGTTGGATTTTCCTTTTCGATGGCTTGCTTGCCGGAGATGATTTGGTTGGTTGCAAAGATGATATGCTTGGGAGGATATGATGAAGTTATGCTCAAGAGGGATGCTGCTTGTGCACTCTACAAAAGGGACTCATACCCTAGACTATTTAATATTAAGTCTATGAGTAAGGAAAAAGTTATTAAAATTTTAGCAGCCCCACGTGAGAATGAGAGGAGAATTCCTACTAAAATCCATAGGCACATCCTTTAGCTTTAAATCTTTGATAGTTAGCTCTGTATCACTCTTATGTGGGTTCTAGAAGATTGGTGAGGAAGCTTGAAATCATATATATATATATATATTTGTTAAAAAATGTCTCGTCCCCCTAATTAATTGACTTGCTTTGCCTTCTTCATTTGAGTTAAAAGATATTTTTTTTCACAATATTTCAAACTTTTTTCTCACCCATTGGAACGTTAACAAAATGTTATTTAAAAATGTCAAAAAAGTATTTGAAAATATTCGGTCTATGAGTACGGAAAAGTTTTTGCTTTGTCAAGCATATATGTTTTTGTTTTTTAGTGAAGCACATTTTTTTTTTTGTTAGCGACACGAAAATTATGAGTAAGATAAAAAAAAATTAATTTTTAATTCTTTATGTTAATGTTTTTTTTTTTTTTTTTTACTGAAAAAACAAAAGTATATCATTAAACTCAAACTCAGAGTATTCGAATGGTGGGTTATTCTCATGAGGGTGGGAGCATGTGGGGATGAAGGTCAAAAAAAAAAAGAACGAACATGAATACATTCTTACTCTTTGTTTGGCCATTAAATGCAGAGGGTAGTGACATGCTTTTATGCTATTGCTTCCAACAAGCAGGGGCATGATAAGCTGTTGATATTTTATGGGTTTTTGTCGGGGATTTTGATTTCTAATAATATAATAATGTTATTATAAAAATTAATGATAGTAGAGTGTTGAGATGATTAAGATCAATTAATCTAAACCATCAAGTGTGAAGGACAAAGTACGAAAGAAGAAGAAAAAGCTTAATTAATCCTTACCTTATAACTTGCTTAGGTCAATCCTTATCTACAAACCCATTTTTACCACAATAACCAAAATCTTAACATTATTTCAAATCCATAATTGATATTTTATCGAATCCAATTGGGCTCTTTTGATCTTCTTGAATAAGAAAGACATTTGTTTTTTTAAGAACTCTACAACAGTCTATCTTTATTATCAATGCATTTAAACAAGACTGTTATTAGGAGAATGGATAAGTTTGAGATATTAAATATCACATTCCATCATGGTTTTATCAAGTTTCATCATGGTTTGAGATATTAATAATAAGATAGTCTTTTCTTGAGATTGGGTCAGATTACTTATATTATGTCAGACTCAGTTTTTTTGTAGCAACAAAATTACCCATCTTGACCTCATGCCTATATTATTTTTATATAAATAAAAAATTATACCGTAAACATTAGAATCGTCTGGTACAATAAAACCTAAGTTTTCCCAAAATAATTTTCAAAATGAATGTTTATACCAACATTCGTAAATAGTTTCACAAAAAAATTCAAGAGGAACAAAATTACCAATCCAACCCAAGTTACTATCTATTCTACTCCATAAAAATTGAAAGATGAGTGGTGTCTACTGTCAAAGGACGAAACTGATTGAGCTTCACCAATTTGGCGATGCTCAATTATCAATAAAAGACAAACTGAATGGCGGAAATGAAGAGGTTTATAAAGGACTAAGGTGGATCCCACCTCTTCTTTAACTCACTTTAACTTCATTTGTTTGCCGTAAAATAACTTTTTGGGAAAAAATATTTTCAAGGGAAAATATTTTATTAGAAAATAAAATACTAAAAAATACTTTCTGGCATTTAGATTTATAGTAAAAAATATTTTATAAAAAAATATACACATATAATATATATGTTAACTGTGAGAGTGTAGGGTGGGTGTGTGGTAAGGGGTGGGAGGAGGGTAGGGGGTGGGGGTAGGGTGGTGGTGATGTGGGTGAGTTTTGAAAAATATTTTCTTCTCTTAAAAGACAAGAAAATATTTTTCATTCTTTTGATCTAAAATTTTTTCTTAATCAAAAAATATTTTTTAGTTGACAAAAAAAAAAAAAAATGAGTGAAATTTATATATGTGGTTGATTAATTTGTAACGATAATTGTTCTCAAGTATTTTTCCTCACACACATATATATGACCCAATTGTCAATTGTCATAGAAGATGAGTACGTGATTGAGACACAAAGTGAACAGTCAATAATGCTGCTATAACAGATATTATTATCAATAATTCTGCTTTCCATCACTTAATCATATGAGTAACTCGTCAATGAATCATAGAACGACTTCCACTATTCTACCTCGCCCAAGGATTTTCGGTTACTTAATTAATAGATCGCATAGGACCCCTAATTCAAGGATTCCATATCGCACATGCACATGTCTCCATATAGGAATAAATCATAACCGTTGAGTACATAATCTAATCCAAATCAGGACCAGATAATATTGTACTAGCAAATCATGATATCCTATACACAAGACAGCTATGATGTCTCAACTCTAAGGATTAATCGCACAATTACAATATTTAATAAATTATTAACTATCCATGTAATTTGTTATAAGATCAGTCAAGTAAAGTCACTTGTTTTAACAAGTACTTATAAATCTAGTAACACAACATAAGACTCATTGCCCTCATTATTAATATCTCGTATCAATTGAGGCAGTAGATTACCAATCTAGCCAGATGTTCATCCTAGGAATTAATGCCCTATACTTTCTTTTTCTTTTTTCTATTTTCCCCTTTCTCTTATTTATTTATTTATTTATTTATATATATGCACTTTAGATTCTATAACTGATTTGATCATCGGAAGAGTCTCTGAGCATACCTAGGGGTCTTTGTTTTGCTGGCTATTCGTTGCAAGAACAGATATGAGAGCTTATCTGGCCTGACACCAGATTTTGACCTTAATAGATTGGCGTCGTCTATGGGAATCGAACACCATCAACACAAGATAAGTCGCAGCACGACACTCAATGTGTTTATTTCTTGATAAAACTTATGCTGCGCTAACCAATTGTATGTTTACTATCGTGGAATTGATCCCAGAGATCTCCGCATTTATATTGCTAGTACTGAACCTTATACCTATGGCAGTACACTGGTTTTTTGTGGAGTACGCATTTTCTAGTAGGATAGCAGCATTATCAAGATCATTTTAGATGTGGATACCTTCGATAAGTCCAGGCACTATCAAAATCTGTAGAATATAGGCCTTAGCTTGGATCACATAATTGGGCTAGTTAATAATTCTTGAGTCATAGTTTCTCTTGGGTCAAATGAGCATTAACTCATTGGATTTTAACAGTTTGTGATGTTAGAACATAACATTTATTAGAAGATCATCAACAGTATCACCCACCTATTCAATAGGTTTCCTCTTTCTACCAAGAACAGAAGCTTTCTGCAATCTGGTTCCTCCCATCCACCACTTCTTAAATGCTGCAGTTGAGGATTGGCCAGCCTCGTACACTTCAAAATAAACCACGATTACTTCAATACCAATATAATTTACAAGAAAAAAGTGATGGAGAGGGAGGAGGAGGAGAGACAGAGAAAAGAGAGAAAGAGAATGAAAAAAGAATATAAATCAAATGGGCTTCTTAGGCTCACATTGGTTCTCTTCTTTTGTCAAAGTGACTAATATCTCCATGGTCACAGGAAAATATTAACATTTGTCTCATCACAATTATCTTTTTCAACAACTTCTTGATGTTAGTTAAAGTGAAGACTAGTATAGCCGGGGGCGGATGTACATACAGGCCAGCACGAACTATCCACTCCAAAATTAATTTTAAAACATATGGGTCGTTTTAGAGTATCTGTAGGAAAATACTGTCAGTAGGAAAACTTGGAAGTTTAACACCACTAATTATGACACTAATAAGAAGTCAAGGTAGAAGACTAGATAGGCTTATCTTTGTAATACATATAAAAATGTGATGAAATATGTGACATAGATCATCAGTTGGTCATATCAAGCAGCAACTACTTGAAACCATGTTACAGGTTCAGCAAGTGCGCTCAGAAATTGACATGAGAAGTATTCATAATATCACTAGCAATTCCACAATCTTTAACCTTGACAAGAGCCATTCCACTACAGAAACATAAGCAAACAGATTACTTGTTTAATAGATAACATACTCAACGAACACAGATGCAATTGAAGAAACAAATTACTTGTTTCGAATGGCCTTGTTAGTCTCAACTGCAAACAATAATACAAAAGCTAAGTGTCTACCAGTTTACAGGAAAATCGACATCCTTGAAGAAATTTATATCTTTTATCTAACTATAAATAAAAGCATTATCGATATGCCAACAGAATTCGATAATGCTTGAAGCTAGAAGAAAAGTTTTAAGCCTGCCCCAAATAAGCAAACGGTCAATTGATTTGCATTACTTAGCAATTTTCAACAAACAGTTTATAATAATATTACAATATCATTATTGTCGACCTCTACATAAAAATTGCAGGATAAATATGGACTCTTCATTCATTATAGATGCAATGTTACACAGATTTCTGAACCTCGAGGAAAGCCAGTTACTGTATGAACTAAGGTATTCAAAAGAAAGCCATCAATTAAATAGGCACGATAGCATTAGCATATAATATCACAATCATCATTGCTTCAATTTTGATGTAATAAGCTATTGGGTTATCAAGCCATTGCCTTCGTAGTATAGTCACATAGCATAGTCATATTAGCTGAAGATAAGGTACATGATCATTTTCTTTAAGCACTTCGTTTTTAATGTTATGGTCTCCTTTGAAATTCGTAGCTTTAATTAGCTGAAGATGAGGCTAGAACCATTGTGTTGCATCTAAATGTGAAGCCATGATGATTTAATACGACAGATACCATAAAGTTTATACTAGATCCTCCTTTTGTTTTATTAGATGTAACCAGCTTTGCCTCTTGAGGTTCATAAATTTGCATAACATTGCCATTCATGTTATGAAACGATTACTCCTTATTTATCATCTTATCAATAACGGCAAAAATCAAAAAATATCCTCTAACAGAAGGGCAGATACTTAGAAGATTCTTGGAAGTCAATCTCCCTAGCTATTTTTATGAATTTTGGATCTGTAATTACTGATTTGTTTGTTTTACTTTTCTCTTCACTTGCAGCAATAATATTTTTCGTAAGTTGACAGCCTTGTTAATTTAATCTCAATACGTACTATGAGTCCATGACACTGTTTCACAATTGTCTGAACTTTTATCTCAACTCCTTTATAAGTGTTATCTTATACTACATAAATAAAACATTCTGAGCTCATTTTTATTCACCTTTTTTTTTCACTCCTTACAAAGTACCTTTAAATAGTGTGCTAATATTTTACAATCTGCAACATTTATTTGTATCTAGTACCAATAAACTAGGTTTTTTGTCTTTTATTGTTGATAAGGTCAACACACAAAACAAATGGAGTTAGTAGCAAAAAAAAAAAATTTTTAAAAAATTATATAACCTATAAAGATCTGAGTGAGGTCATTAACCCCACTCTCCTAATGTAACACCTAATGCTGTTCCTGACAAGCGTCACATACAAAAAGGGTAAAATATTCCCCTGAATCAATAACTGGCTACACATTAAACTTGAGGATCACTTCTACACTACCAAGGCTGATTTACTAGCAATCTAGGAAGGTCTTCGTAGGGGGACTAGCTAAGCATTGGATCATTTGCAGATTGAGACAAATTCTAGGCAATTTAGTAGCTTATCATGGATGATACCTTGCCTAACAACCACTTCAAATCACTGATTGAGGAATCCAGAAACATTACGTGAAGCAGACCAAATTCTCAACTGGGGCATATATATCAAGAAGTCAACCATTATGTTGATTGGGTAACGAACTATGATTAGGCCACTAGCTGAAAAATTGTACAAATTAAACTAAAGATTAATACTATTTTTGGTCTATTATCTTTGACTTCATTGACATTTTGGTCATTTCTCTTCAAAAGTAAGACATTTCAGTCTCTTATCTTTTAAAGTTGGGACACCTTTAGTTCTTGTCGCTAATTCCGTTAAAAAAATGGAAAAACATGTGATTAACCAAAATACCCCTACCACCACCACCAAATTACAGGAGTATTTTAGTCAACTACAAGATTTTTTCCTTTTTTTAACAAAATCAACGACAAAGACTAATGGTGTCCCAATTTTAAAAGATAAAGGACTGAAATGTCTAACTTTTGAAGATAATGGATTAAAGTGTTAATGAGATCAAAGATAAGGGATCAAAAATAGTATTACCTCTAAATTAAATAATGGGTTGACCTTAAAGCAATATACTAATTGTTTTGGAAATATATAGTCTTTGATGCAAACCATAGTTTACATCGAGCTATCTCTTCCTCAGTCATGAATGATATATAAGATTGAAGTGTAAAGTGTGCAACAAAAGACTTCCAACTGGCGTAGACTACAACATCCTAAAGTGCTCAAATACTCTTTCAGTGTACGTACTTCTTATGTGATAATAATAATAATATATTCCCTTGGATATTTCAAGAAAGCTCCCTTTCTCATGACCCACTTTCTCTCTCAAGCATATTAATTTGTTTTATAGAATTACGCTTGGCTTTACTGTATTGTGATATATGTTAATTAAGAATCATGCATAATTCTATCCTAAAACTAATTCGTGTCACGTAAAGTAATTTAAAATATTATAAAGTAGTTTAAGATTTTATGATTTTTTAATTCGGGACAAGTGTATATTCTAACAATATAGAAAAGAATTATTGAGTATCAGAGCCTGGGACTACAAAGACATATATTGGTTATTATCGTCGCGGTCGAAATTTAAAAAATTTAAATAATAAAATTGAGATGAAATCAAAATTTTCTAGAAACAATAAACACCAAATGTGAAATTTTTACCCAAAAATAGTTACTCAATTGTTTAATTCATTAAGTGTTGCCAATATTATAATATCCTAAATAAATTTAGTATCAGTAGTTTGAACTTAGGTTAGGTTTTGTTCTCCTTTTGCTAATTATGTTCCATATGATAATGGCATGACATATTTTTTCTTCCTAGTGCTGGTGAGATCCTACCAAATACGATCAGCTTGCCTGTAGATGTCATATCGTCACAACTGATTCGACATTTCTTGGACGAAAATGACCTCCCATTGGTTGAGCAATCAACAAAAATTAACCACTGCAGCATGTCCATCCTTTGATTCTCTTTAACATCAAAGATGATTACTATTAAGTCCTACATAATTTTCTGAAATTTAGTTCTTGTAATTGTTTTGGCTTAGCTGTATTGTTTATCTCATTATCAGTTGAGTAGTCTCCTCTAGGATTTAGACTCTTTTGAATACTTTGTAGATAAGGCCATCTACATATTCTTTATTACTTTGTAACTATATTCTGTTGTATACTGATCTTATAAAAGCTGAATGAGAATACTAAACTTGGTACGAGGAAAATTATTCTTACATGGTATCCTGAGCCAAGGTTTTTTTTCAAACAGTTCATCTGCAACATCCAACTCTCTCTTTTTATTTTACTTATGGCTTCTTCGACCTCCTCTGAGGCTGCGACATAACCTCTCTCTCTTCCCACCCTTAATCGAATCCATCAGGACATTTCATTAAAGCTTGGCACTAACAATTTTCTACTGTGGAAAACTCAAATCTTCCCAATATTGCGTTGTCACGGACTGCTTGGCTTCGTGGATGGTACTATCCCAAAACCCACTGAACCCTCAGATCAAGTGGCTAAATGGGCGCGCCTTGACCAAATGGTTCTTGGCTGGTTGCTTGTCTCTCTCTCCGACTCAGTTCTATCTCAAGTGGTTGACAAAGTTACAGCTCGAGATGTTTGGGTGACTCTTGAAACACTCTATGGCTCGCACTCAAGAGCATGGATACAACAACTGAAAACAGAGCTTCAGTCCCTTCAAAAAGGCTCTCTTTCCATTCACGCCTACATTTAATAGGCGAAGTCTCTCTCTCTCGCTCTCGCAAGTGCTGGCAAACGCGTGGATGATGAAGACTTAATTTTGTGGACTTTGAAAGGGCTTGGTTTAAAATTTGATCTGATCGTAGCTGCTATTAACTCCAGACCCAATTCTCCTTCTTTTATAGATATGTGTGGCTTATTATGAGATTATGAACTTCGCTTGGCTGCATCTGCACCCACCGTTGTTGACAAGTCTGCTGCTTTTTACTCTCCCGCTGCACGTTCTATTGGTAGTTTTTCGCCTTCAAACACTGATTCGACTCCATCACCTTGCCCACACCAGTCTGGTCGCGGCTCTAATTCAGGAAAACGCGGACGTGGGGATTGTGGTTCCTCTCGTGGTCGCGGTGGTCAATCTGGGAACTCGTCTTCTCCAGTTATATGTTATCGTTATGGCCACCCTTACCACAAAGCCAACACATGTTGGGCACCAGACGATGTGATTGCTGCTTCAGCCAAAGCCTTCAATGCCATGACTGTGACTGACACAAATGATCCAAATTGGTATTTAGACACTAGTGCAACTCACACAATGACACCGGACGTTACTCAGTTGACTGGTAAGGCTCCTTATGATGGTCTCGACACTGTTATTGTTGGTAATGGGACTGGGTTACCTATTTTACAATCTGGTTGTGCTTCTATTTCACTCTCCAATGGTTCTGTTTTTTCCTCTACAGTATTACATGTTCCTTCTATTGCAAAGAGACTTATTTCTGTTGCACAATTCGCAAGAGAACATAATTGCATTTTTATTTTTAACTCTACTGGTTATTTTATTAAGGATGTGAAGACAGGCACAACTCTACACCAAGGGAGACTCAGTAATGGCTTATATACCTTGTCGCCACCATCAAAGCAGACTTTCTTGGTAAATAAAATCAGTTCGGAGTTATGGCATGCACGCTTGGGTCACCCTTCTGATCAAATTCTTCGGCGTCTCAATAATGTTCTACCTTTTTTCTAATCAGTCTTCGGCGCAACATCTTTGCAGTAGTTTTCAACTGGGCAAGAGTCATCACCTGCCCTTTGAGAATAAAAATCAACGTTCTTCTATTTTATTGAATGTATTCCATTGTGATGTATGGAGGCCTTCCCCAACTTTCTCTCCTGAGGGTTTTCATTATTACTTAATAATAGTTGATGAATGAAGTTGTTATTCTTGGTTCTATCTACTTGTATGGAAATCTAATGTGGCGCATGTTTTTCCTACTTTTATTCGCATGGTTCAAAATTTGTGCAGTAGTACTATCAAGTTTGTTCAAACAAATGGTGGAGGGGAATTTGTTAATCACCACCTCACAAAATTATTTCAAGACTATGGTATTATTCACCGATTAAGTTGCCCCGGTACTCCAGAACAAAATGGGCTCGCAGAACGTAAACATAGGCATGTTATGGAAACTGGCTTAACTTTATTAGCACACAGTCATCTACCATCTAATTTTTGGGTTCATGCTTTTTCAATAGCTGTGTATCTTATTAACAAGATACCTTATCCACTCCTTGCATTCAAGTCACCTTATGAGCTTATCTTTGGCACTAAATTGCAGTACTTTGATCTATGAGTGTTTGGTTCTATTTGCTACCCATGTTTGACACCATTTGGGCGACACAACTTGGCATTCAAAAGCTGCCGATGCTTGTTTTTGGAATAGTTCCTCACACAGAGGTTACAAATGTTATAACCCCAGCACTGGCAAGGTACTTATCTTACGCCATGTTTGCTTTGATGAACAACATTTTCTTCCCTCATTAGCTTCAACAAACCTCCCAGATGCCTCCCAAGTTAGTCATTCTTTTAGGTTGCATCCTTTTCCGTCAACTCTGCTTCGTGACTTACACTCAGCCTCACAACATAATCCCGCGTTGAGTCCTACACTCCCTCACGTACCAAGACTCTCTACCATTGTAGATATGAACCCATCTCCTCTATACCACTCTCAGCTATCTACTGCCACCACTGATACTTCCCTTCCACATGATGAATAGTCCACTACTCCTACTATACCTTCTTTCACCCCAGACAATACAAATGTTTCCCTCTCCACATCACACACTCCATCTAATGATCCTATTTCTCAACCTACCCGGCAACATCACATGATCACTCGTGCCATGGATGGCACAAGAAAGCCCCGTGTTCTCTTCTCTACCCGTTATCTCATACCCCAATGTCTTATTGCCACCACTCAAAATCTTCCTCCTGAACCCACTTGCTATACACACGCTGCAAAGGATCCTAATTGGCGCATGGTGATGACTGAGGAGTTCAATTCCCTCATTAAAAATCAGACTTGGTCATTGGTCCACTCCTCTTCCAACATGAATATCATAGGATGCCGATGGGTGTATCGCATCAAACAAATATCAGATGGCTTACTGGAACGGTACAAGGCCCGATTAGTAGCCAAGGGGTATAATCAACAACCAGGGAGGGATTTTGGTGACACCTTTAGTCCAGTAGTGCGGCCTGGCACTATCAGACTGATATTAATTCTTGTTGTTACAAACAATTGACATTTGCAACAGTTGGATGTCAAAAATGCCTTCTTGCACGGTGACTTGACTGAAACTGTCTACATGCAACAACCACAGGGTTTTGTTGACCCAGCTTTTCCTCAACATGTTTGTAAGTTGCACAAGTCTCTCTATAGGTTGAAGCAGGCTCCACGGGCGTGGTATCACAAATTTAGTAGTTTCTTATTATCTTGTGATTTCTTTCCACTCTCATCATGATGCATCACTATTTGTTAAGCATTCTGCAGATCACATTCTTATTCTCTTAATCTATGTGGATGATATCATACTTACTGGAAGTTCCTTTTTGGCTATTTCTAGTTTTATTGGTGTTCTCTCTAATTCCTTTGATATGAAGGATTTAGGCCCTTTGCATTATTTCTTGGCATGGAGGTTCACTCGACTACAAGAGAGCTTACTTTAACACAATCTAAATACTCCATTCAACTGCTTAATCAGTTTGGCATGGATGGTGCGAAGCCCATTTCCACGCCAATGGTAGGAGAAAAATTGAATCCTGATGATGGGGAGTTATTAGCTAATCCGACGGATTTTCGTAAGCTATTGGGTGCTTTGCAATATCTGACTATGACACGTCCATATATATCTTATGCCATGAATTCTATTTGTCAGTACATGCATTCCCCTCGGACCTCTCATCTTATCGTAGTTAAAAGGGTCCTTCGCTACATTAAGGTACCTTGCAACATGGTTTGCACTTCACTCCATCCTCACATTTGCAACTCACTGGTTAGTAATGCCGATTGGGCTGGGTGTCCAGCCACGCGACGCTCAACTTCAGGTGCTGCTATTTGTATTGGTTCTAATTTGGTTTGTTGGAGCTCCAAGAAACAACCTATAGTCTCTAAATTAAGTATAGAAGCCGAGTATCGAGCTCTAGCTTCCTTAACTTCTGAACTTTTATGGGTTATGGAAATTGTGAAGTTTCTGCGCCTTCCGAAGTCTTCGGCTCCCACAGGTTTTTGTGACAATATTAGCTCCATATACCTTGCAACTAATCCTGTGATTCATAATCGGAGCAAGCACATTGAGATAGACATACATTTTGTGCGAGAGAAAGTTAGTAATGGCACTTTTAAGTTGCAGTATATTTCCACAGGGGATCAGCTTGCTGACATTTTTACTAAGCCATTGTTTCGTCCTCGTCTGGAATTGCTGCGCACCAAGCTTCAGATTGTTCCCCCTCCTTCAGCTTGCGGGGGGTGTTAAGTCTTACATAATTTTCTGAAATTTAGTTCTTGTAATTGTTTTGACTTAGCTGTATTGTTTATCACATTATCAGTTGAGTAGTCTCCTCTAGGATTTAGACTCTTTTGAATACTTTGTAGATAAGGCCATCTACATATTCTTTATCACTTTGTAACTACATTCTGTTGTATACTGATATTATAAAAGCTAAATAAGAATACTAAACTTGGTACGAGGAAAATTATTCTTACAATTACAACGAAATGGACGATGATGATCATCTTGATTGTATTTGATATTTTTGTTGTGACATGTGTTGTGTTTACAAAGAGGGTGTTTATATATATATATATAGGCTAACTTGAACTTACTTACCTTAGTGCTTATAAGTTTACACACGAGAGATACGATCGAGTGATTCTAACACTAGCACCTAATTACCTTATAATCATTAAGGATATATGCTATATTCTAATACACTTGAGATGGACAAAGTATCTACAAGCATAGTTGTCAAATCGTGAATCGTATCACGAATCGAAATATTATTTTTTTGAATCGTGAATCGTATCGAATCGTGAATCGTAACGATTCGTTCACATTCAAAATTGAATTTATAACTCTATATTTGTATGAATCTTTAAAGTAAACTAATAAAAAGGTCATCACAACAACATTATTAACCACAACAACTACACTTATCTCTTCATCACCTTCAACTTTATCAAGGATTTTAGCCAACAACACTAGTAAAGGTCTTTGTGTCTTCACTTTGGCTATTTTTATTATGGTTGACTATGCTTTGTTATGGTTTGGACATAGAAGAAAAGAGAAAGAAAAAACAATGAGACTTGACGTATATGTAGCATTGCAATGAATCGTATTAATCGTTGAATCGTATGTTGAATCATAAGATTCACCATAATTCAGTGCGATTCATGTATATTTTCGATTCGCATGCTGATTCTTATCGTTTTTCTTATGAATCGAATCAAATCGTAAGATTCGAATCGTGAATCGTATGATTCTGATAACTATGTCTACAAGAACCATAATAGTAAACCCAATTCTTTTTGTATAGTCTTTTACAACAAACATCACAATTTTTTTTCCCGTCACGTCGGTATTCTTCTGGATAACAATAAGCTAAGAAGAGAGGGTGAGGATGGACCTTGTACACCAAGGTGCTTGGAAGTGATCCACAAGTCTTGTGGATCCAGAATGAGCATTTAGTGCAACAATACGACTGATCTTCCTCTTTAATGTCACAAGCATCACACTTAAATAAAGCACATTTTTGTTGGAGTCTTAGGGCGTGCACATGGTCGGTGTGTTTGTAAGTACCGAAAGGGCTAGTTTGTTGCAATATGGCACATTGAGCACATAAAACACCTACATCAAACTCACACATGGAATGGTGATAGGTGAAAACTTTCCATTCTTTTAGACAAATATTGCATATTCACTTTGATGACAAATAAGGCGACTTGTCAAAGAGTTGAAGTGGGTGTTCTGGATGCATTGGATGCTTAATCTCTAATGGTAATTCTGCACAGGATTTATGGAGAAAGACTTTACATTCGCTGCAACAAAAGGTTAACCCCAACACTGGTTGTTGGCAACCGTAACAAACATCATTGGCGCTATGATCTTCTTGGAATTCCTTGAGGGCAAGCGGATGCTTCTCATGGCTAAAATGATTGATCTCCATTCTCTCTCTCTCTCTCTCTCTCTCTTTTCACTGTTTTCCTTTCTCGCAATTCAAATGCCGAGAATGCAAGCTTATGAGAGTAATGACCCTAATTAATATAATATAATAGAGAATAAGCGAATAATTTTAAGTGTCCACAAAGTGATGCGAGATCTTACTTTTCTTCAACTATATATCGATAAGAATCCTTACATTTCGTGATCACGAAATGATACCAAGTAGCAATAATTATTGCCTCTGCACTAAGTTAACTCGCCGCGAAAGCTAGAAAAATGGGTTATAGAGGAGAATGAATCATAATAAAATAAAAATTGTTTAGTTGTACTTGGCATTGGCCACGTAGATAAATAATTAAAAGAGCTTAGTAGCACCTGGTACTTGCCAACTAGATGCTAGATGGGAAAATCTGGAGATAACAAGTGGGAAGTGCAATTCTGAAATAAATACTTAACTATTCTTTATATCTTAATTTTCTTTCCTTTTAACTTTTCTTCTTCTTTTTTTTTTTTCTTTTCTCTTTGATTTTTCCTTTCTCCTTCTTCGTCCCACTTAGAGGTGACATCTGAGGAGGGCCAATATAGGCCTAGTTCAGCCCAACATACGAAAATTCGAGTCCAACTCAACTCGGTTGATTGTGGGCTCGACTCGTCCCAGTCCATTTGAGCCCAAACCCAGTTCAGCCCAACCCAACTCAAAGCACGACTCAACTCGGAACCCAACCTAACTCGAGCCCAGTACAGGCCCAGCTCAAGCCCAAATAAGGTCCAACTCAAGATCAAATAAGACCAATCTTGAGCCCAACTCGGGCCCAGTACAAATTAAGCACAATTTGAGCTCACTTATTAAAATAAATTAAAATTCTATATTTTATGCATGCAATGCAAGTCGTAGTAACTATTTTTTTTAAAAAACAAACTAGTAAGTCGTAGTAATTATATTTTTTGACAAACTAATAAGAAAAAGTAGCAAATGTATTTTTTAAGTTAATATTAAATGACTTGTTATCAAACTTTTTTTTAGGGTACAATTTTTTTTTTTTACAATTTTTATAATTGTGCATATTTTCTATAAATACTTAGTGATAATGCTTTAGTCACTTAGAGTCTGTTTGGCCTAACTTTAAGACACTTAAAAATACTTTTTAGGAGTTTAAAAGCTCAAACTCACATGTTTGGCCTATTTTTAAAGCACTTTTAAGTAAAAGCCAAATCCCAAAAAAGCAAAAATATAGAAGCTCAAAATCGGAGCTTCTTAGAAAAGGCTTCTGCAAAGCTCTTTTACAAAATGCGGAAAGTTTTTTTTTTATTCTAAAAAATACCCCTTCATATTTTTTTAAAATCCAACAATACCCTTTAAAGTTTTTCATACGTTCATTACCCTAATCTGTCACTCAAGTCCTCTGTTGTCGGAATCGTACAATTCGATACGATTCAACGAAGAATCAATACGAATCGAATGAGAGAATCGTTAATCAATGTGAATCGTATGTGAATCGTACCGAATCATACGATTCACTAAATCGTTCCCGATTCAATCGTTTGCGATTCAGACCACACTCACAAACTACACCATATATGATGAAGTTGATGTGATTTTAGCGTCTATCGGCTCCAGGTGAACTGCTTCAGATTTAAACAAAAAAAAAAGATTGAAATAAGATCAAACTCAATGAAATGAAGCTATATTTGTATGTTACTATTTGTTATGTTTTTTTTTTTTTGTAATTTTACCTTGGATAGCAATATTCATGTCAGTCGACACATTGACTGTATCACAGTCTATTCTTTCTAATGAGACCTTAATATCAGTAAACAAGGTGTTCCAGCTAGGGTTCTTCAGTCCTGGCAATTCCAAAAAGCTCTATTTGGGCATATGGTTCAATATCAACCCAAATCAAATCGTGTGGATCGCGAACAGACGAACTCCACTCAATAATATTTCTGGTGTTGTTAGAATTGGAAATGATGGTGCACCAGATGATGAAGATGATGGCAAAATAATAGACTCACGCTGAGCATTGATTATATTCCTAAGCCTTTCCTCACTGACTCCATATGCAGCTGCCATTTCAAGTCCCCACATGGTTTCCAGGAGTGAGCTTGCCCTTACTAAGAACTGTGGCCGGTTCTTGTGCACCAAGGTTGTGAAACCGAAGAACTCAAAGGAGCCAGATGTTGATGCAATTTGGCACAATGGGAAGTAGCGTGGCACCCAAAAGACAATGCCTTGGTGAACTTTCGCCCTCATCGCCAGTGTTCCGTTAGGATATACTATCTGGATGGTACCAGTTCCTCTCAACACAATACCGTACTCTATTGCTGTTGGATTGATATGTGGTGCCATCATTGATCCCTACATTGAACAAGCAATGCAATGATGTTTTAATACTTGTTTACACATAAATGATGATGACAGATTCTGAATTGCATTACAAATTATGAAATTTAAGCAGATGAAAGATGTTTACTCTTCTGGACAAAACAGAAAGGATCGTCTGGTCTTCCAGCATCCAGATTAATATGTCATCAAAGCGTAGCACTGTCGCGCAACTTTTAGACTCTGGAAATCTTGTTTTGAGAGACGGCAAAATTGTTGCAAGATAGTGATTATTAGAAAAGTAAAAAAAACATATATTAATATTCATTTAAAAGAAGAATTTCAACTAAAAACTATTAATAGAAATATAATATATCAAATTAATCTAGTTTTAAATTTGTAACCAAATCGATACGATTCACGATTCGATATGATTCACGAATTAAAAAAATGACATTTCGATTCACGATACAGTTCACGATTCGACAACTATGCTTAAGTCGTTGTCTCTCATATTTTAACATTTTTGTCTTCCAAAGAAGAAGAACATACTAGTAAAAAAGATCAAATTATCATCCTTCTCCCTTTGAGGTACGCCCCACATTGCTTCTTTTAGTACTTGAAAATTGTATTATATTGTGTTGTATTTGAAAATCTCTTGAATTAGTTTTGTAGACTTTTGTGTGTGTATATATATATATATATATATACTATTGTTATTCAGATTATTACTTTCTTTTCGTTTTATGTGTGTGTGTGTGTCAATTATTCAGATTATGATGTATGGTAAAGTTAACTATTGAATTCGTTCTTTGTATGTTTAGTGTCAGTGTTTCTCAATAAGCAACATGGATGGGACCTGTTTGTTTTAGAGAGCACTTCACTAATGTAGGAAAGGAGGATAAAAATCCATGTACTATGATCTGCAACTATTAGAATGAAGGTCTTCTGCTTTTTAATTTCTCCAACGCTCAAATTTATGTGGTTAAAGGATGTTCAATTGTAAGCAATAATTGCAAGTATCATACAAATTATGCGTCCAGCTAATCGTCGAAATACTAAAGATCATACAGTTTACAAGTAGCATGCAAAAAAATTTATTCTATCCTGTTACCTTGTTATATAGAGGTGGAAATTTATTTGTATAAACAAAAGGAATGATGATTTCCTAATTGCAAAATAAAAACTTTTGTTTTTTATCTCAAATATGTAGGATCCAAAACTCTTTTAATATTATTTTTCTATTTGGTGTTAGGTGTCTTTTTCTATGGTGAAGCCATTTTTTTCTTTGCAATTAGTGAAACAGTTTAATAGATTCAACTTTGTCCTTTTCGATATTTTAGAACCCACAACACTTTTATAGTAACAGGCCAAACAAGTTCACAGACAGTAAATAATACTTTTGACATGATAAGACCAAACAATCAATAACTTTTATTCAACAGCACTTTAACGAAAACTCTAGGCTGAAGCATGTAGAAATGGCTTAGTTGTGGAACGAAGAAATCGAACTATTGTAGAAATGACTTGATGCATGTTGAAAGGTATTGACCTACCTGGCACATTCTATAGGCTGAAGCAGTCAACACAGCAGTATACATCCTCAATCGGTGCTCAACCAGGGCACTCAATGATAAGACTCCTAATGAGGATTATTATGGTACGAAACTTTCTGTGTCACATTTAAGAAAATTTGGGTGTGAGTGTTTTGTACACGTTCCAAATGAAAATAGAAAGAAATTGGATGACAAGAGCAAGAAGGGCTTTTTCTTGGGATAAAGTGAAGAGTCTAAAGCATACAAATTATATTATGTAGAGGCTAAGAAGGTGATCATAAGCCGAGATGTAGTACATATTGTACAACATGTTTGACACTTTTATTAAGGAATCTCGTGATAGGGACAACCTGTTTGACACTCTATGATGAAAGGGCTTTCCTTTCATTTGGAGTGAAAGGAAATAAGGAATCTCATTCACAGTGGTACAACCTGTTTGACACTTTTATTAAGATTGATAATTAATAAGTACATATTGTGACTCAGGAAAAAAAATACAATAAAGGACAATAATATTCTACAATATTAATCAATTTCGTGATTTTTCAGATCATTCATTATACATTGAGAAAAAAAGAAAAAGAAAGAAAGTTCATTCATTATACATTAGATCAGATTCATTAACATTTCATCTGAAAGGATTCTGCGATAATGTTTTTCCTAAGTGGACTCCTTGGGACTGGAATAGACAATTTCTCGAACACATGGCCTGCAGAGGTTAAAATAGCAAGGTTCACATTCAAAGGCATCTCGTATCCTTCCAAATCATCACCACATTTGTCATAACAAAATTTATATTTAACTTCCCTCACATAGGTGAGAGGATGTGGGTGATACTCATCAATTTGAAGCTTACCCCCAAACTTCATTTTAAGAGCCTTTCCAAGTCTAGGAATGCATTTAAGATGAAAGGAATTGTCGCATTCACGACAATAATATAACTAGTACTTGCGATGGATTTCTTCTTCACAAATGTCACAAATAAATTCATCAGGATGATAATAAAAGGGTGGAAAGCTCAGTATGAGTGGGTGTTTATCCCATCTTTGTCTTACAATGCGAGGTAACATTGTGCATTGCATTGCCAAATTGTATTCACAAGTCTTGCAACTGAAGAACATTTCTGTATGGTTGTAATTACAGGCGTTCCATAACAGCTTCTGTGGAGATTCGATTCGAACAAGGAGGTGATTTTTACTTCTCGTGTCCACCAAGTGATACCAATTAAGTACATGATTCTTACTTTTCTTGTTGATGAAGTGATACCAAGTGTATAATTCTTACTTTCCGCATTGATTAAGTGATACCAAGATAGTAACCTGTTATTGAGCAAAATACTTTTAAGTGGTGAACTCATTTGGAATTATTCAATCGTACAATTCAAAGCAAAAGCTGGAAGAATGGGTAAGACAGAAGAATGAAATCTCTTTTTTTTTTTCTTATATTTTTTTTTGGTTTGAGGAAGGCTAAATCAATTTGATTTTTCTATAATTTCATTATCTACAATTTCACGCAATAACATCCTGATTAGTGTTATCTGTCTCCAACTATCATCTATGGATTACATTATCTTACTAAACCAACTTTTTAACTATGGTTAAAAAATATTAAATACCAATAATAAACTACTATATTTAACAAAATAAATATGAAAGCCATATAATTTTCAAAAAAAAAAAAAAACAAAAAAGAAAGCAAGATGTACAATTCTGTTCCAACTTCACCATTGAAACTTTTTTTTTTTTTAAAAAAAAAAAGCTCGCCATGGTTTAGAACATACAATTCCTAAATAAAAAATAAAAAAATATATCAAATGACCACTTTTTTGGCATGTGCTTTAATTGTAGGCAAAATGCACAATATATCTAGTGTCAACCTCACACAACAATGGCGAAGATGGCTGAATTAAGTTGAGTTGAAGTTTTCTTCTTTAATTTTCTTCTTAATTGAAGCTTCAATAGTTCTGACCAAAAATAAAAAATAAAATAAAAGAAAAGCTTGAATGGTGAAGTTGGAGCAGAATCGTATGTCTTATTTAATATATATATATATTTGAGAACGTATGTTCTTTGGAGCAGAATGGTTTTCTTTTTCTCTTTCCGGAATTATATGGCTTCCATATCTGTAATGCTAAATATGGTAGTTAGTTTTGGTATTTAATACTTCCTAACCACAGTTGGAATGCTAAACTAGCACGATGAATATTGCATGGAATTAATGATAATACAATTGTAGAGGAGCCAAATCTGGTTTAAAGCAGGTTATTCGACAATCTTTTTGGAGAAGTTTTTGTTATTTTTCTCTTTTTGGTGACACGGAGCCTAAAAAACTACCCAGCAATGAGATAAAATTTGAAGATGATGAATCAAGGATCACAAAGAGCCATGGCCGTTCACATTACACTTAAAGTGGACGGCCAGAAACAACAGAAAAGATTATGATCAGAGCTTCAAGCCATTTTTTACATCATATCGACAAGGCTGCTAGCTTTTGAAAAATATCACTGCAAGTAAAGATAAAAGTAAAAATTAAAAAAAAAAACTTTTGGAATTAGACGGGTGTACTCAATAATTATATTATTAGAATATACACTTGTTGCGAATCGAAAAATTATAAAATTCTAAACTACTTTATAAGATTTTGAATTACTCCACGTAACACGTATTAGTTTTAGGATAGAATTACCGTGATTCTTAATTAACAGATATCACAATACAGTAAAGCCAAGCGTAATTCTATAAAACAAATCTGCTTGAGAGAGAAAGTGGGTCATGAGAAGGGGAGCTTTCTTGAAATATCCAAGGGAACATATTATTATTATCACATAAGAAGTACGTACATTGAAATAGTATTTGAGCACTTTAGGATGTTGTAGTCTAAGCCAGTTGGAACTCTTTTGTTGCACATTTTACACTTTAATCTTATTTGGTATCCATGACTGAGGAATAGATGGAACACATGTCTGCTGTTGCATGCGCTAATGTTAGTTGATAGCTCGATGTAAGCTATGGTTTGCATCAAAGACGACTACATATTTCACAGACTGTTAGTATTAATGTGAGCACATAAGAAATTATTGATTGGACTATATATAATTTCTCTTCTTGTGTTTTCTGATCTAATGTTAAGTTGTTGGCTAAGTAATATTCTTGATGGGTTGTATATTGTTGCACATAAGAAATTATTGATTGGAGTACATATAATTTCTCTTCTCTTGTGTTTTCTATCTAATGTTAAGTTGTTGGCAAAGTAAAATTCTTTGATCG
This sequence comes from Ehretia macrophylla, assembly GCA_037974665.1. Taxonomy (NCBI): domain Eukaryota; kingdom Viridiplantae; phylum Streptophyta; class Magnoliopsida; order Boraginales; family Ehretiaceae; genus Ehretia; species Ehretia macrophylla. The sequence continues at coordinate 17,461,505 of CM075783.1, forward strand.
TCTATATACTGTTGCCTTAAAGAACTCATATGATATAGCTATTTTCCTTATATGAAATATCAAATATGCTTCTTGGATATTTGATGGTTATTCTTTATTATCTTTCTCGTATCAACTTCCTAATAACATTAATATTGTTCTTAAATCTTTTCATCATCAATGAATACTTTTATGTCGTGTATATGCTATGGATAATCCTTCTCATTGCATTTGTCAGAACTTTTGTGCTTATATTGATAACAAATAGTTCAATTGTATTGTAAAATATTTCATAACATTCAAGTGCAAAATTGAGCAATTTTTATTATTTGGCCAAGACATAAACAAGTTGCATTCCTCTTTCATTCTCCACACTTGCTTGGTGCTCATTTGTGATCTTCAATTTTATTTCATTTTCGGAATAGTTTCTTCCATTTTCGACAATTATGAGCTCATAAAAAAAAAGAGAAAAATCTAAAAAAAAAATACATATGCTAGTTCTTTGGAGAACTCGTTCATTTAAAAAGGTAACTTATTACTAACAAGAATTAGTCCTTTGAAATACACACTTGTTAAAAAAACATTTATAGTATAACTACCCTTTAGATTTCTTAACTTCATCCTTCCAACATGGATATTGGCGGTTCTCTTGCAAATGCAACACTTTTGTTTATGTAACTCAAATCAAATAAAAGGCAAATCTATCAAATTTGATCAACCAGTAACGAGTAATCCTAATATGGGCGAATTTAGTTAAGGAGATGCAAAAAGTAGAACTTTAAGATCTCGACTTAAGATTTTGGGGTGTTTCCCAACGAATTTCTGTCTGAATTTTTGTAGGATCCATTGCGAGATCCGTTGAAGAAAATTATATGCCCCACATATTCAATTTGACATTTTCCGAAAGTGCACTTGGACTATTTGGCAAAGAATTGATGTGTTAGGAGGATGTGGAGTACTTGCACAAGATGTTGAAGATGTGGCTAGATGTATAGACGAGGATGTCATCAAAGAAGGCCAAAATACACTTTTGAAGCAAAGGCATGAATGTATCATTCATCATTGATTGAAATTTAGATGGAGCGTTACTTAATCGAATGAAATCACTAAGAACTCATAACGGCCGCATAAGTCCTAAAAGCAGTTTTATGAGTATCTTGTGGTTTCACACAGGTTTGGTGGTAACTGGATCGAATGTCAAGCTTAGAAAAGAATTGAGCACCATGTAGTTCATCAAGCAATTCATCGACCATGGGGATAGGAAATCGATCCTTAACGATCACGACATTAAGACTTCTTTTTAACAAGCAATACCAGTGATGAGAAAGGGATCAACTGGGTCTAATGATGCCATCAGTATCTGAATATGAAGGCGAAGGTATGGATCCTTTAGGTGCATTGGGATTGACGGATTTTTCGTTTGGATTGCTTGGACAATCTTCCATAACATTGCTGTAACGTGGCAGTGATGTAACAATGCAAAAATGTTGCCGAACAGATTATGAATGTTGAGGTGGAGAGGATGATGTGTTGCTTGATTTGTTGATAGCAGCGAAGAAAATAATGATAAAGACGAGATGCAAGCAACTCGGGTTACCGAGACGGTAGCTCTGATACCATGTTGTTGGATTAGAAAAAGATGCAAAGAGAAGAGATGAACAAAAGAGAATTAAAGTACATCTTGATTGTATTTGATGTTTTTGTTGTGACATGTGTTCTGTTTACAAATTAAGAGGGTGTTTATATATATATATAGGCTAACTTGAAGTTACTTACCTTAGTGCTTATAAGTTTACACACATGAGAGATACTAGTGATTCTAACACTAGCACCTAATTACATTATAATCATTAAGGATATATGCTATATTCTAATACACTTGAGATGGACAAAGTATCTACAAGAACCATAATAGTAAACCCAATTCTTTTTGTATAGTCTTTTACAACAAACATCACAATTTTTTTTCCCGTCACGTCGGTATTCTTCTGGATAACAATAAGCTAAGAAGAGAGGGTGAGGATGGTCCTTGTACACCAAGGTGCTTGGAAGTGATCCACAAGTCTTGTGGATCCAGAATGAGCATTTAGTGCAACAATACGACTCATCTTCCTCTTTAATGTCGCAAGCATCACACTTAAATAAAGCACTTTTTTGCTGGAGTCTTAGGGGGTGCACATGGCCGGTGTGTTTGTAAGTACCGAAAGGGCTAGTTTGTTGCAATATGGTCCATGGAGCACATAAAACACCTGCATCAAACTCACACATGGAACAGTGATAGGTGAAACCTTTCCATGCTTTTAGACAAATATTGCATATACACCCTGATGACAAATAAGGCGACTCGTCAAAGAGTTGAAGTGGGTGTTCTGGATGCATTGGATGCTTAATCTCTAATGGTAATTCTGCACAGGATTTATGGAGAAAGACTTTACATTCGCTGCAACAAAAGGTTAAACCCAAGACTGGTTGTTGGCAACCGTAACAAACATCATTGACGCTATGATCTTCTTGGAATTCCTTGAGGGCAAGCGGATGCTTCTCATGGCTAAAATGATTGATCTCCATTCTCTCTCGTTCTCTATTTTCACTGTTTTCCTTTCTCGCAATTCAAATGCTGAGAATGCAAGCTTATGAGAGTAATGACCCTAAATATAATATAATAGATGAAAGCCAAATGCAAAATGTGGGAGAGAATAAGCGAATAATTTTAAGTGTTCACAAAGTGATGCGAGATCTTACTTTTCTTCAGCCATCGATAAGAATCCTTACATTTCGTGAATACCAAGTAGCAATAATTATTGCCTCTGCACTAAGTTAACTCGCCGCAAAAGCTAGAAAAATGGGTTATGGAGGAGAATGAGCCATAATAAAATAAAAATTGTTTAGTTGTACTTTGCATTGGCCACGTAGATAAATAATTAAAAGACCTTAGTAGCACCTGGTAGTTGCCAACTAGATGCCAGATGGGAAAATCTGGAGATAACAAGTGGGAAGTGCAATTCTGAAATAAATACCTAACTATTCTTTATATCTTAATTTTCTTTCCTTTTAACTTTTCTTGTTCTTTTTTTTTTCTTTTTCATTTTATTTTCTTTTCGATTTTTCCTTTCTCCTTCTTCCTTCCACTTAGAGGTGGCATCTGGGTTGAACCGATACATGCCCAACTCAGTCCAACACACGAAAATTCGAGTCCAACTCAACTCGGTTGATTGTAGGCTCGACTCGTCCTAACCCACCATCTTTATGTGGGCCGAGTTAGGTCACATAATTTTTGACCTAACCAATTTGAACCCAGACCCACCTCAGCCAGCCTAGCTCGGAGCCCAACCTAACTTGAGCCCAGTACAGGCCAGCTCAAGCCCAAATAAGACCCAGCTCAAGCTTAGATAAGACCAATCTTGAGCCCAACTCAGGCCCAGCACAAATTAAGTACAATTTGAGCTCACTTATTAAAATAAATTAAAATTTTATACTTTATGCATGCAATGCAAGTCGCAGTAATTATATTTTTTGACAAACTAATAAGAAAAAGTAGCAAATGTATTTTTTAAGTTAATATTAAATGACTTGTTATCAATCTTTTTTTATAATATTGCAAGATTGCAACTTGCAACTTTAAGTCCCTTCACACAATTTTTTAAAAAAGATTTTATGTACATTTTTTTTTTTACAATTTTTATAATTGTGCATATAATTGTTTTTATAAATACTTAGTGACAGTGCTTTAGTCATTTAGAGTATGTTTGGCTAAACTTTTAGACCTTTAAAAGTACTTTTTAGGAGTTTAGAAGCTCAAACTCACATGTTTGACTCATTTTTTAAAGCACTTTTAGGTAAAAGCCAAAATCCAAAAAAGTAAAAATATAGAAGCTCAAAATCGGAGCTTTTTAGAATAGGCTTCTACGAAGTTCTTTTTACAAAATGCGGGAAGGTTTTTTTTTCTTTTTTTTTTTTCTCAAAAATACCATTTCATTTTTTTTTTTAAATCTAACATTACCCTTTAAAGTTTTTCATACGTTCATTACCCTAATCTGTCACTCAAGTCGTTGTCTCTCATATTTTAACATTTTTGTCTTCCAAAGAAGAAGAACATACTAGTAAAGAAGATTAAATTTTCATCTTCTCTCTGTAAGGTACGCCCCACATCGCTTCTTTTAGTACTTAAAAATTGTATTATTTTGTGTTGTATTTGAAAATCCCTTGAATTATTTTTATAGACTTTTGTATATATATATATATATATATATATACATACTATTGTTATTCAGATTATCACTTTCTTTTCCTTTTATGTGTGTGTGTGTGTCAATTATTCAGATTATGACGTATCGTAAAGTTAACTATTGAATTCGTTCTTTGTATGTTTAGTGTCAGTGTTTCTCAATAAGCAACATGGATGGGACCTGTTTGTTTTAGAGAGCACTTCACTAATGTAGGAAAGGAGGATAAAAATCCATGTACATATGATCTGAAACTACTAGAATGAAGGTCTTGTGCTACGACTGCTCTTTAATTTCTCAAGCACTCAAAGTTATGTGGTTAAAGGATGTTCAACTGTAATTAGCAATAATTGCAAGTATCATACAAATTATGCGTCCAGCTAATCGTCGAAATACTAAAGATCATACAGTTTACAAGTAGCATGCAAAAATTTTCTTCTATCCTGTTACCTTGTTATATAGGGGTGGAAATTTATTTGTATAAAGAAAAGGAATGATGATTTCCTAATTGCAATATATATATATATATATATATTTTTTAATCTAAAATATGTAGGATCCAAAACTCTCTTAATATTATTTTTCTATTTGGTGTTAGGTGTCTTTTTCTACGTGAAGCCATTTTTTTCTTTGCAATTAGTGAAACAGTTTAATAGATTCGACTTTGTCCTTTTGGTTAATTTTAGAACCCATGACTCTTTTATAGTAACATACTAAATAGGTTCACAGACAGTAAATAATACTTTTGACATGATAAGGCTAAACAGTTAACGACTTTTGTTCAACAACACTTTAACAAAAACTCTACTGTTAAAAGCTCTACTAGTCAAAAGCTAAACTTTCACAACTAGGCCAAACAAAGCCTTAGTATATTTAATTTTATTTTATTACAAGTTTACAGCATTATATATAACTATGTTCATGAAAGAATAACATCTTTTATGACAATTACATTCATCAGAAGTTTGAAACCATCTTATGTACTTTGAAAAACAGAGGTATGTAATTTGTAACTATTGTCAGTATCAATTTATATTTCTATGTAAATTTAGAGCTCATACACTTGTAAGATACATTTTATCTCAACAACCAAATGTCTTAAATTATTTCAATTCTGAAGTAGTTATTCAACTACCGCCACCGCTAAACCCACTACCACTACCAACAGGCCCAATATTTGTACAAGGAGCATAACAAAATGGATAACTTTTGCACTAACTTTTCTCAAATGTTTATGTAATGTTTTATTTTTATGTTTGTATGACTAATGTATTTGTATCTCATTAACTTGTAGTTTGTTATGTAATGTCTTATTATTTATATTAATTGTTAATGTTATTAATTAACTTGTATATTGTCTCGTTAATAGTTAAATTAACTTTCTTTAAAAAAATTAAGTTTAAATTTTATTTTGGGTTAATACTACTTTTAGTCCCTTATCTTTGCCCTCATTGACACTTTGGTCCCTTATCTTCAAAAGTGCTACTTTTCAGTCCCTTATCTTTTAAATTTAGGACACCGTTAGTCCTATTTGCTAAATCCGTTAATTTTTGGACTAAAATAGCACGTGTGCGGCACACTTCGGACCAAATTACCCTTGCAAATTGGGGGAAAAATCACATGTGCCGCGCACGTGCTATTTCCGTCCAAAAATTAACAGATTTAGCACATAGGACTAAGGGTGTCACAAATTTAAAAGATAAGGGACTAAAAAGTAGTACTTTTGAAGATAAATCACCAAAGTGTCAATGAGAGTAAAGATAAGGGACTAAAAGTGGTATTAACCTTTTTATTTTTTTAATTATTAATTCAACTATCCAATCCAAGTAACATATACATATATATATATATATATATATATATATATATATATATATATATAGAATACGCTAATCACAAAAAAATAGGTTGACCCATCCTAGCCCAGCCTAGCTCGTGATTCGTGGTAGCGGGCTCGTGGGCCGAATTGAGTCATATATTATGAGAAATGAGCCCATGCTAACTCAACCCACTAAATATCTGTGCTGAACTGGGTTCATTTTTCTCAACCCATACTACCACATTTTTTATTTTAGGCAACATTTGAAAACCATTGTCAAAAAGCTAAAAACCATTGCAAATGGTTTTACGCAATGGTTTTCTTACTATTGAATTTGTTCTCGTTGTCTATTCTTTATTGCAACGGTTTTTTGTAAATAAGTAGTAATAGTAAAAAAACCATTGCAATAGATTCTTTTAGCAACGATTTTTTTTAAAGACTACATGATAAATGTTCTACTATTTGCGACGGTTTTCTTGCACAACAACAACGATTTTTAATACTTTTTGTGACAATTTTTACTAGTTATTGCAATGGTTTTTAAAAGTATAAGCAACGGTAAAATTACCGTTGCAAGTTTGTCTTTCTAAAAATAATATATATGCATGAGATTCTCTTTCGTTTTTTTAATGAGTTGCATTTGGATATATTTTTCTAAATAGGTAGCAATGAGACTCGAACCCAGAACCCTTTGATATTCAACTTTATAATTATGTTCCTAACTATCTCATCTAAAAGTAAAGTTGTTAGAGAGAAGTATATTTTATTCATTATTATCTTTAATAGTCAATATATTTTATTCATTTATTATCTTTAATCGTCAATACTTTTGTAAAAAAATTTTAAAAATATAAATAATAGTTTTTATACTTGCTTTGCTATTTTCTAAACTTGCAATCATTTTTTTACTAGTCGACAGTAATATGGAACTAAAAAGCAATAAAGTCTCAATTTTGGCAAAAATTGAAAAAAATCAGGGGGTAAAAAAGAGAACTAAATTGCTCAACTTTTTTTTTTTTGTATCTTTTCAAATAATTGATTACGATAGTTTCTCATTTTCAATGAATTAACCACAAATTTCTTCGTGAATAAAATATCTCAAGACGTCTCACTAAATAAACATCTAATAAGCAATGGTTTTTGTGCGTTGCATTTAATCCCATAATTTTACCTACCGTTGCAAAAATAAATAAATAAAATAAGCAACACTTAATGAAGTGTTGCATATCCTAGATTCTAAAATGTTTAGAAGTAATAGTAACAAAACTGTTGCAAAAGTCTTTATTTAAGTTGCAACTAGGTTATAATTTAACAATCCGTTGCAGAATATGAATGGAATAAGTAACACTTAACAAAAAGCATTGCATATCACAAATATTCCAATAGTTTGATGAACTTAAAAAAATCGTTGCAACAAATTACCTATGACAACGATTTTTTTACTTGTTTAGCTAGAACATTGCAAGAAATAAAAAATGTGGTAGTGCCACAATTCGGCCGGGCTGTGACGGACTGGCCCAAATGTCACCTCTACTCCCACTTCATCTTCATTCTTCTGCCAATACCACCACTCGGTTTTCTCCTACTATCTTGTCTTACCTCAAGGTTATTGTAAAATATTTTTAATGAGTAACACGCTGCACATTAAGGAGGAACAATTAATTTCTCTAAATACGCGAGGCACTAATGCTATCATAACTAAATCCTTGATTCAATGCTTAGTAAGTAGTGGATAACAGAGCATCTACAACAATTAATACATAGCAAAATTTATTCTCCAAACTCATAAATATGTAGTATAATCTCCCAACATATGAAAAGGATTATAAGTCTTAAAACAAAATACTGAAATAATTTATAAGTCCAGACTAAAACAATAAAATATCCATCACTTGTTAGCTCACAAGATCACCTCTACTCAATATCAAGTTCTAGAAATCTCTATCACAACCAAGCCAAGTTCAAAGTCTACTTCTCACCTTCTGGAACGAAATATTTTCAAACAAATTTGAGATACGAATTTTAGTAAGAAGCGATCCATAAGAAAAAAAACTCTTGGGACCTTCAAACAAAATAGCTAAATAATATCTTAATCAAAATTTTCCAAAATTTTAAATGTCATATGTCAAGGTAATATGCAATTTATGTAGGGTTCCAAAAATTAATCGCATTTAAACACTCAACTTTTCAAACACCCGAGTTCAAAGTTCGAAAAAGTCAAAGACAAAGTCCAGAAATCTAGTTGTGCTTATAGATGGGTAGCACCCTTTTGATGCATTGTTTAATAGGTCCAAAACCACCAAAGGCCCCAAAACAATTCTGATTCTTATAATAATGCACCACCTCTGAGTTCCCACCAATAGAGTTCTCTCAATTCATAGTGCTTCTTTTTAAACTTCAAATATCAATAGTCCATACCAAGGTTACATAGTCATATATTGCCTGAACATAGGTTTTAAATGCCAAAGTATTCTCAATAAATGATTTAAAGTCATTTAAAGTTTTACTCCTAATTTTTTTTCCTTTATTCACATTTCTAAAATTATTCAATTCTCTTTTCTTTAAAAAAAAAGGCTAACCAAAAACAAGTTCTAAAATAAATTTATTTAAAAATCTATTAACATTGAATATAATAAGATTCCAACAAAACACACAAAAGAAAATATGTAATAAATAATATACCCTTTTTCATTAAAAAAAATGAAACCAATGCAATCAAGAATCGACTCCTTACTAAAGACTGTCTTCTTTCATGGGGAGTAATTGACAATGATGTGTGCTCATTATGTAATATTTTGTCGGAGGAGCGCAATCATTGATTTCGAGATTGTGGAGTTATTAGAAGAATTTGGATTTGGGGATTGAAGCTAGCGTTGTTGCTTGGGATGTTTCTAGATTGGGATAATTTGGGTGATTGAGTGAAGTCGATTTGTGTGGGAGAAGATTTGTAAGCTTCGATTATGAGGTTACTTTGTTGTGGCATTGTCTATGCAATTTGGAGGGAGAAAAACTACAGAATCTATAGAAATTTTTTTGCTTATGAGGAATCTATTATTGAAAATATTAGGCAGTCTATTAGACTTAAATTGAGTGTTAGTAAACCTTTCAGAAGGAGAATTATTAACGTTGAACTTTGTAATAGATAGAAACTGGATGAGGTATACCTTACCAGTAGATAGTTTTGGTTAGGACCTTTGTAATTCATCTTTTGAGTTGAACTTTAATGATATACTTTGATTTCTTAGCAAAAAATAAAATAAAAAATGAAACCAATGCTCACAAATCAGTGAGCTCACAACCGCTCTTGACTACATGCTTTTCTCTCTCTTGGAGCTTTGTCTCTCAATGGTAAGAAAGTCATAGAACCTTGGTTCATCAGATTGGAAAACCACCATTGAGGATCTTTCTTGAGCTCTTGAACCTTATTTTTTTCCATTAATCTTCATCGTTGCAGGCCCTTCTCATGGAGGAGGACCCAAAAATTCTGACTAAAGGACCCATGGTTGGTCTCGTTCACCTTGACTGTGAAGGTAGCAAAGATTTTAGAGGAGGTAAGAAGGCCAAAACCATCATCTTTCCAATGCAACAGGTACCTTCGTCTACACCTATGGAGGACAACATCAACTCCCATAGTGGCGAAGGAACATCCTCACAGCCAACGCAACAGGTACCTTCACCTACTCATATGGAGAATAGCATCAACTCTCATGGCGGCGAAAGACCTTCCGCTAGCCGCTGAACTAGAAAGGTATTTTTGGTAAGAAATCTGATTATATGGCATCTGAGGATGGTTTGGTGGATGATGTCCCTGACTTTGATGATATTGGTTCGGATTGTGAAGGTGAATGCTCTGACGATGATGAAGGAAAAGATGAAGTAGTACCCCACCTTTTTCTGTCACAGGAGGAAAAAAAGGAGATGCGCAATCCATGACTAAACGCTCTTATCATCAAACTGATAGGGAAAACGGTAAGTTTTCATTTTTTAGCCTCTCGCCTCAGTAAACTGTGGTCTATTCAAGGGAGGTTCAGCTTGGTCGACATGGGATTTAGGTTATTTTTTGTCAGATTCTCATCTATCTCAGACTATGAACACATTCTTATTGGCGGTCCGTGGATGCTTATGGACCATTATTTGACAATACGTCAATGGGAACCTTATTTTCACCCAGAAATTGCAAACACCACCACCTCAATGTCAATTTAGGTTCGCTTTTCGGGAGTTCCGATGGAGCTCTATAAGGTAAACATTCTAACCAAAATGGGAAATTTAATTGGAAAAACTTTAAAAGTTGATAAATTGACAGGTGATCGCTCGAGAGGGAGATTTGCTAGAGTTGCGCTTTAGGTTGACCTTGCTAAACCACTGTTGTCGAGGATTCATATTAAGGATGACTACTATCAACGAATTGAATACGAAGGGATCCATTTTATTTGTTTTAATTGTGGATTATATGGTCATAAGAAAGATCACTGCCCAAAAACAAATCCTCAACAAGATAGTACAAGTAGAGATAAAGGGAAAACTGTAGAAAACTCTCAAGGAAAAATGCAGCGATTTACCGAGACCCCAGTTAATTAGGATCCAATGATTGACTTTGGAGAATGGATGATGGTTCAATGCAAGACTACGAGAAGAATGGGACAAGGTGGTCAGAAGAATTCCGAAATAGGGAAGGCTAACTCATCTGATCAAAACCAAGAAAACAAAGCTCCAAAGAAGCCAGTCAACAACTTTTCCTTAACAAACGCAGCTTCAGGGTCAAGATTTAATATCTTTAACAAAAGTCAGGATATGGATGGTAGAGAAAATCAGGAAGATTCGGGCAGAAATGGAAGTTTTCAGTTTTTAGTCGGGAATGAGGAAAAAAGTAAATCAGACAAATCGTTTGTTAACAAAAGTAGAGAAAGCAGAAGACATCAAAAGAACAAAGCTACAACCAATAAGGTATATGTTACTAATGCTAACTGTGTGAATGATTGTGAGGTTGTCACTGGTCCTAGTGCCGCATGTCATAACAATAAGGCAAAAGAACAAAATAAAACTATAGCGGCTGAAAATAGCAATAGTAAATCTGATGATGAACGTAAACATTTGGTTGTGAATGATCTTTCATTTGAGGACCGAAAATTATTTGGAGTGACTCATGGTAATAGTAGAATTGTTGATGGCAAGGGATAGAACTTTTCTATTATTGTTAAACCAATGCATCAGGATCATCCATATTCACTTGAAGATCAGGATACTGATGTTCATTCTCCTCAATTACAAGGAAGATAACGGGATAATCTCTTATCTCAGTTGGATTGTCCTTTGGAGGAGGCCATTGGTTCTGGTCGAGAAAGGGGCAAGGAAATGAAACCGAGTATTCTTGAGGTTGATTTGCATCCTATTGGTGGTTCCAACCACCCTTACCAAGATGGTTGTTAATGTCGCACAACTTTGTCAGTAATCCTTTCTGGTTGGGATGTCTTTCTATGGGTCTGAAGATTTTGGTTTGGAATTGTCGTGGAGCTACGCGAGAGTCTTTTCACCAAGTTCTGATTGATTTGGTGTGTCAGCATAAACCTTGGATCATGATTACTCTGGAACCGAGAATAAGTGGAGAAATAGCTAATAAAGTGATCAAGTCTCTGTGTATGTCGTGCTCTTATAGAGTTGAAGCTAATGGTTTTTTCGGAGGTATTTGGATCTTATGGAATAATGACTTTGTTAATTTGGAGTTGGTTTCTGCAAGGAATCAAGTGATTAATGTTCTTGTCTCGATGAATGGCATTCATAAATGGCTCATCTCGACAGTGTATGCTAGTCCATATGAAGCTCTACGTACTAACCTGTGGGATGCCCTTAGAGAAGCATCTTCTTCGCTTCACATTCCTTGGATAGTAACTGGTGATTTCAATCAAGTTGCTCACCCAGATGACAAACAGGGTGGCGTTGGAGGTTTTTCTAGAAAGATGAAGCAATTTGATAAATGGCAGAATGATTGCAAACTCTTGGACTTGGGTTTTGTCGGGCCTCGTTTTACTTGGTCCGATTCTTCGGACTCGGGTTAAAGGATCATGGAGCGCTTGGATCGGGGTTATGTTAGCACTGAGTGGAACTTCTTATTTCTGAATACTTGTGTTCATCATATCCCTCGCATTTGCTCAGATCATCTTCCCATTTTGGTGGACGTTTGTGGTTTGAATCAAGGGAGTTACTCCCCCGTCCCTTTCGTTTTGAACTTGCTTGGTATACCCATGCTAATTTCTTTGATTTTGTAGGAAACAACTAGAAGGCTAATGCTGGTAACATTAAAGAAGCTTTGGATGACATCTCATTTAAACTTCAAGCTTGAAACAAGACAACTTTCGGAAATATTCATGCTAACAAAAGAAAACTTATTGCTCGGATTAAAGGGATTCAAAGAAGTTTACAGATGAGATATAACTCTTCGTTGCTTAGATTGGAAAAAACCTTGAGAGAAGAGTATGAGGATATCTTGGCACAAGAAGAACTATTTTGGTTTCAAAAGTCTAGAAAAAAGTGGATCTTTTCGGGTGATAGGAATACAAAATTCTATCACCTTTCTACCATTATTAGGAGGAGGAAAAATGCTATTGTCAAACTCAAAGACGACGATGGGAATTGGGTTCAGGAGGCTAACAAGTTGAGAGATATGACGTTTAGTTACTTGAAATCTTTGTACACAGCTACTAACCAGGTTCCCCTCTCTTTCTCTAGTGCTTGTTTTAATGATATTCATCACTTGGATTTTATTGCTCTTGGTAACCCGATTGAGGAGGATAAAATTCGGGGTGCTCTCTTCCAAATGGATGCTTCTAAAGCTCTGGGTCCGGATGGCCTTTCTGCGGGGTTTTTTCAGAAGTGTTGGCCTACAACTAAAGACCTCCTCTGCAATATGGTAAAAGAAGTATTTTCTTCTAGAATTTTGCCTTATGGTGTGAACCACACTCTAATCCACCTTATTCCTAAGATTAAGAACCTGAAATCTATCAAGCAATTTTGGCCTATCAGTCTTATCAATGTTGTAGTGAAGTTGATTTCCAAAGTTGTGGTGAATAGACTTCGTCCTCTCCTCCAAGACTGGATCTCTCCTTGTTAGAGTAGTTTTATACTTGGGCACTTCACAAGTGACATTATTATCCTTGCCCAGGAAGTGATCCATGCCATGAAAAAGAAACAAGGAAAAACAGGTATGATGGCTATCAAACTTGATCTTGAAAAGGCCTATGATAAGCTCAATTAGGCTTTCATTAAAGACACTCTTCAGCAGCTCCACCTCCTGGATAATTGGGTCAACCTCATCATGTCGTCTTTCAAAACGGATTTGGTTTGTCTTTTATGGAACGGTACCTTCTCGTCGACACGAGGAATTCGTCAAGGGGATCCTCTTTTCCCTTATATTTTTATTCTTTGCTTTGAAAGACTTTCACAGATTATTACTCGGGATGTCAATGACAAGAATTGGAAAGCAATTCGGATTTGTCATGCGGGTACCCCTATCTCCCATCTTTTCTTTGCTGATGATCTTCTTTTGTTTGCAAAGGCGTCGCCCAACCAAATGGAGAACATTTTGAACATTCTTGAGAGCTTTTGCAAGGAGTCTGGACAAACCATAAATGCAGCAAAGTCGTCTATTTTTTTTCTCCCGAAATATTGATAAAAATCTTGTTAATTTGATGTGCAGATCCTACGGATTCCAGGCCTCGGATGACTTGAGAACTTATTTGGGCGTCTCTCTGCTTCACAAGCGGGTTTGCCAAGGTACCTACAAGTATATCCTGACCAAGATCCAGACTAAAGTTGCGGGGTGGAAGCAGAAAGTCTTGTCCTTCACTAGTCGTGTTACCCTTTCAAAAGCTGCTCTTGCCGCGCTGCCAACCTATTCTATGCAAGTGATGGCTCTCCCTGTTCAGACTTGTAAAGAGATTGATAAAATCCAACGCAATTTTATTTGGGGATCAACGGAGGTTCAACGTCATATTCATTGGTTGGCCTGGGAGTCTATCTATTGTCCGAAGTCTGAAGGAGGTTTGGCTCTTTGTATGGCTAGAAGTACTAATGAAGCCATGCTTGCCAAGCTTGGATGAAAAATTCTTAATGAGCCGGAGCTGTTTTGGGTCCAAATTCTGAAGGAGAAATATTTCTCTAATAATTTGTTGTCCTATGAAGGCAAGAACTCTGAGTCCAAGGTTTGCAAAGATATCATCAAAGGGAGAGACACTCTGAAGCAGGGGATTAAATGGATTCTTTGTAATGGTTGTACAACAAGATTCTGGCTAGACCTTTGGGTGGGAGAAGATATTCTGTTCAACATGGCACTTTATCACATTCCTGAAGGGATGATACATTTTACAGTTGATCGCTTTGTGCATGGGAATGGCGATTGGAATTGGGCTATCTTCTAGCACTTTCTCCCATACCCTCTTCTTTTGCAGATTTCTAATTTGAAATGTTATCCTGAGGATTCTCGTGATGATTTTATCAGTTGGAAGCATGATGCTAACAGCTCTTTTTTTGTGAGCACGACCATTGTGTATAACTAAAACACCCACTTGGACTCGGATATTAAATGGGAGGAGCTTTGAAAACTGCCTTGTCCCCAAAGAATCGTTATTTTTTTTTGTGGCAGACAGCCCACCAGCGAATAGCTTCTAGATTTGAGCTTAGCAAGAGAGGTATACTATTTGATGCAAGGTGTGTTTGTTGTGGTTCTTCGTGTGAAGATACAGTGTATGCCCTTCGATCGTGCCCTTATGCCCGTCATATTTGGGAACGCCTCCTCCCAAACTCCCTTCGTAATGGGTTATTCACTATGGATTGGAATGCATGGATCAATATAAATATTTGTTCTAGAGATGTTTGTTTTGGTGTTAGGTAGAAATGCATCTTCGTGGCTGCCAGTTAGGAGATTTGGAGGTTGCGTAATAATTACATCTTCAAAGGGGAAATAAGGAAACCTCTTGGTGTGATTGTTAGCCAGATTATTAAGAATGCGCATAAGTATGTAGAAGCTTGGAGGTCTCACGACAGCCACCAGCTCCACACTATGAGGGATATCATGATTGGATGGGAAAAGCCAAACATGGGTTATAAGTTAAACATTTATGGTTGTTCGAAGGGCAATCCTGGAGTTGCATGGGCGGGTGGTCTCTTCCGCGATGTAGATGGAAGATGGATGTCGGGTTTTGGCTTCAACCTGGGCATTGCAAGCAACAATAGAGCAGAGTTTTTGGCGTTAGAGAAAGGTCTTCGCAGGGCGGAACAACTTGGGCTTTATCATCTTTCCATTGAGACTGACTCCCGTTTTATCTGTAACTTGCTTAAAAAGGGACCTGACTACAATAGCCCATTCAAGATTACGGTGGAGAATTGTATGGAGATTTTGGATAGGCACGATGGTTATCGAGTTTTCCATACTTTTCATGAAGCTAATGGTTGAACTGACTAGATTGCTAACTATAGTCTCCATCAACCTCTTGGATCATTTTTATTGGATCGACCTCCAGATATTCTCCAGACTCTGATTGAGAAGGATAGGACGAGTTTCAAATCCCGTTGAGTTGTTCATTCGTCTTAGGCTTTGCCTCCTTTTCAACCAAAAAAAAAAATCAGTGAGCTCACTATTCATGAACAGTGACGCAATCACTTTTCACAAACAGTTATGTACTGTAACTGTTCTAATCATTTTTATCTTTTTAAGTAAAACTTCCTTTTTTCTTTCTTTTGTTTTTTCAGAATCTTTCATGCCCAACACCTTTTTTCCTCACGCAGTTCAACTCAAACATATTACATACGAAATTGTATAAAAAAAAATTCAAATATGTCTAAAATAATTTCAAGACTAAATAGTCACAAAATCCCAAAAGTATAAGCAAAATAAGAAAAAATAATAAGACAAAGTTCGAAGGTAAAGATTGTCATGCCCCGACCCAACCCCCAAACTAAAGGTTAAGTATGGACCCGACACACGGACAGAGTCTCCCCTGTACCGTGGACTTTCTGAAAACCTGTAAACTTACAAATAAGGTAACTACAAGGTAAACAAACTTTTCATGACTATATATATATAAAGATTCAAGGCCATCCAAGCCTTGAAGCAAATAACAGTTCTAATACCACACAAGCATGCAAGAACTTTGTTTACAACATAGTCTAGTAGCCATGACATTCTAGGATATCATTAAAACATAATTAAAAGATAAAACATTTCTACCATAAGCCATTCACTCCCAAGCATGCAAGGAAATAAAAGCAGGAATAAAAGTTATTACAAGACATGGGCTTCCAATTCGACACCACAATCTACTATCCTTCAACTTTACACCACAAGCATATACATAGCCCTTAGGCCACAAAATAGGACATAAGATAAACAGTTGAGCCTTCCACATAGCAGCAAGAATTTAAACCACCTCAAGCTATCAAGCACAGCAACTAAGGTAAAGGATCAGTCTGAACTTCCTCTTCCGCAACTAACTCAACAAGCTGGGGATCACCCTCAGCGTCTCCTGAAACATATATCGAGGTGTAAGCAACCACTGTTGCCCAGTGAGGGATATAGTCCCGGGGCGTGCAATGCAATAGATAATACAATTATACAACACTAACACTTAGACAATTAAAGAAACAATGATAACTTAAATAACCACACATTTAAAGGATACATTTCACAAAACCCCTATACACCAATCTTCACTGGTCTTCATTCACGATCCACGAACCACTAGCATGATCACGATAAGCCGGCATAACCCCAAACACTCCAATGGGTGTACTCCAGATGTACCCCGATAATCCTACGACCCAACATCCCCTGGAAATCTCCGGACCAGGCGAATAAGGGACTAGAGCACGGAGTTTGAATATCCACTGGCAAGCCCTCTACCGCGCAGCCGATATTCAACACATCCGCCCCTGACACTATGGTTGCGCAACTACTATGCAATGCACTTAACAATGGCAAGATAATAGCAATAATACAAGCATTAACACATAGCAGGATCAACAAAGGAGGGTGACTTCGATGCAATTAGAATAGAACAATTATATAAGCAAATATGCATTTTTACAAAGAGACATATGCAAGATAAGTATAGAATCATACTAAAAGCTCCAAATCAACTTGAAACCACATATAAACACTCACGAAGTAATGCCATGGGTTTAGAAGTGTGAGTCAACCGAAATTGCACCTAAACCCCTTTGTTTTTCAAACTATTTCTCTTCCAAACCAAAGTTAATGATCTCATTTCAAAGGAAAACTCTCCCAAACCTCTAACTAACTCTCAAGGAACCCTCTCAACCCTCTAATTCATTCAAATGCTCGCGATTACCCCGAAAGCCCCAAATTCCCTCTTATGGCTTTAAACTACACATACCTTATCCGGGCTTCAAACAAAGGTTTTCAAAGCTTCTATAGCACCTAGGTAGCCTAAGAATACTAGAAGTGAAGCCCGAATCCACCTGGATTCGCATTAACCCCGAAAGCCCTTTGTTAAAGTCGAGTATTTTACGTTTTATGTGTTTTTAGAACAATGCAAGTGCACAGGGATATTATACTACCTTCACTAGCACCTAAGGCATCTATTAGAAGCATTGAATCTAGTTAAAATGCGCGATTTCACAAAACCCTAGAATTTCCGTCACTATTCACCCTAAAAATCAAACTAACGATTCTAACCGTTTAAAAAGTGAAACGATGGCTCAAATGTGTTCCCTAGCATTCATATACATGGTATAATAGCATAGATAATCAATACAATAGCATTTGAACACATTTTCAACAAATCAAGAAAATAGCAACTATTTAGAAATGCGAAAATAAGCCGTGAAATCCCTCACCAATGCGCGTAGGAGCACCTAGGAAGCTTGCAAACACCTTACACTAGTTGCTCAAGGCTTGGCTAGGCTTGGATTGAAGAGTTGATGATGAAAAATTTCTTCCAAAGAGCAAGAAGGGCTGTCGGGTTTCTGCCCTGTTTTTTCAGCTTTTATTTTTTTTTCTTTTCCATTTTATGAGCTTTAGTTGATATTTAAGGTGCATGGTTGGGTGGGGTCAAGTTTGGGTGTTTAAGTGGTCAATTATAATACGTGTAGTAAGCTTAAAACGAGCCTAAAGTGAAACATGTATGCTAGTTAATTAAAACTCTAAGTTAGTTACGTAATACTATTCATTGAACTACTAAAATCATTTTCTAAACGAGCTCTCCTATCGCTTCTAGCTCAATTGCTCATTTTTCCCACTACTCTAACAATTAATATGATTTAATAAAAATGCTAATTCGTTAATAGTATGAAGTTTAAAAATAGAGTGAATAGTAATTTAAGAAGGCAGTTAATAATGCACAGAAGGAAATGCGCAAACAAGGGATGCAACAGTAATTGAATGCATGGCTAAATCTCAGGCGTCACAAAGATCATCCACTTACCTCCAAATGGTAGTCCACTCGAGCCAAGCTTGTCTGATGGTAGTCTGTTCGAGCCAAGCTTGCCTAGCGGTAGTCCGCTCAAACTAAGCTTAGCCAATAGTAGTCCACACGAGCCAAGTTTTCTTAAAGGTAGGCCGCTTCTTTAGCTTAACAAAGTAAGAAGTCAAACCACCTCTTGCGGTAGGTCACTCTTTCAACTTGGCAAAGAAAGATATCAAGTTATTGCCTACAGTAGGTTGGTCCTTCAAAGTAAGAAAGAGAACAAGTTGTCGCTCGCTTAGAACAACTCCAACTTAGCCAAAGTAGATAGTCAAACAAAAAAAATTGCTCTAACCTTTCTTTCTCCCTCGCCAAAATCCCAAGCTCGCCAATTGATTTTCATTTGCTAGCTAGAAGTGGCGAGCAAATCAAGCTCGCCATTGCCTTTATTTTGGTCAAACGACATATCTATTTTGTTGTTTGTTTTGTTTTGTTTGCTTGTTTGGTTTTTTTGGTCTTTAAGATGTTTATTTTATTTTATTTAATTGATGAGCCAGCATGAAAAAGAGGGTGAAGTAGATAATATGCAATTGTTGTGTACTTCGAGTTCAAAACCTCAATCCGTTGGTAATATTTTATTATAAGTTTAAAAATTATTATAATCTTGTGTCTCGAATTTTCTAATTTATATAACTAATAATAATAATAATAATATTTAACAACTTAAATTACATAATATTACAATATTTGTTAGGCCAACTCCAAGCTTCGCTATATTTTTCTCTAGGGGTTCAATATTTTAGTTTCATTCCAACAGTTTCCATACATTTAGTAAATTCCTTATTTTAAGAAATTCCTATTTTAGTTTCACTCTAATTATTTCCCTATTTTAAAAGCTCTCTACTTTTATTTACTCCACATGTGGAGATGTGGATATAGGTTTAGAGATTTGTTATTACATTTTCACATGTAGTGATAATATGATTTGGATATAGCGATTCTCTAAAACTTCCCTACATATAGAGTAAAATAAGAAATAGGGAATGAGTTAGAGATGGCTTTAGAACATAGTTGTTAATAATTAAAAATAAAAAATAAAAAAGATTGTTGAATAATAAGTTTAGATAAAATATGAAGAGTAATTAGAGCAAAAGTAAAAGACCATATACTTCACAAACAGTAAGTATTATGAGCTCATACATGCATTGCCCAACAAAATACGTTGGCTATCATTTATTTCTCATAATCATCGACCTCTTCACGATCTTGATTGTTTTATGGATACAAACATGTAATTATCTTGTGTACTTAAATAAGAAAAAATAAGAAAACGTAAGGGGCATTATAATGATAAATACATACAAACGTAAAGGGCACAATAGAACTCTTTTATTAAGATTAATAGTAAATACATATTGCGATCGAGAAAAAAAAAAGACAAAATAATGATACAGGAAAAATCAATTTCATGATTTTTTGAATCATTTATTATAAGCATTAGTACAGATTCCCAAACTCTTAATTTACTTTCATCTGAAACGGCTCTATGCTTTTCCCAATTGGACTTCTTAGGACTGGAATCGACGATCTTCAATATATATTTGAAATTCATTTAGTTCTATCCGAAAGGATTTCCTCACTATGCTATTCAAGATTGGACTCCTCACCACTAGACTCTTCAATCTCGCTATGCCCTTCTGGACTAGATTCCCCGCTTCTTGAATTGATAATCCCCAAAATACATGGCGCGCGGGCAGAGGTATAAATAGCAAGTTTCACATTCAAAACCTATCTGTCTTCCCAAATTATAACCACATTTGTCATAACATAATTTATATTTAACTTTTCTCACAAAGATGAGAGGATGTGGGTATACTCATCAATTTGAAGTTTACCCCCAAACTTAAATTTAGGATCATTGCCACTACAAAAAAAAATTGCTTTAGGTGACGGTAAAAAAATGCCTCCATGTCGTCACCAAAAGGGTATTGTCGACGGTTGACGACAGCATGGAGATGATTTTTGACTGTCGCCAAAAGTATTGTTGCCAATTTGTTGCGCCGTTACCAATTCCTTACTTTTGGCGACGGCCTTTTAATCCGACACCAAATTCGTCTCTGAATCATTTCCCAAAAGTGTCATCTCCACACCGTCGCCAAAAAATGTCATCTCCAAACCGTCTTCAAAAACATGGTGTCTCCATTACGTCTCCAAGCCATCTCCCAAAAAACCCGTCTCCATTCCGTCTCCAACCTGTCCCCAAAAACATGTCGTCTCTATTTCGTTTCCAAACCATCTCCAAAAAACCCATCTCGAATCCATCTCCAAAAACATGCCATCTTTATTCCGTCTCCGAGCTGTCTCTAAAAAAAACCGTCTCCATTCCGTCTCTAAACCGTCTCCATTCCGTCTCTAAACCGTCTCTAAATAAATTCCGTCTCCAAAATGTCATCGCAAAATTCTGTCACCATGTCGTCGCCAATCTCGAAATTATTATTATTATTATTATTATTTTCATAAAAAATCTTTAAATGTTATTTGAAATTATTAATTATTAATTATTTATTTGTTAAAACCAGATATAATGCTCAAACATGTAATTGAAATTATTGTACATTTATATTGAAAAGTATATTGTACCATGCAATTAAAAAGAACAAATCCTAAATGTAATTAAACAAACTCTTTGTATATTTTAACATATCATAAAAACAGGAAAATTATTCTTCAGTTCCATCACCGGATTGAGGCGAATCCTGATGAGTAGGTGGCATCGTAAGCATCTTTGTCAGTAGTGCAATCTGTGCCCGCAGTTCTCTGAGTTTTGCATTGTTTTCATCTTGAAGTCGTTGAAGCCGCTCATTCTGTTCTTGTTGCATTTTACGCAATTCCTCATTCTCGGAGCATTGTAGATCAATCTTCTCATTCAAGGGTATTGTGGCCCTACCAACAACTTGCAGTATCTCTATCTCTGTGCTCTGTCATCTGCCTAGTGGGTTGTAGTATACAGACCCAACAGAAGCAGAAGACTCGACCCCATATATGCACCCTCTGTTGAGTTTGCCCACAGCCTGCAAAAGGAGTGCATCATAATCTATCGGTGTCGCATTGAATCAGCCTCAGACGAAACTGTGGCCTGCTGTACTAGTTCTTCATATTCAGCCTTTTAATTAGATTTAAGACATAATAATTTTAGAAATTTCATTGGTAAATATCAACATTTTGGTTATTTATTTACTATTATCAACAAATTACACATACCATGGTGTGTTCTGCCCTAGGGTCTGTGAATGGCCTGTCGGGATCCTTGTAATGAGCCCTTGCGAAAATATTCACCCAAGTCATTAGTCCCCTCCCGCTCCTCTGCCTACAAATTTTCATGCACCAAAACATAACAAAAACATTTATGATGGGTGAAATAATTGAAGTTAATTACGACACATCATTCATTAAATTTTCCTTCATACATACCAATCTCCTTGCAGCCTCTTCATAAGGGATAGGTCCCAAATGATGTGGAGATGGTTGGTGCAATCGGTTATCCGAGTTTCGCTGTGAAATTGCCCGCCATTATGGGGTATCCGACCTTTCTTTCAACAGATCCCATGTGGCATCGCCCAACCACTTCGGCTTCTTATTACATGTCCGTCCTTTATTAAAGAGGTCACACATAAGATTCTCAGCTTTGAAATCGAACATTCGACGAAACGCGGCTTCTTCACTGGGGAATCACTTGTAGACCCTTTGCGACCAATAATTAATTAATATAACATATTATTTCAACATAATCAACACAATGATTATAACAAATAACATTCCATAATATCTACACATATTTATCATACCTGAAAATTAGCGAACCACCTATCCCTAACCTCATCAGGGACCTCACTCCAACTCGGTCAAGGCTTAGAATACCGGGCGTTCATTGCTCTAGTGACTTCTTTAGTTACTTCGTATGGTGTCCATCTAAACATGATCAAAACAAAAAGTTGGATATTAAAAATCCATAACATGGAGGACCAGCGGGATAAGGATATCCATGGAAAAAATACAAAATCAAATACTTACCCACCATCATCGAATGTCAAATGTGTACGTCTATCAACCTGTCACGCTACGTATGCATCGTGCGACGAGAACCCATAATATTGCCATGGCTTTATCCCTGCAGGTCGTTCTTGAGCTGCGATTGATGACTCAGGTTGTTCAGGAATTGGTGCAGATTGAGCCATAGGGTCGGGCTCAGCCGCGCCATATACGTTGACTTGTAAATCCTCTAAACCTTGTCTGAGGCCGGACGATAATGTGGAAGGGGAAGACCTCTCATGTGGTGACAATGAAACGTGAACAGGCATATGTCCTGATGCAGCGTCAATGGGAGCTCCCGACGTACTAGTATAAGTATGTAGTCTAACACCCCGATCTCTCAAGAGACTGGAGTTCCCAATTCTGTTCCCAAGGCATGAGAAACGAGAAGAAACGGACGGAGTCTTCCCTCTTTATAGGACTATCCAAAACCTATAAATAATATTTATAATCACAAAACTATGATCTAACTTCATTCCTTCATCTCCTCCACCAAAATTATCTCATACAACAAATTGCTCAAGGCTATCCGAGCCTTGGAACTCAACGAAGGTTCACAACAAGCATACAATCGACAGTTATCAAGTTCAATTCACACACGCATGCAAGCTAACTAGAAAATAAGGTAATTCTTATAGTTATTACATGCCCGTAATATTAGAAGACTAAAACACACTTCTTTACAATACCACATAATTATATACAAAACTTCTTATGACATAGACTTTATTACAAGATAAACTTCACATTTAATTTACATATGCTACCGATAACACGCCAGCTACCTTAACTTCACAACCAATCTTAGAACTCGTGCCGCCAATCTTTGCTATGCCTAAAACATGTTAGGGCGATGAATGAGCATACTAATCACGTATGCCTAGTGTGGGAGAGGTCACATAATGGGGAGTCTCCATAAGGTCTCGTGCAATGCAGATAACATCAAAATCACACACAAGCACACAAAACTAGATAACACGCATACACACAAGTCTAGACATCACGCAAGCACACAAACTATAAAGCACACAAGTACACAAAACAAGATAATACACAAGCACCCGAACTATAGCACCCAAATATAACTAACACATAGGTGTCATTTACAGTATATGATCATATTTCAAGTAACAAGAGACCGAATAACACTTAATAATCAAGTATCACATATTTAAAAAGGATATAGTTCCACGAAGTCTCGATCCACGAACCACGAACCATGATCTTTAAGCAAGTACCGGCAAATCCCTTATTCCTCTAAATAGGGTACTCCTGATGTACCCTGATCCTACGACCCTTTCTCCTGAGGTAGGTTCATATGCCCCAACGAGGTGAACCGCCTTTGGGGTAGTGGAGTATACTCAGCGAGAGAAAGGGAATAGGCATCATGGTAGTCAAGGGAGCACGGTAAACCCGATACCGCCCGTGTTTCTCAACACTACCATGTCCAAAAAGGTTGCACAACCCCGAGTCAAGATCACCAGAATCAAGAATATCAAAGATCACATAAGAGGGACGATAAAGTAGGCCGCCCTCGCAATTAAACATAAATAACATGAGAAAACACAAGATAACCAGTAAATAGTACATGTAAACTTTATCAATTACTAATCATACAATCTAGAAACAATAAAATAAGTTAAGATGCACAAAAGAGATGAAGACTCCCTTACCTTTACCAAACCTGTAATGGTATAGCTTGGACTTACTCCAAACCTCTTTGAATCCGCTCAAATGTGCAAACCCCTAGTTATTCATATAAGTGTAACACTTTAGCAATTGACTATAGAAGGTTTAACATCTTCTACATCCTAGATTCTATATCATATGCTTTATTTCATTGTAACTTAATTAAACATCATAGTTTCGTAACAACATAGAAGCATTTACTAATATATAAAGTCAAGCTAACTACAACTAACCAAAATTGTACTTAACATATAAACTAAATGTCAACTGTACAAGTGGACTCAACTAACATGCAATGGTTAACATCTTTACATTTAACTTACATTCTAATTAATTCTTCAAACATTCAATACAAGTTTCCAAGTGCAAAATTAATACCGCAAGCTCAATTAAAACATTTTCCAATCCCTCTAACAGAAGCTCAAATTAATCAATTCGTTTACCTAGGCTATTGAACTCCAAACTATCTGATTTTTATGTATAAACGTAGATCTTCAAGTGTAGTTAATTTTAAGTTCAAACGGTGCTCAATTCTAAGTTAATTTCCAAAAGTTATAACCCTTACCGTGCAACTACACATAGCTGGGCAGAACCAACGATTTTTTAGCTACTTTTCAGAAATGATGTGATCAGAGGGCTAAAACGTTAGAATTAGTCTTAGTCTTAGAAATCATCATTTTCTCTAAACTTCCTGATCTAGCTAGTGTACAAATTTCATTAATTTTCGAACATGTTTACTATGTCAAAAGAGCTTCGAATGGCAATGGCAGTGGACTGTCCGAATCAGGGTTTTGCTTGTTTATCAACTTTTCCTGTTGTTTTCTTACATTTAGCTAACTATGATCAATACTCTAGCATGTATAATATTCTTACACTTTATTTAGACATTATTACAAACACTTAACCTACACCATTAAGTTAGTTTTACCAAAATCTTCAACTACATCCAAAACACATATATAAACTAGTAACACCAGCATTAGAGGAGTTATACACCATGTTTCACACTAAACAACTAACCAATCATGAGTTTCAAGTTTCTTTAACCATTAACTACAACATAACATAAACCATATAGCAATATAATTAACATCAAATCTGGCTTCACTAATCCTATATGGCCACTTTATGATGCAACTAAATGCCATGAAATCACATTTTTAAGCATGTTAACACAAAAGCACCGAAAAGCCTCTTTAGTGATTTGAACTACAACTACCTAATCTGATTAACAATTAAGCGTCATAATTACATTTTAAGAGCTTTCTAACACTTCTAAGACTAACTACATAATCAAACGAATCAAATTCAACACTTCGTTCCAAAGCCCTCTTTGTAATTCAAGCTATAATTCCAATTCTAACTAGGTTATATCTATTCTTATGATACATATAGCATTCTCGAGGGTTAAAGCAACTATTAGAAGCAATAAAATAATTAAAAATGCAAAAACCCCAAAATTCGCAGGTTAGTCACTGTTCATCATCTTTCCCAAGTCTCCAAACTTAATTTTCAACCATAAAATTCTTCAAATAACTATAAAAGAATGTTCTATGATCATAATAAAGGCTAATTTAATCATAGATAGGCATATATAATCAAGATATATCAAATCACAAAATTTACATAAATGTAACCTAACTTTAAAAGCTCAAAAATATGCATCTCTCACCACTAAACAAGAAGTAGAAGCTTGGAGATGGCTTTGCTAGGCTCAAGAGCACTAAAATCAGGCTTGGAATAGATGAAATTGGTGAAAACTAACAATTTTCTTCTTCTTTTTTTTTTTGTTCCTGACTCACGGGTGTGGGGAGAGGGTTTTGAGCTAATTTTTTTTTTTTGTTTGGTATATAATGGGTTATAAGAGTTAAAAATGGTTCATGGGTCAAGGGTTTGGATTATTGGGTCAAATGGTTTGGTTAGGTAGTTTTAATCCAAGTCAAAGGAAGCTAAATGAAAAAAAACCCAAAATGCTGAATTTTTTTACTATTCATTACGACATACAAAATATTTTTTCTACCTGCCTTCCCAGCGTGCTATGCAAGTAATTCAAATTTTCTCATGCCTCTTACATGACAAGTAATAAAGTGATAAGTAAAGATCGTTCCCACGAGGACTGTGATTACTAAGTACTGAAATTGATTTAGCTCTAACTTTATTTGAACAATCACGAATTGAGAATTTGTAACTAATTACTAAAGAAATTATAGAACTTATAAGAGAAATAGCAACTAACACAATTACGAAATTAACAAAAGATGGTAATTCAATAATTAAAAGACTCTAAGGAATTCGATTTCACCAAGATTAATCCTATTTGAAACTAGTGATTAAAATCAATTGACGCCTATTCCTTACGTTGCCAGTAATTTCGCTAAGGTAGATATTAATCTTTCTCAAGTATCAATAACCTATTCCAATAAGAAAACTAACTACATCTTTGTGATAACTGTGAACTTATGGAACACATTAAGCCCTATAAATTCAAATGCTGCACTAGATCTCATAACTATCTCTAGCTTATGATGATTTAATGGTATTTCATACGTAGTCTAATTTAGTTATTAGTTCTCAGTCTCAAACTAAATCATGACTTATGTAATTGTTGATCAGGCAACCACAAGCGTTAAATTCAGCATAAAAACGCAAATATGAAATAGTTCATCAATGAATTAATACCAAAAGCATCAAA
This sequence comes from Ehretia macrophylla, assembly GCA_037974665.1. Lineage (NCBI taxonomy): Eukaryota > Viridiplantae > Streptophyta > Magnoliopsida > Boraginales > Ehretiaceae > Ehretia > Ehretia macrophylla. Next base: position 17,488,412 of record CM075783.1, read on the forward strand.
TATTCAAAATTCGGCTACATCGTAGCCCTAGAAAAATAGCTTAGAACATAATCATGAAAATAAATAAAATTCCAATTGTAACGTAAAACATGATAACATAGATAGAGAAAACTAGGATTTGAAGAAGAATTGGAGCAGAAGTCCGTCTCCGGATCGTTCCTCCATCTTCATCTCGTCACTCCTCTCTTCCTCTCCCTCTGTAATCTTGCTTTTTCTCCCATCTTGCTGGCTATCCCCTTCTCTCGTTTTTATCCTTTTATTTCATAGGGTTTCTTTCTTTTCTTGCCAATTTACAAAACTGCCTTTAATTTTCCTGCGATGCTGCGCAGCTGCGCTACTTCTATTTGTTTTTCAATTTCTCCACAAATTGTATAGAAGCCAACAAATGTCTCTTTAATATTTGCCTCAAACTCATATTGTCTCTTGGAAATTACCTACAATGCAAATCAAAGACAAAACTAATCAAATTGCTCATAAATTACTCAAAAACTAACAAAGCTTAAGTGAAAATGTGCTGAAATCATATATCAATAATACACCAAACAAACACCCCCAAACTTAAGCTTTGATTGTCCTCAAGCAAAAGACACAACTAAAGAAAAAAACAACCTAAAAACTAACGGCTCGACACAATATAACTCATAAAAGCAATGCTGTAGGATAGTAAATCTTCACGGCCTCAATAGCTTTTTCCCAACTCAAGAGGTGACTTACAATCACAAGCATGAGAAATCTCAACTTCACATAAGTCTCATTTTACTTCCAATCCCCCAACTCAGTGTGTGAATAGTCTCTATCCTAATCAATTGTACATGGATGAGTTTATGCAAGCTAAGTGAATTTTCAATGTAAATCTGTTATATTCAATCACTTAGGACTTCATAGGATCACTTTTAATGTCACTCTCCACTAATATAAGTTAATCATCGCATTAAAGATTAGAAGGACTTTTCATTTGGTTGTAACGTGTGGCTAGGTTCAAGGTAGGATAATGGATATAATAAATAGCTAAACTACCTATAAGCACACAACTATTCGAGGATGTTCAATGGAGCACATGTCAACTCTACTTCGTACCACCACAATTATTCAACATATCTCTTTTCTTTCTTATTTCATTTCACTTCCTCAACATGCATCCACAACATTAACAAAACACATAAAGAGTCCACACTTCCCCGAACTTGCATTTTGATATTAACTACAAGGAGTGTGACTCTTCTCTTTTTTTTCTCAATATTTCATTTTTTTCTGAAACAAAACAACACATCAACAAATCATCAAACCTCCCATCATTCAATACAGAACAATCATATGTTACAAGTAGGAGGGTCATAATATGGGGAAATCAAACCTGACAAGTTAAGGAAGATATTGTAAGTTGCATAAGAAAGAAAAGGTTGTCTTAGGCTCCAGGGGTGAACTAGGGATATTCAATTATTACAAATGTTGGCTTGAAAGGCTCAAACGATCCAAAGATGACCTAAATCATTTCTCTAATGCTATGCAACCTAGGATTTCATCTCGAGTGGCAATCAAGCAAGTTCTAAAGTCCTATACTCATTTTTCTATTCACTTAAACTCACATAATCCTTCTCTAAGCAACAACATAACTAGGTGAGGCTAAGTGCGCAATAAGTGAGGATTTTTCGTAAAACAAAACTATGCTTCAGTCAATTATGCTCATTACCATCATATACTTCTTACGCTACTCATCATCGGCCTATTTCTTATCTTTCTAGCATCACTTTCAACATTTTGGTTTTTTTTTTGTTTTCAAATTTTTCTGATTTTTTTTAAAACATAATAAAAATAACAAAACACACAAAAATAAAAACACATAATATGAATACTAAAAGAACAAGTTCATAGAGGAAAATACATAACAACCACCCCCAAACTTGGAAATAGAAAATAACTAAAACACATAACACAAAGAAAAAACACATAACACAAAACTCATTAAGACAAGTTCACAATACAAATAATGAGACGCCACCCCTAAACTTTAAAGAAAAACATTGTCCTCAATGTGAAAATACAAAATAAAATAAATCAGAGGACTTTCCTGAATAGTCTCTACAGTCATTGAGCGTCCGGGATGTAGTCATTGCTACTATAACTTCAGCCAAGGAACATAGTGGAAGTAGAATTTACCCAACAAACACAAAATAAGTTCAAGAACGAACACAACCAAACTCTTGCACTCCTATCTGAATGCCGCAAGATTCCAATTATTCTGTGTACTTTGTTGAGACTTGAACAAACAGTTATCAAATCTGGAACCTCTCCACCCAACAGATACAACTCACCAATACCCCCAATCAGCAAAATTTCATCACAACCCATAAAGCACAAGTATACCTAATAACACAAAATAAGGATTTTTTTTCAATGCCCTTCGCGCAATTCTGTAACAAGATTTGTCTTCCTTTTTTTTCTCTGTTACAATCCAGTAACGCACATCAAAAAGTAGTACTCACCAAAACATGAAGGTTCTTAGTCGCTGCTTGTGAGACTCCACCGTCAACGCTTGTGTGGTGCAAATGAGCACTAGGGGGGCTTCAGCTATGAGTAAGTAGGAGAAACTAGTGGGTGACGTAAGAGGAATGGTGAGGTGATAAAGAGAGAGAGTGAGGTGGTTGTTGTCTCCATTGCTCTGGTGTCGTCGTCGGTAGAAGCTCATCGGTGTAGGTATGGTGGGTGTGGTGGTGTCGTCTATGGGGTGGTAGGAGAGAGAAAGAGAGTGACTGAAATGTGAGAGAGCGTGATAGAGAGAGATTTGAGATTTGGTTGTTGTCGAGAGAGATCTGATGGTTTGGGTTTCAATGATTTAGGTTGAGAAATATCTAATGGTTTGGGTGGTAATAGGGCTTAGGGTTTAGAGAGAAAGAAATGATTTGTGTTTGGGTGTTGATGGTGGCGATTGAGAGATGGAGAATGATTTTCTTTTAATTTTTGATTTTTTTTTTAACGTCAAACAAAAAGACGCCAGTGCAGCTGCGCTATTTTTTAGTGCAACAATGCTGCTTCAAAAACGTAACTTTTAACAGCATCAGCGCAGCTGCGCTACATTTTGGTGCAACAACACTACTTTCACAGCTCTATTTTTTCTTACTTTTCTCTTCAACACACGCATCTCCCTTAATCCAAACACCATTATTTGCACATTTTATCCCTAAATTGACTTGGTAGAATTTCTCTTTGACTTGTCTTCCCCCAAACTTGTTCTTGAACCTATCATGATAATAAAAATTAACAATTAACTACGACAATTATAACTCAAAAATTAACTAAAAACAATTAAAACTATTAAATCAAGAAAAGTGAAAAAATTCGGGTTGCCTCCCGAAAAGAGCTTGTTTTAACGTCGACAGCCCGACGGAGCTATTGCTTCATGATGAGTTGAGGTGGACAACGGTCTTGTGTTTGTCAAACTCATCATCCCAATAAGCCTTCAACCGTTGTTCGTTAACCTTGAACGTCCCTTTCTTTGAATGATTTATTTCAACAGCTCCATAGGGAAACACCTTCGTTACAACAAAAGGACCAGACCATCTTGACTTGCGTTTTCCAGGAAGTCGTGGGTTATAAAGAAGTATTTGTTGCCCAGGTGAGAAATGTTTTCCCAAAATAGGTTCATTATGCCACTCTTTTGTCATCTCCTTGTAACTTTTTGCATTCTCATCTTCTTTATCACATAATTTTTCCCGCTCATTCAATTGCAACGATTCTTTCTCACCCACTGCTCGCACACCTATATTTAGTTGTTTAGCAGACCACTATTCTTTGTGTTCCAATCCCACCGGAATAAAAGAACCATCTTGTAACAAGCTAGCCTCTAAGGGATCTAATTGACCCCTATGGTTAGACACTATAGCTTTTACGGTATCAATGTGAAAATAACTATCACTCACTTCTAGGTACTTGTAAGATTTGAACACATTAAAGGTTATCTCTTCATCTTGTACTTGCAATTTAAGCTCACCCTTTCGAACATCAATAAGTGCTCCTCCAATTGCAAGGAAAGGTCTTCCAAGAATGATAGGAATTTCCCTGTCTTCTTCCATATCAAGTACTATAAAATCTGCAGGAAAGATGAATTTATTGACTTTGACAAGCACATCTTCAATGATTCCCCTCTGATGATTTAGTGAGCGATTAGCTAACTGTAATATTACAGTTATGGGTCTTGCCTCTCCTAAACTAAGCTTCTTGAAAATAGACAAAGGCATTAAATTAATACTAGTACCTAAATCACACAAAGCTTGCTCAAAAACAACATTGCCAATTTCACATAGAATAGTAAAACTCCATGGATCTTTGAGTTTTTGTGGTAGCTTCTTTTGTAGAATAGCGCGACACTCTTCAATAAGTGCAATTGTCTCATAATCTCCAAGCTTCCTCTTATTCGAAAGGATGTCCTTCATAAATTTCACATAACTCGGCATTTGTTCAAGCGCATCCACAAATGGAATATTAATGTGAAGCTTCTTAAAGACTTCAAGAAATTTAGCAAATTGCTTATCAAATTTATTTTTCTGCAATCGTTGAGGGAATGGCACAACCACATGTAGCTCCTTCATAGGTTGTGGCTGAGCTTCTAATTTCTCTTCATCTTTCGCCTTATTATTGGCTTCACTTTTCTCAACCTTCTTGGTTCTCACTGGCTCCTCTAATTCTTTGCTGCTTCTCAAAGTGATTGCTTTGCAATGCTCCATGCCATCTCTTTTGGGATTTACCTCTGAAGTACTAGGTAAACTTCCTTTTTGTCTTTCAGAAAACAAAGTAGCCATTTGAGTAAATTGCACCTCTAAATTTCTGATTTGTGCAGATTGGATTTGGAAGTTTGTCCTAGTTTTATTCATAAACTGAGTCAGCAAATTCACCAACTGGGCCAATGCATCTTCCAAGTTTACCTTATTCTCTGGTGATGGGTTATTCTGCTCAGGCTGCAACATATTCTGATTATTTATCCAAGATAGATTAGGATGGTAACTCAATCTTGGATAATATCTGTTGGGATATTGATTGTGTTGCTGCCCATTAAAGTTCCGCACATACAGTGCTTGTTATGTTGTGCCTTGCACAAATGGATTGCCAACTTGATATTCTGTACTATAATGTGGACCACAACAAAACTCGCACACTACTGCCGCTTAGACAACATTAGCAGTTACTTGATTATTTTGCATCTGTTTCGCGAGATTGTCAATTTTTGCTGCCAAAGCAGTTATAGCATCAATCTCATGGATCCCAGCTATCTTCTTTGGTATGATTCTCTCGCTCGACCACTGCTGATTGTTTAAGACAATATCCTCAAGCAACGCATAAGCTTCATCTGCTGTCTTGTTCATTAAAGCTTCTCCTACTAATGCATCAATCAAAGTTCTTGTGGTGCTAATCAGCCCATTGTAAAAAATGTGAACTTGCATCCACCTAGGTACACCATGATTAGGACACGACCTCAACAACGCCTTATACCTTTCCCATGCTTTACACAAAGTTTTTCCTTCATGTTGTGCAAAATTATTGATTTCTATGTGCAGCTTCACTGTCTTTCCAGGTGGAAAAAATCTTAACAAAAACTTGTGCACCAAATCCTCCTATGTAGTGATTGAATCTGAAGGCAGTGAGTTCAACCATTCCTTAGCTTGATCCCTCAAAAAGAAAGGAAACAAGCGAAGGCGCAGAGCTTCATTAGTGACTCCATTGTACTTAACAGTTCCGCAGACTTCTAGAAAATTCACGATGTGTTGATTAGGATCTTCAGAAGGCAGTCCATGGAACTGGATATTCTGAATCAACTGTAGCGTCACTGTCTTCAAGTCAAAATTATTCGCCTGAATCGTTGGCCTTCTAATCACAGGTTGAATTCTAGTGGGTGGCAAAGCATAGTCTCGCAGTGTTCTAGGTAGATTTTCCTGGTTATTTTCACCTTGTACTTGTACTATTTGAGCCATGTTTTCCTGTAGGTGGTGGGTAATAGCTTTTTGTCCCTTTCTATTCTTTCGACAAGTTCGCTCTATCTCAAGATCAAAAGGCAACAAATTGCTCCCTCCCAACTTACACATGCACCTAACGGAATATGTTCTTGAAACACACGTAACGAAAATAAGAGAACAAAACAAAACAAACTAAAATCCAAAGTAAAATCAAAGCTATTTGGTATCGATATTAATAATGACACAGTCGCCGACAACAGCGCCAAAAACTTGTTGTATGATTTCTAACGCAAGTGCACGTATCGCAACAAGTAATAAAGTGATAAGTAAAGATCGTTCCCACGAGGACTGTAATTACTAAGTATCGAAATTGATTTAACTCTAACTTTATTTGGACAATCATGAATTGAGAATTTGTAACTAATTACTTACAAAATTATAGAACTTATAAGAGAAATAGCAACTAAGACAATTACGAAATTAATAAAAGATGGTAATTCAATAATTAAAAGACTCTAGGGATTTCGATTTCACCAAAATTAATCATATTTGAAACTAGTGATTTAAATCAATTGATGCCTATTCTTAACGTTGCTAGCAATTTCGCTAAGGTAAATATTAATCTTTCTCAAGCATCAATAACCAATCCCAATAAGCAAGCTAACTACATCTCTGTGATAACTGTGAACTTATGGAACGCATTAAGCCCTAGAAATTCAAATGCTGCACTAGATCTCATAACTATCTCTAGCTTATGACAATTTAATGGTATTTAATACGTTGTCTAATTTAGTTATCACTTCTCAGTCTCAAATGAAATCAAGACTCATGTAATTGTTGATCAAGCAACCACAAGCATTAAACTCAGCATAAAATACTAAACGCAAATATGAAATAGTTCATCAATGAATTAAAACCAAAAGCATCAAATATTCAAAATTCAGCTACATCGTAACCCTAGAAAAATAGTTTAGAACATAATCATGAAAATAAATAAAATTCCAATTGTAACGTAAAACATGATAACAAAGATAAAGAAAACTAGGATTTGGAGAAGAATTGGGGCAGAAGTCCGTCTCCGGATCGTTCCTCCATCTTCAACTCGCGAATCCTCTTTCTCTCTCCCTCTGGAACGTTGCTTTTTCTCTCCTCTTGATGGTTGCCGACTTCTCACGTTTTTCTCCTTTTATTTCATAGGGTTTCTTTCTTTTCTTGCCAATTTACAAAATTGCCCTTAATTTTCCTGCGATGCTACGCAGCTGCGCTATGACTGCGCTACTTCTATTTGTTCTTCAATTCCTCCACAAATTGCTAAAATCCAATCCTTTGCAATTTCTCTTCAATCTTTGCTTCAAAACTCAGATTGTCTCTTGAAAATTACTTACAATGCAAATCAAAGACAAAACTAATCAAATTGCTCATAAATTACTCAAAAACTAACAAAATTTAAGTGAAAAGGTGTTGAAATACTATATAAATAATACACCCAACAGTCCACGGCCTGCACTGTCACTTAATGGCCCCGTCCCGAGGAATCGTCTAATTCCACTTGAAGAGTTATCTTTACCTGCAGCCATGTTTGTTTTTCTACAAATACAAATAATAAATTAAAAGGTAATTGCTACACACATTAATAGATAGATAAACATGATCTAGTGATTTAACAATAAATTGTTTTCATCATTCCGTAAATAAGTCAAATATGTCAACATGATTGTTACATAATAAACAAACTAACTAAATATCATCTTCATCCTCATCATCAGCGTCATCATCATCACCGTCATCATCATCGTCATCATCATCATCATCTTCATCTTGTTCATCATTATCATCATCATCATCTTCTTCATCTTCTTCATCATCATCATCATCATCATCATCATCATCATCATCATCATCTTCTTCTTCTTCTTCTTTAGTCTCATCGTCCTCTTGCTGAGCATCATGTTGAGCATGTAAATCATTAATATATTCGCTCAATCTTTATAGGGACTGGACAAGATGGGTCTCCATGGAAATAGACCAGTTCGTCTCCATTTTGTAACTGGGCCTCTCCAAATGGAGACAGCCCAGTTCGTTCCCAAAATGGAGACTGCCTGAGCCGTCTCCATTTTGGAGCGTTGGGCCTCTCCCCATAGAGACAGACCGAGCTGTCTCCATTTGAAGCGCTAGGCCTCTCCATATGGAAATGGCCTAGTCTGTCTCCAAAACCCGTCTCCATTTTAGAGCGCTAGGCCTCTCCAAATGGAGACGGCCTAGTTCGTCTCCAAAATGGAGACGGACCGAGTCGTCTCCATTTTGGAGCGCTGGGCCTCTCCCCATGGAGATGGCCCATTTCATTTCTAAAATGTCGTCTCATTTTGTAGAATCCCGCTAGGCCTTCTCCAAAAGGAGACTACCCAAGTCGTGTCCATCTGGAAGCCCAATTATCCAAATGGAGATGGCTAAAAAATAGAGACGGATCGGGTCGTCTCCATTTGGTGACGGCCTATAACTTCCGTCTCTAGTTTTTTTTTGTTAGAATTATTTAAGATAATAAAATTTTACATATTAGAATATATTAGTTCAAAATTTATAAAAACATGTGAAAATACTATATGATTTTTAATTTTTTTGACCTTTTATCAAACTACAAATTATTGAATTAGTAGTTATTTTTTTGTAACTAAAATGCTTATAAAAATACAATGTAAATGAAGTTAATTCATTAATAATTCCACAAAATTGATTATGAACCAAAAATTTACTACTACGTAGTAATTTTGAAAATTGGATAAGTAATAAATAATTATTTTATATTTTATATTTAAATCTTATATTAATTATATTTTTATTACTTCTCAATTTACATAGAATATTAATAAACCGCTTATATTATTGAATTAGTTCTCAATTAGGATCATATATCTAATGTCAAAGTTATAGAATTTCAAAAAAAAATTAATAATCCATAAATATTATATAATTAATTATATAAACACAATAATTTAAATAGTTATTAAAAGAATAAAAGTGTTGAATTAAACAAATAGTAAACTAATGTAGTTGTATATAAATAAAATATGTTATAATTCTAAAAGCATGTTTTATAATTAAACAGCTTAAGTTGAATTTTAAAAACTTTTATCAATGTCGTCAAGTCGCGTCACCATTATTCTTTATCACGGGAATTGAACTGTATCATTGCTCAATCTTGTTGTTAGTACGATATGAAAAAAATTGTACATACCACGGTACAAAAGATAATGAAATACCAGGGCCCCGTTTTGGAAGTGACATGGCGTGAGTAGGTTTTGAATGCAATGTGTTAGCGTGCACGCCATGTTCCCAATTATTTGACATAACGACATCCCTGTATTTCTGTCTCCAAGAAAAATATTTTTTTCTTCTTTATTATAATTAACGTATACATCATCATAACAACCAAAACTTTTATCAATGTCGTCAAGTCCATTGATTAATATTATTCGTCACGGGCTGTCAGATGGACCATTGATCAATCTTGTCATTAGTACGATAAGAACATCATATACGCTACTACGGGGCAGAAGGTCGTCTGAACTGGTAGGCCCCGTTTTGCATAGTAGATGACTTCAGCAGCTTTTAAATCTCCAAAGTAGCGTGCACGCCATGTCCTCAATTATTTGACCCATTGATGACCAGTGGTACACAGTCACGTGCTCGCGAACCATTCGTGTGAGACCCCGTATCGAGCCCATGTGCATTTTATAGCATTTCATGTATTTTTGCATAATTTAATATGCATTTATATTAGTTAATATGTATTTACATAGTTTAACATGTCTTCATCTCATTTTAAGTGCATTATATTTATTAAGTACATTTACGTATTTTTAATATCGTAGGCACTAATTAAATTATGCCACATCACAATAGCTAACTAAAACAATTACATTTGAACTAAATGACACACTAGCAAAACATGAGTAAGTTGAGGGGCATTCTTGTCTTTTGGCAAATCAAGAAAATATCCCACCTAACTTAAAACACCTAAACTAAGCTAAACACATACACATACACACAAAAAAAAAATACAGTACTCATACACACACACACGATCAAACTATTAGGAAGAGAGAAAAAAGATGAAAGAAAAGGGAAATAAGAGAAGAAAGAAGAAAGAAGGAAGAAAATGAAGAACAAGACATATTCAGCCATTTTCTTGCTTCTAGGTGTGATGTCGGGGAATTTCATCACATCTATTAAATAACAGTTGCAAAATTACTTGAGTATTTTATGTGCATTTTCTTTTTTGTTTAATTGCTTTACTATTGGGCACTATTCATAAGAAATTTGACTGTCTTAAATGCTTGATTTAATATTTTTCCTAGATAGTATAACCAATAAAAAGAATCGAAAACTTGTAGTTTTGGATTTGGGAGACCAGGAATATGCATTTGAAAAATGATTTGTACTTCGTGTGAATAGTGTCACGTAAGTATAACACTAGTTTTAGCTAATTGTCAATTAAGTGGAGTTTTAACTTAGTTTGACCATTAATTAGGAGCATTTGTGTAACACCCCGATCCCTCTCGAAACCGGAGCCCCAAACCCAAAACCTAAGGCACGAAACACGAGGAAAAACAAACAGAGGCTCCCCTGTTTATAAGGTTAATTAAAAACATGCAAGCAGCAAGTACGGCCATAATAAGACACCCCAACTTCAACCATCCCACTTTTCCCAATCTCAAGGCCATCCGAGCCTTAGTCAGAAAAACATAACCACACGAGCATGCAATCAAAAGACAATAAAGTCTATCTTTAGTTATTACATGCCAATTAAGACACTAACTATTCAAGACTACAACTTTAATTACAACCTACAAAATCTATCATTAATACATACAGGATCTCAAAGGTCTCAAAATAAAACATAATATAATAACACACATCTTCAAAGGGATTCAACCTTAGCAAGATAAGCAATCAGCAACACAACACTCAAGATAGTTGTTCTAACTGCACCTATAACATGTTAAAATGAGGAATGAGTAACCAAAGTTACAGTGAGGGAGGTGATGCAGCATATCGGGCGTGCAACATGTTATGCAACAAAGATAGCCATATATATAACACAAAGTAACAAGACTAGATAGACAAGTATTTAACCACATATAAAAAGGATACGGTTCAACTTGTCTTCAATCATGAGCCACGAGCCAAGATCTTGAAGCAAGTGCCGGCAAAACCCTTATTCCTCCAAAATGGGATACTCTGGATGTACCTCGATCCTACGACCCTTTCTCCTGAAGTAGGTCCGTATGCCCAGTAGGTGAACCACGCCTCTAGGGTAGTGGAGTATACTCAGCGAGAGAAAGGGAATAGGCACCATGGTAGTCGAGAAAGCAAGACAAGCCCGATGCCGCCCGTGTTTCTTGATGCTACCATGTTTGAAAAGGTTGCGCAACCCCGAGACAAGATCACGAGAAACATGAATATCAAATCACGTAAGAGGAATGACAAAGTAGGTCGCACTCGTAGTTAATCACAAATAATACGAAAAGACTCAAGATAGCAAGTAAAATAATACATATAAACTTTATCAATTACTAAATAATTTAATTTAGAAACAATAAATCAAGTTAAGATGTACAGAAGAGATGAAGACTCCTTTACCTTGGATTAAGTCAAGAATCCCCTCATACCTTCTCCAATTACATGCATTATAGCTATAATTCAAATAGAATTCATAATTAAGAACAAGTTAGATTTGATTGCAGTTAAACTAACACATACTCTTTAAGGTTAACTTTAAGTCTACTTTAAGATCTCTAATATGCACTACATTACCTTAGCAACATGACATATCTTGATAATGCTTGTTAATTCACTTAGCTTGCATTCCCTATCGAACATTCCACATAACATACACAGGGTTCCAACAATCTACATTCACTAAGCAATACTAGTTACACTAAGTTAAAGCAAGAATTCTAACATTACAATCATTCATATTCAAGCAACATTTTCTAGTTTAACATAAAGCACAAAGAAAAGTTAAGGCGCTTTAGTTGACAATTACACTTTACTCAATCTAACTACATTTTGTTAACTCTTAACTACAATTAAAACTCAAGAAAATAGCATTCAAACCAAGCATAACACAAAATACATTAAAGGCACTAGATAGTATGCTTTAATATTACACTTTAGTTACTAAGTTATAACATGCTAATTACTCAATGACAACTCAACTAAATCATGTTCAAACTTCTAACAACATTGCACTAAATTACTTTTACTACATAAATAACTATTATGACACTCCTTAATTCATGAATCTTGCATTCGTTCTCAAACATCTCATTAAGTACATACAGGGTTCTAAAGCATTTAACTTCGCTAGGAGCATTATTTACATTCATTAAACTAAGATTACCAAGTCAAACCATCCAAAGCACTAAAATCACTTAACTTAATTTACAAGAGTTGACCACATTCTTGAGTTTCCTAACTTGCAATAAAAACCCTCTCATAGCTAATGTGAAACCCCACTTTCTTGCTTATCTCGTTTTACGTGCTATACCTCGTTTTTCGTGCATATGACCAGTTTATGTGCTATAGGACCTAGAAAGTTATAATTTTGATTTCAATACTCCTAATACGTGCTAAATGTGCATTCATGAAATTTTCATCAAAAACGGAGTCAGAAATTTTATCGTCGATTTTCAGTGAATAGTGTTTTCGAAACACGTCCGCTATAATTTTGAAACTGGTCTTTTTAACCCTTCTAGACCTAGTCCACGGACTTTAATAGACCTGTGTTTGATGAAAATGGTTTTAAAATCGGCTTAAGAATTTATTAGGGTTTTTACACCGACTTTTGCGAAAATCGAGTTTTAAGCCGACTCGGGTGAAATTGTTGGATTGTAAAACTTCTTGTCATCTAAAAATAATCCACTTGAGATATCTTGGGGGCTTGCATAATTATTTTTAACTTGGTGAGCAATAAAATGCAATTAAAGTCATTAAAAACACAAAAATACCTATTTAAACTAACTTTGACCTTGCATTTTTTAATTGACCAAACTTTAAATTATATACTATCACCTACACACACTCACACAACACAAAACAAACTCCACAAACACACACATTGCCGTGAGAAAGAGGGAGAAAAAGAGAAGAGAAAACTCAAGCTTTTCAATCCAATTTTTCAAAGAAAAACCTAGTTTTTGTCCGTAGAACTTCGCACCGACTTGGATTCTGCTTGTTGGGCACGCATAGCACGCATTCCTAGGCTTATATCGCATCTAAGGTGAGAGAAAAATTCTAGATCTCAAAATGTCATTTTTGTGTTTTTGCGTATAAATGAAGATTGAACCGTTAGAATTGAAATCTGATGATAGATTATTGCTCCTTGCATGCTAGGGATCATTATATACTAATACTACGAATTTCTGTCGGATGTAGCATAATTTTTATTTTCCGGGTATTTAATTTTGAATAAAATGTTCAAAGTTGATTTAATTGAGTTGTGTTGATCGAAATCGATTGCCGTCAATTTCTAAATACTTGATAATTACGTGTTAGCGCTGTTGTAATGCCGAATTTTCGATTACATTGTTCGTGTGAAAATCCGGAAAATCCAGCCATGACATCTTAGGATTTTAGGGTTATCGGGCATGATTTGGAGGTGTTATGGTGGATTTCCGAGAGGGCTAATGTAGTAGGTTGAATGGGTGAGTGATAGGAACTGATTTGGCAATGTTTGGATTAGTAGATTGTAAGTTATGAATTTTAGAAGTTTAGGTTGTCATTCTTTAATTTCTTGAACGATGCCTTTAGATGGTTGGGTAGTGTTCGAGTGATGAATGGTGAGTTGTTGATGAGTAATTTAGAGTTTAATTTTGTATATTATGCATGTCCGGTTAGATGGCCTACTTTGTCATCTAACTACGTTGTTTGTTGTTTAATTTAATATTGATGTTATATTGATGTTATTGATTAATTATTATTGAATGCAGGAATCGGGCACTCTTGTTGCTGATCTCCCAATTGATTGATTGATTGATTGATGATTGATGATTATGGAGTCTTGGTATGTGTGTGCCACCTCTCGGGCAGCGTCGGGCTGTCGGGTTGATAACGGCATGACTGCCATAGGCTACCCCCAGCTCGCATGATGGAGGTGTCATGGAGGGAGGGGCTAGTGAGGTACCTCGGGTGCGTGAGTAATGGGGAGTTATAAGAAGAACGGTTGAGATCGTGATGGCGTTTGGAGCTACACCAAATAGAGTATCCTTATTGATTGGTTATATAGTTATGTGATGATAGCATTATTTATGTTGTTGTGTGTTTACTTGCTCAAAGGACTAAATCCAAGGAGCGTAGTGAATACTGTCGAGATCTATCGGATCCTCACTGGGCTTATGTATATAAGCTCACTCTCTATTATTGCATGTTTTCAGGTGTACTTTCACAAGATTACGGGTACGTGCCTCCTGAAGAGGAGAATGTGGAAAACGTGCCTTTCGTGGATGAGTCATATGTCCCTGAGTCTTATCCATGATTCTATGTTATTAAACGTCATGTATATTAGCTTAATAGACTTTTATATGCTTTACGGTTAAGTTGTTAGATGGGTCTCAACTTATTTTTGAAATGTATAATAAAGTTGAGGTATTGTATGTTATGTTGGAACGGAGGCAGATAACGAAGACTGATTATTGTATACTACGGTTATGTTGTATGTTGTTATGCTGTTAAGGAGTTGTTGTATGTATGGTTATGGAATTTTGAATGTTTAATGTTATTTTCGAGGTTGGTTTAGAACCTCGGTAATCTATTTACTGTCGTTACTGCCGAAATTCCGTTGCGTCCTGACTGATCGTAGGTGGGGTCGAGTTGGGGCGTGACAGTTTAAGTGGTATCAGAGCTCATGTTAGTTGTCAGCCGGGGTATTCTCGGAATGTGGGTAATGGTCTTAGCATGGAATATGTATGAAAAGAAAGAAAAGTGAAATATGTGATAATATGATTAAGTGATAAGTGATTATATGATTAAAGTGCTTATGTGATTATGTGATCAATTTGTTTATGTGTTTTATATGAGTTTGTTATTTATGTGTTAATAGTTGTTTATAACCTGTCTACGTGCTATAACTGTGCTAACTCTTTGATTAGTAGAATGGCCGGTCGACCGAGAACCAGAGGTAGGCCTGAGATGGTTGATGAGACTCCGAGTAACGTGGCACCGGGCCGTGACGGGGGTGATGACCGATTAGGAGCAGCTATGGAGCGGATTGCAGAGTTAGTGGCTAGTCAGGCACAGTTATTAGCAGGGCAGGCTGCCCAGAATCAGGCTATGCAGGCTCAGCTTCTGAATATTCAGGGTGGTAACCACGGGCGTGGTACCCTGAAGGAGTTTTTAGGATATCACCCACCGAGATTTCAGGGGGAGCCGGATGATAGGAAGGCGGAGGCATGGATTAGCAAGTTGGAGAAGATTTATGATCCACTTGACTATACTGATGAGCAGAAAGTCTCTTTTGCCGTGTATTTGTTAGATGACGAGGCAGAGGAGTGGTGGCGCACGGTAAGGACTAGCTGGGCGGCACAGGGTATTCCTTATGTTTGGGGTACCTTTCTGATGGCTTTCCGAGCAAAGTATGTCCCGAGGATTTGCAGGGAACGGAGAGAGGCCGAGTTTCTAGCCTTGGTCCAGGGAGATGCTACAGTGGCTCAATATGAGGCCACATTTACTCGATTGTCCCGGTATGCACCGGAGTATGTGGCAGACGAGGAGCGGAGGACTCGCAGGTTTATGTTGGGGTTGCGGCCCGAGATTCAGGATGTGATGGCTCTGAATCGATATGATATTTTCACTGAGGCTTTTGATGCAGCTTCTAGGTTAGAGAAGAGGAAAGGGGATCAGATTGTCTCCAGTCAGCCTAGTAAGAGGCCGTATCAGCCACAGGGCCAGCAGGTTATATATAGGCCTCCAGTACAGCAGGTTGTCTACAGGCCACCAGCCCAGCAGGGTTCTTATAGGCCACAGGGTCAGCAGAGTTACTATCGGCCTCAGTTTCAGCAGAGGCCATATCAGGTTCAGACTCAGTATAGGCCAGCCCAGTCTCAGGGTCAGTATAGGCCTAGTGTGGTGAGACCTCAGCAGCAGGCTGTATCAGCTGCTTCATCAGCTTCTGGTTATTCTAGGGGCAGTGTTAGTGCCACATCATCGCAGTGTAATTACTGCAAGCGCCCAGGGCATGTAGAGTCCGACTGCAGGGTAAAGGCAGGGACATGTTTGGGTTGTGGTAGCAGCGAGCATAGGGCGAAGGATTGCCCTAAATATGCGAGGACTGAGGGTCGAGCAGCGACTCAGGGTTACCAGGGTAGGCCTACGGGCAGTGTACCACAGCAGCAACGGGTTCAGGCTCGGGCTTATGCAGTTGACTTAGAGGAGATGCCTGAGGAGACTGCAGTTGTGGAAGGTAACTTCCTTATACTTGATCAACTTGTTAAAGTGTTGATTGATTCTGGTGCTACGCATTCTTTCATTACTCCTGCTTGTGTGCAACGTGTTAAATTGCAACCTGAAAGATTGCCTTATGTGGTTGAAATTAGTACCTTTTTGACTGATAAGTATGTTACTGGCTTAGTATGTAAGGATTGTATAATACATGTTAAGGGGCATAATTTTCCTTCGGACCTTATTTTATTTCCTATCCGGGGGTATGATGTTATCTTGGGTATGGATTGGCTTTCTAAGTATGATGCCCAGTTGAACTGTAGAACCAAGGTAGTACTGTTTCGTTTGCCAGATCAGCCAGTAGTTGAGGTAGCGGGTAACCGGGGTGCTAAGACGAGTTTTGTTATCTCAGCAACTAAAGCCGTTAAGTTGGTGAGTAAGGGGTGTTCGGGTTATCTAGCTTATTTGATCAACAAGCCATCTGATAAGCTACAGCTAGAGGAAGTCCCTATTATCCGGGAATATCCTAATGTATTTCCCGAGGAGTTGCCAGGGTTGCCGCCTGAGAGGGATATAGAGTTTGTGATTAATCTTGTTCCCGGTACTCAACCTATTTCTAAATCGGCGTACCGGATGGCACCAGCTGAGTTGAAGGAGTTGAAGACTCAGTTACAGGAGTTATTGAAGAAAGGATTCATTCAACAGAGTTCTTCACCTTGGGAAGCTCCAGTCTTATTTGTGAAGAAGAAGGATGGTACTTTGAGGTTATGTATAGATTACCGTGGTTTGAATCAGGTGACAATCAAGAATAAATATCCTTTGCCACTGATTGATGAGTTGTTTGATCAACTTCAGGGAGCCAAAGTCTACTCTAAGTTTGATTTGAGGCAGGGGCAGCTTCGGATTCGTACGGAGGATGTTCCGAAGTCTGCCTTCAGAACTCGGTACGGGCATTATGAGTTTGTTGTTATGCCCTTTGGTTTGACTAATGCACCGGCAGCATTCATGGATCTTATGCATCGAGTTTTTCAGCCGTACTTGGACCAGTTCGTGGTGATTTTTATTGATGATATCTTGGTCTATTCTAAATCTGAATCGGAGCACGAGCAACATCTACGGCTTGTATTAGAGAAGTTGCAGGAGCATCAGTTGTTTGCCAAGTTCAGCAAATGTGAATTTTGGCTGCAACGGATTTCTTTTCTTGGCCATGTTATTACGCAGAGCGGTATTTCTGTAGATCCCACTAAGATTGAATCGGTGATGTCTTGGAAGCGGCCAGAGAGTGTTACTGATGTCCGTAGTTTTCTTGGCTTGGCGGGTTATTACCGTAGGTTTGTCAAGGACTTCTCAAAGATTGCGGGGCCACTATCTAAGTTGACTCAGAAACGGACTATCTTTAATTGGGACGAGAAGTGTGAGAGTGGATTTCAGGAGTTGAAAAAGAGGTTGACTACCGCTCCAGTACTTGCTCTACCAGAGGGGACCGATAATATGGTCATTTACAGTGATGCGTCCAAGGAGGGCTTGGGATGTGTTCTTATGCAGGATGGCCGAGTTATTGCCTATGCTTCTCGAAAGTTGAAGCCTTATGAGGTGAATTATCCTACTCATGATCTTGAGTTGGCAGCAGTTGTCTTCGCACTGAAAAAGTGGCGTCATTATCTGTGGGGCAGTAAGTTCGAGATTTTCACTGATCATAAGAGTCTAAAGTATTTATTCTCACAGAAAGAGTTGAATATGCGCCAGCGGAGGTGGATGGAGCTTGTTGGAGGGTATAATGGTTCTTTCAATTATCTGCCTGGCAAGGCAAATGTTGTAGCATATGCTCTTAGTAGGAAGGCAAGTATTTCTTGTTTAGCTGTCAAGAAGTGGGAAGTTCTGGAGGAATTCACTTATTGGAGACCAGAGTTGACTCAGGTTGGCGTGATGTGTTCACATCTCCGTATTCAGCCTTTATTGTTGTCTCAGATCAGGGAAGCTCAGCAGCTTGATGTTAACCTTCAGAAGATCAAGGATCAGATTTCGGATGATCAGTCTGACTTTAAAGTGCATGAGGATGGTATTCTTCGGTTTCGGAACAGGGTTTGTGTTCCCGATGAACCGGGCTTGAGACGAGGTATTCTGGAGGAAGCTCATAATTCTAAATATACTATTCATCCCGGTGGAACCAAGATGTATCGGGATTTGAAACAGCATTACTGGTGGAACAACATGAAGAGGGAGGTTGCTCAGTTTGTGTCTAGATGTTTGACTTGTCAGAGGGTGAAAGCCGAGCATCAACGACCTGCAGGGTTGCTTCAGCCGTTGGCTATACCAGAGTGGAAATGGGAGCATATTACGATGGACTTCGTCACTGGTTTGCCTAGATCACCGAGGGGTAATGATGCAGTTTGGGTTGTCGTGGATCGTTTGACGAAGACAGCTCATTTTATTGCAATGAGGATGGGAGATGAGGTTACAAAGTTGACGGATCTTTATCTGGATCAGATTGTTAGACTTCACGGGATTCCATCTAGTATTGTCTCTGATCGAGATCCTCGATTTACTTCTCGTTTGTGGGAGAAACTTCAGGAGACCTTAGGTACTCAGTTGAACTTCAGTACCGCGTATCATCCACAGACCGACGGTCAGTCTGAGCGGACTATTCAGATTGTGGAAGATATGCTTAGGGCTTGTGTTCTGGACTTCGGGAAGAACTGGGAGAAACATCTACCACTTACCGAGTTTGCCTATAACAATAGTTATCAAACTACTATTGGGATGGCACATTTTGCAGCTTTTTACGGTCATAAGTGCCGTTCACCTTTATATTGGGACGAGGTAGGAGAGATGAAGACTATTGATCCGACTATCATGCCAGAATTTCTTGAGAAGATCGAGAATGTTCAGTTGATCAGTCAGAGAATGCTTACGGCGCAGAGTAGATTCAAGAGTTATGCTGATAAGCGTCGTCGAGACTTGGAGTTTGCAGTTGGAGATCGGGTTTTCTTGAGATTGTCTCCTCGAAAGGGGTTTGTTCGTTATGGTAAAGGTGGTAAGCTGAGTCCGAGATTTGTTGGACCGTTTGAGATTACTGGCAGGGTTGGTAAGTTGGCATATCGGTTGGCTTTACCGGAGAACTTCTCTAATGTCCACGATGTGTTTCACGTGTCTAATTTGCGGAAATACAATCCGGATCCTTCTCATATTCTTGAGCCAGAGCCGTTACAGCTTCGAGAGAATTTGACTTATGACGAGCGTCCGATTCGTATTCTAGATCAGATGGACCGAGAGTTGAGGTCGAAGAGGATTCCGATGGTTAAGGTGTTGTGGAAGCATCACGGCATTGAGGAAGCTACGTGGGAGAGACGAGATCAGATGCAGCAGCAATACCCAGATCTTTTCTGTACATCATGTAAGAATTTCGAGGGCGAAATTTCTATAAGGGGGGGAGAATGTGAAACCCCACTTTCTTGCTTATCTCGTTTTACGTGCTATACCTCGTTTTTCATGCATATGACCAGTTTATGTGTTATAGGACCTAGAAAGTTATAATTTTGATTTCAATACTCCTAATACGTGCTAAATGTGCATTCATGAAATTTTCATAAAAAACGGAGTCAGGAATTTTATCGTCGATTTTTAGTGAATAGTGTTTTCGAAACACGTCCGCTATAATTTTGAAACTGGTCTTTTTAACCCTTCTAGACCTAGTCCACGGACTTTAATAGACCTGTGTTTGATGAAAATGGTTTTAAAATCGGCTTAAGAATTTATTAGGGTTTTTATACCGACTTTTGCAAAAATCGAGTTTTAAGCCGACTCGGGTGAAATTGTTGGATTGTAAAAC
Organism: Ehretia macrophylla; assembly: GCA_037974665.1. Taxonomy (NCBI): domain Eukaryota; kingdom Viridiplantae; phylum Streptophyta; class Magnoliopsida; order Boraginales; family Ehretiaceae; genus Ehretia; species Ehretia macrophylla. The sequence goes on from CM075783.1 coordinate 17,508,623, forward strand.
TTCTTGTCACCTAAAAATAATCCACTTGAGATATCTTGGGGGGGGGGGTTGCATAATTATTTTTAACTTGGTGAGCAATAAAATGCAATTAAAGTCATTAAAACACAAAAATACCTATTTAAACTAACTTTGACCTTGCATTTTTTAATTGACCAAGCTTTAAATTATATACTATCACCTACACACACTCACACAACACAAAACACAATCCACAAACACACACATTGCCGTGAGAAAGAGGGAGAAAAAGAGAAGAGAAAACTCAAGCTTTTCAATCCAATTTTTCAAAGAAAAACCTAGTTTTTGTCCGTAGAACTTCGCACCGACTTGGATTCTGCTTGTTGGGCACGCATAGCACGCATTCCTAGGCTTATATCGCATCTAAGGTGAGAGAAAAATTCTAGATCTCAAAATGTCATTTTTGTGTTTTTGCGTATAAATGAAGATTGAACCGTTAGAATTGAAATTTGATGATAGATTATTGCTCCTTGCATGCTAGGGATCATTATATACTAATACTACGAATTTCTGTCGGATGTAGCATAATTTTTATTTTCCGGGTATTTAATTTTGAATAAAATGTTCAAAGTTGATTTAATTGAGTTGTGTTGATCGAAATCGATTGCCGTCGATTTCTAAATACTTGATAATTACGTGTTAGCGCTGTTGTAATGCCGAATTTTTGATTACATTGTTCGTGTGAAAATCCGGAAAATCCAGCCATGACATCTTAGGATTTTAGGGTTATCGGGCATGATTTGGAGGTGTTATGGTGGATTTCCGAGAGGGCTAATGTAGTAGGTTGAATGGGTGAGTGATAGGAACTGATTTGGCAATGTTTGGATTAGTAGATTGTAAGTTATGAATTTTAGAAGTTTAGGTTGTCATTCTTTAATTTCTTGAACGATGCCTTTAGATGGTTGGGTAGTGTTCGAGTGATGAATGGTGAGTTGTTGATGAGTAATTTAGAGTTTAATTTTGTATATTATGCATGTCCGGTTAGATGGCCTACTTTGTCATCTAACTACGTTGTTTGTTGTTTAATTTAATATTGATGTTATATTGATGTTATTGATTAATTATTATTGAATGCGGGAATCGGGCACTCTTGTTGCTGATCTCCCAATTGATTGATTGATTGATTGATGATTGATGATTATGGAGTCTTGGTATGTGTGTGCCACATCTCGGGCAGCGTCGGGCTGTCGGGTTGATAACGGCATGACTGCCATAGGCTACCCCCAGCTCGCATGATGGAGGTGTCATGGAGGGAGGGGCTAGTGAGGTACCTCGGGTGCGTGAGTAATGGGGAGTTATAAGAAGAACGGTTGAGATCGTGATGGCGTTTGGAGCTACACCAAATAGAGTATCCTTATTGATTGGTTATATAGTTATGTGATGATAGCATTATTTATGTTGTTGTGTGTTTACTTGCTCAAAGGACTAAATCCAAGGAGCGTAGTGAATACTGTCGAGATCTATCGGATCCTCACTGGGCTTATGTATATAAGCTCACTCTCTATTATTGCATGTTTTCAGGTGTACTTTCACAAGATTACGGGTACGTGCCTCCTGAAGAGGAGAATGTGAAAAACGTGCCTTTCGTGGATGAGTCATATGTCCCTGAGTCTTATCCATGATTCTATGTTATTAAACGTCATGTATATTAGCTTAATAGACTTTTATATGCTTTACGGTTAAGTTGTTAGATGGGTCTCAACTTATTTTTGAAATGTATAATAAAGTTGAGGTATTGTATGTTATGTTGGAACGGAGGCAGATAACGAAGACTGATTATTGTATACTACGGTTATGTTGTATGTTGTTATGCTGTTAAGGAGTTGTTGTATGTATGGTTATGGAATTTTGAATGTTTAATGTTATTTACGAGGTTGGTTTAGAACCTCGGTAATCTATTTACTGTCGTTACTGCCGAAATTCCGTTGCGTCCTGACTGATCGTAGGTGGGGTCGAGTTGGGGCGTGACAGCTAATACTAGCATTCATGGAACTACTCTTTCTCTTGATTCACTAGATGGCAAGTAATTATCTCTAATTCAATTGAGCATTCACACATAACCACCATCATCACCATTAAGCTTGTTACTACCTAAAATTGCTCATTATTCACTAGAACCAATCATCAAGGCATCTTAAACCTGTAGCAAGATAAGTTGAAATTCTAGTCTACATTGGCTTGAATTTGCTTCTTTGGTTACCAGCATAATTGTTCTCCAAAAATTTGGAAACTCCACAAAAATGTAGCTCATTGAATGTGGATAGGTTAAGCCTCAAACAGATCTCAATTCGGAGTTATATTCAATGAGATATGGCCTCTACAAAATCATCACGCAATCTGCCCTTCACCAGCATGAGAATCCAAATGCTACTGTAAAGGCCCAATAACTACCCCTTAACGACATAATTAAATCTTGAGACAAAAAGATAAATTGTTCCCATAGGTCTTGGCTACAATATATCCAAAATTCAGCCATTTTTTACAACGTTTGCTAGGTCAAACTGTCTCTGTAATCTAGTCGCGTAACCTGTCAGAAAATTCAGAATCTTGCACTACTCATGTTTTAGCTATTTCTTGCTTCCTTGGCATACTACCATTATTTCTCACTATATATATGATGTACACCACTCTCTTTGACATATATACAAACACTTGGTCTTCAACAATTAACCAAAGAAGCCAACTTCAACTACAACTAAAGGCTAGCAATTCATGCATTAGAAAGCTACCACAACATTTCATACACTAAATACCTCATTAAACATGCATTACAAGCTTCATGTTCACTTATCTACACATGGCATACATGTATATACAACAAAATATCAGCCAAGGATGCAAGCATAGATGAATCCTCACCTTAAGTTAAAGAATTTGCACACAAACAAGCTCAAAATTACCTTTTCTTCCTTCCTTTCTTCTTCTTCTTCTTCTTCTTCTTCTTCTTCTTTTTTTTCTTCTTTTTTTTCTTCTTCTTCTTTCTTGTATGTGTTTAAACGTGTTGTGTGTGTGTGTGTGTGTTTTATTTTTGTGTGTGTTTTGTGTGCTTGTGTGTGTTGTAGTATATTAGTAGGTGTAAATTTTAAAAAAAGGCCCAAATGACCAACATGCCCTTCTACTAAATGTTATTAACTAGTTTGCCATTCCAGTTTAATTCTAACTAATTTAGTTGCTCCAATTCCTAATTATCTACGTTAATTATTTTCTACAATTACTACGATTTTCCAAAGTGTTTGGGAAGTCCCGAAATTGCACGTAAAATGAGAATTATGCACATTAACCAATTAAATGTGCCTACTTACATAAAAAAAAAGCATTTATATTGATGCAATACATGTTAATAGATGAAATTTCTTGTTAAATTAGATGTATGCACATAGTTTGAGATAAATGCACGTTAAATGAAATAGATGCACATAATCCAAAAATATGATATTTTATGCAAACGAATATACGTCAATAATTAAAGTAGACATATAAATATATGCACATCAATAAAATAATTATATGGACGGGTCAGGGTATTACAATTTGACTTAGGCTAATTACATATACTTATACATATACTCCATATACAATACATACATGCAATTTACTTATCAAAACAAAAGCAAAAATTCCCAAAATACACCCGAAACCCGATGGCCCTAGGAGAGAAAAAGTGTGACGACCCAGACCTAGCATATAGCATACAATACATATTTGCATATATTTATATGGTACTTTAAAAGTTTATTTATGATTAAGTGAATAACTTAATTTAATTCATTCATTAATAGTACTATCTATTATATTTTCGAAATACATATGAATAGAGTTTAGTAAAATTAAATAAGGTAACTATTTTAATATTATAATTATTAGAATTTATTATTTTGTATTTAAATGCTAGATTCCATTATTTTTCATTAATTGTTTAAATAACCCGAGCCCGAACATGAAACTTTTTTTTTTTCTAAATTCTATATTTTTTCCTTAATACTTGCTATTTTAGATGCATACATCCATTGAGTTTGCGTGCATATTATATCGGGATCAACGAGAAAAAAATATGTAAGTGAACGTAATGAATAGTAAAAATTTTCAGCAATTTTTCACTTAGAATACTTGACCCATTTGGCATAAAACTTGATTCATATGCATTAATTTAACCCACAACTAAACCCATAAACCCATATATCATTTATTATACACTTATAATAGCTAAAAATGCTCAAAATAAGCCAAAAATTCCTAAAAATAACCAAAAAAATCCTATTACGGGAATATTTTTTTTTTTTTTTTACAAATTTTGCTCAATTTGATCTTCCAAACTCTTCTAAAGGATTTCAAACCATCAAAAAGCTTCTCCTTTGCTCCTACATCTTTAATTTGGTGAGGGAGTTACATAATTTTTATGTTTTAAGTTTATGTCAATTGTTTAAAATTCTTGAATTGTTGATTGTAGCTATGTTAATTGTTATTGATGCTTGCTATACAATATATAAAGCCTATAGAACTCTCTTTTATAGCTTGATAACAATCTCTATGGTTGAAAGCTTGATTTGCACAAAGAATATGATGAATAGTGATGAAATTTAGGGTTTTGATATAAGTTGTTATTTAGAGTGAATTGATGCTTCTTTTAGGTGCTCTAGACATTAATGAAACTAGTTAGAAGCTCAAGTGAAGTTAAATTGCCCAAATTTGAGTTAAAATACAAAATTAGCTAACTTTTAAAAGGGGGTTTTTTCATGAAATGCAATCTGGGCACGTTTGGACTTTAGATTAGGTATCCTTGGGGCATGGAAGCACTTTTGGTGCTTTCATTGCTTTAAATTGGAGTTCAGATAGGGTAGTTATAGTTAAAACCTACTCGGGGCCTTCCCGATCTTTTTTCTCCAAAGCGGGTTTTCAGAACTTGGATGGGTGACTTTTGGTATTCTTAGGAGCGTGGTACGATTATAGGATTGTGGCCTTAAATTTCGTATAGAAGAAGAATTGTATAGTTATCAAAGGGAAAAATGTGAGAAATAGATGCTTTTGTGCTTGCATGAGTTTGTAGATGCTTGATATGTGTCAAAATGCTTGTCTAAGTTATATTCAAGTTAGTTAAAGAGTTTCGTGAAAAAGTATGATAATTGTCCTTTTTGTTTATATGGTTACTTAGGACACATGTTAAGTTAAAGCATATTTAGGTGGCATTTTGTTAAAGATGGAATTCTAATAGATATTGTATGCTAAATGAGTGGAACTATAAATTAACTAACATGATGGATAATTTATAAATGTGTAGTTAATTTTCTTCGTTAGATTAAAGAGTTGTTTTAGAGTTATTCGTATGATTGCTGAGGCTATGTGGCAATATGAGATACGCAAGTGATTATATATATAACCTCTATTTTTGTGGATTGAGTTAAGCAATAGTTAAGTTAGAAATTAATATAGTTAATTGTTAAAATGCTAAACTTATATGAACACGCGACGGTACATGTCCAAGCTAGTTCGAGGAGGTTGGAGTAATCGGAGCTATTTTCTTGCATATTTAGTTGGATCCAAGGTGAGGGATTCATCTTATGTGGCAATATAATTGGTTATTTATTTTATAACTAGTATGGATATCATGTTACTAATAGGTATTTGAATAATTATAGTTAAATTTCCAATATTTTGTTTGGTTTGCTTATTAGCTATTTTGTTAGGAATGAGTTATTCTTCATAATATTGCTATATTTGATTGTTGGTTGGGTTATATATGTTGTTCGGGTGGGGTTAACCTACTTTACTATCCTCCCTATTTGATATCAGTTTAATTCTCGTGATTCGTTCGTATTTGATATTTAGGGTTGCGCAACCTTTTCGGGCATGGTAGTGTCAAGTAACATAGGCGGTATCGGGCTTGCCGTGCTCCTTCGGCTACGATGGTTTCTTAGTCCCTTTCTCACTGAGGCATACTCCCCTACCCTAGAGGCTTGCTTCACCTCGTTGGGGCATACAGACCTACCTCGGGAGATATAGGTCGTAGGATTGGGGTAGATCTGATACCCTATTTGGAGGAATAAGGGGTTTACTGACATTTGTTTAAAGATCATGGTTCATGGTTCATGGATTGAGACTTCATGGAATCGTATCCTTTTTAAATATGTGATACTTGATTATTAAGTGTTATTCAGTCTCTTGTTACTTGAAATATGGTTATATATTTTACATGATACCTGTGTGTTAGTTATATTTGGGTACTATAGTTCAGGTACTTGTGTGTTATCTCGTTTTGTGTACTTGCGTAGTTGCTAGTTCGTTTGCTCGTGTGTTATCTTGGCTTGTATACTTGTGTGCTTTATAGTTCGTGTGCTTGCGTGATGTCTAGACTAGGGTGTATGCGTGTTATCTAGTCTTGTGTACTTGTGTGTGATCTTGATACTATTTGCATTGTAGGAGACCTTATGGAGACTCCCCGTTATATGACATCTCCCTCACTGGGCATACGTGGTTAGTATGCTAATTCATCGCCCTAACATGTTTTAGGCATAGCAGAGATTAATAGCACGAGTTCCGAGATTAGCTGTGAAGTTGAGTTAACTAGCATGTTATCGGTAGCATATATAAATTAAATGTGAAGTTTATCTTGTAATAAAGTCTGTGTCAGAAGAAGTTTTGTACGTAATTATGTGGTATTGTAGAGATGTGTATTTTAGCCTTCTAATATTATTGGCATGTAATAACTATAAGAATTACCTTATTGTCTAGTTAGCTTGCATTCATGTGTGAATTGAACTTGATAATTGTCGACTGTATGCTTGTTGTGAACCTTTGTTGAGTTTCAAGGCTCAGATGACCTTGAAGAGTTTGTTGTTTGTATTGGTGTCATGGGGCGGTAATTGTGAAGGAGTTGCTTCGTGGTTATAGCCTATGTGCAGGTATCGGATAGTCCTATAAACAGGAGAGACTCCGTCTGTTTTTCTTAAATTTTTGTGTCCGGGTTTGGATATAGGTTGAGAATAGCATGATTAATAGGAGTTCTAGTTCCGTGAGGGATCGGGGTGCTACAAAAAGGGAGAGAATTTCTTCACCAAGCATTGGAATTGATCTCTTGGCTTAGCTTTGGAAGGGTTTTGGAGCATTTTGGAGCTTATGCAACTAGTTTACAACTACAAAATTGTGAGGGAGTTACATTTGTTTGAATTTAAAGTTTGTCATCCTTTTAAATTTTGTGATTTGTTAGAATTAGCTATTGAAATGCTTAAATATGGTGTTAAATATGATTTATATGTTGTTTGGACTATGCTTGAGTAGCTTATTAGTAGATTCCATGGTTGAAGCTTGAGATTGCATGAAGAAGATGATGAATAGTGCCAAAATTTAGGGTTTTGATAAAAATTGCTAATTAGATTGAATTAAGGCTTCAATTAAGTGTTTTAGACATTAGTGAAACTAGTTAGAAGCTCACGTGAAGTTAAATTGCTCGAATTTGAGTTAAATTGCAAAATTGGCTAACTTTTAAAAGGGGGGTTTTTCACGAAAGATAATCCGGGCTCATTTGGACTTTGGATTAGATATCCTTGGGGCATGGAAGCACTATTGGTGCTTTCATTGTGATAAATTGGGGTCTGGATAGGGTAGGTGTAGTTAGAATTCGCTCGGGGTCTTCCCGAACTTTTATCTCCAAAGCGGGTTTTTAGGGCTTAGGTAGGTGTCTTTTGGCCTCCCTAGGGATATAAAATGATTGGTTTGTGAATTTGATATCTTGGATTTTGAGTGGGAGAAGAATTGTCTAACGATCAAAGGGAAAAATGTAAGAGTTAATGCCTTTGTGTTTATATGAACTTGTAAATGCTTGTTAGGCATTTATATGCATGTTAAAGCTATATATTTAAGCTATATATGGAGTTTTGTGGGAAATATGATATTTGCCTCTTTTGTGATTATATAGTTATTTCGTGTATAATTGCTTATATTATGATTAATTGCGAGGGCGGCTTACTTTGTCGTCCCTCTTACGTGTTATTTGATGTTCTTGATTCTCGTGGACTTGTTTCGGGGTTGCGCAATATTTTCGGACATGGAAGCGTCAAGAAACACGGGCGGCATCGAGCTTGCCGTGTTCCCTCGACTATCATGGTGCCTATTTATTTTCTCTCACTGAGTATACTCCACTACCCCAGATGTGTGGTTTACCTTGTTGGGGCATATGGACCTATCTCAAGAGAAAGGATCGTAGGATCGGGGTACATCCGGAGTACCCCATTTGGAGGAATAAAGGATTTGGTGGTAATTGTTTGAAGATTGTGGCTCGTGGTTTGAGACTGAAGACATGAAGTGGAACCGTATCCTTTTTTTATATGGTTAAATACTTGTCTATTTGATCTTGTTGCTTGTGTTATATATATATGACTATCTTTGTTGCATATTATGTTGCACGTCCCGGTATGCTGCATCACCTCCCTCGCTGGGCAACACTATTTCTCACTCCTCATTTAACATGTTTCAGGAGAAGCTGTGGTAGATCCCCAACTAGTAGGGGTAGTAGAAGAAGAAAAAGTACAAGTTGAACAACTCTCGTGACTTTCTTGTGTGTTAAGGTTGATTAAATTGTGCAGCTTGTGTGAAGATATTGTTTGGTGTTCTATTGAGACCATGTGGTCTTGTATATATTAGGTGGATGTAACAAGTTGCAATATTGTATGAATAATAGTAAAGTAGATGGCATGTAATGATTGGTTCTAGTTTTACTTTCTCTTATTGCATGCTTGTATATTGATAGTAGAGGGTTGAACTTGGCTTGTCATTGTGACTTACTATTTTTGGTTAAAGTTTAGAATTATCTTGCACGCTTGTATGTGATTTAGATTTTAAGGTATCAAGACTCGGTTAGTCTTGGAAAGTTGTTTGGTTATTATTAATATGGAAGTTGAGTTGTATGAAGTGTTTGCTAGTTGCCTCGGGACTTGTATGTGACTATATGCAAGTAACCAGTTTGTCCACAGTACAGAGGAGAGTCTGTCCATATGACGGGTCCGGACTTGACTTGTAGCATGGGGTTGGGTTTGGGGCGTTACATTTAGGTGGTATCATAGCTATTTGAATGCATGAAGCTATGTAACGCCCCGAACCCAACCCAACGTTAAAGTCAGGATCGGACCCGTCACTCGAACAGAGTCTCCTCTGTACCAAGGACAAAACTGTTTCCTGTAAACATTCACTCAAGACATTGAACTATAACAACAACTTATCTTTTAATATCATCAAAGCCCAAAACACAATCACAAGGCCATCCGAGCCTTTGAGCAACCACATTTTACTTAAGCACACAAGCATGCAAGATAAGTTGGATTTAACCATATGTAGTTAAATACAATATAAGTTATAAGTTCCATATGTAGATCAATAAACACTCCAAGCATGCAAGAGAAATTAAAATCTAGAATTCATTATTACAATCCAACAACTTTCTTTAACATTATAGTCCACAACTACTAGACATATACACAAGACTCCAAGGTCTCAAAATACATTAATAACAAGAACTCCACACAAGTAGCACATAATATCCACCTTAGCACACAAAGTCAAGGATTCTGATCTACGTGAACTTCTTCTTCTTCTTCTACTTCTAACAGCTAGGGATTCACCTCAGCTTTTCCTGAAACATTTCAAATGAGGAGTGAGCAACAAAGTTTCCCAGCGAGGGAGGTGATGCAACATGCCAACGTGCAATATGATATGCAAACACAAGAAAACATATACAAGTCACATAAACTAACAAGACAATAAGCCAAACAATTGATCACTTTAAAAAGGATATGGTTCCACTTCCAAGTCTTCATCCACGAGCCACAAACCACGAGCATCATGAACATGCCAGCAAACCCCAAACACCAACAATTAGGATACTCCGGATGTATCCCGATCCTATGACCCTTTCTCCCGAGGTAGGTCCATGCCTAGCAGGTGAACCACGCCTCTGGGGTAGTGGAGTATGCCTTAGCGAGAAAGGGAATAGGCACCATAGTAGTCGAGGGAGCACGGCAAGCCCGACGCCGCCCGTGTTTCTCGACGCTACCATGTTCGAAAAGATTGCGCAATCCCAAGACAAGACACAAGCATTCAAGAAATCACATAACACGTATACGGGACGATAAAGTAGGCCGCCCTCACATATATGCACGATATAAATTCACATAAGCATGAAATTAACTTAAAGATTCCAAAAGAAGCAATCAACACAATTAATTTCCCACAATCTACTCAAATAGCTTAATTATATCCTAAATATTCAATACAATACAAGATAACTTAAATACAAGTGCCAATTGCATCAAATATAGCCAAAACTACTTTTTCCTCTTTCTTTAACCGAGTTTTCTTTCTCCTAAGCATGGTTCGAGATTCCCAATCATACCCTAGTCTTTCTATATTCTTAATTAAGCTCAAAGGTACCTTTTAAAGTCATCAAAACTCATTTTTGAAGCAAAAGTTCGAGAAGGCCCCGAACGAGTTTGAACTACAACTATACTAACCGAACCCCATTTTCGCAAAACGAAACCACCAAAGGTGCTTTCTTAGCTCAAGAATACCCGAATCAATGGCCAAACTTGCCTGGATTGCTTAACGGAAAAAGTCCCCTTTTTAAAGTCGGCTATTTATGCAATTAAGTTCGGTTTCAAGTGATTCAACCTCACGGGGCTTTTCAACTAACTTCACTAGGGTCTAGAGCACCTAATTGAAGCATCAATTTAAGCCAATTAGCAATTTTTCTCAAAACCCTAATTCTAGGCACTATTCATCATCTCTTTTATCAATCTCAAATTTCAACCATTAACTTTGTTATCAAACCTCAAAAGTTAACTCTATACGCATCAAATAACTCATAGAAAGCATTTATAACAAGTTCTATAGCTATAAACAACAAATCAATAAAATTCAACAATAAGAGCATGAACTTTAAAAGAAGTGAAATGCATCTCCCTCACAATTTTTTAAGACAATGAAGCTTGTTGAAGTCCCTAGATTTCTCAAAACCCTCCCAAGATCAAGCTAGAAGCTCAAGATGCAAGAATGTTGAAGCAATTTTCTCCATTTTTTCCCTTGAGTGGGTCGGCCAAGCTTGAGGACATGGAGGGTATTTTTGCTATTGTTTTGATGACTAATATGTGTTATGGCTTTTAATTTCATGAGTTGGTTATTTTATATATTGTGCATAATTAATATTCTAAGCTAAGTAGTCTCAAATCTTGATCAACTAAGGCTAATTGCAATTACAAATGTTTTAAGTTGAGACTAGTACTATTCTAACGTACACTATTCAAAGGTCACGGAAAATATTTTCCAAACGCATACTCCTAAGCTTGAAAGTTCAAAACGAAAATTTCTTGGTTCCTTTTAAATGTCATATGACCTAGGAAAAATTTAAAACCAAGCTTTTGAAACAGTCAAAAATATTATGAATAGTAACCCCTAATAAAAACAATTAAGCAAGAAAGATGATGCACGTAGAAATGCACACATAGGTATGCAATGATTATAAATACATTTTTTTATGGTAAAATTCTCGGGTGTCCCAAGCTAGGTTAATTTCCTCGGTATGTGGGTAGAGGTCCATATATGAAAATTGAACTACGTGACTATGTGATTGTCTAATTGCCTAAGTGAATAACTGCTTGAGTAAAGGACATGCTAGCATGAAAATGAAATGTCAAAGCGTGATATGATATGAATATGAAAAGTTTAGTGTTTAATGCTTGTTTAGTGTTTATATGTTGTCTTTTGTGCATAAGGTGTTTTGAAACATGTATGTGTTATCTTTGTGTTATTTATTTGCCTATTATAACACTGCATTCTTCTAGCATCGAGATAAGGAGAAGGGGAAGACCGAGAAGGGAATCGGATGAGGCTCCTAGGTAGGATATACCTAGGCAAGAGGCCGAAGTAGTAGGGAATGTACCGTAGGTACAAGAACCGACCAATGCATAGATTATGGCCACAATGGCTGCAACTATGAATACTATGGCTTAGTTTGTGACTCAACAGGGGTAGGCAGGACTTGGTAGAGGTAATTAGGCCACTAAAACCGAGGGGAGCAGAACTGCAAGAGGTAATTTATTTGATAAGTTCTTACATCACGGGGCATACAGTTTTTATGGAGAACCTGATGATATGAAGGCAGAAATGTGGCTGAGTAAGTTTGAGAAAGGTGCTACAATACTTGAGTGTAATGACGAGAGAAAGATCACTTATGCTGCATTCTTGTTTGAGAGGGACGCTGAGGAGTGGTGGTGCATTGTTAGAGAGAAATGGGATGCCGAGAGGGTACAACATTCATGGGCTGACTTTGTTCAAGAATTCAGGGATAAGTATGTATCAGTGGTAGCTCGTGAAAGACACCAGGAAGAATTCATATCACTGAGGCAAGGGAATATGACTGTTGATCAGTACGAGGCTATATTTACTAGACTCTCCCGTTATATGCCAGTTTTAGTGCAGCTAGAGGACATAAGGATTCAGAGGTTTATCAGGGGTTTGAGAGGTGATATTCAGCTTAACTTGTCTTCACAGGATTATCCTAATTATGCTGTAGCAGTCAGGGCTGCATCGAGATTTGAGAAATGGAAGGCAGATTTATTGGCCGAATCCAGTCAGCCGAGTAAACGGCAATATCAGTCTCAAAGTGCAGGTTATTAGAGGCAGTATCAATAGCCTGTTCAGGGTTAGCAGCAGAGACAGACTCAGAGTTACCCAGGGCCAGTTCCGACACAGTCTCATCTGAGACAAGCTCAGAGCCAACCACAGGGTTAGACACAGACTCGACCAGTTGCCGCTAGATCCCAGCAAGGTAGCACTGCTACATCTTCTTACAGAGCCCCTACGGGAGGCACTGCTGCAAGGAAAAACCAGCAGTGCAGTCACTGTAATTGTAAGGGTCATTCAGAGGCAGAGTGTTGGAGGAAGTTAGGCCGATACGTTGGTTGTGGTAGCGACCAACACAGAGCTAGAGAGTGCCCTAGGTTTAAGCAGGGGCAGGGACAGACTTCCTGCCAGAGTGCATAGACCCAAGCATCAAGTGCAGTTACAATTCCACGGGGCTAGGCACGAGTATTTGCTTTGGACTAGGAGGAGCTCCCAGATACGACAGTGGTCGTAGAAGGTACTTTTCTTATTAATAATCAGTCAGTAGTAGTTTTGATTGACACCGGGGCTACACATTCATTTATCACTCCTATGTGTGGATAAACTACTGCTTTAAAAGTTGATTAACTGCTGTATAAAATTGAGGTAGGTAGTCCTATAGGTACCAAATGTGTTACGGAGTCTGTGTGTAAAGATTGTGATATATGCATTGAGGGTTACATGTATCCTATTGATTTGATTATCATGCCATTCCGAGACTTTGAGGTTATTTTGGAGATGGACTGGTTAGGGCGGTATTACACTTATCTGGATTGTATGAGAAAAATTATGACTTTAGAGATATCTAAACAACCTGTCATTAAAATTACTGGAAGTCAAAAATCTACAAAGACTCATATCATTTCTTCTATTAAGGCTACTAAAATATTGAGTAAAGGTTGTGATGCATATCTAGTTTACTTAATTAATCAACCTGGGGATAAATTGAAATTGAATGAGGTATCTGTTGTAAAAGACTTTTTGGAAGTATTTCCTGAATAGTTGCCTGGGTTACTACTTGATCGAAAAATAGAGTTTATGATTGATTTGTTGCCACGAACTAATCCTATTTCTAGAACCTCATATAGAATGGCTTCCCCTGAGTTGCAGGAGTTGAAAATTCAGCTACAGGGTTTACTTGAAAAATGGTTCATTCAACCTAGTTCTTCACCTTGGGGTGCTCCTGTGTTATTTGTAAAGAAAAAAGAAGGTTCATTGTGGTTATGCATCGATTATCGGGGTCTTAATCAGGTGACTGTGAAAAATAAATATCATTTGCTTTGATTGAGGAACTGTTGTTGTAGGTTTGAGCTCCACCTACTTGTGAAGAAGTTTGGTTGATCTCTTGTGGGTTCAAGAGATTGTTGTATTTGTTCTTGTGGATTCAAGAGTGGACTTGTAAGTTGGTTTGTACTTTACAAATATTTGAAGAAGCATTGATTTAGTGGAGTTTAGGAAATCCTAAGAAAGAAGACCTTAGGTGGTGGACTAGGCATTCGAGAGTGCGAACCACTTGAAAATACCGAGTTTGATTTCTCTCTCTTTACTCTATTTACATTCATTGTCATATATATTGTTTAGACTAGTTATTTCGATCTTGTATGTGATTTTTATTCATCATATTAACTCTTATCTAGTTATTCATACAAGGTGTTTGATAAATTATCTCAAAGAGCTTTTTGTGGTTTGTAGTAATTTTTAAATAGCAATACTTTGCTATAATCTTAATTTATCCCCTTCCTCTTAAGATTATTTGCCATTAACAAGGAGGTTGTTGAAGGCTTTCTCAACAATTATAAGGAGACTCTTGAAGTAAGCCTTGTAACGCCCCGAACCCAACCCCACGTTATAGGTCAAGTCTGGACCCGTCACTTGGACAGAGTCTCCTCTGTACCGTGGACTAAATTGGTACCTCCAAATAATCTTATACAATGCCTGAACCACAACAATATTCATACCACCTATCTTATAAGCTTATCATAGTCAATCAAAATTCACAAGGCCCTCCGAGCCTTAGAACAACAAGGTAGAATCATACAAGCATGCAGATTCAATTCTAACTTAAATCTTCAAGTAGTATGACATAGTTATAACAAGTTAACTACCACACCCAAGCATGCATCAACCTAGATAAGTTTACTATAGTCTATTACATGCCACTCTACTTTATATCCATCATACAAGATTACAATCAAGTTACAAATTCCCAAACAAATATATACAAGACCCCAAGGTCTCAAAACACAACATCTAACAACAATTCCACTCAAGCTTCACATATAACAACCTTATCACACAAGAATCAAGGAATCTGATCTACTAGCACTTCCTTTCCTTCCTCTACTACTACAAACTAGGGATCTACATTAGCATCTCCTGAAACATGTTAAATGAGGAATGAGCAACAATGTTGCCCAGCGAAGGAGGTAATGCAGCATACTGGGGCGTACAATATGATATGCAAAGATAAGAAGTCATATACATATATAACATAAACAACAAGATTAAGTAGCAAGTAGTTAAACAAATTAAAAAGGATACAGTTCTACTTCAAGTCTTCAATCTCGAACCATGAGCCACGAACTTCACGCAAGTTCCGGCAAACCCTTACTCCAACAAGTTGGGATACTTTAGATATATCCCGATCCTACGACCCTTTTCTCCTGAGGTAGGTCCATATGCCCAGCAGGTAAACCATGCCTCTGGTGTAGTGGAGTATACTCAGCGAAAAAGGGAATAGGCACCATGGTAGTCGAGGGCGCACGACAAGCCCGATGCCGCCCGTGTTTCTTGACGCTACCATGTCCGAAAATGTTGCGCAAGTACAAGCCCACAAGAATCAAGATATCAAATAACACGTAAGAGGGTCGGCAAAGTAGGCCGCCCACACATGTAAACACAATATATCCACGAAGTAGCTTTATAGTCTCAAAAGAAGCAATCAACATAACTTTTCCCCACAATCAACTCAAATAGCTCAATTATACTTTAGATAATCATATAATACATTATAACATAACAACAAGCTCCAGATGCATAAAAAATAGCCAAATACTATTTTTCCCCCTTCTTTAACCAAGCTTTCCTTCTCCTATACGCATTTTAAGATTACCAAACAATATCCTTATCATACTACATTCCTAATTAAGTCAAAAGACACCTATTAAGATCACAGCCATTTTAGAAGCAAAAGCTCGGGAAGGCCCCGAGCGGGTTTTAACTACAACTACCCTATCTGAATCCTAAATTCATACAATGAAAGCACCAAAAGTGCTTCCGTGCACCAAGGATCCCTAATCCAAAGTTCAAACGAGCCCAGATTGCACAACGAGAAAAGTCCCCTTTTTAAAGTTGATTAATTTGCAATTTAGCTCGGTTTTGGGTGATTCAACTTCACGTAGCCTCCCAACTAGCTTCACTAGGGTCTAGAGCATCTAATTAAAGTCTCAATTCATTCCAATTAGTAAGTTTATTCAAAACCCTAAATACAAGTACTATTCATAATCTCTTTTATTCAATCTATGCATTCTACCATAGAATCTTCTAACAAGCTATAAAAGTTAACTCTATAGGCTCCAATAAACACATAACAAGCATTCATAACAAGTACAGTAGCTATAATTGACAATTCAGGATTTTCAACATATGAGCATAAACTTCAAATGCAATAAAAATGTAACTCCCTAATAATTTTTGATGTGTAGAAGCTTGTTGGGAACCCTATGATGCTCAAACAAACTCCAAGACCCAAGCTAAGAGCCAAGCTAGCAAGATTGTTGAAGAATTTCTTCTCTTTTTTCTCCTTGAGGGTGTCGGTTTTGGGGGGGGGGGGGATACAAGGGGAATTTTTAGCTTTGTTTTGTTGAGTTGTTTTGTTAAATGGTGATAAGTTTAGTATATAAGTATATATGTGCAACAAGTTGTGGTCAAATACTACAATAGCTTAATTACTAATCAAATGCTAACTAAGTCAAAACTAAGGTTGTTACGTACGTATTACTATTCAAATGGCCCGAAAAAACTTTTTCCTAATGCAAGTTCCCAAGTTCGAAAGTCCAAAATGACGAGTTCCCGATTCCTTTTGTGGGTTATATGACTTAGGAAAAATGTTAAATCGTACTTTTAAGAAGGTCAAAAATCTTATGAATAGTAGCCTCATAATAAAGCAATAAAGCAAGAAAAGTGGTGCACATAAGAATGATCGAGTAGGTATGCAACAGTTATATGGAAATTGTGATGAAAATCCCAGGCGTTACACTCTCTTTCCCTTAAATTAATTGTGTCCACGCAATTCTTACATGATTCCGTAAACAGCTCCGGATACTTTTCTCTGATCTATCTTCTCTTTCTCACGTGGTGTCCTTAACACTGTGATGATCCCAAAGAACTTTTACCATAGGAATACTCTTGATTCAAAGTTCCCGAATCTTTCTGTTAACCACTCGAAGAGGTTTCTCAACATATACCAAAGATTCATCAATCTCTAACGGTTCTGGCTCAATAACGTGCGACGAATCAGGGTTATACTTCCCCAACAACGACACATGGAATACATCATGAATCCTACCCAAACTCGGTGGTAATTCCAATCTATAAGCCAAATCTCTAACCTTCTCAATGATTTCAAATGGCCCCACGAATCTAGGACTGAGTTTACCTCCCTTTCCATATCGAATCAAACCCTTACACGAAGAGACTTTTGAGAATACATGATCACCCACTGAAAATATCAAGTCTCGTTGGCGTCTATCAGCATAATTCTTCTATCAACTCTGTGCTGTAAGCATTCTTTTCTTTATAAACTCCATATTATCCACCATTTTAATCATCTCGAGTAGAATAGCTGGATCAATAGTTTTAATTTCACCTATCTCATCCCAATACAACGGAGACCTAAATTTTCGGGCATAAAGTGCCTCATAGGGTGTCATACCAATGGTAGCCTGGTAACTGTTATTATAAGCAAACTCCACTAGAGGTAGATACTTTTCCCAATTCTTACCGAAATCCAAAACGCAAGCTCGCAACATGTCTTCCACTATCCTGATAGTCCTCTCTGATTGACTATCCGTTTGTGGGTGATATGCAGTACTAAAACTCAGATTAGTCCCTAGAGCCTTTTGTAGTTTCTACCAGAATTGTGATGTAAACCTGGGATCCCTATCTGAAACTATATGAGATGGAATTCCATGCAATCTCACGATATTTTCAACATAAACCTCGGCTAATTTATCAAGGGAATCTGTCTTCTTTGTAGCAATAAAATGAGAGCTCTTTGTCAACCTATCAACAACAACCCATACGGAATCACTACCTCGTGGTGATCTCAACAAATCAGATACAAGGTCCATAGTAACCTAATCCCATTTCCATACCGGAATCTCTAGCGGTTGCAATAACCCTGCCAGTCTCTGATGCTCTGCCTTAACCTTATGACAAGTCAAACACTTAGCCACATAATCAGCTATCTCATTTTTTATGTTGTTCCACCATAAACTTTGCTTTAAGTCCCTATACATCTTGGTGCTACCAGGATGAATCGTGTATCTAGTACTATGAGCCTCAGCAAGAATCTCATCTTTTATAACTGAATCACTAGGAATGCAAATTCTATTCTTATACCTGAGTAGCCCATCATCATGTATCTTGAAATCGGACTCTCCCCTTTTTGACTTCTCTAGCATTTTCAACAACTGAGGATCTGATTGTTGGGTATCTCTGATTCTGGAATAGTAATAGAGACTGGATTTGTAAGCTAGCAAATTGACTACCTGTTCTAGAATTCTTTGGTTTCCACAAGCACAACTCATCTACAGTCTCCCAGTCTTTGATTATCAAACTAACCACATAAGCTTTTCATCTCAATGCATTTGCAACAGTGTTAGCTTTTCCTGACAAGTAGCTAATAGTGCAATTATAATCATTCAACAACTCTAGACAACGCCTTTGCCTCATATTCAAATCCTTTTAAGAAAACAGATATTTTAGACTTTTATGGTCAGTAAATATCTCAAATTGATTACCCCATAAGTAATGTCACCATTTCTTCAAAACAAATACAACAACAGCAAGCTCAAGATCATGTGTAGGATAATTGAGTTCATATGGTTTCAATTTCCTAGAGGCATAAGCTATCACCTTACCATTTTGCATAAGAATGCAACCGAAGCCTTCTTTCGAAGCATCACTGTATATCACCAAATTATCAGTTCCTTCAGGCAATGCGAGAATATGAGCAGTGGTAAGTCTCTTATTCAATTCTTGGAAACTAGCTTCATACTTATCATCCCAGTTAAATACAGTTTTCTTTTGGATTAAAGAAGTCAATAGTCCTACAATTTTTGAGAAGTCTTTAACAAACTGCCTATAATAACCCGCCAATCCCAAGAAACTCCAAACTTCTGTAATAGTCTCGGGTCTTTTCCAAGCCATCACCACCTCAATTTTCGCAGGATCTAAAGGTATTCCTTCATGGGAAATGATATGGCCTAAAAACGCAACCTGTTTCAACTAGAATTCGCATTTGCTAAATTTGGCAAACAATTTATGTTCTTGCAGCATTCGAACCACAATTTTCAAGTGTTCTTCATGCTCTGCCTCAGATTTAGAATAGACCAGTATGTCATCAATGAAGATTATAACAAATTGATCAAGATAAGGTCTAAATACTATCTGCATCAAATCCATAAACGCTGCTGGAGCATTTGTCAACCCAAATGGTAATACAACAAACTCATAGTGGCCGTACCTGGTTCTGAATGCAGTCTTGGGTATATCTTATCTACGAATTCTCAACTGATAATAATCCTACCTCAAATCAAATTTAGAGAATACAACAGCACCCTGCAGTTGATCAAACAACTCTTCAATTAAGGGCGAATGATATTTATTTTTTATCGTCACCTGATTAAGTCCTCGATAATCAATACACAATCGCAGAGTCCCGTCTTTCTTCTTTACAAATAACACAAGAGCACCCCAAGGTAACGAACTAGGCTGAATAAAACCCTTTTCAAGTAGGCCTTGTAGCTGAATTTTTAATTCCTACAACTCAAGGGGAGTCATTCTATATGGGCTCCTAGAAATAGGATTTGTCCCTGTCAACAAGTCAATCACAAACTTTATCTCTCGATCAGGTGGTAACCCAAGAAACTCCTCAGGAAATACCCCCGGAAAATCTTTTATAATAGCTACTTCATTCAATTTCAATTTATCCCCAAACTGATTAATTAATTAAGCTAAGTATGCATCACAACTTTTACTCAACATTTTATTAGCTTTAATAGAAGATATAATACGAGTCCCAGTAGATTTACGACTCCCAGTGACTTTAATAACAGATTGACTAGGTACTTCTAAAGTTAGAACTTTCCTTCTACAATCCAAACATGCATAATATCGCCCCAACCAATCCATCCCAAAGAAAACTTCAAAGTCTCGAAATGGCATAATAATCAAGTCATTAGGATACATGCGACCCTCAATATAAATATCACAATTTCTACACACAGACTCCGTAACACATTTAATAGCCATAGGACTACCTACTTCAATCATATACGGCAGTTTATCAATTTTTAAAGTAGTATATTGTGCACATACAGGAGTAATGAATGAGTGTGTAGCCCCGGTGTCAATCAAAACTACTACCGGCTGATTATTAATAAGAAAAGTACCTTATACCACCACCGTAGTGTCTGAAAGCTCCTCCTGATCGAGTGCAAATACCCATGCCTGGCCTAGCGGTACAGTAGCTGCTCCTGAAGCCCTAGTCTAAGCACCCTGGCCGGAAGTCTAACCCTGTCCCTGTTTAAACCTGGGACAATCTCTAGCTCTGTGTTGATCACTACCACATCCCACACATTGACCCAATTTCCTCCAACACTCGACCTCCGTGTGCCCCTTGCGATTGCAATGACTACACTGCTGGTTTTTCTTGGCAGCAGTATCTCTCGTAAGAGCCCTGAAAGAAGATGTAGCATAACTACCCTGTTGAGATCTAGCGGTCACTAATCGGGTCTGTGACTGTTCTTGTGGCTGACTCTGAGCTGGTCTCGGCTGAGACTGTACCTGAACTAGTCCTGGGTAGCTCTGGGTCTGTCTCAGCTGCTGAGTCTGAACAGCCTGTTGATACTGTCTCTAGTAGCCCTGACTCTGGGACTGATACTGATGTTTGCTCGACTGACTAGTCTCTGCCAACACATCCGCCTTGCATTTCTCATATCTCGAGGCAGCTCTGACCACTGCAGCATAATTCGGGTAATCTTACGAAGAAAGATTAAGCATAATATCATTTCTCAGACCCTTAATAAACCTCTGAATTTTCATGTCCTCCGGTTGAACCAAAGCTGGCATGTAACGGGAAAGTCTAGTAAAAGTAGCCTCATACTGATCCACAGTCATACTGCCCTGCCTTAAAGCTATGAATTCCTCTTGATGTCTCTCAAGAGCTACTATTGAAACGTATTTATCTCAGAATTCTTGGATAAAGTCATCTCATGTATGTTGTACCCTCTCAGCATCCCATTTTTCTCTAACAGTACGCCATCACTCCTCGGTGTCACCCTCAAGTAAGAATGCAGCATAAGTGATTTTTCTTTCACCAGTACACTCAAGTATCGCAGCTACTTTCTCAAACTTGCTCAACCATGCTTCTGCTTTCATGTCATCCGGCTCACCATAGAAACTGTACGCTCCGTGGTGCAAAAATTTATCGTACAAATTACCCCCAACAATACCACTACCCTCTGCTCTGGCAGCCTGATTACCTCTCCCAACCCCTGCTTGACCCTGCTCAGTCATAAACTGAGCAATTGTATTCATAGCGGTGGCCATTGTGGCCATAATCTGTGCACTAGTCGGTTCCTGCCCCTAAGGTACATTCCACGCCTACGGTACATTCCCTGCTACTCTTTCACCTGACTAGGTATATCCTATCTAGGAGCCTTCTCCGGTACCCTTCTCCGTCTTCCCCTTCTCCTCATCTCAATGCTAGAAGAATATAATATTATAATAGGCAAATAGATAATACAAAATAGTATGTACATGTTTCAGAACATCCTATACACAAAAGATAACATGTGAAACACTTAACAAGCATTAAACACTAAACTTTTCATATTCTTATCATATCATGCTTTACCATTCCATGCTAACATGTCCTTTACTCAACACTTAGGCAATTAAACAATCACATAGCCACGTAGTTCAACTTCCACATATAGACCTCTACCCACATGCCAAGGAAATTAACCCGGCTTTATGCATTCAAATAGCTCTGATACCACCTAAATGTAATGCCCCGAACCCAACTCCTTGCTATAGGTCAAGTCCGGACCCATCACTCGGACAGAGTCTCTTCTGTACCGTTGACTAAATTGGTACCTACAAATAATCATATACAATGCCTGAACCACAACAACATTCACACCACCTATCTTATAAGGTTATCATAGTCAATCAAAATTCACAAGGCCATCCAAGCCTTGGAACAACAAGGTAGAATCATACAAGCATGCAGATTCAATTCAAACTTAAATCTTCAAGTAGTATAACATAGTTATAACAAGTTAACTACCACACCCAAGCATGCATCAACCGAGATAAGTTTACTATAGTCTATTACATGCCACTCTACTTTATATCCATCTTACAAGATTACAATCAAGTTACAACTTCCCAAGCAAATATATACAAGACCCCAAGGTCCCAAAACACAACATCTAACAACAATTCCACTCAAGCTTCACATATAACAACCTTATCACACAAGAATCAAGGAATCTGATCTACTAGCACTTCCTCTCATTCCTCTACTGCTACAAACTGGGGATCTACCTTAGCTTCTCCTGAAACATGTTAAATGAGGAGTGAGCAACAATGTTACCCAACGAGAGAGGTGATGCAGCATACCGGGGCGTGCAATATGATATGCAAACACAATAAGTCATATACATATATAACATAAACAACAAGATTAAGTAACAAGTAGTTAACCAAATTAAAAAGGATACGGTTCTACTTCAATTCTTCAATCTCAAACCACGAGCCACGAACTTCACACAAGTGCTGGCAAACCCTTACTCCAACAAGTTGGGATACTCCGGATGTATCCCGATCCTACGACCCTTTCTCTTTATGTAGGTCTATATACCCAGCAGATGAACCACGCCTCTGGGTAGTGGAGTATACTCAGCGAGAAAGGGAATAGGCAACATGGTAGTCGGGGAGCACGGCAAGCTCGACGCTGCCCGTGTTTCTTGACTCTACTATGTTCGAAAAGGTTACACAACCCCAATACAAGCCCACAAGAATCAAGATATCAAATAACATATAAGAGGGTTAGTAAAATAGGCCGCCCTCACATGTAAACACAATATATGCTCGAAGTAGCTTTATAGTCTCAAAAGAAACAATCAACATAACTTTTCCCCACAATCAACTAAATAGCTCAATTATACTTTAGATAATCAACATAATACATGATAACACAACAAGCTCCAGATGCATCAAAAATAGCCAAATACTACTTTTCCTCCTTCTTTAACCAAGCTTTCCTTCTCCTATGCGCATTTTAATATTACCAAACCATATCCTTATCATACTACATTCCTAATTAAGCCAAAAGACACCTATTAAGATCACAAAAATCCGTTTTAGAAGCAAAAGCTTGGGAAGGTCCCGAGCGGATTTTAACTACAACTACCCTATCCGAACCCCAAATTCATGCAACGAAAGCACCAAAGGTGCTTCCGTGCACCAAGGATCCCTAATCCAAAGTTCAAACGTGCTCGGATTGCACAACGAGAAAAGTCCCCTTTTAAAGTTGACTAATTTTGCAATTTAGCTCGGTTTTGGGTGATTCAACTTCATGTAGCCTTCCAACTAGCTTCACTAGGGTCTAGAGTACCTAATTGAAGTCTCAATTAATTCCAATTAGCAAGTTTATTCAAAACCCTAAATACAAGCACTATTCATCATCTCTTTTATTCAATCTATGCATTCTACCAAAGAATCTTTTAACAAGCTATAAAAGTTAGCTCCAAAGGCTCCAATAAACACATAACAAACATTCATAACAAGTATAGTAGCTATAATTGACAATTCAAGATTTTCAACATATGAGCATAAACTTCAAATGCAATAAAAATGTAACTCCCTCACAATTTTTATGTGTAAAAGCTTGTTGGGAACCCTAGGATGCTCAAACAAACTCCAAGACCCAAGCCAAGAGCCAAGCTAGCAAGATTATTGAAGAATTTCTTTTTTTTTTTCTCCTTGAGGGTGTCGATTTTGGGGAGGGACACAAGGGGAATTTTTAGCTTTGTTTTGTTGAGTTGTTTAGTTAAATGGTGATAAGTTTAGTATATAGGTATATAAGTGCAACAAGTTGTGGTCAAATGCTACAATAAAACTTGGTCAAATGAGTTTAATTATTAATCAAATACTAACTAAGTCAAAATTAAGGTTGTTACGTACGTAACACTATTCAAATGACCCGAAAAACATTTTCCTAATGCAAGTTCCCAAGCTCGAAAGTCCAAAATGACAAGTTCCTGATTGCTTTTATGGGTCATATGACTTAGGAAAAATGTTAAATTGCATTTTTAAGATGGTCGAAAATCTTATGAATAGTAGTCTCATAATAAAGCAAGAAAAGTAGTGCACATAAGAATGCTTGAGTAGGTATGCAACAGTTATATGGACATTGTGATGAAAATCTCGGGCATCACAAGCCTGGCATAACCACAAAAGGTTCTAAACTTGAATCTATCCTTTTCTTTATAAATATTGCTTTTTGCTGGACTTTGATGAATTTGGAGTTCACATTAGAACACGTTGCAGCACCACAACACTTGTACCCTCTATTTGGATTGCACAAAGGAAATGAAAGGAAAGAAGGTAAAGTGGAGGAAGAAAAAATAAAGTAAATAGAAAGAAATGAATTATCTTGTTTGGATTGCAAAAAACTAATTATGGAAAGGGAAGGAAAGGATTTTATTTTATTTTTTTTTGTTTGGATTGAAGAAGAAAAAAAAAAGGACAGGATAATTTCAAATGCAAAATTAATTAAGTGCCTATTTTTTTATTTTTATTACCATGAGATATGCAAGGACAAAATATATTTTTTACACAAAACCTTTTCTTTCCCACCAAAACAACTATAATTAGAAAAAATGGCAAAATAATCAGGTTTACCTTTTGTAAAGTGAGTTTGGAACCCCTCTATAACCTTACCTTCTATAAATTTGCAACCTAAACAAGGGAAAGGATTGAAACACCTTAATCTTTTCTTTCCTTTAATATTGCCAATCTAAACAAGCTAGTAGCTTACCTTTTGTAAAGTGAATTTAATGTAAAATAAAATTAAGGTGAATTTTTACATTCGGTGGTAGTTGATCTAATCTAATACGATGGAAAAAAAAGACTCTGGTCTGATTGTTGAATTATTCGTTCAAACTATTCTACATTTTTTTAATGAATTTGATTCGTCAAGTTATATATCAATCGTTAAAAAAACACTATGAAATTACAAAGCTCTATTTTGATGTAGTTAAAAGACAAAGGAGCAAAACAACTAATTGAGGCTCCTATTGTAGTATGAGTTTGTGAGGACTGTAATCGTTATTGATTGGACTAAATGTTTTAAACCATCTTTATAATTCTTAATTTTGAAGATAAAATAATTAAACTCAAAATATTCATAAACTGAAATTTCATAAAAGTAAACTAACCTCTTATGAAGTGAAAGCGTTGGAACGATCAATGTGTTTGTTCCATTGCGTATGTCGAGAATCCAAAGATACAATATGAGATTATATTCTATCCAATTCACAACCACAGTGCCTTAGTACATTTGTTATGAAAGTTTGTGAGAGAGAGGAGAGAGTTTACTATATTGCCTAGAAAGAATAGAACGAACTTAATGTTCTATTGTCTTTATGTTTGGCTTAAATACTAAGTAGTAGGAAATTTATTAACTTCTCCATCACATGGGTCATAAGGGTCAGGTCACCCCATCTTGGATGACCCATGACTTTAATCCAATATCTCTTACTTGCATAAGATGGGAAAAATCATATCTATCATCAACTCTCTACAAACTAATCCCAATGCACAATAAAACTTCATACAGGAAAATAAGCTATGAGACTCAACAACAAGTGGAAGCTCAAAAACCATGCATTTGTTAAGGATAACATAGGAGCCACTGTATTTAAAAGAACATAAAGTCTTATTATACCCTAGACCAAATTAAGTTCACATCATTCAATGCACACGTAATCCCTCTTAAGACATTCTTGACCTTCAAAATCTCAATCATATAGTCATAGTTATATTCAATCACAAAGATTCTATAACTAGTTGACCAATGAAGACATGTAGCGCTAGATGCGAACAATCTTCCCTTCGCTCAATATCTTCTAAGCCAAGTAGACCGCTTTCCCGAACATGTCCCATATGATCGAATCTTACATGATCTTTAAGCGACATATACATGTGTATATGTGTGTGTATATATATATATGTTTAATTTATTTATTTATTTTTATCTATAATCAGTTTTGATTTGATTATCCATGGTTTTTTTTTAAAATATTTATCAGGTTGATTTGAGTTAGCAAATTTTAAACTAGTCAATTTTTAGTTTTTGTTTTTGCAAAATATAAGCTAATTTTTTTTCTATTTTGGGTTTGTCTATTTTTGCAGTTTTGGGTTTGTCAACGTTTACAATTAATAACCCATTTCCATACCTATTACTGAGTCCTCCGTTAGAGGATCCTGCAATGTGAACCGCTAGTTTTCAAATCTTAGCCATAGTCGGGGTTAACTCAACCTCGTTAGAGGGTGTTTCAAGCACATCTAGGTATTGCATCATTAGAGCCTTCCTATGCATTAGAAGAGGAGTTGTAAGTTATGTTTCTCATTGACAGGTGGTCTTGGTGAGCAAGGCCTCTATTATTTCTTTCAACTTGGCATATTCCTTCTCAGTTATGTTCTAGGCCGCCTTAGCCTCACAATGTTGTACCTTTATGAGGGCCGAGATGGCATATAGGCGGGCTAGAATGTTATTTATCGTCTGACGTTTAGCAATGCGGTCATCATACTTGTTTTGTTCCCCGAAAGAATTATATTCCATCAAGTGCTCACAGGTGGAACCCTGTGAACCCTTAGAATTCATAATTAAAATTTTGAAAGACAAATAGCTGCCCCGGGATCACTTTGTTGATAGGGCCCATAAAACGGGGTCAAACTCGACAAAAGAAATGGCCCAACCTGCAAGGAAAGGATAACCCACTTTAGACATGGAAATACATGAATTACCCATTGGATGATCCATTTGACAGCAGTGCGTCCTAGGATGCACGAATACCCTGGCACAGGGACCCCCCAGGCACGCTCATTGCACGTTTTATGTCAGAATTCCTTCAGTAAAAATACTGTATTCAAATAAACTGTAAAAAGGTAATTTGTTCCTGATAGTTAGTGATTCATATTCCTGACCTCAAGCTTCTTAGCTCAGATAGATTAACTAACTTGATCGTTAGAAGAGGTACTTGAAAAACAACCCTCGTGGTACATTTTCTTTGCTTGTGCAAGTTCGAGCTCAGGAAGTAGCTGGACCACTCCCTTATCAGTGGTGCCGTTTGTGGGAAACATAATATATTCCAATTGAGTAATGGCTATGGTCAAGACGCGAAGTCAGAATTTGGGAGCGAAAGGTTTAGAACCTCCGAGCCCAATACAAGGTCGCGTCCGAGAGCCTTCTGCAAGTAGGGGACTCCTTGCCCAAACATAAATCAGACAGCCTACGCACTTATCTACCCAAGACTAGGAGACATCAAAAATATCACCGACAGATATTTTAGTGCCTTAGTGCATTTTCTTGACCAGCCTGAGGTGATGAAAGAAAAAGATCTACTCTTGCCGAACCTCAGCCCTCTTAGACAATAGCAACGATTAGGCTATTCTCAATAGAGTCTCTATAATGGGTCTCTATCCATCATTTTAGAGACTCCTATAGAGACCAAATAATATTTTAGAGACCCACTTAGAGACCAAGGGAAAAAAAACTGTTTTAAAGACCCATTTAGAGACCAAGATAAAAAAAAATCCCCGATAATGATTTCTATAAAATTAAGTCTCTATATTATTTTTAATTTTAATTTTATATAATAATTTGATTATGTGTTATTTTTATCGTGTATTACTTATTTTTAATTAATTATTATTTAGATTATTTCAACTTCTTTAACGAATATTTCAATCAAAAAATAAATAAATTGCGACGAACATAATATTTAAAAAATTAAGATTACGTTTAATTAGATAATTGAATGAAAAAACTAATTACAAATCTCTAATTAAAAAAAATCATACTTAAATTTTTTTTAAAAAAATTTATCCATTAATTAATTTTTTTTTCGTGTGTTACGTTTATATTTGTTTTTTCTTCTTTATTCTATTCAATTAATTAATAAAATAACATAAACTAAAAATAAAGTAAAAAAGTTTATTTTTTCAACAAGCAGCAATATTGATTCAAAAAAAAAAAACAAGCAACAATAAAAAGGTTTAACAAACTAAAAAAAAAACTAAAAAATAAAAAAATAAAAAAACATACAAAACCATAATTAAAAAAAAAGTCTAATTAAAAAACCCTAAATACAAAACCTTAATTAAAAATTTTAATTAAAAAAGCTTAATTACAAAATCCCTTTTAAAAAAGCATAAATAAATATATAAAAAATTTAATTAAAAAATAAAAATAAACCTAACTATAAAATCCCCATTCCCGTCACTGTCCCCCCCCCCCCCCTTCTCCCCTCTCTCCTCATCTTCTCTCGCTCATTTTTCCCCTTTTCCCGCTGCACACACTCTCCCCCCCCCACTCCACCCCACCATATCTTTCCCTTTTTCCTTTCCCTGCAGAGCAGCAGCGCCCCCTCCGCCTCCCCCCTCCCCTTCTTCCCCTTTTATCCCCTGTAGCGCATTAGCCTCCCCCCCCTTCCCCCTTCCGCCCTCCTTTTTTTTTTATCCTTTCACGTAGCAGCCTTCCCCCCCTACCCACCCTTTTTCCCTTTCCCGCAATAGCTCCCCCCCATTCTCCGCTGCCACCCCACCATCGGCGAAACCACCAACACAAACTTTATGTTTTTTTTTTTTTTCAAATCTGTGTTTATTTTTTTTTTATTTGTTGAAAAAAATAATTATATTGTAATTTTTTTGTAATTATTTTTATGTTTGTTAAATTTTTTTGTTGCTGTTTGTGCTTTTTTTGTACTTTTTTTTTCAGATCTGACGATGTCAGACATCAGATCTGACATTGTTTTTTTTTTAAACTCATTTTTGTCTTCTTGTATAGTCTCCATTTTCTTCAACAAATTTGTTGAAGAAAATGGAGACTAGGTGATATTTTGGAGACTCAAAGCTTGAGTGATGTCATGATTTTGTCAAAAACTATCAAATAGTATTTTAGAGACCCCCATTGGTGATAAATTTTGATCAATATAGTCTAAACCATCAATTATTGCTATTTAGAGACTCCTTAGAGACTCTATTGAGGATGCCCTTAGGAAAGTACTAGCCTAACTCGGTGCCAGCCCCTTGGTGTAGGATATCCTAGTCATCCCCTTACTTGCCGGGAACTGTATGCCGAGCCTGCTAAGCTATAATGGAGGTAGAGACCCAACTGTTCACTTGTGGATGTCTGATCACAGTATGACTCTCTATGATTTGCCTGACGTGGAGAAATGCAAGGCTTTCCCGATTACTCTTGTAGGGAATGCACAAGAGTTGTATTGAGGTTTGCTCGATGGATCTATTGACATATTCAAGAAATTGAAATAAGCTTTCTTAGCTCAGTTTGCTGGTAGCCACTACCCGACTAAGCATTCTTCGGCATTGTAGGTAGTAGAAGGAGGAATCTTTGAGGTCATACACCGAGAAATTCAACGACGAGTCCCTTAAGATACATCATTTGGAGGAATCATAGCTTTGTTGAACTTCCACAATGGCTTGAGGAGCATATCGCTCATATCTTCCCTGTCAATAGATGTTAGGACTTATGCCTTAAATACCACTGTATACTAAGACATCTCAGTACAAGTGAATATATACATTTATATATAATCAGTGCATCATTATGAGCATCTTATATTCTCTCTTTATTTTGATATATATATATATATATATATATATATATATATATATATATATATATATATATATATATTGTATGCAAAAGGCACCATGATACGAGTGAATAGAATTGGTACGTGGTGATCCGCACAAAAAGGTCTATGTTGTGAAGCTTGTGTCAAAACTATATGTTCATAACCAAATGGTGAGGCTGGGCACTTCACTATGGTAAAGTTATAATAAGAGGTCTCGTATTTGGTAAAGTGAATTACCTTAGTCATTGAAGGGGCATTCTGAACAGCTCTCATTATGCATTATGGTGTATTGAATGAGACTTAAGTAGATGTTATCTTAGTGACATTACTATCATTGTTAGAGAACTAAAAATATCTTATGCTACTAAGTGACCAAAGCTCTGTATCATGATCATATGTGGATTTGTCAATGGAGCCCAGGACATGGGCTTTGTTTCACTATGAGTGAGATCCTATGTAAAGGGTCAATGGCTCTGTGTTTTGGGTTCATGGACTAGATCCATTAGATGGCGTGCATATGAATCATGATTCTATGACTATCTTAATTGATAGTGAACTATTTATGTGAAGTTATCTATATGATCGTCAAAATCTCAATGTTTAGTAATATAACTATGACTATATTAGATACTAGACTTGTGGGTCATTCCCGAAAATAAGGGAATAGTATCTGAGGGATGATTATAGGAACAATAAAGGTCCAAGGTTTATTTGTAATCAAAGACAAGATGATAGTACTGATGCAGGACTTGCTCTTGATTATGGATAAAACATAGAGGGGAATTGTAGACATTTATACTTAGTAGTGCAAAGATAAGACCTCCTAAGGAAGTTTATTAGTTGCCATGGAGTGCAATCCTTACTCTTTAGTAGAATGAGTTAAGGTTAAAATGGTCCAAATACTGTTAGTGTCTAAGCCACAACAACTATGTCTTCGAGTCCCTCTCCTAGACACTTTCCTTTTATGGCGAACTATGACTTTTTTTTATTTTGGCATAGATGTGTAAATTGAGTACAGTTTCCTATTTAGGAACAAACAGCTCAATTTGGAAAGACCAGGATATTAGGACAATAAATATTCTTTAAGACAAGAATATTTGTCCTTGTATAACACGTCCAGATGGAGTGTGCCAAACATACTCCTGTATATGGAAGACTTGTGTAGGCATGTGAATAGAGTTTGCTGGAAGGGATAAATATCTTGATTTTATTAATTAATAGATAATGTGAATTATCTTTAAGATAATTGATAAGAAAATCAAGAGGTAGTTATTTAGTCTAACTAGTACATTTTACCCTTGTAACCTAACTAGCATCTATAAATAGATGGGCTGCCTACACCATTCTACATGCCACACTTTACATACACACACATACAATACACAGCCATAGTTAGTAAAAAAGGCAGAGATGAAAAATCCCACAATTTTTCATTGTCATTCGCAAAGGAGTTGGAATAGGGGAGAATATTCTGAGTGCTTGTGTCTTGGAGGACTTCTCATAGCTTGGAGGAACTTTCTAGCCATATTTCGGACATAACTTGTGTGTATGTTGTGTATACAAGCCAACACAAAAGGTATTAATTATACTCTTTACTTATTAGCACTTGTTATTGAATGTTTATGCATAATTACATGTGTTCCTTGCGTAAATTATATGGCTGATGTTTATTGTTTATAGATTCTGCATATAAATTGAAATTAAATGTCTAGATGTCTAGGTATCCACATCCTTCAATAGAGCTAGTGACTACTTTGGGAGATCTGATGATGATGGCAGAAGGTTACATCCAAGTTGAAGAGATAGGCGAAGAAGGATGAGGACAAGGAGAAAGAAGCAGTGAAGAAATTGGAGCCCTTAAAGCCTAAGGGCTAGACCATGCAGAAACCAGCTAGGTGTTAGGAATCGTGCATGATATTTTAAAATGTTATGATTAAATAAACGCAGCGGAAATAAATATATATGCATCACGTTCATGGTTATTTTCGTAGATTACATATATGCATAAATAATCGACATTAATACGCATAGAAAGATTTCAGGATTACCTTTACGATGCTGAATCCAATATCGGATTTGAACGATCCAAAGCTCCCTAATTGTGAAGCCTCCAAAAATATCCACACGAGATTTGAGTCATCAATCAGCGAAAACCCCCACTACGAGTTTGAAAGAAAAATATATTTGCTATGAGAGACAGGATTTGTGCTACCTTTTCTATTTGTCATAGTTTTCTATTTATAAGAAACATTGGATATATTAGGGCTAGCTTTTGTGTCAGTCCTAAACATTGGACTTGGACTGATTAAATAATTGGACTAATATTATAATTTAATCACTCTTAAGTCTAATTAAATATTAGACTCTTCCAATATTAATTTACTTTTCCCGCTGATTAATTTTCGATCTCCGTAATGTGTGACCTCTCGGGTTCATAATTAATTGGCAGCGAAATAATATTAATCCAATTGATATTTAATTAGAACTCTTCTAATTCAATCTTCACAAGTCGTGAGTGATACCTAACAATATATCACAACTACCCAACTAATGATGAAGAAATTCTACGAACCCTTAGTAATAATTATACAATCAATTCATTTTGTCTAGATTATCCTGACTGAGCTAGAGTTATGGATAGAGTCGTTAAACTCTATTACTCAATCATATGCCCAAATTTTTTTAATCAGTAACTTGTGAATAATCATTGGAATGACTTCCACTATTCCACATTGGCCAAGGATTTCTAGTTACTTGATTAATAGATCACATAGGATCCCTAACTGACAGATTTTATATCTACACAACTTATTTCCATATCGGAATAAATCGTAACTACTGATATATTATTCAATCCTTGATGAGGACTAGCTTTATTATACCAGCAAATTATGTTATCCCTAATCCAATATAACCGTGGTGTCTCAGGTCTAAGGACTAATTGTACTATTACACTGTACAATGAATTATTGACCATTCTATGTAATTCGTTGTACTAGCGGTCATGTCCAGTCACTTGTTCTCAACAAGTTTTATACATCTATCCTTGCAATATAAGACTAATCGCTCAAATCAATATCGCATATTATTTGGATGATAAACTGTAATTCGATCTTTCCGGATAAACTAATGCCCAATTAATTTATCCTATGATCGGGGACTACTTTTACAATATATTCATGAATATAGATTCTGTCAATCATATCCTTACTCTTAAGGATAAAATATATAAATATTATTCTAAGGACTTTTATTTAAATAGTTAATCTCATTAAAGATATTTAAATAAACTGCCTATATTAATTAAATAATATAATTATTATGTCCTAAAATTGGCTTTTAGGGCATATAATCCAACAATGCCCCATTTGCACTAAAGCCAATCACTTCGGTATCTCATACCCATCTTCTCAAGATGGTAATCTAATGATTGTTGAATCATTACCTTAGTCTGTGGATTAGCAACAT
The DNA here is from genome assembly GCA_037974665.1 of Ehretia macrophylla. NCBI lineage: Eukaryota > Viridiplantae > Streptophyta > Magnoliopsida > Boraginales > Ehretiaceae > Ehretia > Ehretia macrophylla. The sequence goes on from CM075783.1 coordinate 17,541,928, forward strand.
CAATTGTTGACTTTATTTACTGCATAATATCAATCTCTGATCGAAGTGGTAATGCCTCTTTAATGCGCTTGGATCTCTAGTGAGACCTAGGTTCTTTAGCTTGCGCTACAACTCCATTGTCATCACAACACTACTCGTTAACTCAATGGAAAGAACTATCATGAGTTCAGTTACGAACTACTAGATCCAAACCACTTCCTCTTGTTACATTTGATGCAACAATACACTCAACCTCTGGAATTTACAATTGTACCAATATTCAGAACCTTTCCAAATAATTGTTCTTCCATTACAGGTGAGTATGAACCCAGATATGGATTTCCAATAATCCACTTCAGACTCTCAGCCTGAATTTGTAAAACTTTAAGTTTCACATTCTCTATATACCAATAACATTTCTTCAATGTTTCTCAAGTGCTTAAGAATATTCTTGATTGCTTTCCAGCATTCCTAACCCGGATCAAACAGATATCTGCTCATAACACTTATAACATTTATGATATCATGTCTTTGTACACAGCATGACATATATTCTTAATTGTTGTAGCACTTTGAACCTTGTGTCTAGTCTCTCTCTCTTTAGCAGTCTTAGGAATCACAACCCTAGAGAGATAAATGTCATGTTTTAAAAGCGAACAATCCTCTTTTAGAATCTATGTACATGTTAAACACCTTTAACACCCTTTTGGGAAAAATCCATTAATCCTTTTCATCTATCGCTATAGATCGACCCCGAGGATTTAGGCGGATTATCCCAAAATTTTCTTGGATAAATTATTTGAATAAGTAGACCTACTTGTATAGTTTATCTTCATTCTCAATGAAGTCAAACGATCTAATCAAATGTTCTAGATTCTTTAGGCTTGATGAAGTCCATAAATGGATCCCTTTAGCCTACACTCTTTATGATTCATCACTTGACTCAAAACATATTGGTTATCCTATATAAATGTCTTCATTAATGAAGTCATTATGGAATGTCGTTTTGACATCCATCTACCATATCTCATAATAGTAGTGTGCAACTATGGCCAATAAATCGTAATGAATTTCAACAACTGGTAAAAAGATTTCCTAATAGTCAATTCCTTGCCTATGACAATAATCTTTCACCATTTGTCTTAAAAGATCTCCACCTTTATTCATTTATGATTTTATTGCCTCAAGCCATTTAAGCTTATGCTAAACACAGTTTTTCATAATTGACAAAAATCATCAACATGATTATTGTTATCTTACTAATCTGAAAAAAACTATGAAATAATCAGTTTCTCTTGGATTAGGTTTTTTAGAATCAAATCCTAGATTTGACTTGGGTTAACTGGTTGCTTAGTGACTCCTACTAAGTCATACTTTTCTTCCCACACTATCTTCTCAGATGAACTATTCTTCTAAGAAGAAGTTGTACTTGCTAACAGACTCTCTAGTCAGCAATGGAATAAAAGTTATATCCCAACAAATTCTTGGGATAACCAGCCGATCTTATTCAATCTTACTTCCAATTTATCAGACTTAACTCTTTAATCAAAGGCAGGATAACCCTCATTCTTAACACCTTAAGACTAGGTATCATGCTATCTCATATCCTATATGAGGTACTTAAGACTAATTTTGAAGTGTCTTTATCCAAGGGACGGACTGTTATAAGGAGAATATAGCATCACAGGCTAAGTTACAATTCAACATAGTTTATCAATTACAGACCATATCCAACAAGGTCCAACTCATTCTTTCCAACATTTCATCGAGCATCAGAGTACCAGAAGGAGTTAATGAAATAACTATGTTATTTTTCTTTGAGATACTATAAAAAATTAAGGCTAAAAACTCTCCATGATCTCATCATTGAGACTTACTTCTCATTTTGATTTACCACTTTAGCTCTGAATTCTTTGAGCACTTCAAACGATTTAGATCCACACTTATGACAATCATAAGTATATGTAAGGTAGCTAAATCCTAATTGGGCTATTTCACCAAATGTCCCATATACATCCCTATGTATAAACCCTAAATATTTGTGGTCCTTGGACTTTGTCCTATAAAGGGCGATTTGATCATTTTTAAGAACACAAGATCCACGTGTTGGGAATGTCCCGGGGCCTCAAGGGCTTACCAGTCATTCTTTCACCAATTGAGTGATTCTTGTTTATCCTCTATGACCTAATCATAAATGCCACAATAATCTAAAGTTATTAGTATCTCTAAATCTCTCATATTACTCGTTTATCTTGTCATTTTCTATATAAGACTTTATTAATTAATTTACTAGTATCAATAAATGAAACACATAAACGACAATTATTCCAAAATTAATGAACACCGAGATGGGTAAATGAGAAGATGAGATGTATTTATAGAGGACATCCATTTCTCTTCAAACTCTTTGAAGTCCTTTGGATTTTTCTCTACTAGTAGTTCTCCTTTCTTGTAGTGGAAATAATTTCCTTTTACCAATTAAGTTCCATTTTTCCAGATCTACCTTTTATACATGACTCTCATGTCCAAAAGTTGTGTCAAATATATTCACATGGAAAGATCCATTATGAACAACAAGAGAGAATTAAGAATTGACTTTGAGGATTAGATTTGACTGTATATGATAAACCATGAATAAACTCATGGATTCAAGATACTCATCTTGCGAACACATGTTCTCAAATCAATTCTTCTAGTTATCCTTTGGAATAATTTTCTAGATATCTCATGTCTACCACTAGATATCTCATACTTAGTTGTCCTTTCTTGTTTACTTCACAACTCTTGTAAGTAATTAATTATGGATACATTATCCATGTTCTCTTGCATCTTTTGATAACTTATTTAGGTATCTATAACATGTATGACTTTCTTAGATTTGAGAACAATTCTCAAAACATTGAGCTAGTCATCGAAATTTGGTCTAGTCAAAATAAATGGTTGGGTTCACATCCGATATTCTATGTATGCAGTAATTTCTAAGGATATTGGATAATTATATTATTAACCATTTGATTTGGGTCTTTAAATTAAATAGTAACCCCCCACTAAAATTTTCAAATCCCACACTTCCCTAATGAAAAACAAAAAAATAATAAGGTGTTTTTCTTAGTGGAATTGGGGGCCCATTTACTTTAATCCACCTCACATGTTAGATTCTAGGTGAAATTAAAATAAATAGTTGAATAGCCTCTTATTCAATGTATCTCATACAAATCCCAATTTACTTGCTTACAACTCTTTTGACCTCATATAATAGTTTATTGGTCTCCAAGATTGTTTAAGTCAAATCCATTTTATCCTGAAAAACTTGGATCAATGCAACACTGACACCTCATATGATAGATCCTTGGTAGACAATAAGAATTTAAATTTTCCATATCTCATGCTTATATAGACTTAGTTCATACTTTGATACAAATAAATAACCCCTATATGTCCATAGCTAACTATTTACTTGCCTAACACATAAACTAATCTATAATAATGGAAGATAACGATATAATCTTCTCAAGACTATACCGTTATTAACTTAATATTTAATTTGGGAAGGTTTGCTGTCTTTAATTTAGGTCTCACTTTTCACATGTTTCTAATTTCAATTTATCGCATAAATAATATGGAAGCATACATGCATTCATCACATATTTATTGCATAAATAAATGCATAAAATAAAATGGGATGATCATGGACTAGGAGTACTATCAACCCGAGCCACTGAGTTGAATACCTAAATCAAATAAAGGGCCTACAAGATAGATTTATGGGTTGCTCCTCCTCGGCTTCACAAAACTCCTTTCGCGAACTGGGCCTACCAACTCTTGATGTTTTTATCTTGATCTTCCATTAATTTATGTACATAGATTCCTAATCTAGTAGGGATACATAAATAGGAATAGGGTTTAACAACTTTAAAACAGGAATAAGAGGCATGCAAGACCTATTTTAAAATATTACATAAAGTCCAAAATGGGTAAATAAATTAAATAATGGCATTCATTTATTCATCCATTCATTCACACAAGGCTAGTCAATGATCACCCAAAAACATAGTAAATAATAAAGAAAAATAATCTATGAATACAACACAATTAGTCTCCTAATATAATCTCATTATATTAGATTCATTCAATTAATAAACACCTTTACTAATTAGGATCCTTAACTATCTAATATTTAAATAAATATAATCACATTATATTTATAGTAATTAATTAATAAATAATTTATTAATTTATTACAAGCATTGCACAATTAATTTTCTAATATAAACTCTTTACGTTAGATTTTTCAATTTAATAAACTCTTTATTAAATTTATTCTATTTAATAAACTCTTTATTAAATTTACTCCATAAATTTCTTATATTTACAAAATATAAATATAATCAAATTATATTTAATAATTAATAAACTACTTATTAATTTAAAGTGTCAAGAATATATTTGGGCTCTTTTAATTAATTTGTCAAAATTAATTAAGCAATCTGGACCTTAAAGATTAAAAGAAGTCCAACCTATTTTAATTAAGTCTAAGTCCAAATGACCAACAGTCAAATTCAAACATTAAAAGTAGTCCATACTATTTTATATCTAAGTCCGAATTATGATTAGCCCAATACAGACCACAAAAAGAGGCCTATGCTATTTTTAAAACACTTTAAAATTAGTTCAAATCAAGCCTAAACATTATAAGCCCATTTAGCCTAATTCAAACCCTTAAAATTAGTCCACACTAAAAATTTATTTTAAAGTCCAAATTAAAACAGCCCAAAAGATCCCAACATCACTTTGCCTATTAGCCCAAGATAAAAGAAAAATAAAAAGAATAAAACCCTAAACCCATTAACTAAACCCAACAACTTGGGTTTAGGTTTCAGGTCCTAACCCAGATCCAAATCTAGATCCAGACTTGGATCCAAATTTGGGTTAGGTTAGAAAACCCTAACCCTAAAAATACATTTTTTTTTCTTTCTTCTTCTTCCCTCACAGCGCCGCTATCCTTACCCCCATTCCCCTTCTATCCGTGTAGTTGTCATTGCCGCTGCCATGTGCTGTTGCTGTCACGGACAACTGCTGCAGCAACGTGAGGCCTAGGCCTAGGCTTCGCGCTACTTCTCGCCTCCAGTAACTGTGGGGCAGCCCAACTTTCCCGTAAATGGTGGAATCTGCAGCGCGGGTTTTTTTTTTTTTTGAAAAATTGATTTTTCAATTTTCCCTTAACAATTTTAGAAATAGAAAAATAGTCCCAAAACAATTTTTGATAAATCAGTTTTTGAAATTTAATAAAACAATTTTATAAAAATAAAAATTCAGTTTCAAAAACAACCTTTAATAAAACTGAAAAACAATTTAACAAACTACTTTTATGAAATTGATTGAGGGAAGAACCTTTTGAGCTAAAGTTTAATCCAATTAAAACATGGGCATAAAATCAACAGATTCTCAACTTACGAAATTGTCATAGTAGCTTCACAAATTATATTTGACACGTTTAATTGTGATATGATATGTGCTATAACCGAATAACTATGTAAAAGGCATGAATGGTGGCATTGATACCATTGTTGGGAATCGTGCATGGTATTTTAATATTTTATAAGTAAATAAAAATAGTGAAAATAAATACATATGCATCACGTTCATGGCTATTTACATAGATTACATATATGCATAAATAATCGACATTAATTACGCATAAAAAGATTTCAAGATTACCTTTATGATACTGAATCTGATGTAAGATTTGAACGATCTAAAACTCCCCAATTGTGAAACCTCCAAAAGTATCTATATAAGATCCGAGCCATCAATCAGCAAAAATCCCAACTATGAGTTTTAGAGAAAAGTATATTTACCATGAGAGACATGATTTGTGCTAACTTTTCTATTTGTCATAGTTTCTTATTTATAGGAAACACTGGATATATTAGGACTAGCTTTTGGGTCAGTCCTAAACAGTGGACTTGGACTGATTAAATGATTGGACTAATATTCTAATTTAATCAGTCTTAAGTCCAATTAAATATTAGACTCTTCCAATATATAATTTACTTTTTCTACTGATTAATTTTTGATCTCTTTTATGTGTGATCTCTTGGATTCATAATTAATTGGCAGCGAAATAATATTTATCCAATTAACATTGAATTAGAACTCTTCTAATTCAATCTTTGCAAGTCATGAGTGATACCTAGTAGTACATCATGACGACCCAACTAATGATGAAGTGAAATTCTACGAACCCTTAGTAATAATTATGCAATCAATTCCTTCTGTCTAGATTACCTTGATTAAGCCAGAGTCATGGATAGGGTTGTCAAACTCTATTACTCAATCATATGCCCAAATATATTTAATCAATAACTTGTGAATAATCAGTGGAATGACTTCTACTATTCCACCTTGGCCAAAAATTTCTAGTTACTTGATTAATAGATCACATAGGATCCCTAATTGACAAATTTCATATCTACACCACTTATCTTCATGTCGGAATAGATTCTAACCACTAAGTACATTATCCAATCCTTGATGATAACTAGCTTTATTGTACCAACAAATTATATTATCCCTAACACAAGATAACCGTGGTGGCTCAGGTCTAAGGACTAATTGCACTATTACACTGTACAATGAATTATTGACCATTCTATGTAATTTGTTGTACCAACTGTCATGTCCAGTCCCTAGTTCTCAACAAATACTTATAAATCTATCCTTACGAAATGAGACTAATCACCCAAATCAATATCTCATATTATTTGGATGATAGATTGTAATTTGACCTTTTCGGATAAACTAACACCCAATTAATTTATCCTATGATCGGGGACTATTTTTAGAATATATTCATAAATATAGATTTTGTCAATTATATCATTACTCTTAATGATAGAATCTATAAATATTATTCTAAAGACTTTTATTTAAATAGTGAATCGCATTAAAGATATTTAAATAAACTGCCCACATTAATTAAATAATATAATTATTATGTCCTAAATTTGGCTTTTAGGGCATATAATCCAACACTGGAGAGGCGAGCAGGAAACAATCGACCAAGAACCCGTTTAGATTTCTCCAACTAATTCCCCTCAATATGCCTTGGAAGCATATCCTTATGGAAATCCTACGCAATTCAATATACATTCCCAACTTAAGATTGAAGGACAACCTAGGAAGAAAAAGAGAGCCAAGTATTGTTGTTTTTACCATGATTATAGACACAGTACAAAAGAATGCCGCGATCTTAAACAAGAGATTAAAGCTTTGATTAGGTTGGGGCACTTGAGGAAATTTGTAGTGGGAAGAGTTCCACAATCTCAAAATCCAAACGATAGGGAAAGAGAGAGGAGCCCGAGGTAGGGACAGAGTCTAAGGCGTGGACCAGTGCCCCATCAAGTTGTGATTGAGACTAGAATTAGAGATTAACTCCTTGGTGGTGAGACCACGACGAGCAGGAAGAATTACGTTCGGGTTGGGAAGGAGCATACGACAATTTGGGGGATAACCGAAGGTTTAGAAAGAATGACATTCTCTTCTGATAATTTGGAGGGTGTGCTAATGCGCACGATGACCCATTAATAATTAGTGCTAAGATATCAAATTTTCTAGTGAGAAGGATTATGGTTGACACAGGGAGCTCGACCGAGGTTATATTCTTGAAGGCTTTTGAGAAATTGGGGTTGGATTGGAGTCGTTTAAGGTCGATCTGTGGTACCTTAGAAAGCTTCACAGGGCATGGGTTTAAGGCTTAGGGAATGGTTAACTTATCGTTGACCCTTGAGGACAGAGACAAGAGAATTACCATGCAGGCTACTTTTGTTGTCATAGATTGCACTTCAACCTATTTATCATATATATTATAATTTTAACACATGATGTTTAGCATTATTTTATTTATTTTATAACAATTGTTTAATTACATTTAAATATGAGTGACAAAGTTTTATAAATTGATCATAAATTCTAAAATAAGTCCCTAGTCATAAGATTAATTAATTGGGTTAATTATCCAAATAAATTGACAAACAGTCCACTACCTTAATTCATGTGAGATATTAATGATAAGATCAATGTATCTCATATTGCGTTAGTATATTAGAAAACAAGTGACTGAATATAACCGATTACATAACAAATAACATGAACAGTTACTATATTATTATGAGTGTGGTTGTATGTATGTAAATGCAAGGTGTGAATCTTACAGTGTGCTACGTGGGTATGTGAGGATTAGCAGTGTGGGTACTAGGTATAAGTATATATATGTGAGTATCAATAAGTATACTGGAGAGTGCTGGTGTCCAATGTGTATAAGGTATGCAACGCCCCGAACCCAACCCCAATCTAAAGTCAGGCTCGGACCCGTCACTCGGACAGAGTCTCCTCTGTACCAAGGACAAAACTGTTACCTGTAAGCATTCATTCAAGACAATTAGCAAATTTTCTCAAAACCCTAATTCTAGGCACTATTTATCATCTCTTTGAGCAATCTCAAGTTTCAACCATTAACTTTGTTATCAAACCACAAAAGTTAGCTCTATAGACATTAAATAACTCATAGGAAGCATTCATAACAAGATATATAGCTATAATTGACAAATCAAGAAAATTAAACATATGCACATAAACTTTAAAATCAAGAAAATGAGGCTCCCTCATTATTTTTGAAGATGGAGAAGTTTGTTGAAGTCCCTAAGTAGCTCAAAAGCCTCTCCCAAGATGAATCTAGAAGCTCAAAATGCAAGATTGAAGAAGCAAGATTCTCCTTTTTCCTCCTTGAAGTGGACGGCCAAGCTAGGGGACATAGAGGTCATTTTTTTGTTTGTTTTGATGACAAGAATAAGCCTTTTGTTTTAATTTAATGAGTTGGTTAATATTATATGTGGTGTATGACTAAATAATATAAGCTAATCTGTCTCTAATCTTGATCAACTAAGGTTAATTGCAATTTCAAATGCTTTTAATTGAAACTAGCACTATTCTAACGTAACACTATTCAAAGGTCATGAAAAACATTTTCCAAACGCACACTTCTAAGCCCGAAAGTTCAAAATGAAAATTTCTTGGTTCCTTTTAAATGTTATATGACCTAGGAAAAATTTAAAACCAAGCTTTTGAAACAGTCAAAGATATTATAAATAGTAACCCACAATAAAAACAATTAAGCAAGAAAAATGATGCACGTAGAAATGCGCACATAGGTATGCAACGATCATAAATAAATTCTATGGTAAAATTCTCGGGTGTCACACCCTCTCCCCCTTAAACTAATTGCGTCCTCACAATTCTTACATGATTCGGCAAAGAGTTCTGGATACTTCTCTCTGATCTGATCTTCTCGCTCCCAAGTGGCATCCTCAACCCCATGATGATCCCAAAGAACTTTTACCATAGGAATACTTTTAGTTCTAAGTTCCTGAATCTTTCGGTCAACCACTCGAAGAGGTTTCTCAACATAAGCTAAAGATTCATCAATCTCCAACGGCTCCGGCTCAATGATATGCGACGGATCAAGATTATACTTTCTCAACAGTGACACATGGAAAACATCATGAATCCGACCCAAACTCAGAGGTAGTGCCAATCTGTAAGCTAAATCCCCAACTTTCTCAGTGATCTCAAATGGTCCCACGTATCTAGGACTAAGTTTACCTCCTTTGCCGTGCCGAATCAAACCTTTTCGCGGAGAGACTTTCAAGAAAACATGATCACCCTTGGAAAATACTAAGTCCCGTCGACGTCTATCAGCATAATTCTTCTGTCGACTCTGAGCTGTAAGCATCCTTTTCTTTATAAGTCTCACATTATCCACCATTTTAATCATCTCCGGAAGAATAGCGGAATCAACTGTTTTCATCTCACCTACCTCATCCCAATACAACGGAGACTGACATTTTTGCCCATAAAGTGCCTCGTAGGGTGCCATGCCAATAGTGGCCTGATAACTGTTATTGTAAGCAAACTCTGCTAAAGGCAGATATTTCTCCCAATTCTTGCCAAAATCCAGAACACAGGCTCTCAACATATCTTCCAGTATCCTGATAGTCCTCTCTGACTGGCCATCCGTCTGCGGGTGATATGCAGTACTAAAACTCAAATTAGTCCCCATAGCCTTTTGTAGTTTCTGCCAGAATTGTGATGTAAACCTGGGATCCCTGTCTGACACTATCTGAGATGGAACTCCATGCAGTCTCACAATATTTTCAACATAAAGCTCGGCCAATTTATCGAGAGAATCTGTTTTCTTTGTAGCAATAAAATGCGAACTCTTCGTCAACCTGTCTACTACAACCCACACAGAATCATTACCTCGTGGTGATCTCGGCAAATCCGACACAAGATCCATAGTAACCTGATCCCATTTCCAAACCGGAATCTCCAACGGCTGCAACAATCCTGCTGGCCTCTGATGTTCCGCCTTAACTTTCTGACAAGTCAAACATTTAGCTACATACTCAGCTATCTCTCTCTTCATGTTGTTCCACCAGAAATTCTGTTTCAAATCTCTATACATTTTTGTGCTTCCAGGATGAATTGTGTATTTAGAAGCATGAGCCTCAGCAAGAATCTCATCTTTCACAGTCGAATTACTGGGAATGCAAATTCTATTCCTGTACCTGAGAAGTCCATCATCATGCATCTTAAAGTCGGACTCTCCCCCTTTTGACTTCTCTAAATGTTTCAACAGTTGAGAATCTGATTGTTGCACTTCTCTAATTATAGATAGCAATAAAGATTTGATTTGTAAGCTAGCAAATTGAATACTTGATCTAGAAGCCTCTGGTTTCCACAAACAAAGCTCTTCTACAATCTCCCAATCCTTGATTATCAAACTAGCCACAGAAGCTTTTCGGCTCAGTGCATCTGCAACAGTATTAGCTTTTCCCGGAAAATAGCTAATGGTACAGTTATAATCATTCAACAGTTCAAGCCAACGCCTTTGCCTCATATTCAAATCTTTTTGAGAAAACAAATACTTCAAACTTTTATGGTCAGTAAATATTTCAAATTTGTTACCCCACAAATAATGCCGCCATTTCTTCAAAGCAAATACAATAGCTGCAAGCTCCAAATCATGTGTAGGATAATTGAGTTCATATGGTTTCAATTTCCTAGAGGCATATGCTATGACTTTACCATTTTGCATCAAAACACAATCTAAGCCTTCTTTCGAAGCGTCACTATAAATCACCAAGTTCTCAGTTCCCTCAGGCAAGGCAAGGATAGGTGCAGTGGTAAGTCTCTTTTTCAACTCCTGGAAACTAGCTTCACATTTATCATCCCAATTAAACACAGTTTTCTTCTGAGTTAAAGTAGTCAAAGGTCCTGCAATCTTTGAAAAATCTTTAACAAATTGCCTATAATAGCCCGCTAGTCCCAAGAAACTACAGACTTCCGTGACATTTTCAGGTCTCTTCCACGACATAACCACCTCAATTTTAGCAGGATCAACAGATATTCCCTCCTGGGAAATGATATGACCTAAAAAGGCAACCTGTTTCAACCAGAATTTGCATTTGCTAAATTTGGCAAACAACTTGTGTTCTTGCAGGGTTTTAAGTACAATTCTCAAATGCTCTTCACGCTCTGACTCAGACTTAGAGTATACTAATATATCATCAATAAAAATCACAACAAACTGATCAAGATAGGGTCGAAATACTCTCTGCATCAAATCTATAAAAGCGACTGGAGCATTTGTCAACCCGAATGGTAACACAACAAACTCATAATGGCCGTACCTGGTTCTAAATGCAGTCTTAGGTACATCCTCTTTCCTGATCCTCAACTGATAATAATCCTGCCTCAAATCAAATTTTGAAAACACAACAGCACCCTGTAACTGATCAAACAACTCCTCAATTAAAGGCAAATGATATTTATTTTTTACCGTTACCTGATTCAGACCCCGATAATCTATACACAAACGCAGAGTACCGTCTTTCTTTTTCACAAATAACATGGGAGCACCCCACGATGACGAACTAGGCTGAATAAAACCTTTCTCAAGTAAACCCTGTAGCTGAATTTTCAATTCTTGTAACTCAAGGGGAGACATTCTATACGGGGTTCTCAAGATAGGACTAGTTCCCGGCAACAGGTCAATCACAAACTCAATCTCCCTATCAGGTGGTAATCCAGGCAACTCCTCATGGAAAACCCCCGAAAACTCTTTTATAACAGGTACTTCATTCAATTTCAATTTATCTCCAGGCTGATTAATTAAATAAGCTAAGTATGCATCACAGCCTTTACTCAACATTTTAGTAGCTTTAATAGAAGATATGATACGAGTCCCAGTAGACTTTCGACTCCCAGTTACTTTAATAACAGGTTGGTTAGATACCTCTAAAGTTAAAACTTTCCTCCTACAGTCCAAACATGCATAATATCGCCCCAACCAATCCATCCCCAAGATAACTTCAAAGTCCCGAAATGGCATGATTATCAAACGTCAAGTGGTGTCATTGCAAGGGGTTTAACCGTTGTATCTTTGGAGGTTTCAACTTAAAAAGAGGTACAACATAATAGTCTGACAATAAAACCATAAGGACATCGTGTTGAACACGAGCCTCGGTTTGCATTATCATAACTATTTTAATTTTATATCAGTCTTTTATTTACGTGATATTATTTCTGTCATTCTATTTCTTGATTTAAATTCTCATACTTAGTCTCAAATTATGTCATCTACAACATCAATTTATATAATGCCAACAGTGACGAGTTAACTTGAGGTTACAAGCTTAGGATTGCATTGATGTAAACCTTGTGTTGGGGTAAGTTGGACATTCCTAATATACAATTCCTTATTCTTCTAAGTCTCTATACATTTGATGTACTCAGCACTTGTTGGCATCATTCTTATTTCTTGCTATTCACACTTATTTCATTTATTGGGTGCTGAAGTACTTATATTTATTTCGTAATAGTTTGTTCCTGTATTGATCTATTAACATGTTGATTCCCTAATTCATTTGGCCTCGTGTGAGAACTGATTGTTGACTCCTACTTGGTTTTCCTTATCCATATTCACTTGTAATTTCACATGAGCCTTATTTTGACTAATACCGATTTTGAGCTATTAGTTGGATTTATGCTATTGTAACTGAAATTATGTTATTATCAGCAGCCTACATTGTCACCTGTCTTGATATTTACAAGCTATTTTGATAATTACAAGTCATTTTGACACTCACAAGTTTCTTAATATTTACAAGCTACCTTGGTCTTTAAAAGTTAAAGTGATATTTGTATGCTATTGTATGACTACCTGCTATTGATGAATGAGGTGTGACCAACTTCATCGCCCTATCGAATTGAAATGATTATTGAATGTAAAGGTTGCAACCTATATGTGTGCATGTATCTTGTTGGGCCCTATTGCGACATGGTAGTGTCGTGTCATGATAGACAGTATCGTGTGCTTGCCATGGCGAGCATAACTACCATGAATTACCATGTTCATGATCTATTCCCTACTCAGAATAGACAGAGTGTTCCATGATAAGTGGGCCGTAGGATTTGGCATACTTCTAGGGTACAATTCCTATTGGGTGATACAAGTATTTGAGTTCCTGAAGCGTGGTATAAGGTTGACGCCTTCAGCAAAATTGGATAGCATATCGTGTTTATGTAATTTTACTTAAATGTAGTTACCGTGTTATTGTTACTTGGACTTAATTAACAATATTATATTTTACACTAAAGTTAAATGCGTGTTTTTAGACAACAAAGTATATTTTGCAAAATCATACATTTGCATCATCTCACCTGGCTTTTGAGTAGCATGAATAATCCCTTGGATATACTATTAACTTGACCTCACTTGTAATTCTATTTGTATTTCTTTCTATACAAACCATGCTTGAGTTCTTTTTGAGTGTTTTTCTTATTAAGTATTATTTCAATCATTCTATTATTTTTTTGAACTTTCTAATTTTCTAGGCTCGTGAAAGAGACGACGACTTTGACAACTCTATCTAGGCAAAACGTCTCGTCGAGTAAGGCATCAATCTAGGAACATTAATGGTAGCGCATGGTGAAAAGACGTGACCCTCTAATTTCCCAGGTGCTACAAGGGACGACGGCTTTGACAACTCCACCTAGGCCCATTAACTGCCACGTGACCCCAAAAGGCGTTGGAGCTAATAAAAACTTGATACGTATCTCCCGCCAAATTAAATTAGATCTCTATGAAACCGAGGCCGATCACGCACGACCCAATCTGAAGATAACCACTCTGTGACTTTAAGCATGGCATATTCCGCCAGAAATGTCAAATCCAAACTAATGTTGCATTCAACTGCACGCCAAAGGCAATTCCTCCGCCGATTTCTTTCACCTAATCTCTTGGAAATACCAGAAGGTTGTTCATGGTTAAAGGCTAGACAATTCTAATCCTTAACCTCTCATTCTCCCTTGGCATTCTTATTTTGGTCAAATAAAGTTTACTGAGTTCAGTTTAAAAACTATCCTCAGAATATAGCTCACGTGCTTCATCTTGTGCAAGTTCCGCACAGATGAAGGAGCAAACAGATTCTTACTACAACACCTTCTATCCATCTGTACGTTGAATTTTAAAATACATTGATAATTAGTTTTTGTTTTTTCTTATTTTATTTAAGTGAGGCTTAAAATCGTACAACACATAACTAACCAGTAACAATCAATCTCGCAATATTTCACAATCACAACGAGTAATTAGAATTGCACTTTATAGTCACTCTCATGAAGACTAGTGCCCTAAGTCTCTCGGAATCTCCTTTTTGTGGGAAATGACTAGATTTGTACTGCCCTAGAAGAATATTGTATTGTCTTACACCAAGGTAGGAGATAGTTTTTAGTAGTGAGATATAAGTGAAGTGTTGTGGTAGAAGCCATCCCGTATCTAAAGAAAGAGGGAAACTTATTTTGAACCCGGATAGAAGGAAACTAAATACTTTGGCTTTGCTTAACACAAGTAGATCTTAAAATAAAATAAAAAGAGCCTGGGTTTAGCAATCGCCAAATGACAAATATCATTTTTCTTGTCGTAGTTAACCAAGGTTGCATATAGATACACGTGGAAACGAATGCAATTATACGGAAACATGTATATGGTGAACTATACGTGCACTTCAACCCCCCCAACCAAAAACAAAAAAAAGGCGCACATATTCATGTTAGTTTCTTACCATCCTGCAAATCTCTAACACCCATTTGCAGTTGCGGCAGAGGCGATGGTGTCGTGTTTCCCGTTGATTCGATATCTTCGACATTATTGTCATCGTCCATCTTCGATAGCAGTGGAGGAGTCGAAGCTGCAGAACTGCTCATCGATACGACTTAGTGTTGCTAAGGAATGTCGTTCACGATCTGTCTTATAGAAACCACCTTTCTGGATCGTCAACTTCGTTAGGTCAATTCTATTGTCATCAGCCATTTGGCTCGTGAGTTTGATTTGGTTTCACACTTTCATAGTCTCTTACTCAGAAAAAATTAGCTATTTGGCCCGTCAGTTTTATTAGTTTTCACACTTTCATAGTCTTTAGTACCAGACAATCTTGCATTCAAAAGGTAAGCTGTTTGGCTTGTCTTTACTTCAATTAAGAAAGATCTGCGATTTGGCTCGTAAATTTTATTTGGTATCATATTAGTTGTTAGGTGGGAATCTTCAATTAAAATTGACCTGCTGTTTGGCTTGTCAACTTTATTAGTATCATACAATTTAAAATTTTATTTTTGATTGACGCCCCTTCAACAAAAGATAAGTGTGACTCAAATCTTATAATTTTTTAAAAGTGAAAGATAGACCCTTTTATTAGGAGTTTGTTTAATTTTTTGTTAAAGTGGTGAAAAATATCCATTGTGCCCTTCATTTGTTTTCTTTTTTTCTTTTTTTCTTTCTTGACCTTTTCCCTTTTTCTCTTTTGTTTTTCTATTCTTTGGCTGCATCTGTGGTGAAGAACCTGCAGATTCAAAGAGACTTGATTTTACCAAAAAAAAAAGGAGACTTGATGGTTAAAAGTGAAGGAGAACAGTATGAGTGGAGGAAATGAGTGATGGAGGAGAAAGACTGGAGTTTAGTGAGAGAAAATTGGGGGCATAAATGGGATTCGTCATATTTTTAATAGAGGAAATGAGTGATGGAGGAGAGAGACTGGAGTTTAGTGAGAGAAAGTTGGGGGCATAAATGGGATTCTTCATATTTTTAATGGAGCATTTGACTTAAGAAGGGATTTGTCTCTCACTTTTAAAAAATTACGAGATTTGAGTCACACTTATTTTTTGTGGATGAGGTCTTAATAAAACATAACCATTTAAAAATATCACCTATTAGGCTCGTCCATTTTGTCTTCTTTTGGAATTGTATTCGTCTTTAATTTAGCAGATATATCATAAGTTATGATCATTTTAGTAAAAGGTGTCAAAGTTGATTTTTCTATGCGAGAGTTGACCAAACTTTGACCACCACTTAAGATTATAAATGCAAAATTCAGCCAAAAAAGGCCCAAAATTCTTCTTCTTTCAGCTGAGAGCCCTAGCTTCCATGAATAATATTTTTAATGCTATTTCGCAAAAATTGAGAGATAGGAGTTGAATCAAAACCTGAACCAAAAAGTTTTGGACTCGTCTTGATGCATTCTACCTTTCCACCGATCGTTTTGCCTTATTTTTTTCAGAAAAAAGGTGAGGTATTTTTCTGAAATTTTTTATTTAAATTCATGATATGTGTTTAGAATTGTGTATATTGCTTTAGATCTTTGCTAATTAGGCTTTAGAGGACATTATAAATCATTATTAGCCATAACTTGTAGTAGTTGAATTGTTTGGATTCTTTGCTGAATTTTTATGGCTGAAAATTACTTTGATCTTGCATCCTAGCATGGATATGACATTCATACATGTATATATATCATCCTAGCATAGAAATATAGCTTGGTAATGCAAAATGGGGAAAGAATTGAGGTAGTTTGTTGGCTGAAATTTCTGTTTTTGATGCGTTTGGGCAGTTTTTATGCATCCATTGGGTTGCCTATTTTGTGACATAATATGGTTAATAAGCCTTTAAAATGTTAGGTAAAAATATAAGAAAGTAAAGGGCCTTAGTAAATTAGAGGTTGAACGCTAAATTGCTAAGTGTTTTGTGTTGAAAGTAGTTGAAATGTGGTTTATAGTCCTTTGCTTTGCATGAGTTGTTAAAACTGAATTTGGTAGTCCTTTGGGCTGCCTTTGTGGTCTTTTAAATGTATGCTAGGTTGGTTAATTGTTAGGGGTAGTTTGGGGTAATTGAAGGTAGTTGGTTGTTTGGTTGTTATAGATGTTGAATAAAGTGTCATAACTGTTGTTAAGAGTAAAAGTGGTGTTGTTTTAATTATTTGTGTTAGAAATGTTGCTAGAATGAGTTGAAGTTATATGTAGTCAGAGTGTGGTTAATGCATGAATGTATATGCTTTTGTTATCTAATCAAGGTGTTCTAAGTGCTAATTTAATGTTGAATTGTTAAGTGTAGAGTTATTGATTGCTAAATTATTGAAATATTAATGGTTAAAGTGTTGAAGTGTCAAATGTTGTAGTGCCGAGAGACAACCTACTTTGTTGTTCTCTCGGAATGTTAAATGTAAAGTGTTTGTGAGGCATAATAGGGTTGTGTCACCTCGGGCAGTAACGGACTTGCCGGGTTGCATTGGCACGACTATCATGTTTTATCTCCTATCCCGCATGATCAGAGAATGGGCATGGGGTGTGGGTCTAGTTTGGTACATCCGGATTGTATTCAATGGGAGTAACAAGGACAATTGGTAGAGTTCGTGATAGAGCGACAAGGGACGACATCAACGAATGAAATGAACGTATCATTTATTAAGTGTTTTAAAGTGTTGATACTAAATGTGTGGATTGTTTTAAGTGTTAAGTGTTGTTTATGGACGTGCATGACATGTTTTTAAAGGAGATTTCAAAGTTAAAATGTTTTTGGAAACCTCCCGTGCATTATTCCTCCCTCAATGAGTTGGTGGAAACTCACCCTCATTTGCTAACATTTCAGGTGGAGCCAATTTAGAGCCTCGAGGAGATTGGTAGCGAATTATTTGTTATCTTGCTTTGGATAATGTCTTATTATTTGTAGATTAGAAGTATAATGTAATTGGAGATTATTTTGGTGCTCATAAGGTATGTATTAATGTATTAGAGAATGATTATCCATATGTATTATTTGGGGTTAAAGTGTTGCCAGAAAGGTTTTTTGCCATGAATTCTGGAATGTATTTAAGATGTTTCAATGGTTGGATGTATTGTTTTATGGATATTAGTGTTCGGGCTAATGAATCGTGCCTTAGCAGACTTAGGAGGAGTGACTTTCTTCAGCCCGTGGCATCACAATCCTATTTTGTTTGTGGTTTATGTATGTTGAATTCTTTTTCTTTCTGTGGTATCAAAGATTGTATTAATGATTGAAAATGGGGTCGTGACAGACACCATGCCTGCGTCCACCAGTTAAGGTCTTCCTCTATAGGACTTAACCCAACTCCACTAGTGTGTTCCTTTAAAAGTTGGTGTAACACAAACCAACTTACAACCCACTCTTTAATCCACAAGAGCAATACAAGTCTTTCTTCTTCTTTGAATCCATAAAGAAGATCTCTGTAACACCTTGGTCCCTCACGGAACTGAGACCCCAATCCAAAACCCCATAGCAAGAAAAATGAAGGAAAACGGACGGATTTTCCCTTGTGCTTAGGCCTAAAAAATACTTGCAAGCAGAAGATTCCCACACAATAGCCAATATACAATCATTTGACATTCATATGACTTTCCATAACAAGTTTATAAAGGGTTCTAGACTTTTACTTTTGCTTAGACAAGTCACAACATGCATAATAGGCTAGTCAACAAGGAATAAAGCATTAAGCTATTACATGCTACTAGTAGAATTAACCTTTAACTTTAACTTTAACTTTACAAACCATTATATAACAAATACATGCAAGACCATCCAAGGTCTCAAAATAGAATACAAATACATAAATCCATTTTACAATCATATAGCATACAAGCCTTCCCGTCCAACCTCTAAGCAGGTACAACAATCATAGAAAGACCTCCACTTGCACTTCCTCCTCCTCAACCACAAATAACTGAGGATCTATCTCAGCCTCTCCTAAAACATGTTAGAAAGAAGGTGAGGAAAAACACTATACTCAGTGAGGGAAGAGAACAATAATCCGGACATGTTAGAAAGAGGGTCAGCAAAACACTATGCTTAGTGAGAGAGGAGAACGATAATTCGGGGAGTTTTTGAAAATGCTTTCGTACAATGCATATAAACATTTATAAAATCATTAGCTAAGCATTCTAAGAACGCTAAAAGGTAACATTATACATGATACACTTAGAAGCAATGCGGAGTTAAAAAAATAAACATTAAAGCATCTAAAGAAATATAGGATTAAGTCATTAAGGCATCAAAACATTAGATAACCTTATCAAAAAGGATACACTCATTTCACTTACTGATACCATTTCTTATACCACGAACTCTTCTGCTTGTCGTGACACGTTCAGGGGTTATACTCCCTCACATTTAGGTGATTAACACTACACATTCAAATGATTTACACCGCACATTTAGGTGACTTTACACCGTACATTCAGGTGACTTAACACCGCACGTACAATGACAATTCGTATTCGTATTCAATCACTTAACAATACCAATCACCAAAATAGCTCAAACAACACTAGCTTTAGATCACAATTAACCACACAAAATAGTCCAAGTATACATGCTCACTTAATCACACTTAACTAGTCAATCAACTAATCAATCAATTCGATTAATAAAAATCAATTCATATCAAAGTACACATGTATTTCACCCATTTTACTCTTTTGATTAGAAACATACGAGTAGCATTTAACCATATTCCATTCATGCTCACCTAATAACACTTAACCAATCAATTTAATGCTCTTCAAACTAGTCTTTTAACTTTATATCAACTAACAATCCATCTATCAATGAGGTTACATTACGAACACGTTAGACACTCCACAATCATTAACTAACCTCAATCAAACTCTATTTAACACACACACAAACACACGACCAAAACACACACATACGACCCTTTATGTTCACACAATTCACACCAAGCTCTAATCACATTCTAGCTCGTTTAAGCAATCGTATAACAATTCCAACATCTCTAGAACCTAACTCAAGCTTTTAAACAATCATTCATGACAAAATCCACAAACTTGTATGAATAGTACTTTTCATCATCTTCTTCATATGCACCCTTTACAAACTCTAGCTAAACACGTGCAATAACTTTAAAAGTCTACTCTACTAGCTATATGAGCAACAAATATTACAAGATTAAGCTTTATAATGAGCATTTATACCATTAACATTAATTTCCATAATATAAACACAACTTAAAAATGTAAATAAATGAAATCCCTTCCCAAAATACAAATTTTAAGATAAAAACTCAAGATTGGTAACATATATCACAATACAATAAAACCAAGGTCAATTCTATGAAACAAATCTACATGAGAGAGAAAAAGAGGGTAAGAATGGGAGCTTTCTTGAAAATATCCAAGGAAACTTTAATCTTTTGGACTGGATTCCTCGCTTCTCAAATAGACAATGTTTGAAACATATGGCGGGCAGAGGAGTAGCAAGGTTCACATTCAAAGGCCCCTTCTTCTTTCAAATCTTCACTACATTTTTTCACAACATAATTTATATTTATATTTATCCCCAAACTTTATTTTAAGATGCTTGCCAAGTCTAGGAAATACATTTGATGAAAGGAATTCTAGCATTCACGACAATGATATAGCCTGTACTTGAGATGAATTTCTTTTCTACAAATGTCAATTGTTTATGAGAATTCTTTCTTTTTGTGTTGACAAAGTGATCCCAAGTAGCAAGACCACCCTTTACGCTTGATATAAGGTAAATTCCCAACCCTACACATAATTATTAAAATACCCCTGAGGAGAAATATTAAGGGAAGCCCACAGGTGACCTCGGACCAAAGTCGTCTCTACCCGAGCCCGAGGTTATGAATGTTCCAATCAGTAAACATTTGGAGGCTCGGGAGTAAGGACAAATCTTGGAGACCTCGAAAAAGGTTATTGTAACTAACTCTGACACAATTGCAGAGAGCCAGATAAGAGAGAGAAAAGAGAATCTCTCACAAATGTATAAATAGTACTCTCATACTCAAAAAAAAAGCAACAGATACACACTATATGTTTTTTCTCAAGTTTATCTTTCTTCTTTATCAAGAAAGTTGCTAACTTGATCGTCGGAGTGCTCACATAGGCAAAACCCACAATGCTCATTTTGCAGGGTCCAGCCCAGTCAAGCTCTCTAGATTTTTCTACGTTAACAGGTTGCACCGTCTGTGGGAACTCAAAAGATTGCCCATTGAGATCACCACTATAGTTCAAACAAGAAGCCACCACCAGGCTCACATGTTACCACCACCGGGAGATGTAGTACGGAGTAACCACCAAAATATTGAACCCCCACTGCCCAGAGTGTACCCTCCAAGTGGAGCTATAAATCCAACCACCCATACGCCTCACCGTCTAGCGCAACATATGCAAACCCAGATCCAATGAGCCTTAGCTCTTGGTTGCTCACATCCTGTTCCATCCCCACAAGTAGATGTGAACAACCTAGCCAAAGTTGTAGAAAACATGTAAGACACCTTGAACCATTTGCTTTAAGCCCAAACACTAACCCAGACTATTCCACCATCGCCAAACTTTGCCTACCCGATAAACCAGCCTATACACTTACATCCTAGCCACCAAAATCCCCTACCTGTAAGGCCCGAGATGTCAGCCAGGAGGGTTGAACCTCAAAATGTACCTCGAGTTCGTGAGGAGGGAGACGAATCCTCTGGCTCTATTCATAGGACGGAGCCACCCAAGAGGAGATGTTTTCAAGAGGAGGCTAAGAATGGGTCCAAGTGTGAGGGGTCTCAAGTATAAATATATGTGGGACCAAACCCCTTTATGAGGGAGATAAGGGAAGTTCCTCGCCCAGCTAGTTACAAGTTGTCATCACTGCCACCTTATGATGGAATAGGGGACTTGAAGGATCATTTGGAAATTTTTCGTCATTAGATGGCCTTTTATGAAATACCCGAAGCTTTGATGTGTAGAGCATTTCCCACTACTTTGGTAGACTCAACAATGAGATGTTTGGTGACTTGGAGAAGGACTCCGTTGGGTCCTTTATGTAGTTGTTCGAGGCTTTTACAGATCGATTTGCAGCGAGTAACAAACCAACCAAACATACATCCCTCTTGCTTAATATTAGGCAAGGGAAAGAGGACACTTTGAGGCAATATTTGGCCCACTTCAATTGACTCGCCTTGGAAATCACTCACCTCGATGACAAGTTTGTCATTACAACATATATCAAAGGTTTGAACAATCAAAATTTCATGGCTTTATTAGGAAATCAACGCCGATGAGGTCATATAGGCCAAGAGAGAGGAGGAGTCGAGAAGGGAGACCCCAGGAACATAGACTTTGGGAGGACATCCCAAAGACAAGGGTAAAGCCAAAGTCTAACCCCCTGCGACGTAAAAAGTAAAACTGGAAGAGGTGAAATTTGAAAAATACAAGTGAAATTTGAAAAATACACGCCTTTAAATAGGTATCGGGGAGAGATATTTGCAGAAATCCAGACCAGGTTTGACGGCAACCCCTGAGGATGAGAGGAGACTCGAGAAGGAAGCCTCGGGATAAGTTTTGCCAATACCATAATGACCATGGGCATGACACAAATTGTAAAGCCCGGCATGAGAATATATATATATATATAATTATATTAATTATAATGCATTCATATAATTTCATATGCATTGGCATCAATTATGTGCATTAATATTATTTATCATGCATATTTATCATTTTGAGTGCCAAAATGTTCAATTTTGTGCATTATGGAGTTTCACTTGTCGCATACATTAATTGTACTTCAAATACGTCAAGAGTAGTAACTAATTAGTTGCAAACTAACCAAAATGGCAAACTAGTAGTACACAACATAGTTGGAGGGCACTCTTGTAATTTGGCTCACTAGATATTTGATCACCTAACTTCTACTATGCTTGCCCACTTAAAACACACAATACACCTCATACACACGGAAAATTCCTGTACACACACTCACACATACACATACTCTTACTCAACCAAAGGGAGGAAGGAAAAAGAAAGAAGAAGAAGAAGAAAGAAGCAGGAGGAAGAATAGAAGTTTGATCAAGCCAATTTCTATCACACTCTTGTCTTCTTGAACAACTTCAAGTGTTCCTTTGTCTCCCTTGCTGGTCAAACTTGTGATTGAGGTGAGGGTTGTTTTTCAAATGCTTTTCAAGATACATTAAGAATGGTCAATGATTATACTTGTATTTAGAGCTTGATTGGGTGCTTACATATGGTTATATATGTAGATTTGAATTTGTTAAAAGGTGTATTGAGTTTGTTGAGAGTGTTAATGTTGTGGAGCTTGAACATGAATTTTGGGTGTTGTTGATTGTTGATATGGGGTGGTTTTGGTTGGGTTAGAACCCTTGTATGATGCCTAATAGCCATTTAGAACTTGTTTGTATGTTGGTAGATGGATAGGTTGGGGTATAGGTGAATTGGATAGAATTTTGGTGTTTTTCGTGTAGCTATCCGGGAATTACAGCCCCTATCCGGTCGCCCGGAGAGAGGCCTCAATGCCTGGCAGAAAGCTTCGATCCGGGTGTTACCTGCTTCATCCGGTCGACTAGATGAAGGCCCCAACGCCCGGATGTTTGATAACTCTGCGCATTGATTTTGCGCAAGCCATATCTCATTCGTTTCAACTCTGAATTGAGTTCCGTTTAATTCTAGAGTTATCTAAATTCGATTATGTTCGATTCTAGACAAAAATCAGATTAATTGGAGTTTGGAAAAGTATGTAAATTTACCTCCTAAGTTAAGCTAATGCAAAAGTATTAGAAGCACTTGTATGATGAATCAACCTTCCTCATTGACTTCCACATTACATCTTATAAGTTCTAAATGCAAGGTATTATAATTGTTTCCTATCTACATGACTATATGAATTCTAAATGTAAGATGTTGTAATTATTTACACGTTTATATATTGGAATATGTTCAAGATTAGTTGCATGATTATGTGATCGTAGGTAACCTACTTTGTTGCCTCATTTACCTGTTAATCCATATATCTTGCTTGTCATGATAATGATTGCATGCGCGATGGTTGCAACCACAATTATGGGTATGGTAGCGTTCGTTTCCCCTAGGTAGCAACGAGCTACTAGTAGGTCTCGACTACCATAGTCCCCGGTGATTATCTAGATATCACCTAATGTTTGGAGTTGGGAAAAATGATGATGATTGATTCAAGGACGGCCGACTACAACAACTGCAAGGAAAATGTATCATTTGATATATGGTAAACCTACCTTCGCTTGGACCCTTGAGGACCTCGGAGGGTAGAGTGACGTGTTATTGCTTGTTTATTGATTTTTGTACTTAATTGTAATGATGCATATCATGTGTTCATGAAAGGTTTTCAAATGTTGAATTGTTTGTGAAAACCACCAGAGGCCATTAACCCTCGTTAAGCTAAGTGTAGCTCATCCCTTTATATGACAATCTTTCAGGTGAGGCTGGGATTGAGCCTGTGCTAGGGACTCAAGCTGAAGGCGATGCCTATTTGTGTGATAAGACGGACTTTTACTTGCTATGATTCTAGTTGCTTGTAGATGGTTAAGAATATGTATTGAACTATGTTATAAATTGTATAACTTTAGGTGTTGTAATATTCTTTTGGATAATGGATTGTAAATCTTATTAATAGACTATTCTTTTAAGGCCTCGTGGGCATTGATGGTTGAGGCATACCGGAGGGTTAAATGTAGGCCTTGTATATATGAATGATCAAGTTAATGAATGTTAGTGCCAATAGTTTTGGGGCACCGTTCTTGAAGTTACTTGTGGTTATTATTTATGTTTAGGTCGTGAATGAATGATTGTCCAGGTTTATCTATCTAGTCCGCGTCACGTTTCGGCCTTGTCTTGGCAACGAGTTAGGGTCAGGGCGTGACACCTTTAGGTGGTATCAGAGCTTAGCTATTTAGCTAGGCGTAAGCTAGATTTAGAACCCCTGGTTAGTGGGTAGGACATTTGAGATGAGAATATGTTGGAGTACTTTCAGGAACTTAGGTGCTTAGGTGAACTTATGTGCTTAACGTGATATATTTGCTTCTTGTCTATGTGTAACCTAGGTGTAGGAGCATTGTTAACACATGTATTTACATTAATCTCATATCATAAGGCATGCGTATTATATAACCATGAGTGGTCCATATGCTATGTTTATAGATGGCAGGTCATAATACCCGCGCAAATGCCGGAGCACAAGGAACGGGGAATGTTGACCCAGTCAACCCCGGAATAACCATGTTCAATATGATGTCAACTGCATTGGATCGTATGAGTAGGGTGATGGAACAACAGGTGAACATCAATATGGGTGCAGGTAACAACAACAATAATAATAACAAAGGTGGTGGCAACAACAATAATAACAACCAAGGTAGTGAAGATGATACGTTGAAAGGCTTCTTAGGGTATGGACCTTCTAAGATATTGGGTAAGCCTGATAGTGAGAAGGCAGAGGTGTGGCTTGCCAAGGTGGAGAATATTTATGTAGCCATGAATTACAATGATGAGAAGAAGGTAGCCTTTGCAACTTTCTTGCTAGAAGAGGATGCAGAGGAATGGTGGAGGAATGAGAATGAGCGTTGGGAGCGAAATGGTACCCCAACAACATGGGCTAACTTTGGGAGGTCATTCAAAGGCAACTATGTGTCGGAGGTGACTCGAGAGAGAAAGAAAGAAGGGTTCCTTACTGTGAGGCAAGGAAGCTTATCAGTGGTGCAATATGACGCCCGATCCAATAAACTCTCCAAATCCTTGCCAGGGTTGGTCCAAACAAAAAGTGCAAGGATCAAACACTTTGTTCGGGGACTAAGGCCCGAAATTCATGATTTTCTTACATCCCACCGTTTCACTAATAATGCTGACATGGTTGATTCGGCATCGCGAGTTGAGAAGAGGAGATTAGATACTCGTGGGGGACCGAGTCAAGTGAGTAAGAGGCCAATGTTGTCACAAGCACCACAAAGATCATACTTAGTCCAGAGTCAAGCATCAAGTCAAGCTAGATCAGCCCCTACCCGACTACAACCAAGTGCTTCAATTACTCAATCGGCTAGTGGTTCTTCGGGTAACACTACTACAGCTCGTAATCTTGTGTATAGGCATCGTAATAAGAAGAGGCATGTGAAGGCCCAATGTTGGAGAAAGAATGGTAGATGCCTTAGATATGGTAGTGATTAACACCAGGCAAGACAGTGCATTAAATGGCAAGGCAGAGATCAATAGCACCAAACCACAGTCAATGCCCCAGCACAGAGGGTCCAAGCCCGGGTATATGCTGTTGATCATGAAGAGATTCCGGAGGCTGCAACAGTGGTTGAAGGTACTTTCTTAATTTCAAAACAATTGGTAAATGTGCTTATTGATACTGGAGCCACGCATTCCTTTATTTCACCTCAATGTGTGCATCGCATCAAGTTGCAAATAAGACCTTTATCATGTCATGTAGAGGTTAGCAATCCCATGGGCACCAAACATGCTTCTAAATATAGATGTAGAGAATGTAAGATTCAAATAAAAGACCGGGAGTTTTTGTTTGACCTCATTGTTCTTCCTTTTCAAAAGTATGATATTATATTGGGGATAGATTGGTTAGCTCGCAACTATGCCCAATTGGATTGCCGGATGAAGATTGTGAAGTTTCAGGTACCGGGTCAACCTGTGGTTGAAGTGAAGAGTAGAAGTTATTTTTCAGGAAATATTATTGTATCCTCAATCAAGGCTATGAAATTAATGAGGAAAGGATGTAGTGGGTATTTGGCATATTTGTTCAACAAGCCAACCGATCAGGTTAAGCTAGGAGAGGTATTAATGGTGAAGGAATATATTGATGTGTTTCTAGAAGAATTATCGGGACTGCCACCAAAGAGGGAGATTGAATTTATGATTGAAGTATTGCTAGGTACTCAACCTATCTCAAAGGCACCATATCGGATGGCCCTGACTGAGTTGCAGGAATTTAAGATTCAATTGCAAGGGTTGTTAGAAAAAAGGGTTTATTCACCCTAGTTCAACCCCTTGGGGAGCCCCAATATTGTTCGTGAAGAAGAAAGATGACACGTTGAGGTTATGTATTGACTATCGGGGATTGAATCATGTGACTGTTAAGAACAAATATCCCTTGCCAATGATAGATAAGCCGTTTGATCAATTACAAAGAGCCAAAGTTTATTCGAAGTTTGATTTGAGGCAGGGTTATTATCAGCTTCGCATCAAGAAGTAAGACGTGCCTAAGTCAACTTTTAGAACAAGGTACGGACATTATGAATTTGTTGTAATGCCGTTTGGACTAACAAATGCTCCTGCTGCCTTTATGAACTTGATGCACAGGGTGTTCCAGCCTTACTTGGATCAATTTGTGGTAATATTCATAGATGATATTTTGGTGTATTCCAAGACGGAAGAGGACCATGAAAAATATTTACATTTGGTGTTACAGAAGTTACGAGAATATCAGTTGTATGCCAAGTTTAGCAAATGCGAGTTTTGGCTTCAACAAGTTGTTTTCTTAGGGCATATAATCTCCCAAGCGGGGATAGTGGTGGATCCCTCAAAGATTGAAGTGGTGTAGTCATGGAAAAGACCCGAGAATATTACGGAGGTGTATAGTTTTCTTGGGCTAGCCGGGTACTATAGGAGGTTCGTGAGAGACTTCTCAAAGATTGCAGGACCTCTTACAAGATTGACACAAAAGAAGGTGAGCTTCACATGGGATGATAAATGTAAAAATAGTTTCCAAGAATTGAAGAAGATATTGACAAGCGCTCATATCTTAGCATTGCCTGAGGGAAGTTAATGGTTTGTCATTTACAGTGATGCTTCGAAGGAGGGATTAGGGTGTGTTTTGATGCAAAATGGTCAAGTCATTGCTAATGCTTCCCGGAAGCTAAAACCTTATGAGATGAACTACCCCACTCATGACCTGGAGTTGGCGGCGATAGTATTCGCATTGAAGAAATAGAGACATTATTTATGGGGAAGCAAGTTCGAGATTTTCACCGACCACAAAAGCTTGAAATATTTATTTTCTCAAAAAGAGTTTAACATGCGACAAAGAAGATGGATGGAACTCCTAGAAGACAACAATTGTACCATTAACTATGTGCCCGGGAAGGCTAATGTGGTGGCAATTGCATTGAGCCGGAAGGCAAGCTTGGCGAAGTTAGAGGTGAATGCTCATCTAACGATTCAGTCAGCATTGTTATCTCAAATCAAGGAAGCCCAACAACAAGATCCATAATTCCAAAAGATAAAAGAAGACAACCCAGATTTCAAATAGCAAGATGGATTGTGGAGATTTCAAAACTGGGTTTGTGTACCTAATGACCTAGAATTGAAGAAGAAGATATTGAAGAAGCTCACAACACAAGGTATACAATACATCCTGGAGGAACAAAGATGTACCGAGATTTGAGACAATTCTATTGGTGGAACAACATGAAGCGGGAGATTGTAGAATTTGTGTCACGTTGCTTGACATGACAAAGGGTTAAGGCAAAACACCAAAGACCCGCAGGACTTTTGCAACCTTTGGAAATTCCACAATGGAAATGAGAGCACATAACAATGGATTTCGTGATGGAGTTACCGACGTCACCTCGAGGTTGTGATACGGTTTGGGTGATCATCGATCGGTTGACGAAAATAGCCCATTTCATAGCAATGAATAAGATGGATAGCTTGGAGAAACGAGTTGATTTGTGCATAGCTAACATTGTAAAATTGCATAGTGTACCCGTGAGCATAGTGTCTGACAGGGATCCAAGGTTCACTTCGCAGTTTTGGCAAAAGTTTCAAGAGTCATTGGGGACAAAGTTGCGTTTCAGTACAGCCTACCATCCTCAAACTGATGGACAGTCTGAAAGGACCATTCAGATCTTGGAGGACATGCTGCGAGCTTGTGCATTGGACTTCAGAGGAACATGGGAAAAATATTTGTCGTTGGCAGAGTTTGCCTACAACAACAGCTATCAGGCGACGATTGGCATGGCACCTTATGAGGCCTTGTACGGACGAAAGTGTAGATCCCCTCTATATTGGAGTGAAGTTGGTGAGATGAAAGCCATTGATCCCACATTATTACCGGAGATGATAGAGAAGATAGAGAATGTACAATTACAACGGAAAATGATGCTCACCGCTCAGAGTAGGCAGAAAAGCTATGCCGATAGAAGAAGAAGAGACTTAGAGTTTGAAGTGGGTGATAAGGTGTTTCTGAAATTGTCTTCTCGAAAAGGATTGATTCGGCATGGCAAGGGTGGTAAGTTAAGTCCGAGATACGTGGGACCGTTTGAGATTGTGAAGAAAATTAGCAAGTTAGCATACCGGTTGAGTTTACCTCCAAATCTTTTCGGTATACATGACGTGCTCCATGTCTCGATGTTGAGAAAGTATCAACCCGACACTTCTCATATCTTGGAGCCGGAGCCACTACAACTTCGTGAGAACTTTTCCTATGAAGAAAAGCCCGTGCGAATCTTGGACAAACAAGAGCGAGAGTTGCGTAGGAAGAAGATTCGTATGGTAAAGGTATTGTGGAGCAATCATGGAATTGAGGAAGCAACCTAGGAGTTACGGGATCAGATGGAGAAACAACATCCGGAGTTATTTGCAAGGTAAGAAAAAATTGCGACGCAATTCTTTTAAGGAGGGAAGGATGTAAAGCCCGGCATGATAATATATATATATATATATTAATTATAATGCATTCATATAATTTCATATGCATTGGCATCAATTATGTGCATTAATATTATTTATCGTGCATATTTATCATTTTGCGTGCCAAAATGTTCAATTTCGTGCATTATGGAGTTTCACTTGTCGCAGACATTAATTGTACTTCAAATACGTCAAGAGTAGTAGTAACTAATTAGTTGCAAACTAACCAAAATGGCAAACTAGTAGTACACAACATAGTTGGAGGGCACTCTTGTAATTTGGCTCACTAGATATTTGATCACCTAACTTCTACTATGCTTGCCCACTCAAAACACACAATACACTTCATACACACACAAAATTCTTGTACACACACTCACACACACACACTCTTACTCGACCAAAGGGAAGAAGGAGAAAGAAATAAGAAGAAGAAGAAAGAAGAAGGAGGAAGAAAAGAAGTTTGATCAAGCCAATTTCGATCACACTCTTATCTTCTTGAACAACTTCAAGTGTTCCTTTGTCTCCATTGCTTGTCAAACTTGTGATTGAGGTGAGAGTTGTTTTTCAAATGCTTTTCAAGATACATTAAGCATGGTCGATGATTATACTTGTGTTTAGAGCTTGATTGGGTGCTTACATATGGTTATATATGTAGATTTGAATTTGTTAAAAGGTGTATTGAGTTTGTTGAGAGTGTTAATGTTGTGGAGCTTGAACATGAATTTTAGGTGCTGTTGATTGTTGATATGGGATGGTTTTGGTTGAGTTTGAAGCCTTGTATGATGCCTAATAGCCATTTAGAACTTGTTTGTATGTTGGTAGATAGATATGTTGTGGTATAGGTGAATTGGGTAGAATTTTGGTGTTTTTTGTGCAGCTATCCAGGTATTACAACCCCTATCCAGTCGCCCGGATAGAGGCCTCAATGCCCGGCAGGATGTTTGACAACTCTGTGCAGTGATTTTGCGGAAGCCATATCTCATTTGTTTCAACTCTGAAATGAGTTCCGTTTGATTCTAGAATTATCTAAATTCGATTAGTTTCGATTCTAGACAAAAATTTGATTAATTGGAGTTTGGGAAAGTAGGTAAATTTGCCTCCTAAGTTAAGATAATGCAAAAGTATTAGAAACGCTTGTATGATGAATCAACCTTCCTCATTGACTTCCACATTACATCTTATAAGTTCTAAATGCAAGGTATTATAATTGTTTCTTGTCTACATGACTATATGAATTCTAAATGTAAGATGTTGTAATTATTTACATGTTTATATATTGGAATATGTTCAAGTTTAGTTGCATGATTATGTGATCGGAGGTAACCTACTTTGTTACCCCCTTTACCTGTTGATGCATATATCTTGCTTGTTATGATAATGATTGCATGCGCGATGGTTGCAACCACAATTATGGGCATGGTAGCATTCGTTTCCCCTGGGTAGCAACGGGCTACCAGTAGGTCTCGACTACCATAGTCCCCGGTGATTATCCGTATATCACCTAATGTTTGGAGATGGGAAAAATGATGATGATTGATTCAAGGCCGGCCGACTACAACAATTGCAAGGAAAATTGTATCCTTTGATATATGGTAAACCTACCTTCGCTTTGGCCCTTGAGGACCTCGGAGGGTAGAGTGATGTGTTGTTGCTTGTTTATTAATTTTTGTACTTAATTGCACTGATGCATATCATGTTTTCATGAAATGTTTTCAAATGTTGAATTGTTTGCGTAAACCGCCAGAGGCCATTAACCCTCGCTGAGCTAAGTGTAGCTCATCCCTTTATATGACAATTTTTCAGGTGAGGCCGAGGTTGAGCCTGTGCTAGGGACTCAAGCTGAAGGCGATGCCTATTTGTGTGATGAGATGGACTTTTGCTTGCTATGATTCTAGTTGCTTGTAGATGGTTAAGCATATGTATTGAACTATGTTATAAATTGTATAACTTTCGGTGTTGTAATATTCTTTTGGATAATGGATTGTAAATCTTATTAATAGACTATTCTTTTGAGGTCTCGTGGGCATTGATGGTTGAGGCATGCCGGAGGGTTGAATGTAGGCCTTGTATATATGAATGATCAAGCTAATGAATGTTAGTGCTAATAGTTTTGGGGCACCGTTTTTGAAGTAACTTGTGGCTATTATTTATGTTTAGGTCATGAATGAATGATTGTACAAGTTTATCTATCTAGTCTGCATCACGTTTTGGCCTTGTCTTGGCAACAAGTCGGGGTCAGGGCATGACACAAATGATTGCATCGAACTGAAGAATTAGATTAAGGCCTTGATTAGGAAAGGCCATCTGGCCCCGTATGTGAGGAGAGAGGAACCCTAGGCACAACAGAGGGGGAGGGGCATGAGTCCACAAAGGGAGCAGGGTCGAAGCCCCCGACGTGAGCCTGGACGGCCCCAACGAGATATACAGATGATTACTAAAAGGATGGCCTCGGGAGGAGAAAACCTGGCTATGAGGAAGAACTATAGAAGGTCGGGAAAGGGGGATCCCTGACCTAAAAGGCCGAGAGTGGAGGAGAATATTACTTTTACTGATCAAGATTTAGAAGGTTTGATTTTACCGCATGATGATCCACTGTGGTAACTGCTGATGTGGGCGGTTACTTGGTAAGACGAATGATGATAGACACCAGAAGCTTGGTTAATGTGATATTTTTTAGAAGCTTTTGAAAAGATGGGGTTTAAGCCCATTAAGGGAATACAACCTGTCACTCCTCTGCCCACTTAAGACCCATGAAGGGAACACTGTTTGGTTTCACGGGGCAAGAACTCTGGCCCGAATGACTCATTACTCTACTTGTGACCCTCGGCCAAGGACTGTGGAAGAGCTGTGAGATGATTGACTTCATAGTCATAGATTGCAAGTCTGCTTACAATAGGATCCTATGAAAGATTGCTCTGGGGAAGTTCAAAGCTGTAGCCTCAACTTACCATATCGCCTTCAAGTACCCAATGGAGAATGGGATTGCTATACTAAGAGGAGACCAGAAGCGTGCCCAAGAGTGCTATGTTGCATCCTGAGGTTGCAGAATGAGGAGTTAGAGCTGATTGAGATCCCGGAGAGGAAAACAAAGAAGGGCAAGGAGATCAAAAAAACAACCCTTATCGAGGAACTAGTAAATGTTGAGCTAGAGCAGGGCAAGAAAGTGTAGTTGGGTTATGAGCTTGATCCAACCCTTTGAGAAGGTATAATAAATTTCCTTTCACAAAATAAAAATGTATTTGTTTAGTCTTTCACTGACTTGACAGGTATAGACCCACGTATAGCGGTCCATCGCCTCAATGTTGACCTAAGCTTTAGACTCGTTAAATAGAAGAGAAGGGTATTCCATGCAGAGAAGAACTAGATCATCAGGGAGGAGGTTGGAAAGCTATAGAAGGCAGGCCACATTCAGGAGCTGGATTACCCAACATGGCTTGCTAATGTAGTGCTGGTCCCAAAACACTCGGGGAAATAGAAGGTGTGCATCGACTTTACAGACCTCAATAAAGCTTGTCCAAATGATTGTTACCCGCTACCTCGGATCGACCGGATGGTGAATATAACCTCGAGGTATGAAATGTTGACCTTCATGGATGCATTCAAGGGATACAACTAGATTAGGATGGCCTTGGAAGATGAAGAGAAAACTACGTTCATCACAGACCGAGGCACTTATTACCATAGGGCGATGCCGTTTGGTTTGAAGAATGCAGGGGCTACTTACCAACGGATGGTAGATCCGGTGTTTGAAAATCAAATTGGTCGAAACATGGAGATATATATCGATGACATGTTGGTGAAGAGTAAGAATGCACAAAAATATGTGGAGGATTTGACCGAGGCCTTTGAAACCATGAAGAAGGTCAGAATCAAGTTAAATCCTGAAAAATGCGCATTTGGGGTGCAAACAGGTAAGTTCCTCGGGTTCATGGTTACCAAATGAGGAATCGAGGCCAATCCTTAGAAAGTTCAAGCTATTCTCGATCTCCAGCCTTCTACATACATGAAAGATGTCTAGAAATTAACGGGGAAGGTGGTTGCTTTAAGTTGATTCATGTCTCGATCGGCTGACAGGTGTGCTTATTTCTTCAAAACCTTGAGAAAGCCAAAGGATTTCTAGTGGACAGAGGAGTGACAAGTTGCGTTTGATCGATTGAAAGAATATCTGAGCTCGCCGCCACTACTATCCCGACCTGAAGGGGGAGAAGTGTTGTATCTGTATCTGGCTATCTCGGTGACAGCAGTAGCAGCAACATTGA
Organism: Ehretia macrophylla; assembly: GCA_037974665.1. Lineage (NCBI taxonomy): Eukaryota > Viridiplantae > Streptophyta > Magnoliopsida > Boraginales > Ehretiaceae > Ehretia > Ehretia macrophylla. The sequence continues at coordinate 17,576,079 of CM075783.1, forward strand.
TAAGGGATGAGAATAGAGTACAAAAGTCGGTGTATTACGTGAGTAAAATACTTCATGGAGCGGAGCTGCGGTAGCCAGTAATAGAACGGATGGCTCTGGCTCTCATTATCTCGTCAAGAAAGCTGAGGCATTATTTTGATGCCCATACGATATGTGTGATGACGGACATGCTTCTCAGGAAAGTCTTGCATAAGCTTGAGATATTAGGGAGGTTATTGAAGTGGTCGGTAGAGCTTGGGAAGTTCGATATCTTATATCAACCCAGAGTTGCTATCAAAGTACAGGTCGTGGCGGACTTTATTATTGAATGCACATGAGAAGTCACACAGTCAAGGGAATTAGCTTGGAAGGTATGGGTAGATGGAGCTTCGGGGAAGTAGGGAAGCAGAGCTGGAGTGGTAATTCGAAGTCCAGATGGTGATAAGATGCAGTACTCACTGAAGTTTCAATTTTTGGCGTCTAATAATAAAGTTGAATATAAAGCATTAGTCACAGGACTTGAGACTGCACAAGCTTTGGGAGCTCAGGTAGTAGAAGTTGTAACCGATTCTCAACTAATAGTAAACCAGGTGACTGGGGAGTTTGAGGCTCGGGACTTGGTCATGGCAGCTTATCTAGCGAAGGTCAAAAGTTTGGTTAATGGGTTTGAGCAGTTCACCATCCAACAAATGTCTCGAGCGGAAAACAAACAAGCTGATGCACCCTCGAAACTGGCAGTTGGGACCTCAAAATCTACTTAGGTTCAAGTAGAGGAGGTGGCTGCCTTAAGTGTGACTCTTAGGGGAAAGAAGATAGCTATGGTAGAGCAAAAAATCCATTGGACTCAGCCGATTAGAGATTTCTTAGAAAAATGAGACTTGCCTACAGATAGAGAAGATGCGAGGCTGGTTGAACGTAGAGCTGCAAGGTTTGTTATTCTCGGAGGACAATTATATAAGCGCTCATTCACTTGGCCACTGCTGAAATGTGTAAACTCGAAATAAGGGAATTATATTCTGCGGGAGGTGCATGAAGGGATCTGCGGCAATTATTATGGCTCCAAGGCCTTGGCAAGAAATGTATTGAGGCAAGGGTACTACTGGCCTACATTGCACACGGATGCCCTGATTTTGGTTAGAAGATGTGATACCTACCAGAGATTTTCTCTAATCCCAAGGAAGATCAATATATGTAGTAGTGGATTATTTTACCAAGTGGGTAGAAGCCGAGCCAGTGCCCAAGACGACAAATAGATCAGCCTGGAATTTTGTTTGGAAATCTGTTATTTGACGTTTTGGGCTCCCAAGGGTTATCGTCATAGATCATAGGACAAAGTTTGACTAGCACTACTTCAGAAAATAGTGCAAGGATCTTGAGATTTCCTTACGTTTTGCATCTGTAGCTTATCCTCAAACTAATGCCCAAGTTGAAGTTACTAATAGAGTTGTTTTGCAAGGATTAAAGAAAAAGCTAACGGATGCGAAGGGGCGCTGGGCTTATATCCTCCTAGAAGTACTATGGGCATACAGGACCCCGAGCCTCAAAATTAAGGAACCGAGGCTATACTTCCTGTGGAGGTCGGCTCCTCGAGCCTTAGAATTAAAGAGTATGATGAAGAAGCCAATAACTAGGGACTCAGAGATGGCTTAGATCTAGTAGAAGAGTTTAGGCAGAAAGCCCAAATTACAATGCTGGCAAGAAAGAAAGCTATGGCCCGCAACTTTGCCAATCAAGTAAGACCTTGGGCCATCAATAAATGAGACTTGGTGCTGAGGAAGACCATTTTCAGACCTGATCCTACCCAGGAAAAACTTGGGCCCGATTAGGAAGGGCCTTACCAAGTAATCAAGGAGGCCATGCCAGGAACCTATAGGCTTGCCGAGCTAGGGGAAAAGAACTGAGGAATGCATGGCACGTGGAACACCTAAGAAAGTATTATGTATGACATTTTGTATTGACTCCATTATGCAATGAAAATACTTCTTTTCCCTCTAACATTTAAATTGTGCAGAAAGTGTCTTGGTCTCATCCGGCAATAAGCATGAGCCCTCGGAGCTAACTGCAATAGGGGTCAGCATACCACAAAGGGCCATGATAGGGACCGAACAACGTTTCTACCAGCCCCACTGGCTATAAAAGATTCTTACGGGAAACTTAACAGCCACCTCGAAGGGTTAACATTCCTCCCACCAAGGGTCACAACGAGAACCAGACAACGTTCCTAGCAGCCCCACACCAAGGGCCACGACGGGAATCGAACAACGATCCTAGCAGCCCCACCAAGGGCCACGACGGGAGTTAACGAGATTCTCATAGGAAACTCAACAAAACTCCTACCAGCCCCATTGGCTATAAAAGATTCCTATGGGAAACTTAACAGCCGCCTTGGGGGGTTAACATTCCCTCCACCAAGGGCCACGACGGGAATTGAACAACGATCCTAGCAGCTCCACCAAAGGCCACGACAGGAATCGAACAACGTTCTTAGTAGCCCCACCAAGGGCCACGACGGGAGTTAACAAGATTCCCATGAGGAACTCAACAAAACTCCTAATAATTCCACGATGAGGGACAAGACTGGAACTCGACAACGTTCCCAGTAGCCTCAAATTAGGCCTCAACTAACTCCTTACATAGACAAATCAGACCCCTAACTCACTTAAAACACATCAGAGGCCGAGGCAAGATTCTTATGTGGACCGACTAGCACTCCGATCTACTCAATATACCTCTAAAGGTGTAAAGCTAACCTCAGATAGTGAAGGTTCCATAAATTCGAGCCCTCTGATAGTTGTTCACAATAAAAGTACAAACTATATCACAATATTTTTGCAGGTCGGGAAGTAAAGCTAATCCGAGAAGTAAAACTATTTCTTAATTTCATCAAAGAAAGAGAGTGTCTTTACAAACAAGAAGAAAAAAGAAGTGGAAATACAAAAGAACCTATATCTAGGTGTTAGGGTCTTCAACTCCGACTTTGGCACTTTTCCTGACAGGCTGAACGACCTCGAGCTGATCATCTACGCCCATTTGCACCTCGGCATTCTCTTCGTCGCCCTCAGACTCAGACTCTTGTTCTGATTCTGAGTCTTCAATAGTCAGAAAACCGGTACGGATGGTTAAGCTGTGGCAAGAGGTATATCTTTTAAGCCGAGACTAAGCCTCCTTTGTGCTATTCTCGCTAGCCAGCTCATACCCGTCCTGAAAAGTTTTCTTATACTTCTCACTTTCCTGGAACTCCTTCACTAGTTATGCGCAGGCATGAGAAAGCCTGGCCTTGAGGTCCTTTAAGTATTGCCGAGCGGCATCCCTTTCAGATTGAGTTGCTATCTTGAAGGCCTTATGATGGTCAACCTCGGTCACTATCATTTTTAGCCTATTTTCGTAGTCCTCTCCGAGGGATGCCAGCTCGGCTTTATAAGCCTCAATCATCTGTTGGTTCTTGGCCTCGGCCTCGAGCTCACTGTACCTTGGATCCAAGTCCTCATAAAATTCAAAAAGTTTGCCTAGGTATTCAGTGGACCCTCAAAGGTACATGGCTTCCTACAAATCGACAAAGTTAGAATAGCGATATAGCATAATAAAGTAACATGAAAAAGGCTGATAAAGGATTAAACGAAACAGAACGAACCTCTTCGGCTTGGTAACTAGCTCTGCGCCTTATTTGAAAGTGGTCCAGACCGTGGATGTCAATAATTACAGCCTCCTCTCAATCTTCACCATGAGGATGTTGGGGAGGAAGTGACGACCTAGTAGTCCTCGAACCAAAAGGGTGGGGGGCTCGAGTCGCTTGCCTAACTACTTTGGCCTCACAAATAGGCGATTCAATAAGATCTACCTACTCTACAGTTGTAGTCCCAAGCTCGGCCACTACATCTTGAGCAAGGGGCGTCTACTCTTCGACCATCAGCTCAACATTAGATTCATCGATTAGCCTTCGACTGCGTGTCTGAGGTCTATTGTTGGAGGATTCTCCAGCCCGCTTCATTTTTTTACTAGACTCGGCAGCTTTTGCAACTCGTCGTTCAACTTTCTTAGCCTCTTTGGCCTAGCGCTTCTTGCGCTCAAGGTCAACTGACATGCTTTGTGCGTCCATTCCTATATGAGAAACCACGAGACGTCAGCAACACAATATATGCATAAAATAAAACATAAACACAGATAATATAAAAATTGGTCCTACCCAACGAAGCACTTGGGATTCTCCCTGAGGTTTTTCTACCACCTGTCGGAGAGCATGAACCGCGGTCGTACAACCCTGAGGATAAAACACAAATAAACTTCAATAAGTTTTTACCACTCACGGGCCGAGGCTGGGATAATAGGAAGTCATTGATGTCCTCTTCAGTAGGGGTCAAAAAATGGGGTTATTTGAGGAGTTCAAAGGTGACCTCGGGAATGACATGCCATTTCCTCCTAATAGGCCACCTAGATGGGTACTTTACCAAAAAAATACTTGGAGTGCCACCCTTTATTACTCGAAGGCCAATCATTGAAAAGGTTAGGACTTGACCTTAGCGAGCAATAATACCAGCCATATAATTTTTTGGAATCATGTTTGAACATATGGAAGAAAATGAAGAGATTGATAATAGGGGTCAGACCAAAGGACTTCACCGACATGAAAAACGCTACAACTTGTCTCCAACTATTTGGGGGAAGTTGGCCAGGAACAATGTTGAAGAATTACAAAATCCATTCTATGAAGGGAGGGATAGGCAGAAACATAAACTCAAAGATGACGGGATAGATAGTAGTTTCCCCTTCTTAGGGTCGACATACGAACTCCCTTCGTTTGGGGACTCTCGCAACATACCCGAGAGGAAAAATATCCTTCTTCTCCCACTTCTATTTCTCACTTTGAGTAAAATGGCAGTTGCACCCGAGGGCTCCAAAGGGTTGAAGATCGTCAGAAGAGTTGGACAGGGAGGGAGTCGATAAAAGGTTTTAGGGCGCAGGGGATACCACTGTAGAAAGGGAAGCTTCAGAGGATTCTTCGCTAGAGACCTCGGGACGAGCCCTATAGGAACCCCCAACCCAGAAGGCTGACTAAGGGGCCTAGGAGTGGACCCCTCGTAGCGAATGGCCCTAAGCGGAGCTACATCTAAAGGGTTGTGCTTGGACTTCTACAATAATGTTTCCTTACAGGAAGAAGACTCAACGTCTAACACCCTCCAAATGACCAGAAGAAGAAGAAAAGTTAGAGGCGAGGGGGGGGTCTTCGCTGAGGGAACTGGACTCTGGGGGACCCTTATCATCTCTATCGTTGGATTGAGGGTAATAATTCTTGGAGTTGCCTGAGCTAGACATGTTGAGGGGAGAAAAGAAAAGGCACGTACCTAGTAAGAAGGGTTAAAGGAGACTCGAACTGTAGTAGAAGAGGAAAAAGAAGACCCTGAGTTCACTGAAATGCTCTTCATGGCGCGAGGAACATGAGATAACTTATTGAGAGAATATTTGGAAAAATAGGAAAAAAGATTTCAAAATCAGCCACTATTTATATAGCAAGGTGAACTGTTGGGCAGGAAGCTTAAGGGATTTGTCATCACCACCGCACATTCTTACTTTTGAGCAGGAACTCCCACGTGTCCCATGATTTAAGCCACAACTTTTCCCCATTAATGCATATATTTTCAGGAATATTTGATGTTGATGATGATGTCTTTTAAGGATATTGCTTAGAGAATTGGGGGGTAATTGATATGAGGTAAATTCCTGACCCCACACATAATTACTAAAATACCCATGAGGAGAAATATTAAGGGAAGCCCACAAGTGACCTCGGGCCGAGATCTTTTCTACTCGAGGCCCGAGGTCATGAATGTTCCAATCAGTAAACATTTGGAGGCTCGAGAGTAAGGACAAATCTTGGAAACCTCGGAAAAGATTGTTGTAATTAACTCTGACATAATTGCAAAGAGCCAGATAAGAGAGAGAAAAGAGAATCTCTCACAAAGGTATAATAGTACTCTCACACTCAGAAAAAGGTAACGGATACACACTATACCCTTTTCTTCAAGTTTATCTTTCTTCTTCATCAAGAAAGTTGCTAACTTGATCGTTGGAGTGCTCACGTGGGCAAAACCCACAATACTCATTTTGCATGGTCTAGCTTAGTCAAGCTCTCTGAATTTTTCTACCTTAACAACGCCTCACCATGCAAACACCCCTAACCGAGTTAATATCCAAAATTATAATTGACTCGCACCAAGTTAACTTGTCACAAAACCTAGAAGAATGGGGATAAAAGATAGAATGGGATCATATTTGAGGTTAAAAATAGAAAATGCCTTCACTTAGTATTTTCATTATTTTTTGGGTTCATTTAGTTCGCTAATGTTGATGAGACTAATTACCTCTATATTTTTCCTCAAATAAATTCATCATAAAAGGAACCTAACTTTTTTGGGTATACTAAAATAATAAATTTTTTTTAGTTCTCTTTTACACTTTTGTTGTACCAATCTAGAATATATATCAAAAACACTTCTAAGTCTGTTTTTGGCAACTCAGACCTATATCGTTTTGGATCACAAACATAAGAAAATTACTCATAATTTTTAAACATGTTATTTAAGGAAAAAAATAAGTTAATTAACATTATGTGTCCACCAAGTGACCCTAATTAATAGATGAAAGCCAAATGCAGAATGTCGAAGAGAATAATAGTATGTGTCCACCAAGTGATGCAAACTTACAATTTATCAACTGTCGAGGAGAATATTTACTTTTCATGTTGACGAAGTGATACTAAGTCGCAAAAAACCATCCTTATTTATGCTTCCTTATGCTTGTGGTGAAACCACTAAGTTAATATCTGGAATTACTGACTCGCTTTGAGTTAACTCATCGCTAAATCTATAAGAATGAGTAAGACACAAGAATGGAATCATAGTAAAATAGAAACTGTGAAATATGCTAATGTTATATATTTTTAATACTAGCTTATTTATCATTCATTATCTAGAAAAATATGATAAAAATACCAGCTTATTTTTATCACATTCTAAGTAAATATTTAATTGACATGCTAAAATAACAAATCACAAATCTTTTTAAGGCAGAATAGAGTTGTTCGAGTAATACTCAAGTCCAGATCTATTGATTTATAATGGAAGTTAATGAAATTTTCCTTAAGAGTATGAACTATATATACTACTGTTCTGTTTGGCCAAGTGTTTTGAACTGTTAGGATCTGATTTTTATTTTATTATTGGAGATTGTTAGGATCTGATTTTTATTTTATTATTGTGGGCTATGTTTTGAAAAAAATGTGGATATTGCATGTGGTAGTGTGATATTGCAGGCATCTTTGAAGCAGTCAAAATTAGGAGAGCTTTCAGTTCTGATGAGTTCTATTCCTAGCAATATTCTTGAAGAGTCCATGTGCTTATGAAGTTATCTTGGAGATAAAGTGATAATGTGATAAAGTCAAGATTATCAAGAACTCTTGAGCTAATTGGATTATCTTGAAGACTCTTCTACCTATACTCAACATCTGCAGCAAATCCTGTAAAATATGCGACTTATTTCTCAGTTGGATAGCAGCGAGCAGTAAGCGAAAAAGATATAGCAGAATCGTAAAATAGCTATAGGTTGTCTGTGTCAAGTTGTGTTGCAACATGCTGCGTAACAGAGTTTGCTGAATGTTTTAATTAGTGTTGCAACATAGTCTATTTTGAGTCATATGTATTGATCAATCCATCTAGAGTTTGAAGACTCTTGTTATTATGTTTTAGTATACATTCTTCGGGAGAAGAAGGTGTGTTCTCGGGAGTGGACTTTTGTAAGTCAATGGGATCTCGCCAAGGTAGGTAATCGACTAAGGGAATCTTACACCTACGCAGGAAGGATTAAGAGGGAGTCTTCAATTGCATAAGTTTTCTTTGGTGTCTGTAATCTCTTGAAACTTAGTGGATTGGTTTGTTGGCCAGGGATGGCCGCGTGGACGTAGACCAAGTTGTTTGAACCACGTTAAAATTTATGTGTCATTACTTTTGTTGCAACAAATTTATTTTTCTGCAAATTTACTTAGTTGATTTGATTAATTGTTAAATTGATTTAAGAGGCCAGAAATCCAACAAGTGGCATCAAGAGAAGGTTATTGAACTAACATAGTTAAATATTTGGGAAAGTTTTTTTCTGGCTGTTTTGCAGATATGGACACATTTCAGGATGGAAGTTCAATTACCAAACCATCACTATTGGATGGATCAAACTACTCATATTAGAAGGTTCGAATAAGAACATTTATCAAATCCATTGATGAAAAAGCTTGGAGGGCAGTTGTCGTAGTATGGGCGCATCCTACAATGAAGAATGACGAAGGAATTGATGTGTCGAAAACTGAGGATCAATGGACCGCAAATGAAGATCTTTTGGCTAACAATAATTCTAAGGCTTTAAATGCAATTTTTAATGTAGTAGATCTAAATCAATTTAAATTGATTTCAACTTGTGAAACTGCTAAAGATGCTTGGACTATTTTACAAACTGCATGTGAAGGAACAACAGCTGTCAAAGTGTCTAAGCTTCAAATTGTTGCAACAAGATTTGAGGAATTGAAGATGCAAGAGGATGAGACTATTGCTGATTTCAATGGCAGGTTGTGTGACATTGCAAATGAGGCGTTTGCACTAGGTGAAAAATATTCAGATTCAAAACTTGTGAGGAAGGAGTTACGATCTCTTCCCGAAAGATTCGCCATCAAGGTTGCTGCAATTGAAGAAGCAAAAAATGTTGATGACATGAAGCTGGATGAACTTATGGGTTCACTCCAAACATTTGAGATGAAGTTCAAACAAAAAAGAAAAGAGAAAAACATTGCATTCCAAGCTGAAGTTCAAAGTAAAGATGATCAAAGCTCTTACTATGATGAAGATGCAGAAATTAATGAATCTTTAGCATTGCTCACGAAGAATTTCAACAAAGTGTTGAAAAAATGAAAGAAGCAGAGAAGTAGATATAGGCCAGCAACTTTGGAAAGGAAACAGACTGTTACAACAAGTCCTGAGACATTTAGAAGGCAAAATGTAAAACCATTTGAGGAGAAAAAGAAAAAAGGCATTTAGTGCAGGGAGTGCGAAGGATTTGGTCATATACAAGCTGAATGTGCAAATTTTTTGAAGAAAAAGAACAGAGCCATGAACACCACTTGGAGTGATGAAGATTCAGATGATGTTTCTGAAGGATACACTAGCAACTATGTTGCATTCACTGTTGCAACATGACAGAATGGCGGAAAGACTGATTCAACTAATGTCGCACCATCTGTTGCAACAACGTCCACAACAGAACATGTGTTATCAGATGATAGTAGCACAAATTCTGAAACAGAGTGTGACGATAATCTGGATAAAAAAGGAATCATGAATGCATACAAGGAGATGTATGAAAAATGGCTGATTGTATGCAAGAAGAATCAAGAGCTTGAGGAAAAAATCAATGGATCGGAGGAACAAAAAGCTGATTTGACCAAATAAGTGAGAAACCACCAAATCCAAGCAGCCGAGGGTCAATAGAAGATTGAAGAGTTGCAACTCGAGCTGAAACAAACTCAGCGGAATGTGAAGATGCTGAAATCAGAAACTTTAAAGCTTGATCATATGTTGTCAATTCAAAAGCCAAATGGAGATCACACTGGGCTTGGTTACCAAGGAGGTGCATCAATTGGAAAAACTATCTTTGTCAAAGAATCTAAAGAGCCGAAGCTGGAACTACCTACTATAACATCTCCTGCGACAAAGGCAAAAATTTCAGAAGTAAAACAAAGGAGATTTGTTCCAATCTGTCACTACTGCGGCGTTCCTGGACACATCAGGCCACGATGCTATAGGTATATTGATGATCTAAAAAGAGGTATATTTGTCAATCCCTTCTTTTATGATAAGCCTAGGAAATCACCAAAGGTAGGAGTTGATTTGTCGCAACAGAACTTGAAACAGATCTAGGTAAGAAAATCTGACACATTTGATGCATCCAAAAATTTGTGTTTAAGGTTAAAAACAGGAAAAAGTTGCAACATAGAGAAGGTTGTTAGAATAAAAATGGTCATGGTAGGGAATCTGAGAACTTTACATTTTCTGAATTTTGCACTGCACAATGAATAACACATGAGTTTTTAACACAAAAAAAAGGAAAAAAAGGGTGTAGTTGAAACAAAAAGGATTGTTCTAAAATATGTTGCAACAGAACATCAACTAGCAGACATTTTTACTAAGGCATTTAACTCTGTGAGATTTGAAGTTTTTTTTTTTTTAAAAAAAAAAACTATTGGTATTTGTACCAATTAATGTTGGCACATGCATTGAAACATGAAAGTGATAAGTCTCAAGAGATGTGAAAGTTTAATAATTAAATCAACTTGAGATTTATTTTTTGAACCATACTTCTTGTGCACACTATATTTTGATCTAATTGAGAAACTGATTTTAATGGTTTATAAATGCAGGAATTTAATCTTCCTAGTGACTTTGGATTTAAAGAGAAGTCTCTTTATCCATTCCTGTACTACATGCACTCATGAAAAAAAAAATGCGAAAGGAAAAAAAAGGTGAAAACTGAAAAAAGCTACCTAGACCAGATTGAATGTTTTAGAGTGAAAGCTATCAAGTCTAATATTCATGTGAAAAATTTTTGCAATGTGATTAGACGATCAAGTTGTTTGAATAGGTTGTTTTAAATTCTAAATCTTGTAAAGCCTAATTCTGAGGAATTTCAAGAAAGATCTTTATATAGGTTTCACACACACACATGGTTCAAGTTATAAATTCTTGTGTGATTTAAATATCAAATAAATATGGTTTCTTGTTGATGACATCACAATTAATGTGGATTGTATGTGACATTCATTGTTTTGTATTTGAGAAATAATTCATAAGTTTGAGTGCTTACGTGGCTGATTGGTGAAGTAATGTTGCAACATGGACTGAAACAATCTTGTTCAACTAAGCTTGTGCCGAAAGGAAAAAAAAATAATAAGTTTTTTTCTTTGATGTCATTTCTGTTTTTTTGACATGGCAGATATATGTTGACGTTGATAAGTTGAAAGTTGTGACTATTCAAGAGAGTTTGAGTTCCAATACACTTGTGGCATTATTGCATGTTAATCTAGGACTCTAGTCATTGAAAAACTCTTTCTTTTATAAAGTTTGCTCATCTAAGGTTTCTTTTGTCTCATACAGAATTTTCTTTCATCTATTTTCTACTCACCACTTCATCTTCTTGAGAAATTGGTAGGGCATGTTCAGAAGGGTCAACATAAAGTTGATATTCAGGGGGAGTCTAGGGCTGAAGGTATGTTGGACCAACTTCTGCAACAGCTTCTGATGTATTGTTGCAACAGGTGCAGAAACATCAGAGTGAAGTCAATGAGTTGTGCAACGACTTTACTTGATTTCATCTATAAATTCGTTGTTTGAATGTTCATTTGATTGATAATTATTGCTCTGATACTTTAATGGTTTTGGTATTGCTCTGATATTTTTGCTATGTTTAAATTCTATTACTTTGCTATGGGTTCATATTTCTGTTTGTTGTTTTATGATATGCTTCTATTACTCTGATACTCTATTCTACAGCTTGGGTTTCTTTTGTCAAAGGGGGAGATGGATCCCACAACAATGGTTTGATTTATGCTTTGCTAAATTTTGTGTTACACTATTTTTTTTTATAATCAAATTTGGTACGATGGTTTATAATTGTTTGGTTTATGTTTTGAGCTTTGCTCAACTATGAGTTACCTTATTAAGGGGGATATTGTTTTCATTGCTTATTTTACTGTTAACCACTGCTTGTGAATTTTTGCCAAAACAAAGCCAAAGGGGGAGATTGTTAGGATTTGATTTTTATTTTATTATTGGAGATTGTTAGGATTTGATTTTTATTTTATTATTGTTGGTTGTGTTTTGCAAAAATGTGAATATTGCGTGTGGTAGTATGATATTACAGGCATCTTTGAAGCAGTCGAAATTAGGAGAGCTTTCAGTTCTGATGAGTTCTATTCCTAGCAGTATTCTTGAAAAGTCCATGTGCTTATGAAAATATCTTGGAGATAAAGTGATAATGTGATAAAGTCAAGATTATCAAGAACTCTTGAGCTAATTAGATTATCTTGAAGACTCTTCTACCTATACTCAACATCTGCAACAAATCTTATAAAATATGCGACTTATTTCTCAGTTGGATAGCAGTGAGCAGTAAGCGAAAAAGATATAGCAGAATCGTGAAATAGCTATAGGTTGTATGTGTCAAGTCGTGTTGCAATATGCTGTGTAACAGAGTTTGCTGAATGTTTTAATTAGTGTTGCAAGATAGTCTGTTTTGAGTCATATGTATTGATCAATCCATCCAGAGTTTGAAAACTCTTTTTATTATTGTTTTAGTATCCATACTTCAAAAGAGGAAGGTGTGTACTCGAGAGAGAACTTTTGTAACTCGGTGGGAGCTCGCCAAACTAGAGAATCTACTAAGGGAGTCTTATACCTAGACGACAAGGGTTAAGAGGGAGTCTTCAATTGCATAAGTTTCCATTGGTGTCTGTAATCACTTGAAACTTAGTGGATTGGTTTGTTGGCCAAGGGATGGCCGCGTGGACGTAGACCATGTTGGTTGAACCACGTTAAAATTTATGTGTTCTTACTTTTGTTGCAACAAATTTATTTTTCTGCAAATTTACTTAGTTGATTTGATTAATTGTTAAATTGATTTAAGAGGCCAGAAATCTAACAAGTGGCATCAAGAGCAGGTTACTGAACTAATTCAGTTAGATCTTTGGGAAAGTTTTTTTTCTGGCTGTTTTGCAGATATAGACACATTTCGGGATAGAAGTTCAATTACCAAACCACCACTATTGGATGGATCAAACTACTCATATTAGAAGGCTCGAATGAGAACATTTATCAAATCCATTGATGAAAAAGCTTGGAGGGCAGTTGTCGTAAGATGGGCGCATCCTACAATGAAGAATGATGAAGGAATTGATATGTCGAAAAATGAGGATCAATGAACCGCAAATGAAGATCGTTTGGCTAACAATAATTCTAAGGCTTTAAATTCAAATTTTAATGTTGTAGATCTAAATCAATTTAAATTGATTTCAACTTGTGAAACTGATAAAGATGCTTGGACTATTTTACAGACTGCATATAAAGGAACAACAGCTGTCAAAGTGTCTAAGCTTCAAATTGTTGCAACAAGATTTGACGAATTGAAGATGCAAGAGAATGAGACTCTTGCTAATTTTAATGGCAGGTTGTGTGACATTACAAATAAGGCGTTTGCACTAGGTGAAAAATATTCAGATTCAAAGCTTGTGAGGTAGGAGTTACGATCTCTTCCCGAAAGATTCGCCATCAAGGTTGCTGCAATTGAAGAAGCAAAAAATGTTGATGACATGAAGCTGGATGAACTTATGGGTTCACTCCAAACATTTGAGATGAAGTTCAAACAAAAAAGAAAAGAGAAAAACATTGCATTCCAAGCTGAAGTTCAAAGTAAAGATGATCAAAGCTCTTACTATGATGAAGATGCAGAAATTAATGAATCTTTAGCATTGCTCACGAAAAATTTCAACAAAGTGCTGAAAAAATGAAAGAAGCAGAGAAGTAGATATAGGCCAGCAACTTTTGAAAGGAAGCAGACTGTTACAACAAATCCTGAGACATTCAGAAGGCAAAATGGAAAACTGTTCGAGGAGAAAAAGAAAAAAGGCATTCAGTAGAGGGAGTGTGAAGGATTTGGGCATATACAAGCTGAATGTGCAAATACCTTGAAGAAAAATAACAGAGCGATGAACACCACTTGGAGTGACGAAGATTCAGATGATGTTTCTGAAGGTGATGAAGGATTTACCAGCAACTATGTTGCATTCACTGTTACAACATGACAGAATGGCAGAAAGACTGTTTCAGCTAATGTCACACCATCTGTTGCAACAACGTCCACAACAGAACATGTGTTATCAGATGACAGTAGCACAAATTCTGACAGAGAGTGACGATGATCTGGATGAAGAAGGAATCATGAAAGCATACAAGGAGATGTATGAAAAATGGCTGATTGTATGCAAAAGGAATCAGGAGCTTGAGGAAAAAATCAATGGATTGGAGGAACAAAAAGTTGATTTGACCAAATAAGTGAGAAACTACCAGATCCAAGTAGCCGAGGGTCAACAGAAGATTGAAGAGTTGCAACTGGAGTTGAAACAAACTCAGCGGAATGTGAAGATACTTAATTCAGGAACTTTAAAGCTTGATCATATGTTGTCAATTCAAAAGCCAAATGGAGATCACACTGGGCTAGGTTACCAAGGAGGTGCATCAATTGGAAAAACTATCTTTGTCAAAGAATCTAAAGAGCCGAAGCTGGAACTGCCTGCTGCAACATCTCCTACGACAAAGACAAAAATTTCAGAAGTAAAGCAAAGGAGATTTGTTCCAATCTGTTACTACTGCGGCGTTCCTGGACACATCAAACCACGATGCTATAGGTATATTTATGATCTAAAAAGAGGTATGTTTGTCAATCCCTTCTTTTATGATAAGCCTAAGAAATCACCAAAGGTAAGAGTTGATTTGTCGCAACAGAACTTGAAACAAATCTGGGTAAGAAAATCTGACACATTTGATGCATCCAAAAATTTGTGTTTAAGGTTAAAAACAGAAAAAAGTTGCAACATAGGGAAGGTTATTAGAATAAAAAATGGTCATGGTAGGGAATCTGAGAACTTTGCATTTTCTGAATTTTGCACTGCACAATGAATATCACATGAGTTTTCAACACAAAAAAAAGGAAAAAAATGGTGTAGTTGAAACAAAAAGGATTGTTCTAGAATATGTTGCAACAGAACATCAACTAGCAGACATTTTTACTAAGGCATTTAACTCTGTGAGATTTGAAGTTAAAAAAAAAAAAAAAACTATTGGTATTTGTACCAATTAATGTTGGCACATGCATTGAAACATGAAAGTGATAAGTCTCAAGAGATGTGAAAGTTTAATAATTAAATCAACTTGAGATTTATATTTTGAACCATACTTCTTTTGCACACTATATTTTGATCTGATTGAGAATCTGATTTTAATGGTTTGTAAGTGCATGAATTTAATCTTCTTAGTGACTTTGGATTTAAAGAGAAGTCTCTTTATCCATTCTTGTACTACATTCACTCTTGAAAAGAAAAAAAAATGCGAAAGGAAAAAAAAAGGTGAAAACTGTAAAAAGCTACCTAGACCATATTGAATGTTCTAGAGGGAAAGCTATCAAGTCTAATATTCATATGAAAAATTTTTGCAATCTGATTAGACGATCAGGTTGTTTGAACAGGGTGGTTTAAAGTCTAAATCTTGCAAAGCCTGATTCTAAGGAATTTCAAGAAAGATCTTTATATAGCTTTCACACACACACATGGTTCAAGTTATAAATTCTTGTGTGATTAAAGTATTGAATAAATATGATTTCTTGTTGATGACATCACAATTAATGTGGATTGTATGTGCCATTCATTGTTTTGTGTTTGAGAAATAATTCATAAGTTTGAGTGCTTAAGTGGCTGATTGGTGAAGTAATATTGCAACATGGATTGAAATAATATTTTTCAACTAAGCTTGTGCCGAAAGAAAAAAATAACTTTTTTCTTTGATGTCATTTCTATTTTTTTGACTTGGCAGATATATGTTGACGTTGGTAAGTTGAAAGTTGTGACTATTCAAGAGAATTTGAGTTCCAATACACTTGTGGCATTATTGCATGTTAATCTAGGACTCTAGTCATTGAAAAACTCTTTCTTTTATAAAGTTTGCTCATCTAAGGTTTCTTTTGTCTCATACACATTTTTCTCTCATCTATTTTCTACTCACCACTTCATCTTCTTGAGAAATTGGTAGGGCATTGTTCTGAAGGGTCAACATAAAGTAGATATTCAGGGGGAGTCTAGAGCTGAAGGTATGTTGGACCAACTTCTGCAACAGCTTCTGATGTATTGTTGCAACAGGTGCAGAAACATCAGAGTGAAGTCTATGAGCTGTGCAATGACTTTACTTGATTTAATCTATAAATCCGCTGTTTGAATGTTTATTTGATTGATAATTATTACTCTGATACTTTAATGGTTTTGGTATTGCTCTGATATTTTTGCTATGTTTAAATTCTACTACTTTGTTCTGGGTTCATATTTCTGTTTGTTGTTTTATGATATACTTCTATTACTCTGATACTCTATTCTACAGCTTGGGTTTCTTTTGTCAAAGGGGGAGATGGATCCCACAACAATGGTTTGATTTATGCTTTGCTAAATTTTGTGTTACACTATTTTTTTTGATAATCAAATTTGGTACGGTGGTTTATAGTTGTTTGGTTTATGTTTTGAGCTTTGCTCAACTATGAGTTACCTTACTAAGGGGGAGATTGTTTTCATTTCTCTTTTTAGTGTTAATCGTTGCTTGTGAATTTTTGCGAAAACAAGGCCAAAGGGGTAGATTATTAGGATTTGATTTTTATTTTATTATTGGAGATTGTTAGGATCTGATTTTTATTTTATTATTGTTGGATGTGTTTTGCAAAAATGTGGATATTGCGTTGGGAAGTGTGATATTGCATACATCTTTGAAACAGTCGAAATTAGAAAAGCTTTCAATTCTAATCAGTTCTATTCTTAGTAGTATTTTTAAAGAGTCCATGTGCTTATGAAGATATCTTTGAGATAAAGTAATAATGTGATAAAGTCAAGATTATCAAGAATTCTTGAGCTAATTGGATTATCTTGAAGACTCTTCTACCTATACTCAACATCTGCAGCAAATCTTATAAAATATGCGACTTATTTCTCAGTTGGATAGCAGCGAGTAGTAAGCGAAAAAGATATAGCAGAATCGTGAAATAGCTATAGACTGTCTGTGTCAAGTCGTGTTGCAACATGCTGTGTAACAGAGTTTTCTGAATGTTTTAATTAGTGTTGCAACATAGTCTGTTTTGAGTCATATGTATTGATCAATCCATTTAGAGTTTGAAGACTCTTTTTATTATGTTTTAGTATACATTCTTCGGGAGAAGAAGGTGTGTTTTCTAGAGAGAACTTTTGTAAGTCGAGGGAGCTCGCCAAACTAGAGAATCTACTAAGGGAGTCTTACACCTAGGCGACAAGGGTTAAGAGGGAGTCTTCAATTGCGTAAGTTTCTATTGGTGTCTGTAATATCTTGAAACTTAGCGGATTGGTTTGTTGGCCAAGGGATGGCCGCGTGGATGTAGACCAAGTTGGTTGAACCACGTTAAAATTTATGTGTTCTTACTTTTGTTGCAACAAATTTACTTTTCTGCAAATTTCACTTAGTTGATTTGATTAATTGTTAAATTGATTTAAGAGGCCAGAAATCTAACATGAACTTTAAAAGATATGACCAAATGCCATCTGCACTCCAAAAGATTATCTATTCTATTTTTTACATATCACAGGCAGTTGAAATGCATTGTTTTTCTTTTTCTTTTGTTTTTTTTTAATTTTTTGCGCTAAGCAAGCAAGTACTTAATTCATTTTCAAAAGCTTTAGAAAGAGAACAAAACCAACATAAGTCGATTGCAAAAAAAAGACAAAATAACTAGTCTAAGCTAACATGTCCCTATCCAAGTTTCACGTGTTACATATCATTTAGGCTCTATTTAGGCTAACTGTGAAATTTCAACTTTTGAGCTGTAAAACTTTTAGAGTAGAATTTTTGTTTAAATTGTTGTTGAAAAAAAGCTGTTGATAGTTTGGCTTGTGTTAGGCAACATTGAGCTTTTAATATTTTGATAATAATATTGAAACTTTAAAAAATATGGAGGGGTATATTTGAGAAAAAAAAAAAAAAAAAAAAGCTTCCAGCATTATGTAAAATAGTTTTGCAAAAGCCTTTTTTGAAAAGCTCTAATTTGGAGCTTCTCATTTTTTAGCTTTTTTAAGCTTCAACTTTTACCTAAAAATACTTTCAAAAATAGGTCAAACAAGTTATTTTATCTTCTAAACTCACAAAAAGTGTTTTTAAGTATCTAAAAGTTAGGCTAAACAGAATCTTAGTTCCCAAGAATAGACATACCAGGGACCAACCAAACGGCTCAGTATTTTAGAGTTGTCTTTTACGGGTTTAAGAGGTCGCTCTGGTTGCTTTTTTAGTGTTATACTTTGCCATGCATACCATTTAGTTCTCACACCGATTAGTGACTGGCCCTAAATACTATTTTTTTTGCTAATCCGGTTTCATGTTTTTTGAAACTAAGTTATTCTTGAAATAATTCTTTAAATCCCTTTTTACCACTAATTGTTTTAAATACAAGATTATATGTGTAAAATTATATTTTTGAGACATGACTTAGTCATAAATTAGATATTGAATTTGATCTTAGAAAGACACATAATGAGATGTGCTCATTCTCAAGTCACTTTGTAAATCTAACCGGAGTTTATACTTAATCCATTTGACCTAATAACCTTTATATGTAGTTCTTCAGTTACGATGGATGCATGGTGACGAGTTCATGGAATATTTCAAGAAGAGCATCAACGTGATTATATTTATTTTATAAGCTTAGGCATACCAAGATTTCTACTGATCTATAACCAACCTGTGGGTGATGTCATGGAAACAATATGATGCTGATTGAGGTGCAATTATTTTAATTGATGGCACTAATACTTGTAAGGGGCGAATGCCTGAGGAATAACAACAATAAAGAGTTTGATTTGAGGAATATAGTCTACTTAAGTAAGTAATTCGTCTGAAATACTATTCGTGTATGCATTTTTGCATGAGCATCTTTTTAATTTAGATGATAATTTAAGAGGACAAATGTTAATAATGGCTTTATGAAAGTCTAACATTTATAAGTCAATGCCTAATAAAGGTTGAATTTTGAAAAGCACTTTATGAATGTCTTTAATGTGTAAGAATTGAATTTTGAATGATTAATAATCTAATACTATTCGTAATTGGATAAATACATCTAATATTATTTTTCTACTATACGATTTTTAGATATGTTTTAATGGTCAATTTTCTATAAAATATAGGTAATTTTAGTGGATAAATTTTAATAATGTTTTTTTTATTCGGCTATGTAATTTTAGTGCTTTTTTTTTTAAGGCTAAAGATCTTGTTAAGCGATAATGAATTTTATTTCATGAAGAAGAAACAAGACCAATTTCATAAATTAAATTGGTAAACTTTAATTTACATAATCTTACGTTATTTATGCTCTTCTTGAATGCTTGATCCCTCAAAGCGCTTTGTGCTCCCCCATTCGCTAGCTCATGACTTCTTTGATTGGTCTCTCGCCTTTAATGGAAGCTTCTTATGTAAAAAAGCTTGGGAATATGTGAGTGAAAAAGGCCTCCATCTCAATTGGCACTTTATTGTCTGGTACTCTCATAACATCCTCAGGCATAGTTTCATCACCTGGCTTGCATGCCTCGATCGTCTTGCTACTAGAAATCATTTTCTCTGTTGGGGTAGCATCAACCATGCCAATTGCATCTTCTGCCACCAAGCTTTGGAGACAAGAGATCATCTCTTCTTCGAATGTTGCTTCACCAAGCATATTTGGAAGGGAAGTTTGATGTTTATCCTTATTGATCCTATTGTTACTTTTGATGATATCATTAAACTCGACTCTTCTCATGCAGATGGTAACAACGTTAAGAAGTACCTCTTTCGGCTGATTCTAGGCACATCTATCTACCACATATGGACTGAGGTGAACAAAGAGGAACATAAGGCTCTTTAGAGATGAGGCATCAATCGAGGAGGAGATTCTCATGTGCATCCGTAAAGAAGTGGCTTTGAAAGCCCAAGTTAGAAGCCCCATTAAGATGATTTCCCTTAACCGTTATTTCTTACATAGAGCTTGTATTGTCTCCCATTAGTTTTGATCCTATGTGGTCTTGAGTGTTTTTGTGGCTTTGTTGTTGTTTTCTTGCCGCTTCCATGAGTTGTGATGATTTTGTACCTCGTGGACTTGGCTTTTGATGTATTTTCTTTACACTTGCTTTTTTTTTTCCTAATAAATTTTTTCTACAGATTTAGCAAAAAAAAAAATTGACTTAGGCACGAAACATGACATGATGATCACATTTGACTTTTATGAAAGGTTTGGTTGTTTAAATGATTTTTTCATATTTGAATTCATATAATTGAAATAAGATTCTTTCTTGTGTGTGTGTGTTTGAAGGTTTTTAGGATGTATCCAAGAACACAGGAAAACATAAAAGATAAAAGGGTTTGGTTACTATTCACATGAACAGTAACCGAATGTACCGATTCTTTTATTTAATTTACAAGCTTGATTTTGAGCTTTTAAAAATAGTATGAATATAATTTCGAATGGTTTCATAGCTTTAAAGATCCAAACAAAATTTGGATTTTGAACTTATACTAATAAGTTGTGGCCTTGACATTGCATATTCATGTATGGGTTTAAATGTATTAAATGTTTTTGAAAACTCAAAAAGTAAAACATTAGGACAATAATACTTATAAAACTTAAAGTATGATGCATTATGAAAAGAGTTTACACTAGAATTAATGTTGCATACATTCTTTCATTAACGAATGCATACATGAATAATTTAAAACTCGAGATTTGGCAAGGGCTATAAAATTATCACTCTTATTGGCTATGAATAAATTTCAATAGTTATGACCCTTATTTGCTAAGGATAAATTTCAATAGTTATGACCCTTATGGCCAGGAGATAAATGCCAATAATTGTAACCCTTGTTGGCTAAGAATAAATGCTAATATTCCTGAGTCTATGGCGGGAAATAAATGCTCCAGTACTTCTGATTCTATGGCGGAGAATAAGTGTCAATACTTTGCCTCTATGGCAGAGGATAAAATGCGTATAGTTCTAACTCTATGATGGAGAATAATCGAAGGTGCTACCTTTAGTAGCCACAACTACCTACTTTGACTTGTGTATTGTATTTGTTTGACTATGATTTTTTTGCATTATGAATTCTTGGCATATGAACTTAGTTTGACATGAACTTTTATGAATATGGGTATGAAAATATTATGATTTTCGCATGAACGTCATTGTTTTCGAATCTAGTTTGATATTTATGAACTATAATAATTTATTTGATATATACGAATATTTTAAAAGTACCAAGTGATTTTCTTGAAAATCGTCACTTATTGAGATTTGTGTCTCATTTTTTGTAAAAATATTTTCTTTGCAGAGGGTGAAAAATAGGCCTTTTGGATTTGGCTTGAGGTTGAAACTGCCTCGACAAATAAATTAGTTACAACCCTTTGGATATTTTAGATAGGAATACGTTGATATATATCTTCTAAACCTATGGATTTAATTTTTTATTTTGGTTTAAGACTTTGGAAAAAGTTATGTCTTTTTAGATTATTATTTCTTAGTTGGAGACTTAAACTCTGTAGCATGATGATGATTTAGATACTTTGATGGCTTGCGCCAATTTATTATTTTGGTTTTCATATGACGTCAGTTTAGTGCCTTATGTATTGATCGAGGAAAGACGTTCTTTATTAGTGCGCTGGAGTTACATTCCTGATATAACGCCTACTTGAATTTCTGGGGTGTGGCAATTATATTTTTAAGAGTCATATCATTTTACTGTTTAGTAAAAGGCATAAATGAAATTATCAACATGCTACTAATCATCATGTTAAAAACTCTGTGCATAAAGTTAAAATAGAAATAAATCTAAATAAACCCATAAATAAGTTGTAATTATTTTTGAGAGTTGATTATTCCTTCCTCACATTTTGTCACAAAAAAAAAGATAACCTTCTTTATTTTTTGGCAATTGTAGGAGTTACAAGGGTATAACCAAGAGATAATCTTTTGGACATGCATGAGGGGTGTGACTTTTGACACCATCCTGTCCATCCCTTTGAAGACGTTTAAGAGAAAAACACTATCTTTACAAATATGTAAACTTATGTATCTTATATGAGTTTGGGACAAGTAATTGGAACAAGTAATGGTAAACTCAGAAGTTTCTCATAAGAATCAACCAACATGGAATTATCTCTTTATTCAACAGGGAAAAAAAACTAAGGTACAAAATGGATCTCTTCAATGAAGATTGATAATATCTACTAATAAATATCCTTATTGAGAAAAAGAAAATCAAGAAAGAGCAAATGCTACAAACTTAATCAATTTCATGAGTTTTCAGATCATTCATTATAAATTTGAGATTCATTTACCTTCATCCGAAAGTAAATCTTCACTGTGCAATTCTAGATTTGATTTCTTACGAAAGTTCAAATTTTGTTTAAACATTTTCTACCAATAACTTATTTTACGTCAAATAAATAGGGGAAAATTCGACATGTAGTCCCTATAGTTACCAAAATATTTCGATTTGGTCCCTATTGTTTCATTTTACCCTATTTAGTTAATATTGTTTTCCTCAAAATTTTCATTTCATCTCTATTGTTTAAATTTTTTCAATTTCGTCCCTATTATTTTTCAAAAAGTTTCAATTTCATCCCTATTTTTCTAAATTTTTTTAATTTTCTCCATATTATTTTCTTAAAAGTTTTAATTTCGTCCCTGTTATTTTTCTAAAGTTTCAAATTAGTCTCTATTATCAAGGACTAAATTGAAATTTTGTTAGAAATAATAGAGGCGAAATTTATTTTTTTTAGAAAATAATAGGAACTAAATTGACTAATTTTGAACAATAAGAACTAAGTTGAAACTTTAGGGAAACAACATGGATGAAATTAAAATATTTTAAAAATAATAGGGATAAAATTAAAACTTTTAAAGAAACAATCGAGACTAAATTAAAAAAATTTAAATAATAAAAATTAAATTAAGACATCTTGAAAACAATAGGGACTAAATATGACATTTCCCCAATAAATAGAACCTAAATCCCTACAACTACATCAAATAATTACTACCACAACTACTACTAGAATTCCTATTATTCTCTATCGCTGCTACTATACATAACAGGTTTTGTCGATGTGTTATGGCAAGTTTACTCAGTTACGCGATTCTACACCATGATCCAATTTAATCAGTTGAGAAAATGCGAAATTCAACAGGTCTTCATTTGTCACATTGAATATCTCTTCTTATCATCTCCATTTTCAAGAACCAATATGCACTCAACTGTTACGGCCCAAAATTTATTTAGGCGAATCTCAAGAATATAATTGTCGTGCACTAAGAAAAAACATATTTTTCCTAAATACGTAAGGTACTAAACTTATGTGTATCTAATAATTATAATAATAAATATACGACAAGTCATCAAAGCATTTAAATCAAATAAAATACAGCGGAATTAAGTCTCCAAATTCAATTAATAAAATATCCAAGACACATAATTTCTTACATAGAAATTGAACCAAATGACGAAGTTATTATCCATTTCTAGACAAAATAAATAAATTGTCCATGCTAAGAAATCCAAATGTCGCATTAAATCTCTTGTCAAAGCAACCTTTATCCCAAGCAATAATCAAAGTCTATTCCTCATCTTCAGCAAAGAAAATTGTTTTTACAAAAACAAGACACAAATTTCAGTAGATGGTAATCCCTAAGAAAAACCTATTGGGACGTTTTAAATATTCTTAATATGTCAAACAGTCATATTAGTATAGTTCATAAAAATCGCAAATTCGAAAACAATAAAGTTCATACGAAAATCACAATTTCCATGCCCATAGTCATAAAAGTTCATGCCAAACTAAATTTAAATACCTAAGATTTAAAGTGCCATAAATGATAGTCAACCGATAACCATACACAAGTCTAGTTAGGCAGTTGGGGCTACAAATGAGTAGTAATTTTCTGAACTTGGCATTTATCCCCCCTAAGAAGAGTCAAAATTTGGCATTTATCTTTCGCCAAGAAGGGTCAAAATTGACATTTATCCCTATCCAAGAAGGGTCAAATATTGACATTTATCCCCATCAAGAAGGGTCAGAAATCGGCATTTTTTCTTAGCTAATAAGGGTCATAATTTTATAGGTGTTTCAAAGTCTCGAGTTTCAAATATTTCGTATATGTATTCGATAATCAATTAAGATATGTAACAATCCAGTACAAAATATTAATGCATCATGTTTTGAAATCTTGCAACTATTTTTGTCTCAAGGTTTTGTTTAGAGTTTTCCAAATCTTTTACGACACTTCAATCCATTTAAACACATCTAATGTAATTAGAGCCTCAAATATATGAAATCTAGAGTTCCCAAATTTGTTCGAAGTGTCTAAAACTTTAAGAGACAATTAAACAATATATTTAAAATGTGGAAAGAAATATCATAAGTAAATGTAGAAAACATTAATCTTGTGTTTTCAAAAACAACTATAGAGGCAATTTTTTTTAATGCCAGTGTTTACCGTTAAAAGGTAACTCAGGTACTATTCATAGTGACTAGTAACTGTTGAAGAAAGATTGAAACCAAGTTTTCAAAGGTAAAATATTTAAACACTTCAAAACCACATTTTTAAAAGCGTTTTCAACCTATTTAACACTTCAAAATATTTTTTGAACTCTTGAGGAAATATTAAAATGATATTTGCAACTCAAGAGTAAAGCAAATTTTCACTAGAAAATCAATCTTTTAAAAAAAAAACATTTAAACATTTTAAGAGCACTTCTTCAAAACATGTTTTGAACTCGTTTAACATTTCAAAATCTTTTAAAACTCTTGAGGAAAAATTTAAGTTAATTTTTGAAAGATTACGAAAATTTTGAACTATATAAATGCAAATTTAAGGCAAACGATATTTTTAAACCGCTATCCCTTATGTTGTCATGCCTTGATGGACCACTTTGTCCTAGTTCTAGCCTATGTAGGAATACAACTCCTAGTAGAAATAGGATCTCCGTGTATCTATAAATATGAGCTTAATCATGTTAAGTTGTGTGAGATAGTGAGACAAAGAGTTATGAAGCTCTATCTTGTGTATTTGTTTTTCAACATAGTAAAATTTTTTCTTGTTTGCCGGTGAATGTAGGCTTTGCTAAAACTGTATTAAATATTGTGTCTATGTTACTTCTCATTTACTTTTTGTTGTTGTAGCACCTAAATCTATAACAAATAACTCCATCTCCCCTTAGAAGAACCAAACTGCATTTAATATGTACAACCACTCCCAAATGATATTCAAATTTTTTTGGGGAAAAAAAGAAAGATACAAAGAGGATTAGTGTAACTAGGACTTGATGATGATAGCGTTCGAGTTTTGCATGCTCAATGGAGGACAAAACATGATATCCAGTTGTTGACAATACTAGAATGAAATGATAAATACCATAATTGAGACAAAGAGAGGAGAGTGATACTACTTTAGATAGACAGAAGTAGTTGGTATATTTATATACGGTATTGATTAATGGGAATCACATTCATAGAAATTTTCTTAAAAGAAAAAGAACGAGGGGAAAAGGAAAAGAAACAAAGTATTAGAACACAGAAGTATGGACATAAAAATTAAGGATAACAAGGTAATAGTTTATTCTGCAGACATTGTTAGATCGAAAGAATGCCTTGTTTTTATTTGTTCATATAGATCCAGTCATCAAAAGATGAGATTGTAGCATCGAAAAATGAAGCGACGTGTTAAATTTTCTGATGATACTGATCTATATCCTCAAGGTACCTTATATCCTCAGAAGTAGGAGCTATTGAAGGTAACATAAAAGAATGAAAAACGGGGGATAGTGTCGGTTAAAAGATCCTGTGTTGTGCCTCCATGTATCTATGAAATCTTGTCTTACATCGGTTCTCTATGAAATTTGTGTTAAATTTATAAGACCAGTACTTAGAAAATGTCTTTATTTACTACTAATTGATTGTAATTCCCTTAAACTGTCTCCCAAGAGAGTGGGACTTCTTTTGTATATATATTCCTCTAACTAAGCAATAAAATCATCTTGGCATAACTTCTTTGCCAATTTCACAGTCTAGGACAGAAAACACGACCAATTTTTTTTCAACAGTAGAAGTACCATTCAGCAATTCATGGTCTCTTCTTCATCCACACAAAATGTTATCGCTGCCTCATCTTCATCTCTTCCTGTGGCTGATCACATTCACCAGGACGTCTCTCTCAAACTTTCCGATCAAGGTATTTTCCACGAGATTTTTTTAATGACAGTTTGTACCCCTCTCTCTTTAGAGACTCTATCATGAAAGAAAGGGAAGCCAACTAACTCATAGCCGTCCACTCGCTCATATGACCGGCATGTTAGAATTAGCCCTGATTCTTTCTGCTTCTTTTTTGTTTAGTATAGTCTGACTTTTCTTCCTTATCCCAGTTTGAAACTTGAACAGCCTTCCGCTTTGTGGTTTGGGATCAGAATTTGATCCTATTGTTGCAGCAATTAATTCAAGGCCTGTAAGTCCCACATTTGCAGAGGTCTGTGGTCTTTTATTAGATTACGAACTTCATCTTGCTTCATCTACTTCTTTGCTTGACAAAACCGTGGCATTCACAAGCAATTGAAAATTTTTAAGGGGAGAAGCAATATTTAAGAAACTGCGAAGCACACTCTTCTCCTCTGCCCTTGGAGCACAAGTGTTTGGTCTGCCTCTCTGTTTCAACTCCTTATCCAGCCACGGGATAGATCACCTATTCAAGATAAGAGTTTGGTTTGCAATCTGTGATAGAATCTCATCAAGGAAGCTAGCTCTCTCATTGCTTATCTCTAGCAACCACAAAGGAGAGAAACTAAGGGAGATTGTGTTGCGGATGAGATAGCCATGTGACATTTCTTTTTTAGCTGAGCACAATTATAACATGAACCTGACACCGGGTTCTGCGCCACCACTGCATAGTGTTTGCCTGATCATCTTTGTACATTTCACTGTAGTCATCTGTGGAAGACTATTTTCCTCCATGAGATGTCGAATGAGTTTTGAAGAAACCACATCCGCAAGCAAGCTGATCAAATTTGGTGGGATCTTACCATTACTAGGAAGAGAAAAGATGTCATGTCATCATCAGATTGAACATTGGCAAAAGGAGGAAAACAAACTAGTAGAAGAAAAAAAGAAAATAGAGGGTCAAAAGTTTTGAGTTAAATAAATTATATTCTATACAAGAAAACTCTTAGGTGGATTTAATAATTATAAAAGTCACTTAATAACTTCTACAAATTATAAACATCCTTCTCTGTCATCACCACCTTTTCCTCCCTCTTCAACTACAGCTCCCCCACCGGCCACCACTTCCACCTCTATCAAAGCTGACAAATGTTTTTTGCATCAAGGGTGATCATCGATGTAAAGAGTAAAAAATAACATCACTGAGGTTAATTGACGCACTCTATACCGAAAACATAGTTGCTACAAATTATGAGAGCAAGGCCTAAATCGAAGACGATGACATATTGTGGTTTATACGAACGCTTTCTAGTGATACTATGTGCCTTATATCCTCAGAAGACAAAAGTTATTGGGTGAAATGGTAACATAAAAGAATGAAAAACAGGGGGATAGTCTCGGTTAACCAAATCGTGCGTTATCCCTTCATGTATTTATAACATTCCATCTCACGTCGATTCTGTATGAAATTTGTGTTCAATTTGTAATGACTTGACTCAGTACTATTGTCAACAAGGGCTTAAGTAATTCCTACCAATTGATTAAGCTCAATGTGTCAGCATATCAGTTGTAATGGATAAAACCTAGCCCAGGCCTTGGCCTAATTCTTAATAATGAATTGGGTTAGGGTTAATTGAAGCTCATACGGCCAAAGGCCTAACTTGGGCCATAAGTCAAGAGATCTCTATAAATAGCCTCTATTTTCACTCCTCTAGAGGTATGATCTTTGAGTCTTCTGGATTTGGGCAGTTTGCTAGTGCCTACTAAAAAAGGGATTATGAAGGTGAAAATCATGTGATCTAAATCATATATCTATGGAGGTGGAAACTAAATAATCTTAATTGTAGATTTTGAAGGTCTACAATTTAGCGCCAACTGTGAGAATATTAGCAAACTTTGACCATTCTCATAAGACATTATTCGTCATTTCTGATCTCTCTATAATACCTGTGTTGTTCAATGGTGAAAAGTCAAAATGGTACACTCACCAACATGGTATTGTAAATGTAAAGCCTTTACATAAGTTGGCACACACTTTTATTATTATGATGAAATAGGTTTCAGATCCGAATGTTATTTTGATCTGTTAAACTCTTTCTTTTTAATTTTTCACTCAACAAAAATCTTATGTACTTCAAAATTCTCTTTCGAATCCGGACATAGATCGTAGACAAATTCACTTTTGGTTCTGGAACTCTCTCTCGTTTGTTACCATTTTGTGACTTCTTCCCATGGTTGATAACAGAAATGCACTCCATGTTTATGTTCACTAGGCGCATAAAGGCTAAAAAGAAAAATGTTTATGTATGTATGGCAATGGTGGACACATATTGGATGTAGGATTTATTTGCTTTGGACAAAAAGATGGTTTTTGTTATGAGGTAGTAAGTGTTTCTCTAGTTGCACTCATGATACAAAGCTGATACGTACATTTGATTGACTCTTGTTAGTAAATATAGACCTTCCACCATTAGTGTCGAAGACTCTAAAAGAGCTGTTTTATTTCATTTTTGTTTCTCTTTCATGTGTATCACTATTATGGTAGTTCATGTAATTGATGTAAGAAATAATAGTGTCTCCTTGGAGTATAATTAGTTTTGAGCAGTTATATATCTTTTACTTCTACTGAACTTTTGTTAATTCTACATTAACTTTGAAGGCGTTGTCATTCTAAATGGGAATAACTCCAGTTATAACGGTGGTCGTTAATAATAGATATAGTGATAAAGTCTGGTATGTATTTTGTATTCTATGTTTAAAAGACATTGTGAATGAACTAAATATAAACTGGCACCAATAGACATGTATTCCTTTGAGGTGGAGAAGTAAACTGGTTTAAATTAGTGCCCTTAATTATTGCTTGTGTGAAAGTTATTGAAACTATGAAGACATGTATAACACTTGCACAACCATTTACTTTTATGTGGTTTTGGTGACCTCTTGCTCGAATTTTGTTGCACAAAGGTAGTTGATAAATTGTCTTACTCCTTGTTTATATCCAACTTGTTAGTTTCTGGCTTCTTAAATCAATTTGATAATTAATCAAATGAACTAAGTAAATTTGCAGAAAAATAAATTTGTTGCAATAAAAGTAAGGACACAAAAATTTTAACGTGGTTCAACCAACTTGGTTTACGTCTATGCAGCCATCCCCTGACCAACAAACCAATCCACTAAGTTTCAAGAAATTACAGACACCAATAGAAACTTACGTAATTGAAGACTCTCTCTTAACCCTTACTGCCTTAGTGTAAAACTCCCTTAGTAGATTCTCTAGTTTGGTGAGCTCCCCTCGACTTACAAAAGTTCTTTCCTGAGAACACGCCTTCTTCTCCCGAAGAATGTATACAAAACATAAATTAAAGAGTCTTGAAACTCTGGATGGATTGGTCAATACATATGACTTAAAAACAGACTGTGTTGCAACACTAACTAAAACATTCAGTACACCCTGTTACACAACATTTTGCAAGCTCACTGCTCGTCGTGCTTCAACTAAGAAATGATGAGTCGCATATTTATCAAGTTTTGACGCAGTTGTCGAGTATATGTAGGAGTATCTTCGATGTTATCTTTTTAGAACAAGAGTTCTTAATAGCTTGAAACTTTATTTCTTTATTACCTTATCTCCAAAAATGTAGAAACTCCTCATAGCAACCTGGACTCTTCAAGACTTGAATCCTACTTGCACTAGACCTCCACAACACTCGGATATCTCTTGCATGGAAAAACTGCACAGCCACTTACCTGCAAAACTAAAACTCCACACCAATAATATCCATAATTTTTGCTTAAAACATAGCCAATAAAAATTAATTAAAATCAGATCCTAACACAACTCTTGTATGTCCTTGTACTTATTATGATTTGTCCTTCACCATTTTGACGTTAGCAGGGAAGTTTCAAAATGCTTTGTCATTAAGTACTTACTCCATATTGCAATAATTATTAACCGATTTTGGCACTTTGTTTACACTAAATCATCCAATTGTGCTGTTTTTATAGATGTGTTTATGATGGTCGACGGTCATATACGTGGTTGAGACTTAATAATTGACAATAGTCTTTATATATTATATATGACACATGGTCTTTCTTTTGGGACAAAGGCACAAATTGTGGTTACCTTTTTTGAGACATACCTTATTTATAAGTTTTTGTTTCTTCATTTTTGTTTTATTTTGTGATTGATTGGTGGAAAATACATAGTTTATAAAGTTGAATAAATCATATATACATGATTGATGCCATACTATATTTACAAAGTTGACTAAATTATATATACAGGATTGATGCCATACTTTAGTTACAAAGTCGAGTAAATCATATATACAAGCTTCATACCATACTATATTTACAAAGTTGACTAAATCATATCTACATGATTGATGCTAGATTATAGTTACAAAGTTGACTAAATCATATATACATGACTGATGACATACTATAGTTACAAAGTCAACTACAATATATATATACATGATTATTGCAGTGTTGACGGTCCATATCGAGCAGATCGCATTCAATCTCGTTGATGGTGCTGAACATATCCAAAATGATTTCTTACTTCTTGCCACTACATTCACATGAACTTTACTTTTTCTAACTTAAGCATCCAATAATTCATATTCCATGAATTAGATGAGATACAATTTGGTGAGGTGAGATGTAGGTCAGAAATAATGATAGACTTTAAATTAGTCTCTCGTTCTATTTGGAGTTAAACTTAATTTTAATTTTAATGTGTAGATTTAGTTAAACAGACTTCATCAAATATTTATATTTCAATACGATATATACATATATATGTGGAACTATGCACTTGTGGTTGCAGAAATATAATACAAACAGCGATCCATATATGACCACATGAGCTTCGACAAGTTTATAGACTTCTTATATGTCTACGCGACCCACTCTAGGCCCGAAAGCACCCCAAGGAAATGCATCCTACTCTAGGCCTGAAAGCACCCCATAGGGATGCGGCCCACTCTAGGCCCAAAAGCACCCCACGCGGATGTGACATAATCTAGCCCGCTCTAGGCCTAAAAACTCCCCACGGGGATGCGGCCCACTAAAGGCCCTAAAGTACCCCATTGGGATGCAACCCAATCTAGGCCCGAAAGCACCCCAAGGGGATGCAGCCGACTTTAGGCTCAAAAGCATCCCATAAGGGGTGCAACCCAATATTACTTAGGCTCGAATTGGCCCAATGGATTATTCCATGATTCCACCATTTTGGTTTTAGTTATTAATTTTCAACTTCATTCAGTTCTAGTTTGGTTTCAATTTTGGTTTTTGATTTTGTTAAACGGTTTCAGTTTCGGATATTACAAAAACCGCAGTTATCCAAACCACTGTAATTCCTAATAACAACTTATATCATACTAATAGGCCACAATTTTGTTACTATAAAAAGCCAATAATAACCCTTATTCATACTGCCATAGTTTATTCTTACAAATAGGCCACTAAACCATAACTACCTTTTTTTTTTTTTTTTGGTTTCTTTGGAATCCCATACCATATGTCCTCCTCTTTTCTTTTATAACTAAATATACACTAACCCACTCAATTAGTATTCCTAATTTTTAAGCTTCAAGTTAGCCCATAATTAGCATATTAAAATTTATGATCTTCCCATAATTATAATGGTCAAAGATTCAAAATTTTAAAATAGTAAAGTCAACCTAAAATTGTGGGAAAATGCATCCTTCCCCTCTGAGTAAAATTTTTGTCCTCGAAACTCGACATATAAAATAATCCTCGAAATCACAAGTCAAAACTCCAAATTAATTAAATAAAAGTCTAATCACTCTTGTTAGCAACAAAAGCTTAATTACCCAACCACTAAGGCCACAAGTGATCAAAACCTACTGCTCTTATACCATTTTGTCATGCCCCGAAATTTTAAAGAGGTAAATTCGGGACGAGACCACTGCGCGCCTAGAAAGATAAATCTTCCTAAGCCTATAAGACTCTAAGCACTAAAAAAACAGTCTATAAATCCTCAAAACAAATAGCAAATATATCAATAAATAATCTAGAGTATCTAAAATCTCAATAAAAATGTAAATATTTTAATTACATGACAAATCTCAAAAAATAATAATCACAATCATCAATAAAATAATTTTCATCTCTTGCATCTTTCCATTAAAGATTTAGCTTAGCAACCCCGAACTAATTTGACATATGCAAAGGTAAGAAATAGAAGGGTTAAGCAAAACAATACTTAGTAAGTAGAATACCCAAACGACAGTTGAGGCTCAAAGAACAACAAACAATAAAGTAACCAGATCGATAAAAGTACAATATTATCAGGCACTAACAGAATATATATCAAGTTGTGGCTGCTTAGCAGCGCGCACATAATTCATAATTCATAATTCACAATTCATAATACACAGTCGATAACAGATGACAACTTATTAACTCTTAGTTGTCTACGATTTATTACACATCGTATATAATTTGAGGGGCCTGAATCAATGACTTTTCTCATATTTGGCTTATCAAAAGAATAGATACAATGACTTAGAATGAATGATAAGCAAAGATCGGAAAAACAAGGGAGTCGAGTAATTACAGTAGATCAACAAATGGGGTAAATAAAAAAAATGATAAATTTTACTTATCTCGATTACGAAATCACAAAGCCAAAATTCTAAAATTTTAAATGGATTTTTCAAACCCCAAACCCTATAATCAGAAGAATCTGGATCCTTTTCTAGTCACTATTGTATCTTAGTAACTAAGAGGTAAATTGTGGAGCGTTGGATTAAAATGGAAGTATTTGAGTCGTTCTTCTTGAAAATATATCTAGTAATTTTAAAATGAATATTACTTGCCTTTTTTTATCTTTTCGTTTGTTTCCTTTTCAATCAAAATTAATTAAAGTAAAAACTTTATCTCATTTTTTGTATAATTAAGCTCGTGATTAACCCCTTCCCCACCCCCCTCCTCTTCCCTCCCTCCCTTCTTTGTTTGTATCATCATTGGAATCAATTAGGCCAACACTAGATGATGCTTGCTGGAATACCATTGGAACACACTAATAATTAAGATAGAAATACAAATTGACATGTTAAAACTGCAAATTTCAAAAGAGAATAACATCAAAAGCGAAGGGCTTAAAGAAAATGATCATGTATCTCATCACCTTCAGCTAATTATCAACGTCGAATTATTTTGCCATGATTACGACAAAATAGTAAAAGTCTCCTTCAGAATGTCGGAGTTGATATGATGCTCAAATGCTCGCTTGTTATAGAAATAGTTTTCAAGCCCTAGTTATTTGCAAAAGTCTTGTACACGACTTCTTTTAATTCATATCAGTGCATTATACATTACATGAACTTTCCCAATGTGTAAACAGCAAATAACTGCCAAGAAAAAAAAAAGGACCAATTCACAATTTCCTCTTCCAAATTGTAAAGCTCTAATGGCTCTCAGGAAAATAAGTATGTGTAGTTAAATACAAAAATTAAAATAGGTCACTAAACAGGTTCCAAAAATGCAGGTCATTAAATACCAATATGGAATTACCCCTTTTTTTTCCCCAAAGACACAAAAAGATAAACGCCTATGTTACCCAATAGGATAATATCTTTCACGAAGACTGATAATAAATACATATCCTGATTAGGGAAAAGAAAATAAACGGACAAGGCTTAACATGAAATGCTCACATTCAAAGACCATCACTCCTAAGGATGGTAATGGGTCCAATCCCTATAAAAAATTGGGTATTCAAACCCAAAATCAGTACTAACGGCTACAAGAACAGCTACAGGGGTTTGCCCAACTATGACTTAACGAGAGTCTACCTAGCCGGGTGGTTTGGTTTCATGCATGGCCCTCACAGCAGGAACAGACATGGTTAATTGTTTGTTGTCAGTCTCGCAAGAGGGGACTTTGAAAATGCTATTCACTAAGATACAAAAAAGGGAAATAGATTCTACATTAGCCCCAAGACGTTGGTTTCTAACTGAAAAAGTAAATGTTTGAGTTAGTTTGAGTGAGAAGGACCTTTGAGACCAATCTCATCTATCAGGAGATGGAGCATTCTCTTTCTGTCCGCTCTTTGAGCAAATTGCATGTAGAGATTCGTAGGAGCTTATAGTTTAATTAGGTGGAGTCACTGGAAAGGACTTCACATTACCCCACCACCAGCCCTTTTCCTTTCTGAGTCTGGATTTCTCCTAGAATGGCAAGATGGTGCCACCCGTCCAGAGTGACAATGCCCCAGGAATCCCATGCCTTTTTTTGATCTGTCTTCATGGCTTCAATAAGACTCAGTATTGTACTGGCCAGATCCATTTTGACTGATGGGTTTAAAAATCACTTACCACTAATGGCATGTTAGTCGCCTAGCTCCATGAACATGTCAGGGAACAACAACTTGAAACTCAGTTGAATACGAATTCGTAATGAAAGACTAAAGATGTAATGAAGATCTTAGCCATGGAGATCATTAACCATAGAAGCAATGAAACATTGTTCTCATCACATAAGAATTAAGTAGTCGAACTCTTTGTTTGCACATTTCACACTTTCATCTTATATATCATCTATGACTGAGGAAGAGATAGAACACATCTCTTGTTGCTTGTGCTAGTGTCAGTTGATAGGTTGATGTAAGCTATGATCTGCATCAAAGACTAGATATTCACAAAAAATTAATTTATTATGAGCACATACCAACAAGTAAACATCTTTCGTTTTAAGGTAAACTCATCATTTAATTTATTTCTCATGATGATCAACCACTTCAGGATCTTTATTGCTTTATGAATACCAACAAGTAATCATATTTTGTTTTTAACACAAAAAAAAACTAAGAACACGATAAATGTCTTTTATTAAGACTGATAATAAATATATATCGTGATTGAGCAAAAGAAAAGACGAGATACTACAATAATAATTAACTTCAGGAACTTTCAAATTATTCATTATACATTATTCATTAACCATAGCTCCCGAACACATGGCTGGCAGAGGTAAAAATAGCAAGCTTCACATTCAAAGCCCATTCTTCCTTTCAAACTTCTACCATATTTGTCACAACAAAAATTATATTTAACTTTCCTCACAAAGGTGAGAGGGCGTAGATGATACTCAATTTGAAATTTAACTGCAAACTTCACTTTACGGTGCAAGTGAAGTCTAGGAATGCATTCAAGATGAAAAGAATTATCGCATTCACGACAATGATATAACCAGTACTTGGGATGGATTTCTTCTTCACAAATGTCACAAATAAATTCATCAGGATGATAATAGAATGGTGGAAAGCTCAGTTTGAGAAGGTGTTTATCTCATCTATGTCTGACAGTCTCAGGGCATGTTGCGCAAGAAGCCAAATTGTACTGATCACAAGTCTTGCAACTTCAGACGATATCTGTATGCTTGGAATTACAAGCATTGCAAAACTTATAGTCATTCTCACCTCGAAAAAGGAAGTGGTCGTGAGCTTCATGCTTAATTGCAGGAGGAAAAAGAGCACAATTGATGTCGAGCGATAATTGACACTTTTTGCACTCATAGAAGAATCCGTTACAATAATAGCGACAACAACTATAGTTAGAAAAACCAAAAAACTTCTGGCGGCAATGATTGAGGGAGAGTTGATGATGTGGTTGATACGATGATGAGAGATTATTTGGTAGCTGAGAGCAATATAAATGGATGAAGTAGTTGCATTGAGTACAACCATAACATGGACCTGAAATGGGTTCAACACAACCACTGCACACTGTTTCTTGATCATCTTCGTACATTTCACTATAATCATCTTGGATATAGGAGAGAATCAGAGGGTGGTCATGGCTGAAATGGTTGATTTCTGGTAATTGTTCAATCAGTGGGAGGCATTTTTCCTCCAATAAATGTCGAATCAATTGTGAAGATAAGACCTCTGCGGGCAAGCTGATCCAATTTGGTGGGATCTCAACAGCACTAGTGCTGAAGAGAATTAAACAATGTCATGTCATTAATCATATAGAACATCATAAAAAGAAGAAAACAACAAATAAAAGGGTAAAGAAAATAGTAGGTAAACACATTTTTGAATTAAATAAATGGGTTAATATCACTTTTGGTCTCTTATATTCAAAATAGGATATTTCAGTCCTTTATTTTTTTAAAATGGGACACCGTTAGTACTTCCGTTAAAAAAATGATGAAAAAAGGCACATGGTAGTAAAATATCCCTACTTTTAGGGATAAAAGAGTCTTTTGTTTATTTATTTTTTTTAGCTTTTTTTTCTTCATCTTCTTTATCTATCCTCCACCACAACACCCAACACCCAACACCCACTACCCACCAAAATCGCCTATCTCTTAGAGCTGCCTGCTTTGTTAAAGAAATCAACACAAGACTCTCTTTCTCTCTAGAATATCCATGAGACTTCTTCTCTGGAATGTTCACAAAGCTTCATTGGAAAAATCAGGAAAAGTAAGAAGATTATTTATTAAAATAATGTAAGCTTTTCAAAGTCAGGTGCTGTCTAGAATACACCAACATCGACTTTGCTCTACTATAAATAGAGCCTTGGTCTTGTGTTGTGATGTGTGGCAGTGAGGAAACAAAGAAAAATAAATAAGTAAGAGTGTGTGCAAGAGGTGTGGTGAGGAAGTGTTGTTGCCGTGAGTGGTGAGAGAAAATATATTAGATAGCAAGTTTGAGTGATTGTTATATAAAGTGTGCTGTAGTGTTTTGGTGTAAGCATTATAAGGGGAGCTCCAACAGCTCCCCCAAATGCTCAAAATCATCAAATTTGGGGGAGCTTTTGGTGCTATATAGCTCCAACAGCTCCCCCAAATTATCCCCTATATTTTAGGGGATAACATATTTGATATTTGGATCCCCCATTGCTGGGGGATCAAATCTTTCCCCTATTTCATCCCCCATCTGTTCACCAACGGTCATATGGCCTAAAAAAAAAAAACTTGAAAACCTTTCCCCAACGGCTGGATTTTTATGGCTGTTGGGATGAAGCCATGACTATATATATATGTTGGTCACGCTTCTTCAAAACACACCCCAGAAAACACTCAAAAGCAAAAAAATCATCCAAGCCTGAGGAAAAAAAAAAAACTTACCAACAAAGCCACACAAAATCTACCGCAACATTAAGGTAAAATGTTTTTCATTCTTGAATAATTCTGGTTTTGTTTAACTGAACTTTGTTTTGTTTCTATTGTTAGAATTTGTTTTGTATTTATATTTTGGTAAATTGCGCCTCTGATTACTGAACTTGTGTGAAATAAGAGAAAAGGTTTAGTTGGGGAATTGAGGCTGTTTTTTTGTGGGCGATACAGCTTCAGCTTCAATGTTTTTTTTGTTTTGTTTGTATTGTTTATTTTGTGGGAAATACAGCTTCAATTGGGATAAGCACCGATACAAAATTCTGTGGGCGATTTGAAATGAGAGAATAGGTGTAGTTGGGGATAAGCTGTTTTGTTTTTTTTGTTAATTACAATAATTATAGTTCATTATTAAATTAGTCATTTATTAAGTGCATTTACCAATTTTTAATGTTCGATTGTAGATGGACTCGCAAAACTATTATACAAATTTACTTAATCAGATCCCAAGTTTTGACGAGGAGAACTTTCCATTAGACTCGTCCATACAAATGACTGTACCTACAGGGGAGTCGAACCCATCTTCCCAGTTTTGCACGCAAGCAGAACCCGTGAAAAGGAAAGCATCACGAAAAAATAACTTCTCCATCCAAGAAGATAATTTACTCGTTTCAGCATGGTTAAATATTAGTTTGGACCCAGTGCATGGCAATGATCAGAGCAGAAGAACATACTGGAGTAGGATACACAAGTATTACCATCAAAATAAAACATTTCCCTCTGAACGTAACGAAAAGTCTCTCAATCATCGGTGGACAACTATTAATTTTGCCACAAATAAATTTTGTGGATGCTATGCTCAAATCGAATCAAGACAACAAAGTGGAAAAACTGAACAATATAAGGTAGAAATAACACTTGATAAGATATATATTTTTTAAATTTTATATGTTAAATTCAACTAATTTATTTAATTACTTGATACAGATCTAAGATGCCAAATTGTTGTTTCAAACATGTCATGGATCAACTTTTCAATTTGAGCATTGTTGGAATATATTGAGGTATCAACCAAAGTGGATGCAAGAAGGTGAAAGAAGAAAAGCAAAAAAATCAAAAACATTTAAGGATGATAGTCCATGTGCCTCTTCTCCGTCGACTCCACATTTGGTAAATTTAGAGAAGGATAATAGTTCATTTGATACATTCACCTCTATGGAGAAAAGACCATTAGGTAGAAATGCAGAAAAGGAATGTTTGAATAAGCGGAAAAACAAATCAGTATTAGCAAATGAACGAGAATCGGCAGTTGTAAAAACTATTCAACAATTTATTGAGTCCAAACAAAAAATGCACGAAGAGAAGATGAAAAAATTGGATCGGGAGTATGAAGAGAGAATTATGAAACAAGATCTCACTAACATGTCTGAAATGCAAGCTGAATATTGAAGAAGGAAGCAAGAAGAAATAATGCAAAAAAATGGTTGGATATGATTATGTATGATGTTATCCATGTATTTTATTTTATTTTATTTTATATTTGCTTTGTCAGTAGTCATGTAGTTTAAAATTTAAGTACTTTACTATTTATCTGTACTTTTACTTGAATGAAGAATTTTATTACTAAACTTTTACTTGTTACATGAAAATACTAATTAATTTAAAAGCCTCCATGTAGTTGCCACAAGTGTTCTACAAGATCTGCTTGTAGCTGAGCGTGAGTCTGTCGGTCACGAATGCAATAGTGAGCTTGAATGAAATTCCTAATCTCAATTGTATGTTCGTGTGAGACTGTTGAATCTGAACTATCACCAGCAGACTCATAGTTGAAATCTAAATTATCAACATCTCTCTCGTCTTCTATTATCATGTTATGCATTATTATGCACGCTGTCATGATATCTTTAAGTGTATCCACATCCCAAAAACGTGCACCCCCACCAACAATAGCCAATCGAGCTTGGAGCCCCCCAAACGCACGTTCTACATCTTTCCTACCTGACTCTTGTGCAACAGCAAAATGCTTTCTTTTATTACCTTGCGGAGCAGGTATAGTTTTAACAAAAGTTGACCAATGTGGGTATATACCATCCGCAAGATAATACCCCATTGTATAGTTATGCCCATTGATCGTAAAATTAACCTTAGGTGCTCGTCCTTCAGCCAATTCAGTAAAGATTGGTGACCGTTCCAAAACATTTATATCATTTAGGGAACCAGGTAAGCCAAAAAATGCATGCCATATCCAAAGATCATATGAAGCGATAGCTTCTAAAATAATTGTTGGTGCACGGATATGGCCACTGTACATACCTTTCCATGCTGTTGGGCAATTCCTCCATTTCCAATGCATGCAATCTATACTTCCTAGCATTCCAGGGAAGCCTCTCTGATTTCCAACATGTAGCAGTCTAGTAAGATCCCTCTCATTTGGTGATCTTAAGTACTCATCAGAAAATAATGTCACCACTGCTTTAACGAATCTCCTTAAAGTTTCTATAGCAGTGCTTTCTCCAATTCTGACGTAGTCATCTACAGAATCTGCAACTGCTCCGTATGCAAGCATCCTTAGTACAGCTGTGACCTTTTGCAAGGATGATAAACCCCAATGTCCAGCAGCATTTTGTTTTCGAACAAAATATGAATCATAGGCCTCCACCGCAGATTGAATTCGACAAAATAATGAACGACGCATTCGAAATCTCCTTCGAAAAACATTAGCGGGATAAACAGGATCTTCTGCAAAATAATCCCAATAAAGTCTTTCATGACCTTGTACCCGATCTCGCCATAAATAAGCATGACCAGGCATAGAACCCGGACATACATTATGTTGTCCAAGTTGTTCATCTTCATTGGCCAATAGTTCAAGAAATGGTACCTCATCTTCAGAGTCAGAATCATCAAAATATTTTATACATTCATACTCGGAAGCCATACTTCTAAGTACAAAATATAATTATGGGAAAAAAGCTCAATGACAGAATAAAAAGAAGAACAAGAAAGAAGAGTAAATTTCAGAAGATTGTTGTTGCATTTTATGAGTTTGAAGCATGAGTATTTATAGGTTTTAAATCCCACCAACCACCATAAAAGAAATGACAATACAAGACATAAAATAAATGACTGATTGAAAAGAAAGCTTTCATTGACAATACAAGACATAAAGAATGACTGATTGAAAATAAAACTTTCATTGACAATACAAGACATAAAGAATGATTGATTGAAAATAAAGCTTCATTGACAATACAAGACATAAAGAATGATGACTGACATGACAATACAAGACATAAATGAATGAGTGATGGAACATAATGTTATTGAAAAAGTTGCACGAAAAGTGAGCAAATATAGATACAAAAATAAAGTTATTAAAACAAATTAATTGAAAAAATGAAAATAAAATTAACATTAAAGTAAAATTAATTAAAATAATATTTATAAAAGTTAATATTAATACAAAATAATAATAATAAAAATAATATTAGCAATTAATAATAGAATATCATCATAAATATTGAATGAAAATAAATAAACAAAAAGAAATTTAAGTAATGTGTTAATTAAAATAAAAATAGATATGAAAGTAAAATAGAAATAGGGATTTTCTAAATGGGGGAGCTGTTGGAGTAAAACTGAAATAGGGATTCTGTAAAATAAAGGATTAATTAAAAATATAGGAACTATTGGAATGAAACTGAAATAGGGGATCTGTAAAAATGGGAGAAATGCTTCAAATCCCTTAAATGTAAAAAAAAATAGGGGAGCTGTTGGAGTTGGTCTAATAATAAAATAGTTTTTTACATTATAATAAAGTGTCTATTACTTTTTTGTTTATTGTTCCACAAGTAGTACCAGAGCCATACGGTTTAGAACTGAAATTACAGGTTATCGTTATGGAGGCAGGTGCTCTGTCAGGGACAGTGAAGCTCGTGGTCTGGGACCAAGCTTACTTGGTACGAGGAAAGTATTTACCAAGTCACGATGGCAGATATTCTAGCTATTAGCAATTGCAGGAGGCTCAATAGCAATAATTATGGCTCGTGGTCCAGTTGTTTAGAGGCATACTTGTAGGGGCAAAACCTCTGGGAGGTCGTGAGTGGTACTGAGACCACACCCCCACCAACAGAGGATGTCGAGGCGCTCCGCAAGTGGAAAATAAAGGCTGGAAAGACATTGTACGCGATAAGGACAACAGTGAAAGATGACCTATTACAGCACATCAAGAAGATTGACACACCAAAGGACGCATAGGACACTCTTGCGAAGCTATTCTCAAAGAAGAATACTGCCCGACTACAACTGCTCGAGAGCGAGTTGATGACAATCACTCAACGAGACTTGACGATCAATCAATATTTCAGCAAGGTAAAATCTCTTTGTGCTGAAATTTCTGAGCTAGATCCTGAATCCAAAATATCGGATGCAAGAATGAGAAGAATTATTATTCATGGGTTGAGACTCGAATATAGAAGCTTTATATCTGCAATTCAAGGTTGGTCAGAACAACCAACACTTATAGAACTAGAAAATTTATTGGCCAACCAAGAAGCATTAAATAAGCAAATGTCAAGGGTCTTACTAAAGAGTGATGAGGAAGCACTTTTT
The DNA here is from genome assembly GCA_037974665.1 of Ehretia macrophylla. NCBI lineage: Eukaryota > Viridiplantae > Streptophyta > Magnoliopsida > Boraginales > Ehretiaceae > Ehretia > Ehretia macrophylla. The sequence goes on from CM075783.1 coordinate 17,617,848, forward strand.
AGTGGCAGGGGCTGTGAGGAATCACATCCCACATCGGAGGGCTTGGAGCTGGGCCAACTGAATATAAGGGCGAAGCCTTCGTATTCGTGCAGAGGCCTTTTCACGTGTAGTGCGTGCGTGGGAGACAAAACCGTGAGGGATATGGGCCCCAGAGCGGACAAAATCTGCATAGTGCGCTGTCCATGCCCGTACGCCATGGCCTCGTTGCGCGCTCGTCCCCTATGGGCGGGGCGTATCCCTGCAAGTGTGGGTGCGTTGGTGTGGGGCGTTACAAAATTGGTATCAGAGCCGACCTTCCTTTGTGCCGTTAGCCCGCGAGGGAGCGGGCCTCCTTAAGGGGGGGTGAATGTGAGGAATCACATCCCACATCGGAGGGCTTGGAGCTGGGCCAACTGAATATAAGGGCAAAGCCTTCGTATTCGTGCAGAGGCTTTTTCACGTGCAATGCGTTCGTGGGAGACAAAACCGTGAGGGGTATGGGCCCCAGAGCGGACAAAATCTGCATAGTGCGCTGTCCATGCCCGTACGCCATGGCCTCGGTGCGCGCTCATCCCCTATGGGCGGGGCGTATCCCTGCAGGTGTGGGTGCGTTGGTGTGGGGCGTTACAGGGGCGGACCCAATAAGCAGTCTAATTTAGGATCTAGGAAGAGATTCGAGGATACGTCAAAGAAGAAAAATAGAAGAAGCTCTCAAATAGAGGGAGCTAATCAATGACATCAAGATAACAAGCAACAAAGTAGGAAGCGCAATGGTGCATGCTACACGTGCAGGAAGAAAGGCCACTACGCTCGAGACTGCTGGTACAACAAAAAGGACACTCAGGGAATGTTGCCACATCAACTAGTCACTCAAAAAGAGATGAAGAAGAAGATTGGGATACTGAGGCTTCCTTCGTGGAAATAGAAGAAATCATCAAGACGGAGCAACACTCCCGAAAGCAAAAGAGGTACCAGCAGACATAGTCAATAATTCCAAAGGAATCGACTACAATAAAGATTGGATTGTTGATTCAGGCTGTGCCAACCACATGACAGGAAAAGCTGAGAAGCTACAGGATATGTCAAAGTACAAAGGGCGACAAGTGGTGATAACAGCAAACAATACAAGACTACCAATCGCTCACGTAGGTAGCACCATGATCAAGCCTCGCCAAAAAGAAGGTTAAATGCAGCTTGATCATGTCTACCATGTACCAGGAATAAAGAAAATCTGCTATCAGTCTTATAACTGATAGATGCTGGAAATTGGGTACTATTTGGTCTTGATGATATGAAGGTGTATCAAAATATAAAAGTGATTGGCATACCAACCTTGGAAGGACCGAGGCTAGAGTCAATGTACGTGATGTCTATAGAGACTGCCTACGTCAGCAAGACAAGGAAAAACAAAACAGCTGATTTGTGGCACGCATGTCTTAGACACATCAGCTATTACAAGTTGAAAGAAATGATGAGAAAGGAAATGCTAAAAGGTCTTCCTCACCTAGAAGTTCGAGAAGACATAGTATGTGCTTGCTGTCAATATGGGAAGGCGCATCAACTACCTTATGAAGAATCCACATTTAGAGCCAAGAAGCTACTGGAGTTGGTCCACTCAGACGTGTTTGGACCGGTAAAACAACCATCTATTTCAGGAATGCGTTACATGGAGACGTTCATTGACGATTTCTCAAGGTACGTGTAGGTATACTTCATGAAAGAAAAACCAGAGACATTTACCAAGTTTAAAAAGTTTAAAGAAACAGTTGAGAGTAAAGTAGGCAATAAGATCCAATGCTTATGTACTGATAATGGAAGAGAATACACCTCAGATGAATTCACTAAATATCTGAAAGCATGCCGAATACGCCATCAGTTTACTTGCCCAGGTACTCCGCAGCAAAATGGTGTAGTCGAAATGAAGAACAGGCATCTTGTAGAAATCTGTTGGAGCATGTTACATGCAAGGAATGTCCCTGGAAGGTTTTGGGCAGAGTGCATGAAAACAGTGGCTCATATAATCAACTGACTTCCACAACAGAGGCTCAGGTTTGTCTCACCTTTTGAGAAGTTGTAGAACACCAAGCCAACGGTGAGTCACTTTCTAGTATTTGGATGTGTATGCTACATATTTGTACCAAATCACCTATGTAGCAAGTTTGATAAGAAGGTGATACGGTGTATCTTTGTTGGTTACGACTCCCAAAGAAAAGGCTGGAGATGTTACGACCCTATAATAGGACGCTGCTACACCTCAAGGAATGTAGTGTTTGATGAAGCATCAGCATGGTGGTCACCAAAATATGTAGCACTACCAAATTCGAGGGATGTTGAAGATGAGAAGACCGAGGATGTGCCTACCAAAGAAGGAGATTCAGAAGACAGAGAGGATATGAGGCAAACTGATACAGGTCAAAGAACTGAAGAAGATGATCAGTCAGGAGATACTGAAGACACTGAAGAGGAAGGGACTCTACAACCACAACTAAGACGATCAACAAGACCAAGAAAACCAAATCCAAGGTATGCTGATGTATCACTGGCTGAAGTGGATAACTTGAAGGAGCCATTGACATATGAAGAAGCATTTGAAAAGCTGGAGTGGCAAAAGGCAATGGAAGAAGAGATTTCAGCACTTCGACATAATCAAACTTGGGACTTAGTTCCCAAGCCCAAAGATGCAAAACTCATATCCTACAAGTGGGTTTACAAAATAAAGACTTGACCAGACGGCTCAATCGAAAGGTACAAGGTTCGCCTGGTTGCTCGAGGGTTCTCTCAATAGTTTGGGCTAGATTATGATGAGACATTTAGTCCAGTGGCAAAGATCATAACTGTTCGAGTTTTATTAGCATTGGCCGCTAGTAAATCTTGGAAATTATGGCAGATGGATATGAAGAATGCATTTCTGCATGGAGAACTTGATCGAGAAATATATATGGAACAACCAAAAGGGTTTGAGAGTAAAGATCATCCAGACTACGTGTGCAAACTAAATAAAGCACTGTACTGATTAAAGCAAGCACCAAGAGCATGGTATGGGAAGATTGCTGAGTTTCTAGTCAACTGCAGATATGTTGTCGCTCCATCAGATTCAAGCCTCTTTGTAAAATCCCAGGGAGGTAAGTTGGCAATTATGCTGGTATATGTGGATGATCTAATAATCACTGGAGATGACAACGAAGATATTCATCGGACAAAGGAGAATCTTTCAGTTCCCTTCCAAATGAAAGAGCTCGGAGAATTGAAGCACTTCCTTGGACTCGAGATTGATCATACAAAGAAGGGCATCTTCTTATGTCAGCACAAGTATGCTAAAGAGCTACTGGAGAAGTTTGGAATGAATGACTGCAAACTGATCTCTATACCTATAGAAGTTTACACCAAGCTGTGTGCACAAGATGGCAAAGACTTGTAGAACCCAACCATCTATCGATAAATAGTAGGTAGTCTTATCTACTTAATACTTACAAGGCCAGATATTTCATATGCAATTGGAGTGGTTAGCAAATACATGTAAAACCCAAAGAAACCTCATCTAGATGCAGTTCGTCGAATCCTAAGTTACATTAAAGGCACAATTGATCATGGCTTTTTGTACAAGAGAGAAGAACCATATAAGCTCATCGGATACTCGGACGTTAACTCTTCCGGAGATCATGACACGAGGAGGTCAACCACTAGTTACATGTTTAATCTGGGAAGTACAGCTATTTCTTGGTACAACAAAAGGCAACCTACGGTATCGTTGTCAACAACTGAAACTGAATATAGAGCTACAGCTTCGGCAAGTCAAGAGAGTACATGGCTGGTGCAACTCATGGAAGATCTATATCAACCGATTAAGTTTGCAATACAATTATATTGTGACAATCGCTCAGCAATATGCTTGGCAGAAAATCCCATCTTTCACGCAAGGACCAAGCATGTAGAGGTACACTATCATTTTTTGAGAGAAAAGGTATTACAAGGTGATATAGAGATGGTATACGTCATGACAGATAATCAAGTTGTAGACATATTCACTAAAGGGCTCACACCAACTAAATTCGAAGAATTCAAAAATAAGCTTGGGATAACTACGAGGACTGAAATACGAGAGAGTCAGTGTTGAGGGGAAGTGTTAAAGAAATCAACACAAGATACACTCTCTCTCTAGAATATCCATGAGACTTCTTCTCTGGAATGTTCACAAAGCTTCATTGGAAAAATCAGGAAAAGTAAGAAGATTATTTATTAAAATAATGTAAGCTTTTCAAAGTCAAGTGCTGTCTAGAATGCACCAACACTGACTTTGCTCTATTATAAATAGAGCCTTGATCTTGCGTTGTGATGTGTGGCAGTGAGGAAGCAATGAAAAAGAAACAAGTAAGAGTGTGTGCAAGAGGTGTGGTGAGGAAGTGTTGTAGCCGTGAGTGGTGAGAGAAAATATATTACAAAGCAAGTTTGAGTGATTGTTATATAAAGTGTACTATAGTGTTTTGGTGTAAGCATTATAATAATAAAATAGTTTTTTACATTATAATAAAGTGTCTATTACTTTTTTATTTATTGTTCGACATGCTTCGCCACTAAACAAAATGAACAAGCCATGTTTTATCTTTCTCTTGCTGCCACCTTACGCCAAGCATCATCACTAGCCTACATTAGTCATCTACTTAGAATTCATTCGATGCTGCCACCACTTGCTTAAACTAAGCACTAAGCTATTATTCATAACACACACACGACATCACTTACAAGCTTCTACCGTGGACACCGCAACATGTTACAAATGCATTATCATAGTCTATCACTATGAGCTCATGATCACCTTCTATTGTCCATTTGAGAGAGAAAAACTTTTAAAGAGAAAATGAGGTGGTGTTGTCTGGCTGTTGGTTTTGGTGGTGGTGGTAGTGTGGGTGTTCGGTGGTATTGATGTGGTTGGTATTGGTGTGGGTGGTGGTAGCGGTGGTAGGTGTTGGTGTTAGTGGCTATTGGTGGTAGTGTCGGTGTGGTTGGTGTTGGCAGTGGTAGTGGTTTTGGGTGTCGAGTGTTAGTGAACTGACCAAAATGCCCCTGTAATTTGGGGAAAAACTGAGCCATGTGCGAAACATGTGCTTTTTTCGTCATTTTTTTAATAGAAGGACTAATGGTGTCTTATTTTGAAAAGATAAGGGACTAAAATGTCCCATTTTGAAGATAAGAGACCAACATGTCAATGAGGTCAAAGAAAAGGGACCAAAAATGGTATTAACCCTTAATAAATTGTATTCTAAGGCTTATTCGAACTACTATCTGCCAGGTCACCCATTTTAAAGCCATTTAATTTGAAAAGGAGAAGATAAATAAAATCTTACAAATCACAATCATCTATAGCACTAAGCGCTCAAGTGAAGAAAGCAGGTTATGCATTTGGTTGAGAAATTAGACTGATTTTGGTGGAAACCTTTCAAAAACTCTAATGGTACGGTTTAACTAAACCAATTCGACATGGATGCCCAAAATTAAACAAAAAGATATAAAGATTTTTCAATCCAAAAAATAAAAATTTGACAAATTAAGCAAAATAGAAGATAGAATACTAACGAGTCAGCTTCGGATGTTCCATTCTCTTCGGTCTCAGATGCCATGCACTTGATATGGATAAAATATCTACAAGAACCAGAATAAACAACCCAATAATTTGGGTGTAGTTTTCCCCTACAAATATCACAGTTGAGTTTATAATGCCAATATTGTTCTGGAAAACAATAAGCTACAGCGAGAGGATGAGGATGGCACTTGTGTGACAAGTTGCTTGGCAGTGAGCCACAAGTCTTGTGGATCCAAAATGAGCATTCAGTGCAATAATACGACCCATCTTTCTCTTCTATGCCACAAGCATCACATCAAAACAAGGCACTTATGCGCTGGAGTTTTAGAGGGTGCTTATGGCTTGGGTGTTTAAGTAGTGTGCAATCTAATTGAGCACAAAAAACATCCAAATGAAACTCACGCTTGTAACAGCTATAGGCGTAACCACTCCAGGATCTATCACAGTTATAACATGTTGACCCTAAGACTGGTTGTTCACAACAGTAACAAACAAATTTCCTGCTGTCTTCTTCATTCAATTCCTTGAGGATAAATGGATGCTTCCCATCGAGATGGCATTTAAATATCTCAAATCGAACACAAAAAGCATCCAAATCAAATTCACATTTGGAACAATGATAGGTGAAGCTCTCAAGGATCTATTACAGATATTACAAATTAAAGCACCTTCTTCCCACATAAGGCGGGTTGACATGCATGGAGTACAAGTGGATGTTCATAATGCCTTGGATGCGTAAACTCTAATGGTAGCTTTGCACAAGATTTGTGAAGGAAGACTTTACATTCGCCGCAACAATATGTTGACCCTAAGACTGATTTTTGACAGCCGTAACAAACAACTTCCTTGTTGTCTTCTTCTTTCAATTCCTTGAGGATAAATGGATGCTTTTGTTGAGATAGTCAACAATTGTGTAAAGACTTTATACTCACACACTGCTCAATGCCAACACACCGCTCAATGCACTTTGACTATTGTCTCAGCAGATTTCTAGGGAACTAATTGGGGATTTTAGTCTATATTGGAAATGTGAATGAAAATAATCAAAGGAAGCTTCTCAGATTCTCTGTAGATTTTGCAGCTGATCTGTAGATTTTGCAACTGAGGTGAATGCTTGAGAGTTGTAGAAATAGCAGCTTGTGAAGTCAAATTTTTGTAGCTTGAATGGTCTATGCGTGGGAAGCTATGGCTGAATTTTGAGGCAAAGTTGAAGTTGGAAAGTCAACTTTGTTGTGCTTTCATTTGCTATATAAATCCCTGCTCAGTTGAAGCAAAATAGCAGAGAGAAGAGAAGTGAGCTTAGATACAAAAAATATAGAAGATATACAAAAGAGGAAAAGAAGCCGAAAGATAAATGTAGAAGATGTTAGAAAGAAAGTTTCATGCTTTCATTTATGCATCATATGCATATTAGAGAAAGTTCTACATTTTTGGGTTCGCCAGTTTTTGTAATTTAGTGTGCTCCTATTACAAAAAGTTAATATCGTTGTATTTTGGGAGACTTACGCTATCAATTTTCAGCACCGTAGCAGAGCGTTAAAGTCTTAAGGAAACTGAGTCCAACTCAGGCCTCGATCTCATTTTATATTTGATTTGTCATCTCCCTTATAATCTTAAATGTATGATATATTCTATTTATTTAACTTATTTTATTGTAGGAAATTCTTATTTTCAAGTTATATATATGCTCCAGATTTTAAATATATTTTAGATTTCTTATTGCATTGATTTTCGGCTTTTAATATGCAATTTATTATTTTTTAGTGATACAGCAATCCCTAAGACATCTAACAATCTTAAGACTTTAGTGGTGCAATTTTTCTTATGTCTTGATTTGTGTTACTAAAATTTATGTTATAAGAAATTCAATTCCAATATTCTGGAATCTCAAGTGCATTGAGTCTGTAGGGTCATCTTGTATGCATCTATTATCCTTGTTTCCAAATGTTAACTTACTCCATGAAGCATGAATAAAATGTGTTTTTTTTTTATTAATATAACAGTAGCTATAGTTATGATATTATATTATATTATATAATTTGCTTGTTGCTTGAATTAGAACACATATATTTGATATATTTTATTATTACATGATCATTACGGATTTGTATTGGTGATTGCTTGTGGTCTTTATATTATAATGTGATATGTATCAGTATAGTTACATCTATGTTGTAATAGATAACTTAAGCCTATAATTATAATATATTAATATTATTAAAGTTGTAAAACTTTTGTTCATATTATAATGCATAGGTTAGTAAACTAATCTTAAACTAATTTGTGAGAATAACATATTTACTAGTGTTAAATAAGCAATCAGTTTCCCTATTCTAAGTCTATTTATTTAATTGGAGCATATTTTTTACGTCCTAATATGCGGGACATAAATTTTAACTGTAAGAGTGAAACTTTGTTGTTGAGAGCCTATTATATTCTAATTGTTGAGATATCAGAAAATAATATAGGCTTGTTTATGATTATTTGGTGTTCCCAAATGAGTTCCTATTAAACATTGTGTATTTGTTTGTATAAATACTTGATTCCCGTGCATGATGGGTTATGTGATGTATCTTGAATGGAATATTAATTTTGTGTATTATATTCTACTCAATTTTAGGAACCTAATGGTTCAAAGTTCGTATGATTTGGACTAACAATGAAAGAGTTATGAATTTTTAAAGATTTTTTATAGTCTGGAAAAATTATTCGCATGACTGTGAAGAAGAAGATAACCAAAAACTACATCATTTTATTTGCTATCTTTGACAGCCAATGAATGTGTGACAAGTGACACATGATAAGTGGGGAAATATATAAATCATGCAAAACTCACGTGATAACATACTTGATTTAAGGAGTGCTAATTTTGTTCATTAATTGTCATGTGTAGAGTGGGCCCACTGACGTTTTGCCGACAAAAGTCAATTTGTAACTACCATAACTTTTGATAGATGGCAGACGTGGTTATTGAGAATCATGTGCAACATGGGTCCACATGGGTTTTGAGAAACAAAAAATAATTTGTAATTGTGGCTACCATGTTTTGAACATGAGACTTCCAAGTAGTTGAAAAGTTGTATGACCACTAAGCTAATGTTTTCTATTGGTCTTTTAAATGCGTGGACTACTAATTATTAGTGTGGTAGTAGTTTAAATACTTATAGCTCACATATTGTATTTTATTGTCTCATGCCTATTATATTTCCTAGATTGTGTTTCTAGAAGAAATATAATTTCTTTTAAATATTTGGAGAATGTGTATATTCTAGTATAAATCAAAATCCTTGGTTATATAGCATGCAAATATGTGGTTAATTTGATAAATGCAAATGAGAAGATATTTACATCTTATACAATAATATCATGTGGTTGGATATAGTCTTTTAATAGGTGAAATGAAATTTTATGTCTTGTTTTTTTTATGATTGAAATAAAATTTGATTTGTACTTATGAATGAGTTAAATTATATTTTTTTCATTCTAATATTTGCTCGAATCTAGCCTCTAGGCCCATTCTATTAGGAGGAATGAATTGGGCAGAAAAATATGATAGTTGAAAATATAATATTTTGGGTGAACGTTTTTGAGGACTAATAAAATATGAAAAATAATTTATAAATGTGATTATGATATGTATTTTCATGAGTATAGATTTTTATACTATGATTGTAATAATATAAAAGTTATTTGTTTAAATAACTACATACCAAATTGCAGTGTGATATTATGGACATGATATATGTATATATGTGTTTATACATGTTTTGAAGGTACTTATGTGATGGTTTATTAAAATTGAGTTTTAAAAACCTTTGTACCAAATGTTGTGGAAACAAATAATTTTTCAATACTTCTATTGGAGCCTCCTAATTTTTGATGTGATAAAGTAGAAGAAATAAATATTGATTATTTGCATAGCAGAGTATGCAAAGATACAAATCATTAAAACTCATTGAAGAGTTCGGGGACTTTGGAACTTATTGAGGAGTTCAAAGTCAAGAACAAATTCACTACGGTATTTGTGAATTAAATTCTATGCAAGTTAGAGGCGAAAAAAATATTCTATTACTTTTTAAATATTTGCAAAAGAGTTTATGAGGTTTATTTACAAAATTTCAAACACGAGGTTTTGAAAGTATTTAAACAATATACAAATGAGATTGTTAATCAACATAAACGTGTTAAATAGTGGAGGCACTGTTTATATCCATAATACTATGTTGAACATGGTATAGTTCATTAATTGTGATTCCTTATTCACTTCAACGAAGTGGTGTTACTGAGAGTAATACTTAAGTGGTGTTAAAGGCTTTGTTGATGAAAGGAAACTTTAGTACTTGAGGGGAAATGCTATTTTGACAAGCAACCCACAAGTATTTTACAAAATACCCATATGTAAGGTTGGAAATGTTGACCACCTTTCTGAATGCTCAAAACGTGGGGGTATTTTGGTGAAATAGGAGTTCTTACTCCTAGAATGGTCGAGGTTGGACCATAAGACTATTGATTACATTTTTATTGCAGTATACAAGATTTCTTGTGCACAAATTCAAAGAATTGAGGACATGCATGTCAAAGTTGTTTAAAGTCAAGGATGTAGAATTTTTGAGAAATTCTATCTTTGTAAGATTTCGGTTCTTCATGATACTGTGAGTAGTAGTCATGAAAGTGATATAGTGAAAGAGCTATATCAAATGGCAATAAAGATGAGCCAAGACATAGGAAGAGTGCTATGATGTCAAAGTCTTTTGGTCTCAATGCTTGTACGATCAAGGAAATGATGGCAACTATTCAAGTTCCTTTTTGGGAAAAAGGTTGTTATTAGTGGATTAATTCCTTTATGGAAACTGGTGGTCATTCTTCGAAAAATTAGCCTTTAAGGTGTAAATGAATTTTCCAAAGGAAGATAAATTTGGTGGATCTATTGACAAGTACAAGACTAGACTTGTAATCCAGAATTGCAAGCAAAGTCACTATTACTTGAACACACGTTCACCAATTACGAGACTAACATCTATTTAAATGTTGATAGCTATTGCGGCTATGAATAATTGTGAGTTACATCTAATGGATGTAAAAGAAAACCTTCTTAAATAATGACTTAAATGAAGAGATTTATTTAGAACAACCTGAGGGGTCTATGGTTCCATAAAAAGAAGGTGTGTAAGCTTATAAAATCACTGTAGATTAAAATAAGCTACACAACATTGACATGAGATCTTAGGAATATGACAAATATATTTCTACTCAAGAAGATGTCATTGTGTAAATGACATACTCGTCATTGGAAGCAATAATGATGTCATTAAGACTATGTTGATCAGTAATTCTGATGTGAAACATCTAGGTATGGTAAATGATATTTTGAAAATTAAAATTACTAAAATATCTGATGAACTATTCGAGTCTTTATCTCATTGTATTGAAAAAGATAGTCCAGTGAAAACACCTACGGATGTAAATATACATCTAGTGATAGAATTTCTCGGTTAGAGTATTCATATATTTATGGTAATCTATCATAAATTGTGAGATAGTCTAGTGGACAACTATTATAAGATTTCTAAGGTATCCAAGATACACTTTGAATTATGGGCTGCATGTTGCAGGATATCCAATTGTATTAGGAGGATACAGTGATACTAAGTGGCTATCTGATTTAAACGACTCAAATCCATTAAGGAATATGTCTTTATCTTTGGGGTGCAACTATCTCAATGGAATTCCTTTAAGCAAATTTTGTATAGTTAGATTCACGGTGGAATTTGAGTTTATGGCTAGAAAAGAAGTTGAGTGGTTTCATAATTTCTTAAAGGATATTCTTGATTGGCCAAAACTTGTGCCAACTATTTGCAAATATTGCAATAGTCAATCATTGATTGGAAGGGCACAAAGTGGTATGTATAAATGGTAAGTCTAGACATATATGTCCAAAATAAAACTGTAAGAAGATTGCTCTCTAATGAGGTTATCTCTATTGACTATGTACAATCAAAAGATAACATTGCGGATCTGCTTAAAAGGTTTAAATAGAGAGCAAGTATAATTCGTCGAGGGGAATGGGTCTTAAAGCCTAATTCTAAAGAGTTGTCATAATGGCAAACCCTACCTTATTGACAGGAGGTCCCTGGATCTAGGTTCAAAGGGAAAAAACTGAATTATGTACAACTCAGTGAGAGCACTATAGGGGTAATACTCCTACCTATTCTTATGACGAGCAGACAGTGCTGCCTGCATGTGGTTTAGGCTAAGCTATGCTTTTAATGATACTTATATCTTAGAAAATCCAAGTGGGGTATTGCAGAAATACTCTTAATAAGTGATCACCTATGTGAGTAGGGAGTGGGTCGTTTCTACAAGAATTTCTAAGGCTGAATTCTCTAAAGTACTCATGAATCCGAAAGTTGTTCAGGGCCAAAATGAATACAACAGTGAAAACCCTGAAATGTCTAGAGGGATACTGTGTGAGTTCTATTGACTTGGTTTACACAAAAGTTGAATAGTTCAAGACATTGCTTTCACTGGTTAGCGAGTAAATCCGATGGTTCTCACTAGAGAAGGTTCAAGGCCAAAAACTACCTATCTCGATTCGGTATCTTTCTTTTTGAACTCTCTCTCAAGTGTCTGCATTCTACAGTTTGCATTGTGTTTAGTTCATTTCCATTCATGTGAGGAATTGTTGGAAATGTGAATGAAAATAATCAAAGGAAGCTTCTCAGATTCTTTGTAGATTTTGTAGCTGATCTGTAGATTTTGTAGCTGAGGTGAATGCTTGAGAGCTATAGAAATAGCAGCTTGTGAAGTCAAATTTTTGCAGCTTGAATGGTCTATGTGTGGGAAGCTATGGCTGAATTTTAAGGCAAATTTGAGGTTGGAAAGTCAACTTTGTTGTGTTTTCATTTGCTATATAAAGACCTGCTCAGTTGAAGCAAAAGAGCAAAGAGAAGAGAAGCGAGCTTAGATACGAAATATATACAAGAGATACAGAAGAGGAAAAGAAGTAGAAACATAAACGTAGAAGATGTTAGAAAGAAAGTTTCATGCTTTCATTTTTGCATCATATGCATATTAGAGAGAGTTACATATTTTTGGGTTTGCCGGTTCTTATAATTTGGTATGCTTCTATTACAAGAAGTTAAGATCTTTGTATCCTGGGAGGCTTACGCTATCAACTGTCAACACCGTAGCAGAGTGTTAAAGTCTTAAGGAAAGTGAGTCCAACTCAAGCCTCGATCTCATTTTATATTTGGTTTGTCATCTCCATTATAATCTTAAATTTCGGATATATTCTGTTTATTTAACTTATTTTATTGCAGGAAATTCTTATTTTCAAGTTGTATATATGCTTTAGATTTTAGATATATTTTAGATTTCTTATTGCATTGATTTTCGGCTTCTAATATGCAATTTATTATTTTTCAGTGATACAACAATCCCTAAGACGTCTAACAGTCTATATATACATTATATTTGATCAGTCAAGTTAATTACAATAAATCAGTTTTTATCATTCTTGTTTTAATGGTATCAGAACCAACTACGGTTTTGTAAACCCAAATTTATCCCATACAAAAAAAAAAAAAAAAATCCAGACACCTAAACCAAATACCATAATCTGCATCTTCCAAACAAAAAAAAATTCCCATTTCACAAAAAAAGGGTTACTTACCAGAAGATGTGATCTACAAATTAACATTTATTAGCAAGCTCAATAGAATTCTCGTGAAGAAGAAATGAAGATACAGAAGGTTAACAAGAGAAAAGTGATGTCTTTGTTTACTGCAAATTTTTTTTGAAAGCAAACGTATAATAAAAAATTTGTAGGGCCTATACATTATTATCTTGAATCATTATTTTATTTTATTTTTTGCTTTTTGACCAACTACAATGGTCTTTTATTTTTTGGTTAATCTTATCAATTTTTTGTTTATTATTACTTTTGACCAACTTTCTTAAAAGTTGGTTCTTTTTTATACCAAACAAACAAAGACTAGGGCCTACTACTATCTTTTTTTTTGTTTCTTTAAAAAAAAAAATAAATCATAATGGTTTTTTCTTTAAAAAACACAGAACAAAACCACACAATGTTCACGTGAAGTTTAATGAAAAAAAAAAACAGAAAGAAAGTTGTGGTGCATGAGAAGTGTTTATTTTCTGGAAAAAGGAGTTGCTTTGTTTAAAAAAAAAACAAAAAACAAAAGAAACAAAAAAAATGAGTGACTAAGTTGAATCATCAGGAACCAAATTTATTACAATTCTTGTTCAGTCTGAGGGTCCCTTTAATGTAAGCATTCTACTTACTGTAACAAATTACGATGTGTGGTCTCAATTGATAGAGATGCATATTGCAGAACGAGAAAAACTCTCTTACATTATGGGCAAAACTGATCCACCTGTTGTGTCGGACAAAAAATATGAAAAATGGTATGCTGAAAATCAGAAGGTAAAATGCTGGCTTTTGATGTCTATGTCTGCTGACATCATGAAGTGCTATCTCTATATACCCACTGCCCGTGAAATCTGGAATTCTTTTTCCAAAGCTTTTTATGATGGTAATTATGAGATGCATATCTATTCTTTACATCAGAAATCCTTCTCAGTCAAACAAGGTACTAAATCACTCTCGGTATACTATGGAGAGTTAACAGGCATCTTTTCAGAACTAGATCACCGTGATAAAGTGGTCATGAAGGATTTTGAAGATATTACAGCATACCAGCAGTCCATTGCGCGAACCCAAGCACACATATTCTTTGCTGGATTGGATAAAATTTTTGATCAACTACGACGGGAAATTTTACGTCACGAACCACTCATAAATCTGGAAAAGTATTATTCCTTAGTTCGTCGTGAGGCCATACGATCTACTACTTTGACTGAGGACATTGAGAAACCTGAAGCTTCCACTATGATTTCCCGCCATCGACCTAGTCACACGCTGCAAGACCAACCAAAATCTACCAACCCAAAGAATTCCCATAGTTCAGACAAACCTACATACAAATGCACTCATTGCAATCAAACAGGTCATTCAAAAAGTCATTGCTTTGAACTTATTAGATATCCAGATTGGTGGGACCCAACATGACATCAGAATTCTAAGCGGCTATTTACTACAATAGTTTCTCAAACAAAGGAAATCGATGGCGCTCCTACGTCATCAACATTGGTAACCACCAGAAATACTGGAGGTAAGTTCTTCAACAATTCTGCACCTGTTTTGAATAGTGCATGGATAATTGATTCTGATGCTACTGATCATATGACATTTGATGTTAGACAATTATCAAACCTCAACCCATTCTACCAAAATTGTATCTCCATGGCCAACTGTAATACCACCCCGGTTATTGGGGAAGGGTCATCACATCTTACTAATACTTTACATCTTGATTTTTTGTTAGTTGTTCCCTCCTTAAATTATACCCTTATGTCAGTCTCTCAAATCACTACTACCTTATCTTGTGTTGTTATTTTTTGGCCTGATTATTGTATGTTTAAGGATATTGAGACTCGACAAATGATTTGTTATGGTGTTAAGATAGGGCAGTTGTATTACTTGGACTTGGAGTCACAAACTTCCAGCATATTACAATAAGCTTTAGCAGTAGAGGGCACTGTTTCACCAAAGAAGATAACTAAGATATGTCTCTTGCATCGACATTTGGGACATACCTCATTTGGTTATTTAAAAAAGTTGTTTCCTAGTTTATTTACGAATTTGGATATTTATGTTTTCAAATGTGATGTTTGTGAACTTGCAAAAAGCCATCGTACATCATTTCCTTCCTTGTTAAATAAAAGTCCAGTTTCTTTTATGGTTATCACTCTAATGTTTGGGGACCATCCAAAGTTCCTACATTGAGGGGGTCACGTTGGTTTGTTACCTTTATAGATGATTGTACTCAAATGACTTGGTTGTGTTTGATGCAATCCAAATCAGAGGTTAAATTGCTTTTTCAAAAGTTCTATAGCACTATTTGTACACAATACAAAGCTCGAATACAAGTGTTACAGAGTGATAATAAAGGGGAATACCATAGTTCTGAACTTCAGAAATTTTTGGACTCTCATGGGTCAATTCATCAAACTAGTTGTCTAGAATAGACACTTATTGAGGTTGTTCACGCTTCCTTGATCGCGGCTCACATGCCCTTATGCTATTAAGGCGAAGCTCTTTTCTCAGCCTCATATCTTATCAACCGTGTTCCATCTCGTTCTCTCAACTTCAGAACACCTTTCCAGACACTTGCAGAAGCTGTTGTTGCTCCCACAGTCCCAAACCTATCACCTCATGTCTTCGAATGTGTTGCCTATGTTCATATTCACAAACAGCAACGCAGTAAGTTAATGCCTCGAGCCTTGATATGTATCTTTGTTGGATATACTATTCATCAAAAAGGGTACAGATACTATCACCCCTTACTAAATGAATGTTTATCACTATGGATGTTGTCTTTCATGAAGATATTATGTATACTTTTAGGGGAAGTATCTTAAGGAAATTGAGACTCTTGTTTACCCACTAAGAGAAGATGTGGTGGAAGTATCTAATCAAAATGTAGGTGATTTGGACCCTAGCGGTCAAAATTTGGATGTGAGTAATAATACCCTAAACAACGTAAGCATAGAAGTGGATGAGTTGGAATCTAGTGGTCAAAACTTGGATCTAAGTGAGAATGAACATCCAAAAAATGGGGAAACTTCTGAAACCGAGCCTAAGTCTCTCCCAATTGATATACGAAACCAATCATTGTCTGAGGATATTCCTTATATAGTGCTAGAGTCATCCAGGAGACAGTTACCATAACGTCTTACTAGAGGTATTCCAAAACCTACATATGAACCTCAATTGTCTAGTAAATTAAGATATCACATGAGCCATTATACATTTACACATCGCTTGTCAAAAATAAATCAGTCATTTGTCAATCAATTATCTATTGTATCTATACCTAATAGTGTGCAGGAAGCCTTAGTTGATCCAAGATAGAAAGCTGCGATGAATGAAGAAATGGCCTCTTTACAGAAGAACCAAACTTGGGAGCTCGTCAACCGACCCACAGGAAAAAAACTAGTTGGGTGTCGATGGTCTTTACTATAAAAACAAAGTTGATGGTACGATTAAACGTTTTAAGGTGAGATTGTGGCAAAAGGATACACCTAAACTTATGGAATTAACTACACTAAAATATTTGCACTTGTAGCCAAAATCGACACAGTTTGGATCTTGTTATCCTTAGCTACAAATTTTGATTGGCCATTACAACAATTTGATGTGAAGAATGCATTCTTACATGGGGAACTATCTGAAGAAGTCTACATGGATCTTCCACCAGGGTGCATGGTAACAGAAAGACAAAATCAAAAGGTGTGTAGGTTGAAGAAATCACTATATGGATTAAAACAATCCCCTAGAGCCTGGTTCGGACGATTTACCAAATCCATGACAACCTTTGGTTACAAACAAAGTAATTTAGATCATACATTATTTCTAAAAAGGTGGCACGGGAACATTACTGCACTCATTATATATGTGGATGACATGATCGTCATGGGTAATGATGCAGAATAAATGAGAGTGTTGCAGGAGTACTTGTCCAAGGAATTTGAAATGAAAGACTTATGAGGCCCTTTAAAATTCTTTTTGGGAATTGAAATATCTCGATCAAATAAAAGAATTTTCCTATCTCAAAGAAAGTATGCTTTAGATCTACTACATGAAACTGGTATGTCAGCCTGCCAACCAGTTAACACTCCAGTGGAAGATATGTATTGATACAAGCCAGCTACCTGTGGACAGGGAGAGATACCAGAGACTTGTTGGAAGATTGATGTACTTAGCTCACACAAGACTAGATCTCGCTTATGCTCTGGGTGTCGTTAGTTAGTTCATGCATAATCTTGGTGAACAACATATGAATATAGTCATGCGCATTTTAAGGCATCTAAAGGCTGCTCTAGGAAAGGGAATTTTATTCTCTAAAGACTCAAACAAGCAAAATATCGAGGTATATACAAATGTTGATTAGGCTGGAGTAGTTGACGATAGGCGATCAACTTCGGGATACTTTACCTTTGTAGGTAGGAACTTAGTTACATGGAGAAACAAAAAACAAAATGTTGTTCCACAATCTAGTGCAGAAGCTGAGTGTAGAGGAATGGCCTTAAGAATTTGTGAAGCACTGTGGATAAAATTTCTCTTACTAGACCTAGGCTACTCCCCAAAACAACCAATTCAGTTATATTATGACAACAAAGCAGCATGTGATATAGCCCATAATCCAGTTCAACATGACCGCATGAAGCATGTTGAAGTATATAGGTTCTTCATTAAAGAGAAATTGGATGAAAAGGTTGTGCAACTACCAAAGATTCGTTCTAAAGATCAGTTAGCTGATATTCTTACCAAATGAGTATCTAATAAGGTGTTCTCAAAGTTCTTTGACAAGTTGGGCATATGTGACATCTATGCACCAACTTGAGGGAAAGTGTTGAGATAGTCAACAATTGTATAAAAATTCTATGCTCTCACACTGCTCAATGCAAACACACTGCTTGATACACTTTGACTATTGTATTAGCAGATTTCTAGGGAACTAATTGGGGATTCTAGTCTATATATACATTGTATTTGATCAATCAAGTTAATTACAACAAATCAGTTTTTATCATTCTTGTTTTCAGCTTCTCATGGCTAAAATGATTGATGATCTCCATCACTGTAATTTCGCTCTTTCTTTTTCACTCTTTTTCTAGATCTCTCACAACTCAAATATTACTGGGAATGCAGGATAGATACTGAGAGTAATTAATGACCCTAATCAATAAATAGATGAAAGCCAAATACAAATCGGTGAGAATAACTTTCCTTTTGCACCAAATGATGCCATATTGTTACTTTTTCGTCAACTGTTGGTGAGAATCCTTAATTACTTTTTGTGTTGACAAAGTGATTGCAAGTAGCAAGACAACCATCCTTTATGCCTCAGCATGGTCTGCCTATAACCGAGTTGATATCTGTAATTATTGATATACCAGTCTTATTTCTCTAATGTTGGTTATACTAATTACCTCTTATATTTTTCCACAATAGCATTCATCATAACACGAGCCTAATTCTTTTGGGCATACTAAAATAATAATTTTCTATATATTTCTCTTTTACTCTTTTTGACGTGCCAATCTAGCATATACATGAGAGTAATAAATAAAAGATAGAAAAATAACGATATCTAACATTTTATTTTTATTTATTCATTGGGTCAATTTTAGGCCTAAAGAATCTCTGGACCGTAGATTTTAGGCCTGGTTTGAGTGTTTTGAACTTTAAAAATAAAAAAAGAAAAATAAGAGAAATAGCTTAGAAAAAGAGAGGATATCACTGCCTCGGTAAATTTTCATATTTCATCATGGATTTGTCATCACCTTATCTTATTTTCTTGTTTTTCATCACAAAATAATACACCTAGCTTTCTTAATCTTTTTCTCTTACAAAATTAGTTAGTTAAGGTGTTTCATATTTTTTTTTCTTCCTCATTTTGTGATGAAAAAATTACTTGTTTTAACATCCATATATTGAAAAAAAAATGTCGGGTGTGTTTGACCCTGTTTTGATAGTCTATAAGCGCATTTTGAATTTATAATGATTTTTCAGAACTGTTTTTTGCAGCTCAGACCTATATCTTTTGGATCACAAACATAAGAAAATTACTCACAATTTTTAAACATTTAATTTGCGGGAAAAATCAATTAATTAACATTAAGTGTTCACCAAATGACCCTAATTAATATAAGAAATGTAACGTCCCGAACCCAATCCCACGTTATAGGTCAAGTCCAGACTCATCACACTGATAAAGTCTTCTCTGTACCATGGACTAAACTGGTACTTGCAAATAGTCACATACAATTCCTAAACCACAATCAAACATTCATACAACCTAGCTTTCAAGATTCACAAAGCCAACCAGCTCCTCAAGGCCATCCGAGCCTTGGAACAACAAAATGTATATACCATACAAGAATGCAAGGCATTTCTCCAAACTCTAAGTTATAAGTACTAAGCTATATTTGTAAACTAAGTTCACACAAGCATGTAACAAAAATAGTAAGTCTATTATCAGTTATTACATATCATCTACTTTGTTATCCAACATACAAGATTACAAATTAGTTACAACCACCAAATACATACAAGACTATAAGGTCTCAAAATGAACAACAACCAATATCTGCCATACAAGCCACACATATCTGCCAACCGTAACACACAAGAAAGTCACGGAATTTGTTCTACTTACACTTCTTCTTCTTTCTCTACTACTACTAGCTGGGGTTTCACCCAGATTCTCCTCAAACATATTAAATGAGGAGTGAGCAACAATGTTGCATAGCAAGAGAGGTGATGCAACATACCGAGGCGTGCAACATTATATGCAACAAAGATAACACATGTACAACTCAAAGTAACAGAACACGAAAGATAAGTATTTAACCACATATAAAAAGAATACGGTTCCACTTGTCTTCAATCATGTGCCACAAGCCAAGATCTTCAAGCAAATGCCGGCTAAACCCTTATCCTTCCAAAATGGGGTACTTCGAATGTACCCCGATCCTACGACCCTTTCTCCTAAGGTAGGTCCATATGCCCCAATGAGGTGAACCACGCCTCTGGGGTAGTGGAGTATACTCAGCGAGAGGAAAGGAATAGGCACCATGGTAGTCCAGGGAGCACGACAAGCCCGATGCCACCGGTGTTTCTCGACGCTACCATGTCCGAAAAGGTTGCGCAACCCCGAAACAAGTCCGCGAGAACCAAGATCATCAAATAACACATAAGAGAGACGACAAAGCAGGCCGCCCTCGCAATTATTCACAATATAAGCCAAATATACACGAAACAACTATATGGTCACAAAAGAGACAAATACCATGATTTCCCACAAAACCTTATAAATTACTTAAACCTATCTTTTCCATGCATATAAACACCCAACAAGCATCTACAAGTTCTTACAAACACCAAAGCATCTATTTTCACATTTTCCCCTTTGTTAACCATGAAATTTCTTCTCCCATGCAAGATTCAAGATACCAAATACACAAGCTAAACATTCTACATTTCTAGGAAGTCCAAAAGACACCTACCTAGGCCCTGAAACCCACTTTGGAGACAAAAACTCAAGAAGGCCCCGAGTGGTTTCAACTACACCTACCCTATCGGACTCCAATTTCACGCAACAAAAGCACCAAAAGTGATTTCATGCCCCAAGAATACCTAATCTAAAGTCCAAACGTGTCTGGATTTCATTTCGTGAAAACCCCCCTTTTTAAAGTTAGCCAAATTTGCATTTTAACTCATTTTTAGGCAATTCAACCTCATGTGAGCTTTTAACTAGTTTCACTAATGTCTAAAGCACCTAAAGGAAGCATCAATTCACTCTAATTAGCAAGTTATATCAACGCCCTAAATTTCGTCACTATTCATCATCCCTTTCATGCAATCTCAAGCTTCAACCATGAAACAAGCCAACAAGTTCTACATTCTAAGTCTTGATAGCATAAATAAGCAATATACAACAATATATGAACATTATATAAGCTAACAACATCAATTCAAGAAAAGTTATAATGTGAGCATAAACTTTAAACAACAATATATGCAACTCTCTCACAAATTATAGGTGTAGGCAAGATGGTGATGCTCCTAGGTGCTCCAAAAATCTTTCAAAGTCAAGCTAGGAGGCCAAGATGCAAGGATTGAGCAAATTTTCTTCTCTTTTTTCCTTGTTGTCGTCGGGTATGGGGGGGACAAAATGAGAATTTTTTCAATTGTTTTTGAGCTAATTTGCTTGTATATGTGATGCATTATGTTTATAGTATAAGTAGGTATTGTATTGTAAGTCAATATGCTAGCAAAAACTTAGTCCAACCAAGTTATAAACTCAATTTAAAAGACTACTAAATAACTATGTTACACTTACGTAACACTATTCAAGTGATATACAAATCATTTTTCAAATGCATGTTCCCAGCCTCTAAAGTCTAAAATTACAAGTTTTCGATTTCTTTTATAAGTCTCGTTGTTTAGGAAAAATATTAAATCGAGCATTTAAGACAGACAAAATTCTTATGAATAGTGCCTAATAGTAAAGCAATTTAACAAGAAAAGAAATGCACAAAAATGCACAAGTAGTTATGCAACAGTTATTTAAAAGATATGAAGAAATTTTCGGGCGTCACAAGAAAGCCAAATGCAGAATGCTGGAGAGAATAACTTTACATGTCTACCAAATGACCCTAATTAATAGATAAAAGCCAAATGCAGAATGTCGAAAAGAATAACTTTACTTATCCACCAAGTGATACAAACTGATCACTTTTCATCAACTATCGATGAGAATCGTGACTTTTTGTATTGACGAAGTGATACCAAGTTGCAAGAAACGATCCTTATTTATGCTTCATTATACTTGTGATGAAATCACTGAGTTAAGTTAACTTATCGCTAAAGCTATAAGAATGGGTAAGACACAAGAATTGAATCATATATAGTAAAATAGAAATAGTGAATACCAAGTGAGACGTGAGATATTGTGAATTTGTTTCGTTATACTCAGTGATACATAGCATTAGCATATTTTATTTATTTATTAGGTTAATTTAATTTTGGTATGCTAAATGGTAACACTAATTACCTTTCTAATTTTTTTATTTATTATTTATTATTTATTATCTAAAAATACCACCTTATTTTTATCAACTCCTATGAACGCCGAACACAATATATTTGTGAGAATAACTCCATTTTGCACCAAGTGATGCTATGTTACTTTTTCATGAGAATTCTTATTTTTCGTGTTGACAAAATGATGTCAAATAGCAAGAAACCATAGTTTACGCATTACCATGCAAATGCTTCTAACAGAGTTAATATCTGAATTTATTGACTCGTGCCGAGTTAACTCACCCCAAAAGCTAGAAGAATAGGTGTAAGAGACAAGAATGGAATCATACTTGAAGTCAATAATAGAATAATGTCTTTTCTTAGCGCGATGCAGTTGCCACAGAGATGCCAACTGCCAAGTGGGAAGTGAGATTTTGGATTAATTACAGTCTCTAGCAGTAATGTATTTTACTTATTTTTTTGGGTTAATTTTAATTTGCTAAAGTTGGCGATACTAATTACCTCTTATATTTTTCCTCAATTACATTCATCATAACATGAATTTAATTGTTTTGGGCATAGTAAAATAATCTTTTTTCTCTTTTTGACGTGTCAATCAAGCATATCGTTGACCCCACCTAATGGGGCAAGGCATAATTTGGTTTGATTTAGTTTTTTCTTTTCGTTGTGTCAATCAAGCATATACGTGACAGTAATAAATAAGTGATAAAAAGAAAATGATATCTAACATTTCTTTTATTATATGTTCATTGGGTTAATTTTAGTTTGTTAAGATCCATGACACTAATTTATCCCATCTTTTTAGTGTTTTATTATTTCTCACACAGGCTATTTTAAGAGCGCAATTATATTGCCTATCTTCGGGATAAGAGGCATTGCAATAATTGGAATTCCCTTGTTTGGATCACCGACAACATCCCTAAGTACATCTTCATCACTTGGTTTACCTGCCTTGATTGTTGTACAACAAGATATCGACTTCTTTGTTAGGGCAGCATGACCGAGCTCACTACATTTGTCACCAAGGCCTGAAGACCAAAGATATCTCTTTTTCGAATACAGATTCACAAAAAGAATATGGAAGGGAAGTTTAAACATTATTCTCAATATTGATGTCCCTATATTTACTTTTAATGAGATTATTAATCTTGTTCCTTTCGTTGCAGGTAGAGAAAACACCGAGGAGTACATATTTCGCTTAATTTTTTACATTGATGAGCAATTTAAAGTTATCTCTTGCTTTTTAAAGAAAAACTAATCTCTATTGAAGAAAAAAATTAAATAATAGGATAATCTCTTTTATGAAGAATGTTAACAAATTAAAAACCTAATCTAAAAAAAGAAAAGAAAAAATAGTGTTATATAAGATTTAGCAATTTTATTGTTTAATGGTTCTAAGGAGGGCTTCGAATCATTTTTATCTTTTAATTAGTGTTTCCTCGTATATAGGACCCAACTCTGTGTTACAAGGCGATTAAGACCCAATTGGACAGGAAATAATGCTTCTGTGAAAAAAACCAAAGCATTTAATTAGCATCTCCTTTTACGTTTTTTGGATTAAAGGGAGGCCTAGCAAATACTCAACATAATTACAACGTAGTCAATATAGCCGCATAAGACTATTCTACAATGGTTTTCAAGAATGTTGGATCCTCTTATCTCTATGAAAAGTGCTTGGTACAATATCCATGGTCACACTTCTAACGCATTGGATTACGATGTAATTAGGTAGTTAATCAGTACACTTATTTTCCTCGTGATAGATATGCCTCAAATAATGGCCTCAATTTTATTGTAATATTCTTTTAAAATCCTTATAGTATCTTTTAAAGGGCTATTTGAGGGTGGAGTACTACGCTAACTTTGTTCGAGAATCTGTAGTTGCTATACTTACTTTAACCTAGACATGATCAAGTGATGCATTTCTTATAAGGAATTGATATATTTTTAAGGGCTATTTAGAATTTGTATTGATTTTAGAAGTGTTTTTGGCAGCTCAAACCTATACATTTTTGGACCACAAATAAAGAAAATTACTAACGATTTTTAAACATTTGATTAACAAGAAAAGTCAATTCATTGCACTACTTCTTATAGCTAAAATGATTGATCTTCATCTCTATTTTTATTCTATTTTCCACTTCCCCTATCTCAATTTATTGACCATAATTAATAGATGAAAGCCAAATGCAAAATGTTGGAGAGAATAACTTTACGTGTTCACTAAGTGATGTAGAATAACTTTACGTATCCATCAAGTGATGTGAACTCATTTTTCGTCATCTGTCAATGAGAATCCTTACTTTTCGTGTTGATGAAGTGATACCAAGGGTCTATTTGTTTGCCATAAAATATTTTAAGGATTTTATGATGTTTGGTAACATCGGAAAATTGGTCAACTGTAAAATATTTTCCGATCAACAATTGCGGCTGTTTTTTCTTAATTTTACGGTGTTTGTTAACACCGAAAAATTGGTCAACGGTAAAATATTTTCCGGTCAACAATTGCGGATAGTACAAAATTATGAAAAATGTTTTCATTTCTTTTAGGAGAAGAAAACATTTTACGGAACTCATGATACATCTAAATACTAGAAAATATTTTCCAATATTCTATTTCCCAGAAAAATATTTTCCTCAACAAGTTATTTTACAGCAAATAAACGGAGCCCTGTAAAATATTTTATTTTTTAAGAAAATATTTTTCACATAAAATATTTTATGCAAACAAGTTATTGTTTCTATGTTAGAAATCTTTCTATTACTATTTCCTTCCACCAATACTCACTATTTTAGATAATAAAATATTTTATTATTATATTTTAATTTAATTATTTATTTTTATTTGTTATGTGTCCACATTAGAATTTAAAAATATGTATTCTTTCAATGATTATTGTCACACTCCAAGCCTAATCGTAATCAAGACTGGTATTATAAGTATAAAAAAATAATTATTTTAACCTTTCAATAGGCTTAAAATGGTTAATCCAATTTATTCTTTATATCCATAACACTTACTTTTAAACCATTTAAATACACGATCTCCTTCAGATATGTGATATTACATATACACCTCGTTAAGGATTTGACGTCCTTGTCAATGACATACATACCCAAGAACAACCAAGCGGTTCAGGTTTCTAGAGGTGGCTTCTACTAGTTCAAGAGGTAGCTGTGACCATACATATATTTCTGACTCTATGACGGAGAATACTTGAACATACTGACCTTAGTGGATATAATTGCCTATTTTGACTTGTTTTTTGTATTTGTTTAACTGTAATTTTTGGCATATGAACTTAGTTTGACAAGAACTTTATGACTATAGGCATGAAAATATTATGATTTAGCATAAACATCATTGTCTTCGAAAATATGATGTTTATGAACTAGGGAAAAATGCAGCATTAGTCTCAATTGTTTCATCAAAAATCAATTTAGGCTCCATTATTTTAAAAAGATGCAAATTAGTCTCCAATATTTGTAAAAAAAAGTAATTCTAAACGTCACTCTATTTTTATCACTTAATTATCACCTCCAAGTTGGCATGCCTACTTGTTTTGCCAACTAGATAAATTTATTTTATCTCTCCCTTTATTTATTAATTTTATATTATTTCTCTCTCTTCTATTATTAATTTTTCTCTCTCCTCATTTTTTCTTTTTTGTCTCCTTTAATTAATATTTTCAATCTTTTCTTTCTTTTTCTTTTATTTAATTTTACTATACGTTATTTTTTCTACCATTCACTACCATAGTGTTTGGAAGCACTTGTGTTGTACAATTCATTTGATTTATAAATAAATTCTATGAGAATTTGTATTTATAAATGAATTCTCTTATTTGGAACTGTAATTTGCAACTTATGTGGAATTTGAATTAAAAATTATATTTTACTCAAATACCCCTCATTTATTCTATTAGAATTAGTAAAATTTAGGAATGATAAATAAGAACTTTTGAGCTATTCAACTAGTACTAGCAAGAACTGATGATACCCTTACTTGTTGTTTAATTATTATTTTTTCCTGTTTTATTGAAAGAACAAGGGTTAGGGAGAGGGTTTCAAATATTTTTTATTTTTTATCTTTGTATTTGAGCCAAAGTTAAACTTAAGTGTAAAGAAAAATTTAGAGGGATAATTTTGTCTTCAAAAGATAGAACTAACTCAAAAAACGTGGATTTGTAAATTCCACCTCTTGAGCAAGGATTTGTGTTAGGCTTGAGTAAATCCTAGATTTACAAATCCTGGGTTTTCAATTTTTTAAAGTGTTGCTTCGAAACATAAAAAATTGGATTTGCAAATAAATTCCGCAAAATTTTATAAAATTCATTTGTTCTAAACAGTTTGTACATATCTTTTAGAATTCTTTTCTTCTTCTTGACAAATTCATAGTTGCCAATTTTTTTTTTCTTTGCTACAACAAAAATATAATATAACACAATTATAACTTTATAATACACATAGAATACATTTGATGACTTGTGGTGAATTCAATCTTCATCATAAAAAAAGGAGAGAGAAAATAAACCTTCATAACGCACATAAGAAATTATTGATTGGAGTATATATAATGTCTTTTCTTGTGTTTTATGATCTAATGTTAAGTAGTTGGCTAAGTAATATTCTTTGATCGTTTGTATATTGTTGCACATAAGAAATTATTGATTGGAGTACATATAATTTCTCTTCTCTTGTGTTTTCTATCTAATGTTAAGTTGTTGGCTAAGTAAAATTCTTTGATCGTCTATATATTGTTGCCTTAAAGAACTCATATGATATAGCTATTTTCCTTATATGAAATATCAAATATGCTTCTTGGATACTTGATGGTTATTCTTTATTGTCTTTCTCGTATCAACTTCCTAATAACGTTAATATTGCCCTTTAATCTTTTCATCATCAATGAATACTTTTATGTCGTGTATATGCTATGGATAATCCTTCTCGTTGCATTTGTCAGAGCTTCTGTGCTTATATTGATAACAAATAGTTCAATTGTATTGTAAAATATTTCATAACATTCAAGTGCAAAATTGAGCAGTTTTAATTATTTGTCCAAGACGTAAACAAGTTGCATTCCTCTTTCATTCTCCACACTTGCTTGGTGCTCATTTGTGATCTTCAATTTTATTTCATTTTCGGAATAGTTTCTTCCATTTTTGACAATTATGAGTTCACAAAAAAAAGAGAAAAATCTGAAGAAAAAAAAAATACATACGCTAGTTCTTTGGAGAACTAGTTCATTTCAAAAAGGTAACTTATTACTAATAAGAATTAGTCCTTTGAAATACACACTTGTTAAAAAAACATTTATAGTATAACCACCTTTTAGATTTCTTAACTTCATCCTTCCAACATGGATATTGGCGGTTCGCTTGCAAATGCAACACTTTTGTTTGTGTAACTCAAATCAAATAAAAGGCAAATCTATCAAATTTGATCAACCAGTAACGAGTAATCCTAATGTGGGCGAATTTAGTCAAAGGAGATGCAAAAGTAGTACTTTAAGATCTCGACTTAAGATTTTGGGGTGTTTCCCAACGAATTACTGCCTGAATTTTTGCGGGATCCATTGCGACATCCGTTGAAGAAAATGATATGCCCCACATATTCAATTTGACATTTTCCGAAAGTGCACTTGGACTATTTGGCAAATAATTGATGTGTTAGGAGGATGTGGTGTACTTGCACAAGATGTTGAAGATGTAATGCAAGGCTAGATGTATAGACGAGGATGTCATCAAAGAAGACCAAAATACACTTTGGAAGCAAAGGCATGAATGTATCATTCATCATTGATTGAAAATTAGATGGAGCGTTCCTTAATCGAATGAAATCACTAAGAACTCGTAACGGCCGCATGAGTTCTAAAAGCAGTTTTATGAGTATCTTGTGGTTTCACACAGGTTTGGTGGTAACTGGATCGAATGTCAAGCTTAGAAAAGAATTGAGCACCATGTAGTTCATCAAGCAATTCATCGACCATGGGGATAGGAAATCGATCCTTAACGATCACGACATTAAGACTTCTTTTTAACAAGCAATACCAGTGATGAGAAAGGGATCAACTGATGCCATCAGTATCTGAATATGAAGGCGAAGGTATGGATCCTTTAGGTGCATTGGGATTGACGGATTTTTCGTTTGGATTGCTTGGACAATCTTCCATAACATTGCTGTAACGTGGCAGTGATGTAACAATGCAAAAATGTTGCCGAACAGATTATGAATGTTGAGGTGGAGAGGATGATGTGTTGCTTGATTTGTTGATAGCAGCGAAGAAAATAATGATAAAGATGAGATGCAAGCAACTCGGGTTACCGAGACGGTAGCTCTGATACCATGTTGTTGGATTAGAAAAAGATGCAAAGAGAAGAGATGAACAAAAGAGAATTAAAGTACATCTTGATTGTATTTGATGTTTTTGTTGTGACATGTGTTCTGTTTACCAATTAAGAGGGTGTTTATATATATATATAGGCTAACTTGAAGTTACTTACCTTAGTGCTTATAAGTTTACACACATGAGAGATACTAGTGATTCTAACACTAGCACCTAATTACATTATAATCATTAAGGATAGATGCTATATTCTAATACACTTGAGATGGACAAAGTATCTACAAGAACCACAATAGTAAACCCAATTCTTTTTGTATAGTCTTTTACAACAAACATCACAATTTTTTTTCCCGTCACGTCGGTATTCTTCTGGATAACAATAAGCTAAGAAGAGAGGGTGAGGATGGTCCTTGTACACCAAAGTGCTTGGAAGTGATCCACAAGTCTTGTGGATCCAGAATGAGCATTTAGTGCAACAATACGACTGATCTTCCTCTTTAATGTCGCAAGCATCACACTTAAATAAAGCACTTTTTTGCTGGAGTCTTAGGGGGTGCACATGGCCGGTGTGTTTGTAAGTACCGAAAGGGCTAGTTTGTTGCAATATGGTCCATGGAGCACATAAAACACCTGCATCAAACTCACACATGGAACAGTGATAGGTGAAACCTTTCCATGCTTTTAGACAAATATTGCATATACACCCTGATGACAAATAAGGCGACTCGTCAGAGAGTTGAAGTGGGTGTTCTGGATGCATTGGATGCTTAATCTCTAATGGTAATTCTGCACAGGATTTATGGAGAAAGACTTTACATTCGCTGCAACAAAAGGTTAAACCCAAGACTGGTTGTTGGCAACCGTAACAAACATCATTGACGCTATGATCTTCTTGGAATTCCTTGAGGGCAAGCGGATGCTTCTCATGGCTAAAATGATTGATCTCCATTCTCTCTCTCTCTCTCTATTTTCACTGTTTTCCTTTCTCGCAATTCAAATGCTGAGAATGCAAGCTTATGAGAGTAATGACCCTAAATATATAATATAATAGATGAAAGCCAAATGCAAAATGTGGGAGAGAATAAGCGAATAATTTTAAGTGTTCACAAAGTGATGCGAGATCTTACTTTTCTTCAACTATATATCGATAAGAATCCTTCCATTTCGTGATCACGAAATGATACCAAGTAGCAATAATTATTGCCTCTGCACTAAGTTAACTCGCCGCAAAAGCTAGAAAAATGGGTTAGAAAGGAGAATGAATCATAATAAAATAAAAATTGTTTAGTTGTAATTGGCATTGGCCACGTAGATAAATAATTAAAAGACCTTAGTACCACCTGGTAATTGCCAACTAGATTCCAGATGGGAAAATCTGGAGATAACAAGGGTCCGTTTATTTGCCGTAAAATAATTTATTTATAAAAATATTTTCAGTAAAAAATATTTTTTTTTTTAAATAAAATATTTTTCTCCGTTTATTTACCGTAAAATAATTTGTTTGTGAAAAATATTTTCAGAGGAAAATATTTTGAAAATATTTTCCTGAGTTCTGTTTGTTTGCTGTAAAATAACTTGTTAGAGGAAAATATTTTACTGAAAAATAGAATATTGAAAAATATTTTCTGGTGTTTAGATGTACAATAAAAAATATTTTATGACATGAGATTTATAAAAAAAAAAATATACACATAAAATAGGGGTTGTTAAGTTCCAGAAAATATTTTCCTCTCCCAAAGAAATGAAAATATTTTCCTAAATTTTGAACTACCCGTCATTTTTTACCAGAAAATATTTTTCAGTTGATCAACTTTTCGGTGTTACCAAACACCGAAAAATCTCCAAAAAGTAGCCCACCATTTTTGACCGGAAAATATTTTTTGGTTGACCAATTTTTCGGTGTTAACAAACACCAGAAAATCTCCAAAAAGTAGCCCACCATTTTTGACTGGAAAATGTTTTCCGGTTGACCAATTTTTTGGTGTTACCAAACACCGTAAAAATAGGAAAATATTTTCTGGAATAATATTTAACGGCAAACAAATAGAGCCCAAGTGGGAAGTACAATTCCGAAATAAATACTTAACTATTCTTTATAGGGTAATTTACTGAAATGGTCCTACATCTTTACTTTTTTTGACATTTAAGTCATCTATCTTTCATTTTTGACAATATGGTCCTTCATCTTTCATTTTAGTGACAGCTATTAGTTCTTGGAGCAAAATTTGTTAATGTTAATGAGCACGTGACCACAAAATGCATAAATTTTAGGATACTTATCTTTTATCGTGTGACAATTTTACCCCTAAAGATTTGTGAATTTTGCGACCACATATCATCCACATGCTCACTAACCATATTTTTTCAATTGATTTTGCTCCAAGGATTAATGATTGTCACAAAAATGAAAGATGAATAACCACTTTGTCCAAAATAAAAGATAGATGACTTAAATGTCAAAAAAGGTAAAGATCTAAGACCATTTCGATAAATTACCCTTCTTTATATCTTCATTTTCTTTCCTTTTAACTTTT
The DNA here is from genome assembly GCA_037974665.1 of Ehretia macrophylla. Lineage (NCBI taxonomy): Eukaryota > Viridiplantae > Streptophyta > Magnoliopsida > Boraginales > Ehretiaceae > Ehretia > Ehretia macrophylla. Next base: position 17,648,984 of record CM075783.1, read on the forward strand.
CTTCTTCTTTTTTTTTCTTTTTCTTTTCTTTTCTTTTTGATTTTTCCTTTCTCATTCTTTCTCCCCACTTAGAGGTAACATCTGGGCTGGGCCGATACAGGCCCAGCTTAGCCCAACACACAAAAATTCAAGTCCAATGTAGCTCGGTTAATTGTGGGTTCCATTCGTCTCAACCCACTATCTATATGTGGGGCGAGGTAGGTCATATAATTTTTGACTCAGTTCATTTGAGCCTAGGCCCAACTCAACCCAGCCTAGCCCAACTCGAAGCACGGCCCAGTTCAACTCGACCCAGTACAGGCTCAGCTCAAGCCCAAATAAGGCCTAGCTCAAGCTCAGATAAGACCAATCTTGGGCCCAACTCGGGTCCAGCACAAATTAAGTACAATTTGAGCTCACATATTAAAATAAATTAAAATTTTATGTTTTATGCATGCAATGCAAGTCGTAGTAACTATTTTTTTTAAAACAAACTAGTAAGCCGAAGTAATTATATTTTTTGACAAACTAATAAGAAAAAGTAGCAAATGTATTTTTTAAGTTAATATTAAATGACTTGTTATCAAACTTTTTTTTTATAATATTGCAAGTTTGCAACTTGCAACTTTAAATCTCTTCACACAATTTTTTTAAAAGATTTTAGGTACAATTTTTATAATTGTGCATATAATTGTTTCTATAAATATTTAGTGACACTGCTTTAGTCACTTAGAGTCTGTTTGACCTAATTTTTAGACCCTTAAAAGCACTTTTTAGGAGTTTAGAAGCTTAAACTCACATGTTTGGCCCATTTTTTAAAGTACTTTTAGGTAAAAGCTAAAGTCCAAAAAAACAAAAATATAGAAGCTCAAAATCGAAGCTTTTTAGAAAAGGCTTATGCGAAACTCTTTTTACAAAATGCAGGAAGCTTTTTTTCTTTTTTATTCTAAAAAATACCCCTTTATATTCTTTTATAATCCGACATTACCCTTTAAAGTTTTTCATACATTCATTACCCTAATCTGTCACTCAAGTCGTTGTCTCTCATATTTTAACATTTTTGTTTTCCAAAGAAGAAGAACATACTAGTAAAGAAGATCAAATTATCATCCTTCTTTCTCTGAGGTATGCCCCACATGGCTTCTTTTAGCACTTAAAAATTGTATTATGTTGTGTTGTATTTGAAAATCCCTTGAATTATTTTTGTAGACTTTTGTGTGTGTGTGTGTATATATATATATATATATATATATATATATATATATAATATATTATTGTTATTCAGATTATCACTTTCTTTTCGTTTTATGTGTGTGTGTGTCAATTATTCAGATTATGACGTATGGCAAAGTTAACTATTAAATTCGTTCTTTGTATGTTTAGTGTCAGTGTTAGATTATGACGTATGGTAAAGTTAACTATTGAATTCGTTCTTTGTATGTTTAGTGTCAATGTTTCTCAATAAGCAACATGGATGGGACCTGTTTGTTTTAGAGAGCACTTCACTAATGTAGGAAAGGAGGATAAAAATCCATGTACATATGATCTGCAACTACTAGAATGAAGGTCTTGTGCTATGACTGCTCGTTAATTTCTCAAGCACTCAAAAGTTATGTGGTTAAAGGATGTCCAATTGTAAGCAATAATTACAAGTATCATACAAATTATGTGTCTAGCTAATCGTCGAAATACTAAAGATCATACAGTTTACAAGTAGCATGCAAAAATTTTCTTCTATCCTGTTACCTTGTTATATAGAGGTGGAAATTTATTTGTATAAAGAAAAGGAATGATGATTTCCTAATTGCAAAATAAAAAACTTTTTTTTTATCTCGAATATGTAGGACCCAAAACTCTCTTAATATTAATTTTCTATTTGGTGTCAGGTGTCTTTTTTTACGTGAAGCCATTTTTTTCTTTGCAATGAGTGAAAATGTCTAATAGATTCAACCTTGTCCTTTTTGGTTAATTTTAGAACCCACAACACTTTTATAGTAACAGGCCAAACAGGTTTACAAACTGTAAACAATACTTTTGATATGATAAGGTCAAACAGTCAACGACTTTTGTTCAATAGCACTTTAACAAAAGCTCTACTACTAAAAAAATGGCAAAGCTTATGGTTGACCAAAATACCTCTGCAATTTGGTGGTTGTAGCAGTGGTGGTGATAGGGGTATTTTGGTCAATCCTATATTTTTTCGTCTTTTTTTAACGGAATCAGCGACAAGGACTAACAGTGTTCTAACTTTAAAAAACAAAAGATTGAAATATCTCACTTTTGAAAATAAGGGACCAAAATGTCAATGAGGTCAAAGATAAGGGACCAAAAGTTGTATTAACACAAAAATAAAAGACCAAAATGTCATTTAATTTTAAGGCTTTGTTTCATAGAATTTGGGACTTGGCTCCTCTACAATTACGTTCTCTACAATTAGCCTCACAATCCTGACTTCTATTCTCTTCCACCCATGGATACGTTCTTATACGTCTTACGATTTAGAAGTAGTCTAATAGTGAGTTATTCTCATGAGGATGGGAACATGTGGGCATGGGCAGTGGCGGACCCAAGCACTGGGACTCAGGGTAGTCACTGAGGCTCAGAAACCGGGATTCAGGGACACTAATTTATACATAAATTAATACACATTACGCACATTGCAACAATTATAAAAATATAAGCATATAAAAGAGAGAAAAATAAGTAACTATAGTATTGTAGTAATATAAAAAATACATTTTACAATTATATCCGGTGTATCTTCATATTTTGAAAGTGTTGAATAATCAACTCATTGTCGATGTTATCAAATACACCTCTTTCTATGTAAGGGACTAAACAATCACTCATCAAATCATCTCCAGGATCTATTGGTAGATCTTCAAAATTAATCTCAACCCGAGGTTGCTTTGAACAATGTTGTACATTTTCTTTTCTATTCATTTTATTAGATCCAAAAGAAATTTGTTCATCGGGAATTGGCTTTTTTTCTAAAAATTTCTCCATCAATATCTAGAAAAAAAAATCAATTTTAGTTATTAAAAATTATTTAAATTAATACTAAACAACTAGAACTACAAATAAATAAAAATAACTAAATTTTCAATTATAAAGATTAAAGAATGCTATGCTGGAAACTAATCTGCCCAAATTTTCAATTTCTTGATCCAAGCATTAGGCATTACGTAAATCTTGATAATTTATGAGCTATATTCATCATCTCATTGATCTCAAGGATTTGAAAAGGCATTATATTTAATATAATAAACTTGTAAGTTGTAACTTCTTCCTAATAAACTAATATATCTAATCATTCAAACTACAAAATACAAAAACTTCATCATCAACAGTCAGCACATCAATCTCGATGGCTTCCTAAACGACGGGCTAAACATAACCACAAAACTAGCACTATAAACTCCTTAGGTCAGGCCTTAGCAGCACCAACAAATGGAAAAATATAGTATTTAAAGTGTGTTTATCACTAATATCAGTAGCACCAACAAGAGATCAAAGAGGAAAAATATTTCAAATTGAACTTTGCTTATTTACCTGCTGCTTGCGAGAATGCGTGAGGGCTTGAGGAGAGAGTGGATTGAAAACCTTGAGGTGGAGTATGGAAAATAGATCAGATAATTGGTAAAGTGGTTTTACATATATATATATATATATATATATAAACTCCTTAGGTCAGGCCTTAGCAGCACCAACAAATGGAAAAATATAGTATTTAAAGTGAGTTTATCACTAATATCAGCAGCACCAACAAGAGATCAAAGAGGAAAAATATTTCAAATTGAACTTTGCTTATTTACCTGCTGCTTGCGAGAATGCGTGAGGGCTTGAGGAGAGAGTGGATTGAAAACCTTGAGGTGGAGTATGGAAAATAGATCAGATAATTGGTAAAGTGGTTTTACATATATATATATATATATATAACAGAACTGAAATTACCAAAATACCCTTAATTTTTTAGGGATATTTCAGTGCATGCCCTTGCATGCACTGGCCACAGGGCAAGTCCGCCCCTGGGCATGGGTAAAGGTGACATTTGGGCTGAGCCGATACAGGCCCAATTCAGCCTAACACACGAAAATTCAGGTCCAGCCTAACTCGAATGAAAGTGGGTTCGACTCAACTCAACCCACCACATATAGGTGGGCCGAGCTGGATCATATATTTTTGGACCCATTCCATTTGTGTCCAAGCTCATTTGTGCCCAAGCCCAGCCCAGCTCAGCCAATAAGCTTAGCCCAGCCCAGCCTGAACCTAGCACAGGCCCAGCTCGAGTTCAGTTCAGACCCAATTTGAGCCAAGATAAAACCCATATTGATATTATAATTTATACATGTAATTTTTCTTATAAATAGTTAGTGTATTCAACTTCATTTTATTACAAAATTATATATTTATTTTACTACCTATTATTCTTTATTTTACTACAAGAGAATACACAATAGAGCTATGGGGAAAGAGAATTTTTCACAACGACTACGTTATAATGTTTTGAATCATTTTGCTTACTTTGAAAAACATGAGTATGTAATTTATAACTATTGTGAACGTAAATATATATTTCGTCGTCAATTTGAAATTGGAACGCTTGTAAGATATCTTGTATCTCAACACTCAAATGTTCCAAACTAGTTTAATCCTCAACCACCGCCTCTACCGCCACCAACAAGGCCAATGCCCACACAAGGAGCATAATAAAATGGAGAACTTATCCACCAATTTTCTTCAACCATTTATGTAATATTCTTTTTTTATATTTATTAGTAACGTATATGTCTCTTGTGAACTTGTGGTTTGTTAAGTAATGTTTTATCATTTATATTAATATTATCAATAACTTATGTATTGTTAATTGTTAAATTAACCTTTTCGTAAAAAATGTTAAGTTTAAACTTTTTTCGTTATTAATCCAACTATCAAAATTCAGAACACGCTAATAAAATAAAATAAAAGATGGGCTAACCCAATCCAGCTCAGTCTAACTCGCGACTCGTGGTATCGGGCTCATAGACCTAACTGGGTCCTATATTTTAAGAATTGAGCTCAGCCCAGCTCAACCTACTAAACATATGTATCGAGTCGGGCTCATTTTTGTTAGTCCACAATTCAATTGGGCCGTGTCGGACTGACCCATTTGCCAGCTCTAGGCATGGGGGTAGAAAAAAAGAAAAAAAAACATGAATACGTTCTTACTCTTTTTTTGGTCATTAAATGCAGAGGGTAGTGACATGTTTTATGTTGTTGCTTCCGACAAGCATGTACATGATAAGTTAGATATTTTATGAGTGAATGGTCTTCAATGTCTCAGACTCAAGCCGTTCTTATGTTATGTCAGACTCAGTTTTTTTGTAACAACAAAATTACCCATCTTGTTCTTATACCTATATTATTTTTCTAAAAAGAAAAATTATACCGTAAACATTAGAATCGTCTGGTACAATAAATCTTTTGAAAACCTAAGTTTTCTCAAAATATTTTTCAAAATGAATGTTTATACCAAACATTCGTAAATAGTTTCACCAAAAGATTTAAGAGGAACAAAATTACCAATCCAATCCAAGTTACTATCTATTCTACACCAGAAAAATTAAAGACGAGTGGTATTACTGTCAAAGGATGAAATTGATTGAGCTTGACCAATTTGGCGATGCTCAATTATCAATAAAAGACAAATGAGTGTGGAAATGAATAGGTTTATAACCGGAAAATATTTTTCGGTTGACAAAAAAAAAACGATTGGAATTTATATATGTGGTTGATTACTTTGTAACGATAATTGTTCTCAAGTATTTTCCCTCACACACATATATATGACCCAATTGTCAATTGTCATAGAAGATGAGTAGATGATTGAGACACAAAGTGAACCATCAATAATGCTGCTATAACTGATATTATTATCAATTATTCTGCTTTCCATCACAAATATTATTTCTGGCCTTTGATTAATTTAGAGTAAGTGTTAGAACACTACTGCATTACGGAGTTTATAAACTTGAATAGATCCAATGTAATTATGCATAGTAAGGTCCTCATCATTAAAAAAATTAATGTTGCTATAACATATGAACCAAGAGATTGAGCAACTAGGACAATTTCCTTGGCTTCACATAGACTTTGACAAAAAGCTAAAGCTGAGAGTTGTAAGTTAAGCACACTAAATAAGGAGTAAATTTGCTCATAACGTTATAAGTAAAATTTGATGATAGTGACCTAATTTTGTAGTTATGATAAAGTAATCTTAATTGTTCCCGAGGCACAAATCACCAATTCAATCTAATACATAATAGTTCCCCTTTAATTGATGTGTCGCACTATTCTTTACCAAGCAGACTACGGTGCCTCAACTTACAAAATCAAATTAAGTTTTTCTTTCCATACCGAATCAAATTAACTTGCACCATATACGATCTTTCATTTTCTCTCGGTTTACTTTCTTACTAGGTTTAAATCTTGAAAAAAAAGGTTAAAAATTAAAATTTGAAGGAGGGGGTTCTGTAATAGCTTTTAAGTTACCTTCATTTTCTTGACAGAACAAAAAGAATATTGTCTGAAATGACTCCTTTAGAGTGACATCTTGGAATTGTATAGGATAGGTTCCCTTCCTATCATGTGGTTACATACTGTACCCCTAGACCTAGCTACCCTATTACAGTGGGATGCTCATCCTACTAGCATAGGGTGATGTAATTATTTGTTTGATGAAATGCCACAACGAAAAAAGGGAAAAAAAAACTTTATTCTAGTCAATCCTCATATACAAGTAGCAATCTTGGATTCCCTTTTGGAACTGATGCAATTTTTGAAATAAAATGCCTTCATTCACCGATAGCATATGATTTTTCGATCTTACATACATGAAATAGAGCGTAATTCTAAATTGGGCCTCTCAAATGAAACAAGCAAAATTTTAGTATTTTTTCGTCAACGAATTATTAGTATTTACTAAGCATGCTTACTAACTAATTAGCCCAATAAAAGGCGACAAGTATTATCACTGGAGCTGACATCTGGGCCAACTAGGCCTATTCCAACCCAACTTGTACGAGTTGTGGGTTGAGAATACTAGGCCCAACTCAGGCCAAATTTTTAGTCGGCTGGACTAGGCTTATTATTCAAAATATAAGACACAACCAGGCCCACGAGCTACCACCCTAGGTCACGAGTTAGGCTGAGCTGGGTTGGGCTAGTCCCATTTTCTTTTTATGATTAGTGTATTTGGATATATTATATATACATACACATATACATATACAAACACTGATACTCATATATATGTAACTAAAAAACTAGTTGTGGACACTTGGATTAATAAAATAATAATAATCTACACTAAACTTAAACTTTTGTTGATATTAATTAGCAGCGAAAAATATTATTTTTTTAAAATATTTAATTAAAACTCTTCTAATTAATTCTCACAAGTCACGAGTGACACCTAGCAGTAATAATGAAGTGGGAATATACAAACCCTATAATATGTAATTCTCATGCAATTAATCCCTTCCGTCTAAACCATCCTGATTAAGTCAGAGCCATAGACAAGGATGTCAAACTCTATTACTTAATCATATGACAAAATCTAATTAATTAGTAACTCGTCAATAAATCGTAGAATGACTTTCACTATTCTACCTCAGCCAAGGATGTTCAATTACTAAATTAACAAATCACATAGGACCCCTAATTCAAGGATTTCGTATCGCACATGCACATGTATCGATATTAGAATAGATCATAACCGCTGAGTACATGATCTAATCCAAATCAAGACCGAAGAATATTGTACTAGCAAATCATGATATCTCATACACAAAATAATTGTAGTATCTCAAGTCTAAGGATTAATCGCACAATTACAACATATAATAAATTATTAACTATCCATGTAATTCGTTATAAGATTGGTCGAGACCAATCACCTATTTTAACAAGTAATTATACATTTATTAATGCAACTTAAAACTCATTGCCCTCATTACTAATATCTCATATTAATTGAGGCGGTAGACACCAATCTATCCGGATGTTCATCCCAGGAATTAATACCCTATACTTTTTTTTTAATTTTCCCCTTTCTCTTTTTTTTTTTTTGTTGATATGCACTTTAGACTCTAACTGATTTGATCGTCGGAGAAGTCCCGGGCATACCCAGACATCCTTGTTTTGCTGGTTATTCGCTGCCAGAGCGGATACGCGAGCTTATCTGACCCGACACCAAATTTTGCTAAGATTGGCGTCATTTGTGGGAATTGAACACCATCAACACAAGATAAGTCGCAGCACAACACTCAATGTGTTTATTTCTTGATAAAACTTATGCTGCGCTAACCGATTGCATGTTTACTATCGTGGAATTGATCCCAGAGATCTACGCATTTATATTGCTAGTACTCAACCTTATACCTATGGCAGTACACTGGTTTTTTGTGGAGTACGCATTTTCTAGTAGGATAGCAGCACTATCAAGATCATTTTAGATGTGGATACCTTCGATAAGTCCAGGCACATGTTGACGTGCATGTTTCTAACTTTAATGTGAGCTTCCTGATTGTTTTTGCACATAGCAATTGAAGAGTGTACATGAACATATGCATCACTATGCAGTAACGACACTATTTTGGTGGATATTTGCTGTATATTTTTATGCGTATTGAAGGTGTTTGACAAAATGACAAAATGTGCTTTACACTGAAAGTGTAGTTGATTAAATTGCATATCCGATCATTATTCATATATGTATTCAAGTACGTGCTTTTCTCATAAGAAATACACCAAAGGTGTTTGTCAAAATGCCAAAATGCATTTTCTACTAAAATTTTAGTTGATTAGTCTCATCATAAGGGTAGAGAATTAGCACATAGTGCAAGTCAATAGAAATACATAGCTTTCTCGATGTGAGGGTATATATAAGACCCTATCTGCACATCTCATTTTGTAAGATTGATCTGAAAATGTAGTCGGTTAAATTGCACTTGATTCAGTTTATTATCAAATGCTTTTAACTATAATATATAAGGCGAAAATCGAAGCTAATAAGTTTGTTTGTTGACTGTTGTCCAAGTTTTGATTTAGATGACTATGGCTTTTAAATTTCTAATCATATGAGCACAAACATGAGTGGTCAATTTATAAGGCATGCTTTAATGGTTGCTTGAAATTGTCTTTTGAGCAGTTATTGAATGTTTACAGTGTTTGACAATAAACTAAAACTAGTCTCCGCATCTCCTCCAACTCGCCCGTGATACAAAATGGATTAGTGTAACTAGGACATGATGATGATACCGTTCGGGCTCTGCATTAACTAGGACTTGATGATGATGCCTTTCGAGTTTTGCATGCTCAACGGAGGATTTCTGCATACATTGTTAGATCAGACAGAAGACTTGTTTATTTGTTCATGTAGATGCTTCGTAAAAGAAATGTAATCGTAGCATCGAAAAATGAAGCTAAGTCTTAAATTTTCCATCTCCAACCCAAGTAGCATGGAGGAATTTAGGAAGAAAATTTTGCATAACATGGCTGTAGATGAGGGAAGGTGGATTGACATACTATAGACAAAAAGAGTTCTTCCTATGAATTATGAAAGAAAAGCTTCACTCAAAGATGAGGGACAGCTGGACCACTTAGGCACGAGCTCTTACGGAAGCATAGCAACCTGAATGCAGCAAGAACAACAACAGAACTGACAGATTTTGGCTTACGTGGAGGCTTTTCTACAGTGACAATGTATCTTCTGGAGGCCGAGAACCCCCACACACACCCATTATTCTCTCTTGTCCCCAAACACACTTAATTGCAACTTTCTCAATTGCATAATTTTCATAATTCAATTCTGAGACACTTTACCCAGCTTCTTATCCACCAAAAAAATAACAGAACGAAAAATGGAAGGAATAGGCAGAGAGACATAAAGTAGAGAACAGCTTTATGAATAAGAAACCCTTAATTCACAGACTCAACAATAGTTAGTCTTGCCTCTTGAGCACTATGTTTGCAGACACATGAAATTAACTAACTCAGCGAATCATTTGCTGTAATGTTAGAACACAACATTTATTAGAAGATCAACAGTGTCACCCACCTATTCAGTAGGTTTCCTCTTTCTACCAAGAACAGAAGCTTTCTGCAATCTGGGTCCTCCCATCCACCACTTCTTAAATGCTGCAGTTGAGGATTGGCCAGCCTCGTACACTTCAAAATGAACCACCATACTTCAATACCAATACTTCACAAGAAAAAATAGATGGAGAGGGAGGAGCAGGATGAGAGACCGAGAAAGAGAGAGAGAGAGAATGAAAAAAGAATATAAATCAAATGGGCTTCTTAGTTTCACATTGGGTCTCTTCTGGTCCGGAATGCAACCAGGAGGAAAGGTCCAATAGTTTCAAGAATTCTCTGTTTGGGGGCTTCAACAAAACCGACAAAAAATGTTAGTTTTGGCAAGCACAAAAATTCAGAGCATCCATTGAAACTCGGCCATTTTGCAGTAACTTTCGCAAGTAGAAATTAAAATTGATCCTAACTTTGAAATTCTCATTGGTTATTCTTAGATTCAAGCAAAATTGAAGAAAGATATTCTTTCTCTACTTAATTCTTTCTCATACAAGTATTTTACGGTGGGGTATATATATATATATATATATACTAATCTCCTATGTAATGACTTGATACCATTTGGTTTTATTCAGTTTAAATAGCTAAAAATCTAGTTGAAAAGATCTGGTCACTTGTGTATGGTAAGGTTGAAAGATCCACTGATCTTGAAGCTGCTTCAGATCTACATTTTTCTTTGCGCTCATCCATCATAATCTGTCTGTATCTACACTCTGGGCTGCAAAATGCTTTCTCTCCCCTGCAGATCCATAGTCACTGGAAAATATTAATATTTGTCTCATCACGAATATCTTTTTTAACAACAACTTCTTGATGTCACTGAAAGTGAAGACTAGTATAGCCGGGGTGGATGTACATACAGGCCAGCAAGAACTATCCATCCCAAAATTGATTTTAAAACATATGGGTAGTTTTAGAGTATTTGTAGGAAAATACAGTCAGTAGGAAAACTTGGAAGTTTAACACCACTAATCACACTACTAAGAAGTCAAGGTAGAAGACTAGATAGACTTATCTTTGTAATACGTAAAAGTATGATGAAATATGTGACATCCATTTTCAATATGACCTATAATCTCTAAGACTTGGGAAATAATTGACTTGCTAGCATCATTCAGATCATCAGTTGGTCATATCAAGCACCAACTACTTGAAACCATGTTACAGGTTCAGCAAGTGCCCTCAGAAATTGACATGAGAAGTATTCATAATATCACTAGCAATTCCACAATCTTTAACCTTGACAAGAGCCATTCCAAAACAGAAACATAAGCAAACAAATTACTTGTTTAATAGAGAACATACTCAAAAAATACAGATTTGATTGAAGAAGTATATAACCATTTTTATGTGCTTGGTGCTGTTTGTTTCGAATGGCCTAAGTTAGTCTCAACTGCAAACAATAATACACAAGCTAAGTGTCTACCAGTTTACAGGAAAATCTACATCCTTGAAGAAATTTATGTCTTTCAACTAACTATATATAAAAGCATTATCAATATGCCAACAAAATTCGATAATCCTTGAAGCTAGAAGAAAAGTTATAAGCCTGCCCCAAATAAGCAAACGGTCGATTGATTTGCATTACTTAGCAATCTACTTGTAGAGATAGCTTTCGCTACATTCTCTTCTAGAAGAATTTAGAGCAAATTAGAGCATCAAGAGGTTTCAAGTTGCATCTTGAACCTTCCAGAAAAGATTGAGACTTTTCGAACTTCTATAAGCAGAAAGCAAAACAAATCAGTAACAAACTAACATGAGGCTATCTTCTGTCCAATTTCATAGAAATAGGGACATCGACTCCTGAGATCCACATGTGCAGGCATCAGCCCCAATTTCCTCCCTCGTTCTGGAAAATTTTCAACAAACAGTTTATAATAATATTACAATATCATTATTGTCGATCTCTACATAAAAATTACAGGATAAATATGGATTCTTCATTCATTACATATAGATGCAATGTTACACAGATTTCTGAACCTCGAGGAAAGCCAGTTACTGTATGAACTAAGGTATTCAAAAGAAATCCATCAATTAAATAGGCACGATAGCATTAGCATATAATATCACAATCATCATTGCTTCAATTTTGATGTAATTATCTATTGGGTTATCAAGCCGTTGCCTTCGTAGTATAGTCACATAGCAAAGTCATAATTAGCTGAAGATAAGGTACATGATCATTTTCTTTAAGCACTTCGTTTTTAATGTTATGGTCTCCTTTGAAATTCGTAGCTTTAATTAGCTGAAGATGAGGCTAGAACCATTGTGTTGCATCTAAATGTGAAGCCATGATGATTTAATACGACAGATACCATAAACTTTATACTAGATCCTCCTTTTGTTTTATTAGATGTAACCAGCTTTGCTTCAGGAGGTTCATAAATTTGCATAACCTTGCCATTCATGTTATGAAACGATTATACCGTATTTATCATCTTATCAGTGACAAAAAATATCCTCTAATAGAAGGGCAGATACTTAGAAGATTCTTAGAAGTCAATCTCCCTAGCTATTTTTATGAATTTTGGATTTGTAATTACTGATTTGTTTGTTTTACTTTTGGCTTCACTTGTAGCAATAATATTTTTCGTAAGTTGATAGCCTTGTTAATTTAATCTCAATACGTACTATGAGTACGTGACACTGTTTCACAATTGTCTGAACTTTTATCTCAACTCCTTTATAAGTGTTATCTTATACTACATAAATAAAACATTCTGAGCTCATTTTTATTCACCTTTTTTTTTCACTCCTTACAAAGTACCTTTAAATAGTGTGCTAATATTTTACGATCTGCAACATTTATTTGTATCTAGTACCAATAAACTAGGCTTTTGTCTTTTATTGTTGATAAGGTCAACACACAAAACAAATGGAGTTTGTAGCAAAAAAAAAAATTTAAAAAGAATTCTATAACCTATAAAGATTTGAGTGAGGTCATTAACCCAACTCCCCTAATGTAGCACCTAACACCGTTCCTGACAAGTGTCACATACAAAAAGGGTAAAATATTCCCTAGACTGAATAACTGGCTACACATGAAACTTGGGGATCACTTATACTACCAAGGCTGATTTACTAGCAATCTATGAAGGTCTTCGTAGGGGGTGTTAAGGTAAAAAACATCGAGTCGCAAGTAGCCTTCACGCGCTACCTTGATATCTGCAAAACAAAGAGGGTTTGGCGGGTCTTGCCCGCATTAGCACTCCAATGCTTAAATTAGCGTGCTACTTTTGTAGAGGAAAAAGTATATATGTATGTATTAATGTGAGTATCAAAAGTACCCCCTCTTCCCTACTGAAAAATCTGTCCTTTTATAGGCACCATGACTGTTGAAGTCATCATGGTTGCTGAGTCAAAAGAGAGGTCATCATGGTTGCTGAGTCAAAAGGGTAAAGGTGCAGTAGTGGATCATTATTGCAAGCATGGTGGAAAATTATTAAAGGACCAATGAATAATTGTTTAAAAAGATCAGTGGGAGATTAGCTGGAGATTCCCTAAATTTATGGAACAATGTTTACTTGTGTCTCTTGGCTTGGGGTCTTAAAAGGCGACTTTCGGATGACCCTATCCCTCGTTTGACCCCATAAAGCCTCTCCGCACATGATGACCGAGGCCCAGGTATTATTCCCGAGGGGCGGATGTATCCGACAACTCGTTCGAGGTCTCTAGGACCTCGGAGAAAGCACGACCGAGGTCTTACGGACCTCGGACGAGGTCTGTCCGAGGTCCTTGGGCCTCGAACTCCCTGGTCTGAGGTCCTTGGGCCTCGGACTCCCTGGTCCAAGGTCCTAGGGACCTCGGAAGACCTCGGACAAGGTCAGTTCGAGGTCCTCCCTGGAGCTCGGACCTTAACATCTAAGGTCCAGGGGACCTCAGACTCCCTTTGTCCGAGGTCTCAAGGACCTCGGACTCCCTTTGTTCGAGGTCTCAAGGACCTCGGACCTCGGACAAAATGTCCATATCATGATGCCCCCTCAGTTTCCGGAGTTATGCAATAGGTTCAGAAACAGATCGTGATACCTTGGCAACGTCGAATCTAGTCGAGAAATCATTTTAATGCTGCTTTGTTTTCTGTGTAATTTGCTACCTACTACCATTTAATGCAGCCTTGCCACTTGTCAAGATCTGGTGGAGTGATTTTTGAATTAATGGTGAGGATAAGAGACCTTTGATTTTCCCAATCTTTTTCCTTCTTTTAATTTGTCGCTTTTCCCTTTGTACTTGTTTCTTCTGCTGGGTCATGCCTTTGAACCTTTTTTTGTTAAAGGTCGCTTTCACTTAATCTCACGTTTGTTGGCTTCAGGGATCACGTCCCCTTTCTCATGCATCGGGGGTCGTGCCACCGATATTAATGTATTGGGGTCGTGCCCCAAACTTGATGTATTGGGGGTTGTGCCCCCGATCTTGATGTTTTGCAGGTTGTGCCCCCAATCTTGATGTCTTGGGGGTCGTGCCCCAAGCTTAAAACTTGGGGGTCGTTCTCCCGGCCTTCGTCTTGAACCTCGGGGATCGTGCCCCCCGGCCTTCGTCTTAAAACTTTAGGGTCATCCCCCGACATTCTTCTTGAAACTCGGGGTCGTGCCCTCGGTCTTCGTCTTGAAACTAGAGGGTCGTGCCCTCGTCTTCGTCTTGAACCTCGAGGGTCGTGCTCCCGGTCTTCATCTTGAACCTCGGGGGTCATGCCCCCGGTCTTGTTCTTAAAACTCGGGGGTCGTGCCCCCGGCCTTCGTCTTGAACCTTAGGGGTCGTGCCCCCGGCATTCGTCTTAAAACTTAGGGTTCGTGCCCCCGACCTTTGTCTTGAAACTAGGGGTCGTGACCCCGGTCTTCGTCTTGAAACTCGGGGGTCGTGCCCCCGGTCTTCTTCTTGAACCTCGGGGGTCGTGCCCCCAACCTTCATGTCTTGGGAAAATCTCATTTTTATAGGAAGTGTGTCTCTCATCTTTTATTGATTTTGGAAGTTGGCTATCCTTTTCGAGATTTGGCTATCTTCCATTAAAGGCTTGCCTTAGTAGGTCTCATGATATTTGTGTAAAAAAATTACAATTATTGACAGGACTTAGGACGCGAATATCAAATTCATTGTAGAGACATAATTTGTCTCGACATAAACAACAACTAAACATTCAAATAGTGTTTTCTTAGTTGCTCTATGTGCCAAACCTTTCTCAGTTCTTTACCGCTGAGGTTTTCGAATCTGTAGGCTCCTAGCTTGACCTCTCCAGCTATCTTGTAAGGGCCTCCCCAATTTGGTCCAAGCTTTCCCTAATTTGGGTCAGGTCTGAAGATTACCTTTTTTTTTTAGGCCCCAATCTTCTTTTTTGAGCTTTCTGGAATCTCAATTAGTTCTTTCTTTCCTTTCTGCAACCTCAGACTAGTCGCATAGTATTCTTGGGATCTCCTCCGGTCCTCTCTTCTTTATGTCTTCGTCTTTCTCTGCCATTGCCATTTCTTTTACTTTAATATATTTCTCAGCTCTGATCATCAAATCTGTCATGTTCTGCGGGGTCTTTTTGGCTAAGGAAGCATGGAACAACTCGTTTGTTACCCCCTTTGTGAATGCCTGTATTGCAAATCTCTGATCAAATTGCATACACTGAAGGGTTGCCTCATTAAAGCGAGTTGCATACTAGCGGAGAGTTTCTCCTTCTCTCTGCTTTAGACCGAGCAAGAAGGTAGTGTGACGGGTAGGCTTAATACCAAAGGAAAATCTCCCAATGAAAACTCTACTAACTGTGCATAAGAACCGATTAACCCATCCTTTAGTTCATCATACCATACCTTGCCCGCTTCCACCAAAGTTCTTGCAAAAGCTTTACATATCCAGGCCTTTGGCAACTCTGTGAACTCCATTTTGTGCCTGAATACCGCCAGGTGATCTTTAGGGTCTCCATGTCCATCATAGGTAGGCAAATGAGGCAATTTATACTGCACGGGCTTCGAAACTTTGTTGATGGCGTGATTAAAGGGATTTGGGCCTCTAAAAGCCCTTGTAACTGAGATAGTACAAGTAGTACCTCTTATTCGGGCACTTTGAAACGGGCCTCCCACCGCCGTATCCAAGCTTTGAGATGACCCTGTGGAGTTCACCATCTCCTTGTGTTGCCCCCTAGTATGAACTCGTTGTCTGGACTCTCTTGGGTTGGTTGTGTTTCTGGCTGATTGGGTGTTTTGGCATGAGTAGTTTCGCTGGGGCATTTGATGTTGTTGGTTATCTTGGTGGTAAGGTGCTGGTTGAGGTGCTCGGTTATGAAGGTTTCATTCAATTACTCCAAAGTTCGTAGGATGTATCCTAAATCTGTCGGTGGGTTAATCTGCAGAATATGTGTTGGGGCAGTGGGATATTGCCACCCTGGGTACCAAACTAGTCCCTGCGGACAATTCTGAGAGTACGTTGGTAGATAGTTTGGATACAGATTTCTGATGGGTTAGTGTATGGTAGGCGGTTTCCCGCTGGTATTTCCACTCCTGGCGGTGGTGGGTCAGTCTGTCCAAGATTAGAGGTCTCCCATGGACAGAAATGCATATTTGGCAGCTCCATAGCTTCTTCTTCATGTACAATTGCAACATTCTGACTCCTAGTAGTAACCATGGTATAATCTTGTGTAAACTCAGTAGGGAACTTAGAATCGGCTCCACGGTGGGCGCCAACCTTCATGATATGGACGTTTTGTCCGAGGTCCCTTGGACCTCTGATGTTGAGGTCCGAGCTCCAGGAGTTCGAGGTCCAAGGACTTTTGTCCGAGGTCCTTAGGAGCTCAGACAGGTCTGTCCAAGGTCCAAGGACCTCAAACCAAGGAGTCTGAGGTCCAAGGACCTCGGACAGACCTCATCCGAGGTCCTTAAGACCTCGGACAAAGGAGTCCGAGGTCCATAGGACCTTGGACCAGAGAGTCCGAGGCTCAAGGGACCTTGGACCAGGGAGTCCGAGGCTTAAGGGACCTTGGACCAGGGAGTCCGAGGCCCAAGGACCTCGGATAGACGTCGTCCGAGGTCCGTAAGACCTCGAACATGCTTTCTCCGAGGTCTTAGAGACCTCGGACGAGTTGTCGGATACATCCGACCCCTCGGAAATAACACCTGGGCCTCGGTCATCTTGCGTGGAGAGACTTTATGGGGTCAGACGAGGCATAGGGCCATCCGAAAGTCGCATTTTAAGACCCCAAGCCAAGAGACACAAGTAAACATTATTTCATAAATTTAGGGAATCTCCAACTAATCTCCCACTGATCCTTTTAAGCAATTATTCATTGGTCCTTTAATAATTTTCCACCATGCTTGCAATAATGATCCACTACTGCATCTTTACCCTTTTGACTAAGCAACCATGATAACCTCTCTTTTGACTCAGCAACCATGATGACTTCAACAATCATGGTGCCTATAAAAGGCCAGAGTTTTCAGCAGGGAAGAGGGGGTACTTTTGATACTCACATTAGTACATACATATATACTTTTTCCTCTACAAAAGCACCACGCTAATTTAAGCATTGGAGTGCTAATGCGGGCAAGACCCGCCAAGCCCTCTTTGTTTTGCAGATATCAAGGCAGCGCGTGAAGGCTACTTACGACTCGACGTTTTTTACCTTAACAGGTTGGCGCCCACCGTGGGGTCGATTCTTATCATGATATGGACATTTTGTCTGAGGTCCTTGAGACCTCGGACAAAGGGAGTCTGAGGTCCCTTGGACCTCAGATGTTAAGGTCCGAGCTCCAGGGTGTTCAAGCTCAAGGACCTCGAACTGACCTCATCCGAGGTCCCTAGGACCTCGGACAGACTTCGGACGTGTTTTCTCCGAGGTCCTAGAGACCTTGGACGAGTTGTCGAATATATTCAACCCCTCGGGAATAATACCTGGGCCTCGGTCATCGTGCGTGGAGAGGCTTTATGGGGTCAGACGAGGCATAGGGCCATCCGAAAGTCGCCTTTTAAGCCCCAAGCCAAGAGACACAAGTAAATATTGTTCCATAAATTTAGGGAATCTCCAGTTAATCTCCCACTGATCCTTTTAAACAATTATTCATTGGTCCTTTAATAATTTTCCACCATGCTTGCAATAATGATCCATTATGGCACCTTTACCCTTTTGACTCAACAACCATGATGACTTCAACAGTCATAGTGCCTATAAAAGGCCAGAGTTTTCAGCAGGGAAAAGAGGATACTTCTGATACTCACATTAATACATACATATATACTTTTTCCTCTACAAAAATACTATGCTAATTTAAGCATCGGAGTGCTAAAGCGGGCAAGACCCGCCAAGCCCTCTTTGTTTTGCAGATATCAAGGTAGCGCGTGAAGGCTACTTGCGACTCGACGTTTTTTACCTTAATAGGGGGCTAGCTTAGCATTGGATCATTTGCAGATTGAGAGAAATTCTAGGCAATTTAGTCGCTTATCATGGATGATACCTTGCCTAACAACCACTTCAAATCACTGATTGAGGAATCCAGAAACATTACGTGAAGCAGACCAAATTCTCAACTGGGGCATATATATCAAGAAGTCAACAATTATGTTGATTGGGTAGCGAACTATGATTGGGTTACTAGTTGAAAAATTGTACAAATTAAACTAAGGGTGAATATCACTTTGGGTCCTTTACCTTTGACCTCATTGACATTTTGGTCCCTTATCTTAAAAAATGAGACATTTCAGTCACTTATCTTTTAAAGTTGGGATATCGTTAGTTCTTGTTGCTGATTCCGTTAAAAAAAGACGGAAAAACACGTGATTAACCAAAATACCCTTACCACCACCACCGCTACCACCACCAAATTGTAGGGGTATTTTGGTCAACCATAAGTTTTTTATGTATTTTTTAACAAAATCAGCGACAAGGGCTAACGATGTCTCAACTTTAAAAGATAAGGGACTAAAATATCTCACTTTTGAAGAGAAGGGACTAAAGTGTCAATGAGGTCAAAGATAAGGGACCAAAAGTGGTATTAACCCTAAATTAAATGATGAGTTGACCTTAAAGCAATATATTAATTGTTTGGGAAATATCTAGTCTTTGATGCAAACCATAGTTTACATCGAGCTATCTCTTCCTCAGTCATGGATGATATATAAGATTGAAGTGTAAAATGTGCAACAAAAGACTTCCAACTGGCTTAGACTACAACATCCTAAAGTGCTCAAGTACTCTTTCAATATATATACTTCTTATGTGATAAGAACAATGTTTCGTTGCATCTATGGTTAATGATCTCCATGCCTAAGATCTTCACTACATCCAAAGTCTTTCATTTCAAATTCAAATTCAACTGAGTTTCAAGTTGTTGTTCCCTGACATGTTCGTGGAGGCGACTAACATACCATTAGTGGTAAGTAGTTTTTAAACCTATCAAGTTTTGGTTTCATATTTGGTGTTAGGTTATATTCATCGATTTTGAGTTTGAATACTCAATTTTTTAAGGAGATCAAACCCATTGCCATTCCTAGAAGTGATGAACATTGCATGTTAAGCCTTTGTCGCCTATGTGTTTGTAAGATTGTAGATTCCAAATTTGAGGTGTTCAATCTAGAAGAACATCACGGGGATTAAAAGATTGTGTAGTGAATGAAGTGAAAACCATAATTAGATGATGATATGGGTATAAACCGACTCGACCTGAATATGGGTACGAACCAATCTGATACAACTGGAGTGACCCAAATATGTTTGATGATTTGATAGACAGTTTAGACATTACACGCTGGACAAAGATAATATCCGCTGGGTAAAAGGGGGAGGTCTGACATACGCAATAGGGGCACCATTACGCATTTAATACTTGCTCATCATTTATGTTAGTATAAATAGTCTATTCAATGTACCAACCAAAGGTAACTGATATTCATTAATTACTATTTCTCTCTTAGTGATTATTTGTGTTCGGACAAACTAACTTATTTTTACATTGGAAGAGGTACATGGGTGATAACCCCCTCTCTCCTTTTCCTTGTTTTGCAGATTAGCACTGAGTTCGGGTTGTAGAATATTCAACCCTTATCAGCTGAAGATGAGGTACATGATCACTTTCTTTAAATAATTCACTTTTAACCTTATTCTCTTTTGAAATCGCAGCTTTAACATGTCAATTTGTATTTTTGTCTTGATTATTAGCTTGTTCCAATGGTGTTCCAGCGAGAAGGTACTATCTATTGTTGGCCTAATCGATCCAGTGATGAAACGAACAAGGAAAGATCGTAGTTGAGTTGCCTGATTGGCTTACTAGTGAGATGTAAGGGAGGCCTAAGCCAAAATTTCATAACGCAATAGTATAAATAGGGGCGTATCTAAAATTTATGTTCGGTAGGGGTTAAAATTACATAATTTAATACTTATATATGAATAACTTTTTCAGTGACTGCTAAATTGATTTTTTAACCTAAAAGTACGTTAAAAATACACCTATTTTTATAAAATGTCACCCTGACTCACTTTTTAATGATTCAATTCTTGGGGTTAAAAATTGTGAAAGAGTATGGACATTTCACCTAAGTCAACAGGTTAAGAAGGGGCAAATCTAAAATTTATGTTCGCTGGTTGAAATTATACAATTTAATACTCATATATGAGTAGATTTTTTAATGGGGACTAAATTTATTTTTTAGCCTAAAAATACTTTAAAAATACACATTTTTTAATAAAATGTACCCAACCCACTCTTTAATGATCCTACAGTCGGGGCTAAAGATTGTGAAAGAGCATGGACATTTCAAGGAACTGTTACTTGATCCGAATTTGTTTCATAGTCATCTCACTCTCGCTCCTCCTTTCCAACGATTTATTATGTTTAATATATGTTAAGAATCATAAAGTTGAATTAATTGGTCTCCAATGGATGAGCCTAAGATTTTATAAAGTGCTTTAGAAGTCTATGATTTTTCAATGTGAGATAAGTACGGTATATTCTAGCTAATAATATATGAGAAGATTTCAGCAATATTTTTCATAAGTTTGGGGCTTCATCAATATGATGTAAAGATGGCTTGAAGTTATAATTATACGTACAATCTTTAATGAAGCTTTTCTCTGTTGTTTCTGGCTATCCACTTTAAGTGTAATGTGAACATTTCTGTCACTTTGTGATCCTTGATTCATCATCTATAAATTTTACCAACTAAAACTCCAAGTCGGATACTTTTTTTTTTTACCCCCACCACGGTGAGATTCGAACCTTAACCTTCCAACTATCAGGGTAGTAACCCACCAATAGGCTATTGATCATGAATCTCACCAAGCCTGAGATTATGCAAACTTTTCTTCCTAAAATATACCTCATTGTAATTAACAAAAAAATTTACCTTATTGCCAAGTAGTTGTTTTTGACTTAGCCTCCATGTAACCAGAAAAAGAGAGAAAAAAAATCCCCCAAAAGCATGGTTTCTTCAATTGCTCAATAAGACTTTGGTATTACTTTGTCAACAAGAAAAGCAAGATATGTAATTAATTGGTATCACTTGGTAGACACTGTTGGCACCAATCTAAAAAATTATAACAGAATAATTACACTTTATGATAAAATCTATAGTAACGACACACTCCCATGTATTTTGTTAAAAATACATAATAGCCCCTATATTTTATAAATGAGTTAATTACCCTCTTGTATTTTAAAAAAATAGTTGAATATCTCCTTATATTTTAAAAACGTAGTTGATTACCCCCATATATTTTAAAAACGAAGTTGAATATCCCCTATTAAAATAAATAAT
The DNA here is from genome assembly GCA_037974665.1 of Ehretia macrophylla. NCBI lineage: Eukaryota > Viridiplantae > Streptophyta > Magnoliopsida > Boraginales > Ehretiaceae > Ehretia > Ehretia macrophylla. The sequence continues at coordinate 17,670,812 of CM075783.1, forward strand.
TTTTTTAACAAAAGTCAATATTTAGCTACATTTTTAAAAACACAGGGAGGGTAATCAGCTTATTTATAAAACACATGGGAGTATTTAGTTATATTTTTAAAACATAAGAAGGTAATCAGTTCACTTTAAAATCACGAGGGTGTCAACAAAGCAAAACACTTGTTGAGTAAAAAGCTAGGACATTACTTCCTAGCTATGCTTTTACAACTGTATCTATCACTCTTTGTGATCCTTGATTCATCATCTTGAAATTTTATCTCATTGCTGGGTAAGCTGAAACACCAAGCCTGAGATTATGCAAATTTTCCTTCCTCAAAATTTTACCTCATTGCCAGGGTAGTTTTTTAGCCTCCATGTCACCAAAAGAAAAAAGAAAAAGAAAAAGTATTTTGCTTAAAGGATGGTCTCTAAATTACATATTTCTTCGTTGTCTACTTTTATAGCAACGTAAAACTTGTCTAATTCGTTAGAAGTCACTAGTTGCGCACAATAAATTTAACATATCTTTTAAAGATTTGAAATTCATATAATGGATTGTTGATTAGTCTAATGCAAGTGAGCGTAGCCGTTAAAGGTGATTTTGTTCCGCTGGTAAAGCTCAAATTTTTTGTAGTGACTGATTAATATAACCTAATACCAAATTCGAAAACAAAACTTGATGGGTTTAAAAACCACTTAGCACTAATGACATGTTAGTTGACTCCATGAAACTACATAAGTGATCATCGACCTCTTCAAGATCTTGATTGTTTTATGGATACCAACATGTAATTATCTTTTGTATTTAAATAAAGAAAAAAAAAACGTAAGGGACATACATTAATAGATCTCTTTTATTAATATTGATAATAAGTACATATTGCGATTAAGCAAAAGAAAAGACAAGATAATGATTACAGGAGTAATATCAATTTCATGATTTTTCGAATCATTTATTATATGCATTACAAGTTTACGTACAGATTCATTTACTTTCATCCAAAAGGACTCTATGCTCTTCCTAGTTGGACTTCTTAGGACTGGAATCGACAATCTTCCGAACACATCGCTGGCAGAGGTTAAAATAGCAAGTTTCACATTCAAAGCCGATGCGTCCTTCCAAATTACGATCACATTTGTTACAAGAGAATTTATATTTAACTTCCCTCACAAAGGTGAGAGGATGTGGGTGATACTCAATTTGAAGTTTACCACCAAACTTCACTTTACGATCCCCGCCAAGTCTAGGAATGCATTTAAGATGAAAGGAATTAATATCGCATTCACGACAATGATATAGCCAGTACTTGGGATGGATTTCTTTTTCACAAATGTCACAAATAAATTCATCAGGATGATAATAAAAGGGTGGAAAGCTCAGTATGAGAGGGTGTTTATCCCATCTATGTCTGACAGTCTGAGGGCATGTTGCGCAATCCATAGCCAAATTGTACTCATCGGAAGTCTTCTTGCTACTAAAGGAGAACAACGAATTGTAACGCTTGCAAGTCTTGCAACTAAAGAAGACATCCTAATGCCTGGAATTACAGGCGTTGCAAAACTTTAGGGAAATGCCACCTCGAAAAGGAAGTGGTCGTGACCTTCAAGCTTAATTGCAGGAGGAAAAGTAGCACAATTGATGTCAAGCAATAAGTGACACTCCTTGCACTTATAGAAGAATCTGTTACAAAACTAGTAACAGTAATCACAGTGAAAAGAACCAGAAAACTCCTGGCGGCAATGATTGAGGGAGAGTTGATGCTTGGGATTGTAGGAACATGAGAGGTTATTTGGAAGCTGAGCACAATGTAAATGGATGAAGTAGCTGCATTGAGCACAAGTATAACATGTTGGGTATCAGCGCAGCGGAATGTTTGGGGCGAAGCGGTATCACACAGTTAAAATAAGACTGAGAAAATGATAATTGAGACACAATATTTTTACGTGGAAAACCCTCAAACAAATTAAGGGAAAAACCACGGGCAAGTATAGGAGGTTTCACTATGATGTAAGAATAAATTACAATATCATTCTCTTTAATATAAGGAGAAACTAATTCTTACTCACAAATTAAGATAATTAATATGGAAGAAAACTCTCAAAAAAACTCTTAATATTTTCTCTCTGATTTCTGGGATTATAGGATACCATTGAACTGAAGAATGACTACTATTTATAGCAGAAATTCTACAATGGTTCTGTGTATTTGCTTCGTTGTGCTTCACATTTAACAACGTGCAATGTCTTCAACTTTGTTTCCGCATGCAAGGTGACAATGCATCTGATCAAAGTCTGCAGCTCACTTTTTTCATTTCAATTCCATGTGCTGCCATTGCTTTTGCCTTGTTTAATATTTTACTATCTTTTCTTTTTGCTTTTCCCAACACACCTCATGTGAAGCATGCAGGACCATACCTTTCTTCTATGTGCAAATGAGCTTTACACATCACATTCTCCCACTTAAAACTCATTTGTTGATCTTTCCGAATCTCTCCGTACCTGCCATTTCTTGTTGCTTACGTTTTCGCTACACCACAAGAGGATCTACTCCAAACGAACTTGTCAACGTTGATTGGCTTTGTCATGACATCTGCTAGGTTGTCATTAGTGTGGATCTTCTGCATATCCACACTTCCTTCCTCTACTACTTCTCGAACGAAGTGATATTGAACCCCTATGTGCTTTGTTCTAGAATGAAAAGCTGGATTCCTTGCAATGTGCAAGGCACTCTGGCTATCACAATACAAGGGAATTTTCTCTTGTTTGTGCCCGAGCTCCTCCATTAAACTTTTAATCCAGATTGCTTCTTTACAAGCATGTGTAGCCGCCATGTATTCAGCCTCTGTTGTAGATAAAGCTACAACAGTCTGTAACTTAGATACCCAGCTTACCGCGCCTCCTGCAAGTGTAAACACATAGCCTGTAGTGGATTTTCGTTTGTTAAAATCACTTGCAAAATCTGAATCAACAAAACCATTACAATATATTTTGATCCTTCATAACATAATGCAACATCCGAGGTTCCTTTAATGTATCTTAGGATCCTCTTAACTGCGTTCCAGTGCTCTCTACCAGGATTTGCCATGAACCGACTGACTGCGCTGACTGCTTGAGCAATATCTGGTCTCGTACATATCATAGCAAACATGAGACTTCCCACTGCTGATGCATACGGTACTCGAGACATTTCCATCCTCTCTGCTTCATCACTAGGGCACATACTTGAGGATAATTTATAATTAACAGGAAATGGGGTTGAGATTTCCTTACAGTCTTGCATGTTGAAGCGCCGCAAGATTTTCTTGAAGTAATTATTCTGGGAAATCCGTATTTTCCTGCCTTTTCTGTCTCGGTGAATTTGCATCCCTAAAATCTTGTTTGCTGGTCCTAAATCCTTCATGTCGAACTCCCTAGCCAACTGTGCCTTCAAATCTTGGACTCGATCTTTGCTGGGGCCTGTTACCAGCATGTCATCCACATACAACAACAGAATGATGAAATCATTATCTCCAAACCTTTTGTAATACGTACAATGGTCTGAATTGAGTCTGTTGTACCCGAGGCTAATTATGAAGGAATCAAATCTCTTGTACCAGCATCTCGGCGCCTGCTTTAGACCGTACAGAGATTTGGTCAACATGCAAACCAAGTTTCCTTTTTCTTTCTCAACAAAACCTTCTGGTTGGATCATGTAAATCTTTTCTTCAAGTTCACCATGAAGAAAAGCAGTCTTTACATCTAATTGTTCTAGATATAAATCAAATACAACACACATGGCCAAGACTACTCTGATAGTTGTAAGTCTAACCACAGGAGAAAATATTTCGTTGAAGTCAATACCTTCTTTTTGAGCAAATCCTTTCACCACCAGTCTTGCACGATATCTCTCCACTTGGTCATTTCCATCTCGCTTGATCTTGAATACCCATTTGTTACCGATGGCTTTCCGTCTAGGTGGTAGAGGAACAAGCTCCTACGTTTTGTTTCTATGTAGAGCTTCAATTTCTTCCTGCATTGCTATCTTCTACAAAGCCACATTGGGACTATTCATAGCCTCGTGAAAAGTAGATGGCTCTCTATCCTCCGTTAGAAGACAATATGCAGCATTGCTTGCCATGACATAGTCTGAGTGCCAAGGCGGTGTTGATGTTTGACGCGATGAACGTCGAACATCTGTAACCTTAGCCTCATCTACTTCTTGTTCCTTGTGCTCCGATGCTGTTTCAGAAGAAATATCTTCATTTCCTGGGTTATCTTCGATATGTACTATAGTAGTCTCCTTTGCAGTGTTGTTATCATCTTCACTTTGCAGTTTGTCTTCTGCAAATATCACATCTCTGCTGATGATAATCTTGTGGGCAGTAGGATCCCACAAACGATACCCCTTAACACCATCAGCATATCCCAAGAATATGCATTTCCTGGACTTTGGATCCAGTTTTGTTCTTTCTTGAGAACCATACATCACATATGTCGGACATCCAAATACGTGCAAGGTAGAATAATCTGCGGGTTTTTCGGTCCACATTTCCATTGGTGTTTTCAACTCAATTGCAGATGGTGACCGGTTTATCACGTAACAGGCGGTTCTGGCTGCTTCTGCCCAAAATGATTTGGCTAGTCCTGCAGTTTCCAACATAGCTCTCATTCTTTCAAGAAGAGTTCTGTTCATCCGCTCTGCCACTCCATTTTGCTGAGGTGTATGGGCAACAGTGAACTGCCTCTGAATGCCTTCTTGCTTGCAAAATGTCAGAAAGCTCCCGTCAGTGTATTCTCCTCCGTTGTCTGTCCTCAGACACTTGATCCTTTTTCCGGATTCAAGTTCCACTAGCGCTTTGAATGTTTTGAATACTGGAAACACATCTGACTTGTTCTTGATTGGATACACCCACAGTCTCCTAGAGTAATCATCAATAAATGATATAAAGTATTTGGCTCCTCCTAGGGACAAAACCGGCGATTCCCAAACGTCTGAATGAATCAAGTCTAGAATGTATTTGCTTCTGGCAGTAGATCTCCCAAATTTCAATCTATGCTGCTTACTGATAACACAGTGCTCACAGAAAGGTAAGTTCACCGTCTTGAGCCCGGGTAGGCGATTACGTTTAGCGAGAATCTTCAAGCCACGTTCTGTCATATGGCCTAATCTGCGATACCACATAATAGTTGATTATTCTTGTTTGGCTGATGCAACTGACGTGTCTGCCTCCTGCAACGTATCTCCCAAAAGCATGTATAGATTTACCGCTATCTTTTCTGCCTTGATCACCACAAGCGCTCATTTGACGACCTTCATGATCCCATCCTGGATCTAGGTCTTGCAGCCAAGGTCATCCAATTGTCCAATAGACAATAGGTTCTTTTTCAAGCCCTTCACATGTCGTACTCCTTGAATGATGCGAATGGTACCATCATACATTTTTATCTTGACGGCACCGATGCCAGCAATCTCCAAGGGATGATCATTACCCATGTACACAGATCCTCCATACGTAGGTTCATATGTGTGAAACAATTATCAACGAAAGGTCATATACCATGTTGCTCCCGAATCCATTATCCAAGCATTAGTGAGCTCCTTTCTACCTTCTGATACAGTTGCTGTTTCGCTGTATAAAATATCTCCATCATCAGGTACAGTTGCAACACATCCCTGAGAATTTATCACCTCGGGATTCTTTTTGTTGCTCTAACAATCTTTCTTGATGTGCCCTTTCTTGCCACAGTTGTAACATTTGATATTCTTTCTACTCCTGGACTTTGATCTACCATGTTTGTTGCTCCCACTCGAGCCATGTTCTGTTGATCTGCCTCTCACCATTGGTAGTGCCTCTGCTTGTTGTGAACTTTCAGCTCTGTCTTCTTTACTCTTGCTCCTAGTTTCCTCTTCTAGAATAGCAGCTGCAACATCATCAAAAGTAACAGATTCTGAAAGAACATTATTAGTGTAACTAATGATGAGTTGATCATACGAATCAGGTAGACTTTGAAGTAGAATCTCCGCACGTTCAAGCTCTTTTATTATCTGTCCCAACGCAGTTAGTTGAGAAAATAATGTATTTAAGGTATTGATGTGATCAGTTACCGATGTGGATTCACTCATTCGAAGAGTATACAATTTTCTCTTCAAGAAAATCTTATTGTGAAGTGACTTGACCTCGTACAGTTTGGTTAGTGCATCCCAAATTTCATTTGCTGACTTCTTTTCATCCACGCTTGACAGTACCAAATCTGCCAACACCAGATGCAAATTAGCCATAGCATTGTTATCCATTTCTGTCCACTTATTGTCATTTGTCACCTCCACTGGTCTGTCTCCAATTACTGCTAAGCAATTCTCCTTTTTTCAAGATTGCCTTCATCTTTAATTTTTAAAGGGAAAATTTGCTCCCGTTGAACTTCTCGATTTCAAATTTTGCCGCCATAGTGTTAATGACGATCTGCTTCTCAACTTGAACCGGCTCCTACTATTTCACTGTGAAAAGTACCATACACGTGAATAGTAATTGTGAATAGTAACCCCGCAACCAATTGCTTTGATACCACTGTTGGGTATCGACGCAGCGGAATGTTTGGGGCGAAGTGGTATCACACAACTAAAATAAGACTGAGAAAATGATAATTGAGACACAATATTTTTACGTGGAAAACCCTCAAACAGATTAAGGAAAAAACCACGGGCAAGTATAGGAGGTTTCACTATGATGTAAGAATAAATTACAATATCCTTCTCTCTAATATAAGGAGAAATTAATTCTTACTCACAAGTTAAGAAAATTAATATGGAAGAAAACTCTCAAGAAAAACTCTCAATATTTTCTCTCTGATTTCTGAAATTTTTGGATGCCAATTGAACTGAAGAATGACTACTATTTATAGTAGAAATTCTACAATGGTTCTTTGTATTTGCTTCGTTGTGCTTCACATTTAACAACGTGCAATGTCTTTAACTTTGTTTCCGCGTGCAAGGTGACAATGCATCTTATCAAAGTCTCTAGCTCACTTTTTTCATTTCAATTCCATGTGCTGCCATTGCTTTTGCCTTGTTTAATTTTTTACTATCTTTTCTTTTTGCTTTTCCCAACACACCTCATGTGAAGCATGCAGGACCATACCTTTCTTCTATGTGCAAATGAGCTTTACACATCATATAACATGAACCTGAAATGGGTTCAATGCAAGCACTGCACACTGTTTCCTGATCATCGCCATCCATTTAACTGTAGTCATCTTGGATATTAGTGAGAATCAAAGGGTGGTCATGACTGAAGTGATTAATTTCTTTTGAATGTTCAATCAGTGAGAAGCCTTTTTCCTCCAAGAAATGTCGAATCAGTTGTGCAGATAGGACCTCTGCGGGCAAGCTGATACAATTTCGTGGGATCTCAGCAGCACTAGGAAGATAAACAATGTCATGTCATGTCATTATCTGATAGAACATTAGCAAAAGGAGGAAAACAACAAATAAAAGAAAGAAGGAAAAAATAATTCGCACTCGTGCAGCACCTAACTAATATCAAACTAAAAAAATGAGAAAGCAAAAAAGAAGAGATCAGAATACTGACAAATACTTAGCTATGGCTGCTTCAGCCTCTTCGGAATAGGATGTCTTGCACTTGATATGGACAAAATATCTGCAAGGACCACAATAATATACCCAATAATTTGGGTATAGTTTATCCCTACAAATATCACAGTTTAGTCCATAACGTCGGTATTGTTCTGGAAAACAATAAGCTACGACGAGAGGATGAGGGTGGCACTTGTGCGACAAGTTGCTTGGCAGTGATCCACAACTCTTGTGGATCTAAAACGAGCATACAGTGCAACCATATGACTCATCTTTCTCTTCTGTGCCACAAGCATCACATCTAAACCAGGCACTTCTTAATTGGAGTTTCAGGGGGTGCTTATGGCTTGGGTGTTTTAGTGTGCCATCTAATTGAGCACAAAAAACATCCAAATGAAACTCACACTTGTAACAGCCATAGGCGAAACCGCTCCAGGATCTACCATAGTTATTGCATGTTGACCACCCATAAGGCAACTTGGCGAAGAGTTTAAGTGGATGATGACAAGCTGTATGCGTTGGATGCATAATCTCGGATGGTAGTTGTGCGCAGGATTTGCGGAGGAAGACTTCACAAATGCTGCAAAAATATGTTGACGACCCTGAGACTATTAATTGTTTACAAACGCTGCAACACACAACTTTCTTGCTGCTCATATCTTCTTGTTGCAATTCCTTGAGGATAAGTGGATGCTTCCCATCGATAGTGTGTTTAAACATCTCTAATTGAGCACAAAAAACATCCACATCAAAATGACACTCGGAACAACGATAGGTGAAACCACGACAGTATCTTCTACATATATCACAACAGGACCTTCCTGGCATATAAGGCTTGACATGGAGTATAAGTGGATGTTCAGAATGCATTGGATGCGTAAACTCTAACGGTAGCTCTGCGCAAGATTTGTGAAGGAAGACTTCACATACGCTGCAACAATATATTGAACCTGACACTGGTTCTTTACAACCGTAACAAACAATTTCTGGGTTTTCATCTTTTTTCAATGCCTTGAGGATAAGTGGATGTTCCTCATGGCTAAAATGATTGATGATCTCCATCTCCATCTCTATCTCTCTCTTTCTTTTTTACTCTTTTCCTCTCTCAGAATTCAAATGCTATGAATACAAAGCCTTTGCTGCGAGTGATGACATTAATAAATAGGTACAAGTCAACTACAATTCTACCATGGTAGGTCAGCCCATGGCTTGTCGTCTTGTATTCATAGCATTCACTTGTGTTCAATCTTGATACCAATTGGTTTTAGAGTAAAACCTCAAGATTCTTAACATAGTATCAGAAAAGAGTTAATGTGCTCCAATTTTAAAAAACACAGGATGTTAAAAGTCAATTATGAAGCCACAAAGATCGGCTTGTACTTATGGTAAAACCACAGGAGTCGAGACACTATTGATCCTAAATAAATAGATGAAAGCCATATACAAAATATCGGTGAGAATAACTTCCCTTTTGCACCAAGTGACTGTTGATGAGAATCCTTATTTTTTGTGTAGACAAAGTGATACCAAATAGCAAGAAACCATCCTTTACGCTTCACCATGCAAACGCTCCTAACCAAGTTAATATGTGAAATTATTGACTCGCACCGAGTTAACTCACCGCAAAAGCTAGAAGAAATGAGGGGTTAAGAGACAAGAATGGAATCAAATTTGAGGTTAATAATAGAAAATGTCTTTACTTAGCATGCTGCAGTTGCCACAGAGATGCCAAGTAATAAGTGAGATTTTTTGGTGGTGTAATTACTTTCGGTGACATATAGCATTAACGTATTTTACTAATTTTTGTGGATTAATTTTAGTTCGTTAATAGTGGTTATACTAATTACCTCTTATATTTTTCCTCAATTACATTCAACATAACAGGGAGTCTCATTTTTTTCCTATTATTATCAATAAGATTTAATTAGTTCTCAATATTTAAAAAAGTTATGATTATATTTAAATTTTTTAGAAAATAATATGGACTAAATTGGTTAGTTTTGAATAACAAAAAAAAATTTAAAATTTTGAGAAAGAATAAAAAAATATACGAAAGAAAAAATAATAAAAAATATTTTATTGTAAAATTGTGTTACGCTCGAGATTATGAAAAAATTAGAGACTTTTCTAAAATCTTTTTTTTCTTACATATATATACATCTCAAATAGAATTTGATCTTTTTCCTAACCAACATATAACTTTTTTGCAACAAACTAATTACTTTTTAAAGACATAAAAAAAATTAAAGGCAATAAAATAGAATTACATAGCTCAATAAAAAAATAACATACCAAAATTTCATTTAATATTAAGGCTTTGTTTGATAGAAATTTGATGTTATGAGGGAATATGGGGAATACTAAAACCTCGTGTGGGAGTTTGGGATTTAGGTAAAAACTCATAGGAGAAAATAACATTCTCCCAAATATAAAATATAGGTGAGAATAACTTCTCGTGTCCACCTAGTGATACCAATTAAGTGCATGATTCTTACTTTTCTTGTTGATGAAGTGATACCAAGTGTATAATTCTTACTTTCTGTGTTGATTAAGTGATACCAAAGTAGTGTCGTATTATTGAGCGATGCAAGAGACCATCCTTTAAGCAAATTACTTTTAAGTGGTGAACTCATTTGGAATTATTCACTCGTAATAAGTTAAAGCAAAAGCTAGAAGAATAGGTAAGACAGAAGAATGAAATTTTTTCTTTTCTTTTGGTTTGAGGAAGGCTAAAGTAGGTTATTCGACAATTTCTTTGGGGCATTTTTTTTTCTTTTTTTTTTGGTGGCATGGAGGCTAAAAAACAGTTACCTGGTAACGAGGTAAAATTTTGAGGAAGAAAAATTTGCATAATCTCGTGCTTGGTGTTCAACTTACCCAGCAACGAGATAAAATTTCAAGATGATGAATAAAAGATCACAAAGAGCCATGAATGTTCACATTACAGTTAAAGAGCAAAGGAATTAAAAGAAAATACTTTTGGAAGGGGGAGGGGGGAGGGGGTGTATTCAGTAATTCTTTCCTATATTGTTAGAATATACACTTATCGTACATTGAAAATTTAAGAAATCGTAAATTAATTTATAGAATTTTGAATTACTACACCTGACTCTAATTAATTTTCAGATAGAAACTCGTGATTCGTAACATATATCACAATACAATAAAACCAAGCTTAATTCTATGAAACAAATCTACATGAGAAAGAGAAAGTGGGTGAGAAGGGGAGATTCCTTGAAATATCCAAGGAAATTTTACTCTTCTGGATTGGATTCCTCGCTTCTCGAATAGACAATGTTCGAAACACATGGCAGGTAGAGGTTAAAGTAGCAAGGTTTACATTCAAATGCCCCTTCTCCTTCCAAATCTTCACCATGTTTGTCACAATAGAATTTATATTTATATTTACCCTCAAACTTTATTTTAGGATGCTTGCCAAGTCTAGGAGTTCATTTAAGATGAAAGGAATTGTTGCATTCACGACAATGATATAGCCAAGGATGGATTTCTTTTCCACAGATGTCAACTGTTGATGAGAATCCTTACTTTTCGTGTTGACAAAAAAAAGAAAAAAAGTGATCCCAAGTAGCAAGAAATCATCCTTTACGCCTCACCATGGAAACACCCCTAACCGAGTTAATATCTGGAATTATAATTGACTCGTACCAAGTTAACTTGCCGCAAAACCTAGAAGAATGGGGATAAGAGATAGAATGGGATCATATTTGAGGTTAAAAATAGAAAATGCCTTCACTTAGTATTTTCATTATTTTTTGGGTTCATTAAGTTCGCTAATGTTGGTTGGACTAATTACCTCTATATTTTTCCTCAAATAAATTCATCATAAAAGGAACCTAACTTTTTTGGGTATACTAAAATAATAAAATTTTCTATTTCTCTTTGACATTTTTTGATGTGCCAATCTAGCATATATACATGAAAGTAAAAATTAAGTGCTAGAAAAATAATGATATCTAACATTTCATTTTTATTTATTCATTGGGTTAATTTTATAATGTTAAGATCGATGACACTAATTTGTCTTATCTTTTTAGCATTTTATTATTTTACACGCAGACTATATATTATAAAAGTACAATTATGTTCAACTATTACCTTTTATTTCTTTAGTTGAAGAATTATGTGTTTTAATTCTCATTTAAAAGAATTTCTGCATTCGCCTATACTCACGATTAATGATAATCCTAATGGTAAGAGATAATCCTTATGGTGCATAAGGTAGCTGAGTTCCTCACTTTTCATTGTTGAACTTCCTCCATTTGTGCTTTTCATGTTCTTATATTTATAGTCATTTTCTTATGTTCATTTAACACTATTTCGCTGGACAAAGTCATTCTAGACCTGAGAGATATAATAATTCTTGAATAGATCCTTGTGAATTTGAAAATTTCTCCATGAGTCCTTGAACTTTAATTTCTTTTGTAATTTTTTTAGGAAAAAAATAATGTACTAAAATACTATATATATGTGCCCTTTCAATTTGACCATTGTCTAATTATCTGTTAGATCATTTTCTTTTAATTAATTTTTAACTTGTTCGTTGAAAAATGTGACTACTAATATAATTTTTTTTAAAACCAATAACCAAATAGTCACACTAATTTTTATAGCCATGCAAAACGTCAATAAAAAATTACAAGCATAACAAATTTACAAATCAACGTCACATTTTAAGGGAAAACATGGCATTTTAGTATATTATTCATTTTTCTTAAAAAATCACAAAACAAATAAAAGTGCAAGTCCTTGTGAAGAGAGTTTTAAATGCAAAGAAACTTGTTTAAAACTTATCATATTTCTAAGTGATTAAAATCGCTTTTTCCCCTGTTTTCCCATAATTCTTGGAACAGAAGATCATGTGTCCGTATTTTAGAAGTCTTCATATGGAGTAAAAGGAATCGCATTCACAGTTGTACAACCTGTTTAGTGTTTGACACTTTTATTAAGACTGATATATAATTAATAAGTACATATTGTGATTGAGAAAAAAAATACAAGAAAGGACAATTCTATTCTACAATATTAATCAATTTCATGATTTTTTGGATTATTTATTATACATTGACAAAAAAAAAAAAGATCATTCATTATACATTAGAGATTCATTTACCTATCATCTAAAAGGATTCTGCGATAATGCTGTTTCTAATTGGACTCCTTGGGACTGGAATAGACAATTTCTTGAACACATGGCCCACAGATGTTAAAATAGCAAGGTTCACATTCGAAGGCTCCCCATCCTTCCAAATCATCACCACATTTGTCACAACAAAATTCATATTTAACTTCTTGAGAAATACTAAATACCATTTTATTTTTATTACTTAAATACTATACTTACATATATGCTTAGTTGACATGCTAAAACAAGAAAGAGAAATTAAAAAAATTATTATTTTAACATGTCAACTAAGCATCCATATAAGATTTGAGTGATAACAATAGAATTGTATATAGCAACGCTCATTACCAAGTCAAGGAATGCAATAAGGATGAAAAGAAATATAGCTCATTAATGAGGTGCTTATGGCTAAACTCAGGTGGAAGGTTCTCACAGAACTTAATCTGTTATAGTTCAAAATTCTAAGAGAGAAATATTTTTGTGATGGCCTTTTTTCTTATACTCCCAAGTCTTCAGACTCAATCATTTGTCGGGGGATTTTGAAAGGGAAATATCTTCTTAACAAGGGTCTTCAATGGATTATATACAATGGAAAAAAGATATGTTTTTGGCTTGACAGATGGGTTGGCAACTCGAAGCTTCTATCTCATGCTATTCTCCGTGTCCCTGATGATGAGAAGGATTTGCTTATTGAGGATTATATTGAAGACGATAGCTCATGGAGTTGAGGAAAGTTTCAACATTATTTTACGCCCACTCTTTCTTCAACCTTTTGTGGTCTGATTGGTTTAACATGAACCTGAAGTGCACTAAATATCATCGAGGGGTAGCTTGGAACATCCTCTTTTCTCATTACCACATTTTTTATTTCTTGCAACGTTCTAGTTAAACAAGTAAAAAAATCGTTGCCATATGTAATTTGTTGCAATGGTTTTTTTAAGTTGCATCAAACTATTGGAATATTTGTGATATGCAACGCTTTTTATTAAGTGTTATTTATTTCATTCATTTTTTCCAACGGATTGTTAAATTATAGCTTAGTTGCAACTTAAATAAAGGCTTTTGCAACAGTTTTGTTACTATTACTTCTAAACATTTCAGAATCTAGGATATGCAACACTTCATTAAGTGTTGCTTATTTTATTTATTTATTTTTGCAACGGTAGGTAAAATTATAGACTTAAATGCAACGCACAAAAACTGTTGCTTATTAGATGTTTATTTAGTGAGACGTCTTGGGATATTTTATTCGCGAAGAAATTTGTGGTTAATTCATTGAAAATGAGAAACTATCAAAAACAATTATTTGAAAAGATAGAAAAAAAAACCAAAAAGTTGAGTAATTTAGTTCTCTTTTTTACCTCCTCATTTCTTTCATTTTTTGCCAAAATTGAGACTTTTTTGCTTTTTACTTACATATTACTGTCGACTAGTAAAAAATTATTGCAAGTTTAGAAAATAGCAAAGCAAGTATAAAAAACTATTATTTATGTTTTTTAAAATTATTTACAAAAGTATATTGAATAAAATAAACTTCTCACTAATAACTTTACTTTTAGATGAGATGATTAGTAACATAATTATAGAGTTCAATATCAAAAGGTCTTGCGTTCGAGTCTCAATGCTACCTATTTAGAAAAATATATCCAAGTGTATAGAAATGTAGGTGTTTGTATTATATCTCAAAAGAGTGTACAGAGCATCTATTTGTACTACAACATCAGTGAAGAAGCGATAAAGATAACACATGAGATAGACCAAGATACATAGAATTTAAAATAATTCAAACAACATAATTTATCTCTTATCACGCCCCTGCAAGTGAAGCTAGTTCTTGAACAGTAAGCTTGTGTCGGAGAGAGGCAAATCGTGGTTTAGACAATGCCTTCGTCATGATGTCCGCTATCTAATATGTGGTGGAAATGAAGCGAACTAGAAGTGCACCAGAAGCAAACCTTTCCCGTACAAAATGCACATCTATTTCAATGTGCTTCATTCGAGCGTGGAAAATAGGATTAGCAGTGAGATAGGTAGCGCCAATATTATCACACCATAAGACCGGATGAGATGACATTTTACAGTGGAGCTCAACAAGCAAAGACTGCAGCCAGCATAACTCGGCAGTTGCAAATGCAATGGCCCTATATTGGGCCTCAGTACTGGAGTGAGAAGCCGTCGTTTGTTTTTTCGCAGACCATGAAATAAGATTATGACCCATGTAGTCAAAGTAACCATGAGTACTACGCCTAGGACACCCCGCCCAGTCGGAGTCCGAGTACGCATGCAATTGAAGATCAGAAGCATGATGAAGAAGTAAACCATGAGACATAGTACCCTTAATGTAACGCAGTATTCTCTTCACAGCAGCCCAATGAACATCAGTCGAAGATTGCAAAAATTGAGAGACTTTGTTAACCGAAAAAACAATATCCGGTCTTGTTATAGTGAGGTATTGTAACGCACCAACGATACTCCGATATAATTTGGGGTCAGAGAAAAGATCACCATCCTGTTTCAAAAGAGCTTGTGTGGGTGCGATAGGAGATGCCACTGGCTTGGCAGACTCAAGACCTGCACGAACCAACACCTCATGAGCATATTTCATTTGACATAAGTGTAAGCCATCATTCACTAGCCGAGCTTGAATCCCAAGGAAATAGGAGACTGCCCCCGGATCCTTAATGGAGAATTGTTGGTCAAGATGAGTGAGAACAGCCTGTATTTCTGCATCTAAGTTGCTTGTAACGAGAATGTCGTCGACATATACAAGAACAAAAATGGTGATGTTGGCACAATGCTTGATAAAGAGAGAGTTGTCTGAAATTGAAGAGTAAAAGCCAAGATGTTGAAGAGATTCACGCAAACGAGAGAACTATGCCCTCAGAGCCTGCTTCAAACCATATATTGCCTTTTGAAGTTTGCACACATGCGAAGGGTAAGAGGAATGAACAAAGCCAGGGGGCTGCATCATGTAAACATCCTCCTGCAGTATACCATGAAGAAACGCGTTGTTAACATCTAGTTGTCGTACCGCCCACCGTCGAGACAACGCAATAGAAAGGACTACCCGTATTGTTGCCGGCTTAATCACAGGACTGAACGTCTCTGTGGAATCCACCCCTTCCTCTTGATTATAACCCTTTGCAACAAGCCGCGCTTTATAGCGCTCTATCTAACCATCAGCCTTCTTCTTCACACGGAACAACCATTTACAACCCACCAAGTTTGCATCAGGTGGTTTAGGAACCAACAACCACGTCCCATTTTGAATAAGAGCATTAAATTCAACATCCATAGCAGTCCGCCAATGGGCAAACTTAGAGGCCTGATTATAAGTGGATGGTTCGAAGTCAATAGAAGAGAAGGAATGAGCTGTAGTATGTGTTGTGAATGTGATGTAATCGGGAAAAGATTTTGCAACACGCGTGTGATCACGACTACGAGTGACCATAGGGTGCTGCCAGAAGACGGAATTGATGGCAGAGGGGAGTAGATTAACAGATGACACATCATGAGGAGAAGCTTGCACAGAGCTTGAATGAGGCAACGTAAGAGAAGGAGACGTAGGAGAAGAAGTAGGGGCAGTAGGGAGGCCAGCTGCGTGAGACTCTATCACTGGAGGAAAGGGAACCGATTGTGCACCTAACGGCAGAGGTCGTGGTGTAAGACCTGATTGTGGTGACGAAGTAAAAGATGGAAGAGATGCGAGACCAACAGGACGTAGAGGAGATAATAAATTAGGAGTGCGACCCGACGACAAAATCAGAGAAGTAGAAAGAGGCGTTGAAGTAGGTGTAGCGGATGCACGATTGAGAGAGAAGGACGCTGGATATGTTGGATTAATTGTGACGTTACGGGGCAGAATCGTGGAGGATGTAGGAGAGATTTGAGTAGTGGGGAGACATACAAGACCAGGAGAGTTAACACGAGATGAAGACATGGTGTGATAGGGAAAAGTTTGCTCATCCAAGATAATATGACGCGACGTATGCACTTGGCCTGTTAAGGGATTAAAGTAACGATAGCCCAAATGACATGGACTGTATCCAATAAAAACACACTTTTGTGACTTGGGGCTTAATTTGTCAGTGTGAAGTGGCCCAAGGTGGGGATAACAACTACAACCAAGAACACATAACATGGAATAATCAGGAGGAGTGTGAAAAAAAAGCTCATAGGGCGACCGATTAGCCAAGAGTGGAGTGGGTAAGTGCTAATCAGATAAACAGCAGTAGTAAAAACTTCGAGCCAAAATTTTTTGGGAAGAGAGGCATGAAACAACAATGTTTTCCCCATGTCTGTAATGTGTCTTATTTTTCTTTCCGCAAGCCCATTTTGTTATGGAGTATACGGACATGAAATACGATATTGAATACCAGCAGAATCAAGGATTGATTTTAAACGTCTCTGAGTAAGTTATTTCTCACCATCACATTGAAAGGATTTGATAGTGGTATTAAAAAAATTTTCAGTTAGGCGTTTAAAGTGAATGAAGCAATCGACACAATCACTTTTTTGTTTGAGAAGATATATCCATGTGAACCTGCTGTGATCATCAATGAAAAGTATGAAAAATCTAAAGCCAGAAAAGAATGCACAGGGAAAGGACCCCATATATCACAGTGAATCAGTTCTAAAGTAAAAGATGCAGTTTTATTAGATGCTTGAAATGGCAGCTTGTGGCTCTTGCCAAGCATACAAGAATTACAGACTTTATTCAAAGGCATAGCCCCAGAAATATTCAAATGATCCCGAGTACGAAGAGTGGTTACAACAGACGGAGCCGGATGACCCAACCTATTATGCCACACATTAAAAGGCTCAGCTCTAGACGCAACCAAGGCAACTAGACTGAATGGCATGGATGAAGTCGGCAAGGAGAGATTGTAAAGATCAAATTCAGCGCGGCCCTCGAGGAGTGGCTTCCCTGTTTGAAGGTCCTTAACAAGACAAAAAGACGGAAAGAATTCCAGTGAGACATTATTGTCTTTCGTAAAACGAGAAACAGAGTAAATTTCGAGTGATAAGAGGGACACGCAGGATATTATGAAGGGAAAAATGACGAGTGGGTGTAGAAAAGGAAGATGAACCTGTATGCGAGATACAAAGAGACTTACCATCACCCACAAAGACCTGATCAGTACCAGTGTAAGGATGCATTTACTGAAGAAGAGACGGGTCAGAGGTCATGTGAGAGGATGCACCTGAATCCGAAATCCAGGATTGAACCAAACTAGAACTAGAAGGAGTAGAATACTGAGGAGGTTGTTGAGAGTGGAAGCCTGCAAAATGATTTTGATTGCCATTGTTACGTGACTAGGAGTAACGGAAGCGACACTGGGCAGTAGTATGACCCTGTTTCTGGCAAATTTGACATTTGGTACGAGAGAAGTTGGAGTTGGAACGAGAAGAGTTGTTGTTCTTTGTGGCAGGAGAAGCAGTGTTGGATGAGATGGTAGAAGGCTTGGAGACAGCCACATGACCCTCAGGTGTGGAACTGACTTGAGCAACTAGAGCTGTAGTGGAGCCGTGATCAGTAACAGAGGATGAGGAATCCTCAAGAAGTATCCGTTGCTCATACATCAATAGTTTTGCACGAAGTTGAGAGAAGGTAGGTGGGGTGGCCAAGTTCTCAACCGAAGTCACAAATGGGCGATAATCTTTAGGCAGCCCATCTAGAGTTGCAAGCACCATGTCAGAGTCAGTGAGCGAATCACCAACAGTAGCTAGAGCACTTGAGATTGTATAAATGTGGTGCAAGTACTCAGCTGCCGAGAGAGTTCCCTTTTCGAGTGACCGAAGCTGAGCCCGAAGGAGGGATTTGCGTGCAAGAGATTGTTGCATAAAAGAGTCATGAAGTGAAACCTAGAGCTCATGAGCAGAGGTGAAGCCAACAGTCTGATGAACCAATGAGTCTGAAAGAGTGGCAGTAATACACGCTGTAACAAAGCGATCAAATCGAATCCAGTCCTCAGATGACACAACAGTAGTGGAATCAGTGGAGGTAGTTGTGCTAGCATCAGACTCAGCAGGTAGGGAAAGGGAACCATCAACGTAGCCCATTAAATTGTTAAAAGTAAGAAAGTTAACCATCTGTGATTGCCAGGTTAAATAATTGGTGGTGTCCAACAGAACCGTGACATATAGCTTGACATTAAGGGAGGGAAGAGAGAAAAGATAAGAAGGAGATGACAAGGGAAGAGCAGTGGAAGAAGATGGAGTCGCAGCGGTGGAGGTTGGAGTAGCAGCAGTAGAGGTTGGAGTGGTCATGATGATGGAAACGTGGGTGTTTGGAAGAAAGAACAGATAAGACCGTGGCAGCAGGACCAAAAGACTTTCGTCAAAATTAGACTCCTGATACCATGTAGAAATATAGGTGTTTGTATTATATCTCAAAAGAGTGTACAGTGCATCTATTTGTACTACAACATCAGTGAAGAAGCGATAAAGATAACACATGAGATAGACCAAGATACATGGAATTTAAAATAATTCAAACAACATAATTTATCTCTTATCAAAGTGCAACTCATTAAAAAAAGGAAAAAGAATCTCATGCATATATATTATTTTTAGAAAGATAAACTTGCAACTGTAAAATTACCATTGTTTATAGTTTTAAAAACCATTGCAATAACTAGTAAAAATTGTCACAAAAAGTATTAAAAATCGTTGTTGTTGCACAAGAAAACCGTCGCAAATAGTAGAACATTTATCATGTAGTCTTTAAAAAAAATTATTACTAAAAGAATCTATTGCAATGGTTTTTTTTACCATTACTACTTATTTACAAAAAACCGTTGCAATAAAGAATAGACAATGACAACGAATTCAATAGTAAGAAAACCGTTGCGTAAAACCATTTGCAACGGTTTTGAGCTTTTTGACAATGGTTTTCAAATGTTGCCTAAAATAAAAAATGTGGTAGTGTCTACTGCCGTCTGTTGGATTTGGAATGGAGGAAGGAGAGGTGCTTTAAGAATACACCCCATAATAACTTCTATGCTTTATCTAATTTCATCCAAGGTCAAGCTTTGAGTATGATTGATGCTTGGCATAGTCCAGAAGGTTACCCGCATCCCATTAATCACCGAGTCTTGGTTGGTTGAAAAAAGCCGGTCCAGGGATGAAAACTAAATACTGATGGTTGCTCTAAAGGTAATCTTGGCTTGGCAGGAACGGGGGGTATTTTTCTTGATGAAAATGGTTTTTGGATTTTTGGCTTTTCTATAAATTTGGGGATCGCTTCCAACTATAAGGGGGAATTATTGGTGGTTTGGGAAGAACTCAAAAGAGCTGTTGACATGGGCATCACTCATCTTACTAGGGGTGGCATTTGGGCCAGCCCGGCCCTGCACGGCACGACCCGGCCAAATTGTGTGTCAAGAAAATTGAGCCCGACTCAACACATATGTTTGGTGGGCCGAGCTGAGCTGGGCTCAATTTTTAGAATATAGAACCCAGCTCGGCCCACGAGCCCACTATCACGAGTCGTGAGCTGAGCTGGGCTGGGTTGGGTTAGCCCATATACATATATATATTAAAATTTAAACTTTTTTTTAAAGGAAAGTTAATTTAACTATTAATGCAACAGTACACAAATTGATTGATGATATTAATAATTAACTTAAACAATAAAATACAACACAACATAACAAACTACAAGTTAATGAGACACAAGTACATTAGTGATATAAATATGAAAATAAAATATTACATAAATGGTTGAGGAAAGCTACTGTAAATTGATAATATCAAATTTACGTAAAAATATATATTGATGTTGATAATAGTTACAAATTACATACCAATATTCTTTAAAGTACGTAAGATGATTCCAAATTTCTAACGAATGTAATTGTCGTGAAAGATTTTATTCTTCTATGGACATAAATGTAGTCGTCGTGAAAGACTAACGAATGTAGTCGTCGTGAAAGACTTGTAGTAAAATAAAGTTAAATATATTAAGTGAGTAAACACTGTTACTAAGTATTTATAGGAAAAATTATATGTACAATTATAAAAATTATAAAAAAATTGTACCTAAGATCTTTTAAAAAAAACTGTATGAAGGGATTTAAAGTTACAAGTTGCAAATTTGCAATATTATAAAAAAGGTTTGATAACAAGTCATTTAATATTAACTTAAGAAATACATTTGCTACTTTTTATTATTAGTTTGTTAAAAACTATAATTACTACGACTTGCTAATTTGTTTTTTAAAAAAATAGTTACTATGATTTGCATTGCATACATAAAGTATAATATTTTAATTTCTTTTAATAAGTGAGCTCAAATGTGCTTAATTTGTGTTGAAATCGAGTTGAGCTCGAGATGGGCCTTATTTGGGCTCAAAATGGGCCTTATTTGGGCTCGAGCTGGGCCTGTGCTAGGCTCGAGCTGGGTTGGGCTCCGAGCTGGGCTGGGCTCATGGGTTGAGCTGAGCTGGGCCTAAACTCAAATGGGCTGAGTCAGAAATTATAGGACCCAGCTCAGCCCACACATATGTGGTGGGTTGGGCCGAATCGAGCCCACTACCAACTGAGCTGGGCTGGACCCGAATTTTCGTGTGCTAGGCCTGTATGGACCCAGCCCAAATGCCGCCTCTATATCTTACTTTTGAGTCTGATTCGCTAATAACTATTTAGCTGTTAAAGGTAGAAGTACCTTCGAAGAGTCATTTAAGGTTCTTATCGAAGACTGTAAAAAGATTTTAGCGGACCATGAAGGATACCAACTCCAGCATGCATTTCGCGAATTAATGAGATCTGGATATAGAGATTTGGGGCTAGATGAGACACCCTTTGCTTAGTTTGAGTTTTGAGTTAGTGTCCGAATTGGAAGAATATTTATATTATTTGAATTGAATGTAATAATTAATGATTTGTTAATTTGTGATTTTAGTGGCTCCAAATTATGTAATTAATGATTGTGCGCCTTGCAAGTTTGAGAGGTTGACCCTTCAAAAACGTGACATGTCACGCTTTTAGTTTAGTTTTGTGGCGTGAAAATGATTATACAATACATTCATATGACTGATCTTTCCCTTCTATGCCGCAAGCATCACACTCAAACAATGCACTTCTTTGTTGGAGTTTTGGGGGGTGCTGCTTCCCGAGGTGTTCAAATGTACCATCTAATTGAGCACATAAAACATCCAAATCAAACTCACACTTGGAACAGTGATAGGTAAAACCACTCTAGTCTCTTCTACATATATCACATATGCAATCTCTTGGACAAGGTTTTTCCCTAAAGAGTATAAGTCAATGTTTGGAATGCATTGGATGCATATATGCAAAAATTTGGTGACGGCTATATACTAATTTTTTAAAAAAAGTTTAATAGTATAATTTTTTTTTATAGTAACAAGCACCAAAATAAAATTTCAAAAGCACGACGCTAAAATGTCGCTGTTTAGTGAGAAAATAGCGATAAACTTATGTAAAATAAGTAAGTGACGGAAAGTATATAGTCGTCACTAAATTGTCACCATTTGGCGACAAATTAGTGACGGATACGTAGAAGCCATAGCTAATTTGTCGCCAAATAGCAATTTGAAGACGGTGTATACAATTCCCACATTTTTGTGACAAATTGGTGACGATTTTCCCATGTCGTCTCCAATTGGTGATTAGTCACTTAGTTTCGCGCCAAAAATCAATGTTAAATGTGGTTTCTAAATCCTCAACGATTTTCCCATGCCGTCTTCAATTTGTCACCATTTAGTCACGTAGTTTCGCGCCAACTATCAATGTTAAATGTGGTTGCTAAATTGTCACTATTTTAGAGACGGTCTCTGGATTTCGTCACTAAATATGATTTTTCTTGTAGTGATAATCACTATAATGGTAATTTTGCACAGAATTTGTAGAGAAAGACTGGTTGAATGATGCACCAAGTGATACCAAGTAAGTACATGATTCTTACTTTTCTTGTTGACGAAGTGATACCAAGTGTATAATTCTTACTTTGCGTGTTGATTAAATGATACCAAAGTAATGTCGTCTTATTGAGCGATGCAAGAGACCATCCTTTAAGAAAAATACTTTTAAGTGGTGAACTCATTTGGAATTATACTAAGTTATTCAAAGTAAAAGGACAGAAGAATGGAATCTTTTTTCTTTTTTTTTCTTTTCTTTTCTTTTGGTTTGAGGAAGGCTAAAGGAGGTTATTCGACAATCTTTTTGAGGGATTTTTTTTTTTTTGGTGACATGGAGACTAAAAAATAACTACCTGGCAATGAGGTAAAATTTTGAGGATGAAAAATTTGCATAATCTTGGGCTTGGTGTTTCAGCTTACCCAACAATGAGGTAAAATTTGAAGATGATGAATCAAGGATCACAAAGAACCATGAATATTGTTCACATTACACTTAAAGTGGATGACTCCATTAAAGATTTTATGATCAGAGCTTCAACCCATCTTGTATGTCATATTGACGAGAGGCTGCTAACTTATGAAAAATATTGCTGCAAGTAAAGAGAAAAGTAAAAGAAAATACTTTTGGAAGGCCGGAAGGGGGTATTTAGTAATACTTTCCTATATTTTTAAAATATTCACTTATTCCAAATAAAAAAATCATAAAATCTTAAATCTTTTTATAAGATTTTGAGCTAGATCTCCAAGCGTAATTCTATAAAACAAATCTACTTGAGAGTGAAAGCGTGTGAGAAAGGGGACCTTTCTTGAAATATCCAAGGTAATGTAATATTATTATCACATAAGAGGTACGTACATTGAAAGAGTATTTGAGCACTTTAGGATGTTGTAGTCCATATTTGTCGAATCGTGAATCGTATCGTAAATCGAAATATCATTTTTTTGAATCGTGAATCGAATCGAATCGTGAATCGTACCGATTCGGTCACAAATTTAAAACTAATTGATATTTGATATATTATGTTTCTATTAACAGTTTTTAGTTGAGATTCTTTATTTGAATTAATATTAATATATGTTTTTGTTACTTTTCTAGATTGTTCATTACTTCACTTGTTCCTAGTAGCCCAAACAATTTCTACATCATAATATCACACTATTTTTTTTGGTCAGAACAATATCACATTTCACAAGTGCCCAAACTAGTGCTCAAAGCTGCTGTAAACAAAAGTGGTCCAATCAGTTACGAGTTTTGTCTTTTTTTTTTTATTAGTAAAGTGGGCTTATTTTGTTATCTACTTTGAAATATTTTGGGTTTTTTAAATAAATAAAAAAAAATTGACCCGAATCGCAAACGATTCAGTGAATCGTTCGATTCATACGATTCGCTACGATTCGGTACCGATTCATTTGTGATTCACGTCAATTCACGATTCTCCTATCCGATTCGTATTATTTTTTAGTAAATCGTATCGAATCGTACGATTCGCATACGATTCTGATTACACTGTTGTAGTCTAAGCCAGTTGGAACTCTTTTGTTGCACATTTTATACTTTAATCTTATTTGGTATATCCATGACTAAGGAATAGATGGAACACATGTCTGCTGTTGCATGCGCTAATAATGTTAGTTGATAGCTTGATGTAAGCTATGATTTGCATCAAAGACAACTACATATTTCACAAACTGTTAGTATTAATGTGAGCACGTACATGCATTGTCCAAACAAAATACATTGGCGATCATTTATTTCTCATGATAATTGATAATCATATCAACCTCTTCAAGATCTTTATTTTTTTATGCATACCAACATGTAATTTATCTTTCGTATTTAAATAAAGAAAAAAGAAGGAAACGAAAAGGACATGCATTAATTAATAGATATCTTTTATTAAGATTAATATAATAAATACATAACGCGATTGACCAAAAGAAAAGACAATATTAATAATAACAAATCCTTTATTATATGCATTACAAATTTACAGATTCAATAGGACTCTATGCTCTTCCTAATTCGACTTCTTAGGACTGACCATCTCCGACCACATGGCTGGCAGAGGTTAAAATAGCAAGTTCCACATTCAAAGCCGATGCGTCCTTTCAAATTATGATCACATCTGTTACAACGGAATTTATATTTAACTTCCCTCACAAAGGTGAGAGGATGTGGGTGATACTCAATTTGAAGTTTACCCCCAAACTTGTTAGACTTCTTTTGTGCGAAATTGGATTAGACACCGATAAAAGGAAATAAGCAACAGAAAGAAGAATGTTAAATATTAACAATACACGAATGTAAAGAAGAAAACTAATAAACAGTAAATAAGAAAACAATATATTTATGCGAATGAACCAGTACACAAACCGAGGCTCGAATTAGACTCGATGTCCTTAAGGTTTATTGCTCCGCTAGGTACTTACGACTTCAACTGCAACAACCTCCCAGGATACAACAGCTCTATCTTTTGTATTAGAAGTACCACAAAATACAAAAGCTATCGAACTGACAGTGTATAAACTCTCTCTCGATCAATGCTATGCTAGCCTAACTATTCTCTATATGCAATAATGTTAATGCATCCGGTCACCAATGAACAAAGCATATGAGGTATTTATAGATGAGGCTTTGGAGAAGGATCTGCTGGCCACTTCTTCCACTCAAAACGTGGGATAAGAGATATCCCCACTTCCTTCATGCTACTGAATATGTTGAACGTGAGGGAAAACCCACTTCTTTAACTGCATACGAGCACTACAAGGCTAAACATGTAGGATAACTTCCCCAACCCATTCACTCCATGTAGAACATGTAGGCAGTTATCCTCCTTACTTCATCTTCTTAAGTCTTGCAGCAAAGTTGTTGAAAAGTGGGCAATTGCTCATTCACCAATACATTCTTCCAACAATCCCCCACATGAATAGAAATTGGCCAGTCAGATAGAGATGCAGACGCTAGAGAGAGAGTTCAATAGAAAGATACTGCATCAGGATAGGTAGCTTTTGGCTTTGAACCTTCTTTAGTGAAAACTATCGGGTTTACTTGCTAACCATTGAATGCGATATCTTGAACTGTTCAGCTTTTGTGTAAACCAAGACAATATGATTCACACAGTACCCCTCTGTACACTGTTGAGTTCTCACGGTTGTGTTCATTTTGGCCCTGAACAACTCCCAGTATTCATAAGTACTCTAAAGAATTCAGCCTTCAAAATTCTCGTAGGAACGGCCCAGTCCCTACTCATATAGGTGATCACTTATGAAGAGTATCCTTGCAATACCGCACTTGGATTACCAAGATATAAGTATCATTAAAAACATAGCTTAGCCTAAGCCACATGCAGGCAGCACTGTCTACTCATCATAGGAATAGGTGGGAGTATTACCCCTGCAGTGCTCCCAATGAATCATTCATAGCTCAGTTTTTCCTTTTGAACCTACATCTAAGGATCTCCTGTCACGTAGGTAGGGTTTTCCACTATGATGACTCTTTAGATATAAGCTTAAGACGCATTCCCCTCGACAACTTGTAAACTTGCTCTCTATTCAAACCTTTAGTAAGCGGATCTGCAATGTTATCTTTTGATTTTACGTAGTCAATTGAGATAACCCCATTAGAGAGCAATTGTTTAACGGTATTATGTCTGCGACGAATATGTCTAGACTTACCGTTGTACATACTACTCTATGCCTTTCCAATAACAGATTGACTATCGCAGTGTATGCAGATAGCTGGCACAGGTTTTGGCCAGTTTGGAATATCCTCTAAGAATTGTCGAAGCCATTTGGCTTCCTCTGCAGCTTTATCTGAAGCTATAAACTCAGATTCCATCGTGGATCTGGCTATACATGTTTGCTTAGTGGATTTCTAAGAGACGGCTGCCCCTCTCAACGCAAAGACATATCCACTCGTAGATTTAGAATCTTTAGTATCCGATATCTAGTTGACATCATTGTACCCCTCTAATACAGCTGGATATCTGGTATAATGCAGCCCGAAGTTCAAAGTGTACCTCAGATACCTTAGAACTCTTATCATAGCTGTCCAATGGGCTTGCCCTGGATTGCTAGTATATCTACTCAATTTGTTGACGGCATATGCTATATCGGGCCTCGTGCAATTCATCAAGTACATTAGACTACCAATAATTCTTGAATACTCCACTTGAGATATTCCATCACCAGTATATTTAGCTAGATATACATTAACATCTACCGGTGTCTTAACTAGTGTCTCGTCGTTCTTGTTGAACTTGTCTAGTATCTTCTCAATATAATGAGACTGGGACAACACTAGTCTATCAGATGTTCTGGTGATCTTAACACCCAAAATAACATCTGCTACCCCCTTATCCTTCATATCGAAGTTACTGGATAGCATCTTCTTGATAGACTTAATGACATTAATATTGCTTCCCATAATTAGCATATCGTCAACATAGAGACAAACAATGACATACTCTTGGCTCGTGCCTTTCACATAGACACACTTGTCACATTCATTGATCCTAAAGCCATTTGTCATCATGACTTTATCAAACTTCTCGTGCCATTGTTTGGGTGCTTGTTTTAATCCATAAAGGGATTTTAAGTCGACATACCTTCTTCTCCTTACCTGGAACAACAAACCCTTTGGGTTGTTCCATATAGATTTCCTCATCTAACTCTCCATTCAAGAAAGCCGTCTTGACATCCATTTGGTGAATTTCTAAGTTGTTGATAGCCGCTATAGCTATCAACATCCGAATAGATATAATTCTTGTAACTGGTGAATATGTATCAAAGTAGTCAAGGCCTTCCTTTTGCCTGTAACCCTTAATTACAAGTCTGGCCTTGTATTTGTCTATAGATCCATCTGCCTTCATCTTTCTCTTAAAAATCCATTTACACCCGAGAGGTTTATTTCTAGGAGGAAGATCCACTAGTTCCCAAATGTGATTTTGCATGATGGACTCAATTTCACTGTTGACAGCTTCTCTCCACAAAGGAGCCTCAAGGGTTGTCATCGTTTCGTTAAAGGTACGAGGCTCATTTTCTAACAGATACATTAGAAAATTCGGACCAAAAAACTTGTCCATCCTTGCCCTTTTACTGCATCTCGGTGCATTTTCATCTAGATCATGACTTCCGTCATAAGTTCTTTTCGAAGAACTTGGTTCTTGTGTGTCTTTGCAAGGAAATTTTTCTTCGAAAAAATCTGCATTCCTTGAGTCAATAACTGTATTCTCATGTATATCAATTATTTTTGATTTGTACATAAGAAACCTATATGCAGCACTATTGTGTGCATATCCGATGAAAATACAGTCCACAGTCTTCAGACCTATTTTGACCATTTTAGGAGCTGGAACTCCAACTTTGGCTAGGCACCCCCACACTCTTAAATATTTGTAGGAAGGTGGTCGACCTTTCCATAATTCGTAGGGTGTCTTTTCGAGTTTCTTGTGGGGTACCTTATTCAAAATATGATTTGCAGTTAAAACTGCCTCCCCCTACAAGTTTTGAGGTAGCCCCGAATGAATCAACATGGCATTCATCATTTTTTTTAACGTTCGGTTCTTGTGCTCTGCAATACTGTTTTGTTGAGGAGTGTAAGGAGCTGTTGTTTGATGAAAAATTCCATGTTCAGCACAATATCCTTCAAATGGATATACATATTTTCCTCCTCTATCACTTCTCAACATCTTGATCTTCTTACTATGTTGATTTTCTACCTCGTTTTTGTATAGTTTAAATACTTCTAAAGCTTCGTCCTTACTTCAAAGTAGATAAACATAACAAAACCTTGTGCAATCGTCAATAAAAGTAATGAAATACTTTTTCCCACCTCTGGTTTGCACAAATTTTAAGTCACAAATGTCACTGTGAATTAATTCTAAAGGGTCGGTACTTCTTTCCACCGATTTGAAAGAAGTTCTCGTTAATTTTGATTCTATGCAAATTTCACATTTTTTGTTTGAATTAAAATCAACTTTAGGTAACGAACCTAAATTTACCAATCTTTGCAAAGAACCAAAATTCACATGTCCTAATCTATCATGCCATAAATTAGGAGAATCCAAGACATAAGCAACTGGGTTATTCTCATTAATAAAGGCGTTAGAAGGCTCGCCAGCCGATACATTTGGAGGGGCAACAATGATTACACTCAGTTTGAATGACCCCTCATATAGATAACCCTTGCCCACAAACACAACATTTTTAGTTATTACAACTTTCCCAGAATCAAACACAATCTTGAATCCATGATTAACCAATAATGATCCGGAGATCAGATTCTTCTGGATATCCGGGACATGCAGAACTTTGTTGAGAGTCAGCTTCTTCCCGGAGGTCATTTTTAGAACCACTGTCCCTATCCTTGCTACCTTCGAAGTGGAAGAGTTCCCCATGTATAGGGTTTCATTAACAGCCTGGTAAGAAGTGAACATCTTCCTGTCAGAACAGACATGCCTCGTGGCCCCGGTATCCATGAACCACTGCTTGGGATTCCCGACCAGGTTCACTTCAGATACAATAGCTGACAAACTCATATCTGACATGTCATCTCCCAAGTCATCAACAACATTAGCTTGAGCTTTCCTCTTCTTCGAATTGTTCTAGTCCTTGCGGAATCTGCATTCAACTGCTTTGTGTTTCATTTTCTTGCTACTCTGGCCATGCTCAATTACATTTGCCTTTGCCTCCAAAGGTAGAAAACCAACCCTTCTCTCAGCAATGCGGTTGTCTTCTTCTATCTTCAACCTCACGATCAGGTCTTCAAGAGTCATTTCCTTTCTCTTGTGCTTTAGGTAGTTCTTGAAGTCCCTCCAGTTGGGTGGTAATTTCTCAATCAAGAAAGCTACTTGAAGTGGCTCATTCATGACCATGCCCTCGGTATGAACCTCATGAAGAATAAGTTGATACTCTTGAACCTGGCTCTCTACTGGTTTGGAATCCACTATCTTGAAGTCTAGAAGCCTGCCAGCGATGAATTTCTTCGCCCCTGCATCTTCTGTCTTGTACTTCTTTGCCAAAGATTCCCACAGAGCTTTTGCTGAAGCAACTGGACTGTAAACGTTATATAGTGTGTTTTCCAGCCCGTTGAGGATATAGTTCTTGCATAGGAAATCCCCCTACTTCCAAGCATCAATCGCAGCTACAGTCTGCATGTCTGGATTATCACCTGCTTGAGGAGCATCCTCTTTTAGGAATCGAGCAAGGCTTAGCGTGGTCAAGTATAAGAACATCTTCTGTTGCCACGTCTTAAAGTCCCTCCCATTGAATTTTTTCGGCCTCTCACCATGGCAGCAGGAGCCGATGCAACAAACAGCGTAGTTGTAGCAATTATCACCGTTGGTCTCACTGGAACATTCTCGTTCCCGGATCCACTGCTTGACCCATTTCCAGTTAAGGGACTCTGAGCATTAAGTCCTTGTCCAACATTTATGTCTCCAGTAGCCATGGGTAAGTTTTCAAGTTTTAGATTAAGTCAAAAGGTAAAAGAGCTGCACTTAAAAGAGGAAGTTAGTTCCAAATAGAGAGGAAAACTAATATTTGCAATATAAAGTAAAATTAGAGAACTCTCTAATTAAATATATTCTATTAGTTGTAATAAAATAATTACAAATTGACACAAGAAATTCTATTGTAAACCAATGTTAATTTCAGATTCACTTACTGAACCAATAATGATCTAAACACTTAAGTACATATTGATTACGTAAGAAAGCATGCACTTAAGAACTAGAGTTAGCCATTTGGAATGACAGAAATTGATAAATAAATAAAAACAAATTTAGAAGATAAGTACAACTGGAGAACTAGAAATAACTACACAAATTGAATGAGCTATTATAAAACTCGAGGCTACAATATGTAGATAACTAGCATGCAACAGAATATGATTTCAAGGCACTCTTGTATGTAAGTGCCTAATTAATCTTAAAGGACCAGAACCAATAGCAATGTTTAAAGTTATAAACAGATGAGCAAAATTAATGTGTAAAACTGAATCACATGTAAAGTAGAATATAGATATTAATTACAGATGCAAGTCCACACCAGAAATGCTGGTGAGCTTAGTGGTAGAGTTGTTTCAAATTTGATGAGAGGTCAAGAGATCAATACATGGCAGATACGTAAATTTTTACAGCTTTTCCTATTTTTTTATTATTTCCTTTTAAGACCTATTTACAACTATAAACAATCAGCAAATCAGACTCGCACAAAAGAAACGAAAACATCAGATAGCAATATTAAACCTTAAGATTGTAAGACTTCTTTTGTGCGAAAATGGATTAGACACCGATAAAAGGAAATAAGCAACGGAAAGAAGAATGTTAAATATTAACAATACACGAATGTAAAGAAGAAAACTAATAAACAGTAAATAAGAAAACAATGTATTTATGCGAATGAATCACTACACAAACCAAGGCTCGAGTTAGACTCAATATCCTTAAGGTTTATTGCTCCGCTAGGTACTTACCGCTTCAACTGCAACAACCTCCCAGGATACAATGGCTCTATCTTTTGTATTAGAAGTACCACAAAATACAAAAGCTATCGAACTGACAGTGTATAAACTCTCTCTCGATCAATGCTATGCTAGTCTAACTATTCTCTATATGCAATAATGCTAATGCATCCGGTCACCAATGAATAAAGCAGATGAGGTATTTATAGATAAGGCTTTGGAGAAGGATCTACTGGCCACTTCTTCCACTCAAAACGTGGGATAAGAGACATCCCCACTTCCTTCATGCTGCTGAATATGTTGAACGTGGGGGAAAACCCACTTCTTTAACTGCACACGAGCACTACAAGGATAAACATGTAGGATAACTTCCCCAACCCATTCACTCCGTGTAGAACGTGTAGGCAGTTATCCTCCCTACTTCATCTTCTTAAGTCTTCCAGCAAAGTTGTTGAAAAGTTGGCAATTTCTCATTCACCAACACATTCTTCCAACAAAACTTCACTTTAGGATAATGGCCAAGTCTAGGAACGCATCTCAGATGAAAGAAATTGTCGCATTCACGACGACAATAATATAGCCAGTACTTGGGATGGATTTCTTTTTCACAAATATCACAAATAAATTCATCAGGATGATAATAGAAGGGTGGAAAGCTCAGTGTGAGAGGGTGTTTATCCCATCTATGTCTGACAGTCTGAGGGCATGTTGCGCAATCCATAGCCAAATTGTACTCATCAACGCAAGTCTTGCAACTTAAGAAGACATCCCCATGGTAGGAATTACAGGCGTTGCAAAACTTATAGTCATTCTCACCTCGAAAAAGGAAGTGGTGGTGAGCTTCATGCTTAATTGCAGGAGGAAAAAGAGCACAATTGATGTCAAGCGTTAAGTGACACTCCTTGCACTCATAGAAGAATCCGTTACAATCACTGCAACAGCAACTACATCTAAACTAACCAAAAAACTCCTGGCGGCAATGATTGAGGGAGACTTGATGTTGGGGATGATAGCAAGATGAGAGATTATTTGGTAGTTGATCAGTGCAATGCAAATGGATGAAGTAGCTGCACTGAGCACATCCATAACATGAACCTGAAATGGGTTCAATACAAGCATTACACACTGTTTCCTGATCATCGTCATCTATTTCGCTGTAGTCATCTTGGATATTGGTGAGAATATAAGGGTGGTCATGACTAAAGTGATTAATTTCTTTTGGTTGTTCAATCAGTACCGGGAGACCTTTTTCTTCCAAGAAATGTCAAATTAGTTGTGCAGATAAGACCTCTGCGGGCAAGCTGATCCAATTTGGTGGGATCTCACCAGCACTAAGAAGAGAAACAATGTAATGTCATGTGATTATCAGATAGAGCATCAGCAAAAGGAGGAAAACAACAAATCGAAGAAATTAAAGAAGAAAATAGTGGGTAATTAAAAACTTTTTGAGTTAAATAAATTGTGTTCTAAACGGCTCATACGAACTCATGTTGTGTGTGCAATACCAACCTACTATCTGCCACGTCAACCATTTTAAAGCCATATATTCTCAATCTATAACTCTTTGCCAGCCAAACAATTACTGTCAAACCACTTGTTAGTAATGTGTTAAGCATAATTCAACTGTTAATTTGAAAAGGAGAAGACAAAAAGGAGTACAAAAGCTATGGTTAAATTTACTTGTAGAATAATATTATTGTTTGGCCGCCCCAACCATCCAATAATGCATCATATATAGCACCCAACATATATTGGATTAATTTCGTTTAGATTTTTGACGGATTTTGATGGAAGGGAATATTGGATCATTCAATTAAACTTGGTTGGTCAAAATTAAACAATTAAGTAACTATTCTTAAACCTTAAAAGGTTGAATAAGAAGACAAGAATGGAGAATTCTTACGAGTTAGCTTCAGTAGCTTCATCATCTTCTTGGGACTTAGATGTGACGCACTTGAGATGGACGAAGTATCTGCAAGGCCCACAATAATAGACCCAGTAATTTGGGTGTAGTTTTTCCCGACAGATATCACAGTCTAGTTCGTAATGCCGGTATTCTTCTGGAAAACGATAAGATAGGGACAGAGGGGCATGATGAGGGTGGCCCTTGTATGACAAGCTGCTTGGCAGTGATCCACAAGTCTTGTGGATCCAGAATGAACATACAGTGCAATAGTAGGATTGATCTTCCTCTTTTATGAAGCAAGCATCACATGTAAACAAAGCACTTCTTTGCTGGATTTTAAGAGGGTGGTAATGGCCAGGGTGTTTAATTAACTTGCCCTCTAATTGAGCACATAAAACATCCACATCAAACTCACACTTGGAACAGTGATAGGTGAAACCACTCAATTCTCTATAACAGATACTACATATGAAGGCCCCTGACGGATAAGGCGATGTGCTAAAGAGTTTAAGTGGATGTTCTGAATGCATTGGATGCGTAATCTCTAATGGCATTTCTGCGCAAGATTTGTGGAGGAAGACTTTACATTCGCTGCAACAATACGTTGACCCCGACACTGGTTGTTGACAACCGTAACAAACAACGTTGGCGTTGTCACCTGCTTGCAAATCCTTGAGGCTAAGCGGATGCTTCTCATGGCTAAAATGATTGATGGTCTCCATCACTGTTTCTTTCTTTCTTTTTCACTCTTTTTCAAGATTTCTCACAACTCAAATATAACTGGGAATGCAAGATAGATATTGAGAGTAATTAACGACCCTATCTAAATAAATAAATAGATGAAAGCCAAACACAAAATATCAGTGAGAATAACTTCCCTTTTGCCAAGTGATGCCATGTTACTTTTCGTGAGCTGTTGATGAGAAACATTACTTTTCTTGTTGACAAAGTGATACCAAGTAGCAAGAAACCATCCTTTACGCATCACTATGCAAACGCTCCTTGCCGAGCTAACTCGTCGCAAAAGCTAGAAGAAATGGGGGGTAAGAGACAAGAATGGAATCAAATTTGAGGTTAATAATAGAAAATGTCTTTACTTAGCATGCTGCAATTGCCACAGAGATGCCAAGTGAGAAGTAAGATTTTTTGGTGGTGTAATTACTTTCGGTGATATATAGCATTGACGTATTATACTAATTTTTTTTGGGTTAATTTTAGTTCGCTAATGGTGGTTATACTAATTACCTCTTATATTTTTCCTCAATTACATTCAACATCACATAAGTCTAATTTTTTTCCCATTATTATCAATAAGATTTAAATTAGTCCTCAATACTTTAAAAAGTTGTGATTACATTTAATTTTTTTAGAAAATAATATGAACTAAATTGGTTAGTTTCAAATAATAAAAACGAATTTAAAATTTTGAGAAACAATAAAAAGAAAAAATAATAAAAAATAGCTTATTGTGCAAAAATTGCACGCTCGAGATTATGAAAAAATAATATATATATATATATATATATATATATATATATATATATATATATATATATATATATCCATCTCAAATAGAATCCGACATTTTTTTGTTAACCCAACATATAACTTTTTTTGC
This sequence comes from Ehretia macrophylla, assembly GCA_037974665.1. Lineage (NCBI taxonomy): Eukaryota > Viridiplantae > Streptophyta > Magnoliopsida > Boraginales > Ehretiaceae > Ehretia > Ehretia macrophylla. Next base: position 17,705,376 of record CM075783.1, read on the forward strand.
AATGAGCTAACTTTTTAAAGACATAAAATAAAATTAATGGCAATAAAATAGAATTAAATAGCTCAATAAAAAAATAACAGACCAAAAATTCATTTAATATTAAGGCTTTGTTTGATAGAAATTTGATGTTATGTGAAAATATGGGGAATAATAAAATTCTAAAACCTCCGCTAATACCTTAATAGCTTCCATCAACCATCGCTAACATCTTCCACGACAGTTCCAATAACCGCTACTAATACCTTTCCACAGCGGTTCCCAGGACCGCCACTAATAATCTTTTGATTCTTGCTTCTCCTTGTTATACATTGTTTTGCATGTTTTTCTTCTAATTACTTTTTATATATATTAAATCATGTAACAATTAATTATATTGGATGGATAAAGAATAGGGGAAAAGCAATTGTACAAAAACAAGCTAAGAAAATTAAATTGCTCTTAAAAGTATAATTATTTGATATGTACCAATCAAAAGTTAGAATATCTACAATAAAGAAAATTAAGTTACAATAGTTATAATCAAGTATAATTGTTTAATATGTACAAACCAAAAGTTATAATTAAGTTACAATGTCATGCTTTATATATAAAGCACTTGATATGAGGGCAAAAAAATCAAAAGTTTTCAACTATTCCTTTGTTCTTAGCTAACCAACAAACTTAAACCATCCTTTGAGAATTTGCAATTTGAGTATAGGATCAAAAAGACTGGATGATATTTAAAATCTGCTTACCTGTCAATTAAAAGTATTGAAGAATATTAGTCAAAAGAAAATTAAATATTTATTATTCCTACATAACCAAATAGTAATAGATGAACATATGATTTTGTATAGTTAGCAAAGCAATTATCTATATGCATATATCACTTACAAACCACATTCACATACCTACGTTACTATCATCCGATGTTGAAGCATTTTGCAAACTAATTGATTTGAAAACTAAAGATGATGGAATACATTGGGAAAAGTGTAAAAGAAGCGAAATGAATTTTGTCATAATCTATGCATTGTTATTATGGTCCAGGGAAGAAAACCTACCGTTTTCCTTGATGTGTCCTATTAGCCTCTTTAGTTTAACTCCTGTTGACAGGTAAATGCACAATTGATGATGATAATCTGGAATAGAAATGAACTACTAGTACTTAAGGCAATGAAAGAAAATACATACATCGAGTACTATCAATTGTTAGAATGTAGTAACATACAAGATACAAAGTTTTATACATAAGATGTATCATCATGTACTAATGAATGAGGTGCATTAGCACAAAACTACAATATGGTATCTTTTTTTTCTAATACATATATATATATATATATATATATATATATATATATATATATATACATCTCAAATAAAACCCGATCTTTTTTCCTAACCCAACATATAACTTTTTGCAACGAGTTAACTTTTTAAAGATATAAAAAAAAATTAAAGGCAATAAAATAGAATTAAATAGCTCAATAAAAGAAATAACAGACCAAAATTTCATTTAATATTAAGGCTTTGTTTGAAAGAAATTTGATGTTATGAGGGAATATGGGGAATAATAAAATCTCGTGTGGGAGTTTGGGATTTAGATAAAAACTCATATGAGAAAATAACATTCTCCCAAATATAAAATATAGGTGAGAATAACTTCTCGTGTCCACCTAGTGATATCAATTAAGTGCATGATTCTTATTTTTCTTGTTGACGAAGTGATACCAAGTGTATAATTCTTACTTTCCGTGTTGATTAACTGATACCAAAGTAGTGTCATATTATTGAGCGATGCAAGAGACCATCCTTTAAGAAAATTACTTTTAAGTGGTGAACTCATTTGGAATTATTCACTCATAATAAGTTAAAGCAAAAGCTAGAAGAATGGAATTTTTTCTTTTCTTTTTCTTTTCTTTTGGTTTGAGGAAGGCTAATGCAGGTTATTTGACAATCTTTTTGGAGGAAATGATATAGCAAGTATTTGAGATGAATTTCTTTTTCACAAATGTCAACTGTTGATGAGAATCCTTTCTTTTCGTGTTGACAAAGTGATCCCAAGTAGCAAGACCACCCTTTAAGCTTCACCACGCAAACACCCCTAACCAAGTTAATATCCAGAATTATAATTGACTCGTACCAAGTTAACTTGCTGCAAAACCTAGAGAAATGGGGGTAAGAGATAGAATATGTTCATATTTGAGGTAAAAAAATAGAAAATGCCTTCACTTAGTATTTTAATTATTTTTTTGGTTCATTTAGTTCGCTAATGTTGGTCAGACTTGTTACGCCCCTTGCTGCACCCTTTGCTACAACAAGAGTTGTGATTTTAATTGGCTTGTGTTTTGCCAAAATTATGATTTGACTAAATTTAATTAGAATTTAATTATGGTATATGCATATATGCTTGGAGAATTATGATTGACAGGTTTACCATATATATAAGAGAGTTGAAAAGGCAAATTGACATCTACATTAAAGGTGATTGAAGTTTCCTTGTTCAAGAAATGAAGGTTGTCTTATTCAAGAATTGCTTGGAGACAAAGTCTTTCCATACAACTCAAGGCCCAAGCACGGATTACCTTGTGGAGGTTTAGGCAACTAATTCAGCATATATACAGAGACTCACACATCTGAAAATGGGAAGAAAAAAAAGAGATTGAGCTGAAAAAGAAGATTTATTTGAGAATTTCGAGTTGTCAGATTTTGCTGTAGCAGATTGACAATGTGCTGTAACAAAAGTCAATAACAGAGGAAATATGATAATCCATGTGTTGCTACAGTAGACTGTGAAACAGACAACTTATTTATGCTTCCGCTATGCTTATTGTTTTAATCTTTGATAGGAAGAGTTTTTATACAGAGCCTCACACGTCTGAAAGTGGGAAGAAAAAAGAGAGATTGAGTTGAAAAAGAAGATTTATTTGAGAATTTCGAGCTGTCAGGTTTTGCTGCAGCAGATTGACGATGTGCTGCAACAAAAGTCAACAGAGGAAATCTGATAATCCATGTGTTGCTGCAGCAGATTGTGAAACAGACAGCTTATTTATACTTCCGCTATGCTTATTGTTTTAATCTTTGATAGGAAGAGTTTTTAGTTGTTTATTATTTTATTCATTATTCGGGAGAAAAAGGTGTAGTTCTCAAAAGAGAACGTTACAAGTCAAGGGGAGCTCGCCAAACCTAGGTTCATTAAGGAGTTCTTCATCAAGGCGTCAAAGTCAAGAGATAGTCTTTACTTGTGTAAGTCCATTGATATTGTAACTTGTGATTTATTAATGAAACAGGTTTGTTGGACCAGGGGAGGTCCCATGAACGTAAACCGCACGGTTGAACCATGTTAAATCTCAGTGTTTTTACTTTTTGCATGCATTTATTTATTTTGTTTTAACTTCTGTTACAACAAGATACTAACCATAAACTATCAAGACTAATTACCTCTATATTTTTCCTCAAATAAATTCATCATAAAAGGAACCTAACTTTTTTTGGGTATACTAAAATAATAATTTTTTCTATTTCTCTTTTACACTTTTTGATGTGCCAATCTAGCATATATACATGAGAGTAATAAATAAGTGATAAAAAATAACGATATCTAACATTTCATTTTTATTTATTCATTGGGTTAATTTTATATTGTCAAGATCGATGACACTAATTTGTCTTATCTTTTTAGAGTTTTATTATTTCACACACATACTATTATAAGAGTACAATTATGTTCAACTATATATTGCCCTTTATTTTTTTTAGTTAAATAATTATGTGTTTTAATTTTTATTGATTTTTTTTAAAAATTCATCCCTACGCATAGTATTGAGATTAATAACAATCCTAATGGTAAGAGATATCCCTTTGGTTCTTTCTAGTTATGATCCTCTGGTTTATAATAGAAGTGGGGTTCTCCTAAATAATCTCTGGACCGTAGATTTTTGGCCTAGTTTGAGTGTTTTGACTTTTAAAATTAAAGAAGAGAAAGAACTTAGAAAAAGAGAGGATATGACAGCCTCGGTAAATTTTCACATTTCATCATGGATTTGTCCCCCCGCCCCCTCCTCCAAACTTGTGACAAAAAAATTAGCTTTTTTAACATCCATATTTTGAAGAAAAAAATGTACTAAATTTTTTTAGAGAGGACAAAGCAAGAAAAAAAAATTTCTCTAGAACAAAACCTCTAGAAAAATCAGCTTAATAAGTAGTGGTGGCCATGGTGGTCGTGGTAGAGAGAAGTTTAAAAAGAAGAAAGGAAAAAGAAGGAAAAAGGAAAAAAGAAAGAAACGAAATAATACTTGTGCATACATTGTTAGATCAAATCGAAGATTTGTTTATTTGTTCATCTAGATGAGTCATAAAAGAAATTAATCAATTTCGCGATTCTCAAATCATTCATCATACATTTTGTTAGAGTTTGTGTAGTATAAGTATGGATTAATTTCGAACCAATATGAGTGATTTGCTCAATCGATGGAATTCTGTGGCGAATATGAAAAACTGATGCAATTACTTGGTGTAAAATGAATCTGTTACAGGTGATATTGCAACATTAACTGGAATATTTCTTCTTTCACAATTCATTAACAGTTTGTTACTCTAATTGCTTAGTTAGTTAATGAGTTGTTCCACTTAATGTTTCAACATAATCAGTGATAGTAAACAACAACATAAATAATAAAGATGTAACAGAAATAAAGAACACCAAGATTTAACATGGTTCAACCGTGCGGTCTACGTCCAAGGGACCTCCCTTGGTCCAACAAACCTGTTCATTAAGAAACATAATAAGTTACAACACCAATGGACTTACACAAGTAAAGACTCTCTCTTGACCTTTGACGTTTTGATGATGAACTCCTCAATGAACTTTGGTTTGGCAAGCTCCCCTCAACTTGCAACGTTCTCTCCCGAGAACTACACCTTCTTCTCCTGAAGAATGAATAAAAAAGACAGTAAAATAATCATTCAAAGTCTCATACAAATCGCTCATGACTTACTGTCAAACCGAACAAAAGTTGCAACACTTAATACAATCAAAGACTAGAACACAGATCATGTTGCAACATAACATGGAACACTGGACATAACTCTTTTATATTTTTTTTGTCGCTCTCTGACTGCCTCAACTTTTGCCGTGACTGCTGTTGCATATAAATACAAGATTGCTGCTTGGACATCTTGTCTTGGGCTTCAAAAAAGGTTTCTTTTCATAAAACCCTAGTCTTCCTTTTATTCTTTCTTTCCTCACGAATAGGCAATTAATGCAATTCCATAATCATCACAAATCTTCTTCTCATATGGTAAGTTACCATAAGATTTTTCCTGCACAATATAAAAGGTAAAAGCACAAGTATGGTAATATCATAAGTTTTGCTAAAACATAGCCAATCAAATCTCAATCAATTTAATTGTCTTAACAATCTGCAATCAAATTAATTGCCTTAACAATCTTCAATCAAATTAATTGCCTTAACAATCTCCCCCTTTGGTTTTTTTTTTTTTTTTGACAAAACCCTGATATTGCAGTTAATGAAACCTCCTACTGCCCAAGTGTAAAAAATCAGGTGCAACAAATGAAGATCATGTTGCAACATTCAATAGACCAGCAGTATTAGAGTAACACAAAAAAGAAAATATCATAGCAACGATCAGCCTGTTGTAACATGTAGTGAAACACAGATAAAAATATATCAAAGTAGACAAACTAGTGCTCCTGCAAAAGTTAGCAATCCTGTTGCAACAGACACTAAAACAACCATGCAGTAAACTAGCAGAAACACAAGCAAATTAGCAGCACAACATACTCCCCCTTTTTGCCAAACCAAAGGCAAAGAAACAGAGCAATAAAGCTAGCAGAATAAAGGGATCAGTAACAATAGCGGAGTAGTAGAGACATAAAAAATAAATTGTTTAGCAAAACAGGTAAGGATGTATCAAAGTAGCAAAAATAATGACCTTGCAAAAGATAGTAACCCAAAGATGATAACCCTGTTGCAACAATTAGTAAAACATCACAGACAACAATCAAACTTAGTAGCAACAACAATCTCAGCAACAATTAAACTCAATACACAAAAATAGATAGCAGCAATAGACATACCAAGTAACAATAGTAGAAAATAGTAAACATTAAAACCATCAAAGTTTTAAAAGCAACAGAGTAATTCTCCCCCTTTTTTGGCAAAGCAAAGGCAAAGGAAGCAAAGTAGCAACACTATAAGTTCATCAAGTCAACAACATAACATACACCATCATGTGGAAGGTTTCATCAAATGCTCCATTAGATCTTCCTGTCCCTTGAGAAGTTGAGGAAAAGTCTGAAAGGTTTAATCTTGATTAGCTTGGACATTACTCTATTCTTTCTTGAAGTGGCTGCAGCTGTTACGACATGATAAATGGATCAGTGGAATTACTGGCACTCCCAGTTGTACTGTTGCAACATTAGTAGTCTCCCCCTGAATGTCGACCTTGTGCGAACCCTGAAGAAATTTCTAAGAGAAAAAAACAAGGGAGAGAAACATAATAAAAATTAAAAGACACACAAAAAATTGCTAAAAAATCGTGTCCTAATTGCCATCATGAGCCAACTTATGCAACTATCAATTCCACGACCTTGGGAATTTCAAACCTACACAAATGGAGTAATTGTCAATTTGGGAATATCCAAAATTCCGCGCAAACACTTTCCTTTCTGACTATTGATGTATTGCACAATAAAGTTGCAACATATTGACATAGGATATACAAAGTTATCCAAAAATAATTTAGAACTGATGTTGCAACACAATTTTCAACAGTATCTCCAATTTGCTCAAAATCCCCTGAGATTTCACCCTTCCATTTTTTTTTTGAAAATTAAAATAGAATTAAAATGCATGATATGTTCAGGAAGCATAGAGTTACTCAAGAAATTCTACTCATCCATACTCATTTCAGTCAAGGATTTAATTAATGAACCATGTGTGTGTGTGAGAAGTAGAAATTTAGATAGCTTTCACCATCAAATCTGCAAGGTGTAGGAACTCTCCTATCAGATCAAATATACTTGATCGTCTATTCATCTTGAAGGAAAACACAATATTTTTCTTGTGTCAGCTCATGTTGTAACTGATAGCTTGCACACTATATTTCTATTCACATGTATTTTTTTCATTCTTTCAGCTTATGTTGCAACGGGTAGCTTTTACACTAATCTCTTTTATTTTGGATTAGGTAAATTTTTCCAGTGCTAGATAACCACATCATTTCCTGCCTATTTTTTTTTATCTCAAGGATGAATAGAATACAAGAATGGATTTAGAGAGACTTCTCTCTTTATCCCTGGTCATCAGAAAGTTCAAGCTCCTACACTTGCAGACCATCAAGATTAGCGTTCTCAATTTAGTATTCAAAGTGTTCAAAGAGATATGGTTCACAAATTAAATCACCAGTTGAATTGAATATCAGACTTTTAGATTTCTCAAGCTTCTTTCAAGCTCTTATGGCAATCCATAATGCAACATTATAAACTACAAATCCATAAAGCTTTTCTTGGGGTTTCAAATCTCAAAGGATCTAAAGCTTTAGTGGAGATATCTGTCAATTGTTTTTCGTTGTAACATGTTCTAAAACAGTGGTTCCAGTTTCAACAAGTTCACGGATAAACTGATTTAATTCCTTATGCATGACATTTACCCAAAATTCATCCTCTAATACATCTTTCACATTTTTGGGTTCTAAGGGGGAAGTGTAACACAAATATCTTACCATGTCTCTATTGTTCAGCTTGGGTTTACCTTTAGTTCGCATTCTATCATGTATTGATCCAATCACATCCTTTGCAGCATGATTTCTGCGAACTTATGGCATTTCAGCTTGAATTTCCTTAGTGCTAACTTTTGTTATTTCATTGCTTGTTGTAACATCGCATGAACCAATGTCTTTTTGCTCAGTTTTTGTTTCTGGTGTTGCAACAGTATCTGTCACAGCAGATCTCTTCGTATGTTCTTCCTTCGATGTTGTAACACCGTCTGCAACATCTACATTCGTCTTACTAGTGCTTCCTTCTTCCAACGATTTTCCTGTCTACTTGTTCTTTAGCTTTGGTACACCTCGTACTGCACCTACATTCACAATCTTGGTCAGAAATTTATAATTTGAATGTCCAAATCTCTGGTGCCAAATTTCAGCGTTATCACATATATTATTGTAACATGGCAATGATTGTTCATGAGATGGTATAAGCATGTAACAGTTGTCAAATGATCTTTTCCCTGTAAGCACACAATTATTAGATACATCTAACACATGGCAACCATCTTTAGTGAATTTCACAAACAAACCCTGATCACACAATTGACTGATACTAATAAGATTAGCCTTCAGCCCTTCAACATGCAGTACTTTCTTGAGCCTCGAAACTCCTTCAATCTCAAGTGTTCATCTTCCAAGTACTTTCCCTTTAACACCATCTCCAAATGTAACTTGCCTTTCATCACATCCTTTGTAACTCCTTAAAACTTCACGCATACCTATCATGTGTCTAGAACATCCATTATCAAAAAACCAAGAGTTAGCAGTATAAGCTTGTGTAGAAGCATATGCAACAAAACAATTTAAATCAGATTTCTTCACCCAAAGTTGTCTCAACTTATGTTGCAACAGTGGTTGTGACGATTTGTTCTTTTGAATCAGGCGATTATCGGACTTTCTTTTTTCCAGCATACTATGATACTTGAAGCACAGAGGTTTGATGTGTCCAGGTGTGAAGCAAAAATGGCAGATGGGAATAAACCTGCTTGTTTTTCCTTTGTTTCTTTTGTGTTGTTGCAATATGTGTTGCAACATTAGTAGCTGAAATCACGACATCTTGCTCTTGAACAGATTCTCCTGAACTTTTGAGAAATACAGTCTTTCCAGAAGATTCTCCTCCATAAAAACCAAGTCCTATATGGTTACTATTTGATTTCTGAATGGACAACATATTGTCAAGTTTTTCAATCCTGGAATTTAGCATTTTCACATTACGCTGCATCTATTTCAAGTTGTGTTGCAGCATTGGAACTTTATGTAGTCTTTTGTCAGCCAGCTTTTTCAGTTCTGATTTTTGTTCCTCCAATTCTGCGATCCTTACCCCCAATCCTTGATTTTTCTTGCACACAATCATACATTTTTTGTACATATCTTTGTACATTTTAATGACTTCTTCGCTATCTAAGTCACCATCATTTCTGACTCAGCACAGTCATCTTCACTGAACACACCTTCTGTTTCACTCAATGCTGCGATGGCTATAGCACCTTCTTCTTCGATCTGTCCGATTTCTCGCTAGACTGTTGCAACATTGAATGCAACAAAGTTACTGATGTGCTCCTCGTCGCTTTCTGTGTATTCATCCGACTTCTCATCACTCCAGGTAACATTCATTGCCATTTTCTTTTTCTTCAAGGTATTTGCATACTCAGATTGAATGCGATCAAAACCTCACATTCATGACATTGAATTCCTTTACCTTTGTTCCTTTCATCAGTCAGTTTAAAATTCTATTTTTTAAATGTGTCAGGCGGTGTTATAACAAAAAGTTACCTTCTACCATTTGATTGTCCAAAACCCTTTCTTCGCTTGTCTATTTTTTCAAAACATTGTCAAAATTTTTGGTAAGCATGGCTAAGGATTCAGAGATTTCAGAGTCCTCATCATCTGAAAAGCTTATTTTTTCTTTTCTTTCCACTTTGGTCTGCAAAGCAATGCATTTTTCTTTCCTTTTATGCTTAACCTTCATCTCAAAAGTTTGAAGTAACCCCATCAATTCATCAATTTTGAGTTCATCAACACTTTTGGATCTGAATACTTTTCTCCCAAAGAAAAAGATTCATTAGCAATGTCGCACAATTTGGCATTGAAATCGGCAATAGTTTTATCTTCCTACATCCTCAGTTCTTCAAATCTAGTGGCAAGCATCTGCAATTTTGATTTTCTGACTGATGATGTACCCTCATATGCTGTTTGCAATATCTCCCAGGATTTCTTTGCAGATTCACATGTTGAGATTAACTTGAATTGATTCAAATCAACAGCATTGAAAATTGCATTCAGTGCCCTAGAGTTCCAACTTGCCAAAAAATCTTCATCCTTGGTCTATTCTATTTTAGGTTTTGTTGCAACATTGCTCTGAGCATCCGTTTTGGTAGGAGTTGTCCAGCCCGTCAAAATCACTTTCCAAACCTTCTCATCAATTGACTTAATGAATGCCCTCATTTGAGCCTTCCAATATGAGTAATTCGCACCATCCGACAACGATAGTTTAGTGATTGAGCCTCCATCATGCAAAGTGTCTATACCTATTCCTACAAGACAACAACTCAAAACTCCTAAGAATCTAAGCGAATTAGTTCGTAACCTGCTCTTGATGCCACTTGTTAGAGTTTGTGCAGTATAAGTATGGATTAATTTCGAAGCAATATGACTAATTTGCTCAATCGACAAAGTTCTGTGGTGAATATAAAAAACTGATACAATTACTTGGTGTAAAGTGAATCTGTTACAGGTGATGTTGCAACATTAACTGGAACATTGCTTCTTTCACAGTTCATTAATAGTTTGTTACTATAATTGCTTAGTCAGTTAATGAGTTGTTCCACTTAATGTTCCAACATAATCAGTGACAGTAAACAACAGCGGAATAATAATAATGTAACAGAAATAAAGAACACCAAGCTTTAACATGGTTCAACCGTGCGGTCTACGTCCAAGGGACCTCCCTTGGTCCAACAAATCTGTTCATTAAGAAACATAATAAGTTACAACACCAATGGACTTACACAAGTAAAGACTCCCTCTTGACCTTTGACGTCTTGATGATGAACTCCTCAATAAACTTTGGTTTGGCAAGCTCCCCTCAACTTGTAACGTTCTGTCCCGAGAACTGCACTTTCTTCTCCTGAAGAATGAATAAAAAAGATAGTAAACTAATCATTCAAAGTCTCATACAAATCGCTCATGACTTACTGTCAAACCGAACAAAAGTTGCAACACTTAATACAATCAAAGACTAGAACACAGATCGTGTTGCATGGAACACTGGACATAACTCTTTTATATTTTCTTTGTCGCTCTCTGACTACCTCAACTTTTGTCGTGACTGCTGCTGTATACAAGATTGCTACTTGGACATCTTGTCTTGGGTTTCAAGAAATGCCTCTTTTCATAAGATCCTAATATTCCTTTTATTCTTCCTTTCCTTACGAATAGGCAATTAATGCAATTCCATAATCAGCACAAATCTTCTTCTCATATGGTAAGTTAGCATAAGAATTTTCCTGCACAATATAAAAGATAAAAACACAGGTATGGTAATATCATAGGTTTTGCTAAAACATAACCAATCAAATCTCAATCAATTTAATTGCCTTAACAATCTCCAATCAAATTAATTGCCTTAACAATCTTCAATCAAATTAATTGCCTTAACACATTTGGATTCATTTACTTTCATCCAAAAGGAATTCTCTCATATGTTGTTCTAAATTGGAGTCTTCTTTACTGGAATACAATCTCGCTACAAAAGCAAATGAAGCAATGAAAAATTACAAGTATAACAAATTTGCTGATCAACGTCACAATTTAAGGAAAAAAATGACATTTTAGTACATTATTCTTGTTTTTCCAAAAAAAATCACAAAGAAAAACTACAATGCAGGGACCAAGGAAGAGATTTTTAAATGCACAAAAAACTTGTCTAAGATTTATGATATTTTCAAGTGTCTAAAAGGCTTTTTCCCCTGTTTTTCAGGAATTCTTGGAACAGAAGATTCTGCAATAATGTTTTTCCTAAGTGGACTCCTTGGGACTGTAATAGACAATTTTTCGAACACATGACCTGCATTGTTATTCAAAGGCATCCCATATCCTTCCAAATCATCACCACATTCCCTCACATAGGTGAGAGGATATGAGTGATACTCATCAATTTGAAGTTTACCCCCAAACTTCATTTTAAGTGTCTTTCCAAGTCTAAGAATGCATTTAAGATAAAAAGAATTGTCGCATTCACGACAATGATATAGCCATTACTTGGGATGGATTTCTTCTTCACAAATTTCACAAATAAATTCATCAGGATGATAATGAAAGGGTGGAAAGCACAGTATGAGAAGGTGTTTATCCCATCTTTGTCTTACAATGCGGGTAACATACTGCATTGCATTGCCAAATTGTATTCACAAGTCTTGCAACTGAAGAACATTTTTGTATGGTTGTAATTACAGGCGTTCCATAACAGCTTCTGTGGAGATTCGATTCGAACAAGGAGGTGATTTTTACTTCTCGTGTCCACCAAGTGATACCAATTAAGTACATGATTCTTACTTTTCTTGTTGATGGAATGATACCAAGTATATAATTCTTATATTCTTTTGGTTTGAGGAAGGCTAAATCGATTTGGTTTTTCTACAATTTCACACAATACTCATCCTGATTGGTGCCATGTGTCTCCAACTATCATCTATGGATTACATTATCTTGCTAAGCCAACTTTTCAACAATAGTTAGAAAATATTAAATACCAAAAATAAACTACCATATTTAACAAAATAAATATGGAAGCCATATAATTTGGGAAAAAAAGAGAGAATCCATTCTGCTTCAAGAACATATAGTTCTCAAAAGAAAAAAAAAGCAAGATGTACAATTCTGTTCCAACTTCACCATTGAAACTTTTTTTTTTTTTTTTTAAAAGCTCTCCATGGTTTAGAACAAACAATTCCTAAACAAAAAATAAATAAATAACATATCAAATGACCACTTTTATGGCAAGTGCTTTAATTGTAGGCAAAAATGTACAATATATCTAGTGTCAACCTCGCACGACAATGGCGAAGATGGCTGAATTGAGGCTTTCGTCTTTTTTTTTTGAGTTGAAGTTTTCTTCTTTAATTATCTTCTTAATTGAAGCTTCAATAGTTCTGACCAAACAAAAAAGAAAAGAAAAGAAAAGCTTGAATGGAGAAGTTGAAGCAGAATCGTATGTCTTATTTAATATATATATATATATATATATATATATATATATATATATATATATATATATATATATATATATATATATATATATATATATTTGAGAACGTATGTTCTTTGGAGCAGAATGGCTTTCTTTTTCTCTTTCCGAAATTATATGGCTTCCATATCTATAATGCTAAATATGGTAGTTAGTTTTGGTATTTAATACTTTCTAACCATAGTTGGAATGTTAAACTAGCAAGATGAATGTGGTCCATGTCTGATAGTTGGTGACACGTGATACTAACTGGGATGAATATTGCATGGAATTAAAGATAATAGAATTATAGAAGAGTCAAATCTAGCTAAAGCAGGTTATTTGACAATCTTTTTGGGGAATTCCCAACAATGAGATAAAATTTGAAGATGATGAATCAAGGATCACAAAGAGCCATGACCGTTCACATTACACTTAAAGTGGACAGCCAGAAACAATAGAAAAGATTATGATCAGAGCTTCAAGCCATATTTTACATCATATTGACGAGGCTGCTAACTTTTGAAAAATATCGCTGCAAGTAAAGATAAAAGTAAAAAGAAAAAAAAAAGCCTTTTGGAATTAGATGGGCGTACTCAATAATTTTTTTCTATATTGTTAGAATATATACTTGCCCCAAATCAAAAAATCAAAAAATCCTAAATCACCTTATAAGATTTTAAATTACTTCACGTGACACGAATTAGTTTTAGGATAAAATTACCCATGATTCTTAATTAACATATATCAGAAATCTACTTGAGAGGGAAAGTGGGTGAAAATGGGAGCTTTTTTGAAATATCCAAGGGAACATGTTATTATTATCACATAAGAAGTACATTGAAAAAGTATTTGAGCACTTTAGGATGTTGCAGTCTAAGCCAGTTGGAACTCTTTTGTTGCACATTTTACACTTTAATCTTTCTTATTTGGTATATCCATGACTGAGGAATAGATGGAACACATGTCTGCTGTTGCATGCGCTAATGTTAGTTGATAGCTTGATGTAACCTATGGTTTGCATCAAAGGCGACTACATATTTCACAAACTGTTAGTATTAATGTGAGCACATACATGCATTGTCCAAACAAAATACATTGGCGATCATTTATTTCTAATGATAATTGATAATCATATCAACATCTTCAAGATCTTGATTTTAATTTTATGCATACCAACATGTAATTTCTCTTTCGTATTTAAATAAAGAAAAAAGAAGGAAACGAAAAGGACATGCATTAATTAATAGATATCTTTTACTAAGATTAATAATAAATACATAATGCGATTGACCAAAAGAAAAGACAAGATTAATAATAACAAATCCTTTATTATATGCATTACACGTTCACTGATTCATTTACTTCCATCCAAAAGGACTCTATGCTCTTCCTAGTTGGACTTCTTAGGACTGGAATCGACAATCTTCCGAACACATCGCTGGCAGAGGTTAAAATAGCAAGTTTCACATTCAAAGCCGATGCGTCCTTTCAAATTATCACCACATTTAGGATACCTTATGGAATTTATATTTAGCTTTCCTGACAAAGGTGAGAGGATGTGGGTGATACTCAATTTGAAGTTTACCCCCATACCTTACTTTAGGATACCTTATGCCTAGTCTAGGAATGCATCTAAGATGAAAGGAATTGTCGCATTCACGACAATGATATAGCCAGTACTTAGGATAGGCTTCTTTTTCACACATATCACAAATAAATTCATCAGGATGATAATAGAAGGGTGAAAAGTGTTAGGAATAATGCCCAAAAGTCAATTAATTGTATTTTAAAATTATGAATAATGTGTTATTTAATTTATTAATTCATTTACTATGGGCAGTTTATTTATTTATTATAAATGTTTCAATTGAATAAATAAAGTCCTTAGAATATTATTTATAGATTTCATCCTCAGAAGTAAGGATATGAGTGGCGGAATCTATATTACTAATATATTCTAAAAGCTATCCCCGATCATAGGATTAACTAATTGGGCGTTAATTTATCCGGATAGATCAGATTACAGTCTACTAACCAAATAGTATGAAATATTAGTTTGGGCGATTAATCTCATATCGTTATAGTAGATATATAAGTACTTGTTGTGAACAAGTGGCTGGACTTGACCCCCAATATAATGAATTACATGGATTGATCAATAATTCATTGTATTATGTAATTGTACAATTAATCCTTAGACATGAGACACTATATAACGCACCGATCCCTCATGAGACCGGAGGCTCTAATAACCATGTTATTCTCAACCCAATACCAAACCCGGTCACAAAATTTTAGGGAAAACGGATAGAGTTTTCCCTGTACCGTGGACATTCTGGAAACCTGTAAGCATTCAAATAAAACACGAAGCAAAGAAACAACAATTCTAATTGAAATTCCAACTTCAAGGCCATCCAAGCCTTAAGCAACACAAGACAATATAAACACATACAAGCATGCAATATAGCTAGAAGCAGAAGCATAAGTTATTACATGCCACAATTCCATAACACTTACTACATCCACTTAGCTTTCAAATTGCAACTACTCAAATATATATACATAAGCCCTTAGGCTCCAAAATAGAACATAAAGTAGACAAGCAAGGTCTTCTATAGTTTAGCAAGCAATCACTCCAATCTCAAGTAATAGTACATAGCAACCATGACAACTCCTCCAGCTACACCACCTGAAACATGTTTAGCGAGGTATGAGCAATCATAATTGCTCAGTGAGGGATAAGGTCTACCGGAGACGTGCAATGCAGCAACTTAACACAATTAATACAATAGATAAACAGTGAATAACAATTCTAATACCACATTTTAAAAGGATACAATCGATAACCCTTATCATTCCAAATCTTCGATCCCCGATCCACGAACCACGATCTCAATCTCGATATGCCGGCATCCCTTACACCAATGGGTACTCCGGATGTACCCGATCCTACGACCCAACACCCCCTGGCAATCTCCGGACCAGGCGAGTGAGGGAATAGCAGACGGAGCTAAGGCAACCAACACTGGCAAGCCCAATGCCGCCCAGCGAGGCCATCGCATCCGCCGCGACAATGAGGTTGCGCAACCAGGATGCAATGCAAGAATGATACAATTACAATATAATCAGTAAACACATTTAAGGACAAAAAGTAGGTTGTCCTCGTACCAAGTTACAATTTAGCAACAATAAGCATATATCAATTATGCAATTATACTAAATAATATACTCTTTTAGCAAGAAAATACACTATAATGAATGTAAGGATGCAGGTCCCTCACCTCTACCGAGTTCCAAGATGTAAGTTGAATCACATCATTTCCAGTCACCTTGAACCTATGAGCAAACATTACTTCAATTACTCTTTAATTACAACATTCATTAATTATTCAACTAGGTTAGCTAACTCATAACTTCGCTTATTTAGCATATATACAATATCTATTAGAATTCTATTTTTAACAAAACACCACTTTTATATACTTTAACTTAACATATATTCCATATTTTTAATAGTCTACAAGTTAATTAAGAAGATAATTCAAAAACTTAAAGGAGAATGATTCAACCAGCATGCTATAACTAGATATAAACCGAGCTAGAATTTAGTTTAACTAAGATCAACACATGAGCCTGCAGTTACTCATACTATTTCTCATTTTACTTTAGTTAATAACTTGTACAAGAAACTAATTCACTCCACATACAATAAAATAGCCATTAGCTCAACTCAAAGAATTTCTCCAAAGAATTTATAGATAATAAAGGTTAGGTTACTTTAATGTTCAAATGACACATTCATTCACAATGACACTACCCAGTCTTTTACTACTTTAATGAACTTCTAATTCATATTCTACTTTACTTACAATAGTTAGTAATATCTCTATGAAGATAGCCCAACATTAGCACATAGGGAAAGAAATGCATTTATCAACTAATAGAAAAGTTAACTATCAACCATTTAATAACTAACATACTATTTTAGTAAAATAACTATACTTCAAGCTAAGATTCTAACATATCACTAGTAGTATTAACTTAAGTTAATTACATTTAACATATAATAGACAACTATCAACTTACAATTAACCTTACATGTAGTTTCAAAAAGCATTAAACACATTCTTCCACATAGTTTACTTGACCTTTCTAAGTGTTCACTAGTTGCACATTGATAACAACTAATTCTAACAATTGAATTGTTTAGTATATATAGAAAATTAACCTATGTCTAAAGGTGGTGAACATCACAACTCTAGTAGCATTACTCATTCATAGTCGAATAGAATAGCTTTCAATTTAAATTAACTTTACTAGCAATTAGATTTCAATTACAATTCATGAAAACAACATAACTATAAGAGCTCCATTACGTTACTAATCATCCAAGGACACTACACAATAAGGTCTTGATCGAATAAATCCAATTAGAACTGAATTATATCATTACTATTGCAAAATAACAACAAAATCCAAATTCTCGCGTAACAGGGCATTTCTGACATATCTCACCAAAATGATCATAACTTGCTCTAGACAACTCCGATTAATGCACCGTAAAAAGCTGTAGAAACTAGACTCGTAAGGCTTTCTAACGGTATATAATTCAACCCCTAGTCCTTCTCCAATTAATACAGTTTTAAGCTCGAAGTTGCCTCAATTTTGCTGAAAAATTTGGACAGCCACGGTTGAACACACGCACACATTAAGTTCTCAACGTTTGTCATTGAATTTCTTGCATGCATGGACTGATTTTCTTTAGCAATAACTTAGCAAGCAAGGATTGTACCTCCTTTAGATATATTCACAAATACTTAACTCATAAGATCTCACTCAAAAAGATATACTTTCTATACAAACACACTTAATACTTAAATATAATCCAACTATAAACATGACCTAAAATTATTATCATGCTTATTCACCCAAATTACAATTTATAACTCACTCAATAGACAAATATAACAATTATAATAACTCAAATAGCTAATCATGCAATAAGCTCAACTAATTTACATAACTCTAACAAAACTCCTTCAAAATGCTTACAAATTAGATTCTAATCTTCACACAAGATAATGAACCCCAAATCTAACTATACTACATTTCTAATGACACTTTATGGCACCATTTAAGCCCTTGAAATCTCACTTTAAAGTACAATTACCCCAAAAGTCCAAATTTACCTCTTTACGCATTACACTACAAGTACTCTAATCGGAGCTCAATTAAGCGAAGCGAATACATTTCTAGTACCTCCGTACTTACTAGACACTAGCCCTAATGCCCGAACGCACCCGGATTCACTTTCAACCCGAAACCCCTTTGTCAATCTTTGCTATTAAGCTCCAAATCAAAAGACAAGGTTCAAGATTTCCAAAAGAATTACCATATCCTTCACACCACACCTTATGGCACCCCAAGGATCCTCGAGCTCACCCGTTAAACCTCATTTACCATTAAATCCCCGATTTTCTCTTTGTGCGTTTACACTACAAGTACCAATTTCAGAATCCAAACAAGCGAAACGAAGGCACTTCTAAGGCTTCAATACTTAATAAAAACTAGCCATAACCTCAAAACATACCCGGATTCGAGTTAACCCCGAAATTTCCAATTAAAGTAGCCTATTTTGATCAAAATTCTCAAATTTTTCACATGACAAGTATAACGAATATTTTTCCCATGCTCAAGGACCTAATTAGCAACTACTAGAAGCCTCGAATTGAATTAAATTGTAACTTTTTTTTGGAACCCTAGTTTAGCACTATTCATCATCTTCTCCAAGTTGAATTTTGCATTTCTAGCCAATCAAGAAGCTAACTAACTTCAAAAGTTTGCTCTACATACTTATTTAAGCATATTTGAAGCAATAAATTAAGCTAAAATATAAGAGTTTACTATTCATATTTTTTACTATTCATCATCTTCTCCAACATGCCACCACCATTTTTAGCCAACTAAATTATCAAATAACCTCAAAAGTTTGCTCTACACTCTCTATAACATGCAATATAAGCAAGAACAACCATAAATTCAAGCATTTATAACAAATCTAGAAATTTAAATAATCTTGAAACAAGTTTTAAATGCAAATAAATATGTGATCCCTCACCTAAACAAGTAGAAGATGCTAGGAATGGCTCTTGGGTAGCTCAAAATCTCACAACCAAGCTTTGGATTGGATCAAATGGCCAACTCTTGCAAATTTTCTTTTTATTCCCGTTTTTCCCCTTTTAGGCCAATTTTTCAGCTTTTTTTTTCTCATTTTGGTCAATTTTTATGGCTTATATGGGTTATAAGGCAAGAAAAATGGGTTTGGGTCATAGGTCATGGGTTTGGGCTAGGCCAAAATGCACTACAAGCTAATTAAAGTGCCCAAAAACAAAGCTAAACACTAAAAACCCAATATAAAAAAAAAGCTGAATTTTTACTATTCATTGCGACACACAAAACATTTTTTTTTTCTACTTGTCTTCCCGACGTGCTATGCAAGTAATTCAAATTCGTTCATCCTCATAAATGTCAAGTAACAGGGGAAAAATATAAAACCAAGAAAATAAAACAGTCGAAAGTCTTATGAATAGTAACTATTTTAAAATAAACTTTTTAAAATAATAATAATAATAATTGCACATAAATGTATACAAATGAATGACACTACATAGTAAATACATATGTATGCAGGTCTGGGGTTTTACATCCTCCCCTCCTTACAAAAATTGCGTCCTCGCAATTCCTCTTCCTCTTAGAACCTTGCCCCGAAATACTGCTCCTCCATTGAAAATACCTAATAAGGAATTCGTAATAGAAATCCCAAGAAAATTGCCAAATAAAGGCCCGGCCGAGGATACCAAATAAGATTCCAAATATGATTGTTTATAAGAAGTCCCATTAGGAATGCCAAGTGAAAATACCCAAGAAAATACTATAAGAGCTTTGCAGAAGAACTCCCTATAAGATAGCCAAATAAAGGCTCCAATAAGAAATCCGAATAAGGAGACTGATCAAGAACATCGACTGAACATCTCTAGAAGATCCGTTACTAGCCATCTCTTTCAGGAGGAGGAGATTACTTACCATATAAACGGGTAATGCACATATGCAATTGAAATCACATAATTTGAACACTTAATACACACATAATCACATAAGTGCACATAGTCACACATTTGTTCATCTAACACATTCATCATATTTTGCATAAGCAAATCACGTAGAAACACACTTCCATTCAAATTACACATAATCACATAATTATACATATCACAAAATTTTCATATTTCACGCAATATAACCCGTAGAACACATTTTCACTCATGCAAACACAAACCCACATGCAAGCAAATACTTATTCAAAACATATTTCACATGCACGTACTCAAGGTCGCTACCCAACAGATCGAGGACCATGTCCCGGCTGTGAGCTACTAAGCTCTGATACCAATTCTATAGCGCCCCGACCCCTCCCGAGCCCGGAGGCTCTAATAACCATGATATTCTCAACCCAATACCAAACCCGCTCACAAAATTTTAGAGAAAACGGACAGAGTTTTCCCTGTACCGTGGACATTCTGGAAACCTGTAAGCATTCAAATAAAACACGAAGCAAATGAACAACATTTCTAATTGAAATTCCAACTTCAAGGCCATCGAAGCCTTAAGCAACACAAGACAATATAAACACATACAAGCATGCAATATAGCTAGAAGCAGAAGCATAAGTTATTACATGTCACAATTCCATAACACTTAGTACATCCACTTAGCTTTCAAATTGCAACTACTCAAATATATATACATAAGCCCTTAGGCTCCAAAATAGAACATAAAGTAGACAAGCAAGGTCTTCTATAGTTTAGCAAGCAATCACTCCAATCTCAAGTAATAGTACATAGCAACCATGACAACTCCTCCAGCTACACCACCTGAAACATGTTTAGCGAGGTATGAGCAATCATAATTGCTCAGTGAGGGATAAGGTCTACCGGAGACGTGCAATGCAGCAACTTAACACAATTAATACAATAGATAAACAGTGAATAACAATTCTAATACCACATTTTAAAAGGATACAATCGATAACCCTTATCATTCCAAATCTTCGATCCCCGATCCACGAACCACGATCTCAATCTCGATATGCCGGCATCCCTTACACCAATGGGTACTCCGGATGTACCCGATCCTACGACCCAACACCCCTTGGCAATCTCCGGACCAGGTGAGTGAGGGAATAGCAGACAGAGCAAAGGCAACCAACACTGGCAAGCCCGATGCCGCCCAGCGAGGCCATCGCATCCGCTGCGATAATAAGGTTGCGCAACCACGATGCAATGCAAGAATGATAACAATTACAATATAATCAGTAAACACATTTAAGGACAAAAAGTAGGTTGTCCTCGCACCAAGTTACAATTTAGCAACAATAAGCATATATCAATTACGCAATTATACTAAACAATATACTCTTTTAGAAAGAAAATAAACTATAATGCACGTAAGGATGCAGGTCCCTCACCTCTACCGAGCTCCAAGATGTAAGTTTGAATCACATCATTTCCAGTCACCTTGAACCTATGAGCAAACATTACTTCAATTACTCTTTAACTACAACATTCATTAATTATTCAGCTAGGTTAGCTAACTTATAACTTCGCTTATTTAGCATATATACAATATCTATTAGAATTCTATTTTTAACAAAACACCACTTTTATATACTTTAACTTAACATATATTCCATATTTTTAATAGTCTACAAGTTAATTAAGAAGATAGTTCAAAAACTTAAAGGAGAATGATTCAACCAGCATGCTATAACTAGATATAAACCGAGCTAGAATTTAGTTTAACTAAGATCAACACATGAGCCTGCAGTTACTCATACTATTTCTCATTTTACTTTAGTTAATAACTTGTACAAGAAACTAATTCACTCCACATACAATAAACTAGCCATTAACTCAACTCAAAGAATTTCTCCAAAGAATTTATAGATAATAAAGGTTAGGTTACTTTAATGTTCAAATGACACATTCATTCACAATGACACTGCCCAGTCTTTTACTACTTTAATGAACTTCTAATTCATATTCTACTTTACTTACAATAGTTAGTAATATCTCTATGAAGATAGACCAACATTAGCACATAGGGGAAGAAATGGATTTTTCAACTAATAGAAAAAGAAAATATCTACCAATTAATAACTAACATACTATTTTAGTAAAATAACTATACTTCAAGCTAAGATTCTAACATATCACTAGTAGTATTAACTTAAGTTAATTACATTTAACATATAATAGACAACTATCAACTTACAATTAACCTTACATGTAGTTTCAAAAAGCATTAAACACATTCTTCCACATAGTTTACTTGACCTTTCTAAGTGTTCACTAGTTGCACATTGATAACAACTAATTCTAACAGTTGAATTGTTTAGAATATATAGAAACATTACCTATGTCTCAAGGTGGTGATCATCACAACTCTACTAGCATTTCTCATTCACAGTCGAATAGAATAGCTTTCAATTTAAATTAACTTTACTAGCAATTAGATTTCAATTACAATTCATGAAAACAACATAACTATAAGTGCCCCATTACGTTATTAATCATCCAAGGACACTACACAATAAGGTCTTGATCAAATACATCCAATTAGAACAGAATTATATCATTACTATAGCAAAATAACAACAAAATTCAGATTCTCGCGTAACAGGGCATTTCTGACACATCTCACCAAAATGATTATAACTTGCTCTTGACAACTCCGATTAATGCACCGTAAAAAGCTGTAGAAACTAGACTCGTAAGGATTTCTAATGGTATATAATTCAACCCCTAATCCTTCTCCAATTAATACAGTTTTAAGCTCGAAGTTTCCTCAATTTTGCTGAAAAATCTGGACAGCCACGGTTGAACACACGCACACATTAAGTTCTCAACGTTTGTCATTGAATTTCTTGCATGCATGGACTGATTTTCTTTAGCAATAACTTAGCAAGCAAGGATTGTACCTCCTTTAGATATATTCACAAATACTTAACTCATAAGATCTCACTCAAAAAGATATACTTTCTATACAAACACACTTAATACTTAAATATAATCCAACTATAAACATGACCTAGAATTATTATCATGCTTATTCACCCAAATTACAATTTATAACTCACTCAATAGACAAATATAACAATTATAATAACTCAAATAGCTAATCATGCAATAAGCTCAACTAATTTACATAAACTCTAACAAAACTCCTTCAAAATGCTTACCAATTAGATTCTAATCTTCACACAAGACAATGAACCTCAAATCTAACTATACAACATTTCTAATGACACTTTATGGCACCTTTTAAGCCCTTGAAATCTCACTTTAAAGTACAATTATCCCAAAAGTCTAAATTTACCTCTTTATGCATTACACTACAAGTACTCTAATCGGAGCTCAATTAAGCGAAGTGAATACATTTCTAGCACCTCCTTACTTACTAGACACTAGCCCTAATGCCCGAACGCACCCGGATTTACTTTCAACCCGAAACCCCTTTGTCAATCTTTGCTATTAAGCTCCAAATCAAAAGACAAGGTTCAAGATTTCCAAACGAATTATCATATCCTTCAAACCACACCTTATGGCACCCCAAGGACCCTCGAGCTTACCCGTTAAACCTCATTTACAATTAAATCCCCGATTTTCTCTTTGTGCGTTTACACTACAAGTACCAATTTCGGAATCCAAACAAGTGAAATGAATGCACTTCTAAGGGTTCAATACTTAATAAAGACTAGCCATAACCTCAAAACATACCCAGA
The DNA here is from genome assembly GCA_037974665.1 of Ehretia macrophylla. NCBI lineage: Eukaryota > Viridiplantae > Streptophyta > Magnoliopsida > Boraginales > Ehretiaceae > Ehretia > Ehretia macrophylla. The sequence goes on from CM075783.1 coordinate 17,729,216, forward strand.
TTCGAGTTAACCCCGAAATTCCCAATTAAATTAGCCTATTTTGATCAAAATTCTCAAATTTTTCACATGGCAAGTATAACGAATATTTTTCCCATGCTCAAGGACCTAATTAGCAACTACTAGAAGCCTCGAATCAAATTAAATTGTAACTTTTTTTTGAAACCCTAGTTTAGCACTATTCATCATCTTCTCCAAGTTGAATTTTGCATTTTTAGCCAATCAAGAAGCTAACTAACTTCAAAAGTTTGTTCTACATACTTATTTAAGCATATTTGAAGCAATAAATTAAGCTAAAATATAAGAGTTTACTATTCACATTTTTTTATTATTCATCATCTTCTCCAACATGTCACCACCATTTTTAGCCAACTAAATTATCAAATAACCTCAAAAGTTTGCTCTACACTCTCTATAACATGCAATATAAGCAAGAACAACCATAAATTCAATCATTTATAACAAATCTAGAAATTTAAATAATCTTGAAACAAGTTTTAAATGCAAATAAATATGTGATCCCTCACCTAAACAAGTAGAAGATGCTAGGAATGGCTCTTGGGTAGCTCAAAATCTCACAACCAAGCTTTGGATTGGATCAAATGGCCAACTCTTGCAAATTTTCTTTTTATTCCCGTTTTTCCCCTTTTAGGCCAATTTTTCAGCTTTTTTTTCCTCATTTTGGTCAATTTTTATGGCTTATATGGGTTATAAGACAAGAAAAATGGGTTTGGGTCATAGGTCATGGGTTTGGGCTAGGCCAAAATGCACTACAAGCTAATTAAAGTGCTAAAAAACAAAGCTAAATACTAAAAACCCAATATAAAAAAAAAGCTGAATTTTTACTATTCATTGCGACACACAAAACATTTTTTTTTCTACTTGTCTTCCCGACGTGCTATGCAAGTAATTCAAATTCGTTCATGCCTCATAAATGTCAAGTAACAGGGGAAAAATATAAAACCAAGAAAATAAAATAGTCGAAAGTCTTATGAATAATAACTATTTTAAAATAAACTTTTTTAAAATAATAATAATAATAATTGCACATAAATGTATACAAATGAATGACACTACATAGTAAATACATATATATGCAGGCCTGGGATTTTACATACTACGATTATCTCATGAATAGGAATGTCATGATTTGCTGGTGCAAATAAGCTAGTCCTAATCATGGATTAGACAATGTATTCAGTAGTTGTGATTTATTCCATCATGCAAAAATGTATGTGTAGATACGGAAACTGTCAATTGGGTATACTATGCAATCTGATTAATTGAGTGACTTGAAGTCCTTGGCCAAGGTAGAATAGTGGAAGTCGTTTCACGATTTATTCATTAGTCATTAATTAATTGGATTTTGGCATATGATCGAGTAAGAGAGTTTGATGACCCAATCCATGACTCTGGCTCGATCAGGATAATTGAGACAATAGAATTTGATTGCATATAAATTACTATTTGGGTTTGCATGCTTGCACTTCATCTTTAATTGTGTAATCGCGATATACTGCTAGGTGTCACTCGCGATTTGTGAATTAATTAGAAAGAATTCTAATTTAATTTATTAGTGGAATTAATTATTCGCTACCGATTAATTATGAACCCGAGACACACAAATGGAATTTGCAGATTAATTGGATTAGAGAAAAGATTAAATTAAATTTAAGATCGTCCTAAATATTAATTTAATCAGGCTCGTAGTAATTAGATAGTGATCTGATTATAATGTAGCCCAAGACTGGTTATTTTAGACCAGCCTACTTATGACTTAGGTCATAGGTATTTCATATATATAGAAATGTTTTGACAAAGAAATAGCTAGCACAATTTATCAATCAGAAAAATATATATGATTTCTCTAGAAACCTAGTAGGGGTAGAAATCCAATTAACAAGTGTAGATTCTGTGTGGATCAATCTTGGAGGCTTCACACGTAGGGAGCTTGATTCAGATTCTACATCGAACTACGCTTCAAGAGGTAATCCTAGAACTATTGCAGGTTTAATTTAATTAGATTAAATTATTATATGTTATTTAGATCTGCATAATTAAACATGAACGGATACATGATAAATTTTCACTGCGCAATTATTTTTAATTGTCATGTATATTTCCGAACAGTGGTATCAAAGCCACCGTTCATGTTTGTTATGTGATTTAGCATTTATGGCACAATTTCCTATATCTCTTATGATTAAAATTAAAGTTGTTTAATTTTATAATAGCCTGATAAAAGTTATTCTTCCCTGATTTTGTGAAAAAATTTCATAATATTTTATTATAGCAAATTGTTTTTCTGTAAATCTAGTTTTATATTTTTCCATATTTTAATTTTGTTCAAAGCTGTTTGATTATTATAAAAAAAAAAATGGGCTTCTCTCTCAGTAGTAGCACTGCCGCTGCTGCTGCGGCGGCGTCAGAGGGCACTACTGCACCCTGCGGTGCTACTGCCATAGTAGCGCCGCAGGGCTGCTGCCTCGGCAGCAGCACTGCTCAAGGAGGTAGCACCGCTGCCATGGCTGCCACCATGGCTGCAAGGTGCAGCCATGGTGGGAAAAGGAAGGAGTGGAGGGGCTGCGCAGGGAAAAGGAGAAAGAAAAGAAAAAAAATTAATTATTTTGGGTTAGGGTTTTCTAACCCAGATCTGGATCCGATTTGGATTCGGATCTAGGTCTGAAACCTATAACCCAAGTGTCATAGGTTGATGGGTTTTGGATCTTGTTTTGTTTTTAATTTATTTCTTTTCTAATTGGGCTATTAGAGGTTTTTTTCTTTTTGGGCTTTATTGAGTTGCTTTAAAATAGTGTTTTTAAGTCATTGGCCTGAGTATATTTTAATAAAAGGGATTGTTTTATTAATTTAGTCCAAAAACTTTATAAAACTCTATTTTATTTGAAGCCCAAGGATATTAAGAGATATAATTAATAAATTGTTTATTAATTATATTATATAAATAAAAGATGATTTATTTATTTTAGAAATATGAGATATTTTTGCTTATTTGATAAATGGTTTATTAAATTTAGGCAACTAGATATAATGAGATTATATCAAGGAAATTAATTGTGCCATATTCGTGGATTACCTATTTTACTTATGATTGTATGCTTGGATGATCATGGAGTAGAATGAATGATGAATGACTGGATGTGTGTTTATATATTTATTTATTCATTTGGGTTTTATGTAATTATTTAAATGGGGTTTGCATGCCTCTTACCCATTTTTATAATGTAAAACCCTATTCCTATTTATGTATCCCACTAGATTAGGAATCTATGTACATAAATGTAACAAGAAGATCAAGCAGGACGCATCAAGGAGTTGGTAGACCCGGTTCGTAGAAGGAGTTTTGTGGAGCCCAATAAGGAGTAGCCCAACTATTGGGCCCTAATTTTATTTTAGGAATTCAACCCAATGGCTCGGGTTGATAGTGCTTCTAGTCCATGACCATCCTATTTATTTACATGCATTTATTTATTATGCTATATATTTTAAATGCGTAGATGTTTCTAGTTTAGTTTATGTGATAAATTGAAACCAGAAGCATGTGAAAAGTGAGACCTTAATTAAAGACCGACAAATCTTCCCACTCCAAAATATTAAGTTAATAATGATGTAGTCTAAGAGTAGATTATATCATTACCTTCTATTATCATAGATTAGTTTATATGTTAGGCAAGTGAGTAGCTGGCTGTGGACACATATGGGCTATTTATTTGTATTAATATGTAAACTAAGTCTATAAAACATGAGATGTAGGAGAATTTAGATTCTTACTGACTACTAAAAATCTATTATGTAAGGTATCGGTATTGCATTAATCTAAATTCCCTAGGATAATGGGTTTGACTTAAACAATCCTTAGAAGATAACAATCTATAATGTGAGGTCAAGAGAATTGTAGGCAAGAAAATTGGGATTTGTCTGTGATGCATTGAATAAAATGTTATTCACTCATTAGTCTTTGTATCACCAAAAATTTATAATGTGAGGTGAAACAAAAATTAATGAACCCCCCAATCCACTAAGAAAATTATTTATTTGATTTTTCGTTTTCTACTAAGGAAGTGTGGAATTCGAAAAATTTAGTGGGGGTACTATTTAATTTAAATACCCAAGTCAAGTAGTTAATAATACGTTATCTAATTTCAATTAATTATTTTCTGCAGTTACATGTCAAAAATGAATCCTCTTGCAACTATCTTAGATAAGAACTGTTTGACTGGACCAAACTATGCTGACTGGTTCCGTAACATAAAAATCATACTAAGTTCTGAAAAGATTGAGTACGTGCTTGATGGTCCACTTCCTGAAGAGCCTTAAGGGGCAACTGAAGAGGAACTGGAAACCATTAGGAAATGGCGTGATGATGCGTTGAAGGTCAAAAGTTACGTTTTTAGCTTCAATGTCAAATGAGCTTCAACGTCAACACGAGGACATGGAAGATATTGAAATTATCACACACTTACAAAAGTTGTATGGTGTAAAGAACAAGGTTGCTAGGTATGAGATATCTAGGGAATTATTCCGATTAAGGATGAGTGAGGGATCAGATGTCAACACGCATGTTCTTAAGATGATCGGTTTGATCGAGCGTCTTGAATCCTTGAATTTCTCTATGGATTCGAACTTGCAGACTGACTTGATACTTCAATCTCTACCTGAATCCTTCTATTCCTTTATCGTCAATTTTCAAATGAATGACATTAAGCGCACCTTACCTCAGCTCTTGAATATGTTGCTTATATATCAAGGACAGATGAAAGGAAAAGGTAAGGAAACTGTGTTGGCTTTTGCCCCTTCTTCATCTACTAAGAAGCAGAAAAGGAACAAGAAGAAATGTAAAAAGGCCCTTCAGGGAAAGCCTACAGGAAGCGTGTCCTAGAAGAAGGGGAAGGTAGCAAAGCCTGGAACTTGTTTCCATTGTGAGAATGAAGGACATTGGAAAAGGAATTGTCCAGAGTACCTCAAGAGTTTGAAGGGAAAGGGCAAGGCTTCTGCAGATATGTCTCGATTGCTCATGTTTGAGATTACTCTTTCGATTAATCATGATTTTACTTCATGGGTGCTAGACTCTGGTGCCACTTCTCATATATATACTTTTGTACAGGAACTGAGGAGAAGTAAAGCTTTGGGAGAAGGTGACGTGGTCCTGAAGGTGGGAAATGGAGCAATGGTTGCTGTGTTAGCTATTGGGACATGTTGTCTTACTTTGTCGTCTAAATTTACTTTAGTATTGGATAATTGTTTATTTTTGCCAAATGCTTTAAGGAACATCATTTCTATTTCAGTATTAGTTCAAAATGGTTTTGAATTTAAGTTCATGGATAATGGATGTTTTATTTATTTGCGAAATAAATGTGTTGACACTGGCAAATTAGTAAATGGGCTTTATATACTTGATAGAAAGAAAGACGACAATAAAAATGAACAATGCATGAATGTACAGACCTTTAAAAGGTCTAGAGATACTTTCAATTCTAAATATTTGTGGCACTTAAGATTAGGTCAAATAGGGGAAGCTAGAATCACGAAGTTGGAGAAAGAAGGACTTATAAGCCCATGTGGCCCGAGTCCATTCCCAACATGTGAATCTTGCATCCTTGGTAAAATGACCAAATCACCCTTTGTGGGACAAAGGCAAAGAGCTACAAACATTTTAGAGTTGATACACACTGATGTGTGTGGGCCTTTTGGTGAATTGGCCCGAGGTGGGTTTGCCTACTTTATTACTTTTACTGATGATGTGTCTCGGTATGGGTATATGTATCTTATGAAACACAAATCTGAATCCTTTGAAAGGTTTAAAGAGTACAGAGCAGAAGTAGAAAACCAAACTGGAAAAAGGGATTAAGGCTTTTCGGTCTGATCGAGGAGGGAAATACCTTAGTACTGAACTCTATGAGTATCTCAAAGAAAATGGTATAATCGTATCATTGACTCCACCTAGAACACTTGAGCTTAATGGTGTGTCAGAAAGAAGAAATATGACTCTGTTGGACATGGTCAAATCAATGATGAGTTATACTAATTTACCTATTGGCCTTTGGGCCCATGCTTTTCTCACTGCGGCATACATCTTGAATAGGGTCACTTCCAAATCAGTTATAAGCACTCCTTATGAGATCTGGAGAAATAAGAAGCCCAGCTTTAATCACATTAGAGTATGGGGTTGTCCTGCTTACATTAAAAGACTTAAAACTGAGAAATTGGAAGTGAGGTCTGACCTTGTTTTGATAGTCTATAAGCTCATTTTGAATTTATATTGATTTTTCAGAAGTGTTTTTGGCAACTCAGACCTATATCTTTTGGATCACAATCATAAGAAAATTATTCACAATTTTTAAACATTTGATTTGCGGGAAAAATTAGTTAATTAACATTACGTGTCCACAAAGTGACCCTAATTAATATAAGAAAGCCAAATGCAGAATGTCGGGAAGAATAACTTTACTTGTCCACCAAGTAACCCTAATTAATAGATAAAAGCCAAATGCAGAATGTCAGAGAGAATAATTTTAAGTGTCCGCCAAGTGATGCAAACTGATCACTTTCCATCAACTATTGATGAGAATCGTTACATTTTGTGTTGACAAAGTGATACCAAGTGGCAAGAAACCATCCTTATTTACGCTTTATTATACTTGTGATGAAATCACTGAGTTAAGTTACTCATCACTAAAGCTATAAGAATGGGTAAGACACAAGAATGGAATCATATATATATGGTAAAATAGAAACTGTAAATACCAAGTGAGACATGAGATATTGTGAATTTGTTACGTGATACATAACATTAGCATATTTTATTTAGTTATTGGGTTAATTTAATTTTGGTATGCTAAATGGTAACCCTAATTACCTTTCTAATTTTTTCATTTATCATTTATTATCTAAAAATACCAACTTATTTTTATCAACTTCTATGAAAGCCAAACACAATATCTGTGAGAATAACTTCCTTTTTGCACAAGTGATGCTATGTTACTTTTTCATGAGAATTCTTATTTTTTCGTGTTAACAAAGTGATGTCAAGTAGCATGAAACCATAGTTTACGCATTACCATGCAAACTGTGAGGGCCGATCTCGAATAACGTGTCCTACCTCGATTTGCGCGCCTCAGACCTAAAATTAAATGACCGACCTTGGATTACGTGTCCTGTCTTGGTTTTCGTGCATACCTCGTCATACGTGCCTTGACCTAGAATAGTGTGCCCTAATTCCCGACTCACGTGCGGTACCTAAAAATACGTGCCCTGACCTTGATGTACGTGCGTTACCTCATTTCGTGTGCCCTAACCTTGAACTGCGTACCTTAACCTAGATATAGAGTCATGCCTTGATTTGCGTACATTTGTATTAGAATCCGTGCATTCATCTTGAAGTACGTGCATTAGTCTTGAAGTTCGTGTCTTACCTCGTAGTTCGTGTCTATCTCGTAATTCGTGTCCTAAACCTAGGAATCCGTGCCACCACATTGATCAAGAAAGAATCCTACACAAAGCAATAGACACTAAAATAATCTTACACAATCCACTAACCAATATTATATTCCTAATTCAAATTTTCTACAAACTCCACTAACAATAAAATAATATTAAACTATTCCTATATTTCCCACTAACTATTATTCTATTCATAATTCAACTCATCAACAAATATTCCTATATTTTATTCTACCTAGATTCCCTAATTCCCCAACATTCCTATGACAATTCTAATGACACAAATGCATAAAGAATTAATCCTAGACAAACTATGACAAACACTTAGCACAATGCATAAAAAAATGCTCAAAACCACCTAAATCATCTACCTTGCTCAACCAAACCACCTTTGCCCATACTAAACATTTTAAAATCACACATTGAAGACACAAAAATCAGAATTTAATGGCCCAAGGCCGATCAAGTGCTTGAATAATGCAAAAGCCTTCATTTTTTTGTCATTTCTTCTTTCCTCTCACATTTTCTCTCTCTCCCTCTCATTCTCTCTCTCCATTTCGGTTTTGGCTGAGTTCTCTCCACCTCTTAGCTCATCTTCATCATCCTATGGTGCATCAAGACAAACCACAAGCAAAGAAACTCACCCAAGCAAGCTAGGATGCAAGAAACACACATGCAAGCATTTTGAGTCACCATTTTCAGCCTAGGTAAGTTTTCTTGGCTTCCATTTCTTTTCTTCTTGTTCAAACCTCATGCATGTACTAAGAGATTGATCACTAGGCTAGGAAAAATAGAGAAACCAAGTTGGAATCTCGGCTAAGCAAGAAGAAGAAGAGATTTGAAGCTTCAACAAGTTTTTGTGCATCTTTGTGGTTGATTGCTAAGGTGAGGATTAAAACCTTTTGAAAACTCTTCAAAAATTCACATGCATGCTCATAAATGTGTGTATTTGCTTCTGTACTTGAGATATATGGTCGTTCATAAGCTTAAACAACCATGCATGGCAAGAGCTTAGCTTGAAAATGATGCTAGGTGAAGTCAAAATTGTTGACAGCTCTCTGACCAGTGTATTCGAGGTAAGTTTAGCTAGACAAATGATGTTGAAAATACTTGAAAATTGGTAGGTGACTCGTTTGGACAGTTTTGAACATTTTTCCCAGAAATAGGACGAAGCTAATGTTGACTCTAAGGTCCTCAAAATGGCGAATCTTTAGAATGTGACCAAATCTGGAAATCTGTAAAAATGAAGCAGGTTTTGGCAGATGCACTGATCTTGTGGAACGAACCATATTTGACTTAGTAAATGATGTCCAAAATGTATGAAATTTGGTGTGCTGCTAGAGTTTTCAGTTCTGGAAAATTTTGTCAGAAATGGACCAAGGCTAAATCAGACCCTAAGGACCTCAAAAATGTCAATTATGGAAATGTGTGCAAATCTGGACAGTTTTGTGCTATCTCATTGTTTTGGCTATATCTAATGATCCCGAACTCCAATTGATGTAAGGTTTATTTCTGATTTTAGTTAACTTCTTAAGATTTAATTTGACATCTTATTAACTAAATTTGGAGATTTTTTGATTATCCTATTGATTGTGAGAAAACAGCCTATTGCAGAAAAGGTTTCACTTATCTACATGCTTGAAAATTTGTTGTAACCTCTCTTGTGGTACTAATTGTGTGGAAATGTGATGTTGGGATGTTGTGTAGACTGTTTTGAGTACTTGAGGATGTTTGAATTGAATGATGCATGACTTGAGAATGATTTTGAGTTGACTTAGGGTTTTAATCACACGATTAAGCATGAAATGGAAACCCTATTGACTAGGTAGTCTTTCTAAGTGTTAATCATTTGGATATTGTGTGAAAACTATACGTTTAGTGGGCTGCCCGTAAATGTCTTATAACTTCAAATGTAATTTTGACCATTGCATGTTGACAAATAAGCTTTTCTTGCATCCGAACCCATGTTGATATCATTGCATGTTGAATAATCTTATCACTTGATCCCGTGGGCTTCGTAATGAGTTATATGGCATGTTTTACATGTGTTACATGGCTGCCTGTTCAATTTTCATATAACTCTATATGCCTTTCAAGTAAAATTTCCTGTCTTATCGTGCCCTGCTTGTTTACCTGTCAATGTGCAAACTTATGATTGTCCGGAGGCAACCTACTTTGTTGTCCTCCTACTGTGATATATTACCTGTCATGAATGTGCATTGCATACAAGGTTGCAACCTTTCCTGTTGGCATGGTAGCGATCATGCACACCGGGTGGCATCGGGCTTGCCGTTGCACCCGTTACTACCATGGTCCCATTCCCTCTCTCACTTGGGGGCTAGACTTCCTCGGAGAGTTGGGTCGTAGGATTTCGGGGTACATCCGGAGTACAACCACCTGGCGTGTTTTGGGGTTATTTGAAGTCAGCCGCAACATCTGATTCTGAAACTGATCTGAGAGCTAAAGCTCACCGTATCCTTTTACTATGTGTATAAGTACTCTCGCTTGGTTCCTAGAGAACCTCGGGGAGGAAAGACTGGTATTCCTGTTCCTGTATCTTATATTATTATTATATTCATGCTTGTAAAAGAATTTTCATAAGTTGAACCGGAAAATGAGTTTCAAAACCCATTTCTCGTTCCCCATCGCTGAGTTCATAAAGACTCACCCTCTTTTATCATCTCCGGTGAAGAAGATCAAGAACAGGTACCCGAGGACGATGTGCCTAACAATGGTTCCTTGGAGTGATTGTCTGTCCCTACGTGCTTTTGTACTTTGTCTGAAAGTGGTTGCTATATGGATGTTGTGTTTGATTGCAAACTATTCATTTTATTGATGTAAATGACCCCGTTGTAATTTGGGTCTAATTCTGGTGTTGTACTATCTATAACCGGACGAACTTTTATTTGGTTGTTTGCTTTCGTTTTCTTAATTGGTAGTTATCGTAGGCATTCAAACCTATAGATGAACAATCAACTAAGTTAATTCTATCTAATTTCACTTAGGTGCTCATTTGCAATCTAAAAGATAATAGGTACTTGCATGATAGGAAATTGACAAATAAACAGGACATAGTTATCATGTTAGGCTTATTAACCAAACGAGACTTTCAAGATAAACTAGTAGGCAAATCGGTTGGTGACAAATAGGAGTCCTTAATGGAATTGGATTAATGATTGGAATAATTGAGGCGTTTAGAGATTAGGTCAAACCAAATAGCCCAATTACAGCCGTTATGCTGCCGATTTACCGAAAAATTTTGGAGTTTAGGTCAAAATGTTAAGTGTTAAATCTTCATGAACGGTTAAGGACGAGACGTGACTTGAATGTTTAGATCACACCCTAGTCTAACCTTTATAGGCTGGGTTGGGGCGTGACACAAACGCTCCTAACTGAGTTAATATCTGAATTTATTGACTCGCGCCGAGTTAACTCGCCCCAAAAGCTAGAAGAATAGGGGTAAGAGACAAGAATGGAATTATATTTGAAGTTAATAATAGAAAAATGTATTTACTTAGCGTGCTGCAGTTGCCACACAGATGCCAACTGCCAAGTGAGAAGTGAGATTTTGGTGGTGATATATAGGCTAGCATTAATGTATTTTACTTATTTTTTTGGGTTAATTTTAATTCGCTAAAGTTGGTGATACTAATTACCTCTTATATTTTTCCTCAATTACATTCATCATAACAGGAGTTTAATTGTTTTGGGCATAGTAAAATAATAAATTTTCTTTTTTTCTCTTTTTCTCTTTTCAACGTGTCAATCAAGCATATAGCCAACCCCACCTAGTGGGACAAAGTTTAGTTTGGTTTGATTTGATTTGATTTGATTTTCTCTTTTCGAGGTGTCAATCAAGCATAAACGTGACAGTAATGAATAAGTGATAAAAAGAAAATGATATCTAACATTTCTTTTATTATTTGTTCATTGAGTTAAATTTAGTTTGTTAAGATTCATGACACTAATTTGTCCCATCTTTTTAGTGTTTTATTATTTCTCGCACAGGCTATTATAAGAGCACAATTATGTTGACTATCTTCGTGATAAGGGGCATTGCAATAATTGGAATTCCCTTGTTTGGATCACCAACATCCCTAAGCACATCTTCATCACTTGGCTTGCCTACCTTGATCACCTTGCAACAAGATATCGACTCCTTTGTTGGGGCAGCACAACCGAGCTCACTACTTTTTTTGTCACTAAGGCCTGAAGACCAAGGACCACCTCTTTTTCTAATACAGCTTCACAAAAAGAATATGGAAAAAAAGTTTAAAGTTTATTCTCATTGATGCCCCTATATTTACTTTTAATGAGATTATTAATCTTGTTCCTACCCTTGCGGGTAGAGAAAATATCAAGGAGTGCATGTTTCACTTAATTTTATGCCCATTGATAGGAGCAATTTAAAGTTATCTCTTGCTTTTTAAAGAAAAACTAATATCTACTGAAGAAAAACAAATAATAGGATAATCACTTCTACGAAGACTGATAACAAATAAATATCCTAATCTAGAAAACGAAAAGGAATAATAGTGCTATACAAGATTTATCAATTTTATTGTTTAATGGTTCTAAGGAGGGGTTCGAATTATTTTTATCTTTTAATTAGTGTTTCCTTGTATATAGGACCCAACTCTGTGTTACAAGGCGATTAAGCCCAATGGGACAGAGAATAATGCTTCTATGAAAACTAAAGCATTTAGCATCTCCTTTTACTTTTTTGGATTAAAGGGAGGCCTAGCAAATATTCAACATAATTATAACAGTCAAAATAGCACTATTCTACAATGGTTTTCAGGGATGTTGGATACTCTTATTTCTATGAAGAGGGCTTGATACGACATCCATGGTCACACTTCCAAGGTGTTGGATGAAGGCATAATTAGCTAGCTAATCATCACACTTGTTTGTCTCGTGATAGATGTGCCTCAAATAATGGCCCCAATTTTATTGTAGTATTCTTTTACAATCATTAACCCAAACATGATCAAGTGATGCATTTTGATCGATTGTTATATTTTAAAGGGCTATTTTGAATTTGTATTGATTTTAAAAGTGGTTTTGGCAGCTCAGACCTATACATTTTTGGACCACAAATATAAGAAAATTACTCACAATTTTTAAACATTTGATTAACGGAAAAAATCAATTCATTACACCACTTCTTATAGCTAAAATGATTGATCTTCATCTCTGTTTTTATTCTATTTTTCACTTCCCCTATCGCAATTTATTGACCCTAATTAATAGATGAAAGCCAAATGCAGAATGTTGAAAAGAATAACTTTACGTGTTCACCAAATAATGCAAACTCACTTTTCATCATCTATCAATGAAAATCCTTACTTTTCATGTTGACGAAGTGATACCAAGTTGAAAGAAACCATCCTTATTTATGCCTCATAATGCTAGTGGTGAATCACTGACTTAATATTTGGAATTATTGACTCGCTCTGAGTTAGCTCACTGGTAAAGCTACAAGAATGGGTAAGACACAAGAATGGAACCATAATAATTTAAAAACTGTGAATACCAAATAAGACATAAGATATTGGGAATTTATATATTACGTTATGCTCGGTGATTCATATATTTTTTCGTTTTCAGAAGCTTTACAAAGAGAACAAAACCAACATAAGTCTATTGTAAAAGAAGACAAAATAACCAGTCTAAGCTAATATTTCCCATCCAAGTTTCATGTGTTACATATATACCTATTCAGGGTGGTATTTTTATACTTCAAACCATTAAAATGCATTTTTTCTATGTTAGGAAGCTTTCTATTACTATTTCGTTCCAACAATACTCGCTTTAGATAATATAATATTTTTATTATTTATTTTTATTTGTTATGTGTCCACATTAGAATTTAAAAATCTCACGCTCCAAGCCCAAAACTTTATACTCGTAATCGAGACTAGTGTTGTAAGTATAAGAAATAACTATTTCAACCTTTCAATCGGCCTAAAATGGTTAACCCAATTTATTCTTTATATCTACAACACTCACTTATAAACCATTCAAATACACTATCTCCTACCAATGTGTAATATTGCACATACGCCCCGTTTAGGATCTGACGTCCTCGTTAGGGACATACCTACCCAAGAACAACCCAGCGGTACAAGTTTCTAGAGGTGGTTCCTGAAAGTTCAAGAGGTGGCTTCGACCATGCGTATATTTCTGACTCTGTGATGGAGAATAATCGAACATGCTGACCTTAGTAGCCACAACTGCCTATTTTGACTTATTTTTTGTATTTTTTTACTATGATTTTTTGGTATTATGAATTCTTGGCATATGTACTTAGTTTGACATGAACTTTATGACTGTGGGCATGAAAATGTTATGATTTTCACATAAACGTCATTGTTTTTGAATAAATGATGTTTATGACCTAGGGAAAAATGCAGCATTAGTCTTGATTGTTTCACCAAAAATTAATTTAGTCCCCATTATTTTAAAAAGATGCAAATTAGTCTCCAATGTTTGTAAAAAAAAAAGTAATACTAAACGTCATCCTATTTTTATCACTAAATTATCACATCCTAATTGATATGTCTATTTGTTATACTAACTAGATAAACTTATTTTATTTCTCTCCCTTCATTTCATAATTTTATATTATTTCTTTCTCTTCAATTATTAATTTTTCTCTATCCTCATTCTTTCTTTCTTTTTTGTCTCCCTTAATTAATATTTTCAATCTTCTCTTTTTTTTCCCTTTTATTTAATTCTAATATACATTATTTTATTCTACCATTCACTACATATCTTTTAGAATTCTTTTCTTCTTCTTGACAAATTCATAGTTGTGAGATCCTTTTTTTTTTCTTTGCTACAATAAAAATATAATATAACACAATTTTAATTTTATAATACACATTGAATGCATTTGATCACTTGTGGTGGATTCAATCTTCATCATAAAAAAAAGGAAAGAAAATAAACCTTCATTAACGCACATAAGAAGTTAATGATTGGAGTATATGTAATTTATCTTCTCTTGTGTTTTCTGATATATCTAATGTTAAGTTGTTGGCTAAGTAATAATCTTTGATCGTCTGTATATTGTTGCTTTAAAGAACTCATATGATATAGCTATTTTCTTTCCATGAAATATCAAATATGGTTCTTAGATAATTAATGGTTATTCTTTATTGTCTTTCTCGTATCAACTTTTTAATAACGTTAATATTGCCCTCTAATTTTTTCACCATTAATGAATACTTTTATGTCATGTGTATATGCCATGAATAATCCTTCTGATTACATTTGTTAGAGCCCATGTGCTTATATTGATAACAAATAGTTCAATATATTTCATAACATTCAAGTGCAAAATTGAACAGTTTTAATTATTTGGCAAAGACATAAACAAGTTGCATTCCTCTTTCATTCTCCTCACTTGCCTTTGTGCTCATTTGTGATCTTCAATTTAATTTCATTTTCTGAATAATTTCTTCTATTTTCAACAATTATGAGTTCATAAAAAAGAAAGAGAAGAATCTGAAAAATAAAATATGCAATAAATGATAGAAAGAGAAAATTGAATGTCTAGTAGGGTTAAACAAAAGAGAAAGAAAGAGAAAATACCAAACCTTAAATAATGGAAACAAAAAAAGAAAAATAAAGAGAAAAAAATTAATAAAAGAATAGAAAACTGATATAACATTAATTGAGAATTTAATAATTTTATCTAGTTGGTATGTCAAGAAGTTGACGTTTAACATTACTCTTGTAAAAAAATTCAAATTACTCCCTACCATAGTTATCGTAATCATACGATTCAAGTCGATACATGTCAAAAACTATTCGAATCTTATAGCGAATCGGAAGTTAGAATAATCGGTCCACGAATGGCACTGAATCGGCGTAAATCATGACGAATCGTCTAATTCAGTAAATCGTCACGATTCAAGTTTTAATAAAAAAAAAGACCCAAAAGAGTTTAAAAATCATATTAAAAGTAAAACCCACTTCAATTTCTTCAAGTAGCATACATTGAGATCATTTTAAATGTAATATTAACAAAAATAAATGAACAAAACCAGCTCATTTTAAGATTACCTTTTCAAAATCCAACTAAAAACTCAAATGCCCTAAATTGGAAGCATAAAAATGATCAGAAACAAAGACAACGTGTTTGCTGCTATCTCGATCAAAACTCAAAAATTCATCACACCTATTTAGTGTAGATTGTAGAGTGTTGATCAAACTCCATCGCTCTGCTTGTGGGTCTTTCTCTTTTCGTTTTCTCGTCACCCGACTCTTAGTTGAAGCAATGAAAGCTTTTAACATTTTTTATGCTTTTGGTTTTTGGTTTTGAGTGAGTTGAAGACATTGGAGTTGTTAAGACATTAATTTAATATTTTTGTAGCTTTGGAATAATAGTTGGTCTTGCGGCAGATTATTAGCCACAAAAACTTTAATTTAATCTTTTTTTTTTTGCTTTGGATTGATTTGTCAGCCATTATAAATCATTAGTTTAATGGTTTTAATTTTTCCCTAGGCATCATGTGTTAGTCATGTCTTTTTTGCCTTATTCATGTTACAACTAAAGTTTGATTATTTATTTTACCGTCTCGGTACTAAGGATTTTGGCATTCATTATTAAAATAATGGTTTAACTAATGGCTATATATTTTCTTGACATATAAGTGCATTTATTCTAATAAAGAACTTCAGCTCAAAATAGTTAATAACATAATAGATCAATTATCATACAGTTTTAAGTTTGTGACTGAATTAATACAATTCACAATTTAATAACTATACTCTTCATAGTTAAAAACTAACAAAAAATTAATAAAATGTTTGAACTACCTTTACTAAAATAAAAAATTTGCAAACATACCCTTCTCCCTCTTCCAATCAAATCCAACCCCATCTCACCCGCAACCGCTAGCCACCATCCCCCCACCCTAACCGCCAGCTACCAGTCCCTTAGGGTATCTCCAATAACAAGAAAAATAGTGCACTATTCATAAGAATTTGCTATTTTTGGTAATTTTTAGAGACTCGGGTCTCTATTTTAACTCAAATCTTCAATGGGGCCACCACTTTTTAGAGATTTGAGATAACATAGAGACTCAATTTACTTTTTTGGCAACAAATTTAGAGACCCAAAAAGTGATTGAGTCTCTATTTTGGTTTAAATCTCTAAAAAGTGGTGGGCCCCATTAGAGATTTTAGTTAAAATAAAGACTTAGGTCTCTAAAAATTACCAAAAATAGTAAGTTTTTATGAATAGTGTAAGCTATTGGAGATACCCTTACCATCGTAAATCCAGCCCCCCTCCCCACATACCTTGTTAGATCAAACAGAAGGCTTGTTTATTTGTTCATTAGATCCTTCATAAAAGAAATGTAATCGTAGCATCCAAAAATGAATATAAGTCTTAAATTTTCCATCTTCAACCCAAGTAGCATAGAGTCATCTATAATGGAGGAATATAGTAAGAAAAGTTTGTATAATCTCAGGCTTGCTGTTTCAGGTTATCCAACAATGAGGAAAAATTTCAGGACTAGATAAAATTTCAAGATGATGAATCAAGGATCACAAAGAGTCATGAATGTTCACATTATACTAAAAGTGGATAGCCAGTGATACGGGTAGGGCTCCACGCCAGGGAGAAGTCAGCCCACAAGGCTGATGGCAGCCCCGCAAATAGTTTGCCCCAGACCTATGGGGGCCGCTAGGCGAATAGCGCATGCGAAACATTATCTGGATAAGGATAAGCATAACGCAAGGTAGGGACGGAGCTAGAAATCTAACATTGGGGGGGGCCAATTTTTTTTTTGTTTTTGTATAGTAGTTTTTGCACTGTATTTTTTGGGTTAGTAGAAAAGAGACCCAATACTAGCAAAAACCTGGCAAAAAAAATGCAACTATGATGACTTGAACCCACACCCTCAATATATTAATAATTGTGACTAACCACTAAACTAATTCCATGTTTTTAAAAAAATTTATACCTTTTTGGTATTTTACTTAGGGGGCCCAAATCTGTTTTTTCAAAAAAATTCCATTAAATATTCCTTTTTTTTTTTGGAGGTCAAAGGAGCTGGGGCCCCCATCCCCCCCAATCCCCTCCCTTCGCCCTTGGCGCAAGGAGCTAGGATGAGGATGGACTCTTTGGGGCAATATCCCTTGTAATATCCCACAACGGACGCGGAGGTCTTTGGGCTGCTTGATATAAGGGGTAACATCCTTGTATCGTGCACGCGCATTTTCCTGGCAGTGGCTGGGAGGCGACAAAACAGTGAGGGGTATGGGCTCCAAAGCGGACAATACGTGCATAGTAGCGTTTCTGGGCCTGCTCGCCATGGCCTCAGTGCTCGCTTGGGCCTTAAGTCCAAGGAGTATCCTGTAGGCGTGCGAGTTGGGTTCGGGGTGTTACAAAGGTGGTATTAGAGCCGAAGGTTCGCATGGCCAGTGAGGACGCTGGGTCCCCAAGGGGGGGCGGGTGTAATATCCCACATCAGACGCGGAGGTCTTTGGGTTGCTTGATATAAGGGGTACCATCCTTGTATCATGCACGCGCGTTTTCCTGGCAGTGGCTGGAAGGCGACAAAACCGTGAGGAGTATGGGCCCCAAAGCGGACAATATGTGCATAGTGCATTTTTGGGCCTGCTCGCCATGGCCTCAGTGCTCGCTTGGGCCCTAAGTCCAGGGAGTATCCTGCAGGCGTGAGAGTTGTGTTCAGGGCGTTATATCTCTTAGGAGTGTCTCTCTGTCTAGGAGTTCAATGATTTATGAGTATAAATACAGAAATAACTCTATGGCAAAAGGTACACGACTAACACTAGAACTCTTATATCCCTACAATATTTAAGCTAATTCCTACAAATATCTAACTAGGCCGTTGGAGTAGAATAAAAAGAATATTTTTTTTCATTGATCCGAATTTAAGACGTGAACATATCTAATTAAAAAGGTTATTCTTACTATGTGATTCCTGGAGTAATATTATCACCTGTTCTTTTGCTTGTTGATGTTATTTCGATAGAGTTTTATTCATGGGCATGTGTTGTGATATTAATATCATTCTAGTTTATGTTAATGAAGTTCTTGCTTTTTGATGACAAAAAAGGAATAAGGGTGGAGAATTTTTGAGAAATCTTAGACTAGTAAATGTAGAATTATTTATCAAAAAATTTTACCAAGTAATGCACAATGTGAACGATTTTTAATTTTAATACTTTACGTCCCACGAAATGTACGTAACTAGGTTCAGAATTCAATTTTTTTTTTATAGTAGCATTATTAACTAAAATTAAAATTATAACTTTTGAATTCTGAACCTAGATAAAATCAAAAAAAACTTTTACGAAAATTTTTATAGTAGCATAACTTTTTGAACAAAAAATATACAAATCTTGGACAAAAAAAAAGCATTGAATAGCGTATCTTTGAATTTCATCGTGCAACACATTCATATAAACTATATTACTTGCAGTATATAGATTTCATGAAATCATTACTAGCATTGTACCAAATGCTTCCACTAACCAAAGGAAAAAGCTTTGTATTGAGTAACCAAAGAATATTATTATGTGGAATAGTGATTCTTCAAGCAACTTCTCTAATCGCAAAATTTGGAATGCCATTAGAAGTCCAGGCGTGAAGATGAAATAGGCTGACCTTGTGTGGAATAACAATTCCTAGACAAAGTTTATGTGTTTGGCTTAACTGTCTTAACAGATTACTAACTTTGTCTAGGTTGTTGGAGTAGGGAGTTGTTAATGATGCTAAATGTGTTTTTTGCTCCATGGGTCAGGATTGCAGAGACCATTAGTTTTTTCAATGTTCATTTACCAGGAGGATTTGGCAGCATTGTGCAAGAAAATTGAGGTATGGTGATATTTGCTTCGAGTGGGAATCTATCGTGGATAAACTGGCTAGAATATGAAAAAACAAAGGCTTGAAATCAGATCTTATCAAAGTCACTCTTTGCGCTTGTGTCTATAATGTGTGGATTGAACAAAATAGTAGAATCTACAATTCGACCGCGAATACTGAGGAACAAATTATACAAAAAACGTTTTTGGATGTTAGAAGAAAAATTTGTACTCAACGTAAATATAGTAACAGTCTTGAAAATAGTATCCTGTGTACAGAATGATGTATTAGTTTGAGCTAATTTCACCCTTTTTGTAATTGTTTCTGAAGTGCAATGAAATGTGTTACTTGCATAGCAAAAAAAAAAAAAAATTATCTCCCATGTAAATAGCTTTAATTTTGTGATTTGCTCAACTTATTTCTTTGCTTCTTGTTTATTTATTTATTATGCACACTATTATCACTTTACTATTTGGATCCCATAATTTCATCGATATGTAGAACTTTCACAACAATCACCTAAATTGATCATCTCACCTAAACAAGTGAACTCAACAAACTTAATATTTTTACTAGAAAAAAAGACAAATTGGGTTACTAGAAAGCTAAAATTTGCTTATGAAATGTTAGCGTAGTATTCAAATTAGGATATATTTCACTTTGTTTCCGAATCTTTAGGGAGGAAGATATTTACCTTTCCCTCTTTCAATCTTATTATTTGTACTTTTAAACACACTTTCCTTGACCTCTAACTAAAGGTCAATTTCTCCTAACTTTAAGACACTTAAAGCATTTCATGTAAGTTTAGAAAATAAAACTAACTTGTTTGACCCATTTTTTAAAGAGTTTATACGTAAAAGTTAAAGTTGAAAAGACTAAAAAATAAGAAGCTCTAAATTGAGCTTTTTAAAAAAAATTTGTGGAACTGTTTTTACATTTTGCAAGAAGTTATTTTTTTTAAAAATATACCCCCTTAATATTTTTTGAAAATCCAACACTACCCTACAAATTTTTAAAAGTTCAATATTACCTAATATAGGTCAAACAGTCAACAACTTCTGTTCAATAATAATTTTAACAAAAACTTTATTGTTGAAAACTCTGTACTTCAAAAACTAAAATTTCATAAATAAGCCAAGAAAAACTTGAATGTTTTTAGTAGTCATTTAAAAGGTTAATAAACTAATTCTGCTTTACCCCCTCAAATTTATGGAACAAGGATACTTAAATCCTCTCAATCCTTAACTTTTGATCCAAGTTTCATTATTTACCTATTAAATAATTACTCGAAAAAAAAAATAAAGAATATAAGAGTAGAGCTTCATGACTTTAATTTGAGTTGCCAAAAATATCTTCAATAGGAGGCGTAGTTTGCCCGTAAATAAGTTTAGGGTCAAAAAATAAAGAAAAAATAGGAGAGCCCAAATATCAGTCTTGTCATCTTAGTTTATATGGTCTTAAAGCTATTGTCCAAAATGCCCTTCAATAGGATGGGTAGTTTGTCCGTCAATGGACAGATACATATATATATATTGGACAATGAAGGCATTAAATAAATTTCCTATGAACCTATAATCAGGATCGGATTAGACCAAGAGTCTATCCCAACTCTTTTCTGTTTTAATTAGTGGGGTCCTGACAAACTCTTGCCCTAAGTTAGCCTTTCAAATAGATTGGGCCTCAAGCTGCATAAAATGAATGCGGGCTTGTCCTTTACAACTTGCGGTGATGCCATATGTATGAAATGATCATCCTTTTTTCCCTTGACCCCTTGATCGTTCTACCTTCGCGCCTTGGTATATCGTTATTTATAGCTTTTGCGTGGTAGGCCTCATGTTTGTTCCTTTTGTGGGTTTAAGTAATCCCTAATTGGTTGTTATGGCTTTGTCATAGTCACATCATGGTTAGTGGACATCCCCGTAGGCTTCAGGTTGGTTGAAAATGGTGACTTGGAGATCATAGTCATCAAGTTGATTGCTTTGTATTGCTTCTTGTTGGTTGATTATGTCTAACTCCACTCGAGTTAACACATGTAATGCCGCCATCTTTGAGTATCCCATCATGGTCATCTTTATGGGCTGCTCTCATCCCTTTGATCTCTCAAGTCTATTCGTGTTTGTCACATATGTGTTTGGATAGGAAATATGACGGCTTGCTAGTGGGTCTATTATGATGAGTTCTCTTTAGCCACCGTGCTCAAGAAGTCTGTCATACACGTAATGCCTCAAACGCCATTGGCTCCGTTATCATATGATCCCGAGACGCTTGCGTCATCTTCTGCCATTGTGTATCTTTCTTTAATCAAGTGGGTCATGTCTCTTGGGGTTTTGACTTTCTTGGACCAATGCTTTGCCTTGTTCTTATCTTGGGTCGACCATTTGGACTAAGACTATTTTTGGCATTTACGGAGATTACAATGGAATTTAGACTCTTTTATTACAATCAAATCGTTATTCGATCATTTCATCCAATTCTAGTGGTGTAATAGACAAAAAAAATATATCCAAGCTTGCAATGGCTTTATTCCATATCAATTCAAAATTTTAGCATGCATGCCAACATGGACGAACATTTAAGCAACATTCCACTATTAAAAAAATTTGCAAGTTATTAGCACAGTAAGTTGAATATCATGCAACCTACTACTAAGGAAGTGACCTAACTCGTTGACACCTTTCTATTATGCAATACGAATATGCGATTAGAATAATCCACACATGCATCTACGCGAGCAAGAACGAAACCATGATTTGAGATGAATTAAAGACATTTTCCCCCATGTGTTTTTGGTAAAATCCCAAACTCCCCCACCAACTCTTGAGTTTACCCAGCTTCCCCCATGAGCATTAATAGAGTTTGAAATCTGTAGTTAGAAGGGGTATAATTGTCTTTCAAGATAAAGGAAAAAGAGAAAAAGAAGTTGCAACAGATTGAAGGGCCATGTGATGATAGCTTCACCTTCGAAGGCCTTCTTCTTCATTTACCTTTCTTTCTTTTCTCTTCTCTGCAAACTTGTTCTCATTCACAAAAATGCTCATCAAAGTTCCATCTACTCCAAAATCAGAATTGTTCTTTATTTTTTCTCTGTCATCAGCTACCTCAGGTACTGCTAACTCTTCCCATCAACCATACCCTTAGCTTCACAGTTACTTGAATCTTCTTCACATTTCGCCACATGGGTCTACAATTTTTTTTCTTTTCCTTCAAAATTTGAGGCACTTTTCGTCAAAACCATTTCTCAAAGCATAGACGAATCATCACTTATCTCTGAATCCAATTAAGACTCTAATCTTGATTCAAGATTGAGTTTTGATGGAAATCGTTCTTTGAATCCAATGAGAATGCATCAATTTTTTTAATTTCTTTTATGAAAATTGCGATAATTTTGGAATTGATCATGATGAAATTTTTTAAGTGGGAGGTTCAGATGAGGAAACAAATGGAGGAATTAGAGAAAATTGATGTGGGTAAGTTGGTTAATCTGTTGTGTTTGATTCAGATTGGTGGTGGTATTGATGGCTCTCAATAGGCAAGTTTTGAAGAAATTGATTTGAAAGTTTTAAGGTAAAATTGTTTGTCTCAACCAGTAAAGATGCATATTGCTCTGAAGCTTAAAATGCTTTGCCGTTGCTCTTGTGTATCACCTTGGAAAGAAAAAATCAGAAGAAAATCTCCCATGATGCGTTGATTAATTGGTGATTTTTAATTTACTTTAGTACCGACAGTAATGAGATTACCGACAGTAAAAAAATGAATTTTAATTCTGACCGTAATGCATGAATGATATTCAGAATGTCTATTAAAGTAAATAAGATGGGTAGCTACAAATTTCTTATTTAAATTTGTTAGTTCTATTTATTTTCCTTGGTGAATGAATTTGTATCAGCGGAAGGAAGAAGGATAAAGAAAATGAAGAAGAGAAAAATTAAAGTATGTATATAATCATGAAGAAGAATATCCTGGAAGTGGAAACATGGAAAACAAAACAAGACAACTATACCCCTTTAAACTAACAGAATGCTAACTCTGTTAATGCTTATGGGGAAATTTGGGCAAAATCAAGAGTTGGTGGGGGAGTTTGGGATTTTATCAAAAACACATGGGGGAAAATATCTTTAACTCGATTTGAGATCTCGAAATTGTCAATAAAGTTGATAGACCTTGTGTTGAATATGAGCTAAAAAATGTGAGTACTTGCAAAAATGATGAGAATTATGATCACTATATGCAACTCTGAAGCTGGATAATGGAATCGTTGTTGAAGAATGCTAAAGCTCATTTCTTCCTTGTCAAGAGCTTTAGCTTTAACCATGTTTGTAAATGTTTGAAAATCGAGCATTTGACCCATATCAGAACTCCTCTTTATAAATACATGTAAATCATTTTTGAGGGCATCCATTCTATTCGCATTCTTATAGTCTAAACTATTGAAAAATTAAGAGATTGCCAATCAGTATTTTCAAAATCACAGGCAAGAATACAACTGTGAAAATCAAATGGAGTAAACGAGTTTGTAATACCTTTTTTGGTCTAAGGTACGCTTCTGCATTATTATAATACTTGTAATATATTTTTTTCAATAAAATTGTAAATAATGTCACTGATTAGTTATACTCTGTTTGACCTAACTGTAAAATTTTAATTTTTGACCTATAGAGCTTTCAATAATAGAGTGTCGTTGACTATTTGGCCTATGTAGTTAATATTGGGCTTTAAAATTTTTGAAGACAATGTTGAACTTTTAAAAATATGGAGGGGTATATTTGAGAAAGAAAAAGAAAAATAACTTTTCATATTATGTAAAAACAGTTTCGTAAAACCTTTCTTTGAAATGTTCCAATTTGAAGCTTCTTACTTTTTAGTTTTTTTAAGTTTCAACTTTTACCTAAAAATACTTTTAAAAAAAGGCCAAAGTGGTTAGTTTTAACTTCTAAACCGGCAGTAAATATTTTGAAGTGTCTAAAAATTTGACCAAACAAACTCTTAAAATGTAAGACTTGAATCTCCTCCACCTAATTAATTGTTTAATCCTCCTTTTCGAGCTTTATTGGTGTCCTCTATTTAATTTTGTAAGGATATCTTCAATGGAGTGAGTAAAATACAATTATTGTCCTTTTTAGAGACTTTGGCAAAAAAAATTCAACACCAATGGCAGAAATAGAGACCCAAAATATAGTTTTGAAACAAAATTTAGAGATTTTGTGTAAAAATGGAGTCCGATCTCCATTTTCTTCAACAAAAATAGAGACCCAAAATAGAGACCAAGGAAGAAAACAAACGGGTCTCCATTTTTGGGTTGGACCCGAGGCATTAGATTGTTAGATCGGACGATCTAACAGAAAAAAAAGTTGCAACCGACAGATGAACGTTGCAACAAAAAAAAAAAAAATTATTGCAACGGTCAAAAAACAGATCTGAAAAGCTTGTATATATGGAACAAAAACATTGCAATAGATCCAACATCCAACAAAACATTCTCAAACTGCTATATATGCAAAAAAAAAAATCGTTCTCCAAAAAAAAAAAAAAAAAGGTAACCCAAATCTACAAATCTAGCCCTTTGTGGGGTGGCACACGGGGAGGGGGTATTGCGATGGTGGTGATGGTGAGGGGTGGGGCATAGGGAGGAAAGGGTGACATAGGCTCCATGTTGAAGGGATGGGAGGGGGTGGCAGAGGGTGGGGGTGACAGGTGTGATGGCAAAGAAGGGGAGGGGGTGACGCATGGGGAGGAGGGCGTGGGTGAGGAGGGATGCGGTGTTGGGAGGAAAGGCGGGTCATAAAAAGGGAGGGTGGCAGAGCGTGGGAAGGGGGGGGAGGGTGGGGGGAGGAATGAGAGGTATCGCATTTGGTCATAGAAAAGGAGGGGTAGAGGTTTATATAGGTTGTAATTTTTTTTATTCATTAATTATTTTTTTAATCATAATATTTATAATATATTGTACTTTTTTATATTCATAATATATTGTAATTTTTTAATTAATTTTATTCCATAAAATTTAACTTCTATATTTTAGTTAATACTTACTTTAATTTTGTAATTTTTTTTATATTCATAATATATTGTATTTTTTTATATTCGTAATATATTATAATTTTTTAATTAATTTTCTTCCATTAAATTTAAGTTTATATTTTAGTTAATACATAATTTAATACGAACTATCTTTTTTTTTTCCTTTTAAGCTATGGAAAATTTAACTTTAATAGATAAGTTAATACTTAATTTAATTTTGTAATTATTTTTTAATGCTTAATTTAACTTTATATTTTTTTAATTCATAATTTAATACTATCTTTTTATTCCTTTTCAGCTATGGGGAATCCAGAATGAGGTTTTAGGGGTCGCAATTTCAAAATTCAAGAAATTACTTTATGTCGCGCTTATATCGCAATTAGTGAAGATCTTCTTGTCGAGAGAAACCAAACATCGTCAACAATGTGGAATCGAATTCTTGAAAATTTCTATGAATTCTACCCCTCTGTTAGTCCGATGGAAGCACAAACATCGAAAAGTCTAAAATGCCGATGGACGCCAATCAACCAAAAGTGCACCAAATTTGCAAAATGTATTGCTCAAGTAAACATAAGACCAAGGAGTGGAGCAAACGCCGCTGATATCGTGCGTTTTTTCTTATAATATTAGTTTTCTTACATTCATTTGCAACGATTACTTATAATATTCTTTTTGTTTTATAGATAGATGATGTAAGACGATTATACTCTACTACCACATAATTTTTTTTTAACCTCGATTATTGTTGGGCGATATTACAACACGGTCAAAAATGGAGGAAAATTATCGATGTCCATTTATCTTAAAGTGCATCGATGGCTAACACAGGTGCAAGTATGACACAACCTAAGTCTCCGATTGATCTCGAGAACAACATTTCATTTTCTCTACAAAATGACACTTCAGTTGAGTCGGTGCCCGAGACCCCAAGCGAGCCCTCATCGTCAAGGCCTATTGGAAACCAAAAAGCTAAAAAACTCAAAAAAGGCAAGGACATTGCAAGTGACATCCTCCAGCAAGGGTAAAATATGGAGAAAATGATGATGGAGTACAAAGAAAGTTTTGAAACTTTTACAAATTTCTATATTATGTCGATGAAGATTTCTACCATCGAAACTCCAGATAGAAGGGCGTGGATGATCGAACAACAAAAAAAAATTATTGCAAAAAGGTCCTCCCATTCGATAAACTTTGAGGATGATGTCTATCATCCCGATATGCCTTAATTATTTGTATTTGTAGTAGATAATTATTTTTTCAATGTAATGTCATGTTTAACATTAATTATTTTTCCAATGCAATGTCATGTTTAACATTAAATATTTTTCCAATGCAATGTCATGTTTAACATTAATTGTAGTGGATAATTATTTTTAAAAAGACCGGCATACAAAAGACAGTTAATTAAATGTCTTCTTAATACAGATTGCAATTACATATTGATATTTCCTGCACGATATTCATTCCAAATGTGTTGAATGAGATCATTTCAGAGAATATAGTAAGCAACTTCATCTCCGATTTGAGCTCGATTGATTAGATATTTATTAATAGTTATGGGGTCTTGATTTGCTTCGAGATGGGGCTCTTCTACATGGTAACGTGCAAGATCATCGTCGAAATCATCACCTTCTTCCTCTTGGTTATCTTCCACTATCATATTATGAAGAATTATAAAAGTCTTCATAATCTTCCCAATATCACTCTCATGCCAAAAACTACATGACCCTTTAATGATTTCAAATCGACTTTGAAGGACTCCGAAAGCTCTTTCGACATCCTTATGGTATGCCTGTTGCTTCTGATTAAATAACATCTTATCCTTATCTTGTATATTAGGATATGCATGTACTGTCTACCAATGAGGATATATTCCATCAACGAGATAATATCATTGCTTGTACTATCTACCATTAAGAGTATATTGTATGCGTGGAGCTCTACCTTCAAGAATATCAGAAAAAAACTAGTAAACTATATAATACATTGAGATCGTTACGCGCACCTGGTATTCCGAAGAACGAATGACATTTCCAAGTGTCGTATGACGCAACCGCTTCAAGTATTATGGTTGGATGACCATGCTGTCCAGCATATGTTTCAGCCCACGCAGTTGGACAATTTTTTCATTCCCAATGCATACAATCCAAACTACTTAGCATTCCCGAAAACCTACATTGGTTAGCTTTCTTGAGAAGCCTAAACAGGTCTGCATTGTTGGGAGGACGTAGATACTCGTTGCCATATACTGCATTGACGGCGCAACAAAATTTCTTCATCGCCTCTATAGTTGTGCTCTCTGCAATTTTCAAATAATCATCGTTCGCATCTGCAGGCTTTTTGTATGCAAGCATACGGAGCGCGATCGTCATCTTGACGTGAGGAGTGAACCTTTGTTTTCCAATTGTATCTGGTTTCTACTTGAAGTAATTGTCATAATGCATGATATCTCCTATAATTTTGAGAAACAATTTGCGCCTCATGCGAAAACTTTTTGTGAATTCAGAATCAGGATACAAAGGACGATCAACAAAATAATCATTCATAAGCCTATCATAGGCACCTACCCGATCTTTTCTTTTGCATTGTCGACGTGAAGATGTGCCTCCATGTTCGCCTGTACTAACCTGATGTGCAACACGCATTAGAGATTGATATTGTCCGTACATCGTCATCATCATCACGTGTCCATGGATGTCGTTATTATGATGACCAATGGAATCCCGAACATCAGATGGAGGGAAATCGACTCCTTGTTGGGACATTGTAGACAGAGTGATATAGATTTGAGAATGAGTTATATAGATTGTAGTATTTGATTATGGTGATTACGAAAGGTTTGAGGTTGTGATATATATAGATTTATGAGTGGATAAGAGATAACAAACAAACTAATGGGATTCACGAAGGAAAATCCAATCCAATGACCCTTATTCGGATAAGAGATTTTAGTTGATCATAACGAACGGATGGATGAGATTGTCAAAGGAAAATCTCATCCAATGGTCCTTATTTGAATATCAGATTTTAGTTAATAATAACGAATGGACGGATGAAATTGTCAAAGGAAAATCCAATCCAATGGCCCTTATTTGGATAACAGATTTTAGTTGATGATAACAAAAGGACGAATGAGATTGACGAAGGAAAATCCAATCCAATAGCCCACATTGGGATAACAAATTTTAGTTGATGATAACAAATGGACGGATGGGATTGAAAATAATATATTCCAATGTAATCAGATGTAATTAAATGTTATCCATGTCAAAAAAATCTACCGTTGTCTGAATTAATTTATTTTTTGGTCGAAATATTCATAAAAAAATTATGATAATATAAATAATATTTTTTTTAAAAAAATAACCGGCGCAAAAAATAACGAGTAATCAAATTAGTATGCAAAATTAAATTAAACGTAATATACCTTAAGACCCTCATTGGATATAATTTTTTTTAGAGACTCAAAAAAACACACGAGGCTTAAGTAGAGTCTCTAAAATATACTCAGGGTCTCTAAATATAGAAATAAAGACCCTGATTTTAGAGACTCCACTGTAGATACTGTAAGCATTCACGTTGGACAATGGTTTCCAATTTTATTAGTACAATGTTACTACTAGCAATTTTTTTCTCGACAAAAGAACTAACAACTATTAAGAAATTGAATTATGCTTTTGGTTCTTTTTTTGATCTTTTCTAAGCTTTTCCTTTCTATAAATCATTCTATGCCAAATAGTTTTGAAAATAATTCATGACATTCACAAGTCACTTTCCAGTACCCTTTCCTCTCTTTTCATCATTTGTTACTCACAAACTTATATATATATACATTTGAAATTCCTCATTATGGCTTTGAATTACAAATGGCATTGACAGCATTATGGTACCATAACATAGATACTGTTACTGTTTTGCACTTGCGGACACTATTACCGTTATTGTTGTTGGATTATATGCCCTAAATGCTAATTTTAGGACATAATAATTATATTATTTAATTATTGTAGGCAGTTTATTTAAATATCATTAATGCGATTAACTATTTAAATAAAAGTTCTTAGAATAATATTTATAGATTCTATCCTTAAGAGTAAGAATATGAGTGACAAAATCTATATTCGTAAATATATTTTAAAATAGTCCCCGATCATATGATAAATTAATTGGGCGTTAATTTATCCAGAAAGATCGGATTGCAGTCTACTATCCAAATAATATGGGATATTGATTTAGGCGATTAGTCTCATATTGTAAGGGTAGATGTATAAGTGCTTGTTGAGAACAAGTGACTGGACATGACCGCTAGTACAACGAATTACACGAAATGGTCAATAATTCGTTATATAGTATAATGGTACGATTAGTCCTTAAACCTGAGACACCATGGATATCTTGTATTAAGGATAACATAATTGGCTGATACAATAAGCTAGTCCTTATCAAGGATTGAATAATGTACTTAGTGGTTACGATCTATTCCGACATGGAGATAAGTGTATGTAGATATAGAAACTGTCAATTA
This sequence comes from Ehretia macrophylla, assembly GCA_037974665.1. NCBI lineage: Eukaryota > Viridiplantae > Streptophyta > Magnoliopsida > Boraginales > Ehretiaceae > Ehretia > Ehretia macrophylla. Next base: position 17,759,059 of record CM075783.1, read on the forward strand.
GTGATCCTATGCGATCTATTAATCGAGTAACTAGAAATCCTTAGTCGAGGTAGAATAGTGGAAGTCGTTCCATGTATTATTCATAAGTTACTGATTAAATAGATTTGGACATATGATTGAGTAATAGAGTTTGACGACCCTATCCATGACTCTAGCTCAATCGGGATAATTTAGACAGAATGAATTGATTGCATAATTGTTACTAAAGGGTTTGTAGAATTTCATTTCATTATTACTTGGGTGGTTGTGATATACTGCTAGGTATCACTCACGACTTACGAGAATTAAAATTAGAAGAGTTCTAATTAAATATTAATTGGATTAATATTACTTCGCTGCGAATTAATTATGAACCTGAGAGGTCACACACAAAAGGAATTTTCAAATTAATTGAATTAGAGAAAGGATTAAATTAATTTTAGGATCGTCTTAATATTAATTTAACTGGGGTTGTAGTAACTTGATATTGATCTGGTTATTATGAGTCCAAGACTGGTCTGTTTAAGACTGGCCCATATGTGGCCCTAGGTTATATATGTTTCTTATATAATGTAATATTCTGACACAAGTTTAGCTAGCACACAAAATCATAGTTAGAATAATATGTAAAATTTCTCATGAAAACCTAGTGGGGGTGAAATCCAATTAAGGGTGCAGATTCTGTGTGGATACTTTCGGAGGCTTCACAATTGGGGAGCTTTAGATCATTCAAATCCTACATCAGATTCGTCACCGGAAAGGTAATCCTAAAATCTTTTAATGCGTATTTAATAGTTGATTATTTATGCATGTTGTAATCTACGTAATTAGATATGAACGGATGCATGTGTATTAATGTTTTTCGCTATGTCTATTCTGATTATAAATTTTTAAAAAAATACCCTGCATGATTTCCAACAGTGGTATCAAAGACACCGTTCATGCATTTTAGATGATTATTCATTTTTAGCACAAAGAATAGCACAGTTGAAAGTGTCATATTAAATAGTTAAAACTATTTGTTGGAAATTGATAGATTTGAATCTATTGATTTTATGCCCATAGTTTAATTGGATTAAATTTAGCCCAAAATTCTTCCCCAATTATTTTCATAAAACTACTTTATGAAAAATTATTTTATTTCCCTTCATGAAACAGATTAAAAAAAAATGTTTTATTATTTCTTTTTGATAAAACTTGGTTTTATGAATCTGTTTTTGAATTAATAAAAAAAATTGAAAATTTTAGATTTTCAAGCGAAACCCCTCCCTTCTTTTTCCATCACGGCAACGACACCACCTGTTAATGTTGTCGCCGCCAGTGGCCTGACTGCCGCAAGGAGGTGTCCTCACGAAAGAGGCCATGGCAACAGTAGCCGCAAGGAACTATTTTCGCTGCAGCGGCTATGGCTGTCACGAAGAGTTTTCCTCGCAGCAACTGCCATGGCAGCCACGAGGAAGGTTCTTCACAGCTACAGGCATGGTAGCCCGCGAGCGACTACAGTTATGGTTGCCGCGATGGAGGATCCTTGTGGCTGCAACCATGACAGCCGCAAGGAAGGGTCCTTGCGGCCATAGATGAAGCTCGACAAAAAAGAAGGAGAAAGGGTGGGGTGGCAGCGCAGGGAAGGAGAAAGGGAAAAAAAAGGTTTTTTGGTGGTGGGTTAGGGTTTCTAGACCCGAACCTAGTCCAGATCTGGATCTAGATCTGGGTCCAAGTCAAAACCCAAGGACCCAAATTGTTGGGCTCCTTGGGCTGATTTGTTTTTAAAAGGTTTTTCTTTTCTTTCTTTAGTTTTTGGGCTAAATGGGCATATTCGATTTGGGCTTGATTTGGGTTGTTTGTAAAATTGTTTTAAAATAGCATGGACTCCTTGTTGGTCTGGAATTGGGCCAAGTAGATTCGGACTTAAATCAAAAATAATGTGGGCTATTTTAATATTCGAATTGGGCTATTTGTTTTCTTGGACTTGGACTAAAACAAAAAATAAGAGTTGGACTTTTATTTTACTGTTTTGTTGTAAGTTTTAATTATATTGTTTGACAAATAATTAAAGGAGCCCAAAATAATATTTGACACTTTAAATTAATAAATAATTTATTAATTTTTAAATATAATTTGATTATATTTATCTCTTGTAAATATGAGATATTTATGGCGTGAATTTAATAAAGAGTTTATTAAATAGAATAAATTTAATAAAGAGTTTATTAAATTGAAAATTTTAATGTAAAGAGTTTATATTAGAAAATTTAATTGTGCTATACTTGTAATTAATTAATAAATTGTTTGTTTATTAATTACTATAAATATAATCTGATTATATTTATTTAAATATGAGATATTTAAGGATCCAAATTAATAAAGTGGTTTATTATTTGGATAAACCTAATATAGTGAGATTATATTGGAAATTAATTATACTATATTCGTGGATTACTTTTCTTTATTATTTGCTATGTATGTGGGTGATCATGGATTAGTCTTGAATGTATGAATGGATGAATGGATGAAGGTCATTATTTTATTTGCTTACCCATTTTGGGTTTTATGTAATATTTTAAAATGGGGCTTGCATGCCTTTTATCCCCGTATTAAAGATGTAAAACCCCTATTTCCATTTATGTATCCCCCACTAGATTAGGAATCTATGTACATAAATGTAATAGAAGATCAAGCTGAAAACATCAAAAGTTGGTGGGCCTAGTTCGCGAAAGGAGTTTTGTGAAGCAGAGGAGGAACAACCCATGAATCTATCTTGTGGGCCCTTTATTTGATTTAGGTATTCAATCCAGTGGCTCAGGTTGATAGTGCTCCTAGTCCATGATCATCCCATTTTATTTTATGCATTTATTTATGCGATAAATATGTGATAAATTCATGTATGCTTCCATATTATTTATGTGACGACTTGAAATTAGAAGCATGTAAAAAGTGAGACCTAAATTAAAGACCAGTAAACCTTCCCAAATTAAATATTAAGTTAATAATGGTGTGCTCTTGAGAAGATTATATCATTGCCTTCCGTTATCGTAGATTGGTTTATGTGTTGGGCGAGTAAGTAGCTAGCTATGGACACATAGTGGTTATTTATTTGTATCATCATACGAACTAAGTCTATATAAGCATGAGATGTAGAAATTTTGGATTCTTGCTGCTAACCAAAAATCTATCATGTGAGGTGTCAGTATTGCATTGATCCAAATTTACAGGATAAAGGGTTTAACTTAAACAATCTTGGAGACCAAAAATCTATAATGTGAGGTCAAAATGATTGGGGGCAAGAATAATTGAAATTTGTATGAGATACATTGGATAAGAGGTTATTCACTTATTTGTTTTAACTTCACCAAAAATCTAAAATGTGATGTGGGTTAAAATGAATGGGCCCCTAATTCCACAAAGAAAAATACCTTATTGTCTTTCCGTTTTTCACTAGGGGGGTGTGGGATTCGAGAAATTTAGTGAGGGTTACTGTTTGATTTAAAGCCCCAAATCAAATGGTTAATAATATAATTATCTAACATCCTTAGAAATTACTGCATATATATAATAGGATGTGAACCCAACCTTCTACTTTGACTAGACCAAACTTCGATGACTAGCTCAAAGTTTTGAGAATTGTTCTCAAATCTGAGAATGTCATACACGTTCTAGATGCTTAAATGAGTTGTCAAAAGATGCAAGAGAGCATGGATAATGTATCCATCATTAATTACTCACAAGAGTTGTAAAGTATGCAAGATAAGACAACTAGGTATGATATATCTAGGGGTAGATATGAGATATCTAGAAAATTATTCCAAAGAATAACTAGAGGAATTGATTTGAGAGCATGTATTCCCAGGATGAGTATCTTGAGTACATGAGTTTATTCATGGTTTATCATATGCAAACAAATCTAATCCTCAAAGTCAATTTTTAGTTTTCTCTTGTCGTTCATAATGGATTTATCCGTGTGAATATATTTGACACAACCTTTGGACATGAAAGTCATGTCTCAAGGGTAGTTCTAGAAAAGTGAAACTTAATTGGTAAAAGGATATTATTTCCATTGCAAGAAAAAAAGGACTACTAAGAGAGGGAAATTCAAAGGACTTCAAAGAGTTTGAAGAGAAATTGATGTCCTCTATAAATACATCTCGTCTTCTTGTTTACCCATCTGGGTGTTCATTAATTTTTGGAATAATTATTGTTCAAGTGTTTTATTTATTTGGGAAATAAATGATTTGACACAGGTAAATTAATGATTAAGTTTTATATGCATGATGTAAAACGTGATAAACAAATAATATGAGAAATCAAGGCATACATATAGCTTTAAATTATTGTGGCACTTACGATTAGGTCATAGAGAAGAAACAAGAATCACTTAGTTGGTGAAAGAAGGACTGGTAAGAACTTGAGGCTCCAGGACATTCCCAACATGTGAATCTTGTGTTCTTAAAAATGATCAAATCACTCTTTCTAGGACAAAGCCAAAGGACCACAGATATTTAGGGTTTATACATAGGGATGTATATGGGCCATTTGGAGAAATAGCCTAATAAGGATTTAGCTACTTTATATATACTTATGATTATCATAAGTGTGTATCTGAACCGTTTGAAGCGTTCAAAGAATTCAGTATTAAAGTAATAAATCAAATTAAAAATAAGAAGTAAGTCTCAATGATGAGATCAAGGAGAATTCTTAGCCTCAATTTCTAATAGTATCTCAAAGAAAAATAACATAGATATTTCATTAACTCCTTCTGGTACTCCGATGCTTGTTGAAGTGTCGGAGAGAATGAGTTAGACCTTGTTGGACACGGTCTAGTAGATGATAAACTATGTTGATTTATAATTTAGCCTGTGAGGCTATATTCTCCTTATAACAGTCCATCTCTTGGATAAGGTCACTTCCAAATTAATCTTAAGTACTTCATATAGGATATGAGATAATAGGATACCTAATCTTAAGGTGTTAAGAATGAAGGTTATCCTGCTTTCAATCAAAGACTTGAGATTGATAAATTGGAAATGAGATTGGACAAGGTTAATTGGTTATCCCAAAGATTCGTTGGGATATGACTTTTATTCCCTTGCTGACTAGAGAGTCTTTTAGCAGGTACAACTTCTTCTTAGAAGAATAGTTCATCTAGGAAGATAGTGTGGGAAGAAAATTATGACTCAGTGAGAGTCACTAACCAACTAGTTGACCCGAGTCAGATCTAGGATTTGATTCTAGAAAACCAATTCAAGAGCAACTGATTATTTCACAAGTTTTTTCCAGATTAGTAAGATGGCAATATTCATGTTGATGATTTTTGTTATTTATGAATAGCTATGTTTGACATAAGCTTAAATGACTTGAGGCCATAAGATCTTAAATAGAGAAAGGTGAAGACCTTTGAAACAAATGGTGAAAGATTATAGTCATAGGCAAGGAGTTGACTATGAGGAAATCTTTTCACCAATTGTTGAAATAAATTTTGATTTATTGGCCATAGTAGCACATTACTATTATGAGATATGGTAGATGAATGTCAAAACGGCATTCCACAATGACTTCATTAATGAAGACTTTAATATGGGATTGCCCATATGTTTTGAGTCCAGTGATGAATCACAAAGAGTGCAAGCTAAAGGGATCCATTTATGAACTTAACCAAGCCTAAACAATCTAGAACATTTGGGGGCTTCATTCAGAATGAAGATAAACCACGACTACACAAGTAGGTCTAAGTTATTCAAATAAATTCTCCAAGTAAATTTTGGGATAATCCACCAAAATCCTTGAAAGTTGATCTATAGCGATAGATCAAAAGGATTAATGGGTTTTTCCCAAAAAGGTGTTAAAGGTGTTTAACATGTACATTGTAACACCCCGGCCCCTCACGAGACCAGAAGTTCAATTAAACAACCTATACTCATCCCAATACTAAACCCGGTCACAAAAATTAGAAAAAAACGGACAAAGTCTCCCCTGTTTATAGGACAATTGGATACTTGTAAATAGTAAATAAAGCCACAAATATAACCCACATCATTCTCATACAACTTCAACTCCAACCATGCCCTATCTCAAAGCCATCCGTGCCTTAGACTAACATAAACATCAAACATATAAGCATGCAATCATTAACTGTTAAAGGTTCATAATTATAATCTGAATTATCATACCACTCTAACATTAACTAGTTTTCTTACTTATAATTTAAGTCCGTCAACCAGTCAAAACATGCAAGCATGAAGCTACTAGACAATAAAGTAAAGATTACAAGATATTACAACATTACAAGCCATTCGCAACTATTAATACATTCTAAATTTAACTTTACAATTATGAAACTGTATTCAATGACAATCTACGTAAGCAAGCATAATCAATCACAAAACTCTCGAGCCTTCTTTTCTACATCCGATAGCACTAAACCTGAAAGGTGTTAGAAACGATGGTGAGTATAAAACATGTATACTCAGTGAGAAAAGGGAAAGAAGAACAGTATACCGGGGGTTCATGCAATGCAGCAACTTTACACATTTAATACAATAAATAAACAATGGATAACAATTCTAATACCACACTTTAAAAAGGATATGATCGATAACCCTTATCACTCTAAGTCTTCGATTCTCGATCCACGAACCATGACTCGATCACTATATGTCAACATCCCAAATACCAAAGGGTACTCCGGATGTACCCAATCCTATGACCTAATACCCCCTGGCAATCTCTAGACAAGGCTACCGCCGCCTAGAGAGGCACATCACATCCGCCCCCACGATCACCATTGACTCGATAACACAGGAAGCAATAATAATAACAATATAACAAAATAAGCCGATATATAAACAAGAAGGACAACAAAAGAGGTTGTCCTTGAGCACACACATCATCAATCACGCCATACGATGAAATATGATACATTTATTAGTCTATAGTTGCTAACCTAATCAAACTTAAACACTTAAATCACATAGTATCAAACATTTAGCATATAACAAGATAAGACACTTATAATGCACATAGAAATGATCCCTCACCTTTTAGGAAGCCAAACCTGTGCGAATTAAGCCAAGATTCCCTCAATATTCTCCAAAAGCATCAATTCTCTTCAATTATCACTACCTAATACAATCAACTATATGCATAAGAAGTGATTTCTTATTCTCAACTAAAGTTAGTTCACAAAGCCATTAATTTATCTACCTATATTTGATTCCCTTTAATTCACATAACTAACAATATATTTCATTGTTAAACATGCATTCTAATCATTATTTAAGCAACAGATAGCTCAAGTGATCACATGTGCAACATTGTTTAATGTTCTAAGTATTACTCAAAGACAATAGTATAATAACTAACATATACATAGCAATGATAATTAATATAAGTAGAAACACTATATAACATTTAACCAATAAGTTATATAAGCGTATCTTTACATATATAATGCAATTAATATGCAATATAAACATGTTTACTCAATCTTTAACTAGTATCGATATAGCTTAACTCACAACTTCTCCGAATATATGAACTTGTTACATAAGTACATTTAAACATTTATCCAATTAATCAAGAATCAACTAACAACAATTATTGCCATGATTCATTACTAGTTCTTTTAGTCCATTTTAAATTCATACTCAACCAAAGCCATGTAAACCAAGCAACTTAATTCACGAGACTTCACTACTATAATACGTACACTACACAAAGGCTTATAAACATTTAATACTCAATTATAAAGCAATTATCATGACATTAACTATGCGAACACAAATGGGTCAATATTATACTTTTCACAAAACTTAACCGAAAGCTCACACATACCTTAGAATAGCATTTAGACATGCTAGGAGCAACTACAAAGCAATACAAGTACTAAAGCAATTAATTCATTTATTTTCCCTTTGTTCAACTAGGCTATTTAGCTTCCTACCGGAATTCAATGATCAAGTTAAGCTAGCTAACCATCTTACCAATCTAAGGATACCTAAATACCTAATTTAGAACCTCCAAATCATAACCTAGAGCACAAGTACACGAAAACACCGAAAATGCCTCTTTGTGGGTTTACACTATAAGTACCAATTTCAGAACCCAAACAAGTGAAACGAAAGCACTTCTAAGGCTTCAATACTTAATAAAGATTAGCCATAACCTCGAAACGTACCGGGATTCAAGTTAACCCCGAAACCCCTTATTAAAGTAGCCTATTTTGATCAAATTTCTCAAAATTTGAACATAGCAAGTGCAATTAACATTTTTCTCACGCTTATGGACCTAATTAGCAACTACTAGAAGCCTCGAATCGAATTAAATTGCAACTTTTTTTGGAAACCCTAGTTTGGCACTATTCATCATCTTTCCCAAGTGCCATTTTCATTTTCAAGCATTCAACAAGCATTTTAAACTATCAAATATATTCTATGAAGTCATTAGAGCATATAAGAAGCAATAGAATAAGTATTAAACCACTACAATATTAGATCATAAAAATAATAGCACGAACTTTAATTGAATTTAATACAAGAATGGAATGCACCCTCACCTCTTTTGAAGATCAAAGAATGGTCTTAAGGCTCTAAGGATGAAACGCAACCAATTTGGGAAGCAATGGAAGCAAAAATGAAGCAATGAGCATTTTTTTTTTGGAGAAGTTACTATTTCTATAACTCTTTTTTGGCCATTTTTTTTTACCCTTTTTTTTGTTTCTTGGCTTATAATATTCTCATGAGATGGTTAAATGGTGGGTCAAACAATTAGAGCATTTTAGTACGGGTAAATGGGTCACTTGGGTAATTAAATTTCAGCAAAACAAAATGCCAAAAATCTGAAAAGTCTGGAAAAATCTCGCTAGTACTATTCATCAAACATTTTGCGATTTTTTTCCCATTGATCCCAATATGCAATGCACGCACGGTCAGGGGATATAGCCCCTAAAAATATGTAGTATTTTATAAAAATATAAAATGCATGAAAAGAAACAGTTGAATTTATGAAAATATGAAGAAAAAAAAATGAAGTAATTAGCTAAGTTACATCTAAGTTAACCATTTAATGAATGCAATTAATGAAGTGATGGGTTCGGGGTGTCACATACATAGATTTTAAAAGAGAATTGTTCAATTTTAAGACATGAAATTTATCTTTCTAGGGCTGTGAGTCCTAAGACGAGGAAAGAGAGAGAGAGACTGGACACATAAGGTTCTAAGCGCTGTAGTAATTAAGAATCTTATATACGTCATGGTATGTACAAAGGCATGATATCATAAATGCTATAAGTGTTATGAGCAGTTATCTGTCTGATCCATATTAGGAACGCTAAAAAACAATCAAGAATATTCTAAAGCACTTGAGAAGCACTGAAGAAATGTTCTTGGTATATGGAGAAGGTGAAACTTAAAGTTTTACAAATTTAGACTGAGAGTCTGATGTGGATTATTGGAAATTCATATTTGGGTTCATACTCACCTGTAACGGAAGATCAATTATTTGGAAAGGTTCCAAATATTGGTACAAATGCAAATTCCAAAGGTTGAGTGTATCGTTGCATCAGATGTAACAAGAAGAAACAGTTTGGATCTAGTAGTTCGTAATTGAACTCATGATGGTTCTTTCCATTAAGACACTTAAAGCATTTTATGTAAGTTTAGCAAATAAAACTAATTTATTTGACCCATTTCTGAAAGAGTTTATATGTAAAAGTTAAAGTTGAAAAAGCTAAAAAATAAGAAGTTTCAAATTGAACTTTTCAAAAAAAGACTTTTGTGAAGCTGTTCTTACATTTTGCGGGAAGTTTTTTTTTTTTGTTTTTTTCTTAAATATTCCCCCTCCATATTTTTTGAAAATTCAACACTACCTAAAAATTTTTAAAAGTCTAACATTACCTAACATAGGTCAAACAGTCAACAGCTTATGTTCAACAATAATTTTAACAAAAGTTTTATTGTTGAAAACTCTACACAACAAAAGCTAAAATTTCATAAGTACGTCAAACAAAACTTGAATGCTTTTAGTAGTCACTTAAAAGGTTAATAAACTAATTCTGATTTATGAGATACATTGGATAAGAGGTTATTCACTTATTTGTTTTAACTTCACCAAAAATCTAAAATGTGATGTGGGTTAAAATGAATGGGCCCCCAATTCCACAAAGAAAAATACCTTATTGTTTTTCCGTTTTTCACTAGGGGGGTATGGGATTCGAGAAATATAGTGGGGGTTACTGTTTGATTTAAAGCCCCAAATCAAATGGTTAATAATATAATTATCTAACATCCTTAGAAATTACTGCATATATATAATAGGATGTGAACCCAACCTTCTACTTTGACTAGACCAAACTTCGATGACTAGCTCAAAGTTTTGAGAATTGTTCTCAAATCTAAGAAAGTAATACACGTTCTAGATGCTTAAATGAATTGTCAAAAGATGCAAGAGAGCATGGATAATGTATCCATCATTAATTACTCACAAGAGTTGTGAAGTATGCAAGATAAGACAACTAGGTATGAGATATCTAGTGGTAGATATGAGATATCTAGAAAATTGTTCCAAAGAATAACTAGAGGAATTGATTTGAGAGCATTTATTCCCAGGATGAGTATCTTGAGTCCATGAGTTTATTCATGGTTTATCATATGCAGACAAATCTAATCCTCAAAGTCAATTTTTAGTTTTCTCTTGTCGTTCATAATGGATTTATCCGTGTGAATATATTTGACACAACCTTTGGACATGAAAGTCATGTCTCAAGGGTAGTTCTAGAAAGGTGAAACTTAATTGGTTAAAGGATATTATTTCCATTGCAAGAAAAAAAGGACTACTAAGAGAGGGAAATTCAAAGGACTTCAAAGAGTTTGAAGAGAAATTGATGTCCTCTATAAATACATCTCGTCTTCTTGTTTACCCATCTGGGTGTTCATTAATTTTTGGAATAATTATTGTTCATGTATTTCATTTATTTGGGAAATAAATGAATTGACACTGGTAAATTAATGATCAAGTTTTATATGCATGATGTAAAACGTGATAAACAAATAATATGAGAAATCAAGGCATACAGATAGCTTTAAATTATTGTGGCACTTACGATTAGGTCATAGAGAAGAAACAAGAATCACTTAGTTGGTGAAAGAAGGACTGGTAAGAACTTGAGGCCCCAGGACATTCCCAACACGTGAATCTTGTGTTCTTAAAAATGATCAAATCACTCTTTCTAGGACAAAGTCAAAGGACCACAGATATTTAAGGTTTATACATAGGGATGTATATGGGCCATTTGGAGAAATAGCCCAATAAGGATTTAGCTACTTTATATATACTTATGATTATCATAAGTGTGTATCTGAACCGTTTGAAGCGTTCAAAGAATTCAGTATTAAAGTAATAAATCAAATTAAAAATAAGAAGTAAGTCTCAATGATGAGATCAAGGAGAATTCTTAGCCTCAATTTCTAATAGTATCTCAAAGAAAAATAACATAGATATTTCATTAACTCCTTCTAGTACTCCGATGCTTGTTGAAGTGTCGGAGAGAATGAGTTAGACCTTGTTGGACACGGTCTAGTAGATGATAAACTATGTTGATTTATAATTTAGCCTGTGAGGCTATATTCTCCTTATAACAGTCCACCTCTTGGATAAGGTCACTTCCAAATTAATCTTAAGTACTTCATATAGGATATAAGATAACAGGATACCTAATCTTAAGGTGTTAAGAATGAAGGTTATCCTGCTTTCAATCAAAGGCTTGAGATTGATAAATTGGAAATGAGATTGGACAAGGTTAATTAGTTATCCCAAAGATTCGTTGGGATATGACTTTTATTCCCTTGCTGACTATAGAGTCTTTTAGCAAGTACAACTTCTTCTTAGAAGAATAGTTCATCTAGGAAGATAGTGTGGGAAGAAAAGTATGACTCAGTTAGGTCACTAACCAACTAATTGACCCGAGTCAGATCTAGGACTTGATTGTAGAAAATCAATTCAAGAGCAACTGATTATTTTACAAGTTTTTCCAGATTAGTAAGATGGCAATATTCATGTTCATGATTTTTGTTAGTTATGAATAGCTATGTTTGACATAAGCTTAAATGACTTGAGGCCATAAGATCTTAAATAGAGAAAGGTGGAGACCTTTGAAACAAATGGTGAAAGATTATAGCCATAGACAAGGAGTTGACTATGAGAAAATCTTTTCACCAATTGTTGAAATAAATTTTGATTTATTGGCCATAGTTGCACACTACTATTATGAGATATGGTAGATGAATGTCAAAACGGCATTCCACTATGACTTCATTAATGAAGACTTTAATATAGGATTGCCCATATGTTTTGAGTCCAGTGATGAATCACAAAGAGTGCAAGGTAAAGGGATCCATTTATGGACTTAACCAAGCCTAAACAATCTAGAACATTTGGTGACTTCATTCAGAATGAAGATAAACCATGACTACACAAGTAGGTCTTAGTTATTCAAATAAATTCTCCAAGTAAATTTTGGGATAATCCACCTAAATCCTTGGAAGTTGATCTATAACGATAGATCAAAAGGATTAATGGGTTTTTTCCAAAAAGGTGTTAAAGGTGTTTAACATGTACATTGTAACACCCCGGCACCTCACGAGACCAGAAGTTCTATTAAACAATCTATACTCATCCCAATACTAAACCCGGTCACAAAAATTAGAAAAAAACGGACAAAGTCTCCCCTGTTTATAGGACAACTGGATACCTATAAATAGTAAATAAAGCCACAAATATAACCCACATCATTCTCATACAACTCCAACTCCAACCATGCCCTATCTCAAAGCCATCCGTGCCTTAGACTAACATAAACATCAAACATATAAGCATGCAATCATTAACTGTCAAAGGTTCATGATTATAATCTCACTTATCATAGCTGTCACGCCCCAACTCCACCCCTCTTATAATTAGTCAGGACGCAACGGAATTTCGACAGTATAACGACAGTAAATAGGACACCGATGCTCTAAACCAACCTCAATCGAACATCATACATCAAACTCTATAAACAATCCCAAAAATCATCTCCTCAATTAAGTTAACAACATACAACACATCCATATTATACAATAATCATTCTTCAACATTCCAATCATAGTTATACGCCTCCGTTCCAACTTAATACATAGGCTATACATACATTTCAAAATAGATTATACAAAACATTATTTTACAACAACTAAGATAATCTCATGGCAATGACTCCTGCACATAAGACTCATCCACATACGACACATTTTTCTCTTCAGGAGGCACATACCCGTTGTCAAAATCAGTAACACCTGCATGCATGCAATAATAGAGAGTGAGCTTATATATAATAAGCCCAGTGAGGATCCGATAGATCTCGAGCAAGGTCTACTAAACTCCTTGGAATAATCCTTTGAGTCAGTAAACACACAATAACATAAATAATACTATCATCACATAGCTATATGACAATTCAATAAAGGATACACTCTCTAGTTGGTGTAGCTCCAAACGCCAACACGATCTCAACCATTCTTCTTGTAACTCCCTATTACTCACGCACCCGGGGTACCCCCAATAACCTCTCCCTCCATGACACCTCCGTCATGCGAGCTGGAGGCAGTCTCTGATAGTCATGTCGTTTTCAACCCGACAGCCCGATGCTGCCCGAGAGGTGGCACACATATACCAGAGACTCAGCAATAAATATAAACATCAATCATTCACAGGAGGACAGTCTAGCAGAACTGTTTATCTCCCGGTATCAATCATCAATCAATAATCATCAATAATCATATTATCATCATAATAATTATCAATAATCAATTTAACAACAAATAACTAAGTTAGATGACAAAGTAGGCCATCCAACCAAACATGTATTAAACACACAATCAAACCCTAGTTTACCCATCAACAACTCACGATTCAATCACTCAAACCACACCCAATCAACTAAGGCTCAATTCAATAATTTAAAGAAAGACAACCTAAACTTCAAATAATTATATCTTACATTCTACTAATCCAAACAACTCCAAATCAGTTTCTATCACTTACCCATTCAATCATCTACATTAGCCCCCTCGGAAACCAACCAAAACACATCCAAATCATGCCCAAGAACCCTAAAACCCTAGTATGTCATGGCTGAAATTTCTGGATTTTAGCACGGCCATCACAATCAAAAATTCGGCATTACAACGGCGCTACCACATAATTATCAAACATTTAGAAATTGACGGCAATCGATTCCGATCAACACAACTCAAAATAATCAACATTTAGCAAATTAATCAACTTTAAATACCCAAAAAATAATAATTATGCTACAACCGTTCAAATCTCGTAGTATTGCATATAAATGATCCCTAGCATGCATGGAGCAATAATCTAACATCTGATTAACATTCTAACGGTTCAATAATTAATTATACGCAAAAACATAAAAATGACAATTTGAGATCTAGAATTTTTCTCTCACCTTTGATCCAAAGTAAAGCTAGGAATGCATGCAATAGGTGCCCAACAAGCAGAATCCAGCCCGGTTTGAAAAGATTCGGACTTTAAATGAGTTTTCTAAGGCAAAATTATTTTGAAAATAAGTTGAATAAAATCTCCTTTTTTCCCTAAGCTTTCACGGCTGCAATGTATGTTTTTTTGTGGTGTTTGATTTGTTTTTAATGTGTGTAGGGATTTATATGCATAAGTCAACAATATGGAAAAAGTCAAAGTGGAAACTAATTATTTTTAGTGTTTTCTTGACTTTAAATGCATTTTATTGATCACCAAAGTTCAAAACAATTATTCAACACCCAAGCTAGCTCAAGTAGGTTATTTTTAGATGACAAGAAGTTTTACAATCAAACAATTCCACCCGAGTCGGCTTAAAACTCGATTTTCGCAAAAGTCGGTGTAAAAATCCTAATAAATTTCTAAGCCGATTTTGAAACCATTTTAATCAAACACATGTCTATTAAAGTCCGTGGACTAGGTCTAGAAGGGTTAAAAAGACCATTTTCAAAATTATAGCGGACGTGTTTCAAAAATACTATTCATTAAAAATCGACGATAAAATTTATGATGCCGATTCTGATGAAAATTTCATGAATGCACATTTAGCATGTTCTAGGAGTATTAATATCAAAATTACCATATTATAAGTCATATAGCACATAAACAGGTCAATTCACGCAAAACGAGGTAAAGACACGCAAGTCGAGACAAGATAGAAAAATGGGATTTCATATTCTCCCCTCCTTAAAATAATTGTGTCCTCGTAATTCTCGAACTGACAGACAATTAAATCCTCAATTGTTTCACTTAACAATACTTCTCTTAGTTCCCATTTATCTCTTAGGATGACACCTAAACAAAGACCTCAAAAGAACAAACTATGTCGACTCCAAGTTGATGATCATAATTCCAAGACAATCTTCAATTCATAATTCTCTCCCACCTAATATCATATTGCATATGAAAGAAATTGCAACTCCAAGGTCTTAGCATGATACCACTACTTATCAATCATCCCCTACTACACAAAAGAGCTCTATGAACACCCCGAGGGTTTAAAAACTCATTTACGATAACATGAATGATTACTGATCAAGGGAATATCTCAAAAGTGACATTTGTCAGAATATGGCTCTTATGAAATTTACAAGGAAATACGAATATGAAAAATTATATTCGAGCCAACAATCAAGTGAACAAGAGGTCAAACAAGTTAGAGAATCAAGAGGTTAATAGTTTAATAAGGAAGCATGATAACTAAGATAAGGAATGTCCCAGCACCTATCAGTTAAATAAGTACGAACAAAGGATGATGACGGATCAAAACAGTGCTGAGTATGTTGAACAAACATTCCTGAACAAGTAAACATTTCAATTCTCGATGATTGTTCAAGGAACCAACAAGTAAGTTGTACTTGAGACGAGATAAAATTAAGAAATAAGAGATGATTAATTCAATAGAAAATATGAGTGTCAAGATAATGAGTATCTCAGCACGCAATAACCAAAGAAGTATAAATAAAAAAGGACAATGCTGAGTATATTAAATGAGCAATTACAAGCAAAGTAATGGCTCAAGATTTAATAATGAAACAATAGGATTAACAAGGATCAACAAGAATGACAATGATGTACTTAGGTAGGGAGTACATCAAGCAAGTGGAATTCGAACAAGTAAAATGGTATACCAAAGGTGAAATTACTTCCAAATAAATAGTAATAGGATGAAATGAAATATTGAAACCAATGGCTGGAGATATAGAATGAAATATAGAAGTCTCAAGCCTTAACTCCAATAAGCGACATTGCTATAAGAAGCAAATATGAATGTTAAGAATAGAAACAATGTCAAATGAGTATAGGATCCATTAATTCAATAAGCAAAATTTTCAAGAAACAATTAATATGCTAGAAAAGTGTAACTCTCTCTCAAATAAGTGAGAATATAGTAAAAGAGAATAATAAGACTGATAGAATTATGAAGCACAAGATGGGTGTCCCACCTACACACTTAAACACCTACAAGTCAAATCTTACAATCTATCTTCCTCCAAAACAAGACACTAAGGAGATCTAGAGAATCCTAAGGAGTCATAACAATCACCAAACAAGATAAATTACTCCAAAATTTTTCATTTCGTACCAGACCAATCACTAAACAAGATAAATCACCGATTACCCAACAAGATTCACTAATGAAGACTCCAAAATATGATAACACAATACAGATTCATATTAACCCATTATAACACTAGTGAATCCTCAATCAACAATTTAGAAAGTCATACCACCTAGAACTCAAAAGCTCGATGTAGGTAAGTAAATGTTCAGTCACCAAAATGCATTCTTATTTCTTCAAATAATTCTATCTCCGAACAATTACATCTTCGAATAAAGTAACTTTAGTCAGGAATCACTCTAATTATCTCCAAGGTTTAAAGATCAAAACTCCAAAATATCCATTAATAATATAGCAATCCCAAATAGTATAAATATTCACATGTTATACCACAATCTATTCCATTCACAAATATACATTACTAATTCCTCAAATAAATTCATTCTAAAATAACCTCAAGAAAGTATAGTCTAAGTTGAGACTCCAAAAGTGTCTAATCACAACCTCACTGAAACCTCAACTTATGATCTATCTCCAAATAATAACAAGTTAAATATGGCAACAAAAGTAATTATAATCATCAAGATACATTGCTATTTCCTCGAACAACCTCATTCTCGCTAAAGGAACATCAAGAACAGATCCATTAAACTGAGACTAAAATCCGCAAACATAACAATTAAAATCTCACTGATAAACTACTAGAATAATAATAATTCAAAATCATGGCCTACTTCTATTTCCGAAAACTCTTGCAGTCATCCTTACTTCACCTAAAAGAATCACCCAAACTTATAGAATATATAAAAATAAATCACATGAAAACAGGTACAACGTAATGCATGATTATCATATAATATAACATTATCATATAACACACAATTCAACATATAAGAAGCCAACATCACATAAACAGGTTATATCATAGAAGTAAGTTATAAACAATTAAAGTCACATAAGCAACAAACTTCACATAAGGCACTTTGATCACATAAAACACAATTGTCACATAAAACACAATAATCACATAATGCACATTAATCACAACACATTGAGTACGTATAGCACATTATCACATAAAACATATTGACCACATTAGTTCACTTAACACATAAAGCATATTAATCACATAGAAAGTTAGACACATAAGTAAATTAATCACATAAATATATTAACATATGTTTCACTTTTCTTTCACTTAATACATACTTGCATGTTTAGACCACTACCCACATTCCGAGGATACCCCGGCTGACAGCTAATCAAGCTCTGATACCACTTAAATGTCACGCCCCAACTCAACCCCACCTATGATCAGTCAGGACGCAACGGAATTTCAGCAGTATAACGACAATAATTAGGACACCGAGACTCTAAACCAACCTCTTTAGAACATCATACATCAAACTCCATAAAAAATCCCAAAAATCATCTCCTCAATTAAGTTAACAACATACAACACATCCATATTATACAATAATCATTCTTCAACATTCCAATCATAGTTATATGCCTCTGTTCCAACTTAATACATAGGCTATACATACATTTCAAAATAGATTATACAAAACATTATTTTACAACAACTAAGATAATCTCATGGCAATGACTCCTGCACATAAGACTCATCCATATACGACATATTTCTCTCTTCAGGAGGCACATACCCGTTGTCAAAATCAGTAACACCTGCATGCATGCAATAATAGAGAATGAGCTTATATAAAATAAACCCAGTGAGGATCCGATAGATCTCGAGCAAGGTTTACTAAACTCCTTGGAAATAATCCTTTGAGTTAGTAAACACACAATAACATAAATAATACTATATCACATAACTATATGACCATTCAATAAAGGATACTCTCTCTAGTTGGTGTAGCTCCAAACGCCATCACGATCTCAACCATTCTTCTTGTAACTCCCCATTACTCATGCACCCGGGGTACCCCCAATAACCTCTCCCTCCATGACACCTCCGTCATGCGAGCTGGAGGCAGTCTCTGGTAGTCATGCCGTTTTCAACCCGACAGCCCGATGCTGCCCGAGAGGTGGCACACACATACCAGAGACTCAGCAATAAATATAAACATCAATCATTCACAGGAGGACAGTCTAGCAGAACTGTTTATCTCCCGGCATCAATCATCAATCAATAATCATCAATAATCATCAATAATCATATTATCATCATAATAATTATCAATAATCAATTTAACAACAAATAACTAAGTTAGATGACAAAGTAGGCCATCCAACCGAACATGTATTAAACACACAATCAAACCCTAGTTTACCCATCAACAACTCACGATTCAATTACTCAAACCACACCCAATCAACTAAGGCTCAATTCAATAATTTAAAGAAAGACAACCTAAACTTCAAATAATTATATCTTACATTCTACTAATCCAAACAACTCCAAATCAGTTTCTATCACTCACCCATTCAATCATCTACATTAGCCCCCTCGGAAACCAACCAAAACCCATCCAAATCATGCCCAATAACCCTAAAACCCTAGTGCATCATGGCTGAAATTTCTGGATTTTAGCACGGACATCACAATCGAAAATTCGGCATTACAACGGCACTACTACGTAAATATCAAACATTTATAAATTGACGGCAATCGATTCCGATCAACACAACTCAAAATAATCAATATTTAGCAAATTAATCAACTTTAAATACCCGAAAAATAATAAATATGCTACATCCGTTCAAATCTCGTAGTATTGTATATAAATGATCCGTAGCATGCATGGAGCAATAATCTAACATCTGATTAACATTCTAACGGTTCAATAATTAATTATACGCAAAAACATAAAAATGACATTTTGAGATCTAGAATTTTTCTCTCACCTTTGATTCGAAGTAAAGCTAGGAATGCGTGCAATAGGTGCCCAACAAGCAGAATCCAGCCCGATTTGAAAAGATTCAGACTTTAAATGAGTTTTCTAAGGCAAAATTACTTTGAAAATAAGTTGAATAAAATCTCTTTTTTTTCCTAAGCTTTCACGGCTGCAATGTATGTGTTTTTGTGGTGTTTGCTTTGTTTTTAGTGTGTGTAGAGATTTATATGCATAAGTCAACAATATGGAAAAACTCAAAGTTGAAACTTTAGTGTTTTTAGTGTTTTCTTGACTTTATATGCATTTTATTGATCACCAAAGTTCAAAACAATTATTCAACACCCAAGCTAGCTCAAGTAGGTTATTTTTAGATGACAAGAAGTTTTACAATCAAACAATTTCACTCGAGTCGGCTTAAAACTCGATTTTTGCAAAAGTCGGTGTAAAAACCCTAATAAATTCCTAAGCCAATTTTAAAACCGTTTTAATCAATCACATGTCTATTAAAGTCCGTGGATTAGGTCTAGAAGGGTTAAAAAGACCATTTTCAAAATTATAGCGGACGTGTTTCAAAAACACTATTCACAAAAAAACGACGATAAAATTTATGACTCCGATTTTGATGAAAATTTCATGAATGCACATTTAGCATGTTCTAGGAGTATTAATATCAAAATTACCATATTATAAGTCATATAGCACATAAACAGGTCAATTCACGAAAAACGAGGTAAAGACACGCAAATCGAGACAAGATAGAAAATGGGGTTTCACAATAGCACTCTAATATTAACTAGTTTTCTTTCTTATAATTTAAGTCCATCAACCAGTCAAAACATGCAAGCATGAAGCTACTAGACAATAAAGTAAAGATTACAAGATATTACAACATTACAAGTCATTCGCAACTATTAATACATTCTAAATTTAACTGTATTCAATGACAATCTACGTAAGTCAACATAATCAATCACAAAACTCTCGAGCCTTCTTTTCTACCTCTAATAGCACTAAACCTGAAAGGTGTTAGAAACGAGGGTGAGTATACAACATGTATACTCAGTGAGAAAAGGGAAAGAGGAACAGTATACCGGGGGTTCATGCAATGCAGCAACTTTACACATTTAATACAATAAATAAACAATGGATAACAATTCTAATACTATACTTTAAAAGGATACGATCGATAACCCTTATCTTTCTAAGTCTTCGATTCTCGATCCACGAACCATGACTCGATCACGATATGTCGGCATCCCAAATACCAAAGGGTACTCCGGATGTACCTAATCCTACGACCTAATACCCCCTGACAATCTCCGGACAAGGCTACTGCCACCCAGAGTGGCCCATCACATCCGCCCCGATGATGAGGTTGCGCAACCATTGACTCGATAACACAAGAAGCAATAATAATAACAATATAACAAAATAAGCCAATATATAAACAAGAAGGAAAAACAAAAGAAGTTTTCCTTGAGCACGCACATCATCAATCACGCCATACGATGAAATATGATACATTCATTAGTCTATAATTGCTAAACTAATCCAACTTAAACACTTAAATCACATAGTATCAAACATTTAGCATATAACAAGATAAGACACTTATAATGCACATAGAAATGATCCCTCACCTTTTAGGAAGCCAAACCTGTGCGAATTAAGCCAAGATTCCCTCAATATTCTCCAAAAGCATCAATTCTCTTCAATTATCACTACCTAATACAATCAACTATATGCATAAGAAGTGATTTCTTATTCTCAACTAAAGCTAGTTCATAAAGCCATTAATTTATCTAACTATATTTGATTCCCTTTAATTCACATAACTAACAATATATTTCATTGTTAAACATGCATTATAATCATTATTTAAACAACAAATAGCTCAAGTGATCACATGTGCAACATTCTTTAATGTTCTAAGTATTACTCAAAGACAATAGTATAATAACTAACATATACATAGCAATGATAATTCATATAAGTAGAAACACTATATAACATTTAACCAATAAGTTATATAAGCGTATCTTTACATATATAATGCAATTAATATGCAATATAAACATGTTTACTCAATCTTTAACTAGTATCGATATAGCTTACCTCCCAACTTCTCCAAATAGATGAACTTGTTACATAAGTACATTTAAACATTTATCCAATTAATCAAGAATCAACTAACAACAATTATTATCCTGATTTATTAATAGTTCTTTTAGTCCATTCTAAATTCATACTCAACCAAAGCCATGTAAACCAAGTAACTTAATTCACGAGACTTCACTACTATAATACGTACACTACACAAAGGCATATAAACATTTAATTACTCAATTATAAAGCAATTATCATGAAATTAACTATGCAAACACAAATGGGTCAAGAATATACTTTTCACAAAACTTAACCAAAAGCTCACACATACCTTAGAATAACATTTAGACATGCTAGGAGCAACTACAAAGCAATACAAGTACTACAGCAATTAATTCATTCATTTTCCCTTTGTTCAACTAGGCTATTTAGCTTCCTACCGGAATTCAATGATCAAGTTAAGCTAGATAACCATCTTACCAATCTAAGGATACCTAAATACCTCATTTAGAACCTCCAAATCATAACCTAGAGCACAAGTACACGAAAACAACGAAAATGCCTCTTTGTGGGTTTACACTATAAGTACCAATTTCAAAATCCAAACAAGTGAAACGGGAGCACTTCTAAGGCTTCAATACTTAATAAAGATTAGCCATAACCTCGAAACGTACCGGGATTTGAGTTAACCCCGAAGACCCTTATTAAAGTAGCCTATTTTGATCAAATTTCTCAAATTTTGAACATAGCAAGTGCAATTAACATTTTTCTCACGCTTATGGACCTAATTAGCAACTACTAGAAACCTCGAATCGAATTAAATTGCAACTTTTTTTGGAAACCCTAGTTTGGCACTATTTATCATCTTTCTCAAGTGCCATTTTCATTTTCAAGCATTCAACAACCATTTAAACTATCAAATATATTCTATGAAGTCATTAGAGCATATAAGAAGCAACAGAACAAGTATTAAACCAATACAATATTAGATCACAAAAATAATAGCACAAACTTTAATTGAATTTAATACAAGAATGGAAGGCACCCTCACCTCTTTTGAAGATCAAAGAATGGTCTTAAGGCCCTAAAGATGAAGCGCAACCAATTTGGGAAGCAATGGAAGTAAGAATGAAGCAAGGAGCAATTTTTTTTTTTTGGAGAAGTTATTATTCCTGTAACTCTTTTTTGGCCATTTTTTTGACCCTTTTTTTTTGTTTCTTGGCTTATAATATTCTCATGAGATGGTTAAAGGGTGGGTCAAAAAATTAGAGCATTTTAGTAAGGGTAAATAGGTCACTTGGGTAATTAAATTTCAGCAAAACAAAATGCCAAAAATCTGAAAAGTCGGGAAAAATCTTGCTGGTACTATTCATCAAACATTTTGTGATTTTTTTTTCGTTGATCCCAATATGCAATGCACGTACGGTCAGGGGATATAGTCCCCTAAAAACATGTAGTATTTTATAAAAATATAAAATGCATGAAAAGAAACAGTTGAATTTATGAAAATATGAAAAAAATGAAGTAATTAGTTAAGTTACATGTAAGTTAACCATTTAATGAATGCAATTAATGAAGTGATGGGTTCGGAGTGTCACATACATAGATTTTAAAAGAGAATTGTTCTATTTTAAGACATGACATTTATCTTTCTAGGGCTGTGAGTCCTAAGACTACTAAAGAGAAAGAGACTGGACACATTAGGTTCTAAGCGCTGCAGCAATTAAGAATCTTATATACGTCATGGTATGTACAAAGGCATGATATCATAAATGCTATAAGTGTTATGAGCAGATATCTGTCTGATCCAGATTAGGAACGCTAACAAACAATCAAGAACATTCTAAAGTACTTGAGAAGCACTGGAGAAATGTTCTTGGTATATGGAGAAGGTAAAACTTAAAGTTTTACAAATTCAGACTGAGAGTCTTATGTGGATTATTGGAAATTCATATTAGGGTTCATACTCACCTGTAACGAAAGATCAATTATTTGGAAAGGTTCCAAATATTGGTACAAATGCAAATTCCAAAGGTTGAGTGTATCGTTGCATCAGATGTAACAAGAAGAAACAGTTTGGATCTAGTAGTTCGTAATTGAATTCAGGATGGTTCTTTCCATTAAGTCAACGGGTAGTGCTGTGACGACAATTGAGTTATAGTGCAAGCTAAAGAACCTAGGTCTCACTAGAGATCCAAACGCGTTAAAGAGGCATTACCACATTGATCAGAGATTGTGGAAATGATGATATTATGCAGTAAATAACGTTAACAGTTGACGATGCTAGTCCACTAACTAAGGCAATGATTCAGCAGTCATTTGATTACCATCTTGAGAAGATGGGTATGAGATACTAGAGTAATTAGCTTTAGTATAAGTTGGGGATTGTTGGATTATATG
This sequence comes from Ehretia macrophylla, assembly GCA_037974665.1. Taxonomy (NCBI): domain Eukaryota; kingdom Viridiplantae; phylum Streptophyta; class Magnoliopsida; order Boraginales; family Ehretiaceae; genus Ehretia; species Ehretia macrophylla. The sequence goes on from CM075783.1 coordinate 17,783,047, forward strand.
CCCTAAATGCCAATTTTAGCACATATTAATTATATTATTCATTTATTGTGGGCAGTTTATTTAAATATAATTAATACGATTAACTATTTAAATAAAAGTCCTTATAATAATATTTATAGATTATATCCTTAAGAGTAAGAATATGAGTGACATAATCTATATTCGTAAATATATTCTAAAATAGTCCCCGATCGTAGGATAAATTAATTGGGCGTTAATTTATCCAGAAAGATCATATTGCAGTCTACTATCCAAATAATATGGGATATTGATTTGGGTGATTAGTCTCATATCATAAAGGTATATGTATAAATGCTTGTTGAGAACAAGTGACTGTACATGACTGCTAGTACAATGAATTACATGGAATGGTCAATAATTCGTTGTATAGTATAATGGTGCAATTAGTTCTTAGACCTGAGACACCACGGTTATCTTGTGTTAGGGATAACGTAATTTGCTGATGCAATAAGCTAGTCCTTATCAATGATTGGATAATGTACTTAGTGGTTACGATCTATTCCGACATGGAGATAGGTGTGTATAGATATGAAATCTGTCAATTAGAGATCCTATGCGATCTATTAATCGAGTAACTAGAAATTCTTGGCCGAGGTAGAATAGTGGAAGTCGTTCCACGTATTATTCATAAGTTACTGATTAAATGGATTTGGACATATGATTGAGTAATAGAGTTTGACGACCCTATCCATGACTCTGGCTCAATCGAGATAATTTAGACAGAATGAATTGATTGCATAATTGTTACTAAAGTGTTTGTAGAATTTTATTTCATTTTTAATTGGGTAATCGTGATATACTGCTAGGTATCACTCACGACTTGCGAGAATTAAAATTAGAAGAGTTCTAATTAAATATTAATTGGATTAATAATACTTCGCTGCCAATTAATTATGAACATGAGAGGTCACGCACAAAAGGAATTTGCAAATTAATTGGATTAGAGAAAAGATTAAATTAATTTTAGGATTGTCCTAATATTCATTTAACTGGGCTTGTAGTAACTTGATATTGATTTGCTTATTATAAGTAAAAGCCTCGTTTTTTTCAGACTCTCCCATATGTGGCCCTAAGTTATATATCTTTCCTATATAATGTAATATTCTAACACAGGTTTAGCTAGCACACAAAAATCATAGTAAGAATAATATGTAGGATTTCTCTAGAAAACCTAGTGGGGATGAAATCCAATTAAGGGTGCAGATTCTGTGTGGATACTTTCAGATGTTTTACAATTAGGGAGTTTTGGATTGTTCAAATCCTACATCAGATTCGTCACCGGAAAGGTAATCCTAAAATCTTTTAATGCGTATTTAATAGTTGATTATTTATGCATGTTGTAATCTACGTAATTAGCCATGAACGGATGCATGTGTATTAATGTTTTCCGATGTGTTTATTCTGATTATAAATTTTTTTAAAAATACCATGTATGATTCCGTACAATTGTATGACTGGTCCCCCACATTTATTAAACTATTGTTGCACATATTAAATGCAGTCACAACTTTTCAATCTTTGATGTGTCTTGTGATAATATAGACTATACATTATTGATTACGACTGCATATGAATTTCCAGTTATTCTATCTTAGGAGTATTAGTAATGAACTTTTGTCAAATGTAATTTGCTCTAGAAATCATATAAACCATTGATTTCATCCGGTGTTTCTTCTTGCTTGCTTTATATTTTTATTGTGAATTAAGTTATCTTTCTAAACTTTTGTTCGCTTACTACATTTGCTTCTGCCTACTTTCTTTGCAATTAAAACAAAGTAAGCATTTGTATGTTTGACAAATTAATGAGATCTGGATATATAGAAATTTGGGCTAGATGAGACACCCTTTGCTTAGTTTGAGTTAGTGTCCGAATTGGAAGAATTTTATATTATTTGGATTGAATGTAATAATTAATGATTTGTTAATTTGTCATTTTAGTGTCTCCAAATTATGTAATTAATAATTATGCGCCTTGCGAGTTTGAGAAGTAAACCCTTAAAAAATGTGACATATAGTACATTCATATGACTGATCTTTCCCTTCTATGCCTCAAGCATCACCATACTCAAACAATGCACTTCTTTGTTGGAGTTTCAGGGGGTGCTGATGCCCGAGGTGTTCAAATGTACCATCTATTTGAGCACATAAAACAACCAAATCAAACTCACACTTGGAACAATGATAGGTAAAACCAATCTAGTCTCTTCTACATATATCACATATGCATCTTAGCAAAAAAAAAAAAAAAAAATATATATATATATATCACATATACAATATCTTGGACAAGGCTTCTCGCTAAAGAATATAAGTCAATGTTCGGAATGCATTGGATGCATAGATGTGAAAATTTGGCGACGGCTATATACTAATTTTTTTTTAGTTTAATAGTATAATTTTTTTTATCGTAAGAAGTGCCAAAATAAAATTTCAAAAGCACGTCGCTAAAATGTCAACTAGAAAATAGCGACAAAAACTTATGTAGAGCAAGTAAGTGACGGAAAGTATATTGCTGCCGCTAAATTGTCATTATTTGGCGACAAATTAGCGACGAACACAGTAGAGGCTGTCACTAATTTGCCACCAAATAGCAATTTGAAGACGGTTTATACATTTCCCACATTTTTTTTGACAAATTGGTGACTATTTTCCCATGTCGTCTCCAATTTGTCACCATTTAGTCACTTTGTTTCGCGCCAAATATCAATGTTAAATGTGGTTACTAAATCGTCACGATTTTAACGATAGTCTCTAGATTTCGTCACTAAATACAATTTTTCTTGTAATGATAATCACTATAATGGTAATTCTGCACAGAATTTGTAGAGAAAGACTTCACATTCACTGCAGCAATATGTTGACCCTGAGGCTAATTGAGCGATGCACCCAGTGATACCAAGTACATGATTCTTACTTTTCTTGTTGACGAAGTGATACCAAGTGTATAATACTTACTTTACGTGTTGATTAAGTGATACCAAAATAATGTCGTCTTATTGAGCAAAGCATGAAACCATCATTTATGCAAAATACTTTAAATGGTGAACTCATTTGGAATTATACTAAGTTATTCAAAGCAAAAGCTAGAGAATGGGTAAGAAGGAATAATGAAATCTTTTTTTTTCTTTTCTTTTCTTTTGGTTTGAGGGAGGCTAAAGTAGGTTATTCAACAATCTGTTTGGGTTTTTTTTTTTGGTGACATGGAGGCTAAAAAATAACTACCTAGTAATGAGGTAAAATTTTGAGGATGAAAAATTTGCATAATCTTGGGCTTGGTGTTTTAGCTTACCCAACAACAAGGTAAAATTTGAAGATGATGAATCAAGGATCACAAAGAGCCATGATTGTTCACATTAAGTGGATGACTCCATTAAAGATTTTATGATCAGAGCTTCAACCCATCTTGTATGTCATATTGACGAGGCTGCCAACTTATGAAAAATATCGCTGCAAGTGAAGACAAAAGTAAAAGAAAATACTTTTAGAAGGCCTGAAAGGGGTATTTAGTAATTCTGTCCTATATTGTTAAAATATACTGTTAGTTTTTGGCCATTTAATCAATTTGATAATTAAACAAACTAACTAAGTAAACTTTGCAGGAAAATAACTTTATTGCAGCAAATGCAAGAACACATAAATTTTAACGTGGTTCAACTAACTTGGTCTACGTCCACGCGGCTACTCCCTGGCCGACAAACCAATCCACTAAGTTTCAAGAGATTACAGACACCAATGGAAACTTACGCAATTGAAGACTCCCTCTTAAGCCTTGCCGCCTAGGTGTACGACTCCCTTAGTAGATTCTCTAATTTGGTGAGCTCCTCTCGATTTACAAAGTTCTCTCCGAGAGCACACCCTCTTCACCCGAAGAACGAAAACAAAAATACATAAAAAGAGTCTTGAAACTCTAGATGGATTGGTCAATACATTTTACACAAAAAAGACTGTATTGCAACACTATCTAGAACATCAGTACTCTCTGTTACACGGTATGTTGCAACATGACCAGACACATACTGTCTCTCCTTAACTCACAATTTATGTTACTTATCTTTCTTTTCTGCTCACTCTCTTCGCTACCCTTTTATTGAGAATTGGCACGCCAATTTGAAGGATTTGCTGGGGATTTTGAGTACAAGCAGAAGAGTCTTCAAGATTATCCATTTAGCTCAAGAGTTCTTGATAACCTGACCTCTATCACATTATCACCTTATCTCCAAGATTGTAGAACTTCTTCACAATAACTTGGACTCTTCAAGAATACTTCTAGCATTAGTACTATTCAGAACTCAAATCCCTCTTGATCGTGACCTCTTCATAGATTCCTGCAATCTCAAACTTCTACACACAATATCCACATTTTTTGCTAAAACATTGCCAATAAAAAAAACTTTGGTTAAAATCAAATCTTAACAATCTCCCCCTTTGGCTTTGTTTTGGAAAAAATCCGCAAGCAATGTTTAAGCTGAGGTGATCATAACTAATCATTAGAAGTTAGCATAATCAATCAGCTGTAAGTAGGCAAAGCAATATCCGTAATAACAAACCATAACCAATAACAACCACCAATAGCACAACATGCATGGAAACAAACAGATAAAACAATCCAACGATCAAACCATAACCAAACCACATTGTCTTGTGGGGGTCATTCTCCCTTTTGGCGAAAGTAAATCAAAGTAGTAGAATAGAGTACCAGAGCTAAGATAATAAAGAGAATAAACATCCGTAATAAAAGACAAGAAAACAAGAAAGCGATAGTGCAAAGGCAAGAACATAACAGTCAATGAGTGGCATCACAAATGAAATCAATGATGGTATGTTGACCCTTCTTCATTGCTGCAAGGTCCGCCATGATCTGCTTCTGATTGGCTTACATAGTAGCGTGATCTTTGTACAATTCACAAACTTTGGTCTAAAGACGCAACAGCAGCTCATCAGTTGATGTTGCAGCAGTCGGTGCAACACTGGGTTCGGCTTTAGGCTCCCCCTAAATAACCACTTTGTGATAACCTTGCAAAAACTTATGAGAAAACTATAATGGTGGGGACAACTTCACAAGAGGTTCAACCCTTTCATGAACCACCTTTTGAGCAGATAAAACAACAAAAATCAATGCGGGATAGGGCAAGTATTGATTTTTCACTTCCTTGGCTGCCTCTTCAACAATCCTAGCAAATATGATCTCTCCAATATCAAGATTAATCTCAGTTCCTATTTTGTACAAAATTTGTGCCATCTCAGCATTGAGGCTCGTGGTATGCTTGCTGGGAAACCAATTTGTTTTCACTATCTGATGCAACACTGCGTATTTCGCTGTCAAGGAAGTTGCATTCATTCTTCTTTCCTCTACCAAATCAGCCTCACTCTAAACTAATTCCTTTGCAATAATGTCAAGTTTAATCTCTTCCTTCCGGCATAAGCTTCTCAGACGGGACAAACTCCAAAAACTCATTAATGACAGTGGGTGAGAATTCAAACACGTGATTCCTTACAAACACATGATGGTGCAACCTTGATGTTGCAACAACTATGTCTTTGGTTATATTGGCATAAAATTCATACACAACAGAGCCTGAAAAGGGCTTCATCTTCGCAAAAGATCTAAGTAATCGCCTCTGCTCTAACAACTCCAAGATCCTATACCCCGATACGAAGCCTCATTGAGGGGGTTTTCAATTTGAAAAGGCCTTTGAGATAAGGTCTTCCATTTAATTTTATTCTCAACAAAGAAGAACTTCTTGGAAAAAGAAGTTGACACATCATATCCATGTTTATTTTGCTATTTGGAAGAACTAGTGGGTGTACCTTGCTTTCTCTTTTATTTTCCCATAGCCTTCGAATCTGCCTGTGATGGTTTGGTTGTTGCAGTAGCCAAAGGAACATCGTCTGCTGTTGCTTCTTTAGTTGCTGTTTTGCCGACGATTGTTGCAGCTTTTGGTGGCACATCTTCAAGCACATATATGTCTTCTTCAGATTGTGTTGTACCCGTGAATGGAACAAGCGCTTTTGGCATTGCCAATGAGTTTGATGACTTCTCACAGCTTTCAAATGGTGTTGTAACATTCTGTCGAACACTTGGTGGGCACTGTTTTGGAACCATGGCTGTTCCTTTCTCTAGCAATTTGGTGGCCTCCCTTAATCCACGAGATGAATTTGATGAGTTATGTGAGTCACCAAATGATGAGTGTTGATCCTGTCCATGCGCTTCTTGAGAGCTCAACGGTTTGTGGGTGTAATAGATGGTGTAGCGGAAGGTGATTCTTCAAAGGTGATCGGAATGTTTAGGTCTCCTCTTGGTATACCTTTTGCATGTGTTTTATTGCTTCAACGCCTTGTATCTGAATGAGTGGACAACATGTTTGCTCTCAAAAATAGAACTTGGAACACAAAGCCTTAACAATATTCTCAAGAAGATGAAGAGTTGGAGAATGGGTGAGAAATAGAGAGAAAGAGCCGAGTTTAGATATAAACAAATGTGATACACAATCTTTATAGAGGATAGAGGTTTGCCATGTGTAGAGTCCTAGATGTAACATGCAATCAATGAGATAGAAGTTTATTGGAACTCAAACTCTTTTTGATAAACCAGAACTCTTCACCTTACTCATGCACACATGCAGCCACTTTTTTCTTTACCAGAATTGGCGCCAAACAGAACTCTTTTTTTTTATATATTTTTCTTTTATCCCTTTTATTTACGCACAAGTTTAGTGGGCTGGGTTGTCTAAGTCCATGTTGCAACATCGTTTTACCAGTCAAACACTTAGAAATTTGAGCACTTTCATCTATGATTTATTTACTAAAAAAAACCACATGCAATCCATATTAATTTTGACTTCATGAACAAGGAATTTGATTCATTCAATACTTAAACCACATAAGTATTTATAACTTGAACCATGTATGTGTGTGAAAACTATATAAAGATCTTTTGTTGAAATTCCTCAGAGTCAGGCTTTGCGAGATTTAGAATTTAAAACAACATGTTCAAGCAACCTGATCGTTTAATCACATTGCAACTATTTTTTTCTTTTCAAGTAAATATTGGACTTGGTATCTTTTACTCTAGAACCTTTAATCTGGTCTAGGTAGCTTTTTCTCAGTCTCTATTTTTTTGTTTATTTTTTATTATTACATATATATATGTATATATATATATATAATTGTCCTCTTATATTTTTTAACAAAAGCGCTAATTTTTAAAAAGCATAGGGAGTAATTAGCTACTTTTATAAAACACAGAGGGCTAATCAGCTAATTTTTACAACACAAGGGAATATTGTGCACTTTTAGAAAAATACAGGAGGGTAATAAGCTAATTTTTAAAACACATGGGGTATTGTGCATTTTTAGCAAAACACAGGGGGGTAATCAGCTAATTTTTAAAACACAGGGGGTATTGTGCACTTTTAGCAAAATACAAGGGGGTAATCAGCTAATTGTTAAAATACAGGGGGGTATTGTGCATTTTTAGCAAAACATAGGGGAGTAATACATTATTTACCCTATAATTTTTTATGAGTGAATAGAGTATAGGAATGGATAAAGAGACTTCTCTTAATATCCAGAGTCATTAAGAAGTTCAAATTCTTACACTTGCAAACCATTAAAATCAGTTTCTCAATCAGATCAAATATAGTATGCACAAGAAGTATGATTCAAATAATAAATCTCAAGTTGATTTAATTATTAAACTGTTACATCTCTTGAGACTTATCACTTTCATGTTTCAATGCATGTGCTAATATTAATTGGTACAAATATCAATAGCTTTTCTCAAAACTTCAAATCTCATAGAGTCAAGTGCCTTAGCGAAAATGTCTGCTAGTTGATATTCTGTTGCAACATATTCTAGAATAACCTTTTTTGTTTCAACAAGATCACGAATGAAATGATGTCGTATATCAATATGCTTAGTTTGTGAATGTTGCACATGATTTTTAGAAATGTTTATGGCACTAGTATTATCACAGAAGACAGTTAAAACTCCCTGTTCAATACCATAGTCTTCCAACATTTGATTCATCCACAACAGTTGAGTGCAACAACTTCCAATAGCTATGTACTCAGGCTCAGCAGTTGACAAAGAAATTGCATTTTGTTTTTTACTGTACCATGACACAATGTTATTTCCAACATAGAAACATCCTCAAGTAGTGCTCTTCTTATCATCTGCATTTCTTGCTTAGTCAGCATCATTAAAACCAACAGAATTTGCATTTGTATCATTTGTGTACCAAATACCATAATTTGCAGTTCCACTTATATATCTAATAATGAGTTTAACTACAATTAAATGTGACTCTTTTGGTTTGGATTGATATCTAGCACACACACACCTACACTAAAGCAAATATCAGGCCTATTTATTGTAAGATACAACAAGCTCCCTATCATGCTCCTAGAAAGAGTCCATCAACAGATTTTTTATTTTCATTCTTGGTCAGCTTAACATTTGTTCCTATGGGTGTTCTTATATGCTTTGCTGATTCTAGCCCAAACTTTTTGACCATATTTTTTGCATATTTTTCTTATGAGATGAAGATACCATTCTCACTCTGCTTAACCTACAAACCCAAAAAATAAGTTAATTCACCCACCATGCTTATTTCAAATTCATGTTTCATTTGTTTCATAAATTCATCAGCCTTGTTTTTCGATGTTGCACCAAACACTATATCATCTACATAAATTTGTGCAATAAAAATACATGAGCCAAATTTCTTGATGAAAAGAGTTTTATCAACTCCCACTTTGTTGTAGCCTTTTTCAAGCAGGAACTTGGTCAACCTTTCGTACCAAGCTCTTGGGCCTTGTTTCAGCCCATACAAGGCCTTTTTCAGCTTATACATATATGTGGGGTGATATGGATCTTCAAAGCCTTTTGGTTGTTCAATATAGGCTTCTTCATTTAGAATGCCATTTAAAAATGCACTCTTCATATCCATTTTGTAAATCCTTATGCCTAACACGCATGCTATGGACAACAATAATATAATAGATTCAAGTCTTGTTACTGGGGCAAAAGTCTCATCAAAGTCCATACCTTCTACTTGTGTATACCCTTGTGCAACTAACCTGGCTTTATTTCTCATTATGTTGCCATATTTATCAGATTTATTTTTGAAAATCCATTTTGTCCCTATCACATTTGTGTCATTAGACCTAGGTACTAATGTCCACACATCATTTCTACCAAATTGATTCAATTCTTCCTACATGGCATTAACCCAACATTCATCTTCTAAAGCCTCTTTGACATTTTTTGGTTCAAACTGAGAGGTGAAGCATACATACCTGACCATTTCCCTATAGTTCATTTTGGGTTTACCTCAAGTTTTGACCCCTTCCTAAATAGAGCCAATAGCATTTTCTACTGAGTGATTCTAGTGAACATGAGCAAATGGTTCCTGCGCTTCTGACTGCAAATTACTCCTCCCAACAATTTCTTATTTTTCTAGTTTTGTTGCACCTTCTGTTGTACCAGTGCTAGGAACATTATTTTCAATTGTTTCTCCTGTTGTTGCGACATTGTCTGCACCAGGATTGGTTCCATACTATTGACATCATTTCCTGCGGCATCTGTTTCAACCTGTTTGACATCATCAATTACAACATTAACATATTCTATAATCGTTCTAGTGGCCAAATTAAACACTCTAAAAGCTCGACTATTATTGGCATATCTAAGAAATATACATTTCTCACTTTTTGCATCAAACTTACCTATTTGCTCTCTATCATTTAGAATATAGCACACATTTCCAAAAACATGAAAGTAACTGAGTGAGGGTTTTCTTCCTTTCCAGATTTCATATAGGGTTTTGCATGTACCTGATCTAAGATAAACTTGATTTATTATGTGACATGTTGTATTAATTATTTCAGCCCAAAACCTATGTGGAATGTTCTTTTCATTTAGCATGACTCGAGCCATCTCCTGGAGAACCCTATTCTTTCTTTCAACCACACCATTTTGTTATGGTGTTTTTGGTACTGAAAACTCATGTACTATACCTTGTTCAGTGCAGAATTCAGAAAAAGCAAACTTCTCAAATTCCCTACCATGATCACTTTTTATCTTAACAATTTTCCCTATGTTGCAACCTTTCCCTGTTTTCAACATTAAGCACAACTTTTTGAATGCATCAAATGTGTAAGATTTTTCTCTAATAAAATCGACCCAAGTAAATCTGGAAAAGTTATCAACACATACAAAAACATACCTTTTTCTACTAATACTCTCAGTTTGCATTGGACCCATAAGATCCATATCTAACAGTTCCAATATATTTTTTGTAGAGATATGTTACAACATTTTATCTGTTGCCTTTACTTGCTTGCCAATTTGGCATGGTCCGCACACCTTGAATTTCTTACAATTCAATTTTGGAATACCTCACACTGCTCTTGTGTTAGCAATTTTGTTAAGCATTTTATAATTTAAATGGCCTAACTTTTGGTGCTAGATTTCAGCATTATCAAGTGAATTATTCTGACACAACACAGTTTGTGCACATGGTGAGGTCAACATGTAACAGTTGTTTTTCGATCTAGTTCCTGCAAGGACACAATTGTTAGATTTATCAAACACTTGACACCCATCCTTGGTGAACTTAACAAACAACTCTTGATCACACAATTGATTGATGCTTATGAGATTTGCTTTCAACCCTTCAACATGAAGAACCTTATTTAATCTTGAAAAACCTTCAATAGCAAGAGTCCCTTTTCCAAGGACTTGATCTTTCTCACCATCACCAAAAGTCACTTTTTTTTTAGCATCTTTGATAATTCGTCAACATACCACGATCACCTATCATATGTCTAGAACACCCACTATCAAAATACCACGAGTTAGTGGTACAAGCTTGCAATGAGGTGTAAACAACTAGACAAATATGTACATTTTTTCTTATCCAAATTTGTTTCAAGTGTTGTTGTGACAAATCAATCCTTATTTTTGGTGAATTCCTAGGCTTACCAAAAAAGAAAGAATTGACAAACATACTTCTTTTTAGATTGTCCATATACCTATAGTATCGTGGTCTTATGTGTCCAAGAACACTGCAGAAATGACAGATTGGGACAGTCCTCTTTCGCTTTCCTTCTGAATTTTTCTCCTTTGTCGCAGGCGATGTTGCAACAGTCGGTTCTAGCTTCAATTCATCAGTTTCTTTGACAAAGACAGTTTTGTCAGTTAATGTATCTCCTTGGTAACCAAGTCCAGTATGATCTCTATTTGGCTTTTGAATTGATAGCATATAATCAAGCTTCAAAGTTCCTGAATTTAGCATCTTCACCTTCTGCTGAGTTTGTCTCAACACCTGTTGCAACTTTTCAATTTTCAATTGACTCTTGGCTTCTTGGATCTGATAATTTCTCACATATTTTGATAATTTAGCTTTTTGTTCCTCCAACTCATTGATCTTTTCTTCTAACTCTTGATTCTTCTTGCAAACAATCAGCCATTTTTCGTACATCTCCTAGTACGCTTTCATAATTCCTTCATCATCAACTCATCATCGCTACCAGATTCTGAATTCATGCTGATGTCATCTGAAAGTACATGTTCAGCTATGATCAATGTTGTAATAGATGGTGCAACATCTGCTGAACCTAATTTTCTATCGTCTTGTCTTGTCGCAACAGCGAATGCAACATAGTTGTTGGTGTATCATTCATCACCTTCAGAAACATCATCTGAATCTTTATCACTCCAAGTGGTATTCATGGCCTTGTTCTTTTTTTTCAAGGTATTTTCACATTTAGCCTATATATGACCAAAGGCTTCGTACTCCCTGCACTAAATATCTTTATTTTTCTTTTTTTCCTCGAACTTTCTTCTATTTTGCCTTCTGAATGTCTATGGATTTGCTGCAACAAACTGCTTCCTAAACGCGATTGGCCTTGATCCACTTCTCTGCTTCCTCCACTTCTTCAGCACTTTGTTAAAATTCTTTGTGAGCAATGCTAATGATTCAGTAATCTCTGCATCATTGTCATCGTGAGAGCTTTCATCATTTTATTTCTGGACTTCTGCTGTTTTTCTTTTTTCTCTTTAGTTTGAACTTTATCTCAAATGTTTGGAGTGAACCCATTAGTTCATCCAACTTCATGTCATCAACAATTTTTATTTCTTCAATGGCAGTAACCTTGATGGCAAATCTTTCGGGAAGTGATCATAAAACCTTCCTCACAAGCTTTGAATCTGAGTATTTTTCACCTAGTGCAAACGCCTCATTTGCAATGTCACACAACTTGCCATTGAAATCAGCTATGGTTTCATCCTCTTGCATCTTTAATTCCTCAAATCTTGTTGCAAGGATTTGAAGTTTGGACACTTTGACCGCTGTAGTTCATTCATATGCAGTTTGTAAGATAGTCCATGCATCCTTGGCAGTTTCGCAAGTTGAGATCAATTTAAATTGATTTAGATTGACTGCATTAAAAATCGCATTTAAAGCCTTGGAATTATTGTTGGCCTACCGATCTTCATTTGCGGTCCACTGATCCTTAGGTTTTGACACATCAACTCTTTCATCATTTTTCATTGTAGGATGCGTCCATCCCATGACAACTACCCTCCAAGCTCTTTCATCAATGAATTTGATAAATGCTCTCATTTGAGCCTTCCAATACGAGTAGTTTGATCCATCCAGTAGTGGTGGTTTGTTAATCTATCTTCCATCACGAACTATGTCCATACCTACAAAAACAGCCAAAAAAAAAACCTTCCCAAAGATCTAACTGAGTTAATTCAGTAAATTGCTCTTCATGCCACTTGTTAGTTTCTGGCTCTTTAATCAATTTGATAATTAAACAAACTAACTAAGTAAACTTTGCAGGAAAATAACTTTCTTGCAACAAATACAAGTGATGTGACTGTATTTGCAGCACTCAAACCTTTGTATTTGTACTGCATTTGCATCTTAACTCTAGAATAAATGCAACACTTTCATACTTTCGATGCAATGTAGGAGAATACCGAAAAGTAAAAGTTCTGACCCAAAAAATGGTCCAAAATGTAAGTCAATAAATGAAGAAGGGGGAATGCACGCAGAACGGTAGAAGAATGGAGTCCTTAGAGACGGAGTTTAGCCAAAACTAACATGTAATCAGACTCGAAATGCTAAAAATAGCCCGAAAATGCCTCGGTCAATGCTCGGTCAAAGCCCAGTCAAAAGTCAAGCATTCAAGCCTAGAAAATCAGCAAAACGGCGCTTGAGCGTGCCTTCCTGGCGCTTGAGAGCCCTACACGAAAAATCCACAACGTTCCAGATCACCACGTGTCGCTGATTCAGCTGTCAGATCACTGGCGCTCGAGCACCCAATCCAATAAAATTTCACCAACTTTGCGAAGGCCACGGTGGCGCATTCTCATTTGTTGAAGGGAGGCCTATAAATACCCCCTCAACCGAGGCAAAATTATGTATTTTAGTTTATTTTAATTATTATTTTTAGAATTTATTATTTATTTTTAGTATTTAACTTAGTTTTAATTCTGCTTTTAATTTCTATTTAATTTATGTCTTTAACTTAGTTTTAAATTATGTTTTAAATTTTAGTAGTATTAGTAAAATACGGGGGAAGTTCTGCCCGAGTAGCTTTTAAATAAGCCCTTACTTGGGAGAAGTTTTACCCAAGTAGCTCTTATTCGGGGGAATTTTTACCTGAATAGCTATTTTGTGTCGGACCTCTACTCAAATTTCAGGAATTAGAAATACAAATTCGTCATATCGGGGGAGCCTTTCTTGACTCTCTTATTTGTACTACTTGTATTTATTTATTATGTTTGAGTAGATTTATATCTAGGGGAGAATATTCTAAATGATGGTCTTTTAAATGCAATATATGGCTTGTATTAATTCAGCATTGTCTTTCATACATAATGTTTTAGTAGATGTTATAAAGCATTACTTTTGTGCCATATATCCGTGTTTTAATTATGAATTTATTATCATAGATTCCATGAGACTATAGGTTGTGCCATAATTTCTAAACTTGTGGAGTTGTTCACTACTTAGTTAAAACAGACCTTTTACGCCAGGTTGTAAGGACAGATCCATACTACGGCTATATAACGGACTCGTAGATGGAATGACACCAACATCAGAGTTAGTAATTAGGACTTTAATGGACTAAGGTAATTGACCAGGTTAATGCTTTTAGTTTAACCCTTGCATAAAATCAGAGAATCCTGGATACTGAGCCTAGATTAATCGCCTCATTGCATATTCATTCCCCTAGATTCCTTTCCCTCATATTCCACTTTTACTTAGTTAGTTTAACTTAGTTTACATTTTTACCTGTTACTCAAACGCCATTTCAAACTGTCACTTACAACTTTAAACACTTTCACACACTACTACACTAATTAACTAACGAGCTTCCCTGTGGATATGATTCCACACTCTTTGCACACTACACTACAAGATCCGTGCACTTGCGGGTTATTAAAACTTAGTTATTTTGTACATATTTATAACATACACCAAGTAGCAATCAAGTTTTTGGCGACGTTGCTGGGGAAGCACGGTCTAGTTAGTTTTTTATAAAAGCAATTGTGAACTTGTTTAAATTGTTGTAATTATTGTGTACATTGTATATACTTGTTTCAAAACTGATGTTTTAAATGTTGTAATTATTGTTTAAATTGTCTATACTTATCTTGAACTGTATAAATTATATTACTTGTATAGTACATTAGTAGCATAAAATGTTTGGAAAATTTAGACGATGGGAAATATGACTCATTTTAATGGTTCATCCGATTAATGGGCTTTTAATGAAATTAACCCAACCCCTATCCCAAATACTTGTGAAGTTTGTTTTCAATTTGGGCATACCTTTGTAAATTGTCCTTATTATCCCAAGTTTTTACATAGTTATGATTCTACTACTCAGGGTTATTTTTCAAACAATGATGTGTACTCAAATGCATATAACCCGGAATGGCAAAATCATCAAAATTTATTTTGGGATCAAAATGATACATCTTTTCTGCCTTAAAATTTTAAAGAAAATGCATTTCAAAACCATAATTCTTCCGAGTTTTGCGAAAGCTTTCAAAGTAATTCTTTCAATCAAAACTTTTGTTATCCCAACTCGGCTGAATTTTCTTCTCCTAAACCAAACTTCGACGACAAGTTCAACCAACTTGTTCAACTCGCCGAATCCAACCACCAATCTATAGAAAGGCTACAAGACCAAATTGGTCAACTAGCCGAGAGCATAAATAAGTGGGAAAAAGATGAGCATCCTATTTAACCTGTTCTGAGTTCACAAGACCAATATAGTTTCGTTCATCACGAACCTATCCAAAATCGGGTTGTTGAGGAAAAAGAAGTGTTTGCTGGAGATAATCAGGGTAGAGAATGTAACACTAGGAATGAGGTAGATAATATGTTTGAGGCACACATTTCAGGTTGGCAAAATCAGCCATTACCTTCAGATCAAGAATATTTTTCTCAAAGCTTTGAAAGTCAAGTTCCTGCACCTTTTCAATCTGAATCTTCTGTTGACCCTATCCTTAATCTTTTCAAACAAAATGATCAACATGATGATTTGATTGACTATGTTCCTCCCAAATCCAATGACAAGTATGAACAACTTTATCTACTTGCCGAATCTAATGCTCGCATGCTTCAATCTTTAGATCAGCACATTTAGTCTGTTACGAACACCTTTGATGAAATAACATGTGAACAGATTAATGATATGAGCAAGATTATTTGGGAGACATCTAATAGGGAAAATGAATTTGAGAAAAATGACTTTGAGGAAATGTCTCACATAGAAGGAAATGATGACCTTATTAATATCATGACTCAATTCGACTCTGATTCCTCTTCAAGGAATATGAGTGTACACAATTCCTTAGAGTCTTCACTCTTTCAGGACGAGTCTATTGAGTCTACTTTCATTCCTGCATCCTTCTTGACACCTGAAAAAGATGTTAATGAGATTGACCGACCTTTGTATTTAATTGACCAAGAGAATGAGTCCAATACTTCCATGCCCTTTTCAACTGATTATAACATTAAAAAGGAAATTTCGACATCCATCTTCTCTCCTATTGAAAGTCATCTCAGTTCTTCATTTTATGCGTATTCATCTGTTGTGCAACTCACAACATTACCCAAGAAGGCACAATTTGGATTTGACCCATTTATGAACAATATGTTGCACACATCTTTTAACTTATGGGTTGACCAATTGGGAGACACTGATTTACAAAATACTACGGCCCCTGTTGATATAGTCAAGAACATTCCCATACACATCATATTGGGATGGGAATTGTCACATTTTCAAGTTGACCTGGGAAAGGCATGTTCTGTAGAAATAATGCACCATCATCTGTTGCATGATCCTTTTTCCATTCAAGAATTGTGCTGAAACGATTATCAAGCAATATGTGCCGAAGAGTTTTAAACATAGATTGTTCTAACATTAGCGCCTGGCTGAGGGCATAAAACTCAGCGCTACTAGGAGGCAACCTAGGTTTTTAAAATGTTTTCTTATTATGTGTGTTTATTTTATGTCTGTATGATTTTTGTAGTCTAGCTGAAGACGATAAACTTAGCGCTACTAGGAGGCAACCTATTACTCTTTTGTGTAAATATTTGTTTAAATTTTGTTGTTACATCTACTCTTTGAATCTTTCTCCAACTTTAGGTAGTTTGGGTTTTAAGCCCTGAGGAACATTCATAGAGGTACCAGTGTTGTTAAACTAGTGGTCACTGTACATTTTTGTGTGCGGTTAGCTTAATTGTGTAACTCCGTCTTATAGTGTGAGCTATTTCACCAGCATAATGTAGTTTGGGTCTGTTGGATATTACTTGATAAGGTAGTTAAGAGTGTAAGCATACACCAGACGTAACGTCTGTGACGTAAAACCCCACTGTAATAAACATTGACCCTGTGGAACTGGCTTTGGCCTTGAGTATGCCGAAGGAAAGCACTAGATGTCGTGAGCACAAAAACCTCTGGAAGAGCTAGTCTTTGTTGGAGTATCAACTCTAGAACCCCATAAAAGAGTCTACATGGTCTGGGTAGTTTATTTATTTTCTTTATGTATTAGTTAGTTTCCTTGACCGTAATTCTTTTTGACCCCCCTCCCCTTATAGTATTTTGTATAAATTAGATTAATTATTATTTTTGCTGTGTTGGTGATAATTTGTAAAACATTTTTTCTACTAATCTTTAATTGCAGAATGATATATCTTTTGGAAAAAGTAGTAGAAAAGCTTTGACATCAACATAGAAATGCTTCACAACCAGTGATATCTTTCCTTATTACATTTCCCTTTATGCCTGATCAATATGTACTGAAGAGTAAACAAACCATAGGTTTGGGGATGTAGCATTTTTCATTATGTTATTACTTGCATAACACACTCTTACTGTCTTTTATTACTATTTGCTCGAGGACAAGCAAAGTTTCAGTTTGGGGGTGCGTACATTTCATGAAAAAAAATTTCAAAATATGCAAGAAATACACCATTTTTGTTCATGAGAATAGTAGTTTGTTACCTTACTTGTTTAAAAGAAGATGATTTATATGATTTGAGAACCTGTTTTGATAGCTATGTATTGTGAAAAACTCTGAGGAAACTCTATAAGCGAAACTTTGGGGTACTGTATTCATGAGTAAACCTAGATGTTCTTCCTTTCTTCAATTGATAGCTATGTAATAATGAAAAGACGAAGATAGGATTGCCATTTGTTATGAGAACTTCTTGTGATTGAAACCTGAACCCTTATGTCGTGTTTGTACAGTATGTTTGGTTACTCTGTCTGTATGTACACTCTGAAAAAAAAATGAAAAAAAAGAGAAAAAGAGAAACAAAGAAAAAGAATACAAAAAAATAGAAAAAATGAAAAAGAGTTGTACATACCTTTACTGTTGAATAAATTTTTGGTGTAAATATATTGTAAATCTTTAATCACCACTATCCTATACATTGTAATTTGGGATATGTGCTATAGTATAAGATTTCGAGCCTGGATATCTCATGTGATTAAGGCACGTAGGGGTCCCTTTAAAACCTAGCAACCTCAATCATAATAACGAGGGATTGTTGGCCTTAAAGCCCGCTATATGGGATATCTAGAAAGCAAAGGGAACTAAACACTATATAGAGATATTGTAAGTTGTACTTTTATATTTTCTGGCAAATGTTAAAGGGTTAAGGCATGATCAAGAGTTTTATTCCAAATGTAGGTAAGAATATCAAAGTCCGATCTGTTTGCATAGCTTGAAAGTTGAGAATTGTATGAATCTAATCTGCTTAGTTTATTTCTAAATATGTACTCCGAAGTAATTAATAGTCGATTTCCAATAAGAGTTCCTATTTGTGAAAACTTTGTACAAAGGTTCTCTTATCATTTTTGTCATCAACTGCTGAATAGGTTTAAGATAGTAGATTGCATTTCTCATGTTTCATATTTGGAAAATGTTTGACAAAAAGATAGGATAGATTATATTATCTATTTTTGACTTGTAAAAATTTCTGCAAATTTTACTTTCACATATGTTTTAAAGACAATCTTGCTTGAGGTCAAGCAAGGTTTAGGTTTGGGGATGTTGATGTGACTATATTTGTAGAACTCAAACCTTTGTATTTGTACTGTATTTGTATCTTAACTCTGGAATAAATGCAACACTTTGATACTTTCGATGCAATGTCGAAGAATACCGGAAAGTGGAAGTTCTGACCCAAAAAATGGTCCAAAATGCAAGTCAATAAGTGAAGAAGGGGAATGCACTCAAAATTGTGGAAGAATGGAGTCCCTAAAGACAGAATTTGGCCGAAACTAGCGTGTAATCAGACTCAAAATGCTGAAAATACCCCGAAAAAGCCTCGGCCAAAGCTTGGTCAAAGCCCGGTCAAAAGTCAAACATTTAAGCCCATAAAATCAACAAAACGGCGCTCAAGCGCGTCCTCCTGGCGCTCGAGCGCCCTAGACGGAAAATTCCACAACGTTCCGAATCACCTCGTGTCGCGATTCAGCCGTTAGAGCAGAAGTGCGCTCAAGCGCGACTCACTGGCGCTCGAGCGCGCCTCACTAGTGCTCGAGCACCCAATCCAAGAAAATTCCACCAGTTTTGCAAAGGTCACGTGGCGTGCTCTCATTTGTTAAAGGGAGGCACGCTTACGCTCGAGCACGCCTCTGATTTTCAGGCCTTTAAATACCCCATCAACCGAAGCAAAATTATGTATTTTATTTTATTTTAATTATTATTTTTGGAATTTATTATTTATTTTCAGTATTTAACTTAGTTTTAATTCTTCTTTTAATTTCTATTTAATTTGTGTCTTTAACTTAGTTTTAAATTATGTTTTAAATTTTAGTAGTATTAGTAAAATACGGGGAAAGTTCTGCCCGAGTAGCTTTTAAATCAGCCTTTACTCGGGAGAAGTTCTACCCAAGTAGCTCTTATTCGGGGGAATTTTCACCCGAACAGCTATTTTGTGTCAGATCTCTACTCAAATTTTGGGAATCAGAAATACAAAGTCATCATATCAGGGGAACCTTTCTTGACTCTCTTATTTGTACTCCTTGTATTTATTTATTATGTTTGAGTAGATTTATATATAGGGGAGAATATTGTAAATGATGGTTTTTTAAATCTATGGTCACGGATTCAGATGATTTGATTTAAATGCAATACATGGTTTGTATTAATTCAGCGTTGTCTTTCATACATAATGCTTTAGTAGATGTTATGATTGTTTTACTTTTATGCCATATATCCGTGTTTTAATTATGAATATATTATCATAGATTCCATGAGACTATAGGTTGTGTCATAGTTTCTAAACTTGTGGAGTTGTTAATTACTTAATTAAAACAGCCCTTTTATGCCAAGTTGCAGAGACAGATCCATACTACGGCTATATAACGGAGTCGTTGATGGAACGGCACCTACATCAGAGTTAGTAATTTGGACTTTAATGGACTAAGATAATTGATTAGGTTAATACTTTTAGCTTAACCCTTGCATAGAATCAGAGAATCCTGGATACCGAGCCTAGATTAATCGCCTCATTGCATATTCATTCCCCTAAATTAATTTCTCTCGTATTCTGATTTTATTTAGTTAGTTTAACTTAGTTTACATTTTTACCTGTTACTCAAACGCCATTTCAAACTGCCACTTATAGCTTTAAACACTTTCACACACTACTACACTAACAAACTAACAAGCTTCTCTGTGGGTACGATTCCGCACTCTTTGCACACTAAACTACAAGATCCGTGCACTTGTAGGTTATTAAAACTTGGTTATTTTGCACATATTTATAACACACACCAAGTAGCGATCAGCAAGAGCACATAAATTTTAACGTGGTTCAACCAACTTGGTTTACGTCCACGCAGCCACTCCCTGGCCAACAAACCAATCTACTAAGTTTCAAGAGATTACAGATACCAATGGAAACTTATGCAATTGAAGACTCCCTATTAACCCTTGCCGCCTAGGTGTAAGACTCCCTTAGTAGATTCTCTAATTTGGCGAGCTCCCTTCGACTTATAAAGTTCTCTCCCAAGAACACACCCTCTTCTCCCGAAGAACGAATACAAAAATACATAAAAAGAGTATTGAAACTCTAGAAGGATTGGTCAATACATTTGACTCAAAACAAATTGTGTTGCAACACTATCTAGAACATCAGTACTCTCTATTACACGGTGTATTGCAACACGACCAGACACAGACTGTCTCTCCTTAACTCACGATTTCTGTTACTTATCTATCTTTTCTGTTCACTGTTTTTGCTACCTTTTTACTGGGAATTGGCACGCCTATTTGAAGGATTTGCTGGGGATTTTGAGTACAAGCAGAAGAGTCTTCAAGATTATCCATTTAGCTCAAGAGTTCTTGATAACTTGACATCTATTACATTATCACCTTATATCCAAGATTGTAGAACTTCTTCACAATAACTTGGACTCTTCAAGAATACTTCTAGCATTAGTACTCTTTAGAACTCGAATCCCTCTTAATTGTGACCTCGTCATAGATTCCTGTAATCTCAAATTTCCACACATAATATCCACAATTTTTGCTAAAAATTGCCAATAAAAAAAACTTTGGTTAAAATCAAATCTTAACATATACATTTGTCTTAAAAAAAATCATAAAATCTTAAACCACTTTATAAGATTTTGAATTATTCCAAGCGTAATTCTATAAAACAAATCTACTTGAGAGATAAAGCGGGGTGAGAAGGGGAGCTTTCTTGAAATATCCAAAGGAACATATTATTATTATCACATAAGAAGTACATTGAAAGACTACATACTTCACGAACACATACATACATTTCCCAAACATAATACATTGGCGATCATTGATTTCTCATGATCATCGACCTCTTCAAGATCTTGATTGTTTTATGGATACCAACATGTAATTATCTTTTGTATTTAAATAAGGGTTAATGGCACGGGACCCCCCTGTACTTTTACTTATGTGCACATGTTTCTCCTATACTATATAAAGTGTAAATAACCCCATGTACTTTTACTTATGTGCACATTTATCCCTTGTAGTTTATAAAGTGCAAATAACCCCCTTATAGTTTGTAAATGCGTGCACATATCCCCCTCCGTGTGTAATGTTTCAATTTTTAAAATAATACTTTAAATTTCCCCCAGAGAGGGACGTGTGCACGCATTTACAAACTATAAGAGGGTTATTTGTACTTTATAAAGTATAGGAGAAAAGCATGCACATAAATAAAAATACAAGAAGGTTCCGTGCCATTTACCCTTTAAATAAAGAAAAAATAAGAAAACGTAAGGGACATACATTAATAGATCTTTTTTATTAATATTGATAATAGGCACATAGTGCAATTGAGCAAAAGAAAATACAAGATAAAAACAGGCACATTACTTTTTTCTCTGTCACGTGAAAACCAACTAAACTTTAGTTATAAGGGTATCTCCAGTAGAGGCTCTAAATTCAGGGTCTCTATCTCCAAATATAGAGACCCTGAGTAATTTAGAGCCCCTACTTAAGCCCCATTTATTTTTTTGAGTGTCTAAAAAAAAGTTAACTCCAATGAGGGTCTTAACTAAGTTGAGTCTCTATATTATGTTTAATTTAATTTTGCATATTAATTTGATTACTCGTTATTTTTTGCAATAGTTAATTTTTTTAAAAAAATTATGATTTTAAAAAAATATATATATATTTTTTCGAATATTTCAACCACAAAATTAATTAATTCCGACAACGGTATAATATTTTGAAATGGATGACGTTTAATTACATTCGATTACATTGGAATATATTATTTTCAATCTCATCCGTACGTTCGTTATCATCAACTAAAATCTTATATCGAAATCGTCAATCTTATCCGTCTGTTCTTTATCATCATCTAAAATCTCTTATCCAAATAAGGGTCATCGGATTGGATTTTCCTTTGACAATCTCATCCGTCTGTTGGTGATCATTATCTAAAATCTGTTATCCAAATAAGGGCCATTGGATTGGATTTTTCTTTGACAATCTCATTCGTCCGTTCTTTATCATCATCTAAAATCTCTTATCCAAATAAGGGCCATTGGATTGGATTTTCCTTCGTGAATCTCATCCGTTTGTTTGTTATCTCTTATCCACTCATAAATCTATATATATCACAACCTCAAACCTTTTTTTGTACCACAATTAAATACTACAATCTATACAACTCGTTCTCAAATCTATATTGCTCTGTCTACAATGTCCCAACAAGGAGTCGATTCCCCTCCATCCGATGTTAACGATTCCATTGGTCATCATGATAACGACATCCATGGACACGCGATGATGATGACGATGTACGGACAACATCAATCTATGATGCATGTTGCATATCAGTATAGTACAGGAGAACATGGAGGCACATCCTCACGTCGATAATCCAAGAGAAGAGATCGGGTAGGTGCTCATGTCAGGCTTATGAATGATTATTTTGTTGATCGTCCTTTATATCCTGCTTCTGAATTCACAAAACGTTTTCGCATGAGGCGCGAATTGTTTCTCAAAATTATGGGAGATATCATGCATTATGACAATTATTTCAAGCAAAAACCAGATGCAGCTGGAAAGCAAGGGTTCACTCCTCACGTCAAGATGACGGCCGCACTCCGTATGCTTGTATACAGAAAGCCTGCAGATGCCAACGATGATTATTTGAAAATTGCAGAGAGTACATCTGCGGAGGCGATGAAGAAATTTTGTCGTGCCGTCAACGCAGTATACGGCAACGAGTATTTACGTCGTCCCAACAATGCAGACCTGTTTAGGCTTCTCAGGAAAGCTGACCAACGTGATTTTTCGGGAATGCTAGGTAGTTTGGACTGTATGCATTGGGAATGGAAAAATTGTCCAACTGCGTGGGCTGGAACATATGCTGGACACCATGGTCATCCAACCATAATACTTGAGGCAGTTGCGTCCTATGACACATGGATATGGCATTCATTCTTCGGAGCACCAGGTGCGCGTAACGATCTCAATGTATTATATAGTTCACCAGTTTTTTCTGATATTCTTGAAGGAAGATCTCCACGCATACAATATACCCTCAACGGTAGACAGTACAGACAAGGATATTATCTTGCGGATGGAATATATCCGCATTGGTCCACAATTGTTCAGGCATTTCCCAATACACAAGATAGGGATAAAATGTTATTTAATCAGAAGCAACAAGCATACCGGAAAGATGTCGAAAGAGCCTTTGGTGTCCTTCAAAGTCGATTTGAAATCATTAAAG
Source organism: Ehretia macrophylla (assembly GCA_037974665.1). Classification (NCBI taxonomy): domain Eukaryota; kingdom Viridiplantae; phylum Streptophyta; class Magnoliopsida; order Boraginales; family Ehretiaceae; genus Ehretia; species Ehretia macrophylla. Next base: position 17,806,857 of record CM075783.1, read on the forward strand.
GGCCATGTCGTTTTTGGCATGAGACTGATATTGGGGAGATTATGAATACTTGTATAATTCTTCATAATATGATAGTGGAAGATAACCGGGAGGCAGAAGGTGATGACTTCTACGATGATCCTGCACGTTACCATGTAGAAGAAGCCCCTGTCGAAACAAATCGAGACCCCATAACTATTAATGAATATCTAATCAATCGAGCTCAAATCAGAGATGAAGCTGCTTACTATCTTCTCCGAAATGATCTCGTTGAACACATTTGGAATGAATATCGTGTAGGAAATATAAATATGTAATTGCAATATGTATTACGAAGATGTTTAATTAACTATCTTTTGTATGTAGATCTTTTTAAAAATAATTACCCTCCAAAATTAATGTCAAGCATAACTTCGCATTGGAAAAATGGTTAATATTAAACATCACATTGAATTGAAAAATAATTATCTAATACAAATACAAATACAAATAATTAAGGCATATTGGGACGATAGACATCATCGTCAAAGTTTATCGAACGGGAGGCCCTTTTTGCCATAATTGCTTTTTGTCGTTCGATCATCCATGCCCTTCTTTCTGGAGTATCGATGGTAGAAGTCTTCATCGACATAATATTGAAATCTTTTTGTTCCTCAAAATGTTCTTTGTACTCCATCATCATTTTCTCCATATTTTTCCCTTGTTGGAGGATTTCACTTGCAATGTCCTTGCCTTTTTTGAGCCTTTTAGCTTTTTGGTTTCCAATAGGCCTCGCAGATGAGGGCTCGGTTGGGGTATCGGGCACCGACTCATCCATAGTGTCATTTTGTACAGAAAATGAAGTGTTGTTCTCCAGATCAACTGGAGACTCAGGTTGGGGCATATGTGCACCTGTGTCAGCCATCGCTGCCCTTTCAGATAAATGGACATCGATAATTTTCCTCCATTTTTGACCGTGTTGTAATATTTCCCAACAATGATCGAGATTAAAATTTTGGTTTTTCGCAGAATAGTATAATCGTCTTGCATCAGAAATCTGTAAAACAAAAATAATATTGTAAGTAATTGTGGCAGATGAATGTTAGAAAAAAAATATTACTCCAAAAAAACGCACGCTATCAACAGCATTTGCTCCACTCCTTGGTCTTAAATTAACTTGAGCAATACACTCGGCAAATTTGGTGCACTTTTGGTTGATTGGTGTCCATCGACATTTTAGACTTTTCGATGTGCGTGCTTCCATTGGAGTAACAGAGGGGCATATTTCATGGAATTTTTCAAGAATGCGATTCCACATTGTTGCTGATGTTTGGTTTATCCCGACAAGGGGATCTTCACTGATTGCAATATAAGAACGGCATAAAGCAATATCTTCTTCATTTGTGAAATTGCGACCCCTGAAACCTCCGTCTGCATTCTCCATAGCTGAAAACGAAAAAAAAAATTCTTAAATAAAGTAAAAAATTATGTATAGATTAGTTTTAAATTAAGTATTATCTATATATATATATAAACTTGAATATTATGGAAAAAAATTAATCTGAATTTTTGTTAATATATTATGAATATATGAAAAATACAATATATTATGAATAATTAATTATTTAAAGAATATATATTGAATGTGACATATTACCAATATAACAAAAATAATTAATATATATTGAATGTGACATATTACCAATATAACAAAAATAATTAATATATGTAAAATACAATATATTATGAATAAATAATTAATGAATGACTAAAAGGTGACATATAATATAAAAAAATCAATATATGATGAATTAAAAAAATATTAAATAAAAATAATAATAATTAATGAAATAAAAAAAATTAACACCAATATAAACTTTAATATTAAGGAAGAAAATGAAAAAGAAATTTTGTTAAAATATTATAAATATATGAAAAATGCAATATATTATGAATAAATATATATTTAAAGAATATATATTGAATGTGACATATTACAAATATAAGCAAAATAATTAATATATGAAAAATACAATATATTATGAATAATTAATTATTTATTGTGACATATTACGAATATAACAAAAATAATTAAGATATGAAAAATAAAATATATTAAGAATAATTAATTATTAAATAAAAAAATGAGACATATAATATTAAAAAAATATTAAATAAAATAATAATAATTAATGAAATAAAAAAAATTAACACCTATATAAACACCCCCCCCCCCCCCCCCCCCGCGTTCACCCCCCCCCCCCCCCACCTCTTCTTCTTCTTCTTCTTCTCCTCCTCCTCCTCCTCCTCCTCCCGTCACCTCCCCCTCCCCCGCCGCGCGTCACTCCCTCCCCCCCCTTTTCTTCTTCTCCTCCTCCTCCTCCTCCTCCTCCTCCTCCAGTCACCTCCCCCCCCCCCTCTTCTTCTTCTTCTTCTTCTCCTCCTCCTCCTTCTCCTCCTCCTCCTGTAACTCCCGTCACCCCTCCCACATACACAGCGTCACCACGTCACCCCCCCACCACGTCAGTACCTCACCCCTCCACCGCGTCACCACCTCACCGCGCGACCCTTCTACCGCCAAATACAGAAGTTTAATTCTCAGATCTAACTTACCTTTTTTTTTTTTAATTGCGAAGTTATTTTTGTATCTTGCACACTTTGAGATTTAATTTTGCAATGTTTGTGTTGTATATGTATTGAGATGTTCAGATCCGTTGCAACAGTAAATTTTTTGTTTGTAGTTGCAACGTTCATCAGATCCGTTGCAACCTCTATTTTTTTTTTTATGTTCATCAGACCTTTTTTTTTTTTTCAAATGTTGTCAGATCGTCAGATCCGACAGTTTGACGATTTGACAACTCGGGTTGTACCACAAAATAGAGACCCATTTGTCTTCTTGTTGAGTCTCTATTTTGGGTCTCAAGTTTTGCTGAAAAAAAATTAAATGGGGCTCCATATTTAACCAAAGTCTCTAAATATAGATAAAAAACTATTTTTTGGGTGTTAATTTCTGCCATTGGTGTTAAATTTTCATTGCCAAAGTCTCTAAAAAGGACAATTATTGCATTTTTAGAGCCCCATTGGAGATACCCTAACAAGACTTCATTCAGCTTGCAATCTGTTCGACAAAACTCCCAATCGAGCGTTACTCTACTTTTTCTTGGTCTGACTTCTGAGCTTTTCTCTTTCAGCCAAGTGTTTTCCCCTCCTATGGAAGAGGATTTTCCACCTCTCTGCACTAACGGGTTTACTGACCCTGTTGCTAAAGAATAGGAGGTTGAGGAGCGGAGTGGCAAGAAGGCTAAATTGACAAAAGCAAGCTGCTCAAACACTGACATCGTTGCTCCTGTGGCTATCAATTGTCCGCCTACACAGCCCATGGGTACTGAATCTCAACCTAAGCGATAGAGTGGACTTTTTAATAAAAGAAAAACTGACTTAGATATGGCAGAGGGATTTCCGGAGGAGGATATGCCGGTGCTAGATGAGGATTTGTCAGAAATGGATGAGCTTTATTCCAATGATGATGAGGTAATAGACACAGCCATGCCTCTAATTAGTTTAACCGCTGAAGAAAAATGAGAGATACGTCGACCTTGGCGGCATGCTCTCATTATTAAGCTTTTGGGAAAAAAACATTGGGGTTCTGTTCTCTTCTCCCTCGGGTACGAAAGCTTTGGTCTTTGAAGGGTCAGATGAAAATGATTGATGTAGGGGAGGACTATTTTATGGTCAGGTTCGCTCTTGCGTCTGATTATGACTTTGTTTTGACTGGTGAACCATGGCTCCTTGCGGATCATTACCTTACAGTGCGTAAGTGGGAGCCGGAGTTCTGTCCTCAGACTGCGTCCATCACAGCCACAGCAGTTTGGATCAGACTCCCATTCCTTCCACTAGAGTACTACAAGGAGAAAATGTTATCAAAAATTGGTAACATGGTAGGAAAAACTTTGAAAGTCGATAAACTCACTGAAGGTACAGCTTGCGATCTATTTGCTCGGGTGCCAGTTCAAGTTGACTTGGCTCAACCCCTGTTAGCTAAATTTAGACGTCGTAGGGCAGTTCAACGAATTGAATACGAGGGCGTTCATATGGTTTGTTTTCACTGTGGGTTGTTTGGACATAAAAAGGATTAGTGTCCAGAATTGAGTTGCAACTTGAAGGAACAACAGGGTGGATATGCAGAGACTTTACCGTCTCATGGAATCAATACTGTAAGTCATAACAATGATGTTACGAAGGAGGATCTGGATGCTGAGTTTGGTTCTTGGATGTTTGTTCGGGAATGCAAGGAGGCATGCAGGTCTTGTTCGGGTAGGGGCACAACGGAGTTATCAGTCTGAAACAACTATGGAAACTGTGCGGGGGCACAACACTGCAGTCCATACAATAGTACAAAGCGGGTCTCGGTACCAAGTGTTGCAAGATGAAGTTGATGAGAGAATTCTAGGAGACCAAGCAGGATATGTCTCACGTAATCAAATTGCACTTATTAGTTGTAACAACAAGCAAGGGGCTTCTAATGATCATCGTAGGGAACAATCTAAATGGGCGAAGAGGAAAAACAATATTCCTCAGCGAAACAATGTGGTGAAGGAAAAATCCCCAGTTGAAAATTTAGGAGTCCAGGTCCTGATTGTGGATGTAAGAAAAGGTCAATTAGTGGTTCAGAATCATAATTTTGAACGCACAAGATCTTTTGTTAATTCTCATTCTGGTTCTCTTGCCGGGGAAGTCACTGGAATCCATCCAACCACTCAGACTACACTTCCGCCTGACAAACCTCCTGATAACTTTCCTTCACCTTTCTCAATTAGTATGGATTTGCAGGAGAGGTTGAAACCACACAACCACTTTATTCAAGGGCCCTCTCTGTTAGGGGAAACATCATGTATAATAGAAGCCAAGTATATGGATAGCGCCGGTTCATCTTGTACTACTGGTCAGGAGGGGGTGAACCCCCATTATTGTCAGTGATTTAATGATTAGTATGACCAATGGTCACGCATTGATGTTCGGTGCTCCCCAAGCTACGACTTTTCCTAAGTTAATCATGTGGAATTGTCGTGGAGTTGCAAGTTGTAGTTTTCGTCGGGTGCTTCTAGATATGATTTCTCTTCATCACCCAGAGATTGTGGTTATTCTGGAACCCCGCATTAGTGGGGATCATGCTAGTCGTGTTTTATCTAAGATTAAGTTTTCTAAGTCCATTCGAGTTGAGGCGGACGAGTTTGTAGGAAAAATTTGGATGTTGTGGGATGATAGTCGAGTTTCTGTGAAGTTTCTTTTGGCTAGTACTCAGGTGCTTAATGTTCTCATCAGTTAAGCCAGAAATCTAGATTGGTTATTTTCTACGGTGTATACTAGTCCTGATTTGGTCGCTAGGGGAAACTTATGGTCAGCTCTTCAGGTAGCGGCTGGGAATTGGGCTGCCCCTTGGCTTATTGCAGGGGACTTTAATCATGTTGGGAAAATCGAAGACAAGAAGAGGGGAGTACAAGGTATCTCCCGGAATATGCTTAACTTTGAAAGATGGCGTAGTGAATGTAATTTTATGGATCTGGGATTCGTTGGAGCTCGATTCACTTGGTCTAACTCCTGGGATTCGGGTCAAAGAATACTTGAACGCCTAGATAAAGCTTATGGTAACACAGAGTAGCGATGTATCTTTCCAAATGCCTTGGTTCGGCATCTCCCGAGGGTTGGCTCTGATCATGTTCCGATCCTTATTAGTTTGTCTAGTGATGCGACTTGTGTTAAAAAAAGCCAATCTTTTCGTTTTGACATGGCTTAACTCACACATGATAAGTTCATGGATTTTGTGAAACAACAATGGAAGGGCGATATGGATAACTTTCAGTCTTAACAGTTAACAAGATTGGACACGTTAGTAGAGAGGCAATCTTGATTTATTGCCAATCCCTACCTTGAGTTGACTTACGGAACTATTCATGTATCTCAAGGCTTTTAAAAGAGCGGCATTCAAGAAAGTGGGTGTGTGCAGATCATTGCACATTTTTGTCTCAAACTTATTATGTAGTTTACTGATGCATTCTTGAGCAGCAACGCTGGCACGAGCTGTTGCACCATTTGCTTCAGTTCCTTCTTGGATTGCCACCGGCAGCATCTCGAGAATCTTGTAAAGTCTATCCGTACAAAAGGCAAGTATAGCTAAGGATCTTAATAGTTGGAACAAGAATGTGTTTGGTAACATTTTTTATCCAAAAAATGAGAGTTCTTGCACGCCTTGAGGGGATACAACGGGTGGTTCAGACTAATTATAATTCTTCATTGATTCGATTGGAAAGAGAACTAAAATCAGAGTATGAAGAAATTCTCTCTCAAGAAGAACTTTTCTGGTTTCAAAAATCTAGGAAAAAATGGTTGCAGTTTGGCGATAGAAATACCAAGTACTACCATCTGTCTACTATTAATCGTAGGAGGAAAACACTTATTTCGGCTCTTTGTGATGATAGGTGTACCTGGATTGATGATTAGGAGCAGTTACGCAAGATGGCCTTTACCTATTTTAAGAGTTTATACTCAGCAGATCATGGCTCTTGTTTGAATTTTTCTAGTGCTCATTTTCCTCCAATTTCTAATTTGGACAAGGCCACACTCTAACAAGCTATTAGTCGGGAGGAAGTACGGACTACCTTTTTCCAAATGAATCCCTCCAAGGCACCGAACCCAGACGATTTTTCAGCCTGTTTCTATCAAACTTGGTTGAGGATGCTTTCAAGAATGGGCTTATGCCGCAGGAGATAAATCAAGCGTGTATCACTCTCATTCCAAAGGTCAAATCGCCTGAACGGATCAGTCAATTTAGACCATCAACTTATTTAATGTGTCAGTCAAGCTGATTATGAAGGTTCTGCTCAATCGGTTACGACCCCTTCTTTAGGACTTAATCTCTCCTAGTCAAAGAAGATTTATCCCAGGTCGGTCTACGCATGATAATATCATTCTTCTACAAGAAATTGTTCATTCAATGAAGAGGAAAAAGGGAAAGTGGGGATGATGGCCTTCAAAATCAACTTGGAAAAAGCTTACGAAATGTTAAGTTGGGATTTTGTTCAGGATACGCTTTCGGGGGTTGGCCTCCCATCTAGCTGGATTTCTCTCATTATTTCATCTTTGAGAACGACTTTTGTCAAGCTTCTTTGGAATGGGGTTGCTACTGACTCCTTTTCGCTTTCTCGAGGGATCAGACAAGAGGATCCTTTATCCCCATATATATTTATTTTGCGCATGAAGAGACTTTCTCAACTCATTGCAAAGGCAGTCAACAACAAACTTTGGCATCCTATCTTTGTGAGTAAAAATGGACCTCCTATTTCTCATTTGTTTTTTACAGATGATTTACTCCTTTTTTTGGAAGCTTCTACAAATCAGGTGGAAGTCCTCTGAGACATTTTGCATCCGTTTCGCAGGGAGTCTGGGCAGGCCATTAACATTGCTAAGTCCACACTTTTTGTCTCCCCTAATGTGCATCCCGAGATGGCCTCAACCTTTAGTGCTATGTGTGGTATCCCTTTAACCACTTCTTTGGGCAACTATTTGGGAGTTCCAGTCACAACATCCTGGGTTACTAAGGGCACATATAAACACATTTTAACCAAGATTCAATCCAAATTGGCAGGATGAAAGAAAAATGTATTATCTATGGCTGGGAAAATCACTTTGACGCAATCGGTGCTTGCTGCTCTTCCTACTTATACAATGCAGACAGCAAAACTCCCTATTCAAACTTGTTCAGAAATTGACAAACTCTAAAGAGATTTTATCTGGGGTTCTAGCTCAGAGGCTAGAAAAGTTCACTGGGTGGCTTGGGAATGGTTATGTCAACCTAAGAAATACGGAGGTCTTGGTCTTTGAAGTACTAAACCTGCTAACAAGGCTATGTTATCTAAGCTATGGTGGCGTGTCCTTATGGAATCAAACTTGCTTTGGGTTCAAGTGCTAAAAGCGAAATATTTCAAGGAAGACTTCCTGTAGTACGCTCTTAACTCAACTGATTCACCTATGTGTCGTGCTATAGTCAATAGTGCTGAGGCTCTTCAAAAAGGTCTGAAATGGGTTGTTGGCAATGGAAACAAAGTGAACTTCTGGCTTGATTGGTGGGTTGGTACCTCAACTCTCATCAACGTTGCCACGCAGCGTATTCCAAAAAATCTGCTATCATTGATGGTGAAGGATGCTATTTTGGAGAATGGGAATTGGGATTAGGATTCTTTTTAAGATTTTCTTCCGAATAGAATTCTCCTTTGTATTGCGAGTCTTCGGGTTGACATTTAAAGCAATAAAGATGACTTCATTTCTTGGTCACAAGATGCTAAAGGCAATTTCACCGTTGGTTCTGCCTACTCTCTTATTACACCTACCCCAGCTCCTTCATCCTTTAACTGGGACTTTATTTGGACACTAAAGTGCCCACGGAGAATTAAGCAATTCCTATGGCTAGCGGCTCATGAGAGACTTCCATGTCGTGCGAATCTAGTTCAGCGCAATATCGTTTCGAATGGAGGGTGTCGTCGTTGTGGTGCAGCCAATGATACTGTTATTCATGCCCTTCATGATTATAAGGAAGCTAAACAAGTTTGGCTCAAATTGCTTTGGAGACGACAAAGTAACTTTTTCTCAGCTGATTTGGGTGGATGGCTTTCTGAAAATTTGATGAAATCCTCTAGTTCACCGCAGTGGTGTTTGCTGTTTGCAGCAACTTCTTGGTGGCTTTGAAAATGGAGAAACAAGGTGTTATATGGGAATGGCAGTATGGGTGATACCAACAACCGAGTTTTCTTCATTAAATAGTATGTTCACGAGATTGAAGAATCTTGGGTAGTTCGCGAAACTACTAGGCTTCGTGTTTCTTGCAGACGTGTTGAAGTTGGTTGGTGTTTCCTACCGACGAATTCTTACAAACTGAACGTGGATGGTTGTTCCAAGGGCAATCCAGGTTTGGCTACAGCTGGAGGCATTATTCGTAATGTTTATGGTGATTGGATTTCTGGGTTTGTGGTGAATTTGGGGATTACTTCAAACAATGTTGCAGAACTTGTGGCTTTGTCTGAAGGAATGCATTTGGCCATGAGCTTGGAGATAACGGAGCTAGAAATTGAGTCGGATTCACTTTTGGTTATCCATTCGTTTCAATGATCTATCCCACCGCATAGCCCTCTTGGGCCGTTGATTTTGGATTGCAAGAGTATTCTGGAAAGAGAGCGTGGCTTTCGTGTGAAACATGTGTTTCGAGAGGCCAATATATGTGCCGATTGCCTAGTGAATCATAGTTTGCGACAATCTCTTGATGGTCTCGTACTGGATGATCCACCTTATGACATCCTTAGACTCCTATATAGGGATCGACGGGGCATTACTATCCCTAGATTTATTTCTATGTAATTGACTTTTGCCTCCCTTTTAGCAAAAAAAGAAAAAAAAGAAACGACAAGATAATGATACAGGAATAATCAAGTTGATGAATTTTCAAATAATTTATTATATGCATTACAAATTTGCAGATTCATTTACAGATTCAAAAGGACTCTTTGCCCTTCCTAATTGGACTTCTTAGGTCTGACAATCTTCCGAACACATGGCCAACAGAGGTTAAAATAGCAAGTTTCACATTCAAAGCCCATGTTTCCTTTCAAATTCTTACCGCATTTGTTACAACGGAATTTATATTTAACTTCCCTCACAAAGGTGAGAGGATGTGGGTGATACTCAATTTGAAGTTTACCCCCAAACTTCATTTTAGGATAATTATAGCCAAGTCTAGGAATGCATCCAAGATGGAAGGAATTGTCGCATTCACGGCATTCACGACAATGATATAGCCAGTACTTGGGATGGATTTCTTTTTCACAAATATCACAAATAAATTCATCAGGATGATAATAGAAGGGTGGAAAGCTCAGTGTGAGAGGATGTTTATCCCATCTATGTCCGACAGTCTGAGGGCATGTTGCGCAACCCATACCCAGATTGTACTGATTGCAAGTCTTCTTGCTACTAAAGGAGAACAACGAATTGTAAAGCTTGCAAGTCTTGCAACTAAAGAAGACGTTCCAATGTTCAGAATTGCAGGCGTTGCAAAACTTTAGGGAAATGCCACCTCGAAAAAGGAAGTGGTGGTGAGCTTCATGCTTAATTGCAGGAGGAAAAAGAGCACAATTGATGTCAAGCGATAAGTCACACTCCTTGCACTCATAGAAGAATCCGTTATGAGACGAATAACAACATCTACATTTAGAAAAACCAAAAAATTCCTGGCGGCAATGATTGAGGGAGAGTTGATGCTGGGGATGATAGGACGATGAGAGATTATTTGGTAGCTGAGCGCAATGTAAATGGATGAAGTAGCTGCACTGAAATGGGTTCGATGCAAGCACTACACACTGTTTCCTGATCATCGCCATCCACTTCACTATAGTCATCTTGGATATTGGTGAGAATCAAAGAGTGATCATGACTGAAGTGATTAATTTCTTTTGAATGTTCAATCAGTACTGGGAGACCTTCTTCCTCCAAGAAATGTCGAATCAGTTGTGCAGATAAGACCTCTGAGGGCAAGCTGATCCAATTTGGTGGGATCTCACCAGCACTAGGAAGATAAACAATGTCATGTCATGTCATTATCTGATATAACATTTGCAAAATGAGGAAAACAACAAATAAAAGAAAGAAGGAAAAATAATTCAAACTCGTGTGGTGTGTGCAGCACCTAACTACTATCAAACTAAAAAAATGAGAAAGCGAAAAAGAAGAGATCAGAATACTGACAAGTACTTAGCTACGGCTGCTTCATCCTCTTCGTCTTCGGAATAGGATGTCATGCAATTGATATGGACAAAATATCTACAAGGACCACAATAAACAACCCAATAATTTGGGTGTAATTTTCCGTCACAAATATCACACTTTAGGCCGTAATGTCGGTATTTTTCTGGAAAACAATAAGCTACGACCAGAGGATGGGGGTGGCACTTGTGCGATGAGTTGCTTGGCAGTGATCCGCAACTCTTATGGATCCAAAACGGGCATACAGTGCAATCATATGACTCACCTTCTTCTTTTATGCCACAAGCATCACATCTAAACAAGACACTTCTTCGTTGGAGTTTTAGAGGGTGCTGATGACTTGGATGTTTAAGAAGTGTGCCATCTAATTGAGCACATAAAACATCCAAATAAAACTCACACTTGTAACAGCCATAGGCAAAACCGCTCCAGGATCTATCACAGCCATTACATGTTGGTCCAGAAGGCGACTTGGCAAAGAGTTTAAGTGGATGATGACAAGCTGAATGCATTGGATGCATAATCTCGGATGGTAGTTGTGCGCAGGATTTGTGGAGGAAGACTTCACATATGCTGCAAAAATATGTTGACGACCCTGAGACTATTAATTGTTCACAAACGCCGCAACACACAACTTTGTCGCTGCTCATATCTTCTTGTTGCAATTCCTTGAGGATAAGTGGATGCTTCCCATCGATAGTGTGTTTAAATATCTCTAATTTAGCACATAAAACATCCACATCAAAATCACACTCGGAACAACGATAGGTGAAACCACGGCAGTATTTTCTACAGATATCACAACAGGACATTCCTGGCATATAAGGCTTGACATGGAGTACAAGTGGATGTTCATAATGCATTGGATGCGTAAACTCTAACGGTAGCTCTGCGCAAGATTTGTGAAGGAAGACTTCACATACGCTGCAACAATATGTTGACCCTGACACTGGTTCTTTACAACCGTAACAAACAATTTCTGGGTTTTCATCTTTTTTCAATGCCTTGAGGATAAGTGGATGTTCCTCATGGCTAAAATGATTGATGATCTCCATCTCCATCTCCATCTCTATCTCTCTCTTTCTTTTTTACTCTTTTCCTCTCTTAGAATTCAAATGCTATGAATACAAAGCCTTTGCTGCGAGTGATGACGTTAATAAATAGGTACAAGTCAACTACAATTCTACCATGGTAGGTCAGCCCATGACTTGTCCTCTTGTATTCATAGCATTCACTTGTGTTCAATCTTGACACTAATTGGTTTTATGGTAAAACCTCAAGATTTTTAACATAGTATCAGAGGGGGTTAATGTACTCCAATTTTGAAAAATATTGAAGGTTATAAGTCAATTATAAAATCACATGGACCGACTTACACTTATGGTAAGTCACAAGAGTTGAGACACTATTTACCTTAAATAAATAGATGAAAGCCATATACAAAATATCGGTGAGAATAACTTCCCTTTACGCTTTACCATGCAAACGCTCCTATCTGAGTTAATATGTGAAATTATTGACTCGCACCGAGTTAACTCGCCGCAAAAGCTGGAAGAAATAGGGGGTAAGAGACAAGAATGGAATCAAATTTGAGGTTAATAATAGAAAATGTCTTTACTTAGCATGCTGCAATTGCCATAGAGATGCCAAGTGATAAGTGAGATTTTTTGGTGGTGTAATTACTTTCGGTGACATATAGCATTAACGTATTTTACTAATATTTTTGGATTAATTTTAGTTTGCTAATGGTGGTTATACTAATTACCTCTTATTTTTTCCTCAATTACATTCAACATAACAGGGAGTCTAATTTTTTTCCTATTATTATCAATAAGATTTAAATTAGTTCTCAATATTTAAAAAATTTGTGATTATATTTAAATTTTTTAGAAAATAATATGGACTAAATTGGTTAGTTTAGAATAATAAAAAAGAATTTAAAATTTTGAGAAAGAATTAAAAGAAAAAATAGGAAAGAAAAAATAATAAAAAATAGTTTATTGTGCAAAAATTGTGTTACGCTCGAGATTATGAAAAAAATTAGAGACTCTTGTAAAATCTTTTTTTTCTTACATATATATATATATATATCTCAAATAGAATCCTATCTTTTTCCTAACAAACATATAATTTTTTTGCAACGACCTAACTTTTTAAAGACATAAAAAAATTAAAGGCAATAAAATAGAATTAAATAGCTCAATAAAAAAATAACATGCCAAAATTTCATTCAATATTAAGGCTTTATTTGATAGAAATTTAATGTTATGAGGGAATATGGGGAATACTAAAATCTCGTGTGGGAGTTTGGGATTTAGGTAAAAATTCAAAGGAGAAAATAACATTCTCCCAAATATAAAATATAGGTGAGAATAACTTCTCGTGTTCAGCTAGTGATACCAATTAAATACATGATTCTTACTTTTCTTTGATGAAGTGATACCAAGTGTATAATTCTTACATTTCATGTTGATTAAGTGATATCAAAGTGTATAATTCTTACTTTCCGTGTTGATTAAGTGATACCAAAGTAGTGTCGTATTATTGAGCGATGCAAGATAGACCATCCTTTAAGCAAATTACTTTTAAGTGGTGAACTCATTTGGAATTATTCACTCGTAATAAGTTAAAGCAAAAGTTAGAAGAATGGGTAAGACAGAAGAATGGAATTTTTTTCTTTTCTTTTGGTTTGAGGAAGGCTAAAGCAGGTTATTCGACAATTTTTAGGGGGAATTTTTTTTCTTTTTTTTTTTTTGGTGGCATGGAGGCTAAAAAACAACTATCTAGTAATGAGGTAAAATTTTGAGGAAGAAAAATTTGCATAATCTCGGGCTTGGTGTTTCAGCTTAGCCAGCAACGAGATAAAATTTCAAGATGATGAATAAAAGATCACAAAGAGCCATGAATGTTCACATTGCAGTTAAAGAGCAAAGTAATTAAAAGAAAATACTTTTGGAAGGGGTAAGGGGTGGGGAGCGTTGTATTCAGTAATTCTCTCCTATATTGTTAGAATATACACTTATCGTACATTGAAAATTTATGAAATCGTAAATTAATTTATAGAATTTTGAATTATTACACTTGACACTAATTAATTTTAGGATAGAAACTCATGATTCGTAACATATATCACAATACAATAAAACCAAGCTTAATTCTATGAAACAAATCTACATGAGAAAGAGAAAGTGGGTGAGAGGGGGAGATTCCTTGAAATATCCAAGGAAATTTTACTCTTCTGGATTGGATTCCTCGCTTCTCGAATAGACAATGTTCGAAACACATGGTGGACAGAGGTTAAAGTAGCAAGGTTTACATTCAAAGGCCCCTTCTCCTTCCAAATCTTCACCACGTTTGTTACAACATAATTTATATTTATATTTACCCTCAAACTTTATTTTAGGATGCTTGCCAAGTGTAGAAATTCATTTAAGATGAAAGAAATTGTCACATTCATGACAATGATATAGCCAGGGATGGATTTCTTTTCCACAAATATCAAATGTTGATCAGAATCCTTACTTTTCATGTTGATAAAGTGATCCCAAGTAGCAAGAAACCATCCTTTACGCCTCACCATGGAAACACCCCTAACAGAGTTAATATCCGGAATTATAATTGACTTGCACAAAGTTAACTTGCCACAAAACCTAGAAGAATGGGGGTAAAAGATAGAATGGGATCATATTTGAGTTTAAAATAGAAAATGCCTTCACTTAGTATTTTCATTATTTTTTGGGTTCATTAAGTTCGCTAATGTTGGTCAGACTAATTACCTGTATATTGTTCCTCAAATAAATTCATCATAAAAAGGAACCTAACTTTTTTGGGTATACTAAAATAATAAATTTCTCTATTTCTCTTTTACACTTTTTGATGTGCCAATCTAGCATATATACATGAGAGTAAAAATTAAGTGCTAGAAAAATAATGATATCTAACATTTCATTTTTATTTATTCATTGGGTTAATTTTATAATGTTAAGATCGATGACACTAATTTGTCTTATCTTTTTAGCATTTTATTATTTCACACACAGACTATATATTATAAAAGTACAATTATGTTCAACTATTGCCTTTTATTTCTTTAGTTGAAGATATATGTTTTAATTCTCATTTAAAAGAATTTTTGAATTCGCCTATACACGAGATTAATGACATTCCTAATGGTAAGAGATAATCCTTATGGTGCAGAAGGTAGCTGAGTTCCTCATTTTTCATTGTTGAACTTCCTCCATTTGTGCTTTTCGTGTTCTTATATTTATAGTCATTTTCTTATGTTCATTCAACACTTTTTCGCTGGACAAAGTCATTCTAGACCTGAGAAATATAATAATTCTCGAATAGATCTCGTGAATTTGCAAATTTCTCTATGAGTCCTTGAACTTTAATTTCTTTTGTAATTTTTTTAGGAAAAAAATAATGTACTAAAATACTATATATATGTGCCCTTGCAATTTGACCATTGTCTAACTATCTGTTAGACCATTTTCTTTTAATTAATTTTTAACTTTTTCGTTGAAAAATGTGACTACTAATATAATTTTTTAAAAACCAATAACCAAATAGTCACACTAATTTTTTTAGCCAAAACTTCAATAAAAAATTACAAGCATAACAAATTTACTAATCGACGTCACATTTTAAGGAAAAAAAATGGCATTTTAGTATATTATTCCTTTTTTCATAAAAAATCACAAAACAAATAAAAGTGCAAGTACTTGTGAAGAGAGTTTTAAATGCAAATAAACCTGTTTAAAACTTATCATATTTCTAAGTGATTAAAATGGCTTTTCCCCCTGTTTTCCTAGAATTCTTGAAACAGAAGATCTTGAGTCCGTATTTTAGAAGTCTTCATATGGAGTAAAAGGAATCGCATTCACAGTTGTACAACCTGCTTACTGTTTGACACTTTTATTAAGACTGATATATAACTAATAAGTACATATTGTGATTGAGAAAAAATACAAGAAAAGACAATTCTATTCTACAATATTAATCAATTTCATGATTTTTCAGATCATTTATTATACATTGACAAAAAAAAAGAAGAAAAAAAAAGAGATCATTCATTATACATTAGAGATTTATTTACCTATCATCTGAAAGGATTCTGCAATAATGCTTTTCCTAATTGGACTCCTTGGGACTGGAATAGACAATTTCTCGAACACATGGCCCACATATGTTAAAATAGCAAGGTTCACATTCAAAGGCTTCCCATCCTTCCAAATCATCACCACATTTGTCACAACAAAATTTATATTTAACTTCTGAAGAAATATTAAATACCATCTTATTTTTATCACTTAAATACTATACTTACGTGTGTGTTTAGTTGTCATGCTAAAAAAGATAGAGAAATTAAAAAGTTTATTATTTTAACATGTCAACTAAGCATCTATTTATGAGATAATATTTAGGTGATAAAAATAGAGTGATATATAGCAATACTCATTAACCAAGTCGAGGAATGCAATAACGATGAAAAGAAATATAGCCATAACTTGGGATGAATTTCTTTCTCACAAATATCGCAAATAAATTCATCCGGGTGATAATAAAAAGGTGGAAAGCTAAGGTAACATTGCGCATCACATTGCCAAATTGTATTGACAAGTCTTGCAACTGAAGAACTTCAGGCCATCTTTACATCATATTGACGAGCCGCCAACTTATGAAAAATATTGCAAGTGTAAGAGAAAATTAAAAGAAATACTTTTAGAAGGCGGGAGCAGGGTGCATATTCAGTAATCCTCTCTTATACTGTTAGAATATATATACTTGTTCCACCCTTTGGCGGACCTACGTTCAATTGAGTGGTGCATAACTTGGAAAAAACAAGACTTTTTTTTTCTTTTATTTTGATTTTTGTTTTAAAAATAAAATCGTTATATTAGACACTTTCGTTGTATGATGATATACCCTAACTTCTCTCACCGTTCTTGTTCATCCCTGAGCTCGGGTGTCTGGGTCCGTTACTGTGTTTCACGTTAGAAAATCTTAAATTACTAATTCATCTTATACGATTTTGAATTACTCCACATAATATCAATAAATTTTAGGATACAACCCCATGTTGACTATGAAAGAATTCGGATCAAGCACTCAAGCAGCAATTCCTTGAAATATCCAAGCTCTTTCACAATCTTTAACCTTGACAAAGCCATTCCCAAACAGAAAAAAGATGGTTCTTTTTATAAATGAGGTACTCAATAGTCCATGAATATCTTGTTTTCTCTTGAAGAGATTGTTTTCACTGTGTTCCCTTCTTGTCAATTAGACTGCATACTTTTGTTTGACTTAAGCTCAAGGGCGGACCTATGCAAGGGGTCAGTGGGATCTATGTAGCCCCTACAGATTCCGAGAGCGGAATCATTAAATATTGAGTCGAAGTGAAATTTTATAAAAATAAGTGTATTCTTAAGATATTTTTTATGTTAGAAAATCGATTAAGCCCTGTTACTCATATATAAGTGAGCATGAAAACACTAATGAGAGTAAAGAGTAGATACTTTACTTCTGTTACAACACAAGGGAATATAGATGGATACTGCTTGTCTCAATTACAGCTCACTAGTAAGCCAATCGGGCAATTCTATTACAATCTTTCCTTGTTTGTATCATCACTGGGATCGACAAGGCCAATACTAAATACTGCTTAATTGCTGGAACACCATTGAAACAAGCTAATAATCAAGACCAAAATACAAATTGACATGTTAAAGCTTCAAATTTCAAAAGAGAATAACTTTAAAAGTAAAATGCTTAAAGAAAATGATCAAGTACCTCATCTTCAGCTAATTATCAATATCATAATATTTTGCCATGAAACGACAAAAGAGTAAAAGTCTATTTTGGAATGTCGGAGTTGACACGGTATTTAAATGCTCACGATATTACACAATAATATCTTTCGTAAAAATTGAGGAAAAGAAAATAAACAAACTACTACAAGATTAATTTATGATGTTCAGATCATTCACTACACAATCTTTCATTCACCGCAATGCTCTTATAGATCGGATACTTAACATGCAACATTCGCATCAAAAGACTATCATTCCTAAGGATTGCAATGGGGTCCGAAACCAACCCCACCCCCCCAAAATTGGGTATTCGAACCTGAAACCGATTAATATAACCTAATGAAAGACCCAGTTGAATTTGAATTTGAATTTGAAATCAAAGACTTGGATGTAGTGATGATCTTAGGCATGAAGAATCATTAACCATTGATACAAGGAAACATATTGTTTTGATCACATTGAAGTATGTACTAGTGACAGTTGATAGCTTGATGTAAGCTTGGTTTGCATCAAAGATTAGATACTTCACAAACAAATGGTATTGCGAGCAAATACATGATACATCTATTGCGCTGTGAAAATACGTTAAAACCAACATGTAATTATCTTTTTTGAAAAAAATAAAATAAAAAACTAAGCTACACAATAGATCTCTTTTATTAAGTCTGATAAGAAATACATATTGTGATTGAGCAAAAGAAAAGAACGCATGATTCTACAGGATTAATCAATTTCATGATTGTTCAAATCATTCATTGCTCTCACTACAGATTCATTTACCTTTCACCTAAAGGGATTCTGCGAACACAGGGCAGGCAGAGGTTAAAATAGCAGGCTTCACATTCAAAGCCAACGCGTCCTTCCAAATCATCACCACATTTGGCACAACAAAATTTATATTTAACTTCTCTCACAAGGGTGAGAGGATGTGGGTGATACTTAATTTGAAGCTTACCCCCGAACTTCATGTTAGGATGCATCCCACGTCTAGGAATGCCACGTAGATGAAAAGAGTTGTCACACTCACGACAATGATATAGCCAGAACTTGGGATGAATTTCTTTTTCACAAATGTCGCACATAAATTTACCTGGATGATAGAAAAAAGGTGGAAAGCTCAGTTTGAAAGGATGTTTATCCCATCTGTGTCCGACATTCCCAGGTAATAGTGCGCATGTCATTGCCAAATTGTATCCGCAGATCTTGCAACTGAACTTCTGTATGGATGAAATTACAGGCATTACATAACAACTCTTGTGAAGATTCGCTTTGAGAAAGGAGATGGTTGTGAGTTTCATGTTTTATCGTAGTAGGAAGAAGAGCACATTTGATATCAACCAAGAAATCGCACTCTTCGCACTCGTAGAAGAAGCCATTACAATAATGATCACAGATGCGACAACTGAAATAATTAAAAGGCTTTGGATAATAAGCGATAGAGAGTTGATACTGGGGATGATAGGAAGATGAGAGATTTCTTGGTAGGTGAGCGCAATGTAAATGGATTATTTGAGCACAAACATAACCTGAACCTGAAATGTAAATGCAACCACTGCACACTGTTTCCTGATCATCGTCATCCATTTCGTAGTAGTCATCTTGGATATTTGTGAGAATCAAAGGGTGGTCATGACTGAAGTGATTAATTTCTTTTGATTGTTCAATCAGTACTGTGGGCAAGCTGATCGCATTTGGTGGTATTTCACCAGCACTGGGAAGAGAAACAATGTCAGTTATTATAACATCAGCAGAAGGAGGAAAACAACAAGAAAATAAATTGTGTTCTCAACGGCTCATCACAACTCATGTTGTGTGTGCAACGCCTACCTACTAGCTGTCACATCAACCATTTTAAAGCCATATTGTCAAACTAAATCTTTGCAAGTAAGTCAAACAATTATTGTGAAATCACTGTTAGTAATAATGTGTTGAGCATAATTCAACTTTTAATTTGGAAAGGAGAAGACAAAAATGTGAACTATAAAAGTTTGGTACAAGTCAAAAGAAGACAAAAAGTAATGAAAAATGAAGAAAAGTTTTTGGTTACAAAGTTAGGCACACACAATTTTGGGTTGATTTTACACTACATGTGGGAAGACGTTTTGTGCAAGATGAGCCTATAAATAGAGGCTCAAACTTCACCATTTGTGCATCACCAAAATATTCCAAGTTAGAGAGAAAAATAAGCTTTCTCTTGAGTATTTTTCTTCCTCTTTTGTTGTTCTATATTTGTGAGTGAGAGTTAGTTTCTCCTATTATTTGAGTGAGTGATATTGTTCTCTCCTTATATTAGAGAGAATGTTATTGTAAAATACTCCACATCATAGTGAAATCCTCCATTACTTGCCCATGGTTTTTCCCTGGATTTGTTTGAGGGTTTTTCACGTAAATCTTGTGTCTCTATTTTCTCTGTTCTCATTCATATTTTAGCTACGTGATACTGCTTGTCGCCGACCATTCCGCTGCGCCGATACCCAACAGTGGTATCAGAGCCACTGGTTACAGTTCACTGGTATACATACGGGGTTACTGTTTACCATGCATACGATATAGTACTACTCACATATACGGTATCGATACTATTCCCGTATACATTTTTGATACTATTCATGTATATGATACTATTCACGTAATAGTACTATTCACAGTGAAATAGTGGGAGATGGTTCAAGTTACAAAGTAGATCGTCGTTAATACTATGTCGGCAAAATTTGAAATCGAAAAGTTCAATGGGAGAAATTTTTCCCTATGGAAATTAAAGATGAAGGCAATCTTGAGAAAGAAGAATTGCTTGGCATCAATTGGAGACAGACCAGCGGAGGTGACAGACGACAAGTGGAAAGAGATGGATGACAACGCTATGGCTAATCTGCATCTAGCATTGACAAATTCGGTATTGTCAACCGTTGAGGAAAAGAAGTTAGCAAAAGAAATTTGAGATGCACTAACCAAACTATATGAGTTCAAGTCACTTCACAACAAGATTTTCTTGAAGAGAATACTCTACATCCTTCGGAAGAGTGAGTCCACATCGGTGATAGATCACATCAATACCTTAAATACGTTATTCTCTCAATTGTCTGCAATTGGGCATAAAATAGCGGAGCTTGAACGTGCGGAAATTCTACTTCAAAGTATACCTAATTCGTATAATCAACTCATCATTAATTACACCAATAATGTTATGTCGGACTTCGTTGCCTTTGATGATGTTGCAGCCGCTGTTCTGGAAGAGGAATCTAGGCGCAAAAGTAAGGAAGACATAATTGAAAGTTCACAACAAGCAGCGGCATTATCAATGGTGAGAGGTAGATCAACAAAACATGGCTCTAGTGGGAGCAACAACCATGGTAGACCAAAATCAAGGAGTAGAAAGAATAACAAATGCTACAACTGTGGCAAGAAATGGCACTTACAAGAAGGATTGTTGGAGCAACAAAAAGAATCCCGAGGTGACAAATTCTCAGGGATGTATGGCGACTGCACCAGATGATAGAAATATTTTATACAGCAAAGCAACAACTGTATCAAAAGGCAGAAATGAGCTCACTAATGCTTGGATAATGGATTCGGGAGTAACAGGGCATATAACCTCTTGTAGAGAATGGTTCCACACCTATAAACCTGTCTCTGGAGGATCTGTGTACATGAGTAATGATTATACCTTGGAGATTGTTGGCATCGGTACCGTCAAAATTAAAATGTATGATAGTACCATTCGCACCATTCAAGGGGTACGACACGTGAAGGCTTGAAGAAGAACCTATTGTCCATTGGACAATTGGATGACCTTCGCTGCAAATCCATATCGAGGATGAGATCATGAAGGTCGTCAAAAGAGCGCTTGTGGTGATCAAGGTAAAAAAGATCGAGGTAAATCTATATATGCTTTTGGGAGATACGTTGCATGAGACAGATGTATCAGTTGCATTAGCCGGTCAAGAAGAATCAACTATAATGTGGCATCACAGATTGGGCCACATGACAGAACGAGGCTTGAAGATTCTCGTTGAACGTAATCTCCTACACGGGCTCAAGACGGTAAACTTACCTTTCTGTGAGCACTGTGTTACCAGTAAGCAGCATAGATTGAAATTTGGGATATCTACTGCCAAAAGCAAACACATTCTACACTTGATCCATTCAGATGTTTAGGAATCACCGATTTTGTCCCTAGGAGGAGCCAAATACTTTGTATCATTTATTGATGATTACTCCAAGAGACTGTGTAAGAACAAGTCAGATGTGTTTTCAATATTCAAAACATTCAAAGCGCTGGTAGAACTTGAATCCGGGAAAAGGATCAAGTGTTTAAGGATGGACAACGGAGGAGAATACACTGATAGGAACTTCCTGGCATTTTGCAAACAAGAGGGTATTCAGAGGCAATTTACTGTTGCACATACACCTCAGCAAAATGGTGTAGCAGAGCGGATGAACAGAACTCTTCTTGAAAGAATAAGAGCTATGTTGGAAATTACAGGTCTAGCCAAATCATTTTGGGCAGAAGCAGCTACAACTGCATGTTACGTGATAAACCGGTCACTGTTAACTGCAATTGGGTTGAGGACACCAATGGAAATGTGGACCGAAAAACTTGCAGATTATTCTACCTTGCACATATTTGGGTGTCCGGCATATGTGATATATGGTTCCCAAGAAAGAACAAAGCTGGATCCAAAATCCAGAAAATGTGTATTCTTGGGAAATGCTGATGGTGTTAAGGGGTATCGCCTGTGGGATTCTACTACCCACAAAGTTGTCATCAGTAGAGATGTGATATTTGCAGAAGATAAACTGCAAAGTGAAGACGACAACAACACTTCAAAGAAGACTACTACAGTACAAATTGAAGATAAGTCAAAATAAGGAGATGCTTTTTCTGAAGCTGCACCGGAGCACGAGGAACAAGAACTAGATGATGTTGAAGTTACAGAAGTTCGATGTACATCGCATCAGACAACTAGACCAGCTTGGCACTTAGACTATGTTATGGAGAGCAATGTTACATACTGTCTTTTAACGAAAGATGGAGAACTATCTACCTATCACGAGGCTGTAAAAAGCCCCGATGTTACTCTGTGGATGAGAGCAATATAAGAAGAAATTGAAGCACTTCATAGAAATAAGACGTGGGAGCTTGTCCAACTACCACCTAGACGAAAAGCCATTGGTAACAAGTGGGTCTACAAGATCAAGCGAGATGGTAATGACCAAGTAAAGCGATATCGTGCAAGACTAGTGGTAAAAGGATATGCTTAGAGAGAAGGAATTGACTTCAACGAGATATTTTCTCATGTGGTAAGACCTAAAACTATCAGAGTAGTCTTAGCCATGTGTACTGTATTAGACTTACATCTAGAACAGTTAGATGTAAAGATGGCTTTTCTTCATGGTAAGCTTGAAGAAGAGATTTACATGCTTCAACCATAAGGTTTTGTTGAAAGGAAAAGAAAACTTGGTTTGCAGGTTGACCAAATTTCTATACGGTTTAAAACAGGCACCAAGGTGTTGGTACAAGAGATTTGATTCCTTCGTGATTAGCCTCGGGTACAACAGACTCAATTTAGACCATTGTACGTACTACAAGAGGTTTAGCGATGATGATTTTATCATTCTGCTATTGTACGTGGACGACATGCTGGTAGTAGGTTCCAGCAAAGATCGGGTCCAAGAACTGAAGGCACAGTTGGCTGGGGAGTTTGATATGAAGGATTTGGGACCAGCAAGCAAGATTTTAGGGATACAAATTCACTGAGATAGAAAAGGCAGGAAGGTATGGATTTCCCAAAATAATTACTTGAAGAAAATCTTGCGGCGCTTCAATATGCAAGATTGTAAGGAAATCTCGACCCCGCTTCCTATCAATTATAAATTATCCTCAAGTATGTGCCCTAGCACTGAAGCGGAGATGATAGAAATATCTCGAGTACCGTATGCATCAGCAGTGGGAAGTCTCATGTTCGCTATGATATACACGAGACCAAATATTGCTCAAGCAGTTGGTGCGGTCAGTCGGTTCATGGCGAATCCTGGTAGAGAGCATTGGAATGCTGTTAAGAGGATCCTAAGATACATCAAAGGGACCTCAGATGTTGCATTATGTTTTGAAGGATCAGAATTTACTGTCAAGGGTTTTGTTGATTCGGATTTTGCAAGTGATGCCGATAAATAGAAGTCCACTACAGGCTATATGTTTACAGTTGCAGGCGACGTGGTAAGCTGGATATCTAAATTACAGACTGTTGTGGCTCTATCTATAACAAAGGTTGAATACATGGTAGCTACACAAGCTTGTAAAGAAGCAATCTGGATTAAACGGTTAATGGAGGAGCTCGTGCACAAACAAGAAAAAATTTCCTTGTTTTATGACAGTCTGAGTGCCTTGCACATTGCAAGGAATCTAGCATTTCATTCAGGATGAAACACATAGGTGTTCAATATCACTTTGTTCGAGAAGTAGTGGAGGAAGGGAGTGTGGATATGCAGAAGATACACAACAACAAGAACCTAGCAGATATCATGACAAAGCCAATCAACGTTGACAAGTTTGTTTGGAGTAGATCCTCCTTTGGCCTAGCAAAGACGTAAGCAACTTGGAATTGGCAAGTATGGAGAGATTTGAAGTGTCACCAAACTTTTAAGTGGGAGAATGTGAACTATAAAAGTTTGGTACAAGTCAAAAGAAAACAAAGGCAATGGGAAATGAAGAAAAATCTTTAGTTACAAAGTTAGGCACACATCAATTTTGGGTTGATTTCACACTACATGTGAGAAGACTTTTTGTGCAAGATGAGCCTATAAATAGAGGCTCAAATTTTACCATTTGTGCATCACCAAAACATTCCAAGTTAGAGAGAAAAATAAGCTTTCTCTTGAGTATTTTTCTTTCTCTTTTGTTGTTCTATATTTGTGAGTGAGAGTTAGTTTCTTCTATTATTTGAGAGAGTGATATTGTTCTCTCCTTATATTAGAGAGAATGTTATTGTAAAATACTTCACATCATAGTAAAATCCTCCATTACTTGCCCGTGGTTTGTCCCTCGATTTGTTTGAGGGTTTTCCACGTAAATCTTGTGTCTCTACTTTCTCTGTTCTCATTCATATTGTAGCTGCGTGATACTGCTTGTCCCCGACTATTCTGTTCCGCCGATACCCAACAAAAAATATGATTACAAAAGCTATGGTTAAATTACTTATAATTTCGATGTCTTGCCAAGTGGGAAAAATCTTGACAGAAACTTGTGCACCAAATCCTCCTAAGTGGTGATTGAATATGAAGGCAGCGAGTTCAACCATTCCTTAGCTTGATCCTTCAAGGAGAAAGGAAACAAGCGAAGGCGCAGTACTTCATCAGTGATTCCATTGTACTTAACAGTTCCACAGACTTCTAAAAAATTTACAATGTGCTGGTTAAGATCTTCAGTAGACAATCCATGGAATAGAATATTCTGAATCAATTGTAGCGTCACTATCTTCAACTCAAAGTTATTCGCTTGAATCGCTGGTCTTCTAATAACAGGTTGAATACTAGTAGGTGGCAAAGCATAATCTCTCAGTGTTCTAGGCGGATTTTCCTGGTTATTTTCACCTTGTACTTGTACTATTTGAGCCATGTTTTCCTGCAAATGGTGGGTAATAACTTTTTGCCCCTTTCTATTCTTTCGACAAGTTCGCTCTATCTCAAGATTAGAAGGCAACAAATTGCTACCTCCCAACTTTTGCATGCACCTAAAAGAATATATTCCTGAAACACACGTAACGAAAATAAGAGAACAAAACAAAATTAAATAGAATCCAAAGTAAAATTAAAGCTATTTGGTATCGATATTAATAATGGCACAGTCCCCGACAACGGCACCAAAAACTTGTTGTGTGATTTCTAACGCAAGTGCACGTATCGCAACAAGTAATAAAGTGATAAGTAAATATCGTTCCCACAAGGACTGTGATTACTAACTACCGAAATTAATTTAGCTTTAACTTTATTCAAACAATCAAATATTGAGAGATTGTGAGTAAAAACTGATAAATAAAATACTTTTGAAATTAACAAATAAAGTGAATATGAAATTAATAAAGAGGATAAATCAAGAATTAAAATGCTATAGGGGTTCTGATTTTACCAAGATTAATCTTACTTGAAACTATTGATTTAAATCAATTGACGCCTATTCCCTACGTTGCCAGCAATTTCGCTAAGATAGATATTAATCTTTCTCAAGCATTAATAACCTATCCCAATAAGTAAGCTAACTGCATCTCTGTGATAACTGTGAACTTATGGAACACATTAAGCCCTAGAAATTGAAGTGCTACATTAGATCTCATAACTATCTTTAACTTATGAAAATTTAATGGTATTTCACACGTAGTCTAATTTAGTTATCACTTCTCAGTCTCAAACCAAATCACGAATCATGCAATTGTTGATCAGGCAATCACAAGCATTAATCTTAGAATGAAATACTCAACGCAAATATAGAATAGTTCATCAATCAATTAAAATTAAAAGCATTCAAATATTCATAATCTGGCTACATCGTAGCCCTAGGAAAATAGCTTAGAACATAATTATAAAAATAAATAAAATTCCAATTGTAACAAAAATCATGATAATAGAGATAGAGAAAACTAGGATTTGGAGAAGAATTGGGGCAGAAGTTCGTCTCTGGATCGTTCCTCCGTCTTCAACTCGTGAATCCTCTATTTCTTTTCCTCTAGCACGTTGCTTTTTCTTATCTCTTGATGGCTGCCTCCAAAAGATTCCTCATCAAACATTTATTTCTTCTTTTTATCCTAGGGTTCTCTTCTTTTCGCACCTTTTACAAAATTGCCCTTAAATTTCCTACGATACTGCGCAGCTGCGCTATAACTACGCTACTTTTAATTGCTCTTCAATTGTTTCACAAGTCGCATGAAAGCTCTCCCATAGTCATTTTTCTTCAATCTTTGCCTCAAAGTCCATGCTTTCTTATGTAATTCACCTACATTGCAAAACGAACACGAAACCAATCAAATTACTCATAAATTACTCAAGAACTAACCAAATTTAAGTGAAAATGTGATAAAATCATATATCAATAATACACCCAACATTTTACATTCGCTACAACAATACGTTGACCCCGACACTGGCTGTTGACAACCGTAACAAACAACATCGGCACTGCCACCTGCTTTCAATTCCTTGAGGATTAGTGGATGCTCCTTATGGCTAGAATGATTGATGATCTCCATCTCTGCTTCTCTCTCTCTCTCTTTCTTTTTTCACTCTTTTTCTATATCTCTCACAACTCAAATATTGCTGGCAATGCAAGATAGATATTTGAGAGTAATTAATGACCCTATCTAAATAAATAAATAGATGAAAGCCAAACACTAAATATCAGTGAGAATAACTTTCTTTTTGCACCAAGTGATGCCATATTGTTACTTTTTTTCATCAATTGTTGATGAGAATCTTTAATTACTTTTCGTGTTGACAAAGTGATTCCAAGTAGCAAGACACACCATCTGTAATGATCAAACTAAGAGAAAAGCTTAATCACTACTGGAAAACAGAGAATTAAAATAAAGTGGAGCAGATTGTATTGCAATTGACAGGAAGATTAAAGCAGAATTACAAAGATAACACCAATATTTCGAGTAATTGGCTAACTCTAAGAAGAGAGAAAGAGAGAAGTGTTTGAGACATTTCTATAACAATTTTTTGATGATCTTTCTATTGAGCCTATCGATCACTTTATACTACTTCAGTCACGTTCCTCTCATTTGGTAACTAACTGATTAAGGAATTTTGGTGTTGACTTGTGATAGAGCCCTTTGCCCAGCTGAGGTGTGTTAACCATGTGCTAAGGCATAACTGCATTTGTGCTAGAATCTTCATTGGGCATCTCTACATGTGAAGCATCAGGATCGTTCATCACATTGCGATCCCCTCATCAATGAGAACCTTGTCCTCAAGGTTCTTAAGCTGTTATTTATCCACCCAGGATGCATCCTTGACGAGTAGGTCCTCCCATTGAATTACAACCTACTTGACAGGGTGCCCTATCTTTTGAATACTCCTTTGAGCTGAAATTGCAGCAGGCTTATGAATTGGGGCTGAGTTTAAGGACTGGTCAGATAGGGGTACCATGGTAGGGATCCTTTAACCTTTTTTAGCAATGTAATATATAACACGGGATGAATTTTAGAAGTTGGTGGCAATTCCAACTTGTAAGCAACCTGAACAATAAAAGCCCCTACAGATTTAACGCTCCTATCAACTTCACCATTATGTTGTGACATAGATAGTGTAAGTTGTAAAAATGAACTCTTATCCTTCAAGTATTGAGCTGTTAACTGATAATAATAAGCTGAATGATATTCCCATTCTGTAGATTTATCTATAGCGCCTGAAGCTATATGTGCAACATTTTGTGTAGTTGTAGAGCTTGACTCGAACAGTTTGGAAAATACCAAAAATTGGTGGCGCAACCATTCCCAATAAAGAAAAATAACTTCTGGTGTGCCTATAAGATTTCTGCAAGAAGGATTATGCTTGTAGAACCATGTGATTGCTTCTCCAAGTTTTCCACCCTGTAATAGCAAAGCTACAAACTTAAGATGCAATTGATCTGCAACAACCTTAATCTCCACTAAACGTTGAATCGAAGGCAATTGTGTTGATATCTCGACCCTCTCCCGCAGTGCGTGATATCCATCCTGGTATAGCATCAAAGCTTCCACCCAATCTCTACGAAATGCTGAAAATACACTGACTTTAAAACAATAGCAAACATATAACTCCATCGAACTTGAGCTCCTCTTTTCAAGATATGCTTTAACTCTTCTTCCTTCAACTCTGTAATAAGTATTTGCCAAGGCTGCAATTATGTTCCCTAGTCATTTAAGCAATTGTGTAAAGTCTGAAGGATCATAAGGGCAAAAGACAATGGCGGACATGGAATCGACTTCAACACGCTTCCACAAAGCTATCATACGGTCCTTATACAACTCCTCATCACTATAGAATTTTATCGCCCATATGCCTTTAGCCACAAAGTCAACCCTCCTTGGAGCACTAAGCAACTTCAGTTGTATACCCATCGAAATCTTAATCCTACCCTTTTTCCTCACTTTCAAATATACATTCCACGGAATCCACCAAGGATGATTTAGTAGCCCTTTTACCTTTACCATATCATCTTTCAAATACACCAAACTTCTCTCCATCATTTCATCAAACACCTTCCATGCAGAACCCATTCGCCTAATTTTGATAAAAAATCAACATAATGAACTCCAATTTCGTGTTTGTATTAGTTTGGGTGTATAGGTTAGTATGAGTGTTTGGATTTTTGGTAACTAGGCTGCGAAAATGAAGACGTTGCTGTGTCTCCAAATTCATTTCCTGCAAACGGGCTAAATTGATGGCTTGATGCATGGTAGTAGGTTTGAAGGCAACCTCTCTTTGAATTTCAGCTTGTAGGCCTAAAGTGAAACAATGACCCAAGAAGTCGTTAAGGAGGTTAGTACTGCGATTTGCTAACACTTCAAAGGTCAAGCGATGCTTAGCGACAGTAGATGTTTGTGTCCTTTTAGCCAATGATTCATGATGGTTTTCGAATTCTAATGGCAAAAACCTGATCTTCAATGCGCTTTTAAACTGAGTCCATGAACTAATTTGATTGTTGCGAATAAACCACTAATACCACTGTAGAGCCACACCATCCATGTGGAATGAGGCAATCATTAGCCGTTGAGCATCGTCAATTCCATAGTAATCACAAAATTGTTCTGCTTTAAACAACCAACCCATTGCATCGTTACCGTTGAATCGAGAAAAATCGAGCCGGAGGGCACGAGCCAACGGTGGTGGACCACCAGAATTTGAATTTGTTGCTGGAAGAGGGGCTGAGCGAGAAGAAGAAGACTCGCTAGAATAAAGAATTTGAGTGAGCTTACCATCCAAAACAGTACGCGGTGAAGCCAACTGTTTCATAGATTTATGCTAAGTTGAAATCGTCGATTGCATCGAATTGCTGGTTCGCATGACATGATTGAGTTTTTCCGTCAACAGTAGTGTATTGAAGAGCAAGTTGCTCTATAGACTTCTGGAGCACATTGATAGCTGATTGAAGAGATTCAAGTATTTAAGCTTGTTGTTTGAGAGTTTCATCAATAACTTTGAGTCTGGTTTCATCTGCCATATGTTTAGAAAAATGAAAGCACCTTTGTAATGATCAAACTAAGAGAAAACCTTAATCACTACTGGAAAACAGAGAATTAAAAGAAAATGGAGCATATTGTATTGCAATTGACAGGAAGATTAAAGCAGAATTACAAAGATAACACCAATATTTCGAGTAATTGGCTAACTCCAAGAAAAGAGAAAGAGAGAAGTGTTTGAGAGATTTCTATAACAATTTTCTGATGATCTTTCTATTGAGCCTATCGATCACTTTATACTACTTCAGTCACGTTCATCTCATTTGGTAACCAACTGATTAAGGTATTTTGATGCTGACTTGTGATAGAGCCCTTTGCCCAGTTGAGGTGTGTTAACCATGTGCTAAGGCATAACCGCATTTGTGCTAGAATATTCCTTGGGCATCTCTACATGTGAAGCATCAGGATCGTTCATCACACCATCCTTTACGCCTCAGCATGCAGACGCCCATCACCGAGTTGATATCTGTAATTATTGATATACCAGTCTTATTTCTCTAATGTTGGTTATACTAATTACCTCTTATATTTTTCCACAATAGCATTCATCATAACACGAGCCTAATTCTTTTGGGCATACTAAAATAATATTTTTCTATATATTTCTCTTTTACTCTTTTTGACGTGCCAATCTAGCATATACATGAGAGTAATAAATAAAAGATAGAAAAATAACGATATCTAACATTTTATTTTTATTTATTCATTGGGTCAATTTTAGGCCTAAAGAATCTCTGGACCGTAGATTTTAGGCCTGGTTTGAGTGTTTTGAACTTTTAAAATTAAAGAAGAAAAAGAAGAGAAAGAACTTAGAAAAAGAGAGGATGTGATAGCCTCGGTAAATTTTCATATTTCATCATGGATTTGTCATCAGTCATCACCTTATCTTATTTTCTTGTTTTTCATCACAAAATGATACACCTAGTGTTCTTAATCTTTTTCTTTTAAAAAATTAGTTAGTTAGTGTTTCTTATTCTTCTTCTTCTTTTTTTCCCCCCCTTCTATGATGAAAAAAACACCTGTTTTAACATCCATATATTGAAAAAAAAAAACATTGGGTGCGTTTGACCCTGTTTTGATAGTCTATAAGCGCATTTTGAATTTATATTGATTTTTCATAAGTGTTTTGGCAGCTCAGACCTATATCTTTTGGATCACAAACATAAGAAAATTACTCACAATTTTTAAACATTTAATTTGCGGGAAAAATCAGTTAATTAACATTACGTGTTCACCAAATGACCCTAATTAATATAAGAAAGTCAAATGCAGAATGTCGGGGAGAATAAATTTACATGTCCACCAAGTGACCCTAATTAATAGATAAAAGCCAAATGCAGAATTAATGTCGGAGAGAATAACTTTACGTATCTACCAAGTGATGCAAACTGATCACTTTTCGTCAACTATCGATGAGAATCATTACTTTTTGTAGTGACGAAGTGATACCAAGTCACAAGAAACCATCCTTATTTACGCTTCATTATACTTGTGATGAAATCACTGAGTTAAGTTACTGCTAAAGCTATAAAAATGGGTAAGACACAAGAATGGAATCATATATGGTAAAATAGAAACGGTAATACCAAGTGAGACGTGAGATATTGTGAATTTGTTATGTGATACATAACATGTTTATTTATTTATTGGGTTAATTTAATTTTGGTATGCTAAATGGTAATACTAATTACCTTTCTAAAATTTTCATTTATCATTTATTATCTAAAAATACCAACTTGTTTTTATCAACTCCTATGAAAGCCAAACACAATATATATGTGAGAATAACTTATCTTTTGCACCAAGTGATGCTATATTATTTTTTCATGAGAATTCTTATTTTTCGTGTTGATAAAGTGATGTCAAGTAGCAAGAAACCATAGTTTATGCATTACCATGCAAACGCTCCTAACCGAGTTAATATCTAAATTTATTGACTCGCCCCAAAAGCTATAAGAATGAAATCACATTTGAAGTTAATAATAGAAAAATGTCTTTACTTAGCGTGTTGCGGTTGCCACAGAGATGTCAACTGTCAAGTGAGAAGTGAGATTTTGGTGGTGATATATAGGCTAGCATTAATATATTTTACTTATTTTTTTGGGTTAATTTTAATTCGCTAAAGTTGGTGATACTAATTACTTCTTATATTTTTCCTCAATTACATTCATCATAACAGGAATCTAATTGTTTTGGGCATAGTAAAATAATAAATTTTCTTTTTTCTCTTTTTATCTTTTCGACGTGTCAATCTAGTATATCACCGACTCCACTTAATAGGACAAAGCTTAGTTTAGTTTGGTTTGATTTTCTCTTTTCAACATGTCAATCGAGCATATATGTGACAGTAATAAATAAGTGATAAAAAGAAAATGATATCTAACATTTCTTTTATTATTCGATCACTGGGTTAATTTTAGTTTGTTAAGATCCATGACACTAATTTATCCCATCTTTTTAGTGTTTTATTATTTCTCACACATGCTATTATAAGAGCGCAATTATATTGACTATCTTCGTGATAAGAGGCATTGCAATAATTGGAATTCCCTTGTTTGGATCACCGACAACATCCCTAAGTACATTTTCATCACTTGGCTTACCTGCCTTGATTGTCGTGCAACAAGATATCGACTCCTTTGTTGGGGCAGCACAACCGAGCTCACTGCATTTGTCACCAAGGCCTGAAGACCAAATATCATTTCTTGAAAAAGAATATAGAAGGGAAGTTTAAAGTTTATTCTCATTGATGTCCCTATATTTACTTTTAATAAGATTATTAATCTTGTTCCTACCCTTGCAGGTAGAGAAAACATCGTGGAGTACATATTTCGCTTAATTTTTTACATTGATGAGCAATTTAAAGTTATCTCTTGCTTTTTAAAGAAAAACAATTTAAATAATAGGATAATCTCTTTTATGAAGACTGACAACAAATTAATATCCTAATCTAGAAAACAAAAAGCAAAAATAGTGCTATACAAGATTTATCAATTTTATTGTTTAATGGCTCTTAGGAGGGCTTTGAATCATATTTATCTTTTAATTAGTGTTTCCTCGTATATAAGACCCAACTATGTGTTACAAGATGATTAAGACCCAATTGGACAGGGAATAATGCTTCTATGAAAAAAAACCAAAGCATTTAATTTGCATCTCCTTTTACTTTTTTGGGTTAAAGGGAGGCCTAGCAAATATTCAACATAATTACAACGCAATCAATATAGCCGTATAAGACTATTCTACAATGGTTTTCAGGGATGTTGGATCCTCTTATCTCTATGAAGAGGGCTTGGTACAACATCCATGGTCACACTTCCAAGGCATTGGATTATGACATAATTAGCTAGTCAATAAGTACACTTATTTGTCTCGTGATAGATATGCCTCAAACAATGGCCCCAATTTTATTGTAGTATTCTTTTATAATCCTCATCGTATCTTTTAAAGGGCTATTTGAGGGTGGAGTACTCTAACCTTGTTCGAGAATATGTAGTTGTTACGCTTACCTTAACCCAAACATGATCAAGTGATGCATTTCGTCTGAGGAATTGTTATATTTTCAAGGGCTATTTTGAATTTGTATTGATTTTAGAAGTGTTTTTGGCAGCTCAGACCTATACATTTTTGGACCACAAACATAGGAAAATTACTCACAATTTTTAAACATTTGATTAACAAGAAAAGTCAATTCATTGCACTACTTCTTATAGCTAAAATGATTTATCTTCATCTTTGTTTTTATTCTATTTTCCACTTCCCTTATCGCAATTTATTGACCCTAATTAATAGATGATAGCCAAAAGCAAAATGTTGGAGAGAATAACTTTACGTGTTCACTAAGTGATGTAGAATAACTTTACGTATCCATCAAGTGATGTGAACTCATTTTTCGTCATCTGTCAATGAGAATCCTTACTTTTCGTGTTGACGAAGTGATACCAAGGGTCTGTTTGTTTGCCATAAAATATTTTCCTGTAAAATATTTTAAGGATTTTATGATATTTGGTAACATCGGAAAATTGGTCAACTGTAAAATATTTTTCGATCAACAATTGCGGCTGTTTTTTCTTAAGTGCACGGTGTTTGGTAACATTGGAAAATTAGTTAACAATAAAATATTTTCCGGTCAAGAATTGCGACTAGTACAAAATTATGAAAAATGTTTTCATTTCTTTTAGGAGAAGAAAACATTTTACGGAACTCATGATACATCCAAACACCAAAAAATATTTTTCAATATTCTATTTTTCAGAAAAATATTTTATCTCAACAAGTTATTTTACGGCAAACAAACGGAGACCTGTAAAATAAAAAATATTTTCTTCAAGCAAGTTATTTTATAGCAAATGAACGGAGCCCAAGTTGAAAGAAACCATCCTTATTTATACCTCATGATACTAGTGATGAATCACTGAGTTAATATTTGGAATTATTGACTCGCTCTGAGTTAGCTCACCGCTAAAGCTATAAGAATGGGTAAAACACAAGAATGGAATCATAATAAAGTAGGAACTGTGAAGAATACCAAGTAAAACGTAAGATATTGTGAATTTGTTAAGTTATGCTCGGTGATATATATATACATTCATTTTCATAAGCTTTACAAAGAGAACAAAACCAACATAAGTCTTTTGTAAAAGAAAAAATAACCTGTTTAAGCTAATATTTCCCTATCCAATTTTCTCGTGTTACATATACCTATTCAGGGTGGTATTTTTATACCTAAAACCATTAAAATGCATTGTTTCTATGTTAGGAAGCTTTCTATTACTATTTCGTTCCAACAATACTGACTATTTTAGATAATATAATATTTTAACTTTATTACTTATTTTTATTTGTTATGTGTACACATTATATTTTAAAAATTTTTGTTCTTTCAATGATTATTGTCACGTTAGTAGCCCAAAACTTCATACTCATAATCAAGATTGGTGTTATAAGTATAATAAATAACTATTTCAGGCTTTCAATAGGCCTAAAATGGTAAACCCAAATTATTTTTTATATCCACAATACTAACTTTTAAACGATTTAAATACACTATCTCCTACAGATATGTGATATCACATATACACCCCATTAAGGATCTAACGTCCTCGTCAAGGACATACATACCCAAGAACAACCAAACAGTGCAGGTTTATAGAGGTGGCTCCTACGAGTTCAAGATGTGACTGTGACCATACATATATTTCTGACTCTATGACGGAGAATACTTGAACATACTGACCTTAGTGGACATAATTGCCTATTTTGACTTGTTTTTTGTATTTGTTTGACTATAATTTTTGGCATTATGAATTCTTGGCATATGAACTTAGTTTGACAAGAACTTTATGACTATAGGCATGAAAATATTATGATTCTTGCTTAAACATCAATGTCTTCGAATATATGATGTTTATGAACTAGGGAAAAATGCAACATTAGTCTCAATTGTTTCACCAAAAATCAATTTAGGCCTCATTATTTTAAAAAGATGCAAATTAGTCTCCAATGTTTGTAAAAAGAATAATTCTAAATGTCACTCTAATTTTATCACTTAATGATCACCTCCAAGTTGACATGCCAACTTGTTATGCCAGCTAGATAAACTTATTTTATTTCTCTCCCTTTATTTATTGATTTTATATTATTTCTCTCTCTTCTATTATTAATTTTTCTCACTCCTCATTTTTTCTTTTTTATCTCTTTTAATTAATATTTTCAATCTTCTCTTTCTTTTTCTTTTATTTAATTTTACTATACGTTATTTTTTCTACCATTCACTATCATAGTGTTTGGAAGCACTTGTGTTGTAGAATTCATTTGATTTATAAATAATTTTCATGAGGATTTGTATTTATAAATGAATTCTCTTATTTGGAACTGTAATTTACAACATATGTAGAATTTGAATTAAAAATTATATTTTACTCAAATACCTCTCCTCTATTCTATTGGAATTAGTAAAATTTAGAAATGATAAACAAGAACTTTTGAACTATTCAACTAGCACTAGTATGGACCAATGATACTCTGACTTGTTGATTAATTAATTTATTTGTGTTTTATTGAAAGATTAAGGGTTAGGGAGAGGGTTTCAAATATTTTTTATTTTTTATCTTTGTATTTGAGCCAAAGTTAAACTTAAGTGTAAAAGAAAATTAGAGGGGTAATTTTGTCTTCAAAAGATAGAACTAACTCAAAAAATGTGAATTTGTAAATTCTACCTCTTGACCAAGGATTTGTGTTAGACTTGAGTAAATCCAAGATTTACAAATCCTGGATTTTCAAAATTTTAAAGTATTGCTTCCAAACATAAAAAATTGGATTTGCAAATGAATTCCGCAAAATTTTATAAAATTCATTTGTTCTAAACAGTCTGTACATATCTTTTAGAATTCTTTTCTTCTTCTTGACAAATTCATAGTTGCCAGATTTTTTTTTCTTTGCTACAATACTGTAACACAATTATAACTTTATAATACACATGGAATACATTTGATGACTTGTGGTGAATTCAATCTTCATCATAAATAAATAAATAAAATAAAGAGAGAGAAAATAAACCATCATAACGCACATAAGAAATTATTGATTGAAGTATATATAATTTCTCTTCTTGTGTTTTCTGATCTAATGTTAAGTTGTTGGTTAAGTAATATTCTTTGATCGTTTGTATATCGTTA
This sequence comes from Ehretia macrophylla, assembly GCA_037974665.1. Lineage (NCBI taxonomy): Eukaryota > Viridiplantae > Streptophyta > Magnoliopsida > Boraginales > Ehretiaceae > Ehretia > Ehretia macrophylla. Next base: position 17,843,325 of record CM075783.1, read on the forward strand.
CACATAAGAAACTATTGATTGGAGTATATATAATTTCTCTTCTCTTGTGTTTTCTGATCTAATGTTAAGTTGTTAGCTAAATAATATTCTTTGATCGTTTGTATATTGTTGTCTTAAAGAACTCATGATATAGCTATTTTCATTGCATAAAATATCAGATATGCTTCTTAGATAATGGGTGGTTATTCTTTATTGTCTTTCTCGTATCAACTTCCTAATAACCTTAATATTGCCCTTTAATCTTTTCATCATCAATGAATACTTTTATGTCGTGTATATGCAATGGATAATCCTTCTCATTGCATTTGTCAGAGCTTCTATGCTTATATTGATAACAAATAGTTCAATTGTATTGTAAAATATTTCATAACATTCAAGTGCAAAATTGAGCAGTTTTAATTATTTGTCCAAGACATAAACAAGTTGCATTCCTCTTTCATTCTCCACACTTGCTTGGTGCTCATTTGTGATCTTCAATTTTACTTCATTTTCGGAATAGTTTCTTCCATTTTCGACAATTATGAGTTCATCAAAAAAAAGAGAAAAATATGAAAAAAAAAAAAAATTACATATGCTAGTTCTTTGGAGAACTAGTTCACTTCAAAAAGGTAACTTATTACTAATAAGAATTAGTCCTTTGAAATACACTCTTGTTAAAAAAACATTTATAGTATAACCACCCTTTAGATTTCTTAACTTCATCCTTCCCAACATGGATATTGGCGGTTTGCTTGCAAATGCAACACTTTTGTTTGTGTAACTCAAATCAAATAAAGGGCGAATCTATCAAATTTGATCAACCAGTAACGAGTAATCCTAATGTGGGCGGATTTAGTCAAGGAGATGCAAAAGTAGTACTTTAAGATCTCGACTTAAGATTTTTGGGGTGTTTCCCAACGAATTACTGCCTGAATTTTTGCGGGATCCATTGCGACATCCGTTGAAGAAAATTATATGCCCCACATATTCAATTTGACATTTTCCGAAAGTGCACTTGGACTATTTGGCAAAGAATTGATGTGTTAGGAGGATGTGGAGTACTTGCACAAGATGTAATGCAAGGCTAGATGTATAGACAAGGATGTCATCAAAGAAGACCAAAATACACTTTTGAAGCAAAGACATGAATGTATCATTCATCATTGATTGAAAATTAGATTGAGCGTTCCCTAATCAAATGAAATCACTAAGAACTCATAACGGCCGCATAAGTCCTAAAAGCAGTTTTATGAGTATCTTGTGGTTTCACACAAGTTTGGTGGTAACTGGATCGAATGTCAAGCTTAGAAAAGAATTGAGCACTATGTAATTCATCAAGCAATTCATCGACCATGGGGATAGGAAATCGATGCATAACGATCACAACATTAAGTGCTCAGTAATCGGTGCAAAATTTCCATGTTGCATACTTCTTTTTAACAAGCAATACCAGTGATGAGAAAGGGATCAACTGGGTCTAATGATGCCATCAGTATCTGAATATGAAGGCGAAGGTATGGATCCTTTAGGTGCGTTGGGATTGACGGATTTTTCGTTTGGATTGCTTGGACAATCTTCCATAACATTTCAGTAACGTGGCAGTGATGTAATAGTGACGTGGCATTGATGTGGCGATGTTGTCAACAATGCTTTGTTTAGCTGATGTGAATCACAAAATTTTCCAAAAAGTGACAAAAACTTGCAGAGACTCGTCTGGGAGTATTAGGTGTCCAATTGATGCAATTCAGGTATCGTTGGAATCGTCTCGATGGGAGGTGTCTTTAACTCGGTGCGTGGTACAATACAAGGACAGATTATGAATGTTGAGGTGGTGAGGATGATGTGTTGCTTGATTTGTTGATATCTGCGAAGAAAATAATGATAAAGATGAGATGCAAGAAAGTCAGGGTTACCGAAACGGTAGCTCTGATATCATGTTGTTGGACTAGAAAAAGACGCAAAAAGAAGAGATGAACAAATTAAAGACAAAATTAAAATACATCTTGATTGTATTTGATGTGACATGTGTTGTTTTTACAAAGAGGGTGTTTATATATATATATAGGCTAACTTGAAGTTTCTTACCTTAGTGCTTATAAGTTTACACACATGAGAGATACGATCGAGTGATTCTAACACTAGCACCTAATTACATTATAATCATTAAGGATAGATGCTATATTCTAATACACTTGAGATGGACAAAGTATCTACAAGAACCACAATAGTAAACCCAATTCTTTTTGTATAGTCTTTTACAACAAACATCACAATTTTTTTTCCCGTCACGTCGGTATTCTTCTGGATAACAATAAGCTAAGAAGAGAGGGTGAGGATGGTCCTTGTACACCAAGGTGCTTGGAAGTGATCCACAAGTCTTGTGGATCCAGAATGAGCATTTAGTGCAACAATACGACTGATCTTCCTCTTTAATGTCGCAAGCATCACACTTAAATAAAGCACTTTTTTGCTGGAGTCTTAGGGGGTGCACATGGCCGGTGTGTTTGTAAGTACCGAAAGGGCTAGTTTGTTGCAATATGGTCCATGGAGCACATAAAACACCTACATCAAACTCACACATGGAACAGTGATAGGTGAAACCTTTCCATGCTTTTAGACAAATATTGCATATACACCCTGATGACAAATAAGGCGACTCGTCAAAGAGTTGAAGTGGGTGTTCTGGATGCATTGGATGCTTAATCTCTAATGGTAATTCTGCACAGGATTTATGGAGAAAGACTTTACATTCGCTGCAACAAAAGGTTAAACCCAAGACTGGTTGTTGGCAACCGTAACAAACATCATTGACGCTATGATCTTCTTGGAATTCCTTGAGGGCAAGCGGATGCTTCTCATGGCTAAAATGATTGATCTCCATTCTCTCTCTCTCTCTCTCTATTTTCACTGTTTTCCTTTCTCGCAATTCAAATGCTGAGAATGCAAGCTTATGAGAGTAATGACCCTAAATATAATATAATAGATGAAAGCCAAATACAAAATGTGGGAGAGAATAAGCGAATAATTTTAAGTGTTCACAAAGTGATGCCAGACCTTACTTTTCTTCAGCCATCGATAAGAATCCTTACATTTCGTGAATACCAAGTAGCAATAATTATTGCCTCTGCACTAAGTTAACTCGCCGCAAAAGCTAGAAAAATGGGTTATGGAGGAGAATGAGTCATAATAAAATAAAAATTGTTTAGTTGTACTTTGCATTGGCCACGTAGATAAATAATTAAAAGACCTTAGTAGCACCTGGTAGTTGCCAACTAGATGCCAGATGGGAAAATCTGGAGATAACAAGTGGGAAGTGCAATTCTGAAATAAATACTTAACTATTCTTTATATCTTAATTTTCTTTCCTTTTAACTTTTCTTCTTCTTTTTTTTTTCTTTTTCTTTTTATTTTCTTTTCGATTTTTCCTTTCTCCTTCTTCCTTCCACTTAGAGTGGCATCTGGGTTGGACCGATACAGGCCCAACTCAGCCCAATATATGAAAATTCGAGTCCAACTCAACTCGGTTAATTGTAGGCTCGACTCGTCCCAACCCACCATCTTTATGTGGGCCGAGTTAGGTCACATAATTTTTGACCTAACCAATTTGAACCCAGACCCACCTCAACCCAGCCTAGCTCGGAGCCCAACCTAACTCGAGCCCAGTACAGGCCAGCTCAAGCCCAAATAAGACCCAGCTCAAGCTCAGATAAGACCAATCTTGAGCCCAACTCAGGCCCAGCACAAATTAAGTATAATTTGAGCTCACTTATTAAAATAAATTAAAATTTTATGCTTTATGCATGCAATGCAAGTCGTAGTAATTATTTTTTTAAAAATAAACTAGTAAGTCGTAGTAATTATATTTTTTGACAAACTAATAAGAAAAAGTAGCAAATGTATTTTTTAAGTTAATATTAAATGACTTGTTATCAATCTTTTTTTATAATATTGCAAGATTGCAACTTGCAACTTTAAGTCCTTTCACACAATTTTTATAAAAAGATTTTAGGTACAATTTTTTTTTACAATTTTTATAATTGTGCATATAATTGTTTTTATAAATACTTAGTGACAGTGCTTTAGTCATTTAGAGTCTGTTTCGCCAAACTTTTAGACCTTTTAAATTACTTTTTAGGAGTTTAGAAGCTCAAACTCACATGTTTGACCCATTTTTTAAAGCACTTTTAGGTAAAAGCCAAAACCCAAAAAAAGAAAAAATATAGAAGCACAAAATCGGAGCTTTTTAGAATAGGCTTCTACGAAGTTCTTTTTACAAAATGCGGGAAGCTTTTTTTTTCTTTTTTATTCTCAAAAATACCATTTCATATTTTTTTAAAATCTAACATCACCTTTTAAAGTTTTTCATACGTTCATTACCTTAATCTGTCACTCAAGTCGTTGTCTCTCATATTTTAACATTTTTGTCTTCCAAAGAAGAAGAACATACTAGTAAAGAAGATCAAATTTTCATCTTCTCTCTGTAAGGTACGTCCCACATCGCTTCTTTTAGTACTTGAAAATTATATTATATTGTGTTGTATTTGAAAATCCCTTGAATTATTTTTATAGACTTTTGTATATATATATATATACATACTATTGTTATTCAGATTATCACTTTCTTTTCCTTTTATGTGTGTGTGTGTGTCAATTATTCAGATTATGACGTATCGTAAAGTTAACTATTGAATTCGTTCTTTGTATGTTTAGTGTCAGTGTTTCTCAATAAGCAACATGGATGGGACCTGTTTGTTTTAGAGAGCACTTCACTAATGTAGGAAAGGAGGATAAAAATCCATGTACATATGATCTGCAACTACTAGAATGAAGGTTTTGTGCTACGACTGCTCTTTAATTTCTCAAGCACTCAAAGTTATGTGGTTAAAGGATGTTCAATTGTAATTAGCAATAATTGCAAGTATCATACAAATTATGCGTCCAGCTAATCGTCGAAATACTAAAGATCATACAGTTTACAAGTAGCATGCAAAAATTTTCTTCTATCCTGTTACCTTGTAATATAGGGGTGGAAATTTATTTGTATAAAGAAAAGGAATGTTGATTTCCAAATTGCAATATATATATATATATATATATTTTTTAATCTAAAATATGTAGGATCCAAAACTCTCTTAATATTATTTTTCTATTTGGTGTTAGGTGTCTTTTTCTACGTGAAGCCATTTTTTTCTTTGCAATTAGTGAAACAGTTCAATAGATTCAACTTTGTCCTTTTTGGTTAATTTTAGAACCCATGACTCTTTTATAGTAACATACCAAATAGGTTCACAAACAGTAAATAATACTTTTGACATGATAAGGCTAAACAGTCAATGACTTTTATTCAATAACACTTTAACAAAAACTCTACTGTTAAAAGCTCTACTAGTCAAAAGCTAAACTTTCACAACTAGGCCAAATAGAGCCTTAGTATATTCAATTTTATTTTATTACAAGTCTACAACATTATATATAACTATGTACATTCATCAGAAGTTTGAAACCATCTTATGTACTTTGAAAAACAGAGGTATGTAATTTGTAACTATTGTCAGTATCAATTTATATTTCTATGTAAATTTAGAGCTCATACACTTGTAAGATACATTTTATCTCAACAACCAAATGTCTCAAATTATTTTAATTCTGAAGTAGTTATTCAACTACCGCCACCGCTAAACCCACTACCACTACCAACAGGCCCAATATTTGTACAAGGAGCATAACAAAATGGATAACTTTTGCACTAACTTTTCTCAAATGTTTATGTAATGTTTTATTTTTATGTTTGTATGACTAATGTATTTGTATCTCATTAACTTGTAGTTTGTTATGTAATGTCTTATTATTTATATTAATTGTTAATGTTATTAATTAACTTGTATATTGTCTCGTTAATAGTTAAATTAACTTTCTTTAAAAAAATTAAGTTTAAATTTTATTTTGGGTTAATACCACTTTTAGTCCCTTATCTTTGCCCTCATTGACACTTTGATCCCTTATCTTCAAAAGTGTTACTTTTCAATCCCTTATCTTTTAAATTTAGGATACCGTTAGTCCTATTTGCTAAATCCGTTAATTTTTGGACGAAAATAGCACGTGCGCGGCATACTTCGGACCAAATTACCCCTACAAATTGGGGGAAAAAAATCACATGTGCCGCGCACGTGCTATTTCCGTCCAAAAATTAACGGATTTAGCAAATAGGACTAACGGTGTCCCAAATTTAAAAGATAAGGGACTGAAAAGTAGCACTTTTGAAGATAAGAGACCAAAGTGTCAATGAAGGTAAAGATAAGGGACTAAAAGTGGTATTAACCTTTTTATTTTTTTAATTATTAATTCAACTATCCAATCCAAGTAACATATACATATATAGAATACGCTAATCACAAAAAAATAGGTTGACCCATCCTAGCCCAGCCTAGCTCGTGATTCGTGGTAGTGGGCTCGTGGGCCGAATTGAGTCATATATTACGAGAAATAAGCCCATTCTAACTCAACCCACTAAATATATGTGCTGAACTGGGTTCATTTTTCTCAACCCATACTACCACATTTTTTATTTTAGGCAACATTTGAAAACCATTGTCAAAAAGCTAAAAACCGTTGCAAATGGTTTTACGCAACGGTATTCTAACCGTTGAATCTATTCTCGTTGTTTATTTTTTATTGCAACGGTTTTTTTGCAAATAAGTAGTAACGGTAAAAAAAACCATTGCAATAGATTCTTTTAACATCGGTTTTTTTTAAAGACTACATGATAAATGTTCTACTATTTGCGACGATTTTCTTGCGCAACAACAACGATTTTTAATACTTTTTGTGACAATTTTTGCTAGTTATTGCAACGGTTTTGAAAGTATAAGCAACGGTAAAATTACTGTTGCAAGTTTGTCTTTCTTAAAATAATATATATGCATGAGATTCTCTTTCCTTTTTTTAATGAGTTGCACTTGGATATATTTTCTAAATAGGTAGCAATAAGACTCGAACCCAGAACCTTTTGATATTGAACTCTATAATTATGTTACTAACTATCTCATCTAAAAGTAAAGTTGTTAGAGATAAATTTATTTTATTCATTTATTATCTTTAATAGTCAATATATTTTATTCATTTATTATCTTTAATCGTCAATACTTTTGTAAAAAAAATTAAAAAATATAAATAATAGTTTTTTATACTTTCTTTGCTATTTTCTAAACTTGCAATCATTTTTTTACTAGTCGACAGTAATATGGAACTAAAAAGCAATAAAGTCTCAATTTTGGCAAAAAATGAAAAAAATAAGGGGGTAAAAAAGAGAACTAAATTACTCAACTTTTTTTTTTTCTATCTTTTCAAATAATTGATTCTGATAGTTTATCATTTTCAATGAATTAACCACAAATTTCTTCTTGAATAAAATATCTCAAGACGTCTCACTAAATAAACATCTAATAAGCAATGGTTTTTGTACGTTGCATTTAATCCCATAATTTTACCTACCGTTGCAAAAATAAATAAATAAAATAAGCAACACTTAATGAAGTGTTGCATATCCTAGATTCTAAAATGTTTAGAAGTAATAGTAACAAAACTGTTGCAAAAGTCTTTATTTAAGTTGCAACTAGGTTATAATTTAACAATCCGTTGCAGAATATGAATGGAATAAGTAACACTTAACAAAAAGCGTTGCATATCACAAATATTCCAATAGTTTGATGCAACTTAAAAAAATCGTTGCAACAAATTACCTATGACAACGATTTTTTTACTTGTTTAGCTAGAACGTTGCAAGAAATAAAAAATGTAGTAGTGCCACAATTTGGCCGGGCTGTGACGGACTGGCCCAAATGCCACATCTACTCCCACTTCATCTTCATTCTTCTGCCAATACTACCACTCGGTCTTCTCCTACTATCTTGTCTCGCCTCAAGTTTATTGTAAAATATTTTTAATGAGTAACACGCTGCACATTAAGGAGGAACAATTAATTTCTCTAAATACGCGAGGCACTAATGCTATCATAACTAAATCCATGATTCAATGCTTAGTAAGTAGTGGATAACAGAGCATCTACAACAATTAATACATAGCAAAATTTATTCTCCAAACTCATAAATATTAGTATAATCTCCCAACGTATGAAAAGGATTATAAGTCTTAAAACAAAATACTAAAATAATTTTGTTCCAGAAGGTGAGAAGTAGACTTTGAACTTGGCTTGGTTGTGAAAGAGATTTCTAGAACTTGATATTGAGTAGAGGTGATCTTGTGTATTTTGTTTTCAAACAAATTTGAGATACGAATTTTAGTAAGAGGCGATCCCTAAGAAAAAAAACTCTTGGAACCTTCAAACAAAATAGCTAAATAATATCTTAATCAAAATTTTCCAAAATTTTAAATGTCATATGTCAAGGTAATATGCAATTTATGTAGGGTTCCAAAAATTAATCGCATTTAAACACTCAACTTTTCAAACACCCGAGTTCAAAGTTCAAAAAAGTTGAAGACAAAGTCCAGAAATCTAGTTGTGCTTATAGATGGGTAGCACCATTTTGATGCATTGTTTAATAGGTCCAAAACCACCAAAGGCCCCAAAACAATTCTGATTCTTATAATAATGCACCACCTCTGAGTTCCTACCAATAGAGTTCTTTCAATTCATAGTGTTTCTTTTCAAACCTCAAATATCAATAGTCCATACCAAGGTTACATAGTAATATATTGCCTGAACATAGGTTTCAAATGCCAAAGTATTCTCGATAAATGATTTAAAGTCATTTAAAGTTTTAGTCCTAATTTTTTTTTCCTTTCTTCACATTCTAAAATTATTCAATTCTCTTTTTCTTAAAAAAAAAAAAAAGGCTAACCAAAAACAAGTTCTAAAATTCATTTATTTAAACATCTATTAACATTGAATATAATAAGATTCCAACAAAACACACAAAAGAAAATATGTAATAAATAATATACCCTTTTTCATTAAAAAAAATGAAACCAATGCAATCAAGAATCGACTCCTTACTAAAGACTGTCTTCTTTCATGGGGAGTAATTGACAATGATGTGTGCTCATTATGTAATATTTTGTCGGAGGATCGCAATCATTTATTTCGAGATTGTGGAGTTACTAGAAGAATTTGGATTTGGGGCTTAGAGCTAGCGTTGTTGCTTGGGATATTTCTAGATTGGGATAATTTGGGTGATTGAGTGAACTCGATTTGTGTGGGAGAAGATTTGTAAGCTTCGATTATGAGGTTACTTTGTTGTGGCATTGTCTATGCAATTTGGAGGGAGAAAAACTACAGAATCTATAGAAATTTTTTTGCTTATGAGGAATCTATTATTGAAAATATTAGGCAGTCTATTAGACTTAAATTGAGTGTTAGTAAATCTTTCAGAATGAGCATTATTAACGTTGAACTTTGTAATAGATAGAAACTGGATGAGGTATACCTTACCAGTAGATAGTTTTGGTTAGGACCTTTGTAATTCATCTTTTGAGTTGAACTTTAATGATATACTTTGATTTCTTAGCAAAAAAAAAATAAAAAATGAAACCAATGCTCACAAGTCAGTGAGCTCACAACCGCGCTTGACTACATGCTTTTCTCTCTCTTGGAGCTTTGTCTCTCAATGGTAAGAAAGTCATAGAACCTTGGTTCATCAGATTGGAAAACCACCATTGAGGTTCTTTCTTGAGCTCTTGAACCTGATTTTTTGCAATTAATCTTCATCATTGCAGGCCCTTCTCATGGAGAAGGACCCAAAAATTCTGACTAAAGGACCCATGGTTGGTCTCGTTCACCTTGATTGAGAAGGTAGCAAAGATTTCAAAGGAGGTAAGAAGGCCAAAACCATAATCTTTCCAACGCAACAGGTACCTTCGTCTACGCCTATGGAGGATAACAGCAACTCCCACAGTGGCGAAGGAACATCCTCACAGCCAACGCAATAGGTACCTTCACCTACTCCTATGGAGAATAGCATCAACTCTCATGGCGGCGAAAGACCTTCTCTACAGCCGCTGAACAGGAAAGGTATTTTTGGTAAGAAATCTGATTATATGGCATCTGAGGATGGTTTGGTGGATGATGTCCCTGACTTTGATGATATTGGTTCAGATTGTGAAGGTGAATGCTTTGACGATGATGAAGGAAAAGATGAAGTAGTACCCCACCTTTTTCTGTCACAGGAGGAAAAAAAGGAGATGCGCAATCCATGACTAAACGCTCTTATCATCAAACTGATAGGGAAAACGGTAAGTTTTCGTTTTTTAGCCTCTCGCCTCAGTAAACTATGGTCTATTCAGGGGAGGTTCAGGGGATTTAGGTTATTTGTTGTCAGATTCTCATCTATCTCAGACTATGAACACATTCTTACTAGCGGTCTGTGGATGCTTATGGACCATTATTTGACAATACGTCAATGGGAACCTTATTTTCACCCAGAAATTGCAAACACCACCACCTCAATGTCAATTTGGGTTCGCTTTCCTGGAGTTCCGATGGAGTTCTACAAGGTAAACATTCTAACCAAAATGAGAAATTTAATTGGAAAAACTCTAAAAGTTGATAAATTGACAGGTGATCGCTCAAAAGGGAGATTTGCTAGAGTTGCGGTTTAGGTTGACCTTGCTAAACCACTGTTGTCGAGGATTCATATTAAGGATGACTACTATCAATGAATTGAATACGAAGGGATCTATTTGATTTGTTTTAATTGTGGATTATATGGTCATAAGAAAGATCACTGCCCAAAAACAAATCCTCAACAAGATAGTACAAGTAGAGATAAAGGGAAAACTGTAGAAAACTCTCAAGGAAAAATGCAGCAATTTACCGAGACCCCAGTTAATTAGGATCCAATGATTGACTTTGGAGAATGGATGATGGTTCAACGCAAGATTACGAGTTGAATATGACAAAGTGGTCAGAAGAATTCCGAAATAGGGAAGGCTAACTCATCTGATCAAAACCAAGAAAACAAAGCTCCAAAGAAGCCAGTCAACAACTTTTCCTTAACAAACGCAGCTTCAGGGTCAAGATTTAATATCTTTAACAAAAGTCAGGATATGGATGGTAGAGAAAATCAGGAAGATTCGGGCAGAAATGGAAGTTTTCAGTTTTTAGTCGGGAATGAGGAAAAAAGTAAATCAGACAAATCGTTTGTTAACAAAAGTAGAGAAAGCAGAAGACATCAAAAGAACAAAGCTACAACCAATAAGGTACATGTTACTAATGCTAACTGTGTGAATGATTGTGAGGTTGTCACTGGTCCTAGTGCCGCATGTCATAACAATAAGGAAAAAGAACAAAAGAAAACTATAGCGGCTGAAAATAACAATAGTAAATCTGATGAGGAAAGTAAACATTTGGTTGTGCATGATCTTTCATTTGAGAACCGAAAATCATTTGGAGTGACTCATGGTAATAGTAGAATTGTTGATGGCAAAGGAGAGAACTTTTCTATTATTGTTAAACCAATGCATCAGGATCATCCATATTCACTTGAAGATCAGGATACTGATGTTCATTCTCCTCAATTACATGGAAGACAGTGGGATAATTTCCCATCTCAGTTGGATTGTCCTATGGAGGAGGCCATTGGTTCTAGTCGAGAAAGGGGCAAGGAAATGAAACCGAGTATTCTTCAGGTTGATTTGCATCCTATTGGTGGTTCCAACCACCCTTACCAAGATGGTTGTTAATGTCGCACAACTTTGTCAGTAATCCTTTATGGTTGGGATGTCTTTCTATGGGTCTGAAGATTTTGGTTTGGAATTGTCGTGGAGCTACGCGAGAGTCTTTTCACCAAGTTCTGATTGATTTGGTGTGTCAGCATAAACCCTGGATCGTGATTACTCTAGAACCGAGAATAAGTGGAGAAATAGCTAATAAAGTGATCAAGTCTCTGTGTATGTCGTGCTCTTATAGAGTTGAAGCTAATGGTTTTTTCGGTGGTATTTGGATCTTATGGAATAATGACTTTGTTAATTTGGAGTTGGTTTCTGCAAGGAATCAAGTGATTAATGTTCTTGTCTAAATGAATGGCATTCATAAATGGCTCATCTCGACAGTGTATGCTAGTCCGTATGAAGCTCTGCATACTAGCCTATGGGATGCCCTTAGAGAAGCGTCTTATTCGCTTCACATTCCTTGGATAGTAACTGGTGATTTCAATCAAGTTGCTCACCCAGATGACAAATAGAGTGGTGTTTGAGGTTTTTATAGAAAGATGAAGCAATTTGAGAAATGGCAGAATGATTGCAAACTCTTGGACTTGGGTTTTGTCGGGCCTCGTTTTACTTGGTCCGATTCTTGGGACTCGGGTTAAAGGATCATGGAGCGCTTGGATCGGGGTTATGTTAGCACTGAGTGGAACTTCTTATTTCTGAATACTTGTGTTCATCATATCCCTCGCATTTGCTCAGATCATCTTCCCATTTTGGTGGACGTTTGTGGTTTGAATCAAGGGAGTTACTCCCCCGTCCCTTTCGTTTTGAACTTGCTTGGTATACCCATGCTAATTTCTTTGATTTTGTAGGAAACAACTGGAAGGCTAATGCTGGTAACATTAAAGAAGCTTTGGATGACATCTCATTTAAACTTCAAGCTTGAAACAAGACAACTTTCGGAAATATTCATGCTAACAAAAGAAAACTTATTGCTCGGATTAAAGGGATTCAAAGAAGTTTACAGATGAGATATAACTCTTCGTTGCTTAGATTGGAAAAAACCTTGAGAGAAGAGTATGAGGTTATCTTGGCACAAGAAGAACTGTTTTGGTTTCAAAAGTCTAAAAAAGAGTGGATCTTTTTGGGTGATAGGAATACAAAATTCTATCACCTTTCTACCATTATTAGGAGGAGGAAAAATGCTATTGTCAAACTCAAAGACGACGATGGGAATTGGGTTCAGGAGGCTAGCAAGTTGAGAGTTATGGCGTTTAGTTACTTCAAATCTTTGTACACAGCTACTAACCATGTTCCCCTCTCTTTCTTTAGTGCTTGTTTTAATGATATTCATCACTTGGATTTTATTGCTCTTGATAACCCGATTGAAGATGATGAAATTCGGGGTGCTCTCTTCCAAATGGATGCTTCTAAAGCTCTGGGTCCGGATGGCCTTTCTGCGGGGTTTTTTCAGAAGTGTTGGCCTACAACTAAAGACCTCCTTTGCAATATGGTAAAAGAAGCCTTTTCTTCTGGAATTTTGCCTCATGGTGTGAACCACACTCTAATCCACCTTATTCCTAAGATTAAGAACTCGAAATCTATCAAGCAATTTTGGCCTATCAGTCTTATCAATGTTGTAGCGAAGTTGATTTCCAAAGTTATGGTGAATAGACTTCATCCTCTCCTCCAAGACTGGATCTCTCCTTGTTAGAGTAGTTTTATACCTGGGCACTCCACAAGTGACAATATTATCCTTGCCCAGGAAGTGATCTATGCCATGAAAAAGAAACAGGGAAAAACAGGTGTGATGGCTATCAAACTTGATCTTGAAAAGGCCTATGATAAGCTCAATTGGGCTTTCATTAAAGACACTCTTTAGCATTTCCACCTCCTGGATAATTGGGTCCACCTCATCATGTCGTCTTTTGAAACGGCTTCGGTTTGTCTTTTATAGAACGGTACCTTTTCGCCGACACGAGAAATTCGTCAAGGGGATCCTCTTTTCCCTTATATTTTTATTCTTTGCTTTGAAAGACTTTCACAGATTATTACTCGGGATGTCAATGACAAGAATTGGAAACCAATTCGGATTTGTCATTCGGGTACCCCTATCTCCCATCTTTTCTTTGCTGATGATCTTCTTTTGTTTGCAAAGGCGTCGCCCAACCAAATGGAGAACATTTTGAACATTCTTGAGAGCTTTTACAAGGAGTCTGGACAAACCATAAATGCAGCAAAGTCATCTATTTTTTTCTCCAGAAATACTGATAAAAATCTTGTTAATTTGATGTGCAGATCCTACGAATTCCAGGCCTCGGATGACTTGAGAACTTATTTGGGCGTCTCTCTGCTTCACAAGCGGGTTTGCCAAGGTAACTACAAGTATATCCTGACCAAGATGCAGACTAAACTTGCGGGGTGGAAGCAGAAAGTCTTGTCATTCGCTAGTCGTGTTACCCTTTCAAAAGCTGCTCTTGCAGCCCTACCAGCCTATTCTATGCAAGTGATGGCTCTCCCTGTTCAGACTTGTAAAGAGATTGATAAAATCCAACGCAATTTTATTTGGGGATCAACGGAGGTTCATCGTCATATTCATTGGTTGGCCGGGAGTCTATCTATTGTTCGAAGTCTGAAGGAGGTTTGGCTCTTTGTATGGCTAGAAGTACTAATGAAGCCATGCTTGCCAAGCTTGGATGAAAAATTCTTAATGAGCCGGAGCTGTTTTGGGTCCAAATTCTGAAGGAGAAATATTTTTCTAATAATTTGTTCTCCTATGAAGGCAACAACTCTGATTCCAAGGTTTGCAAAGATATCATCAAAGGGAGAGACACTCTGAAACAGGGGATTAAATGGATTCTTTGTAATGGTCGTACAACAAGATTCTGGCTAGACCTTTGGGTGGGAGAAGATATTCTGTTCAACATGGCACTTTATCACATTCCTGAAGGGATGATACATTTTACAGTTGATCGCTTTGTGCATGGGAATGGCGATTGGAATTGGGCTATCTTCTAGCACTTTCTCCCATACCCTCTTCTTTTGCAGATTTCTAATTTGAAATGTTATCCTGAGGATTCTCGTGATGATTTTATCAGTTGGAAGCATGATACTAGTAGCTCTTTTTTTGTGAGCACGACCATTGTGTATAACTAAAATACCCACTTGGACTCGGATATTAAATGTGAGGAGCTTTGAAAACTGCCTTGTCCCCACAGAGTCGTTTTTTTTTTTGTGGCAGACGGCCCACCAGTGAATAGCTTCTAGATTTGAGCTTAGCAAGAGAGGTATACTATTTGATGCAAGTTGTGTTTGTTGTGGTTCTTCGTGTGAAGATACAGTGTATGCCCTTCGATCGTGCCCTTATGCCCGTCATATTTGGGAACGCCTCCTCCCAAACTCCCTTCGTAATGGGTTATTCACTATGGATTGGAATGCATGGATCAATATAAATATTTGTTCTAGAGATGTTTGTTTTGGTATTAGGTAGAAATGCATCTTCACAGCTGCCAGTTGAGAGATTTGGAGGTTGTGTAATAATTACATCTTTAAAGGGAAAATAAGGAAACCTCTTGGTGTGATTGTTAGCCATATTATTAAGAATGCACATGAGTATGTAGAAGCTTGGAGGTCTCACGACAGCCACCAACTCCATACTAGGAGGGATATCATGATTGGATGGGAAAAACCAAACATAGGTTATAAGTTAAACATTGATGGTTGTTCGAAGGGCAATCCTGGAGTTGCATGGGCGGGTGGTCTCTTCCGCGATGCAAATGGAAGATGGATGTCGGGTTTTGGCTTTAACTTGGGCATTGCAAGCAACAATAGAACGAAGATTTTGGTGTTAGAGAAAGGTCTTCGCAGGGCGGAACACCTTGGGCTTTATCATCTTTCCATTGAGACTGACTCCCGTTTTATCTGTAACTTGCTTAAAAAGGGACCTGACTACAATAGCCCATTCAAGATTACGGTGGAGAATTGTATGGAGATTTTGGATAGGCACGATGGTTATCGAGTTTTCCATACTTTTCATGAAGCTAATGGTTGAACTGACTAGATTGCTAACTATAGTCTCCATCAACCTCTTGGATCGTTTTTATTGGATCAACCTCCAGATGTCCTCCATACTCTGATTGAGAAGGATAGGATGGGTTTCAAATCCCGTCGAGTTGTTCATTCGCCTTAGGCTTTGCCTCCTTTTCAACCAAAAAAAAAAATCAGTGAGCTCACTATTCATGAACAGTGACGCAATCACTTTTCACAAACAGTTATGTACTGTAACTGTTCTAATCATTTTTATCTTTTTAAGTAAAACTTCCTTTTTTCTTTCTTTTGTTTTTTCAGAATCTTTCATGCCCAACACCTTTTTTCCTCACGCAGTTCAACTCAAACATATTACATACGAAATTGTATAAAAAAAAATTCAAATATGTCTAAAATAATTTCAAGACTAAATAGTCACAAAATCCCAAAAGTATAAGCAAAATAAGAAAAAATAATAAGACAAAGTTCGAGGGTGAAGATCATCCACTTACCTCCAAATGGTAGTCTACTCGAGCCAAGCTTTTCTGATGGTAGTCCGTTCGAGCCAAGCTTGCCTAGCGGTAGTCTACTCAAACTAAGCTCAGCCAATAGTAGTCCACACGAGCCAAGTTTTCTTAAAGGTAGGCCGCTTCTTTAGCTTAACAAAGTAAGAAGTCAAACCACCTCTTGCGGTAGGTCACTCTTTCAACTTGGCAAAGAAAGATATCAAGTTATTGCCTACAGTAGGTTGGTCCTTCAAAGTAAGAAAGAGAACAAGTTGTCGCTCGCTTAGAACAACTCCAACTTAGCCAAAGTAGATAGTCAAACAAAAAAAATTGCTCTAACCTTTCTTTCTCCCTCGCCAAAATCCCAAGCTCGCCAATTGATTTTCATTTGCTAGCTAGAAGTGGCGAGCAAATCAAGCTCGCCATTGCCTTTATTTTGGTCAAACGACATATCTATTTTGTTGTTTGTTTTGTTTTGTTTGCTTGTTTGGTTTTTTTGGTCTTTAAGATGTTTATTTTATTTTATTTAATTGATGAGCCAGCATGAAAAAGAGGGTGAAGTAGATATATACAATTATTGTGTACTTCAAGTTCAAAACCTCAATCCGTTGGTGATATTTTATTATAAGTTTAAAAATTATTATAATCTTATGTCTCAAATTTTCTAATTTATATAAATAATAATAATAATATTTAACAACTTAAATTATATAAATATTACAATATTTGTTAGGCCAACTCCAAGCTTCCCTATATTTTTCTCTAGGGATTCAATATTTTAGTTTCTTTCTATTAGTTTCCATACATTTAGTAAATTCCTTATTTTAAGAAATTCCTATTTTAGTTTCACTCTAATTATTTCCCTATTTTAAAAGCTCTCTACTTTTATTTACTCCACATGTGGAGATGTGGATATAGGTTTAGAGATTTGTTATTACATCTTCACATGTAGTGATAATATGATTTGGATATAGCGATTCTCTAAAACTTCCCTACATATAGAGTAAAATAAGAAATAGGGAATGAGTTAGAGATGGCTTTAGAACATAGTTGTTAATAATTAAAAATAAAAAATAAAAAATAAAAAAGATTGTTGAATAATAAGTTTAGATAAAATATGAAGAGTAATTAGAGCAAAATTAAAAGACCATATACTTCACAAACAGTAAGTATTATGAGCTCATACATGCATTGCCCAACAAAATACGTTGGCTATCATTTATTTCTCATAATCATCGACCTCTTCACGATCTTGATTGTTTTATGGATACAAACATGTAATTATCTTGTGTACTTAAATAAGAAAAAATAAGAAAACGTAAGGGGCATTATAATGATAAATACATACAAACGTAAAGGGCACAATAGAACTCTTTTATTAAGATTAATAGTAAATACATATTGCGATCGAGAAAAAAAAAAGACAAAATAATGATACAGGAGTAATATCAATTTCATGATTTTTCGAATCATTTATTATATGCATTACAGATTCACAGACTGTTATTTCCATCCAAAAGGGCTCTATGCTCTTGCTAATTGGACTTCTTACGACTGGAATCAACGATCTTCAATATATATTTGATATTCATTTAGTTCTATCCGAAAGGATTTCCTCACTATGCTATTCAAGATTGGACTCCTCACCACTAGACTCTTCAATCTCGCTATGCCCTTCTGGACTAGATTCCTCGCTTCTCGAATTGATAATCACCAAAATGCATGGCGGGCAGAGATATAAATAGCAAGCTTCACTTTCAAAGCCCATCCGATCTTCCAAATTATAGCCACATAAACAACATAATTTATATTTAACTTTTCTCACAAAGGTGAGAGGATGTGGGTGATACTCATTAATTTGAAGTTTACCCCCAAACTTAAATTTAGGATCATTGCCACTACAAAAAAAATTGCTTTAGGTGACGGTAAAAAATTGCCTCCATGTCAACACCAAAAGGGTATTGCCGACGGTTGATGACAGCATGGAGATGATTTTTGACTATCGCCAAAAGTATCGTTGCCAATTTGTTGCGCTGTTGCCAATTCCCCACTTTTGGCGGCGGCTTTTTAATCTGTCACCAAATTCGTCTCTGAATCATTTCCCAAAAGTGTCATCTCCACACCGTCGCCAAAAAATGTCATCTCCAAACCGTCTTCAAAAACATGGTGTCTCCATTACGTCTCCAAGCCATCTCCCAAAAAACCCGTCTCCATTCCGTCTCCAGCCTGTCCCCAAAAACATGTCGTCTCTATTTCGTTTCCAAACCACCTCCAAAAACCCCATCTCGAATCCATCTCCAAAAACATGCCATCTTTATTCCGTCTCCGAGCTGTCTCTAAAAAAAACCGTCTCCATTCCGTCTCTAAACCGTCTCCAAATAAATTCTGTCTCCAAAATGTCATCGCAAAATTATGTCACCATGTCGTCGCCAATCTCAAAATTATTATTATTATTATTATTATTCATTAAAAAATCTTTAAATGTTATTTGAAATTATTAATTATTAATTATTTATTTGTTAAAACTATATATAATGCTCAAACATGTAATTGAAATTATTGTACATTTATATTGAAAAGTATATTGTACCATGCAATTAAAAAGAACAAATCCTAAATGTAATTAAACAAACTCTTTGTATATTTTAACATATCATAAAAACAGGAAAATTATTCTTCAGTTCCATCACCGGATTGAGGCGAATCCTGATGAGTAGGTGGCATCGTAAGCATCTTTGTCAGTAGTGCAATCTGTGCCCGCAGTTCTCTGAGTTTTGCATTGTTTTCATCTTGAAGTCGTTGAAGCCGCTCATTCTGTTCTTGTTGCATTTTACGCAATTCCTCATTCTCGGAGCATTGTAGATCAATCTTCTCATTCAAGGGTATTGTGGCCCTACCAACAACTTGCAGTATCTCTATCTCTGTGCTCTGTCATCTGCCTAGTGGGTTGTAGTATACAGACCCAACAGAAGCAGAAGGCCCGACCCCATATATACACCCTCTGTTGGGTTTGCCCACAGCCTGCAAAAGGAGTGCATCATAATCTATCGGTGTCGCTGTTGAATCAGCCTCAGACGAAACTGTGGCCTGCTACACTAGTTCTTCATATTCAGCCTTTTAATTAGATTTAAGACATAATAATTTTAGAAATTTCATTGGTAAATATCAACATTTTGGTTATTTATTTACTATTATCAACAAATTACACATACCATGGTGTGTTCTGCCCTGGGGTCTGTGAATGGCCTGTCGGGATCCTTGCGATGAGCCCTTGCGAAAATATTCACCCAAGTCATTGGTCCCCTCCCGCTCCTCTGCCTACAAATTTTCATGCACCAAAACATAACAAAAACATTTATGATGGGTGAAATAATTGAAGTTAATTACGACACATCATTCATTAAATTTTCCTTCATACATACCAATCTCCTTGCAGCCTCTTCATAAGGGATAGGTCCCAAATGATGTGGAGATGGTTGGTGCAATCGGTTATCCGAGTTTCGCTGTGAAATTGCCCGCCATTATGGGGTATCCGACCTTTCTTTCAACAGATCTCATGCAGCATCGCCCAACCACTTCGGCTTCTTATTACGCGTCCGTCCTTTATTAAAGAGGTCACATATACGATTCTCAGCTTTGAAATCGAACATTCGGCGAAACGTGGCTTCTTCGCTGGGGAATCACTTGTAGACCCTTTGCGACCAATAATTAATTAATATAACATATTATTTCAACATAATCAACACAATGATTATAACAAATAACATTCCATAATATCTACACATATTTATCATACCTGAAAATTAGCGAACCACCTATCCCTAACCTCATCGGGGACCTCACTCCAACTCGGTCAAGGCTTAGAATACCGGGCGTTCATTGCTCTAGTGACTTCTTTAGTTACTTCGTATGGTGTCCATCTAAACATGATCAAAACAAAAAGTTGGATATTAAAAATCCATAACATGGAGGACCAGTGGGATAAGGATATCCATGGAAAAAATACAAAATCAAATACTTACCCACCGTCGTCGAATGTCAAATGTGTACGTCTATCAACTTGTCATGCTACGTATGCATCGTGCGACGAGAACCCATAATATTGCCATGGCTTTATCCCTGCAGGTCGTTCTTGAGCTGCGATTGATGCCTCAGGTTGTTCAGGAATTGGTGCAGATTGAGCCATAGGGTCGGGCTCAGCCGCGCCATATACGTTGACTTGTAAATCCTCTAAACCTTGTCTGAGGCCGGACGATGATGTGGAAGGGGAAGACCTCTCATGTGGTGACAATGAAACGTGAACAGGCATATGTCCTGATGCAGCGTCAATGGGAGCTCCCGACGTACTAGTATGAGTATGTAGTGTAACACCCCGATCCCTCACGAGACTGGAGTTCCCAATTCTATTCCCAAGACACGAGAAACGAGAAGAAACGGACGGAGTCTTCCCTCTTTATAGGACTATCCAAAACCTGTCAATAATATTTATAACCACAAAACTATTATCTAACTTCATTCCTTCATCTCCTCCGCCAAAATTATCTCATACAACAAATTGCTCAAGGCCATCCGAGCCTTGGAACTCAACAAAGGTTCACAACAAGCATAAAGTCGACAGTTATCAAGTTCAATTCACACATGCATGCAAGCTAACTAGACAATAAGGTAATTCTTATAGTTATTACATGCCCGTAAAATTAGAAGACTAAAACACACTTCTCTACAATACCACATAATTACATACAAATCTTCTTCTGACATAGACTTTATTACAAGATAAACTTCACATTTAATTTACATATGCTACCGATAACACGCCAGCTACCTCAACTTCACAACCAATCTTGGAACTCGTGCCACCAATCTTTGCTATGCCTGAAACATGTTAGGGCGATGAATGAGCATACTAACCACGTATGCCCAGTGTGGGAGAGGTCACATAATAGGGAGTCTCCATAAGGTCTCGTGCAATGTAGATAACATCAAAATCACACACAAGCACACATAACTAGATAACATGCATGCACACAAGTCTAGACATCACGCAAGCACACAAACTATAAAGCACACAAGTACACAAAACAAGATAATACAAAAGCACCCGAACTATAGCATCCAAATATAACTAACACATAGGTGTCATTTACAGTATATGATCATATTTCAAGTAACAAGAGACTGAATAACACTTAATAATCAAGTATCACATATTTAAAAAGGATATAGTTCCACGAAGTCTCAATCCATGAACCATGAACCATGATTTTCAAGCAAGTGTCGGCAAACCCCTTATTCCTTTAAATAGGGTACTCCTGATGTACCCCGATCTTACGACCCTTTCTCCTGAGGTAGGTTCATATGCCATAACGAGGTGAACCGCCTCTGGGGTAGTGGAGTATACTCAGTGAGAGAAAGGGAATAAGTACCATGGTAGTCGAGGGAGCACGATAAGCCCGACGCCGCCCGTGTTTCTCAACACTACCATGTCCGAAAAAGTTACACAACCCCGAGACAAGATCACGAGAATCAAGAATATCAAAGATCACATAAGATGGACGACAAAGTAGGCCGCCCTCGCAATTAAACATAAATAACATGAGAAAACACAAGATAACAAGTAGATAATATATATAAACTTTATCAATTACCAAATAATATAATCTAGAAACAACAAAATAAGTTAAAATGAACAGAAGAGATGCAGATTCCCTTACCTTTACCAAACCTGTAAGGGTATAGCTTAGATTTACTCCAAACCTCTTTGAATTCGCTCAAATGTACAAACCTTTAGTTATTCATATAAGTGTAACACTTTAGCAATTGACTATAGAAGGTTTAACATCTTCTACATCCTAGATTCTATACCACATGCTTTATTTCATTGTAACTTAATTAAACATCATAGTTTTGTAACAACATAGAAGCATTTACTAATATATAAAGTTAAGCTAACTACAATTAACCAAAATTGTACTTAACATATAAACTAAATGTCAACTGTACAAGTGGACTCAACTAACATGCAATGGTTAACATCTTTACATTTAACTTACATTCTAATTAATTCTTCAAACATTCAATACAAGTTTCCAAGTGCAAAATTAATACCGCAAGCTCAATTAAAACATTTTCCAATCCCTCTAACAGAAGCTCAAATTAATCAATTCGGTTACCTAGGATATTGGCCTCCAAACTATCTGATTCTTATGTATAAACATAGATCTTCAAGTGTAGTTAATTTTAAGTTCAAACGGTGCTCAATTCCAAGTTAAATTCCAAAAGTTATAACCCTTACCGTGCAACTACACATAGCCGGGCAGAACCATCAATTTTTGAGCTACATTTCAAAAATGATGTGATCAGAGGGCTAGAACGTTAGAATAAGTCTTAGTCTTAGAAATCATCATTTTCTCTAAACTTCATAATCTAGCTAGTGTACAAATTTCGTTAATTTTCGAACATGTTTACTATGTCAAAAGAGCTTCGAATGGCAGTGGCAGTGGACTGTCCGAATCAGGGTTTTGCTTGTTAATCAACTTTTCTTGTTGTTTTCTTACATTTAGCTAACAATGATCAACACTCTAGCATGTATAATATTCTTACACTTTATTTAGACATTATTACAAACACTTAACCTACACCATTAAGTTAGTTTTACCAAAATCTTCAACTACATCCAAAACACATATATAAACTAGTAACACTAGCATTAGAGGATTCATACACCATTTTTCACACTAAACAACTAACCAATCATGAGTTTCAAGTTTCTTTAACCATTAACTACAACATAACATAAACCATATAGCAATATAATTAACATCAAATCTGGCTTCACTAATCCCATATGGCCACTTTATGATGCAACTAAATGCCATGAAATCACATTTTTAAGCATGTTAACACAAAAGCACCGAAAAGCCTCTTTAGTGATTTGAACTACAACTACCTAATCTGATTAACAATTAAGCGTCATAATTACATTTTAAGAGCTTTCTAACACTTCTAAGACTAACTACATAATCAAACGAATCAAATTCAACACTTCGTTCCAAAGCCCTCTTTGTAATTCAAGCTATAATTCCAATTCTAACTAGGTTATATCCATTCTCATGATACATATAGCATTTTCAAGGGTTAAAGCAACTATTAGAAGCAATAAAATAATTAAAAATGCAAAAACCCCAAAATTCGCAGGTTAGACACTATTCATCATCTTTCCCAAGTCTCCAAACTTAATTTTCAACTATAAAATTCTTCAAATAACTATAAAAGAATGTTCTATGATCATAATAAAGGCTAATTTAATCATAGATAGGCATATATAATCAAGATATATCAAATCACAAAATTTACATAAATGTAACCTAACTTTAAAAGCTCAAAAATATGCATCTCTCACCACTAGACAAGAAGAAGAAGCTTGGAGATGGCTTTGCTAGGCTCAAGAGCACTAAAATCGGGCTTGGAATAGATGAAATTAGTGAAAACTAACAATTTTCTTCTTCTTTTTTTTTTTGCTCCTGACTCACGGGTTTGGGGAGAGGGTTTTGAGATGATTTTTTTTTTTGTTTGGTATATAATGAGTTATAAGAGTTAAAAATGGTTCATGGGTCAAGGGTTTGGGTTATTGGGTCAAATGGTTTGGCTAGGTAGTTTTAATCCAAGTCAAAGCAAGCTAAATGAAAAAAAACCCAAAATGTTGAATTTTTTTTACTATTCATTACGACATACAAAATATTTTTTCTACCCGCCTTCCCGGCGTGCTATGCAAGTAATTCAAATTTTCTCATGCCTCTTAAATGACAAAGATCATGAGAAAAATGCAAAACCAGTAAAATGATACAGTCGAAATTTCTTATAAATAGTAACTATTCTTAATTAAACATTTTAAGAAATAAATGCACATAAATTCAGGTCTGGGGCCTCACATGTAGCCTATGTTGTGAGGGATATAAACTGGGGGGAATCACGTGCTCTAAACCAACTAATGATGACGAGGAGCCACAACCAGTCCACGGCTAACCGATAGAAGACCCACGACCAACTGAAAGCAGTGCTCCTATGGACCCATGACTAGTCGTGGGGTGACATCCACTAGAACCATGCCCAGTCGAAGCTTGACTTCCAATTGATCCACGACCAATCGAAGGATATCCACCAACAGATGTACTTGGTGTACGCCCATGTTGTATGATTTTTAATGCAAGTGCAAGTATCGCAACAAGTAATAAAGTGATAAGTAAAGATCGTTCCCACGAGGACTGTGATTACTAAGTACTGAAATTGATTTAGCTCTAACTTTATTTGAACAATCACGAATTGAGAATTTGTAACTAATTACTAAAGAAATTATAGAACTTATAAGAGAAATAGCAACTAACACAATTACGAAATTAACAAAAGATGGTAATTCAATAATTAAAAGACTCTAAGGAATTCGATTTCACCAAGATTAATCCTATTTGAAACTAGTGATTAAAATCAATTGACGCCTATTCCTTACGTTGCCAGTAATTTCGCTAAGGTAGATATTAATCTTTCTCAAGTATCAATAACCTATTCCAATAAGAAAACTAACTACATCTTTGTGTTAACTGTGAACTTATGGAACACATTAAGCCCTATAAATTCAAATGCTGCACTAGATCTCATAACTATCTCTAGCTTATGATGATTTAATGGTATTTCATACGTAGTCTAATTTAGTTATTACTTCTCAGTCTCAAACTAAATCACGACTTATGTAATTGTTGATCAGGCAACCACAAGCATTAAATTCAGCATGAAATACTCAACGCAAATATGAAATAGTTAATCAATGAATTAAAAACAAAAGCATCAAATATTCAAAATTCGACTACATCGTAGCCCTAGAAAAATAGCTTAGAACATAATCATGAAAATAAATAAAATTCCAATTGTAACGTAAAACATGATAACATAGATAGAGAAAACTAGGATTTGAAGAAGAATTGGAGCAGAAGTCCGTCTCCGGATCGTTCCTCCATCTTCAACTCGTGAATCCTCTCTTTCTCCCCCTTTAGAACGTTATTTTTTCTCCCATCTTGATGGCTACTCACTTCTCACGTTTTTCTCCTTTTATTTCATAGGGTTTCTTTCTTTTCTTGCCAATTTACAAAACTGCCTTTAATTTTCCTGCGATGCTGCGCAGCTGCGCTATGACTGCACTACTTCTATTTGTTCTTCAATTTCTCCACAAATTGTATAGAAGCCAATCAATGTCTCTTCAATATTTGCCTCAAAACTCATATTGTCTCTTGGAAATTACCTACAACGCAAATCAAAGACAAAACTAATCAAATTGCTCATAAATTACTCAAAAACTAACAAAGCTTAAGTGAAAAGGTATTGAAATACTATATAAATAATACACCCAACAAACACCCCCAAACTTAAGCTTTGTTTGTCCTCAAGCAAAAGACACAACTAAAGAAAGAAACAACCTAAAAACTAAAGACTTGACACAATATAACTCATGAAAGCAATGTTGTAGGATAATAAATTTTCACGGCCTCAATAACTTTTTCCCAACTCAAGAGGTGACTTACAATCACAAGCATGAGAAATCTCAACTTCACATAAGTCTCATTTTACTTCAAATCCCCCAAGTGAGTGTGTGAATAGTCTATATCCTAATCAATTGTACCTGGATGAGTTTATGCAAGCTAAGTGAATTTTCAATGTGAATATGTTATATTCAATAACTTAGGACTTCATAGGCTCACTTTTCATGTCACTCTCCACTAATGTAAGTTAATCATCGCATTAAAGATTAGTAGGACTTTTGATTTGGTTGTAACGAGTGGCTAGGGTCAAGGTAGGATAATGGATATAATAAATGCGTAAACTACCTATAAGCACACAACTATTCAAGGATGTTCAATGGAGTACATGTCAACTCTACTTCGTACCAGCACAATTATTCAACATATCTCTTTTCTTTCTTATTTCATTTCACTTCCTCAACATGCATCCACAATATTAACAAAACACATAAAGAGTCCACACTTCCCCAAACTTGCATTTTGATATTAACTACAAGGAGTGTGACTCTTCTATTTTCTTTTCATTCTTTTTTTTTTTCTCAATATTTCATTTTTTTCTGAAACAAAACAACACATCACCAAATCATCAAACCTCCCATCATTCAATACAGAACAATCATATGTTACAAGTAGGAGGGTCATAATATGGGAAAATCAAACCTGAGAAGTTAAGGAAGATATTGTAAGTTGCATAAGAAAGAAAAGGCTATCTTAGGCTCAAGGGGTGAACTAAGGATATTCAATTATTACAAAGGTTGGCTTGAAAGGCTCAAACGATCCAAAGATGACCTAAATCATTTCTCTAATGCTATGCAACCTAGGATTTTGCCTCATGTAACAATCAAGCAAGTTCTAAAGTCCTATACTCATTTTTCTATTCACTTAAACTCACATAATCCTTCTCTAAGCAACAACGTAACTAGGCGAGGCTAAGTGCGCAATAAGTGATGATTTTCCGTAAAACAAAACTATGCTTTAGTCAATTATCCTTATTACCATCATATACTTCTTACGCTACTCATCATTGGCCTATTTCTTATCTTTCCAGCATCACTTTCAACATTTTGGTTTTTTTTTTGTTTTCAAAATTTTCTGATTTTTTTTTAAAACATAATAAAAATAACAAAACACATAATACGAATACTAAAAGAACAAGTTCATAGAGGAAAACACATAACAACTACCCCCAAACTTGGAAATAGAAAATAACTAAAACACATAACATAAAGAAAAAATCCATAACACAAAACTCATTAAGATAGGTTCACAAAACCAATAAAGAGACGACACCCCCAAACTTTAAAGAAAAACATTGTCCTCAATATTAAAATACCAAAGAAAATAAATCAGAGGACTTCCCTGAATAGTCTCTATAGTCATTGAGCGTCCGGGATATAGTCATTGCTACTATAACTTCAGCCAAGGAACACAATGGAAGTAGAATTTACCCAACAAACACAAAATAAGTTCAAGAACGAACACAACCAAACTCTTGCACTCCCATCTGAATACCGCAAGATTCCAATTATTCTGTGTACTTTGTTAAGACTTGAACTGTGACACCCGAGAATTTCACTATAAATTTATTTATAATCCTTGCATACCTATGTGCGCATTTCTACGTGCATTATTTTCTTGCTTAATTATTTTTATTAGAGGTTACTATTCATAATATTTTTGACTGTTTCAAAAGCTTGATTTTAAATTTTTCCTAGGTCATATGACATTTAAAAGGAATCAAGAAATTTTCGTTTTGAAGTTCCGAGCTTAGGAGTGTGCGTTTGAAAAATATTTTTGTGACCTTTGAATAGTGTTACGTTAGAATAGTGCTAGTTGTAAATTAAAAAGCATTTGTAATTGCAATTAGCCTTAATTGATCAATGTTTGAGACTAATTAGCTTAAGTTATTAATTATATACAATATATAAAATAACTAACTCATGAAAATTAAATACCATACCACATATTAGTCATAAAAACATTTGCAAAAATTCCCTCCATGTCCCTAGGCTTGGCCGACCCACCCAAGGAGAAAAGAGAAGAAAATTGCTTCCACAATCTTGCATTTTGAGCTTCTAGATTAATCTTGGGAGGATTTTGAGCAACCTAGGGTCTTCAACAAGCTTCTTCATCTTCAAAAATTGTGAGGGAGATGCATTATTTGTTTTTAAAGTTTATGTTCATATATTGAATTTTATTGATTTGTCAATTATAGCTATATAACTTGTTATTAATGCTTCTTATGAGTTATTTAATGACTATAGAGCTAACTTTTGAGGCTTGATAACAAAGTTAATGGTTGAATGTTGAGATTGATCAAAGAGGTGATGAATAGTGCCTAGAATTAGGGTTTTGAGAAAATTTGCTAATTGGCTTGAATTGATGCATCAATTAGGTGCTCTAGACCCTAGGGAAGGTAATTGAAAAGCCACGTTAGGTTGAATCACTCGAATTTGAACTTTATTGCATAAATAGCTTACTTTAAAAAGGGGGTTTTACACGTTAGGCAATCCGGGCAAGTTTGGGCATTGATTTGGGTATCCTTGAGCTAAGGAAGCACCTTTGGTGCTTTCGTTTCGCAAAAATGGGGTTCGAGTAGTATAGTTGTAGTTCAATCATGTTCGGGGTCTTCCCGAACTTTTGCTTCAAAAATAAGTTTTGTTGACTTTAAAAGGTACCTTTGAGCTTAATTAAGAATATAGAATGACTAGGATATAGTCTGGGAATCTTGAACCATGCTTAGGAGAAAGAAAACTCGATTAAAGAAAGGGAAAATGTAGTTTTTAGCCATTTTAGTTGCATTTGGAACTTGCTGTGGGATTTTGATGCCTTGCATTGAATATTTAGCATATAATTAAGCTATGTGAGTAGCTTGTGGGATTTAATTGTGTTGATTTCTTCTTTTGGCATCTTTTAGCTAATATCGTGTTTATATGAACTCTTATCGTGCGTATATATGAGGGCGGCCTACTTTGTCGTCCCTCTTATGTATTATGTGATATATTGATTACTTGTGACTTGTCTCGGGGTTGCGCAACCTTTTCGGACATGGTAGCGTCGAGAAACACGGGCGGCGTCCGGCTTGCCGTGCTCTCTCGACTACCATGGTGCCTATTCCCTTTCTCGTTGAGGCATACTCCACTACTCCAGAGGCGTAGTTCACCTGCTGGGCATGGACCTACCTTGGGAGAAAGGGTCGTAGGATCGGGATACATCCGGAGTATCTTAATTGTGGTGTTTGGGGTTTGCCGGCATGATCGTGATGCTCGTGGTTCGTGGCTCGTGATTGAAGACTTTGAAGTGGAACCGTATCCTTTTTAAAGTGATTAATTGCTTGGCTTATTGTCTTATTAGTTTATGTGGCTTATATATGTTTTCTTGTGTTTGCATGTCATGTTGCACGTTGGCATGTTGCATCACCTCCCTTGCTGGGCAACTTTGTTGCTCACTCCTCATTGAAATGTTTCAGGAGAAGCTGAGGTGAATCCCCAGCTGTTAGAAGTAGAAGAAGAAGAAGAAGTTCACGTAGATCAGAATCCTTGACTTTGTGTGCTGAGGTGGATTTTATGTGCTTCTTGGGTGGAGTTCTTGTTAATATTGTATTTTGAGACCTTTGGAGTTTTGTATATATGTCTAGTAGATGTGTACTAGATTGATAGAGAAAGTTGTTGGATTGTAATAATGAATTCTAGACTTTAATTTCTCTTGCATGCTTGGAGTGTTTGTTGATCTCATATGGAACTTAGATCATATTGTAACTAACTACTTATGACTAAAACCAACTTATCTCGCATGCTTGTGTGCTTAAGTAGAATGTTGTGGCTCCAAGGCTTGGATGGCCTTGTGATTGTGTTTTGGCTTGGGTAATATTAGAAGATAAGTTGTTGTTTTAGTTCAAATATCTTGAATGAATGTTTACAGGTAACAGTTTTGTCCTTGGTACAGAGGAGACTCTGTCCGAGTGACGGGTCCGAGCCTGACTATTAGCGTGGGGTTGGGTTCGGGGCGTTACACTTTAGTGGTATCAGAGCTATTAGAATGCTGGAAGCCGGGTTAAATTCCTTGGCATGTGGGTAGAGGTCTATATGTGAAAGTGAATTATGTGAATATATGATTGTTAATTGTTTAAGTACTTAGATAAAAGACATGCTAGCATGAAAAAGAATGATAAAGCTTGACATGATAAGAATATGAAAAGTTAATGTTAAATGTAGTTAAGTGTTATATGTGCTTTTTATGTGAGTAAAATGTTTGAAAACAATGTGTACATTATTTTTGCATAGTTTATTTGCCTATTATAATATTATGTTCTTATAGCATTATAATGAGGAGACGGGGTAGACCACGGAGAGAGCCGGAGGAGACTCCCAGACAGAATGTACCGGGGCAAGGTGCCGGGGATGTACCGCAGGGGCAGGAACCGTGTAATGCCCAGATTATGGCCACAATGGCCACTGCAATGAACACCATAGCCCAGTTTGTAGTTCAGCAGGGTACTGTAGGTGTCGGTAGGGGTAATCAGGCTACCAGAGCAGAGGGCAGTGGTACTGCAGGAGGTAACTTATTTGATAAATTCCTGCATCATGAAGCATATAGTTTTTATGGTGAGCCTGATGATATGAAAGCAGAGATGTGGCTGAGTAAATTCGAGAAAGTAGCTGCGATACTTGAGTGCGACGATGAAAGAAAGATCACCTATGCTGCCTTTTTAATGGAGGGTGATGCCGAGGCTTGGTGGCGCACTATTAGAGAGAAATGGAATGCCGAGAGGGTTCAGCATGTATGGGCTGACTTTGTTCATGAGTTTCGAGATAAATATGTATCAGTTGTAGCCCGTGAGAGACATCAGGATGAATTCATAGCTTTGAAACAGGGGAACATGACTGTAGACCAGTATGAGGCTACCTTTACGAGACTATCTCGATATGTGCCCGCTTTGGTTCAGCCGGAGGATGTGAAGATCCAGAGATTTATTACAGGGTTGAGGAGTGACATCATGCTTAACTTGTCTTCGCAAGATTACCCGAACTATGCTGCAGTAGTTAGGGCTGCATCGAGATATGAGAAACGTAAGGCAGATGTGTTAGCTCAGTCTAGTCAGTCAAGCAAACGGCAGTTTCAGTCTCAGAGTCAGGGTTATCAGAGGCAGACTCAGCAGCCTAGGCAGACCCAGAGCTATCCAAGACCAGTTCAGGTGCAGTCACAGCCGAGACCAGCTCAGAGCCAGCCACAGGGACAGTCACTGACCCGACCAGTGACTGCTAGATCTCAGCAGGGCAGTTCTGCCACATCTACTTATAGGACCCCTACAGGAGGAGCTGCTACTAGGAAGAATCTACAGTGTACTCATTGCAATCGTAAGGGTCACACAGAGGCTGAGTGTTGGAGGAAACTGGGCCGTTGCACAGGTTGTGGCAGTGATCAGCACAGAGTTAGAGATTGTCCCAAGTTTAAATTTGGTCAGGGTCAGACTTCAGGCCAGGGTGCCCAGACTCGAGCTTCAGGAACAGCCACTGTACCGCGAGGTCAGGCACGAGTATTTGCACTCGACCAGGAGGAGCTTCCAGAGACGACAGTGGTGGTGGAAGGTACTTTTCTTATTAATAGTAAACCGGTAGTAGTTTTGATTGACACCGGGGCTACACATTCATTCATTACTCCTGCATGTGCACAGTCTACTGTATTAAAAGTTGATAAACTGCCGTATGTGATTGAAGTAGGTAATCCTATGGGTACTAAATTTGTTACGGAGTCTGTGTGTAAAGATTGTAATATTTGCATTGAGGGTTGCATGTATCCTATTGATTTGATAATCATGCCATTTCGGGACTTTGAAGTTATCTTGGGGATGGATTGGTTGGGACAATATTATGCATGTTTGGACTGTAGGAGGAAAGTTTTATCTTTAGAAGTACCTAACCAACTTGTTATTAAAGTAACTGGGAGTCGAAAGTCTACTGGGACTCGTATTATATCTTCCATTAAGGCTACTAAAATGTTGAGTAAAGGCTGTGATGCATACTTAGCTTATTTAATTAATCAGCCTGGAGATAAATTGAAATTGAATGAAGTACCTGTTATAAAAGAGTTTCCGGGGATTTTTCCTGAGGAGTTGCCTGGATTACCACCTGATAGGGAGATTGAGTTTGTGATTGACTTGTTGCCAGGAACTAGTCCAATCTCGAGAACCCCGTATAGAATGTCTCCCCCTGAGTTACAAGAATTGAAAATTCAGCTACAGGGTTTACTTGAGAAAGGTTTTATTCAGTCTAGTTCGTCACCGTGGGGTGCTCCCGTGTTATTTGTGAAAAAGAAAGACGGTACTCTGCGTTTGTGTATAGATTATCGAGGTCTTAATCAGGTGATGGTGAAAAATAAATATCCTTTGCCCTTAATTGAGGCGTTGTTTGATTAGCTACAGGGTGCTGTTGTGTTTTCGAAATTTGATTTGAGGCAGGGTTATTATCAGTTGAGGATCCGGAAAGAGGATGTACCTAAGACTGCATTTAGAACCAGGTACGGCCATTATGAGTTTGTTGTTTTACCATTCGGATTGACAAATGCTCCAGCCGCTTTTATGGATTTGATGCAGAGAGTATTTCGACCCTATCTTGATCAGTTTGTTGTGATTTTTATTGATGATATATTAGTATACTCTAAGTCTGAGTCAGAGCATGAAGAGCATTTGAGAATTGTACTTAAAACCCTGCAAGAACACAAGTTGTTTGCCAAATTTAGCAAATGCGAATTCTGGTTGAAACAGGTTGCCTTTTTAGGTCATATCATTTCCCAGGAGGGAATATCTGTTGATCCTGCTAAAATTGAGGTAGTTATGTCGTGGAAAAGACCTGAAACTGTCATGGAAGTCTGTAGTTTCTTGGGATTAGCGGGCTATTATAGGCGATTTGTTAAAGATTTTTCAAAGATTGCAGGACCTTTGACTACTTTAACTCAGAAGAAAACTGTGTTTAATTGGGATGACAAATGTGAAGCTAGTTTCCAGGAGTTGAAAAAGAGACTTACCACTGCACCTATCCTTGCCTTGCCTGAGGGAACCGAGAACTTGGTGATTTACAGTGACGCTTCGAAAGAAGGCTTGGGTTGTGTTCTGATGCAAAATGGTAAAGTGATAGCATATGCCTCTAGGAAATTGAAACCATATGAACTCAATTATCCTACACATGATTTGGAGCTTGCAGCTGTTGTCTTTGCTTTGAAGAAATGGCGTCATTATTTGTGGGGTAACAAATTTGAAATATTTACTGACCATAAAAGTTTGAAATATTTATTTTCTCAAAAAGATCTGAATATGAGGCAAAGGCGTTGGCTTGAACTGTTAAATGATTATAACTGTACCATTAGCTATTTGCCAGGAAAAGCTAATACTGTTGCAGATGCACTGAGCCGAAAAGCTTCTGTGGCTAGTTTGATAATCAAGGACTGGGAGATTGTGGAAGAACTGTGCTTGTGGAAACCGAAGACTTCTACATCAGGTATTCAATTTGCTAGCTTACAAATTCAATATTTATTGCTATCTAGAATCAGAGAAGTGCAACAATCAGATTCTCAGCTATTGAAGCTTTTAGAGAAGTCAAAAGGGGGAGAGTCCGACTTTAAGATGCATGATGATGGGCTTCTCAGGTACAAGAATAGAATTTGCATTCCTAGCAATTCGACTGTGAAAGATGAGATTCTTGCTGAGGCTCATGCTTCTAAATACACAATTAATCCTGGAAGCACTAAAATGTACAAAGATCTGAAACAGAATTTCTAGTGGAACAACATGAAGAGAGAAATAGCTGATTATGTAGCTAAGTATTTGACTTGTCAGAAAGTTAAGGCAGAACATCAAAGGCCAGCAGGATTGTTGCAGCCATTGGAGATTCCGGTATGGAAATGGGATCAGGTTACTATGGATCTTGTGTTGGATTTACCAAGATCACCACGAGGTAATGATTCAGTGTGGGTTGTAGTAGACAGGTTGACGAAGAGTTCGCATTTTATTGCTACAAAGAAAACAGATTCTCTCGATAAATTGGCTGAGCTTTATGTTGAAAATATTGTGAGACTGCATGGAGTTCCATCTCAGATAGTGTCAGACAGGGATCCCAGGTTTACATCACAGTTCTGGCAGAAACTACAAAAGGCTTTGGGGACTAATTTGAGTTTTAGTACTGCTTATCACCCACAGACGGATAGCCAGTCAGAAAGGACTATTAGGATACTGGAAGATATGTTGAGGGCTTGTGTTCTGGATTTTGGCAAGAATTAGGAGAAATACCTACCTTTAGTAGAGTTTGCTTATAATAACAGTTATCAGGCCACTATTGGTATGGCACCCTATGAGGCACTGTACGGGTGGAAATGTCTGTCTCCGTTGTATTGGGATGAGGTAGGTGAGATGAAAACAGTTGATCCCGCTATTCTTCCAGAGATGATCAAAATGGTGGATAATGTGAGGCTTATAAAGAAAAGGATGCTTACAGCTCAGAGTCGACAGAAGAATTATGCTGATAGACGTCGACGGGACTTAGTATTTTCTAAGGGTGATCATGTTTTCTTGAAAGTCTCTCCGCGAAAAGGTTTGATTCGGCACGGTAAAGGAGGTAAACTTAGTCCTAGATACGTGGGACCATTTGAAATCACTGAGAAAGTTGGGGATTTAGCTTACAGATTGGCATTACCTCCGAGTTTGGGTCGGATTCATGATGTTTTTCATGTATCACTGTTGAGGAAATATAACCCTGATCCGTCGCATATCATTGAGTCAGAACCGTCGGAGATTGATGAGTCCTTAGCATATGTTGAGAAACCTCTTCGAGTGGTTGACCGAAAGATTCAGGAACTTAGAACTAAAAGTATTCCTATGGTAAAAGTTCTTTGGGATCATCATGGGGTTGAGGATGCCACTTGCGAGCGTGAAGATCAAATCAAAGAGAAGTATCCGGAGCTCTTTGCCGAACCATGTAAGAATTGCGAGGACGCAATTAGTTTAAGGGGAGAGAGGGTGTGACACCCGAGAATTTCACCCTAAATTTATTTATAATCGTTGCATACCTATGTGCACATTTCTACGTGCATCATTGTTCTTGCTTTATTGTTTTTTTTAGGGGTTACTATTCATAATATTTTTGATTGTTTCAAAAGCTTGATTTTAAATTTTTCCTAGGTCGTATGACATTTAAAAGGAACCAAGAAATTTTCGTTTTAAAGTTCCAAGCTTAGGAGTGTGCGTTTGGAAAATATTTTTGTGACCTTTGAATAGTGTTACGTTAGAATAGTGCTAGTTATAAATTAAAAAGCATTTGTAATTGCAATTAGCCTTAATTGATCAATATTTGAGACTAATTAGCTTAAGTTATTAATTATATACAATATATAAACTAACTAACTCCTGAAAATTAAATACCATACCACATATTAGTCATAAAAACATTTGCAAAAATTCCCTCCATGTCCCTAAGCTTGGCCGACCCACCCAAGGAGAAAAGAGAAGAAAATTGCTTCCACAATCTTGCATTTTGAGCTCTTAGATTGTTTTTGAGAGGATTTTAAGCAACCTAAGGACTTCAACAAGCTTCTCCAACTTCAAAAATTGTGAGGGAGACTCATTTTCTTGATTTTAAAGTTTATGTTCATATGTTTATTTTTGTTGATTTGTCATTTATAGCTATATAACTTGTTATGAATGCTTCTTATGAGTTATTTAATGTCTATAGAGCTAACTTTTGAGGTTTGATAACAAAGTTAATGGTTGAATATTGAGATTGATCAAAGAGGAGATGAATAGTGCCTAGAATTAGGGTTTTGAGAAAATTTGCTAATTGGCTTGAATTGATGCATCAATTAGGTGCTCTAGACTCTAGGGAAGTTAGTTGAAAAGCCACGTGAGGTTAAATCACTCGAATTTGAACTTTATTGCATAAATAGCTTACTTTAAAAAGGGGGTTTTACACGTTAGGCAATCCGGGCAAGTTTGGGCATTGATTTGGGTATCCTTGAGCTAAGGAAGCACCTTTGGTACTTTCGTTTCGCGAAAATGGGGTTCGGGTAGTATAGTTGTAGTTCAATCCCGTTCAGGGCCTTCCCGAACTTTTGTTTCAAAAATAAGTTTTGTTGACTTTAAAAGGTACCTTTGAGCTTAATTAAGAATATAGAATGACTAGGATATAGTCTGGGAATCTTGAACCATGCTTAGGAGAAAGAAAACTCGATTAAAGAAAGGGAAAATGTAGTTTTTAGCCATTTTAGTTGCATTTGGAACTTGCTGTGGGATTTTGATGCCTTGCATTGAATATTTAGCATATAATTAAGCTATGTGAGTAGCTTGTGGAATTTAATTGTGTTGATTTCTTCTTTTGGCATCTTTTAGCTAATATCGTGCTTATATGAACTCTTATCGTGCGTATATGTGAGGGCGGCCTACTTTGTCGTCCCTCTTATGTGTTATGTGATATATTGATTGCTTGTGACTTGTCTCGGGGTTGCGCAACCTTTTTCGGACATGGTAGCGTCGAGAAACACGGGCGGCGTCGGGCTTGCCGTACTCCCTCGATTACCATGGTGCCTATTCCCTTTCTCGCTGAGGCATACTCTACTACCCCAGAGGCGTGGTTCACCTACTGGGCATGGACCTACCTCGGGAGAAAGGGTCGTAGGATCGGGATACATCTGGAGTATCCCAATTGTGGTGTTTGGGGTTTGCCGGCATGATCGTGATGCTCGTGGTTCGTGGCTCGTGATTGAAGACTTGGAAGTGGAACCGTATCCTTTTTAAAGTGATTAATTGCTTGGCTTATTGTCTTGTTGGTTTATGTGGATTATATATGTTTTCTTGTATTTGCATATCATATTGCACGTTGGCATGTTGCATCACCTCCCTTGCTGGGCAACTTTTTTGCTCACTCCTCATTGAAATGTTTCAGGAGAAGCTGAGGTGAATCCCCAGCTGTTAGAAGTAGAAGAAGAAGAAGAAGTTCACGTAGATCAGAATCCTTGACTTTGTGTGCTGAGGTGGATTTTATGTGCTTCTTGCGTGGAGTTCTTGTTAATATTGTATTTTGAGACCTTTGGAGTCTTGTATATATGTCTAGTAGATGTGTACTAGAATGATAGAGAAAGTTGTTGGATTGTAATAATGAATTCTAGACTTTAATTTCTCTTGCATGCTTGGAGTGTTTGTTGATCTCATATGGGAACTTAGATCATATTGTAACTAACTACTTATGACTAAAACCAACTTATCTCGCATGCTTGTGTGCTTAAGTAGAATGTTGTTGCTCCAAGGCTTGGATGGCCTTGTGAGTGTGTTTTGGCTTGGGTAATATTAGAAGATAGGTTGTTGTTTTAGTTCAAATGTCTTGAATGAATGTTTACAGGTAACAGTTTTGTCCTTGGTACAGAGGAGACTCTGTTCGAGTGACGGGTCCGAGCCTGACTATTAGCGTGGGGTTGGGTTCGGGGCGTTACATGAACAAACAGTTATCAAATCTGAAACCTCTCCACCCAACAGATACAACTCACCAATACCCCCAATCAGCAAAATTTCATCACAACCCATAAAGCACAAGTATACCTAATAACACAAAATAAGGATTTTTTCAATGCCCTTCACGCGATTCTGTAACAAGATTTGTCTTCCTTTTTTTTTCTCTGTTACAATCCAGTAATGCACATCAAAAAGTAGTACTCACCAAAACATGAAGGTTCTCAGTCGCTGCTTGTAAGACTCTATCGTCAACGCTTGTGTGGTGCAAATGAGCACTGGGAGGGCTTCAACTATGAGTAAGTTGGAAAAACTAGTGGGTGACGTCAGAGGAATGGTGAGGTGATAAAGAGAGGGAGTGAGGTGGTTGTCGCCTCCATTGCTCCGGTATCGTCGTCGGTAGAAGCTCATCGGTGTAGGTATGGTGGGTGTGGTGGTGTCGTCTATGGGGTGGTAGGAGAGAGAAAGAGACTGACTGGAGTGTGAGAGAGCGTGATAGAGAGAGATTTGAGATTTGGTTGTTATTGAGAGAGATCTGATGGTTTGGGTTTCAATGATTTGGGTTGAGAAAGAGAGGATTTGTGTTTGGGTGTTGATGGTGGCGGTTGAGAGATGGAGAATGATTTTCTTTTAATTTTTGATTTTTTTTTTTTTTTTGAACATCAAACATAAAGACGCCAGTGCAGTTGCGCTGTTTTTTAGCACAACAGCGCTACTTCAAAAACGTAACTTTTAACAGCGTCAGCGTAGCTGCGCTACATTTTGGTGCCCCAACACTACTTTCACAGCTCTATTTTTTCTTACTTTTCTCTTCAACACACGCATCTCCCTTAATCCAAACACCATTATTTGCACATTTTATCCCTGAATTGACTTGGTAGAACTTCTCTTTGACTTATCTTCCCCCAAACTTGTTCTTGAACCTATCATGACAATAAAAATTAACAATTAACTACGACAATTATAACTCAAAAATTAACTAAAAACAATTAAAACTATTAAATCAAGAAAAGTGAGAAAATTTGGGTTGCCTCCCGAAAAGCGCTTGTTTTAACGTCGACAGCCCGACAGAGCTATTGCTTCATGATGAGTTAAGGTAGACAACGGTCTTGTGTTTGTCAAACTCATCATCCCAATAAGCCTTTAACCGTTGTTCGTTAACCTTGAACGTCCCTTTCTCTGAATGATTTACTTCAATAGCTCCATAGGGAAACACCTTCATTACAACAAAAGGGCCAGACCATCTTGACTTGCGTTTTCCAGGAATCTGTGGGTTATAAAGAAGTATTTGTTGCCCAGGTGAGAAATATTTTCCCAAAATAGGTTCATTATGCCACTCTTTTGTCATCTCCTTGTAACTTTTTGCATTCTCATCTTCTTTATCACATAATTTTTCCAGCTCATTTAATTGTAACAATTCTTTCTCACCTACTGCTCACACACCTATATTTAGTTGTTTAGCTGACCACTATTCCTTGTGCTCCAATCCCACCGGAATAAAAGAACCATCTTGTAACAAGCTAGCCTCTAAGGGATCCAATTGACCCCTATGGTTAGACACTATAGCTTTTACGGCATCAATGTGAAAATAACTATCACTCGCTTATTGGGGTACTTGTAAGATTTGAACACATTAAAGGTTATCTCTTCATCTTGTACTCGCAATTTAAGCTCACCCTTTCGAACATCAATAAGTGCTCCTCCAATTGCAAGGAAAGGTCTTCCAAGAATGATAGGAATTTCATTGTCTTCCTCCATGTCTAGCACAATGAAATCTACAGGAAAAAATAAATTTATCAACTTTGACGAGCACATCTTCAATTACTCCTCTAGGATGCTTTAGCGAGCGATCATCTAACTGTAATGTTACAGTCATGGGTCTTGCCTCTTTTAAACTAAGCTTCTTGAAAATAGACAAAGGCATTAAATTAATACTAGCACCTAAATCACACAAAGCTCGCTCAAAAACAACATTGCCAATTTCACATGAAATAGTAAAACTCCCTGGATCTTTAAGTTTTTGTGGTAGCTTCTTTTGTAGAATAGCGCTGCACTCTTCAGTAAGTGCAACTGTCTCATAATCTCTAAGCTTTCTCTTATTTGAAAGGATATCCTTCATGAACTTCACATAACTCGGCATTTGTTCAAGTGCATCTGCAAATGGAATATTAATGTGAAGCTTCTTAAAGACTTCAAGAAATCTAGCAAATTGCTTATCAAACTTATTTTTCTGCAATCGTTAAGGGAATGGCACAACCACATGTGGCTCCTTCATAGGTTGTGGCTGAGCTTCTAATTTCTCTTCATCTTTCGCCTTATTATTCGTTTCACTTTTCTCAACCTTCTTGGTTCTCACTGGCTCCTTTAATTCTTTGCTGCTTCTCAAAGTGATCGCTTTGCAATGCTCCATGCCATCTCTTCTGGGATTTACCTCTGAAGTACTTGGTAAACTTCCTTTTTGTCTTTCAGAAAACAAAGTAGTCATTTGAGTAATTGCACCTCTAAATTTCTGATTTATGCAGATTGGATTTGGAAGTTTGTCCTAGTTTCATTCATAAACTAAGTCAGTAAATTCGCCAACTGGGCCAATGTATCTTCCAAGTTTACCTTATTCTCTGGTGATGGGTTATTCTGCTCAGGCTGCAACATATTCTGATTATTTATCCAAGATAGATTAGGATGGTAACTCAATCCTGGATAATATCTGTTGGGATATTCATTGTGTTGCTGCCCATTAAAGTTCCGCACATACAGTGCTTGTTATGTTGTGCCTTGCACAAATGGATTGCCAACTTCATATTCTGTACTATAATGTGGACCACAACAAAACTTGCACACCACTGCCGCTTGGACAACATTAGCAGTTACTTGATTATTTTGCATCTGTTTCGCGACATTGTCAATTTTTGCTGCCAAAGCAGTTATAGCATCAATCTCATGGATCTCAGTTGTCTTCTTTGGTATGAATCTCTCGCTCGACCACTGCTGATTGTTTAAGACAATATCCTCAAGCAACGCATAAGCTTCATCTGCTGTCTTGTTCATTAAAGCTTCTCCTACTAATGCATCAATCAAAGTTCTTGTGGTGCTAATCAGCCCATTGTAAAAAATGTGAACTTGCATCCACCTAGGTACACCATGATTAGGACACGACCTCAACAACGCCTTATACCTTTCCCATGCTTTACACAAAGTTTTTCCTTCATGTTGTGCAAAATTATTGATTTCTATGTGCAGCTTCACTGTCTTTCCAGGTGGAAAAAATCTTAACAAAAACTTGTGCACCAAATCCTCCTATGTAGTGATTGAATCTGAAGGCAGTGAGTTCAACCATTCCTTAGCTTGATCCCTCAAAAAGAAAGGAAACAAGCGAAGGCGCAGAGCTTCATTAGTGACTCCATTGTACTTAACAGTTCCGCAGACTTCTAGAAAATTCACGATGTGTTGATTAGGATCTTCAGAAGGCAGTCCATGGAACTGGATATTCTGAATCAACTGTAGCGTCACTATCTTCAAGTCAAAATTATTCACCTGAATCGCTGACCTTCTAATCACAGGTTGAATTCTAGTGGGTGGCAAAGCATAGTCTCGCAGTGTTCTAGGTAGATTTTCCTGGTTATTTTCACCTTGTACTTGTACTATTTGAGCCATGTTTTCCTGCAGGTGGTGGGTAATAGCTTTTTTCCCCTTTCTATTCTTTCGACAAGTTCGCTCTATCTCAAGATCAAAAGGCAACAAATTGCTACCTCCCAACTTACACATGCACCTAACGGAATATGTTCTTGAAACACACGTAACGAAAATAAGAGAACAAAACAAAACAAACTAAAATCCAAAGTAAAATCAAAGCTATTTGGTATCGATATTAATAATGACACAGTCTCTGACAACGGTGCCAAAAACTTGTTGTATGATTTCTAACGCAAGTGCACGTATCGCAACAAGTAATAAAGTGATAAGTAAAGTTCGTTCCCACGAGGACTGTGATTACTTAGTATCGAAATTGATTTAGCTCTTACTTTATTTGGACAATCACGAATTGAGAATTTGTAACTAATTACTAAAAAAATTATAGAACTTATAAGAGAAATAACAACTAAGACAATTACGAAATTAACAAAAGATGGTAATTCAATAATTAAAAGACTCTAGGGATTCTGATTTCACCAAAATTAATCATATTTGAAACTAGTGATTTAAATCAATTGATGCCTATTCCTAACGTTGCCAGCAATTTCGCTAAGGTAAATATTAATCTTTCTCAAGCATCAATAAGTAAGCTAACTACATCTCCGTGATAACTGTGAACTTATGGAACGCATTAAGCCCTAGAAATTCAAATGCTGCACTAGATCTCATAACTATCTCTAGCTTATGACAATTTAATGGTATTTAATATGTTGTCTAATTTAGTTATCACTTTTCAGTCTCAAACTAAATCACGACTCATGTAATTGTTGATCAAGCAACCACAAGCATTAAACTCAGCATAAAATACTCAACGCAAATATGAAATAGTTCATCAATGAATTAAAACCAAAAGCATCAAATATTCAAAATTCAGCTACATCGTAGCCCTAGAAAAATAGCTTAGAACATAATCATGAAAATAAATAAAATTCCAATTGTAACGTAAAACATGATAACAGAGATAAAGAAAACTAGGATTTAGAGAAGAATTGGGGTAGAAGTCCGTCTCCGGATCGTTCCTCCGTCTTCAACTTGTGAATCCTCTATTTCTCCCTCTCTGGAACGTTGTTTTTTCTCCTCTCTTGATGGCTGCCCACTTCTTACGTTTTTCTCCTTTTATTTCATAGGGTTTCTTTCTTTTCTTGTCAATTTACAAAATTGCCCTTAATTTTCCTGCGATGCTGCGTAGCTGCGCAATGACTGCGCTACTTCTATTTGTTCTTCAATTTCTCCACAAATTGTATAAAAGCCAATCAATTTCTCTTCAATCTTTGCCTCAAAACTTAGATTGGCTCTTGGAAAGTACCTACAATTCAAATCAAAGACAAAACTAATCAAATTGCTCAAAAACTACTCAAAAACTAACAAAGCGTAAGTGAAAAGGTGTTGAGATACTATATAAATAATACACCCAACAGTCCACGGCCTGCACTGCCACTTAATGGCCCCGTCCTGAGGAATCGTCTAATTTCACTTGAAGAGTTATCTTTACCTGCAGCCATGTTTGTTTTTCTACAAATACAAATAATAAATTAAAAGGTAATTGCTACACACATTAATAGATAGATAAACATGATCTAGTGATTTAACAATAAATTGTTTTCATCATTCCGTAAATAAGTCAAATATGTCAACATGATTGTTACATAATAAACAAACTAACTAAATATCATCTTCATCCTCATCATCAGCGTCATCATCATCACCGTCATCATCATCGTCATCATCATCATCATCATCTTCTTCATCTTCATCTTGTTCATCATCATCATCATCATTTTCTTCTTCTTCTTCTTCTTTAGTCTCATCGTCCTCTTGCTGAGCATCATGTTGAGCATGTAAATCACTAATATCTTCGCTCAGTCTTTATAGGGACTGGACAAGATGGGTCCCCATGGAGACGGCCCAGTTCGTCTCCATTTTGTAACTGGGCCTCTCCAAATGGAGACGGCCCAGTTCGTCCCCAAAATGGAGACTACCTGAGCCGTCTCCATTTTGGAGCGTTGGGCCTCTCCCCATGGAGACAGACCGAGCTATCTCCATTTGGAGCGCTAGGCCTTTCCATATGGAGATGGCCTAGTCTGTCTCCAAAACCCGTCTCCATTTTAGAGCGCTAGGCCTCTCCAAATGGAGACGGCCTAGTTCGTCTCCAAAATGGAGACGGACCGAGTCGTCTCCATTTTGGAGCGCTGGGCCTCTCCCCATGGAGATGGCCCATTTCATTTCCAAAATGTTGTCTCATTTTGTAGAATCCCGCTAGGCCTTCTCCAAAAGGAGACTACCCAAGTCGTGTCCATCTGGAAGCCCAATTATCCAAATGGAGATGGCTAAAAAATAGAGACGGATCGGGTCGTCTCCATTTGGTGACGGCCTATAACTTCCGTCTCTAGTTTTTTTTTGTTAGAATTATTTAAGACATTAAAATTTTACATATTAGAATATATTGGTTCAAAATTTATAAAAACATGTGAAAATACTATATGATTTTTAATTTTTTTGACCTTTTATCAAACTACAAATTATTGAATTAGTAGTTATTTTTTTTGTAACTAAAATGCTTATAAAAATATAATGTAAATGAAGTTAATTCATTAATAATTCCACAAAATTGATTATGAACCAAAAATTTATTACTACGTAGTAATTTTGAAAATTGGATAAGTAATAAATAATTATTTTATATTTTATATTTAAATCTTATATTAATTATATTTTTATTACTTCTCAATTTACATAGAATATTAATAAACCGCTTATATTATTAAATTAGTTCTCAATTAGGATCATATATATAATGTCAAAGTTATAGAATTTCAAAAAAAATTAATAATCCATAAATATTATATAATTAATTATATAAACACAATAATTTAAATTGTTATTAAAAGAATAAAAGTATTGAATTAAACAAATAGTTAACTAATGTAGTTGTATATAAATAAATTATGTTATAATTCTAAAAGCATGTTTTATAATTAAATAGCTTAAGTTGAATTTTAAAAACTTTTATCAATGTCGTCAAGTCGCGTCACCATTATTCTTTATCACGGGAATTGAATCGTATCATTGCTCAATCTTGTTGTTAGTACGATATGAAGAAATTGTACATACCACGGCGCAGAAGATAATGAAATACCAGGGGCCCATTTTGGAAGTGACATGGCGTGAGTAGGTTTTGAATGCAATGTGTTAGCGTGCACGCCATGTTCCCAATTATTTGACATAACGACATCCCTATATTTCTGTCTCCAAGAAAAACATTTTTTTTTCTTCTTTATTATAAATAACGTATACATCATCATAACAACCAAAACTTTTATCAATGTCGTCAAGTCCATTGATTAATATTATTCGTCATGGGCTGTCAGATGGACCATTGATCAATCTTGTCATTAGTACGATAAGAACATCATATACGCTACTACGGGGCAGAAGGTCGTCTGAACTGGTAGGCCCCGTTTTGCATAGTAGATGACTTCAGCAGCTTTTAAATCTCCAAAGTAGCGTGCACGCCATGTCCTCAATTATTTGACCCATTGATGACCAGTAGTACGCAGTCACGTGCTCGCAAACCATTCGTGTGAGACCCCGTATCGAGCCCATATGCATTTTATAGCATTTCATGTATTTTTGCATAATTTAATATGCATTTATATTAGTTAATATGTTTTACATCGTTTAACATGTCTT
This sequence comes from Ehretia macrophylla, assembly GCA_037974665.1. Lineage (NCBI taxonomy): Eukaryota > Viridiplantae > Streptophyta > Magnoliopsida > Boraginales > Ehretiaceae > Ehretia > Ehretia macrophylla. The sequence goes on from CM075783.1 coordinate 17,887,931, forward strand.
CATCTCGTTTTACGTGCATTATATTTATTAAGTGCATTTACGTATTTTTAATATCGTAGGCACTAATTAAATTATGCCACATCACAATAGCTAACTAAAACAATTACATTTGAACTAAATGACACACTAGCAAAACATGAGTAAGTTGAGGGGCATTCTTGTCTTTTGGCAAATCAAGAAAATATCCTACCTAACTTAAAACACCTAAACTAAGCTAAACACATACACGCACACAAAAAAAAATACAGCACTCACACACACACACACGATCAAACCATCAGGAAGAGATAAAAGAGATGAAAGAAAAGGGAAATAAGAGAAGAAAGAAGAAAAAAGGAAGAAAATGAAGAACAAGACATATTCAACCATTTTCTTGCTTCTAGGTGTGATGCCCGGGAATTTCATCACATCTATTAAATAACAGTTGCAAAATTACTTGAGTATTTTATGTGCATTTTCTTTTTTGTTTAATTGCTTTACTATTGGGCACTATTCATAAGAAATTTGACTGTCTTAAATGCTTGATTTAATATTTTTCCTAGATAGTATAACCAATAAAAAGAATCGAAAACTTGTAGTTTTGGATTTGGGAGACCAGGAATATGCATTTGAAAAATGATTTGTACTTCGTGTGAATAGTGTCACGTAAGTATAACACTAGTTTTAGCTAATTGTCAATTAAGTGGAGTTTTAACTTAGTTTGACCATTAATTAGGAGCATTTGTGTAACACCCCGATCCCTCTCGAAACCGGAGCCCCAAACCCAAAACCTAAGGCACGAAACACGAGGAAAAACAAACAGAGGCTCCCCTGTTTATAAGGTTAATTAAAAACATGCAAGCAGCAAGTACGGCCATAATAAGACACCCCAACTTCAACCATCCCACTTTTCCCAATCTCAAGGCCATCCGAGCCTTAGTCAGAAAAACATAACCACACGAGCATGCAATCAAAAGATAATAAAGTCTATCTTTAGTTATTACATGTCAATTAAGCCACTAACTATTCAAGACTACAACTTTAATTACAACCCACAAAATCTATCATTCATACATACAGGATCTCAAAGGTCTCAAAATAAAACATAATATAATAACACACATCTTCAAAGGGATTCAACCTTAGCAAGATAAGCAACCAGCAACACAACACTCAAGATAGTTGTTCTAACTGCACCTGTAACATGTTAAAATGATGAATGAGTAACCAAAGTTACCCAGTGAGGGAGGTGATGCATCATACCAGGCGTGCAACATGTTATGCAACAAAGATAGCCATATATATAACACAAAGTAATAAGACTAGATAGACAAGTATTTAACCACATATAAAAAGGATACGGTTCAACTTGTCTTCAATCACGAGCCACGAGCCAAGATCTTGAAGCAAGTGCCGGCAAAACCCTTATTCCTCCAAAATGGGATACTCCAGATGTATCCCGATCCTACGACCCTTTCTCCTGAGGTAGGTCCATATGCCCAGCAGGTGAACCACGCCTCTGGGGTAGTGGAGTATACTCAACAAGAGAAAGGGAATAGGCACCATGGTAGTTGAGGGAGAACGACAAGCCCAATGTCGCCCGTGTTTCTCGATACTACCATGTCTGAAAAGATTGCGCAACCCCGAGACAAGATCACGAGAAACATGAATATCAAATCACGCAAGAGGAACGACAAAGTAGGTCGCACTCGCAGTTAATCACAAATAACACGAAAAGACTCAAGATAGCAAGTAAACTAATACATATAAACTTTATCAATTACTAAATAATTCAATTTAGAAACAATAAATCAAGTTAAGATGTACAGAAGAGATGAAGACTCCCTTACCTTGGATTAAGTCAAGAATCCCCTCATACCTTCTCCAATTGCATGCATTATAGCTATAATTCAAATAGAATTCATAATTAAGAACAAGTTAGATTTGATTGCAGTTAAACTAGCACACATTCTTTAAGGTTAATTTTAAGCCTACTTTAAGATCTCTAATATGCACTACATTACCTTAGTTACATAACATATCTTGATAATGCTTCTTAATTCACTTAGCTTGCATTCCTTATCGAACATTCCACATAACATACACGGGGTTCCAACTATCTACATTCACTAAGCAACACTAGTTACACTAAGTTAAAGCAAGAATTCTAGCATTACAATCATTCACATTCAAGCAACATTTTCTAGTTTAACATAAAGTACAAAGATAAGTTAAGGCGCTTTAGTTGATAACTTACACTTTACTCAATCTAACTACATTTCATTAACTCTTAACTACAATTAAAACTCAAGAAAATAGTATTCAAACCAAGCTTAACACAAAATACATTAAAGGCACTAGATAGTATGCTTTAATATTATACTTTAGTTACTAAGTTATAATATGCTAATTACTCAATGACAACTCAACTAAATCATGTTGAAACTTCTAACAAGATTCCACTAAACTACTTTAACTACATAAATAACTATTATTACACTCCTTAAGTCATGAATCTTGCATTCGTTCTCAAGCATCTCATTAACCACATACGGGGTTCTAAAGCATTTAACTTCGCTAGGAGCATTGTTTACATTCATTAAACTAAGATTACCAAGCTAAACCCTCCAAAGCACTAAACTCACTTAACTTAAATTACAAGACTTGACCACATTCTTGAGTTTCCTACCTTGCAGTAAAAACCCTCTCATAGCTAATACTAGCATTCATGGAACTACTCTTTCTCTTAATTCACTAGATGGCAAGTAACTATCTTTAATTTAATTGAGCATTCACACATAACCACCATCATCACCATTAAGCTTGTTACTACCTAAAATTGCTCATTATTCACTAGAACCAATCATCAAGGCATCTTAAACCTGTAGCAAGATAAGTTGAAATTCTAGTCTACATTGGCTTGAATTTGCTTCTTTGGTTACCAGCATAATTGTTCTCCAAAAATTTGGAAACTCTACAAAAAAGTATCTCATTGAATGTTGATAGGTTTAGCCTCAAAAAAATCTCAATTCGGAGTTATATTCAATGAGATATGGCCTCTACAAAATCATCACGCAATCTGCCCTACACTAGCGCGAGAATCCAAATGCTACTGTAATGGCCCTATAACGGCCCTTTAACGACATAATTAAATCTTGAGACTAAAAGAGAAATTGTTTCCCCAGTTCTTGGATACAACATATCCAAAATTCAGCCATTTTCGACAACGTTTGCTAGGTCAAACTATCTTTGTAATCTAGTCGCGTAACCTGTCAGAAAATTCAGAATCTTGCACTACTCATGTTTTAGCTATTTCTTGTTTCCTTGGCATACTACCACCATTACTCACTATATATATGATGTAAACCACTCTCTTTGACATATATACAAACACTTGGTCTTCAACAATTAACCAAAGAAGCCAACTTCAACTACAACTAAAGCCAAACACTAAGGCTAGCAATTCATGCATTAGAAAGCTACCATAACATTTCATACACTAAATACCTCATTAAACATGCATTACAAGCTTCATGTTCACTTATCTACACATGGCATACATGTATATACAACAAAAAATCAGCCAAGGATGCAAGCATAGATGAATCATCACCTTAAGTTAAAGAATTTGCATACAAACAAGCTCAAAATTACATTTTCTTCCTTCATTTCTTCTTCTTCTTCTTCTTCTTCTTTTTCTTCTTCTTCTTTCTTGTATGTGTTTAAACGTGTTGTGTGTGTGTGCGTGTGTGTCTGATTTTTGTATGTGTTTTGTGTGCTTGTGTGTGTTGTAGTATATTAGTAGGTGTAAATTTTTTTTAAAAGGCCCAAATGACCAACATGCCCTTCAACTAAATGTTATTAACTAGTTTGTCATTCCAGTTTAATTCTAACTAATTTAGTTGCTCCAATTCCTAATTATCTACGTTAATTATTTTCTACGATTCCTACGATTTTCCAAAGTGTTCAGGAAGTCCCGAAATCGCACGTAAAATGAGAATTATGCACATTAACCAATTAAACGTGCCTACTTACATAAAAATGCATTTATATTGATGCAATACATGTTAATAGATGAAATTTCTTGTTAAATTAGATATATACACATAGTTTGAGATAAATGCACGTTAAACGAAATAGATGCACGTAACCCAAAAATATGATATTTTATGCAAATAAATATACGTAAATAATTAAAGTAGACATAAATATATGCACATCAATAAAATAATTATATGCATGGGTCGGGGTGTTACAATTTGACTTAGGCTAATTACATATACTTATACATAAACTCCATATATAATACATACATGCAATTTACTTATCAAAACAAAAGCAAAAATTCCCAAAATACCCCCGAAACCCGATGGCCCTAGGAGAGAAAAAGTGTGACGACCCAGACCTAGCATATAGCATACAATACATATTTGCATATATTTATATGTTACTTTAAAAGTCTATTTATGATTAAGTGAATAACTTAATTTAATTCATTCATTAATAGTACTATCTATTATATTTTCGAAATACATATGAATAGAGTTTAGTAAAATTAAATAAGGTAACTATTTTAATATTATAATTATTAGAATTTATTATTTTGTATTTAAATGCTAGATTCCATTATTTTTCATTAATTATTTAAATAACCCGAGCCCAAACATGAAACTTTTTTTTTTCTAAATTCTATATTTTTTCCTTAATACTTGCTATTTTAGATGCATACATCCATTGAGTTTGCGTGCATATCATATCGGGATCAACGAGAAAAAAATATGTAAGTGAATGTAATGAATAGTAAAAATTTTCAACAATTTTTCACTTAGAATATTTGACCCATTTGGCATAAAACTTGATCCATATGCATTAATTTAACCTACAACTAAACCCATATACCCATATATCATTTATTATACACATATAATAGCTAAAAATGCTAAAAATAAGTCAAAAATTCCTAAAAATAGCCAAAAAAATCCTATTACGGGAATAGTTTTTTTTTTTGTTGCAAATTTTGCTCAATTTGATCTTCCAAGCTCTTCCAAAGGATTTCAAACCATCAAAAAACTTCTTATTTGCTCCTACATCTCTAATTTGGTGAGGGAATTGCATAATTTTCATGTTTTAAGTTTATGTCAATTGTTTAAAATTGTTGAATTGTTGATTATAGCTATGTTAATTGTTATTGATACTTGATATACAATATATAAAGCCTATAGAACTCTCTTTTATAGCTTGATAACAATCTCTATGGTTGAAAGCTTGATTTGCACAAAGAAGATGATGAATAGTGACAAAATTTAGGGTTTTGATATAACTTGTTATTTAGAGTGAATTGATGCTTCTTTTAGGTATTCTAGACATTAATGAAACTAGTTAGAAGCTCACGTGAAGTTGAATTGCTCAAATTTGAGTTAAAATACAAAATTAGCTAACTTTTAAAATGGGGTTTTTTCATGAAACGCAATCTGGGCACGTTTGGACTTTAGATTAGGTATCCTTGGTGCATGGAAGCACTTTTGGTGCTTTCATTGCTTTAAATTGAAGTTCGGATAAGGTAGTTGTAGTTAAAACCTACTCGGGGCCTTCCCGAGCTTTTTTCTCCAAAGCGAGTTTTCAGAACTTGGATGGGTGTCTTTTGGTATTCTTAGGAGCGTGGTACAATTGGTTTATAGGATTGTGGCCTTGAATTTCGTATAGAAGAAGAATTGTATAGTTATCAAAGGGAAAAATGTGAGAAATAGATGCTTTTGTGCTTGCATGAGTTTGTAGATGCTTGATATGTGTCAAAATGCTTGTCTAAGTTATATTCAAGTTAGTTGAAGAGTTTCATGGAAAAGTATGATAATTGTCCTTTTTGTTTATATGGTTACTTAGGACACATGTTAAGTTAAAGCATATTTAGGTGGCATTTTGTTAAAGATGGAATTCTAATAGATATTGTATGCTAAATAAGTGGAACTATAAATTAACTAACATGATGGATAATTTATAAATGTGTAGTTAATTTTCTTCGTTAGATTAAAGAGTTGTTTTACAATTATTCGTATGATTGTTGAGGCTATGTGGCAATATGAGATACGCGAGTGATTATATATATAACCTCTATTTTTGTGGATTGAGTTAAGCAATAGTTAAGTTAGAAATTAATATAGTTAATTGTTAAAATGCTAAACTTATATGAACACGCGAGGGTACATGTCCAAGCTAGTTCGAGAAGGTTAGAGTAATCAGAGCTATTTTCTTGCATATTTAGTCGGATCCAAGGTGAGGGATTCATCTTATGTGGCAATATAATTGGTTATTTTTTTTATAACTAGTATGGATATCATGTTACTAATAGGTATTTGAATAATTATAGTTAAATTTCCAATATTTTGTTTGGTTTGCTTATTAGCTATTTTGTTAGGAATGAGTTATTCTTCATAATATTGCTATATTTGATTGTTGGTTGGGTTATATATGTTGTTCGGGTGGGGTTAACCTACTTTACTATCCTCCCTATTTGATATCAGTTTAATTCTCGTGATTCGTTCGTATTTGATATTCGGGGTTGCGCAACCTTTTCGGACATGGTAGTGTCGAGTAACATAGGCGGTATCGGGCTTGCCGTGCTCCTTCGGCTACGATGGTTTCTTAGTCCCTTTCTCACTGAGGCATACTCCCCTACCCTAGAGGCTTGCTTCACCTCGTTGGGGCATACAGACCTACCTCGGGAGATATAGGTCGTAGGATTGGGGTACATCAGACACCCTATTTGCAGGAATAAAGGGTTTACTGACATTTGCTTAAAGATCATGGTTTGTGGTTCGTGGATCGAGACTTTGTGGAATCGTATCCTTTTTAAATATGTGATACTCGATTATTAAGTGTTATTCGGTCTCTTGTTACTTGAAATATGGTTATATACTTTACATGATACCTGTGTGTTAGTTATATTTGGGTACTATAGTTCAGGTACTTGTGTGTTATCTCGTTTTGTGTACTTGCGTAGTTGCTAGTTCGTTTGCTCGTGTGTTATCTTGGCTTGTATACTTGTGTGCTTTATAGTTCGTGTGCTTGCGTGATGTTTAGACTCGGGTGTATGCGTGTTATCTAGTCTTGTGTACTTGTGTGTGATCTTGATACTATTTGCATTGTAGGAGACCTTATGGAGACTCCCCGTTATATGACATCTCCCTCACTGGGCATACGTGGTTAGTATGCTAATTCATCGCCCTAACATGTTTTAGGCATAGCAGAGATTAATGGCACGAGTTCCAAGATTGGCTGTGAAGTTGAGTTAACTAGCATGTTATCGGTAGCATATGTAAATTAAATGTGAAGTTTATCTTGTAATAAAGTCTGTGTTAGAAGAAGTTTCGTACGTAATTATGTGGTATTGTAGAGATGTATATTTTAGCCTTCTAATATTACTGGCATGTAATAACTATAAGAATTACCTTATTGTCTAGTTAGCTTGCATGCATGTATTTATTGAACTTGATAACTGTCGACTATATGCTTGTTGTGAACCTTTGTTGAGTTTCAAGGCTCGGATGGCCTTGAGAAGTTTGTTGTTTGTATTGGTGTCGTGGGGCGATAATCGTGAAGGAGTTGCTTCGTGGTTATAGCCTGTGTGTAGGTATCAGATAGTCCTATAAACAAGGGAGACTCTGTCTGTTTTTCCTAAATTTTTGTGTCCGGGTTTGAATATAGGTTGAGAATAGCATGATTAATAGGAGTTCTGGTTTCGTGAGAGATCGGGGTGTTACAAAAAGGGAGAGAATTTCTTCACCAAGCATTGGAATTGATTTCTTGGCTTAGCTTTGGAAGGGTTTTGGAGCATTTTGGAGCTTATGCAACTAGTTTACAACTACAAAATTGTGAGGGAGTTACATTTGTTTGAATTTAAAGTTTGTCATCCTTTTAAATTTTGTGATTTGTTGGAATTAGCTATTGAACTGCTTAAATATGATTTATATGTTGTTTGGACTATGTTTAAGTAGCTTATTGGCAGATTCTATGGTTGAAGCTTGAGATTGCATGAAGGAGATGATGAATAGTGCCAAAATTTAGGGTTTTGATAAAAATTGCTAATTATATTGAATTAAGGCTTCAATTAAGTGTTTTAGACATTAGTGAAACTAGTTAGAAGCTCATGTGAAGTTAAATTGCTCGAATTTGAGTAAAATTGTAAAATTGGCTAACTTTTAAAAGGGAGTTTTTCACGAAAGATAATCCGGGTTCATTTGGACTTTGGATTAGATATCCTTGGGGCATAGAAGCACTATTGGTGCTTTCGTTGCGTTAAATTGGAGTCTGGATAGGGTAGGTGTAGTTAGAATTCGCTCGGGGCCTTCCCGAACTTTTATCTCCAAAGTGGGTTTTTAGGACCTAGGTAGGTGTCTTTTGGCCTCTCTAGGGATATAGAATGATTGGTTTGTGAATTTGATATCTTGGATTTTGAGTAGGAGAAGAATTGTCTAACGATCAAAGGGAAAAATGTGAGAGTTAATGCCTTTGTGTTTATATGAACTTGTAAATGCTTGTTAGGCATTTATATGCATGTTAAAGCTATATATTTAAGCTATATATGGAGTTTTGTAGGAAATATGATATTTGCCTCTTTTGTGATTATATAGTTATTTCGTGTATAATTGCTTATATTATGATTAATTGTGAGGGCGGCTTACTTTGTCGTCCTTCTTACGTGTTATTTGATATTCTTGATTCTCGTGGACTTGTTTCGGGGTTGCGCAACCTTTTCGGACATGGAAGCGTCGAGAAACACGGGCGACATCGGGCTTGCCGTGTTCTCTCGACCACCATGGTGCCTATTTCTTTTCTCTCGCTGAGTATACTCCACTACCCCAGAGGTGTGGTTTACCTTGTTGGGGCATATGGACCTACCTCAAGAGAAAGGATTGTAGGATCGGGATACATCCGGAGTACCCCATTTGGAAGAATAAAGGATTTGCTGGTATTTGTTTGAAGATCGTGGCTCATGGTTTGAGATTGAAGACATGAAGTGGAACTGTATCCTTTTTTTATGTGGTTAGATATTTGTCTATTTGATCTTGTTGCTTGTGTTATATATATATGATTATCTTTGTTGCATATCATGTTGCACGTCCCGGTATGCTGCATCACCTCCCTCGCTGGGCAACACTATTTCTCACTCCTCATTTAACATGTTTTAGGAGAAGCTGTGGTAGATCCCCAACTAGTAGCGGTAGTAGAAGAAGAAAAAGTACAAGTTGAACAACTCTCGTGACTTTCTTGTGTGTTAAGGTTGACTAAATTGTGCAGCTTGTGTGAATATGTTGTTTGGTGTTCTTTTGAGACCATGTGGTCTTGTATATATTAGGTGGATGTAACAAGTTGCAATATTGTATGAATAATAGTAAAGTAGATGGCATGTAATGATTGGTTCTAGTTTTACTTTCTCTTATTGCATGCTTGTATGTTGATAGTAGAGGGTTGAACTTGGCTTGTCATTGTGACTTACTATTTTTGGTTAAAGTTATAGAATTATCTTGCATGCTTGTATGTGATTTAGATTTTAAGGTATCAAGACTCGTTTAGTCTTGGAAAGTTGTTTGGTTATTATTAATATGGAAGTTGAGTTGTATGAAGTGTTTGCTAGTTGCCTCGGGACTTGTATGTGACTATATGCAAGTAACCAGTTTGTCTACAGTACAAAGGAGACTCTGTCCATGTGACGGGTCCGGACTTGACCCGTAGCGTGGGGTTGGGTTCGGGGCATTACATTTAGGTGGTATCATAGCTATTTGAATGCATGAAGCTAGTTTAATTTCCTCGGTATGTGGGTAGAGGTCCATATATGAAAGTTGAACTACGTGACTATGTGATTGTCTAATTGCCTAAGTGAATAACTGCTTGAGTAAAGGACATGCTAGCATGAAAATGAAATGTCAAAGCATGATATGATATGAATATGAAAAGTTTAGTGTTTAATGCTTGTTTAGTGTTTATATGTTGTCTTTTGTGCATAAGGTGTTTTGAAACATGTATGTGTTATCTTTGTGTTATTTATTTGCCTATTATAACACTGCATTCTTCTAGCATCGAGATGAGGAGAAGGGGAAGACCGAGAAGGGAATCGGAGGAGGCTCCTAGGTAGGATATACATAGGCAAGAGGCCGAAGTAGCAGGGAATGTACCATAGGGACAAGAACCGACCAATGCATAGATTATGGCCACAATGGCTGCAACTATGAATACTATGGCTAAGTTTGTGACTCAACAAGGGCAAACAGGACTTGGTAGAGGTAATTAGGCCACTAAAACCGAGGGTAGCAGAACTGCAAGAGGTAATTTATTTGATAAGTTCTTACATCACGGGGCATACAGTTTTTATGGAGAACCTGATTATATGAAGGCAGAAATGTGGCTGAGTAAGTTTGAGAAAGTTGTTGCGATACTTGAGTGTAATGACGAGAGGAAGATCACTTATGCTGCATTCTTGTTTGAGAGGGACGCTGAGGAGTGGTGGTGCATTGTTAGAGAGAAATGGGATGCCGAGAGGGTACAACATTCATGGGCTGACTTTGTTCAAGAATTCAGGGATAAGTATGTATCAGTGGTAGCTCGTGAAAGACACCAGGAAGAATTCATATCACTGAGGCAAGGGAATATGACTGTTGATCAGTACGAGGCTATATTTACTAGACTCTCCCGTTATATGCCAGTTTTAGTGCAGCTAGAGGACATAAGGATTCAGAGGTTTATCAGGGGTTTGAGAGGTGATATTCAGCTTAACTTGTCTTCACAGGATTATCCTAATTATGCTGTAGCAGTCAGGGCTGCATCGAGATTTGAGAAATGGAAGGCAGATTTATTGGCCGAATCCAGTCAGCCGAGTAAACGGCAATATCAGTCTCAAAGTGCAGGTTATTAGAGGCAGTATCAATAGCCTGTTCAGGGTTAGCAGCAGAGACAGACTCAGAGCTACCCAGGGCCAGTTCAGACACAGTCTCATCCGAGACTAGCTCAGAGCCAACCACAGGGTTAGTCACAGACTCGACCAGTTGCCGCTAGATCCCAGCAAGGTAGCACTGCTACATCTTCTTACAGAGCCCCTACGGGAGGCACTGCTGCAAGGAAAAACCAGCAGTGCAGTCACTGTAATTGTAAGGGTCATTCAGAGGCAGAGTGTTGGAGGAAGTTAGGCCGATACGTTGGTTGTGGTAGCGACCAACACAGAGCTAGAGAGTGCCCTAGGTTTAAGCAGGGGCAGGGACAGGGATAGACTTCCCTCCAGAGTGCACAGACCCAAGCATCAAGTGCAGTTACAATTCCACGGGGCTAGGCACGAGTCTTTGCTTTGGACTAGGAGGAGCTCCCAGATACGACAGTGGTCGTAGAAGGTACTTTTCTTATTAATAATCAGTCAGTAGTAGTTTTGATTGACACCGGGGCTACACATTCATTTATCACTCCTATGTGTGGACAAACTACTGCTTTAAAAGTTGATTAACTACTGTATAAAATTGAGATAGGTTGTGACACCCCGATCGCTCTCGAGACCGGGAGTTCTATCAATCAATCTAATCACAACCCAAACCAAACCCGGGCATAAATTTTCAGGGAAAACGGACGGAGTCTCCCCTGTTTCTAGGCGAAATGTAAAAACCTACGACAACATATAAGTGGACCAACACCGTGTCCAACCATACAAACTACCTCAAGGCCATCCGAGCCTCGGTTCTCAACAATTAAACTCAGCAAATATACATACATTCCAATTTAAAACTATCCTATCTCTTTTCATTTTTACAAGAACATTCAAACTTGACATTTAATCCATTATAATCTACTGCATTAAATATACTATCATACCATTCTCACTATTTTCTTTTAGACAATTACAAACATGCATCGAGGTTAACTATACTACTGAACACATAACTAGCTTATCAATCTATCTCAACTACTTAGCTAGATTAAATTACATTTCTTTTAACAAAATTACATACAACATATGAAAGCACATATCTTTGCAACTTCGACACTCAAGCCACATAGGCACGCAAGACAACCCTTCAGGCAATGAACTTTCACGAAATCACGAACTTCCAGCTAACATGACATTTCCTGAAATGTGGTTGTGAGGAGTGATTTTACACCACATGTATACTCAGTAAGGGCGAGACAGATATCGAATTGGAAAGAAAGAAAGTCGTGCAATGCAAATAAGACAGTGAAGCAATATAACTGATAAATAAGCAATCAAGACACATAATCAATACAATAAGCAATTACTGAAAACATTAACACAACCATCCAAAGCTATACCATACTCTGAAGGCTATGGTTCACTCATACGAGCAATGTACCATTTCACGAGCGATACATCAATCTCGAGCTTGATATTGACAAGATGACAATAAGCGCGCATCCACCTTATAACACCAGTTTGGAATACCCCGGAAGTATCCATCAATCTACGACCCAAATCTCCCTGGGAGGCAACCTAAGCGAGAAAAAGGAATAGCAGCGGAGCTAGAGCAACCAACACTGGCAACCCGAGGCTACCCAGAGAGGCCCATCACTCACGCGCGAGACACTATGCAATGCAAGACTCGATACAAGGTAATAAACGAGCGATAGCACAACAATGCAAACTAGTGACAACAAACGAGATAACAAGCAATCACAATCAATACTAACATTCAACTAACTTTTCAAGCATAACAACACAGAAACAGGAGATAAACGAGATAACAAGCATTAATCAACAACTGTTAAACATTTCAATCAATAATCAACCCTAACAAGCGTAATAAGCATTAACAAGCATTTGCAATCAAACAAGTAACAAGAAGAACACCAACTAACATTATCAAGCAATAACAAGTATTCTATAGGCATTATAAGCATTCTAAACATTCTATAAGCATTATAAACATTCTATAAGCATTATAAACATTCTATAAGCAACATACTATGAAATCACACAAAATTCCAAAAATGACCCCAACTTTCAAAACGCTACTACTTTCAAACGAGCCACGAGCTTTGGAAACTGACTTCACCAATCCTCCTAGGGCACTATAAGGCACGTCTAAAGACCCCGAAACCCTACTTTACCCTAGAATTCACGCAAAGTCCCGATTTCCCTCTTTGCTCGTTTGAACTACAACTATACCAACCAAACACCCAACCAACGCCATAATCGCACCAAAAGTGCTTCCATGGCCTCCCGAAACAATGCCAACACGCAAAATGAGAAATCGCTAAACTCGACCTAAACGACCCCGACTTTCACCAAGGCGTTTTTCTCATTTTTTCCATTACGCAACCTAAACAAATCATACATTTAGACATTCTAGCATACCTAGCACCCTTTCACATCAACAGAAAGCATAACAGCGCAATTTCATCGAAACGGGGGTTTACTATTCACAATTTACTATTCATTACACAATTTATATTTCAATTTCAATATTCAACCGCAGAAAATGTGAAAAAGCTATAAATACACGTTCTACAATTGCTAGAGAACATTCTTTAAGTAATGAAACGGACAAAATAACAACCTACAGTTAAATCACAAAAATTAAAGTTTACGTTCAATATTTTCAAATGCGCAAATAACGATGAAACCCTCACCTTGGACGCTCCTAGAAGCCAGGAAAACCACACTGGATGCCTCGGAAACCACCCCGCACAAGCTCTCGCGAAGAAATTGAAGTTTGAAGGTTGAAATATTTTTTTTTCTTTTTCTCCTATGGTTTTGGCCTTTTCTATTTTTTTTTCCAGATTTTCGCATGTTTATGTAATGTATTATGCATATATAAGATGACAAATGGTCAAAGCTTTGGTCAACCCGCTAAACCAAAACAGCTATGCGCTACATTACGAAAACGGCCATAACTTCTTCTAGAAAGCTCCAATTCACGAACGGTTTGAAGCCTCAGAAACTAGACTCATAGAGCTTTCCAACCATATATAATTTGCCACCTAACTCTTTCCCAATTGGTTCAGATTTAATTCCAAAGTTGACCCAAAATTTGACTAACTTAACATTGCATTTTTTTATTTCTAATCCCAAGTTTGCCCTTTATTAAACATTTCAAAAATTTTCACCTTGTCCTAGTTGGTCATTGTAGATGAAAAGTCAACTAGTTTGGTCAAAGAATGTGAAAGGTCAATAAAATGCAATTTAAATGAACTTTAAATGCTATTAAATATATGTCAGGTTCGGGGTATCACATCCTTCCCCCCTTAAAACAATTGTGTCCTCGCAATTCTTCTTCCAATAGAACTCTGCATCCACTGAAATCCAACTCTGACTAATCTTCTTCAGCTGCTGAGCAAGTATATTAATCAAGATAACCAATAGGGAAGTTTAAGAAGAAATTCCAAGTAGTAATGCCGAATAAAGGCTCAAATGTAGATACCGCACAAGAATCCCGTTGACACGAATACCGAAAAAGAATAAAATTCCAACCAAAAGCGCCGAGATAATACCAATAAAGACTAAAGCAAAGATACTGTAGATGTCATTAATACCACACAATAACGACAAGAAGAATACCCCACGCACGAATCTCCAATAGAAGTCTAACTTTTACTGCCCGAGAATCCCCAAGCAAAAAGCCAAATAAAGGCCCAATCAAAGGTTCCATCTAGAGGTCCAAAGAATTACCCCGCTGGTCATGAATTTCATAGAAGAATACCCTGTTAAGAGTGCTGAAGGAAATACTAAGAACCCAATCAAATATACTTCAAAAGTTCCAAAGAAGTCTTCCAAATAATAACCCCATAGGATAACCAATTAAATTTTCAAATATCGCTATCAAATGCTGAGAAGAATGCCAGAGGAAATAGCAGAGAAAATATAATGTGCCCAATAAGACAATCAAGTTGAATAACAAATATAGTTTCTCAGATGGACGAAAACTCCAAGGATAAACTCTGAACTGGTGAACAATATACCCAGACCAAACTTTGAGGCCTGTTCACTGTTTGCCAAGTGAGAACTTCATACAACCTTGCCAATAAGGAAAATACCAATAGAACGCCCAATAAGAATTTCAAAGAATACCATAAGTAGTATTATTCAATAAGTCTGATAGGAACTCCAAATACTAAACCTACTGAGGAACACTGAAGAAGATATCCGAAACAATGCTCCAATAAGAAAGTAGCCAAGTTTGCCCAATAAGTAAATACTAAATAAATGGCCACTAAGGATCCTAGAGAATGCCATTGAAGAATTTCCAATCAAGGAAGCCAATGTCACACCAATAAAGACCGAGACACATATACCATAGATAATACTGTGCAGTAAGGCCGATTAAAATCCCAATAGCCAAATCCACCGAGAAATGCCAACAGAAGTCTCCAAAGAATAACCAAATAAAACCCCAAGAGAAAGCTACTCTTTCACAACTGTTAAGCACAGAGGAGGACCATACAGATTCGCCAATAACCGAGCTCCAAAAGCAAACACCAATTCCCAAATATAGGCTAGTCAAATGCCATTCATTTCCTGCCAATCCATACACCTTGAAAAGCCAGCGGTGAACCACTTTCTTCAGGGGAGGAAGAGGACTTACTTACCATTTCCATAGGACATGTATGAATGCCAATATATCACAGTTATACACATGCCTTAAACTATTATGTAAGCAAGTTTACAAAACAGTTTATCACAAAGTCTCTCAAGCACGACAATCAAGTCAAGCACAACATAATCAATTCAAATCACGGCATAGCTAATTCAAGGCATTCTATACACACATTACAAGTAATACTTCAAGCAAATAAAAATTCACGAGGTCGATTCAATTCACGATGCCAATTCGATAGGTCAATTCAATGCACAACTAGACAATTCACTTTACTTGAGAAATATTTAACACATAACACATAACTATATCACATAGGTGCATACATTCAAGTCAGGACACACAATCTCACATACAAGCATACACTTTCAAGACACACTTAACAAGCACACATTCAAGGATCACTACCCACCAAACCGAGGACCCTGTCCCGGCTTATGAGCTAGACAAGCTCTGATACCACCTGTGACACCCCGATCCCTCTCGAGACCGGGAGTTCTATCAATCAATCTAATCACAACCCAAACCAATCCCGGGCATAAATTTTCAGGGAAAACGGACAGAGTCTCCCCTGTTTCTAGGCAAAATGTAAAAACCTGCGACAACATATAAGTGGACCAACACCGTGTCCAACCATACAAACTACCTCAAGGCCATCCGAGCCTCGGTTCTCAACAATTAAACTCAGCAAATATACATACATTCCAATTTAAAAACTATCCTATCTCTTTTCATTTTTACAAGAACATTCAAACTTGACATTTAATCCATTATAATCTACTGCATTAAATATACTATCATACCATTCTCACTATTTTCTTTTAGACAATTACAAACATGCATCGAGGTTAACTATACTACTGAACACATAACTAGCTTATCAATCTATCTCAACTACTTAGCTAGATTAAATTACATTTCTTTTAACAAAATTACATACAACATATGAAAGCACATATCTTTGCAACTTCGACACTCAAGCCACATAGGCACGCAAGACAACCCTTCAGGCAATGAACTTTCACGAAATCACGAACTTCCAGCTAACATGACATTTCCTGAAATGTGGTTGTGAGGAGTGATTTTACACCACACGTATACTCAGTGAGGGCGAGACAGATATCGAATTGGAGAGAAAGAAAGTCGTGCAATGCAAATAAGACAGTTAAGCAATATAACTGATAAATAAGTAATCAAGACAAACAATCAATACAATAAGCAATTACTGAAAGCATTAACACAACCATTCAAAGCTATACCATACTCTGAAGGCTATGGTTCACTCATACGAGCAATGTACCATTTCACGAGCGATACATCAATCTCGAGCTTGATGTTGACAACGATGACAATAAGCGCGCATCCACCTTATATCACCAGTTTGGAATACCCCGGAAGTATCCATCAATCTACGACCCAAATCTCCCTGGGAGGCAACCCAAGCGAGAAAATGAAATAGCAGCGGAGCTAGAGCAACCAACACTGGCAACCCGAGGCTACCCAGAGAGGCCCATCACTCACGCGCGAGACACTATGCAATGCAAGACTCGATACAAGGCAATAAACGAACGATAGCACAACAATACAAACTAGTGACAACACACGAGATAACAAGCAATCACAATCAATACTAGCATTCAACTAACTTTTCAAGCATAACAACACAGATAGAGGAGATAAACGAGATATCAAGCATTATTCAACAACTGTTAAACATTTCAATCAATAATCAACCCTAACAAGCGTAATAAGCATTAACAAGCATTTGCAATCAAACAAGTAACAAGAAGAACACCAACTAACATTATCAAGCAATAACAAGTATTCTATAGGCATTATAAGCATTCTAAACATTCTATAAGCATTATAAACATTCTATAAGCATTATAAACATTCTATAAGCAACATACTATGAAATCACACAAAATTCCAAAAATGACCCCAACTTTCAAAACGCTACTTCTTTCAAACGAGCCAGGAGTTTTGGAAATCGACTTCATCAATCCTCCTAGGTCACTATAAGGCACGTCTAAAGACCCCGAAACCCTACTTTACCCTAGAATTCACGCAAAGTCCCGTTTTCCCTCTTTGCTCGTTTGAACTACAACTATACCAACCAAACACCCAACCAACGCCATAATCGCACCAAAAGTGCTTCCATGGCCTCCCGAAACAATGCCAACACGTAAAACGAGAAAACGCTAAAGCTGACCTAAACGACCCCAACTTTTACCAAGGAATTTTTCTCATTTTTTCCATTACGCAACCTAAACAAATCATACATTTAGACATTCTAGCATACCTAGCACCTTTTCACATCAACAGAAAGCATAACAGCGCAATTTCATCGAAACGGGGGTTTACTATTCACAATTTACTATTCATTACACAATTTATATTTCAATTTCAATATTCAACCGCAGAAAATGTTAAAAAGCTATAAATACACGTTCTACAATTGCTAGAGAACATTCTTTAAGCAATGAAACGGACAAAATAACAACCTACAGTTAAATCACAAAAATTAAAGTTTACGTTCAATATTTTCAAATGCGCAAATAACGATGAAACCCTCACCTTGGGCGCTCCTAGAAGCTCGAAAAACCACGCTGGATGCCTTGAAAACCACCCCGCACAAGCTCTCGCGAAGAAATTGAAGATTTGAAGGTTGAAATCTTTTTTTTCTTTTTCTCCTATGGTTTTGGTCCTTTCTATTTTTTTTCCCAGATTTTCGCATGTTTATGTAATGTATTATGCATATATAAGATGACAAATGGTCAAAGCTTCGGTCAACCCGCTAAACCAAAACAGCTTTGCGCGAGCTTACGAAAACGGACATAACTTCTTCTAGAAAATTCCAATTCACGAACGGTTTGAAGCCTCAGAAACTAGACTCATAGAGCTTTCCAACCATATATAATTTGATACCTAACTCTTCTCCAATTGGTTCAGATTTAATTCCAAAGTTGACCCAAAATTTGACTAACTTAACATTGCATTTTTTTATTTCTAATCCCAAGTTTTCCCTTTATTAAACATTTCAAAAAATTTCACCTTTTCCTAGTTGGTCATTGTAGATGAAAAGTCAACTAGTTTGGTCAAAGAAGGTGAAAGGTCAATAAAATGCAATTTAAATGAACTTTAAATGCTATTAAATATATGCCAGGTTCGGAGTATCACATAGGTAGTCCTATAGGTACCAAATGTGTTACAGAGTCTGTGTGTAAAGATTGTGATATATGCATTGAGGGTCACATGTATCCTATTGATTTGGTTATCATGCCATTCCGAGACTTTGAGGTTATTTTGGGGATGGACTGGTTGGGGCAGTATTACGCTTATCTGGATTGAAGGAGAAAAATTATGACTTTAGAGATACCTAAACAACCTGTCATTAAAATTACTGGAAGTCAAAAATCTACAAAGACTCACATCATTTCTTCTATTAGGGCTACTAAAATATTAAGTAAAGGTTGTGATGCATATCTAGTTTACTTAATTAATCAACTTGGGGATAAATTGAAATTGAATGAGGTATCTGTTGTAAAAGACTTTCTGGAAGTATTTCTTGAATAGTTGCCTGGGTTACTACCTGATCGAAAGATAGAGTTTATGATTGATTTGTTGCCACGAACTAATCCTATTTCTAGAACCCCATATAGAATGGCTTCCCCTGAGTTGCAGGAGTTGAAAATTCAGCTACAGGGTTTACTTGAAAAGGGTTCATTCAGCCTAGTTCTTCACCTTGGGGTGCTCCTGTGTTATTTGTAAAGAAAAAAGATGGTTCATTGTGGTTATGCATCGATTATCGGGGTCTCAATCAAGTGACTGTGAAAAATAAATATCATTTGCTTTGATTGAGGAACTGTTGTTGTAGGTTTGAGCTTCACCTACTTGTGAATAAGCTTGGTTGATCTCTTGTGGGTTCAAGATATTGTTGTATTTGTTCTTGTGGATTCAAGAGTGGACTTGTAAGTTGGTTTGTACTTTACAAATATTTGAAGAAGCATTGATTTAGTGGAGTTTAGGAAATCCTAAGAAAGAAGACCTTAGGTGGTGGACTAGGCATTCGAGAGTGCGAATTACTTGAAAATACCGAGTTTGATTTCTCTCTTTTTACTCTATTTACATTCAATGTCATATATATTGTTTAGACTAGTTATTTCGATCTTGTATGTGATTTTTATTCATCATATTAACTCTTATCTAGTTATTCATACAAGGTGTTTGATAAATTATCTCAAAGAGCATTTTGTGGTTTGTAGTAATTTTTAAATAGCAATACTTTGCTATAATCTTAATTTATCCCCCTCCTCTTAAGATTATTTGCCATTAACAAGGAAGTTGTTGAAGGCTTTCTTAACAATTATAAGGAGACTCTTGAAGTAAGCCTTGTAACGCCCCAAACCCAACCCCACGCTATAGGTCAAATCTGGACCCGTCACTCGGACAGAATCTCCTCTGTACCGTGGACTAAATTGGTACCTATAAATAATCTTATACAATGCCTGAAACATAACAACATTCACACCACCTATCTTATAAGCTTATCGTAGTCAATCAAAATTCACAAGGCCATCCGAGCCTTGGAACAACAAGGTAGAATCATACAAGCATGCAGATTCAATTCTAACTTAAATCTTCAAGTAGTATGACATAGTTATAACAAGTTAACTACCACACCCAAGCATGCATCAACCGAGATAAGTTTACTATAGTCTATTACATGCCACTCTACTTTATATCTATCATACAAGATTCCAATCAAGTTACAACTTCCCAAACAAATATATACAAGACCCCAAGGTCTCAAAACACAACATCTAACAACAACTCCACTCAAGCTTCACATATAACAATCTTATCACACAAGAATCAAGGAATCTGATCTACTAGCACTTCCTTTCCTTCCTCTGCTACTACAAACTAGGGATCTACCTTAGCATCTCCTAAAACATGTTAAATGAGGAGTGAGCAACAATGTTGCCCAGCGAGGGAGGTGATGCAGTATACCAGGGCGTGTAATATGATATGCAAAGATAAGAAGTCATATACATATATAACATAAACAACAAGATTAAGTAGCAAGTAGTAAACCAAATTAAAAAGGATACAGTTCCACTTCAAGTCTTCAATCTCGAACCATGAGCCACGAACATCACGCAAATTCCAGCAAACCCTTACTTTAACAAGTTGGGATACTTCAGATATATCCCGATCCTACGACACTTTCTCCTGAGGTAGGTCCATATGCCCAGCAGGTAAACCATGCCTCTGGAGTAGTGGAGTATACTCAGCGAAAAAGGGAATAGGCACCATGGTAGTCGAGGGAGCACGACAAGCCAGACGCTGCCCTTGTTTCTCGACGCTACCATGTCCGAAAATGTTGCGCAAATACAAGCCCACAAGAATCAAGATATCAAATAACACGTAAGAGGGTTGGCAAAGTAGGCCGCCCACACATGTAAACACAATATATGCACGAAGTAGCTTTATAGTCTCAAAAGAAGCAATCAACATAACTTTTCCCCACAATCAACTCAAATAGCTCAATTATACTTTAGATAATCATATAATACATTATAACATAACAACAAGCTCCAGATGCATAAAAAATAGCCAAATACTATTTTTCCCCCTTCTTTAACCAAGCTTTCCTTCTCCTATACGCATTTTAAGATTACCAAACAATATCCTTATCATACTACATTCCTAATTAAGCCAAAAGACACCTATTAAGATCACAGAAACCCGTTTTAGAAGCAAAAGCTCGGGAAGGCCCCGAGCGGGTTTTAACTACAAATACCCTATCTGAATCCCAAATTCACGCAACGAAAGCACCAAAAGTGCTTCCGTGCACCAAGGATCCCTAATCCAAAGTTCAAACGAGCCCAGATTGCACAACGAGAAAAGTCCCCTTTTTAAAGTTGATTAATTTGCAATTTAGCTCGGTTTTGGGTGATTCAACTTCACGTAGCCTCCCAACTAGCTTCACTAGGGTCTAGAGCATCTAATTAAAGTCTCAATTCATTCCAATTAGTAAGTTTATTCAAAACCCTAAATACAAGTACTATTCATAATCTCTTTTATTCAATCTATGCATTCTACCATAGAATCTTCTAACAAGCTATAAAAGTTAACTCTATAGGCTCCAATAAACACATAACAAGCATTCATAACAAGTATAGTAGTTATAATTGACAATTCAAGATTTTCAACATATGAGCATAAACTTCAAATGCAATAAAAATGTAACTCCCTCACAATTTTTGATGTGTAGAAGCTTGTTGAGAACCCTAGAATGCTCAAACAAACTCCAAGACCCAAGCAAAGAGCCAAGCTAGCAAGATTGTTGAAGAATTTTTTCTCTTTTTTCTCCTTGAGGGTGTCAGTTTTTTTGGGGGGGGGGGGGGGGGAGGAAAGGGAGGGACACAAGGGGAATTTTTAGCTTTGTTTTGTTGAGTTGTTTAGTTAAATGTGATAAGTTTAGTGTATAGGTATATATGTGCAACAAGTTGTGGTCAAATACTACAATAAACCTTGGTCAAATGAGTTTGATTACTAATCAAATGCTAACTAAGTCAAAACTAAGGTTGTTACGTACGTAACACTATTCAAATGACCCGAAAAACATTTTCCTAATGCAAGTTCCCAAGCTCGAAAGTCCAAAATGACGAGTTCCTGATTCCTTTTGTGGGTTATATGACTTACGAAAAATGTTAAATCATACTTTTAAAACGGTTGAAAATATTATGAATAGTAGCCTCATAATAAAGCAATAAAGCAAGAAAAGTGGTGCACATAAGAATGCTGGAGTAGGTATGCAACAGTTATATGGAAATTGTGATAAAAATCCCGGGCGTCACACTCTTTTCTCCTTAAATTAATTGTGTCCACACAATTCTTACATGATTCAGTAAATAGCTCCGGATACTTTTCTCTGATCTGATCTTCTCTTTCCCACGTGGCATCCTCAACACTGTGATGATTCCAAAGAACTTTTACCATAGGAATACTCTTGATTCGAAGTTCCTGAATCTTTCTGTCAACCACTCGAAGAGGTTTCTCAACATATACTAAAGATTCATCAATCTCCAACGGTTCTGGCTCAATAGCGTGCGACGAATCAGGGTTATACTTCCTCAATAACGACACATGGAATACATCATGAATCCTACCCAAACTCGGCGGTAATGCCAATCTATAAGCCAAATCTCTAACCTTCTCAATGATTTCAAATAGCCCCACGAATCTAGGACTGAGTTTACCTCCCTTTCCATGTCGAATCAAACCCTTACGCGAAGAGACTTTCGATAATACCCGATCACCCACTGAAAATACCAAGTCTCGTCAGCGTCTATCAGCATAATTTTTCTATCGACTCTGTGCTGTAAGCATTCTTTTCTTTATAAACTTCATATTATCCACCATTTTAATCATCTCGAGTAGAATAGCTGGATCAATAGTTTTAATTTCACCTATCTCATCCCAATACAACGGAGAACTAAATTTTTGCCCATAAAGTGCCTTATAGGGAGTCATACCAATGGTAGCCTGGTAACTGTTATTATAAGCAAACTCTGCTAGAGGTAGATACTTCTCCCAATTCTTACCGAAATCCAGAACACAAGCTCGCAACATGTCTTCCACTATCCTGATAGTCCTCTCTGATTGACCATCCGTTTATGGGTGATATGCAGTACTAAAACTCAGATTAGTCCCCAGAGCCTTTTGTAGTTTCTGCCAGAATTGTGATGTAAACTTGGGATCCCTATCCGAAACTATATGACATGGAACTCCATGCAATCTCATGATATTTTCAACATAAACCTCGGCTAATTTATCAAGGGAATCTATCTTCTTTGTAGCAATAAAATGAGAGCTCTTTGTCATCCTATCAACCACAACCCATACTGAATCACTACCTCGTGGTGTTCTCTGCAAATCAGATACAAAGTCCATAGTAACCCAATCCCATTTCCATACCGGAATCTCTAGCGGTTGCAATAACCCTGCCAGTCTCTGATGCTCTGCCTTAACCTTATGACAAGTCAAACACTTAGCCACATAATCAGCTATCTCATTTTTTATGTTGTTCCACCATAAACTTTGCTTTAAGTCCCTATACATCTTGGTGCTACCAGGATGAATCGAGTATCTAGTACTATGAGCCTCAGCAAGAATCTCATCTTTTATAACTGAATCACTAGGAATCCAAATTCTATTCTTATACCTGAGTAGCCCATCATCATGTATCTTGAAATCGGACTCTCCCCTTTTTGACTTCTCTAGCATTTTCAACAACTGAGGATCTGATTGTTGGGTATCTCTGATTCTGGAATAGTAATAGAGACTAGATTTGTAAGCTAGCAAATTGAATACATGTTCTAGAAGTCTTTGGTTTCCACAAGCACAACTCATCTACAGTCTCCCAGTCTTTGATTATCAAACTAGCCACAGAAGCTTTTCGTCTCAATGCATCTGCAACAGTGTTAGCTTTTCCTGGCAAGTAGCTAATAGTGCAATTATAATCATTCAACAACTCTAGCCAACGCCTTTGCCTCATATTCAAATCCTTTTGAGAAAACAGATATTTTAGACTTTTATGGTTAGTAAATATCTCAAATTGATTACCCCATAAGTAATGTCACCATTTCTTCAAAACAAAGACAACAACAGCAAGCTCAAGATCATGTGTAGGATAATTGAGTTCATATGGTTTCAATTTCCTAGAGGCATAAGCTATCACCTTACCATTTTGTATAAGAACGCAACCGAAGCCTTCTTTCGAAGCATCACTGTATATCACCAAATTATCAGTTACTTCAGGCAATGCGAGAATAGGAGCAGTGGTAAGTCTCTTCTTCAATTCTTGGAAACTAGCTTCATATTTATCATGCCAGTTAAATACAGTTTTCTTTTGGGTTAAAGAAGTCAATAGTCCTACAATTTTTGAGAAGTCTTTAACAAACCGCCTATAATAGCCCGCCAATCCCAAGAAACTCCGAACTTCTGTAATAGTCTCGGGTCTTTTCCAAGTCACCACCACCTCAATTTTCGCAGGATCTACAGATATTCCCTCCTGGGAAATGATATGGCCTAAAAAGGCAACCTGTTTCAACCAGAATTCGCATTTGCTAAATTTGGCAAACAATTTATGTTCTTGCAGCGTTCGAACCACAATTTTCAAGTGTTCTTCATGCTCTACCTCAGATTTAGAATAGACCAGTATGTCATCAATGAAGATTATAACAAATTGATCAAGATAAGGTCTAAATACTCTCTACATCAAATCCATAAAGGCGGCTGAAGTATTTATCAACCCAAATGGTAATACAACAAACTCATAGTGGTCGTACCTGGTTCTAAATGCAGTCTTGGGTATATCTTCTCTACGAATTCTCGATTGATAATAACCCTACCTCAAATCAAATTTAGAGAATACAACAGCACCTTACAGTTGATCAAACAACTCTTCAATCAAGGGCAAATGATATTTATTTTTCAACGTCCTCGATAATCAATACACAATCGCAGAGTCCCGTCTTTCTTATTTACAAATAACACAAGAGCACCCCAAGGTGACGAACTAGGCTCAATAAAACCCTTTTCAAGTAGGCCCCAAAGCTGAATTTTCAATTCCTGCAACTCAGGGGGAGCCATTCTATATGGGGTCCTAGAAATAGGATTTGTCCCTGGCAATAAGTCAATCACAAACTTTATCTCTCGATCAGGTGGTAACCCATGAAACTCCTCAGGAAATACCCCCGAAAAATCTTTTATGACAGGTGCTTCATTCAATTTTAATTTATCCCCAGGCTGATTAATTAAGTAAGCTAAGTATGCATCACAACCTCTACTCAACATTTTATTAGCTTTAATAGAAGATATAATACGAGTCCCAGTAGATTTACGACTCTCAGTGACTTTAATAACAGGTTCACAAGGTACTTCTAAAGTTAGAACTTTCATTCTACAAACCAAACATGCATAATATCGCCCCAACCAATCCATCCCAAAGAAAACTTCAAAGTCTCGAAATGGCATAATAATCAAGTCATT
Organism: Ehretia macrophylla; assembly: GCA_037974665.1. Lineage (NCBI taxonomy): Eukaryota > Viridiplantae > Streptophyta > Magnoliopsida > Boraginales > Ehretiaceae > Ehretia > Ehretia macrophylla. The sequence continues at coordinate 17,913,556 of CM075783.1, forward strand.
AGGATACATGCGACCCTCAATATAAATATCACAATTTCTACACACAGACTCCGTAACACATTTAATAGCCATAGGACTACCTACTTCAATCATATACGGGAGTTTATCAATTTTTAAAGTAGTATATTGTGCACATACAGGAGTAATGAATGAGTGTGTAGCCCCGGTGTCAATCAAAACTACTACCGGCTGATTATTAATAAGAAAAGTACCTTATACCACCACCGTAGTGTCTGAAAGCTCCTCCTGATCGAGTGCAAATACCCATGCCTGGCCTCGCGGTACAATAGCTGCTCCTAAAGCCCTAGTCTGAGCACCCTAGCTGGAAGTTTAACCCTGTCCCTGTTTAAACCCGGGACAATCTCTAGCTCTATGCTGATCACTACCAAATCCTACACATCGGCCCAATTTCCTCCAACACTCAGCCTCCGTGTGCCCCTTGCGATTGCAATGACTGCACTGCTGGTTTTTCTTGGCAGCAGTATCTCTCGTAAGAGCCCTGAAAGAAGATGTAGCATAACTACCCTGTTGAGATCTAGCGGTCACTAATCGGGTCTGTGACTGTTCTTGTGGCTGACTCTGAGCTGGTCTCGGCTGAGACTGTACCTGAACTAGTCCTGGGTAGCTCTGGGTCTGTCTCAGCTGCTGAGTCTGAACAGCCTGTTGATACTGTCTCTAGTAGCCCTGACTCTGGGACTGATACTGATGTTTGCTCGACTGACTAGTCTCTGCCAACACATCCGCCTTGCATTTCTCATATCTCGAGGCAGCTCTGACCACTGCAGCATAATTCGGGTAATCTTGCGAAGAAAGATTAAACATAATATCATTTCTCAGACCCTTAATAAACCTCTGAATTTTCATGTCCTCCGGTTGAACCAAAGCTGGCATGTAACGGGAAAGTCTAGTAAAAGTAGCCTCATACTGATCCACAGTCATACTGCCCTGCCTTAAAGCTATGAATTCCTCTTGATGTCTCTCAAGAGCTACTATTGAAACGTATTTATCTCAGAATTCTTGGATAAAGTCATCTCATGTATGTTGTACCCTCTCAGCATCCCATTTTTCTCTAACAGTACGCCATCACTCCTCGGTGTCACCCTCAAGTAAGAATGCTGCATAAATGATTTTTCTTTCACCAGTACACTCAAGTATTGCAGCTCCTTTCTCAAACTTGCTCAACCATGCTTCTGCTTTCATGTCATCCGACTCACCATAGAAACTGTATGTCCCGTGGTGCAAAAATTTATCATACAAATTACCCCCAACAATACCACTACCCTCTGTTCTAGCAGCCTGATTACCTCTCCCAACCCTGCTTGACCCTGCTCAGTCACAAACTAAGCAATTGTATTCATAGCAGTGGCCATTGTGGCCATAATCTGTGCACTAGTCGATTCCTGCCCCTGAGGTACATTCCACGCCTGCGGTACACTCCCTGCTACTATTTCACCTTGCCTAGGTATATCCTATCTACGAGCCTCCTCCGGTACCCTTCTCCGTCTTCCCCTTCTCCTTATCTCAATGCTAGAAGAATATAATATTATAATAGGCAAATAGATAATACAAAATAGTATGTACATGTTTCAGAACATCCTATACACAAAAGATAACATGTGAAACACTTAACAAGCATTAAACACTAAACTTTTCATATTCTTATCATATCATGCTTTACCATTCCATGCTAACATGTCCTTTACTCAACACTTAGGCAATTAAACAATCACATAGCCACGTAGTTCAACTTCCACATATAGACCTCTACCCACATGCCAAGGAAATTAACCCGGCTTTATGCATTCAAATAGCTCTGATCCCACCTAAATGTAATGCCCCAAACCCAACTCCACGCTATAGGTCAAGTCCGGACTCGTCACACGGATAGAGTCTCCTCTGTACCGTTGACTAAATTGGTACCTACAAATAATCATATACAATGCCTGAACCACAACAACATTCACACCACCTATCTTATAAGGTTATCATAGTCAATCAAAATTCACAAGGCCATCCGAGCATTGGAACAACAAGGTAGAATCATACAAGCATGCAGATTCAATTCAAACTTAAATCTTCAAGTAGTATTACATAGTTATAACAAGTTAACTACCACACCCAAGCATGCATCAACCGAGATAAGTTTATTATAGTCTATTACATGCCACTCTACTTTATATCCATCTTACAAGATTACAATCAAGTTACAACTTCCCAAGCAAATATATACAAGACCCCAAGGTCCCAAAACACAACATCTAACAACAATTCCACTCAAGCTTCACATATAACAACCTTATCACACAAGAATCAAGGAATCTGATCTACTAGCACTTCCTCTCATTCCTCTACTACTACAAACTGGTGATCTACCTTAGCTTCTCCTGAAACATGTTAAATGAGAAGTGAACAACAATGTTACCCAACGAGAGAGGTGATGCAGCATACCGGGGCGTGCAATATGATATGCAAACACAATAAGTCATATACATATATAACATAAACAACAAGATTAAGTAACAAGTAGTTAACCAAATTAAAAAGGATACGGTTCTACTTCAAGTCTTCAATCTCGAACCACGAGCCACGAACTTCAAGCAAGTACAGGTAAACCCTTCCTGCAACAAGTTGGGCTACTCCGGATGTATCCCGATCCTACGACCCCTTCTCTTTAGGTAGGTCCATATACCCAGCAGATGAACCACGCTTCTGGGTAGTGGAGTATACTCAGCGAGAGAGGGAATAGGCACCATGGTAGTCGAGGGAGCACAGCAAGCCCGACATCGCCCTTGTTTCTCGACGCTACCATGTCCGAAAAGGTTGCGCAACCCCAATACTAGCCCACAAGAATCAAGATATCAAATAACATGTAAGAGGGTCAGTAAAATGGGCTGCCCTCACATGTAAACACAATATATGCACGAAGTAGCTTTATAGTCTCGAAAGAAACAATCAACATAACTTTTTCCCACAATCAACTCAAATAGCTCAATTATACTTTAGATAATCAACATAATACATGATAACACAACAAGCTCCAGATGCATCAAAAATAGCCAAATACTACTTTTCCTCCTTCTTTAACCAAGCTTTCCTTCTCCTATGCGCATTTTAATATTACCAAACCATATCCTTATCATACTACATTCCTAATTAAGCCAAAAGACACCTATTAAGATCACAAAAATCCGTTTTAGAAGCAAAAGCTTGGGAAGGTCCCGAGCGGATTTTAACTACAACTACCCTATCCGAACCCCAAATTCATGCAACGAAAGCACCAAAAGTGCTTCCGTGCACCAAGGATCCCTAATCCAAAGTTCAAACGTGACCGGATTGCACAACGAGAAAAGTCCTCTTTTAAAGTTGACTAATTTTGCAATTTAGCTCAGTTTTGGGTGATTCAACTTCACGTAGCCTTCCAACTAGCTTCACTAGGGTCTAGAGTACCTAATTGAAGTCTCAATTAATTCCAATTAGCAAGTTTATTCAAAACCCTAAATACAAGCACTATTCATCATCTCTTTTATTCAATCTATGCATTCTACCAAAGAATCTTTTAACAAGCTATAAAAGTTAGCTCCAAAGGCTCCAATAAACACATAACAAACATTCATAACAAGTATAGTAGCTATAATTGACAATTCAAGATTTTCAACATATGAGCATAAACTTCAAATGCAATAAAAATGTACCTCCCTCACAATTTTTATGTGTAAAAGCTTGTTGGGAACCCTAGGATGCTCAAACAAACTCCAAGACCCAAGCCAAGAGCCAAGCTAGCAAGATTATTGAAGAATTTCTTTTTTTTTTTCTCCTTGAGGGTGTCGATTTTGGGGAGGGACACAAGGGGAATTTTTAGCTTTGTTTTGTTAAGTTGTTTAGTTAAATGGTGATAAGTTTAGTAAATAGGTATATATGTGCAACAAGTTGTGGTCAAATGCTACAATAAAACTTGGTCAAATGAGTTTAATTACTAATCAAATACTAAGTCAAAACTAAAGTTGTTACGTACGTAACACTATTCAAATGACCCGAAAAACATTTTCCTAATGCAAGTTCCCAAGCTCGAAAGTCCAAAATGACAAGTTCCTGATTGCTTTTATGGGTCATATGACTTAGGAAAAATGTTAAATTGCATTTTTAAGATGGTCGAAAATCTTATGAATAGTAGTCTCATAATAAAGCAATAAAGCAAGAAAAGTGGTGCACATAAGAATGCTTGAGTAGGTATGCAACAGTTATATGGAAATTGTGATGAAAATCCCGGGCATCACAAGCCTGGCATAACCACAAAAGGTTCTAAACTTGAATCTATCCTTTTCTTTATAAATATTGCTTTTTGCTGGACTTTGATGAATTTGGAGTTGACATTAGAACACGTTGCAGCACCACAACCCTTGTACCCTCTATTTGGATTGCACAAAGGAAATGAAAGGAAAGAAAGTAAAGTGGAGGACGAAAAAATAAAGTAAACAGAAAGAAATGAATTATCTTGTTTGGATTGCAAAGAACTAATTATGGAAAGGGAAGGAAAGGATTTTATAATTTTTTTTTGTTTGGATTGAAGAAGGAAAAAAAAGGATAGGACAATTTCAAATGCAAAATTAATTAAGTGCCTATTTTTTTTTTATTACCATGAGATATGCAAGGACAAAATATATTTTTTACACAAAACCTTTTCTTTCCCACCAAAACAACTATAATTAGAAAAAATTGCAAAATAATCATGTTTACCTTTTGTAAAGTGATTTTGGAACCCCTCTATAACCTTACTTCCTATAAATTTACAATCTAAACAAGGGAAATGATTGAAACACCTTAATCTTTTCTTTCCTTTAATATTGCCAATCTAAACAAGCTAGTAGCTTACCTTTTGTAAAGTGAATTTAATGTAAAATAAAATTAAGGTGAATTTTTACATTCGGTGGTAGTTGATCTAATCTAATACGATGGAAAAAAAAAGACTCCGATCTGATTGTTGAATTATTCGTTCAAACTATTCTACATTTTTTAAATGAATTTGATTCGTCAAGTTATATATCAATCGTTAAAAAAAACGCTATGAAATTACAAAGCTCTATTTTGATGTAGTTAAAAGACAAATGAGCAAAACAACTAATTGAGGCTCCTATTGTAGTATGAGTTTGTGAGGACTGTAATCGTTATTGATTGGACTAAATGTTTTAAACCATCTTTATAATTCTTAATTTTGAAGATAAAATAATTAAACTCAAAATATTCATAAACTGAAATTTCATAAAAGTAAACTAACCTCTTATGAAGTAAAAGCGTTGGAACGATCAATGTGTTTGTTCCATTGCGTATGTCGAGAATCCAAGGATACAATATGAGATTGTATTCTATCCAATTCACAACCAAAGTGCCTTAGTGCATTTGCTATGAAAGTTTGTGAGAGAGAGGAGAGAGTTTACTATATTGCCTAGAAAGAATAGAACGAACTTAATGTTCTATTGTCTTTATGTTTGGCTTAAATACTAAGTAGTAGGAAATTTATTAACTTCTCCATCACATGGGTCATAAGGGTCAGGTCAGCCCATCTTGGATGACCCATGACTTTAATCCAATATCTCTTACTTGCATAAGATGGGAAAACTCATATCTATCATCAACTCTCTACAACCTACTCCCAATGCACAATAAAACTTCATACAGGAAAATAAGCTATGAGACTCAACAACAAGTGGAAGCTCAAAAACCATGCATTTGTTAGGGATAACATGGGAGCCACTGTCTTTAAAAGAACATAGAGTCTTATTATTCCCTAGACCAAATTAAGTTCACATCAGTCAATGCACACCTAATCCCTCTTAAGACATTCTTGACCTTCAAAATCTCAATCATATAGTCATAGTTATATTCAATCACAAAGATTCTATAACTAGTTGACCAATGAAGACATGTAGCGCTAGATGCGAACAATCTTCCCTTCGCTCAATATCTTCTAAGCCAAGTAGACCGCTTTCCCGAACATGTCCCATATGATCGAATCTTACATGATCTTTAAGCGACATATACATGTGTATACGTGTGTCTATATATATATATGTTTAATTTTTATTTATTTATCTATAATCAGTTTTGATTTGATTATCCATGGCTTTTTTTTTAAATATTTATCAGGTTGATCTGAGTTAGCAAATTTTAAACTAGTCAATTTTCAGTTTTGGTTTTTGTAAAATATAAGCTAATTTTTTTCTATTTTGGGTTTGTCTATTTTTGCAATTTTGGGTTTATCAACGTTTACAATTAATAACCCATTTCCATACCTATTACTGAGTCCTCCGTTAGAGGATCCTGCAATGTGAACCGCTAGTTTTCAAATCTTAGCCATAGTCGGGGTTAACTCAACCTCGTTAGAGGGTGTTTCAAGTACATCTAGGTATTGCATCATTAGAGCCTTCCTATGCATTAGAAGATGAGTCGTAAGTTATGTATCTCATTGACAGGTGGTCTTGGTGAGCAAGGCCTCTATTATTTCCTTCAACTTGGCATATTCCTTCTCAGTTATGTTCTAGGCCGCCTTAGCCTCACAATGGTTTACCTTTATGAGGGCCGAGATTGCATATAGGCGGGCTAGAATGTTATTTGTCGTCTAACGTTTAGCAATGCGGTCATCATACTTGTTTTGTTCCCCGAAAGAATTATATTCCATCAAGTGCTCACAGATGGAGCCCAGTTGTGAACCCTTAAAATTTATAATTAAGATTTTGAAAGACAAATAGCCGCCCCGGGATCACTTTGTTGATGGGGCCCATAAAGCGCTAGGTTTGAAGTTTACAACTGTAAGAAACTTTTGGGCTAATATATTATGGGGACAATTTCTGTATATGGTCTTTGTGTCCTCAGGTGGTAATATGGGTATGATATGGGTCAAACTCGACAAAAGAAATGGCCCAACCTGCAAGGAAAGGATAACCCACTTTAGACATGGAAATACATGAATTACCCATTGGATGATCCATTTGACAGCAGTGCGTCCTAGGATGCACGAATACCCTGGCACAGGGACCCCCCAGGCACGCTCATTGCACGTTTTATGTCAGAATTCCTTCAGTAAAAATACTGTATTCAAATAAACTGTAAAAAGGTAATTTGTTCCTGATAGTTAGTGATTCATATTCCTGACCTCAAGCTTCTTAGCTCAGATAGATTAACTAACTTGATCGTTAGAAGAGGTACTTGAAAAACAACCCTCGTGGTACATTTTCTTTGCTTGTGCAAGTTCGAGCTCAATAAGTAGCTGGATCACTCCCTTATCAGTGGTGCCGTTTGTGATAACTCGAACCCAACATGCATTTAATGGCATTTGACTGCATTTAATTAAATGTTTAATTAGTTAAATCATCCATTTTGCACTATTTTTGATATTTCTTTCAGAAGCATTCAATAATTTTTATATTGATTAACTAAAAGATTATTACCTATTTTTATTGTTTATAGTAATTAGATTTAATTTCTTGGATTTAATTAAGTGTCATCTTAAATGTTAGCATTTAATTGCATTTGATTACGTGTTTATATTAACTTATTCATTTGTATCTTAACATTAATTTCATAATTCTTTAAAATATTCTATAAATGGTTAAATTATTTATTTTTAAATGAACATTGATTGTTTTGATTATTTTAATAATCAGTTTTAATTGTCTTGCATTAAAATTACTTGGTTTTCAATTAAATGAGAAAATGGCTCGGAGTTCGGAGTGAATTTTAAACTATTCTACTTTTCAAAAAAATTATAGTTTTATATTATTTCTCATCATTTGATTAGCGATTGTTTATTGACCGTTCGATCGTAGCATTTCAAAAATGAGAGTTTTCATTAAAATTACATTGCTTTAGCTTGGAATGGATTAAATGGCATCAAAATAAGCTTATTTGACCATTTTTAACTTAAGCTTGATTTTGCAAAAGACCAAAATGCCCTTGTCACCTTATAAAAAAAAAACAAAAAACAAGCCAAAATTGTCAAAAAACAAATTGCCAAATTCCCATTTAGTCCCTCCCCCCTTGGCCGAAGGTTTGAGGAAAAAGAAAGAAAAATTGATTTTGCATTTTTATGCCAAAATTTTGTGTGGAATCGGACGAGGATCGTGGCTCGGGTCCTTGCAGGTCTTGGTCTTCAATCATTGTGAGGGTTTTCACGTTTTTGTGCATTTTTATTTGGATTTGATTATTGTTACAAATTTTCAGATTTGATATATATTGTGTTATAATGCCTATAATTGCTTGATATAGCTTCCTTTGAGTTCGTAGAGTATTGCTTGTTAGTTATTTGGCAATTTTTACGGCTAAAATTGCGTATTTGAAATTGGGAAAAAATAATGAATACTGATTTTGAATAGTAAAACCCTAGAATTTTGGATTTTGATCCGAATTACGATTGCTTGATTTGGATAGGTCCCATTAGTGATAGAAAGATAAAATGTGCAATAAAAACGAACTTGCCTTTGTTAAAATTAGAAATTAAACAATGAAACGAAAAGGGACCGTTTGACCAAGTGTTGGTCGTGCTTGAATTGAGTTGGGGGTTTTGCTATTGAGGGCATGGAAACACTTTTGGCGCTGTTGTGGCGTTGATTGAGCGACCAGTTAGTATAGTTGTAGTTCAAACGTAGTAGGTGGACTTTCGGGCCTCGGGTGAAAAAGTGAAGTTTAGTGATATAGAAACGTGCCTTGTAGTGCCTAAGTGAATGTAGTGAAATCGGTTTCTTAATTATGTAGCTCGTTTGCTCGTAATTGCCTTTGGAAGTTAGAGATTGAATAGTGATAATTGTCGTTTTTGTGTTTGAACTGCTGTTACTTGTTTAATTAGTGTTCTTGTTGCTATTAATGATAGTTATGCTTGAAAAGTTAATTGATTGCTATTATTGATTGTAAACGCTTGATATCTCGTTTATCGCCACTAATCTGCACTTTCGTGCTATTGCTCGTTTATTACTTGTATCTCGTATTGCATTGCATTAGTGTCAGGCGCGTGAGTGATGGGCCTCTCTGGGCAGTCTCGGGTTGCCAGGGTTAGTTTGCTCTAGCTCCGTGTCCTATTCCCTTTCTTGCTTGGGTTTCCTCCCAGGGAGATTTGGGTCATAGAATTGATTGGATACTTTCGGGGTATTCCAAACTGAAGTTATAAGGTGGTTGCGCGCTTATTGTCATCATTGTCAACATCAAGCTCGAGATTGATGTATCGCTTGTGGATTCGAATCGCATGGTACATTGCTCGTATGAGTGAACCATAGCGTTCAGAGTGTGGTATAGCTTTGAATGGTTTTGTTAATGCTTTTATTAATTGTTTATTGTATTGATTGTTTATATTGATTACTTACTTGTCAGTTATATTGCTTAACTGCCTTATTTGCATTGCACTACTTTCTTTCTCTCTACCTCGATATCTGTCTCGCCCACACTGAGTGTACGTGTTGAGTATACTCACTCCTCACCACCACATTTCAGGAAATATCATGTTAGTTGGAAAGTTCGTGGATATGTGGTAGATCGTGCTTGAAGAGTTGCCTTGCGTGCTATGTGGCTAAGTTGTAGAAAGATGTAAAGATGTATGTTTTCATGTATTGTTTGTATTTAGTGTTAAAAGTTATGTAATTAACTTAACTAGGTTTATTAGAATGGTATGATAGTCTATTTTATGCAATAGGTTAGTATAGTTTAACTTCAATGCATGTTTGTAATGTCCAAAGGAAAAGAGTTAGAATAGTCTGGGTACTTGGAAATGTATATATACTTGTTGTGTTTAATTGTTGAGAACCAAGGCTCGGATGGCCTTGAGGAATATTAAATGGTTGGACACGGTGCTGGTCCACTTATATGCTATTGCTGGTTTTGCATTTTGCCTAGAAACAGGGGAGACTCCATTCGTCTTTCCCTAAAATTTTATGCCCGGGTTTGGAATTGGGTTGTGAATAGATTGATTGATAGAACTCCCGGTCTCGAGAGGGATCGGGGTGTTACACCGTTTGTGGGAAACATAATATATTCCAATTGAGTAATGGCTATGGTCAAGACGCGAAGTCAGAATTTGGGAGCGAAAGGTTTAGAACCTCCGAGCCCAATACAAGGTCGCGTCCGAGAGCCTTCTGCAAGTAGGGGACTCCTTGCCCAAACATAAATCAGACAGCCTACGCACTTATCTACCCAAGACCAGGAGACATCGAAAATATCACCGACAGATATTTTAGTGACAATGACCCTAGAGATGAAGTTCTTGTACCAAATGGTTAAAGACATGCAAACCACGGTCCAACCGCCAATCAAGCAGCCCCGCAAAGTCAGCAACTAGCAGTTCAAGCCAGACCATATGTCTAGATAGTTGAACCTCAACATTAGGATACAGAAGATAGGGGATCCTCGAGGTCAATTGACCAGCCTGAGGTGATGAAAGAAAAAGATCTGCTCTTACCGAACCTCAGCACTTTTAGACAATAGCAACGATTAGGCTATTTTCAATAGAGTCTTTATAATGGGTCTCTATCCATCATTTTAGAGACTCCTATAGAGACCAAATAGTATTTTAGAGACCCACTTAGAGACCAATGCAAAAAAACTATTTTAAAGATCTATTTAGAGATCAAGATAAAAAAAAAAAAATCCCCGACGACGATCTCCATAAAATTGAGTCTCTATCTTATTTTTAATTTTAATTTTATATAATAATTTGATTATGTGTTTTTTTTTCGTGTGTTACTTTTTTTTAATTAATTGTTACTTAGATTATTTCAACTTCTTTAACGAATATTTCAACCAAAAAATAAATAAATTGCGACGAACATAATATTTAAAAAATTAAGATTACGTTTAATTACATAATTGAATGAAAAAAACTAATTACAAATCTCTAATTAAAAAAAATCATACATAAATTTTTTTTAAAAAAAATTTGTCCATTAATTAATTTTTTTCTTGTGTGTTACGTTTATATTTGTTTTTTCTTCTTTATTCTATTCAATTAATTAATAAATAACCTAAACTAAAAATAAAGTAAAAAAGTTTATTTTTTCAACAAGTAGCAATATCGGTTCAAAAAAAAAACAAGCAACAATAAAAAAGTTTACCAAACTAAAAAAAAATAAACTAAAAAATACAAAAAAATAAAAAAAAATACAAAACCATAATTTTAAAAAAAAAGTCTAATTAAAAAACCCTAAATACAAAACCTTAATTAAAAATTTTAATTAAAAAAGCTTAATTACAAAATCCTTTTTAAAAAAGCATAAATAAATATATAAAAAAATTTAATTAAAAAATAAAAATAAACCTAACTATAAAACCCCCCTTCCCGTCACTGCCCCTCCCCCCCCTCCCCCTTTCTCCCCTTTCTCCTCCTCTTCTCTCTCTCATTTTTTCCCTTTCCCCGCTGCACACACTCTCCCCCCCCACTCCACCCCACCCCACCTCACCCCACCATATCTTTCATTTTTTCCTTTCCCTGCAGCGCAACAGCGCCTCCTCCGCCTCTCCCCTCCCCTTCTTCCCCTTTTTTTCCCTGTAGCGCATCAGCCCCTCCTCTTTTTTTTATCCTTTCACGTAGCAGCCCTCCCCCCTGCCCACCTTTTTTTTACCTTTCCCGCAGTAGCTCCCCCCCCCCCCTTCTCCGCTGCCACCCCCACCATCGGCGAAACCACCAACACAAACTTTATGTTTTTTTTTTTTCAGATCTGTGTTTACCTTTTTTTTATTATTTGTTGAAAAAAATAATTGTATTGTAATTTTTTTGTAATTTTTTTTATGTTTGTTATTTTTTTTTGTTGCTGTTTGTGCTTGTTTTTTTGTACTTTTTTTTTTCAGATCTGACGATGTCAGACGTCAAATCTGACATTGTTTTTTTTTAGACTCATTTTTATCTTCTTGTATAGTTTTTATTTTTTTCAACAAATTTGTTGAAAAAAATAAAGACTATGTGCTATTTTGGAGACTCAAAACTTGAGTGATATTATGATTTTGTCAAAAACTATCAAATAGTATTTTAGAGACCCCCATTGGTGATGAATTTTGATCAATAGAGTCTCTAAAACATCAATTATTGCTATTTATAGACTCTATTGAGGATACCCTTAGGAAAGTACTAGCCTAACTCGGTGCCAGCCCCTTGGTGTAGGATATCCTAGTCATCCCCTTACTTGCCGGGAACTGTATGCCGAGCCTGCTAAGCTATAATGGAGGTAGAGACCCAACTGTTCACTTGTGGATGTCTGATCACAGTATGACTCTCTATGATTTGCCTGACGTGGAGAAATGCAAGGCTTTCCCGATCACTCTTGTAGGGAATGCGCAAGAGTGGTATTGAGGTTAGCTCAATGGATCTATTAACATATTCAAGAAATTGAAAGAAGCTTTCTTAGCTCAGTTTGCTGGTAGCCACTGCCCGACTAAGCATTCTTCGGCATTATTTGGTATCAGGAAATAGAAGGAGGAATCTTTGAGGTCATACATCGAGAAATTCAACGACGAGTCCCTTAAGATACATCATTTGGAGGAATCATAGCTTTGTTGGCCTTCCATAATGGCTTGAGGAGCATATCGCTCATATCTTCCCTGTCAATAGATGTTGGGATTTATGCCCTAAATACCACTGTATACTAAGACATCTCAGTACAAGTGAATATATACATTTATATATAATTAGTGCATCAATTATGAGCATCTTATATTCTCTCTTTATTTTGATATATATATATATATTTTTTTTTTTTTTGTATGCAAAAGGCACCATGGTACGAGTGAATAGAATTGGTACGTGGTGATCAGCACAAAAAGGTCTATGTTGTGAAGCTTGTGTCAAAACTATATGTTCATAACCAAATGGTGAGGCTGGGCACTTCACTATGGTAAAGTTATAATAAGAGGTCTCGTATTTGGTAAACTGAATTACCTTACTCATTGCAGTGCCATTCTAAACAGCTCTCATTATGCATTATGGTGTACTGAATGGGACTTAAGTAGATGTTATCTTAGTGACATTACTATCATTGTTAGAGAACTAAAAATATCTTATGCTACTAAGTGACCAAAGCTCTGTATCATGATCATACGTGGATGTGTCAATGGAGCCTAGGACATGGGCTTTGCTTCACTATGAGTGAGATCCTATGTAGAGGGTCAATGGTTATGTGTTTTGGGTACATGGACTAGATCCATTAGATGGCGTGCATATGAATCATGATTCTATGACTATCTTAATTGATAGTGAACTATTCATGTGGAGTTATCTATATGATCGTCAAAATCTCAATGTTTAGTAATATAACTATGACTATATTAGATACTAGACTTGTGGGTCACTCCCGGAAATAAGGGAATAGTATCTGAGGGATGATTATAAAAACAATAAAGGTCCAAGGTTTATTTGTAATCAAAGACAAGATGATAGTACTGATGCAGGACTTGCTCTTGATTATGCATAAAACATAGAGGGGAATTTCGGACATTTATACTTAGTAGTGCAAAGATAAGACCTCCTAAGGAAGTTTATCAGTTGCCATGGAGTGCAATCATAACTCTTTAGTAGAATGAGTTAAGGTTAAAATGGTCCAAATACTGCTAGTGTCTAAGCCACAACAACTATGTCTTCGAGTCCCTCTCCTAGCCACTTTCTTTTTATGGCGAACTACGACTTTTTTATTTTGGCATAGATGTGTAAATTGAGTACAGTTTCCTATTTGGGAACAAACAACTCAATTTGGAAAGACCAGGATATTAGGACAATAAATATTCTTTAAGACAAGAATGTTTGTCCTTGCATAACACGTCCAGATGGAGTGTGCCAGACATACTCCTGTATATGGAAGACTTGTGTAGGCGTGTGAATAGAGTTTGTTGGAAGGGATAACTATCTTGATTTTATTAATTAATAGATAATGTGAATTATCTTTAAGATAATTGATAAGAAAATTAAGAGGTAGTTATTTAGTCTAACTAGGACATTTTACCCTTATAACCTAACTAGCATCTATAAATAGATGGGCTGCCTACACCATTCTACATGCCACGCTTTACATACACACACATACAATACACAGCCATAGTTAGTTTAAAAGGCAGAGATGAAAAATCCCACAATTTTTCATTCTCATTCACAAAGGAGTTGGAATATGGGAGAAGATTCTGAGTGCTTGTGTCTTGGAGGACTTCTCATAGCTTGGAGGAACTTTCTAGCCATATTTCAGACATAACTTGTGTGTATGTTGTGTATACAAGCCAACACAAAAGGTATTAATTATACTCTTTACTTATTAGCACTTGTTATTGAATGTTTATGCATAATTACATGTGTTCCTTGCGTAAATTATATGGCTGATGTTTATTGTTTATAGGTTCTGCATATAAATTGAAATTAAATGTCTAGATGCCTAGGTATCCACATCCTTCAATAGAGCTAGTGACTACTTTAGGAGATTTGATGATGACGGCAGAAGGTTACATCCAAGTTGAAGAGATATGCGAAGAAGGATGAGGACAAGGAGAAAAAAACAGTGAAGAAATTGGAGCCCTCAAAGCCTAAGGCTAGACCATGCAGAAACCAGCTAGGTGTTGGGAATCGTGCATGATATTTTAAAATATTATGATTAAATAAACGCAGTGGAAATAAATATATATGCATCACATTCATGGTTATTTTCGTAGATTACATATATGCATAAATAATCGACATTAATACGCATAGAAAGATTTCAGGATTATCTTTACGATGCTGAATCCAATATCGGATTTGAACGATCCAAAGCTCCCTAATTGTGAAGCCTCCAAAAATATCCACACGAGATTTGAGTCATCAATCAACGAAAACCCCCACTACGAGTTTTAGAAAAAATATATTTGCTATGAGAGACAGGATTTGTGCTACCTTTTCTATTTGTCATAGTTTTCTATTTATAAGAAACATTGGATATATTAGGGCTAGCTTTTGTGTCAGTCCTAAACATTGGACTTTGACTGATTAAATAATTGGACTAATATTATAATTTAATCACTCTTAAGTCTAATTAAATATTAGACTCTTCCAATATTAATTTACTTTTCCCGCTGATTAATTTTCGATCTCTATAATGTGTGACCTCTCGGGTTTATAATTAATTAGCAGTGAAATAATATTAATCCAATTAATATTTAATTAGAACTCTTTTAATTCAATCTTCACAAGTCGTGAGTGATACCTAACATTATATCACAACTACCCAACTAATGATGAAGTAAAATTCTCCGAACCCTTAGTAATAATTATACAATCAATTCATTTTGTCTAGATTATCCCGACTGAGCTAGAGTTATGGATAGAGTCGTCAAACTCTATTACTCAATCATATGCCCAAATTTTTTTAATCAGTAACTTGTGAATAATCATTGGAATGACTTCCACTATTCCACATTGGCCAAGGATTTCTAGTTACTTGATTAATAGATCACATAGGATCCCTAACTGACAGATTTTATATCTACACAACTTATTTCCATATCGGAATAAATCGTAACCACTGAGTATATTATTCAATCCTTGATGAGGACTAGCTTTATTATACCAGCAAATTATGTTATCCCTAATCCAATATAACCGTGGTGTCTCAGGTCTAAGGAATAATTGTACTATTACACTGTACAATGAATTATTGACCATTCTATGTAATTCATTTTACTAGCGGTCATGTCCAGTCACTTGTTCTCAACAAGTACTTATACATCTATCCTTGCAATATAAGACTAATCGCTCAAATCAATATCGCATATTATTTGAATGATAAATTGTAATTCGATCTTTTCGGATAAACTAATGCCCAATTAATTTATCCTATGATCGGGGACTACTTTTACAATATATTCATGAATATAGATTCTGTCAATCATATCCTTACTCTTAAGGATAAAATATATAAATATTATTCTAAGGACTTTTATTTAAATAGTTAATCTCATTAAAGATATTTAAATAAACTGCCCACATTAATTAAATAATATAATTATTATGTCCTAAAATTGACTTTTAGGGCATATAATCCAACAATGCCCCATTTGCACTAAAGCCAATCACTTCGGTATCTCATACCCATCTTCTCAAGATGGTAATCTAATGATTGTTGAATCATTACCTTAGTCTGTGGATTAGCAACATCAATTGTTGACTTTATTTACTGCATAATATCAATCTCTGATCGAAGTGGTAATGTCTTTTTAATGCGCTTGGATCTCTAGTAAGACCTAGATTCTTTAGTTTGCGCTACAACTCCATTGTCATCACAACACTACTCGTTAACTCAATGGAAAGAACTATCAGGGGTTCAGTTACGAACTACTAAATCCAAACCACTTCCTCTTGTTACTTCTGATGCAACAATACACTCAACCTCTGGAATTTACAATTGTACCAATATTCAGAACCTGTCTAAATAATTGTTCTTCCATTACAGGTGAGTATGAACCCAGATATGGATTTCTAATAATCCACTTCAGACTCTCAGCCTGAATTTGTAAAACTTTAAGTTTCACATTCTCTATATACCAAGAACATTTCTTCAATGTTTCTCAAGTGCTTAAGAATATTCTTGATTGCTTTCCAGCATTCCTAACCCGGATCAAACAGATATCTGCTCATAACACTTATAACATTTATGATATCATGTCTTTGTACACAGCATGACATATATTCTTAATTGTTGTAGCACTTTGAACCTTATGTGTCTAGTCTCTCTCTCTTTAGCAGTCTTAAGAATCACAACCCTAGAGAGATAAATGTCATGTTTTAAAAGAGAACAATCCTCTTTTAGAATCTATGTACATGTTAAACACCTTTAACACCCTTTTGGGAAAAATCCATTAATCCTTTTCATCTATCGCTATAGATCGACCCCGAGGATTTAGGCGGATTATCCCAAAATCTTCTTGGATAAATTATTTGAATAAGTAGACCTACTTGTATAGTTTATCTTCATTCTCAATGAAGTCAAACGATCTAATCAAATGTTCTAGATTCTTTAGGCTTGGTTAAGTCCATAAATGGATCCCTTTAGCCTACACTCTTTATGATTCATCACTTGACTCAAAACATATTGGTTATCCTATATAAATGTCTTCATTAATGAAGTCATTATGGAATGTCGTTTTGACATCCATCTACCATATCTCATAATAGTAGTGTGCAACTATGGCCAATAAATCATAATGAATTTCAACAATTGGTAAAAAGATTTTTTCATAGTCAACTCCTTGCCTATGACAATAATCTTTCACCATTTGTCTTAAAAGATCTCCACCTTTATTCATTTATGATTTTATTGCCTCAAGCCATTTAAGCTTATTTTAAACACAGTTTTTCATAATTGATAAAAATCATCAACATGATTATTGTCATCTTACTAATCTGAAAAAACTATGAAATAATCAGTTTCTCTTGGATTGAGTTTTCTAGAATCAAACCCTAGATTTGACTTGGGTTAACTAGTTGCTTAGTGATTCCTATTGAGTCATACTTTTTTTCCCACATTATCTTCTTAGATGAACTATTCTTCTAAGAATAAGTTGTACTTGCTAACAGACTCTCTAGTCAGTAAGGGAATAAAAGTTATATCCCAACAAATCGTAGGGATAACCAGTTGATCTTATTCGATCTTACTTCCAATTTATCAGACTTAAGCCTTTAATCAATGGCAGATAACCCTCAATCTTAACACCTTAAGAATAGGTATCCTGCTATCTCATATCCTATATGAGGTACTTAAGACTAATTTTGAAGTGACCTTATCCTTATGGACTGTTGTAAGGAGAATATAGCCTCACAGGCTGAGTTACAATTCAACATAGTTTATCAATTACAGACCATATCCAACAAGGTCCAACTCATTCTTTCCAAAATTTCATCAAGCATCGGAGTACCAGAAGGAGTTAATGAAATAACTATGTTATTTTTCTTTGAGATACTATCAAAAATTAAGGCTAAAAACTCTCCATGATCTCATCATTGAGACTTACTACTCATTTCTAGTTTGATTTACTACTTTAGCTCTGAATTCCTTGAACACTTCAAACGATTTAGATCCACACTTATGACAATCATAAGTATATGTAAGGTAGCTAAATCCTTATTGGGCTATTTCACCAAATGTCCCATATACATCCCTATGTATAAACCCTAAATATTTGTGGTCCTTTGACTTTGTCCTACAAAGGGCGATTTGATCATTTTTAAGAACACAAGATCCACGTGTTGGGAATGTCCTGAGGCCTCAAGGGCTTACCAGTCATTCTTTCACCAATTGAATGATTCTTGTTTATCCACTATGACCTAATCATAAATGCCACAATAATCTAAAGTTATTAGTATCTCTAAATATCTCATATTACTCGTTTATCTTGTCATTTTCTATATAAGACTTTATTAATTAATTTACTAGTATCAGTAAATGAAACACATGAACAACAATTATTCCAAAATTAATGAACACCGAGATGGGTAAACGAGAAGATGAGATATATTTATAGAGGACATCCATTTCTCTTCAAACTCTTCGAAGTCCTTTGGATTTTTCTCTTCTAGTAGTTCTCCTTTCTTGTAGTGGAAATAATTTCCTTTTACCAATTAAGTTCCATTTTTCCAGATCTACCTTTTATACATGACTCTCATGTCCAAAAGTTGTGTCAAATATATTCACACAGAAAGATCTATTATGAATGACAAGAGAGAATTAAGAATTGACTTTGAGGATTAGATTTGTTTGCATATGATAAACCATGAATAAACTCATGGATTCAAGATACTCATCTTGCGAACACATGTTCTCAAATCAATTCTTCTAGTTATCCTTTGGAATAATTTTCTAGATATCTCATATCTACCACTAGATATCTCATACTTAGTTGTCCTATCTAGTTTACTTCACAACTCTTGTAAGTAATTAATTATGGATACATTATCCATATTCTCTTGCATCTTTTGATAACTTATTTAGGTATCTAGAACATGTATGACTTTCTTAGATTTGAGAACAATTCTCAAAACATTGAGCTAGTCATTGAAATTTGGCCTAGTCAAAATAAATGGTTGGGTTCACATCCGATATTCTATGTATGCAGTAATTTCTAAGGATATTGGATAATTATATTATTAACCATTTGATTTGGGTCTTTAAATCAAATAGTAAGCCCCCACTAAATTTTTCAAATCCCACACTTCCCTAATGAAAAACAAAAAAATAATAAGGTGTTTTTCTTAGTGGAATTGGGGGCCCATTTACTTTAATCCACCTCACATGTTAGATTCTAGGTGAAATTAAAATAAATAGTTGAATAACCTCTTATTCAGTGTATCTCATACAAATCCCAATTTACTTGCCTACAGCCCTTTTGACCTCATATAATAGTTTATTGGTCTCCAAGATTGTTTAAGTCAAATCCATTTTATCCTGAAAAACTTGGATCAATGCAACACTGACACCTCATATGATAGATCCTTGGTAGACAATAAGAATTTAAATTTTCCATATCTCATGCTTATATAGACTTAGTTCATACTTTGATACAAATAAATAACCCCTATATGTCCATAGCTAACTATTTACTTGCCTAACACATAAACTAATCTATAATAATGGAAGATAACGATATAATCTTCTCAAGACTATACCGTTATTAACTTAATATTTAATTTGGGAAGGTTTGCTGTCTTTAATTTAGGTCTCACTTTTCACATGTTTCTAATTTCAATTTATCGCATAAATAATATGGAAGCATACATGCATTCATCACATATTTATTGCATAAATAAATAAATAAATGCATAAAATAAAATGGGATGATCATGGACTAGGAGTACTATCAACCCGAGCCACTGAGTTGAATACCTAAATCAAATAAAGGGCCTACAAGATAGATTTATGGGTTGCTCCTCCTCGGCTTCACAAAACTCCTTTCGCGAACTGGGCCTACCAACTCTTGATGTTTTTATCTTGATCTTCCATTAATTTATGTACATAGATTCCTAATCTAGTAGGGATACATAAATAAGAATGGGGTTTAACAACTTTAAAACGGGGATAAGAGGCATGCAGGACCTATTTTAAAATATTACATAAAGTCCAAAATGGGTAAATAAATTAAATAATGGTAATAATTTATTCATCCATTCATTCACACAAGGCTAGTCCATGGTCACCCAAAAACATAGTAAATAATAAAGAAAAATAATCCACGAATATAACACAATTAGTCTCTTAATATAATCTCATTATATTAGGTTCATCCAATTAATAAACACCTTTACTAATTAGGATCCTTAAGTATCTAATATTTAAATAAATATAATCAAATTATATTTATAGTAATTAATTAATAAATAAATAATTAATTTATAACAAGCATTGCACAATTAATTTTCTAATATAAACTCTTTACGTTAGATTTTTCAATTTAATAAACTCTTTATTAAATTTATTCTATTTAATAAACTCTTTATTAAATTTACTCCATAAATATCTTATATTTAAAAAATATAAATATAATCAAATTATATTTAATAATTAATAAACTACTAATTAATTTAAAGTGTCAAGAATATATTTGGGCTCTTTTAATTAATTTGTCAAAATTAATTAAGCAATCTGGACCTTAAAGATTAAAAGAAGTCCAACCTATTTTAATTAAGTTTAAGTCCAAACGACCAACAGTCCAATTCAAACATTAAAAGTAGTCCATACTATTTTATATCTAAGTCCGAATTATGATTGGCCCAATACAGACCACAAAAAGAGGCCTATGCTATTTTTAAAACACTTTAAAATTAGTTCAAATCAAGCCTAAACATTATAAGCCCATTTAGCCTAATTCAGACCCATAAAATTAGTCCACACTAAAAATTTATTTTAAAGTCCGAATTAAAACAGCCCAAAAGATCCCAACATCACTTTGCCTATTAGCCCAAGATAAAAGAAAAATAAAAAGAATAAAACCCTAAACCCATTAACTAAACCCAACAACTTGGGTTTAGGTTTCAGGTCCTAACCCAGATCCAAATCTAGATCCAGACTTGGATCCAAATTTGGGTTAGGTTAGAAAACCCTAACCCTAAAAATACATTTTTTTTTCTTTCTTCTTCTTCTTCCCTCACAGTGCCACTATCCTTACCCCCATTCCCCTTCCATCCGTGTAGCTGTCATTGTCGCTGCCATGTGTTATTGCTGTCACGGACAGTTGCTGCAGCAACGTGAGGCCTAGGCATAGGCTTCGCGCTACTTCTCACCTCTAGTAACTGTAGGGTAGCCCAACTGCCACGTAAATAGTGGAATCTGCAGCGCCGGTTTTTTTTTTTTTGAAAAACTGATTTTTCAATTTTCCCGTAACAATTTTAGAAATAGAAAAATAGTCCCAAAACAATTTTTGATAAATTAGTTTTTGAAATTTAATAAAACAATTTTATAAAAATAAAAATTCAGTTTCAAAAACAACCTTTAATAAAACTGAAAAACAATTTAACAAACTACTTTTATGAAATTGATTGAGGGAAGAACCTTTTGAGCTAAAGTTTAATCCAATTAAAACATGGGCATAAAATCAACAGATTCTCAACTTACGAAATTGTCATAGTAGCTTCACAAACTATATTTGACACGTTTAATTATGCTATGATATGTGCTCTAACCGAATAACTATGTAAAAGGCATGAACGGTGGCTTTGATACCATTGTTGGAAATCGTGCATGATATTTTAATATTTTATAATTAAATAAAAATAGTGAAAATAAATACATATGCATCACGTTCATGGCTATTTACATAGATTACATATATGCATAAATAATCGACATTAATTACGCATAAAAAGATTTCAAGATTACCTTTATAATACTGAATCTGATGTAGGATTTGAACGATCTAAAACTTCCCAATTGTGAAGCCTCCGAAAGTATCTATATGAGATCCGAGCCATCAATCAGCAAAAATCCCATCTACGAGTTTTAGAGAAAAGTATATTTACCATGAGAGACATGATTTGTGCTAACTTTTCTGTTTGTCATAGTTTCTTATTTATAGGAAACATTGGATATATTAGAGCTAGCTTTTGGGTCAGTCCTAAACAGTGGACTTGGACTGATTAAATGATTGGACTAATATTGTAATTTAATCAGTCTTAAATCCAATTAAATATTAGACTCTTCCAATATATAATTTATTTTTCCTACTAATTAATTTTTGATCTCTTTTATGTGTGATCTCTTGGATTCATAATTAATTGGCAGTGAAATAATATTAATCAAATTAACATTTAATTAGAACTCTTCTAATTCAATCTTTGCAAGTCATGAGTGATACCTAGTAGTACATCATGACGACCCAACTAATGATGAAGTGAAATTCTACGAACCCTTAGTAATAATTATGCAATCAATTCCTTCTGTCTAGATTACCTTGATTAAGCCAGAGTCATGGATAGGGTTGTCAAACTCTATTACTCAATCATATGCCCAAATATATTTAATCAATAACTTGTGAATAATCAGTGGAATGACTTCTACTATTCCACCTTGGCCAAAAATTTCTAGTTACTTGATTAATAGATCACATAGGATCCCTAATTGACAAATTTCATATCTACACCACTTATCTTCATGTCGGAATAGATTCTAACCACTAAGTACATTATCCAATCCTTGATGATAACTAGCTTTATTGTACCAACAAATTATATTATCCCTAACACAAGATAACCGTGGTGACTCAGGTCTAAGGACTAATTGCACTATTACACTGTACAACGAATTATTGACCATTCTATGTAATTTGTTGTACCAGCAGTCATGTCCAGTCCTTTGTTCTCAACAAATACTTATACATCTATCTTTATGATATGAGATTAATCACCCAAATCAATATCTCATATTATTTGGATGATAGATTGTAATTCGACCTTTTCGGATAAACTAACACCCAATTAATTTATCCTATGATCGGGGACTATTTTTAGAATATATTCATGAATATAGATTTTGTCAATTATATCATTACTCTTAATGATAGAATCTATAAATATTATTCTAAAGACTTTTATTTAAATAGTGAATCGCATTAAAGATATTTAAATAAACTGCCCACATTAATTAAATAATATAATTATTATGTCCTAAATTTGGCTTTTAGGGCATATAATTCAACACTGGAGAGGCGAGCAGGAAACAATCGACCAAGAACCCGTTTAGATTTCTCCAACTAATTCCCCTCAATATGCCTTGGAAGCATATCCTTATGGAAATCCTACGCAATTCAATATACATTCCCAACTTAAGATTGAAGGACGACTTAGGAAGAAAAAGAAAGCCAAGTATTGTTGTTTTTAACATGATTATAGACACAGTACAAAAGAATGTCGCGATCTTAAACAAGAGATTAAAGCTTTGATTAGGCTGGGGCACTTGAGGAAATTTGTAGTGGGAAGAGTTCCACAATCTCAAAATCCAAACGATAGGGAAAGAGAGAGGAGCCCGAGGTAGGGACAGAGTCTAAGGCGTGGACCAGTGGCCCATCAAGTTGTGATTGAGACTATAATTAGAGATTAGCTGCTTGGGGGTGAGACCACGACGAGCAGGAAGAATTACGTTCGGGTTGGGAAGGAGCAGACGCCAATTTGGGGGATAACCGAAGGTTTAGAAAGGATGACATTCTCTTCTGATAATTTGGAGGGTGTGCTAATGCGCACGATGACCCATTAATAATTAGTGCTAAGATATCAAATTTTCTAGTGAGAAGGATTATGGTCGACACAGGGAGCTCGATCGAGGTTATATTCTTGAAGGCTTTTGAGAAATTATGGTTGGATTGGAGTCGTTTAAGGTCAATCCATGGTACCTTAGAAGGCTTCACAGGGCATGGGTTTAAGGCTAAGGGAATGATTAAATTATCGTTGACCCTTGAGGATAGAGACAAGAGAGTTACCATGCAGGCTACTTTTGTTGTCATAGATTTCACTTCAACGTATTTATCATATATATTATAATTTTAACACATGACATTTTAGCATTATTTTATTTATTTTATAACAATTGTTTAATTATATTTAAATATGAGTGACAAAGTTTTATAAATTGATCATAAATTCTAAAACAAGTCCCTAGTCATAAGATTAATTAATTGGGTTAATTATCCAAATAAATTGACAAACAGTCCACTACCTTAATTCATGTGAGATATTAATGATAAGATCAATGTATCTCATATTGCGTTAGTATATTAGAAAACAAGTGACTGAATATAACTGATTACATAACAAATAACATGAACAGTTAATATATTATTATGAGTGTGGTTGTATGTATGTAAATGCAAGGTGTGAATCTTACAGTGTGCTATGTGGGTATGTGAGGATTAGCAGTGTGGGTACTAGGTATAAGTATATATATGTGAGTGTCAATAAGTATACTGGAGAGTGCTGGTATCCAATGTGTGTGAGGTAAATGTGTTATATGTAAATATAATAAAAGGGATAGTAATGAAGGTATGGGATGGTGAGACATGGTGTACTAGTATGTACGAACGAGTGGTAGGTATGTTAAAGAAGAAAGATAGGAAAGAAACAAAAGAAATATTAGAGAATGTAAAGTAAACGGATAAATAAGCATAAGAAATAGTAAAGAATGGCAAAGTCTAAAGAATAAAAGGAACCAAGTAAGAATCATAAAGGAAAAGAAAGTAAGATAAAAGCTGTAACAATTACAATAAAAAGAGTTGTACCATTTTATTTAAGTTTACAAATAAAAAGTCAGAAAAATAAAGGAGACAAAATATCATCTCATATATTCCAAGAAAGCCTTTTATAGCTAGATGTCTTAGTTTGATATATTATTATGCAGTGACTGTTGGAATTATGAGCGTTTGACATGGTTATCATGACACTTTCAATTTTAAATTTAACTAGGTCCTACAAGTCAAATCGAGTGGTACTTGATACATGCACGAACAATTATTTTATATGTCAAATTAGGCAAACAGTGAATGAGAAATTTGTACATTTTTTGCTGGGTTGTTATGAGGATCATCAAATGAGACATTTATTTCTCATTTGAATGAGTTGAAGGCTCAGCCATATTTCTCATGTCAACGGCTCAATTCAAATACGTTGTGTCAGAATATAACACTTGTCCCATATCGAAAAATCAAAAACTCTAAGGCCACCTTATAAGATCCTAGACTACTCCACTTGGCACCAATTGGTTTTAAGATGAAAACTCATGATTCTTAACATGGTATCAGAGATAGGTCCTTGGTCCAGTCATATTCATTCACGTGTGACCTATCTATTGTTTCATTCTGGTTGACTCGTTTCTCTCAAATGTCAGCTCTCGTTTCCAGGTTCTCTCCAGGTCACACGTGAGGGAGGTGTGGAATCCAATGATTCTTAACATGGTATTAGAGTTAGGCCTTGGTCCAGTCATATCTCGCCACGTGTGACCCATCTCTCGTTTCATTCTCGTTGACTCATTTTTTTTCAATGTCAGCTCTCATTTCCAGGTTCTCTCTAGGTCACACGTGAGGGGGGTGTTGGAATATATATTCTTCCCACATTGAAAAATCACCAACTCCAAGTCTACCATATAAGATCTTGGGTCACTCTACTTGGCACTAATTGATTTTAAAATAGAGCCTCAGGTTTCTTCACATGGTATCAGAGCTAGGCCCATGGTCTAGTCTCATTCATCTTCTGCGTGTGAGCCATCTCAAACTAAGTCCAATTGTCAATATATTTCTTGTGCATAGTCCATACACCTTCAATCTTTCACATGTGTTATCTACCATATGTGTGTTCAATCTCATATGTGTGACCCATCTCAAAAAATTCAGTCCACGTGTTCAATCTTCCACATGTGTTATCTACCACATGTGTATTCAATTTTTCATGTGTGACTCATTTAAAAAAATTCACTCCACATGTATTCAATCTTCCAAATGTGATCATCTCAAATAAAGTTCACGTGTGTTCAATCTTCCACGTGTGACCTCTCTCAAATCAGGCCACATGTGAGGGGAAGTATTAAAATATAACACTTGTCCCATATCAGAAAATCAAAAACTCTAAGGCCACCTTATAAGATCTTGGGCTACTCCACTTGGCACCAATTGGTTTTAAAATGAAAACTCATAATTCTTAACATGTTGAATCTTAAATGCATAGAAACGTGCTAATGTTTAATGTATGGAGACGTTAATGCATGGAGATGTTGCAAGCTTTCATTTCAAATGGAGACTTTGTAGGCTATTTTATTCAGACGTTTTTTTGCTATTACTCCACCATGATTCGTTTTCAGTTTTGTTTTCTCCATTATGAGAAGATTTATGGCAAGCCATAATATCTTCATTTGTTCACCTATAAATACTAGTAGGCTTTAGGCTTTAGAAGCACAATTTTGCTCTGTATGGTACTACTGCATATCTATTATAGAGAGAGTTTAGCCACTGTTTTATTGCAAGCTCTTATACTGAAGTAGTGTAATTGCAAGAGGTTTAACCATTTTATCTTAGGAGGTTTAAGCTTAAAGAGAGGTACAACATAATAACCTGACAATAAAATCGTAAGGACATCATGTTGAACACGAGCCTCGGTTTGCATTATCATAACTATTTTAATTTTATATCAGTCTTTTATTTATGTGATATTATTTATGTCATTCTATTTCTTGATTTAAATTCTCATACTTAGTCTTAAATTACGTCATCTACAACATCAATTTATATAATGCCAACAATGACGAGTTAACTTGAGTTTACAAGCTTAGGATTACATTGATGTAAACCTTGTGTTAGGGTAAGTTGGACTTTCTTAGTATACCATTCCTTATTCTTCTAAGTCTCTATAAATTTGATATACTCAGCACTTGTTGGCATCATTCTTATTCCTTGCTATTCGCACTTACTTCATTTATTGGGTGCTGAAGTACTTATATTTATTTCGTAATAGTTTGTTCCTATATTGATCTATTAACATGTTGATTCCCTAATTCATTTGGCCTCGTGTGAGAACTGATTGTTGACTCCTACTTGGTTTTCCCTATCCTTATTCACTTGTAATTTCACATGAGCCTTATTTTGACTAATACCAATTTTGAGCTATTGGTTGGATTCATGCTATTGTAAATGAAATTATGTTATTATCAGCAGCCTACTTTGTCACCTGTCTTGATACTTACAAGCTATTTTGATAATTACAAGTCATTTTGACACTCACAAGTTTCTTAATATTTACAAGCTACCTTGGTCTTTAAAAGTTAAAGTGATATTTGTATGCTATTGTATGACTACCTGCTATTGATGAATGAGGTGTGACCAACTTCATCGCCCTATCGAATTGAAATGATTATTGAATGTAAAAGTTGCAACCTATATGTGTGCATGTATCTTGTTGGGCCCTATTGCGACATAGTAGTGTCGTGTCATGATGGGCAGTATCGTGTGCTTGCCATGATGGGCATAACTACCATGATCTACCATGTCCATGATCTCTATTCTCTACTCAGAATAGACAGAGTGTTCCATGATAAGTAGGCCGTACGATTTTGCGTACTTTTAGGATACAACCTATTGGGTGATATAAGTGTTTAAGTTCCTGACATGTGATATAAGGTTGACGCCTTTAACAAAATTGGATAGCATATCGTGTTTACGTAATTTTACTTAAATGTAGTTACTATGTTCTTATTACTTGGACTTAATTAACAATATTTTATTTTACACTAAAGTTAAATGCGTGTATTTAGACAACAAAGTATATTTTGCAAAATCATACATTTGCCTCATCTCACCTGGCTTTTGAGTAGCATGAATAGTCCTTTGGATATACTATTGATTTGACCTCACTTCTAATTCTATTTGTATCTCTTTTTATACAGACTATGCTTGAGTTCTTTTTGAATGTTTTTTTTAGTGAGCATTATTTCAATTATTTTATTATTTTCTTGTACTTTCTAATTTTCTAGGCTCGTGAAAGAGACGGCGACTTTGACAACTCCATCTAGGCAAAACGTCTCGTCGAGCAAGGCATCAACCTAGGAACATTAATGGTAGCGCATGGCGAAAAGACGTGACCCTCTAATTTCCCAGGTGCTACAAGGGACGATGGCTTTGACAACTCCATCTAGGCCCATTAACTGCCACGTGACCCCAAAAGGCGTTGGAGCTAATAAAAACTTGACACGTATCTCCCGCCAAATTAAATTAGATCCCTATGAAACCGAGGCCGATCACGCACGACCCAACCTGAAGATAACCACTCTGTGACTTTAAACATGGCATAGTCCACCAGAAATGTCCAATCCAAACTATTGTTGCATTCAACTGCACGCCAAAGGCAATTCCTCCGCCGATTTCTTTCACCTAATCTCTTGGAAATGATGATCTTCTTCTACTATAAATAGCAGAAGGTTGTTCATGGTTAATGGCTAGACAATTCTAATCCTTAACCTCTCATTATCCCTTAGCATTCTTATTTTGATCAAATCAAGTTTACTGAGTTCAGTTTAAAAACTATCCTCAGAAAATAGCTCACGTGCTTCATCTTGTGCAAGTTTCACACAGATGAAGGAGCAAACAGATTCTTACTACAACACCTTCTATCCATCTGTATGTTGTAGTTTATACCCTTCATATGTACCAACATCTTCCTTCAATTTAGTCTAAGTACATCTTCCTTCAATTTAGTCTCTTTAAAGTTAAGGGTGAAGTGCATCAAACCTCCTTGTACTTTAACGAAAGTGCATAACACCTCCTTATAGTTTAAAAATCCTCTGAATTAGTCCTTGTAGTTTTTCAAAAGTGCACAACACCCCCCTACCGTTAAAAAATCCCTTAAATTTAACGGATAGTGTATTTCACACGCGTTAAGTGAGACTTTTTTTTGAGTTTTAACTAAGTTATTCATTAAATAATTATATGAATTGACCAAATTATCAAAAAAAATTTTGGCCTAAACAAAAGAGAAAATGACAAAAGAGAGAAATGAAAAAAATGAGGGTATTTACGTCTTTTTTACAAAATCCGTTAAATATGACGGATTTTATAACTGTAGGGGGGTGTTGTGCACTTTTAAAAAACATAGGGACTAGTTCAGGGAGTTTTTGAACTATAGAAGGGTGTTGTGCACTTTCGCTAAAGTATAAAGGGGTTTGGTGCACTTCACCCTAAAGTTAAATGGCTTGATTTTGTTTTCAATTTGGGTTTTTAATCTTCTCGTTTATATAAGAAAAATAATCTTCTAGATTTTGTGTTATGTATACGCTTGTCTTTACAATTTTGAACTTAATAATGATTTTGTCGAGAACACAAGACATAGCATCATAATGTTGGTACTAAATGTAGTTTAGTTGATGAAAAATCTGTTTACGTGAGACATAGTGAGACATAATGTTTGGGTCGCATATCTAAAGAAATAATAAACTAATTGATAAAGAATGAAAGTCTATAAATATTAGAATTTAAAGATCTTGGAGTCTATTGTTCGTATTATGAAAAAAGAAGAAGTTGATATTGTATATAATGACAACATTTTTTAATGTTCCATCCTTTCGTGGAAAAAAAATATATTTTTCCACTTTTCTTTACCATTTTTGACGTGTTGCTTACATTTGTCTCTTGTTTGAGAAGTTTCAATCCATGGACGCTCTTAAGGTGTACATTAACAAGGTTGAGAGACCACTAGATAAAAGAGTGAAAATTGTTACGCTAGAGAATAGGTCAAAATCCATATCCATTAGGTTAATTCCTCAAAAGAACATGATGCATTTGTTAAATGGACTACTCCAGAAGCAACAAAAGAATGGTGTCATAAGAGTATTTTCAATGGGGGTCTTTAAAATGGGTCTCTAAAATATAATGATTACAACAATTTAGAGACTTCAGTGAAAAAAAAACAACCACAATGAGGGTCTCTAAAGTCAAAAATAAAATTCGGGCTCTATATACTCTTAAGTATCTATTTTTGTCAACATTTATTGCTGCAATCATTACATTTTAAAGACTCCCATTGAAGATACTCGGCGAATCCTGAAATAAGTCTTGTAAAGCAATATATCTAAAGATAAAACCCACGGCCAGAAGTTAATATATTCGGAATTTATTAAAAAATTTATTCTAGAAATAAATGTGCTGAGAGTTATATCTATTTTATTTATACTTAATTAGTAGTCATTATTGGGGTTATTAGAAGATATGTCACAAATTTTTTCTATAAACACTCAAGTCATGGCATATTTTCAAGACATAGACATTTACTCTTGCATACTGGGTAGTAGTAATACAGAGAGTTCAACGTTTTTTAGTTAATTAATTCTTACAATTTAGAGTGCTTCTATTATAAGAATCGCTAATTCCTGTAGGACTTCCACTAGTGGATGTGAGTGTTGTAGCTGGGTGATAAAAGTTCTAAGAGAGATTGAATCTAAGGCCTAGATCTTATTCCAAGTTTCCAACACTTCTGGTATTCTCTGTTATTCTTTGGTGCTTGCTTGTGATTCTTTCTGTTCTCAGGTATTATCTGGTATTCTCTAGTATTTTCTGGTTAACTTCTAATATTCTTACGACTTTTATTTGTGACACTTTCAGCTTATTATAAAATTATGAAAATCAACCGTGCATGGAAAATCAAATTGTGATTTTTGATATATATGTAATTCTATTTAGCTCTAAAATTATTCTTCAATGCAAGTTGTGTTATGCAATTTTGATAACGACTTGTAAAAACAATCTTAAGTAGTGTAAGAGGACAATTACTTAAAAGAGATACAACAAAGAAATTGATACAAACTCACAAATGTGTTCGAGAATTTCTTCCAAACAAATCATGCAAGAGTTCCCACAACAAAACTAGCATCTTGTCCAGCTATTTGGAAATTCATAAAACTGATGTTGAGAATAAGATGATAGACTTACAGATTTAGCCAAGAAAGGAAAAAGAAAAAAAAAAAAAAGGCACACGACAGATGAATCGTGAATAATCACAAAGATTGATATGTCCTGTGCTTGAAGATGCTGCCGCGGCGGTATGTGGTTTTGATCATATTTAGCAGGGAAGGCAGCTGCAAATAGGCAAAGAAGATAACTGGTATGAAGGACATAGATAATCCAATCATGTTTCTCTGCAAATACAAGATATACTGTGGCAGTAAAGGCAATCATCATGAACGTCACGGAGAGGATCAGAGATATTAGACCAATTATCAATCTGTTGGGTAGGTTAGAAAGAAAGTCATTTACTGAATAACGAGTTGTGAAAATGGACAAGAAGATCACCACAGCAGTTAGGGAAAAAATAAGAGCAAACATGTCGGTGATGGCAAAGACTCTGAAAGCTGCTACTTTAGAAAAATTTGGAAAACCATCATCCTTTTTTCCACCGGGTACTGTAATAGCAGCAGCAAAAACCACAGCAGCAATGAGCGATCCTCCTACTATGCATGAATTAGCCATACTTATCATCCACTCGCCTTCAGATGCAGCCATATTTTGATGCTCCTCGTCAAATACTTCCAACGGTGTTTTTCCATGCAAATTTCTTTCGAATCTTAGTTCAGCCGGCACTAATTTCTCAACTTCCTGTGCCAAATGCAACAAGTTGTAGTCGTACCTTAAGTTTTGTTTTTATTAAAATATATTAACCCACTTTATGTTTTCTCTTTTTTTTTTCCTGACCAAATTTTTTGTTTTTCCTTTTTATGTAAAATAATACATGAGATCCCAAGTAAAACATCAATCCAATTTGAAAGGAGGAAAGTACCTGATACCACTGAAGTTCATGTTGCATCTGTAGCACTACTCTGGGGCCAGTTTGAAGTCGAGTTCGGCGTGGCCTCTGCGCGACCGAATGCATGAAGAACCAACCATAGAATTCTATATAATTTTTTACATGCTTAATTTCATTCGGTCCGCCCTGTCGCTTCTCATACCTTTTAATTTTTTTGTGTAGGATTGAGAATATCTCTTCGTGACGATACTCAGCGGCAAGTTGAAGTGCAGTTTTCCGATCACTATCAGTATATTTTATTAAATCAGGTATTTGCTCAACCAAATCAGCAACAATCTCAGTTATTCCATTTTTTACTGCTGACATGAAATGAGGGCCTAGTTCCATATGTCTGTAGTAAAAGTTTCCAAGAGTCTACGAGCTCGATAGTGCATTTGCTTTAACTGGAGAACATTCTTGATTGGCCGAACCCTAACTGTCGAAATAGCTAAACTTTAGCGAAGAAGAAGATAATACGTTATCAAGAGGAAGAGGATGATTTCAATTGTGTGTTGAATCATGCATACTTACAATGGGGGTTTATATAGGCACTATTGAGCTTACCTACCTTAAAGCACTAAGCATATAGGACCATTACACATTAGATTATACAATTAGGGATGAGATATTCTTACACTAACATCATTGATGTATATTCTAAAGCAAACCTAACATTATCATATCAAGATATTCTAATACCCCCTTACACATTAGATAATGCACTTAGGGATGAGTGTTTATCGGGAATTGGTTAGGAATTAGTTCCTAATGACCATTATAAGATGAAATCTCTTAACTGTACATGTTACACTTAAAGATTGACAAGATATGGATTCTCACTATCCATTAAACTATCTATAGCCAGATGTGGGACCTTAATTACTGTGCATATTAAGTTTGAGGATTCAGGTTAGTTATTGAGTGATAACTAGAGTAACATCTGTATGGTGTTTTATTTGAATAAAGATATGCGCCCTTTTAAGGGAAGTCACACCGCAACACATTTCATCTCGTGTGTGCTTCGGATCATAAAATTGAAGTAGGTGAAAGAATCTCAACTATATCATTGTGTGAGACCTTAAAGCAATCATGAATGCTTTCTTGGGATACCTTTAGTGACCTATGCTAGTGTTTTGATAAGACAAGTTCAATATTGACTATTTTGGTGTGTTGCCTATAGATCACAAAAGATTCGATTATATGAGACATAACTAAGAAATCAGTTGACTCTACTTAGAAGGACATTATAGCCAAGGGAAGATTGTTCACGTCTAGCGCTACATGTGTTTATAGCCAGTTATGTAATCTTTATGATTGAACATAACTATGAATATATGATTGAGTTTTTTAAGGTCAAACATAGCCTAAGAGGGATAAGATATGCATTGACAAATGTCAAATTAAACAGGTTTAGGGTAAGACAAGACTCTGCCTTCAATTGAAGACTGTTGCACCAATGTCATCCCTAACAAGTGCATGGTTTTGAGCTTTCACTTGTTATGTGTTGTGAGTCATACAACTTATTGCCTATATAAAGTTTGATTTTGGTTCCTAGTAAGGTTATAGAGAAATAACGATAGATAATGGCCGGACAAAAATGCGCACACACATAAAACTTGAAAATCAACACAGAAAATTAGGTGGTTTGGCCTCTGCCAACATCTACAAAATCCACTAATCACGCAAAACGATGTTTACAGCTTCTCAATAAACACCATCTCACTCGTGCTCACAAACACTCTTTGACTCAAAGACACACTCGCTCAATCAGAGTACAAAAAGTGATTCTATGATCCCCACACACATGCTAGAGCTATCTATTTATAGGCTACTCCTTCTATCCCTACTAGACTAGGATTGTTTCCTAATTCTACTCTAATCAGATTAGGACTCTCTTGCTTGTCTTCAAACCAAGCTTGGGTTTTACACTCGAGCCATAACCCAACATATATGACTTTGCCCATCTTGTGTGAGTGAGAGATATTAGATTTTGGATCATGGGTGGCCCAAAATAAGCTTACCCAACCCATTTGGGCAAGTTCATGCGAAATTGGAAAACTTCGCACTAACTCATATTTAAACCCAAAAATCAGAAGAGTGGAACCGTTCATTCTGTTCTCTCTGTAGAAAAACTCTTTGTTTTTCTCTTTTTAACTCACTCTACCAAAATCTTTGCCGTAATGCTATTATAGTATAGTGAAACAAAACTCAACAAAGTTCTTGCAGAATTTTCCCAAAATTCACGAGGTAATTTTTCTAACTTTTGGTTTTATGAAGAATCAGAACTTAGTGTTAAATTTCTTCAGTGTAGATAATAGTCAATCTTCATTAATGATCTTAATATAAGCGCATTGATATAGGTGGTTTGAAGGTAGTGAATTGAGATGGTACTGGAGAGCGTGACTGAGGTGATGGTGTACTTTGTGTAGTCATAAAAAAGTTACTTGTTATTTTGATAAGTTAAAAAATTGAAAGACAAACAATTGGAGTAGCTTCGTTAGTTAGAATATGTGCTTTTTATTCCAATGTTAGAGGTTGAAACCCTTTCTAGCAAATTTTTAATATTAATTGTTTAATTTATAATTGTTTCACCAAAAAACAAAAATGCAAAAGAGATATTTGAGTCAAACCAAAGACACTTTCTTGGTTAATTATAGTCAAATGTAAGAGCAATTTTATTCAATATAGCAAAAAGAAACGTGTTCATTCAAGCAAAACTATAACCAGCTAAATATTAGACGCGTGAAACACAAGTTTTTTGTACCCAGTTGGTTAAGAATTTTCCTATAACGATTTTTAAGATTGTGCTTACCTAACATTTGGCGGACTTTCGAAGTTACTTGTAGTAACTCTTGGTACACAACAGAATAAATTTTAAAGAAGGCTGTCACGAAATGAGAAAGAGAATGTTAGAGCCACTAAATTGAGAAAGAGGAGAACCATTCACTAAACCATTCATTAAGACAGTATGAAGCTTTTGTAATGCAGGTTGGGCTGATCTTTTAGTTTCAATGCCAGTAATCCTTTCTCCAGTCATGCTAATATCATTGTAAATCAGGCACTTGTCATTTGTCAAGCCAAATATATTTTAAGAAGTTTCCGAAAACGTTTCTACAATTTTCTTCACTACTGCCGAAAAAATGTATAGTTACGTCCGCGATACGAGTAAAAATATTTAATTGCACAAGAATGGTGCTGAAGACAGACAAAACATGGAAGTAAAAACTTGCATGTCCGATATGTCGTTCTAGATTAAAAGAAAACTTGAGAAAAGAATCTTGCCTCCTGAAAATTGAACCGTTGAATGTTCCTGAGATGGAATTTCTGGGATCATCACTTCTACTTCCATGGTTTTGGAATTTATAGGGATATCTAAAAGATGAACAAATTAATAAAAGATAATGATTAGACATTTAATTGACTTAAAATGAGCTCACTTAACTTCCAGTTTCTTAGGAAGTGTCAAGATGAGAAAGATAACCATTGGTAAATGTAACAGTCTGCTGCATGAAACCAATATGTGATCGATCTGTTATTAATGAAGAAAAGGAATTCGCAGACCTAGAGCTGGCAAATGGGTCAGCTCAGTACGGCCTGACACGACTTGACCGAATCGTGGGTTTAAAAAAATAAATTTGACTCGACACATATGTTTAGTGGACTGAGCTAGGCTGAGCTCAGTTCTTGAAATATAGAACCCAACTCGGCCCACAAGCCCGCTACCACGAGTCGCGAGCTGGACCGAGCTGGGCTGGGCCAGCAAATCTTTTTATTTTTTATTTTTTATTAGTGTATTCTGAATTTTAATAGTTGAATTAATAACGAAAAAACTTAAGCTTAAACTTTTTTTACGAAAAAGTTAATTTAATAATTAACAAAACATAAGTTGATTGATAATATTAATATAAATGATAAAACATTATTTAACAAACCACAAGTTCACGAGACATGGATACGTTACTAATAAATATAAAAAAAAGAACATTATATAAATACTTGAAGAAAGGTGGTGGAGAAGTTCTCCATTTTATTATGCTCTTTGTGCGGGTGTTTGGGCCTGTTGGTAGTGGTGGCGGCAGTGGATAAGGATTAAAATAGTTTAGAACATTTGAGTGTTGAGATACAAGATGTCTTACAAGTGTTCAAATTTCAAATTGACGATGAAATATATATTTATGTTTACAATAGTTACAAATTACATACCCATATTCTTCAAAGTAAGCAAAATGATTCCAAACATTTGAACGTAATCATTGTAAAAAATTTTATTCCCCCCATAGCCATAGATATTGTGTATTCTCTTTTAGTAAAATAAATATATAGTTTTGTAGTAAAATGAAGTTGAATACACTAACTATTTATAAGAAAAATTACATGTACAAACTATAATCTCAAGATGGGTTTTATCTGGGCTCGAATTGAGCCTAAGCTAGACTTGAGCTGGGTTGGGCTGAGCTTATGGGCTGAGTTGGGTTGGGCTTGGGTACAAATGGCTAGGTCCAAAAATATATGACCCAACTCGGCCCACCTATATGTGGTGAGCTGAGCCGAGTCGAACCTACTTTCATTCAAGCTGGGTTGGGCCCAAATTTTCATATGTTGGGTTGAACTGGGCCTTTATCAGCTCGGCCCAAATGTCATCTCTACGTAGACCAATGTGTATACTTCAAGAGCTAAGATGTATTTTATTGTTTCAAGTTTAAAATAAGTTTTAATTTCGACCACCTCAATAATTTTTGCTTTTAGTATTGCGTAGAATTGTTTTGTCAAGATGATGATCCACAAACAAAAATAGATCAGCAACAGTATTATTTTTTTGATCGGGTCCGCATACTATTTTAGTATTGCGTAGAATTGTTTTGTCAATATTTTTTGCTTTTAGAGATTATAGATTACTCTTTAGAAAATACTTAGCTATAATCAAAGGGGGCAATTACCACCTACTAGGAAATGACAATGGGCGGGTTTGGGCGGAGAAACTTATCCCCACACCCGGCTCCATCACCTAAAAGGATACCCTATCCCTCCCCCCCATTCTCTACAAAGAATTGTGTAGTTAATGAGTAACTTACACATACTTATTTATTATCACATGACTTTAGAAATAGAAATAGATCGGATCCCCCAAAAAACTGAAAACTTGAACTCAAACTCAATTAGGTTATTATTATGAAATTCGAATATGAAACTCGATGTGTTTAAGATCTTCTTATCAAATTTGAGCTCGATAAATATTAAAAAGAAGGCGCGTATCGAACCCAAACACAATATTTAAAAAAACTCAGATAGCTTTTCAAAAGAAGGTGGGTATCGAACCCAAACACAATAATTAAAAAAAAAATCAAAATGTCTATTCAATGGGAAAAATAGCCTACAAAAAAATGTTAAAAAAACCTTCACAAATAAAATGAACAAAAATAAATACACAACAAGATAATGAAATCAAAAATAAACCATATATCTCCATATTTGTCCATAAAGAAAATTTCAATCCCAATAAAAGTAAAACAATATAATTCTACAAGAATTAGTTCTTATTCTAATTAGGTAAAGGGTTCTTGCTATAAAACTTATTATTACTTTAAATTTAAACATTATATATGTTATATATGTATATGAATATAGAAAATTAAGGTAATAATCGGATTTTAAGGTTTTTCAATGTCGAAACCTTATCAGATTTTCCATCAGTAATATCTCTTAAAAATAAGCTTTTATGGTTACCTTATCCGTTCGGGATTCAAGTTTGTAGTTAGTTTGGATATCCACCAATTTAAGTTTAAACTCTATCCACCTATCATCCTCACTTGACTTCTAAATACTCAATTATTATAGGGTCAAATCTATTTTATAACCCTCATGTTTATACATGCGCTGACACTTTTTCCCCTCATATAGGTTATAAAGTGGACGCCCTACCCTTGCTGCGCTTGTCTTTTTATCTTTGTGATTTATTTTCTATGTTTTTAGGTATTCTTTCCTATGATTGTCCGAGATATTAACCTTTTATCTGTATTTGTTTTCTTAGTTCCAAGGGAGCCATAGTGCGCTAGCGCTAGTGAGCTAGCGTAACAACTTATAGTGCCTTGTTTTTTTTTGTTTTTT
The DNA here is from genome assembly GCA_037974665.1 of Ehretia macrophylla. Taxonomy (NCBI): domain Eukaryota; kingdom Viridiplantae; phylum Streptophyta; class Magnoliopsida; order Boraginales; family Ehretiaceae; genus Ehretia; species Ehretia macrophylla. The sequence goes on from CM075783.1 coordinate 17,951,426, forward strand.
TTTTAACAGTGCGGAGAATCCACATTTCTCACGAATATATGTGGACAGGTTTGGGGTGAGATGGGTATTAGGGGTGACATTTTTAAGGTTACTGGGCGATGGGGATAAGTCTCATCGCCCCAGACCTATCTCGTTGCCATCGCTAAGCAAAATACATCAAGAAAGCTAAGTGTCACTGATCCCATACATGAGGGCTATTAAATGGAAAAATCTCTTATAAAAGTAATAGTAAGTTTTAATTATCCCGCATTTACCTCATTTTGTGAGTTGGTTAAAGCTCACTTTGATCCTTTGGTCAAAAGAAAACAAAAAGCAATGGAAAGTAAAGAAAAGTAATTGGATGCAAAGTTAGGGACAAACAATATTGGGTTGATTTCACACTACGTGTGGAAAGACTTTTTTGTGCAAGATGAGCCTATAAATAGAGGCTCAAACTTCACCATTTGAGTATCACCAAAACATTCCAAATTAGAGAGAAAACATAAGCTTTTTCTTGAATATTTTTCTTCCTCTTTTGTTGTTCTATATTTGTGAGTGAGAGTTAGGTTCTCCTATTATTTGAGAGAGTAATATTGTTCTCTCCTTATATTAGAGAGAAAGTTATTATAAAATACTCCACATCATAGTAAAATCCTCCATTACTTGCCCGTGGTTTTTCCCTCGATTTGTTTGAGGGTTTTCCATGTAAATCTTGTGTCTCTACTTTCTCTATTCTCATTCATATTTTTGCTGCATGATACTGCTTATCCCCGACCATTCCGCTGCGCCGATACCCAACAGTGGTATCAGAGCCATTGGTTACAGGTCACTGGTATACATACGGGGTTACTGTTCACAGTTACTATTCACACATATGGTATAATACTATTCACATATACGGTATCGATATTATTTCATACACTTTTGGTACTATTCACGTATATGGTACTATTCACATAAATAGTACTATTCACAGTGAAATAGTGGGAGTAGGTTCGATTTACGAAGCAGATCGTCGTTAATATTATGGCGACAAAATTTGAAATCGAGAAGTTCAACGGGAGAAATTTTTTCCTATAGAAATTAAAGATGAAGGCAATCTTGAGAAAGGAGAATTGCTTGGCAGTAATTGGAGATAGACCAGCGGAGGTGACGGACGACAAGTGGAAAGAGATGGATGACAACACTATGGCTAATCTACACCTGCCATTGGCAGATTCGGTATTGTTAAGTGTTGAGGAAAAGAAGTCAGCAAAAGAAATTTAGGATGCACTGACCAAACTATATGAGGTCAAGTCACTTCATAACAAGATTTTCTTGAAGAGAAAACTCTATACCCTTCAGATGAGTGAGTCCACATCGGTGACAGATCACATCAATACCTTAAATACGTTATTCTCTCTATTGACTGCAATTGGGCATAAAATAGTGGAGCTTGAACGTGTAGAAATTCTAATTCAAAGTATACCTGATTCGTATGATCAACTTATCATTAGTTACACTAACAATATTCTTTCAGATTTTGTTATTTTTGATGATGTTGCAGCCGCTATTCTGGAAGAGGAATCTAGGCGCAAAAGTAAGGAAAACATAATCGAAAGTTCACAACAAGCAGAGGCATTATCAATGGTGAGAGGTAGATCAACGGAACGTGGCTTTAGTGGGAGCAACAACCATGGTAGATCAAAATCAAGGAGTAGAAAAAATATCAAATGCTACAACTATGGCAAAAAAAGGGCACTTCAAGAGGGATTGTTGGAGAAACAAAAAGAATCCCGAAATGATAAATTCTCAGGGATGTGTGGCGACTGCACCAGATGATGGAGATATTTTATACAATGAAGCAGCAACTGTATCAAAAGGCAGAAAGTAGCTCACTGATGTTTGGATAATGGATTCAGGAGCAACATAGCATATGACCTCTCGTAGAGAATGGTTCCACACCTATGAACCTGCCTCTGGAGGATCTGTGTACGTGAGTAATGATCATGCCTTGGAGATTACTGGTATCGGTACCGTCAAAATTAAAATGTATGATGGTACCATTCACACCATTCAAGGGGTACGACACGTGAAGGGCTTGAAGAAAAACCTATTGACATTGGACAATTGGATGACCTTGGCTGCAAGACCCATATTGAGGATAGGATCATGAAGGTCGTCAAAGGAGTGCTTGTGGTGATCAAGGTAGAAAAGATCGGGGTAAATCTATACATGCTTTTGGGAGATACGTTGTAAGAGGCAAATGTATCAGTTGCATCAGCCGGTCAAGAAAAATCAACTATAATGTGGCATCACAGATTGGGCCACATGACAGAATGAGGCTTGAAGATTCTCGCTGAACGTAATCTTTTACCCGGGCTCAAGACGGTAAACTTACCTTTCTGTGAGCACTGTGTTACCAGTAAGCAGCATAGATTGAAATTTGGAAGATCTACTACCAGAAGTAAACACATTCTAGACTTGATCCATTCAGACGTTTGGGAATCACCGGTTTTGTCCTTAGGAGGAGCCAAATACTTTGTATCATTTATAGATGATTACTCCAAGAGATTGTAGGTGTATCCAATCAAGAACAAGTCAGATGTGTTTCCAATATTCAAAATATTCAAAGCGCTGGTGGAACTTGAATCTAGGAAAAGGATCAAGTGTTTGAGGACGGACAATGGAAGAGAATACACTAACGGGAGCTTCCTGGCATTTTGCAAGCAAGAGGGTATTCAGAGGCAGTTTACTGTTGCATACACCTAAGTAAAATGTTGTAGCAGAGCGGATGAATAGAACTCTTCTTGAAAGAATGAGAGCTATGTTGGAAACTGCAGGTCTAGCCAAATCATTTTGGGCAGAAGCAACTAGAACTGCATGTTACATGATAAACCGGTCACCGTCAACTGCAATTGGGTTGAAGACACCAATGAAAATGTGGACCGAAAAACCAGCAGATTATTCTACCTTGCACGTATTTGGGTGTCCGGTATATGGGATGTATGGTTCCCAAGAAAGAACAAAGCTGGATCCAAAATCCAGAAAATGTGTATTCTTGGGAAATGCTGATGGAGTTAAGGGGTATCGCCTGTGGGATTCCACTGCCCACAAGGTTGTCATCAGCAGAGATGTGATATTTGCAGAAGATAAACTGCAAAGTGAAGACGATAGCAACACTTCAAAGGAGACTACTACAATATAAATTGAAGATATGTCAAAACAAGGAGATGCTTCTTCTGAAACTGCATCGGAGCATGAAGAACAAGAACCAGATGATACTGAGGTTACAGAAGTCCGATGTTCATTGCGTTAGACAACAAGACCAACTTGGCATTCAGATTTTGTCATGGCGAGCAATGCTGCATATTGTCTTCTAACGGAGGATGGAGAACCATCTACCTCTCACGAGGCTATAAAAAGCCCCGATGTTGCCCTGTGGATGACAGCAATGTAGGAAGAAATTGAAGCTCTACATAGAAACAAGACGTGGGAGCTTGTTCCACTACTACCTGGATGGAAAGCCATTGGTAACAAATGGATCTATAAGATCAAGCGAGATGGTAATGACCAAGTGGAGTGATATCTTGTAAGACTGGTGGGAAAAGGATATGCTTAGAAGGAATGAATTGACTTTAACGAGATATTTTCTCCTATGGTAAGACTTATAACTTTCAGAGTAGTCTTGGCCATGTGTACTGTGTTAGACTTACATCTAGAACAGTTAGATATAAATACGGCTTTTCTTCATGGTAAGCTTGAAGAAGAGATTTACATGCTTCAACTAAAAGGTTTTGTTGAGAAAGGAAAAGAAAACTTGGTTTGCAGGTTGACCAAATCTCTGTACGATTTAAAGCAGGTGCCAAGGTGTTGGTACAAGAGATTTGATTCCTTCGTGATTAGCCTCGGGTACAACAGACTCAATTCAGACCATTGTACGTACTACAAGAGGTTTGGTGATGATGATTTTATCATTCTGCTGTTGTACGTGGACGACATGCTGGTAGGAGGTCCCAGCAAATATCGGGTCCATGAACTGAAGGGACAGTTGGCTGGGGAGTTTAATATGAAGGATTTAGGACCAGCAAACAAGATTTTAGGGATGCAAATTTATCGAGATAGAGAAGGAAATAAGGTATTTATTTTCCAAAAGAATTACTTGAAGAAAATCTTGCGGCACTTCAATATGCAAGATTGTAAGGAAATCTCGACCCCGCTTCCTATCAATTACAAATTATCCTCAAGTATGTGCCCTAGCACTGAAGCGGAGAGGATAGAAATGTCTTGAGTATCGTATGCATCAGCAGTGAAAAGTCTCATATTCGCTATGATATGTACGAGACCAGATATTACTCAAGCAGTTGGTGTGGTCAGTCAGTTTATGGCGAATCCTGGTAGAGAGCATTGGAATGCTGTTAAGAGGATCGTAAGATACATCGAAGGGACCTCGGATGTTGCATTATGTTTTGAAGGATCAAAATTTACTATCAAAGGTTTTGTTGATTTGGATTTTGCAGGTGATACCGATAAACAGAAGTCCACTACATGCTATGTGTTTACAGTTGCAGGTGGCGTGGTAAGCTGGATATCTAAATTACAGACAGTTGTGGCCCTATCTACAACAGAGGCTGAATACATGGCAGCTACACAAGCCTGTAAAGAAGCAATCTGGATTAAACGGTTAATGGAGGAGCTCGGGCACAAACAAGAGAAAATTCCCTTGTTTTGTGACAGTCAGAGTGCCTTGTACATTGCAAGAAATCTAGCATTTCATTCTAGGACAAAACACATAGGTGTTCAATATCACTTTGTTCGAGAAGTAGTGGAGGAAGGGAGTGTAAATATGCAAAAAATTCACACCAACGAGAACCTAGCAGATGTCATGACAAAGCCAATCAACGTTGACAAGTTTGTTTGGAGTAGATCCTCCTTTGGCCTAGCAAAGACGTAAACAACATGGAATTGGCAAGTATGGAGAGATTTGAAGATCATCCAAAGTGAACTTTAAGTGGGAGAATGTGAGTTGGTTAAAGCTCACTTTGAGCCTTTAGTCAAAAGAAAACAAAAAAGCAATGGAAAATGAAGAAAGTATTTGGTTGCAAAGTTAGGTACACACAATTTTGGGTTGATTTCACACTACATGTGGAAAGATTTTTTTGTGCAAGATGAGCCTATAAATAGAGGCTCAAACTTCACCATTTGAGTATCACAAAAACATTCCAAATTAGAGAGAAAACATAAGCTTTCTCTTGAGTATTTTTCTTCCTCTTTTGTTGTTCTATATTTGTGAGTGAGAGTTAGGTTCTCCTATTTTTTGAGAGAGTAATATTGTTCTCTCCTTATATTAGAGAGAATGTTATTATAAAATACTCCACATCATAGTAAAATCCTCCATTACTTGCCCATGGTTTTTCTCTCGATTTGTTTGAGGGTTTTCTATGTAAATTTCGTTTCTCTACTTTCTCTGTTCTCATTCATATTTTAGCTGCGTAATATTGTTTATCCCCGACCATTCCGCTACGCTGATACCCAACACATTTAACTATATTTCTCGAGTCATTCAATTGAAACGGAATTGTTAAATAAGAATTTTTTTTTTGAAAAACATAATAAGAACTTATACAAATATGAGAAGAAGAAACTTACAAGAATATATTATTGACTGCAACATATTTAATCGGGTTCCACTTAGAAAAGCATGAGGTCGTTCAACCAACAAGTCCAATAGTGAAACAGCAAGGTCGAATGACAAATCTCCATAATCCAGAAAACGCAGAGCTAAATCTAGAGTGCCAAAATAATAATAATAATTATGTCAGAACTGTATAAAAGAAATTGCATGTGTAGAGGTTCTCGTAAGTGCTCTCACCATACATTCCAGAAACAATTGCAGATCTGATAACGTCGTTGGCCATATCCTTTGGAAGTTTCTTATCTTCCATGGTAACTGAAAGCAGAAAATGAGTCATCTCGAGTTCTTCACGAGATGCAGCCAATTCGATCGGTAAATAGCCCCATTTGTCACGGATATTAGGCAATTCAGGATTTTTTTCTATTAACAGCTTGGCTACTTGAAGATTGCCTCTAAATGCAGCCCAATGTAGAGCAGACCAGCCATTTTCAGAGCTCATAGCCAGTCGCTCCGGTGGCGTTAGATCTAGAAACTTATGTATCTTAGGCATCTCCAGCTCCAGCTTAATAGCCACAACAAGCGGCGTATCGTTGTCTTTTCCACATGGACCATCGATTGCCTCAGGGTAGTATTCCAGCATATAGTCGACCCCTTCCCAGTCACCTTCCTCTAGATTTCTATAGAAAGCCAATTTCCATATTGGACTTTTATCTGCTTTGTTGGTGTTTCAAGAAAGAGTCAGAAAACGATTAAAAAATAAGCATAAAATACATGAATCTGGATTCCCTTTTAGTTATTAGAGTTTCTGAGCCATTAGAAGATGAAACTCTAACCATTCATCTTACTATTAAAATGTTGATACTGAGACGAAAAAGAGAATGAGGAGGGAATAAAAAGCAAAATCAAAGCGGAGAAAAATTTGAATTTTAAAATACACTGATAATTAGTTTTTTTTTATTTTTTTATTTAAGTGAAGCTTAAAACCATACAATACATAAGTAACCAGTAAGAATCAATCTCACAACATTTCACAATCACAGCGAGTAATTTATAGTCACTCTCATGAAGACTAGTGCCCTAAATCTCACGGAATCTCCTTTTTGTGGGAAATGACTAGATTTGTACTGCCCTAGAAGAATATTGTATTGTCTTACTCCAAGGTAGGAGATAGTTTTTAGTAGTGAGATATAAGTGAAGTGTTGTGGTAGAAGCCATCCCGTATCTAAAGAAAGAGGGAAACTTGTTTTGAATCCGAATAGAAGGAAACTAAATACTTTGGCTTTGCTTAACACAAGTAGATCTTAAAATAAAATAAAAAGAACCTGGGTTTAGTGCTCGCGAAATGACAAATATCAATTTTCTTGTCTTAGTTAACTAAGGCTTGCATATAGATACGCGTGGAAACGAATGCAATTATACGGAAACATGTATATGGTGAACTATACGTGCACTTCAACACCCCCCGCCCCCCCCAAACCAAAAAAAAAATACGCACACACATTCATGGTAGTTTCTTACCATCCTGCAAATCTCTAACACCCATTTGCAGTTGCGGCAGAGGCGATGGTGTGGTGTTTCCCGTTGATTCGATATCTTCGACAATATTGTCATCGTCCATCTTCGATAGCAGTGGAGGAGTCGAAGCTGCAGAACTGCTCATCGACACGATTTAGTGTTGCTAAGGAATGTCGTTCACGATCTGTCTTATAGAAACCACCTTTCTGGATCGTCAACTTCGTTAGGTCAATTCTATTGTCATCAGCCATTTGGCTCGTGAGTTTTATTTGGTTTCACACTTTCATAGTCTTTAGTACAAGACAATCTTGCATTCAAAAGGTAAGCTGTTTGGCTTGTCTTTACTTCAATTAAGAAAGACCTGCGATTTGGTTCGTAAATTTTATTTGGTATCATATTAGTCGTTAGGTGGGAATCTTCAATTAAAATTGACCGGCTATTTGACTTGTCAACTTTATTAGTATCATACAAATTAAAATTAAAAAGGTATTTTTGATTGACGCTTCCTTCAACAAAAGATAAATGTGACTTAAATCTTATAATTTTTTAAAAGTGAGAGACAGATCCCTAAGAGTTTGTTTAATTTTTTGTCAAAGTAGTGAAAAATATCCATTGTGCCCTTCATTTGTTTTCTTTTTTTCTTTCTTGACCTTTTCCCTTTTTCTCTTTTGTTTTTCTATTCTTTGGCTGCATCTGTGGTGAAGAACCTGCAGATTCAAAGAGACTTGATTTTACCAAAAAAAAAAAAGAGACTTGATGGTTAAAAGTGAAGGAGAACAGTATGAGTGGAGGAAATGAGTGATGGAGGAGAAAGACTGGAGTTTAGTGAGAGAAAATTGGGGGCATAAATGGGATTCGTCATATTTTTAATAGAGGAAATGAGTGATGGAGGAGAGAGACTGGAGTTTAGTGAGAGAAAGTTGGGGGCATAAATGGGATTCTTCATATTTTTAATGGAGCATTTTCTCACTTTTAAAAAAATTATGAGATTTGAGCCACACTTATCTTTTGTTGAAAGAGTCTTAATAAAAAATACCCATTTAAAAAGATCACTTATTAGGCTCATCAATTTTGTCTTCTTTTGGAATTATATTCGTCTTTAATTTAGCAGACATATCATAAGTTATGATTGTTTTTGTAAAAGGTGTCAAAGTTGATTTTTCTACGCGAGAGTTGACCGAACTTTTGACCATTACTTTAGATTATAAATGCAAAATTCAGCCAAAAAAGGCCCAAAATTCGTCTTCTTTCAGCTGAGAGCCCTAGCTTCCATGAATAATATTTTTAATGCTATTTCGCAAAAATTGAGAGATAGGAGTTGAATCAAAACCTGAACCAAAAAGTTTTGGACTCGTCTCAACGTGTTTTACCTTTTCACCGATCATTTTGCTTTATTTTTTCCAGAAAAAATGTGAGGTATTTTTCTGAAATCTTTTATTTAAATTCATGATATGTGTTTAGAATTGTTATATTGCTTTAGATCTTTGCTAATTAGGCTTTAGAGAACGTTATAAATCATTATTAGCGATGACTTGTAGTAGTTGAATTGTTTGGATTATTTGCTGAATTTTTATGGCTGAAAATTACTTTGATCTTGCATCCTAGCATGGATATGACGTTCATACATGTATATATATCATCCTAGCATAGAAATATAGCTTGCTAATGCAAAATGGGGAAAGAATCGAGGTAGCTTGTTGGCTGAAATATCTGTTTTTGATGCGTTGGGGCAGTTTTTATGCAGCCATTGGGTTGCCTATTTTGTGACATAATATGGTTAATAAGTCTTTAAAATGTTAGGTAAAAATATAAGAAAGTAAAGGGCCTTAGTAAATTAGAGGTTGAACGCTAAATTGCTAAGTGTTTTGTGTTGAAAGTAGTTGAAATGTGGTTTATAGTCCTTTGCTTTGCATGAGTTGTTAAAACTGAGAACTGAATTTGGTAGTCCTTTGGAATGCCTTTGTGGTCTTTTAAATGTATGCTAGGTTGGTTAATTGTTAGGGGTAGTTTGGTGGTAGTTTGGGGTAATTGAAGGTAGTTGGTTGTTTGGTTGTTATAGATGTTGAATAAAGTGTCATAACTGTTGTTAAGAGTAAAAGTGGTGTTGTTTTAATTGTTTGTGTTAGAAATGTTGCTAGAATAAGTTGAAGTTATACGTAGTCAGAGTGTGGTTAATGCATGAATGTATATGCTTTTGTTATCTTATCAAGGCGTTCTAAGTGTTATTTCAATGTTGAATTGTTAAGTGTAGGGTTATTGATTGCTGAATTATTGAAATGTTAATGGTTAAAGTGTTGAAGTGTCAAATGTTGTAGTGCCGAGAGACAACCTACTTTGTTGTTCTCTTGGAATGTTAAATGTAAAGTGTTTGTGAGGCATGATAAGGTTGTGTCACCTCGGGCGGTAACGGATTTGTTGGGTTACATTGGCACGACTATCATGTTCTATCTCCTATCCCGAATGATCAGAGAATGGGCATGGGGTGTGGGTCTAGTTTGGTACATCCGAATTGTATTCAATGGGAGTAATAAGGAGAATTGGTAGAGTTCGTGATAGAGCGACAAGGGACGACATCAACGAATGAAATGAACGTATCATTTATTAAGTGTTTTAAAGTGTTGATACTAAATGTGTGGATTGTTTTAAGTGTTAAGTGTTGTTTATGGACGTGCATGACATGTTTTTAAAGGAGATTTCAAAGTTAAAATATTTTTGAAAACCTCCCGTGCATTGTTCCCTCCTCAATGAGTTGGTGGAAACTCACCCTCGTTTGTTAATATTTTAGGTGAAGCCGAGTTAGAGCCTCGAGGAGATTGGAAGTGAATTATTTGTTATCTTGCTTTGGATAATGTTTTATTATTTGTAGATTATAAGTATGATGTAATTAGAGATTATTTTGGTGCTTATAAGGTGCATATTAATGTATTAGAGAATGATTATCCAGATGTATTATTTGGGGTTAAAGTGTTGGCAGGAAGGTTTGTTGCCATGAATTCTTGAATGTATTTAAGATGATTCAATGGTTGGATGTATTGTTTTATGGATATTAGTGTTTGGGCTAATGAATCGTGCCTTGGCAGACTTAGGAGAAGTGACTTTCTTAAACCTGTGGCATCACAATCCTAGTTTGTTTGTGGTTTATGTAAGTTTGAATTCTTTTCCTTTTTGTGGTATCAGAGACTGTATTAATGATTAAAAATGGGGTCGTGACAAACACCATGCCTAAGTCAACCGGTTAAGGTCTTCCTCCTTAGGACTTAACCCAACTCCACTAGTGTGTTCCTTTAAAAGTTGGTGTAAAAAAAACTAACTTACAACCCACTCTTAAATCCACAAGAACAATACAAGTCTTTCCTTTTTCTTTGAATCCATAAAGAAGATCTCTATAACACCCTAGTCCCTCATGGAACCTAAACCCTAATCCAAAACCCCATGGCAGGAAAAATGAGAAAAAACGGACGGAGTTTTCCATGTGCTTAGGCCTAACCAATACTTGCAAGCAGAAGATTTCCACACAATAGACAATATACAATCATTTGACATTCACATGACTTTCCATAACAAGTTCATAAAGGGTTTTAGACTTTACTTTTGCTTTGACAAGTCACAACATGCATAATAGGCTAGTCAACAAGGAATAAAGCATTAAGCTATTACATGCTACTAGTACACTTAAGCTTTAATTTTAACTTTACAAACCATTATATAACAAATACATGCAAGTCCATCCAAGGTCTCAAAATAGAATACAAATACATAAATCCATTTTACAATCATATAGCACGCAAGCCTTCCCGTCCAACCTCTAAGCAAGTACAACAATCATAGAAAGACCTCCACTTGCACTTCCTCCTCCTCAACCACAAATAACTGAGGATCTATCTTAGCCTCTCCTAAAACATATTAGAAAGAAAGTGAGCAAAACACTATGCTCAGTGAAGGAGGAAAATAATAATCTAGACATGTTAGATAGAGGGTGAGCAAAACACTATCCTCAGTGAAGGATGAGAACGATAATCCGGGGAGTTTTCGAAAATGCTTTCATACAATGCATATAAACATTTATAAAATCGTTAGCTAAGCATTCTAAGAAACGCTAAAAGGTAACATTATACATGAAACACTTAGAAGCAATGCGGAGTTAAAACAATAAACATTAAAACATCTAAAGCAATATAGCATTAAGTCATTAAGGTATCAAAACATTAGATAAGCTTATCAAAAAGGATACGCTCATTTCACTTATCGATACCATTTTCTTATACCACGAACTCTTTTGTTTGTCGCTGGCACGTTCAGGGGTTGTACTTTCGCACATTTAGGTGATTAACACTGCACATTCAAGTGATTTACACCGTACATTTAGGTGACTTAACACCGCACGTACAATGACAATTCGTATTCGCATTCAATCACTTAACAATACCATTCAACAAAAGAGCTCAAACAATACTAGCTTTAGATAACAATTAACCACACAAAATAGTTCAAGCATACATCATCACTTAATCACACTTAACTAGTCAATCAACTAATCAATCAATTCGATTAATAAAAATCAATTCATATCAAAGTACACATGCATTTCACCTATTCTACTCTTCCGATTAGAAACATACGAGTAGCATTTAACCATATTCCATTCATGCTCACCTAACAACACTTAACCAATCAATACATTTCGATTACTAACAATCAATTTAATGCTCTTCAAACTAGTCTTTTAACTTTCTATCAACTAACAATCCATCTATCAATGAGGTTGCATTATGAGCATGTTAGACACTCCACAATCATTAATTAACCTCAATCAAACTCTATTTAACACACACACAAATACACGACCAAAACACACACATACGGCCCTTTATGTTCACACAATTCACACCAAGCTCTAATCACATTCTAGCTTGTTTAAGCAATCATATAACTATTCCAACATCTCTAGAACCTAACTCAAGCATTTAAACAATCATTCAAGACAAAATCCACAAACTTGTATGAATAGTACTATTCAACATCTTCTTCCTATGCACCCTTTACAAACTCTAGCTAAACACATGCAATAACTCTAAAAGTCTACTCTACTAGCTATATGAATAACAAATATTGCAAGATTAAGATTTAGAATGAACATTTATACCATTAACATTAATTTCCATAATCAAAACACAACTTAAAAATGCAAATAAATGAAATCCCTCATCAAAATACAAATTTTAAGATAAAAACTTAAGATTAGTAACATATATCACAATACAATAAAACCAAGCTCAATTCTATGAAACAAATCTACATAAGAGAGAGAAAGTGGGTGAAAGGGGGAGCTTCCTTGAAAATATCCAAGGGAACTTTAATCTTCTGGACTGGATTCCTCACTTCTCGAATAGACAATGTTCGAAACACATGACGGGCAGAGGTTAAAGTAGCAAGGTTCATATTCAAAGGCCCATTCTCCTTCCAAATCTTCCCTACATTTTTTACAACATAATTTATATTTATATTTACCCCCAAACTTTATTTTCGGATGCTTGCCAAGTCTAAGAAATACATTTGATGAAAAGAGTTCTAGCGTTCACGAAAATGACATAGCCAGTACTTGAGATGAATTTCTTTTCTACAAATGTCAACTGTTGATGAGAATTTTTTCTTTTCATGTTGACAAAGTGATCCCAAGTAGCAAGACCACCCTTTACACCTGATATAAGGTAAATTCCCAACGCCACACATAATTACTAAAATACCCCTAAGGAGAAATATTAAGGGAAGCCCACAGGTGACCTTGGACCAATGTCATCTCTACCCGAGACCCGAGGTCATAAATGTTCCAATTAGTAAACATTTGGAGGCTCGGGAATAAGGAAAAATCTTGGAGACCACGAGAAAGGTTGTTGTAACTAACTCTGACACAATTGCAAAGAGCCAGATAAGAGAGGGAAAAAAGAATCTCTCACAAAGGTATAAATAGCACTCTCACACTTAGAAAAAAGTAACAGATACACACTATATGTTTTTTCTCAAGTTTATCTTTCTTCTTTATCAAGAAAGTTGCTAACTTGATCGTCGGAGTGCTCACATAGGCAAAACCCACAATGCTCATTTTGCAGGGTCCAGCCCAGTCAAGCTCTCTAGATTTTTCTACCTTAATAGGTTGGCGTTGTTTGTGGGAACTAGAACGATTTCCCATTAAGATCACCACCATGGTTCAAACAAGAAGCTACAACCAGGCTCACATGTTACCACCACCGGGAGATATAGTACGGAGTAACAACCAAAATATTAAACCCCTACCGCCTAGAGTGTACCCTCTAGGTGGAGCCATAAATCCAACCACCCATATACTTCATCGCCCAGCACAACATATGCAAACCCAGATCCAAGAAGCCTTAGCTCTTGGTTACTCACAGCCTGTTCCATCTCCACAAGTGGATGTGAACAACCTAGCCAAAACTGTAGAAAACATGCAAAACACCTTGAATCATTTGCTTAAAGCCCAAACACTACCCCAAATAGTTCCACCACGACCAAACTTTGCCTACCCGATAAACTAGCCTATACACTTATATCTTAGCCACCAAATTCCCCCACCTATAAGGTCAGAGGTGTCAACTAGGAGGGTTGAACCTTAAAATATACCTCGACTTCGTGAGGAGGGAGACAGATCCTCAGGCTCTGTTCATAGGAAGGAGCCACCCAAGATGAGATGTTTTCAAGAGAATGCTAAGAATGGGTCCAGATGCGAGGGGTCTCAAGTGTAAATGTATGTGGGACCAAACCCCTTTGTGAGGGCAATAAAGGAGGTTCCTCGCCCAACTGGTTACAAGTTGTCATCACTACCACCTTATGATGAATAGGGGACTTGAAGGATCATTTGGCAATTTTTCGTCATTAGATGGCCTCTTATGAAATACCCGAAGCTTTGATGTATAGAGCATTTCCCACTACTTTGGTGGACTCAACAATGAGATGGTTTGGTGACTTGGAGAAGGACTCCGTTGGGTCCTTTATGCAGTTGTTTGAGGCTTTTACAGATCAGTTTGTAACGAGTAACAAACCAACCAAACATACATCCCTATTGCTTAATATTAGGCAAGGGAAAGAGGAAACTTTGAGGCACTATTTGATACATTTCAATCGAGCCACCTTAGAAATCACTCACCTTGATGACAAGTTTGTCATTACAGCATATATCAAAGGTTTGAACAATCAAAATTTCATGGCTTCATTAGGAAATCAACGTCGATGAGGTCATATAGGCCAAGAGAAAGGAGGAGTCGAGAAGGAAGACCCCAGGCACACAGACTTAGGGAGGATATCCCAAAGACAAGGGTAAAGCCGAAGCCTGACCCTCTGCGGCGTAAAAGGTAAAACTAGAGGAGGTGAAATTTGAAAAATATACGCCTTTAAATAGGCCTTGAGGGGAGATATTTACAGAAATCTAGACTAGGTTTGACCTACCGGTACCCCCGAGGATGAGAGGAGACTCGAGAAGGAAGCCTCGGGATAAGTTTTGCCAATACCATAATGACCATGGGCATGACACGAATGATTGCATCCAATTGAAAAATCAGATTGAGGCCTTGATTAATAAAAACCATCTGGCCGCGTATGTGAGAAGAGAGGAACCCTAGGTACAACAGAAGAGGAGGGGCATGAGTCCACAAAGGGAGCGGGGTCGAAGCCCCCGACGTGAGCCTGGACGGCCCCAACGAGATATACAGATGATTACTAAAAGGATGGCCTCGGGAGGAGAAAACCTGGCTATGAGGAAGAACTATAGAAGGTCGGGAAAGGGGGATCCCTGACCTAAAAGGCCGAGAGTGGAAGAAAAAATTACTTTCACAAATCAGGATCTAAAGGGTTTGATCCTACCGCATAATGATCCGCTTGTGGTAACCGCTGATGTGGGCGGTTACTTGGTAAGACAAATGATAGTGGACACTGGAAGCTCGGTTGAGGTGATATTTTTTAGAAGCTTTTGAAAAGATAGGGTTTAAGCCCATTAAGGGAACACAACCTATCACTCCTCTGCCCACTTAGGAACCATGAAGGGAACATTGTTTGGTTTCACGAGGCAAGGATTCTAGCATGAATGGCTCATCACTTTACCTGTGACCCTCGGGCAAGGACCGTGGAAGAGTTATGAGATAATCAACTTCATAGTCGTAGATTGCAAATCAGCTTACAATGGGATCCTATAGAGGATTGCTCTGGGGAAGTTCAAAGCTATAGCCTGAACTTACCACATCGCCTTCAAGTACCCAACAGAGAATGGGATGCTATACTAAGAAAAGACTAGAGGCGTGCCCAGGAGTGTTATGCTGCGTCTTGAGGTTGCAAAAAGACGAGTCAGAGCTGATTAAGATCCCGAAGAGGAAAACAAAGGAGGGCAAAGAGATAAAAAAAATTAACCCTTACCGAGGAATTAGTGAATGTTGAGCTAGAGCCAAGCAAGAAAGTACAGTTGGGCTATGAGCTTGATCCAACCCTATGAGAAGGTATAATAAATTTCTTTTCACAAAATAAAAATGTATTTGTTTAGTCTTCTACTGACATGACAGGTATAGACCTACGTATAGCGGTCCATCGCTTTAATATTGACCTAAGCTTTAGACCCGTCAAACAGAAGAGAAGGGTATTCCATGCAAAGAATAACTAGATAATCAGGGATGAGGTTGGAAAGCTATGGAGGGCAGGCCACATTTGGGAGTTGGATTACCTAATATAGCTTGCTAATGTAGTGTTGGTCCCAAAACCCTATGGGAAATAAATGATGTGCATCGACTTTACAGACCTCATAAAGTTTGTCCAAAGAATTGTTACTCGTTACCTCGGATCGACCAGATGGTGAATACAAACTCAGGGTGTGAAATGTTGACCTTCATGGATGCATTCAAAGGATACAACCAGATTAGGAAAGCCTTGGAAGATGAAGAAAAAACTGCTTTCATCACAGACCGAGGTACTTATTGCTATAGGGCGATACCGTTTGGTTTGAAGAATGCAGGGGTGACTTAGCAACAAATGGTAGATCGGGTATTTGAAAATCAAATTGGTCAAAACATGGAGATATATATCGACGACATGTTGGTAAAGAGTAAGAATGCACAAAAACATGTGGAAGATTTGGCCATGGCCTTTGAAACCATGAAGAAGGTCAAAATCAAGTTAAATCCTGAAAAATGATCATTTGGGGTGCAGGCAGGTAAGTTCCTCAGGTTCATGGTTACCAAATGAGGAATCGAGGCCAATCCTTAGAAAGTTCAAGCTGTTCTCGATCTCCAGCCTCCTGCATATGTGAAGGATGTCCATAAGTTGACAGAGAAGGTGGTTGTTTTACGTCGATTCACATCTCTGTTGGTTGACAAGTGTGATCCTTTCTTCAAAACCTTGAGAAAGCCAAAGGATTTCCAATGGACAAAGGAGTGACAGGTTGCGTTTGATCGATTGAAAGAATATCTGAGATCGCCGCCACTATCTTCTAACCTGAAAGGGGAGAAGCAGTGTATTTGTATCTGGCTACCTCGACGACAGCAGTGGCAGCAACATTGATAAGGGATGAGAATAAAGTACATAAGCCGGTGTATTATGTGAATAAAATACTTTGGGGAACAAAGCTGCGGTACACGGTAATATAGCGGATGGCTCTGGTTCTCATTACCGCGTCAAAAAAGCTGAGGCATTATTTTGATGCGCATACGATATGTGTGATGACGGACATGTCTCTGAAGTAAGTCTTGCATAAGCCTAAGATGTTAGGGAGGTTATTGAAGTGGTCAGTAGAGCTCGAGCAGTTCGATATCTTATATCAGCCCAGAGCCGCTATCAAAGTACAGGTCGTGACGGACTTTATTATTGAATACACATGAGAAGTCACACAGTCGGGGGAACCGACCTGGAAGGTATGGGTAGATGGAGCTTCGGGGAAGTAGGGAAGCAGAGCTGGAGTGGTAATTCGAAGTCCAGATGGTGATAAGATGCAGTACTCACTGAAGTTCTGATTTTTTGTCGTCTAATAATGAAGCTAAATATAAAGCATTAGTCACAGGACTTAATACCACAAAGGCTTTGGGAGCTCGAACAATGGAAGTTGTAACCGATTCTCAACTAATAGCAAACCAGGTGACTGGGGAGTTTGAGGCTCGGGACTTGGTCATGGAAGTTTATCTAGCGAAGGTCAAGAGTTTGGTTGATGGGTTTGAGCATTTCACCATCTAACAAGTGCCTCGGGCGAAAAACGAACAAGCTTATGCACTCTCAAAACTAGTAGTTGGGACCTCAAAATCTACTGTGGTTCAAGTAAAGAAGGTGATTGCCCCAAGTGTGACTCTTAGGGGGAATAAGATAGTTGTGGTAGAGCAAAGAATCCGTTGGACTTAGCCGATCAGAGATTTCTTAGAAAAATGAGACTTGCTTACGGATAGAGAGAATGTGAGACTGGTTGAACGTAGAGCTACAAGGTTTGTTATTCTCGGAGGACAGTTATATAAGCGCTCCTTCACTTGGTCGCTGCTGAAATGTGTAGACTCGGAAGAAGGGAATTACATTCTACAGAGGTACATGAAGGGATCTACGACAATCACATTGGCTCCAAGGCCTTGGCAAGAAATGTATTGAGGCAAGGGTACCACTGGCCTACATTGCACACGGATGCCCTGATTTTGGTTAAAAGATGTGATACCTACCAGAGATTTTCTCGAATCCCAAGGAAGATCAATATATATAGCAGTGGATTATTTTACCAAGTGTGTAGAAGCCGAGCCAGTACCCAAGATGACAGATAGATCAGCCTAGAATTTTGTCTGGAAATCTGTTATTTGCCGCTTTGAGGGCCAAGGGCTATCGTCACAGATCATGAGACACAGTTTGACTCGCACTACTTTAGAAAACAGTACGAGAAGCTTGAGATTTCCTTACATTTTGCATCTGTAGCTCATTTTCAAACTAATGGCCAAGTTGAAGTTACTAATAAAGTTGTTTTGCAGGGATTAAAGAAAAAGCTAACGGATGCGAATAGGCACTGGGCATATATCCTCCCAAAAGTGCTATAGGCACATAGGACCCCGAGCCTTAAAATTAAGGAGCCGAGGCTGTACTTCCTGTGGAGGTCGGCTCCCCGAGCCTTAGAATTAAGGAGTATGAAAAAGAAGCCAATAATCAATCACTCAGAGAAAGCCTGGATCTAGTAGAAGAGTTTAGGCAGAAAGCCCAAATTACAATGCTGGCAAGAAAGAAAGCTATGGCCCGCAACTTTGCCAATCAAGTAAGACCTCAAGCCATCAACGAAGGAGACTTGGTGCTGAGGAAGGCCTTACCAAGTCATCAAAGAAGTCATGCCAGGAACCTACAGATTGCCGAGCTAGGGGAAAAGAACTGAGGAATGCATGGCACGTGGAACACCTAAGAAAGTATTATGTATGACATTTTGTATTGACTCCATTATGCAATGAAAATACTTCTTTTCCCTCTAACATTTAAATTGTGCAGAAAGTGGCTTGGTCTCATCCGACAATATGCATGAGCCCTCGGACCTAACCGCAATAGGGGTCGGCGTACCACAAAGGGCCATGACGGGGACTGAACAATGTTCCTACCAGCCCTACTGGCTATAAAAGATTCATAAGGGAAACTTAACAGCCACCTCGAAGGGTTAACATTCCTCCCACCAAGGGTCACAACCAGAACCGGACCACTTCTCTAGTAGCCCTATACCAAGGGCCACGACAGGAATCGAACAACGATCCTAGCAGCCCCACCAAGGGCCACGACGGGAGTTAACGAGATTCCCATAAGAAACTCAACAAAACTCCTACCAACCCCATTGGCTACAAAAGATTCCTATGGGCAACTTAACAGCCGCCTCGGGGGGTTAATATTTCCTCCAACAAGGGCCACGACAGGAATCGAACAATGAACCTAGCAGCCCTACCAAGGGCCACGACGGGAATTAAACAACGATCCTAGTAGTCCCACCAAGGGCCACGATGGGAGTTAACGAGATTCCCATGAGGAACTTAACAAAACTCCTAACAACTCCACGACGAGGGACAAGACTGGAACTCGACAACGTTCCCAGTAGCTTCACGTTAGGCCTTAACTGACTCATTACATAGACAAATCGGACCCCTAACTCACTCAAAACACATCAAAGGCCGAGGCAGGATTCCTATGTGGACCGACTAGCACTCTGATCCACTCAACATACCTTTGAAGGTGTAAAGCTAACCTCGGATGGTAAAGGTTCCATAAATCTGAGCCCTTTGATAGTGTTCACAATAAAAGGACAAACTATATCACAATATTTTTGTAGGTCGGGAAGTAAAGCTAAGCCGAGAAGTAAAACTATTTCTTAATTTCATCAAATAAAGAAAGCGTATTTACAAACAAGAAGGAAAAACAACTGGAAATACAAAAGATCCTACATTTAGGTGTCAGGGTCTTCAACTCCGGCTTTGGCACTTTCCTTGACAGGCTAAACGACCTCGAGCTGATCACCTACGGCTATTTGCACCTTAGCATTCTCTCTGTTGCCCTCAGACTCAAACTCTTTTTCTAATTCTAAGTCTTCAGCAGTCAGAAGATTGGTACGAAT
The DNA here is from genome assembly GCA_037974665.1 of Ehretia macrophylla. Classification (NCBI taxonomy): domain Eukaryota; kingdom Viridiplantae; phylum Streptophyta; class Magnoliopsida; order Boraginales; family Ehretiaceae; genus Ehretia; species Ehretia macrophylla. Next base: position 17,971,126 of record CM075783.1, read on the forward strand.
GGTTAGGTTATGGTGAAAGACATATCTTATAAACCGAGACTAAGCCTCCTTGGTATTATTCTCGCGAGCCAGCTCATACCCGACCCGAAAAGTTTTCTTATAAGTCGTCAATTGTAGTCCTAGGCTCGACCACTACGTCTTGAGCAAGGGGCGTCTGCTCTTCGACCATCAGCTCAACGTTAGATTCGTCGATTAGCCTTCGACCGCGTGTCTGACGAGTATCGCTGGAGGATTCTCTAGCCCGCTTCATCTTTTTACTAGAGCCAGCAGCTTTTGCAACCCACTGTTCGACTTTCTTGGCCTCGCGCCTCTTGCACTCAAGGTTGGCTAACATGCTCTGTGCGTCTATTCCTATATGAGAAACCACGAGGCGTCAGTAACGTAATACATGCATACAATAAAGCATAAACACAAATAATGTAAAAACTGGTCTTACCCAATGAAGCACTTAGGATTCTCCCCGAGGTCTCTCCACCACCTGTCGTACAACCCTGAGGATAAAACACAAATAAACTTCAATAAGTTTTTACCACTCACGGGCCGAGGCTGGGATAATAGGAAGTCATTGATGTCCTCTTCAGTAGGGGTCAAAAAATGGGGTTATTTGAGGAGTTCAAAGGTGACCTCGGGAATGACATGCCATTTCCTCATAACAGGCCACCTAGATGGGTGTTTTACCAAAAAAATACTTGGAGTGCCACCCTTTATTACTCGAAGGCCAGTCATTGAAAAGGTTATGACTCGACCTCAGCGAGCAATAATACCAGCCATATAATTTTTTGGAATCATGTTTGAACATGTAGAAGAAAAGGAAGAGATTGATAATAGGGGTCAGACCAAAAGACTTCACCCACATGAAAAATGCTACAACTTGTCTCCAACTATTTAGGGGAAGCTGGCCAGGAACAATGCTAAAGAATTACAAAATTCTTCCTATGAAGGGAAGGATAGGCAGAGACATAAACTCAAAGATAACGGGATAGATAGTAGTTTTCTCTTCGTGGGGTCAACAAACGAACTCCCTTCGTTTGGGGACTCTCGCGACATACCCGAGAGGAAAAATATCCTTTTTCTCCCACTTCTATTTCTCACTTCCGATAGAATGGTAGTTGCGCCCGAGGGCTTTAAAGGGTTGAAGATCATCAAAAGAGTTGGATGGGGAGGAAGTGGATAAAGGGGTTTTAGGGCGCAGGGGATACCACTGTAGAAAGGGAAGCTTCAGAGGATTCTTCGCTAGAGACCTCAGGACGAGCCCTATAGGAACCCCCAACCCAGAAGGCTGACTAAGGGGCCTAGGAGTGGACCCCTCGTAGCGAATGGCCCTAAGCGGAGCTACATCTAAAGGGTTGTGCTTGGACTTCTACAATAATGTTTCCTTACGGGAAGAAGACTCAACGTCTAACACCCTCCAAATGACCAGAAGAAGAAGAAAAGTTAGAGGCGAGGGGGGGGGGTCTTCGCTGAGGGAACTGGACTCTGGGGGACCCTTATCATCTCTATCGTTGGATTGGGGGTGGTAATTCTGGGAGTCGCCCGAGCTAGACATGTTGAGAGAGAGAAAGGAAGAGGCACGTACCTAGTAAGAAGGGTTAAAGGAGACTCGAACTGTAGTAGAAGAGGAAAAAGAAGACCCTGAGTTCACTGAAATGCTCTTCATGGCGCGAGGAACATGAGATAACTTATTGAGAGAATATTTGGAAAAATAGGAAAAAAGATTTCAAAATCAGCCACTATTTATATAGCAAGGTGAACTGTTGTGCAGGAAGCTTAAGGGATTTGTCATCACCACCGCACATTCTTACTTTTGAGCAGGAACTCCCACGTGTCCCATGATTTAAGCCACAACTTTTCCCCATTAATGCATATATTTTCAGGAATATTTGATGTTGATGATGATGTCTTTAAAGCCGGATTACCTCAGCAAAAAAGACGTCAATTCCCAAGACCAATTACATTGCTCGGAGAATCGGGGAGTAATTGATATGAGGTAAATTCCCGACCCCACACATAATTACTAAAATACCCCTGAGAAGAAATATTAAGAGAAGCCCACAAGTGACCTCGGGCCGAGGTCCTCTCTACCCGAGGCCCGAGGTCATGAATGTTCCAATCAGTAAACATTTGAAGGCTCGGGAGTAAGGACAAATCTTGGAGACCTCGGAAAAAGTTGTTGTAACTAACTCTGATACAATTGCAAAGAGCCAGATAAGAGAGAGAAAAGAGAATCTCTCACAAAGGTATAATAGTACTCTCACACTCAGAAAAAGGTAACGGATACACACTATACCCTTTTCTTCAAGTTTATCTTTCTTCTTCATCAAGAAAGTTGCTAACTTGATCGTTGGAGTGCTCACGTGGGCAAAACCCACAATACTCATTTTGCATGGTCTAGCTTAGTCAAGCTCTCTGAATTTTTCTACCTTAACAACGCCTCACCATGCAAACACCCCTAACCGAGTTAATATCCAAAATTATAATTGACTCGCACCAAGTTAACTTGTCACAAAACCCAGAAGAATGGGGGTAAGAGATAGAATGGGATCATATTTAAGGTTAAAAATAGAAAATGCCTTCACTTAGTATTTTCATTATTTTTTGGGTTCATTTAGTTCGCTAATATTGATCAGACTAATTACCTCTATATTTTTCCTCAAATAAATTCGTCATAAAAGGAACCTAACATTTGGATATACTGAAATAATAATTTTTTTCTCTTTCTCTTTTACACTTTTTGATGTGCCAATCTAGAATATATGTCAAAAACACTTCTAAGTCTGTTTTTGGCAACTCAGACCTATATCGTTTTGGATCACAAACATAAGAAAATTACTCACAATTTTTAAACATTTTATTTATAGAAAAAAATCAGTTAATTAACATTATGTGTCCACTAAGTGACCCTAATTAATAGATGAAAGTCAAAAGCAGAATGTTAGAGAGAATAACTTTACGTATCCACCAAGTGATGCAAACTCACTTTTCGTCAATTGTCGATGAGAATCCTTACTTTTCATGTTGACGAAGTGATACCAAGTCACAAGAAACCGTCCTTATTTATGCCTCATAACGCTGGTGGTGAAATCACTCAGTTAATATATGGAATTATTGACTCGCTTTGAGTTAACTCACTGCTAAAGCTATAAGAATGGGTAAGACACAAAAATAAAATCATAATAAAATAAAAACTATGAAATATGCTAATGTTATATATATATATATATATATATATATATATATATATAACATTAGCATATTTTATTTATATATTGGGTTAATTTAATTTTAGTTTGCTAAATGGTGGCACTAATTACCTTTTTAAGTTTTTTATTTATCATTCATTATCTAGAAAAAATTGCTAAAAATACCAGCTTATTTTTATCACATTCTAAGTAAATATTTAATTGACATACTAAAATAACAAATCACAAATCTTTTTAAGGCAGAATGCAGTTATTCGAATAATACTCAAGTCTAGGTCTATTGATTTATAATGGAACTTAGTGAAATTTTCCTTAAGAGTCTGAACTATATATACTACTACTCTATTTGGCCAAGTGTTTTGAACTTTAAAAGGTATGACCAAATGTCATCTGCAGTCCAAGAGATTATCTATTCTATTTTTTACATATCATAGGCAGCTGAAATGCATTGTTTTTCATTTTTTTTTATTTTTTTATTTTTGTGCTAAGCAAACAAGTACTTATTTCGTTTTCAAAAGCTTTACAAAGAGAACAAAACCAATATAAGTCGGTTGCAAAAAAAGACAAAATAACTAGTCTAAGCTAACATGTCCCTATCCAAGTTTCATGTGTTACATACCATTTAGGCTATGTTTGGCCTAACTGTGAAATTTAAGCTTTTGAGTTGTAAAGCTTTTAGAGTAGAGTTTTTGTTAAAAGTATTGTTGAACAAAAGCAGTTGACAGTTTGGTTTGTGTTAGGCAATGTTGTGCTTTTAAAATTTTGAGGATAATATTGAACTTTAAAAAATATGGAGGGGTATATTTGAGAAAAAAAATAGCTTCCCGCATTATGTAAAATAATTTTGCAAAAGCCTTTTTTGAAAAGCTCTAATTTGGAGCTTCTCATTTTTTAACTTTTTTCAGTTTTAGCTTTTACCTAAAAACACTTTCAAAAATAGGCCAAACAAGTTATTTTAGCTTTCAAACTCACAAGAAGTGCTTTTAGTATGTAAAAGTTAGGCTAAACAGAGTCTTAGTTCCCAAGGGTAGACATACCAGGGACTAACCAAACGGCACAGGATTTTAAAGCTGGCTTCTACAAGTTTAAAAGGTCGCTCTGATTGCTTTCTTAGTGTGGTACTTTGCCCTGTATACCATTTAGTTCCCACACCGATTACTGGCTCTAAATACTATTTTTTTTTGCTAATCTGGTTTCATGTTTTTCTGGAACTAAGTTAATCTTGAAACACTTCTTTAAATCCCTTTTTACAACTAAGTGTTTTAAATACAAGTTTATATGTGTAAAATTATATTTTTGAGACATGACTTAGTCATAAATTAGATATTGAACTTGATCTTAGAAAGACACATAATGAGATGTGCTCATTCTCAAGTCTAGTGTCACTTGTAAATCTAACTGGAGTTTATACTTAATCCATTTGACCTAATGACCTTTATATGTAGTTCTTCAGTTACGATGGATGCATGGTGACGAGTTCATGGAATATTTGAAGAAGAGCATCAACGTGATTATATTTATTTTATAAGCTTAGGCATACCAAGATTTCTACTGATCTATAACCAACCTGTGGGTGATGTCATAGAAACAATATGATGCTGATTGAGGTGCAATTATTTTAATTGATGGCACTAATACTTGTAAGGGGCGAATGACTAAGGAATAACAACAATAAACAGTCTGATTTGAGGAATATAGTACTTAAGTAAGTAATTTTTTTGAAATACTATTCATGTATGTATTTTTGTATGAGCATCTTTTTAATTTAGATCATAATTTAAGAGTACAAATGTTAGTAATGGCTTTATGGAAGTCTAACATTTATAAGTCAAGGCCTAATAAAGGTTGAATTTTGTAAAGCACTTTATGAATGTCTTTAATGTGTAGGAATTGAATTTTGAATGATTAATAATCTAAAACTATTCGTGATTGGATAAATTCATCTACTATTATTTTTGTTGTATATAATTTTTAGATATGTTTTGTTGGTCAATTTTTTATAAAATATATGTAATTTTAGTGGTTAAATTTTAATAATGTTTTTTTTATTCGGCTATGTAATTTTAGTGCTTTTCTTCTTTTTTTTTTTTTAGGCTAAAGATCCTGTCAAGCGATAATGAATTTTATTTCATGAAGAAGAAACAAGCAATTTCATAAATTAAATTGGTAAACTTTAATTTACATAATCTTACGTTATTTATGCTCTTCTTGAATGCTTGATCCCTCAAAGCGCTTTGTGCTCCCCCATTCGCTAGCTCATGACTTCTTTGATTGGTCTCTCGCCTTTAATGGAAGCTTCTTATGTAAAAAAGCTTGGGAATATGTGAGTGAAAAAGGCCTTCATGTCAATTGGCACTCTATTGTCTGGTACTCTCACAACATCCCCAGGCACAATTTCATCACCTGGCTTGCATGCCTCGATCGTCTTGCTACTAGAAATCATTTTCTCTGTTGGGGTAGCATCAACCATGGCCACTGCATCTTCTGCCACCAAGCTTTGGAGACAAGAGATCATCTCTTCTTCGAATGTTGCTTCACCAAGCGTATTTGGAAGGGAAGTTTGATGTTTATCCTTATTGACGCTCCTATTTTTACTTTTGATGATATCATTAAACTCGACTCTTCTCATGCAGATGGTAACAACGTTAAGGAGTACCTCTTCTGGCTGATTCTGGGTGCATCTATCTACCACATCTGGACTGAGAGGAACAAAAAGGAACAAAAGGCTCTTTAGAGATGAGGCATCAATCGATGAGGATATTCTTATGTGCATCCGTGAAAAAGTGACTCTGAAAGCCAAAGTTAAAAGCCCCATTAAGATGATTTCCCTTAACCGTTATTTCTTACATAGAGCTTGTATTGTCTCTCAGTAGTTTTGATCCTATGTGGACTTGAGTGATTTTGTGGCTTTGTTGTTGTTTTCTTGCTGCTTCCATGAGTTGTGATGGTTTTGTACCTCGTGGACTTGGCTTTTGATGTATTTTATTTACACTTGCTTCTTTTCTTTTCTTTTCCTAATAAATTTGTTTTGCTGATTCAGCAAACAAAAAAAAAAAAAAAATTTGACTTAGACACAAAACATGACATGATGATCACATTTGACTTTTATGAAAGGTTTGGTTGTTTAAATGATTTTTTCATAGTTGAATTCATATAATTGAAATAAGATTTTTTTTTTTTGTGTGTGTGTGTGTGTTTGAAGGTTTTGGGATCTATCCAAGAACATAGGAAAACAGAAAAGATAAAAGGGTTTGGTTATTATTCACATGAACAGTAACCAAAGATACCTATTCTTTTTATTTAAATTACAAGCTTTATTTTGAGCTTTTAAAAATAGTATGAATATAATTTCGAATGGTTTCATAGCTTTAAAGATCCAAACAAAATTTGGATTTTGAACTTATACTAATAAGTTGTGGCCTTGACATTGCATATTCATGTATGGGTTTAAATGTATTAAATGTTTTTGAAAACTCAAAAAGTAAAACATTGGGACAATAATACTTATAAAACTTAAAGTAGGATGCATTATGAAAAAAGTTTACACTAGAATTAATGTTGCATAAATTCTTTCATTAACGAATGCATACATGAATAATTTAAAACTCGAGATTTGGCAAGGGCTATAAAATTATGAGTCTTATTGGCTATGAATAAATTTCAATAGTTATGACCCTTATTTTCTAAGGATAAATTTCAATAGTTATGACCCTTTTGGCTAGGAGATAAATGCCAATAATTGTAACCTTTGTTGGCTAAGAATAAATGCTAATATTCCTGAGTCTATGGCGAGAAATAAATGCCCCAATACTTCTGACTTTATGGCGGAGAATAAGTGTCAATACTTTGCCTCTATGGCAGAGGATAAAATGCGTATAGTTCTAACTCTATGATGGAGAATAATCGAAGGTGCTACCCTTAGTAGTCACAACTACTTACTTTGACTTGTGTATTGTATTTGTTTGACTATGATTTTTTGTATAATGAATTCTTGGCATATGAACTTAGTTTGACATGAACTTTTATGAATATGGGTATGAAAATATTATGATTTTCGCATGAACGTCATTGTTTTCGAATCTAGTTTGATATTTATGAACTATAATAATTTATTTGATATATACGAATATTTTAAAAGTACCAAGTGATTTTCTTGAAAATCGTCACTTATTGAGATTTGTGTCTCATTTTTTGTAAAAATATTTTCTTTGCAGAGGGTGAAAAATAGGCCTTTTGGATTTGGCTTGAGGTTGAAACTGCCTTGACAAATAAATTAGTTACAACCCTTTGGATATTTTAGATAGGAATACGTTGATATATATCTTCTAAACCTATGGATTTAATATTTTATTTTGGTATAAGACTTTGGAAAAAGTTATGTCTTTTTAGATTATCATTTCTTAGGTGGAGACTTAAATTCTGTTGCATGATGATGATTTGGATACTTTGATGGCTTGCGCCAATTTATTATTTTCGTTTTCATATCACGTCAGTTTAGTGCCTTATGTATTGATCGAGGAAAGACGTTCTTTCTTAGTGCGCTGGAGTTATGTTCCTAATATAGCGCCTACTTGAGTTTCTGGGGTGTGACAATTATGCTTTTAAGAGTCATATCATTTTACTGTTTAGTAAAAGGCATAAATGAAATTATCAACACTCTAAAATAATACTACATTGCTAATCATCATGTTAAAAACTTTGTGCATAAAGTTAAAATAGAAATAAATCTAAATAAACCCATGAATAAGTTGCAATTATTTTTTAGAGTTGATTATTCCTTCCTCACACTTTGTCACAAAAAAAAAAAGATAACCTTCTTTATTTTTTGGCAATTGTAGGATTTACAAGGGTATAACCAAGAGATAATCTTTTGGACATGCATGGAGGGTGTGACTTTTGACACCACCCTGTCCATCCCTTTGAAGACGTTTAAGAGAAAACCACTATCTTTACAAATATGTAAACTTATATATCTTATATGAGTTTGGGAATCTTTCAATTGGAACAAGTAATGGTAAACGCAGAAGTTTCTCATAAGAATCAACCAACATGGAATTATCTCTTTATTCAACAGGGAAAAAAAAACTGAGGTGCAAAATGGATCTCTTCAATGAAGATTGATAATAACTATTAATAAATATCCTTATTGAGAAAAAGAAAATCAAGAAAGAGTAAGTGCTACAAACTTAATCAATTTCATGAGTTTTTAGATCATTCATTATAAATTTGAGATTCATTTACCTTCATCCGAAAGTAAATCTTCACTGTGCTATTCTAGATTTGATTTCTTACGAAATTTCTAATTTTGTTTAAACATTTTCTACCAATAACTTATTTTACGTCAAATAAATAGGGGAAAATTTGACATATAGTCCTATAGTTACCAAAATATCTCGATTTTGTCCCTATTGTTTCATTTTACCTTATTTAGTTAATATTGTTTTCCTAAAAAATTTCATTTCATCCCTATTGTTTAAATTTTTTTAATTTTGCCCATATTATTTTCCAAAAAGTTTCAATTTCGTCCCTATTTTTCTATTTTTTTTTTAATTTTGCCCCTATTATTTTCTTAAAAGTTTCAATTTCAACCCTTTTATTTTTCTAAAGTTTCAAATTAATCTCTATTATTCAAAGACTAAATTGAAATTTTGTTAGAAATAATAGAGACGAACTTGAATTTTTTTAAAAATAATAAGGACTAAACTGACTAATTTTGAACAATAAAAACTAAGTTGAAACTTTAGGAAAACATCATGGATGAAATTAAAATATTTTAAAAATAATAGGGACAAAATTAAAATTTTTGAAAAAACAATCGAGACTAAATTAAAAAAAATTAAACAATAAAAATTAAATTGAGACATCTTGAAAACAATAAAGACTAAATGTGATATTTTCCCAATAAATAGAACCTAAATCCCTACTACTACAAATAATAATTACAACCACAACTACTACTTGAATTCCTATTATTCTCCATCACTGCTACTATACATAACAGGTTTTGTCGATGCGTTGTGGCAAGTTTACTCAGTTACGCTATTCTACACCATGATCCAATTTAATCAGTTGAGAAAATGCGAAATTCAACAGGTCTTCATTTGTCACGTAGAATATCTATTCTTATCATCTCCATTTTCAAGAACCAATGTGCACTCAACTGTTACGACCCAAAATTTATTTAAGCAAATCTCAAGAACATAATTGTCGTGCACTAAGAAAAAACATATTTTTCCTAAATACGTAAGGTACTAAACTTGTGTGTATCTAATAATTATGATAATAAATATACGACAAGTCATCAGAGCATTTAAATCAAATAAAATACAGCGGAATTAAGTCTCCAAATTCAATGAATAAAATATCCAAGACACATAATTTCTTACGTAGAAATTGAATCAAATGACCAAGTTACAATCCATTTCTAGACAAAATAAATAAATTGTCCATGCTAAGAAATCCAAATGTCGCACTAAGTCTCTTGTCAAAGCAACCTTTATCCCAAGCAATAGTCAAAGTCTATTCCTCATCTTCAGAAAAGAAAATTATTTTTACAAAAACGAGACACAAATCTCAGTAGATGGTGATCCCTAAAAAAAACCTGTTCGGACGTTTTAAATATTCTTAATATGTCAAATAGTCATATTAGTATAGTTCATAAAAATCACAGATTCGAAAACAATGAAGTTCATACAAAAATCACAATTTCCATGCCCATAGTCATAAAAGTTCATGCCAAACTAAATTTAAATGCCTAAAATTTAAAGTGCCATAAATGATAGTCAACCGATTACCATACACAAGTCTAGTTAAGCAGTTGTGGCTACAAATGAGTAGCACTTTTCTGAACTTGGCATTTATTCCCCCTAAGAAGAGTCAAAATTTGGCATTTATCTTTCGCCAAGAAGGGTCAAAATTGACATTTATCCTCATCCAAGAAGGGTCAGATATTGGCATTTATCCCCATCAAAAAGGGTCAAAAATCAGCATTTATTCTTAGTTAATAAGGGTCATAATTTTATAGGTGTTTCAAAGCCTCGAGTTTCAAATATTTCGTATATCTATTCGATAATCAATTAAGGTATGTAACAATCCAGAACGAAGTATTAATGCATCATGTTTTGAAATCTTGCAAATATTTTTGTCTCAAGGTTTTGTTTCGAGGTTTCCAAATCATTTACAACACTTCAATATATTTAAACACATCTAATGTAATTAGAGCCTCAAATATATGAAATCTAGAGTTCCCAAATTTGTTTGAAGTGTCTAAAACTTTAAGAGACAATTAAACACTATATTTAAAATGTGGAAGGAAATATCATAAGTAAATGTAGAAAACATTAATGTTGTGTTTTCAAAAACAACTATAGAGGCAATTATTTTTAATGCCATTGTTTACGGTTAAAAGGTAACTCAGGTACTATTCATAGTGACTAGTAACTGTTGAAGAAAGATTAAAACCAAGTTTTCAAAGGTAAAACATTTAAATACTTCAAAAACACATCTTCAAAAGCATTTTTAACCTATTTAACACTTCAAAATATTTTCTGAACTCTTGAGAAAATATTAAATGATATTTGCAACTCAAGAGTAAAGCAAATTTGCACTAAAAATCAATCTTTTAAAAATAAAACATTTAAACATTTTAAAAGCACTTCTTCAAAACATGTTTGAACTCATTTAACATTTCAAAATCTTTTAAAACTCTTGAGGAAATATTTAAGTTTATTTTTGAAAGATTATGAAGATTTTGAACTATATAAATGCAAATTTAAGGCAAATGATATTTTTAAGCTATTATCCCTTATGTTGTCACGCCTTGATGGACCACTTTGTCCTAGTTCTAGCCTATGTAGGAATACAGTTCCTAGTAGAAATAGGATCTCCGTGTATCTATAAATATGAGCTTAATCATGTTAAGTTGTGTGACATAGTAAGATAGTGAGACAAAGAGTTATGAAGCTCTATCTTGTGTATTTGTTTTTCAACATAGTGAATTTTTTTCTTGTTTGCCGGTGAATGTAGGCTTTGCTAAAACTGTATTAAATATTGTGTCTATGTTACTTCTCATTTATTTTTTGTTGTTGTAGCACCTAAATCTCTAACAAATAACTCCATCTCCCCTTAGAAGAACCAAACTGCATTTAATATATATGTTCTCCCAAATGATATTCAAAATTTTTTTGGGGAAAAAAGAAAGATACAAAGTGGATTAGTGTAACTAGGACTTGATGATGATAGCGGTCGAGTTTTGCATGCTCAATGGAGGACAAAACATCAAGTCCAGTTGTTGACAATACTAGAATGAAATGACAAATACCATAATTGAGTCAAAGAGAGGAGAGTGATACTACTTTAGATAGACAGAAGTAGTTGGTATATTTATATACGGTATTGATTAATGGGAATCACATTCATAGAAATTTTCTTAAAAGAAAAAGAAGGAGGGGAAAAGGAAAAGAAACAAAGTATTAGAACACAGAAGTATGGACATAAAAATTAAGGATAACAAGATAATAATTTATTCTGCAGACATTGTTAGATCAAAAGAAAGCCTTGTTTTTATTTGTTCATATAGATCCAAGTCATCAAAATATGAGATTGTTCCATCAAAAAATGAAGCTAAATGTTAAATTTTCTGGTGATACTGATCTATATCCTCAAGGTACCTTATATCCTCAGAAGTCAGGAGCTATTGAGGGTAACATAAAAGAATGAAAAACGGGGATAGTGTCGGTTAAAAGATCCTGTGTTGTGCCTCCATGTATCTATGATATCTCGTCTTACATCGATTCTTTATAAAATTTGTGTTAAGTTTATAAGACCAGTAGAAAATGTCTTTATTTACTACTAATTGATTGTAATTCCCTTAAACTGTCTCCCAAGAAAGTGGGACTTCTTTTGTATATATATTCCTCTAACTAACCAATAAAATCATCTTGGCATAACTTCTTTGCCAATTTCACAGTCTAGGACAGAAAACACGACCAATTTTTTTCCAACAGTAGAAGTACCATTCAGCAATTCATGGCCTCTTCTTCATCCACACTAAATGTTATCGCTGCCTCATTTTCATCTCTTCCTGTGGTTGATCACATTCACCAGGAGGTCTCTCTCAAACTTTCCATCAAGGTATTTTCCACGATACTTTTTTTAATTACAGTTTGTACCTCTCTCTCTCTTTAGAGACTATCATGAAAGAAAGGGAAGCCAACTAACTCAAAGCCGTCCACTTCCTCATATGACCAGCAGTTCGGAATTAGCCTTAATTTTTTCTGCTTCTTTTTTTTTTAAAGTACAGTCTGACTTTTCTTCCTTACCCCTGTCTGAAACTAGAACAGACTTCTGCTTAGTGGTTTGGGATCAGAATTTGATCGTATTGTTGCAGCAATTAATTCAAGGCCTGTAAGTCCCACATTTGCAGAGGTCTGTGGTCTTTTATTAGATTACGAACTTCGTCTTGCTTTATCTACTTCTTTGCTTGACAAAACCGTGGCATTCAAAAGCAATTGAAAATTAATAAGAGGAGAAGCAATATTTGCAAAGTTGATAAAGAAACTACGAAGCACACTCTTCTCCTCTGCCCTAGGAGCACAAGTGTTTGGTCTGCCTCTCTGTTCCAACTCCTTATCCAGCGACGGGACAGATCACCTATTCAAGATAAGAGTTTGGTTTGCAATCTGTGATAGAATCTCATCAACACGATACTCTATCAAGGAAGCTAGCTCTCTCATTGCTTATCTCCAGGAACCACAAAGGAGAGAAACTAAGGGAGAGTTTGTGCTGCGGATGAGATAGCCATGTGACATTTATTTTGTAGCTGAGCACAATTATAACATGAACCCGACACCGGGTTCTACGCAACCACTGCATAGTGTTTGCCTGATCATCTTTGTACATTTCACTGTAGCCATCTTGGATACTGAAGAGAATCAAAGGGTGGTCATAGTGAAGTGCTTAATTTGTGATTCTAGTTCAATCTGTGGAAGACTATTTTCCTCCATGAAATGTCGAATGAGTTTTGAAGAAACCACATCCGCAAGCAAGCTGATCGAATTTGGTGGGATCTTACCATTACTAGGAAGAGAAACAATGTCATGTCATCATCAGATTGAACATTCATCAGATTGAACATGGCAAAGGGAGGAAAACAAACTAGTAGAAGGAAAAAAGAAAATAGAGGGTAAAAACTTTCGAGTTGAATAAATTATATTCTATACAAGAAAACGCTTAGGTGGATTTAATAACTATAAAAGTCACCCCATAACTTCTACAAATTATAAACATCCTTCTCTGTCATCACCACCTTTTCCTCCCTCTTCAACTACAGCTCCCCCACCACTTCAACCTCTATCAAAGCTGACAAAGTTTTTATGCATTAAGGGTGATCATCGATGTAAAGAGTAAAAAATAACATCACTGAGGTTAATTGACGTACTCTATACAGAAAACATTATTGCTACAAATATAAGACCAAGGCCTAAATCGAAGACGATGACAGATTGTGGTTTATACGAACGCTTCCTAGTGATACTCTGTGCCTTATTAGGTGAAATGGTAACATAAAAGAATGAAAAATATGGGATAGTCTCGGTTAACCAAATCCTGAGTTGTCCTTCCATGTATTTATGACATTCTGTCTCACGTCGATTCTGTATAAAATTTATGTTCAGTTTGTAATGACTTGACTCAGTACTATTGTCAACAAAGGCTTGAGTAATTCCGACCAATTGATTAGGCTCAATATGTCAGCATACCAGTTGTAATGGATAAAACCTAGCCCATGCCTTGGCCTAATTCTTAATAATGAATTGGGTTAGGATTAACTGAAGCCCATATAGCCAAACACCCAACTTGGGCCACAAGTCAAGAGATCTCTATAAATAGCCTCTATCTTTACTACTCTAGGGTATGACCTTTGAGTCTTCTGGATTTGGGCAGCTATCTAGTGCCCACTAAAAAATGGATTATGAAGGTGAAAACCACATGATCTAAATCATAGATCTATGGAGGTGGAAATTACATAATCTTAATTGTAGATTCTGAATGTCTATAATTTGGCGCCAACTGTGGGACCATTACTAACCTTTGACCATTCTCATAAGACTTTATTCGTCATTTCTGATCTCTCTACAATACATGTGTTGTTTAATGGTGAAAAGTCAAAATGGTACACTCAACAACACAGTATTGTAAACGTAAAGCCTTTACATAAGTTGGCACACACTTTTATTGTTATGATGAAATAGGTTTCAGATCTGGATGTTATTTTGATCTGTTAAACTCTTTCTTTTTAATTTTTTACTCAACAAAAACCCTATGTACTTTGAAATTCTCTTTTGGATCCGAACATAGATCATGGACAACTTTACTTTTGGTTCTAGAACTCTTTGGTTAGTTACCATTTTGTGACTTCTTCCCGTGGTTGATAACAGAATTGCACTCCATATTTATGTTCACTAGGTACATAAAGGCAAAAAAAGAAAAATGTTTATGTATGTATGGCAATGGTGGACATATATCGGATGCAGGATTTATTTGCTTTGGACAAAAAAGATGGTTTTTGTTATGAGGTAGTAAGTGTTTCTCTAGTTGCACTCATGATACAAAGCTAATACATTTGACTATCCCAAACAGTCTTGTTAGTAAATATGGACCTTCTACCATTAGCGTCTAAGACTCTAAAAGAGGTGCTTTATTACTTTTTTGTTTCTCTTTCATGTGTATCACTATTATGGTAGTTCCTGTAATTGATGTAAGAAATCACAGTGTCTTCTTGGAGTATAATTAGTTTTGAGCAGTTATAGATCTTTTACTTCTACTGAACTTTTTCTAACAATTCTACATTAACTTTGAAGGCTGTTAGCCGCCTCTAAATTTAGCCCGAGATAAAGGGCAATGATAAGAGACAATATACATTATCTTAATTGTCTTTATTTTTTACAACAAAGATCTTGGTTTGGTAAAGATTGTGCAAGCTTAATCTTATATGGAAAGAGATCAATTTGTTGCAACTGTAATTATGCTGCAACGTTTTTGATAAGGCAAAGAAGATTCTGATTGAACAAATCTTTGGAGATTGACTTGGGTAAAGACTTCTACAAAGGTCAATAATGCTCACGAATTCTTGGAGCCCAAGATTGCAGCACTCACACCTATATATACAGATGATCTCGCACGAATCAAGGTGTACAAAAGATAGAGAGCAACATCTAGATATTATAAAGGCTGTAATGTGCTTTTCAATTCTATCTATGTAAACACTGTGGTGAGAGTTTGCTCAGCAACTGTGGGTGCGCTGAGCAGGTTTTGTTTATAAACACTCGATTCATTTGTCTCATTAAACATCTTTCGTGAGAAGGAGGTGAGTATTTGGGAGAATATACTAAGTTGAGAGGATCTCGTTAGGTTGTAAATCTTTAGGTGGGTTAGATGGTCTAGGTGGTGAGGGTTACAAAGGAGTTGTCAATCACATAAGTCTGTTGACTATTATAACCGTGAAAGCGTCTAGTGGATTGCCAATTTCGATCGGGGATTGGTCACGTGGTTTTTTTCGCAATTGGGTTTTCCACGTTAAAATATTATATGTACTTTACTTACTATCTTTTCATTTGTTTCACTGTATGAATAAGGCATATCACTGTAGTTGATTTACTGGTTACTGAGTTCTATCTGCAAACATGTTTAATTGTTTAAACGCACAATCGAACACAAAGCTAGAAATTGGTTTTCAAGTGGTATCAAGAGTTAGTAACTGGATCATTAACTTAGTAAGATCCGAGAGGTTTCTGGCTGTTTTGCACGAATGGACAACATGCGTGACAGAGGGTCAATCAACAAGCTGCTACTACTTGATGGCTCCAACTACAATTATTGGAAAGCTAGGATGTGTGCCTATATCAAAGCGATTGATGAAGGTGCCTGGAGATCCGTGGTTAATGGGTGGACTGTAATCCTCCGACGCTGAGCATATAGTTATTTTATATACTTGCGCATATTAATATGCTTATTTTAATCATTTGTGTACATTTACATGTTACCTTAATTGTTTGCATATAATTATTAGTATTACTTTTTATATTTCTTGGAAAATGTGCATTTGTTTTATTTAGTGTACATTCACGTGCATTTTTTTTTGTTATATTCTAAGTATCATAGGCATATCGTAGGCAATAAAATAATTATACTACACTACACTAGCTAACTAGATTAGTCAAAATACTATAAGGTGGTAAACTAGAAATATACACTTAGTTAAAGGGGCAATTTGGTCTTTGGAGCCACCTAGATATTTTATCTAATATAAAACACACACAACACACCCCACACACACACAAAAATACTGCAACATACACACACACATCAGACCACACACAACACACACCAATCGATCAAAAGAAGGAAGAGGAGAAGAAGAAGAAATAAACAAGCCTGAGCCGATTTTCTCGTATGCCTTAGCTCGTGTTCCTAGCATGTGTAAGGTGAGGGGAAATATTTTAAAAACTGATTTCAGAACTTACATTGCATATATATGTGTTTTTGAGTAAGAAATTGTTGTATTAGACAAGTTTATACATGTATATGTTTGCAGGATTTTGTTGTAACTGCTGTACTTTATGTATTGTTTGAGTAATTAATTATATTGGGAAAAATATGGAAAAATCACAAATTAATCTAGACTTGGAGAGTTACAACTTTTATGTTGGAAGAATTGTGAAGAAAAATCATTTGTTTGCTCGTAATTGCTGAAATCAGTAAAGTTTTGTAGTTGATTGGAACTGGACAGTTTTACTTACCTGAATTTCGTGGAGTTTTTGACCTAGTTAGATAACTTGAAAAATTATGAAAACTTTACAGAACCTAGATAAGCTAGTTTAGAATAAGTTCTGTTTAGGTCGAGTTGGCCAAGTCCTCCATCTAGTACCTCAAAGAAAATAAAAACCAAAACCTAACAGAATTCGTGACCAATCTGGACAGCTTTGCGCACTTGAGTTGTTTTAGTCATATCTTGATGAATTTAACTCAGAATCGAGTTCCATTTGATTCTAGAGTTATCTACTTTCGAAGAGCTTTTCATATACATAAAAATCAGTTTCATAGGAGGTCGTTAGCTTAGGTAATTGTGCAGCCAAAGTCGAGGTACTGCTGAGATGTTAAAACTGTTAAACTTATTTGTTTTGTGCTCTTTGTCTTCTTGAGGTTAAATAATGTACTATATATGCTTATCTATGCTTATTTTACTCTCAAATATGGGTATAGAATATGTCTATGTGATTGGATAACTTGATTCATTACTAGTATTGCCTTATTGAATTAAAAAGGGAAAAAATGACGTTAGAGCCTTAATGCTTGGTTTGAGCTTGGTTATTGGTTTATATGTGTTCTAGTGGCTAGGGTGACTTATTGGTTGATCAAAAATCAGTGAATGTGATGTGTTTGTGTGTGGTGAACCTAAGGGGCCAAGTAGTGTTCTTGTGTATAAGGGGTGTTTATGTGGTTTCTTGAGTTATATGAGTAGTTTAGGTGTTAAATGAATGACTTGCCTTAAATTGTTCAATGGATTACTTTACTTGCGTCTTTGGCTATCATGTGGAATTACTTAATGTATTATGTTGTAGTGGATGCTAGGTAATTTGTTCAATTGTGTGTAGGCTACATGTTTGCTAAAAGTTTTAAGAGAGGAATAGAAATGCGTTGCATACTAGTATATTGCTTGTAGTTAGTTAAGTGCATGAAAACATCAAGTAGAACAAGAAGTGCATATTTGGTCAGCCCACTACCCTGTCTTTCGAAGCACTTTTGACATAGCAAACATACTCTAAAATTAACAAAATTTATATGGCAGATATATTAGACAGTTTAGAACAAATGTGGATTTCTAGAGCTAAGGCAAATTCTAACGTTTTGGCCCCGCGATTTAGCTATTTCTGAAATGTGTCTGAAAATCGCTGGTGCAGGAGGTAGTTCGCGCAGTTGCACGGAAAATGTCATAACTTGTGGAATTTAGATCGGAATTGAGTTCCGCTTGAGGCTAAAGTCATCTACACTCAGAGAGATACATATATATTTATATATATATACATATATATATTTATATATATATACATATATATATTTATATATATATACATATATATATATATATATATATACATATATATATATATATATATATATACATATATATATATATATATATATATATATATATATATAAATCAGTCAGTTTGGAGGACTATAGCATTGGTAACTGAATTGATTAAGTTAAGCCTTTGTTGGAGAAAATGGAAAATGTTTAGGTGATATTTAGGATTTTGTTGGATTCTATATGGGTTAGCTAAGATTGTTGCCTAGTTGGTTATTTGGATTACTTAATTGCTATAATTGATTATTAATTGAGTTATATATGTTGTACTTGGGTGAATAAACATGATAATGATTCTTAGATTTTGTTATAGTTAAATTATGTTCAAGTGTTAAGCATAGTTGTCTTGATTCAATACTTAGTTTGATATTCCTTTTCAATATAAATGAAGTTGAATTAGTTATGAAGTTAACTTGTTAAAGTTGATATAGTTAATGTCTTTGGTAAGATTAAAGAAATGTTTTAGAGTTATTCGTTTGATTACTTAGGCTATGTGGCAATATGACATACATGTATAATATGTGGTTATTTGGGTTTAGGTGCTAATGTGGAGTTAATATAATCAATTGCTAAAATGTTATACTTAAATGAATATATTAGGGATTTGCATATTCAAGCTAAAGGAAAGTTGGAGTAACTAAGCCATTTTTACATCTTGAAGCTTGATAAAGGTGAGGGACCTGCATCCTTAGGTGCATTATAGTTTATTTTCTTGCTAAAAGAGTATATTGTTTAGTATAATTGCGTAATTGATATATGCTTATTGTTGCTAAATTGTAACTTGGTGTGAGGACAACCTACTTTTTGTCCTTAAATGTATTTCTTGATTATATTGTCATTGTTATCATTCTTGCATTGCATCGTGGTTGCACAACCTCATTGTCGCGGCGGATGCGATGGCCTCGCTGGGCGGCATCGGGCTTGCCAGTGTTGGTTGCCTTAGCTCCTTCTGCTATTCCCTCACTCGCCTGGTCTGGAGATTGCCAAGGGGTGTTGGGTCGTAGGATCGGGTACATCCGGAGTACCCATTGGTGTAAGGGATGCCGGCATATCGAGATTGAGATCGTGGTTCGTGGATCGGGGATCGAAGATTTGGAGTGATAAGGGTTATCGATTGTATCCTTTTAAAATGTGGTATTAGAATTGTTATTCATTGCTTATTTATTGTATTAATTGTGTTAAGTTGCTGCATTGCACGCCCGGTATGCTGCATTACCTCCCTCACTTAGTATACATGTTGTATATTCATCCTCGTTTCTAACACCTTTCAGGATCAGTGCTATCAGAGGTAGAAAAGAAGGCTCAAGAGTTTCCTGTTGATTATGCTAGCTTACATAGATTGTCATTGAATTTAGTTTTGTAATTGTAAAGTTAAATTTAGAATGTATTGATAGTTATGAATGGCTTATAATGTTTTATTAATTTGTAATCTTTACCTTGTTGTCTAGTTGACTTGCATGCTTGTAAGGATGAAATGGATTGAGGTTGAAGATTATGGCCTTGTGGTTGTATGTTGTTGTTTGGAGGTTTCCAGATAGTCCTATATATAGGGGAAACTCCGTCCGTTTTTTCCTAAATTTCATGCCCGGGGTTTGGAATTAGGTTGAGAATAGCGTGATAAATAGGAGTCCTGGTCTTGTGAGTGATTCGGATGCTACATGGACTCCGCCCATTGTTGAGACTGCACTACCACAAATTGGAGGCACTAGTACACAGGGAGCATCATCTGAAGGGATTGGTAGTGGTTCTACTGTTGTGGTCAGGACCATTATTGTTCCCAAACCTGAGGATCAGTGGACTAATGCTGAAGAGCGCTTGGCGAATTGTAATTCCAAAGCATTAAATGTGATATTTAATGCAGTAAACATCAACCAGTTCAAATTGATTTCGAATTGTGAAACGGCAAAGGAAGCATGAGATGTGTTACAAACATCGTTTGAAGGTACAGAAGCAGTAAAAAGATTCAAATTACAGTATTTGACCACGAAGTTTGAAGATCTAAAATGCATGAGAATGAAATAGTGTCAGAATTTTATGCACCGCTATGTGACATAACCAATGAAGCCTTTGCTCTTGAAGAATGCTACTCTCAAGCAAAATTACTAAGAAATATCCTACGGTCTCTGCCATCAAGATTTGCATCGAAGGTAGATGTGATTGAAGAGTCAAAGGATCCTGACACTATGTAGGTTGATGCGTTAATCAATTCTTTAAAGATATATGAACTGAAATTTAAACAGCAAAAGAAGGAGAAAACACTTACGCTTCAGGCAGAACTATCTGATGAATTGGATGGCAACGATGACGGTTTGAAAACACTGGCACTGTTGATAAAAAATTTTGCTAGTGCTGTTGGAAAATGGCAAAAACAGAAAAAGTTCTCTAGGCAAGGAAATAACAGTAGACAGAATTTCAGCAGGCCCAATAGTGACAACCCTGGTAGAAGGATTAGTTGGTGAAACACCCAGAGAAACTGATAACAGGCCAAACACGGATATCTTTATAGAAAAGAAAAAGAAAGGTATACAGTACAGAGAGTGTAAGGGCTTCAGGCACATTTAAGTAGAATGTGCAAACACACTAAAAAAAAAGGCGTTTAATGCCACATGGAGTGATGAGGAGCCAGAAGAAGAAGATGCACCTAGTGATGATAGTATAGGAGACTATATCGCACTCACTACTGTTCAGAATGGTCATACTGTATCCAAACCAGAAGTCACTGTGACTGGTGGAGAGGACATCGACTATGACGAGTTAGAGACAAAAGAACCCATGAGCAATGAACAACTCCTGAAAACTTATGAACTAATGTTTGAAAAATGGATTGTGGTTTGTAAGAAGAATGAAGAACTAGTGATTTTTAATCTAGAACAGAGTACAAAAATTGATGATCTTGAAAAAAAAATGAAACCCTCCACCAACAGTTAGAGAATAAAACTCAAAAACTGTTGGAGCTACAGGGCGAATTACAACAGTTACAACGAAGTGTTCGCATGATGAATTCAGGAAACAGAAACTTGATCATGCACTTTCAATCCAGAAACCAAGTGGCAATCGCACTGGTCTTGGGTATCAAGGATCAAGTTCTACTTATACCACGGTGTTTGTCAAAGCTTCGGAAAAATCAGAACTTCCACAGCCAGTACCCTCATAGGTACCTACAGTGACATCCAAGAAGAAATCCGAAAGTTGGTTTGTACCAATCTGTCACTACTGTGGCTATGCTGGTCATATTCGACCCCACTATTTTCATCTAATGTGAGAAACAGGTATGTCTACTTATCCTTTTCCATATCGGAGTTGTACCCCAAAAACAAAAGCACAACAAAAGGTGAGAAAAATATGGGTGCCTAAGAACAATCACACATGTCTTGTTATTTATACTTCCTTAAAAGTTGGTGCTACTAACTCATGGTATTTGGATAGTGGCTGCTCGAGACACATGACATGTGATCGCAGTATCTTCACAGACTACCATTAGTACCATGGAGGACATGTTACTTTTGAGGATGGTATCTCTAGAACGGTAATTGGTCATGGTACAATGGCTGTTGAAGGATTTCCGAAATTGCAGGACGTACTCCACGTGGATGGTCTTAGGGCAAACTTGATCAGCATTAGTCAACTTTGTGACCAAAATTTGTATGTACAATTTACTAAGGAAGGATGCAGAGTGATTGACAGTGATAATAACTGTGTTCTTGCAGGGAAACGCTCATTTGATAACTGTTACACTCTACCAGTTCCATCCAACTGGGCCATGGTGTTACTTAATAGTTCACTTCAAACCACTGAATTGTGGCATCAGAAATTAGGTCATCTAAATTTTGAAATACTAACTAAGATTGCCAATGCAGGAATTGTTAAAGGAATGCTTGGTTTATCAGGGAAGAAGGAAGGTGTGTGTGGTCCATGCCAATTGGAAAAACAGATTTGAGTACCACATAAGAAATCACAACAATTGGCCACGAACAAAGTTCTAGAATTGTTAAATATGGATCTCATGGGTCTAGTTCAAACAGAGAGCTTAAGAGGTAAGAAATATATCTTTGTATGCGTTGATGATTTTTCCAAGTATGCGTGGGTGGACTTTCTACGAGAAAAATCCGAAACCTTTCAAGTCTTTCAAAAACTGTATTTGTAGATCACCACTGAAAAAGGTAATGAGAAGGTCATTCGAATCAGAAGTGATCATGGTAAGGAATTTGAGAATCAATCCGTTTTTGATGACTGTGTCGATCATGGCATCTCTCACGAGTCTTCTGTTCCCAAAATACCACAACAAAATGGTATTGTAGAGAGACGTAACAAGATGTTGCGGGAGATGGCACGAGCTATGATGACTGGACAAAACATACCTAGGAAGTTCTAGGCAGAAGCTATCAACACCGCGTGTTACACCATCAACAGGGTGTGTCCACGTTCAGGTACTTATAAAACACCCTACGAACTATGGAAAGGTAAGAAGCCTACTGTGAAACACTTCCATGTGTTTGGCAGTATTTGTTATGTTCTTAATGATCGAGATAATCTAGAAAAATTCGATGCCAAAAGCGACAAAGCACTATTCTTGGGCTATGCCTTGAATAGTTGTGTGTATCGAGTGTTTAATCTTCGAACACTAACAGTTATGGAATCCGTAAATGTAGTCATTGATGATACTGTAGGTATGATCGATGTTGACAGTGAAGATAAAATATCACCAAGCACGGTAGTTGCTCAAGCAGGTAAAGGCAAGGGAATACCAATGGAACCTGAAAAGACACTGGAACCAAATACAGAAAAAATAGAAAGAAGCTCAAACTCTTCCAAAGAGGACATGACTAACTGTGTAGATCACTCGAAGGATGACAAGCAACATGACCAGTTCAGCAATAAGGTCAAAACTTCAATAGATCCAGAGACTCAATCTACTGTACCAGCCGCTGACGAAACAGTGACGTGTTTGCTACCAACTGAGGATTCGTTTGACATGAAGTCCCCAGAGACAGATAAGCAGGAATAGGTCATGAAGGACACTATGACAAATCTGGATCAGAAAGGACCATCAAGGCAAGTTCAAAGGGACAACTCATTGAATGATGTTATCGGCTCATTGAACCAAGGTATCAAGACACGAGGTAAGAGGACGATTGACTACTAACAGTATGCCAGGTATGCATGTTTTGTCTCACAGTTTGAACCTAAGATGGTAAATGAAGCACTAGAGCATGACCACTGGATTAGTGCAATGCAAGATGAACTTAGTTAGTTTGCTAGGAATGACATCTGAATTTTAGTTCCTAGACCAAAATGTATTAATGTCATAGGCACTAAGTGGATATTCAAAAACAAAAATGATAAAAATGGTCTAATCACTTGCAATAAAGCTAGATTAGTTGTACAGGGATACACTCAAGTTGAAGGAATTGATTTTGACGAAACGTTTGCACCTGTAGCTAGGATAGAGTCAATAAGACTGTTACTTGCCATTGCTTGTGTTTTGCACTTCAAACTGTTTCAGATGAATGTGAAAAGTGTCTTTCTCAACGACATCTTATAGGAAGAAGCCTATATAAATCAACCCAAAGGGTTTGTTGATCCTCGTTACCCTACATACGTGTATAAACTGAAGAAACTGTATGGTATCAAACAAGCACCTCGTGCTTGGTATGAGAGACTCACAAAGTTTCTGCTAGACAAGGGCTATGCTCGAGGGGGAGTAGACAAAACACTGTTTGTGAAATACTTCAACACAGGACTGTTGATTGCTCAGATCTACGTGGATGATATTGAGTTTGGCTCTATATCCAAAAACAAAGTCGATGATTTTGTCGAACAGATGAAATGTGAGTTTGAAATGAGTATGGTAGAAGAACTAACTTACTTTCTTGGTTTGCAGGTTAAACAATGTCACAATGGAATATTCATTTCACAAGAAAAGTATGCCCGCAATTTGGTCAAGAGGTTTGGCATGGCCGATACCAAAACAGTTCGGACACCTATCAGTACTACCACCAAGCTGGCCAAGGGAGAGAATGAAAAAACTATTGATCCAACACTGTATCGCAGCATAATTGGCAGTCTCTTGTATTTAACTACTAGTCGTTCTGATATATGCTTCAGTGTTAGTGCGTATGCACGATACCAGTCAGATCCGAGGGAATCTCATCTCAAAGCAGTAAAACGCATCGTCAAATATGTGTTTGGAACTGCTAGTTTAGGTATTTGGTATACTATGGATACTAACACTAATATGGCTGGCTACAATGATTATGACTGGGCAGGGAATGTTGATGATCGAAAAACACTACTGGAGGTTATTTTTATGTTGGCAACAATCTCGTATCATAGTACAATAAGAAACATACTTACATATCCTTAAGCACCACTGAGGCAGAGTATATAGCAGTTGGGAGTTGCTGTGCGCAACTACTATGGATGAAGCAGATGCTTGCAGACTATGGTATTAGTAATCAATCACTCACTGTTTACGGTGATAATATAAGTGCTATCAACATTTCAAAGAACCCTATTCAACACTCCCGTACCAAACATATTGATATTAGGAACCATTTGATATGGGAATTAGTGGAAACAAAACAAGTAGTACTTGAACATGTTGTGATTGAGAATCAACTGCAGATATTTTCACTAAGGCTTTCGATGCAGTGAAATTCGAAACAATGCGTAAAGGCTTAGGCATTTGCACACTCTGACTGTGACATTCATAGGGAAACATAGTGAGACTGCACTGATATAATGTTACTCACACTGTGTTCTAACTATATGATACAGGTACTTCTCGTGCACTACTGTGAGCAAGCTTGCTGCTACCGTACATACAACGAAGATCGAGTACTGATTAGTTGTATTAAGCTTGTGACTCTGGAATATCTTCATTCCTGAACACTAATCAGTATGCAAAATTTTGAAAAAAAAAGGCCCTTGCACTTAGATCTGAACTGATTCAGACAATTACTGTATTGTGCAAATTTCAAGGTTAACACTACTGAGACAACCTGGAAAAAGCTACCTTGTGCTACATAAGAAATGCACAAGAGTGAAAGCTACCAAGACGAACGAAGTGTATTGTAAGCTAATTAGTCGAGCGGGTAGGTTGAACAACTGTTACAGCTAATCTGTCACTTGATTTCGTTATCCACTGTACGACAAAGCCCAATCACAGTTCACACACATACCCTGTTCATACTTGTTAAGACTCCTGTGTAATGAATATTATGTCTTTGTATCATATCTTCTTGTGGGACCCTATAGGTTGTTCACACTTTGTGTACTTGAACTTAGGCATGACATGTGTCTCACAATTAAGTACTGTGATAGATCTGTTCAGTTATCTCTCTCACTATAGCATAATCACAGGTAGTACATTACTTTTTTTTTTTGCAGGTTTGAACTATGGCTAAACGCCAACTATTGTTGGGCCTTCGAGCCCCTTTGGCCTTGATTTATGGCAAAAAAGGGGAGAAAACTCTGTTACAGTTGGTATCTAAGTTGAATCTATGTGCAGTTATCTAAGTGAAGTTAGTTTGGGTTGATTGATTTACGAACGTATTGTTTACTAGTTGTCTACTGTGGTTTATTCAACTGGATCATGAATTTCTTAGTCTACAGTTTCATTCTTACAATTACAGGTATTGCAAGTACTTAGCATGGTTTTGCCAAAAACAAAGCCAAATGGGGAGTTTGTTAGCTGCCTCTAAATTTAGCCCGAGATAAGGGGCAATTTACATTATCTTTATTGTCTTTATTTTTGGCAACACAGATCTTGGTTTGGTAAAGATTGTGCAACCTTAATCTTATATGGAAAGAGATTAATTTGCTGCAACTATAATTATGTTGCGACATTTTTGATAAGGCAAAGAAGATTCTAATTTAGCAAATATTTGGAGATTGACTTGGGTAAAGACTCCTACAAAGGTCAATAATGCTCACGAATGCTTGGAGCCCAAGATTGCAGCACTCACACCTATATGTACAGATGATCTCGCATGAATCAAGGTATACAGAAGATAGAGAGCAACATCTAGATATTATAAGGGTTGTAATGTATTTTTCAATTCTGTCAATACAAACACTGTGGTGAGAGTTTGCTTAGGAACTATGGGTGCGCTGAGCAGGTCTTGTTTATAAACACTCGATTCATTTGTCTCATTAAACATCTTTTGGGAGAATGAGGTAAGTATTCGGGAGAATACATTAAGTCGAGAGGATCTCGTTAGGTTGTAAATCTTTAGGTGGGTTAGATGGTCTAGGTGGTGAGGGTTACAAGCGAGTTGTCAATCACATCAGTCCGTTGACTATTGTAACCGTGAAAACATCTAGTGGATTGCCTATTTCGACCAGGGATTGGTCACGTGGTTTTTCCCCAGTTGGAAATACTGTGTATACTTTACTTATTGTCTTTTCATTTGTTTCACTGTATGAATAAGGCATATCACTGTAGTTGATTTACTGGTTACTGAGTTCTATCTGCAAACATGTTTAATTGTTTAAACGCACAATCGAACACGAAGCTGGAAATTGGTTTTCAAAGGCCTTGTCATTCTAAATGGGAATAATTCCAGTTATGATGTTGGTCGTTAATAATAGGTATAGTGAAAAAGTCTGGTATGTATTCTCTATTTCGTGTTTAAAAGACGTTGTGAATGGACTAAATATAAACCGACACCAATAGACATGTATTCCTTGAGGAAGAGAAATAAGCTGGTTTAAATTAGTGCCCTTAATTATTGCTTGTGTGAAAGTTATTGCAACTATGAAGACATGTATAACACTTGCACAACCATTTACTCTTTATGTGGTTTTGGTGACCTATTGCTCGAATTTTGTTGCGCGGAGGTAGCTAATAAATTGTCTTACTCCTTGTTTTATATCCAACTCTTGGATATCCTTGTACTTATTATGATTTGTCTTTCACCATTTTGACATTAGCAAGGAAGTTTCGAAATTCTTTGTCATTAAGTACTTATTCCGTATAGCAATAATCATTAATCGATTTCCCACTATGTTTACACTGAATCATCCAATTGTGATATTTTTATAGATGTGTTTATGATGGTTGATGGTCATAAATGTGGTTGAGACTTAATAATTGACAATAGTCTATATATATTATATATGACACATGGTCTTTCTTTCGGGACAAAGGCACAAATTGTGGTTACCTTTTTTGAGATGTACCTTATTTATAAGTTTTTGTTCATTTTTGTTTGATTTTGTGATTGATTGGTGGAAAATATATAATTTACAAAGTTGACTAAATCATATATACATGATTGATATGATACTATATTTGCAAAGTTGACTAAATTATATATATAGGATTGATGCTATATTTTAGTTACAAAGTTGACTAAATCATATAGACATGATTGATGCCAGTTATAGTTACAAAGTTGACTAAATCATATATACAGGATTGATACCATACTATGTTTACAAAGTTGACTAAATCATATATACATCATTGATGACGTACTATAGTTACAAAGTCAACTACAATATATATACATGATTATTGCAGTGTTGATGGTCCATATCGGGCATATCGCATTTAATCTCGTTGACGGTGTTGTAACATATCCAAAATGATTTCTTACTTCTTGCCGCTACATTCACATGAACTTTACTTTTTCTATCTTAAGCATAGCCAACAATTCATATTCCATGAATTAGATGAAATACAATTTGGTGAGGTGAGATGTAGGTCAAAAATAATGATAGACTTTAAATTAGTCTCTCGTGCTATTTGGCGTTAAACTTAATTTTAATTTTAATGTGTAGATTTAGTTAAACATACTTTATCAAATATTTATATTTCAATACGATATATACATATATATGTGGAACTATGCACTTGTGGCTGCAGAAATATAATACAAACAGCGATCCATATAGGGCCACGTGAGCTTTGACAAGTTTACAGACTTCTTATATATGTCTAAGCGGCCCGCTCTTGGCCTGAAAGCACTCCAAGGGGATGCAGCCCACTCTAGACCTGAAAGCACCCCACGGGGATGCGGCCCACTCTATGCCCGAAAGCACCCCACGAGGTACGACCTACTTTAGCCCGAAAGCACCCCACGGGAATGCGCCCCCCTCTAGGCCTGAGAACTCCCTACCGGGAGGCAGCTCACTCTAGGCCTGAAACCCCCCCAAGAGGTCGCGGCCCACTAAAGGCCCCAAAGTACCCCACGGGGATGCAGCCTACTCTAGGCCCGAAAGCGTCCCAAGGGGATGCAACCCACTTTAGGCTCGAAAGCATCCCATGGGGGGTGAGGCCTAATGTTACTTTGGCCCGAATTGGCCCAATGGAATATTCCACGATTCCACTATTTCGGTTTTGGTTACTAATTTTCAAATCCATTCGGTTCCAGTTTAGGTTTCAATTTCGATTTTTGGTTTTGTTAAACGGTTTGGGTTTTAGATATTACAAAAACTGCGATTATTCGAACCGCTGTCATTCCTAATAACAACCGCCAAAATTACTTCACACTAATAGGCCACAATTTTGTTACTATAAAAAGCCATTAATAACCCTTATTCATACTGCCATAGTTTATTCCTACAAATAAGCCACTAAACCATAACTACCTTTTTTTTTTCTTTGTTAGGTTTCTTTGGAATCCTATACCACATGTCCTCCTCTTTTCTTTTATAATTAAATATACACTAACCCACTCAATTAGTAATCCTAATTTTTAGGCTTTAAGTTAGCCCATACTAAGCATATTAAAATTTATGATCTTCCCATAATTATAATGGTCAAAGATTCAATATTTTAAAATAGTAAAGTCACAGCCTAAAATTGTGGGATGTTGCATCCTTCCCCTATGAGTAAAAGTTTTGTCCTCGAAACTTAACATAGATAATAATCCTCGAAATCACAAGTCAAAAGTCTAAATTAATTAAATAAAAGTTTAATCACTCTTATCAGCAACAAAAGCTTAATTACCCAACCACTAAGGCCACAAGTGATCAAAACCTATTACTTTGATACCATTCTGTCATGTTTCAAAATTTTAAAAAGGGAAATTCACGACGACACCGCCGCGTGCCTAGAAAAATAAATCTTCCTAAATCCATAAGACTCTAAGCACTAAAAAAGACAATCTATAAAATCATCAAAATAAATAGCAAATATATCAATAAATAATCCAAAGCATCTAAAGTTCCAATAAAAATGTAAATATTTTAATTACATGACAAGTCTCCAAAAAATAATAATCACAATCATCAATAAAATAATTTTGATCTCTTGCATCTTTCCATGAAAGATTTAGCTTAGCAACCCCTAACTAATTTGTCATCTGCAAAAGTAAGAAAGAGAAGAGTTAAGTGAAACGATGCTCAATAAGTAGAATCAACCCCGACGATAGTTGTGGCTCAAATACCAACAAACAGTAAAGTAAATAGATCGATAAAAGTACAATATTATCAAGCACTAACAGAATATATCAAGTTGTGACTACTTAGCAGTGCGCACATAATTCATAATTCATAATTTACAATTCACAATTCACAATACACAGTCAATAACAGATGATGACTTATTAACTCCTAGCCGTCTACGATTTGATACACATCGTATATAATTCGAGGGGCCTGAATCAATGGCTTTCCTCATATTTGGCTTATCAAAAGAATCGAAACAATGACTTAGAATAAATGATAAGCAAAGATCGGAATAACAAGGGAGTCGAGTAATTATAGTAGATCAACAAATGGGGTAGATAAAATAAAAAAATAAAAAAGATAAATTTTACTTACGTCGATTACGAAATTACAAAGCCAAAATTCTGAAAATTAAAATAGATTCTTCAAACCCCAAACCCTAAAATCAGAATGCACAAATCAAATAATTAATTCTCAACCTCATACAACATGTGCTAACACCTCCAGATTGAGCTCTAGTTATATAGCTGATATAATATAATAGTTCTAGTATAAAGTCAACTCAAAGAAAATCTTAACTCTCTTAAGATTTACCTCAATCACCAAGTATGCAATACAAAAACTTTTGCAAATGCCAGAGCTTCCAATGGGTTCCAATACCTTACACTAAAAATCTAAATAATACTACCAAAAATTGCCATCAATTTAGTTTGCCAAGATAAGTATTAACCCGTGCACTGCCTCAATACTTTCTAGCATATGAAGTTTTCTCCTTTTTTTTCTTTCGTTTTCTTTTCTCTACGCTATACGTTCTTTTTCTTCTTCTTTGTTTTTCTCTGACTATGCTCTACTGTATTTTTGTTTTCTCTCAAATCCTACCCACATATTTATTTTTCTAAATATATATATAAAGAGATAAAAACAACCCACTAAATTAGTTGGTCTAATTTTTAGGCTTCCATATATCCTATATTCAACAATTGGAATTAATCATTATCTGATGTGACTGTATTTGCAGCACTCAAACCATGATATTTGTACTGCATTTGCATCTTAACTCTAGAATAAATGCAACACTTTGATACTTTCGATACAATGTAGGAAAATACTGAAAAGTGAAGAATCAGGCCCGAAATGATCCAAATTGCAAGTCAAGAAATAAGAATCTGGAAGCATAAGAAGCGGTTGAAGAATGAAGCTCACAGAAAATAAACTTGGCTGAAACTAGCACGAAATCAGACTCGGAACTTTGACCTAGATGAACTCAAATAGTGACCTATGTCTGTTTTTGGCAAATCATATCAGTTTTTCAAGTAGAAACAGCCTTCTGAGCAAAACGCAGGACTAAAGTCCTGCGCGTGGCATGATTTTAGCCAAATTCCATCGTTTGGAGGGTCAAAACAGTGAAAAACGCCCGAAAATGTTGCGGTCAACTATCTGGTCAAAGTCAACAAACAATAAAAGTCAACTATTTCATAATTTTGCCTATAAATAGAGCTTCAACCCTTTGAGAATTCATGAGTTAATTTTGGAGTATTATCAATATTTTTGATGTAATTCCGAGTTAGTTCTATTTAGTTTTAAATTTTATTTTTAGTTAATTAAGTAGTAGTAGAATACAGGGAAAGTCCCGCCTAGGTAGCTCTTATTCGGAAAAATTTTGCCCGAATAACTACTTTTAGGGGGAAGTCCGACCCAAGTTGTTATTATCCGGGGGAGGCTCTGCCCGAATAACTTTTAATAGGAAAGCTCTTATTCGAGAGAAACTCATCCATAATAGTTCTTATTCGGGAGAAATTAGTTCCGCCCGAATAGCTATTTTGTGTCGGACCTCTGCTCAAATTTCGGGAATCAAAAATACGCGTTCGTCAATATGGGGGAGCCTTTCTTGACTCTCTTTTATTTACATAACTTGTATTCATTTATGTCTGAGTAAATTGATATCTAGGGATAAATATTGTAAATGATAGTATTTTAATATATGGTCTCGGATATAGTTTATTCAATTCATATTGCAATGTATGGCTTGTTTTAATTAAGTATTTCATACGTAATGCTTTTAAGTAGACGTTATGATTACTTTACTTTCGCTTCATAAATATTATACTTGTAGTTAATATTATGAATACATTACTTTAGTGCCATATAATTGTTTTAATCATGAGTCTATAGGTTGTACCATAGACTCCATGAAACTATAAGTTGTACCATAGTTTCTATCTGTAAGGTTAATTCCTTCGTTTAGTTTGCCTTGTTGTACTTGGTTAAAGTAGATTAAATAGGTCTATAACTTTTAGCTTAACCGGGTGTATACTTGTAGCTTAAACCCTTGTAGAATTAGATAAACTAGATATCGAACCTATATTAATTATCTTATTTACATGTTCAAACCCCTAGATCACCACCTCTCGTATTCCACTAATACTTAGTTTAACTTAGATAATTTAGTTAGTTTAATTTAGTTTACATTTCTCACACGTTACTCAAACCACCTTGCGATTTGTCACTTAAATGCTTTAACACATTCACACTACTTCACTAACTTAAACTAGAGAGATTCCCTATGATACGATTCCGCACTCAGAGCACACTACACTACAAAGATCCGTGCACTTGCGGGTATTTTAACTTGGTTATTTTGCGCACATTTTAACGCACAACCCGATCGCATCATTATCTTCCAAATTATGTATCATTATCCAAATTATCATAGTCAAAGCGTCAAAAAATTTAAATAAAACAAAGTTAATATCTAAAATTCATTATCTCAAATTATCATAGTCAAAGGGTCAACAAGTTTAAATAAAACAAATTCAATATCTAAAATTTCAGGATGCTACAATATAAGAAATCTCTCAGATTTGGAGGATTGAACCACCGTGTATCTTCTAAGATCTCTTACCCAATAGTATAAATAACACATGAACAAATTAAATTCTAATATTATATTGTTCGTGCTCAGACTCATTAACTGATTTGATCGTTAGAGAAGATTTTCGAAAATAACTACCTATGGTACATTTCTTTTGCAGGTCAGGTGTTCAGCTCGAACAATAGAATTTTACCTTAACAAAAATCATCATAGCTTAGCGTTTAAACGCAATAAAGATATCCAGCCTTATGTAATGAGCTTCATAAATCGTCAAGTGGATGTAAAGCTGACCATAGATCTCAAAGTCAATAAGCACGAAGATACTAATGACAGTAAATAGCAA
This sequence comes from Ehretia macrophylla, assembly GCA_037974665.1. Lineage (NCBI taxonomy): Eukaryota > Viridiplantae > Streptophyta > Magnoliopsida > Boraginales > Ehretiaceae > Ehretia > Ehretia macrophylla. The sequence goes on from CM075783.1 coordinate 18,004,083, forward strand.
ACTTTACTTTCTGCTAAAGCACAGGGAAATTTAGATGGATACTGCTTGTCTCAAGTATAACTCAGTACTAGCAAGACAATAGGGAAATTCTATTTTTGATCCGGCTTCTACTCAATTAATTGAGTAGAATAATAGTTAAAATTAAGCCCTATTCAATTTTTCCCTTAATTTAGTCAAGTCATAACAATCTCTGTAAAACAAAAGGTAAAGTTGGGATGCGCTTGTGCTTGACTAGTATAATACAAAGTAATGTGACTTTCCGAAGTGAGAGAAGGAGTGAAGGCGTGCTACAAGTAACATAACAGTCAGATTGTGGTACCTCTAACCCTCTCCAAGTAAATTATGGTGAGATTTTATTTTATTCAATAGTATCCCTTAGGTTTCTATCTTCTAAATTCAGAGCCCCGAAACTTGTCAATATGAATGAGGAGCAGCCTCTCAATAGTGAATAAGGCATTAAATTAACAAGAGCTATGTACAGACTTCACTTACTGTTAGAAGGCACGGGGGCTTAATATTGATGGATACTGCTTGTCTGGTCAAGTATAGCTCACCCGCAAGCCAAAAAAACAATTCTAGTTTTAAACTGGCTTCTACTCGAAATTGAGTAGACTAATAATTAAAATTAAGCCCGTGATTAACACTCTCCCTTGTTTGTATCATCACTGGAATCGATTAGGCCAAAATTAGATGATGCTCGCTGGAACGCCATTGGAACAAGCTAATAATCAAGATAGAAATACAAATTGACAAGTTAAAGCTACGAATTTCAAAAGTGAAGTGCTTAAAGAAAATGACCAAATACCTCATCTTGAGCTAATTATCAATGTCGTAATATTTTGCCATGATATGACAAAAGAGTAAAAGTCTCCTTTAGCATGTCGGAGTTGATATGATGCTCAAATGCTCGCTTGTTCTAGAAGCTATTGAGTAAATGGGTAACAGAAAGAATGAAAAACAGGGGGTAGTCTCGACTAACCAAATCCTGTGTTGATATGATAATCTGCAATAGCAACATCCTCATGAGAGCCCAAGTGTATCACTACATATTCTCCTTCGGGCAAAACATACAAGATACAACATGAAATTCCACTCAAGTGAAACAGTGAGACAACTCTAGAAAGATCTATCCTCTTCGGACAGAGAAACCCCTTTAAAGTCAAATAAAATGACCCTCACTGCCACTCACACTTCCCCTAAACTAATAATTGCATATACTAATTCAGAAAAGTAAACATCCAGAATCCTTATCAAATAATTTATAGATTAACATAGAGATCCGCTTCGGCGCAACCATCTACATCAATCACACCATCTACATCAATCACAAATTATTCAACTGGGAAAATATCTCATTTATGCCACTGTGAATTAATAACAATTTTAAAAATTAAACATTATATTCACGTGCAGGCACAAACAAAATCCGCATATAATCAATAGCAACTTCATAATGTGTTCTTTAATATTTATGTAAATGGAAGAATAAAACACATTATCACAAACGTGTCCACAATAAATATGGCTTGAACTTGAAATGGTCCCAAAAATCACCATTAAATGCATGCAGAAACTATATTAATGTGCCGTAGTTCCATCAATTATATGCATTAGGATGCATCTTTAAAATTATATTCTCGATTATGCACATAAGAAATGAACAACAATGCTCTTACAACTTTAGCACAGTCATATGTGCATATATATCCTATAAAGATTCTTAAACTGTAAATGTGCTCACTTAAAACTCTGTGCATGTAACGTCATAAGAAAATCCACCATATAATAATACTAAAACCTTACCAACAGTTACACATACGAGTCTGGGCATCCGAATCTTTATTTATGATACTTCTCAAAAGATCATAGTCAGAAGTGAAAAGGTTAAATATACGCGACCTTATAAGATTCAAGTTAGGTGACACTATCTTATGTACTTGCAATACTATTCAAGGGCCAGGAATTCCTTGTTGAAACAATGGCTTCAACTAAGTTAAAAATTCTATTTAATATCGTGCCCTTAGCTTAAAAACCTCCATTGTTTTAGTCGTACTATTCATGTCACTATACATAACAAACATCTGTTAATTGCCTTATCTTTCCTGTACTTCATCTCACAACAGATCTTTAAAGAAATATCAAAAATGATATAGGTTCTATATGAACCATTGACAGGTATTAATAAGCTGTTTTATCAAGTCTTAGTTAGAAAAGAAGTATATAAATATCAAACAAGTGTTCTCCATATTACCATTCTCTGGAAAGATAATTTAGTTATCAAAAGAGCTTTTGAAAAGAGCCTAGAAAAGCTCTCCAAGCAGGCACTGGAAAAATTTTCACAATATGAAAGACCCTTCCCACAGATAGCAAGAGCTCAACTTGCAGGTCAAATTATCTAAAGGCTTCAGTTTGAACTATCTTCTTCATATTTATTTATAACCTAAGAACTTGAGTAACTTATGCATCTTTCCAATTTATTTTCTTCTCTATATAAATTAATTGTAAAGACCTGATAATCATGTGCATACCTAATGCGGAAACATCCCCAAATAGCATATTAAGTGCCACAACAACGTGAACTAATCAAAGGGTAATTATCATTATTATAATTATTTAGAGAAGAAAATGGCTAAAGGAAACAGAATGATAAGATGTAATCACAATTTAAAATTTAAAAATACAACTACTCTTATCACTAATAGTGAAAACCTGATTATAAACTAAAACTTTAACAAGACTTGAAAGTATACAGAAGCCATCTTAAAACGTGTCATGAGAATTTTGGAATAGTTATTAATGATAACATGTAAACGCAACCAACCAATTATGCCAAACTGACCCAAAAGCAAAATTGTGGAGGACACACACACATTAAATTTTCTTAAGTTGGCATTGACTCACATAAAGACGGAAGCAAAATTAAAAAAAAAAAAAAAAACAGCTGTGAAGATGATTACAATAACAATTAACCAACAGAGAAACAGCAGTGTGATTCGAACAACATCACGAGCCAAGTTCTTTTAGCGTAGGTTCAACTTCTGACATTGAAGGCTCGTTCATTCACTAATTGGTCTTCTTTGTGCATAAAATACTTACTGAACAATTGAACATGTATAACCATATGGGTCTGCAACTTCTAATTGTTATTAGGCTATGTACACGTTCAGTTTTAACACCAATTAAATATTACTGTCAATATTAACCTCAATTGGAATATTACCACCCATATCAAAGTCCCATGATGTGAACGACTACAACGCATGGAGAGACTCCGAGTTCATTAGAAGCTTTAATTTAACTGTACTAGCATGGAGCAATCTAATAAACTATGAACGCACATCCACATTAATCTAGATTTCAATATAGCAACTCCAAAAATTGTTCTAGCTATTAGGGTTCTAATTTTGGTATTAGTGGCTCTGATACCACTTGTTAGATTATTACTGGATCTAATACCAAAATAATAGAACACCATAATGAATACATATCGGACTTATAAATTTGAGACATACCGGAAATCCATGCGATACTTCTTTGTTAGCTGCAATTAATCTTCAAGAGCCTTTGGTAATCCTGCAAGAAAACTTGAACGACGTGTTATGATAGGCACGTCTAGACTAAGAGCTCCCTCTCCTTCTCCAACTTATGTATGATGGCTATCAATAGGACAAGCCAACCCTAATAGCCTAATACATATACTATTAGTATTTTGGATGGAAGAGAAGGCCTAGCCTAAAAACTGTATTCCCCCTTCCCCCCTCCCCTCCCCTCCCCTCCCCTCCCCATCAAGTTGCCCTAATATAAAACAGGCTCTACATCTTGCATACCATACTACTAATTAAAATAATATCCTCAAGACGGACCTAGGCCCAACTGGAGGGGATCACTATAAAATATGTATGGGCTTTACTGGTTAATCTCAGCCCGTTTTTCGAAATAAGAAAATATGAGTGGTAGCCCACAACTAAAAAAAATTCCAATAGAAAAAACCTGAGAATCCGTCCGGCCCTAGGGCCTTTTTTGCACCTAAGCTAAACGTCGCAATCTTGATTTCCTCCCTAGAGATGGGCTGGGTCAGTCTTCGATTGTCCCCATAAGACACAACTGGTATAATACAATCAAGAATTGGGTTGATATTCTGGGGGCCGACAGTTTTGAACAAGTCCTTGAAATATCCGTTGATAAGATTTTCAATGCCCAATATATATGAGATCCATTCTCCATTTGGATCTTGAAGCCTCACGATTCTATTAGTAGCCCTTCTTTGCTTTGTCATGGCATGGAAATAGTATGAGTTTCTATCACCAGAACGCAATCAAAGAAGTCTGGCCCTAGCTTCCCAATATTGCACCTCATAGCTCCAAGCTTCTTCAATCTCACAAGTGATCTTTTTGTAATCTTCACCTCTGAATTCTCCATAAGGGTTGTTGACCAGTTCTACAATCTTACTTTTCAGTTGCTTGATTCTCTCCTTACTATTTCCAAATTTACGTCATCCCCATTTGGCAAGCTTCTTCTTGCACAGATCAAGTTTCCACAAAGTCTTTGAGGCAACATCACGAGGCGCACAGCACTCAGAAATAACCTTGCCACACTCTTCTTCTTCCGTCCAGTAGGTTTCAAAGTGAAACCTCCTTTGGGGCGTTCCTTGGTCACTAATTTCATCACTCAGGAGAATTGGACAGTGGTTCGATCCTACCAGGGGAAGATTAATGACAAAGGCATCAGGGAACAACTGGTTCCAAAAAATGTTGGCAAAGGCCCTATCCAATTTTTGCAGAATAACATTTTGACCTTCTCTTTTATTAACCCAAGTGAACCTACACCTTTTGGCTGGGATTTCCAGAAGTTTGGCTTCGATAATACGTTGCGAAAAAATTCGCGTATCACACTGAGCTTTAGCATTACCTCCCTCCTTTTCATCATGAGATCTAGTGCTGTTAAAATCCCCCACAAAGATATGGGGAGTTTCAGAGTTATCTTGAGTAGCCATGATATAGTCCTATAATTTCAACAGCCCCTGTCTATTAGGATAAGCATAAACAAAAGACATATCCCACTAGTTGGGGCAATTAGAATTGAAACGAACAGTAATAGCATTAATAATCACAGAAAATAACTTCTACATTCAAATCTCTAAACAAAACAAAGCTAGTCCTCCTGATATCCCAACAGGCACCACAACACAGATGATATTAGCATTAATTTTCCTAGCTACTCTATGCAATTTATTCAGTTTGATCTTAGTCTAAGAGAGACTGATGAAGATGGGTTTTTCCTAAGAGATGATGTCTCTCAGGTTCTGAACCGTCAAAGGGTTACCCAACCCTTGACAGTTCCAGAATAAGTTCTTCAATGGTTCTCGCAGGGCTGTTTACAGACAACACCCGAAACCTTAGCATTTTGAATAGAGGGTTACCTTCACCTGGCTTCTGACTGGTTTCTATTTTCAGCCTCTTGTTCTTGTTTTGTTGTTCCTTAACTTGAGCTGACTTTGGGTTGGTGAGTTCATGTGTGACTGGGATTTTCGCCATGTTGCTTTGAGTGGGGTCTTCTTCCTCCCATTATTCATACAGTCCTTCATCATCTTTTTCTCCATCAAAGATTTCTGCCTTCCGTTTAGCATTCAATGTTGGGGATTTCTGGATTTGTTCTGAAATGTTGACTTTCTGGTAGGAGCTTTTAATATTTTGTGTTTCTTCAACTAGATGAAATCGATTTTTGGGGCCTATTATGCTTAAGGTCAGCTTGACTATCTTGGGCTGACTAACGTGTTGGGCTTTAGATCCAGAATGACTTTCGGACCCAACTAGCTGGTTAGCCTTTTGGTTCGAGCTCAAGTGGGAACATTGGGCTCGAGAGTCAAGACTATTAATAATCTGATCAGAGGGCCAGCTTTTCAAGACCAAATTCAAAAATATATATATATATTTTTGGGGAAAACTTGTCCTTCACTATTTAAGCTTGTTTGACCAGACTTCTAAACTTGGTTACCTCGTACTTGCTCTGATCCTGCACTCTGTCCAAAATTAGCATTCCTTTCGCCACTTGTTTCCCATTGGCGCGTGTTCTCACGCATCCCTTGTCTCCGGGGAAACGGATATTTGAACCCAAAGCCAAATGGACGCTGATTCTTGGTCGGAGGGGCTTTCATCCAAGGTCCTAGTTTTTTAAGATCCATCTTTCCAACATCAATAGTCTCACCAGGTTGACGGAAACGACATAATTTAGTTTCGTGACCAAGTTTACCGCACTTATAACAGAATTCATTTAACTTTTCGTACTTGAAATGAATCCAAGTATCAGGGAGTCCATGTCTTGGCATTTGACCCTGCCCCTCATGCTTTTAAGGGCACCTCCGATGTTATCTATTCTGATCTCTTCGAGTTCTCTGAGTCGAGCTCCAATTCTGCTAGCGTTTTCCTCAGTAACAAAGCTGGGCGGCCGGCCATGAACTTGGACCCAAAATGTTCTAAAGTTAAGCTCCAGTTGATCAACATCAATGTTTTCCTCCCACAGATGAAGAAGAAAGTGGTACCCTTGAACTGACTAAGGTCTGTATCTCTAGGCCCTTTGTTTATCTTCTTCGTTGAAGAAAGATATGAGAAACACATTGCGTTTAAGGGGTTGGACTTCAGCTAGCTCACTGAGGCCCCAACTTCTATTCGCGGTTGCTTTCACCAGCCCAGGGTGGATAACTGTGAGACCCTGAAATTTTCCCTATTTGCAATTACGTATTTTCACCTGTTTAAATGCTATTAGAATTAGTATATATGTTTATAGATGAGTTATTAAATGATCTTGGATTAAATGTGCATTTAAAAGATATTTGAAAAACAAATAATGTGACTTTTCATTTTATTTTGTAAAATTGTGTAGTATAACTAGATTATATGTAATTAAATGCTTATGAATAAATATTGTCCCCAAAAATAATCTACTAAAAATAGTATTTAAGCTGGATAGTACTAATACTATTATTTTTGGCAAAAACAATTAAAATAGCTTAAGTTATCAACTTTGACCAAGACTTCTAGTTTTGACTTTATTAAAACCGATTATTGCGTTAACTTTTCATTTACTTTGACTTTTTAAAAATGTTGACTTTTATTAACTTTGACTTTTTAGAAAATGTTGACTTTTATCATCTTTGACTTTTTGTAAATGTCGACTTTTTGATCTCCTTTGACTTTGACTTTGACTTTTTATATTATTTGACCAAACTAGGTTTATTTAAATACTGCTCTTGTTATATGATATATGTGCATTCATAAAATTTTCATAAATATTTTTGGAGAAAATTTCATTTAAAGTGCCGTTAAATGGCATTTGAAGACCCTTTCTCTAAATTTTTAAAACTAGTCTTTTAAACATTTTAAAAACTAGTCCTCCATTATTAACAGACCGTGATTTACTATAAATTATTTCTGAAATAGATTAGAAATTTAAAATAGAATTTTCGGGCGAAAAAGTAGTATTTTTTAGCCAAATAGTAATTTTTGCTAAACCCGATTCTTGCGTTGAATTTTGTTGACCAAGTATATATTGTAAATAAATATTTCATCATCTTAAATATTTTACTAAGGTAAAATTTCAATTAGAATTAAAAACAAAGGCCAATTTAGACTTTAGTCATTAAAATTTTAATTTTTGACAACTTTGACCAATTCTTTTTGCATTGACTTTTTATTTAATATATACTCAAATATCAGCCAAAATACCACAAAAACACACCAAAAATCATGGCTCATTGGAGGAGAAAGAGGAAGAACATTTTCAAGGTTTTTCAAAGTATTTTTCTCATAGATTTTGCATTTCAAAGCCGAATTGAGTCATTCAAAGCTTGAAATTGCTTGTTAGGAACCTATTCCTAGTATTACTTTGGATCAAAGGTGAGAGAAAAAAATAGATCTAGAAATTAAAGTTCATGTCAAATTTTATTTAATGCATGTATAGTTATTGTTTTGTTAAATTGCTTATAGATTATTGCTAAGTGGTTGATAAGGGCCAACTTGATGAGTTTATAGCTATTTTGAACGGTTGTAACATGTATTTTTATTTTTTGGGTATTTAACTGATAATTTGGCTTGTTTGTTGAATAATTGTTGTTGTAGTGGTTGGAATTGATTGGTTGTTGCTTCTAAAAGTTTGTTAATTGCGGGGTAGTAATGTTGTGATGCTGAATTTTTGATTTGGATTTTGTAACAAAAGTCCAAAAATATAGCCTAGGTGCATTGCCAAAATAGGGTTGTTGGATTTGTTTTGGATGGATTTTGGTTAGTTTTGATGGGGCTAATGTAGTTGCATGTGTGGTGGAGTGATAGGAAGTGGTTTGGAGGTTATTGGATTAATAGAATGTAAGTTATGAATTTTAGAAGTTTGTGTAGTCTTTCTTTACTATGTTGAAATGTTGTCTTTGGTTGTTTGGGTAGTGTTTGAGTAGTTGATTCTTGGGTTGTTGTTTCTTTGTCATCTAACTTAATTGTTTCAGAATTGTATAGTTGTTGATTGTTAAATGTTGTTTAATTGGTTGTTGAAATATTGTTTAATTGATTATTGATTGTTGATTGTTGAAAAACGGGAATCGGGCACTTTCGTTGTTGATCTCGGAAGGTAAGAGTTATGTGTCGGGAATCGGGCAACCCTTGTTGTTGACTTCTCGAATTGGAATTGTTATTGTTGTTATGAGTCGGGAGTCGGGCAACCCTCGTTGTTGACTTCTCGAATTGAGTCATGAGTCATTGTTGTGAGCTGTGATAATGTTGTGTCACCTCGGGAGGCATCCCGGGTTGCGGGCACAGTTATCATGGCTAATCCCTATCTCGCATGGGCGGAGAGGCCATGGGGTGTGGGTCTGGAATAAGATACCTCAGGATTATGTTATTAGGTTTGAAGGAGTTGGTGAACATTGAAATGGTGTATGGAGTTTCATCAACAAGTGTATCGTATCTTTATTGTGTGTTTATTGTTGTTACTATATTCGTATTATTATCAGTGATAATTGCGTGTTATTGCTCATAGGATGATTTCCAAAGTGGTAAAGTAAATGTTTTCAAAGATCTATCGAATTCCTCACTGGATTTTGTTTTGTATAAGCTCACTCTTATTCGTTTGCTGCAATCAGGTGTTATTGAACCAGATTACGGGTATGTGCCTCAGAAAGTTGAGAATGTGCCTTATGTGGACGAGTCTTATGTGCTGGAGTCATATCCATGAGTTTGTCTTAGTTTTTGTAGTATGATGTATTTTGTAACTTACTTAAAGATAAAGACTTATATAATACTAGTTTAGTAGTATTTCTTTTGAACATGATTAGATTGTTAGACTGGTTTATAATCTATTTTGCAAATGTATGATATAGCCTATGGATTGATGTTGGAACGAAGGCATATAACTTATGAATGAACTGTTGAATGGTTGTTTAATATATGGAAATGGTTGTGCTGTATGTTGTTAAAATGGTTGTGGAGTTGTTGTTGATCTTTGAAGTTGGTTGTATGAGTTACAAAAGGGTTGGTTTAGAGCCCGGTATCCGTGTTACTGTCGTTATACTGCTGAAATTTCGTTGCGTCCTAACTGATCGTAGGTGGGGTCGAGTTGGGGAGTGACAATAGCTCTATCAGCTATGACCTTGACAACAAGAGACGGTTTTTCTGTGTCCCGATCTCTGTTTGCCTCCTCAGGAACAAGTAGTAATGGTGGTGGGGTCTTAGATATGTTTCCTTAAAGAGGTTGACCCGAGTAAATACATTGCAAATCAAGGCAGACGGAAATAAATACAATTTGATGAGGACTTTGGTGATTGAGTATAAAGGAAAAGGAAGATCTGGTTGGTGGCAGAAATGCTAAACTACTTGGGGGTAGTATTCAGGGGGTGTGTTTTAGAGAGAAGGGAGATAACAAAGTTTAGAGAGAGAGAGAAAGGAAAAAAAAAAGCTTGACCAATTTGGCGATGCTCAATTATCAATAAAAGATAAACGAGTGGTAGAAATGAAGAGGTTTATAAAGGAACAGGTGGGACCCACCTCTTCTTTCACTCACTTTCAAATGTCCAAAATTTCCAAGAAATGATGGAGGAAAGCATACGTCTTTTTTTGCAGCTGTCATTTGTAGAGACCATATGATACATCCAAAATTTCCAAGAAATGATGCTATTTTTACTCTTGAAAGTAAGGCTTCAGCAGCTGTCATTTGCAGAGACCATATGAGTAATCTGTTGGATGGTAATGTTTGGAATTTTCTTACTAACTCAGCATCAATGACTGAAGTTATTGCTATCCATAATGCTCGTGTTATGGATAAGCAGTACAACACTTGCAACATTATTTTGGAGAATGATGCTCAGGCCATCTTCATGGCTATTTCTGCTATTGGTAGCTCCTCGGACTGGAGAGTTCAACCAATAGTAAATGACATTCACTCCTTGATAGCAGATCTTTCTTATGTGCAGTTCGCTTTGGCTAGAAGATTGAATAACAAACTGGCTGATTAGTTAACTAAATGTAAGATTGGTGATATAGATTTAGTTGAGATTGGTTGTCTAAACCTCCTATTGCTATTTGTAATCACCTTAAGACAGACTTGGAACCTGATAGTACTAGTTGATCTTGATATAATTCCTTTTTTTTTTAATACAATTGTTCTTTTATGACCAAAAAAAAAAGCATACATCTCTTTCTTGGATCTAGTATTCAGCCACAACATAACCCTAAAATCCAAGAGGCATTTGAATAATTTATATCTTTCTGTCAGTGCTATGCAAAAAAAAAAAAAAAAAAACGAGTGGATTTGCACAATAGAGATATATATGTGGTTGATTACTTTGTAACGATAATTATTCTCAAGTATTTTCCCTCACACACATATATATGACCCAATTGTCAATTGTCATAGAAGATGAGTAGATGATTGAGACACAAAGTGAACCATCAATACTGCTGCTATAACATATATTGTTATCAATAGTTCTACTATAATATATATTTTCCTTCAATCAAAAATATTATTTCTAGCCTTTGATTAATTTAGAGCAAGTGTTACAACACTGCTACATTACGAAGTTTATACTTGTATAGATCCAATGTAATTCTGCATAATGATTTCCTCATCATTAAAAAAAAAAATTAATGTTGCTATAACAGATTAACCAAGAGATTGAGCAACTAGAACAATTTCCCTAGCTTCACATAGACTTTGACAAAAAGCTAATTATGGAACTGCAACAAGTGCAAGTTGTAAATTAAGCAAACTAAATAGGGAGTAGATCTATTTATAACGTTATAAGTAAAATTTGATGATAGTGACCTAATTTTGTAGTCATAATAAAGTAATCTTAATTGTTTCCGAAACCCAAATCACCAATTCAACTTACAAAATCAAATTAAGCTTTTCTTTCCATACCGAATCAAATTAACTCTATACAATCTTTTATTTTCTATCGGTTTACTTTCTTACTAGGTTTAAATCTTGAAAAAAAAGGTTAAAAATTAAAATTCGAAGGAGGAGGTTCTGTAATAGCTTTTAAGTTACCTTCATTTTCTTGACAGAACAAAAAGAATATGGTCTGAAATGACTCCTTTAGAGTGACATCTTGGAATTGTATAGGATAGGTCCCCTTCCTATCATGTGATTACATACTGTACCCCTAGACCTAACTACCTTATTATAGCAGGATGCTCGTCCCACTAACATAGGGTGATGTAATTATTTATTTGATGAAATGCCACACCGAGGGAAAAAAAACTTTATTCTAGTTATTCCTCATATACAAGTAGCAATCTTGGATTCCCTTATAGGAATTGGTGCAATTTTCAAAATAAAATGCCTTCCTTCACCGATAGTATATGATTTTTTGATCTTACATACATGAAATAAAGCGTAATTCTAAATTAGGCCTCTCAAATGAAAGAAGCAAAATTTTAGTATTTTTTTCGTCAACGAATTATTAGTATTTGTTAAACATGCTTACTAACTAATTAGCCTAATGAAAGGCGACAAGTATTATCACTAGAGCTGACATTTGGGCCAACCAGGCATTTTCCAACCCAACCTGTACGAGCTGTGGGTTGAGAATACTTGACCCAAATTTTTAGTCGGTTAGACTAGGCTCATTGTTCAAAATATAGGATTTAACTAGGTCAACGAGCCTACCACCCTAGGTCACGAGTTAGGCTGAGTTGGGCTGGGCTAGACCCATTTTCTTTTTGCGATTAGTATATTTGAATATATGATATATACATACGCATATACATATACAAGCACTAATACTCATATATATGTAACTAAAAAACTAGTTGGGGGAACTTGGATTAATAAATAAAAAAAAAATAATCTACAAAAACCTTAAACTTGTGTTGATATTAATTAGCAGCGAAAAATATTAATTCCAATCAATATTTAATTAAAACTCTTCTAATTAATTCTCGCAGTGACAATTAACAGTATATCACGACTACCTAATTAATAATGAAGTGGAAATATATGAATCCTATAATATGTCATTTTCATGCAATTAATCATTTCCATCTAAACCATCCCGATTAAGTTAGAGCCATGGATAGAAAAAGAAAGAACCTCATATAGAAAAAGTTGACAATGTACATGCAAAGGTAAGGTAGGAGTGGCAGCAGAAATATCAGGTTATGTTTGAGTAAAGTTCGCAACAATACAAAAAGCCAAAAAAAGGCTTGTAAAGCTTGTTAACGTATGCAAATTTTGGAAAAGTTTATGGTTGTTTTTTCTTCAGTTATTTGGTAATAAAATCCAACATGTTATTGTAGGATATAGTACATAGGCGTCTATCTTTATTTAAGTTTGTGGAGCTACATTGTAAGTTAACGAAGGAATAAAGACAAGCTGTTTGTGATATCGGATTTGGACCGTTGCTAAATATTCAATGCAAATTGTTTAAAGCACTTACTGTGAAAATGACTAATGGACATATTTGATCCAAGAACCAACGCTTTAGAGATTCATGGCCACAAATTGAAGGTCAAAGTCATTCATGTTGAAAAGATATTTGGATTACCAAATATTAAAGGATCACTAGTACCTCGCGCAAAGGCCTTAGCAAGGACATAGCTGAATTATGTGAGAAGTTTGAAGTTTATAACTCCTTAATTCCACTAGGCATTTTGCACGAGAAGATGATAACATTTAGAAGCTATGGAATTGATTTCGTCATTGGACACTTATTAGCTCCCACATGTGAATTTGCCGTAATGAGGTAGTTGTTACATGTTGTGAAGAATGTTGATGTTATTTTGAGCTTTAATTGACATAGTTTGTGCTAAGCTCCTTGTCAAAGTCCATTCAGAGGCTGAGACGTTTGAGATTTAAATATGTCGGTGATTGTCTCTTCTTGTTGTTGGTATTGAAGATCTTTTATCTATTCAAAATCAAATTACTCTCAACTTAGAGTACAAAGAGTAATTTTTTGAGACATCCATAACCCTTCACATGGATGGAACAAAAAGTTAAGAAGAAATAAACTTAACCGATGTAAGCAGATTATCGATTCCATTAGGATTTTGAACGCATTTTGCCGGAACGCATTTGGTCATCCAAAACGTTTAATGGTACATCTAAACCAATTACACTTATATAAACAAAATAAGACCATTTTGTTCAAAAATTGATGCCCATTAGTGGTGCTAGATTGTTCTATTGCTCATTGTGCATGTATTCAAAGGGAATTGGTTATGCGGGTTGTGCGAATCGCTGTTCTTTTTGAGTGACGTAAGTTAGTGTAAGATGCTGATTTTACGTACACACCAAACAATATAGTTCTTTAATTTTAACCAACTCTATAGAAAAGCATTATCATCAATATGCCAACATTACCAAGAGGTTTCACAAATAGCATGTAGGACCGGACTATTATGAGCAGAAAACAAACTTACAGTGAAGCTATATCTTCCGTCCAAATTCATAGAAATACGGACATCGACTTGTAAGATCTACGTGTGCTCTGTGCAATAGGGCAATTCTACTTTTGAATCATCTTCTACCTAAAATTAGTAGACTAATAATTAAAATTAAGCCCGTGATTAACACTTCATTTAATAACTAGAACACTATTGGAGCAAGCTAATGATCAAGATAGAAATACACATTGACACATTTATTAATTAGAAGAATAATTTGCAATTTTCTAGATGGATTGAATGTTAAATAAGAGTGTTGAATGTTGAAAAACTAGCTCTAGAAATCTCTCTTAGGCATTTATAAATAAGCTAGTTGTAATGTTAATGTAAGATTGCATCCAATTTCTAAATGCTCGTGTTCTTTTACATAAAATTGGTCCAACCACCTTCTACATCGCCAATAGTGTTTTTTTCACCAACTTTCTTTCTTGTTTTTCATATAATTACACTAAAACAGCCCACTTTCTTCTGCTGTGCCAACAACATTCTGCGAATTTCGAAAGAGAATAACAATAGCGAAGTGTTTTAGCAAAATGATCATGTAACTCATCTTCGACTAATATATTATCAAATTCGTAGTATTTTTCCATGATACGACGAAATAGTAGTAGTGTCTTGTAGAATGTCAGACTTGACAGGCCGCTCAAGTGCTCACTTGTTACGGGAAACAGTTTTCGAGGACCAGTTATTTGCACCAGTCTTGTGCACGGGTACAACAAGAGTAAAAAATTTTGATCTTGTAATTAAAGGGAAAATAGTCACGATATGAAAGAAGCTCACACTTGTATTCACATGGTGTTGGTACATAAGTAGTTGAATTACAACAAACTTGACATAGTGATAAGGATTAGGAAAAATACAAACGTATACATGATCCCCTAAAGTGTGGAAACATATACTGACATTAGCTGATCGTGTGGAGAGTTGTTAACAGAGATATGCTGAGAAGACTCTTCCCTAATGTTAATCCCAAATCAACCAATATATCAGCGTCCACCTTGCACAACTTCTAGATTGGACTCCTCGGCAGTATTTTTGGCAGAAAGTTTCACTACTTTGAATCGGATCTCACGAACACATGGCCGGCAGAGGTAAAAATAGCAAGTTTTACATTCAAGGGCCATGCATCCTTTCAAACCAACACCACACTTGTCACAGGAGAACTTATATTTAACTACTCTCACGGAGGTGAGAGAATGTGGGTGATAGTCAATTTGAAGTTTATCCCCAAACTTCATATTAGATTTAGAGCCAAGTCGAGGAATGCAATAAGGATGAAAAGAATTATCGCATTCACGACAATGATATAGCCAGAACTTGGGATGAATTTCTTCCTCACACATGTCACACGTAAATGGATTTGGATGATAATAAAAAGGTGGAAAGCTCAAGATAAGAGGGTGGTCATCCCATCTATGTCTGACACTCGTAGGTAGAGGTACGCATTGAAGTGCCACATTGTATTCACAACGCTCGCAACTGTAGGACAAATCTCCGTAGCGTTTGCAGGAGTTGCATAACAAATCTGAAGATTCACTTTGAACAAGGAGGTGATTGTGAGCTTCATGTTTTATTGTAGTAGGAAGAAGAGCACATTTGATGTCAAGTAAGATGTTGCACTCGTCGCACTCATAGAAGAATCCATTACAAATCCTTTCGCACCTACTGCATTCAACATGACGAAAACACTCTGGGTAATAAGCGATAGAGAGTTGATACTGGGGATGATAGGAAGATGAGAGATTTCTTGGTAGGTGAGCGCAATGTAAATGGATGAAGTAGCTGCACTGAACACAACCATAACATGAACCTCAAATGGGTTCAATACAACCACTCCACACTGTTTCCTGATCATCAGCGATCATCCATTTCGTAGTAGTCATCTTGGATACCGGTGAGAATCAAAGGGTGGTGATCTGGCTGAAGTGGTTGATTTCTGTTGATTGTTCAATCTGTACGAGCCCTTTTTGCTCCAAGAAATGCCGAATCAGTTGTGAAGATACGATATTTGCAGGCAAGCTGATCGAATTTGGTTGGATCTCACCAGCGCTAGGAAGAGAAACAATGTCAGGTCAGCTCATTATCAGATAGAACATCAGTAAAAGGAGAAAAACAACAAATAGAAGAAAGAAGAAAATAGTGGGTAATTAAAAACTTTTTGAGTTAAATAAATTGTGTGCCAAACGGCTTATCTGAACTGATCATGTTGTGTGTGCAATACCAACCTACTATCTGACACGTCAACCATTTTAAAGCCATATATATATTCTCAATCTAACTCTTCGCAGGTAAGCAGCCAAACAATTAATGTCAAACCACTGTTAGTAATGTATTAAGTATATTTCAACTTTCAATTTGAAAAGAAGAAGACAAAAAGGGGTGGAAAAGCTATGGTTAAATTACTAATAAAATGTTATTATTGTTTGGCAGCCCCAACCATCCAATACATCATAGCACATAATGGATTTTGTTAAGATTTTTGACGGATTTTGATGGACGGGGCATATTGGATCCCATTCAAAAACCTGTAATGGCGCAACTAGACCAATTAAACTTGATTGGTTAAAATTAAACATTTAAGTAAATATTCTTAAACCTTAAAAAGTTGAATGGAGAATTCTTACGAGTGATCAGTTTCAGCAACTTCGTCCTGTTGGGACTTAGATATGATGCACTTGAGATGGTAGAAGTATCTGCAAGGGCCACAATAATAGACCCAATAACTTGGGTGTAGTTTTTTCCGACAAATATCACAATTTAGTTTGTAATGCCGGTATTCTTCTGGAAGACAATTAGTAAGGAACAGAGGGCCATGATGAGGGTGGCCCTTGTATGAGAAGCTGCTTGGCAATAATCCACAAGTCTTATGCATCCAAAACGGGCACACCGTGCAATAATAACACTCATCTTTATCTTCTGAGCCACAAGCATCACAGATGAACAAGGCAGCTCGTTTTTTGAGTTTTAAGGGGTGCGGATGGTTGGGGTTTTTATATGTGTCCTGTAATTGTGCACATAAAACATCCACATCAAATTCACACTTGGAACAGTGATATGTAAAACCATTCCAATCTTTTAGACAGATATTACATTCGCAGCTTTTTGACCAGTAAGGCGGCTTGCTAAAGAGTTTAAGTGGATGTTCAAAATGCATTGGATGGGTAATCTCTAATGGTGATTCCGCGCAGGATTTGTGGAGGAACACTTTCTCACATTCGCTGCAACTATATGATGACCCTAAAACTGGTTGTTGACAACCGTAACAAACTTCCTCAGTGTCTTCTTCCTTCAATTCCTTGAGAATAAGCGGATGCTCCTCATGGCTAAAATGATTGATCATCTCCATCTCTATTTCTCTCTAGTTTCTTTTTTACTCTTTTCCTCTCTCACAATTCAAATGCTATGAATACAAAGCCTTAGTTTGCTGCGGGTGATGACGTTAATAAATAGGTACAAGTCAACTACAATTCTACATGATAGGTCAGCCGATGACTTGTCGTCTCGTATTCATAATACATAACAACAAATACTTGTATTAGATTTAAGTATTGAGTCAATTACCCAAAATAATAAACATAGCATTATTGTGTACAAATGCAATATAATAAGAACCGTCTCCCTTTCTCTCCCTCTCCAACAACCTGTCTCTTGTCTCTTTGCGCGTGACGAGGAGGATCCTAAGCTGAGATAAGATGTCCACACCGAGCTGAGGCGGGCTAATCTGAGCCAATCTCAGCACATTCAGCTAATGCCCGACCTGGATACTGGTCCAACCTTACCTCAACCCCGAAGAACCCTGACCTCGGCAAACAACTGTTCTGATGGGACATAAAGCTACACAGCATTAAATGCTGTCGGCTCAAAATTTAGTATAAATAAAGTACCACCCCTTCATTTCGAGGGTAACTGATCATTCATGCTTTCAGCTAATTTGCCAGCTCGGATATACTAATCATTCGCACGCCCGAGGAAAAAATCCGGGTCATCACCCCGCCTTTTCCTTCTCTTTCCTTGTGCAGGTTAAGTGGCCGACCTGAATATTCAACTCGGAGGCCAACCTGAAAGTTCACCTCGGAGGCCAACCTAAAAGTTCACCTCAAGGCCAACCTGAAAGTCCAGCTTGGCAAAGCATAGCCGTCCAATCTCAGCTGCGAGGTTTCCAACCTCGACAGTTTGGCGCCGTCTGTGGGAAGGAGTTCTTTCTATCACTCTCTTCACCACTCATTGAGAAACCATCATGGTGCAAACTAGAAGCCACAGCGCACCGGTAGAGGACTCGCCCAACCCGGACGAGGACCTCGAAACCACGCAAGTTCCTGGCCAAGATCCAACCCAAACTGACGTTAGAACGAGTCAACGTATGCATTTGGCCTCAAAAACCAACCCCTCTACAAATGAAGACCTCAACTCCAGCCTGTCACCGGAGATGAGGATGATGCTTAAAATGTTCCAGGAGCTAAAGGACCAGGTAGCCCGGCTAGCTGCGGAGCCCCCAGCTCCACAAGCAGCTACGCCGCGGCCCATGCGTCCACAGTTCCGTATTCCAGCCCCACGACGAACCCGAGCACAAGACTGAGAAGGCTTCCTGGAGCCGGAGGTGAGACCTGCAGAGGCAAGAGGCAAAAGGGAGGCCCAAGCCGACCCCAAGCAGGCCAAGACCGCGGCTGCCACAGCCATGGTCATTAACCAGCTCGGCGTAAGCCCACTCTCGCCCGAGGTGCTGGCAACGCCATTGCCCACGGGCAATCGGATGCCCACCCTGGCCGTCTATAACGGGGACGGAGACCCGGCCAGCCACCTGCTCAACTTTGATTACCATATGACTCTGCATGATATGACCGACCTCATGAAGACGAAGACATTCCCAACCACCCTGGTTGGCAATGCCTTGGACTGGTTCCAAAAACTTCGTCCCGGCTATATTGCAAGTTTTCATCAGCTGGCTGAGGCTTTCTTGTCCCGCTTCGCTGGAAGCCGACGTGCAACCCACCATACCTCATCATTGCTGTCGGTAAAGCAGCACAGAGGATAAAGTTTGAGGGCTTACACCGTCCAATTCAATGAAGAGACCCTCAGGATCCCCAACCTAGAGGATTCTATGGCGTTAATGGCTTACCAAAGTAGGCTCAGGTAGGGACCCCTTACTTCTTCCCTGGCCATCGACCCCGTGGATACCGTAGCCGAGCTGATGGTACGAGCAGAAGGGTACATACACTCGGACGAAATCCACCAAGCCAAGAGGTATGATGACAAGGAGAAGGAAGTCGAAAAGAGGGGAGAGACCTCCCAAGCCTAACCTGGGAGTAAGATCCAAAATGACCGAGGCAAGCAACCTCAGCAGCTAAAGCAGAACCCCCGGTTCACCATGTTCATTCCCCTTAACACCTCAAGGGAATAGATCCTGATGGAGATCCAGCACCAGAACCACCTACCTCCAGCCCCGAGGATGAAAGGCCGACCTAAGAAGCGCAATAAGACCAAGTATTGCCGCTATCATATGGACCACGGCCACACCATCGAGGAGTGCAAAGACTTGAAACAGGAGATTGAAGCACTGATAGCCCGAGGTCACCTCCGGAGGTATGTAGATCAACAACCGACTCGGAGTCAAGATCAAAGAGACAGAGAGAGAAGTCCACCCAGGCGCCGAGCCAGGGGCGGATGTTTGGCTGTGATTGAGACCATCGCGGGAGGATTGGCGTCTAGTGGGGAGACCTCGGTTGGCAAGAAGGGTTATATTCGAGCTGGAAGGGAGTACGGGCCGGCACGGGGTCCGACCCCGGAGATGGAAGAGCTCATTTTCTCCTCAGAAGACTTGAAGGGTGTGATATTATCCCATGATGACCTACTGGTGATCAGTGCTGAAATAGCCAACTTCACTGTGAAGAGGTTGATGGTGGACACTGGGAGCTCGACAGAAGTCCTATTCTTGAAGGCATTTGAGCAAATGGGGTTGGAAAATAGCCGACTCAGACCATTGAGGGGCACCTTAGCTGGATTCACCGGGCATGCCCACCGAGCAGAAGGGGTCATCAACCTCCCACTAAAGTTGGAGGACGGAGACAAGCGAGTTTCGATGCAGGCCAACTTCATTATAATGGATTGCAACTCCACTTATAATGGAATCTTAGGTCGGGTGGCACTCAACCACTTCAGGGCCGTACCTTTAACTTACCACCAGGCCCTGAAATTCCTGACCCCGGCTAGCACGGCCACTGTCCGCGGAGCTCAGCTCTTAGCTCGGGAATGTTATGAAAATTCTCTCCGACCTAAATATCAGGTTGGTTGGGGACTAGATTTGCCCGAGGAAAAGAGGGATGCTAAGAGAGGAAGCCCGACTGAAGATCTTTAAGAGGTGAAGCTTTCCGATAAAACAAAGAAAGCAAAGATCGAAAGTGAACTCTCTGATGATCTCAAGAAAGGTATAAGCCAATTCCTTTTGAAAAATGAACACATATTTGCCTGGTCTGCTTCTGACATGACAGGTATTGACCCGACCATGATTGAGCATCACCTGAATGCCGACCCGAATCACTATCCGGTAAAGCAGAAGTGCAGGCACTTCCATTATGATAGGCAACAGATCATAGCAGAAGAGGTTGGCAAGTTGGTAGACGCCGGCCACATAAGGAAAATCCAATACCCAACCTGGTTATCCAACGTGGTACTAGTGGCCAAGCCCTTAGGCGGATGGAGATTGTGCATCGACTTTACCGACCTCAACAAGGCTTGCCCCAAAGACTGTTTTCCCCTACCTCGGATTGATCAGATGGTGGATGCTACCTCCAGGTTTGAGCTACTCTCTTTCATGGACGCTTTCAAAGGCTATAACCAAATTAAGATGGCTCCAAGAGACAAAGAGAAGATTGCCTTCACCACCGATAAAGGTCTCTACTACTATGAGGTCATGCATTTTGGCCTCAAGAATACTGGAGCTACCTACACTCGAATGGTGAACAAGGCATTCAAAAATCAGATTGACCGAAACATGGAGATCTATGTAGATGACATGTTGGTCAAAAGCAGAAGGGCGGAAGACCATGTAGCCTACCTGGCTGAAACCTTCGCCGTAATGGAGTACTTTGGGATAAAGCTGAACCCAAAAAGTGAGCATTCGGCGTCAAGGTAGGAAAGTTTTTGGGCTTCATAGTCACAGCCCGCGGAATAGAAGCCAACCCGGAGAAGGTTCAGGCGATACTTGACCTGGCTCCGCCGACCTGTGTAAAGGACGTCCAGGTGCTCGCGAGCAAGATCGCAGTACTGAGCAGATTCATGTCCAGGTCAGCTGACAAGTGTGCTCTGCTGTTCAAAATATTGAGGAACCCAAAAAACTTTGAATGGACTAGAGAATACCAGGACGCCTTCCAGGAGCTGAAAACGTACCTAGCTTCGCTACCCCTACTATCTCGACCTGAGGTGGGGGAGGAACTGGTACTATACTTGGCATGCTCAGGCATAGCAGTGGCAGCATCACTGGTCCGTGAAGAAGGGAAGGAGCAGAAGCCAGTCTATTGTGTCAACAAAACATTGTAGGGGGCCGAGGTGAGGTACTCCTCATTGGAAAAACTCACCCTCGCGCTCGTCACGACAGCAAGAAAGCTGAAGCCATACTTTGATGCTCATCCAATCAAAGTCGTGACTAATGCTCCGCTCAAGTCCATCATGCACAAGCCGGAGGCGTCGGGTAGGCTGCTGAAATGGGCAGTTGAGCTTAGTTAATTTGACATCACCTACCAGCCCAGGACAACCATCAAAGCCCAAGCCATCGCGAACTTTGTGGTGGAATGCACTAGCCGAGCTGAACATGACCCGGAGGATGTGTGGAAAGTCCATGTGGACAGGGCATCTGGGAAATCTAGAAGCGGAGCTGGGGTGGTCATCCTCGACCCAACCCGGCATGAGCACCAATACTCCCTCAAGCTCGCATTCCCGGCGTCCAACAATGAGGCTGAGTATGATGTAGTTTTAACGGGGCTGAAAATTGTAGCTCAGCTTGGGGCACAAACAGTCGACCTAAGCACCGACTCTCAACTGGTTGCTAGTCAGGTATCAGGAGAGTTCGAAGCTAAGGACAACGCCATGCTGGCCTACCTCAACAGAGTCAAGGATTTGACCTCAGGGCTCAAAAGGTTCACGATACAGTAAATTCTGAGGGAAAAGAATATGAAGGCTGACGCCCTGTCCAGGTTGGCCTTGGGCAAGAGCCGACCTGCACTAGTCCATGTGAAGGAAGTCTCAGAACCTAGTATCCAATTGGGGATGCCAGCCGTATCCGAGCTCAATTTAAGCCCAGATTGGACCAAACAAATCATGGACTACTTGGAGGGGGATATGACCCCGGAGGATGGGAAAGCAGCTCAGAAACTCATGAAATAGGCCTCAAGGTTTGTCATGATTGTCGGGCAACTCTACAAAAGAGCTTACACTTGGCCTCTCTTGAAATGTGTCGGGCCCGAGGAGGAAAACTATATACTCTGGGAGATCCATGAAGGAGTATATAGAAATCACTTGGGTGGCAAGGCTCTGGCTCGGAAGGCATTGAGACAAGGCTATTTTTGGCCAACCTTAAAGCAAGAGGCCAAAGAGTATATAAAAAAGTATGACACCTGCCAAAGGTTCGCCAACATATAGAGAAAGCCAGCGGTAGACCTCACGGTGATAATAAGCCCGTGGCCATTCTATCAGTGGGGTCTAGATATCATTGGCCCACTATTAACCAGTGTTGGCCAAAAGAAGCATGCCTTTGTAGTTGTAGACTACTTCACCAAATGGCCCAAGGCTGAAAGTGTTGGTAGAATAACAGAAAAAGCAGCTTAGGATTTTATATGGAAGAATATCATTTGTCGATTTGGGGTGCCAAAGGTTATCATCACCGACCACGACAAACAATTTGACAGTGCATACTTTCGTGGAAAATGTGCTGAGATTGGGATCAACCTCAAATTCTCATCTATTGCTCACCCTCAAAGTAATGACCAAGTTGAAATGACTAACCAAATCATTTTACAGGGCCTGAAAACCAAGCTGGAGGAAGCAGAGGGCCAGTGGGCATTGATTCTTCCCGAGGTGCTGTGGGCTCAATAGACCACCACCAGCTCGGCAACAGGAGAATCGCCTTTCGAGCTGACCTTCGATACTTAAGCGATGTTGCCAGTGGAGATCGAGTCTCCGACTAGTAGAACCCTCCACTATGATCCAGAAATAAACGGAGGACTGATCTGTCAAGAGCTCGACCTCGCCGAAGAGCTCCGAGCTAAAGCTCAAATTAGAATGTTGGCCAGTAAAGCTGCCATGCAAAGAGCCTTTGCCAAACAGGTTAAGCCTAAGCCTATTAAGGTTGGCGACCTCGTACTCAGAAAGGCCATCTTCTTGTCGAGCTTGGGTAACAAGCTCTCCCCGACCTGGGAAGGGCCGTATGAAATAGTGAAAGAAGTCCGACCTGGGACCTTCTATCTCTGCGACAAGAACGGGAAACTATTGAAGAATGCATGGCACTTAGAACTCATGAAGCGGTATTTTGTCTAAAGGCCCTGAGCCAAAATCTTTTGTAAAGGCCACTAAGCCGAAATACAAAGCAACAGCCCCGAGCTGAAATCTCTTGTAACGGCCCCAAGCCGAAATACAATGAAATGGCCCCCGAGTCAAAATCTTTTTGTAACAGCCCCGAGCTGAAATCTCTTTTATTGGCCCCGAGCCGAAATCTCTTGTCACGGCCCCCGAGCCGAAACACAACGTAATGGCCCCCAAGCCAGAATATCTTGTTAAGGCCCCGAACCAAAACAATTATCCGTAATCGGCCCCCAAGCCCAAGTACTCCATGTATGAATTCAATACAATGCATTTTGTAAATCAGTGCAATGCCTGACCTGGGCCCAAGCACCTAAATTAGCGCAATGCCCGACCCAGGCCTAAGCACCTCAGCTACCTAGCTGCTCCCAACTCGGATTAACGCGGTGGCCACGCTTAATTACGAGCTAATGATCAAGTAAACCAGCTCGGACCAAGTTCCAGCTTAGGTATAATCAATAATAATTTGATTAGTTTTCCAGTTCGGATTAAGGTCCAACTCGGTATAATCCAGCCTCAGGTCCGCATGTTAATTTGGGTCTAAACTCGAGCTCAACATTTGTCAACATTAGTTTGACCAATTTTAAATCGGACTGACGAGTCTAGGTCGGTGACGATTATACAGTTGCCCAATCAACCAGCTCAGATTAGGATGATAATTCATTAATCACATCCAACTCGGTTCCTTATATTCAACTTAAGTTTGAAAGGTCCATTTTATTGGTCCGACCCCACTTACTTAAGAAAAATTTGCGAAGAGAAAGGTACGCAAGTACGAACTCGAACAAAACACAAATAAAAGCAAAATATTCATTTCATTAAATTGAAATACAATTACAAAGAGCCCAACCTGGGCGAAATTACAAAGCCTGACCCGGGCAATTTTACAAGATTTATTTGGGCACAACGGCAAAGGTGGTGGCGTCGGCTTTATCCCCGACCTGGTCCATACCCTTTTGGACAAACTCGATCACCTCCTTAGCCTGGGACGTCAGGTCGGCTGAAAGCTCAGGAATCTCCAGAACTCCATCGGCGGAGCCTCCAAGATCTCGATGTAATCGTTCTTGGTGGCTGGGAAGAAGGTTTTCACTCTCTCCCGAGCTCCGACTTGGCCCCGGAAGTAGAATTCCAGCTCGGCGAACTTGGCCATAGCCCCGCCTTCCGTGGCTAACCAGTCCACGGTAGCCTCGTTGGACTTGAAGGCTTCCACCGCCTTCTCTCCTTGAGGGCCGACCTGATCTAACAACTCCTAGAGTTTCATCTCGGCTTCGCACCTCTCGAGCTTATAGCGCTCGACATCTTTGGCTACGGCCTCACATCGGGACTTCTCCGCCTCGGGCTCCTTGCTCAGACGGGTAATCTCCGAGGTGTCCACCTTACCCCTCTGGGCGGCCTCCTCCCTCAGAGTCTCAAGCTCAGCTTGGGCATCGATGTACTTCTACTCGAGCTCGACGCAATGAGCCTAGGCCCTCGCCAGAAAGTTGGGAGTTGAAAGGTTGTGGGACTCGGCCTGCACAAAAGATAACAAAATGATCAGTCGAGTTGAAAAACATAACCATATCAACACGGTAAAAAATGTCTCACCGTGACTATGGCCATCCTCAGGTCGAGCGAAAGCTGCTCCGCCGGGACCGTTGCCAGCTTGGGATCGCGAGTCACCTTGGTTGCCTCCACGAAATATTTGTTGAGAGGGCTCACCTCTATGGCCTTGCCTTTCCCAGAGTATTCGGTCCGAGGCCGTTTCTTGCTGTCAGGACGGGACGTTGAGCGCTTAGGGATCGCCACTCCCGAGCTCGATCTCTTAGGCATAGGAGACCTTGACTTCCCCTTGGAAGTGACCTCGGTGCCGACCTCCCGCACTTGGCCGCTAGGCCGCTGCCTTTGCCCTTGAGCGACGAAGCCCAAGCCGGACCAAGCTGAGGCTTCGCCGCTGGCCTCGTTCCTCCTTCTCACCTGGGCGTACGCAAGCTTTCTCATATCTGCCATATCTGCAAAAGAGATTAAAGAAGTGAGAAATAGCCGAAAGCCGACTTGAAAAGGCAACTACAGTCAGATTAGTTGGGAGGTCGGGCACTGATCTTGCGAACTGACCCTCTTCTGAACTCGGCTCCGCGTCCTCCTCGAGCTCGGGAAGTAAGCTGGGATGATCCCTTGAGAGGTCGGGTTCCCTACCAAATAACTTGGAGTCCCAAATCCGCTCCCATTTGAGCACACTATCGATGTCGATCAATATCCCCGGCTTGGGTCTCAGCACCCCAACCTCGGCAAGTTCCACCTCTGAAAGCTTGGGATCGTCATTCACATCCTTCTTCAGGCCTGGACTCCAGTCCGACCTGCACCCCGAGTTCACCGCCGGCCCCACCCAATAATAATCGTTGTGCCAGCCCTTGTTGGAGGAATGCCACTTGGTGAATATGCAGTTGCCGACCCGAGCTGCGAAGTGAAACCACCCTGGTTGCTTCGGGTTGGGCTTGCACACAAAGAACTGCCTAAACCGGCGCAGGGTCGGCTCTACTTCCTTCTCAAGGCAGAACACATAGAACGCCACCAGCACGGCCTAACCATTCGGCCACATCTGACATGGGCTAAGCTCAAAGTAGTTCAAGATGTTGGTGATGAAGCTGGGAAGTGGGAGTTGAATAACATCGAATGCAAGGTCATAAATGGTGAAGTGGTCGGGTGGAGGATAGCAAGCTGATTCGTGCCGACCTGGAACCTTCAACTTATGGTGTTGATCCACTGACCAGTTCTTCAACCTGGCATTGGCCATTTGTACCGTGGAATGGCACTCACGCTTGCAACAGGCGAACAGTTGCTCGATTCTCTTTCCCCGAGCCGACGAACCACTGGCTGTAACTGAGCTCAAGGTCGAACAGCCCTAACCGGGACTGCTTCGATCAGCTCCGCCGTGGAGGCTTCAGCTAAGTACTCCTGAGGTATCTCGACCCCCTCCAACTGATTCAACGGCTCCACATCTTTTCTATCTCCCAAGTCTTCCAAGTCGGCCAAAGGATCCGTCTCAGCCTCCTCTTGCGCCTGCCTGACCTCAATGACTTGGCAATCGTCATCACTCTCCCTGGGCTCGGACCAGCGAACTGACCCTGGAGATTCATCGGTGATGTCGCCACCTTGGCCTCCATCCGAGGTGGAGCCCGAGCTCGATGGACTCTCGTCCCCACCATAGGACCTCACCTCAATTGCTTGAGAATCTTTTGACTCCGACCTCCCCATCCTGTCTACAAATTGAAAATATGTGTACAGGAATAACTAAAGGGAGTCGGGACGTACCTACGGTTCTAGCTGTGGAACATGACCCGACCTCAATTAGCTCTGAGTTAATGGATTCCGAGCTGAATACCCTGAGAAGCTTTTTGCCAAGCTAAAAGTGTCCGACCACTCTGGTGTCCGACCTGAAAGCTCCAAAGTCGTAAGCAAAAGTGTGAAATGAATCTCGGGTGGCAATGCCCTATTTATAGGCAACTCTTGTAACCACCTCAGGAATCCTAAACGTCGCATCTTGTCATAACCGCCAGGTGACGTGTCAGCCATCTGAAGGGCATGCACCGCTGACGTGGCCAACCCCACTCCGCCGGGGTCAGGCACCTTCAGCTCGGGAACGATTCCCAAATCCAGATCTCACCTTCTCGATCTCGACTTTGGGGGGGGGAGGGGATTGACGAAGATGATCCCGAGCTGAGGTAAGATGCCCACACCGAGTTGAGGCGAGCTAATCCGAGCCAAGCTTAGCACATTCAGCTAATGCCCGACTTAGATGCTGGTCCAACCTCACCCCGACCCCGGAAAACCCCGACCTCGGCAAACAGCTATTTTGATGGGACATAAAGCCTTGATAGGACATAAAGCTGCACCGCATTAAATGCTATCAGGTCTGAATTTAGTATAAATAGAGCACCACCCCCTTCATTTCAAGGATAACTGATCATTCATGTTTT
Source organism: Ehretia macrophylla (assembly GCA_037974665.1). NCBI lineage: Eukaryota > Viridiplantae > Streptophyta > Magnoliopsida > Boraginales > Ehretiaceae > Ehretia > Ehretia macrophylla. Next base: position 18,031,528 of record CM075783.1, read on the forward strand.
CAGCTAATTTGTCAGCTCGGACATACTAATCATTCGCACGCCTGAGGGCAAAATCTGGGTCATCGCCCCGCCTTTTCCTTCTCTTTCTTTATGCAGGTTAAGTGGCTGACCTGAATATTCAACTTGGAGGCCAACCCGAAAGTTCACCTCGGAGGCCAACCTGAAAGTCCAGCTTGGCAAAGCGTAGCTGCCCAATCTCAGCTGCGAGGTTTCCGACCTCGACAGCGCGTATGTTGCATATGTTGTTAGTTGATACGTAATTATCTATGTTTTTCTTTAGTCGAGTACGTAATTGTTGATGTGGCATAAATAACCGGACTCAAGAAAGACCGTCTCTAAATAAAGTCAATGGGAAACAATGACGTTACAACTACACATAGAGTTCTAGCACTGTGTTCATACTATACAAAAAAATACAATCTTTTTGCCCGCATCGTGTTTTGACAAAGTAATGCCGAGACCAAACCTAATATTTGTTTATCGTGTATGTTTTCTACAATTTAACCTAACTCTAAGGTTTTTGGTTGCTAATATTTTTGGGTAAAGCAATAACGAAATTTTTCTATGGTAATAATTTCATGATGGCCATCTAAGTTTTTATCAAATAGGGACTAAAACATATAATTTATAATTATATATGAATAATTTTTTTAATAAACACTAAAAATACACATATTTTTAGAAGTGTTGGTTGTTGTTCTGAGGAGTGTCAAGATAAGATATAAAACTCATGAATGGGAGGGACTGCTCATATGAAAAAAATAGATCATTGAGCATAAAGTTATGCCTTTTGGAAGTTTATCAATAATCCATATCTTAGTAGAACAAAAGGTAACCATACTTCCTAAAGTTTGATTATAGTATATATGTTATTAGCTTTACAATATAATGTAGATCAAACACTACAAGAAACAACAGAGATTGCGACAGCCAAAAAATATCACATTTTCGTCACAAATAGCAGATGCGATGAAAATATGACGAAAACTAAGTTGTCGCCTAACATGGCGTGGCTAAATCATTTTTCGTCGCATTTTTGTTGTATTGTGCCTAATTTGCGACAATATGTAAAACTAGAATATTTTGTTGTAGTTTCATCACAAGGCGAATAATCTATTACAACTGAAATACGTTGGCAAATAGTCCCTAGACTGTGGCAATGTAGTCGATGCAATTTTGTGGCAACACTTTCATGGTAAAATCATGGCAATAGTTTCCTCGTATTTTCGTGGCCAATCATAAATTATTTTTTAAAAAAATTATATTTTCTGTTTGGCTCTTGTTTTAAGCACCATAAAAAAAAATCTCAACTTGATCTTTTTTCAAATCATATAAACTGTCGTATTGACTTTTCGTTCTATGACACGAATTTCTTGGCCCAAAATCACTCAACACCAAACTTTAGTACGCAATAGGAAATTAGGCCATCTTCAATGAAGGCTTTAAATTGAGGGGTTCTAAAAATAAATTTAGAGCCCCTTTGCCTTTTAGACTATCTTTAATGGAGTCTTTAAAATACAAAATTTTTTTAATTTGGGTGTTTTTAGAGATTGGATTCTCTAAAAACAACACTATTCATGACAAAAGTACGTAGGGTCCACCACTTTTAGCTTAAAAGATGCCAAAATAGAGACCCAGTCTCTATTTTTTTCAACAAATTTATGGAATAAAATAGAGACTGGGTATCTATTTTGGCATCTTTTAAGCTAAAAGTGGTGGACTCCACGTACTTTTGTCATGAACAGTGTTATTTTTAGAGACTGGAATCTCTAAAAATACCCAAATTAGAAAAATTTTGCATTTAAAGACTCTATTGAGGATGACCTTAGAGCCCCATTTAGAGCCCTATGTATTTTTTAGGGGCTCTAAAAAAAATTTATCTCTAGTGGGGACTCTAAATTTAAATATCTATGGTAGGACCCGTCGTCCCTTCTATTTTTTTGAGCCTAAGTTGCTAATTTTTATTTTATGTTTTTGGTTAAAGTTGTTAATCAGATGTCAAATCTAATTTGTTGAAGATACTCATGTGGTCAAATCTGATTTAAAAGTGACCCATGTGGGCTCTAAATTTTTTTGTCTTTTTATTGGGGCTCCATTTTGTTCAACAAATTTGTTGAACAAAATGGAGCTCAATTTGTTGAAACATGACAACTTTACATCAAAAATCTAGATTTGGAGCTCTATATGTACCATTGGTATTGCTTTTTTTCTTTTAAAGTCTCTAAATTTGCTAAAAATTATAATTATTGTATTTTGAAACTTTCATTGAGAATACCCTTAGCCCATATCAATAAATGTCATTACTATAAATTGTGATTTCCTAAAGTACAGGTTTAGACACGCACATAACTAAATAGCATCCCATAATACGAGTGTATTACATTATTCGGGACACTATGATAAGCTAACAAATTAGCATGGACCACGATATTTAACATTTCTATTTTGCATTCAGCACTTATCAACTAATAAAAAAATGTTTTGACCAAAAAAAAGAAAAAAAAAGAAACTAATAAAAATGTATTTATATTTAATCTAACAAATTAGTATAGATTCAGAGCATGAGCATGTCCTGTTTATATATATGAGCATATTTCAGACAATCATGATTCCTTTACCAAATGTGCAGTATCTTCCTTGTGGTAATCTCAACCAGGCTCTTCAGAACTTGCAAAAATGAAGAAATAAGTTTAAGATGAGAAATATTGATCAACATACTATAACATATCAATAAAATAAGCAAACACAAAATCAAACATTTCAAGATAAATAGTATTCTAGACTAGAATCGACTAAAAAATTAATTTCTTTAAAATTAGTAGTCTTTGTAGGCTTGTATTTTTTTTTTTTTTTTGGTCTGAAAAGATTTCATTGAAATCAAATGGTTACAAACATGGAGGGCGGACTAACCCAGCCCGAAGAACAACAGAAGATTACAAACAGTGAGGGCGGACTAACCCAGCCCGAAAAATAACAGAGCAAAAGCCACCAAGGAAATTCAAAATGACAAAATGGAGAAGAAATGATAGTTTTGCACAGATCTGTCAACAGAGAGCCCCCTCTAATGTCGTTGGAACCACTACAATGACGACGACACCATCTAAGCCCGCAAACGCCATTGAACTGGCGAGAATCATGAACGTAACAAGTTGAAAAGTGCCTAAAAAGGGACGCACCAACCCTTGAGATGACCCAAGCTGGAGAAGTTCTACACCCACAAATCCCGCAAAGGATGAGTAGGGCCCCAAGCCGACGAGGGTGGTAATCAAAACCACCGGTAAACCTCCATGAAAAAACTCCACCATAAAAGGTGGTTTGAGAAGCAGACAGACGGGTCGACAAAGTTGTTGGTTTGCAACACAGAAGCGTAAGACTATTCATTTCAGATCTAATCATGAAAGCTAGATATTTCTTCTCAGAAACAAGAATGCACACATCCTTTGTGAAAGAAAGGAACAGATCTGTCACTAAAGGTAAGTCGTCGTCATCACTTGAATCTGGGAGAAAGAGGAACAAGGTGGTGGGAGAGGCCATGTCCAACTCAAGGAGAAGGGTTGGTGATTTTTTGTTAGGAAACTTCACACTGGGTTAGAAGCCATATACTTCCATAAGACTCATATAGTTGTTTGTTGTTGTAGTGGAGATGTTGATGTTGGGGTTGACGTTTTTTGTTCAAGGTTGAGCTGCCATTATCAGAGGATGACAGCACTGTTGGTTCATTTAACGTGAAAAATAATGTGGGGGGGAGGGGGGAGGGGGGAGGGGGGAGGGGGGTAGGGGGCGGCGGCTAGGTTTACATTCTCTTTGCAGAGAGAAGTGGAATCGTACTTAGCTGTACCCAATAATCTAACAAATTATGCGTTTAGGCTTGTACTTGACTAATATAAATTATGTTTCTTTCGGACAGAATCATGTGCTATAGGGTTAGGCACTCCTATTTTGTTAATAAAAAATAGGTAATCAAAAAAATCACATTACATGAACAATATAAAACAATATCCTAGCTAGGTTGGAATCAACTAACAAAACTAATTTCCTTACAACTAGTCTCAATAAAGCCTTGCGCTTAACTAATGTAAATCATGTTTTTACCGAACAAAATTATGCATCCTAGATTAACATGTCCCTAATGTGAATCAATCTAAACGACTTCTCACATAGTAGTTTCCTGTCATAGAAAAAGAAAAAAAATAGTATTTACCAATTGATTACCTGAAGTGTAGCATTATGTCTATAGAGACAATATAATAAGAATCATTTCCCTTTCTTCTCTCTTTCCAAACAACCTTTTCTTTTCTTTGTGCGTATGATGTCAGTTGATATGTAATTTTCTCTATTTCTTTTTTAAACCGATTTATTTTTATAATATCTACAAGGTGAGAATTTGATGTTACAGCAGCGCATGATACACTTCTCGCGCATCACTCAATACTATACAAAATAAAGTAACTTTTTTCCCTTATCCCATGTTGACGATATGATACTGATAGGAAAAATTGCAAAAATCAAAATTTTAAATTTAACTGGTTTTACAATTAAAAATTAGTAAAGTTAATTCCTATTATTTTTTTAAAAAATTTAAATTAATCTTTATAGTTCAAAATTAACTAATTTATTCCTTATTATTTCCTAAAGAAAAATTAATTTAGTTTCTATTATTCTCTAAAAATTTTCAATTTAGCCATTTTAGGCAGAAACTAAATTAAATTTTTTTGAAAAATAATAGGAATTAAATTAATTAATATTGAACAATAGAGACAAATTTAAAAGTTTTAAAAAATAATAAGGACTAATTAAATTAACTAATTTAGAATAACATGGACAAATTTAAAATTTCAAAGAAATAATAAAGACCATTTGCGCAAATTTTTCATACTGGTTTCCTCCCAATTTGAGGTGAAATAAGGGAAAAGGAAAGGAACATCAAAAAATATGATACCAATTTTGTCCCTCTAATTTTAACATAACAACGATCATTTCCTATTTTTTCAACCAAAAACAACTTTTTCTCATCTTCATGTTTGTGTTCAGTTTCGTGGCTATACATTCTTGCCGCTGTGTAATTTTGTGTGTGCAGATAGTGTATCTATGTGTCTGTGCAAGTATGCGTGTGTAGAGCTGTGAGTCTATTGTCTGTATGTGTGTATATATGCTGTATCTATGTGTGTGTGGTGTAGAGCTTTGTGTGTCTATATAATATATGTGTATGTGTGTGTGCAGTATGTCTGTGTGGAAAAAGGAAAAGAAAACAGGAGATTGACAAAAAAACAAAAAAACAAAAAAAATGGAAAATGGCCAGACAATGGTTGGACTGCACATGTTGTCAAATGAAGCAGGTGAAGAAGAAAGTAAAAAAGGAGGAAAGGAAAAGAAAACGAAAAAAAATAATAATAATAAATTAAAATAAAGAAAGGCATATATGTTAATTTGGATATAAAATTTATCCTTTTTTTTCATCTCTCTTTCAATCCAAATAAAAAATACATTAATTTTTATGATATTTTCCCTTATAATTTTATCCAATCCAAATAATATTATTACCATTCATCTCCTTTCCTTTGTTATTCTATCATTTCCATTCCTTTATTATACTTTTCGTCGTGTATCCAAACAAGGCCTAAGGAAAAAACAGTTAATAATTTACACAATCAACCCATTTTGAACTAATAATTGACTGATTCTTGCATTGTGTTTCTTACAGTAACTAATCACAACTTCACACCAAAGTCGTATATTGATTTTGTTGTTAATGACATTAAAAATGTGTTAGCTTCTAAGCCATCCATTAATTTGTCTCTTATTAAAAGAACGACAAATGAATGTGCGAATTAAGGAAGTTAGATGTGATAATGTACCGATTAATTGGGTTAGTAATGTGTCCAATCAATTGAAAAATATTGTATGTAAAGAGTCATCCCGTCTTGGAATTGGCTATTTTTTGTTTATTAATAAAATATTTCAATTTTTATAGACAAAAAAAAAAGACTAATTATTGACTAACTGAGAATTGTGAGGGAAAGAAAAACGAGTAATCTAGTTGCTTTAGGGTACAAAATTTAAGGACACCAATGTCTTTCTCCCAATCGTGAATTGATGAAAGTCAAGTGTACAAAGGTAGGTTAGGTAATGACTTCGCAGATTGTATTCATGTTAACAACTTCACGTGACTTCAGATTGAGAATGATGACTTTAAAAAAATTGAAGAAATTAAACATTATACATAATAGACAATGACTCCAACAAAAACTTCTATTAGTTACTAATTGTGTCAATCACACAAAATAATAAACATTGCATAAATATGTATAAATACAATATTATAAGAATCATTTCCCTTTCTTCTCTCTTTCCAAACAACCTATTTCTTGTTTCATTGTACGTTTAGTGATAGTTGATATGTAATTTTCTATTGACCAAAAAAAAAATGTAATTTTCTATATTTTAAACCGATTTGTTCTTATAATATAAACGAGGTGAGACTTTAACTTTACAGCTGTACACGATAAACTTCTCGCGCACCACTCATACTATACATAATAAAGTATCTTTTTCCCCTTATCCTATGCTGACGATGTTATACTTGATAGGGAAAAATTGCAAAAATAATCCCCATTATTTATGTAAATTTTTTAAATTTAAATCTTTTATATGATTTAAAATTAATTATTTTAGCTCTTTTTATTTGTTTAAAAAAATTAAATTCATTCATATTATTTAAAATTAATCAATTTAATCCTTATTTTTTCTCAAAAAAAAATTAATTTAGTCCCTCTTGTTCTCTAAAAAATTTTAATTTTGCCAATTTAGACATAAATTAAATTAAATTGTTTTTGAGAAAAATAAGAATAAGAATTGATAATTTTGAACAATAAGAACGAATTTAAAACGTTTGAAAAATAATAAGAACTAAATTGATTAATTTAAAATAATTGGGACATCGGGTATTCTTATGATGTTGTCTTCGCCAGGAGACAGCAAATTTGAGGCTTTCTCTTTTACCCGCAGGGCAGGGCGCTTTCAAAATCCACTTATCTCTCTTATTTGAGAGACATAAGAGAAAATGGGACAACGCAGAGCCTTCCATACCGCTGAATTTAAAAGTTTATGGAACAATAAAGACCATTTGCACAAATTTTCCATACTAATACAAGTAGATTATTTGCTTTCAATTTGGGATAAAATGAGGGAAAAAGAAACATGAAAACATATGATACCAACTTTATCCCTCTATTTTTTTTTATCCCTCAAAAACAATTTTTTCTTATCTTCATGTTTGTGTGCAGTTTCGTGTCGTGCTGTGCAATCTTGCCGCTGTGCCATTTTGTCTGTGCAAGGGTGCGTGTGTGTAGAGCTTTGTGTGTGTATATTGTCTGCATTTTTGTGTAATTATGTGTGTATATAATATACTGTATCTATGTGTGTGTGGTGTAGAGCTTTGTGTGTGTATATAATGTATGTGTATGTGTGTTGCAGTACGTCTGTGTGGAAAGAGGAAAAGATAACAGGAGATTGTCAAAAAAGCAAAAAAAGAAAAATTGCCGAACCATGGTTGGCCTGCACATGCCGTCAAATGAAGTAGGTGAAGAAGAAAGTAAAAAGGGAGGAAAGAAAAACAAAAAAATAATAATAATAAATTAAAGTAAAGAAGGGCATATATGTCAATTAAATATAAAATTTATCCTCTCTTTTATTTCCTTTTCAATCTAAACAAAGAATACATATAATCTCTTTATGATATTTTCTCTTATAATTTTTTCCAATTCAAACATGATTTTTACCATTCATTTTTTTTCCTTTATTATTCTATCATTTCCTTTCCTTTATTATTCTATCATTTCCTTTCCTTTATTATCCTTCCCTCATGTATCCAAACAAGGCCTAAGAACAAAACCGTTAATTTACACAATCAACCCATTTCGAACTAATAATTGACTGATTCTTGAGTTGTGTTTCATGCAGTAACTGATCACAACTACACAAAGTGGTATATTGATTTTGTTGTGAATGACATTCGGAAAGTGGTAGCTTCTAAGCCATCCATTAGTTTGTATCTCATTAAAAGAAAGACAAATGGATCTGCGAATTGATTAGAATTGATTAGTTAAGGAAGTTAGATATCATAATGTATCGGCTGATTGGGATAGTAATGTGCCCAATCAACTGAAAGGCATTGTATGTAGAGAGTCATCATGTTTTGAAATTGGCTAGTTTTTGTTTATTAATAAAATATTTCAACTTTTGTAGACAAAAAAAAAAAAAAGACTAATTATTGACTAACTGAGAATTGTGAGGGAAAGAAAAACGAGTAATCTAGTTATTCTAGGGTACAAAATTTAAGAGCCCCAATGCCTTTCTCCTCGTCATGAATTGATGAAAGTCAAGTACAAAAGTAGGTTAGGTAATGACTCTGCAGAGTTGTATTGATGCTAACAAATTCACGTAACTTCACACTGAGAATGACGACCTTAAAAAAATTGATGAAATTAAACATTAAATACAAAATAGACAATGACTTTAACAAATACTTCTATTAGTCAACTAATTGTGTCAATTACACCAAATAATTAAACATTGCATTATTGCGTATAGATACAATATAATAAGAATCATATCCCTTTCTTCTCTCTTTCCAAACAACCTATTTCTTGTTTCTTTGTGTGTATGGTGGCAATTGATATGTAATTTTCTCTATTTTTTAAACTGATTTGTTCTTCTTAATAATATACACGAGGTGAGACTGACGTTACAGCCGAAATGATTCGTTTGAAAACATGAAAGATGCATATGACAATCAACTCCAACCAAAAAAAACTTCTGCATATATTTACTCTCAAGAAAAACCTTAATTTTTATTTATTTCAAATATCATTAACTAACAACTAGCCAGCTACCTTTTAACCAAATAGTCTCATTCTCATGGGTAATTCCCCACGAGGTACCTCATAATTCATTCTTGCAACTCTTGAATCCCCTCTTGGAATGACATCTTGGCTTTCATGTCTCCACGTTCCCTAAGGAATTGCCTTAAGGTTTTCTTAAAAAAAAAAAATTACTCCTTACCCCACCTCCCCTATCTCATGAAATTTAAACCCTAATCTCTCAACTATCAGAAAAAGTAACGTACACTAGGCTACTTCTAAATCTCGGAATTGCCTTAAGGTTACCATCATGAAATATTCTTTCGTGCATTCATTTATCACATTAACAATCCCATCTTCAGTTTGATGGCAATGACCGAAGGGCAACTCTTCAATGCTATTAGTAATGATGTCAAGTGTAAGCTTCATGTTGGTAGAAACTTTGTGAATTCTAGTCTCAATAAATTTATTTGTGATGTGGAGAAAAACTCGACCTAATATGAATGGACAAGATTGACCCTAGAGTCCAAATAAGGCAACGCCTAAGCCTCCAACCCGAGACGGATCAGCCCGACCTAGGACTATTGACGGGACCCCTAGTCTGACTTGAATAGGATTTTTCCTGATCCAGGGACGTCCCGAGAGGTTGGGACCATAGCAATATGCTAACCCCAGAATATCTGATCAAAAGACAGGACCACAATAGTACACGTGGTAGTCTCTATTAACTTAAAGATTAGTATAAATATAAGAACCCTATTCCAAGAAAGGTAACTAATAAATAGCATATACACTAAAATGCTCTTTCGGTACTCTCTCTCTCTTCCTTTATTCTCTCTCGCTCATATGCAATCTTGGACTTAGATTGTCGGAGGGGTTCTCGGGTACAACCCAGGGGACCTTGTTTTGCAGGTTATCACTTCCTGAGCAGAGCGACGAGCCAATCAAGCTCAGAACCAGATTTTGACCTTAACAATTTATAATGCTTGAAAAATTGATGATATACTTATGTAGATCTTTTCTTTGAGGCTTTTATTTTCATTGGTCTTTTTTTTTTTTGGGTCATTTTTAGTGGTCCTTGACCATTTTTATTCTTTGTAAATATTATTCATATTAATAAAACGCTTCTTGCTGACCTAGGAAAAGAAAAGTAAAAAAGAAAACTAACTATTATGTAACAAATATAGAAAAGAAATCTAAGTTCCATGATAGTCTTGAGTATTGTGCTTATCAAACAGCATCAACTACCCATATACTTCAGTCCCTCGCCCTATATCCTTGCATACCACAATATTGCCGTTTGCGGGATACATTACGGATTCTGGTGCAAAAAGGATATAACAGTGCAAAAATGCACCAATACGAAGCTTAAGAATACTGCACGAAACTCTCACTATGTGCAAAGTTTAAAAAAGTGCTAGATCACTTTAGGGTCTATATTATACAATCTCACCTTACATTTTACAATAAACTATTTTCGTGACTCAAATCTGTGACACATAAGTCGCAAGACAACTTTATTGTGTGTCCAAGCTCCCCTTAAAAGTACTCAGTGTGCGCATAATTTTCCCTATCAGTATTTTATCAAGCGGATACACATCGATTTCAAATTTAAATCTTAACCATTGTCATCGTAGACCATAGCTAGGTGATACCATAATAGAATAGAACCAATACAAAGTTGGCTGACTATAATATAAGCAGACCTCCTAAGGAATGCCAATTACCTTTCTATTTTCGTGAATATGACTACTGGTTTGTGAATTGATCAGCCATTTCCTGAAGATATGGTCCCATGAAAGACAAGCTGGGAACAAAGACTAGTGCACCTAAGCAACAGATGTGAGACTTGGAAAGAAACTCAAAGATAAAGGGACAAGTCAGAGGTTTCGGTGAAAAATTAATAAAGGATCAAGAGAAGCTTAAATATCTCCATATTCCCTTAGAAGAAACAAACAGCATAGACAATATGGTAGAACCACTCCCTATACCATACAAAGTTTTTGCAAAAGCAAAAGAAAGATACAAAGTGGATTAGTGTAACTAGGACTTGAAGATGATACCGTTCGAGCTTTGCATTAACTAGGACTTGATAACGATGCCGATGTAATGACATCAGCCAGTGGGGGAGGCCATGACCTCAGCTAATGAAAATCCCATGACTCAGCATTTTGATATGCAGCCACGTAAGAGCAGAAGGCACAAGAAGATTCCATCATACATGAATGATTATGTGATGCCTTGAGGAGAGGAAGGTTGTTACAACAGAATAGCAAATACCACCCATGTGAAGTCTCGGCTATATCAACAAGATTGGACGAAGGCTAGGTAGAGAATAGTCATTTTATTTTTTCCGTTGTTTAGGCAGTGGAGTTTTTATCACTGAACTTTCCTTTGTCTTTAATTCCTTCAAATTCTCTGCAAATTACAGCTATATTGTAATAGATAGGCCTTAATTCAGTCAACAGAGCTTCATTTCTCTCCAATTACTGTCTTTTCTAGAGTATTCATTACAGCCTTTCGAGTTTTGCATGCTCAACGGAGGATTTCTGCATATATACATTGTTAGATCAGACAGAAGACTTGTTCATTCGTTCATATAGATACTTCGTAAAAGAAATTCCACCCAAGTAGCACGGAATTATGTATAATGGAGGAATGTAGGAAGAAAAGTTTGCAAAATCTCAGGCTTGCTGTTTCAGGTTATCCAGCAATGAGGTAAAATTTCAGGACTAGATAAAATTTCAAGACGATGAATCAAGGATCACAAAGAGCCATGAATGTTCACATTACACTAACAGGGGATAGCCAGAAACAACAGAAAAATGACTTCATTAATGATTGTATGGTATGAAAGTATGCTGATCTGATACATTACAGAGATTCCTTGCCATTTCATTTGATAAGTACTAAGATGCGACATTTTTCGATATACAAAACTAGTTGACTTAAACTCCTTTTTCCTTTCTTTATCGTTTGGCTTAGAAACATATATATACTGAGGTACTTCTTGAAAACACCATATACTGAGGCAAGGGATATGTACTAAAGAATAATTTAAAGAGAGGAATCTAGGACTTGAATTTCATGCCAAAGACTGGCAATCTTGTCCTTCAATTTATTTGGTCCATATAACCACTGAAAATAGCAAGGATTACCCAAAGCTTCAATAAATCCAAGGTAGAAGACTAGATAGGCTTATCTTTGTAATACGTAGAAGTATGATGAAATATGTGACATCCTTTTTCAATATGACCTATAATCTCTAAGACTTAGGAAATAGTTGACTTGGTAGCGTCATAGATCATCAGTTGGTCATATCAAACATCAACTACTTGAAACCATGTTACAGGTTCAGCAAGTGCCCTCAGAAATTGACATGAGAAGTATTCATAATATCACTAGCAATTCCACAATCTTTAACCTTGACAAGAGCCCTTCCAAAACAGAAACATAAGCAAACAAATTACTTGTTTAATAGATAACATTCTCAACAAACACAGATGCAATTGAAGAAACAAATTACTTGTTTCGAATGGCCTTGTTAGTCTCAACTGCAAACAATAATACAAAAGCTAAGTGTCTACCAGTTTACAGGAAAATCGACATCCTTGAAGAAATTTATATCTTTTAGCTAACTATAAATAAAAGCATTATCAATATGCCAACAAAATTCGATAATGCTTGAAGCTAGAACAAAAGTTATAAGCCTGCCCCAAATAAGCAAACGGTCGATTGATTTGCATTACTTAGCAATCTCGCTTTCGCTACATTCTCTTTTCTAGAAGAATTTAGAGCAAATTAGAGCATCAAGAGGTTTCAAGTTGCATCTTGAACCTTCCAGAAAAATTTGAGACTTTTCGAATTTTTCTATAAGCAGAAAGCAAACCAAATCAGTAAAAAACTTACAGTGAGGCTATCTTCTGTCCAAATTCATATAAACAGGGACATCGACTCCTAAGATCCACATGTGCAGGCATCAGCCCCAATTTCCTCCCTCGTTCTGGAAAATTTTCAACAAACAGTTTATAATAATATTACAATATCATTATTGTCGACCTCTACATAAAAATTGCAGGATAAATATGGATTCTTCATTCATTATATATATATAGATGCAATGTTGCACAGATTTCTGAACCTCGAGGAAAGCCAGTTACTGTATGAACTAAGGTATTCAAGAGAAAGCCATCAATTAAATAGGCACGATAGCATTAGCATATAATATCACAATCATCTTCGCTTCAATTTTGATGTAATAAGCTATTGGGTTATCAAGCCGTTGCCTTCGTAGTATAGTCACATAGCCAAGTCATAATTAGCTGAAGATAAGGTACATGATCATTTTCTTTAAGCACTTCGTTTTTAATGTTATGGTCTCCTTTGAAATTCGTAGCTTTAATTAGCTGAAGATGAGGCTAGAACCATTGTGTTGCATCTAAATGTGAAGCCATGATGATTTAATACGACAGATACCATAAAGTTTATACTAGATCCTCCTTTTGTTTTATTAGATGTAACCAGCTTTGCCTCATGAGGTTCATAAATTTGCATAACATTGCCATTCATGTTATGAAACGATTACTCCTTATTTATCATCTTATCAGTGACAAAAAATATCCTCTAATAGAAGGACAGATACTCAAAAGATTCTTAGAAGTCAATCTCCCTAGCTATTTTTATGAATTTTGGATCTGTAATTACTGATTTGTTTGTTTTACTTTTCTCTTTACTTGCAGCAATAGTATTTTTCGCAAATTGACAGCCTTGTTAATTTAATCTCAATACGTACTATGAGTACGTGACACTGTTTCACAATTGTCTTAACTTTTATCTTCAACTCCTTTATAAGTGTTATCTTATACTACATAAATAAAACATTCTGAGCTCATTTTTATTCACCTTTTTTTTTTTTTCACTCCTTACAAAGTACCTTTAAAAAGTGAGCTAATATTTTACGAACTGCAACATTTAGTTGTATCTAGTACCAATAAACTAGGCTTTTGTCTTTTATTGTTGATAACATCAACACACAAAATAAATGGAGGCTCTATTCGTACGTGAGTTCTCCATCAGTTATTACGGAGGCACTATTCGTACTTTTCAATGCAGTAAATGCAGATTTTATTTGTAATGGATTCCTCTATAAGTGCAAGACGTACCCCTTCGTGTTTGACATCAAATGTGCTCTTGTTCCTACTACTCTAAAACATGAAGCTCACGACCACCTCCTTGTTCGAAGTAAATCTAGACAGAGGTTGTTATGCAGCGCCTGTAGTTGCTTCCATACAGAGTTCTTCTTCTGTTGCAAGACATGTCAATACAATTTGGCAATGTCATGCGCAATGTTACCTCAGATTGTTAGACATCGATGGGATTTATATAAACACCCTTACATATTGAGCTTTCTTCCTTTTTATTATCATCTCGATGAATTTATTTGCGACATTTGTGAAAAAGAAATTTATCCCAAATTCTCGCTATATCATTGTTGTGAATGCGACAATTCTTTTCATCCTCGTTGCATTCCTAGACTTGGCAATTATTCTAACATGAAGTTTGGGGATAAACTTCAAATTGAGTATCACCCACACCCTCTCACCTTTATGAGGAAAGTTAAATATAAATTCAATTGTGACAAATGTGGTAGTGATTTGGGAGGGATAGCCTTTGGATGTGAACGTTGCTTTTTCAATCTTTGCGGGCTATGTGTTCAGAAGATTAATGAGTCCAATTAGGAAGAGCATAGAGTCCTTTTGGATGAAAAATAAATGGATCTGTGAATCTGTAATGTACAATAATGAATAATTTGAAAATTCATGATATTAATTATAGCTGTAGTATCTTGTTTTTTTTTCTTTTGCTCAATAACTATATGTAATGTACAATAGTGACTGATTAATATAACCAAATACCACATTCGAAAACAAAACTTGATGGGTTTAAAAACCACTTAGCACTAATGACATGTTAGTTGACTCCATGAAACTACATATATACTTCACAAACAGTTAGTATTATGAGCACATACATAAATTTCCCAAACATAATACATTGGCGATCATTGATTTCTCATGATCATCGACCTCTTCAAGATCTTGATTGTTTCATGGATACAAATATGTAATTATCTTTTGTATTTACATATAAGTAAAGAAAACGTATGGGACATACATTAATAGATCTCTTTTATTAATATTGAGAATAAGTACATATTGCGATTGAGCAAAAGAAAAAGACAAGATAATCAAGTTCATGATTTTTCAAATCAATTATTATATGCATTACAAATTTACGTACAGATTCATCTACTTTCATCCAAAAGGACTCTAAGCTCTTCCTAATTGGACTTTTTAGGACTGGAATCGACAATCTTCTCAACACATCGCTGGCAGAGGTTAAAGTAGCAAGTTTCACATTCAAAGCCGATGCCTCCTTTCAAATTATCACCACATTTGTTACAACAGAATTCATATTTAACTTCCCTCACAAAGGTGAGAGGATGTGGGTGATACTCAATTTGAAGTTTACCCCCAAACTTCACTTTACGATCCTTGCCAAGTCTAGGAATGCATTTAAGATGAAAGGAATTAATATCGCATTCACGACAATGATATAGCCAGTACTTAGGATGGATTTCTTTTTCACAAATGTCACAAATAAATTGATTAGGATGATAATACAATGGTGGAAAGCTCAGTATGAGAGGGTGTTTATCCCATCTATGTACAATAGTTCGAGGGCATGTTGTGCAATCCATAGCCAAATTGTACTCATCGAAAGTCTTCTTGCTAATAAAGGAGAACAACGAATTGTAACGCTTGCAAGTCTTGCAACTAAAGAAGACATCCCAATGTCTGGAATTACAGGCGTTGCAAAACTTTAGGGTAATGCCGCCTCGAAAAAAGAAGTGGTGGTGAGCTTCATGCTTAATTGCAGGAGGAAAAAGAGCACAATTGATGTCAAGCGTTAAGTGACATTCCTTGCACTCATAGAAGAATCCGTTACAAGACTCCCAACAGCAACTACAACTAAAATAACCAAAAAACTCCTGGCGGCAATGATTGAGGGAGAGTTGATGCTGGGGATGATAGCAAGATGAGAGATTATTTGGTAGCTGAGCGCAATGCAAATGGATGAAGTAGCTGCACTGAGCACAACCATAACATGAACCTGAAATGGGTTCAATGCAAGCACTACACACTGTTTCCCGATCATCGTCATCCATTTCGCTGTAGTCATCTTGGATATTGGTGAGAATCAAAGGGTGGTCATGACTGAAGTGATTAATTTCTTTTGATTGTTCAATCAGTGAGAGGCCATTTTCCTCCAAGAAATGTCGAATCAGTTGTGAAGATAAGACCTCTGCGGGCAAGCTGATCCAATTTGGTGGGATCTTACCAGCACTAGGAAGATAAACAATGTCAGGTCATTATTTGATAGAACATTAGCAAAAGGAGGAGAACAACAAATAAAAGAAAGAAGGAAAAATAATTCAAACTCGTGTGGTGTGTGCAGCACCTAACTACTATCAAACTAAAAAAATGAGAAAGCGAAAAAGAAGAGAGAATACTGACAAGTACTTAGCTACAGTTGCTTCATCCTCTTCGGAATAGCATGTCATGCACTTGATATGGACAAAATATCTGCAAGGAGCACAATAAACAACCCAATAATTTGGGTATAGTTTTTCCCTACAAATATCACAGTTTAGTCCATAACGTCGGTATTGTTCTGGAAGACAATAAGCTACGACGAGAGGATGAGGGTGGCACTTGTGCGACAAGTTGCTTGGCAATGATCCACAACTCTTGTGGATCCAAAACGAGCATACAGTGCAATCATATGACTCATCTTTCTCTTCTGTGCCACAAGCATCACATCTAAACCAGGCACTTCTTAATTGGAGTTTTAAGGGGTGCTTATGGCTTGGGTGTTTAAGTAGTGTGGCATCTAATTGAGCACAAAAAACATCCAAATGAAACTCACACTTGTAACAGCCATAGGCGAAACCGCTCCAGGATCTACCACAGTTATTGCATGTTGACCACCCATCAGGCAACTTGGCGAAGAGTTTAAGTGGATGATGACAAGCTGTATGCGTTGGATGCATAATCTCGGATGGTAGTTGTGCGCAGGATTTGTGGAGGAAGACTTCACAAATGCTGCAAAAATATGTTGACGACCCTGAGACTATTAATTGTTTACAAACGCCGCAACACACAACTTTCTCGCTGCTCATATCTTCTTGTTGCAATTCCTTGAGGATAAGTGGATGCTTCCCATCGATAGTGTGTTTAAATATCTCTAATTGAGCACAAAAAACATCCACATCAAAATGACACTCGGAACAACGATAGGTGAAACCACGGCAGTATCTTCTACAGATATCACAACAGGACATTCCTGGCATGTAAGGCTTGACATGGAGTACAAGTGGATGTTCATAATGCATTGGATGCGTGAACTCTAACGGTAGCTCTGCACAAGATTTGTGAAGGAAGACTTCACATTCGCTGCAACAATACGTTGACCCTGACACTGGTTCTTTACAACCGTAACAAACAATTTCTGGGTTTTCATCTTTTTTCAATGCCTTGAGGATAAGTGGATGTTCCTCATGGCTAAAATGATTGATGATCTCCAGCTCCATCTCTATCTCTTTCTTTCTTTTTTACTCTTTTCCTCTCTTAGAATTCAAATGCTATGAATACAAAGCCTTTGCTGCGAGTGATGACGTTAATAAATAGGTACAAGTCAACTACAATTCTACCATGGTAGGTCAGCCCATGACTTGTCCTTTTGTATTCATAGCATTCACTTGTGTTAAATCTTAACACTAATTGGTTTTATGGTAAAACCTGAAGATTTTTAACATAGTATCAAAAGGGATTAATGTGCTCCAATTTTGAAAAACTTAAAAGGTTATAAGTCAATTATAAAATCACATGGACCGGCTTATATCTTACACTTATGGTAAGTTACAGGAGTTGAGACACTATTTATCCTAAATAAATAGATGAAAGCCATATACAAAATATCGGTGAGAATAACTTCCCTTTACGCATCACCATGCAAACGCTCCTAACTGGCTTAATATGTGAAATTATTGACTCGCACCGAGTTAACTCGCTGCAAAAGCCAGAAGAAATGGGGGGTAAGAGACAAGAATGGAATCAAATTTGAGGCTAATAATAGAAAATGTCTTTACATAGCATGCTGCAATTGCCACAGAGATGCCAAGTGATAAGTAAGATTTTTTGGTGGTGTAATTACTTTCGGTGACATATAGCATTAACGTATTTTACTAATATTTTTGGATTAATTTTAGTTTGCTAATGGTGGTTATACTAATTACCTCTTATATTTTTCCTCAATTACATTCAACATAACAGGGAGTCTAATTTTTTTCCTATTATTATCAATAAGATTTAAATTAGTCCTCAACATTTTAAAAAAGTTGTGATTATATTTAAATATTTTAGAAAATAATATGGACTAAATTGGTTAGTTTAGAATAATAAAAAAGAATTTAAAATTTTGAGAAAGAATAAAAAACATAGGAAAGAAAAAATAATTAAAAAATAGTTTATTGTGCAAAAATTGTACACGCTCGAGATTATGAAAAAAATTAGAGACTCTTGTAAAATCTTTTTTTTCTTACATATATATACATCTCAAATAGAATCCGATCTTTTTTCCTAACCAACATATAACCTTTTTGTAACGAGCTAACTTTTTAAAGACATAAAAAAAATTAAAGGCAATAAAATAGAATTAAATAGCTCAATAAAAAAATAACATACCAAAATTTCATTTAATATTAAGGTTTTTTTTGATAGAAATTCGATGTTATAAGGGAATATGGGGAATACTAAAATCTCGTGTGGGAGTTTGGGATTTAGGTAAAAACTCAAAGAAGAAAATAACATTCTCCCAAATATAAAATATAGGTGAGAATAATTTATCGTGTCCAGCTAGTGATACCAATTAAATACATGATTCTTACTTTTCTTGTTGATGAAGTGATACCAAGTGTATAATTCTTACTTTTCATGTTGATTAAGTGATATCAAAGTGTATAATTCTTACTTTCCGTGTTGATTAAGTGATACCAAAGTAGTGTCGTATTATTGAGCGATGCAAGAGACCATCCTTTAAGCAAATTACTTTTAAGTGGTGAACTCATTTGGAATTATTCACTGGTAATAAGTTAAAACAAAAGTTAGAAGAATGGGTAAGACAGAAGAATGAAATTTTTTCTTTTCTTTTGGTTTGAGGAAGGCTAAAGCAGGTTATTCGACAATTTTTAGGGATATTTTTTTTTTTTTTTTTTTTTTTTTTGGTGGCATGGAGGCTAGAAAACAACTACTTGGTAATGAGGTAAAATTTTGAGGAAGAAAAATTTGCATAATCTCAGGCTTGGTGTTTCAGCTTAGCCAGCAACGAGATAAAATTTCAAGATGATGAATAAAAGATCACAAAGAGCCATGAATGTTCACATTACAGTTAAAGAGCAAAGAAATTAAAAGAAAATAGTTTTGGAAGGGGAAGGGGAAGGGGAAGGGGAAGGGGGAGGGGGTGTATTTAGTAATTCTCTCCTATATTGTTAGAATATACACTTATCCCACATTGAAAATTTATGAAATCATAAATTAATTTATAGAGTTTTGAATTACTACACTTGACACTAATTAATTTTAGGATAGAAACTCGTGATTCGTAACATATATCACAGTACAATAAAACCAAGCTTAATTCTATGAAACAAATTTACATGAGAAAGAGAAAGTGGGTGAGAGAGGGAGCTTCCTTGAAATATCCAAGGAAATTTTACTCTTCTGGATTGGATTCCTCGCTTCACGAATAGACAATGTTCGAAACACATGGCGGGCAGAGGTTAAAGTAGCAAGGTTTACATTCAAAGGCCCCTTCTCCTTCCAAATCTTCACCACGTTTGTCACAACATAATTTATATTTACCTTTACCCTCAAACTTTATTTTAGGATGCTTGCCAAGTCTAGGAATTCATTTAAGATGAAAGGAATTGTCGCATTCACGACAATGATATAGCCAGAGATGGATTTCTTTTCCACAGACGTCAACTATTGATGAGAATCCTTACTTTTCGTGTTGACAAAATAAAAATAAAAATAAAAAATGATCCCAAGTAGCAAGAAATCATCCTTTACGCCTCACCATGGAAACACCCCTAATCGAGTTAATATCCGGAATTATAATTGACTCACACCAAGTTAACTTGCCTGAAAACGTAAAAGAATGGGGGTAAGAGATAGAATGGGATCATATTTGAGGTTAAAAATAGAAAATGCCTTCACTTAGTATTTTCATTATTTTTTGGGTTCATTAAGTTCGCTAATGTTGGTCAGACTAATTGCTTGTATATTTTTCCTCAAATAAATTCATCATAAAAGGAACCTAACTTTTTTGGGTATACTAAAATAATAAAATTTTCTATTTCTCTTTTACACTTTTTGATGTGCCAATCTAGCATATATACATGAGAGTAAAAATTAAGTGCTAGAAAAATAATGATATCTAACATTTCATTTTTATTTATTCATTGGGTTAATTTTATAATGTTAAGATCGATGACACTAATTTGTCTTATCTTTTTAGCATTTTATTATTTTACACGCAGACTATATATTATAAAAGTACAATTATGTTCAACTATTACCTTTTATTTCTTTAGTTGAAGAATTATGTGTTTTAATTCTCATTTAAAAAAATTTATGAATTCGCCTATTCTCGAGATTAATGACAATCCTAATGGTAAGAGATAATCCTTATGGTGCATAAGCTAGCTGAGTTCCTCACTTTTCATTGTTGAACTTCCTCCATTTGTGCTTTTCATGTTCTTATATTTATAGTCATTTTCTTATGTTCATTCAACACTATTTCGCTGGACAAAGTCATTCTAGACCTGAGAGATATAATAATTCTTGAATAGATCCTTGTGAATTTGAAATTTTCTCCATGAGTCCTTGAACTTTAATTTCTTTTGTAATTTTTTAAGGAAAAAATAATGTACTAAAATACTATATATATGTGCCTTTGCAATTTGACCATTGTCTAACTATCTGTTAAACCATTTTCTTTTAATTAATTTTTAACTTGTTCATTGAAAAATGTGACTACTAATATAATTTTTTTTAAACCAATAACCAAATAGTCACTAATTTTTTTAGCCAAAACTTCAATAAAAAATTACAAGCATAACAAATTTACTAATCGACGTTACATTTTAAGGAAAAAAATGGCATTTTAGTATATTATTCCTTTTTCATAAAAAATCACAAAACAAATAAAAGTGCAAATAATTGTGAAGAGCGTTTTAAATGCAAAGAAACTTGTTTAAAACTTATCATATTTCTAAGTGATTAAAATGGCTTTTCCCCCTGTTTTCCTAGAATTCTTGGAACAGAAGATCATGTGTCCGTATTTCAGAAGTCTTCATATGGGGTAAAAGGAATTGCATTCACAGTTGTACAACATGTTTGACACTTTTATTACTGATAACTAATAAAGTACATATTGTGATTGAGAAAAAAATACAAGAAAGGACAACTTTATTCTACAATATTAATCAATTCATGATTTTTCAGATCATTTATTATACATTGACCAAAAAAAAAAAAGATCATTCATTATACGTTAGAGATTCATTTACCTATCATCTAAAAGGATTCTGCAATAATGCTTTTCCTAATTGGACTCCTTGGGACTGGAATAGACAATTTCTCGAACACATGGCCCATATATGTTAAAATAGCAAGCTTCACATTCAAAGGCTTCCCATTTTCAAATCATCAGTACATTTGTCACAACAAAATTTATATTTAACTTCTCGAGAAATACTAAATACCACCTTATTTTTATTACGTAAATACTATACTTATGTGTATGCTTAGTTGACATGCTAAAAGAAGAAAGATAAATTAAAAAGTTTGTTATTTTTACATGTCAACTAAGCATCTATGCAAGATTTGAGTGATAAAAATAGAATGGTATATAGCAACGGTCATTACCAAGTCGAGGAATGCAATAAGGATGAAAAGAAATATAGCTCATTAATGAGGCGTTTATGGCTAAACTCGGGTTGAAGGTTCTCACATAACCTAATCTATTATGGGTCAAAATTCCAAGAGAGAAATATTTTTGTGATGGCCTTTTTTCTTATACTCCTAAGTCTTCAGACTCAATCATTTGTTGAGGGATTTTGAAAGGGAGAGATCTTCTTAACGAGGGTCTTCAATGGATTGTTTACAATGGAAAAAAGATCTGTTTGTGGCTTGACAGATGGGTTGGCAATTCGGAGCTTCTATCTCATGCTATTCTTTGTGTCCCTGATGATGAGAAGGATTTGCTTATTGAGGATTATATTGAAGACGATGGCTCATGGAGTTGGGGAAAGTTTCAACATTATTTTACGCCCACTATTATGCTCCAAATTGCTAGCATACGAGTGACTATTGCTGATGCTAAACAAGACTTTGTGGCTTGGAATGAGGATACTAAGGGTGCTTTCAGTCTCGCCTCAGCTTATGCTCTGCGACAACATAATGTGAGAACAAATACTGATATCAAATGGGACCTCTTGTGGAAACTCAAACGTCAACAACATATTAAAATCTTCATTTGGCAAGCTGTACTACAAAGAATCCACAAGAGGTATTGTGGACATTGCCGACTGTCCTTGGTGTGGTGCTGTTATTGAAGACACCAATCACGTCCTTCGTCAATTCCTTCGTCAATGTACTATGGCTCATCATGTGTGGAATTTGATCTTACCACCCAACTTCAAGGACTCTTTCTTCAACCTTTCGTGGTCTGATTGGTTTAATGCCAACCTGAAGTGCATTAAAAACTATCGAGGGGTAGCTTGGAACATTTTCTTTTCTATTGTCATCTGGTGGATTTGGAAATGGAGGAACGAGATGTGCTTTAAGAATACACCCCATAATAATTTCTATGCTTTATCTAATTTCATCCAAGGTTAACCTTTGAGTATGATTGATGCCTGGCACAGTCCAAAAGGTTACCCGCATCCCATTAATCACCAAGTCTTGGTTGGTTGGAAAAAGCTGGTCCAGGGATGGAAACTAAATACTGATCATAGTTGCTCTAAAGGTAATCTTGGCTTGGCAGGAGTTAAGAGTATTTTCCGTGATGAAAATGGTTTTTGGATTTTTGGCTTTGCTATAAATTTGGGGATTGCTTCCAACAATAAGGGCGAATTATTGGCGGTTTGGGAAGGACTCAGAAGAGCTGTTGACATGGGCATCACTCATATATCTTACTATTGACTCTAATTCACTGATAACTTTTCAATTGTTAAAGGTAGAAGTACCTCCGAAGAGTCATTTCAGGTTCTTCATCGAAGATTGTGAAAATATTTTAGCGGACCATGAAGGATACCAACTCCAGCATGCATTTCGCGAGGCTAATCAGTGCGCTGACTAGATTGCGAATTACATCCTCTAGCTACCCTTGGGTTGTACCTCATTTGAGGCTCCGTCGACTTAGCTTATGACAAAGATTGAAATGGATAGACAAGGAGAAATATACTCTAGGAACATTGTTCGATAGTTTGGCTTTACCTCCCCTTTCATCAAAACAAAAAAAGAAAAGAAATATAGCCAGAACTTTGGATGAATTCTTTCTCACAAATATCGCAAATAAATTTATCCGGTTGACGATAGCTGTGGTGATTAAAGTATTCTTGGGAGCAACTATCTATCATATATGGGGCTAGAGAAATAGAAGATTACACCATGGAGATGTGCTAACTGAAGATCAACTTCTCCAACGTATTTATTTTGATGTTAGACATTGATTCTACTTATGTAAAAAGTTTAAAAATACTATACTAAACAGATCCATCTGTAGGAGTTGAAATGTAGATAGGAGTATCTTATGCTATTTAGATCTGTGTTTTGCTAATTGTACATTTGGTTTGATTTCTACTCTAATGAATACACTTGCTTACCTTAACACAAAAAAAAGGTATTTATCCCATCCATGTCTCACAATCCGAGGTAACATTGCACATCGCATTTCCAACTTGTATTCATAAGTCTTGCAACTGAAGAACTTCAAGCCATTTTTACATCATATTGACGAGCCGCCAACTTATGAAAAATATTGCTGCAAGTGTAAGAGAAAAATAAAAGAAATACTTTCGGAAGGCAGGAGCAGGGGGCGTATTCAATAATACTCTTTTCTTTTATACTGTTAGAATATATACTTGTTTCACCATTTGGCGGACCTACATTCAATTGAGGGGTGCACAACTTGGAAAAAAAATACTTTTTTCCTTTTTTAAAATTAAAAAAAAATCATTATATTAGATACTTTCGTTGTATGATGACACACTTTAACTTCTCTCATCGTACAAGTGCCCCTGAGCTCGAGTGTCTGGGTCTGCCACTGTGTCCCACATCAAGAAATCTTAAATTCCTAATTCATCTTTTACGATTTTGGATTACTCCACATACCACCAATTAGTTTAGGATAGAGCCCCATGTTGACTATGAAAGAATTCGGATCAAGCACTCAAGCAGCAATTCCTTGAAATATCCAAGCTCTTTCACAATCTTTAACCTTGACAAAGCCATTCCCAAACAGAAAGAAGATGGTTCTTTTTATAAATGAGATACTCAATAGTCCATGAATATCTTGTTTTCACTTGAAGAGATTGTTTTCACTATGTTCCCTTTCTTGTCAATTAGACAGCATACTTTTGCTTGACTTAAGGTCAAGGGCGGACCTTTGCAAGGGGTCAGTGGGATCTATGCAGCCCCTACGGATTCCGAGAAATTTTATAAAAATAAATGTATTCTTAAGATACTTTTTATGCTAGAAAATCGATTAAGCCCTGTTACTCATATATAAGTGAGCATGAAAACACTAATGAGAGTAAAGAGTAGATACTTTACTGCTGTTACAACACAAGGGAATACAGATGGATACTGCTTGTCTCAATTACAGCTCACTAGCAAGCTAATCGGGCAATTCTATTACAATCTTTCCTTGTTTGTATCATAGTTGTTAAATCGTGAATCGTATCATGAATTAAAATATTATTTTTTTGAATCATGAATTGAATCGAATCGTGAATCGTACCGATTCGCTTATAAATTTAATTTAAATTATTTTTGATATATTATGTTTCCATTAAAAGTTTTTAGTTGAGGATTTTTCCATTAACAAAAAAAAAAAAAAGCATTAAACACATTGTATGTGTTCACACTCACGGCAAAAAAAAAAAAAAAAGGAAAAGTTCTTCACACACAAAAGCCAAAAAAGCATCATTGAAACAAAGTATTAAAACAACTAACTTGATTCTTGAGTTCACTTACAAGCTTCGATCTAGAAAAACAAAACACAATTGAAAAGCTCACTTACAAGCTCTGACCAAAAAAAAAAAAAAGCTTACTTACAAGCTTGATTCTTCACAGTTCACACGATCAGGAGCAGAAGTCAGCTTCTTGAGTTCACTTGCGTGCTTGGACAAAGAAAAAAAAATTACACAATCGAAAAGCTAATCACTTACAAGCTTTGACCAAAAAAAAAAAAAGCTCACTTGCTACTTTGATCTTGAGTTCTTCACAGCTCACATGACCAACGCGATCAAAAGCAAAATCCAGCTACGTCTCTTTCTCTCTCGTTTAGTAGTTAGGGCTTTTAATTTTTGCATCAATTGATTTTGCAATTGAAAATTGAAGTTGATTTGAGAATTTGGTATTGATAAATGATAATGTTAATGGGCTTGTTTTTTGGACTTTATTTGTTCATGTTTGTTAAAATTGGGCTAAAGAAAAAATATTGAAATGGGCTTTTTTTTTTTCCTTATTTTGAAATTTTTGGGCTTTTCAAAATTAGGCCTGAATCGTGTGTGATTCAGTGAATCGTACAATTCTTACCGATTCGTTACGATTCACCCCTGATTCACGTTGATTCATAATTCTTTCATTCAATTCGCATCGTTTTTTAACTGAATCGTATCGAATCGTATGATTGGCATTCGATTTCAATGACACTGGTTTGTATCATCACTGGGATCGATAAGGCCAATACTAAATACTGCTTGCTGGAACACCATTGAAACAAGCTAATAATCAAGACCAAAATACAAATTGACATGTTAAAGCTCCGAATTTCAAAAGAGAATAAAAGTAAAATGCTTAAAGAAAATGATCAAGTACCTCATCTTCAGCTAATTATCAATGTCGTAATATTTTGCCATGAAACGACAAAAGAGTAAAAGTCTATTTTAAAATGTCGGAGTTGACACGGTATTTAAATACTCATGAATCACGATATTACACAATAATATTTTCCGTAAAAATTGAGGAAAAGAAAATAAACAAACTACTACAAGATTAATTTATGATGTTCAAATCATTCACTACACAATCTTTCATTCCCCGCGATGCTCTTATAGATAGGATACTTAACATGCAACGTTCACATCAATAGACCGTCATTCCTAGGGATTGCAATGGGGTCCGACACCCACCTAAAATTGGGTATTCGAATCTAAACCGATTAATATAACCTAATGAAAGACCCAATTGAATTTGAATTTGAATTTGAAATCAAAGACTTGGATGTAGTGATGATCTTAGGCATGAAGAATCATTAACCATAGATGCAAGGAAACATATTGTTTTGATGACATTGTTGTATCATATGTGCTAGTGACGGTTGATAGCTTGATGTAAGCTTGGTTTGCATCAAAGACTACATACTTCACAAACAAATGGTATTGTGAACAAATACCTGATACATCCATTGTGCTGTCAAAATACTTTAAAACCAACATGTAATTATCTTTTTTTTTAAAAATAAAAATAAAAAACTAAGATACACAATAGATCTCTTTTATTAAGACTGACAAGACATACATATTGTGATTCAGCAAAAGAAAAGAAAGCTTGATTCTACAGGATTAATCAATTTCATGATTTTTCAGATCATTCATTACTCTCACTACAGATTCATTTACCTTTCACCTAACACAGGGCATGCAGAGGTTAAAATAGCAGGCTTCACATTCAAAGCCAACGCGTCCTTCCAAATCATCACCACATTTGGCACAACAAAATTTATATTTAACTTCTCTCACAAAGGTGAGAGGTTGTGGGTGAGAGGTTGTGGGTGATACTTAATTTGAAGCTTATCCCCGAACTTTATTTTAGGACGCATCCCAAGTCTAGGAATGCAAGTTAGATGAAAAGAGTTGTCACACTCACGACAATGATATAGCCAGAACTTGGGATGAATTTCTTTCTCACAAATGTCGCACATAAATTCATCCAGATGATAATAGAAAGGTGGAAAACTCAGTTCAAAAGGGTGTTTATCCCATCTATGTCTCACAATCCGAGGTAACATTGCGCATGGCATTGCCAAATTGTATTCACAGGTCTTGCAACTGAAGAAGATTTCTGTATGGATGTGATTACAGGCGTTGCATAACAACTTTTGTGAAGATTCGCTTCGAACAAGGAGGTGGTTGTGAGTTTCATGTTTTATCGTAGTAGGAAGAAGAACACATTTGATGTCAGTTATTATAACATCAGCAAAAGGAGGAAAACAACAAATAGAAGAAAGAAGAAAATAAATTGTGTCCTAAACGGCTCATCCGAACTCAAGTTGTGTGTGCAACACCTACCTACTAGCTGCCACGTCAACCATTTTAAAGCCATATTCTCAAACTAAATCTTTGCAGGTAAGTCAAACAATTATTGTCAAACCACTGTTAGTAATTTGTTAAGCATAATTGAACTTTTAATTTGAAAAGGAGAAGACAAAAATATGAGTACAAAAGCTATGGTTAAATTACTTATAATATATTATTATTGTTTGGCAGCCCCAACCATCAAATAATGCATCATATTTAGCACCCAGCACATAATGGATTTGGTTAAGATTTTTTGACGGATTCTAATGGAAGGGGCATATGGATCATTCAAAAACTTTAATGGTGTAACTAGACCAATTAAACTTGGTTGCCCAAAATTAAACAATTAAGTATATATTTTTTAAACCTTGAGAAGTTGAATAAGCATAAAAGAATGGAGAATTCTTACAAGTGAGCTTCAGCAACTTCGTCCTGTTGGGACTTGGATGTGATGCACTTGAGATGGAAGAAGTATCTGCAAGGTCCACAAAAATAGACCCAATAACTTGGGTGTAGTTTTTCCCGGCAGATATCACAGCTTAGTTCGTAATGTCGGTATTCTTGTGGAAGACAATAAGATAGGGACAAAGGGCCATGAGGGTGGCCCTTGTATGACAAGCTGCTTGGCAATAATCCACAACTCTTGTGGATCCAAAACGAACATACAGTGCAATAATACGACTGATAAAAAAAAAATTATAGTAGCATTATTAACTAAAATTAAAATTATAACTTTTGAATTCTGAACCTAGATAAAAAAACAAAAACAAAAACTTTTACGAAAATTTTTATAGTAGCATAACTTTTTGAACAAAAAATATACAAATCTTGGACAAAATAAACAAAATAAAAAAGCATTGAATAGCGTATCTTTGAATTTCATCGTGCAACACATTCATATGAACTATATTACTTGCAGTATAATAGATTTCATGAAATCATTACTATATTGGGTCTTCCCCCATCTAGATTTTAAGAGTAGTACTATTCAGGTTTAATTTTGTCAAGTCATAGTTCATACATAAATTACTAGTATTGTACCAAATGCTTCCCTAACCAAAGGAAAAAGCTTTGTAGTGAGTGATAATTATCTGCCATGTAAGGGCAAGTTCAACAACCTCTTTATTTTTTCTCTATATAGAGAGTTAGATTGATCTTTCTCTAATTTTACAGACTCTCTATCTTAGTTTTACTCAAACAATACTTTTTATTTTAGAATTTCTTTATTTTAGCTTCACTCCAACAACACTATTTATTTTAACGACATTTTATTTAATTTCACTCCAATAACTCATTTCACACTCTTTATCGTTTAAACAGAGGACATACATTCAGATTAATTGAGAACTATCATGTTTGAGAAACTAAATGTTTATGTGCTTATATTCTATGGGTTCACTGAAAGTGGAGAAAATAATTATGAAAGAAAAGTTATAATGGACAAGAAATACATTAGGTAAAGGGAAATGAAATTAGAAAACACTACATTCTCTTAATCTTTACAACTGTTGTAAATTTTTTCAATTAACCCATCAGTAATGATGCTTTAAAACTCAACAACAATGCCAAACCCAAGCCATTAAAGATCCCTTTATTCAATAGCCGACAACAATAAACACATACTTATTAACAATTCACTTGCATAAAACACATTCAGGTCCAATATGACTTCCACTCAACCAAAAACCACCATTTGTAGCAGAATAAAAAACACAGCAAATTCAGCAAAACCCATCCGAATTAAGCATAAAAGTTGCAATCTTGACATCTCAAAACATTAAAAATGCCAACTTTTCGATATTAAGTGACTATGAAGAACTAAATGAATTCTATTGTTACATCAAGAAGCCTGCAGTTTCAAGAACCATAATATAGTCACTGTCTCAGGCATTTTATCAAACATATTACAGACATAGCACAATTTCCTCATCACCCATAACTTCAACCAAAATATCAACACATAATGCATAAAAATAATGTAACATAAACAAACACATAACTCAAAATGCTATAAAATTGAGCCACATAAAAACATACCTTTCAAATTTAGGTGGATTTCTCTGAAATTTCTTCTTTTTTCTTTCTGCCTTTTGTTTCTTTTCTTTGAGCATCCTTTGTATCTTGATGCCTGAACACCAACGGTAAAAAAAAGTTACCGTTGGTGTTCTGTAAAAATGATTTTTTTTTTTTAAAAGAGAGTGACGAGCTTAATTTTGCTCGCTAGTTGTAGCGAGCTGTTAATTTTTGGAGAAGCGAATAGTTAGCTTGTTGGATCTTGTTTTAATGGATTTGGCTCTCTATTTTAATTAAAAAATTCAAATAACTAACTTGTTGAACTTCTCTAAGTAGCTTGAGTGATTTGCTCAACTTATTTATTTTCTTCTTGTTTATTTATTTATTTTGTACACTATTGTCATTTTACTATTTGGATCCCATAATTTCATCGATATGTAGAACTTTCACAACAATCACCTAAATTGATCATCTCACCTAAACAAGTGAACTCGACAAACTTAATATTTGGACCTGAAAAAAAAAAAAGACAAATTGGGTTTCTAGAAAGCTAAAATTTGCTCATGAAAAGTTAGTATATTATTCAAATTAATTAGGATAGATTTCACTTTGTTTCCGAGTCTTTAGGGAGGAAGATATTTACCTTTCCTTCTTTCAATTTTATTATTTGTACTTTTAAACACATTTTCCTTGACCTCTAACTAAAGGTCAATTTCTCCTAACTTTAAGACACTTAAAGCAATTTATGTAAGTTTTGAAAATGCAATTAACTTATTTGGTCTATTTTTAAAAGAATTTATACGTAAAAATTAAAGTTAAAAAGATTAAAAAATAAAAAACTCCAAGTTGAGCTTTTCAAAAAATTTTTTTATGAAACTGTTAGCCTTTCAAATAGATTGGGCCTCAAGCTACATAAAATGAATACGGGCTTGAGCTTTACAACTTGCGGTGAGGCCTTATATGTGAATTAATGCTTTCTTCCCTCTTGACCCCTTGATAGTTCTACCTTCGTGCCTTGGTGTATCATTATTTTTAGCTTTCACGTAGTGGGACTCATGTTTGTTCCTATTGCGAGTTTAAGTAATCCCTGATTGGTTGTTATAGCTTTGCCATAGTCAAAAGTAGACATCCCCGTATGCTTCAGATTAGTTGAGGAAGATGACTTGGAGATCACAGTCATCAAGTTGACTGATTTGTATAGCTTCTTGTTGGTTGATTATGTTTAACTCCACTTGAGTCAACATATTTAATGACGCCGTCTTTGGGTCGCATCATAATCATCCTTATGGAGTGCTTCATCCCTTTGATCTCTCAAGACTACTATGTAGTTTGAACTTAGACTTTTTTATTACAATTAAATTATTATTTGATCATTTCATTCAATTTTAGTGGTATAATAGAAAAAAATATATATCCAATCTTGCAATGGCTTTATTCCATATCAATTCTAAATTTTAGCATGCATGCCAACATGGACGAACATTTAAGCAACATTTCACTATTAAAAAAAGAGTGAATAGCCCCAAACCCTCCTTTAGTCGAGTGAAACTAGCCATAACCTTCTATGGTCCAAAAAATATAGTCGGATCCCTTTATGATCCTACCCAAAATGCATACGCACCACTTTCGTTACTTTCCGTTAAAAAAACTAACAACAGCAGTTAAATGACTAATATACCCTTATGGCTAAAACCTAAACTTCCTCATGAGTTCTAATATATTGGAGGAATTTAGAGGGGTAATTTTATCCTTTTATATGCTTTTTTATTCTTCTTCTTCTTCCTCCTCACTGCTGTCTCACTTCCCCTTACACACACATTCACCCATAGTAACCCAACTTCACAAAATCACACACACACACCACATATGCCATAAATGATAAACTATCTAATTGAAGTAGCTTGTTAATTGTCATTTTTAATAGATCTAGGGTTTACAATCTCATAGATTTATCAAATTGGGGATCAAGTATTCTGCATTTTTTATTTGGGATTTGTTAAGTGTTGATATATATATATAATGGTTTGATAAATGATAAGTGCAAAGTCGGTAATACTCCTTATGGCTATGGAGGTGAAGGCATGATTTTCGAGTGATCATTTTTGGGTTTTGGGGTTGTGGAGTGGTGGCAGTGGCAATTTGGTTGGAGGTGCTCGCGGTGGCAGATGTTGGCTTTATTATTGGCAGAAATGGGTAAACTAAAGAAGCAAGTAAAAGTGGAAAACAATCAAATAAGAAGTCTTCAAGCATTCAAGTGACGATAGATTAAATTAAATCGACAATTGAAGGCCATTTTTGAGCATTTAACAATTGGGTTCTGAAGGAATACCATCTTTTGCACTGTGTGGAGAAGCAAGATCAGGCGAAAGATGTGTAGCGGAGATGGGTTTCAAAATAATTAATCTCGAATTTTGAATTAATGTGCCTATGGCTGACAGGGAGTGTGGGGAGGGGCAGGAGGGTTGACGATTTAGCTGGTGGCTGGTGGCGTTGGTGGAGAGGGTGGTAGGAGAGTTGTTGGGGAAGATGATATTATTTAATTATTTTTTTTTGAAAATGGTATTTTGGTCAATATACGCACTTATTTTATTGATAAAATTATTAAAAATTAATTCAAATTACAATAACTATGTGTGTACTGGATTATAAAGAGATCCGATTATAATTTTTGGACCACTTAAAAGGTTCGGAACTATTCTACCATAAAAAAATGTGCAAGTTATTAGCACAGTAAGGCTCCGTTTGTTTGTCGTAAAATAATTTATTAAGGAAAAATATTTTTTTGAAAAATATTTTTTTAAAAAATATTTTTTTAGAAAATATTTTTTGATATTTAGTTGTGACACTGAAAAATATTTTTTAGTGTTTAGTTGTGACACTGAAAAATATTTTATAGCCTTTGATTGTTATTAGAAAATACTTTCTAGTGAATTCTTTTTTACAAAAAGAATAAATTTTATCCTTAGAGAAATTTTTACAAAAAAAAAAAGAATTTTATTATTACAAAAATAATAATAATAAAAAATGTTAGGTAAAAAGTGAAGGTGAGAGAGAGAAGAGAGAGACGTTGAAAGCAAAAGCATTAGCAGCAACACCTTTTTGTGAGATGAGAGAGAAAACGTTAAACATTTTACAGCCATTTGCACTACAAGTTTTCCATTGACTGAAAATATTTTACCATTGACTATATTTTATGTCCTGCCAAACACCATAAAATGTGGAAAACATTTTACGGGAAAATATTTTACAGCAAACAAACGGAGCCTAAGTTGAATATCATGCAACCTACTACTAAGGAAGTGACCTAACTCGTTGACACCTTTCTATTATGCAATACGAATATGCGATTAGAATAATCCACACATGCATCTACGCGAGCAAGAACGAAACCATGATTTGAGATCTCGAAATTGTCAATGAAGTAGATAGGACTTGTGTTCAATATGAGCTAAAAAATGTGAGTACCTTGGAAAAAAGATGAGAATTATGATCACTATATGCACCTCTGAAGCTGGATAATGAAATCGTTGTTGAAAGATGCTAAAGCTCATTTCTTGTCAAGAGCTTTAGCTTTAACCATGTTTGTAAATGTTAGAAAATCGAGCATTTGACCCATATCAGAACTCCTATCTATAAATACATGTAAATCATTTTTTAGGGCATCCATTCTATTCGCATTTTTATAGTGTAAACTATTGAAAAATTAAGAGATTGTGAGTCAGTATTTCCAAAATCACAGGCAAGAATACA
This sequence comes from Ehretia macrophylla, assembly GCA_037974665.1. Taxonomy (NCBI): domain Eukaryota; kingdom Viridiplantae; phylum Streptophyta; class Magnoliopsida; order Boraginales; family Ehretiaceae; genus Ehretia; species Ehretia macrophylla. The sequence continues at coordinate 18,064,861 of CM075783.1, forward strand.
ATAGTGAAAATCAAATGGAGTAAATGAGTTTGTAACACTTTTTTCTGGTCCAAGGTAGGCTTTTGCGTTATTATAATACTTGTAATATCTTTTTTTCAATAAAATTGCAAATAATGTCACTAATTAGTTAGACTCTGTTTGACCTAACTGTAAAATTTTAATTTTTGACTTATAAAGCTTTCAACAATAGAGTGTCGTTGATTGTTTGACCTATGTAGTGTAATATTGGGCTTCAAAAATTTTGAAGGCAATGTTGATCTTTCAAAAATATGGAGGGATATATTTGAGAAAGAAAAAGAAAATTAACTTTTTACATTATGTAAAAATAGATTAGCAAAAACCTTTTTTGAAATGTTCCACTTTGAAGCTTCTTACTTTTTATCTTTTTTAGCTTTAATTTTTACCTAAAAATACTTTTTAAAAAAAGCCAAAGTGGTTTGTTTCAACTTCTAAACTGACAGTAAATATTTTGAAGTGTCTAAACATTTGATCAAACAAACTCTTAAAATGTAAGACTTGAATCTCTTCCACCTAATTTATTGTTTAATCCTCATTTTCGAGCTTATTGGTCTCCTCTATTTAACTTAGTAAGCATTCACGTTGGACAATGGTTTCCAATTTTATTAGTACATTAATATTACTACAAGCAATTTTTTTCTCGACAAAAGAACTAGCAACTATTAAGAAATTGAATTATGCTTTTGGTTCTTTTTTTGATCTTTTCTCTTTCTTTTCCTTTCTATAAATCATTCTATGCCAAATAGTTTTGAAAATATTTCATGACATTCGCAGGTCACTTTCCAGCACCCTTTCCTCATTTCATCATTAGTGTATTCTTTTACACACAAACTTATATATGTACATTTGAAATTCCTCATTATGGCTTTGAATTATAAATGTACTGACAGTATGACGGTACCGTAATACAGATACTGTTACTGTATTGTACTTGCGGACATTATTACCGTTATTGTATGATTGGTGCCCCCACATTTACTAAACTATTGTTGCACGGGTTAAATGCATTTACAACTTTTCAGTCTTTGATGTGTCTTGTGATAATATAGACTATACATTATTGATTACTACTGCATATGGATTTCCAGTTATTCTATCTTAGGAGTATTAGTAATGATCTTTTGCCAAATGTAATTTGCTCTAAAAATCATATAAACCATTGATTTCATTCGGTGTTTCTTCTTGCCTCCATAATTTGCTCTATATTTTTATTGTGGAATAAGTTCTATTTCTGAACTTTTGTTCGCTCACTACATTTGCTTCTACCTACTTTTTTTGCAGTTAAAACAAAGTAAGCATTTGTACGTTTGGCAAATTAAGGAGATCTGGATATAGAGATTTGGGGCTAGATAAGACACCCTTTGCTTAGTTTGAGTTTTGAGTTAGTGTCCGAATTGAAAGAATATTTATATTATTTGGATTGAATGTAATAATTAATGATTTGTTAATTTGTGGTTTTAGTGGCTCCAAATTATATAATTAATGATTGTGCATCTTGCGAGTTTGAGAGGTTGATTCTTCAAAAATGTGACATGTCACGCTTTTAGTTTAGTTTTGTGACGTGAAAATGATCATACAGTACATTCATATGACTAATCTTTCCCTTCTATGCCGCAAGCATCACACTCAAACAATGCACTTCTTTGTTGGAGTTTCGGGGGGTGCTGATTCCCGAGGTGTTCAAATGTAGCATCTAATTGAGCCCATAAAACATCCAAATCAAACTCACACTTGGAACGGTGATAGGTAAAACCACTCTAGTCTCTTCTACATATATCACATATGCAATATCCTGGACAAGGTTTCTCCCTAAAGAGTATAAGTCGATGTTTGGAATGCATTGGATGCATATATGCAAAAATTTGGCGATGGCTATATACTAATTTTTTTTATTTTAGTTTAACAGTATAATTTTTTTTTCTTCGTAACAAGCGCCAAAATAAAATTTCAAAAGCACAACGCTAAAATGTCACTATTTAGTGAGAAAATAGCGATGAAAACTTATGTAAAGCAAGTAAGTGACGAAAAGTATATAGCCGTAGCTAAATTGTCACCATTTGGCGAAAAATTAGCGACGGATACATAAAGGCCATTGCTAATTTGTCTCCAAATAGCAATTTGAAGACGGTTTATACATTTCCCACATTTTTGGGATAAATTGGTGACGATTTTCCCATGCCGTCTCCAATTTGTCACCATTTAGTCACTTAGTTTCGCGCCAAATATCAATGTTAAATGTGGTTGCTAAATCGTCACTATTTTAGCAACGGTCTTTGGATTTCGTCACTAAATACAATTTTTCTTGTAGTAATAATCACTATAATGGTAATTTTGCACAAAATTTGTGGAGAAAGACTTCACATTCGCTGCAGCAATATGTTGACCCTGAGACTGGTTGAGTGATGCACCAAGTGATACCAAGTAAGTACATGATTCTTACTTTTCTTGTTGACGAAGTGATACCAAGTGTATAATTCTTACTTTGCGTGTTGATTAAGTGATACCAAAGTAATGTCGTCTTATTGAGCGATGCAAGACACCATCCTTTAAGCAAAATACTTTAAGTGGTGAACTCATTTGGAATTATACTAAGTTATTCAAAGCAAAAGCTAGAGAATGGGTAAGATAGAAGAATGAAATCTTTTTTTTTCTTTTTTTTCTTTTCTTTTGTTTTGAGGAAGGCTAAAGCAGGTTATTCGACAATCTTTTTTAGGGTTTTTTTTTTGGTGACATGGAGGCTAAAAAATAACTACCTAGCAATGAGAAAAGTAAAAGAAAATACTTTTGGAAGGCCAGAATGGGGTATTTAGTAATTCTTTCCTATATTTTTAGAATATTCACTTGTTCCAAATAGAAAAATCATAAAATCTTAAACCATTTTATAAGATTTTGAGCTCCAAGCGTAATTCTATAAAACAAATCTACTTGAGAGAGAAAGCGGGTGAGAAGGGGAGCTCTCTTGAAATATTCAAGGGAACGTATTATTATTATCACGTGTATTTTTAATTTAAACCCCCTTTAAAATAAGAAAGTGTGACTTAGACCCTCTTAATATTAAAAAGTATTAATATTAAGGTCTGTCTATTTTTCCATAAGAAAGAAGGCTAAAAATGTAAATTGGTTGTTGCTCCTTTCTCTTTCTTCCTAACTTGTTCCGCATGTCAGCCATTGTTCTTCTTCCTGCCTCCTTTCTCTTTCTTCATAGTCTCTTACATATTTAATCTCTTCTTCTTCTTCTCCCATCTTATTCCCATTTTTCATCACCTTCAATTTTAGATAATTATCTATTCCACCATTACCAACCTCTCCACATCTTCACTGAACCATGCCTCACTAAAACCCACAATATCATCTATACCTTAGAACTCAAAATCATCTAGAATATTACACAAGGAAATAAGATCAACGTTATCCAAGGCCTATATATAGAGTCATTGGCATAAGTTTAGAACTATTCAGAAATGTATTAGCTCACTCCTTTACTATTTTCTTTCCCTGAGTTTGTCCAATTTGCTCTGGAAACCTGTCTTTATCTTCTTGTACCTCTCTGTTTTTAGCAATTCAATGAAGTTACTCTATGTTCTCCCCCAACTCTTCTCTTAAGTTTTGCTGAGTGGATTTTAAATATCCATTGTCCTTTTTATTTTTTATATCCATGATCCTTTTTCACTTTTCAATCAATGAAAATAAGCTCTAATGGATTTTAAGTTTGATGGTAGTAGTGACTAAAGAAGACCAAAACGAAGCCTTGAAGCACAAATATACACACCCATAGATAGATTTATGTGCGGAGCAAAAAAAATAGATATACACACCCATAGATAGATTTATGTGCGCAGCAAAAAAACAGATAGATATATGTGTGTGTGCACAAGAACAAAGGTAATGAAGAGATCAGATGGAAGTACCTGGAAAGATGATAAAGAAGGGTGAAATAGGAGAAGGAAAAAAGATGAGGAAAAAGTGGGTCAGCGTAATACAAAAACAAGAAAAAACAGTGAAAAGAAATGGCCAAGGGCATAAGAGACATTTCATCTGATTTTCACAGAAAAACAAACATACCCCTAACATAAGGGGTCTATCTCACATTTTTTAATATTGAGGGGGTCTAAGTCACACTTTCTTGTTTTAGAGGGAGTCTAGATCAAAAATACCCTTATTATCACATAAGAAGTCCGTACATTGAAAGAGTATTTGAGCACTTTAGGATGTTGTAGTCTAAGCCAGTTGGAACTCTTTTGTTGCACTTTAGGAATAGATGGAACACATGTCTGCTGTTGCATGCGCTAATGTTAGTTGATAGCTTGATGTAAGCTATGGTTTGCATCAAAGACGACTACATATTTCACAAACTGTTAGGATTAATGTGAGCACATACATGCCTTGTCCAAACAAAATACATAGGCAATCATTTATTTCTCATGATAATTGATAATCATATCAACCTCTTCAAGACCTTGATTTTTTTATGCATACCCACATGTAATTTATCTTTCGAATGTAAATAAAGAAAAAAGAAGGAAACGAAAAGGACATGCATTAATTAATAGATATCTTTTATTAAGATTACTAATAAATACATAATGCGATTGACCAAAAGAAAAGACAAGATTAATAATAACAAATCCTTTATTATATGCATTACAAATTTACAGATTCAAAAAAAGGACTCTATGCTCTTCCTAATTGGACTTCTCACGATTGACAATCTTTTGAACACATGGCTGGCAGAGGTTAAAATAGCAAGTTTCACATTCAAACCCCATGTTTCCTTTCAAATTATCATCACATTTGTTACAACGGAATTTATATTTAACTTTCCTCACAAAGGTGAGGGGATGTGGGTGATACTCAATTTGAAGTTTACCCCCAAACTTCACTTTACTATCATATTTGCCAAGTCTAGGAATGCATCTAAGATGAAAAGAATTGTCGCATTCACGACAATGATATAGCCAGTACTTGGGATGGGCTTCTTCTTCACAAATGTCACAAATAAATTCATCAGGATGATAATAGAAGGGTGGAAAGCTCAGTGTGAGAGGGTGTTTATCCCATCTATGTCTGACAGTCTGAGGGCATGTTGCGCAAGACATACCCAAATTGTACTCATCGCAAGTCTTGCAACTGAAGAAGACATCCCGATGGCCGGAATTACAGGCGTTGCAAAACTTATAGTCATTCTCACCTCGAAAAAGGAAGTGGTGGTGAGCTTCATGCTTAATTGCAGGAGGAAAAAGAGCACAATTGATGTCAAGCGTTAAGTGACACTCCTTGCACTCATAGAAAATCCGTTACATAACCAGCAACAACAACTACATTTAAAATAACCAAAAAACTCCTGGCGGCAATGATTGAGGGAGAGTTGATGCTGGGGATGATAGGAAGATGAGAGATTATTTGGTAGTTGATCAGCGCAATGTAAATGGATGAAGTAGCTGCACTGAGCACAACCATAACATGAACCTGAAATGGGTTCAATGCAAGCACTGCACACTGTTTCCTGATCATCGCCATCCATTTCACTGTAGTCATCTTGGATATTGGTGAGAATCAAAGGGTGGTCATGATGACTGAAGTGATTAATAATTTCTTTTGATTGTTCAATCAGTACTGGGAGACCTTCATCCTTCAAGAAATGTCGAATCAGTTGTGCGGATAAGACCTCTGCGGGCAAGCTGATCCAATTTGGCGGGATCTCACCAACACTAGAAAAAAAAAACAATGTTATGCCACTATTTCAGATAGAACATTGGCAAAATGAGGAAAACGACAAAAAGCAGGAAAGAAAAAAACTAAAAGGTAAAAACATTTGAGTTTAATAAGTCGTGTCTTATAAGGCTGATCCGAATTCGTGTGGTGTGTGCAGCACCTAACTACTATTTGTCACGTCATCCATTTTAAAGCAATCTTTGCAATTAATCCGAATAATTAATTATTCTTAAACCACTGTTAGTAATTAATGGGCTAAGCATAATTCAACTTTTAATTTGGAAAGGAGAAGATAAAAAGAAAAAAAAAACCCTCACAAATCACAATCGTGTATAGCACTATATAAGCACTCTAAGTGAAGAAAGTAGGCTATGCATTTTCGTTGAGATGCTAGACGAATTTTGGTGGAAACCTTTCAAAAACTTTAAAATGGTTTAACTAAACCAATTTTGGGCATCGCAAGTAAACAATTAAATAAACATTTTTCAATCCAAAAAATAAAAATAAAAATGAGAAAGCAAAAGAGAGGAGAGAATACTGACGAGTTAGCTTCGGCTGCTTCATCCTCTTCGGAATAGGATATCATGCACTTGATATGGACAAAATATCTGCAAGGACCACAATAAAGAAGCCAATAATTTTGGAATAGTTTTTTCCCTACAAATATCACACTTTAGTCCATAACGTCGGTATTGTTCTGGAAAACAATAAGCTACGACGAGAGGATGAAGGTGGCACTTGTGCGACAAGCTGCTTGGCATTGATCCACAAGTCTTGTGGATCCAAAACGAGCATACAGTGCAATCATATGACTCATCTTTCTCTTCTGTGCCACAAGCATCACATCTAAACAAGGCACTTCTTAATTGGAGTTCTAGGGGATGCTGATGGCTTGGATGTTCAAGTATTGTGCCATGTAATTCAGCACATAAAACATCCAAATAAAACTCACGCACTCGTAACAGCCATAGGCAAAACCACTCCCGCAGGATCTGTCACATATATTACATGTTGACCCAGAAGGCGACAGGATTTGTGGAGGAAGACTTCATATATGCTGCAAAAATATGTTGACGACCCTGAGACTATTAATTGTTCACAAACGTAACACATGACAACTTTCTCGCTGCTCATATCTTCTTGTTGCAATTCCTTGAGGATAAGTGGATGCTTCCCATCGATAGTGTGTTTAAATATCTCTAATTGAGCACAAAAAACATCCACATCAAAATGACACTCGGAACAGTGATAGATGAAACCACTCCAACTTCTTCTACAGATATTACATCTGCAGTTTTTTTACCAGTAGTAAGGCGACTTGCTATAGAGTTTAAGTGGATGTTCATAATGCATTTGATGCGTAAACTCTAATGGCAACTCTGCACAAGATCTGTGGAGGAAGACTTCACATTCGCTGCAACAATACGTTGACCCCGACACGGGTTGTTGACAACCGTAGCAAACAACTTCCTTATTGTCTTCTTCTTTCATTTCCTTGAGAATAAGTTGATGCTCCTCATGGCTAAAATGATTGATGATCTCCATCTCTATTTCTCTCTAATTTCTTTCTTACTCTTTTCCTCTCGCAGAATTAAAATGCTATGAATACAAAGCCTTTGCTGCTAGTGATGAGACTCAATAAATAGGTAAAACTCAACTACAATTCTACCATGGTAGGTGAGCCCATGACTTGTCGCCTTGTATTCATATATAACAACAAATACTTGAATTAGATGATTAAGTATTGACTCAATATACCCAAAATAATAAACATAGCATTATTGTGTATTATAAATGCAATATAATAACAACCATCTCCCTTTCTCTCTCCCTCTCCAAACAACCTGTCTCTTGTCTTTTTGTACGGATGCTGGTAATTAATACATAATTATCTCTGTTTTTCTTTTTTTTTTTCAATATAATAACAACTATCTCCCTTTCTCTCTCCCTCTTCAAACAACCTGTCTCTTGTCTCTTTGTGCGGATACTGGTAGTTAATACATAATTATCTCTGTTTTTCTTTTTTTTTTCAATATAATAACAACCATCTCCCTTTCTCTCTCCCTCTCCAAACAACCTGTCTCTTGTCTCTTTATGCGAATGCTGATAGTTGATACGTAATTAACACTGTTTTTCTTTTCTTTTTTTTAAATTTATTCAAAAAAAACTTAAACCGTATCACATATATCAAATATCATTAATAATAATTAATCTTACAACCTCTCGCAGTTACAGTAATAACATACCACTAGACCTATGCCCGATGGTCTACCTCTGCTTTTCTTTATTTGGCTAGTTTTATAAATACAATGGGAGACAGTGAAGGTTAACAAAGATACAATCTTTTTGCCCGCCTCGTGTGTTGACAAAGAAATGCCGAGACCAAACCTAGTCTTTGTTTATTGTGTGTGTTTTCTATAATTTAACCTCTAATGTTTTTGGTTGCTAATAGCAATAATGAAATTTTCCTATGTATGAATGCATGCTTTGGGCAAACATTTCCTATAAATTATTTTTGTATGTAATTATTTTATGATGGCCATCTAAGTTACCGTTCAGTTGGGTTTTTACATACAATTTACAATTATATGTAATTAAAAATGTTCCAAAAATATACATGAAGAACTTTAATACTAAATTCAGTATCTTCATACACTGTTTAATGCCATAAAAGAATACTAACCTTTTATATAGCGTAATATATTTGATCGTTGAATGTGCTTGTTCTTGCGTGTGTCGTGAATTAAAGTGCACAATACAGTCTTGTGCTCTGATAATTCACAGCCTAAATATCTTTTAAATAGATATGCTTTTAGAGAGTTTTTTTCCTTCTGTTTCTTGTGTCTGATACTAATAAAACGTATATGTTCTATTTAGTGGATTGGACTTAAATACCCAGTGTTGGGAAGTTACCCAATTTCCCACACTTGGGTCTAATGGGTTGGGTCAGCCCATCTAGGGCAACCTAGGATCCAAATCCAACATCTCCCACTCGCACAAGATGGGCAAAATAATATCCACCATTATCCCTCAAGAAACTGATTCCAAAGTATAATCAAACTCATACAAGTAAATAGGTCATGCGACTCGCGAGCACACAACAAGTGGAGGCTCAAAGACCATGCACCTGTTAAGGATGACATGGGAGCCACTATCTTCAAAAGAATATAGAGTCTCGCTATACCCTAGACCAAATTAAGTTCACATCAGTCATTGCACACCTAATCCCTCTTAGGCTATGCATGACCTTTAAAATCTCAATCATGTATTTATAGTTATATTTGATCACAAAGATTGTTCAATCACATAGATTGTATAACTGGTCGACCAATGAACACATGCAGTGCTAGATGTGAACAGTCTTCCCTTCACTCAATACCATTCTATATCAAGTTAACTGCTTTCCCGGACATGACCCATATGATTGAATCCTACGTGATCTTTAGGCAACATACCAAAGTAGCTAACATTAAACTTGATTTATCAGAATATGAGCGTAGGTCACAAAGAGTATATTAAAAGAAGCATCTATTGCTTCAAAGTCTCACACAGTAATGAAGCAGGGATTCATTCATCAACTTTCTTATATAGTCGCTAGAGCACACGCGGTATGAAACATGTGTTACGGTGTGACTTCCTTTAGAAAAGGGAGTACGTCTTTATTTAATTCTAACACCGTACAGATTCTGATTTAGTTATCACTCAAATAACTAACCTGAATCCTCGAACTTAATACTCACAGTAATCGAGGTTTTATATCTGGCTATAAACAGGTTGTATGGATTGTGGGAATCCATATCAACCTCACATTAGTCTTAATTATAATACATACAATATGAGGTTTCATCTTAATAATTTTCGTTGGAACTAATCCCTGACCAATTTTCAAAGGGACACTCATATAAGTATAGTATTTTCAACAAATACTAACTAACTTATATTGTCTCATCTCTGCACGCTCCCACTGCGCCAAAGGCGATTGCTCGTATGAGAGAGCCAATCTCTCTAACCTGTCGGCGTACAATTTGATGCCAATTGTATATGCTAACATACTCATACACATTCTAATTTACATATTTCACAAAGATTTAACACTACTTAAGTGCATACACAGTCTCATTCATATATATCACAAAGATTTAACACTACTTAAGTGCATCAAAATATTTCATTTATTTATTTATTTTGCATCTGAAATATACAATTGTATGAGTACAGAAGTGATCATTTCACAACATGTAAACATACATCAAATTTTGCGCAATCCTAGAGATTTTACATGAGATAAATATATATCTCTAAGAATTGGCTTAATGAGTGGGTCGGCTACAATCTCATGCGTAGAGATATGTTCAATAATCACTTCTTTCATTGACACCATATCTTTTATAAAATTATACTTAATGTCTATGTGTTTAGTCTTGCCATGGTATTTTGGATCCTTAGTGTAGGCAATGGCTGCTTGACTATCACAAGACTGTCACCAGTTTTTCAGTATTTGTGAATACTCCCAAATCCAACATGAACCTTTTAAGCCACACCGTTTCTTGTACAACCGCTGAGCAAGCCACAAACTCAGCTTCCATGGTAGATAATGCTATGTAGGTTTGCTTCTTGCTACACCAATAAATAGCCCCACTATTCAGCAAGAAAGCATACCCAGAAGTTGATTTACGCTCATCTGGATTACTACCCCAGTCAGCGTCTGTAAATCCCTTTAGATTTAGGTCAACTCTTTTGTAGCATAAGCAATAATCCAAAGTGCCCTTCAGATATCTCAGAATCCTCTTAACAACTTGCCAATGAGCTCGTCCAGGGTTGGATTGATAACGACTTACCATTCCTATGGCAAAACATATATTTGGCCTTCCACATAACATGGCATACATCAAACTACCTACAACACTCGCATAAAGAACAACATTCATGTCTTCTATTTCTTCTGGAGTTTTGGGACACATTTCTTGGTTCATGCTTTCACCTTTGGCTATAGGAGTATCAATAGGTTTGCAGTTATGCATTTGGAATCGTTCAAAAACTTTCTTGATATAAGATTCTTGCGACAAAGCAAGAAGTCTTTTTGATTAATCCCTCTGAATCTTGACTCCAAGTACATATGCTGCCTCACCCATATCTTTCATCTCGAAAGTTGAAGATAACCACTTTTTTACGGTGATTATATAATCCTTACTATTCTCAGCCAACAAAATATCGTCAACATACAGAGATAGAATTACATATCTATTCTGAGACCTCTTGACATATACACAGTGATCTTCTTGAACCATAACAAAACCATACGAAATGATTTCTCGATGGAACCTTGGATACCACTATCTGGATGATTGCTTCAACCCGTAAATAGATCTTTGGAGTTTGCACACTTTGCTCTCTTGACTTTTTTCTATGAACCTTACAGGTTGTTCCATGTAGATCTCTTCATCTAGTTCTCCATTGAGAAATGCCTTTTTACATCCATCTGATGTAATTCCATGTCTTGATGAGCGACTATGGCTAAAATTAGTCGGATTGAGGCAAACCTAACCACCGGAGAGAATGTTTCCTCATAATCTATACCCTCCATCTGGGTTTAGTCTTGCCATGGTATTTTGGATCCTTAGTGTAGGCAATGGCTGCTTGACTATCACAAGACTGTCACCAGTTTTTTAGTATTTGTGAATACTCCCAAATCCAACATGAACCTTTTAAGCCACACCGTTTCTTGTACAACCGCTGAGCAAGCCACAAACTCAGCTTCCATGGTAGATAATGCTATGTAGGTTTGCTTCTTGCTACACCAATAAATAGCCCCACTATTCAGCAAGAAAGCATACCCAGAAGTTGATTTACGCTCATCTGGATTACTACCCCAGTCAGCGTCTGTAAATCCCTTTAGATTTAGGTCAACTCTTTTGTAGCATAAGCAATAATCCAAAGTGCCCTTCAGATATCTCAGAATCCTCTTAACAACTTGCCAATGAGCTCGTCCAGGGTTGGATTGATAACGACTTACCATTCCTATGGCAAAACATATATTTGGCCTTCCACATAACATGGCATACATCAAGCTACCTACAACACTCGCATAAGGAACAACATTCATGTCTTCTATTTCTTCTGGAATTTTGGGACACATCCCTTGGTTCAGGCTTTCACCTTTGGCTATAGGAGTATCAATAGGTTTGCAGTTATGCATTTGGAATCGTTCAAAAACTTTCTTGATATAAGATTCTTGCGACAAAGCAAGAAGTCTTTTTGATTAATCCCTCTGAATCTTGACTCCAAGTACATATGCTGCCTCACCCATATCTTTCATCTCGAAAGTTGAAGATAACCACTTTTTTACGGTGATTATATAATCCTTACTATTCTCAGCCAACAAAATATCGTCAACATACAGAGATAGAATTACATATCTATTCTGAGACCTCTTGACATATACACAGTGATCTTCTTGAACCATAACAAAACAATACGAAATGATTTCTCGATGGAACCTTGGATACCACTATCTGGATGATTGCTTCAACCCGTAAATAGATCTTTGGAGTTTGCACACTTTGCTCTCTTGACTTTTTTCTATGAACCTTACAGGTTGTTCCATGTAGATCTCTTCATCTAGTTCTCCATTGAGAAATGCCTTTTTACATCCATCTGATGTAATTCCATGTCTTGATGAGCGACTATGGCTAAAATTAGTCGGATTGAGGCAAACCTAACCACCGGAGAGAATGTTTCCTCATAATCTATACCCTCCATCTGGGTATAGTCCTTAGCCACTAAGTGAGCATTGTATCTCTCAATGGATCCATCTGCCTTTCGTTTAATTTTGAGAACCCACTTGTTCCCAATAGCTCTCTTTTTAGGTAAAAAATCAACAAATACCCAGACTTGGTTTTTCTTCATGGAATCCATTTCTTCTTCCATTGCTTTAATCCAACTTTCTCGTGCAGAGGATGAGAGTGCTTCAGACACATTTTTCGGCTCATCATCATCCTGAGTGGTAACCATTAAAGATTCCCCTTCAATCTCAAAACGACGTCGATGAATACTTTGGCGGTTACTTTTCCGTGTAAGGGTATGGAGTGAGCTAGATCCACTAACCGGTTCTGAAACTGATTCAGATTCAAAATGACTAACCGGTGTATTTCTCCCACTTGGATCAGGGAACGGAAGCACTACCTCTATCCCAACTGATGGTGTGGAAGTACTAGGATTGTCAGGGTTATTCAATTCAATTAACTGAACATCCTTATCTACTTCACCCCTACGTAGGAATTCTATTTTCAAGAATGTTACATCACAAGATTCAATTTCAGTTACGCTCCCATCTGCTTGTTCTCCAATGAAAACATATCCCTTGGAATGTTCACAATATCGAATAAAAATACACTTTTTCCTTCTCGGTCCCAATTTGCCATGTCTATGGAAACTATCATGAACATAAGCAGTTGCCTCCCAGGGCCGTAAGTTATAAAGTTCAGGTCATCTACCTGTCCATAACTCGTAAGGAGTAGAATTGACTGATTTAGTGGACACAAAGTTAAGTACATATGTGGCTATTAATAGTGCATCACCCCAATACGAAATAGGAAGATTAGCTTGAGCCATCATAGACCTAACCATGTCAAGTAAGGTTTTATTCCTTCTTTCTGCAACACCATTTTGTTGCGGAGTTCTAGGGATAGTAACCTGTCTAGCTATACCTTTTTCATCACATTTACTTCTAAATTGATCAAAGAGATATTCTCGACCGCGGTCGGTTCGTAATGATTTTACTTCCTTGTTTAATTGATTTTCCACCAAACTCACATATTTTTTAAAACAATCTAATGCATCGGATTTATATGATATCAGATAGACATGACCATATATAGTAAAATCATCTATGAAAGTGGTGAAGTAAGAGGTTTCATGCCTCGCCCTAACATTTATTAGACCACATATGTCAGAATGGATTAACTGTAATAGAAATTCTGCTCATAAGCCTTTGCCAAATGGTTTTCTAGTGGATTTCCTGGCAAGGCAACTTTCACAAACAGGCAAGTTGACTTTTGCTAGTGATCTCAAAAGACCTTCTCTAGCCAGTCGGTTCATACGATCTTGCCAACTATGCCCTACCTTGTTATGCCTTACATTCACATCTACATCTATAGTGCTAGAAGATGTATAATATGAAAAGCATTCATCATTAAGACCATAACTAATATGTTCAATATCCAAAACTAAAAAACCATCCAACAAATATCCATGACCAAAAGAAACAGAATTAAAAAGTAGTTCAACAGAAATGCCAGACATATAAATATGAAAACCCAAACGCAAGAGGACTAATGTGGAGACCAGATTCCGTCTAAAATCCAGAGCATAAAGGACATCGCGGAGAAAGAGGGTTCGGCCGCCACGCAGCTGAAGTTTGCAAGTGCCAATGCCGTTAACTTCGACCCTAGCGTTATTGCCAACGTATATCTATCGGGACTCAGTCGGAACACGTCGGTACTCCACATATGTACCTCTATCTCTAGCTATATGGTCAGTCGCTGCTGAGTCAAGAGTCCACATAGGTAAAGATTCAGTTAGTAACGCACAACTAGAAACATATGCATTGCAAGAAGGTTTGGTAAAACGCATTACCTGGGTCTTGGGCTCAAGGCAATCCCGAGCGTAGCGACCCTTCTTTTGGCAATTATAGCACTTAAATTTTGCAATGTTCTTCTTCCCATTGCGCTTGCCCTTCTTCTTCTCCTTCTTGCCTTTCTTGTTTTGCTTACCCTTCCCCTTATCACCAGATTATTTGCCTCTTTTGCGTTTGGAGCCAGATGCTCCAAACTTGTTAGATTCAGCCACATAGGCTTGTCCAGTGGCCTTGACAACAAAGAGATGTTTTTCTTCGAGCTCTAGGTAGTGCGCAATATCCTTAAGCGTTTTCGCGCTCTCATTGTATGTCATATTAACAATCATGTGTTCCCAACTGGCAGGGAGAGATCGAATAATAGCTTGCACCTGCTCCTCGTCTGTCAGAACATGGTCGGTCGCCTTCAACTCTCGTATCATATTTGACATTTCCCTAATGTGTTGCCTCATGCTGACATCAGGTTTCTTTTTATAGGTGTCAAATTTAATAGTAAGCCGACGCAATTTTGACACAGACGTTCCACCAAACTTCTCTTTTAGGGCTATCCACATGCCCTCAACTATAGGGTAAGCCTCGAATTCAGCAATCAGATCATCATGCATTGTACTTAACAATGTAATGCGAGTAGTCGCATTCTTTTTCTTCCAGATCTAATAGGCGTCCATATCCCTTCGATACTAAGCTCCAATACCAATCTCGGGTTCATTCATTACATAGTTAAGGGTTTCAATTACTTATTGTTCTTTTAGAATGTACTGGACCTTACGATGCCACATATCATAATTGTCTCCATTCAACTTGTCACCTTTATTAAGATCTACTATGATGTTTTTCGATGCCATTTGAAACTCTACATAGACAGTAATAAAAGATACTTAGCACATACATACACTAAGTAATTTTGTCATATCGAGTATTAAATTGTATTGAAAAGACACAATATTTAAAATCAACAGATCGTAGTACGATCTGTCATCCTTTATAGTTCATGTGTCTTAAAAGTATAATTAAACTCATTGTAGCAAAAACTATATTTTCAAAAAAAAAAATTGAATTACCCAAATTCATATTTTTATGAAAAGTAAGTTCTAAATGTTAATCACTAAGTTTAGCATCTATAGAACTCCCACTTAGATAGAATATTCTCTTAACAACATCATTAAAAGAATAAAAAAATGATCAAATAAGGATATATATATATATATATATATATATATATATATATAAATAAACAACACTGTTTACATATGGAAAAGAACGATGATTGCAAAAATTGATAAGCATAAAAGTTCAACAACAGAATGTAAGACATATTATGCATTCTCTTCATCATCCTAATACCCATATCCAGTTTGATCTGATTCATAAGTTATCTCATAATCCTTAACTATTTTCGGAGCAAACCGATTAATGAGAAAAGAGTCTCTACGAGTTCCCTTATCTTTGGACATGTTAGGAAACAGAGACAAACAAGCAGTGCGTTTAACCCCTTGAAGTACTCTTTTTTTTTCAAATTGTTCTATCTCACATAGAGCATCCTCAAAGGACATTCCCAATTCGTTGATCTTATCTTTCACATGGTCATACATACTAGGAAGAGAGTTTAGCAATCCCTCAATTTCCTTCTCCAAGGTAGGTGGAACTTCAAGTTTAATGCGCATTTTAAGAACAAAGTCTTTAACTTCATTAAGGTGCTCACAAAAAGTCTTCTTATTAGTAAATTGTAGACTCATGTACTTAGTTAGGAGACGTTGTCTACAATTACAACCGGGACCATGACGAAATCTATTAATATAGGCCGCCGCAACAGACTTCCTCGCAGTGCGTCTAACTCTCACCATTTGATTATGACTACAAAAGTCCTGGTTTAAAAATAAGACACAAAACCTTCCTAGAATAAATTTTTAAAGAGACTAATACACATAGCACATTGAATGTTGTACATACCAACAATTATAATAAAATTACATAAATTTTATTCATCGCAATGAAATTACATAAATTTCATGCAATAAGTTGTAAAACAAAACAATTACATAATTTTTAGGTGTTTATTTGAAATTTCATTCATAGAATGATGTTTTACAACATAAATTACACAAATTCATATCACTATTAAAAATTATTTAAAATTTCTAAGTCTCAATAGAGTTTAATCTAAGTTTTGTGGCCTAATTTTAAAATTAAGAAGCCTAAATAAGCATATCACAAATATATAATGCCTAAATAAATAACATTGGGGCTAATTCACAAATATCACAAAGTTTTGTATATATGGGGTTCATAGAGTAAATATCACATAGATATAGGGCCTAAACAAAAAATAGAACACACTTTTTTTTTTTGAACAGGCCGGCCAGACAGCCAGACGGTCGGACCACCGTTGCCGGTCGATGCCCGGACAGTGGCTGAACCGCCGCCGGCCAGTGGCCAAACCGCCGCCGGCCGGTGGCCAGAGTAGCTGCCACGTGGCAGCAGCCGACTACCACGTGGCAAGGTTGGTCACGTGTCACCGCCTTGCGGTGATACATGGCTCATATGTGGTGCCACGTGGCAAAGCCCTAATGTGCCATGTGGCGCCGCAGTTATAATCTGAAAATTAAATTATTATAATTTTAATTTAATGTTTGAAATTCGAAATTCAAAAAATTAAATAAAAATAAAATAATTAATAAACTAATTATTAAATTATATAACAACCAAATGACGTGGCCACGTGGCACCAATCCCGCTATGCCACGTCACCTCATGTTCAGCCCCACTTTCTGACGGAGAAAAACTAACGCACGTATGCACAAACACCAAGAATATGCACTATTTTTAACGTACAATACAATGTATGTTACAATCTTAAAAAATTCATAACAAATTCAATTCTTATCAAAAAATTATGAAATTAGCGGCATTAGAATCCTTGAAAAATGTACTTTCTACCAGTATTATAATCATACACATTTGTGATACTTCATAGAATCGCAATAATACTATAAATACGTGAAAAATTACCAAAAATACAATAATTGACATATTTTTCATGTATATTGCAGGGAACAAACAACATGGCTCTGATACCAATGAAGAACTTTAACACTAAATTCAGTATCTTTACACACTATTTAATGCGATCAAAGAATACTAACCTTTTATATAGCGTAATATATTTGATTGTTGAATGTGCTTGTTCCACTGCGTGTGTCGTGAATTAAAGTGCACAATACAGTCTTGTGCTCTGATAATTCACAGCCTAAATATCTTTTAAGTAGATATGCTTTTAGAGAGTTTTTTCATTCTGTTTCTTATGTCTGATACTAATAGAACGTACATTATTCTATTAGTATATTGGACTTAAATACCCAATAGGAAGTTACCCAACTTCCCACACTTTGGTCTAATAGGTCGGGTTAGTCCATCTAGAACAACCCAGGATCCAAATCCAACAATACATATTTCGGAAAAAGTGTTGGTTGTTGTGACAAGTGACAAGATAAGATATAAAACTCATGAATGGGTGGGATGGGTTCCTTTGTGAGATTAACAAGGACGCCATTTCTTTCCACATGTTAAAACATTGACTTGTAATGAAATAATTTTGTCACTTCCAATAGACTAACATGTGAATCTTAAGGCGTTAAGAACAAGAGTGAGCAGTATGTAGTGAAAACAAACTGTTTTTGTTTAACTATATATGGTAAATAACATTTACTTTTATCTCTTTATGGCAATGATATACGGCTGTTGGTAGGCAATTTATTTCATTTTCATCTGGAAATAAGCTTTAACAACTTATCAAATATTGATTGTGATAAGTGATTTTCTAAAAAGTGATTATTGGGCTATTTAGAAAATAGCAATATATATATACCAGGATAAGTATTGTATCTTAACAAAGACATATGTATAATTAGACAGGTGCTTTATTTTATTATTTCAAATTTTTTCAGTTGGATTTTAAATTATGAAAAGTTGAATAAGTTACAACAAATTAACATATATCAACCTTAAAACATATTAAGATATATATCATAAGTACTTGTTAAAGAAGCCGTTAGAAACGAAATTAAAAAGAAAGAGATGCACCAAGCTAGTTCATAAATATTTAATTTTTGTACGCTTTCAACAAATATTAGTAAAACAACGTAACCAGAAAATAAAAAATATAAGCAGACTACTTTATTAATGTAAAAATTTTAATCCCTTCCATTATGCTACTTTATCCCATGGACATGATAATCTGTTAATATTTTATAGGTTTGTTAACGGACAATCCTTAGCTTATATATAACTTGGTCAATTCAATTCTTATCTACAAACCCACTTTTACCACAATAACCAGAATCTTAACATAGTTCAAACTCATAATTGATATGTTTTATTGAATCCATTTGGGCTCTTTTGATCATCTTGAAGAAGAAAGACATTTGCTTCTTTAAGAACTCTACAACAATTTAATCTATCTTTATTAGCTACCCATTTAAACAAATCCACATTATCATCTAATGGTGTTTGTGAATTATCCAAACAAAAGGAGGCAAAAAGATGAGATTTTTTACCCAAATTTTGAGATTTTAAGTAATGGTGGTGGTGTTTGTGGCGGCAAGTGGAGATGATACAGTGGGGTTGATGATGTAGTGTTGATGGGATTGGTGATGGTAAGAAATTGAGTTTTTTAGTCATTTGAATGTATTGTTTTGTTGATCAAAAGATTATAGGAGGTAAAGTGTAACAAATAATACATAAAGGGTTTAAATGTTTTCTCTTACAAGTAGGTTTAGTATATGTTAAAGATAATAAATCTCTCTTTAACACCTTAATTTTTTAGATGTGATGGAGTTGGTCACTTAACATGGTATCAGACCCTAGTACCAAAAGGTTTTAAGTTCAAAACTTATTGCCACCTATTTAAAATATTAAAACTGTCTAAGTATAAGACTAAAAAATTAACTCCGTATGCATCGGTAGGAGCATTTTAAAGATTATTTAATAATATAAGTAACACGGATATGAATGCAACTCTAAAACTATCCAAATACAATGCTCAAAAATTAACTTCGTATGTGCTTGTGAAAGCATTTTAAAGATTACTTAATAGTATAGTAAAAGTAACTCGGATATCAATGCAAGTCTAGCTTTGGGTCTACTTTACATATAATGTTAGACCATTTCTTCAACTCCAGTATAAATGAAATATAATAAGAACCATCTCCCTTTCTCTTCCTCTCTAACAACCTGTCTCTTGTCTTTTTCAAGCGTATGTTGCTGATTGATACGTAATTATCCCATTTTTTTCTTTAGCAGAGTAGTTTTTGTTGTGGCATAATTAAATAACCCGAATTGACAATTTTCCAAAATCTGTATTATTGTTGATGAAAAAAGATATTAAGGGTGAGACATCTACTCGCTTAGTTTAGTCTCCCGGCTTTCGCCTCCCTCTAGCATTGTGTTTGTTCTATACAAATAATACAATATTTTCGCCATGTCTTGACAAAGTAATGCCGAGACCAAACCTAGTCTTTTGTTTATCGATTGTGTGTGTTTTATTTAACCTAAGCTCTAACGTTTTTGGTTGCTAATATTTTGGGGTAAAGCAATAATGAAATTTTCCTATGGTATATATGCTTGCGTGCTTTGGGCAAATATTCTTACAAATTATTATTGTATGTAATAATTTCATGATGGACATAAAAAAAATTTCAATAAGAACTAAAAGTACACATATTTTTTAAAAAGTGTTGGTTGGTTGTTGTGATAAGTGTCAATAAGATATAAAACTCATGAACGAATGGGATGGGTTCTTTTGTGAGATTATTAACAAAGATGGCATTTTTTTTTTCCACATATTAAAACATTCACTTGTGGTGAAATAATTTTGTCACTTGTTCACCAGCACACTAACATGTGAATCTTAAGGCGTGTAGTGGAACTAACTTCTTTGTTTCATTGGTCATGATTATTAATTTTTTTTTCTCTGGTTCGAATTATTAGTATTTACTAAGCAGACTTACTATCTAATTTGCTCAGTAAAAGACAAGTGATATATCAGTATCAAAGGAGAAGAATGATTAAGCCTGGCTAATCTCGCGGTCTGCCATTATCAATTAACGACAAGCGGCGGTGGAAAAGAAGGGGGCTTTAATTTATTATAAGAGGTCTTCAAATTAATTTTTTTATAATAATTTAATTAATATAAAATGATCAATCTCCTTATCTTTTCACTTTTTTCCTTTTTTCTTCGTTTATCTGCAAAAGCTGGCACGATAAGAAACGACAAAGTCTAATAATTCATGCTTTCTTTCCTTTCGCTTTTTCCTTTTCTTCTACTTTCTTTCTTTTCATCTATTTTCTGTTTGTCTTCTTTTCCATGTTGATTTACTTTGTTTTCTTTTCCCATTTGCTTTTGCTTAAAAACAATTGATGTGAAGTCGCGAACCTCCAAGACACACACATGTTGCTTAGTTGATGGCATTCTGAGAATACACACACACACTTCAAATTGATCGCGGACTTTATGTTAATCCAAGCCAAATATTTGTTAGATACCCTCGCGATAAATATATAATAGCTTGGTGCATGCCGTCTCAAATAATTTAAGGATTTTAGACGATTATTTAAATAGGAATTTTAATAATTAGATTTTTTCTCAAAAAATTTTTTAAAAAAATTTTCTACTAAAATAATCACTACAAATAAAATGACATTTCTCCAATGTTCTTTTTCTTTCTCTTTATTAAGTCTTTCTTCAGCATATTTCTTGGCCCTTAATAATTAAGCTTTATTAAGTCTATTGCATATAAGAAAAATTAATTAAAAAATGAATATAAGTAAAAAAAATTAATTATTTCAAGTTAAGATATATATAAATATGTAAACAATATCAAAATTTATCACATAAAAAAATAAAAAGAATAGTTGAATGTATATGTCTATGCTTTCTTTCTTGGGCCAATCTTACTTTCTTATATTATATGCAAAATTAATATTATAATAAACAAAAATGGTTTAAGTATTGGCCTTCAATAGTTGGGCCTTCAATAGTTCAAAAATCAATTAAGTACTGGCAATTTGGCATTTTTTTACTAAGTTAGTATTATTATTTTTTTAACTTGGGGCCCCCAAGCTAGGGGGCCTTGGGCACAAGCCCAAGCTGCCCATAGCTTGGGCCGGGTCTGGCTTGCTGAGAATACCTCAACCACTCCTTTTTTTTTCCCAGCAAAAAAAGATAAGAAACAAATTAGGATCAAAAAATTTTACAATTTATTCAGTATAATAAATTAAATACCTATATAAAATTTCAAGAGGATTAAATTGACAAAGTTTGAATAATAGAAACAAATTTAAAATTTTAGAGAAACAATAGAGTCAAAATTGAAACTTTTGTAGAAATAATATGGTTGAAATTGAAAAATTTATAGATAACCTTACTACTTTACAGACAGTTGGTTAAACTTTGCTCATGCTACTTCTCTTAAAGTTGGAGAGTTTCTCGTGTTTACGTGAAAAGGCCTAGGAACTTTTAGTGTTGAGATCTTCGCAGCCACTGCATGTGAAAGAGGTATAAATGGTAAGTGATAAAACTATTAGTTGTGTATTTTGTATCGACTATTAATTTGCATTTATTACTAATCAAAATAGTGCTAGTTAATTTTTTTATTGATGAATGTATAGTTGAGCCCATTCAAATTGAGAGTGATAAGAGCGAGGAGGTGGATGAAGAGATTGAGATGGATGATGAGAAAACTGAATAGCTCGGTGTTGAGCATAAAATACCAGAGCATTATCAGTTGAAGGTACTAGTGAAGAATAAAATACCTTTCTTGGTAATTCTTCTTTTTCTTGCTCATAGAAATTTCCTAAACAAATTACGAAACATGATTACATGCTAATTTTATATTTTTATGTTGTAGCTGCTTGTAAAGGCCTTCGCTGAAGGGACTAGAATATATGATGTCACGTCCCAACTCGACCCCACCTATAATCAGTCAGGACGCAACGAAATTTCGGCAGTATAACGACAGTAAATAGACTACCGAGGTTCTAAACCAACCTCATTAATAACATTAAACATTCAATTCCATAACCATACGAACAACGACTCCTCAACAGCATAACAACACACAACATAACCGTAATATACAATAATCAGTCTTTGTTATCTGCCTCCGTTCCAACATAACATACAATACCTCAACCTTATCATACATTTCAAAAATAAGTTGAGACCCATCTAACAACTTAACCATAGACAAAAGAAAGCCACTAAGTTAACATCATTTGGATCATCATCTTTTCAACATCTATTACAATAAGAACCATAAAGCATATAAAAGTCTACTAAGCTAATGTACATGACATTAAACAACATAGAATCATGGATAAGACTCAGGAACATATGACTCGTCCACGTAAGGCACATTTTCCTCCTCAGGAGGCACGTACCCGTAATCCGGCTCTGCAACACCTGTAAGCATGCAATAATAGAAAGTGAGCTTATATACATAAGCTCAGTGAGGATCCGATAGATCTCGAGCAAGGTCTACTAAACTCCTTGGAATAATCCTTTGAGTCAGTAAACACACAATAACACAAATAGTACTATCATCACATAGCTATATAACCAATCAATAAAGGATACTCTAGTTGGTGTAGCTCCAAACGCCATCACGATCTCAATCGTTCTTCTTGTAACTCCCCATTACTCACGCACCCGAGGTACCTCACTAGCGCTCCTCCCATGACACCTCCGTCATGGGAGCTGGGGGTAGCCTATGACAGTCATGCCGTTATCAACCCGACAGCCCAACGCTGCCCGAGAGGTGACACACATATACCAAGACTTCATAATCATCATCAATCATCAATCACTCAATTGGGAGATCAGCAACGAAAGTGCCCGATTCCCGAACTCAATAATAATCAATCAATAACATCAATATAACATCAATATTTAATTAAACAACAAACAACGAAGTTAGATGACGAAGTAGGCCATCTAACCGGACATGCATTATATACACAATTAAACCCTAAATTACTCATCAACAACTCACCATTCAACACTCAATCACCACCCAACCATCTAAAGGCATCGTTCGAGAAATTAAAGAATGACAACCTAAACTTCTAAAATTCATAACTTACAATCTACTAATCCAAACATTGTCAAATCAGTTTTTATCACTCACCCATTCAACCTACTACATTAGCCCTCTCGGAAATCCACCATAACACCTCCAAATCATGCCCGATAACCCTAGAACCCTAGAATGTATTGGCTGGATTTTCTGAATTTTCACACAAACAATGTACTCGAAAATTCGGCATTACAACAGCGCTAACAGGTAATTAACAAGTATTTAGAAATCGACGGCAATCGATTTCGATCAACACAACTCATTTAATTCAACTTTGAACATTTTAATCAAAATTAAATACCCAGAAAATAAAAATTATGCTACATCCGACAGAAATTCGTAGTATTGCATCAAAATCATCCCTAGCATGCAAGGAGCAATAATCTATCATCAGATTTCAATTCTAACGGTTAAATTTTCATTTATGAGCAAAAGTATAAAAATGACATATTGAGATCTAGAATTTTTCTCTCACATTTGATGCGATATAAGTCTAGGAATGCGTGAAGTGCGTGCCCAACAAGCAAAATCCAAGTCGGTGCGAAGTTCTACGGACAAAAACCAAGTTTTTCTTTGAAAAATTGGATTGAAAAGCTTTGAAATCTCTTTTCTTTTTCTCTCCTTCTTCTCACGGCAATGTGTGTGTTTGTGATGGTGTTTTGTGTTATTTTTAGTGTGTGTAACTAGTGTGAGCATAAATAGTTAATATATAAAATAGTTTAAGTTATAAAAACTAATTAATTTTTGTGTTTTATTGACTTTAAACTCATTTTATTGCTCACCAAGGCTCAAAATAATTATGCAACCCCCAAGATATCTCAAGTGGATTATTTTTAGGTGATAAGAAGTTTTACATTCAAAGAATTACACCCGAGTCGGCTTAAAACTTGATTTTCGCAAAAGTCGGTGTAAAAACCCTAATAAATTCTTAAGCCGATTTTTAAATCGTTTTCATCAAACACAGGTCTATTTAAGTCCGTGGACTAGGTCTAGAAGGGTTAAAAATACCAGTTTCAAAATTTTAGCGGACGTGTTTTGAAAATACTATTCACTAAAAATCGACGATAAAATTTCTAACTCTGTTTTTGATGAAAATTTCATGAATGCACATTTAGCACGTATTAGGAGTATTGACATCAAAATTATAACTTTCTAGGTCCTATAGCACATAAACAGATCATATGCACGCAAAACGAGGTATAGCACGTAAAACGAGATAAGCAAGAAACTGGGGTTTCACATTTGATGCTGGTGAGATGATAGTGGTAGATTGCCATGGGATTGAATACTCTCTTGGCGTTGGTAGGCGACAAGTTGGGACTTAGTTCGCTGCATTTGCTTGGTTGTTTTGCCTTACGCAACGTGCATGACATAGAAGTAGAAGACAAAGTTGTATTTGAACAAATAGATAGATGTAAATTTAGTTTGCGGGTAATTAGGAGGGGTGGTAGTAGTGGTGGAGGAAGATAATATGATTTTTTTTTTATTCTTTGGATAAATTATGACCTTTTTTGCAATAAACTTTGGAATTCATCAATTTGTGCACAGTTTTTTATTGTAATTATTCATTGTTGATTTTTGATCAATTGTTGGTATTTATTTTCTTAATATGGCAGCTCAAATAAAGATAAAAAGAAGCAGCTCAAGGAGAGAGAAAATAAAAGTTGTAACTGTAAGGATATTTTGAAAAACTTTGTTAGTTAACTGACCGGGGAGACCTGTTTGGTCTTTTTGACAACCTGGGGGACCAATTGGGCTCTTTATTAAAAGTTGAGGGACTAAAAAAAATTTCTATTAAAGTATTCCACCAATAAGGGAAAGCCATACCCCCCCCCCCCCCCTTCCCCCACCCTTCCCCCCCCTTTGTTCAAAAAATATAATGATTGTATAAGGAAGGGGTTTAAGGTTTGGGATTTGGGGATGGGGTGGCTCTTTTTGGGGTGATAGGTAGCGGGTTGGGATTGGAGTTGGAGGTGCGACAGTTAGTAGTTGACTCTTTTTTTTTTTGGAATAAAAAAATGTATGAAATGATTATAATATTCTTACATTAGCATTCGTTAAGGATAAAACAATTAATATACACTGTTAACCCATTTTGAACTAATAATTTGACTAACTGAGAGACTTGTGAGGAGAGAAGAAAAAAACAAAAACAAAAAAAGGCTGAGTAATCTATTTGCTCTAGGGTACAAAATTTAAGTAGACCAATGTCTTTCTACCTGGCGTGAATTGGTGAAAGTCAAGTACAAAAGTAAGTTAAGTAATGACTCCGCAAAGTTGAATTTATACTAACAACTTCGCATGACTTTATATTGAGAATGACGACCTTAAACTAAATTGATGAAATTAAACACTAAATACATAATAGACAATGACTTCAACAAATACTTCTATTAGTCAACTAATTGTGTCAATTACACAAAATAATTAAACATTGCATTACTGTGTATAGATACAATATAATAAGGATCATATCCTTGCCACCAAGATTTTGATCTGGTATTAAAGTTACTTAATTGTTTACAAAAAAATTACGAGATTAATTCCTACCGTACATGTTGTACAGTCATAAGCTTTTTTTGAATTAAAAAAAAAATGATCATATCCTTTTCATCTATCTTTCCAAACAACCTATTTCTTTTTTCTTTATGCGTATTGTAGCAGTTGATATGTAATTTTTTATATTTTTTAAATAGATTTGTTTTTATAATATAAATGAGGTAGACTTTGACGTTACAGTAGCACATGATAGACTTCTAGCGCAACACTCATTCTATACAAGATAAAGTATATTTTTTCCCCTTATCCTATGTTGACGATGTTTGGCTAATTTCAATATCTTTTTTATATTCCTCGTATATGCTGAGTATTGAAATCATTTTTTCTACATTTAGAGATTTTATATTTTAATTTTACTCTAACAATTTCTTTACCTTTAATCAATCTTTTAGTTTAAGAAATCTCAATTTTAACTTCACTCTACCAACTTCACTATTGTAAAAGCTCTCTGTTTTTATTTTATTTCAATATTCTCTCCTTGTTACATTAAACATATTATTTTAATATTTTTCCTTTATATATATATGTTCATTTTTCTCGATGACATTATATTTTTAATTACTAACAATAGTTTTGTGTTTTTTATTCTTTAATTTAAACTTTTTCAATAACTCCCTACTTTTTGTTATTTAATTTAAAATTTAAGTGTAATTCATAACGTTTAGTATATTAAAATACAATTAAAAGATATTAGACAATTAGTGTAATTAAAAAGTCAATAAACAATGTTTAAGGGATGGTGTTTTTTTTTTCTTACATGTAGAAAAGTTAAAAATAAGTGTAGAAATCTCCTACAATTTAAGGAATAGGGTAGGGAATCTGTTAGGGACCATTTTTACCCATTACCTCCCTACATCTAGAGTAGGGGATGAGATAAAGCATATCTTGAAGTTGCCTTATACTGATAGGGAAAATTGCACAAATAATCCCTATTATTTTCTAAAACTTTTAAATTCAATTTGATTCTATAATTCCAAATTAACCAATTAGTTCCTATTATTTTTTTTAAAAAAATTAAATTAATCCATATTATAAAAAACTTTCTTTTTTAATATATTGCTTCTTCTTCACACACATCTCTATTCAATAATAGAAAATGACAATAGCCCCTTATTTTCAACCATTACAGCTAGTGTGGACCTTTGAGAACAACTTTATTTAATTAAGGGTCGGGGCGCAGGGGACTACAAGAGTGGTTCAAGAAGGATACCCAAATAGGCAAAATTAACAAATTAGTCCTTATTATTTTTTTTAAAAAATAATTTAGTCGTTATTATTTTTTTTAAAATTTTAATTTTGCTAATTTAGGCAGAGATTAAATTAATTTTTTTTTTATAAAAAAGAAAGAAAAGAAATTGATTAATTTTAAACAATAGAGACAAATTTAAATTTTAAAAAATAATAGGGACAAATTTAAAATTTTATGTAAACAATAAATACCATTTGCACAAATTTCCCATACTGATACAAAGTAGATTATTTCCTCCCAATTTGGAGTAAAATGAGGGAAAAAGAAACGTCAAAACATATGGTACCAATTTTGTCCCTTGAATTTTAACATAGAGTAAATGATCGAAATTATTTTTATCGAAATGATCTTTTATCTTTGGACTCTGTGACATATTTGTTCATTATTTATTAAATATGATAAATTAGTTTCTTATTTTTAAATTTGTGATACTGTTAGTGTTTTTTAATAAATTTCTTCTACCTTCATCACGTGACCACTTAAGTCAAATTTTGGTAGGATAAAAAATTAATTGGTCACATACTAAGAGCATGTAATTTATATTAAAAAATTGATGAAATTTATTAAAAGAATTAACGGTGTCATAATTTTTTTTTAAAAATAAACTAATTTATCACGTTTAATAAATAAAAATGAAAAATGTTACAGAATCCAAAAACAAGAGACCATTTCGGTCATCACTCTTTAACATAATAACAATCATCTCCTATTTTTTTCAACCCAAAACAACTTTCTCATCTTCATGTTTGTGTACAGTTTCGCGGCTGTGCAATCTTGCCGCAGTGCAATTTTGTGTGTGCATATAGTGTATCTATATGTCTGTGCAAGTATGCGTGTGTCTAGAGCTTTGTGTGTGTATATTGTCCGTAAGTGTGTGTAATTTTGTGTGTATATACTGTATCTATGTGTCATGTGCGCGTGGTGTAGAGCTTTGTGTGTGTATATAATGTATGTGTGTGTCTCTGTGCAGTAAGTTTGTGTATGTGTGTGGGGGAAAGAGGAAAAGAAAACAGGAGATTGTCAAAAAAGAAAAAAAATGAAAAATAGCCAGACTATGGTTCGCCTGCACGTGCCGTCAAACGAAGCAGGTGAAGACAAGTAAAAAAGGAGGAGGAAAGAAAAACAAACAAAAAAATAATAATAAATTAAAGTAAATAAGGGCATGTATGCCAATTTGGATACCCTAAAATTTATCTGCTCCTTTCATTTTCCTTCCAATTCAAATAAAAATTACGTAAGATCTTTATGATACTTTCCCTTATAATTTTTTCCAATTCAAACAAGATTATTACTATTCATTTTCTTTCCTTTATTATTCTATCATGTCCTTTCCTCTACTATCCTTTCCCTCTTGTATCCAAACAAGGCCTAAGGACAAAACTGTTCCCATTTTGAACTAATAATTTTTTTTTTTTTTTTTTTTGGGTCTGATTTTGAACTAATAATTTACTGATTCTCGCATTGTGTTTCTTGCAATAACTGATCACAACTTCACACCAAAGTGGTATATTCATTTTGTTGTGAATGACATCTAGAAAATGTTAGCTTCTAAGCCATCTATTAGTTTATCTCTCATTAGAAGAACGACAAATTAATGGATGTAAAGATTGGTTACTTAAATAAGTTAGATGTGATAATGTACCGGTTGGTTGGGTTAGTAATGTGCCCAATCAACTGAGAGACATTGTATGTAAGGAGTCATCCAGGGATTGATTAGTTTTTGTTTATTTATAAAATATTTCAGATTTTATGGAAAAAAAAAGACTAATTATTGGCTAAGTGAGAGAATTGTGAGGGAAAGAAAAACGAGTAACTAGTTGCTCTAGGGTACATAATTTAAGGACCCCAATGTCTTTCTCCCTGTCGTGATTTGATGAAAGTCTAAGTATAAAGGTAGGTTAGGTAACGACTCCGCAAAATTGTATTCATTCTAAAAATTTCGTGCGACTTCACATTGAAAATGATCGACCTTAAAAAAATTGATGAAATTAAATATTAGATATAGAATAGACAATGACTTCAACAAATACTTCTATTAGTCAACTAATTGTGTCAATTACACAAAATAATAAACATTGCATTATGTCTATAGAGACAATATAATAAGAATCATTTCCCTTTCTTCTCTCTTTCCAAACAACCTTTTCTTTTCTTTGTGCATATGGTAGCCATTGATACGTAATTTTCTCTATTTTTTAAATTGATTTCTTTTTATAATCTATACTAGGTGAGATTGACGTTATAACTAAAATGAATCGTTTGAAAACATAAAAGATGCGTATGACAATCAACTCCAACAAAAAAAAAAAAAAAAAAAAACTTCTGCGTATATTTACTCTCAAGAAAAACCTTAATTTTTATTTATTTCAAATATCATTAACTAACTAACTAGCTAACTTTTCACCAAATAGTCTAATTCTTATGGGTATTTCCCATGAGGTGCCTCATATTCATTCTTGTAACTCTTGGATCCCCTCTTGGAATGACATATTGGCTTTCATGTCTCCACGGTCCCTAAGGAATTTCCTAATGGTTTTTTTCTTTTTCTTATTTTTTTAGAAAAAAAAACTAAATAAAAAAGGAAAATAATTTATTCTCCACCCCCACCTCCCGTCACCCCATGAAATTAAAACTCTGATCTGCCAACTATCATAAAAATAACCTACACTAGACTACTACTAAATCTCGAAATTGGTTTGAGGTTACCATCATGAATTGTTCTTTTGTGAATACATTTATCACATTAACAATCCCGTCTCCAGCTTGATGGCAATGACCGAAGAGCAACTCTTCAATGCTAATAGTAATGATGTCAAGTCTAACCTTCATGTTGGTAGAAACTTTGTCAATTCTAGTCTCAATAAATTTATTTGTAATGCTTGAAAAGTTGATATGTACTTATGTAGATCTTTTCCTTGAGGCTTTTATTTTCAGTGGTCATTGATCATTTGTACTCTTTGTAAATATTATTCCTGTTAACAAAAAGTTCTTGCTGACCTGTGGGTGGGGGGGGGGGGGGGGGGGGGGGGCGCGGGTGTGGAACTTTTATGTATTAAATATAAAAAAGAAATCAAGTTCCATGATAGTTTTGAGTAACTGCCCATATAATAATTTAAGTCCCTCGCCCCATACCCTTGCATACCACAATATTGCCGAGATATTACAGATTCTGGTGCAAAAAGAATATAACAGTGCAAAAAAAGCACCAGTACGAAGCTTATAAATACTCTAATGCACGAAACTCTCATTGTGGGCAAAGCTTGAAGAAGAGACAAACTATTTTAGGGTCTATATTATGCAATCTTACTTTGCATTTTACAAGAAATTATTTTTACAACTTGAACCTATAACTCACAGGTCACAAGACAACTTTATTGTGTATCAAAGCTCCCCTTAAAAGTATCCCATGCATAATTGTCTTCAAACTCTCTGCATTAATTCCAAATATATGAAAGAATGAACCAAAGTACGAATGACAACTGTTCGAATAACTGCGAAAAATGAAAAAACCATAACCAAAACCATTTAGCATAACTTGTAATCATAATCATAGTCAAAACCAAATGGTTTATAAAAATTACTAACTATAACTGTAACTGTTAAGGATCTAAAACCGTCAATTGCCCCTTATAAAACCAAACCCTAACATATACTCTATCGGTATTTAGATTAGTTTTTTATCAACTAAATACCCGTCGGTTTCGACTTTAAACCTTAACCACTGTCATCCCTAGACCATAGCCAAGTGATACCAAAATAGAATAGAATCAATACAAAGTTGGCTGACTAGAATTGTAATACCCAGCACTAGAATCTCATGACACCTCATGCTAATACTATGTGCATCCATGTTTAAATCATTGTCATTTCTATTTGTTAATAAGCTGAAAAAAAAAAAAAGAAGAACTTATCAAAACTGAAGTAGGTAGCTAGGAAGATTTGAACCCGTGACCTCTTCCTTCTTTGCACACACTTTGACCAACTGAGCTAAAGCTAATTTGTTATCAAAACTAAACATTAGTAATATATATATATATGAAAGGCTATTAAATCAGTTTAAGTTCAGCAAACCAAGACAACTTTTCCCATTTTTTTCACAACACCCCCTACCCGTTAACCTAGAAGAAGAACGAACCCAGTTGCAAACCAAGCTAAACTACTCATTAAACCTAGAAAACGTAAGATTCTAACGCATTGGAGGTCATAGCATGTAAGTGGGTTTAATTCTATTGTGAAATTTTTGCTTATTTATGTATGTATATATGTATATACATGTGTAAACACTTTTAATGATTTAAGTTGTGGCATAAATCCTTAGTATACTTGTTAGATATTAATTTAGTCAAAGTTCTACATGATTTAGAGATGGCTATTGGCTTTTGTGTGTGAACAGTAGGTGAAGGAGTTGGTTTAAATTCTGAATTTTTAGTAATAGATACGTATATATGCTTGTACATGTATAATATGAGTTGGTTTGAGGAGTTATTGACCTATATATTTGTTGTATAGCATTTGCACATAAAAGAGTTTGGGTGTACAAGTTTGGATATATAGTTGTGTTGTCATGGGTGTAGTAGAGAAAATAAAGTTATCTGTATGCATATGTAAATGTATAAGTTCTATATTTTTGTTGATATGTGTATATAATTAAATGAGCATGATTTGCGTTTTAAGCAGTGAATTGGCTACATACTTGCTAAGAGTTATACATTCCTTGGTGTTCATGAGTTAAAGTTGTTAAAGACATTACGTGAGGTGGTAACAGTGAGTGATAATAAGTTGTGGTGACGCATATGTATATGTTATTGCCATATAGAAAAGGAAGTCAAGTAAGATAAAATAGATAAGATAATAAATGAAATATAATGTGCTATTATTTTATACCCTTTTTACTTGTCTTCTAGAGTTTGATGTTTTAGTAAAATTTACTATGGCGCAGTTGTGAGTCACTCTTGAATCAGTTGTCTTAGTCAGAGGGTTGAATAAGTTTAAAGCCGGGTTAAGGTAAGTAGAATACCCATTACACACATTTCTACTTCGTTTAGTTCAAGCTTTGTGCCTTCTTTCCTATTCAAATCGATTCACTTTTGACTCTTTGATCTTTATTCTTTGAGTAAAGCATTTGCCTCACTAAATGTGCGCTGTGACACCCAGACGGCAGGGTGAAATATATAGCCGTCCTGGCTTTTTGGCCTACTCTGTTTTCTATGTATGTATCAATTGTTCAAATGATTCAGTTGTGTATCAATTGTTAGGTATACGCATCGATGCCATGAATGCATCAATTGTTAGACATATCTGTTAGGCAATTGTATCAGTGGCCGACAAAACTCCGCAATTGTTAATTATATGTATCAATTGTTTATCACAGCTGTGCAATTGTACTCAAATTCTATTCTGTATGCTTATTACCTCATCTTTCTATCAAATGTTTCATTGATATTTCGTAAGTTTTCAGGGTATTCTACTTAATGAGCCTCGTTCACTCATTTCATTTATTGGTTGTGCAAAGGAAAGTGGGGAGGAATATCAGGGCGTAGAGTATCAGGGAGAAGAGAACCAGGGAGAAGAGAATCAGGGAGAGGAGTATCAGGGTGGGGACTGTCACGCCCCGACCCAACCCCCAAACTAAAGGTTAAGTCCGGACCCGACACACGGACAGAGTCTCCCCTGTACCGTGGACATTTGAAAACCTGTAAACTTGCAAATAAGGTAACAACATGGTAAATAAACCTTTCATGGCTACATATACAAAGATTCAAGGCCATCCGAGCCTTGAAGCAACCAACAATTCCAAAACCACACAAGCATGCAAGAACTTTGTTTGCAACATAATATAGTAGCCATGACATTCTATGATAACATTAAAACAACTTAAGAGATAAGGCATTCTACATTAGCCATTCACTCCCAAGCATGCAAGGAAATAAAAGCAGGAATAAAAGTTATTACAAGACATGGGTTTCCAATTCTACACCACAATCTACTATCCTTCAACTTTACACAACAAGCATATACATAGCCCTTAGGCCACAAAATAAGACATAAGATAATTAGTTGAGCCTTCCACATAGTAGTAAGAAATTAAACTACCTCAAGCAATCAGGCACAACAACTAAGGTAAAGGATCAGTCTGAACTTCCTCCTCCTCAACTAACTCAACAAGCTGGGGATCACCCTCAGCGTCTCTTGAAACATATATCGAGGTATGAGCAACCACTGTTGCCCAGTGAGGGATATAGTCCCGGGGCGTGCAATACAATAGATAATACAATTATACAACAATAACACTTAGACAATTAAAGAAACAATGATAACTCAAATAACCACACATTTAAAGGATACATTTCTCAAAACCCTATACACTAATCTTCACGGGTCTTCATTCACGATCCACGAACCACGAGCACGATCACGATAAGCCGGCATAATCCCCAAACACTCCAGTGGGTATACTCCGGATGTACCCCGATAATCCTACGACCCAACATCCCCTGGCAATCTCCGGACCAGGCGAATGAGGGTCTAGGGCACGGAGTTTGAATATCCACCGGCAAGCCCTCTGCCGCCTAGCCGATATTCAACACATCCGCCCCTGACACTATGGTTGCACAACCACTATGCAATGCACTTAACAATGGCAAGTTAATAGCAATAATATAAGCATTAACACATAGGAGGATCAACAAAGTAGGTTGACCTCAAGGCAGTTAGAATAGAAGCAATTATATAAGCTAATAAGCAGTTTTACAAAGGGACATTTACAAAATAAGCATAGAATTATACCAAAAGCTCCAAATCAACTTAAAATCATATATAAACACTCAAGAAGTCATGCCATGGGTTTAGAAGTGTGAGACAACCGAAATTGCACCTAAACCCCTTTGTTTTTCAAACTATTTCTCTTCCAAACCAAGGTTAATGATTCTATTTTCAAAGGAAACTCTCCCAACCTCCTAACTAACCCTCAAGGTACCCTCTCAACCTCTAACTCATTCAAATGCTCGCGATTACCCCGAAAGCCCCAATTTCCCTCTTATGGCTTTAAACTACACATACCTTATCCGGGCTTCAAATAAGGGATATCAAAGCTTCTATAGCACCTAGGTAGCCTAAGAATACTAGAAGTGAAGCCTGAATCCACCCGGATTCGCATTAACCCCGAAAGCCCTTTATTAAAGTCGACTATTTTACGTTTTAAGCGATTTTAGGACAATGCAAGTGCACGGGGCTATTAGATTACCTTCACTAGCACCTAAGGCATCTATTAGAAGCATTGAATCAAGCTAATTCGAGCAATTACGCAAAACCCTAGAAAAAATGTCACTATTCACCCCAACAATCAAACCATCGATTCTAACTGTTTAAAAAGCGAAACGAGGGCTCAAATATGTTCTCTAGCATTCATATACATGGTATAATAGCATAGATAATTAATACAATAACATTTGATCACATTTTCAACAAATCAAGAAAATAGCAACTATTTAGAAATGCGAAAATAAGCCGTGAAATCCCTCACCAATGCGTGTAGGAGCACCTAGGAACCTTGTACACACCCTAATCCACTTGCTCAAGGGTTGAAGTGGCTTGAATTGAAGGATTGAAGAGCAAAAATTGATTTTTTCTCCACTGTTTGCTGCTGTCGGCCTTCACTGCTATTTTCAGCTTTTTATTTTTTTTTTCTTTTGCATTTTATGAGCTTATGTTGATATATAAGGTGTATGGTTGGGTGGGGTCAACTTTGGGTGTTTAAGTGGTCAATTATAATGTGCGTAGTAAGCTTAAAACGAGTCTAAAGTGAAACATGTGTGCTAGTTAATTAAATCTCTAAGTTAGTTACGTAACACTATTCATTCAACTACAACAATTATTTTCTAAACGAGCTCTCCTATCGCCTCTAGCTCAATTGCACATTTTTCCCACTACTTTAATAATTAATATGATTTAATAAAAATACTAATTAACCAATAGAATGCAGTTTAAAAATGAAGTGAATAGTAACTTAAGAAGACAGTTAATAGGCACAGAAAGAGATGCGCAAACAAAGGATGCAACAGTAATTAAATGCATGGCTAAAACTCGGGCGTCACATCCTCTCCCCCTTAAACTAATTGCGTCCATGCAATTCTTACATGATTCGGCGAATAACTCTGGATACCGTTCCCGCATCTGATCCTCTATCTCCCACGTCGCATCCTCTACTCTGTGATGATCCCACAGAACTTTAACCATCAGAATGCTTTTAGTCCTCAGCTCCTGAACTTTCTGATCAACAATTCGAAGAGGTTTCTCTGTGTAGGTCAAAGTTTCACTGATCTCTAGCGGTTCCGGCTCAAGTATGTGAGAGGGATCTGGCTGATACTTCCGAAGCATAGAAACATGGAATACATCATGAATTCTGCCCAGACTGGGAGGTAAACCTAAACGGTAAGCCAATTCACTAATAGTTTCAGTTATCTCAAATGGTCCCACATATCGAGGACTGAATTTACCCTCTTTACCATGTCGAATCAAACCCTTGCGAGGAGAAATTTTCAGAAATACTCGATCCTCCACGGCAAATTTCAGATCACGACGGCGTCTATCTGCATAACTCTTTTGTCGACTCTGTACTGTAAGCATTCTTTTTCTGATAAGCTGCACATGATCAATCATTTTGTTCATTTCAGGTAAGAGAGTAGGGTCGACCGTCTTCATTTCACCAACATCATCCCAGTAGAGAGGATACCGGCATTTACGCCCATACAGTGCCTCATAAGGTGCCATACCAATAGTAGCTTGATAACTATTGTTATAGGCGAACTCTGCGAGTGGCAAATACTTCTCCCAACTCTTACCGAAGTTCAGAATACAAGCCCGCAACATATCCTCAAGGATTAAGATAGTTCTCTCGGATTGACCATCTGTCTGAGGATGATAAGCTGTACTAAAACTCAAAGTCGTGCCCAAAGCTTTCTGAATCTTCTGCCAGAACTGAGATGTGAATCTGGGATCTCTATCTGACACAATACTCTTTGGAATTCCATGAAGTCGGACAACATTCTCAATATACAACTTTACCAGCTTATCAAGAGAATCAGACTTCTTTTTAGCAATAAAGTGAGAAGTCTTGGTCAGTCTATCCACAATAACCCAAACTGAGTCATTACCTCTCGAAGACCTCGGTAAATCTGATACAAAATCCATGGTAATATGATCCCGTTTCCAAACAGGAATAGCCAAAGGCTGCAACAACCCTGCAGGCCTCTGATGTTCTGCTTTAACTTTCTGACAAGTAAGACATCGAGCAACATAGTCAGCAATTTCTCTCTTCATATTATTCCACCAGAAATTCTGCTTCAAATCTTTATACATTTTAGTACTGCCTGGATGGATAGTATATCTAGAACTGTGTGCCTCAGCAAGAATATCCTTCTTCAGAGTTGGATCATTCGGAATACAGATTCTACCTTTGAATTTGAGAATACCATCGTCGTGCAGTTTGAAATCCGACTCTCCCCCTTTAGAATTCTCTAAGACTTTCAACAATTGAAGATCAGCCTGTTGAGCTTCTCGAATCCTTGATAGTAACATAGATTGAATCTGCAAACTTGCGAATTGAATACCAGAATTTGAAGTACTAGGCTTCCATAAGCATAATTCTTCCATGAATTCCCAATTCTTGATAATTAAGCTAGCAACAGTAGCCTTTCGGCTTAAGGCATCAGCAACAATATTGGCCTTACCTGGAAGATAGTTAATAGTGCAGTTATAGTCCTCAAGTAATTCCAGCCAACGCCTCTGCCTCATGTTCAACTCTTTCTGGGAAAACAGATATTTCAAGCTCTTATGATCTGTAAAGATTTCAAACTTGTTGCCCCAGAGATAATGACGCCATTTCTTTAATGCAAGAATGATAGCTGCAAGCTCAAGATCATGAGTCGGATAGTTAAGTTCATAAGGCTTCAGTTTCCTGGAAGCATAAGCAATAACCCTGCCATTCTGCATCAATACACAACCCAGACCTTCCTTCGAAGTATCACTATAGATCACCAGATCATCATAACCCTCAGGTAAATCAAGAATAGGAGCTATAGTCAATCTCTTCTTCAATTCCTGGAAGCTGGCCTCGCATTTATCACTCCAGTCAAATACTGTTTTCTTCTGAGTAAGTTGAGTTTAAGGCCCTGCGATTTTAGAGAAATCCTTGACAAACCTCCGATAATACCCAGCTAAACCAAGGAAGCTACGAATCTCCGTGACAGTTTCAGGTCGTTTCCAAGATAACACAACTTCAATTTTTGCTGGATCCACAGAAATACCATCCTGCGATATAATATGGCCAAGAAAAGCAACTTGCTTAAGCCAGAATTCACATTTGCTAAACTTTGCAAACAACTTATGCTTCTGAAGAGTCTGCAACACAATTCTGAGATGATGTTCATGTTCCGCCTCAGATTTAGAATAGACAAGAATATCATCAATGAATATGACCACAAATTGGTCCAGATAAAGACGGAATACCCTCTGCATTAAGTCCATGAATGCGGCGGGAACATTAGTAAGACCAAACGGCAAGACAACAAACTCATAATGGCCATATCGAGTTCTGAAAGCAGTTTTAGGAACATCATCTTTCTTAATCCTCAGCTGATAATAGCCTTGCCTCAGATCAAATTTAGAGAATACCCTGGCGCCTTGCAACTGATCAAATAACTCTTCAATTAAAGGCAAAGGATATTTATTTTTTATGGTTACCTAATTGAGACCCCGATAATCAATGCATAAGCGAAGAGATCCGTCTTTCTTTTTAACAAATAGGACTGGCGCACCCCACGGTGAAGAACTCGGCTGAATGAATCCCTTCTTAATCAAGCCCTGCAATTGAACTTTCAATTCGTGCAACTCGGGTGGAGCCATTATGTACGGAGTCCTAGAGATAGGTGAAGTCCCCGGCAATAAATCAATCATGAACTCTATCTCTCTATCAGGCGGTAACCCAGGTAATTCCTCCAGAAAGACCCCCGGAAACTCCCTCACGATAGGTACATCATTCAATTTCAATTGATCCCCAGGTTGATTAATCAAATATGCAAGATAAGCCTCACAACCATTGCTCAATAATTTAGATGCTCTAATAGAAGAAATAATAGGAGTTTCCGTAGATTTTCTACTACCAACTATTTTAAGTACATGCTGGTCAGGCATTTCTAGATACACAATCTTCTTTCTACAATTAAGCTGGGCATAATATTTACTTAACCAGTCCATCCCCAATATAATTTCAAAGTCATTGAAGGGTAGGATAATCAAATCAGCAAGAAAAACATGACCCTCAATAAAAATACTACATGCTCTGCAAATAGATCTAGTAACAAACTTTGGACCCATATAAGTATAAACCACAATCTCATGCAACAGTTTATCATGTTTCAGTTTAGCATTTTGTGCACAAGTAGGAGTAATAAATGAATGCGAAGCCCCGGAATCAATTAAAACCTTAACTGATTGATCATTAAGAAGAAAAATACCTTCTACCATAGCGGTCGTATCCGAAAGCTCCTCAGCATCCAAAGCAAATACACGGGCCTGCCCTCGTGGTGGTGGTACTGCAGCTAGTGCCCTGGTTTGAGAGTTCTGAGCTGACATCTGATCCCTAGGGTTCTTAAATTTCTGACAGTCCTTAACCCTGTGTTAATCACTACCGCATCCTGTATACTTGTTCTGTTTCTTCCAACAAACATCCTCAGTGTGGCCCTGCCGCTGACAGAAGCTGCACTGCTGGTGACGTCTTAGAGCAGTGCCTCCCGAAGGAGCTCTGTAAGTAGAGGTAGCTGCACTACCCTGCTGCGAACGGGAAACTACTAGACGGAAATGACTCTGAGTCTGACTCTGAACTGGTCGTGTCTGAGTCTGAGTAGGCCCTGTATAACTCTGAGTCTGCCTCGGCTGTGTGCTCTGCCCGACTGAGACAGCCTGTCCCTGGTACCTTTGACTCTGAGACTGAAACCGCTTACTCGATTGACTGGTCTCGGCTAACACATCGGCCTTGCATTTCTCATATCTCGAGGCGGCTCGGACTACTACAGCATAATTAGGAAAATCATTTGCAGACAAATTCAGCATAATATCCCTCCTCAAACCCAGGATGAATCTCTGGATCTTCATGTCCTCCGGCTGTATCAAAGCTGGCGCATAACGGGAAAGCCTGGTAAAAGTAGCCTCATATTGATCTACTGTCATACTCCCCTGTTTCAAGTTTATGAACTCTGATTGACGCCTCTCGCGGGCAACCACCGATATATACTTGTCTCGGAATTCTCGGACAAAGTCGGCCCACGAATGATGAACCCCCTCGGCTTCCCATTTCTCACTGATGGTACGCCACCAATCTTCAGCGTCACCCTCTAGAAGGAAAGTGGCATAAGTAATCTTCCTGTCATCATGGCACTCGAGTATTGCTGCCACTCTTTCAAACTTTCTCAGCCACATCTCAGCCTTCATATCGTCCGGTTCTCCAAAGAAAGTATAGGCCCCATGATGAATAAACCGGTCATACAGATTACCCCCAGTAGGGCCACTACCTCCGGCTCTCGCAGCCTGATTACCTCCAACGACCCCTGTCTGACCCTGCTGTGTCACAAACTGGGCGATGGTGTTTATAGCAGTGGCCATCGTGGCCAAGATCTGTGCAGTGCTCGGTTCTGGAACCTGCGGTGCATTTTCTGCCACATCAGCTTCTTGCCCATGAATCACCTCTGGTTGTCTACCCACATTCTGATTCTCAGTACGACGGCGGGGCCCCATCTCGAATAGCTAGAATGCAAAGTGTTATGACAGGTATACATATGTATATATGCAATTTATAAGTAAACACATAAAGAAAAGTCCAAATAGATTCACATAAAGTCAAGTACATAGAAGTTCAAATAAATATTCTACATTCTTGAAGTACACATAAGTCACTAGATCATACTTGACATTCTAGACTCTTGATATTCTATTTCCATGCTAGCATGTTCATTCCTAATTCAAATTTCACTTAGGCAAATCAAAATCAAAGACTCATGCATTCACAAAGTCACATAACAAATCTCTACCCACAGACCGAGAAATTTAACCCGGCTTCATGCAATCTATAGCTCTGATACCACTTAAATGTCACGCCCCGACCCAACCCCCAAACTAAATGTTAGGTCCGAACCCGACACACCGACAGAGTCTCCCCTGTACCGTGGACATTTGAAAACCTGTGAACTTGCAAATAAGGTAACAATATGGTAAATAAACCTTTCATGGCTACATATATAAAGATTCAAGGCCATCCGAGCCTTGAAGCAACCAACAATTCCAAAACCACACAAGCATGCAAGAACTTTGTTTGCAACATAGTATAGTAGCCATGACAATCTATGATAACATTAAAACAACTTAAGAGATAAGGCATTCTACATTAGCCATTCACTCCCAAGCATGCAAGGAAATAAAAGCAAGAATAAAAGTTATTACAAGACGTGGTGTCACGCCCCAACTCGACCCCTCTTACAATCAGTCAGGACGCAACGGAATTTCGGCAGCATAACGACAGTAACATGAACATCAGGGCTCTAAACCAACCCTTAATAACAACATACATCAAACTCCACAAATCACCAACCAACTCCACAATCAAATTAACAACATACAACGCAACCATTTCATACATTAAACATTCTTTCATCAACTCATTCATAGTTATGCGCCTCCGTTCCAACATAATACATTAACCCTTAATATACAATACAAAAACATATTGAGCCAATCTAGCAACCTAATCATAAACAAAAGAGAAGCTACTAAGACAACATCAACTAATTCATTAACTTATCAACATCTTATACATTATAAACTATAAAGCAGATAAAAGTCTACTAAGTTAATTTACAAGATAGTAAAACAATACAATACCAAGGATAAGACTCTAGAACATAGGACTCATCCACGTAAGGCACGTTTTCCACATTCTCCTCTTCAGGAGGCACGTACCCGTAATCCTGTAAAAGTACACCTGTATGCATGCAATAATAGAGAGTGAGCTTATATAAATAAGCCCAGTGAGGATCCGATAGATCTCGAGCAAGGTCTACTAAACTCCTTGGAATAATCCTTTGAGTCAGTAAACACACAATAACATCAATAATACTATCATCACATAACTATATAACCATTCAATAAAGGATACTCTCTCTAGTTGGTGTAGCTCCAAACGCCATCACGATCTCAACCATTCTTCTTATAACTCCCCATTACTCACGCACCCGAGGTACCTCACTAGCCCCTCCCTCCATGACACCTCCGTCATGCGAGCTGGGGGTAGCCTATGGCAGTCATGCCGTTATCAACCCGACAGCCCGACGCTGCCCGAGAGGTGGCACACACATACCAAGACTCCCTAATCATCAATCATCAATCAATCATCAATCAATCAATTGGGAGATCAGCAACAAAAGTGCCCGATTCCCGAACTCAATAATAATCAATCAATAACATCAATATAACATCAATATTTAATTAAACAACAAACAACGAAGTTAGATGACAAAGTAGGCCATCTAACCGGACATGCATCATATACACAATTAAACTCTAAATTACTCATCAACAACTCACCATTCAACACTCAAACACTACCCAACCATCTAAAGGCATCGTTCAAGAAATTAAAGAATGACAACCAAAACTTCTAAAATTCATAACTTACAATCTACTAATCCAAACATTGCCAAATCAGTTCCTATCACTCTCTCATTCAATCTACTACATTAGCCCTCTCGGAAATCCACCATAACACCTCCAAATCATGCCCGATAACCCTAAAACCCTAGGATGTCATGGCTGGATTTTTCGGATTTTCACACGAACAATGTAATCGAAAATTCGGCATTACAACAGCGCTAACACGTAATTATCAAGTATTTAGAAATCGACGGCAATCGATTTCGATCAACACAACTCATTTAATTCAACTTTGAACATTTTAATCAAAATTAAATACCCAGAAAATAAAAATTATGCTACATCCGACAGAAATTCGTAGTATTAGTATATAACGATCCCTAGCATGCAAGGAGCAATAATCTATCATCAGATTTCAATTCTAACGGTTAAATTTTCATTTATGAGCAAAAATATAAAATGACATTTTGAGATCTAGAATTTTTCTCTCACCTTTGATCTGAAGTAAAGCTAGGAATGCGTGCAACAGGTGCCCAACAAGCGGAATCAAGCTCGGTTTGAAAAGATTCGGACTTTAAATGAGTTTTCTAAGGCAAAATTACTTTGAAAATAAGTTGAATAAAATCTCTTTTTTTCCCTAAGCTTTCACGGCTGCAAGGTGTGTGAAAATGTGGTGTTTTGCTTTGTTTCATTGTGTGTTGGTGATATATGCATGAAAGTCAACAAGTCAAATGAAAGTCAAAGTTGAAACTTTAGTATTTTTAGTGTTTTCTTGACTTTAAATGCATTTTATTGATCACCAAAGTTCAAAACATTTATTCAACACCCAAGCTAGCTCAAGTAAATTATTTTTAGGTGATAAGAAGTTTTACAATCAAACAATTTCACCTGAGTCGGCTTAAAACTCGATTTTTGCAAAAGTCGGTGTAAAATCCCTAATAAATTCTTAAGCCGATTTTAAAACCGTTTTAATCAAACACAGGTCTATTAAAGTCCGTGGACTAGTTCTAGAAGGGTTAAAAAGACTAGTTTCAAAATTTTAGCGGACGTGTTTCAAAAATACTATTCACTGAAAATCGACGATAAAATTTATGACTCCATTTTTTATGAAAATTTCATGAATGCACATTTAGCATGTATTAGGAGTATTGACATCAAAATTATAACATTC
Source organism: Ehretia macrophylla (assembly GCA_037974665.1). Taxonomy (NCBI): domain Eukaryota; kingdom Viridiplantae; phylum Streptophyta; class Magnoliopsida; order Boraginales; family Ehretiaceae; genus Ehretia; species Ehretia macrophylla. Next base: position 18,108,030 of record CM075783.1, read on the forward strand.
TAGGTCATATAGCACATAAACAGGTCAAATGCACGCAAAACGAGATAAAACACGTAAATCGAGTTAAAGCAGAAAAGTGGGGTTTCACATTCTCCCCTCCTTAAAACAATTGCGTCCGCGCAATTCTCGAACTGATAGACAATTAAATCCTCAATCGTTACACTTAACAATACTTCTCTTAATTCCCATTTATCTCTTAGGATGATACCTAACCAAAGACCTCAAAAGAACAAACTCTGTTGACTGCAAGTTGATGATCATAGTTCCAAGACAATCTTCAATTCATAATTCTCTCCTACCTCATATCATATTGCATATGAAAGAAATCGCAACTCCAAAGCTTAGCATGACACCACTAATTATCAATCATCTCATACTACACAAAAGAGCTCTATGAACACCCCAAGGGTTTAAAAACTCATTCACGATAACATGAATGATTATTGATCAAGGAAATATTTCAAAAGTGACATTTGTTAGAATATGGCTCTTATGAAATTTACAAGGAAATACGAATATGAAAAATCATATTCGAGCCAACAATCAAGTGAACAGGAGGTCAAACAGGTTAGAGAATCAAGAGGTTAATAGTTTAATAAGGAAGCATGATAACTAAGATAAGAAATGTCTCAGCACCTTTCAGTTAAATAAGTACGAACAAAGGATGATGACGAGTCAAAACAGTGCTAAGTATGTTGAACAAAAATTCCTGAACAAGTAGATATTTCAATTCTCGATGATTGTTCAAGGAACCAACAAGTAAGTTGTACTTGAGGTGAATTTGAAATTAAGAAATAAGAGATGGTTAATTCAATAGAAGTCATGAGTGGCAAGAGTATCTCAGCACGCAATACCAAAGAAGTGCGAATAAGAAATGATAACAATAAGACAGTGCTGAGTACTTCGAATGAGCAATTACAAGAAAAGTAATGGCTCAGCATTTAATAATAAAACAATAGGATTAACAAGGATCAACAAGAATGACAATGATGTACTTAGGTAGGGAGTACATCAAACAAGTTAAATCGAATAAGTAAAATGGTATACCAAAGGTGAAATTACTTTCAAATAAATAGTAATAGAATGAAATGAAATATTGAAACCAATGGCTGGAGATATAAAATGAAATATAGAAGTCTCAAACCTTAACTCCAATAAGCGACATTGCTATAAGAAGCAAATATGAATGTTAAGAATAGAAGCAATGTCAAATGAGTATAGGATCCATTAATCCAATAAGCAAACTTTCAAGAGACAATTGATAGGCTAGAAAAGTGTAGCCCTCTCTCAAATAAGTGAGAATAGAGTAGAAAAGAATAATAAGACCGATAGAATTATGAAGCACAAGAAGGGTGTCCCACCTACACACTTTAAACACCAACAAGTCAAATCCTACAATTTATCTTCCTCCAAAACAAGACACTAAGGAGATCTAAAGAACCTAAGGAGTCATAACAATCACCAAACAAGATAAATCACTCCAAAATTTTACATTCCGTACCAGACCAATCACTAAGCGAGATAAATCACCGATTACCCAACAAGATTAACTAATGAAGACTCCAAAATCTTATAACACAATACATATTCATATTAACCCATTATAACACAAGAGAATCCTCAATCAACAATTTAGAAAGTCATACCACCTAAAACTCAAAAGCTCGATGTTGGCAAGTAAATGTTCAGCCATCAAAATGCATTCTTATTTCCTCAAATAATTCTATCTCCCAACAATTACATCTTCAAATAAAGTAACTTTAGTCAGGAATCACTCCAATTGTCTCCAAGGTTTAAAGATCAAAATTCCAAAATATCCATTAATAATATAGCAATCCCAAATAGTAGAAATACTCACATGTTATACTACACTTCATTCCATTCACAAATATAGATCACTAATTACTCAAATAAATTCATTCTAAAATGACCTCAAGAAAGTATAGTATGAGTTGAGACTCCAAAAGTGTCTAATCACAACCTCACAGAAACCTCAACTTATGATCCATCTCCAAGTAATAACAAGTTAAACATGGCAACAAAAGTAATTATAATCATCAAGATACGTTGCTATTTCCTCGAACAACTTCATTCTCGCTAAAGGAACATCAAGATCAATCCACTAAGCCGAAACTAAAATCCATAAGCATAACAATTAAAATCTTACTGATAAACTTCTAGAATAATAATAATTCAAAATCATGGCCTATCTCTATTTCCGAAAGCTCTTACAATCACCCTAGACATTAAAAGGTCACTCACGAGTTAAAACATGTATGCAACTATATCAAATGAAAGACAAGTACAACGTAATACGCACTTATCATATAATGCAACATTATCACATAACACACAATTCAACATATAAGAAGCCAACATCACATAAACAGGTTATATCACAGAAGTAAGTTATAAACAATTAAAGTCATATAAGCAACAAACTTCACATAAGACAAGTTCATCACGTAACTAAAATTGGTCACTTAAAGTACATTGAACACCTAAAGCACGTTGTTTCACATAAGCTAGTTATAAACAATTAAAACCACATAAAAAAACTAACTTCACACAAGGCACAAAATCACATAAAACACAATTGTCACATATTACACATTAATCACATAATGCACATTAATCACATAATGCACATTAATTACAACAAATTGAGTACGTATAGCACGTTATCACATAAAACATATTGACCACATTAGTTCACTTAACACAAAAGGCATACTGGTCACATAGAAAGTTAAACACATAAGTAAATTAATCACATAAACATATTAACATATCGTTCACTTTTCTTTCACTTAATACATACTTGCATGCTTAGACCACTACCCACATTCCGAGGATACCCCGGCTGACAGCTAAACATGCGCTCTGATACCACTTAAACTGTCACGCCCCAACTTGACCGCTCTTACAATCAGTCAGGACGCAACGGAATTTCAGCAGCATAACGACAGTAACATGAACATCAGGGCTCTAAACCAACCCTTAATAACAACATACATCAAACTCCACAAATCACCAACCAACTCCACAATCAAATTAACAAAATACAACGCAACCATTTCACACATTAAACATTCTTTCAACAACACATTCATAGTTTTGTCCCTCCGTTCCAACATAATACATTAACCCTTAATATACAATACAAAAACATATTGAGCCAATCTAGCAACCTAATCATAAACAAAAGAGAAGCTACTAAGACAACATCAACTAATTCATTAACTTATCAACATCTTATACATTATAAACTATAAAGCAGATAAAAGTCTACTAAGTTAATATACAAGATAGTAAAACAATACAACACCAAGGATAAGACTCTAGAACATAGGACTCATCCACGTAAGGCACGTTTTCCACATTCTCCTCTTCAGGAGGCACGTACCCTTAATCCTTCGAAAGTATACCTGTATGCATGCAATAATAGAGAGTGAGCTTATATAATATAAACCCAGTGAGGATCGGATAGAGCTCGAGCAAAGGTCTACTAAACTCCTTGGAATAATCCTTTGAGTCAGTAAACACACAATAACATCAATAATACTATCATCACATAACTATATAACCATTCAATAAAGGATACTCTCTCTAGTTGGTGTAGCTCCAAACGCCACCACGATCTAAACCATTCTCTTTATACCTCCCCATTACTCACGCACCCGAGGTACCTCACTAGCCCCTCGCTCCATGACACCTCCGTCATGGGAGCTGGGGGTAGCCTATGGCAGTCATGCCGTTATCAACCCGACAGCCCGACGCTGCCCGAGATGTGGCACACACATACCAAGACTCCATAATCATCAATCATCAATCAATCATCAGTCAATCAATTGGGAGATCAGCAACGAAAGTGCCCGATTCCCGAACTCAATAATAATCAATCAATAACATCAATATAACATCAATATTTAATTAAACAACAAACAACGAAGTTAGATGACAAAGTAGGCCATCTAACCTGACATGCATCATATACACAATTAAACTCTAAATTACTCATCAACAACTCACCATTCAACACTCAAACACTACCCAACCATCTAAAGGCATCGTTCAAGAAATTAAAGAATGACAACCAAAACTTCTAAAATTCATAACTTACAATCTACTAATCCAAACATTGCCAAATCAGTTCCTATCACTCTCTCATTCAATCTACTACATTAGCCCTCTCGGAAATCCACCATAACACCTCCAAATCATGCCCGATAACCCTAAAACCCTAGGATGTCATGGCTGGATTTTTTGGATTTTCACACGAACAATGTAATCGAAATTCGGCATTACAACAGCGCTAACACGTAATTATCAAGTATTTAGAAATCGACGGCAATCGATTTCGATCAACACAACTCATTTAATTCAACTTTGAACATTTTAATCAAAATTAAATACCCGGAAAATAAAAATTATGCTACATCTGACAGAAATTCGTAGTATTAGTATATAACGATCCCTAGCATGCAAGGAGCAATAATCTATCATCAGATTTCAATTCTAATGGTTAAATTTTCATTTATGAGCAAAAACATAAAATGACATTTTGAGATCTAGAATTTTTCTCTCACCTTTGATCCGAAGTAAAGATAGGAATGCGTGCAACAGGTGCCCAACAAGCGGAATCAAGCTCGGTTTGAAAATATTCGGACTTTAAATGAGTTTTCTAAGGCAAAATTACTTTGAAAATAAGTTGAATAAAATCTCTTTTTTTCCCTAAGCTTTCACGGCTGCAAGGTGTGTGAAAATGTGGTGTTTTGCTTTGTTTCATTGTGTGTTGGTGATATATGCATGAAAGTCAACAAGTCAAATGAAAGTCAAAGTTGAAACTTTAGTATTTTTAGTGTTTTCTTGACTTTAAATGCATTTTATTGATCACCAAAGTTCAAAACATTTATTCAACACCCAAGCTAGCTCAAGTAAATTATTTTTAGGTGATAAGAAGTTTTACAATCAAACAATTTCACCTGAGTCGGCTTAAAACTCGATTTTTGCAAAAGTCGGTGTAAAATCCCTAATAAATTCTTAAGCCGATTTTAAAACCGTTTTAATCAAATACATGTCTATTAAAGTCCGTGGACTAGGTCTAGAAGGGTTAAAAAGACTAGTTTCAAAATTTTAGCGGACGTGTTTCGAAAACACTATTCACTGAAAATCGATGATAAAATTTCTAACTCTGTTTTTTATTAAAATTTCATGAATGCACATTTAGCATGTATTAGGAGTATTGACATCAAAATTATAACATTCTAGGTCATATAACACATAAACAGGTTAAATGCACGCAAAACGAGATAAAATATGTAAATTGAGTTAGAGCAGAAAAGTGGGGTTTCACACGTGGGTTTCCAATTCTACACCACAATCTACTATCCTTCAACTTTACACAACAAACACGTACATAGCCCTTAGGCTACAAAATAAGACATAAGATAATTAGTTGAGCCTTCCACATAGTAGCAAGAAATTAAACCACCTCAGGTAATCAGGCACAACAACTAAGGTAAAGGATCAGTCTGAACTTCCTCCTCCTCAACTAACTCAACAAGCTGGGGATCACCCTCAGCGTCTCCTAAAACATATATCGAGGTATGAGCAACCATTGTTGCCCAGTGAGGGATATAGTCCCGGGGCGTGCAATGCAACAGATAATACAAATATACAACAATAACACATGGACAATTAAAGAAACAATGATAACTCAAATAACCATACATTTAAAGGATACATTTCACAAAACCCCTATACACCAATCTTCACTGGTCTTCATTCACGATCCACGAACCACGAGCACGATCACGATAAGCCGGCATAATCCCCAAACACTCCAGTGGGTGTATTCCGGATGTACCCCAATAATCCTACCACCCAACATCCCCTGACAATTTCCGGACTAGGCGACTGAGGGACTAGGGCACGGAGTTTGAATATCCATCGGCAAGCCCTCTGCCGCCCAACCGATATTCAACACATCTGCCTCTGACACTATGGTTGCGCAACCACTATGCAATGCACTTAACAATGGAAAGTTAATGGCAATAATATAAGCATTAACACAGAGGAGGATCAACAAAGTAGGGTGACCTCAAGACAGTTAGAATAGAAGCAATTATATAAGCTAATAAGCAGTTTTACAAAGCGACATTTACAAAATAAGCATAGAATTATACCAAAAGCTCCAAATCAACTTAAAATCACATATAAACACTCAAGAAGTCATGCCATGGGTTTAAAAGTGTGAGACAACCGAAATTGCACCTAAACCCCTTTGTTTTTCAAACTATTTCTCTTCTAATTCAAGGTTAATGATTCCATTTTCAAAGAAAACTTTTCCAATCTCCTAACTAACCCTCAAGGTACCTTCTCAACCCACTAACTCATTCAAACGCTCGCGATTACCCCGAAAGCCCCAATTTTACTCTTATGGCTTTAAACTACACATACCTTATACGGGCTTCAAATAAGGGATATCAAAGCTTCTATAGCACCTAGGTAGCCTAAGAATAGTAGAAGTGAAGCCCGAATCCACCCGGATTCGCATTAACCTCGAAAGCCCTTTATTAAAGTCGACTATTTTACGTTTTAAGCGATTTTAGGACAATGCAAGTGCACGGGGCTATTAGATTACCTTCACTAGCACACCTAAGGCATTTACTAGAAGCATTGAATCAAGCTAATTTGAGCAATTACGCAAAACCCTAGAAAAAATGTCACTATTTACCCCAACAATCAAACCATCGATTCTAACCGTTTAAAAAGTGAAACGAGGGCTCAAATATGTTTTCTAGCATTCATATACATGGTATAATTGCATAGATAATCAATACAATAGCATTTGATCACATTTTCAACAAATTAAGAAAATAGCAACTATTTAGAAATGCAAAAATAAGCCGTGAAATCCCTCACCAATACGCGTAGGAGCACCTAAGAACCTTGCACACACCCTAATCCACTTGCTCAAGGGTTGGAGTGGCTTGAATTGAAGGATTGAAGAGCAAAAATTGATTTTTCTCCACTGTTTGCTGCTGTCGGCCTTCACTACTGTTTTCAGCTTTTTTTTTTTTTTTTTTCTTTTGCATTTTATGAGCTTATGTTGATATATAAGGTGTATGGTTGGGTGGGGTCAAGTTTGGGTGTTTAAGTGGTCAATTATAATGCGCATAGTAAGCTTAAAACGAGGCTAAAGTGAAACATGTGTGCTAGTTAATTAAATCTCTAAGTTAGTTACGTAACACTATTCATTCAACTACAAAAATCATTTTCTAAACGAGCTCTCCTATCGCCTCTAGCTCAATTGCACATTTTTTCCATTACTTTAACAATTACTATGATTTAATAAAAATTCTAATTAACTAATAGAATGCAGTTTAAAAACGGAGTGAATAGTAACTTAAGAAGACAGTTAATAGGCATAGAAAGAGATGCGCAAACAAAGGATACAACAGTAATTAAATGCATGGCTAAATCTCGGGCGTCACAGGGACCAGACATAATATTTTACTAGTAGTACCTTTTGAAAGCTGTTTCTTTTGTCATCATTTCAGCACTGTAGATAAACTTACTAGTTAAGGTTGATGTAATTTTGTAGAAGTAGCTATGTAAATATAAACAGGACCAAGTCTTATGTATTTGCTTATCGTGGTGTATAGATGCCCTGGTTTAGTTTTTGGCTGATTGACTATTATTAATGATTACTGTATTAGATCGCCTTGCAGGCTTAGGTTATTTGGCTTAGGTCTATGGCAGGTCACAACCTGAGTTTTAGAGTGAAAATTCGGGGCGTGACAGAGTTGGTATCAGAGCAATAGGTTTGGCAATCTATGGAATTTAGGTCATGGATAGCTAGGCTTTTACTATGTTAACTTCACATATATGATTATTATATTATGTTGTAAAATATTGGAAATGTTTTCATGTCATTATTATAAGAAATGGCATATCATCCTACCTCTAGTTCGGGGATTCCCTCATCCTCTGAGACAACAAGCCATGATGTGCAAGAGACAGCCACTAGAGAGCCAGTTCCTCATACTAGTCAAGTACCCCAGGTCGACTTAGCATCAGTTGCAAATGCTATGTTACAGTAGGTGGCCACAACTATGGCAAGAGAGACATCAGCTCGTAGGGGAAAAGAATCAAATAAATATCAAGCACTGAAGGATTTTAAGGATATGAAACCACCGTTATTTCGAGGAAAAAGTGACCTTAAAATACCTTTTGAATGGCTCGATGCAGTAGAAAGAATATATGAGGTATTACAGTATGATGATGAAAGAAAAGTTCATTTTAGGACTCATATGTTTCGTGATAACACAGAGTTGTGGTAGAACATCAAAAAGACTGAATTAGATGGTCCAATTACTTGGGCAGATTTCTGTGAGCTGTTCTAGGCTGAGTTTTATCCAGACTCCTACAAAGATATCAAGTTAGAAGAGTTCATTCATCTCAAACAGAACAACATGACTGTGAATGACTACACAGACAAATTTATTGCACTTTCTAAATTCGCACCATATCTAGTAAGACCAAAGCGAGCAAAAATTAAGAGATTTGAATCTGGTTTGCAACCATATATATTCCAGTTTGTGGCAACTCAGGAACATCAGGTTTTTCGACATGCTTATGAGACAGCGGTGATTGCTGAGAGAGGAGAAAATATGTTATTTCAATCCCAATTTCAGCCAAAACAACAACAAGTTATAAGGGATAAAAGGCGAGATAGGCCATGGGGTGAACTATAGGGTCAAAAGTTCGAAGGTAGTTCTTCAAAGAAACCTTTTAAACAGTAGCCCAGTGGTCAGACTTCTTAGTGCAGGCCATATGTGCCACGACCAGCAGGCCAAAGACCACCTTCGATAGAGGTACCTAAATGTATGCAGTGTGGTAGAGCTCATCGTACTGAGGCATGCAGTTGGTTGACTGGTGGATGTTTTTGGTGTGGATCTGCAGACCACCGTATCCTGGAATGTCCTCATAGATTAATTGTTTTGGCAACTGGTCAGGGAGATATTTGTAGACCTACTGTTAGACCGACTCTTCCACTGGCAGTTCGATCGGTTCAGTAGACAGTTCCTAGAGGTAGTGGTCAGGGGTCTCAGCCTTGGCCTAGATTATATGCTTTGATTTATGGAGACACCCATGCCTCAGATTCAGTGGTTACAGGTATTTTACGAATTTCTGATGCATATGCACATGTGTTATTTGATACTGGCTCGAATTATTCTTTTACTTTCTCGGCATTTGCATCCATGTTAAATATTATACCTGAGCCACTAGAGACACCATTATGTGTGAAATCTCCTGTTGGGGTTTTTATTAATACGGATACTGTATATAAAAACTGCATAGTGCATGTAGAGGGCAGAGAACTATTAGCCAATTTAATTTGCTTAGATATGAAGGATTTTGATATCATTTTGGGAATGGATTGGCTATCAACATACCATGGTTATGTGGACTGTTTTGCCAAAAAGGTTATATTTTGCTTATCTGGTAAATCTGAGTTTGAATTTCAAGGAAGAAAAGGGGAAATGCCTCATGTTATATCTGTGTTAAAAGCTCAGAAATTATTGAAGAAGGGCTATAATGGGTTTCTCGCCTATGTGGTGGATACTGAGCAGAAAGAGCAAAAAGTTGAAGACATTCCTATTGTTAGAGAGTTTCCGGATGTATTTCTAGATGATATTCCAGGGTTGCCTCCAGAACGTGAAGTTGAGTTTAAGATTGAACTTCTGCCAGATATTCAACCAATATCAAAGACACCATATAGAATGGCTCCGATAGAACTGAAAGAATTGAAGATACAGTTACAAGAGTTACTTGATAAGGGCCAGATCCATCCTAGCGTTTCTCCTTGGGGAGCACCAGTACTATTTGTAAAAAAGAAGGATGACAGTTTAAGGTTATGCATTGATTACTGTGAGCTGAATAAAGTTACAGTGAAGAACAGGTATCCTTTGCCTCGTATCAATGACCTCTTTGACTAGCTTCAGGGTGCTCAAATGTTCTCAAAGATAGATTCGAGGTCGGGTTACCATCAATTGAGAGTTAAAGCAGAGGATGTTTCAAAGACAGCTTTCCGGACTAGATATGGGCATTATGAGTTTATGGTGATGCCATTTGGTTTGACAAATGCTCTGACAGCTTTTATGGATTTGATGAACATAGTATTCACGTCATATTTAGATCAATTCGTGGTGGTATTTATAGATGACATTCTGATATACTCCCAGAGTCATGAGGACCACGAGCAACACCTTAGAATAGTGTTGCAGACCCTTTGAGAAAAACAGTTATATGCTAAACTAAAAAAATGTGACTTCTAGTTGAGTAGTGTGACTTTCTTGGGCCATGTTATATCCAAGGATGGCATATCTGTAGATCCCTAGAAGATTGAGGCAGTGAGTAATTGGCCAAGACCAACTTCTGTTACTGAAGTTCGTAGTTTTCTTGGGTTAGCTGGATATTACAGGAAATTTGTGGAGGGATTTATGCGGTTAGCTACACCTTTGACACAATTAACTCGAAAAAGCTCCAAATTCGAGTGGACTGAGAAATATGACCAAAGTTTTCAAGAATTGAAGAATCGTTTAATCTCGGCACTAGTATTAACTCTTTCATCTGGGATAGAGGGCTTTGCTATATATAGTGATGCTTCCAGAAGTGGTTTAGGATGTGTATTAATGCAGCATGGAAAAGTGATTGCATATGCCTCCAGGCAATTAAAGAGTTATGAACAGAATTATCCCACTCATGATGTGGAGCTAGCAGCGGTTATATTTGCTCTTAAGATCTGGCGGCATTATCTGTACGGAGCTATCAAAGTTTAAAGTACATCTTCACACAAAAAGAATTGAATCTCAGACAGAGGATATGGCTAAAGCTTCAAAAGGACTATGATTTGCAAATTCACTACCATCTTAGAAAGGCTAATAAAGTGGCAGATGCTCTAAGTAGAAGACCAGGAGTGACTGCAGCGTCCTTATTGACATCAGAGAAAGAATTGATCAAAGAGTTTGAAAGGTTACAACTGGAAATAGTTACCCCTGGTGAGAAAAGTTTATATGCTCACTTAACCATTCATCTTATATTATTGGATCGAATCGAAGAAGCTCAGAAGAATGATCATTTCTTGGAAATGATTAGAAATAAATTGGAAGAAGGGAAGGAAATTGAATTTCAAAAAGCTGAAAACGGCATTGTACGCTACAACAGTAGATTATGTGTACCGGATGACCCAACATTGAAGATAGAAATTCTGTTTAAAGTACATGACTCTCCATTTACAATACATCCAGGTGGAACTAAAATGTATAGGGATTTTCGAGAACATTTATAGTGGAATAACATGAAACGTGAAGTTGGGGACTATGTAGCTAAATGTTTAACATATCAAAAGATCAAAGTTGAATATCAAAAGTCCTTAGGACTACTCCAACCATTGAAGATTCCCGAGTGGAAATGGGATAGTGTATTCATGGATTTTGTTGTGGGTTTACCAAAGACTAGAAGTAAAAATGATACGATTTGGGTAATCATGGACAGGCTGACAAAGACGGTTCATTTTCTACCTATCCGAATTAATGAAAGTAAAGATAAATTGGATAAACAGTATATAGATGAGGTAATATGTCTTCACGGTATACCAAAAGAAATTATGTCTGATCGTGATCCGAGATTTACATCAAGATTCTGGCAGGGTATGCAACGAGCATTAGGTACACAGTTAAGGATGAGTACTGCATTTCATCCTCAAACAGATGGCCAAACAGAAATAACTATCTAAATTTTGGAAGATATGCTACGAGCTTGTGTTATGAATTCGGGCGATAATTGGTATTCCTACTTAGCTTTGGTTGAATTTGCATATAATAACAGCCATCAGTCCAGCATTCAGATGGCACCCTACGAAGCATTATATGGTCGAAAATGCAAGACTCCACTATATTGGGATTTAGATGAAAGAAAAGTAGTAAACTCTCAACTCTTTGAAGATGCAGAAGAAAAAGTTAAATTAATTCGAGCACGGCTTAAAACAGCACTAGACAGACAAAAAAGCTAGGCAGATATAAGGCGGAAAGATCTAGCATTCGAAGTAGGTGATCATGTGTTTTTAAAGGTGTCACCTACCAAAGGTGTAATCAGATTCGGTAGACGAGAGAAGTTGAATGCACGATATGTGGGCCCGTTTGAAATATTAGAACGAGTTGGAGCGGTTGCGTACAAAATAGCTCTACCTCTAGCATTGACAGGTGTCCACAATGTATTTCACGTCTCACAGTTGTGGAATTATGTACCGGATCCCAGCCACATTCTACAGTATGACCAGATTCAAGTGAAAGATGATCTGAAGTATCTTGAGCATCCAGTGGCTATTATTGACAAAAAATATCAAGAACTACGGCGTCGTACAATTCCATTTGTGAAGGTTCGGTGGAGTAATAATCGTATAGATAGAGAAGCCACTTGGGAACTAGAGTCAGAGATGCATGAAAAGTACCCATTTTTGTTTGAAGTGCCAGGTAAATAAGTTTCGAGGACGAAACTTTTTGAAGGAGGGAAGAGTGTAATACCCAGCACTAGAATCTCATGACACCTCATGCTTATACTATGTGCATCCATGTTTAAATCATTGTCATTTCATGTTATTTAAACGTTATTCTATAGTTTTTAATAAGCTGAAAAAAAAAAGAACTTATCAAAACTGAAGTGGGTAGCTAGGAAGATTCGAACCCGTGACCTCTTCCTTCTTTGCACACGCTTTGACCAACTGAGCTAAAGCTAGTTTGTTACCAGAACTAAACATTAGTAATATATATATATATATATATATATATATATATATATATATATATATATATGAAAGGCTATTAGATCAATTTAAGTTCAGCAAACCAAGACAACTTTTCCCATTTTTTTTTCACAACACCCCCCTACCCGTTACCCCAGAAGCAGAACGCGACCTAGCTGCAAACCAAGCTAAACTACTCATTAAACCTAGAAAATGTAAGATTCTAACGTATTGGAGGTCATAGCATGTAAGTGGGTTTAATTCTATTGTGAAATTTCTACTTATTTATGTATGTATATATGTATATATATGTGTAAACTCTTTTAATGATTTAAGTTGTGGCATAAATCCTCAGTATACTTGTTAGATATTAATTTAGTCAAAGTTCAACATGATTTAGAGATGGCTATTGGCTTGTGTGTATGAACAGTAGGTGAAGGAGTTGGTTTAAATTCTGAATTTTTAGTAATAGATATGTATATATGCTTGTACATGTGTAATATGAGTTGGTTTGAGGAGTTGTTGACCTATATATTTGTTGTATAGCATTTGCACATTAAAGAGTTTGGGTGTACGTGTTTGGATATATAGTTGTGTTGTCATGGGTGTAGTAGAGAAAATAAAGTTATTTGTATGCATATGTAAATATATAAGTTCTATATTTTTGTTGATATGTGTATACAATTAAATGAGCATGATTTGGGTTTTAAGCAGTGAATTGGCTACATATTTGCTAAGAGTTATACGTTCCTTGGTGTTCATGAGTTAAAGTTGTTAAAGACATTACGTGAGGTGGTAACAGTGAGTGATAATAAGTTGTGGTGACGCATATGTATATGTTATTGCCATATAGAAAAGGAAGTCAAGTAAGATAAAATAGATAAGATAGTAAATGAAATATAATGTGCTATTATTTTATACCCTTTTAACTAATCTTCTAGAGTTTGATGTTTTAGTAAAATTTACTATGGTGCAGTTGTGAGTCACTTTTGAATCAGTTGTCTTAGTCAGAGGGTTGAATAAGTTTAAAGTCAGGTCAAAGTAAGTAGAATACCCATTACACACATTTCTACTTCGTTTAGTTCAAGCTTTGCGCCTTATTTCCTATTCAAATCGATTCACTTTTGACTCTTTGATCTTTATTCCTTGAGTAAAGCATTTGCCTCACTAAATTTACGTTGTGACACCCAGACGGAAGGGTGAAATATATAGTCGTCCTGGCTTTTAGGCCTACTATGTTATATATGTATGTATCAATTGTTCAAATGATTCAGTTATACATCAATTGTTAGGCATATGCATCGATGCTAGGAATGCATCAATTGTTAGACATATCTGTTAGGCAATTGTATCAGTGGCCGACCAAACTTCGCAATTGTTAATTATATGTATCAATTGTTAATCACAAATGTGTAGTTGTACTCAGATTCTATTCCGTATGCTTATTACCTCCTCTTTCTACCAAATGTTTCATTGATATTTCATAAGTTTTCAGGGTATTCTACTTAACGAGCTTCGTTCACTCATTTCATTTATTGGTTGTACAGAGGAAAGTGGGAATGAATATCAGGGCATAGAGTATCAGGGAGAAGAGTACCAGAGAGAAGAGAATCAGGGAGAGGAGTATCAAGTAGACGAAGACTAGGGTAGGGACTAGACATAGTATTTTTACTAGTTGTACCTTTTGAAAGCTGTTTCTTTTATCATCATTTCAGCATTGTAGATAAACTTACTAGTTAAGGTTGATGTAATTTTGCAGAAGTAGCTATGTAAATATAAATAGGACCAGGTCTTGTGTATTTGCTTATCGTGGTATATAGATGCTCTGGTTTAGTTTTTGGCAGATTGACTATTATTAATGATTATTGTATTAGATAGCCTTGTAGGCTTAGGTTGTTTGACTTAGGTTTGTGGCAGGTCACGACCCGAGTTTTAGAGTGAAAATTCGGGGCATGACAAGAATACAAGCAGACCTCCCAAGGAATACCTCTTACCTTTCTATTTTTCATGAATACTGAAGGATCTCATATATTTAGAGTTATGAACATCATCTAGCTGAGAATCGAGTGGAAGCGAAACATGACATTCAAAAATTTCTGGAATTCAAAGCATGATGTTTATATAAAACTCTAATCTGGATATCATGTGATTAACATATGCAAAACATATATATAGCAAGTATATATATTGACAAGAGATAGTAGAAGAGTATACCTCTTGTAGACAACTCATGGAAGCCATAGATCTAAATTTTCGCACACTCTTGTAGATAACTCATGGAAGCCATAGATCTAAATTTTCACACACTTGATGGAAGACACCTCCTCTTGAAAACACAAGAGCTCTAGTCCGTCCACACGAGCAAAGAATGGCTTCTCCATTGCCATGGTTGTTTTGTGCTAGATCTACCATGGAAGATTTATGAGCTTGTTGGTAAAGAAGAGAGCAAAACCATTTCCTTCTTCTTCCTTGTTCATGGCTACGTTTTTGTGAAGAAGAAGAGAAGACTACTTCATCCCTTTTGCTTCATTTTTCAGCCATGTATGATGAAGATGATGAAGAAGATAAGATTTTTTCTTCTCACTTTCTTGCTGCTTTTTTTCTTTGATTTTTCAGCCATGGAGGGTTGAGGAGAGAGAGAGATGATGACAACTCTATTCTATGTTCAAGAAGAAGGCAATTTTTTCTTCATATTTTTCTTTCTCCAACGTGTAGAGAGAAAAGAAAGATGACAAGCCTTGTCATCTTTTTTCCTTACTTTCCTCATTATTGTCCCAACTTTTAAACAAAAGAGAAGACAACCTTTCTCAATTCTTGGTTGTGTTGTCTCTTTTTTAGAAAAGAAAAGATGACAACTTTGTCATCTTTTATTTCTTTTATTGTAGTATTTTTCCACTAATGTATTTAAATATTAAACATAATCACAATTAGTTGAAATTATGAAAACAACCTTATCATATTTCTACATTAGCCCCAACACTTAATAATAAAATAATAATTGCATATTGACCACAATAACTTTTAAAGGTCAATCACACAATTGTTAACTTCTTAACAATTATACAATTGTTAACTTCTTAACAATATAAGAGAAACAAAATATAATTTTTAACACTTTAACAATTCAAGAGAAACTAAACGCAATTGTTAACACTTTAACAATTTAAGAGAAACTAAATCAAACTCAATAGGAAAAACATTCACTATGCTCTATTGTGTGTGACTTTCTAAATTCACTGCTATATAGCATTGAAGAAACATTGAACAATTTCAATATTAACCAAACTATTTGATTTGTTTAGAGAATATCTCCTGTCATTCTCAAAATACTTTCAGAGTTCTTGAGTGAGGTTCTAGCTACCAACGTATCAAGACAATTTATAAAGCAATGAAGACTTATTCAAGTGAATCTATTTATGGTCGCCGATTATTGTACAATCCAATCCTTCCATTAATTGTCCCGTCGAACAAGAACCATGATCTGATTAAGTTCATAGACTCGAAACGATGCATAAATTCAAATTGTGGAATGAGAGATGACACATGAAAAAACTCATTTTCATCATTTATGCATTGGCCAAGAAATTCTTCATTCAACAACCGAACTTGGATCGCATAGGACATCGATTCACGCCGGAGGTTAATGGATCATATCTTGACCACTACTTGTCAATCACTATACCAGACAAATGAAACTACGAGATGACGTATTTCATCTCATTTGTCAAGACAAGCATTATCCAAATGCTAGAATCAAACCCTAATACATATGACAGCCGTAATGTCTCAAGTCTAAGGATTACATGTACAATAGCAACGAATAAAAAATTATTAATCCAAAGTCATGTAATTTGTTATTCACGTCACATTCAATGATCTATTCAACAAATAGTCATCCACATGTTTGTTAGTCGCATCGCTATACTGTTATGGCACGTGGCTCACCATCCTTTATCATTAACATCCCTATGTTAATCAAAGATAACAACATATGTGATAGTCCATAATTGATTATTAAAGTCCCAATCAAATAATCTAAATACTATGAATACTTTAAGTATTTATCATATTAAGAAAATACACCAACATATTTTAAATGCTTTTAGAAAACATTCCTCTAATAAAAATACTAGAGACTCATTTATACACGTAAAAAAGGAGAATATGAATGTCCTAATTATGTCAATATGTAAACGACCATATAAACACTAATGCCATAAGTAAATGTCAAAACACCCCAATATATGTCATCCAAATATATAGCATTAGGGCATATCTAAAACAATTTCTCACTTGCACTAATGCTATGAAACATAATATTAGTACAACAAACAATGATATCGTGTACTCATCTTCTCAAAACGAGGACCTAGCTGTGACTGATTCATAGCTACGGTAAGTGAGTCAGCAACATCAAAAGATGTGGTCGTTTTCTACAAAGACAAATCTCAATATGATTATTGGCTACAGATACAACACATGAAGATATTGAACTTAAAATCTTTTTTGGAGATATCCATTTTCCTGGCGAGACACCTTTCCAAATGTTTGGACATATAGTGAGACCTGGGTTCCACAAGCTTGTGCAGTAGCTCTGTATAGTCATAGCGCAAAAGCATCACAACTAAACGGTAGGAACCATAACCAACTCGTATGATTTTCTCGATCCAAACAACTTCTTTCGTAATATTACATATCACAAAAGACATGAGTTATGTAATGGAATCTATAGTTTGTTTAGAACATTTCTAACTTACTAAGCTCGCACTACAAATAAACATGAACCCTAACATAGACATTCTATTATAAGATTCAGATTAAGAATCTGAACTAGTAAATCCGTCACTACGGAATTTACCTCCTCTATAAACTAAAATATATCTTCAGTGTTTCCCAAGTACTTAAGAATATACTTCAATTCTATCAACCATTCCCAAACCGAGATTGGATTGATATTTACTCGTAACATTTTACAGTTTGTTCAATATCAAGTCTTGTATATAGTATAGAAAATATGAAGTTACTATAACTTGAATACAAATTTGCTACGCAACTAGAGTTTCTTGAACACCTTCAAAAATACTCTTTGTACAATTTAAGGAATATGTCGAGTAATCTTTTCGTACTATTATCATAGCTACGAATTGACAAGATACGAACGACAAGTTTTAAATGGAGAACATATAATATGACTAGACTATAATTAATATCACAACACACATTTCATCAACTATGATATTGAAGTCATCATTATTGCAATCATAGAAAAGTGGATGCGCTCCCACTATTCTTTTGCAATCACAAGGTTCATCTACATTTAAATGAAATCTAACTCTTTAATCTCATTTGAAATGGGTGAAACATTTCCAAAGAATTCACTTAAAAATCCACAAGTGGATTTATCAAGTATGCACATATTACTCATATCAATAGATCATAATCATCAATATAGTAATACAGTGTGCTATAATGACTAGTATAATACAACGAGACTAAAGCACAATAATTGGTAAAAGGACTTCATCGTAGCTAACACTTTGGCTTTGATGATATCTTTTAGTAACCAATATAGCTATAAAAGGTAATTACCTTTTTCTATTAACTTCAACCTTTATCTCGGAGATCAATATCCAGATTAAGCTAAAGTATATGGAGTCTCATTATTATGCTTTGCATTATATAGTTTCTTGGAGTCGTTATCAAATATACCGTTTCTTTGTAAATCGTAGGATCAACTAATTGATAAATATCTCAAATACACGAACAACGTTTGTGCATCCTAAAAGGATATTCATATATTCCTTTTAAGTATGAGATACACTACTAGATTTGCAAAGATCTTGCATGATGACATATTCCAAACTTTATTGAATAAATTCATTATTTTGGTCTAGGTGATTTTATAGCTTTTGAGGATATTTTCTCACTTTCCATTTTATTAGAAAGTAATATTTTCTTGAACAAAACATTTTCTTCAAGAAAGATTATTATCTAATAAATCAATACACATTGATCATTAAATAAAAATCATATCCTACAAAATTAGGATATACTGTAAAATTACCTTTAACCAAAACTCCCACTAGTCCCTATAAAATTTTTCAATAAAATTAGGACAAATCAAAATTAACACATTTAATCATTGATTGTTTTCCAACTTATATCAAATATAAAGTTCTAACAACAGTAGGGATTTACTATTCAATATAATATTAAATCAAGAAAAGCATGACCCACAAATAAATAGAATGATTAGTCAAACTAATCAACAACTCTACTACGTCCAACAAAGTACGGTTTCTTCACTAAGAAACCCTATTTATTTGTGGTACACCGGACATTATTAATTTCGATACTATATCAAAATTTTAGGATACTTAAATAAAATAGTACTTAAGTATTTTACCTTCATGATCTAATCATAAGGCACTAATATATTTTTCTATACAAGCCTATTCACAAACAGCTCTAAATACATCAACATGTATTAATCCAAATAGCCTAGTAGTTTTAATCCTTTATCAAACAAAGGATGACTTGGTTACCATTCCAATAAATAAGATGTATAAGTTGATGAAACCAACCTAATCATTATCTTATTATTAGAAAAACATAATCATGTAGAAACTACAATTAATTTGGATTATTTGACTAATCTTAAAATTTGGTGGATGGTTATAACGGTTGACAATATGCTTGCAATACATTCTTTCGTCCATATCAAGATAATAAAGACTACACCATAATGCGCTTTTACAAGCTTTAGGAATATGCATTTTATTCCGAATATCATTTAGGTATAATCCTTAAAATATAAAATATATCCAGAAGGCATCCAAACAAAGTGTCTTTAGCTAACGCAATAACTTTTGTTTCATTTGCTAACATTGAAAATATTTCACGCTTCCGAAAGTGCACTACTGAGATTAAGATTCTATCCTCGAACACATTCATTAATGTTTCACTAGAATCCATAAAGTAGTACCAATCACAATAAAAAAAAGATTTATAATTCATAGTAGTTTTGCAACCCTGACATTCAAGCTATAAAGATACTTTAGATTAAAACCTCTTTTAATGACCGGTTTTAAGGCTATGAAAACATCTTTTACACATGCATATACAATCCTTAATTTTCTTCTTAGATATGCTCCAACTGGCTAATAGAAATCCTCTATTTTTGTCTTTCTTCTTTGCATTACCATTAACCAAAGAGGAAATACAAATATAAGAATGAATTTCATTTATATCTAATATCATGCATTAAATATGCTTACCACAAAATCATTTGCTAGTTTAGAATTATCTTCTTTACATCTTGCATACCCTTATGCAAACTATGAAAGAATACAAATCCTTAGTATATTTAATTTGTTTTACTTATCATCCATAAGTACTACAATTTTTCGTTTTGATACATTATCAAGATGAAAAATAATGGATTATGTCATTCTAAGATTTTAATAAGTTTCTAAGAACCATTCTTAGATGATAACATTAATCAAAGAGTTTGGTACGGTTGCGCGATATAAAATAAGTTAATTAAAAATGACGAGTTCATAATTGTAGTCATAAACATATACAAAAAATAAGATCGCTAGTTGACATAAACTTGTTAAAACATTTAATTTGGCCTTTAATTAAATGATACCTCTCGCTAATTTTATCGATTCCCACACTTCCTAAATGAGATCGTGAATCTAATTAAAGATTCATTAGTAGGTGACCATAGTTCTCTTTAATATGAATACCTCTCAGCTTTGGTGTATTATTGAAATATACATACAAACAGTTAGCAACGATTACTATCTATATTACTATATAGGATATGGCCATTTTGCCCCTAAATCACCGTAACCTCAACTTTGGTGTATTATTGGAAACGTGATCTAGTTAGATTACACCCACCGTCATAGCGTTGCGACAATTTAAATCTCGGACCTCAGCTTTAGTGCATTATTGGTCTCGTGATATTGGAACAACACAACATCACTATGCTTGCTAGGTAAACATTATACCTTAATAGAATATGTCTTCCTACCTTTGGGTTAGCCAAGACATACCCAATCGAGCAAATATAACCTAGGATAGTGGAGGGCAACGATAAACACTTTTACCGCTTTACAATCTAATATGTTTGCACGTAGGAAGATTTTGTATTTAATTAGGTCTCACTTTGCACATTAGTTAATTTATAAGCATATATCACATATAAGCAAATAAATAAACATACATGCAAAATCATACATTATGGTGGATCATGAACTTGGACTATGAATTAAATCAAGACAAAAATAAAACCTAAACAAACACAAACACATCAACATGTCTTCTTTGGTCTTGTCTTCTTGAATTCTTCTAAGATCCAAAGTACCTCCAACTCTTTGAAAGTTTCTAATGGTCTTCTTGCAAACTTCTTGTATAAATTACATACATTATGTCTCACTACAAATTTCTCTCAATTGCAAGAAAATAAAACAAGACTTATGTCTCAATTACATACTAATGAATGATATAATTAGTTATAATGTCATCTAATGAAATTACAACTAATTAACCATTCATTAACCAAGTCCATGATCAAAATTCACCATTTTTCATCCAACATCACAATGTAAGATAAAACTCATAAAACATAGGATATGTATCATATACATAAACAATAAAGCTAAATAAGCAAGCTAACACAAACTAATGTATCCAATACATTAAATAAATAAAAGGCATGTTTGCAATAAGTTTCATATCTTGAGATTTTAGCATCTCATATTAAACAACACAAAAGAACTAGATAAAACCAATTTTAAGTCCATACTTGTTCAATAAGGCCAATGCAAATCCTTTGTTAATTTTATGCCCCAATTTGAGTTCCAAGGCTCATTTTAATCTTCACTAAGAGAAACAATCTCATCTAATCTTATTAGGCTAAAGCCCATTGATTTTTAAACCCATTGGACTTAACTAAAATCAAACCAATTAGTCATTGCTTTCAATTTATGACCCATCATAAATCTGCTGCACATATACCAACTGTTTTGACTCATTTATCCTATCCACAGTTCTCCAAAAATTCTGAAATTTTATAGAGATGTAGATCTTCGAGTTTAGATAGTTTTAGATTCAAACAGATCTCAATTCAGAGTTAAATTCACTAAGTTATGCCTCTTAGAATACAACTGCGCAAACTGTCCAACTTTACGTGAGAATCAATGAACTTACTGATTTTGATTTTTTTGAAACCCTTAGCCACGAAATTAGGAGATCTATATTAGAGAATGAAATGTTCTACTATCTCTATAGCATAACATATCCAAAAATCAGCCAAATCTAACAACATTTACTATGTCAAAACAGTCACGCAAAAATAGTGGATAGAAACATTTTCAGAAATGTTGAAACTCTTTCCTTGGTCTTTTGTGCTCAAGACTTTAGAAACTTTAAGCAAAGACATAGTATCAAGTCTTTACTCTGATACCACTTGAAGGATCTCATATATTTAGAGCTATGAACATCATCTAGCTAAGAATCGAGCGGAAGCGAAACATGACATTCAAAAATTTCTGGAATTCAAAGCATGATGTTCATATAAAACTCTAATCTTGACATCATGTGATTAACATATGCAAAACATATATATAGCAAGTATATATATTGACAAGAGATAGTAGAAGAGTATACCTCTTGTAGACAACTCATGGAAGCCATAGATCTAAATTTTCGCACACTCTTGTAGATAACTCATGGAAGCCATAGATCTGAATTTTCACACACTTGATAGAAGACACCTCCTCTTGAAAACACAAGAGCTCTAGTTCGTCCATACAAGCAAAGAATGGCTTCTCTATTTTCATGGTTGTTTTGTGCTAGATCTACCATGTAAGATTTATGAACTTGTTGGTGAAGAAGAAAGCAAAACCATTTCCTTCTTCTTGCTTGTTCATGGCTACGTTTTTGTGAACAAGAAGAGAAGACTACTTAATCTCTTTTGCTTCATTTTTCAGCCATGTATGATGAAGATGATGAAGAATATAAGACTTTTTCTTCTCATTTTCTTGCTGCGTTTTTCCTCTAATTTTTCAGCCATGAAGGCTTGAGGAGAGAGAGAGATGATGACAACTCTATTCTATGTTCAAGAAGAAGACAATTTTTTCTTCATCTTTTTCTTTCTCCAACGTGTAGAGAGAAAAGAAAGATGACAAGCCTTGTCATCTTTTTTTCTTACTTTCCTCATTATTGTCCCAACTTTTAAACAAAAGAGAAGACAACCTTTCCCAATTCTTGGTTGTGTTGTCTCTTTGTTAGAAAAGAAAATATGACAACTTTGTAATCTTTTGTTTATTTTATTGTAGTATTTTTTCACTAATGTATTTAAATATTCAACTTAATCACAATTAGTTGAAATTATGAAAACAACCTTTTCATATTTCTACATTAGCCCCAACACTTAATAATAAAATAATAATTGCATATTGACCACAATAACTTTTAATGATCAATCACACCATTATTAACTCCTTAATAATTACACAATTGTTAACTCTTTAACAATATAAGAGAAACAAAATATAATTGTTAATACTTTAACAATTCAAGAGAAACTAAATGCAATTGTTAACACTTTAACAAATTAAGAGAAACTAAATCAAGCTTAATAGAAAAAACATTCACTATGCTCTATTGTGTGTGACTTTCTAAATTCACTGCTATATAGCATTGAAGAATCGTTGAACACTTTCAATGTTAATCAAACTATTTGATTTGTTTAGAGAATATTTCATGTCATTCTCAAAACACCTTCAAAGTTCTTGAGTGACTTTCTAGCTACCAACGTATCAAGACAATTT
Source organism: Ehretia macrophylla (assembly GCA_037974665.1). Lineage (NCBI taxonomy): Eukaryota > Viridiplantae > Streptophyta > Magnoliopsida > Boraginales > Ehretiaceae > Ehretia > Ehretia macrophylla. The sequence continues at coordinate 18,131,685 of CM075783.1, forward strand.
ATAAAGCAATGAAATATTATTCAAGTGAATCTATTTATGGTCGCCGATTATCATACAATCCAATCCTTCCATTAATTATCCCGTCGAATAAGAACCATGATCTGATTAAGTTCATAGACTCGAAACGATGCATAGATCCAAATGGTGGAATGAGAGATGACACATGAAAAAACTCATTTATATCATTCATACCTTGGCCAAGGACTTCCTCATTCAACAACCAAACTTGGATCGCATAGGACATCGCCTCACGCCAGAGGTTAATGGATCCTATCTTGACCACTACCTGTCAATCACTATACCAGACGAATGAAACTGCGAAAGGACGTATCTTATCTCGTTTGTCGAGACAGGCATTATCCAAACGCTTGAATCAAACCTGATATATATGACAGCCGTAATGTCTCAAGTCTAAGGATTACATGTACAATTGCAACGAATAACAAATTATTAATCCAAAGTCATGTAATTTGTTATTCACATCACATTCAATGATCTATTCAACTAATAGTCATCCACATGTTTGTTAGTAGCATCACTATACTGTTATGGCACGTGGTTCACCATCCTTTATCATTAACATCTCTATGTTAATCAAAGATAACAACATATGTAATAGTCCGTAATTGATTATTAAAGTCCCGATCAAATAATCTAAAGACTATGAACACTTTAAGTATTTATGATATTAAGGAAATACGTCAACATATTCTAAACGCTTTTAGAATACATTCCTCTAATGAAAATACTAGGGACTCATTTATACACGTAAAAAATGAGAATATGAATGTCCTAATTATGCCAATATGTAAACGAACATATAAACACTAATGCCATAAATAAATGTCAAAATACCTCAATATATATCATCCAAATATGTAGCATTAGGGTATATTTCTGACAAATACGACTACTGGTTTGTGGATCGATTAGCCATTTCCTGAAGATATAATCCCATGAGAGGCAAACTGGGAACAAAGACAGACACTAGAGTACCTAAGCATAGATATGAGACTTGGAAAGAAACTCAAAAGATAAAAGGATAAGCCAGAGGTTTTATTGAAAAATAACGTGTAGTAATGGAAAACAAGATTGTAGATAATACCCAACATATGAGAAGAAAAGATTAACAAAGGATCAAAAGAGCTTAAATATCTCCATATTCCCTTAGAAGAACCAAACAACATAGACAATATGGTACAACTACTACCTATGACATACAAAGATTTTGCAAATGCAAAAGAAAGATACAAAATGGATTAGTGTAACTAGGACTCAATGATGATACTGGTATGATGTTGTATGGAACAGAGGATTTTTGGAAGGATTAGAGTTTTATTAACTGGGAATAGTTACAGATTGATAATGGAAGTTACAGAATATATGCAATATCTCATTATCAATCTTACTAAGCTATTCAATGAGAAACCTCCTTAGACACTGGAAGGAAATAAAAAAAAAAATAAACATAAACTTTGGCTCTGTGATGATCCTTCTTTTGATGATGCTATGATATATATAGCCTGTCAGTTATTTAAGAATTTCATAGTTCTTCCATAGCATAGGTGTGACCTTCTTACGTGTACTCCTTTGAGGGCATGCATTGTGTGAGTTAGTTGTTGCTGTTGGAGTAGTGAGGCCATCGTGTGAGATTGTTACGGTGCCCCCCTCTAGAACATGAACCTTGTCCTCAAGGTTCCAGAAAAGATAGATGCGATTGAATGTTGTAGTGTCTTCCCAAGTTGTATCAGTGATAGGGAAATGTTCCCACTGAATCAGATGTTGTGAGATAGGCTGCCCATGTTTAATAATGACCCGAGAATCCAATACTTTGAATGGTTGTAACTCAGGGATTGCTGGAGGTGAACCAGAGGCAGTTGGAGTTGGGGGCATACTGTGAAATGGCTTCAGAAGTAAGACATGGAAGACTGGATGAAGTTTGGCAGTAGATGGCAATTGTAACTTATATGCAACCTTGCCAATGCGCGCGACAATCTGATAAGGCCCAAAATAACGACGACTTAGCTTTTGATTAGTGAATCCCGGAAGTGATAGTTGGCGATATGGTTGCAATCTCACCAAAGCCCAGTCGTCTACAAAATACTCCTTTTCAGACCTCTTTTTATCTGCATGAAGTTTCATGCGATTTTGTGCATGAGCCAAATTGTGTTTTAACTGCTTCAAAATCTCATCACGTATGGCTAATTCACTGTTCACTGCCGCATTAGTAGAATATTGAATGGTGTAATGCAACAAGTTTGGGGGGTCATGACCATACAATGCTCGAAATGGTGTTATGCCAATAGATGAATGGTGAGCGGTGTTATACCAAAATTCAGCCCAAGGAAGATATTTAAGCCACTGCTTAGGGGCGTCCATAATAAAACATCGTAAATACAACTCAAGAGTTTTGTTTAAGTTCTCTATTTGCCCATCTGACTAAGGATGATAGGCTGAGCTCATAGCTAATTCAGTACCCTGCAAACAGAATAATTCCTTCCAAAAAGAACTCAAAAACAGTGGGTTGCAATCAGTGACAATGGAATGAGGAAAATCGTGAAGGCGAATGACTTCTTTGATGAATACCTCAGCTACCAAACTACTCGTAGGGCTATGAGGAAGTGGAATAAAATGAGCAAATTTAGTCAAACGATCGATGACAACTATTATTTCAGTTTTACCTCTAGAATTGGGCAGCCCAGTGATAAAATCCATTGCAAGATCATCCCAAACTTTGGAAGGAATTGGGAGTGGTTGTAATAACCTAGCTGGTGATGTGTTAAAAAACTTAGCCTGTTGACAAGTAAGACAATGTTTAACATAAGCTTTGACATCTTTGCGAAGGGATGGCCAGTAGAAGGCAGATTGTATTCGATGAAGAGTCCGAAGAAACCCAGCATGACCCCAACAGGGGATGAATGAAAGTCATGTAATATGCTGCTTTGGAGATGATGAGGAATTACTAACCGGTTCCGATAATATAAAAGACCATCTCAAAATGCAAATTAAGAAGTAGCCGTGGAGTTCTCACTGATTTGAGAACGCAATTGAATGAGCTCAGGATCGTGGAGATTAACAGCTTTAACATCATCAAGAATATCCAAAAGCGGACTTGAAATTGCAAATAGAGTTGCAGATGGTGGGCGAGATAAAGTATCTACCACAATATTATGTTTGCCGGGTCGATAGCGTATCTCAAAGTTGTACCCCAACAATTTGTAAAGCCACCGTTGTTGTTCGGGGGTTTGAATAGTTTGATCATTCATGTTTTGAAGACTCTGTTGATCAATCACAATAATAAACTTTTAACCCAGTAAGTAATATCGCTACTTGGCTACGGCAGATGTGATAGCAAACATCTCATGATGGTAAGTGGAAGCATTTTGCATACGTGAAGAAAGTTTCTTGCTAAAATAAGCAATAGGGTGGCCGGATTGAGAAAGCACAATACCAATAGCTTGTCCCGATGCATTAGTTTCAACCGTGAAGGTGGCTGAAATATCAGGCAAAGAAAGCACTGGGGCAGAAACCATGACATTCTTTAACTTTTGAAACGTTGTTGAGGCCTTAAGGGACCATAAGAAAGCATCCTTGCGAAGCAAATCAGTAAGAGGGGCTGCAATGGAAGAATAATGGCGAATGAATTGACGATAATACCCCGTGAGTCCCAGGAATGCACGGAGGGCCCGAATAGAAGTAGGCAGGGGCCATTGAAGAATGGCGTTGATTTTGTCATCGTCCATTGAGACTCCAGTAGCTGAAATAACGTGGCCGAGATAAGCCAACTCTTTGTCACCAAAAGTGCATTTAGACAATTTGGCCATGAATTGGTGTTGTAAAAGAGGCTTTAACACTTGTTCCAAAAGGACAATATAATATGATCATCAAATGATTTGCTATAGACAAGGATATCATCAAACAAGACAAGAACAAAACGTCATAAATGATCATGAAATATGGCATTCATTGCCACCTGAAATGTCGATGGGGAATTTGATAAACCAAAGGGCATGACAAGGAATTCATAATGGCCCTCATGTGTAGGGAAGGCAGTCTTCGGAACATCCAAATAGTGGACTCGGATTTGGTAATACCTGGCCCGAAGATCCAATTTAGAGAAACATACGGTACCATGTAGCTCATTGATGGGTTCATCAACAGTAGGGATAGGAAAACAATCTTTGATTGTAATAGCATTTAAGGCCTAATAATCGACACAAAACCTCCAAGAACCATCTTTCTTTTTCACCAAGAGAACCAGAGAAGAAAATGGGCTTGTGCTTGGTTGAATAATCTTGTCACTAAGCATTTCGGTAATAAGTCGCTCCATTTCTGATTTCTGAAAATGTGGGTAATGGTAGGGGCGAACATTAACTGGTGATGATTGTGATTGTAAATGGATGCGATGATCACAATCGCGATTGGGAGGTAGGCCTTTAGGAGTTTTGAAAACTGTAACATATTTGTCTAAGAGCCATTAGATAGCTGGGCAAGGAGAAGTTGGTAGTGCTGTCGAAGTATCAACCAAGTTTAAACTGTATAGCTTAGCCACCCCCGTCAACTTGGGACAGTCGACGCAAGCCATTGTAAGGAATAGATGTAATAGGCTGATGCAACTGACCCTGAAGTTGAATCGTAGCGCCATTGTGCTGGAATTCCAGGAACAACTAATAATAATCATGGATAATGGGGCCCAACGTAGACAGCCAAGCAATCCCTAAAACTACATCAGAAGCTTGCAAAGACAAGACAAATAAATCAGTAATGAGTTCAAAGCCTTGAATATTGAGAGTTGTATGATTAACGCAACCCTCAGTTAATAGCTTAGCAGCATTCCCAACGGAGACCGAGAATTGAGGAGTTGGAGTGATAGGGGCTGGAAGAAGTGGGCGACATGGGACTGGATGAAGTTGTAAGTTGATATGCCGTCAATGAGTACTTGAATAGAGTGACCTGCGAGGGAGCCCGTGAAGCGAAGAGTGTTGTAAGAGACTTGGTCGGCGAAGGCATTAAGGGAGATATCAGGAAGATAGCAAAGTTCAGCCAGCTAAAGATGTTCAGCTAACGAAGTATCGTTGGTGATAGACTAGTCAGCGGAAGAGAAATAAAGGATAAAAAGCTGGGGAAGAGTTTGACAAAGGTGTTTGGGATTCCACTTCTCGTCATAATAGTAGCACAATCCATGCTCACAGCGAGCTTTTCCACTTGTGAAATCTTGCCAACTGTTGAAGAAGTAGCGGAGGAGGGACGAGGAGGAGTAAGGGATATAACGTGAGTTGGTAGAGTAGAAAGATGAAGATGTGTTTGAGTTGAAGTGTGATGGGATGGAATGGATGGTGAGAATCGATTGGGCTGGGAAGGAGCAGAAGAAGTGTTTGGGCCAAGTGTGTATGGAGTGGACAAGTGAGGTAGATGGAAGCCCAATTTGGATTTGGCGTGGAGCTTATCTTCGTGAAGACGAGCCAAGCCAATCGCTTGGGCTAGAGACGTAGGTTGAAAGGCCCGCACCTCTAAACGAATGTCAGGCCATAGGCCAGCGACAAAGCAACTGAATAGAAATACTGGTGGAAGGCCCATTGTGTGGTTTGCCAGAGATTCAAACATAGATTGATAGGCTTCAATGGTAGAAGTTTGGGTTAATTTTGCTAGACTACCTGAGCAATCTTTGAACTCCGAAGCTCCAGAGCACATGTAAAATGAGCCCAGGTAAGGAATTGGTAATTGCGCTCCATCCACTGGAACCATGCCAATGCTTTTCCATCCATGTAAAAGGATGAGATGGTGAGACGTTGATCGTCTAGTGTGCGATGAAAGGCGAAGAAACGCTCCGCTTTGAACAACTAGCCAGACAGGTCAACGCCGTCGAATCGGGGAAATTCTAAGCGCATAGTGTGAAAAGAATTATGGTCAAGTTGTGGGGATGGAGGAAGAGGAGGAACGGTAATGGGAAAGGCAAGTGGATGAGCAGTAAATGGGGCAAAAGAACCGCTGGGATTGGAGGTAGGGAGAAAAGAGCTAGAGGGAATACCATGAGTAGCGGAAGGAGGAACAGAGGAAGTTGATGGAGGCAGCGATGTGTTTGGTGCTAGGTGGGAATGGACTGGGGATTTGTCAAAGCGACGAAGGATCTTATCGATTTTGCCATCAAGAGTAGTGAATTTGACAACTAAATCACAGGGCATTTCTTGGTGGATGTTGAGGCGGTCCTCGGTGTCGGAGGAAGAAGAAGTTAATTGGTGAAGCAATAGATCTTGGGCTGAGGAAGCGGCAGTGAATTGTTTGAGGATGTCTTCGATGTGAGTGAGTTTAGAGGGATTGGAGGAGTCAGCCATGGCAGGAGGTCAATGAAAGCACCAATGTTATGACGTTGTATGGAACAAAGGATTATTGGAAGGATCAGAGTTTTATTGACTTGGAATAGTTACAGATTAATAATGGAAGTTACAGAAGATATGCAATATCTCACTATCAACCTTACTAAGCTATTCGAGGAGAAACCTCCTTAGACACTAGAAGGAAATAAAGAAAAAAAATAAACATAAACTTTGGCTCTGTGATGATCCTTCTTTTGATGATACTGTGATATATATAGCCTGTCAGTTATTTAAGAATTTCATAGTCCTTCCGTAGCATGGGTGTGACCTTCTTACGTGTATTCCTTCGAGGGCCTACATTGTGTAAGTTAGTTGTTGCTATTGGAGTAGTGAGGTCATCGTGTGAGGTTGTTACAAATACTGTCATGCCCCAAAACCATTTTACGGAATAGAGTCAAGGCGTGACACGTCGCGAATTCAAGAGGTGTAACCTCTCAAGCACGCTAGGCTATACTAGCATACCATACGAACAAATCAGAGCACTACATTCCTCGATATATCAAATATTTCTTACAACCATTTGTCAAATCGAAAATTCAAGCTTAGTCCATAAATTATTACATTAATCAAGCCAAGATAAGATAAACTCAAACAGAAAATACCAAATGTCTAATATTCAAATCTCATAGTTTTATTTATTTCTCCTGGTTGACTACTCCGCTCGCAACTTGAGTCATCGTACTTACTCTTTCAGATCTGAAAAGAAATCAGGCAGAAGCAAAAGTGGTGAGCGAACAAAAGCTCCGTAACGGGAAAACTTTCCCAAACAATTCGGTAATGATGATGAAACAAACGAAAAAAAATATTCACAACGAATGAATGAATAGACGAACGAATAAATATACAAATAGTGAACAAACGAACGGATGAACGAATAAATATACAAATAGTGAACAAACGAACGGACGAACGAATAAATATACAAATATATATATATATTTTATCAAACTAACAGATCATAGTTCTCAAACTGTATCAGAAAGATGGGCACTATGCCCCCATCGGGCCGGGCAGAATGATAAGTATTACGCCCTCATCAAGCAAGAGATATCTTTAGACAGACAAATTCATATCAAGGTATACAGTTGAGAACAAGTCAAATACATATTTCATAGTTTGAATCATCAAAATAAAAGTAGTACTAATAATAGTATCAGTACTACTAAAATAATAATAATAATTCATTTATTATCCAATAGAAATAAAAAAGGACAATACTAACATATTGACCGAAAATCAAAATGAGTGAGATATAAATACTTATCTAGATATACGAATGAATCACTTCGAATAATCTAAAAGAAATAAATTATTCCGGAGTACAATAATCGTGTTGATCGAACAAATGAATAAAACGTATAAACACACGATATAGGAACGAAATACTCTAGGAAATTAGATAGGATAAAAAGGACAAATAGAATAAAAATACTACATGAACCAATAAAAATATTATATGACCTAACATAAATATTAGAAGAAATATAATTTTATTTTGAGTTTTCATGGAAGCAAAAAGAAGAAAAATAGAAAACTCAAGTAACGAGGCATTTTTGGTCCTGACATAAATATAATCAAACTTTTGTGAAACGAACAAGCCATACATTTAATTCAACGATTTAAAGTTGAATTTAAGTTCTCTTTCAACGAACAGAATTTTTTACGAGTAATATTATGTATGGAATAATTGAGGAGAATTAACATATAAATACTACGATAAAACTAATACGAATACATGAGCGAAATTTATTCCAAATATATTCAAATAAAGACTAGAAATTCAAAGGAAGACTAGTAGTCAAAGTGAAAGAATCTCACTTACCTCGATTTTATGGTAGTATTTTCTTTGTTTAGTTACAAACCTACAAATTTCATCAAAACTCTCTTTTTGTTAACTCTTAATTTACTCAGTCAACCATCCTTAAAATATTCTAGAATAAATAATCAATCCAACATTAAATAAATCATAAGCCTAGAATCTTACCCTACTGAAATGAGTCAAAATATTATGCATTAATTGGTTTTTTCTTCTTCTGCTATGGTTAATGCTGAGAGAAAGAGAAAAATGAAATGAAGCAATTTTGCATTGCAGAAGAGCTTTTCTTTCGTTTTGGGATTTGTAATGCTTAATTTATAAAACACACTTTTGCCAAATGGTTGACAAAACTATCCCGAGTGGAGAAAAATTGACTAAAGTGGTACAAGAGGTCAAAAGCTCACAAAGTGGCTTGAAATTTTGGTTTCAAATGGAGAAAAATTTGACTAAAGTGGCTAAAGAAGTCAGAAGCTCAAAAGTGGCTTGGACATTTGATTTCCAAGCCATGTGCATTTACAGATACCGTTCGAGCTCTGCATTAACTAGGACTTGATGATGATGTCTTTTGAGTTTTGCATGCTCAACGGAGGATTCCTGCATACATTGTTTGATCAGACAGAAGACTTGTTTATTTGTTCATGTAGATGCTTCGTAAAAGAAATTCCAACCCAAGTCACATGGAATCATCTATAATGGAGGAATTTAGGAAGAAACGTTTGCATAATCTCAGGCTTGCTGTTTTAGGTTATCCAGTAATGAGATAAAATTTCAAGATGATGAATCAAGGATCACAAAGTGCCATGGATGTTCACATTATACTAAAAGTGGAGAGGTAGAAACAATAGAAAAAAAACTTCACTAAAGATTGTATGGTATGAAAGTATGCTGATCTGATACAATTACGAGATTTCCTTGCCATTTCATTTGATAGATACTAAGATGCGACATTTTCCGATACACAAAACTAGTTGACTTAAACTCCTTAGAAACATATACTGAGATACTTCTCAAGAAAACCATATATTGAGGCACTACATACTTCCATTTGACCAATAAAATTGTGCTGGAGAATAATTTAAAGAGAGGAAACTAGGACTTGAATTTCATGCCAAAGACTGGCAATCTTGTCCTTCAATTTATTTGGTCCATATAACCACTGAAAATAACAAGGGTTACCCAAAGCTTCAATAAATCCAAGAATTATCAGACATGAGACAACAGTGAGACCAAAACGAGAAATCGAAAGTTAAAGGCCTGCTTTACCAAAAGCTTCAACAAAAATCCAGTTGTCAGAAAATAGCAATCCCTCTTTCAGTGTCTTTTTCTCTTGCTCTCCTTTCTGGGTGTGGTCATCTAGTACAGGGTGCAATTCAGGAATAATAGGTTGCTGATTTACGCTTGCTTCCGAGCTTATCAAACCACAAGGTTCTCATGACTTCAGTCATGTATTAACAGTCTTTCGTTTGTTGACAAACATACTACTGAGACCATGCACAATAAATCAAAGTTGACAACTTCCATGAATTTGGGGTCAACCTCAATGTAAAGAGGGAAGAATAATATGGCTATAGATGAGGGAAGGTGGATTGACATACTTAGACAGAAAGAGTTCTTCCTATAATTATGAAAGAAAAGCTTTACTCAAAGATCAGGGACAGCTGGATCACTCAGGCAGGAGCTCTTACAGAAGCATAGCAACCAGAATGCAGCAAGAACAATAACAGAGGTACAGAACTGACAGATTTTGGCTTACGTCGACGCTTTTCTACAGTGACAATGTATCTTCTGGAGGCCGTGAACCCCAAGAACCCCCCCGCCCACCTACCCACCCACCCACCCACCCACCCACAAACACACCTTCTTCTCTCTTGTCCCCAACACACTTAATTGCAACTTTCTCAATCGCATCATTTTCATAATTCAATTCTGAGACATTCTAGCCTGCTTTTTATCCACCAAAAAAAATAACATAACCAAAAATGGAAGGAATAGGCAGAGAGACATAAAGTAGAGAACAGTTTTAAGAATAAGAAACCCTCAATTCACAGACTCAACAATAGTTTTGTCTTGCCTCTTGAGCACTATGTTTGCAATTAACTAACTCAGCGAATCATTTGTTTGTGATGTTAGAACATAACATTTATTAGAAGATCATCAACAATATCACCCACCTATTCAGTAGGTTTCCTCTTTCTACCAAGAACATAAGCTTTCTGCAATCTGGATCCTCCCATCCGCCATTTCTTAAATGCTGCAGTTGAGGATTCGATGAACCACCATTACTTCAATACCAATACTTTACAAGAAAAAAGAGATGGAGATGGAGGAAGAGGAGGAGGAGAGACAGAGAAAGAGAGAGAGAGAGAGAGAGATTGAAAAAATAGTATAAATCAAATGGGCTTCTTAGTCTCACATTGGGTCTGTCAAAAGTGAAATATTTCGGAGGCACTACCGAAGCTGCGGTGTGTGCTTTGATGAGGACATCCTTGTATCTGGTCCGAAATGCAACCAGGAGGAAAGGTCCAATAGTTTTGTCACCTACACTGTTTATTAGGAAAACACAGTTAGTACAGATTAGAGATAACCAACCTGCGTATAGTATTCATCAAAGTTGCAATTATTACTACTCTCCCTAACAACTTTGCCCAACTGAATCAACTCCAACAGTGTAAAAGAGAAAAACCAAATTGCTGACAACTATGTCAAGAACAAATAGATATCATGGCACACTCAATGTGCATGCATACACAAAAATAATTTGAGCACATGTTGAGATTTAAATATAGTACTAATTTATATGTATAATTCCATGTAAATTTAATAAAAACCAACTATTTTTGAAGGTGGAGCTAGGATATCTAATTCAGGGTTTAAACCAAAAAAGAATAGTGTATTTGCTGTCATTTATCAGTACCATGACGCTCTTCAAAAGCTATTGAGTGAAAGGTCAACATAAGAATGGAAAACAGGGAATACTATCATTTAACCAAATCCTGTGCATTTTGAGAGCTACACCATGCGAATGTAGCTCAATACAGCCACTAAACTTGAGCCTTAAAGATATAATCAATGAGCAACTCTAACAATGAAGAAGAAAAGGTATTGAACTTAAATATCATAGACCTTGTTCAATAGTATCAGACTAGTAACTGCCACGACCTCAATCATTTGCTCTCTATTATCACGACACTACTATAGTTCAAAACTCAATAGATTTTGATATTAGTTTCATAGAAGACAGATATCTGCCAGAGATCAAGAATGAAAGTAAGAGCTATCCGTTTATGGATAAAACAGGATGTGAATGAATAAATTGTTTTGTTCTTAGGTGTATGCGCATCTCAAAATTGCAGCTATTAAGTGAACTCAGAACTTCAAGCCATCTTTTACATCATACTAATGAGGTTGTCAAAGTCTTAAAAGTCTTAAATAAGAAACGATTTCAAATTGGAACAAACAGAAATGAGAGCTTAGGTGACACAATACTATAATCAGAAGTATTTAGGTAATTCCCTTGCAACCCTCAATCCCAACCCACTCCCTTCCTTTTTTTTTTCTTCTTGTCTAGGACGATGTGAAGTTAAACAAACTGTACATACATTACAAAAGTTGGCAACATCGCAAAATTCAGAAATCTCATGTGGTGATCCTTTGTTCCCTACATTCTAGTCCGAGTGCTGCAGAAACAGAGATCACTATTATACAAATCTACAGAAGCCTTAAAAAAACATGGCAATCAGGTCATACAGCTATCAAGGAAAGAGGATCAGAGGAAAACTTGGAAGTTTAACACCACTAATGTCACTAATAGAAAGTCAAGGTAGAAGACTAGATAGGCTTATCTTTGTAATACGTAGAATGATGAAATATGCGACATCCATTTTCACCATATTCGATATGACCTATAATCTCTAAGACTTGGGAAATAATTGACTTGCTAGCGTCATAAATCATCAGTTGGTCATATCAAGCAGCAACTACTTGAAATGTGCAGGTCTTCCACTACCAAACCATGTTACAGGTTCAGCAAGTGACATGAGAAGTATTCATAATATCACTAGCAATTCCACAATCTTTAACCTTGACAAGAGCCATTCCCAAACAGAAACATAAGCAAACAAATTACTTTTTTAATAGATAACATACTCAAAGAATACAGATTTGATTGAAGAAACAAATAAAGATTTTTATGTGCTTGGTGTTGTTTGTTTCGAATGGCCTAAGTTAGTCTCAACTGCTGACTATACACATCAAACGATAATATAAAAGCTAAGTGTCTACAGTTTACAGGAAAATCGACATCCTTGAAGAAATTTATGCCTTTTGGCTAACTATATATAAAAAGCATTATCAATACGTCAACAAAATTTGATAATGCTTGAAGCTAGAAGAAAAGTTATAAGCCTACCCCAAATAAGCAAATGGTCGATTGATTTGCACTACTTAGCAATCTACTTTAAGAGATTGCTTTCGCTACATTCTCTTTTCTAGAAGAATTTAGAGCAAATTAGAGCATCAAGAGGTTTCAAGTTACATCTTGGACCTTCCAGAAAAATTAAGACTTTTCGAATTTCTATAAGCAGAAAGCAAAACAAATCAGTAACAAACTTACAGTGAGGCTATCTTCTGTCCAAATTCATAGAAATGGGGACATCAACTCCTAAGATCCATATGTGCAGCATCAGACCCAATTTCCTCCCTCGTTCTAGAAAATTTTCAACAAACAGTTTATAATAATATTACAATATCATTATTGTCGACCTCTACATAAAGATTGCAGGATAAATATGGACTCTTCATTCATTATAGATGCAATGTTACACAGATTTCTGAACCTCGAGGAAAGCCAGTTACTGTATGAACTAAGGTATTCAAAAGAAAGCCATCAATTAAATAGGCACGATAGCATTAGCATATAATATCACAATCATCATTGCTTCAATTTTGATGTAATAAGCTATTGGGTTATCAAGCCGTTGCCTTCGTAGTATAGTCACATAGCAAAGTCATAATTAGCTGAAGATAAGGTACATGATCATTTTCTTTAAGCAGTTCGTTTTTAATGTTATGGTCTCCTTTGAAATTCCTAACTTTAATTAGCTGAAGATGAGGCTAGAACCATTGTGTTGCATCTAAATGTGAAGCCATGATGATTTAATACGACAGATACCATAAAGTTTATACTAGATCGTCCTTTTGTTTTATTAGATGTAACCAGCTTTGCCTCATAAGGTTCATAAATTTGCATAACATTGCCATTCATGTTATGAAACGATTACTCCGTATTTATCATCTTATCAGTAACCGCAAAAGCCAAAAAATATCCTCTAACAGAAGGGCAGATTCTCAAAAGATTCTTAGAAGTCAATCTCCCTAGCTATTTTTATGAATTTTGGATCTGTAATTACTGATTTGTTTGTTTTACTTTTCTCTTCACTTGCAGCAATAATATTTTTCGCAAGTTGACAGCGTCGTTAATTTAATCTCAATACATACTATGAGTCCCCGACACTGTTTCACAATTGTCTTAACTTTTATCTTCAACTCCTTTATAAGTGTTATCTTATACTACATAAATAAAATATTCTGAGCTCATTTTTATTCACCTTCTTTTTTTTTTTCACTCCTTACAAAGTATCTTTAAATAATGTGCTAATATTGTACGAACTGCAACATTTATTTGTATCTAGTACCAATAAACTAGGCTTTTGTCTTTTATTGTTGATAACTGATGCGGAACATGATTCAATGGAGTTGATGAAAAAGATTGACAAAATCAAACCCAAGAAGAAGAACAAATAAACCTTCATATTTTTTTTCTTATGTTATGAATAGTATTGCTTTGTTATGAATAGTATCCTTTAGTTTGTTTTATCCCACATAGGAAGTTTAGCAAATTTTAAGGCCTAAGAGCTCCTATAAATAGATAGCTCTCCAAGCTCATTAAACACACTTCAATCAATACAAAACTAGTATTGTATACTTCCTCTCTAGCATTCTAGAGTTGTAATATTTAAGTTTTCCTTGTATCAAGGACGTTTTACTAGAACGAATCTAGTGTTTCGCTTCCGTTCTGCGTCAGTTGGCACCAGAGCCAAGTTCGAGAGTCCTAGTTTAGAGGGTTGTAGTTGTAATTGAGCCGTATGCTCTGCACTTGCCACTAATAGTGGACCCTGTGCATCAGAAAGCTTGATTGGTCGATTGAGTCGTATGCTCTGCACTTGCCACGTATAGTGGATCCTGTGCATCAGAAAACTCGACCGATTAAATTACAAACCTATAAGCCGGAGAAGATGGCGTCCAAGAACAACAATGGTGGTGGAGATAGTGGCAACGTCGACATCAACATTGCTGGTAGTAGCCATAGCAGAGGCGAAGGCGGCCATCCTATTGACGGTGATCGAGGGATGGAGGCCCTTTGGGCGGCGATACAAGCTCAAGAAGAAAAGATGACCCGTGAACTCCGAGAGATTCGCGACATCCTTTCCAACTTAAGCCTAAACGCCAACAGGGCTCGTGACGATGGTGGGATCAACCGTGCCAGAGAAGATGCTCGTGGCCAACCTATCAATCAACGCGACCTTGCAATTCGTCATAGGCAACCAGCCTATGAAGATGAATCTGATGAAGAGCTCCTAAACTACCGAGGAATCAACCAAGCACAACCACGAGCTAGAAATCAACCACAACATCCTCATCAACGTGGTTTTGCTCGACATCGTAGACCACCAACATATGAGGAGGAATCTGACAGTGACGAAGAAATAAATCAAAGGCATCAACATGCACCCAGGAGAGGACAAGGCTTTGACGAATATCGTCCTAAAGCCGACATTCCCAACTTCAACGGCGATCTTAATATTGAAGCATTTCTTGATTGGTGCTATGAAGTTGAAAAATTCTTTGACATGATGGAAGCTGGAGAATGTGTGTGGATAGCCGAGCCATCAACAAAATCACAGTCAGGTATCGTTTCCCTATACCTCGACTGGAGGATATATTGGATCAATTACAAGGGTCAACAATCTTCTCGAAGATTGACTTGCGTAGCGGCTATCACCAAATCTGTATAAGATCAGGAGATGAATGGAAAACTGCTTTCAAAACACGGGAAGGCTTATACGAATGGTTAGTCATGCCATTTGGACTATCCAACGCACCAAGTACATTCATGCGCCTTATGAATCAAGTCCTCAAGCCATTTATCGGAAGGTTTGTCGTGGTTTATTTCGACGACATTTTGATCTATAGCCACAACAAAGAAGAGCATGTGGACCACCTGCGTCAGATTATGAAAGTCCTTCAAGACAACAAGCTATTTGTTAATTTAAAAAAATGCAGCTTTATGACAAATCGCTTAGTTTTCTTGGGCTTCATTGTAAGTGCTGAAGGAATCCATGTTGATGATGAGAAAGTTCGAGCAATCAGAGACTGGCCGACTCCAAAGACAGTCACTGAAGTCAGAAGCTTTCATGGCTTAGCCACATTTTACAGGAGGTTCATCAAGAATTTTAGCAGTATCGTTGCTCCTATCACTGATTGCTTAAAGAAAGGGAAATTCCAGTGGAGTGAGGCAGCTGACAAAAGTTTTGCACAAATCAAAGAAAAGTTAACAACTGCACCTGTCTTGGTGTTGCCGAATTTCGATAAAGTTTTTGAAGTGGAATGTGATGCAAGTGGAATTGGCATTGGGGCAGTATTATCTCAAGAAGGCAGACCTGTTGCATTCTACAGTGAAAAGCTTAGCGAGGCACGTCAAAAATGGTCAACCTATGAGCAGGAGTTATATGCTGTGCTTCAAGCTTTACGACATTGGGAATATTACTTAATTCCACGTGAATTTGTAATATATTCTGATCATGAAGCCTTGAAGCATTTCAAGAGTCAAAAACATTTGAACAAGATGCATGCAAGGTGGGCTTCGTATATGGAGCAATTTCCTTATGTTATTAAACATAAATCAGGAGCTTCCAACCGTGTTGCCGATGCCTTGAGTAGAAGGGCAACTTTGCTGGTTACTTTAAGTGGCGAAGTTGTAGGATTTGAATGTCTGAAGGATCTCTACCCAGAAGATGAAGATTTTAATGAAGTTTGGCATAAACACTTGTCAAAGCAACCAACTGGAGACTTCCACGTCCATGATGGGTACCTATTCAAAGGTAACAGACTTTGCATCCCGAGGACATCCTTAAGGGAGAAAATCATTCGAGACTTGCATGGAGGAGGACTTGGTGGACATCTTGGACGAGATAAGACTATTGCAAGTGTGGAGGAAAGGTATTTCTGGCCACAAATCAAAAGAGATGTGGGCAAGTTCGTGAGACAATGTCCAATTTGTCAAACTGCAAAGGGCCAGACACAAAACACGGGACTCTATATGCCGTTGCCTATACCAGAAGATATTTGGGAAGATTTGTCTATGGATTTCGTCTTGAGATTGCCAAGAACCCAAAGAGGAGTAGACTCTGTATTTGTGGTCGTGGATAGATTTTCAAAGATGGCGCATTTCATCCCTTGCAGGAAAACTTCAGATGCAGTGCACATTGCAAGACTATTCTTCCAAGAGATTGTGCGACTCCATGGAGTCCCAAAATCCATCACTTCTGATAGAGATTCTAAATTTCTATCTCACTTCTGGCTCACATTATGGAAGCGCTTCGATGCAAGTTTGAAGTTCAGCAGCACAGCTCATCCTCAAACTGATGGTCAAACCGAGGCAACCAACAGAACCTTGGGAAATTTGATTCGTTGTATTTGCCAAGATAAGCCGAGACAATGGGATTTTGCACTTGCACAAGCTGAGTTTGCCTATAATAGTGCAATCCACAGCTCAACTGGAGTTTCACCATTTTTCATTGTCTACAAGAAGGTACCAAAGCATGCTCTAGATTTGGTTAAACTGCCGAAATTCTCTGATAAGAGCATTGCAGCAAATAAAATGGCAGAACAAGTGCAGTCTATTCAAGAAGAGGTGAAACAGAAATTGGAAGCCTCAAATGCCAAATACAAGGCTGCAGCTGATAAGCATAAAAGGGTGAAGGTATTTAAAAAAGGAAATATGGTCATGGTCTACTTGAGGAAAGAAAGAATTCCAGTGGGTACCTACAACAAGCTGAATCCGAAGAAGTATGGTCCCTACCAAATTTTAAAGAAGATCAATGACAATGCTTATGTGGTTGATCTTCCGGATGATTGGGGAATTTCATCAACCTTCAATGTTGCTGATTTATATGATTACTATCCACAGGAAGGTTCTTTATATCCGGAAATTAACTCGAGGGCGAGTTTTTCTCAAGTGGAGGAGATTGATGCGGAACATGATTCAATGGAGTTGATGAAAAAGATTGACAAAATCAAACCCAAGAAGAAGAACAAATAAACCTTCATATTTTTTTTCTTATGTTATGAATAGTATTGCTTTGTTATGAATAGTATCCTTTAGTTTGTTTTATCCCACATAGGAAGTTTAGCAAATTTTAAGGCCTAAGAGCTCCTATAAATAGATAGCTCTCCAAGCTCATTAAACACACTTCAATCAATACAAAACTAGTATTGTATACTTCCTCTCTAGCATTCTAGAGTTGTAATATTTAAGTTTTCCTTGTATCAAGGACGTTTTACTAGAACGAATCTAGTGTTTCGCTTCCGTTCTGCGTCAATAACATCAACACACAAAACAAATGGAGGCTCTATTCGTACGTGAGTTCTCCATCAGTTATTACGGAGGCACTATTTGTACTTGTCAATGCAGTAAATGCAGATTTTATTGTAATGGATTCCTCTATAAGTGCAAGACGTACCCCTTCGCGTTTGACATCAAATGTGCTCTTGTTCCTACTACTCTAAAACATGAAGCTCACGACCACCTCCTTGTTCAAAGTAAATCTAGACAGAGGTTGTTATGCAGCGCCTGTAGTTGCTTCCATGCATACAGAGTTCTTCTTCAGTTGCAAGACATGTCAATACAATTTAGCAATGTCATCCGCAATGGATTCCTCAGATTGTTAGACATAGATGGGATTTATATAAACACCCTTACATACTGAGCTTCCTCCTTTTTTATTATCATCTCGATGAATTTATTTGCGACATTTGTGAAAAAGAAATTTATCCCAAGTTCTGGCTATATCATTGTCATGAATGCGACAATTCTTTTCATCCTCGTTGCATTCCTAGACTTGGCAATTATCCTAACATGAAGTTTGGGGATAAACTTCAAATTGAGTATCACCCACATCCTCTCACCTTTGTGAGGAAAGTTAAATATAAATTTAATTGTGACAAATGTGGTAATGATTTGGAAGAAGGGATGGCCTTTGGATGTGAATGTTGCTATTTTAATCTTTACAGGCGATGTGTTCAGAAGATTAATGAGTCCAATTAGGAAAAGCATAGAGTCCTTTTGGATGAAAAGTAAATGGATCTGTGAATCTGTAATGTACAATAATGAATAATTTGAAAATTCATGAAATTAATTATTGCTGTAGTATCTTGTTTTTTTTCTTTTGCTCAATAACTATATGTAATGTACAATAGTGACTGCTTAATATAACCTAATACCAAATTCGAAAACAAAACTTGATGTGTTTAAAAACCACTTAGCACTAATGAAATGTTAGTTGACTCCATGAAACTATATACTTCACAAACAGTTAGTATTATGAGCACATACATGCATTTCCCAAACATAATAATACATTGGCGACCATTGATTTCTCATGATCATCGACCTCTTCAAGATCTTGATTGTTTTATGGATACCAACATGTAATTATCTTTTGTATTTAAATAAAGAAAAAAGAAGAAAACGTAAGGGACATACATTAATAGATCTCCTTTATTAATATTGAGAATAAGTACATATTGCAATTGAGCAAAAGAAAAGACAAGATAATGAATGATACAGGAATAATCAAGTTCATGATTGTTCAAATCATTTATTATATGCATTATAGATTCACAGACTCTTTTACTTTCATCCTAGTTGGATTTCTTAGGACTGGAATCGACAATCTCCTCAACACATGGTTGGCAGAGGTTAAAATAGCAAGTTTCACATTCAAAGTCGATGCGTCCTTTCAAATTATCACCACATTTGTTACAACATAATTTATATTTAACGTCCCTCACAAAGGTGAGAAGATGTGGGTGATACTCAATTTGAAGTTTACCCCCAAACTTCATTTTACGACGCTTGCCAAGTCTAGGAATGCAACGAAGATGAAAAGAATTAATATCGCATTCACGACAATGATATAGCCAGTACTTGGGATGGATTTCTTTTTCACAAATGTCACAAATAAATTCATCAGGATGATAATAAAAGGGTGGAAAGCTCAGTATGAGAGGGTGTTTATCCCATCTATGTCTGACAGTCTGAGGGCATGTTGCGCAATCCATAGCCAAATTGTACTCATCGGAAGTCTTCTTGCTACTAAAGGAGAACAACGAATTGTAACGCTTGCAAGTCTTGCAACTAAAGAAGACATCCCAATGTCTGGAATTACAAGCGTTGCAAAACTTTAGGGTAATGCCACCTCGGAAAAGGAAGTGGTGGTGAGCTTCATGCTTAATTGCAGGAGGAAAAAGAGCACAATTGATGTCAAGCGTTAAGTGACACTCCTTGCACTCATAGAAGAATCCGTTACAAGACTTCCAACAGCAACTACAATTAAAATAACCAAAAAACTCCTGGCGGCAATGATTGAGGGAGAGTTGATGCTGGGGATGATAGGAAGATAAGAGATTATTTGGTAGCTGAGCGCAATGTAAATGGATGAAGTAGCTGCACTGAGCACAAGTATAACATGAACCTGAAATGGGTTCAATGCAAGCATTGCACACTGTTTCCTGATCATCGCCATCCATTTCACTGTAGTCATCTTGGATATTAGTGAGAATCAAAGGGTGGTCATGACTGAAGTGATTAATTTCTTTTGAATGTTCAATCAGTGAGAGGCCTTTTTCCTCCAAGAAATGTCGAATCAGTTGTGCAGATAAGACCTCTGCGGGCAAGCTGATCCAATTTGGTGGGATCTTACCAGCACTAGGAAGATAAACAATGTCATGTCATGTCATTATTTGATAGAACATTAGCAAAAGGAGGAAAACAACAAATAAAAGAAAGAAGGAAAAAATAATTCGAACTCGTGCAGCACCTAACTAATATCAAACTAAAAAAATGAGAAAGCGAAAAAAGAAGAGATCAGAATACTGACAAGTACTTAGCTACGGCTGCTTCAGCCTCTTCGGAATAGGATGTCATGCACTTGATATGGACAAAATATCTGCAAGGACCACAATAATATGCCCAATAATTTGGGTATAGTTTATCCCTACAAATATCACAGTTTAGTCCATAACGCCGGTATTGTTCTGGAAGACAATAAGCTACGACGAGAGGATGAGGGTGGCACTTGTGCGACAAGTTGCTTGGCAGTGATCCACAACTCTTGTGGATCCAAAACGAGCATACAGTGCAATCATATGACTCATCTTTCTTTTCTGTGCCACAAGCATCACATCTAAACCAGGCACTTCTTAATTGGAGTTTTAGGCGGTGCTTATGGCTTGGGTGTTTAAGAAGTGTGCCATCAAATTGAGCACAAAAGACATCCAAATGAAACTCACACTTGTAACAGCCATAGGCGAAACCGCTCGAGGATCTACCACAGTTATTGCATGTTGACCACCCATCAGGCAACTTGGCGAAGAGTTTAAGTGGATGATGACAAGCTGAATGCATTGGATGCATAATCTCGGATGGTAGTTGTGCGCAGGATTTGTGAAGGAAGACTTCACAAATGCTGCAAAAATATGTCGACGACCCTGAGACTATTAATTGTTCGCAAAGGCCGCAACACACAACTTTCTCGCTGCTCATATCTTCTTGTTGCAATTCCTTGAGGATAAGTGGGTGCTTCCCATCGATAGTGTGTTTAAATATCTCTAATTTAGCACATAAAACATCCACATCAAAATGACACTCGGAACAACGATAGGTGAAACCACGGCAGTATCTTCTACAGATATCACAACAGGACATTCCTGGCATATAAGGCTTGACATGGAGTACGAGTGGATGTTCATATTGCATTGGATGCGTAAACTCTAACGGTAGCTCTGCGCAAGATTTGTGAAGGAAGACTTCACATACGCTGCAACAATATGTTGACCCTGACACTGGTTCTTTACAACCGTAACAAACAATTTCTGGGTTTTCATCTTTTTTCAATGCCTTGAGGATAAGTGGATGTTCCTCATGGCTAAAATGATTGATGATCTCCATCTCCATCTCTATCTATCTCTTTCTTTTTTACTCTTTTCCTCTCTCAGAATTCAAATGCTATGAATACAAAGCCTTAATTTGCTGCGAGTGGTAACGTTAATAAATAGGTACAAGTCAACTCCAATTCTACATGATAGGTCAGCCGATGACTTGTCGTCTCGTATTCATGGCATTCACTTGTGTTCAGTCTTGACATCAATTGATTTTAAGATAAAATTTCAAGATTCTTAGCATAGTATTAGAGGGAGTTAATGTGCTCCAATTTTGAAAAACACAGGGGGTTATAAACTAATTATATAACCACATGAACCGACTTGCATTTATGGTAAGTCACAGGAGCCGAGACACTATTTACCCTAAATAAATAGATGAAAGCCATATAAAAAAAATCGGTGAGAATAACTTCCCTTTTGCACCAAGTGACTGTCGATGAGAATCCTTATTTTTTGTATAGACAAAGTGATACCAAATAGCAAAAAACCATCCTTTACGCATCACCATGCAAATACTCCTGATCGAGTTAATATGTGAAATTATTGACTCGCACTGAGTTAACTCGCCGCAAAAGCCAGAAGAAATGGGAGGGAGGGGGGGAGGGGGTGGGGGTGGTGTAAGAGACAAGAATTTGGAATCAAATTTAAGGTAAATAATAGGAAATGTCTTTACTTAGCATGCTGCAATTGCCACAGAGATGCATGCCAAGTGATAAGTGAGATTTTTTGGTGGTGTAATTACTTTCAGTGACATATAGCAGTAACGTATTTTACTAATATTTTTGGATTAATTTTAGTTTGCTAATAGTGGTTATACTATTTACCTCTTATATTTTTCCTCAATTACATTCAACATAACAGGAAGTCTAATTTTTTTCCTATTATTATCAATTAGATTTAAATTAGTCCTCAACATTTTAAAAAAGTTGTGATTATATTTAATTTTTTTTAGAAAATAATATGGATTAAATTGGTTAGTTTCGAATAATAAAAACGAATTTAAAATTTTGAGAAAGAATTAAAAAAACATAGGAAAGAAAAAATAATAAAAAATAGTTTATTGTGCAAAAATTGCATGCTTGAGATTATGAAAAAATTAGAGACTCTTGTAAAATCTTTTTTTTTCTTATTTATATATATCTCAAATAAAATCTGATCTTTTTTTCTAACTCAACATATAACTTTTTTGCAAAGAGCTAACTTTTTAAAGACATAAAAAAATAAAGGCAATAAAATAGAATTAAATAGCTCAATAAAAAAAATAACAGACCAAAATTTCATTTAATATCAAGGCTTTGTTTGATAGAAATTTGAAATTATGAGGGAATATGGGAATAATAAAATCTCGTGTGGGAGTTTGAGATTTAGATAAAAACTCATAGGAGAAAATAACATTCTGATCCCAAATATAAAATATAGGTGAGAATAACTTCTCGTGTCCTCCTAGTGATACCAATTAGGTGCATAATTCTTACTTTTATTGTTGACGAAGTGATATTAAGTGTATAATTTTTACTTTCTGTGTTGATTAAGTGATACCAAAGTAGAGTCGTATTATTGAGCGATGCAAGAGACCATCATTTAAGCAAATTACTTTTAAGTAGTGAACTCATTTGGAATTATTCACTCGTAACAAGTTAAAGCAAAAGCTAGAAGAATGGGTAAGATAGAAGAATGTAATTTTTTTCTTTTCTTTTTCTTTTTTTTTTTTGGTTTGAGAAAGGCTAAAGTAGGTTATTCGACAATCATTTTGGGGGAATTTTTTTCTTTTTTTTTTTTGGTGGCATGGAGGCTAAAAAACAACTACCTGGCAATGAGGTAAAATTTTGTGGAAGAAAAATTTGCATAATCTTGGGCTTGGTGCTTCAGCTTACCCAGCAACAAGATAAAATTTCAAGATTATGAATAAAAGATCACAAAGAGCCATGAATGTTCACATTACAGTTAAAGAGAAAAGTAATTTAAAAAAAATACTTTTAGAGGGGTGCGGTGGGGAGGGGAGGGAAGGGAAGAGGGCGAGTATTCAGTAATTCTCTCACTATATTTTAAGAATATACATTTATTCCACATTAAAAAATTATATAAAATCGTAAACCAATTTATAAAATATTGAATTACTACACTTGACATTAATTAATTTTAAGATTAAAAAAAACTCAAGATTCGTAACATATATCACAATACAACAAAACCAAGCTCAATTATATGAAACAAATCTACATGAGAGAGAGAAAGTGGGTAAGAAGGGGAGCTTCCTTGAAAATATCCAAGGGATCTTTAATCTTCTGGACTGGATTCCTCACTTCTCGAATAGACAATGTTCGAAACACATGACGGGCAGAGGTTAAAGTAGCAAGGTTCATATTCAAAGGCCCATTCTCCTTCCAAATCTTCCCTACATTTTTTACAACATAATTTATATTTATATTTACCCCCAAACTTTATTTTAGGATGCTTGCCAAGTCTAGAAAATGCATTTGATGAAAGGAATTATAGCATTCACGACAATGATATAGCCAGTACTTGGGATGAATTTCTTTTCTACAAATGTCAACTGTTGATGAGAATTCTTTTTTTTTTTTTTTTTGTTGACAAAGTGATCCCTAGTAACAAGACCACCCTTTACGCCTCACCATGCAAACACACCTAACCGAGTTAATATCCGGAATTATAATTGACTCGCACCAAGTTAACTTGCCGCAAAACCTAGAAGAATTGGGGTAAGAGATAGAATGGGATCATATTTGAGGTTAAAAGTAGAAAATGCCTTCACTTAGTATTTTCATTATTTTTTGTGTTCATTTATTTCGCTAATGTTCGTCAGACTAATTACCTCTATATTTTTCCTCAAATAAATTCATCATAAAAGGAACCTAACTTTTTTGGGTGTACTAAAATAATAATTTTTTCTATTTCTCTTTTACACATTTTGATGTGCCAATCTAGAATATATGTCAAAAACACTTCTAAGTCTGTTTTTGGCAACTCAGACCTATATCTTTTTGGATAACAAACATAAGAAAATTACTCACAATTTTTAAACATTTTATTTATGGGAAAAATCAGTTAATTAACATTATGTGTCCATCAAGTGACCTTAATTAATAGATGAAAGCCAAATACATAATGTCGAGAGAATAACTTTACGTGTCTATCAAGTGATGCAAACTCACTTTTCATAACTGTCAATGAAAATCCTTACTTTTCGTGTTGACGAAGTGATACTAAGTTGCAAAAAACCATCCTTAATATTTATGCTTCATTATGCTTGTGGTGAAACCACTGAGTTAATATCTGGAATTATTGACTCGCTTTGAGTTAACTCATCGCTAAAACTATAAGAATGGGTAAGACACAATAATGGAATCATAGTCAAATAGAAACTGTGAATACCAAGTGAGACATGAGATATTGTGAATTCGTTACGTTATGCTCGGTGATATATATATATATATATAATATTAGCATATTTTATTTATTTATTGGGTTAATTTAATTTTAGTTTGCTAAATGGTGGCACTAATTACCTTTTTAAGTTTTTTATTTATCATTCATTATCTAGAAAAAAATGCTAAAAATACCAGCTATTTTTATCACATTCTACATAAATATTTATTTGACATGCTAAAATAACAAATCACAAATATTTTTAAGGCATAATGGTGTTATTTGAGTAAAACAGTTTTGCAAAAACCTTTTTTTAAAAACTTTAATTTGTAACTTTTTTCAACTTCAGCTTTTGCCTAAAAACACTTTAAAAAATGGGTCAAACAAGTTATTTTAACTTCTAAACTCACAATAAGTGCTTTTGAATGTCTAAAAGTTAGGCTAAACATAGTCTTAATTCCCAAGGGTAGACATACCAGGGACCAACCAAACGCCGCAGGATTTTAGAGATGGCTTCTATGGGTTTAAGATGTCGCTTTGATTGCTTTCTTAGTGTGGTACTTTGCCCTGTATATCATTTAGTTCCCACACTGATTAATTTCTGACTCTAAATACCATTTTTTTTATTTTGCTAATCCGGTTTCATGTGTTTCTGAAACTAAGTTATTCCTGAAACAATTCTTTAAATCCCTTTTTACCACTAACTGTTTTAAATACAAGCTTATATGTGTAAAATTATATTTTTGAGACATGAGTTAGTCATAAATTAGATATTGAATTTGATCTTAGAAAGACACATAATGAGATGTACTCATTCTCAAGTCCTAGTCTATTGATTTATAATGGAAGTTAGTATTTTCCTTAAGAGTCTGAACTATATATACTATACAACTCTGTTTGGCCAAATGTTTTGAACTTTAAAAGGTATGACCAAATGCCATTTGCACTCCAATAGACTATTTATTCTATTTTTACATATCACAGGCAGTTGAAATGCATTGTTTTTTATTATTTTATTTTATTTTTATTTTTGCACTAAGCAAGCAAGTCATTTTCAAAAGCTTTACAAAGAGAACAAAACCAACATAAGCCAGTTGCAAAAAAAGGCAAAATTTCCAGTCTAAGCTAACATGTCCCTATCCAAGTTTCACGTTTTACATACCATTTAGGCTCTGTTTGACCTAACTGTGGAATTTCAGTTTTTGAGCTGTACAGTTTTTAGAGTAGAGTTTTTATTAAAAGTGTTGTTAAATAAAAGCCGTTGATAGTTTGGCTTGTGTTAGGCAATGTTGAGCTTTTAAAATTTGGAGGGTAATATCGAACTTTAAAAAATATGGAGTAGTATATTTGAGAAAAAAATAGCTTCCCGCATTATGTAAAACAACTTTGCAAAAACCTTTTTAGAAAAGCACTAATTTGCAGCTTATCATTTTTTAGCTTTTTTTAGCTTCAGCTTTTACCTAAATAGCTTCTAAACTCACAAGAAGTGCTTCTGAATATCTTAAAATTAGGCTAAACAGAGTCTTAGTTCCCAAGGGTAGACATACCAGGGACCAATCAAACGGCGCAGGATTTTAGAGATGGCTTCTATGAGTTTAAAACATCACTATGATTACTTTCTTAGTGTGGTACTTTGCCCTGCATACCATTTATTTCCCACACTGATTAGTGACTGTCTCTAAATACCTTTTTTTTTTGGGTTTTTTTTTGCTTATCTGGTTTTCATGTGTTTCTGAAACTAAGTTATTTCTGGAACAATTCTTTAAATCCCCTTTTACCACTAACTGTTTTAAATACAAGCTTGTATGTGTAAAATTATATTTTTGAGACATAAGTTAGTCATAAATTAGATATTGAATTTGATCTTAGAAAGACACATAATGAGATGTACTCATTCTCAAGTCTAGTGTTACTTTTTAAATCTAACTGGAGTTTATACTTAATCCATTTTACCCAATGACCTAAATTTGTAGTTCTTCAGTCACGATGGACGCATGATGAGTTCATGGAAAATTTGAAGAAGAGCACCTACGTGATTATATTTATTTTATAAGCTTAGGCATATGAAGATTTCTACTGATCTGTAACCAATCTATGGGTGATGTCAAAGAAACAATATAATGCGGATTTAGGTAGTATTTTTGGGATTTAGAGTTTTGACTTGAGAATTTGAAATTTCGAAGTAACTATAGTTGAGATTAATCAAGTTTTATGGACGAATTTTTTCCTAAAAGGGGAAAGGTGTAACACCTCTAATTTTCGAACTTATAGGTTACACTAATTAATTGTGTGAACCAAGTCATGCATTGGCGGGACTTGGTTGGACTAATTGGCTGACGACTAATTTTCTTAGGAAAGACCAAACAACACTAAGGGTTTGTTCGGATTGGAGGATTTGGGGGAAAATGATTTGATTTGGGATGATTTTTAATTCTTTGCATTTGTTTGAATTGGAGGGTTTTGAGGGTGAGGGGATTGAGAGTGACTTATAAAATCATTTAATGAGATAATTTTGCAATCACCCGGCGGGTGATTTGGAGTGATGTCACTTCATTTATTATAGAATATATATATTGCTCTTTTATTTATTACACTTATGCCATTATGTAAGGATAAAAATGTTATTTTATTTATAAAACTTATCATTTCCTTTCATTTTCTTTTCCAATCAAAGAACGTAGATAATCATTTATGAATATTTTCTTTATAATTTTACCATATCCAAATAAGATGTAATCCTCATCTTCATTTTCTTTATTATTGAATCATTTCCTTTCCTGTATTATTATATTTCCCTCCAAATCCAAACAAGCCTTTAAATATAGTTTGTTATAATAATACTTTCCTAATAGAAAAATAAGAGTCATACCCTAGACTATTTAATATTCAGTGTATGAGTAAGGAAAAAAGTCATTAAATTTAGGGGTGTTTCAACCTCTAGAACTATCTTGCAATAGCACGGCTCTAAGCCTTCTTGAGCAACAAAAAAAAATGTCATTAAATTTTAGCAGCCCCACATGAGAATGAGAGGAGAATTCCTACTAAATTCAATAGGCACATCCTTTAGCTTTAAATCTTTGATGATTAGCTCGGTATGGCTCTTTTGTGGGTTCTAGAAGATTCATGAGAAAGTTTGAAATCATGGAGATCTTGAAGTGCATGCTTAATTCGTCGAAGTTTGCGGTGGGAGGCCTCGCCGGCACCCCCAAACTTTTTAAAAAAAATCTATGTATTATTTAAAAAAAAATAGAAAAAAGATTAAATTAATTTTTGGATCGTCCTAATATTAATTTAATTGGACTCATAATAATTAGATGGTGATTTGGTTAGTATGAGGTCCAAAACTAGTTAATTTAAGACCGGTCCACATATGACCCTAGGTCATGTGTGTCTCCTATATATTGTGGTAAAATTATATTTTAAATACAAGCTTTTCTGTGTAAAATTATATTCTTGAGACGTGGGTTAGTCATAAATTAGATATTGAATTTGATCTTAGAAAGACACATAATGAGATGTACTCATTCTCAAGTCTAGTGTTACTTTTTAAATCTAACTGGAGTTTATACTTAATCCATTTTACCCAACGACCTTTATTTGTAGTTCTTCAGTTACGATGGACGCATGATGATGAGTTCATGGAATATTTGAAGAAGAGCATCAACGTGATTATACTTATTTTATAAGCTTAGGCATACGAAGATTTCTACTGATCTATAACCAACTTGTGGGTGATGTCATAGAAACAAAATGATGCTGATTGAGGAAGTATTTTTGGGATTTAGAGTTTTGACTTGAGAATTTGAAATTTCGAAGTTACTATTGTTGAGATTAATCAAGTTTAAGGACGATTTTTTTGCTAAAAGGGGAAAGGTGTAACACCTCTAATTTTTTAATCTATTAATTACACTAATTAATTGTGTGAACCAAGTCATGCTTTGGTGGGACTTGGTTGGAATAATTGGCTTAGGACTAATTTTCTTAGGAAAGACCAAAAAACGCTAAATATAGTTTGTTATAATAATACTTTTCTAATGGAAAAAATAAGACTCATACCCTAGACTACTTAATTTTCAGTCTATGAGTAAGGCAAAAAGTCATTAAAATTTTAGCAACCCCACATGAGAATGATAGGAGAATTCCTACTAGAATCAATAGCCACATCCATTAGGTTTAAATCTTTGATGATTAGCTTGGTATCGCTGTTATGTGGATGCTAGAAGATTAGTGAGAAAGCTTGAAATCATGGAGATCTTGAAGTGCATACTGAAATCATGGAGACCTTGAAGTGCATACTTAATTCGTCAAAGAAAGGGGCGGTGGGAGGCCTCACCCCTCCCCCCCCAAAAAAAAAAAAATTAATTGACTTGTTTTTCCTTTTTTATTTGAGTTAAAGATATATTTTCCACAATATTTCAAACTTTTTCTTACCCATTGGAAGGTTAACAAAATATTATTTAAAAACGCCAAAAAAAGTACTTGATACTTAAAAAAGAAAAGAACCAAATTGTTACCCATAAACTCACCTCAAAAGAACCTACATTTTATCTTTTGGGGAAAAAAAAAAAAAAAAAACCATGACACACCCCTTAATGTGTTGGTCCACCTCCCCAAAAAAGGAAGAACCATTTGTCTTCTACCTTAAATCACTCTCCACTCTCAACAGCGCACACCCAACCCCTTCATTCCCACACTCTTCACTCACCTGCAGATAAAGTGCCTCCAACCCCCTAACGCCAAATCTAATTGTTTACAATGCACATACAACATCCAAAACCCCTCAGAACGCCAATACACACTAGCTTGCGATAATTTTTTGCTTTGTCAAACAAATATGTTCTTTTTTTGGTCAAGCACAATTTTTTTTTTTCGTTTGTCAATGACATGAAAATTCTAAGTAAGGTAAAAAAGTTAGTTTTTTTATTCTTTATGCTTGATGTTGTTGTTCTAATTGATGCAATTATTTTAATTGATTGCACTAATACTTGTAAGGGGCGAATGACTGAGGAATAACAACAATAAAGAGTCTAATTTGAGGAATATAGTCTACTTAAGTAAGTAATTTGTTTGAAATACTATTCATGTATGTATTTTTGTATGAGCATCTTTTTAATTTAGATGATAATTAATGGATGATAATTTAAGAGGACAAAAGTAAATAATGGCTTTATGGAAGTCTAACATTTGTAAGTCAATGCCTAATAGAGGTTGAATTTTGTAAAGCACTTTATGAATGTCTTTAATGTGTAGGAATTGAATTTTGAATGATTAATAATCTACTACTATTCGTAATTGAGTAAATACATCTCTTATTATTTTTCTAGTATATGGTTTTTAGATATGTTTTAATGGTCAATTTTCTATAAAAGATAGGTAATTTTAGTGGATAAATTTTAATAATATTTTTTTATTCGACTATGTAATTTTAGTGCATTTTTTTTTCTAGGCTAAAGATCATGTTAAGAGATGATGAATTTTATTTCATGAAGAAGAAACAAGACCAATTTCATAAATTAAATTGATAAACTTTAGTTTACATAATCTTTCGTTATTTATGATCTTCTTGAATGCTTGATCTGTAACGCCCGAGAATTTCATCATATTTTTTTTAAATAATTGTTATATATTTACTTGAGCATTCTTATGTGCATCTCTTTTATTGTTTAATTGTTTTATTTTGAGGCTACTATTCACAAGAAATTTGACTGTTTTAAATGGTCGATTTAATATTTTTCCTAGATAAAATGGCATATAAAAATAATTGAAAACTTGTCGTTTTGGACCTTAGAGGCCGGGAGTATGCATTTGGAAAATAGTTTTTGTCTCGTTTGAATAGTATTACGTATGTAAAAACATTAATTTGAATTAGTTAGCAAACAATTGGAGTTTTAAGCTTGTTTGACCATGTATTAATAACATTTGACCTAGGGTATCATAATATACTTATATCAGATACATATTATAAACACCTACAAGCATTATCCTCATAAAAACAAATCAAGAAATGCCAAAAAAAGTCCCCCCCAAATCCATGACCCCTTTAGAGCAAGGAGGAGAAAAATTCTTCAATAAATCTTGCAAGCTTGGACTTCTTGGTTGGTCTTGAGGAGTTTTTGGAGGCCTTAGATCATCTACAACGCGTTTTTATCGTCAAAATTGTGAGGGAGTTGCATATTTCTTGAATTTAAAGTTGTTACATATATGTTGTATTTCTTGTATTGATTGAATATAGCTATATTGCTTGTTATGGATGCTTGTTATATGATCATTAGAGCCTATAGAACTATCTTTTGTTGCTAGATAACATCTTCCATGGTTAGAAGCTTGAATCACCCGAAATTTAGTAAAATCGCAAAATTTGCTAACTTTAAAAAGGGGGAGGTTTTCACGTTAAGCAATCCGGGCACGTTTGGGCTTGGGATTAGGTATCCTTGGGGTTTGGAAGCACTTTTAGTGCTTTCGTTGTGAGAATTTGGGATATGGATTGGGTAGTTGTAGTTAAAACCCGCTCAGGGCCTTCCCAAGCTTTTGCTTCTAAAACGGGTTTTCATGATCTTGATAGGTATCTTTTGGCTTAATTAGGAATGTAGTATGGTTAGGATGTGGTTTTGTAACTTTGAAATGCACATAGGAGAAGAAAATCTTGGCTAAAGAAAGGGAAAAAGTAGTATTTGGCTATTTTGATGCGTCTAGTGCTTGTATCATGTACTTATATGATTATCTAAAGTGTAATTGAATTATTTGAGTAGATTGTGAGAAAATTTTTGTTGTTTGCTTCTTTTGAGACCATAAAGCTGTCTTTTGTATATGTTCGCTTATATTGCAATTAAATGCGAGGGCGGCCTACTTTGTTGACCCTCTTACTTGTTATTCATTGTTCTTGAATCTTGTGGTTTGGTTTCGGGGTTGCGCAACCTTTTCGGACATGGTAGCGTCGAGAAACACCGGCGGCATCGGGCTTGCCGTGCTCCCTCGACTACTATCGTGCCTATTCCCTTTCTCGCTGAATATACTTCACTACCCCAGAGACGTGGAACACCTGCTGGGCATATGGACCTACCTTAGAAGAAAGGGTCGTAAGATCGGGGTATATCCGGAGTACCCCAATTTGGAGAAGTAAGGGTTTGCCGGTACTTGTGTAAGTTCGTGGTATTGAAAACTTAAAGTGGAACCGTATCCTTTTAATATGTGGATAATTACCTGTTTACTTGGTTGTGTTATTTGGTGTTGGAAATGCTATTATTATGTTGCATATCATGTTGCACACCTTAGTTTGCTGCATCACCTCCCTCATTGGGTAACTTTGGTTACTCATTTCTCATTTTAACATGTTATAGGTGCAGTTAGAATAACTACCTTGAGTGCTGTGTTGCTGGTTGCTTATCTTGCTGAGGTTGAATCCCTTTGAAGATGTGTGTTATAATATTATGTCTTATTTTGAGACCTTTGAGGCCTTGTATGTATTAATGATAAATTTTGTGGGTTGTAATTAAAGTTGTAGTCTTGAATATTTAATGGCTTAGTTGGCATGTAATAGTTAAAGATAGACTTTATTGTCTTTTGATTGCATGCTCGTGTGGTTCTGTTTTTGTCTAAGGCTCGAATGGCCTTGGGACTGGGAAAAGTGGGACAGTTGGAGTTGGGGTGTTGTATTGTAGTTATACTTGTTGCTTGCAGCTTGCAGATTTTCGATTAGTCCTATAAATAGGGAAACTCCATCCGTTCTCCTTAAATTTTGTGACCGAGTTGGAATTGGGTTGCGTTTAGCTTGGCTATTAGAGTTCCAGTTCCGTGAATGATCGGGGCGTTACATGATCCTTCCGAGCGCTTTGTGCTCCCCCATTTTCCAGCTCATGACTCCTTTGATTGGTCTCTCGCCTCTAATGGAAGCTTCTTATTTAAAAAAAAAGCTTGGGAATATGTCTGTGAAAAATACCTCCATGTCAATTGGCACTCTATTGTCTGGTACTCTCACAACATCCCTAAGCACAGTTTCATAACCTCGCTTGCATGCCTCAATCATCTTGCTACTAGATATTGTCTTCTCTGTTGAGGTAGCATCAACCATGCCCATTGCATCTTTTGCCACCAAGCTTTGGAGACAAGAGATTATCTCTTCTTCAAATGTTGCTTTACCAAGTGTATTTGGAAGGGAAGTTTGATGCTTATCCTTATTGACGCTCCTATTTTTACTTCTGATGATATCATTAAACTCGGCTCTTCTCTTGCAGATGGTAACAATGTTAAGGAGTACCTTTTCCGGTTGATTTTGGGCGCATCTATCTATCACATCTGGACTGAGAAGAATAGAAGGCTCTTTAGACATAAGACGTCGACCGATGAGGAAATTCTCATGTGCATCCGTGAAGAAGTGGCTCTGAAAGCCCAAGTTAAAGCTCCATTAAGATGACTTCCCTTAACCATCATTTCTTACATAGAGTTTGTGTTGTCTCCCAGTAGTTTTGATCCTATGTGGACTTGAGTGATTTTGTGGCTTTGTTGTTGTTTTCTTGCTGCTTCCATGAGTTGTGATGGTTTTGTACCTCGTGGACTTGGCTTTTGATGTATTTTCTTTACACTTGCTTCTTTTCTTTTCTTTTCTTAATAAAATTTTCTCGTTGATTCAACAAAAAAAAAAATATATTTTTTGACTTAGACACGAAACATGACGTGATGATCACATTCGACTTTTATGAAAGGTTTGCTTGTTTAAATGATTTTTTCATAGTTGAATTCATATCATTGAAAATAAGATTCTTTTTTTTGTGTGTATGTGTTTGAATATTTTTAGGATCTATCCAAGAACACAGGAAAACATCAAAGATAAAAGGGCTTGGTTACTATTCACATGAACAGTAACCGAAGTTACCTATTCTTTTTATTTAAATTACAAGCTTGATTTTGAGCTTTTAAAAATAGTATGAATATAATTTCGATTGGTTTCATAGCCTTAAAGATCCAAACAAATTTAGAACTAAAGGTTTTGCAGATTTGGATTTTGAACTTAAACTAATAAGTTGTGGCCTTGACATTGCATATTCATGTGTGGGTTTAAATGTATTACATGTTTTTTAAAACTCAAAAAGTAA
Organism: Ehretia macrophylla; assembly: GCA_037974665.1. NCBI lineage: Eukaryota > Viridiplantae > Streptophyta > Magnoliopsida > Boraginales > Ehretiaceae > Ehretia > Ehretia macrophylla. The sequence goes on from CM075783.1 coordinate 18,165,632, forward strand.
AAAATTGGGACAATAATACTTATAAAACTTAAAGTAGGATGCATTACGAAAAGAGTTTACACTAGAATTAATGTTGCATACATTCTTTCATTAACGAATGCACACATGAATAATTTAAAACTTAAAATTTGGGAAGGGCTATGAAATTATGACTCTTATTGGCTATGAATAAATTTCAATAGTTATGACCCTTATTTGCTAAAGATAAATTCCAATAGTTATGACCCTTATGGCCCGAAGATAAATGCCAATAATTGTAACCCTTGTTGGCTAAGAATAAATGCTAATATTCCTGAGTCTATGGCAGGAAATAAATGCCCCAATACTTCTGACTTTATGGCAAAGGATAAGTGTCAATACTTTGCCTCTATGGCAGAGGATAAAATGCATATATTTCTAACTCTATGACGGAGAATAATCGAAGGTGCTACCCTTAGTAGCCACAACTACCTACTTTGACTTGTGTATTGTATTTGTTTGACTATGATTTTTTGCATTATGAATTCTTGGCATATGAACTTAGTTTGACGTGAACCTTTATGACTATAGGTATGAAAATATTATGATTTTCGCATGAACGTCATTATTTTTGAATCTATGATATTTATGAACTATAATAATTTATTTGACATATACGAATGTTTTAAAAGTCCCAAGTGATTTTCTTGAAAATCGCTACTTATTGAGATTTGTGTTTCATTTTTTGTAAAAATATTTTCTTTGCAGAGGGTGAAAAATAGGCCTTTTGGATTTGGCTTGAGGTAGTAACTGTCTCGACAAATAAAATTAGTTACAACCCTTTGGATATTTTAGATAGGAATAAGTTGATATATATCTTCTAGACCTATGGATTTAATTTTTCATTTTGGTTTAAGACTTTGGAAAAAGTTACGGCTCTTTAGATTATTATTTCTTAGTTGGAGACTTAAACTCTGTTGCATGATAATGATTTAGATACTTTGATGGCTTGAACCTATTTATTATTTTGGTTTTAAATTAACGTCAGTTTAGTGCCTTGTGTATTGAGAAATGACGTTTTTTCTTAGTGCGCTAGAGTTACGTTCCTAATATAGCACCTACTTGAATTTCTGGGGTGTGGCAATTATATTTTTAAGAGTCATATCATTTTACTGTTTAGTAAAAGGCATAAATGAAATTATCAACACGCTAAAATAATACTACATTGCTAATCATCATGTTAAAAACTCTGTGCATAAAGTTAAAATAGAAATAAATCTAAACAAACCCATAAATAAGTTGCAATTATTTTTTAGAGTTGAATATTCCTTCCTCACATTTTGTCACAAAAAAAAAAAAAAAAAAGATGACCTTCTTTAGTTTTTGGCAATTGTAGGAGTTACAAGGGTATAACCAAGAGATAATCTTTTGGACATCCATTTCTTCTTCCAAACCCCCGGTTTAGTATCATTTCTGGGGTAACAGAGGGGGTCATAAGCTTCGTGTTTTGTGAACTTGCACTCAGCACAACAATAACATGAATAAATGGGTTCCCCGCAACCATTGTACACAGTTTCTTGATCATCTTCGTACATTTCACTCTAGTCATCATGGATATAGGAAAGAATTAAAGGGTGCATGTGACTTAAGTGGTTAATTTCTGTTGATAGTTCAACATGTGGACGCTATTTCTCTTGAAAATTTGTAGTATCTACCAACTCTGGAAACAGAAACAATGTCATTATTAGACGAAGCATTTGTGAAAAAGATGAAAACGAAAACTATAAGGCAGAAAAGAAAAAAGGCAAAATCTTTAAAAGTTCAAATTTTGTTTAAACATTTTCTACCAATAACTTATCTTATGTCAAAAAAATAGGGGAAACTTCGACATATAGTCCCTATAATTACCAAAATATCTTGGTTTGGTCCCTATTGTTTTATTTTACCCTATGTAGTTCCTATTATTTTTCTAAAAATTTTAATTCCGTCCCTATTGTTTAAAATTTTTTCAATTTCACTCCTATTATTTTTAAAAAAGTTTAAATTTTGTCCTTATTATTTTTATAAAATTTCAATTTTGTCCCTATTATTTTCTTAAAAATTTTAATTTCGTCTCTATTATTTTCCTAAAGTTTTAAATTAGTCTCTATTATTTAAGGATTAAATTATTTTTTTTTTTATAGAAATAATAGAGACGAACTTGAATTTTTTTAGAAAATAATAGGGACTAAATTAACTAATTTTAAACAATAAGGACTAATTTGAAACTTTAGGGAAACAACAGGGGTGAAATTAAAATTTTTTAAAAACTATAGAGACGAAATTAAAACTTTTGAAGAAACAATTGGGACTAAATTTAAAAAATTTAAACAATAAAAGTTAAATTGAGACATCTTAGAAAAAATAGGAACTAAATGTGACATTTTCCCAGTAAATAGAACCTAAATCCCTACAACAACATCAAATAATTACTACCACAACTACTACTTGAATTCCTATTATTCTCCATCACTGCTACTATACATAACAGGTTTTGTTGATGCGTTGTGGCATGTTTACTCAGTTACGCGATTTTATACCATGATCCAATTTAATCAGTTAAGAAAATGAAATATTCAACAGGTCTTCATTTGTCACATAGAATATCTATTATTATCATCTCCATTTTCAAGAACCAATGTGCACTCAGCTGTTACGGCCCAAAATTTATTTAGGCAAATCTCAGGAACATAATTGTCGTGCACTAAGAAAAAACGGCTTTTTCTTAAATACGTAAGGTACTAAACTTACATGTATCTAACAATTATAATAATAAATAGACGACAAGTCATCAGAGCATTTAAATCAAATTAAATACAGCAGAATTAAGTCTACAAATTCAATAAATAAAATATTCAAGACACATAATTTCTTACATAGAAATTGAACCAAATGATGAAGTTATAATCCATTTCTAGACAAAATAAATAAATTGTCCATGGATAAGAAATCCAAATGTCGCACTAAGTCTCTTGTCAAAACAGCCTTTATCCCAAGCAATAGTCAAAATCTATTCCTCATCTTCAGCAAAGAAAATTGTTTTTACAAAAACGAGACATAAATCTTAGTAGATGGTGATCCCCAAGAAAAACGTGTTGGGACATTTTAAATATTCTTAATATGTCAAATAGTCATATTAGCATAGTTCATAAAAATCACAGATTCGAAAACAATGAAGTTCACACGAAAATCACAATTTTCATGCCCATAGTCATAAAAGTTCATGCCAAACTAAATTTAAATGCCTAAAATTTAAAGTGCCATAAATGATAGTCAAATGATTACCATACACAAGTCTAGTTAGGTAGTTGTGGCTACAAATGAGTAGCACTTTTCTGAACTTGGCATTTATCCCCCCTAAGAAGAGTCAAAATTTGGCATTTATCTTTCGCCAAGAAGGGTCAAAATTGGCATTTATCCCCATCCAAGAAGGGTCAGATATTGGCATTTATCCCCATCAAAAAGGGTCAGAAATCAGCATTTATTCCTAGCTAATAATAAGGGTCATAATTTTATAGGCGTTTCAAAGTCTCAAGTTTCAAATATTTCGTATATGTATTCGATAATCAATTAAGGTATGTAACAATCCAGTACAAAGTATTAATGCATCATGTTTTGAAATCTTGCAAATATTTTTGTCTCAAGGTTTTGTTTCGAGTTTTCCAAATCATTTATGACACTTCAATCCATTTAAACACATCTAATGTATATAAAGCCTCAAATATATGAAATCTAGAGACAATTAAACACTATATTTAAAATGTGGAAGGACATTATCATAAGTAAATGTAGAAAACATTAATCTTGTGTTTTCAAAAACAACTATAGAGGCAATTCTTTTTTAATGCCATTGTTTACCGTTAAAAGATAACTCAGGTGCTATTCACAGTGCCTAGTAACCGTTGAAGAAAGATTAAAACCAAGTTTTCAAAGGTAAAACATTTAAACATTTTAAAAACACATCTTCAAAAGTGTTTTCAACCTATTGAACACTTCAAAATATTTTATGAACTCTTGAGGAAATATTAAAATGATATTTGCAACTCAAGAGTTAAGCAAATTTTCACCAGAAATTCAATCTTTTAAAACTAAAACATTTAAACATTTTAAAAGCACTTCTTCAAAAGATGTTTTGAACTCATTTAACATTCCAAAATCTTTTAAAACTCTTGAGGAAAGATTTAAGGTTATTTTTGAAAGATTACAAAGATCTTGAACCATATAAATCAAATTTAAGGCAAACGTATGTATTTTTAAGCCGTTATCCCTTATGTTGTCACGACTTGATGGACCACTTTGTCCTAGTTCTAGCCTATGTAGGAATACTGTTCCTACTAGAAATAGGATCTCCGTGTATCTATAAATATGAGCTTAATCATGTTAAGTTGTGTGAAACAGTGAGATAGTGAGACAAAAGGTTATAGAGCTCTATCTTGTGTATTTGTTCTTCAACATAGTGAAATTTTTTCTTGTTTGCTGGTGAATGTAGGCTTTGCTAAAACTGAATTAAATATTGTGTCTATCTTACTTCTCATTTATTTTTTGTTGTTGTAACACCTAAATCTCTAACAAATAACTCCATGATCTCCCCTTTGAAGAACCAAACTGCATTTAATATGCACAACCACTCCCAAATGATATTCAAAAAATTTTGGGGAAAAAAAGAAAGATACAAAGTGGATTAGTGTAACTAGGACTTGATGATGATAGCGTTCGAGTTTTGCTTGCTCAATGGAGGACAAAACATGAAGTATAGTTGTTGACAATACTAGAATGAAATGACGAATACCATAATTGAGACAAAGAGAGGAGAGTTATTCTACTTTAGATAGATAGAAGTAGTTGGTATATTTATATACGGTATTGATTAATGGGAATCACATTCATAGAAATTTTCTTAAAAGAAAAAGAAAGAGGGGAAAAGGAAAAGAAACAAAGTATTAGAACACAGAAGTATGGACATAAAAATTAAGGATAGCAAGATAATAGTTTATTCTGTAGACATTGTTAGATCAAAAGAAAGCCTTGTTTTTATTTGTTCATATAGATCCAGTCATCAAAAGATGAGATTGTAGCATCGAAAAATGAAGCAATGTGTTAAATTTTCTGGTGATACTCAGAAGTTAGGAGCCATTGAGGGTAACATAAAAGAATGAAAAACGGGGGATAGTGTCGGTTAAAAGATCCTGTGTTGTGCCTCCGTGTATCTATGAAATCTTGTCTTACATCGATTCTCTATAAAATTTGTGTTGAGTTTATAAGACCAGTACTTAGAAAATGTCTTTATTTACTACTAATTGATTGTAATTCTCTTAACTGTCTCCCAAGAAAGTGGGACTCCCTTTTGTATATATATTCCTCTAACTAAGCAATAAAATCATCTTCCCTTAACTCAGGTTTTGCCAATGTTGCGCTGCCATGGTTACCTGGATTCGTTGATGGCACTCTGCCAAACCTGCTGCACCTTCTGATGTCGTTACTAAGTGGGTTCGGCTCGACCAAATAGTCCTTGGGTGGCGCTTAATCTCGCTCTTCGATTCCGTATTATCTCTAAGTCGTGGACTAGAACACTTCTCGTGAAGTCTGGCTTACATTGGAGGTATTATATGGTAATCTTGCACCCGCTTAATGTGAGCCGTCAAAAAACAACTAATGAGATAAAGTCACATTTGGTAGCTTTACATTTTTGGTGAGTCAAAAGAAGACAAAAAGTAATGGAAAAAGGAAGATTTGTGCATCAAAGTTTGGTGTAAAATTAGGCACATGAAAATCATTTTCATACTACTATTTTACTTTGATTTTGGGTATGGAATGAGCCTATAAATAGAGGCTTATTCCTTACCATTTTGCATCACCAAACATTCCAAGGTAGAGAGAAAACATAAGCTTTCTCTTGAGTAGTTTTCTTCCTCTTTTGTTGTTCTATATTTATGAGTGAGAGTTAATTTCTCCTATTATTTGAGAGAGTGATATTGTTCTCTCATTATATTAGAGAGAAGGTTATTGTAAAATACTCCACATCATAGTGAAATCCGCCATTACTTGCCTGTGGTTTTTCCCTCGATTTGTTTGACGGTTTTCCACGTAAATCTTGTGTCTCTACTTTCTCTATTCTCATTCATATTTTAGCTGCGTGATACTGCTTGTTCTCGACCATTCCGCTGCGCTGATACCCAACAGTGGTATCAGAGCAATTGGTTACGGGTCACTGGTATTCATACGGGTTATTGTTCACAGTTACTATTCATGCATACGGTATAGTACTATTCACATATACGGTATCGATACTATTCTCGTATACGATTTTAGTACTATTCACGTATACGGTACTATTTACGTAAATAGTACTATTCACAGTAAAATAGTGGGAGCCGGTTCAAGTTACAAAGCAGATCGTTGTTAATACTATGGCGGTAAATTTGAAATCGAGAAGTTCAACGGGAGAAATTTTTCCCTATGGAAATTAAAGATGAAGGAAATCTTGAGAAAGGAGAATTGCTTGGCAGCAATTGGAGACAGACCAGCAGAGGTGACGGACGACAAGTGGAAAGAGATGGATGACAACGCTATGGCTAATCTGCACCTGGTATTGGCAGATTCCGTATTGTCAAGCGTTGAGGAAAAGAAGTCAGCAAAAGAAATTTGGGATGCGCTGACCAAACTATATGAGGTCAAGTCACTTCACAATAAGATTTTCTTGAAGAGAATACTCTACACACTTCGGATGAGTGAGTCGACATCGCTAATAGATCACATCAATACCTTAAATACGCTATTCTCTCAATTGACTACAATTGGGCATAAAATAGCGGAGCTTGAACGTGCAGAAATTCTACTTCAAAATATACCTGATTCGTATAATCAACTCATCATTAGTTACACTAATAATGTTCTTTCAGATTCTGTTATTTTTGATGATGTTGCAGCTGTTGTTCTGGAAGAGGAATCTAGGCGCAAAAGCAAGGAAGACAGAATCAAAAGTTCACAACAAGCAGAGGCATTATCAATGGTGAGAGGTAGATCAACGGAACGTGGCTCTAGTGGGAGCAACAACCAAGGTAGATCAAAATCAAGGAGTAGAAAAAATATCAAATGCTACAACTGTGGTAAGAAAGGGCACTTCAAGAAGGATTGTTGGAGCAACAAGAAGAATCCCGAGGTGACAAATTCTCAGGGATGTGTGGCGACTGTACCAAATGATGGAGATATTTTATACAGCGAAGCAGCAACTGTATCAAAAGGCAGAAATGAGCTCACTGATGCTTGGATAATGGATTCGGGAGCAACATGGCATATGACGTCTCGTAGAGAATGGTTCCACACCTATGAACCTATCTCTGGAGGATCTGTGTATATGGGTAATGATCATGCCTTGGAGATTGCTGGCATCGGTACCGTCAAAATTAAAATGTATGATGGTACCACTCGCACCATTCAAGGGGTACGATACGTGAAGGACTTGAAGAAGAACCTATTGTCCATTGGACAATTGGATGACCTTGGCTGCAAGACCCATATCGAGGATAGGATTATGAAGGTCGTCAAAGGAGTGCTTGTGGTGATCAAGGCAGAAAAGATTGGGGTAAATCTATACATATTTTTGGGAGAAACGTTGTAGGAGGAAGATGTATCAGTTGCATCAGCCGGTCAAGAAGAATCAACTATAATGTGGCATCGCAGATTGGGCCACATGACAGAACGAGGCTTGAAGATTCTTGCTAAACGTAATCTCCTACCCGGGCTCAAGACGGTAAACCTATCTTTTTGTGAGCACTGTATTACCAGTAAGCAGCATAGATTGAAATTTGGAAGATCTACTGCCAGAAGCAAACACATTCTAGACTTGATCCATTCAGACGTTTGGGAATCACCGGTTTTGTCCCTAGGAGGAGCCAAATACTTTGTATCATTTATTGATGATTACTCCAGGAGACTATGGGTGTATCCAATCAAGAACAAGTCAGATGTGTTTCCAATATTCAAAACTTTCAAAGCGCTGGTGGAACTTGAATCCGGGAAAAGGATCAAGTGTTTGAGGACGGACAATGGAGGAGAATACACTGACGGGAGCTTCTTGGCATTTTGCAAGGAAGAGGGTATTCAGAGGTAATTTACTGTTGCACATACACCTCAGCAAAATGGTATAGCAGAGCGGATGAACAGAACTCTTCTTGAAAGAATGAGAGCTATGTTGGAAACTGCAGGTCTTGCCAAATCATTTTGGGCAGAAGCAGCTAGAACTGCCTGTTACGTGATAAACCGGTCACCGTCAACTGCAATTGGGTTGAAGACACCAATGGAAATGTGGACCGGAAAACCCGCAGATTATTCTACCTTGCACATATTTGGGTGTCCGGCATATGTGATGTATGGTTCCCAAGAAAGAACAAAGCTGGATCCAAAATCCAGAAAATGTGTATTCTTGGAAAATGCTAATGGTGTTAAGGGGTATCGCCTGTGGGATTCCACTGCCCATAAGGTTGTCATCAGCAGAGATGTGATATTTGCAGAAGACAAACTGCAAAGTGAAGACGACAGCAACACTTCAAAGGAGACTACTACAATACAAATTAAAGATAAGTCAGAACAAGGAGATGCTTCTTCTAAAGCTGCACCGGAGCACGAGGAACAAGAACCAGATGATGCTGAGGTTATAGAAGTCCGACGTTCATTGCGTCAGACAACAAGACCAACTTGGCATTCAGATTTTGTCATGGCGAGCAATGCTGCATACTGTCTTCTAACGGAGGATGGAGAGCCATCTACCTTTCACGAGGCTATAAAAAGCCCCGATATTGCCCTGTGGATGACAGCAATGCAGGAAGAAATTGAAGCTCTACATAAAAACAAGACGTGGGAGCTTGTTCCACTACCACCTGGACGGAAAGCCATTGGTAACAAATGGGTCTACAAGATCAAGCGAGATGGTAATGGCCAAGTGGAACAATATCGTGCAAGACTGGTGGTGAAAGGATATGCTCAGAAAGAAAGAATTGACTTCAACGAGATATTTTCTCCTGTGGTAAGACTTACAACTATCAGAGTACTCTTGGCCATGTGTGCTGTGTTAGACTTACATCTAGAACAATTAGATGTAAAGACGGCTTTTCTTCATGGAGAGCTTGAAGAAGAGATTTACATGCTTCAACCATAAGGTTTTGTTGAGAAAGAAAAAGAAAACTTGGTTTGCAGGTTGACCAAATCTCTGTACGGTTTAAAGCAGGCGCCAAGGTGTTGGTACAAGAGATTTGATTCCTTCGTGATTAGCCTTGGGTACAACTGACTCAATTCAGACCATTGTACATACTACAAGAGGTTTGGCGATAATGATTTTATCATTCTGCTATTGTACGTGGACGACATGCTGATAGCAGGTCCCAGTAAAGATCGGGTCCAAGAACTGAAGGCACAGTTGGCTGGGGAGTTTGATATGAAGGATTTGGGACCAGCAAACAAGATTTTAGGGATGCAAGTTCACCGAGACAGAAAACGCAGGAAGGTATGGATTTCCCAGAAGAATTACTTGAAGAAAATCTTGCGACGCTTCAATATGCAAGATTGTAAGGAAATCTCGACCCCGCTTCCTGTCAATTACAAATTTTCCTCAAGTATGTGCCCTAGTACTGAAGCGAAGAGGATAAAAATGTCTCGAGTACCGTATGCATCAGCAGTGGGAAGTCTCATATTCGCTATGATATGTACGAGACCAGATATTGCTCAAGCAGTTGGTGCGGTCAGTCGGTTCATGGCAAATCCTGGTAGAGAGCATTGGAATGTTGTTAAGAGGATCCTAAGATACATCAAATGGACCTCGGATGTTGCATTATGTTTTGAAGGATCAGAATTTACTGTCAAGGGTTTTGTTGATTCTGATTTTGCAGGTGATACCGATAAACGGAAGTCCACTACAAGCTATGTGTTTACAGTTGCAGGCGGCGTGGTACGCTGGATATCTAAATTACAGACTGTTGTGGCCCTATCTACAACATAGGCTGAATACATGGCAGCTACACAAGCTTGTAAAGAAGCAATCTGGATTAAACGGTTAATGGAGGAGCTCGGGCACAAACAAGAGAAAATTCTCTTGTTTTGTGACAGTCAGAGTGCCTTGCACATTGCAAGGAATCCAGCATTTCATTCCAGGACGAAACACATAGGTGTTCAATATCACTTTGTTCGAGAAGTAGTGGAGGAAGGAAGTGTGGATATGCAGAAGATTCACACCAACGAGAACCTAGCAGATGTCATGACAAAGCCAATCAACGTTGACAAGTTTGTTTGGAGTAGATCATCCTTTGGCCTAGCAAAGACGTAAGCAACATGGAATTGGCAAGTATGGAGAGATTTGAAGATCATCCAATATGACTTTAAGTGGGAGAATGTGAGCCGTCAAAAAACAACTAATGAGGTAAAGTCACATTTGGTAGCTTTACATTTTTGGTGAGTCAAAAGAAGACAAAAAGTAATGGAAAAAGGAAGATTTGTGCATCAAAGTTTGGTGTAAAATTAGGCACATGAAATTCCTTTTCATACTACTATTTTGCTTTGATTTTGGGTATGGAATGAGCCTATAAATAGAGGCTCATTCCTTACCATTTTGCATCACTAAACATACCAAGGTAGAGAGTAAACTTAAGCTTTCTCTTGAGTAGTTTTCTTCCTCTTTTGTTGTTCTATATTTATGGGTGAGAGTTAGTTTCTCCTATTATTTGAGAGAGTGATATTGTTCTCTCCTTATATTAGAGAGAAGGTTATTGTAAAATACTCCACATCATAGTGAAATCCTCCATTACTTGCCCGTGATTTTTCCCTCGATTTGTTTGAGGGTTTTCCACGTAAATCTTGTGTCTTTACTTTTTCTGTTCTCATTCATATTTTAGCTGCGTGATACTGCTTGTTCTCGACCATTCCGCTGCGCTGATACCCAACACTTAAAAGAGAACTCCAATCTCTTCACAAAGGCTCAACCCTCTTCATACATATATTCAACAAGCGAAATTCTTTTCATTAGCCCCGGCAAGTGCTGGGAAAGCAGTTGATGACAATGACCTTATCCTTTGGAAGCTATCTCCAATCATGGTATTTTCTATGAGATTTTTCTAATTACAGTTTGTACCTCTCTCTCTTTAGAGACTCTATCATGAAAGAAAGGGAAGCCAACTAACTCATAGCCGTCCACTTGCTCATATGACCGGCATGTCGGAATTAGCCTGATTCTTTATGCTTTTTTTTTTAAGGGTACGTTTTGATTTTCCTTCCTTATTCCAGTCTGAAACTTGAACAGTCTTCCGCTTCGTGGTTCGGGATCACAATTTGATCCTATTGTTGCAGTAGTTAATTCAAAGCCTGTAAGTCCCACATTTGCAGAGGTCTGCGGTCTTTTATTAGATTACGAACTTATCTTGCTTCATCTACTTCTTTGCTTGACAAAATCGTGGCATTCACAAGCACTCAGCATCGTCCTTCTTCGGGTCCCAACAATTAGTCACATTTTACTGCATCATCTCAGCCCCCAAGGGCACCTAATGTTGGGCGTCAGTTGTCCTCTCATAGCCGTGGTCGTGGTGGTCGTGGCTCTGGCAGAGGGCGTGGTAACTCCTCTTCACGAAAATGATATAGTCAAAACTTGGGATGAATTTAGAAAAGTAAAAATCTTAAGATAAGAGTATGTTTATGCCATCTATGCCCAATATTTTCTGTTAACATTACGTATCGCATTGCCAAATTGTATTCGTGCGTCTCGCAATGTAAGAAGATTCCCGTTTGGATGTAATCACAGGCGTTGCATAAGAACTCCCGTGAAGATTCACTTCAAAAAAGAATGTGAGCTTCATGCTTTAGTAGGATAAAGAGACATTCGATCTTAATCGAGGAGTGGCAATCCTTGCACTCGTATAAGAATCCATTACAAATACTGCTTGCAACGAATACATTTAAAATCACGAAAAGACTCCTAGTTATTTTTATTTTGTTTTTGGTCGAAAGAGAATTTGTTAATAAGTAGAGAAAAACAAATTAGCCTATTCCAACATCAGACATCACAAGCCAAAATCCTAGCCAAGATTAGGTGGAATCTAATCAAAAGGTAGAGATGAGGTAGTCTGTTGTTGTGCGACCCAGTCTGTTGCATTGTTTCCAGTTCTGCGCACCAATTGAAAATTGATAAAGGGAGAAGCTGCTTATCCTCTGCCCTTGGAGCACTGGAGTTCTGGTTTGCCTCTCCGTTCCAACTCCTTATCCAGCCACGGGACAGATCACCTATTCAAGATAAGAGTTTGGTTTGCAATCTGCGATAGAATCTCATCAACAGGATACTCTATCAAGGAAGCTAGCTCTCTCATTGCATATCTGTGTTGGTATATACGGAAGGACAGATCACCTCACCTATTCAAGCTCAGAAGGCCAGTCTACAAACTGTCTCAACTGTCTAGACCCCCCTCCCCCGAGGGAGTTATTAAACTTAATGAAAAATCCCTCTTTCTACTCTTCTTCCAGAGCAGCCGCTGCCCTTATCTCCAGGATTCTCCACTGTGGATCAGCCTTAATTACCGAGGCCGTAGCAGTGAAACTAACGGAGAGTTTGTGCTCCGGATGATAGCCAAGTGATATTTCTTTTGGTAGCTGAGCACAAGGTATATGGATAAAGTAGTTGCATTGAGCACAATTACAACATGAACCTGATACGGGTTCTGGGCAACCACTGCATGGTGTTTCCTGATCATCTTTATATATTGCACTAGAGTCATCTTGGATATTGGAGAGAATCAAAGGGTGGTCATGGTGAAGTGCTTAATTTGTGATGGTAGTTCAATCTGTGAAAGACTATTTTCCTCCAAGAAATGTCGAATTAGTGAAAATACAAGCAAGCTGATCGAATTTTGTGGGATCTTACCATTACTAGGAAGAGAAACAATGGCATGTCATCATCAGATTGGACACTGGCAAAAGGAGGAAAACTGCTAATGGAAGAAAAAAAATTAGAAGGTAAAAACTTTCGAGTTAAATAAAATAAATTATGTTCTATACAAGAAACTCTTAGGTGGATTTAATAACTGTAGAAGTCACCCAATATAGCTTCTACAAATTATACACATCCTTCTCCGTCATCACCACCTTTTCCTCCCTCTTCAACTACAGTTGCCCCACCACTTCCAAGTTCCACCTGTATCAAAGCTGACAAATTTTGATGCATTAAGGGTGATCATCGATGTAAAGAGGAAAAAAATAACATGACTGAGGTTAATTGATGCACTCCATGCAGAAAAAGGTGTTGCCACAAACTACGAAAGCAAGGCCTAAATCGAAGACGATGACAACTGGACCAAGAAGGCTTAGGCAGGAGCTCTTATGGAAGCATAGCAACAAAAATGTAAGGAGAAAGAAATAAGTACACCTTACAGATTGTGGCTTATACCAACGCCTTCTAGTGATACTCTGTAGTCTGTATCTTCAAGGCGCCTTAAAAGTTGTCCTCAGAAGTCAGAAGTTATTGAGTGAAAGGGTAACAGAAAGAATGAAAAACAGGGGATAGTCTCGGCTAACCAAATCCTATGTTGTCCCTCCATGCATCTATAACATCGCGTCAGTGTTAAATTTATAATAACTTGAGTTCATTACAGTATCACAATTGAAGAGAGCCGCATCTTGCATACTGTAGCGCAGTATAACAACTATACTGATAAGTCATGAAGATATATATAATCAGTGAAACAATAAAGAGAAAAGGGTATAGAACTTAAAACATCATAAACCTTGTTCAACTGTGTTAGACTAATGACTGGCTTGACCTCAATATTTTGGTCAAGATTATCACATTATTAATATAGTTCCAAACTCGAACAGATTTTGACTTAGTGTATTTGTCAGAGATCAAGAATGATAATAAGAATCATCTGATTATGGATAAAAAAAAAAGAGTATGCAAATGAATAAATTGCTTAGTTATTCTCAATATTGTTTCTGGAGGATTATGTCGGACGAAACATCTGCATACATCATTATATTTAGCAATATTTTAAAATCGTACATCTCGACTGGTGATACTTTAAAAAAAAAAGAAGAACGATGATACAAGTTTAATGAATTTCATGATTCTAATACCACTCCTTCTACATTTGAGATTCATTTACCACCATCCGGAAGGATTTCCTCACGAAGCTCTTCAAGAACGGATTGGACTCCTCAGTCCTCACCACTAGACTCTTTAGTCTCGCTATGTTCTTCTGAACTGAATTCTTCGTGTAGTAAAAGGATTTTTTTGAAAAACTCTTCAAGAACGGATTCCTCGCTACTGGAATCGACAATCTGACGAACACATTGCTGGCAGAGATTAAAATAGCAAGGTTCACATTGCATCCTTCCAAATTTGCATCACACTTGTCACAACAGAATTTATCTTTAATTTTCCTCACAAAGGTGAGAGGATGTGGGTGATAGTTAATTTGAAGTTTACCCCCAAACTTAATTTTAGGAAGGAAGCCAAGACTAGGAATGCAACGAAGATGAAAAGAATAATCGCATTCACGTTTACAACAAGGATATAGCCAGAATTTGTGATGAATTTCTTTTTCACAAATATCGCACATAAATGCAGCTGGATGATAAAAAAAAGGTGGAAAGCTGAGTTCAAAGGAGTGTTCACCCCATCTATGTCTCACAATCAGAGGTAACAGTGCGCATCGCATTGCCAAATTGTATTCACAGGTCTTGCAACTGAAGAAGATTTCTGTATGGAAGTAATTCCAAGCGTTACATACCAACCTTTGTGAAGATTCGCTTCGAAGAAGGAGGTGGTCGTGCCCTTGATGTTTTATTGTAGTAGGAAGAAGAGCACATTTGATGTCAAGCAAGAAATCGCACTCCTCGCACTTATAGACAACGCCAGTACAATGAATATCACAGATGCAACAACGAAAATAATTAAAAGGCTCTGGGTAATAATCGATAGAGAGTTCATGTTGGGGATGATAGGAAGATGAGAGATTATTTGGAAGCTCAACGCAATGTAAATGGATGAAGTAGTTGCACTGAACACAATCATAACATGAACCTGAAATGGGTTCTACGCAACCACTGCACACTGTTTCCTGATCATCGTCATCCATTTCACTGTAGTCGCTGGGATTTCGGTGAGAATCAAAGGGTGGTCATGACTGAAGTGATTAATTTCTTTTGAATGTTCAATCAGTACTGGGAGGCCTTTTTCCTTCAAGAAATGTAGAATCAGTTGTGAAGATACGACATCTGTGGGCAAACTGATCGTATTTGGTGGGATCTCGCCAGCCCTGGGAAGATAAACAATGTCATGTTCAAACCACTGTTAGTAACGGGTTAAGCATAATTCAACTTTAAATTTGAAAGGAGAAGACAAAAAATGAGTAGCTTAGCTATGGTTAAACTATTGATAAAATCTTTTTCCATAGTACCCAGCATGCACTTTATTGATTTCGTTAAGATTTTTGACGAATTTGATATATGTGTGGGGGCATTTTGGATCATTCAAAAACTTTAATGGCGCAACTAGACCCATTAAACTTGGCTGGCCAAAATTAAACAATTAAGTAAGTATTTTTTTAAACCTTAAAATGTAAGCATAAAAGTATGGAGAATTCTTACGAGTCAGCTTCAGCAACTTCGTCCTGTTGGGACTTGGATGTGAAGCACTTGAGATGGACGAAGTATCTGCAAGGGCCACAATAATAGACCCAGAAACTTGGGTGTAGTTTTTCCCTACAAATATCACAGTTTAGTTTGTAATGCCGGTATTCTTCTGGAAGACAATAAGATAGGGACAGAGGGGCATCATGACGAGGGTGGCTCTTGTATGACAAGCTTTTTGGCAGTGATCCACAACTCTCGTGCATCCAAAACGGGCATACGGTGCAATAATAACCCTCGTCTTCTCTTCTGTGCCACAAGCATCACAGAAGAACAAGGCAGCTCGTTTATGAAGTTTTAAGGGGTGCGGATGGTTGGGGTTTTTATATGTATCCTGTAGTTGTGCACATAAAACATCCACATCAAACTCACACTTGGAACAGTGATATGTAAAACCATTCCAATCTTTTAGACAGATATTACATTCACAGCTGGACGTCGCCTTATAAGGCGAATTGCTAAAGAGTTTAAGTGGGTGTTCTGGATGCATTGGAAGCGCAATCTCTAATGGTGATTCTGCGCAAGATTTGTGGAGGAAGACTTCACATACGCTACAACAATATATTGACCCTAAAACTGGTTGTTCACAACCGTAACAAACTTCCTCAGTGTCCTCTTCTTTCAATTCCTTGAGAATAAGCGGATGCTTCTCATGGCTAAAATGATTCATGATCTCCATCTCTATTTCTCTCTAATTTATTTTTCACTCTTTTCCTCTCTCACAATTCAAATGCCATGAATACAAACCTTTGCTGCAAGTGATGACACTAATAAATAGGTAAAACTCAACTACAATGCTACCATGGTAGCATACCACTACACCAACGGCTAGGTGGTTTACCTCTGCTTTTCTATAGTCGAGTAGTTTTATAGATACAATGGGAGACAATGACGTTACAACTACACATAAAGTTCAAGCACTGTGTTCATACTATACAAAAATGCAATCTTTTTGCCCGCATCGTCTGTTGACAAAGTAATGCCGAGACCAAACTTAGTCTTTGTTTATCGTGTGTGTTTTCTACAATTTAACCTCTAACGTTTTTGGTTGCTAATAGCAATAATGAAATTTTCCTATGTATGAATGCATGCTTTGGGCAAACATTTCCTATAAATTATTGTTGTATGTAATTATTTTATGATGGTCATTTAAGTTATCGTTCGTTGGGTTAAAACATACAATTTACAATCATATGTAATTAAAAATGTTCTAAAAATATACATATTTCTGAAAAAGTGTTGGTTGTTGTTGTGACAAGTGTCAAGATAAGATATAAAACTCATGAATGGGTAGCATATATGGGTTCTTTTGTGAGATTAACAAAGACGCCATTTCTTTCCACATATTAAACCATTGACTTGTAATGAAATAATTTTCTCAATTGTTCACCAACAGACTGACATGTGAATCTTAAGGAGTTGAGAACAACGATGAGCAGTGTGTAGAGAAAACAAACTGTTTTTGTTTAACTATATATTTATGGTAAATAACATGTACTTTTATCTCTTTATGGCAATGATATATGGCTGTTGGTATGCAATTTCTTTCATTTTCTTCTGGCAATAAGCTTTAACTAATTATCATATATTGATTGTGATTAAGTGATTTTCAAAAACGTGATTATTGGGCTATTTAGAAAATAACAATATATATGTATATACCAGGATAAATGTATCTTAACAAAGACATATGTCTACTTAGACATGTGCTTTATTTTATTATTTCAAATTTTTTCAGTTGGTTTTTAAGTTATGAAATGTTGAATAAATTACAACAAACTAACATATATCAACCTTAAAACATATTAAGATATATATCATAAGCTAAGTACTTGTTAAAGAAGCCGTTAGAAACGAAATTAAAAAGAAAGAGATGCACCAAGCTAGTTCATAAATATTTAATTTTTGTACGCTTTCAACAAATAATATTAGTAAAGCAACAGCAGACTACTTTATTAATGTAAAAATTTTAATCCCTTCAATTATGCTACTTTATCCCATGGACATGATAATCTGTTAATATTTTATGGGTTTTTATGGGACAATCCTTAGCTTATATATAACTTTTGGTTAATTCAATTCTTATCTACAAACCCACTTTTTTACCACAATAACCACAATCTTAACATGGTTCAAACTCATAATTTGATATGTTTTATTGAATCTGCTAGACCAAAGGGTCTTTGGCAGGATTAATAAGCTTTGTTACTTTTGAATTGACAAGTTTGACATCAAATATTACGTTCCATCGGGGTTGACAAAAAAAAAAAAAGGTTTTATCTCGACCAAACTAAAGGGAAAAAAAAAACAATAATCATGGTTTAGTCACCAACTTGTTTCCTTGTCTTTCGTCACCAATTGAGGGAATTTGCTTGTGTGTGCGGTTTCCAAATAGAGAGGTGGGCCCGTCACAACCGCACAGAAGTACAACTCCCAATTGAGATACCTACTTGTTTGACAATTGCTAGACCAAATTAACCACCTCTCAACACACTCTCTCTTCACTGTCCACAAAAAAAAAAAAAAAAAAAAAAACACTCTCTCGTCCAACGATTGAGGAGGGTTTTTTTTTTCCCTCTTGTTGAAGGCTATTCAACCACTTCTATGTGGTTGTTTTCGGTACTTAGTGTTAAGTTATGGCTCGAGTGCAATGCTTAAAGCATGTTCTAAAGATAAGTAAGAGACCTAGTCTAACTAGAGTGGAGTTAGAAAACACAAATCCTAATCTTGTTCTATAAATAGAAGTCTTTAGAGTTTATAACTTGTAGGTAGATGTTTCAGATCAATTACTTTTTGTACTCTTCATTGAGTGTGGGTACAACCTAGTCAAGGAGTGGTCGTGAGCACGTGAGAGGGAGTTTTTAGGGTTTTTGTCTTGAGAAACTATAATATTTATTTTGCGTGATTAGTGAATTTTGTGTTGATTTTCTCATATTATTCAGTGTAATAAACACCTCTATATAAAAGTTCAAGGGGAACAAAACACCAATATAATCTGACACATAATAGTTCCTCTTTAATTGTGGTGTTGCACTATGGTTTACAGCTACCAAGCGGACTACATTTACAAAATCAGATTAGTTTTTTCTTCGCACATCAGAATCAAAACAATTCGCACCATATATGATCTTTGAAAAAAGAAATTGTTGAAAATAAAGTTTTTGAAAAAAGAAATTGTTGAAAATAAAGTTGAAAGGGGTTCTGTAATAGCTGCTAAATTTAGCCTTACAATCATGACTTCTATCCTCTTCCACCCATGGATACGTTCTTCTACATCTTAAGATTTAGGAGTAGTTTAATGGTGGGTTATTCTCATGAGGGTAGGAGCATGTGGGGATGAGGGTAAAAAATAATAATAATAACATGAATACTTTCTTACTTTTTTTTTGGTCATTAAATGTCGAGGGTAGTGACATGCTTTTATGTTGTTGCTTCCGACAAGCATGGACATGGCTGTTGATATTTTATGGGTTATGTCGGCAATTTTGATCCATAATAATATAATAATGTTATTATAAAAATTAATGATAGTAGAGTGATGAGATGATTAAGATCAATTGATCTAAACCATCAAGTGTGAAGGACAAAAGACGAAAGAAGAAGAAAAAGCTTAATTAATCCTTACCTTATAACTTGCTTAGGTCAATCCTTATCTACAAACCCATTTTTACCACAATAACCAAAATCTTAACATTATTTCAAATCCATAATTGATATTTTATCGAATCCATTTGGGCTCTTTTGATCTTCTTGAATAAGAAAGACATTTGCTTCTTTAAGAACTCTACAATAGTCTATCTTTATTATCAATCCATTTAAACAAGATTTTTATTGGGAGAATTGATAAGTTTGAGATATTAAATATCACGTTCCATCATGGTTTTATCAAGCTCCATCGTGGTTTGGGACATTGATAAGATTGTCTTTTTTTTTAGAATAACTAGGATTACTTGTGTTGTGTCAGATTTTTTTGTAACAACAAAATTACCCATCTTGACCTCATACCTATATTATTTGTTTTAACAAAAAAATTATACAGCAAACATTAGAATTGTCTGGTACAATCAATCTTTTGAAAACCAAAGTTTTCTCAAAATATTTTCAAAATGATTGTTTATACCAAACATTCGTAAATAGTTTCACAAAGAAATTCAAGAGGAACAAAATTACCAATCCAATCCAAGTTACTATCTATTCTACTCTAGAAAAATAAAAGACGAGTGGTGTCACTGTCAAATGACGAAATAATCAAGCTTGACCAATTTGGCAATGCTCAATTATCAATAAAAGACAAATGATTGGTGGAAATGAAGAGGTTTATAAAGGACTAAGGTGGATCCCACCTCTTCTTTCACTCACTTTCAAATTTCCAAGAAATGGTGGAAAGCATACGTCTCTTTCTACAGCTGTCATTTGCAGAGACCATATGATACATCCAAAATTTCCAAGAAATGATGAGATTTTTACTCTTGAAGGTAAGGCTTTTGTGGCTGTCATTTGCAAAGACTGAAATTTGGAGTTTTTTTTACTGACTCAGCATCAATGACTGAAACTATTGCTATCTGTAATGCTTGTGTTATGGCTAAGCAATACAGCACTTGTATGGTATGAAAGTATGCTGATCTGATACAACTACGAGATTCCTTGCCATTTCATTTGATAAGTACAATAAGAGACAACTGAGACCACAATAAATCAAAGCTGACAACTTCCATGAATTTTGGGTCAGAAATAACATGGTTGTCGATGAGGGAAGGTGGATTGACATACTTTAGACAGAAAGAGTTCTTCCTATGAATTATGAAAGAAAAGCTTTACTCAAAGATCAGGGACAGCTGGACCACTTAGGCACGAGCTGTTACGGAAGAATAGCAACCTGAATGCAGCAAGAACAATAACAGAACTGACAGCTTTTTGCTTACGTGAAGGCTTTTCTACAGTGACAATGTATCTTTTGGAGGCCGAGAAGCTCCCCACACACACCCCTTCTTCTCTCTTGTCCCCAAACACACTTAATTGCAATTTACTCAATTGCATCATTTTCATAATTCAATTCTGAGACATTCTAGCCAGCTTCTTATCCACCAAAAAATAACAGAACGAAAAATGGAAGGAATAGGCAGAGAGACATAAAGTAGAGCTTTATGAATATGAAACCCTTAATTCACAGACTGAACAATAGTTAGTCTTGCCTCTTGAGCACTATGTTTGCAGACACATGAAAATAACTAACTCAGCGAATCATTTGTTTGTGATGTTAGAACATAACATTTATTAGAACAGAAACTTTCTGCAATCTGGGTCCTCCCTTCCGCCACTTCTTAAATGCTACAGTTGAGGATTGGCCAGCCTCGTACACTTCAAAATGAACCACCTTGATGAGGACATCCTTGTATCTGGTCCAAAATGCAACCAGGAGGAAAGGTCCAATAGTTTTGTCACCTACACTGTTTATTAAGAAAACACAGTTAGTGCAGATTAGAGATAACTAACCTTCGTATAGTTTTCATCAAAGTTGCAATTATTACTACTCTCCCTAACAACTTTGCCTCTTAACCAAATCAACTCCAACAGTGTAAAAGATAAAAACCAAATTGCTAACAACTATGTCAAGAACAAATAGATATCATG
The DNA here is from genome assembly GCA_037974665.1 of Ehretia macrophylla. Taxonomy (NCBI): domain Eukaryota; kingdom Viridiplantae; phylum Streptophyta; class Magnoliopsida; order Boraginales; family Ehretiaceae; genus Ehretia; species Ehretia macrophylla. The sequence continues at coordinate 18,186,917 of CM075783.1, forward strand.
GCACACTCAATGTGCGTGCATACACAAAAATAATTTGAGAATCACATCAATAAAAACCAACTCTTTTTGAAGGTGGGCAGCTCTAACAATGAAGAAGAAAAGGCATTGAACTTAAACAACATAGACCTTGTTCAACTGTATTAGACTAGTAACTGACATGACCTCAATAATTTGCTCTCTGTTATCACGAGATTAATTAATATAGTTCAAAACTCGATATATTTTGATGTTAGTTTCAGAAAAGACACAGATATCTGCCAGAGATCAAGAATGAAATTAAGAGCTATCTGTTTATGGATAAAACAGGATGTGAATGAATAAATTGTTTAGTTCTTAGGTGTATGTGCATCCCATAATTGCAGCTATTAAGTGAATTCAAAACTTCAAGCCATCTTTTACATCATACTAATGAGGTTGTCAACCTCTTAAAGTCTTATATAAGAAACGACTTCAAATTGGAACAAACAGAAATGAGAGCTTAGGTGACACAATACTATAACTAGAAGTATTTAGAAGACTAGATAGGCTTATCTTTGTAATACGTAGAACTATGATGAAATATGTGACATCCATTTCCAATATCACCTATAATCTCGAAGACATAGGAAATAGTTGACTTGCTAGCATCACAGATCATCAGTTGGTCATATCAAGCAGCAAGTGCGCTCAGAAATTGACATAAGAAGTATTCATAATATCACTAGCAATTCCACAATCTTTAACCTTGACAAGAGCCATTCCAAAACAGAAACATAAGCAAACAAATTACTTGTTTAATAGATAACATCCTCAAAGAATACAGATTTGATTGAAGAAGCAACTAACCATTTTTATGTGCTTGGTGCTGTTTGTTTCGAATGGCCTAAGTTAGTCTCAACTGCTGACTATACACATCAAACAATAATACAAAAGCTAAGTGTCTACCAGTTTACAGGAAAATCGACATCCTTGAAGAAATTTATGTCTTTTAGCTAACTATATATAAAAGCATTATCAATATGCCAACAAAATTCGATAATGCTTGAAGCTAGAAGAAAAGTTATAAGCCTGCCCCAAATAAGCTTTTAAATAAGCAAACGGTAGATTGATTTGCATTACTTAGCAATCTGCTAGAAGAGATTGCTTTCGCTACATTCTCTTTTCTAGAAGAATTTAGAGCAAATTAGAGCATCAAGAGGTTTCAAGTTGCATCTTGAACCTTCCAGAAAATTGAGACTTTTCGAACTTCTATCAGCAGAAAGCAAAACAAATCAGTAACAAACTTACAGTGAGGATATCTTCTCTCCAAATTCATAGAAATAGGGACATCGACTCCTAAGATCCACATGTGCAGCATCAGCCCCAATTTCCTCCCTTGTTCTGGAAAATTTTCAACAAACAGTTTATATTAATATTACAATATCATTATTGTCGATCTCTAGATAAAAATTGCAGGATAAATATGGATTCTTCATTCATCATAGATGCAATGTTACATAGATTTCTGAACCTCGAGCAAAGCCAGTTGCTGTATCAACTAAGGTATTGAAAAGAAAGACACATATAAACACTATATATGAATTAAATAGGCACAGTAGCATATCATATCACAATCATCATTGCTTCATTTTTGATGTAATAAACTATTGGGTTATCAAGTCGTTGCCTTCTTAGTATAGTCACATAGCAAAGTCAATAAGCCCAAAAATATCAACAAAAGCTAATTACAGACTTCACTTTCTGGGTGGTCTATTGGGAGAGAAAGAGATGCTCTTTGTGTAGTAGACTTAGAGTCTATTTTTAGGAAATGCGAAAGTTTCCATGATTCCTTTAATAGTTATAGGACTACTGATACAACAACAAAAAAGTAAAAGGAGGTTATTCAATAGCCATTACAGTTTTCAATACTTTTCTTCCATTCCGTCCTCTCAAAAATCAAAGGATATCGAATGATCAATTCACTATTGAGATAATTAACCCTAAATCTAGAATAGTATGACTCAAAGAGCCATAGATTAACTAGACTATAGGCAATCATAAGAGTTCCCACTAAAGGCAAAAAGATGACTGTGGTACCCCCGAACCCGGCATAGACTTAATAGCATTTAATTGTATTTAATTACGTGCTTACATTAATTTGTTCATTCATTTTGAGGCATTATTTTCATAATCTTTTTAAATTTTTAGATAATAGTTTAATTAGTTATTTTAAATGAATATTAACTATTTTGATTATTTTTAATATTCGGTTTCGTTTTCTTGCATTATTGACTTTGTTTTCAACTAAATAGCTAGTTTTGACTTTTTAAATGGACCATTGTAAGGACCCGAGCGTTCATTACATGTGCATTCATTTATTTTAATCATTATTTGAAAAATAATATATGCATTTACATGACTTATTTAGTGCTTTAAACTAAAATTGCATTTAAAGTTCATTTAAATTGCATCTTGTTGACTTTTCACATTCTGTGACCAAATAAGTTGACTTTTCGTCTACATTGACCAATTAGGACAAGGTGGAAAATTTTAAAATATTTAATGAAGGACAAACTTGGGATTAGAAACAAAATGTAAGGTTAAGTTAGTAAAATTTTGGGTCAACTTTGAAATTAAATTTGAACCAATTGGGAAAGACTTAGGTGGTGAATTATATATGGTTGGAAAGCTCTACGAGTCTAGTTTTTAGGGCTTCAAACCGTTCATGAATTGGAGTTTTCTAGAAGAAGTTATGGCCATTTTCGTAAGGTGGCGCAGAGTTGTTTTGGTTTACGCGGGTTTGACCGAAGACTTGACCCTTTGACTTTCATTAAAACTTATAAAACACCAAAAAAATTCCAAAATTGCTCATCTTCTTCTTGCTTCAGCCGTGACCAGTCCAAACCCTAGGAATAGTAGATTTTTCATTATTTTGCTTATATCTTGGGCTAGAAGCAAAACCAAGACGCAAACCAAGTATTTTCAGACTCGTGTCGACGTCTAGCATCTTTCTACCGATCGTTTTTGCCTTTATTTTGCGAAACAAAGGTGAGGGAACTTTTTATCAAATCTTCCAAAGTTCATTTTTATGTTATAAAATGCTAGGATTACATTTGTATCTTGCTAAATAGGTGTTAGAGAAGACTTTACCGATTAATTTCTTATATATAACATGTTTTGTTGAAATTGGCTATTTTGAGTTGTTCAATGATTTATATGCCTAAGTTGTGTTTAATCTTGATTCTTAGCTTTTATATAATGCTCATATGTGTTAATGAACCTATCTAGCATAATAAAATAACTTGAGATTGCAAAATGGAAAAAAAAAATGAAGAATGTAACTTGTTGACATTTTCTGTTTTTGGGTGTTTTAGGGCTGTTTCGTTGGGCAGTTTTTGTGCACCCATTAGATTGCCTATTTTATGCTATTATATGGTTTATAAGCCTTCTATTAGATAGGAAAACATGTTGGTAGTTGAAGGGTCATGGTGGTTTGGGTGGAATAAGCTAAATGAAATGGTTGGTTTAAGTGCAAATGTGTGCTCATGTGTGGTGTGCAATCTCTATGCTTGTAATGGTGACCTTTGGGCTGCCTTGGAATTATAATAGTAGAATGCTAAGGTTATGTGGTGATATGTGGAAGTTAGAATGACCTTGATTGCATAAGTTGCTATAATTAAGCTAGTATTGCCTACTTAGTTATTGTTCTCGTTGTTATATTTGGCTGTGAATGACGTCCATGAGGTTTCTTATGATAAATATGTGTTCTATTACATGCTAGGTGGATCCATTGAGACCAAACTTGCATCATGGTGACTGGTAGAGGTGAGGGAGAATCATTTTATATGCATTTCTTTGAATGTTAGGGTTTATGTTGAATTTTACAGTTGTTGTATATTGTGATATAAATTCTTATGAATACTTCTAAAACCTTCTAAAATGATTAGTGAACATTCTTTTGCAAGCTATTGGCATAGTTTATGGCTAGATTTTGAAATGGCAAGTTAAAGAAGATAATGAATAGTGTAAAATTTAGGGTTTTGATAAAATGTGCTTTAGGGTTTGATTCAATACTATATTTAGGTGCTATAGATATTAATGAAGATAGTCTAATTACCCCGTGTAATTTAATTGCTCGGAACTTATCTAAAACACAAAATTAGCGACTTTTAGAAAGGGGTTTTGGGGTTATCGCGAATCCGGGTAAAATTAGCCTTCATTTTTGGTGTTCCTAGGCTAAGTAGACCCTAATTATGTTTTGCTAGCCCTCGTTTGAGTCTCGGGTGAGGTACTTTTAGTACAAAGTCAAAAGAGAGAATTTGGAGCTTTTGGGCTGAATGCGGGTGTTTGCGTGATTTCGAGGGTTCTAAAGGTGCCAAGGAGTTAACTAGAAGCATGGTATAGGCCGCTTGCTAATCTAGAACCATAACATGAGTTTGGAAGGAAAACTGATTGAATAACAAAGGGGTTTAAGTGCAAATTCTATTGTCTCACACTTCTAAGACCTTGGCATGACTCCTTGTGTATTTAAATGTGGTTTCAAGTTGTTTTGGAGCTTTTGGTATAGTTCTATGTGTATCTTGAATATGCCCCTTTGTAAAACTGCTTAATTGCTTGTATAAATTGCTTATATTCTAACTGCTTCGAGGTCAACCTACTTTGTTGATCCTCCTATGTGTTATTGCTTATATCGTTGATATTGTCTTGCCATTGTTAAGTGCATTGTATAGTGGTTGCACAACCATAGTGTCAGGGGCGGATGTGTTGAATATCGGTTGGGTGGCAGAGGGCTTGCCGATGGATATTCAAACTCCGTGCCCTAGTCCCTCATTCGCCTAGTCCGGAGATTACCGGGGATGTTGGGTCATAGGATTATCGAGATATATCCGGAGTACACCCACTGGAGTGATTGGGATTATGCCGGCATAGTGATTGTGGTTCGTGGATCATGAATGAAGATCAAGTAAAGATTGAAGTGTTGGGGTTAAGTGTAATGTATCCTTTTTAATGTGTGGTTACTTAATCTGTTGTCATTCTTGAATGGTTTTAATTGCTATTAATGTTTAACTGTATTACTTGTTGCATTGCACGCCCTGGGAGACTTTATCCCTCACTGGGCAATAGTGGTTGCTCATACCTCGCTAACATGTTTCAGGTGGTGCAGTTGGAGGAGTTGCCTTAGTTGCTATGTCTAGTTGCCTGAGGTGGACTATGTTCTTGTTGATGAGAGTAGAACTTGTTTGCTTTACTTTATGTTCTATTTTGTAGTCTAAGTGGTATGTGTATATTATATAGTTTGCAAATTGAAGGATAGATGTTGTAGTGGTAGATTTAGAACCATGGCATGTAATAACTTATGTTTCTACTTCTAGCTGCTTTGCATGCTTGGGAGTGAATGTTTTGATGTATGTTTGTTTTTCAACTTCCAAGAATGTCTCAATACTATCATGGGGTGGTATGATAGGCGTTTTTTGTAAAGAAGTTAAGTTGGATGCATGTTTGTGTGAGTCTGAACTATTGTATGTCTCAAGGCTTGGATGGCCTTGAAGCTTTGAACTTTAGTTATATAGGCATGTCTTGTTATGTTGTAGCTTTATTGAATGCTTACAGGTTTTTAGAATGTCCACGGTACAGGGGACACTCTGTCCGTTTTTCCTAAATTTTGTGACCGGGTTTGGTATTGGGTTGAGAATAGCATGGTTATTAGAGCATCCGGTCTCGTGAGGGATCGGGGCGTTACAATGACTTAGGAGTAAGATCAGTAAACAGCGAGGGAAGAAAGGTAAGCAAGGTCCAAGCTGAGAGCTTCACCCAGGATGGAAGAGAGAAGAAAGACTTCAATCAATGAATTCCTTGTTGCATCAATGCTCGAGAGAGCAAGAGCGGGATGAGTGCCAACTACTAATGCTAATAGAAGCTTTTTTCTTGCTCTTGCAAGATAAAAATAAAGACATCAACGGGTGTTGTTAGAATTCTACACCATCCTCTACCCTTGTCCAGGCATCTAATGGAAAACTAATTTCATGTTCTATTTTGAGAGCACTTTTTTGTCACCCGATACTATGGAGGGTCCCACTCCAGTATCATGCATCTACTATGGTAACAACTGGCATTTTCACCTTAATCTCTAAGCGAACTCAGCCCTGCCAGTCTCGGAAACCAGGGACACAGGTAAAGATATAGATAGACCTAGCTCCTTGACTGTTTGATTGGAAAGAAAGAGAAGTAGAGTAGGATGAATGAAGCAGAAGTGATAGGCAAGCATGCCTTTAAGAGCTAATGCTATTGTAGCAGCTCCTTAGCCCCAATTAACTTATTTGTTGTTTGCTTGATGAGTCACGGTCTGCCCATTGGACTGGCAAAGTTCATGAGCTGGTGTCCCTTCAAACATCGTTAGGCCCAAATTATGCGAACCACCAGATCAATTGTCAAGTGCTCTTACTTCTTGGCTTTGTCTCATTGTCTATCTCGTGATCATTCGTTTCCGTCTGAATTAGCTCCTATTCCTACTCCTTGACCCTTTATCGCTAACATGTATAAAGAAGTAAATGAACCATGCATGTAAGGGGGATAAATTGATTGCTTAACGAGTCTTTTTGGCTTTTTCAAGGTGGAGTGGTCATTGACCTCAATGCTAATAGTTATCCCCAAGGTTCAATGAATGAATTAAGTTAAGCGGCACTCATTCCGTTCTCGGCAACTTAAGGTAAAAAGGAATATTGATAAAATAGTGGATCATACGAAAATTCCACTAATGAAGTAAGATCAGGGAAGTTTTCCATCTTAGGCTAGCTTCAAGTTATCAGCCAAGGAAGTCAATCTAAAAGGAAGTACTAAACCACTAAGAAGAAAGTAAGAGCTGCCACTCTAGCAGAAACAGAGGTTCAAGAGTGGAAACTTTTCATGTTCTCCACTTTTGGGGGTGGGAATACTTGGTCGCTGGAGTTCCTTTTTCCTCAACCAATTTGGTTGGCCATCCCCAATCAATGAGCCAAATTTTTTTGGTATTCCCAATTTTCACCAAAGTATACAGACAGTGACAAAGTGACACAAATCCATTTCTACTTTTATTTCATTTTTTGCTAGTATGGTTGCACTTGGGTAGGACCATTTCTTTTGTCCCTGCCACCATTCCCTGAATGAGTGAACAACGGGTTCACTCTGAGGGTTCACCCACCCCGGTTACAACATTCATTTCTATTGCGCCTAAACTCTCTATTTCTGTTAATATTTCACATGTTTCTATTTATAGTTCTTATGGAGCTACATTGCAACAAATCTTTTTTTTCTGCAGCATTAGTACAGAACGTGTTGGATTATATGCCCTAAAAGCCAATTTTAGGACATGATAATTATATCATTTATTTAATGTAGGTAGTTTATTTAAATATAATTAATGCGATTAATTATTTAAATAAGAGTCCTTAGAATAATATTTATAGATTATATCTTTAAGAGTAATGATATGAATGACAGAATCTATATTCATAATTATATTCTAAAATAGTCCCCGATCGTAGGATAAATTAATTGGACGTTAATTTATCCGAAAAGATTGGATTACAATCTACCCTCCAAATAATATGAGATATTGATTTGGGCGATTAGTCTCATATCGTAAGGGTAGATGTATAAGTACTTGTTGAGAACAAATGACTGGACATGATCGCTAGTACAACGAATTACATGAAATGGTCAATAATTCGTTGTACAATGTAATGGTGCAATTAGTCCTTAGACCTGAGACACCACAGTTATCTTGTGTTAGGGATAACGTGATTTGCTGGTGTAATAAAGCTAGTCCTCATCAAGGATTGGATAATGTACTTAGTGGTTACGATCTATTCCGGCATGGAGATAAGTGCATGTAGATATGAAATCTGTCAATTAGGGATCCTATGCGATCTATTAATCGAGTAACTAGAAATCCTTAGCCGAGGTAGAATATAGTAGAAGTTGTTCCGCGTATTATTCATAAGTTATGATTAAATAGATTTTGATATATGGTTGAGTAATAGAGTTTGACGACCCTATCCATGACTCTGGCTCAATCGGGATGATTCAAATAGAAGGAATTAGTTGCAAGATAATTACTAAGGGTTCGTTGAATTTACACTTCATCATTAGTTGGGTAGTCGTGATATACTGCTAGGTATCACTCACGACTTGTGAGAATTAAATTAGAAGAGTTCTAATTAAATATTAATTATATTAATATTATTTCGCTACCAATTAATTATGAACCCGAGAGGTCACACACAAATGGAATTTGTAGATTAATTGGATTAGAGAAAATATTAAATTAATTTTAGGATCGTCCTAATATTAATTTAACTGGACTCGTAGTAACTTGATATTGATCTGGTTATTATGAGTCCAAGACTGGTCTGTTTAAGACTGGCCTATATGTGGCCCTAGGTCATGTATGTTTCCTATATAATGTAATATTCTGACATAGGTTTAGCTAGCACAAAAATCATAGTCAGAATAATATGTAGGATTTCTCTAGAAACCTAGTGGGGGTGAAGTCCAATTAAAGGTGCAAATTCTGTGAGGATACTTTCGGAGGCTTCACACTTGGAGAGCTTTCAGATTCTACATCAGATTCGTCAATATGGAAAGGTAATCCTGAAATCTCTATGCGTAATTAATAGTTGACTATTATGCATGTATGTAATCTACGTAATTAGCCATGAACGGATGCATGAGTATTATTAATTGTTTCCGCTGCATTTTATTTAATTATAAAAATTTTAAATACCATGCATGATTCCCTACAGAACACCAGTTAGACTCTGGTTCTAGATTGATCATAATTAGCTGAAGATGAAAAAAATGATTATTTTCTTTAAGCACTTCATTTTTAATGTTATGGTCTTCTTTGAAATTCGTAGCTTTAATTAGCTGAAGATGAGGCTAGAACCATTGTGATGCATCTAAATGTGAAAGCATGATGATTTAATACGACAGATACTATAAAGTTTATCCTAGATCCTCCTTTTGTTTTATTAGATGTAACCAGCTTTGCCTCATGAGGTTCATAAATTTGCATAACATTGCCATTCATATTATGAAACGATTACTCCGTATTTATCATCTTATCAGTGACAGCGAAAGGCAAAAAATATCATTTAACAGAAGGGAAAATACTTAGAAGATTCTTAGAAGTGAATCTCCCTAGCTATTTTTATGAATTTTGGATATGTAATTACTGATTTGTTTGTTTTACTTTTTCTTCACTTGCAGCAATAATATTTTTCGTAAGTTGATAGCCTCGTTAATTTAATCTCAATACGTACTATGAGTACGTGACACTGTTTCGCAATTGGCTTAACTTTTATCTTCAACTCCTTTATAAGTGTTATCTTATACATAAATAAAACATTTTGAGCACATTTTTATTCACCTTTTTTTCACTCTTTACAAAGTACCTTTAAATAGTGTGCTAATATTTTACGATCTGCAACATTTATTTGTATCTAGTTTTAGGCTTTAGTCTTTTATTGTTGATAGCTTCAACACGTAAACCAAATGGAGTTAGTAGCAAAAAATGTTTTTTTTTAAAAAAGAATTCTATAACCTATAAAGATCTGAGTGAGGTCATAGAAGTTCCTTCAACTACGAGATTCTATATCACAAAAACCTCTCGGCGTATGTTAGCACTGTTAACATACACACCACCTCATGCATATACTTTTCTAGCCTAAACCCTAGAGTGGCCGATGTTTTTTTCTCTCTTCTTGACCTTTTTCTCTATCCCTTTTTTCCCTCCTAGCTCACCATGGCTAAGGGGAAGAATACCTTTGGGACCCGTTCTAGCAGCAGGCTTCAGCCTTACTAGAGTAAATTTGAGGGAATGACCTCTCCCCCCCTCATTCCCAGAAAGATGATGAGGGTCCTTCCTCTCCTCAAGTTGTTGCTGAATCAGAGTCTTCAGGTAACACTAATTCTTCTAAATCAGCCCTAGTCCCTTCCTTTGGTAAGGATGCGTTTCCTCCTCTTAACTCCCCACTTGTAGAAGTTGAGGTTTGTGAAGAAGGGGAAGTTGGTTCCTATCCCGAATCTGTTCCTGAGACAGCTTTGAAATCTCCAGAGAGTTTACCGAAAAGCAAGGTTTCCTAACCAAACAAGTCTCTTGCTAAGGGGTGGAAGAATTTGTTTGATGGGGAAATTCAAGGTCTTATCAAGTTTGAAGAAAAAAAGTTCGATATAGTAAATGGTAAAATAGTAGTGCCGAAGCAATTGATTGACAATGGCATAGCTTATTGGGAACATTGTATTGTGGGACAATTCCTGGGAAGACCCCTCTCTTTTCACCAAGTAAAAGCTATGGTGGAGAATCAGTGGAAGCAGTTTGGAAAGGTAGAGATTATCTCGACTGAGGAAGGTTTGTTTATGTTTAGATTTGCTGATGTTACTAAGAGTAGCCTTGTTCTGGGTCAATTGTGGCACGTGGGAAATAGACCTATATTCTTGAGAATATGGAAGCCCAGAACTAGGCTTGAAAAGTTTAAATTGGATAGCTTCCCTATATGGGTCAAAATGAAGCAAATTCCTACTAAAATATGGACAAGTGAAGGATTGAGCTTACTGGCTAGCTACATGGGTACCCCCATACAAATGGACTCGATTACTGAGTCCATATCCTACAATTGGGATATGTTAGGGTATCCGTGGAAGTGGATCTAAGTAAAGAGTTACCTAAAAAATTCCATTGGATTTGGGTCTGGATGTTTCGGTTGATGTTCAAGTTATCTATACTTGGAGACCTAGAGTATGTTAACTATGCAGACAATTTGGGCATAATGAGGATAAATGCCAAAATGTGAGAGAAGAATAACAAGCTAGAGATGATACCACTGAGAAAGTACCAACTCCTCAACATGTCTTAACAGAGGCACCAACTTCTCAGACTGAGGAGAAAAATGAGGATGATTGGAATGTTGCGCTGAAGAATAAAAATATTCCCAGGAGTAGTTCCCCTCCAAAGGAGAAACATACAGTTGATCCTCACCAGGCAGGGACCAGCGAAGCTGTTAGGATATGATTTTAATTAATTTTTATTGGCTATGTTTTAGCAAAAATTATGGATATTATTGTGTGGATATTTTGTGTTGAATTTTGTTATTACAGATAAGATGATTGAAGTATTCTAGTGCAAGTGTAATTCGAGTTAAGAGGAGTTCTAGTGCAAGAAGTATTAAAGCCAATAAGAGTCCAAGTGCAAATAGAGTTTATGTATTGAAGAGTTCTACATCTTTGGGGATAAGGTGATAAGGTGATGAAGTTTAAACTATCAAGAACTCTTGTGCAAAAGAGATAACTTTGAAGATACTTCTACCTATACTCGGTATCTACACCAATTTCCATAAATAGGCGTCTTAATTCTCTGTTGAATACACAGCGAGGCGTAAGCAAAAAATAAGCAGCAAAATCGTGAGTTAGCTGTAGGCTGTCTGTGTCAGGTCATGTTGCAACATGCTGGGTAACAGAGTGTACTGAATGTTCTATTTAGTGTTACAACATAGTCTGTTTTAAGTCAAATGTATTGACCAATCCATCTAGAGTTTCAAGACTCTTTTTATGTATTTTGTATTCATTTTTTGGGACAAGAAGGTGTGTTCTCGGGAGAAAACTTTGTAAGTCGAGGGGAGCTCGCCAAACTAGAGAATCTATTAAGGGAGTCTTACACCTAGGCAGCAAGGGTTAAGAGGGAGTCTTCAATTGCGTAAGTTCCATTGGTGTCTGTAATCTCTTGAAACTTAGTGGATTGGTTTGTTGGCCAGGGAGTAGCCGCGTGGACGTAGACCGAGTTGGTTGAACCACATTAAAATTTGATGTGTCCTTATATTTATCGCAACAAATTTACTTTCCTGCAAATTTACTTAATTGATTTGTTTAATTATCAAATTAATTAAGAGGCCAGAAACTATCAATTGGCATCAAGAGCAGGTTACTGAACTAACTCAGTTAGATCTTTGGGAAAACTTTTATGGCTATTTTTGTAGGTATGGACACAACTCGTGATGAAGATTTAGATAATTCTTCTGAAAGTGACACGGGACACACCAGCAACTATGTTGCATTCACTGTTGCAACATGACAGAATGACAGAAAGTCTGGTTCAGCCGATGTCGCACCAACCGTTGCAACAACAACCACAACAGAACATGTGCTATCAGATGAAAGCAACATGATTTTAGAAACTGAGAGTGATAATGATCTGGATGAAGAAGGAATCATGAAAGCATACAAGGAGATGTACGAAAAATGGCTGATTGTATGCAAGAAGAATCAAGAGCTTGAAGGAAGATCAATGAATTAGATGAACAAAAAGTTGACTTGACAAAATCAATGAGAAACCATCAGATCCAACCAGCCAAGAGTCAACTGAATATTGAAGAGTTGCAACTGAAGTTTAAACAAACTCAGCGAAATGTGAAGATGTTGAATTCAAGTAGCTTGAAGCTTGATCATATGTTGTCAATTCAAAAGCCAAATGGAGATCATACTGGACTTGGGTTCTAAGAAGGTACTTCAACTGGAAAAACTATTTTTGTCAAAGAAACTGAGGAGGCGAAGCTAGAACTACATGTTGCAACATCGCCTACAGCAAAGGCAAAAATTCCAGAAGAAAAACGAAAAAGATTTATTCCAATCTATCATTACTGCGGCATTTTTAGACACATTAGACCACGATGCTACAGGTATATAAAGGATTTGAAAAGAGGTATGTTTGTCAATCCCTTCATTTATGGTAAACCTAGGAAATCACCAAAAGTAAGGGTTGATTTGTCGCAATAGAACTTGAAACAAATCTGGGTAAGAAAATCTATACATATTTGTCTAGTTGCTTACACCTTATTACAAGCTTGTACTACTAACTCATGGTATTTTGATAGTGGTTGTTCTAGACATATGACTGAAGATCGAGGTATGTTGACAAATTATCGAAGTTGCTTAGAAGGTCAAGTAACATTTGGTGATGGTGAGAAAGGTCGAGTTCTTGGGAAATAAACTCTAGCTATTGAAGGTTTTCCAAGATTAAAGAAGGTTCTTCATGTTCAAGGATTGAAAGCAAATCTCATAAGCATTAGTCAGTTGTACGATCAAGGGTTGTTTGTTAAGTTCACCAAGGATAAGTGTCAAGTGTTTGATAGATCTAACAATTGTGTTCTTGCAGGAACTAGATCAATAGACAATTGTTATATGTTGACCTCAATATGTGCACAAACTTTGTTGTGTCAGAATAATTTACTTGATAATGCTGAAATCTGGCACCAAAAGTTAGGTCATTTAAATTTTAAAATGTTTAACAAGATTGTAAACATATGAGCAGTACGAGGTATTCTAAAGTTGAATTGTAAAAAATTCAAGGTCTACGAATCATGTCAGATCGACAAAAAGGTAAGGGAAACACATAAAATGTTGCAATATATCTCAACCAAAAGGACACTAGAACTGTTACATATGGATCTTATAGGTCCAACTCAAACAGAAAGTATTGGTGGAAAAAGGTATGTTTTTGTATGTGTTGATGATTTTTCTAGATATACTTGGGTAGATTGTATTAGAGAAAAATCTGACACTTTTGATGCATTCAAAAAATTGTGCTTAAGGTTAAGAACAGAGAAAAGTTGAAACATAGGAAAGATTGTTAGAATAAAAAGTGATCATGGTAGGGAATTTGAAAACTTTGCATTTTCTGAATTTTGCACTGAACAAGGAATATCACATGAGTTTTCAGCACCAAAAACACCTCAACAGAATGGTGTAGTCGAAAGAAAAAATAGGGTTCTCCAGGAGATGGCTCGAGTCATGCTAAATGAAAAGAACATTCCACATAGGTTTTAGGCTGAAACAATTAATACAACATGTCACACAATAAATCGAGTTTATCTTAGATCAGGTATATGCAAAACCCCATATGAAATATAGAAAGGTAGGAAACCCTCACTCAGTTATTTTCTTGTCTTTGGAAGTGTATGCTATGTTCTAAATGATAGAGAGTAAAGAGGTAAGCTTGATGCAAAAAGTGAGAAAGGTATATTTCTTGGATATGCCAAAAATAGTCGAGCTTTTAGAGTGTTTAATTTGGCCACTAGAACTATTATACAATATGCTAATGTTGTGATTGATGATGTCAAACAGGTTGCAGCAGATGATGTTAACTGTATGGAAACCAATCCTGTTGCAGAAGATGTTGTAACAATAGGTGAAGCAACCAGCGACGAGGTTTTAGATGTTGATAAAATAGGAGGTGCAACAAATCTGGAAAAATCAAAAACTTTTGAAGCAGTAATTTGTAGTCAAAAGCTCAGGAACCACTTGCTCATGTTCACAAAAATTACTCAGCAGAAGATGTTATTGGCTCCATTCATGAAGGGGTCAAAACTCGAGGTAAGTATAGGGTGAACTACAGGGAAATGGTCAAGTATGTATGTTTTACCTCACAACTTGAAAAAGGCTACAAGAGAGGGGGAGTTGATAAAACTCTATTCATTAAGAAATTTGGTTCAAGGATTTTGATTGCATAAATTTATATAGATGATAAAGTTTTTGGTACAACATCTAAAAGCAAGGTTGATGAATTTGTGAAGCAAATGTTGGAAGACTATAGTATTGAATTTCAATAAAGATCTTTATATAGCTTTCACACACACACATGAGTCAAGTTATAAATTCTTGTGTGATTTAAGTATTGAATAAATCTAATTGATTGTTGGTAACATCACAATCAATGTGGATTTTATGTGACATTCATTGTTTTATGTTTGTGAAATAATTCATAAGTTTGAGTGCTTAAGTGGCTGATTGGTGAAGTAATGTTGCAACATGGACTGAAACAATCTTTTTCAACTAAACTTGTGTCGTAACACAAAAGAAAAAGGAAAAAAAAGGAGGAAAAAGAAAAGGTTTGTTTTTTGCGTCAAAACAGTTTAATGACATGATGGATATATGTTGACAGTGGTGAGTTAAAAAGTTGTGACTTTTCAAAAGAGTTTGAGTTCCAATAAACTTGTGGCTTATTGTTTTTTATTAACTCTAGGACTCTAGTCATTGAAAAACTCTCTCTTTACTAATCTAAGGCTTTTCATTATCCAACACGGATTTCTCTCTCATCTTTTCACTACTACTTACCACTTCATCTTCTTGAGAAATTACTAGGGCATTGTTTTACAGGTTTCTTGAAAGCAAGCATGATATCCATTCGTTCAGGAGCTTTCTCACCGGTTTTTACAATGTCACCATAAAGTATATATTTAGGGGGAGCCTCGAGCTGAAGGCAATGTTGGCTCAGCTTCTGCAATAACTACTGATGCGCTGTTGCAACAAGTATAGAAACTTTAGGATGAAGTTTGTGAGCTACGTAATAATCAAGCCTTCATTAAGGCCAATCAGGTGAAGATACTGTCTGACCTTGAGAAGTTGATGGAAGGACAACAGACCATACTTGATTTTGTCTCCAAATCCGCTGTTTGCATGTTCATATGCTTGATGATTATTGCTCGGATACTTTACAGTTTTTTCCTATACTTTACTATATTTAAATTCGGCTATCTTGCTCTGGGTCCATGTTTCTGTTTGATGTTTGATGTTTTTGAGATTTGATCTGATACTTTGCTTGATGTTTTTTTGCCCTACCACTTTACTATTTTTGTAGGTTTTGCTCTGCTACTCTATTATGTTTTTCTTGCTCTGATATTCTATGCTACTACTTTGGTTTCTTTTGTCAAAGGGGAAGACACAAGACAATGGTTTATGTTTTAAAGCTTTGCTTGGTTTGATGTTTTATGTTTTCAGTTTTGCTCAATTATGCATTACAATGCTTATTTTGATGTTTGACTTGGCTAACTGTTATGTTAACCATTGCTTGTGAATTTTTTCCAAAACAAAGCCAAAGGGGGAGATTGTTAGGATCTAATTTTAATTAATTTTTATTGGCTATGTTTTAGCAAAAATTATGGATATTATTGTGTGGATATTTTGTGTTGAATTTTGTTATTGCAGATATGATGATTGAAGTATTCTAGTGCAAGTGTAATTCGAGTTAAGAGGAGTTCTAGTGCAAGAAGTATTCAAGCCAAGAAGAGTCCAAGTGCAAATAGAGTTTATGTATTGAAGAGTTCTACATCTTTGGGGATAAGGTGATGAAGTTCAAGCTATCAAGAACTCTTGTGCAAAAGAGATAACTTTGAAAATACTCCTACCTATACTCGGCATCTGTACCAAGTTCTATAAATAGGCATCTCAATTCTCTGTTGAATAGACAGCGAGGCGTAAGCAGAAAATAAGCAGCAAAATCATGAGTTAGCTGTAGGCTGTCTGTGTTAGGTCGTGTTGCAACATGCTAGGTAATAAAGGGTACTGAATGTTCTATTTAGTGTTACAACACAGTCTGTTTTAAGTCAAATGTATTGACCAATCCATCTAGAGTTTCAAGACTCTTTTTATGTATTTTGTATTCATTCTTCGGGAGAAGAATGTGTGTTATCGGGAGAGAACTTTGTAAGTCGAGGGGAGCTCACCAAACTAGAGAATCTACTAAGGGAGTCTTACACCTAGGCAACAAGGGTTAAGAGGGAGTCTTCAATTGCGTAAGTTCCATTGGTGTCTGTAATATCTTAAAATTCAGTGGATTGGTTTGTTGGCCAGGGAGTGGCCGCGTGGACATAGACCGAGTTGGTTGAACCACGTTAAAATTTGATGTGTCCTTACATTTATTGTAACAAATTTACTTTCCTGCAAATTTACTTAGTTGATTTGTTTAATTATCAAATTAATTAAGAGGCCAGAAACTATCAGAAGCTACTCAAAATCAAAAGGGGTTATCACATAAGTCCCCCAACCGTTATGAAGTTCTAGGGGAAGAAGCTGAGGAGATGGAGGAGGCTATTCAAGACCTTCTGAACAAAGCTAATAAGGGGCCAATTAGGGAGGAGGATCCTCCTGATAAATCCTCTTCCCTTGTTTAAAATTGCAGCATGGAATATCAGGGGCTTTAATTTACCCCTGAAACAAAGAGAAGCAAATATTTTTGTTAATAATAGAAATGTTAGTATTTTATGCCTCCTTGAAAGAAAAATCAAAGAAGGTAAGGTTCAAGAACTGATGAATAGAAAACTCATACAAAATTATGACTGCTCGCACAGAGGCCGGATTTGGGTTTTATGGTATCCCCAACAGTGTAGAGTAGATAGAATTGCTGCATGTGCTCGATCTATTTTTTGTTCAGTTAGGGTGTTGGCCACGAGAAAAATTTTCAATCTCTGGGTAGTGTATGGAAGCAACCAGGCTGGGACTAGAAGAGAGTTATGGTTGGAGCTGTTGCACTGGACGAATATCGCCACAGGGGTTCCCTTGTGTGTGCTTGGTGGTTTTAATGAGATTTTGCACGTGGATGATAGATGGAAAAATAACCACCTTCAGCAAGGTTCTATTGATTTCGGGGACTGTATCGCTCAAGCAGGCCTGATTGAAATGCATGGAGTGGGTCCTTTTTTCTCCTGGAGCAATAAAAGCTTAGGGAATAACTTCAAGGCTTGCAAAATTGATAGATCTTTTGTTAATGATTCTTGGGTTCTTGACTTTAGTAATTAAGCAGTTGAGCTTGTATCCCTAGGGATCTCGGATCACTATGCACTCATCTTATCCTTGGATTCACAAGTTCGTAGCAAAACCAAGCCATTTAAATTTTTTAACGCTTGGACACGCCATGAACATTATGAGCGGTTGGTTAAGAGAGCTTGGAATATTGACATTCCTAGGACACCAATGTTTCAACTTGTCCGGAAACAAAAGAAAGTCAAAGAGGAGCTGAAAAGATTCAATGCTACATGTTTTGCCAATCTCCCTGAAGAGATTACTAAAATTAAACATGAACTTGGCCATGTCCAGACACAACTCTTAATGGCCATATGGATAATGGTTTACGTGCTAAAGAAAAAGAACTCTACAGCCTACTGGATGAAGCGTTGAGCCGAGAAGAAGCATGCCTCAAGCAAAAGGCTAAAGTTCGATGGTTGGAAGATGGTGATAGAAACTCGGCCTTCTATCATAAGATCATAAATGGCAGAAAGACATCGAACTCTATTCGCAGGCTGATCTCTCGTACAGGTGTGAGTTTGGATACTGAAGAAGAGATTGCTGAGGAGATTTTGGGGTTCTATAAATCACTGTTAGGCACGAGCAACCGCAACTGTGGCCCATCAGTTAATTCTATTAGAGCTCTCATTGACTGTTCTATCACTGAAGAAGATACCGAGTCTCTTGTTGTGCCTATCAGTTATGAGGAAATTCGGGAAGCGATGTTTTCAATCCATAGTGACAAAAGCCCAGGGCCAGATGGGTTCTCCTCTCATTTTTATAAATCTGCTTGGGGAATTGTTGGAAGAGATGTGTGTGAAGCTATAAGGTCTACTTTGGATTCTTGCAGAATGCTTGGGGAAGTAAACTCTATTATTGTTGCTCTTATACCCAAAGTGGAAAACCCCTCCACTGTTGCTGATTTCAGGCCTATATCATGCTGCAACACGATCTATAAATGCCCGTCAAAAGTGCTTGCAAATAGACTAAGGGGTACTCTTCCAAGCATCATTTCACAGAATCAGACGGCTTTCGTGGAAGGTAGTAAGATGATGGGTAATATTCTTATAGCTCAGGATATCATCCGATGTTATGGTAGAAAGGGAAAAGGACAACGTTGCACACTTAAAGTGGATATTCGCAAAGCATATGATACGGCCAGCTGGTCATTTATTCTTAATGCTATGATGGCATTTGGATACCCAGAAAAATTTGTTAACTGGATGAGAATGTGCTTCTCTTCTACAAGGTTCTCAATTGCAATTAATGGAAGCTTGGAGGGGTATTTTGAAGGCAAGAATGGTTTGCGTCAGGGGGACCCCTTATCCCCATATTTATTTGTTATTGGGTTAGAAGTCTTATCCCAAATCCTCAAACTCACAACTGCTCGGAACAACTTCAGTTTTCACCCTGTATGTAGTAAGTTGAAGCTTACACATTTAAGCTTTGCAGATGATTTACTTATTTTCTTAAAAGGGAATATTAAGTCGGCCAAAGCTATCATGGAAGGACTGCTTTTGTTCTTTAAATTATCAGGTCTCTCTATTAGCCATGAGAAGAATAATATATTTTTTGGGGGAGTTTCGGACCCTATTAAAGATCAGATATGTAGAATTCTCAATATTAATGAGGGAATGCTTCCTATGCGGTACTTGGGAATACCCTTGATTTCTGGTAGAGCAAATGCTACAATATGACATGGACTTTGTGACAGAATTACCAGCCGCGTGAGGCATTGGACTAGCAATTTCTTATACCAAGCGGGGCGTTTACAATTGGTGAAATCAATTCTTCTCAATATCTTTAGATTTTGGGGTAGTGCATTTATTCTTTCAAAATGAGTGATCAAAGCAATTCAGAAGAGGCTAGTGTCTTTCCTCTGGGGCGGTAATAATGCTAAAGTCTCATAGTATGAGATGTGTAAACCACTCGACGAAGGAGGCCTGGGTATCACATCCTTAGAAGACATCAACAACACGACAATCCTTAAACAGTTTTGGCACATGGTCTCTGATAAGAAGTCCATTTGGAGTGCTTGGTCTAGGAAAGTTTTGCTTAAAGATCAATGCAGTTGGAGTATTAACATTCCACCGGATGGATCTTGGGCCTAGAAGAAGTTATTGAAAGTAAGAGAGATTGCAGGTAAATTTATCACTCCCAAGATTGGGGATGACAATGACACTTACCTATGGTGGGATACTTGGCACCCTTGGGAAAAACTTGTTGACGTAGTGCAGCAAGATCAAATTACTGCATCCAGAATTGGGCTACAAAGCAAAGTGAGCATTGTTATTAGAGATTGAACCTGGGCTTGGCCAAGAAGTCTTTCACGGCTTGAAGATGGGTTAACAGGTATGGTTTTGGATCATCAAAGGAGTGATGAGATGATGTGGGGTAGTGGCCATAAAGGTGTGCTTGGAACAACTACTACTTGGGAGGCCCTATGAATCAAGTCCCCAAAAGTCCCATGGTTCCATCTTCTTTGGAAGAACATCTACATTCCTAAACATTCATTTTGTGCCTAGCTTGCAATTCTCGATCGTTTGCCTACGAGATATAGACTTATCTCTTGGGTGGTTCAAATGAATGGCCTGTGTAGTTTTTGCAATATAATGGTCGAAATGAGGGGGCATCTTTTCTTTGAGTGCTCCTTCAGTAGGAGAATTTGGAGGACATGTGCTAAAAATGCAAATGTGAAAGTTATTGGTGTCAACTGGAATAGAGTTTATAGTGGCAGCAGCAAAATTGGAAGCAAAAGCACATTCCAGGCAGCAATCTATAAGCTTACCTTTCGTGCGAGCATCTACCATCTTTGGAGGGAACGAAATGCTCGTACCTTTAGGAATGAGTTCTTGACTAAAGAACAAGTTATCTCAAAAATTGTTTAGATGTTAGATGTAGAATGTTATCGGGAAAGAAATACCGTAACAATAGAACTAATCGAGAATTGAGTAGTCGTTGGAACCTGAGTGAGCTTATCTCAAAGTTTTTTGTTTCATGGAGGCTATTTTTCATTTTAAGGATCACATGTAAATGGCATTGCCACTTTTGTTTTGGATAGTTGAATAAAACATTATTTTGCTGACCCAGCAAAAAAAAAGATCTGAGTGAGGTCGTTAATCCTACTCCCCAAATGTAAAGTGTCACATACAAAAAGAGTAAAATATTCCCCCAGAATGAATAATTGGCTACACATTAAACTTGGGGATCACTTCTATACTACCAAGGCTGATTTACTAGCAATCTAGGAAGGTCTTCGTAGGGGGGCTAGCTTAGCATTGGATCATTTGCAGATTGAGACAAATTCTAGGGCCATTCAGTCACTTATCATGGATGATACCTTACCTAACAACCACTTGATCAAATCACTAATTGAGGAATCCAGAAACATTTTGTGAAGCGTACGAAATTCTTAACTGGGTCATATATATCAAGAAGCCAATAATTATGTTGATTGGGTAGCGAACTATTTCATCCATTTACGTGAGTTCTCCATCAGTTATTACGGAGGCACAATTCGTACGTTTCAATGCAGTAAATGCAGATTTTATTGTGATGGATTCCTCTATAAGTGCAAGACGTACCCCTTCGCGTTTGACATCAAATGTGCTCTTGTTCCTACTACTATAAAACATGAAGTTCAAGACCACCTCCTGGTTCGATGTAAATCTAGACAGAGGTTGTTATGCAGCGCCTGTAGTTGCTTCCATACAGAGTTCTTCTTCAGTTGCAAGACATGTCAATACAATTTGGAAAAGTTATTATTATTATTATTATTATTATTATTATTATTTATGTTTATATTGTTTATTGTTATATTTATATTTATTCTTATTTTTAATACTATAATAATAAAATATTAATCTTGTCATATTATACAAGTCATTCACGTTATTACTCTTAAAACCTAGAGCATACCAACCATGTCATTCTCATTTCCAGTTTCATTTCATTCCTTGGCTCATTCCATTCCTGTCCAAATTCATTTCAATGTACTAATCGATACCTAAAATGCTCAAGTACTCTTTCAATATATATATATACTTCTTATGTGATAAGAACAATGTTTCGTTGCATCTATGGTTAATGATCTCCATGCCTAAGATCTTCACTACATCCTAAGCCAATAGTTTCATAACTCAATAGTATAAGCATGCGTGTATCTAAAATTTATGTTCGGTAGGGGTTAAAATTACATAATTTAATACTTATATATGAATAACTTTTTCAGTGACTGCTAAATTGATTTTTTAACCTAAAAGTACGTTAAAAATACACCTATTTTTATAAAATGTCACCCTGACTCACTCTTTAATGATTCGATTCTTGGGGTTAAAAGTTGTGAAAGAGCATGGACATTTTACCTAAGTTAATAGCTTAAGAAGGGACAAATCTAAAATTTATGTTCGCATCAATTTTTTAGTCCAAAAGTACCTCAAAAATACACATTTTTTAATAAAATGTACCCAACCCACTCTTAAATGATCCTACAGTCGGGGCTAAAGATTGTGAAAGAGCATGGACATTTCAAGGAATTGCTAGTCATCTCTCTAGATCTCGCTCCTCCTTTCCAACGATTTATTATGTTTAATATATGTTAAGAATCATAAAGTTGAATTAATTGGTCTCCAATGGATGAGCCTAAGATTTTATAAAGTGCTTTAGAAGTCTATGATTTTTCAATATAAGATAAGTACTGTATATTCTAGCTAATAATATATGAGAAGATTGCAACAATATTTTTCATAAGTTTGGGGCCTCATCAATATGATGTAAAGATGGCCTGAAGTTATAATTATACGTACAATCTTTAATGAAGCTTTTCTCTATTGTTTCTGGCTATCCACTTTTAAGTGTAATGTGAACATTTCTGTCTCTTTTTGATTCTTGATTCATCATCTATAAATTTTACCACCTGAAAACCAAGCAAGATACCTTTTTTTTTTACTCTCACCATGGTGAGATTCAAATTCTGGTCTCCCAATTGTTAGAGGAGTAACCCATCGGTAGGTTGCTGATCATGAATCTGATCACCAAGCCTGAGATTATGCAAACTTTTCTTCCTAAAATTTACCTCATTGTAATTAACAAAAAAATTTACCTCATTGCCAGGTAGTTGTTTTTGACTTAGCCTCCATGTAACCAAAAAAAGAAAAAGAAAAACAATCCCCCAAAAGCATGGTTTCTTCAATTGCTCAATAAGACTTTGGTATTACTTTGTTAACAAGAAAAGCAAGATATGTACTTAATTGGTATCACTTGGTAGACACTGTTAGCAGCAATCTAAAAAACTATAACATAATAATTATCCTTTATGATAAAATTTATAGTAATAACTTAACACTCTCGTGTGTTTTGTCAAAAGTATATAATACTCTCTATGTTTTATGAGTGAGCTGATTACCCCTTGTGTTTTAAAAAAATAGTTGAATACCCCCTATGTTTTAAAAACGTAGTTGATTACCCCCTTGATAATCAGCTTATTTATAAAACATATGAGGGTATTTAGCTATTTTTTAAAATAAAAGGTGGTAATCAGCTCACTTTAAAAACACGAGGGTGTCAACAAAACAAAACACTTGTTGATTACAAAGCTAGGACATTACTTCCTAGCTATGCTTTTACAACTGTATCTATGACTCTTTGTGATCCTTGATTCATCATCTTGAAATTTTATCTCATTGCTGGGTAAGCTGAAACACCAAGCCTGAGATTGTGCAAAATTTTCTTCCTCGAAATTTTACCTCATTGCCAAGGTAGTTTTTTAGCCTCCATGTCACTAAAAGAAAAAAAAAAGTATTTTGCTTAAATGATGGTCTCTAAATTACATATTTCTTCGTTGTCTACTTTTATAGCAGCGTAAAACTTGTCTAATTCGTAGAAGTCACTAGTTGCGCACAATAAATTTCACATATCTTTTAAAGATTTGAAATTCATATAATGGATTGTTGATTGGTCTAATGCAAGTGAGCGTAGCCATTAAAGGTGATTTTGTTTCGCTAGCAAAGCTCAAATTTTTTGTAGTGACTGATTAATATAACCTAATACCATATTCGAAAACAAAACTTGATAGGTTTAAAAACCACTTAGCAGTAATGACATGTTAGTTGACTCCATGAAACTACATATTTACTTCACAAAGGGAAAATCTCATATTTAGTCCTTATTGTTTGCAAAAAATTTCAGTTTAGTCCCAATTATTTAAAATGTCTCAATTTAGTCCCTATTGTTTTTCTAAAAATATCAATTTCGTCCTTATTGTTTTTCAAAAGTTTCAATTTCGTCCCTATAGTTTTCAAAAAGTTTCAAATTCGACCCTATTGTTTCTAAAAATATTTCAATTTAGTCCATGAATAATATGGATGAATTTGAAACTTTAAGAAAATAATAGGGACGAAATTGAAACTTTTAAAAATAATATAGACAAAATTGAAACTTTTGGTGAAATAATAGAGACTAAATTGAGACATTTTAAATAATAAGGACTAAACTGAGACATTTTGTAAATAATAGGGACTAAATGTGAAAATTTTCCTTTCACAAACAGTTAGTATGCTCTTCTTAGTTGGACTTTTTAGAATTGGAATCGAGAATCTTCTCAACACATGGCTGGCAGAGGTTAAAATAGCAAGTTTCACATTCAAATGATGCCTCTTTTCAAACTATCACCACATTTGTTACAACATAATTTATATTTAACTTCCATCACAAAGGTGAGAGGATTTGAAGTTTACCCCCAAACTTAAATTTAGGATCATTGCCAAGTCTAGGAATGCATTTAAAATGAAAGGAATTGTCGCATTCACGACAAGGATATAGCTAACACTTGGGATGGATTTCTTTTTCACAAATGTCACAAATAAATTCATCAGGATGATAATAAAAGGGTAAAAAGCTCAGTATGAGAGGGTGTTTATCCCATCTATGTCTAACAGTCCGCGGGCATATTGCGCACTCCATAGCCAAATTGTACTCATCGCAAGTCTTGCAACTGAAGTAGACATCTCCATGGTAGGAATTACAGGCGTTGCAAAACTTATAGGAAAAGTAATCACCTCGAAAAGGAAGTGGTCGTGACCTTCAAGCTTAATTGCAGGAGGAAAAGTAGCACAATTGATGTCAAGCAATAAGTGACACTCCTTGCACTTATAGAAGAATCTGTTACAAGACTTCTAACAGCAACTACATTTAAAATAACCAAAAAACTGTTAGGAATAATACCCAAAAGCCAATAAATTGTATTTTTAGAATTATGGATAATGTGTTATTTAATTTATTAATTCATTTAATATGGATAGTTTATTTATTTATTATAAATGTTTTGATTAAATAAGTAAAGTTCTTAGAATACTATTTATAGATTCTATCATTAGGAGTAAGGATATGAGTGACGGAATCTATAATCATAAATATATTCTAAAAGTTATCCCCGATCATAGGATAAACTAATTGGGCGTTAGTTTATTCGGATAGATCATATTACAGTCTACTAACCAAATTATATGAGATATCAGTTTGGGTGATTTGTCTCATATCATTATAGTAGATGTATAAGTACTTATTGTGAATAAGTAACTAGACTTGACCACCGATACAACGAATTACATGGAATGCCAATAATTCGTTGTATCATGTAATTATGCAATTAATTCTCAACCCTGAGATACTGCAATTATCTCATGATTAGGAATGTCATGATTCGCTGGTGCAAATAAGCTAGTCCTAATCATGGATTAGACAATGTATTCAGTAGTTGTGATTTATTCTGTCATGTAGAAATGTATGTGTAGATACAGAAACTCTCAATTGGGTGTCCTATGCAATCTGATTAATTGAGTGACTTGAAATCCTTGGCCAAGGTGGAATAGTGGAAGTCGTTTTACAAATTATTCATTAGTCACTAATTAATTGGGTTTTGGCATATGGTCGAGTAATAGAATTTGACGACCAAATCCATGGCTCTAGCTCGATCGGGATAATTGTGACAATAGGATTTGGTTGCATATAAATTACTTTTTAGGTTCGCATGCTTGCACTTTATCTTTAGTTGGGTAATCGCGATATACTGCTAGGTGTCACTCGCAATTTGCGAATTAATTAGAAAGAGTTCTAATTTAATTAATTAGTGGAATTAATTATTCGCTAATGATTAATTATGAACCCGAGAGGTCACACACAAATGGAATTTGCAGATTAATTGGATTAGAGAAAAGATTAAATTAAATTTGGGATCGTCCTAAATATTAATTTAATTGGGCTCGTAGTAATTAGATGGTGATCGGATTATTATGGAGCCCAAGACTGGTAAGTTTAAGACCAACCCACTTATGGCTTAGGTCATATGTGTTTCCTATATATAGAACTATTCTGATAGAGAAACTGCTAGCACAATTTCATCAGTCAAAATATATAGGATTTTTCTAGAAACCTAGTGGGGGTGAAATCCAGTTATCAAGTGCGAATTCTGTGTGGATCAATCTTGGAGGCTTCACACGTGGGGAGCTTGATTCAGATTCTACATCGATTTTCGCTTCAAGAGGTAATCCTAAATTGTTAGCAAATTTAATTTAATTAGATTAAATTATTATCTGATTTAAATCTGCATAATTAAACATGAATGGATACATGATTAAATTTTTCCGCTGTGCAATTATTTTTGATTGTCATGTATATTTCCCAACAAAAGCTCCTGACAGCAATGATTGAGGGAGAGTAAATGCAGGGGATGATAGGAAGATAAGACATTATTTGGTAGGTAAGCGCAATGTAAATAGATGAAGTAGCTGCACTGAACATAACCATAACATAAACCTGAAATGGGTTCAATGCAAGCACTGTACACTATTTCCTGATCATCGCCATCCATTTCACTGTAGTCATCTTGGATATTAATGAGAATCAAAGGGTAACATGAACCTGAAATGGGTTCAATGCAAGCACTGCACACTGTTTCCTGATCATCGCCATCCATTTCACTGTAGTCATCTTGGATATTAGTGAGAATCAAAGGGTGGTCATGACTGAAGTGATTAATTTCTTTTGAATGTTCAATCAGTGAGAAGCCTTTTTCCTCAAAGAAATGTCGAATCAGTTGTGCAGATAAGACCTCTGCAGGCAAGCTGATACAATTTCGTGGGATCTCAGCAGCACTAGGAAGATAAACAATGTCATGTCATGTCATTATCTGATAGAACATTAGCAAAAGGAGGAAAACAACAAATAAAAGAAAGAATGAAAGGTAAAATCTTTTTTGAGCTACTTAAATATTAAATAAATGAGTAATACTTTATATCAATCTTTTATTCTTCTTTTTTATCGTAAAAATTTATGTATTGAATATTAAATCTGTCATGCATATGATAAAAATTCAACTAGATAAGAAATGGTAATGAGGTGGATGAGTGATATATATAGTGAAGACGAAGGGATGATATATTGCTCTAACTAAATTGTGATCTAAGCACTGACATCCGCGACACTTTTTTGCGGCGGTTCCTAGAACCGCCACAAATTGTGCATTACAATGCATTTTTCATGGTGGTTCCCTAAACTGTAGCTAAAAAGAAGTGTCGTGAAAAGCCCACTTTTTGTGACGGTTATGGGGAACCGCCGCTAAAAGTACGTTAATTTTAGCACCTCCCGTGTTTAATTTTTCTTTCTTCAGCAAAAAAAACCTTTAGCCCTCTCCTTACTAATTTTTTCTTCTTCAGCAAAAACAAACCCTTCCCCCAGCCCGCCATACCAGCGCCACCATCCGCCCACCTCAAACCCGTTCCCCTCCACCTCTGCACCACAACGGTGCACCACTGTGTCCCCCTATACCCCCATCCTTCTCCAACATCTCATCATTCCCCTCATTCTACCCTTTAATCACCTAGATCCGCGCACACATTCCTTCAAAAAGGTACATTTTTATGTTTTTTTATATACACATATGATATAATATTTGTACATGTTTGCACATATATATATATGTTGCAAGAAATTTTTTTAAAAATGAAATGAAACACACACACACACACACACACACACACATATATATATATATATATATATATATATATGTTTGTGTGTGTGCGTGTATGTATATGTATGTTTTTATTTAATTTGTTGTTTAATTCTTTTTTTTTCTTTTTTAGGTACCCCAAATGGGAAACCCGTTCAATTAGTTATGGTTTCCAATTTGAAAAATTTCGAATTTCGGTAATTGAAACCCCAAATTCGAACTCGTATAAGTATATATGTATATGTTTAATTTGTTTTCTTAATTTATTTATTTTGATTTTTTTTAATTTGGCTGCTCTATTTTATATGTATATATGTATATATTTCGTAATCCATAGAGCTCATGAATGCAGGTTATGTCTATAAGTTCTCTTTGTCTGTGAATGTCATACTGAGTTTTATAGCTTAGTTTTGTTTATTCACTAAGTTAGTTTGTTGAATATTTTTCTCAAGGACTTGTCTAATTTGTTGAATATTTTTCTCTAAGATGTAGCCTACATAAAATGTCACTTGATAAATTCCCATGTGTCAATCAAGTTATACTCTGTTCCTTCTTTTTTTTTTGATCGCTCGTTCAACTGTCAATTCAACCGCGTAACCGTTGTTTAGTTGTCTATATGATTTGTGTTTCCCAATTCTATTTATTGTTGAAAGACCAGTCTGAAGCTTCACCATTGGAATATTCAAGGCCAATAAATTAAGAAAAGGGAAAAAAGATATCAAAAACTCAATAAATTAAGAAAAGGGAAAAAAGAAATTGTCTCCAAGTATTGGGACTCTATAGTGTCACTAACCCTTAGTTATCAAATTGTAGGCTTTTCACAAGTAATAACCATTTGATCTGTTATCAATCGAGATTTTGACCATGTGGTTAAACTTATAATAGGTATGAGAAGTATTTAATGAATAAATGCTGGAAGTTTGAGGTGCTGGAGTTAGCAAAGTCTGATCATAAAGGATATAAGGTTTGTCTTCTATGCTCTTTTTTTTTTCCTGACCAATTTTTTTGTTTTTCCTTTTTATGTAAAATAATAGATGAGATCCCAAGTAAAACATCAATCCAATTTGAAAGGAGGAAAGTACCTGATACCACTGAAGTTCATATTGTATCTGTAGCGCTACTCTGGAGCCAGATTGAAGCCGATTTCGGCGTGGCCTCTGCGCGACCGAATGCATGAAGAACCACCCATAGAGTTCTATATAATTTTTTACATGCTTAATTTCATTCGGTTTGCCCTGTCGCTTCTCATACCTTTTAATTTTTTCGTGTAGGATTGATAATATCTTTTCATGACGATACTCAGCGGCAAGTTGAAGTGCAGTTTTCCTATCACTATCAGTATATTTTGTTAAATCAGGTATTTGCTCAACCAAATCAGCAACAATCTCAGTTATTCCATTTTTTACTACTGACATGAAATGAGGGCCTAGTTCCATATGGCTGTAGTTAAAGGTTTCCAAGAGTCTACGAGCTCGATAGTGCATTTGCTTTAACTGGAGAACATTCTTGATTGGCCGAACCCTAACTGTCGAAATAGCTAAACTTTAGCGAAGAAAAAGATAATACGTTATGAAAAGGGAGAGGATGATTTCAATTGTGTGTTGAATCATGCATGCTTACAATGGGGGTTTATATAGGCACTATTGAGCTTACCTACCTTAAAGCACTAAGCATATAGGACCATTACACATTAGATTATACAATTAGGGATGAGATATTCTTACACTAACATCATTGATGTATATTCTAAAGGAAACCTAACATTATCATATGAAGAGATTCTAATATACCCCCTTACATGATAATACACTTAGGAATGAGTGTTTATCGGGAAATGCTATAGTCATACAAGACATGTTGCTTTAAGAATTGGTTAGGAATTAGTTCCTAATGACCATTATAAGATGAAATCTCTTAACTGTACATGTTACACTTAAAGATTGACAAGATATGGATTCTCACTCTCCATTAAACTATCTATAGCCAGATGTGGGACCTTAATTACTGTGCATATTAAGTTTGAGGATTCAGGTTAGTTATTGAGTGATAACTAGAGTAACATCTGTATGGTGTTTTATTTGAATAAAGATATGCGCCCTTTTAAGGGAAGTCACACCGCAACACATTTCATCTCGTGTGTGCTTCGGATCATAAAAGGAAGTAGATGAAAGAATCTCAACTATATCATTATGTAAGGCCTTAAAACAATCATGAATGCTTTCTTGGGATACCCTTAGTGACCGATGCTAATGTTTTGATAAGACAAGTTCAATATTGACTACTTTGGTGTATTGCCTATAGATCACAAGAGATTCGATTATATGAGACATAACTAAGAAATCAGTTGACTCTACTTAGAAGGACATTAAAGCCAAGGGTAGATTGTTCACGTCTAGCGCTACATGTGTTTATAGCCAGCTATGTAATCTTTGTGATTGAACATAACTATGAATATATGATTGAGATTTTTAAGGTCAAACATAGTCTGAGAGGGATAAGATATGCATTGACTAATGTAAAATTAAACAGGTTTAGGGTATGACAAGACTCTGCCTTCAATTGAAGACTGTTGCACCAATGTCATCCCTAACAAGTGCATGGTTTTGAACTTTCACTTGTTATGTGTTGCGAGTCGCACAACTTATTGCCTATATAAAGTTTGATTTTGGTTCCTAATAAGGTCATAGAGAGATAACGATAGATAATGGCCGGACAAAAATGCGCACACACATAAAACTTGAAAATCAACACAGAAAATTAGGTGGTTTGGCCTCTGCCAACATCTACAAAATCCACTAATCACGCAAAACGATGTTTACAGCTTCTCAATAAACACCATCTCACTCGTGCTCACAAACACTCTTTGACTCAAAGACACACTCGCTCAATCAGAGTACAAAAAGTGATTCTATGATCCCCACACACATGCTAGAGCTATCTATTTATAGGGTACTACTTCTATCCCTACTAGACTAGGATTGTTTCCTAATTCTACTCTAACCAGATTAGGACTCTCTTGCTTGTCTTCAAACCAAGCTTGGGTTTTACACTCGAGCCATAACCCAACATATATGACTTTGCCCATCTTGTGTGAGTGAGAGATATTAGATTTTGGATCATGGGTGGCCCAAAATAAGCTTACCCAACCCATTTGGGCAAGTTCATGCGAAATTGGAAAACTTCGCACTAACTCATATTTAAACCCAAAAATCAGAAGAGTGGAACCGTTCATTCTGTTATCTCTGTAGAAAAACTTTGTTTTTCTCTTTTTAACTCACTCTCCCAAAATCTTTGTCGTAATGCTATTATAGTATAGTGAAACAAAACTCAACAAAGTTCTTGCAGAATTTTCTCGAAATTCACAAGGTTATTTTTCTAACTTTTGGTTTTATGAAGAATCAGAACTTAGTGTTAAATTTCTTCAGTGTAGACAATAGTCAATCTTCATTAATGATCTTAATATAAGCGCATTGATATAGGTGGTGTGAAGGTAGTGAATGGTGGTGAGATGGTCCTGGAGAGCGTGACTGAGGTGATAGTGTAATTTGTGTAGACATAAAAAAGTTCCTTGTTATTTTGATAAGTTAAAAAATTGAAAGAGAAACAATTGGAGTAGCTTCGTTAGTTAGAATATGTGCTTTTTATTCCAATGTTAGAGGTTGAAACTGTTGGGAGGAAACCCAAAATCAAAGATAAAAACAACAAAAAAACAGAAAAATGCACAGCGGAATTAACACCTCCCACCTTGTGTAAACCTGTTAGGAAGCAACAAATAGAGCCAAACAACAATATGCACAAATCTACCCAATCTGAAAAATTCAAGCAAATAAAGCAACACCAAGATTTTAACGTGGAAAACCTCCCCAACATGGAGAGTAAAAACCACGGGACCGTAGCCCACAAAAAACTTCTACTATCAACAAATAATGGGTACAAGAGAGTCTTCTCTAGCTACAACTTGAGGCATACACAATACATTTACCAAGAATAACATATTCTTGCAAACATTGCATCAACAAAAGAGATTAAACCAAGAAGTTGGAAATAAATCACCAAAAATGTCGTCACTGTTCCTGTCAGAAAATGGGTGGTAGAGAGCTCTAAATCTGATCTCCACCATTCAGATTGAAGACCCAAGATTTTTGAACATGCACAAAAAATTTCAGCTCACTCGGACCACAAATCACCTTCCGATCATCGACTTGATAAAGATGGCGCAGGCTGAAATTTTTGCTCTCTTTCTCACTGTTTTTCTCTCTCTGTTTCTTTCTCTCTCTCTCTCTCTCTCGTTCACTCACACTCTCTTTTTTCAAAACCAGTGACAGTCCATTCCATTCTTTTTTTTTTTTGTTTATTGTTTTTCTCTTTTTTTTGTTTTCTTTTGGTTAAAAAGCAAAAGCATAATTATACCAGCCCATATGAGTTGCTCTACTCAACAAACTCCCCACCAACTCATGTGGGTAGGTCAATCAACCCGGCAACCAAACGACATATCTCAAGCTTCTCTCTTAATAATGCTTTCGTCAATATATCGGAGCCATTGTCATTTGTGTGAACTTTTTCAAGTTTCAACAACTTCGAATTCAAAACATCCATGATCCAATGGTACCTCACATCAATATGTGTCGATCTTGAATGAAATGAAAAATTCTTACCAAGATGTATTGCACTCTGATTGTCGTAATACAAGACATAATCATCTTGCTCAAATCCAAGTTCTTCCTGAAACTTTTTCATCCATAGCAACTCCTTACATGCTTCAGTTGCTGCAACAAACTCCTTCAGTAGTAGAAAGGGCAACACACTTTTGCAATCTCGATTGCCATGCCACAGCTCCCCCTGCAAAGGTAATCAAAAAACCCAAAGTAGACTTACGAGTATCAACATCTCCAGCCATATCAGCATCTGTATAACCCTCAAACATAGGCCTCTCACATCCAAAGAAAAGTCTCAATTTGGATGTGCCTCGAAGATATCTCATAATCCACTTCACTGCATTCCAGTGTTCTCTCCCAGGATTTGAGAGAAATCAGCTCACTGTACCAACTGCATGAGTTATATCTGACTGTGTACACACCATAGCATACATCAAACTTCCCACTGTCGAAGAGTATGGAACATTTTGTATATCTCTTTTTTCTTCATCTGTAGAATGACACTGTTGAACACTTAGCTTAAAGTGAATAGCAAGAAAAGAGCTAACCATTTTAGCTTTATCCATGTTGAACTTTTGAAGTACTTTCTCGATGTACTTCTCTTGCGACAGATACACCTTTTTGCCATTTCTGTCTCGATTGATTCTCATGTCAAGAATCTGCTTTGCCGGTCCCAAGTCTTTCATAGCAAAAGACTTATTCAATTGTTTCTTCAACTTGTCAATTCTTGAAGAATTCCTACCAATAATCAACATATCATCAACATATAGCAATAGGATAATAAAATCATCATCAGAGAATTTTTGAGTAAAAACACAATGGTCCGAAGAAGTTTTCATGTATCCTTGCTTTCCCATAATAGATTCAAACTTCTTATACCATTGTCGAGGTGCTTGTTTCAAGCCATAAAGACTTTTCTTTAGTTTACACACATAATCATCTTTTCCTTTTTCTTTGAACCCCTCCGGTTGCTCCATATAAATTTCTTCCTCCAAATCACCGTGAAGAAAAGCAGTTTTCACATCCATTTGCTCAATCTCCAGATCAAGACTAGCAGCCAAACCCAGAACAACAACTCGAATAGATGACATTTTCACAACTGGAGAGAAAATCTCATCAAAGTCAACACCCTTTCTCTGACTGAACCCTTTTACAACTAGTCTTGCTTTGTATCGTGGCTGTGAAGTATTTTCTTGTTGCTTTAACCTGTAAACCCATCTGTTTTTCAAAGCTCTATTTCCTTTAGGCAACTTTACCAATGCAAATGTGCAATTTTCATGCAAAAATTTCATCTCATCTTGCATAGCTTCCATCCACTCATTTTTATGTTTATCGTCCATAACTTCTTCAAAGCTTTCAGGTTCACCTCCATCTGTCAATAAAACATACTCATCAGAAGAGTATCTCATGGAAGGTTGTCTGTGTCTAACGGATCTCATGAGTGGAACTGTTGGTGGAGTATCAGGTTGACTATCATCTTCACCTATCTCAACCTGTGTAGGACTTTCTGCTTGATCATCATTAGGGAAATTACCTTGATCATCATCTTCAACTTGCTCTGTTGCTGGTGGCGTTGAAGGCACTATATCAAGATCAGCCAATTCATCTGACTGTGGGGATAACTCTTTCTCTACTTTGCCAATGTCCTGAATTGTTTGATCCTCCAAAAATACAACATCTCTGCTCCTGACATTTTTCTTCTCAATTGGATCATATAGCCTGTAACCAAATTCATCAAGGCCATAACTGACAAATATACATTGTCGTGTCTTCACATCAAGTTTGGACCTTTCATCCTTTGGAATGTGTACAAACGCCTTGCATCCAAAGACTCGCAAATGATCATAAGAAATGTCTTTCCCTGTCCAAACTCTATTAGGAACATCAAGCTTTAATGGAATACATGGTGAAAGATTCAACAAATGAACAACTATATTCAAAGCCTCACCCCAGAATGAATATGGTAGATTTGCATGTGAAAGCAAACATCTTACATTTTCAATCAAAGTTCTATTCATTCTCTCAGCAACACCATTTAACTGTGGTGTCTTTGCTAGTGTCTTTTGATGCCTGCTACCTTGTTCTCTGCAATGTCTGTCAAATTGACCACAATATTCACCTCCATTATCTGTACGGATGCATTTCAACTTTCTTCATATTTCTCTTTCAACGGATGCTTGAAACTGCTTGAATACATCCAACACTTGATCTTTAGACTTCAAGGTATATGCCCAAGTCTTCCTGGAGTGGTCATCAATAAACGTCACAAAGTAAAGGGAACCACTAAGTGTTTTAATTTTCATCGGACCACATACATCCGAATGTACCAACTCAAGTACATTTTCCTTCCTGGAAGGTGGATGACTCTGGAAAGAAACCCTGTTCTGCTTTCCTGCAAAACACTGATCACATTTTCTCATATGTGCATCTGTTAGTCCCGATAAAATTTTCTTCTTGGATAAAACTGAAATTCCCTTCTCACTCATGTGATCCAGTCTCTTGTGCCACAACTCTGTTGCATCTTCATTCTCCACTGCATTAACAATGCTCCTGGAAACCTTTGAGTTCATCAAATACAAAGTTGAGCATTTCTTATCTCTGGCTACAACCATAGAGCCCCTTGTAAGTTTCCATTGACCATTACCGAAGGTATTGAGAAAACCTTCATCATCAAGTCTACCTGTAAAGATCAAACTCAATCGAATGTCAGGAACATGTTTCACATCTTTAAGGATTAATTTGCTACCATTTTCGGTCTCCAAACAAACATCTCCTATACCGACAACTTTGGAGACACCATAATTACCCATTTTCACAACCCCAAAATTACCAGTTGTATAAGACATAAAAAAGTCCTTTTGAGAAGTACCATGAATAGAAGCACCACTATCATCACCCAACATGTATCATGACATGCAAGATTAATAACATCACTATCATATACAATGAAAAACTCTTGTGTAGTGATAGCAACTCGATCTTTACCACTATCATCATCTTTCTTCTTATCATTATATTTGTTTTTATTTTCATTTTGCAATATTCTGCAAAATCTCTTGATATGACCCGTTTTTCCACAGTGATGACATTTGACATTACTGTACTTCCCTCTTGACTTGCTTCTACTACTTCCTCTATTTTTCGAACCTTTTTGCTTATTCCTCTCCCTAGATTCAGTAACCAAAGCATCTGACTCTGAAGATGAATTTTGTGACTTTCTTCTAGCTTCTTCATTTAAAAGTCTACTTTTAGCTAGATTCAAAGTGATTCCACCATCTGGGGTTGAGTTACACAATGACATTCTAAATGTCTCCCATGAGTCCGGTAAAGTACCAAGAAGCAATAACCCCTTAAGTTCATCATCCAATTTAATTCCAGTGGCAACTAACTGATTTATAATCCCAATATATTCATTTACATGATCAATTATAGGGGTTTTATGTTGGTATCTCAAACCTATCAATTGTTTTATCAAAAACAACTTGTTGCTCCCACACTTTTGTGCATACAATTCTTCAAGTTTGTTCCATAATGTGCGTGCATGTGTTTCTTCACTAATGTGGTTCATCACATTATCATCTACCCATGTCCTGATATAACCACACAATTGCTTGTGAAATAACTCCCATTCTTCATCAGTTTTATTTGCGAGTTTTTCAATAGTAAATACCGGTAGATAATAATCTTTCACATACAACAAGTCTTCCATTTTTCTTTTTCACATGGCATAATTCAAACCATTCAAAAATATCATTCTACTTGTATTAACTTCCATTGTTTATACAAAACAACAATTCAATAACCAAGCTCTGAGGCCACTTTATTGGGAGGAAACCCGAAATCAAAGATAACAACAACAACAAAGCATAAAAATGCACAATGGAATTAACACCTCCCGCTTTGTGTAAACGTGTTAGGAAGCAACAAATAGAGCCAAACAACAATATGCACAAATCTGCCCAATCTGAAAAATTTAAGCAAATAAAGCAACACCAAGATTTTAACGTGGAAAACCTCCCCAACGTGGAGAGTAAAAATCACGGGACCGTAGTCTATCCAAAAACTTCCACTATCAACAAATAATGGGTACAAGAGAGTCTTCTCTAGCTACAACTAGAGGCATACACAATACATTCACCAAGAATAATACATTCTTGCAAACTTTGCATCAACAAAAGAGATTAAACCAAGAAGTAGGAAAGAAATCACCAAAAATGTCATCACTGTTCACGTCAGAAAAATAGGCTGTAGAGAGCTCTAAATCTGATCTCCACCATTCAGATTGAAGATCCAAGAGTTGTGAACATGCATACAAAATTTCAGCTCAATCGGACCACAAATGACCTTCCGATCGTTGATGAAGATGGCGCAGAATGAACTTTTTGCTATCTTTCTCACTGTTTTTCTCTCTGTTTCTTTCTCTCTCTCTCTCGTTCACTCACTCTCTTTTTCAAAACAAGTGACAGACCAGTCAAAGCTAGTCTGTCCATTCCATTATTTTTTTTTTGTTTATTGTTTTTCTCTTTTTTTGTTTTTTTTTGGTCAAAAAGCAAAAGCATAATTATACCAACGCACATGGGTTGGTCTACTCAACAAAAACCCTTTCTAGCAAATTTTTAATATTAATTGTTTTACCAAAAAACAAAAATGCAAAAGAGATATTTGAGTCAAACCAAAGACTCCTTCTTGGTTAATTATAGTCAAATAACCACTATGACAATCACTTTGTGATGCTTAATTTTACTTTCTTGAATGTAACATGAAGAAACTGGAGGGACATTAACGCATGGTTATTAAAGCCAATTTTGTAGAAACAATATAAGAGCAATTTTATTCAATATAGCAAAAAGAAACGTGTTCATTCAAGCAAAAACTATAACCAGCTAAATATTAGACGCGTGAAACACAAATTTTTTGTACCCAGTTGGTTAAGAATTTTCCTATCACGATTGTGCTTTTTAAGATTGTGCTTACCTAACATTTGGCGGACTTTCGAAGTTACTTGTAGTAACTCTTGGTACACAACAGAATAAATTTTAAAGAAGCCTGTCACGAAATGAGAAAGAGAATGTTAGAGCCACTAAATTGAGAAAGAGGAGAACCATTCACTAAACCATTCATTGAGACAGTATGAAGCTTTTGTAATGCAGGTTGGGCTGATCTTTTAGTTTCAATGCCAGTAATGCTTTCTCCAGTCATGCTAATATCATTGTAAATCAGGCACTTGTCATTTGTCAAACCAAATATATTTTAAGAAGTTTCCGAAAACGTTTCTACAATTTTCTTCACTACTGCCGAAAAAATGTATAGTTACGTCCGCGATACGAGTAAAAATATTTAATTGCACAAGAATGGTGCTGAAGACAGACAAAACATGGAGGTAAAAACTTGCATGTGCGACATGTCGTTCTAGAATAAAAGAAAACTTGAGAAAAGAACCTTGCGTGCTGAAAATTGAACGGTTGAATGTTCCTGAGATGGAATTGCTGGGATCAGCCCTTCTACTTCCATGGTTTTGGAATTTATAGGGATATCTAAAAGATGAACAAATTAATAAAAGATAATGATTAGACATTTAATTGACTTAAAATGAGCTCACTTAACTTCCAGTTTCTTAGGAAGTGTCAAGATGAGAAAGATAACCATTGGTAAATGTAAAAGTATGCTGCATGAAATCAATATGTGATCGATCTGTTATTAATGAAGAAAAGGAATTCGCAGACCTAGAATTGGCAAATGGGTCAGCTCGGTACCGCCTGACACGACTCGACCGAATCGTGGGTTAAGAAAAATGAGTCTGACTCAACACATATGTTTAGTGGACTGAGCTAGGCTGAGCTTAGTTCTTGAAATATAGAACCCAACTTGGCCCACAAGCCCGTTACCATGAATCGCGAGCTGGACCGAGCTGGGCTGGGCCAGCCAATCTTTTTATTTTTTATTTTTTATTAGTGTATTCTGAATTTTAATAGTTAGATTAATAACGAAAAAAACTTAAGCTTAAATTTTTTTTACGAAAAAGTTAATTTAACAATTAACAAAACATAAGTTGATTGATAATATTAATATAAATGATAAAATATTACTTAACAAATCACAAGTTCACGAGACACGGATACGTTACTAATAAATATAAAAAAAAGAACATTATATAAATGCATGAAAAAAGTTGGTGGAGAAGTTCTCCATTTTATTATGCTCCTTGTGTGGATGTTTGGGCCTGTTGGTGGTGGTGGCGGCAGTGGTTGAGGATTAAAATAGTTTGGAACATTTGAGTGTTGAGATACAAGATATCTTACAAGCGTTCTAGTTCCAAATTTAAGACGAAATATATATTTACGTTCACAATAGTTACATACCCATATTCTTTAAAGTAAGCAAAATGATTCCAAACATTTGAACGTAATCATTGTGAAAGATTTTTTTCTCCCATAGCCATAGATATTGTGTATTCTCTTGTAATAAAATAAATATATAGTTTTGTAGTAAAATGAAGTTTAATATACTAACTATTTATAAGAAAAATTACATGTACAAATTATAATCTCAAGATAGGTTTTATCTGGGCTCGAATTGGGCCTGAGCTAGACTCGAGCTGGGTTGGACTGAGCTTATGGGCTGAGCTGGGTTGGGCTTGGGTACAAATGGGTTAGGTCCAAAAATATATGACCCTACTCGGCCCATCTATATGTGATGGGCTGAACCGAGTCGAACCTACTTTCATTTGAACTGGGTTAGGCCCAAATTTTCGTACGTTGGGTTGAACTGGGCCTGTATTAGCCCAACCCAAATGCCACCTCTACGCAGACCAATGTGTATACTTCAAGAGCTAAGATGTATTTTATTGTTTCTAAGTTTAAAATAAGTTTTAATTTCGACCACCTCAATAATTTTTGCTTTTAGTATTGCGTAGAATTGTTTTGTCAAGATGATGATCCACAAACAAAAATAGATCAGCAACAGTATTATTTTTTTGATCGGGTCCGCATACTATTTTAGTATTGCGTAGAATTGTTTTGTCAATATTTTTTGCTTTTAGAGATTATAGACTACTCTTTAGAAAATACTTAGCTATAATCAAAGGGGGCAATTACCACCTACTAGGAAATGACAATGGGCGGGTTTGGGCGGAGAAACTTATCCCCACACCCGGCTCCATCACCTAAAAGGATACCCTATCCCTCCCTCCCTCCAACCCCCCCCCCCCCCCCCCCATTCTCTACAAAGAGTTGTGTAGTTAATGAGTAACTTACACATACTCATTTATTATCACATGACTTTAGAAATAGAAATAGATCGGATCCCCCAAAAAACTGAAAACTTGAACTCAAACTCAATTAGGTTATTATTATGAAATTCGAATATGAAACTCGATGTGTTTAAGATCTTCTTATCAAATTTGAGCTCGATAAATATTAAAAAGAAGGCGCGTATCGAACCCAAACACAATATTTAAAAAAACTCAGATAGCTTTTCAAAAGAAGGTGGGTATCGAACCCAAACACAATAATTAAAAAAAAAATCAAAATGTCTATTCAATGGGAAAAATAGCCTACAAAAAAATGTTAAAAAAACCTTCACAAATAAAATGAACAAAAATAAATACACAACAAGATAATGAGCTCAAAAATAAACCATATATCTCCATATTTGTCCATAAAGAAAATTTCAATCCCAATAAAAGTAAAACAATATAGTTCTACAAGAATTAGTTCTTATTGTAATTAGGTAAAGGGTTCTTGCTATAAAACTTATTATTACTTTAAATTTAAACATTATATATGTTATATATGTATATGAATATAGAAAATTATATGTTATATATGTATATGAATATAGAAAATTAAGGTAATAATCGGATTTTAAGGTTTTTCAATGTCGAAACCTTATCAGCTTTTCCATCCGCAATATCTCTTAAAAATACGCTTTTATGGTTACCTTATCCCTTCTAGATTCAAGTTCATAGTTAGTTCGGATATCCACCAATTTAAGTTTAAACTCTATCCACCTATAATCCTTATATGACTTCTAAATACTCAATTATTATAGGGTTAAATCTACTTTATAACCCTCATGTTTATACATGCGCTGACACTTTTTCCCCTCATATGGGTTATAAAGTGGACGCCCCACCCTTGCTGCGCTTGTCTTTTTATCTTTGTGATTTCTTTTCTATTTTTTCAGGTATTCTTTCCTGTGATTGTCCGAGATATTAACCTTTTATCCGTATTTGTTTTCTTAGTTCCAAGGGAGCCATAGTGCGCTAGCGCTAGTGAGTTAGCGTAACAACTTAAAGTGCCTTGGTTTTTTTTTTTTTTTTTTTTTTTTTTTAACAGTGTGGGGAATCCACATTCCCCACGGATATATGTGGATAGGGTTGGGTGAGATGGGTGTTAGGGGTGATATTTTTAAGGTAACTGGGCGATAGGGATAAGTCTCATCGCCCCAGACCTATCTCGTTGCCATCGCTAAGCAAAATACATCAAGAAAGCTAAGTGTCACTGATCCCATACATGAGGGCTATTAAATGGAAAAATCTCTTATAAAAGTAATAGTAAGTTTTAATTATCCCGCATTTATCTCATTTAACTGTATTTCTCGAGTCATTCAATTGAAACGGAATTGTTAAATGAGAATTTTTTTTTTTGAAAAACATAATAAGAACTTATACAAATATAAGAAGAAGAAACTTACAAGAATATATTATTGACTGCAACATATTTAATCGGGTTCCACTTAGAAAAGCATGAGGCCGTTCAACCAACAAGACCAATAGTGAAACAGCAAGGTCGAATGACAAATCTCCATAATCCAGAAAACAAAGAGCTAAATCTAGAGTGCCAAAATAATAATAATAATAATTATTATGTCAGAACTGTATAAAAGAAATTGCATGTGTAGAGGTTCTCGTAAGTGCTCTCACCATACATTCCAGAAACAATTGCAGATCTGATAACGTCGTTGGCCATATCCTTTGGAAGTTTCTTATCTTCCATGGTAACTGAAAGCAGAAAATGAGTCATCTCGAGTTCTTCACGAGATGCAGCCAATTCGATCGGTAAATAGCCCCATTTGTCACGGATATTAGGCAATTCAGGATTTTTTTCTATTAACAGCTTGGCTACTTGAAGATTGCCTCTAAATGCAGCCCAATGTAGAGCAGACCAGCCATTTTCAGAGCTCATTGCCAGTCTCTCCGGTGGCGTCAGATCTAGAAACTTCTGTATCTTAGGCATCTCCAGCTCCAGCTTAATAGCCACAACAAGCGGCGTATCGTTGTCTTTTCCACATGGACCATCGATTGCCTCAGGGTAGTCTTCCAGCATATAGTCGACCCCTTCCCAGTCACCTTCCTCTAGATATCTATAGAAAGCCAATTTCCATATTGGACTTTTATCTGCTTTGTTGGTGTTTCAAGAAAGAGTCAGAAAACGATTAAAAAATAAGCATAAAATACATGAATCTGGATTCCCTTTTAGTTATTAGTGTTTCTGAGCCATTTGAAGATGAAACTCTAACCATTCATCTTACTATTAAAATGTTGATACTGAGACAGAAAAAAGAGAATGAGGAGGGAATAAAAAGAAAAATCAAAGCGGAGAAAATTTTGAATTTTAAAATACATTGATAATTAGTTTTTTTTTTCTTATTTTATTTAAATAAGGCTTAAAACTGTACAATACATAAGTTACCAGTAAGAATTAATCTTACAACATTTCACAATCACAACAAGTAATTAGAATTGCACTTTATAGTCACTCTCATTAAGACTAGTGCCCTAAATCTCACGGAATCTCCTTTTTGTGGGAAATGACTATATTTGTACTGCCCTAGAAGAATATTGTATTGTCTTAAACAAAGGTAGGAGATAGTTTTTAGGAGTGAGATATAAGTGAAGTGTTGTGGTATAAAATAAAATAAAAAGAACCTGGGTTTAGTGCTCGCGAAATGACAAATATCAATTTTCTTGCCTTAGTTAACTATACGAATGCAATTATACGGAAACATGTATATGGTGAACTATACGTGCACTTCAACCACTCCGCCCACCACACCCCCCACCCCCAACCCAAACCAAAAATAAAAAATAAAAAATATACGCGCACATATTCATGTTAGTTTCTTACCATCATGCAAATCTCTAACACCCATTTGCAGTTGCGGCAGAGGCGATGGTGTGGTGTTTCCCGTTGATTCGATATCTTCGACAATATTGTCATCGTCCATCTTCGATAGCAGTGGAGGAGTCGAAGCTGCAGAACTGCTCATCGACACGATTTAGTGTTGCTAAGGAATGTCGTTCACGATCTGTCTTATAGAAACCACCTTTCTGGATCGTCAACTTCATTAGGTCAATTCTATTGTCATCAGCCATTTGGCTCGTGAGTTTTATTTGGTTTCACACTTTCATAGTCTCTTACTCAGAAAGAATTAGCTATTTGGCTCGTCAGTTTTATTAGGTTTCACACTTTTTTTTGGATGATTAGGTTTCACACATTCACAGTCTTTAGTACCAGACAATCTTGCATTCAAAAGGTCAGCTGTTTGGCTTGTCTTTACTTCAATTAAGAAAGACCTGCGATTTGGCTCGTAAATTTTATTTGGTATCATATCAGTCGTTAGGTGGGAATCTTCAATTAAAATTGACCGGCTGTTTGGCTTGTCAACTTTATTAGTATCATACAATTTAAAAAGGTATTTTTTATTGATGCCCCTGTTAACAAAAGATAAGTGTGACTCAAATTTTATAAATTTTAAAAAGTGAGAGACAAGCCTCTTTTATTAGGAGTTTTTTTTAATTTTTTGTTAAAGTGGTGAAAAATATCCATTGTGCCCTTCATTTGTTTTCTTTTTTTCTTTCTTGAGCTTTTCCCTTTTTCTCTTTTGTTTTTCTATTCTTTGGCTGCATCTGTGGTGAAGAACCTGCAGATTCAAAGAGACTTGATTTTACCAAAAAAAAAGAAAAAGAGACTTGATGTTTAAAAGTGAAGGAAGATGAAGATTGAAAAAATGGTAGCGAGAACAGTATGAGTGGAGGAAATGAGCGATGGAGGAGAGAGACTGGACTATGGTGAGAGAAAATTGGGGGCATAAATGGGATTCGTCATATTTTTAATAGAGGAAATGAGTGATGGAGGAGAGAGACTAGAGTTTAGTGAGAGAAAGTTGGGGGCATAAATGTGATTCGGTATATTTTTAATGGAGCATTTGACTTAAGAAGGAATTTGTTTCTCACTTTTACAAAAATATGAGATTTGAGTCATACTTATTTTTTGTGGAAGGGGTCTTAATAAAAAATACCCATTTAAAAAGATCACCTATTAGGCTCCTCAATTTTGTCTTCTTTTGGAATTATATTCATCTTTAATTTAGCAGACATATCATAAGTTATGATCGTTTTAGTAAAAGGTGTCAAAGTTGATTTTTCTATGCGAGAGTTGACCGAACTTTGACCATCACTTAAGCTTATAAATGCAAAATTCAGCCAAAAAATGCCCAAAATTATTTTTCTTTCAGTTGACAGCCCTAGCTTCCATGAATAATATTTTTAATGCTATTTTGCAAAAATTGAGAGATAGGAGTTGAATCAAAACCTGAACCAAAAAGTTTTGGACTCGTCTTGATGCATTCTACCTTTCCACTGATCGTTTTGCCTTATTTTTTTCAGAAAAAAGGAGAGGTATTTTTCTGAAATTTTTTATTTAAATTCATGATATGTGTTTAGAATTGTTATATTGCTTTAGATATTTGCTAATTAGGCTTTAGAGAACGTTATAAATCATTATTAGCTATAACTTGTAGTAGTTGAATTGTCTGGATTATTTGCTGAATTTTTATGGCTGAAAATTACTTTGATCTTGCATCCTAGCATGGATATGACATTCATACATGTATATATATCATCCTAGCATAGAAATATAGCTTGGTAATGCAAAATGGGGAAAGAATTGA
Source organism: Ehretia macrophylla (assembly GCA_037974665.1). Lineage (NCBI taxonomy): Eukaryota > Viridiplantae > Streptophyta > Magnoliopsida > Boraginales > Ehretiaceae > Ehretia > Ehretia macrophylla. Next base: position 18,231,074 of record CM075783.1, read on the forward strand.
GGTAGTTTGTTGGCTGAAATTTCTGTTTTTGATGCGTTTGGGCAGTTTTTATGCATCCATTGGGTTGCCTATTTTGTGACATAATATGGTTAATAAGCCTTTAAAATGTTAGGTAAAAATATAAGAAAGTAAAGGGCCTTAGTAAATTAGAGGTTGAACGCTAAATTGCTAAGTGTTTTGTGTTGAAAGTAGTTGAAATGTGGTTTATAGTCCTTTGCTTTGCATGAGTTGTTAAAACTGAATTTGGTAGTCCTTTGGGCTGCCTTTGTGGTCTTTTAAATGTATGCTAGGTTGGTTAATTGTTAGGGGTAGTTTGGTGGTAGTTTGGGGTAATTGAAGGTAGTTGGTTGTTTGGTTGTTATGGATGTTGAATAAAGTGTCATAACTGTTGTTAAGAGTAAAAGTGGTGTTGTTTTAATTGTTGATGTTAGAAATGTTGCTAGAATGAGTTGAAGTTATATGTAGTCAGAGTGTGGTTAATGCATGAATGTATATGCTTTTGTTATCTAATCAAGGTGTTCTAAGTGCTAATTTAATGTTGAATTGTTAAGTGTAGAGTTATTGATTACTGAATTATTGAAATGTTAATGGTTAAAGTGTTGAAGTGTCAAATGTTGTAGTGTCGAGAGACAACCTACTTTGTTGTTCTCTGGGAATGTTAAATGTAAAGTGTTTGTGAGGCATGATAGGGTTGTGTCACCTCGGGCAGTAACGGACTTGTCGGGTTGCATTGGCATGACTATCATGTTTTATCTCCTATCCCGCATGATCAGATAATGGGCATGGGGTGTGGGTGTGGGTGTAGTTTGGTACATCTGCATTGTATTCAATGGGAGTAATAAGGAGAATTGGTAGAGTTCGTGATAGAGCGACAAGGGACGACATCAACGAATGAAATGAACGTATCATTTATTAAGTGTTTTAAAGTGTTGATACTAAATGTGTGGATTGTTTTAAGTGTTAAGTGTTGTTTATGGACGTGCATGGCATGTTTTTAAATGAGATTTCAAAGTTAAAATGTTTTTGGAAACCTCCCGTGCATTATTCTCCCCTCAATGAGTTGGTGGAACCTCACCCTTGTTTGTTAACATTTCAGGTGAAGCCAATTTAGAGCCTTGAGGAGATTAAAAGCGAATTATTTGTTATCTTGCTTTGGATAATGTTTTATTATTTGTAGATTATAAGTATAATGTAATTGGAGATTATTTTGGTGCTCATAAGGTACATATTAATGTATTAGAGAATGATTATCCATATGTATTATTTGGGGTTAAAGTGTTGGCAGAAAGGTTTGTTGCCATGAATTCTGGAATGTATTTAAGATGTTTCAATGGTTGGATGTATTGTTTTATGGATATTAGTGTTCGGGCTAATGAATCGTGCCTTAGCAGACTTAGCAGGAGTGACTTTCTTAAGCCCGTGGCATCACAATCCTAGTTTGTTTGTGGTTTATATAAGTTTGAATTCTTTTCCTTTCTATGGTATCAAAGACTGTATTAATGATTGAAAATGGGGTTGTGACAGACACCATGCCTACGTCCACCGGTTAAGGTTTTCCTCCATAGGACTTAACCCAACTCCACTAGTGTTCCTTTAAAAGTTGGTGTAACACAAACTAACTTACAACCTACTCTTAAATCCACAAGAACAATACAAGTCTTTCATTTTCTTTGAATCCATAAAGAAGATCTCTGTAACGCCCCGGTCCCTCACAGAACAGAAACCCCAATCCAAAACCCCATGGCAGGAGAAATGAGAAAAAACGGACAGAGTTTTCCCTGTGCTTAGGCCTAACCAATACTTGCAAGCAGAAGATTCCCACACAATAGACAATATACAATCATTTGACATTCATATGACTTTCCATAACAAGTTCATAAAGGGTTCTAGACTTTACTTTTGCTTAGACAAGTCACAACATGCATAATAGGCTAGTCAACAAGGAATAAAGCATTAAGCTATTACATGCTACTAGTAGACTTAAGCTTTAACTTTAACTTTACAAACCATTATATAACAAATACATACAAGACCATCCAAGGTCTCAAAATAGAATATAAATACATAAATCCATTTTACAATCATATAGCACGCAAGCCTTCCCGTCCAACCTCTAAGCAAGCACAACAATCATGGAAAGACCTCTACTTGCACTTCCTCCTCCTCTGCCACAAATAACTGAGGATCTATCTCAGCGTCTCTTGAAACATGTTAGAAAGAGGGTCAGCAAAACACTATGCTTAGTGAGAGAGGAGAACGATAATTCGGGGAGTTTTTGAAAATGCTTTCGTACAATGCATATAAACATTTATAAAATCATTAGCTAAATATTCTGAGAAACGCTAAAAGGTAACATTATACATGATACACTTAGAAGCAATGCGGAGTTAAAAAAATAAACATTAAAGCATCTAAAGAAATATAGGATTAAGTCATTAAGGCATCAAAACATTAGATAACCTTATCAAAAAGGATACACTCATTTCACTTACTGATACCATTTCTTATACCACGAACTCTATAGTTTGTTGCTGGTACGTTCAGGGGTTGTACTCTCGCACATTCAGGTGATTAACACTGCACATTCAAGTGATTTACACTGTACATTTAGGTGACTTAACACCGCACATTCAGGTGACTTAACACTGCACGTATAATGACAATTTGTATTCGCATTCAATCACTTAACAATACCATTCAACAAAAGAGCTCAAACAACACTAGCTTTAGATAACAATTAACCACATAAAATAGTTCAAGTATACATCCTCACTTAATCATACTTAACTAGTCAATCAACTAATCAATCAATTCGATTAATAAAAATCAATTCAAATCAAAGTACACATGCATTTCACCCATTCTACTCTTCCAATTAGAAACATACGAGTAGCATTTAACCATATTCCATTCATGCTCACCTAACAACACTTAACCAATCAATACATTTGGATTACTAACAATCAATTTAATGCTCTTCAAACTAGTCTTTTAACTTTCTATCAACTAACAATCCATCTATCAACGAGGTTATATTACGAGCACATTAGACACTCCACAATCATTAACTAACCTCAATCAAACTCTATTTAATACACACACAAACACACGACCAAAATACACACATACGACCCTTTATGTTCACACAATTCACACCAAGCTCTAATCACATTCTAGCTCGTTTAAGCAATCGTATAACAATTCCAACATCTCTAGAACCTAACTCAAGCATTTAAACAATCATTCAAGACAAAATCCACAAACTTGTATGAATAGTACTTTTCATCATCTTCTTCATATGCACCCTTTACAAACTCTAGCTAAACACATGCAATAACTTTAAAAGTCTACTCTACTAGCTATATGAGCAACAAATATTGCAAGATTAGGCTTTATAATGAACATTTATACCATTAACATTAATTTCCATAATATAAACACAACTTAAAAATGTAAGTAAATGAAATCCCTCACCAAAATACAAATTTTAAGATAAAAACTCAAGATTGGTAACATATATCATAATACAATAAACCAAGCTCAATTCTATGAAACAAATCTACATGAGAGAGAGAAAGTGGATGAGAATGGGAGCTTTCTTGAAAATATCCAAGGAAACTTTAATCTTTTGGACTGGATTCCTCGCTTCTTGAATAGACAATGTTCGAAACACATAGCGGGCAGAGGAGTAGCAAGGTTCACATTCAAAGGCCCCTTCTTCTTCCAAATCTTCACTATATTTTTTACAATAGAATTTATATTTATATTTATCCCCAAACTTTATTTTAGGATGCTTGCCAAGTCTAGGAAATACATTTGATGAAAGGAATTCTATCATTCACGACAATGATATAGCATGTACTTGAGATGAATTTCTTTTCTACAAATGTCAATTGTTTATGAGAATTCTTTCTTTTCGTGTTGACAAAGTGATCCCAAGTAGCAAGACCACCCTTTACGCTTGATATAAGGTAAATTCCCAACCCCACACATAATTACTAAAATACCCCCGAGGAGAAATATTAAGGGAAACCCACAGGTGGCCTCGGACCAAGGTTGTCTCTACCTAAGGCCCGAGGTCATGAATGTTCCAATCAGTAAACATTTGGAGGCTCGGGAATAAGGAAAAATCTTGGAGACTCGAAAAAGGTTGTTGTAACTAACTCTGACACAATTGCAGAGAGCCAGATAAGAGAGAAAAAAGAGAATCTTTCACAAATATATAAATAGTACTCTCACACTCAAAAAAAAGTAACGGATACACACTATACACTTTTTCTTAAGTTTATCTTTCTTCTTCATCAAGAAAGTTGCTAACTTGATCGTCGGAGTGCTCACGTGGGCAAAACCCACAGTGCTTATTTTGCAGGGTCCAGCCCAATCAAGTTCTCCGAATTTTTCTACGTTAACAGGTTGCGTCGTTTGTGGGAACTCAAAAGATTGCCTATTGAGATCACCACCATGGTTCAAACAAGAAGCCACAACCAGGCTCAGATGTTACTACCATTGGGAGATGTAGTACGGAATAACAGCCAAAATATTGAACCCCTACCGCCTAGAGTATACCTTCCAGGTGGAGCCATAAATCCAACCACCCATATACTTCACGGCCCAGTGCAACATATGCAAACCTAGATCCAATGAGCCTTAGCTCTTGGTTGCTCACATCCTGTTCCATCCCCACAAGTAGATGTGAACAACCTAGCCAAAGTTGTAGAAAACATGTAAGACACCTTGAACCATTTGCTTTAAGCCCAAACACTAACCCAAACAGTTCTACTATCGGCAAACTTTGCCTACCCGATAAACCAGTCTATACACTTACATCCTAGCCACCAAAATCCCCCACCTGTGAGGCTTGAGGTGTCAGCCAGGAGGGTTGAACCTCAAAATGCACCTCGTGTACGTGAGGAGGGAGACGGATCCTCTAGCTTTGTTCATAGGGAGGAACCACGCAAGAGGAGATATTTTCAAGAGGAGGCTAAGAATGGGTCTAGGTGCGAGGGGTCTCAGGCGCAAATATATGTGGGACCAAACCCCTTTCTGAGGGCGATAAGGGAAGTTTCTCGCCCAACTGTTATAAGTTACGATCACTACCACCTTATGATGGAACAAGGGACCCGAAGGATTATTTGGAAATTTTTTGTCATAAGATGTCCTTTTATAAAATACCCGAAGCTTTGATGTGTAGAGCATTTCCCACCACTTTGGTGGACTTGGCAATGAGATAGTTTGGTGACTTGGAGAAGGACTCCGTTGGGTCCTTTATGCAATTGTCCGAGGCTTTTACAGATCAGTTTGCAGCGAGTAAGAAACCAACCAAGCATACATCCATGTTGCTTAATATTAGGCAAGCGAAAGAGGAAACTTTGAGGCAATATTTGGAGCGCTTCAAACGAGCCGCCTTGGAAATCACTCACCTCGATGACAAGTTTGTCATTACAACATATATCAAAGGTTTGAACAATCAAAATTTTATAGCTTCATTAGGAAATCAACGCCGATGAGGTCATACAGGCCAAGAGAGAGGAAGAGTCTAAAAAGGAGACCCTAGGCACACAGACTTTGGGAGGACATCCCAAAGACAAGGGTAAAGCCGAAGCCCAACCCCCTATGGTGCAAAAGGTGAAACTGGATAAGGTAAAATTTGAAAAATACATGCCTTTAAATAGGCATCGGGGAAAAATATTTGCTAAAATCCAGACCAGGTTTGACCTGTCGGTACCTTAGAGGATGAGAGGAGACTTAGGAAGGAGGCCTCGGGACAAGTTTTGCCGGTACCATAATGACCATGGGCATGACAAGAATGATTGCATCCAACTGAAAAACCAGATTGAGGCCTTGATTAGGAAAAACCATTTGGTTGCGTATATGAGGAAGGAGGAACCCTAGGCACAACAGAGGGGAAGGGGCAGGAGCCCACAGAGGAGCAAGGTCGGAGCCCCCGACATGATCCTAAGGGGCCCCAACAAGATGATTACTAGAGGGATGGCCTTGGGATGAGAAAGCCTGGCTGCAAGGAAGAACTATAGAAGGTCGTGAAAGAGGGATCCTCGACCTAAAAGGTCGAGAGTGGAGGAGAATATTACTTTTACTGATCAGGATTTAGAAGGTTTGATCTTACCGCATGATGATCCGCTTGTGGTAACAGCTAATGTGGGCGGTTACTTGGTAAGATGAATGATGATGGATACTAGAAGTGGGGTTTAAGCCCATTAAGGGAACACAACCTATCACTCCTCTGCCTACTTAGGATCCATGAAGGGAACATTGTCTAGTTTCACGGGTTGGCAAGAATTCTAGCCCAAATAACTCATCACTCTACTTGTGACCCTCGGGCAAGGACCGTGGAAGAGCTGTGAGATGATCAACTTCATAGTCGTAGATTGCAAGTCAGCTTACAATGGGATCTTGTAGAGGATTGCTCTGGGGAAGTTCAAAGCTATAACCTCAACTTACTACATCGCCTTCAAGTACCCAACAGAGAATGGGATTGTTATACTAAGAGGAGACCAGAGGCGTGCCTAGGAATGCTATGTTGCGTCCTGAGGTTGCAGAAGGAGGAGTCAGAGCTGATTGAGATCTTGGAGATGAAAATAAAAAAGGGTAAAGAGATCAAAAAAACAACCCTTACTGAGGAACTAGTAAATGTTGAGCTAGAGTAGGGCAAGAAAGTACAATTGGGATGTGAGCTTGATCCAACCCTACGAGAAAGTATAATAAATTTCCTTTCGTAAAATAAAAATGTATTTGCTTGGTTTTCCACTGACATTACAAGTATAGACCCGCATATAGCGGTCCATCGCCTCAATGTTGACCCAAGCTCTAGACCCATCAAATAGAAGAGAAGGGTATTCCATGAAGAGCATAACCAAATCATTAGGGAAGAGGTCGGAAAGCTCTAGAAGGCATGCTACATTCGGGAACTGGATTACCCGACATGGCTTGCTAATGTAGTGCTGGTCCCAAAACACTCGGGGAAATAGAAGGTGTGCATCGACTTTACAGACCTCAATAAAGCTTGTCCAAATGATTGTTACCCGCTACCTTAGATCGACTAGATGGTGGATACAATCTCGGGATGTGAAATGTTGACCTTCATGGATGCATTCAAGGGATACAACCAGATTAGGATAGCCCTGGAAGATGAAGAGAAAACTACGTTCATCACAGACTGAGACACTTATTGCTATAGGGCGATGTCGTTTGGTTTGAAGAATGCAGGGGCGACTTACCAACAGATAGTAGATCAGGTTTTTGAAAATCAAATTGGTCGAAACATGGAGATATATGTCGACGACATGTTGGTGAAGAGTAAGAATGCACAAAAATATGTGGAGGATTTGACCGAGGCCTTTGAAACCATGAATAAGGTCAGAATCAAGTTAAATCCTGAAAAATGCGCATTTGGGGTGCAAACAGGTAAGTTCCTCGAGTTCTTGGTTACCAAACAAGGAATCGAGGCCAATCCTTAGAAAGTTCAAGCTATTCTCGATCTCCAGCCTTCTACATACATGAAAGATGTCTAGAAATTAACGGGGAAGGTGGTTGCTTTAAGTTGATTCATGTCTCGATCGGCTGACAGGTGTGCTAATTTCTTCAAAACATTGAGAAAGCCAAAGGATTTCCAGTGGACAGAGGAGTGATAGGTTGTGTTTGATAGATTGAAAGAATATCTGAGCTCACCGCCACTACTGTCCCGACCTGAGGGGGGAGAAGCAGTGTATTTATATCTGGCTACCTCGACGACAGCAGTGGCAGCAACATTGATAAGGGATGAGAATAAAGTACATAAGCCGGTGTATTATGTGAATAAAATACTTTGGGGAACAGTGTTGCGGTACTCAATAATAGAACGGATGGCTCTGGCTCTCATTATCTCGTCAAGAAAGCTGAGGCATTATTTTGATGCCCATACGATATGTGTGATGACGGACATGCTTCTCAGGAAAGTCTTGCATAAGCTTGAGATATTAGGGAGGTTATTGAAGTGGTCGGTAGAGCTTGGGAAGTTCGATATCTTATATCAACCCAGAGTTGCTATCAAAGTACAGGTCGTGGCGGACTTTATTATTGAATGCATAGGATAAGTCATACAGTCGGGGGAATTGGCTTGGAAGATATGGGTAGATGGAGCTTCAGGGAATTAAGGAAGCAGAGCTGGAGTGGTAATTTGAAGTCCAAATGGTGATGAGATGTAATACTCACTAAAGTTCCAATTTTTGGCGTCTAATAATAAAGCTGAATATAAAAGCATTAGTCGTAGACTTGAGACTGCACAAGCTTTGGGAGCTCGGGTAGTGGAAGTTGTAACCAATTCTCAACTGATAGCAAACCAGGTGACTGGGGATTTTAAGGCTCAGGACTTGGTCATGGCAGCTTATCTAGCGAATGTCAAAAGTTTGGTTGATGGGTTTGAGCATTTTACCATCTAACAAGTGCCTCGGGTGGAAAATGAACAAGCTTATGCACTCTTGAAACTGGCAGTTAGGACCTCGAAATCTATTGTGGTTCAAGTAGAGGAAGTGGTTGTCCCAAGTGTGACTTTTAGGGGGAAGAAGATAGTTGTGGTAGAGAAAAGAATCCATTGGATTCAACCAATCAGAGATTTCTTAGAAAAATGAGACTTGCCTACAGATAAAGAGGAAGTGAGGCTTGTTGAACGTAGAGCTGCAAGGTTTGTTATTCTCGGAGGACAGTTATATAAGCGCTCCTTCATTTGGCCACTGCTGAAATGTGTAAACTCAAAAGAAGGGAATTACATTATGCGGGAGGTACATGAAGGGATCTGCAGCAATCATATTGGCTCCAAGGCCTTGGCAAGAAATGTATTAAGACAAGGGTACTACTGGCCTACATTGCACGCAGATGCCCTGATTTTGGTTAGAAGATGTGATACCTACCAGAGATTTTCTCTAATCCCAAGGAAGATCAATATATGTAGTAGTAGATTATTTTACCAAGTGGGTAGAAGCTGAGCCAGTGCCCAAGACGACAGATAGATCAGCCTAGAATTATGTTTGGAAATATGTTATTTGCCACTTTAGAGCCCAAGGGTTATCGTCACAGATCATCGGACACAGTTTGACTTGCACTACTTCAGAAAACAGTGTGAGAAACTTGAGATTTCCTTACGTTTTGCATCTGTAGCTCATCCTCAAACTAATGGCCAAGTTGAAGTTACTAATAGAGTTGTTTTGCAGGGATTAAAGAAAAAACTAACGGATGTGAAGGGGCACTGGGCATATATCCTCCCAGAAGTGCGATGTGCACACAAGACCCCGAGCCTCAAAATTTAGGGACCGAGGCTATACTCCCTGTGGAGGTTGACTCCTCGAGCCTTAGAATTAAAGAGTATGATGAAGAAGCCAATAACTAGGCACTCAGAGATGGCTTAGATCTAGTAGAAGAGTTCAGGCAGAAAGCCCAAATTACAATGCTGGCAAGAAAGAAAGCTATGACCCGTAACTTTGCCAAGCAAGTAAGACCTCAGGCCATCAACGAATGAGACTTGGTGCTGGCCTTACCATTTTCAAATCTGATCCTACTTAGGAAAAACTTGGGCCCAATTGGGAAAGGCCTTACCAAGTCATCAAGGAGGTCATGCCAGGAACCTACAGGATTGCCGAGCTTGAGAGAAAGGAACTGAGGAATGCATGACATGTGGAACACTTAAAAAAGTATTATGTATGATGTTTTGCAATGACTTCATTATGCAATGAAAATATTTCCTTTCCAACATTTAAATTGTGTAGAAACTGTCTTGGATTTACTCGGCAATAGGCATGAGCCCTCGGAGCTAACCGCAACAGGGGTCGGTTTACCCCTAAGGGCCACGACGGGAACCGAACAACATTCCTTCCAGCCCCACTGGCTATAAAAGATTCTTACGGGAAACTTAACAGCCACCTCGAAGGGTTAACATTCCTCCCACCAAGGGTCACAACGAGAACCGGACAACTTCTCTAGTAGCCCTATACCAAGGGCCACGACAGGAATCGAACAACGATCCTAGCAGCTCCACCAAGGGCCACGACGGGAGTTAACGAGATTCCCATAAGAAACTCAACAAAACTCCTACCAACCCCATTGGCTACAAAAGATTCCTATGGGAAACTTAACAGCCGCCTTGGGGGGTTAACATTCCCTCCACCAAGGGCCACGACGGGAATTGAACAACGATCCTAGCAGCTCCACCAAGGGCCACGATAGGAGTTAACGAGATTCCCAAGAAGAACTTAACAAAACTCCTAACAACTCCACTATGAGGGACAAGACCGGAACTCGATAACATTCCCAGCAGCCCCAAATTAGGCCTCAACTGACTCCTTACATAGATAAATTGGACCCCTAACTCACTTAAAACACATTAGAGGCCGAGGCAGGATTCCTATGTGGACCGACTAGCACTCCAATCCACTCAACATACCTTTGAAGGTGTAAAGCTAACATCGGATGGTGAAGGTTCCATAAATCCGAGCCCTCTGATAGTTGTTCACAATAAAAGTACAAACTATATCACAATATTTTTGCAGGTTGGGAAGTAAAGCTAAGTCGAGAAGTAAAACTATTTCTTAATTTCATCAAAGAAAGAGAACATCTTTACAAAAAAGAAGGAAAAACAACTAGAAATACAAAAGATCCTACATTTAGGTGTCAGGGTCTTCAACTCTGGCTTTGGTACTTTCCTTGACAGGTTGAACGACCTCGAGCTGATCATCTACGATTATTTGCACCTTGGCATTCTTTTCATTGCCCTTAGACTCAAACTCTTTTTCTGATTCTAAGTCTTCAGTAGTCAGAAGATCGGCACAAATGGTTGAGCTGTGGCGAGATGCATATTTTATAAGACGAGACTAGGTCTCCTTGGTGTTATTCTCGCGAGCCAGCTCATACCCGACCCAAAAAGTTTTCTTATACTCCTCACTTTCCTAGAACTCCTTCACTGCCTGTACGTAGGCATGAGAGAGTTTGGCCTTGAGGTTCTTCAAGTCTTTTTGAGCGGTATCCCTTTCAGATTGAGCCATTATCTTGAAGGCCTTCTGATTGTTAGCCTCGGTCACCGTCATTTTCAACCTATTTTTATAGTCCTCTCGAAGGGATGTCAGCTCGGCTTTATGGGCCTCAATCATCTGTTGGTTCTTGGCCTCGAGCTCACTATACCTTCGATCCAAGTCCTCATAAAATTCAAAAAGCTTGCCTAGGTGTTCAATGGCCCCTCGATGGTACATGGCTCCCTCCAAATCGACAAAGTTATAATAGCAATACAGTAGAATAAAGTAGCATGAATGAGGCTAATGAAGGATTAAACGAAACAGAACGTACTTCTTCGGCTTGGTAACTAGCTTCGGGCCTCATCTGAAGGCTGTCCAGACCGCGGATGTCAACAATCACAACCTCATCTCAATCATCACCATGAGGATGTCGGGGAGGAATAGACGACCTAATAGTCCTCAAACCAACAAGGTGGGGGGCTCAAGCCACTTTCCTAACTACTTCAGCCTCGCAAACAAGCGATTCAGTAAGGTCTACTTGCTCTACAGTTACAGTCCTGAGCTTGGCCACCACGTCTTGAGCAAGGGGCGTCTACTCTTCGACCATCAACTCAACGTTAGATTTGTCGATTAGCCTTCAACTGCATGTCTGATAACTATTGCTAGAGGATTCTCTAGTCTGCTTCCTCTTTTTACTAGACTCGATAGCTTTTGCAACTCATCGTTCGACTTTCTTGGTCTCTTTGGCCTCGCGCTTATTGCGCTCAAGGTCGACTGACATGCTTTGTGCATCTATTCCTATATGAGAAACCACGAGGCGTCAGTAACGTAATACATGCATACAATAAAGCATAAACACAGATAATGTAAAAACTGGTCCTACCCAACGAAGCACTTGGGATTCTTCCTGAGGTCTTTTTATCACCTGTCGGAGAGGGGGAACCACGGTCGTACAACCCCTAGGATAAAAAGCTATTGAACTTCAATAAGTTTTTACCACTCACGGGCTGAGGCTAGAATAACAGGAAATCATTGATGTCCTCTTCGACAAGGGTAAAAAAAGGGGGTTGTTAGAGAGTTCAAAGGTGACCTCGGGAATGACATGCCATTTCCTCATAACAGGCCACCTAGATGGGTGTTTTACCAAAAAAATACTTGGAGTGCCACCCTTTATTACTCAAAGGCCAGTCATTGAAAAGGTTAGGACCTGACCTCAACGAGCAATAATACCAGCCATATAATTTTTTGGAATCATGTTTGAACATATGGAAGAAAATGAAGAGATTGATAATAGGACTTCACCCACATGAAAAATGCTACAACTTGTCTCCAACTATTTGGGGGAAGTTGGCCAGGAGCAATGTTGAAGAATTACAAAATCCATTCTATGAAGGGAGGGATAGGCAGAGACATAAACTCAAAGATGATAAGATAGATAGTAGTTTCCCCTTCCTGGGGTCGACAAACGAACTCCCTTCGTTTGGGGACTCTCGCGACATACCCGAGAGGAAAAATATCCTTTTTCTCCCACTTCTATTTCTCACTTCCGATAGAATGGTAGTTGCGCCCGAGGGCTCCAAAGGGTTGAAGATCATTAGAAGAGTTGGACGGGGAGGGAGTCGATAAAGGGGTTTTGGGGTGCAGGGGGTACAGTTGTAGAAGGGCAAACTTCAGAGGATTCTTTGCTAGAGACCTCGGGGTGAGCCCTATAGGAACCCCCAACCCCAGAAGGCTGACAAAGGGGCTTATGAGTGGACCCCTCATAGCGAATGGCCCCAAGCGGAGCTACATCTAAATGATTGTGCGTGGACTTCTCCAATAATGTTTCCTCATGGGAAGAAAACTCACCGTCTAACATCCCTATATGACCAGAAGAAGAAGAAAAGTTAGAGGTGGGGGGATCTTCGCTGGGGGAACTAAACTCTGAGGGACCCCTATCATCTCTATCGTTTGATTGGGTGTGGTAATTCTTGGAGTCGCCTGAGCTAGACATGTTGAGAGAGAGAAAAGAAGAGGCACGTACCTAGTAAGAAGGGTTAAAGGAGACTCGAACTGAAGTAAAAGAGGAAAAAGAAGACCCTGAAGTTCACTGAAATGCTCTTGATGGCGTGAGGAACTTGAGATAACTTATTGAGAGAATATTTGGAAATGTGGGAAAAAATATTTCAAAATCATCCACTATTTATAAAGCAAGGTAAACTGTTAGGCAGGAAGCTTAAGGGACTTGTCATCACTACCGCACATTCTTACTTTTGAGTAGGAGCTGCCACGTGTCCCACAATCTAAGCCACAACTTTTCCCTATTAATGCATGTCTTTTAAAGAATATTTGATGTTGATGATGATGTCTTTTAAGGATATTGCTTAGAGAATCGGGGGGTAATTGATATGAGGTAAATTCCCGACCCCACACATAATTATTAAAATACCCCTGAGGAGAAATATTAAGGGAAGCCCACAGGTGACCTCGGGCCAAGGTCCTCTCTACCCAAGGCCCAAGGTCATGAATGTTCCAATCAGTAAACATTTGGAGGCTCGGGAGTAAGGACAAATCTTAGAAACCTCGAAAAAGGTTGTTGTAACTAACTCTGACACAATTACAGAGAGTCAGATAAGAGAGAGAAAAGATAATCTCTCACAAAGGTATGATAGCATTCTCACACTCAGAAAAAGGTAACGGATACACACTATACACTTTTCCTCAAGTTTATCTTTCTTCTTCATCAAGAAAGTTGCTAACTTGATCGTCGGAATGCTCATGTGGGCAAAAACCCATAGTGCTTATTTTACAGGGTCCAGCCCAGTCAAGCTCTCTGAATTTTTCTACCTTAACAACGCCTCACCATGCAAACACCCCTAACCGAGTTAATATCTGAAATTATAATTAACTCGCACCAATTTAACTTGTTGCATAACCTAGAATAATGGGGGTAAGAGATAGAATGGGATCATATTTGAGGTTAAAAATAGAAAATGCCTTCACTTAGTATTTTCATTATTTTTTGGGTTCATTTAGTTTGCTAATGTTGATCAGACTAATTACCTCTATATTTTTACTCAAATAAATTCATCATAAAAGGAACCTAACTTTTTTGGGTATACTAAAATAATAAATTTTTTCTATTTCTCTTTTACACTTTTTGATGTGCCAATCTAGAATATATGTCAAAAACACTTCTAAGTCTGTTTTTGGCAACTCAGACCTATATCGTTTTGGATCACAAACATAAGAAAATTACTCACAATTTTTAAACATTTTATTTATGGAAAAAAAATCAGTTAATTAACATTATGTGTCCACCAAGTGCCCCTAATTAATAGATGAAAACCTAATGCAGAATGTAGGAGAGAATAACTTTACGTGTCCACCAAGTGATGCAAACTCAGTTTTCATCAACTGTCGATGAGAATCCTTACTTTTCGTGTTGACGATGTGATACTAAGTCACAAAAAACCATCCTTATTTATGCTTGTGGTGAAACCACTGAGTTAATATCTGGAATTATTGACTCACTTTGAGTTAACTTATCGCTAAAGCTATAAGAATGGGTAAGACACAAGAATGGAATCATAGTAAAATAGAAACTGTGAAATATGCTAATGTTATATATATATATATATATATATATATATATATAACACTATCATATTTTATTTATTTATTGGGTTAATTTAATTTTAGTTTGCTAAATGGTGGCACTAATTGCCTTTTTAAGTTTTTTGTTTATCATTCATTATCTAGAAAAAAATGCTAAAAATACCAGCTTATTTTTATCACATTCTAAGTAAATATTTAATTGACCTGTTAAAATAACAAATCACAAATCTTTTTAAGGCAGAATGGAGTTATTCGAGTAATACTCAAGTCCAGGTCTATTGATTTATAATGGACGTTAATGAAATTTTCCTTAAGAGTCTGAACTAGATATACTACTACTCTGTTTGGCCAAGTGTTTTGAACTTTAAAAGATATGACCAAATGCCATCTGCACTCCAAGAGATTATCTATTCTATTTTTTACATATCACATGCAGTTGAAATGCATTGTTTTTCTTTTTCTTTTTTTAAAATTTTTTTGCGCTAAGCAAGCAAGTACTTATTTCATTTTCAAATGCTTTAGAAAGAGAACAAAACCAACATAAGTCGGTTGCAAAAAAAGACAAAATAGCTAGTCTAAGCTAACATGTCCCTATCCAAGTTTCATGTGTTACATACCATTTAGGCTCTATTTGGGCTAACTGTGAAATTTCAGCTTTTGAGCTGTAAAGCTTTTAGAGTAGAGTTTTTGTTAAAAGTATTGTTGAACAAAAGCAGTTGACAGTTTGGTTTGTGTTAGGCAATGTTGTGCTTTTAAAATTTTGAGGATAATATTGAACTTTAAAAAATATGGAGGGGTATATTTGAGAAAAAAAATGGCTTCCCGCATTATGTAAAATAATTTTGCAAAAGCCGTTTTTTAAAAGCTCTAATTTGGAGCTTCTCATTTTTTAGCTTTTTTAAGCTTCAACTTTTATCTAAAAACACTTTCAAAAATAGGTCAAACAAGTTATTTTATCTTCTAAACTCACAAAAAGTGCTTTTGAGTATCTAAAAGTTAGGCTAAACAGAATCTTAGTTCCCAAGAGTAGACATACCAGGGACCAACCAAACGCCACAGGATTTTAGAGATGGCTTCTATGGGTTTAAGATGTCGCTTTGATTGCTTTCTTAGTGTGGTACTTTGCCCTGTATACCATTTAGTTCCCACACCGATTACTGGCTCTAAATACTATTTTTTTTTGGTTTTTTTTGCTAATCCGGTTTCATGTGTTTCTGAAACTAAGTTATTCCTGAAACAATTCTTTAAATCCCTTTTTACCACTATTTGTTTTAAATACAAGCTTATATGTATAAAATTATATTTTTGAGACATGTGTTAGTCATAAATTAGATATTAAATTTGATCTTAGAAAGACACATAATGAGATGTGCTCATTCTCAAGTCACTTTGTAAATCTAATCGGAGTTTATACTTAATCCATTTGACCTAATGACCTTTATATATAGTTCTTCAGTTACGATGGATGCATGGTGACGAGTTCATGGAATATTTCAAGAAGAGCATCAACGTGATTATATTTATTTTATAAGCTTAGGCATACCAAGATTTCTACTGATCTATAACCAACCTGTGGGTGATGTCATAGAAACAATATGATGCTGATTGAGGTGCAATTATTTTAATTGATGGCACTAATACTTGTAAGGGGCGAATGACTGAGGAATAACAACAATAAAGAGTCTAATTTGAGGAATATAGTCTATTTAAGTAAGTAATTTGTTTGAAATACTATTCGTGTATGCATTTTGTATGAGCATCTTTTTAATTTAGATGATAATTTAAGAGGACAAATGTAAATAATGGCTTTATGGAAGTCTAACATTTATAAGTCAATGCCTAATAAAGGTTGAATTTTGTAAATCACTTTATGAATGTCTTTAATGTGTAGGAATTGAATTTTGAATGATTAATAATCTAATACTATTCGTAATTGGATAAATACATCTAATATTATTTTTCTAGTATATAATTTTTAGATATGTTTTAATGGTCAATTTTTTATAAAATATAGGTAATTTTAGTGGATAAATTTTAATAATATTTTTTTTTATTCGGCTATGTAATTTTAGTGCATTTCTTTTCTTTTTTTTTTTTAGGCTAAAGATCCTGTTAAGCGATAATGAATTTTATTACATGAAGAAGAAACAAGACCAATTTCATAAATTAAATTGGTAAACTTTAATTTACATAATCTTATGTTATTTATGCATTTCTTGAATGCTTGATCCCTCCGAGCGCTTTGTGCTCCCCCATTTGCTAACTCATTACTCCTTTGATTGGTCTCTTGCCTTTAATGGATTCTTATTTAAAAAAGCTTGGGAATATGTCAGTGAAAAAGGCCTTCATGTCAATTGGCACTCTATTGTCTGGTACTCTCACAACATCCTCAGGCACAATTTCATCACCTGGCTTGCATGCCTCAATTGTCTTGCTACTAGAAATCGTTTTCTCTATTGGGGTAGCATCAACCATGCCCACTGCATCTTTTGCTACCAAGCTTTGGAGACAAGAGATCATCTCTTCTTCGAATGTTGATTCACCAAGCGTATTTAGAAGAGAAGTTTGATGTTTATCCTTATTGATGCTCCTATTTTTACTTTAGATGATATCATGAAACTCGACTATTCTCTTGCAAATGGTAACAACATTAAGGAGTACCTTTTTCGGCTGATTCTAGGCGCATCTATCTACCACCTTTGGACTGAGAGGAACAAAAAAGAACATAAGGCTCTTTAGAGACAAGGCATCGATCGAGGAGGAGATTATCATGTGCATCCGTGAAGAAGTGGCTCTGAAAGCCCAAGTTAGAAGCCCCATTAAGATGATTTCCCTTAACCGTTATTTCTTACATAGAGCTTGTATTGTCTCCCATTAATTTTGTTCCTATGTGGACTTGAGTGATTTTGTGACTTTGTTGTTGTTTTCTTGCCGCTTCCATGAGTTGTGATAAATTTGTATCTCGTGGACTTGGCTTTTGATGTATTTTCTTTACACTTGCTTCTTTTTTTTTTCCTAATAAATTTTTTCTGCTGATTCAGCAAAAAAAAAAAAAAAAATTGATTTAGACACAAAACATGACATGATGATCACATTTGACTTTTATGAAAGGTTTGGTTGTTTAAATGATTTTTTCATAGTTGAATTCATATAATTGAAATAAGATTCTTTTTTTTGTGTGTGTGTGTTTGAAGGTTTTTAGGATCTATCCAAGAACACAGGAAAACAGAAAAGATAAAAGGGTTTGGTTACTATTCATATGAACAGTAACCTAAGATACTTATTCTTTTATTTAATTTACAAGCTTGATTTTGAGCTTTCAAAAATAGTATGAATATAATTTCGAATGGTTTCATAGGTTTAAAGATCCAAACAAAATTTGGATTTTGAACTTAAACTAAGTTGTGGCCTTGACATTGCATATTCATGTATGGGTTTAAATGTATTAAATGTTTTTGAAAACTCAAAAAGTAAAACATTGGGACAATAATACTTATAAAACTTAAAGTAGGATGCATTATGAAAAGAGTTTACACTAGAATTAATGTTGCATACATTCTTTCATTAACGAATGCATACATGAATAATTTAAAACTCGAGATTTGGCAAGGGCTATAAAATTATGACTCTTATTGGCTATGAATAAATTTCAATAGTTATGACCCTTATTTGTTAAGGATAAATTTCAATAGTTATGACCCTTTTGGCTAGGAGATAAATGCCAATAATTGTAACCTTTGTTGGCTAAGAATAAATACTAATATTCCTAAGTCTATGGCGGGAAATAAATGTCCTAGTACTTCTGATTCTATGGTGGAGAATCAGTGTAAATACTTTGCCTCTATGGCAGAGGATAAAATGCGTATAGTTATTACTCTATGATGGAGAATAATCGAAGGTGCTACCCTTAGTAGTCACAACTACCTACTTCGACTTGTGTATTGTATTTGTTTGACTATGATTTTTTGCATTATAAATTCTTGGCATATGAACTTAGTTTGACATGAACTTTTATGAATATGGGTATGAAAATAATATGATTTTTGCATGAACGTCATTGTTTTCGAATCTACAATATTTATGAACTATAATAATTTATTTGACATATATGAATATTTTAAAAGTACAAAGTGATTTTCTTGAAAATCTTCACTTATTGAGATTTGTATCTCATTTTTTGTAAAAATATTTTCTTTCCTAAGGGTGAAAACTAGGCCTTTTGGATTTGGCTTGAGGTTGAAACTGCCTCGACAAATAAAATTAGTTACAACTCTAAGGATATTTTAGTTATGAATAAATTAATTTATATCTTCTAGACCTATAGATTTAATTTCTCATTTTGATTTAAGACTTTGAAAAAAGCTATGTATTTTTGGAGACATTTATTTCTTACGTGGAGACTTAAATTCTGTTGCATGATGATGATTTAGATGCTCTGATGGCATGCCGCCTATTTATTATTTTGGTTTTAAATTGACTTCAGTTTAGTGCCTTATGTATTGATCAAGGAAGGACGTTCTTTATTAGTGTGCTGGAGTTACGTTCCTGATATAGCGCCTACTTGAATTTCTGGGGTGTGGCAATTATATTTTTAAGAGTCATATCATTTTACTGTTTAGTAAAGGGCATAAATGAAATTATCAACACGCTAAAATAATACTACAGTAGAACCTCTTTAAATTAATAGCGTTGAGACCACTAAATTCTATTAATTTAACGAGATATTAATTTATCGATAAATTAATAACTATTAATTTATAAAGATATTTTAAATTTTTTTGGCTTTATAGTAAACATATTATAAATATGATGTCTTTTTTTGAAAAGTGACTTATTTTTTTTTATATCCAATTTGAAAAGATAAGTAATGAGAATAGAAGATAAAATTTAATTTAGTAGAATTAAAACAAAGTTTCTCTAATCTCATATCGAAGTCCTTGTAAGATTAGGATGAAAAATAATTTTTTTTAATCTTGTATTCTAATCCTTGTAGGATAATCTCAATTTTTTCTCTTTAAATAATTAAATATGAGATTCAACTAGATTTGAAATTCAACAAAAGACAAACTACTCTTGATTCATATTTTAAAAAAATCTCATAGTCAATTTATTATGTACTTTGTGGTTAATTATTAATTTATGAAATATTTGAGTCAATAAAATACAAAGAATTTTTTTTAAATGTATTATCTTATAATTTTATCGAATTTATTAACTTTTTACACTGGTCCCAAGTCGGGACTGGACATTTTTATTAATTAAAAGATATTATTAATTTATCGAGTATTAATTTAAAGAGGTTCTACAGTACATTGCTAATCATCATGTTAAAAACCTTGTGCATAAAGTTAAAATAGAAATAAATCTAAATAAACCCATAAATAAGTTGCAATTATTTTTTAGGGTTGATTATTCCTTCCTCACATTTTGTCACAAAAAAAAAAAAGATAACCTTCTTTATTTTTTGGCAATTGTAGGTGTTACAAGGGTATAACCAAGAGATAATCTTTTGGACATGCATGGAGGGTGTGACTTTTGACACCACCCTGTCCATCCTTTTGAAGACGTTTAAGAGAAAAACACTATCTTTACAAATATGTTATCTTATATGAGTTTGGGACAAGTATCTTTCAATTGGAACAAGTTTCTCATAAGAATCAACCAACATGGAATTATCTCGTTATTCAACAGGGAAAAAAAAACTGAGGTACAAAATGGATCTCTTCAATGAAGATTGCTAATAACTACTAATAAATATCCTTATTGAGAAAAAGAAAATCAAGAAAGAGCAAATGCTACAAACTTAATCAATTTCATGAGTTTTCAGATCATTCATTATAAATTTGAGATTCATTTACCTTCATCCGAAAGTAAATCTTCACTGTGCAATTCTAGATTTGATTTCTTACGAAAGTTCAAGTTTTGTTTAAACATTTTCTACCAATAACTTATTTTACGTCAAATAAATAGGGGAAAATTCGACATATAGTCCCTATAGTTACCAAAATATCTTAATTTGGTCTATATTGTTTCATTTTACCCTATTTAGTTAATATTGTTTTCCTCAAAATTTTCATTTCATCCCTATTGTTTAAATTTTTTCAATTTCACCCCTATTATTTTTCAAAAAGTTTTAATTTCGTCCCTATTTTTCTAAATTTTGTTAATTTTGTCCCTATTATTTTTTTAAAAATTTTAATTTCGTCCCTGTTATTTTTCTAAAGTTTCAAATTAGTCTCTATTATTCAAAGACTAAATTAAAATTTTGTTAGAAATAATATAGACGAACATTATTTTTTTTAGAAAATAATAGGAACTAAATTGACTAATTTTGAACAATAAGAACTAAGTTGAAACTTTAAGGAAATAATATGGATGAAATTAAAATATTTTAAAAATAATAGGGACAAAATTAAAACTTTTGAAGAAGCAATCGAGACTAAATTAAAAAAATTTAAACAATAAAAATTAAATTGAGATATCTTGAAAACAATAGGGACTAAATGTGACATTTTTCCAATAAATAGAACCTAAATCCCTACAACTATATCAAATAATTATTACCACAACTACTACTAGAATTCCTATTATTCTCCATCACTGCTACTATACATAACAGGTTTTGTCGATGCGTTGTGGCATGTTTACTCAGTTACGCGATTCTACACCATGATCCAATTTAATCAGTTGAGAAAATGCGAAATTCAACAGGTCTTCATTTGTCGCATAGAATATCTATTCTTATCATCTCCGTTTTCAAGAACCAATGTGCACTCAACTGTTATGGCCCAAAATTTATTTAGGCGAATCTCAAGAACATAATTGTCGTGCACTAAGAAAAAACATCTTTTTCCTAAATACGTAAGGTACTAAACTTACGTGTATCTAATAATTATAATAATAAATATACGACAAGTCATTAGAGCATTTAAATCAAATTAAATACAGCGGAATTAAGTCTCCAAATTCAATGAATAAAATATCCAAGACACATAATTTCTTACATAGAAATTGAACCAAATGACGAAGTTATTATCCATTGCTAGACAAAATAAATAAATTGTCCATGCTAAGAAATCCAAATGTTGCACTAAATCTCTTGTCAAAGCAACCTTTATCCCAAGCAATAATCAAAGTCTATTCCTCATCTTCAGCAAAGAAAATTGTTTTTACAAAAACAAGACACAAATTTCAGTAGATGGTAATCCCTAAGAAAAACCTATTGGGACGTTTTAAATATTCTTAATATGTCAAACAGTCATATTAGTATAGTTCATAAAAATCGCAAATTCGAAAACAATAAAGTTCATACGAAAATCACAATTTCCATGCCCATAGTCATAAAAGTTCATGCCAAACTAAATTTAAATACCTAAGATTTAAAGTGCCATAAATGATAGTCAACCGATAACCATACACAAGTCTAGTTAGGCAGTTGGGGCTACAAATGAGTAGTAATTTTCTGAACTTGGCATTTATCCCCCCTAAGAAGAGTCAAAATTTGGCATTTATCTTTCGCCAAGAAGGGTCAAAATTGACATTTATCCCTATCCAAGAAGGGTCAGAAATCAACATTTATTCTTAGCTAATAAGGGTCATAATTTTATAGGTGTTTCAAAGTCTCGAGTTTCAAATATTTCGTATATGTATTCAATAATCAATTAAGGTATGTAACAATCCAGTACGAAGTATTAATGCATCATGTTTTGAAATCTTGCAACTATTTTTGTCTCAAGGTTTTGTTTCGAGTTTTCCAAATCTTTTACGACACTTCAATCCATTTAAACACATCTAATGTAATTAGAGCCTCAGATATATGAAATCTAGAGTTCCCAAATTTGTTCGAAGTGTCTAAAACTTTAAGAGACAATTAAACACTATATTTAAAATGTGGAAGGAAATATCATAAGTAAATGTAGAAAACATTAATCTTGTGTTTTCAAAAACAACTATAGAGGCAATTTTTTTTAATGCCATTGTTTACCGTTAAAAGGTAACTCAGGTACTATTCACAGTGACTAGTAACTGTTGAAGAAAGATTAAAACCAAGTTTTCAATGGTAAAATATTTAAACACTTCAAAACCACATTTTTAAAAGCGTTTTCAACCTATTTAACACTTCAAAATATTTTTTGAACTCTTGAGGAAATATTAAAATGATATTTGCAACTCAAGAGTAAAGCAAATTTTCACTAGAAATTCAATCTTTTAAAAATAAAACATTTAAACATTTTAAGAGCACTTCTTCAAAACATGTTTTGAACTCGTTTAACATTTCAAAATCTTTTAAAACTCTTGAGGAAAATTTTAAGTTAATTTTTGAAAGATTACGAAAATTTTGAACTATATAAATGCAAATTTAAGGCAAACGATATTTTTAAACCGCTATCCCTTATGTTGTCATGCCTTGATGGACCACTTTGTCCTAGTTCTAGCCTATGTAGGAATACAACTCCTAGTAGAAATAGGATCTCCGTGTATCTATAAATATGAGCTTAATCATGTTAAGTTGTGTGAGATAGTGAGACAAAGAGTTATAAAGCTCTATCTTGTGTATTTGTTTTTCAACATAGTGAAATTTTTTCTTGTTTTTCGGTGAATTTAGGCTTTCCTAAAACTATATTAAATATTGTGTCTATGTTACTTCTCATTTATTTTTTGTTGTTGTAGCACCTAAATCTATAACAAATAACTCCATCTCCCCTTAGAAGAACCAAACTGCATTTAAT
Organism: Ehretia macrophylla; assembly: GCA_037974665.1. NCBI lineage: Eukaryota > Viridiplantae > Streptophyta > Magnoliopsida > Boraginales > Ehretiaceae > Ehretia > Ehretia macrophylla. The sequence continues at coordinate 18,254,394 of CM075783.1, forward strand.
ATGTACAACCACTCCCAAATGATATTCAAATTTTTTTGGGGAAAAAAAGAAAGATACAAAGAGGATTAGTGTAACTAGGACTTGATGATGATAGCGTTCGAGTTTTGCGTGCTCAATGAAGTCCAGTTGTTGACAATACTAGAATGAAATGACAAATACCATAATTGAGACAAAGAGAGGAGAGTGATACTACTTTAGATAGACAGAAGTAGTTGGTATATTTATATACGGTATTGATTAATGGGAATCACATTCATAGAAATTTTCTTAAAAGAAAAAGAACGAGGGGAAAAGGAAAAGAAACAAAGTATTAGAACACAGAAGTATGGACATAAAAATTAAGGATAACAAGGTAATAGTTTATTCTGCAGACATTGTTAGATCAAATAAAAGAAAGCCTTGTTTTTATTTGTTCATATAGATCCAGTCATCAAAAGATGAGATTGTAGAATCGAAAAATGAAGCTACGTGTTAAATTTTCTGGTGATACTGATCTATATCCTCAAGGTACCTTATATCCTCAGAAGTTAGGAGCTATCGAGGGTAACGTAAAAGAATGAAAAACGGGGATAGTGTCGGTTAAAAGATCCCGTGTTGTGCCTCCATGTATCTATGAAATCTTGTCTTACATCGATTCTCTATAAAATTTGTGTTGAGTTTATAAGACCAATACTTAAAATGTTTTTATTTACTACTAATTGATTGTAATTCCCTTAACTGTCTCTTAACTGTCTCCCAAGAGAGTGGAACTTCTTTTGTATATATGTTCCTCTAACTAACCAATAAAATCATCTTGGCATAACTTCTTTGCCAATTTCACAGTCTAGGACAGAAAACACGACCAATTTTTTTCCAACAGTAGAAGTACCATTCAGCAATTCATGGCCTCTTCTTCATCCACACTAAATGTTATCGCTGCCTCATTTTCATCTCTTCCTGTGGTTGATCACATTCACCAGGAGGTCTCTCTCAAACTTTCCATCAAGGTATTTTCCACGATACTTTTTTTAATTACAGTTTGTACCTCTCTCTCTCTTTAGAGACTATCATGAAAGAAAGGGAAGCCAACTAACTCAAAGCCGTCCACTCGCTCATATGACCGGCAGGTTAGAATTAGCCCTGATTCTTTCTGCTTCTTTTTTGTTTAGTACAGTCTGACTTTTCTTCCTCATCCCAGTCTGAAACTTGAACAGCCTTCCGCTTCGTGGTTTGGGATCAGAAATTCAAGGCCTGTAAGTCCCACATTTGCAGAGGTCTGTGGTCTTTTATTAGATTACGAACTTCATCTTGCTTCATCTACTTCTTTGCTTGACAAAACCGTGGCATTCACAAGCAATTGAAAATTTTTAAGGGGAGAAGCAATATTTAAGAAACTGCGAAGCACACTCTTCTCCTCTGCCCTTGGAGCACAAGTGTTTGGTCTGCCTCTCTGTTTCAACTCCTTATCCAGCCACGGGATAGATCACCTATTCAAGATAAGAGTTTGGTTTGCAATCTGTGATAGAATCTCATCAAGGAAGCTAGCTCTCTCATTGCTTATCTCTAGCAACCACAAAGGAGAGAAACTAAGGGAGATTGTGTTGCGGATGAGATAGCCATGTGACATTTCTTTTTTAGCTGAGCACAATTATAACATGAACCTGACACCGGGTTCTGCGCCACCACTGCATAGTGTTTGCCTGATCATCTTTGTACATTTCACTGTAGTCATCTTGGATACTGAAGAGAATCAAAGGGTGGTCATGGCGAAATGCTTAATTTCTGATGGTAGTTCAATCTGTGGAAGACTATTTTCCTCCATGAAATGTCGAATGAGTTTTGAAGAAACCACATCCGCAAGCAAGCTGACGAATTTGGTGGGATCTTACCATTACTAGGAAGAGAAACAATGTCATGTCATCATCAGATTGAACATTGGCAAAAGGAGGAAAACAAACTAGTAGAAGAAAAAAAGAAAATAGAGGGTCAAAAGTTTTGAGTTAAATAAATTATATTCTATACAAGAAAACTCTTAGGTGGATTTAATAATTATAAAAGTCACTTAATAACTTCTGCAAATTATAAACATCCTTCTCCATCATCACCACCTTTTCCTCCCTCTTCAACTACAGATCCCCCACCACTTCCACCTCTATCAAAGCTGACAATTTTTTTATGCATTAAGGGTGATCATCGATGTAAAGAGTAAAAAATAACATCACTGAGGTTAATTGACGCACTCTATACCGAAAACATAGTTGCTACAAATTATGAGAGCAAGGCCTAAATCGAAGACGATGACATATTGTGGTTTATACGAACGCTTTCTAGTGATACTATGTGCCTTATATCCTCAGAAGACAAAAGTTATTGGGTGAAATGGTAACATAAAAGAATGAAAAACAGGGGGATAGTCTCGGTTAATCATATCCTGCGTTATCCCTTCATGTATTTATATCATTCCTTGACACGTGCATTCTGTATGAAATTTGTGTTCAATTTGTAATGACTTGACTCAGTACTATTGTCAACAAGGACTTAAGTAATTCCAACTAGTTGATTAGGCTCAATGTGTCAGCATATCAGTTGTAAAGGATAAAACCTAGCCCGGGCCTTGGCCTAATTCTTAATAATGAATTGGGTTAGGATTAATTGAATCTCATATGGCCAAAGGCCTAACTTAGGCCATAAGTCAAGAGATCTCTATAAGTAGCCTCTATTTTCACTACTTTAGGGGTATGACCTTTGAGTCTTCATGATTTGGGCAGTTTGCTAGTGCCTACTAAAAAAGGGATTATGAAGGTGAAAATCATGTGATCTAAATCATATATCTATGGAGGTGGAAACTAAATAATCTTAATTGTAGATTTTGAAGGTCTACAATTTAGCGCCGACTGTGAGAATATTAGCAAACTTTGACCATTCTCATAAGACATTATTCGTCATTTCTGATCTCTCTATAATACCTGTGTTGTTCAATGGTGAAAAGTCAAAATGGTACACTCACCAACATGGTATTGTAAATGTAAAGCCTTTACATAAGTTGGCACACACTTTTATTATTATGATGAAATAGGTTTCAGATCCGAATGTTATTTTGATCTGTTAAACTCTTTCTTTTTAATTTTTCACTCAACAAAGACCTTATGTACTTCAAAATTCTCTTTCGAATCCGGACATAGATAGTAGACAACTTTACTTTTGGTTCTGGAACTCTCTCTGGTTTGTTACCATTTTGTGACTCCTTCCCGTGGTTGATAACAGAAGTGCACTCCATGTTATGTTCACTAGGCGCATAAAGTCTAAAAAGAAAAACGTTTATGTATGTATGGCAATGGTGGACACATATTGGATGCAGGATTTATTTGCTTTGGACAAAAAGATGGTTTCTGTTATGAGGTAATAAGTGTTTTTCTAGTTGCACTCACAAAGCTGATACATTTGATTGACCCAAACAGTCTTATTAGTAAATATGGACCTTCCACCATTAACGTCTAAGACTCTAAAAGAGGTGCTTTATTACATTTTTGTTTTTCTTTCATGTGTATCACTATTATGGTAGTTCCTGTAATTGATGTAAGAAATAATAGTGTCTCCTTGGAGTATAATTAGTTTTGAGCAGTTATATATCTTTTACTTCTACTGAACTTTTGTTAATTCTACATTAACTTTGAAGGCCTTGTCATTCTAAATGGGAATAACTCGATGGTGGTCGTTAATAATAGGTACTAGTGATAAAGTCTAGTATGTATTTTGTATTCTGTGTTTAAAACGCGTTGTGAATGAACTAAATATAAACTGGCACCAATAGACATGTATTCCTTCGAGGTGGAGAAGTAAGCTGGTTTAAATTAGTGCCCTTAATTATTGCTTGTGTGAAAATTATTGAAACTATGAAGACATGTATAACACTTGCACAACCATTTACTTTTATGTGGTTTTGGTGACCTCTTGCTCGAATTTTGTTGCACAAAGGTAGTTGATAAATTGTCTTACTCCTTGTTTATATCCAACTTGTTAGTTTCTGGCTTCTTAAATCAATTTGATAATTAATCAAATTAACTAAGTAAATTTACAGAAAAATAAATTTGTTGCAATAAAAGTAAGGACACTGAAATTTTAACGTGGTTCAATCAACTGGGTCTACGTCCACGCGACCATCCCTTGGCCAACAAACCAATCCACTAAGTTTCAAGAAATTACATACACCAATGGAAACTTTTGCAATTGAAGACTCCCTCTTAACCCTTGCCGCCTTGGTGTAAGACTCCCTTAGTAGATTCTCTAGTTTGGCAAGCTCCCCTCGACTTACAAAAGTTCTCTCTCGAGAACACACCTTCTTCTCCCGAAGAATGTATACAAAACATAAATTAAAGAGTCTTGATACTCTAGATGGATTGGTCAATACATATGACTTAAAAACAGACTGTGTTGCAACACTAATTAAAACATTCAATACACTCTGTTACACAGCATGTTGCAAGCTCATTGCTCGTCGTGCTTCAACAAAGAAATGAGTCGCATATTTATCAAGTTTTGATGCAGTTGTCGAGTAGAGGTAGGAGTATTTTCGATGTTATCTTTTTAGAACAAGAGTTCTTAATAGCTTGAAACTTTATTTCTTTATTACCTTATCTCCAAAAATGTAGAAACTCCTCCTAACAACGTGGACTCTTCAAGACTTGAATCCTACTTGCACTAGACTTCCACAACACTCGAATATCTCTTGCATGGAAAAACTGCATAACCACTTACCTGCAAAACTAAAACTCCACACCAATAATATCCATAATTTTTGCTTAAAACATAGCCAATAAAAATTAATTAAAATCAGATCCTAACACAACTCTTGTATGTCCTTGTACTTATTATGATTTGTCCTTCACCATTTTGACGTTAGCAGTGAAGTTTCAAAATGCTTTGTCATTAAGTACTTACTCCATATAGCAATAATTATTAACTGATTTTGGCACTTTGTTTACACTAAATCATCCAATTGTGCTACTTTTATGGATGTGTTTATGCAGGCTGACGCTCATATCCCTGGTTGAGACTTAATAATTGACAATAGTCTATATATATTATATATGACACATGGTCTTTCTTTTGGGACAAAGGCACAAATTGTGGTTACCTTTTTTGAGACATACCTTATTTATAAGTTTTTGTTTCTTCATTTTTGTTTGATTTTGTGATTGATTGGTGGAAAATACATAATTTATAAAGTTGACTAAATCATATATACATGATTGATGTCATACAATATTTACAAAGTTGACTAAATTATATATACAGGATTGATGCCATACTTTAGTTACAAAGTTGACTAAATCATATATATAGGCTTGATACCATACTATATTTACAAAGTTGACTAAATCAATATACATGATTGATGCTAGATTATAGTTACAAAGTTGACTAAATCATATATACATGATTGATGACATACTATAGTTACAAAGTCAACTACAATATATATATACATGATTATTGCAGTGTTGACGGTCTATATCGGGCAGATCGCATTCAATCTCGTTGATGGTGCTGAACATATCCAAAATGATTTCTTACTTCTTGCCACTACATTCACATGAACTTTACTTTTTCTAACTTAAGCATCCAATAATTCATATTCCATGAATTAGATGAGATACAATTTGGTGAGGTGAGATATAGGTCAGAAATAATGATAGACTTTAAATTAGTCTCTCGTGCTATTTGGAGTTAAACTTAATTTTAATTTTAATGTGTAGATTTAGTTAAACATACATCATCAAATATTTATATTTCAATACGATATATACATACATATGTGGAATTATGCACTTGTGGTTGCATAAATATAATACAAACAGTGATCCATATAGGACCACATAAGCTTTGACAAGTTTATAGACTTCTTATATGTCTACGCGACCCACTCTAAGCCCGAAAGCACCCCAAGGAAATGCATCCCACTCTAGGCCTGAAAGCACCCCACAGGGATGCAGCCTACTCTAGGCTCGAAAGCATCCCACGGGGATGTGACCCAATCTAGCCCGAAAGCACCCCACGGGAATGCGACCTACTCTAGGCCTGAAAACTCCCCACAGGGATGCGGCCCACTAAAGGCCCTAAAGTACCCCATTGGGATATAACCCACTCTAGGCCCGAAAGCACCCCAAGGGGATGCAGCCCACTTTAGGCTCAAAAGCATCCCATGGGGGGTGCAACCCAATGTTACTTAGGCCCGAATTGGCCCAATGGAATATTCCACGATTCCACCATTTTGGTATTGGTTATTAATTTTCAAATCCATTCAGTTCTAGTTTTGGTTTCAACTTTGGTTTTTGATTTTGTTAAACGAATTCAGTTTTGAATATTACAAAAATCGCAGTTATCCGAACCGCTGTCATTCCTAATAATAACCACCAAAATTATTTCATACTAATAGGCCACAATTTTGTTACTATAAAAAGCCACTAATAACCCTTATTCATACTGCCATAGTGTATTCTTACACATAAGCCGCTAAACCATAACTACCATTTTTTTTTTTTGGTTTCTTTGGAAACCCATACCATATGTCCTCCTCTTTTCTTTTATAACTAAATATACACTAACCCACTCAATTAGTATTCCTAATTTTTAGGCTTCAAGTTAGCCCATAATTAGCATATTAAAATTTATGATCTTCCCATAATTATAATGGTAAAAAATTCAATATTTTAAAATAGTAAAGTCACAACCTAAAATTGTGGGATGTTGCATCCTTCCCCTTTGAGTAAAAGTTTTATCCTCGAAACTCAACATATAAAATAATTCTCAAAATCACAAGTCAAAACTCTAAATTAATTAAATAAAAGTCTAATCACTCTTGTTAGCAACAAAAGCTTAATTACCCAACCACTAAGGCCACAAGTGATCAAAACCTATTGCTTTTATACCATTATGTCATGGCCCAAAATTTTAAAGAGGTAAATTCGAGACGAGACCACCGCGCGCTTAGAAAGATAAATCTTCCTAAGCCTATAAGACTCTAAGCACTAAAAAAAATCTATAAAATCCTCAAAATAAATAGTAAATATATCAATAAATAATCCAGAGCATCTAAAGTCTCAATAAAAATGTAAATATTTTAATTACATGACAAATCTCCAAAAACAATAATCACAATCATCAATAAAATAATTTTGATCTCTTGCATCTTTCCATGAAAGGTTTAGCTTAGCAACCCCGAACTAATTTGACATATGCAAAAGTAAGAAAGAGAAGGGTTAAGAAAAACAATACTTAGTAAGTAGAATACCCCGACGACAGTTGAGGCTCAAAGAACAACAAACAATAAAGTAAACAGATCGATAAAAGTATAATATTATCAGGCACTAACAGAATATATATCAAGTTGTGGCTGCTTAGCAGCGCGCACATAATTAATAATTCGTAATTCACAATTCATAATACACAGTCGATAATAGATGACAACTTATTAACTCTTAGCCATCTATGATTTGATACACATCGTATATAATTCGAGGGGCCTAAATCAATGACTTTTCTCATATTTGGTTTATCAAAAGAATCGATACAATAACTTAGAATGAATGATATGCAAAGATCGGAATAACAAGGGAGTCGAGTAATTACAGTAGATCAACAAATGGGGTAGATTAAAAAAATGATAAATTTTACTTACCTCGATTACGAAATCATAAAGCCAAAATTCTAAAAATTAAAATGGATTTTTCAAACCCCAAACCCTATAATCAGAAGGATCTCGATCCTCTCCTAGCCACTATTGTATCTTAGTGACTAAAAGGTAAATTGTGGAGCGTTGGATTAAAATGGAAGTATCTGAGTCGTCTTCTTAAAAATATTTCTAGTAATTTTAAAATGAAGATTGCTTGCCTTTTTTTTATCTTTTCCTTTGTTTCCTTTTCAATCAAAATTAATTAAAGTAAAAACTTTCTCTCATTTTTTGTATAATTAAGCCCTTGATTAACACCCCCCTCTTCCCTCCCTCCCTCCCTTGTTTGTATCATCACTAGAATCGATTAGGCCAACACTAGATGATGCTCGCTGGAACGCCATTGGAACAAGCTAATAATCAAGATAAAAATACAAATTGACAAGTTAAAGCTATAAATTTCAAAAGAGAATACATTAAAAGTGAAGTGCTTAAAGAAAATGATCAAATACCTCATCTTCAGCTAATCATCAATGTCGTAATATTTTTGCATGATACGACAAAAGAGGAAAAGTCTCCTTCAGAATGTCGGAGTTGATATGATGCTCAAATGCTCGCTTGTTATAGAAATAGTTTTCAAGCCCTAGTTATTTGCAAAAGTCTTGTACACGACTTCTTTTAATTAATTCATATCTCAGTGCATTATACATTCACATGAACTTTCCCAATGTGTAAACAGCAAATAACGACCAAGAAAAGAAAGACCAATTCGCAATTTTCTCTTCCAAATTGTAAAGCTCTAATAGCTCTCAGGAAAATAAGTATGTGTAGTTAAATACAAAAATTAAAATAGGTCACTAAATAGGCTCAAAAAATTCAGGCCATTAAATACCAATATGGAATTATCCTTTTTTTCCCAAAGAAGCAAAAGGATAAACGCCTATGTTACCCAATAGGATAATATCTTTCACGAAGACTGATAATAAATACATATCCTGATTAGGGAAAAGAAAATAAACGGACAAGGCTTAACATGAAATGCTCACATTCAAAGACCATCACTCCTAAGGATGGTAATGGGTCCAATCCCTATAAAAAATTGGGTATTCAAACCCAAAATCAGTACTAACGGCTACAAGAACAGCTACAGGGGTTTGCCCAACTATGACTTAACGAGAGTCTACCCAGCCGGGTGGTTTGGTTTCGTGTAAGGCCCTCGCAGGAGGAAGAGACAGGATTGATTGTTTGTTGTCAGTCTCGTAAGAGGGGACTTTGAAAATGCTATTCACTAAGATACAAAAAAAGGGCAAGAGATTCTACGTTAGCCCCAAGACGTTGGTCTCTAACTGAAAAAGTAAATGTTTGAGTTAGTTTGAGTGAGAAGGACCTTTGAGACCAATCTCATCTATCAGGAGATGGAGCATTCTCTTTCTGTCCGCTCTTTGAGCAAATTGCATGTAGAGATTCGTAGGAGCTTATACTTTAATTAGGTGGAATCACTGGAAAGGACTTCACATTATCCCACCACCAGCCCTTTTTCCTTTCCTGAGTCTGGATTTCTCCTAGAATGGCAAGATGGTGCCACCCGTCCGGAGTGACAATGCTCAAAGACTCCCATGCCTTTTTTTGATCTGTCTTCATGGCTTCAATAAGACTCAGTATTGTACTGGCCAGATCCATTTTGACTGATGGGTATAAAAATCACTTAACACTAATGGCATGTTAGTCGCCTAGCTCCACGAACATGTTAGGGAACAACAACTTGAAACTCAGTTGAATGCAAATTTGTAATGAAAGACTTAGGATATAGTGAAGATCTTAGCCGTGGAGATCATTAACCATAGAAGCAATGAAACATTATTCTCATCACATAAGAATTAAGTAGTCCAACTCTTTTTTTGCACATTTTACACTTTCATCTTATATATCATCCATGACTGAGGAAGAGATGGAACACATCTCTTGTTGCATGTGCTAGTGTCAGTTGATAGGTCGATATAAGCTATGATCCGCATCAAAGACTAGATATTTCACAAACAATTAATGTATTATGAGCACATACCAACAAGTAAGCATCTTTCGCTTTAAGTTCAAATCATCATTTAATTTATTTCTCATGATCATCAACCACTTCAGGATCTTTATTGCTTTATGAATACCAACAAGTAACCCAAAAAAACAAAAAAACTAACAACACGATAAATCTCTTTTATTAAGACTGATAATAAATACATATCGTGATTGAGCAAAAGAAAAGACAAGATACTACAACAATAATTAACTTCAGGAACTTTCAAATTATTCATTATAAATTATTCATTAACCATAGCTCCCGAACACATGGCTGGCAGAGGTAAAAATAGCAAGCTTCACATTCAAAGCCCATTCGTCCTTTCAAACTTCTACCACATTGGTCACAACAAAAATTATATTTAACTTGCCTTACAAAGGTGAGAGGATGTGGATGATACTCAATTTGAAATTTACCCCCAAACTTCACTTTACGGTGCAAGCAAAGTCTAGGAATGCATTCAAGATGAAAGGAATTGTCGCATTCACGACAATGATATAACCAGTACTTGGGATGGATTTCTTCTTCACAAATGTCACAAATAAATTCATCAGGATGATAATAGAATGGTGGAAAGCTCAGTTTGAGAAGGTGTTTATCTCATCTATGTCTGACAGTCTCAGGGCATGTTGCGCAAGAAGCCAAATTGTACTGATCACAAGTCTTGCAACTTCAGACGATATCTGTATGCTTGGAATTACAAGCATTGCAAAACTTATAGTCATTCTCACCTCGAAAAAGGAAGTGGTCGTGAGCTTCATGCTTAATTGCAGGAGGAAAAAGAGCACAATTGATGTCGAGCGATAATTGACACTTTTTGCACTCATAGAAGAATCCGTTACAATAATAGCGACAACAACTATAGTCAGAAAAACCAAAAAACGCCTAGCGGCAATGATTGAGGGAGAGTTGATGCTGGGGATGATAGGAAGATGAGAGATTATTTGGTAGTTGAGCTCAATGTAAATAGATGAAGTAACTGTACTGACCACAACCATAACATGAACCTGAAATGGGTTCAATGCAACCACTGCACACTGTTTCTTGATCATCGCCATCCATTTCACTATAGTCATCTTGGATATTGGTGAGAATCAAAGGGTGGTGATGACTGAAGTGATTAATTTCTTTTGATTGTTCAATCAGTGGGAGGCCTTTTTCCTCCAAGAAATGTCGAATCAATTGTGAAGATAAGACCTCTGCAGGCAAGCTGATCCAATTTGGTGGGATCTCAACAGCACTAGTGCTGAAGAGAATTAAACAATGTCATGTCATTAATCATATAGAACATCAAAAAAACAAGAAAACAACAAATAAAAGAGTGAAGAAAATAGTAGGTAAAAACTTTTTAGAATTAAATAAATGGATTAATATCATTATTGGTCTATTATATTCAAATTAGGATATTTCAGTCTTTTATTTTTTTAAAATGTGACACCGTTAGTCCTTCCGTTAAAAAAATGACAGAAAAAGGCACATGGTAGTAAAATATCCCTACTTTTAGGGATAAAAGAGTCTTTTGTTTATTTATTTATTTATTAGCTTTTTTTTCTTCATCTTCTTCATCTATCCTCCACCACAACACCCAACACCCACTACCCACCAAAATCGCCTATCTCTTAGAGCTGCCTGCTTTGTTAAAGAAATCAACACAAGTCTCTCTTTCTCTCTAGAATATCCATGAGACTTCTTCTCTGGAATGTTCACAAAGCTTCATTGGAAAAATCAGGAAAAGTAAGAAGATTATTTATTAAATTAATGTAAGCTTTTCAAAGTCAGGTGCTGTCTAGAATGCACCAACATCGACTTTGCTCTACTATAAATAGAGCCTTGGTCTTGTGTTGTGATGTGTGGCAGTGAGGAAACAAAGAAAAAGAAATAAGTAAGAGTGTGTGCAAGAGGTGTGGTGAGGAAGTGTTGTTGCCGTGAGTGGTGAGAGAAAATATATTACAGAGCAAGTTTGAGTGATTGTTATATAAAGTGTGCTGTAGTGTTTTGGTGTAAGCATTATAATAATAAAATAGTTTTTTACATTATAATAAAGTGTCTATTACTTTTTTGTTTATTGTTCCACAAGTAGTACCAGAGCCATACGGTTTAGGACTGAAATTACAGGTTATCGTTGTGGAGATTTTGCAGGTGCTCTGTCAGGGACAGTGAAGCTCGTGGTCTGGGACCAAGCTTACTTGGTACGAGGAAAGTGTTACCAAGTCACAATGGCAGATATTCTAGCTATTGGGAATTGCAGGAGGCTCAATAGCAATAATTATGGCTCGTGGTCCAGCTGTTTAGAGGCATACTTGTAAGGGCAAAACCTCTGGGAGGTCGTGAGTGGTACTGAAACCACACCCCCACCAACAGAGGATGTCGAGGCGCTCTGAAAGTGGAAAATAAAGGCTGGAAAAACATTGTACGCGATAAGGACAATAGTGGAAGATGACCTATTACAACACATCAAGAAGATTGACACACCAAAGGACGCATGAGACACTCTCACGAAGCTATTCTCAAAGAAGAATACTGCCCGACTACAGCTGCTCGAGAGCGAGTTGATGACAATCACTCAACAAGACTTGACGATCAATCAATATTTCAGCAAGGTAAAATCTCTTTCTGCTGAAATTTCTGAGTTAGATCCTGAATCCAAAATATCGGATGCAAGAATGAGAAGAATTATTATTCATGGGTTGAGACTCGAATATAGAAGCTTTATATCTGCAATTCAAGGTTGGTCAGAACAACCAACACTTATAGAACTAGAAAATTTATTGGCCAACCAAGAAGCATTAAATAAGAAAATGTCAAGGGTCTTACTAAAGAGTGATGAGGAAGCACTTTTTAGCGGCAGGGGCGGACCCAATAAGCGGTCTAATTCAGGATCTGGGAAGAGATTCGAGGATACGTCAAAGAAGAAAAATGGAAGAAGCTCTCAAATAGAGGGAGTTAATCAATGACATCAAGATAACAAGCAACAAAGTAGGAAGCGCAATGGTGAATGCTACACGTGCAGGAAGAAATGCCATTACGCTCGAGACTGCTGGTACAACAAAAATGACACTCAGGGAAATGTTGCCACATCAACTAGTCACTCAAAAAGAGATGAAGAAGAAGATTGGGATACTGAGGCTTCCTTCGTGGAAACAGAAGAAATCAATCAAGACGGAGCAACACTCCCGAAAGCAGAAGAAGTACCAGCAGACATAGTCAACAATTCCAAAGGAATTGATTACAATAAAGATTGGATAGTCGATTCAAGCTGTGTCCACCACATGACAAGAAAAGTTGAGAAGCTACAGGGTATGTCAAATTACAAAGGGTGACGAGTGATGATAACATCAAATAATACAAGACTACTGATCGCTCACGTGGGAAGTACCATGATCAAGCCTCGCCAAAAAGAAGGTTAAATGCAGCTTGATCATGTCTACCATGTGCTAGGAATAAAGAAAAATCTACTATCAGTCTCATAACTGATAGATGCTGGAAATTGGGTACTATTTAGTCTTGATGATGTGAAGGCATATCAAAATATAAAAGTGATTAGCACACCAACCTTGGAAGGACCGAGGCTAGAGTCAATGTACGTGATGTCTACAGAGACTGCCTACGTTAGCAAGACAAGGAAGAACGAAACAACTGATTTGTGGCACGCATGTCTTGGACACGTCAGATATTACAAGTTGAAAGAAATGATGAGAAAGGAAATGCTAAAAGGTCTTTCTCACCTAGAAGTTCGAGAAGACACAGTATGTGCTGGCTGTCAATATGGGAAGGCGTATCAACTACCTTATGAAGAATCCACATTTAGAGCCAAGAAGCCGCTGGAGTTGGTCCACTCAGACGTGTTTGGACCGGTAAAACAACCATCTATTTCAGGAATGCGTTACATGGAGACGTTCATTGACGATTTCTCAAGGTACGTGTAGGTATACTTCATGAAAGAAAAACCAGAGACGTTTACCAAGTTCAAAAAGTTTAAAGAAACAGTTGAGAGTAAAGTAGGCAATAAGATCCAATGCTTACGTACTGATAATGGAAGAGAATACACCTCAGATGAATTCACTAAATATCTGAAAACATGCCGAATACGCCATCAGTTTATTTGCCCAAGTACTCCGCAGCAAAATGGTGTAGTCGAAATGAAGAACAGGCATCTTGTAGAAATCTGTTGAAGCATGTTACATGCAAGGAATGTGCCTGGAAGGTTTTGGGCATAGTGCATGAAGACAGTGGCTCACATAATCAACCGACTTCCATAACAGAGGCTCAGGTTTGTCTCACCTTTTGAGAAGTTGTAGGACACCAAGCCAACGGTGAGTCACTTTCGAGTATTTGGATGTGTATGCTACATATTTGTACCAGATCACCTATGTAGCAAGTTTGATAAGAAGGTGATACGGTGTATCTTTGTTGGCTACGACTCCCAAAGAAAAGGCTGGAGATGTTGCGACCCTATAATAGGACGCTGCTACACCTCAAGGAATGTAGTGTTTGATGAAGCATCAGCATGGTGGTCACCAAAATATGTAGCACTACCAAATTCGAGAGATGTTGAAGATGAGAAGACCGAGGATATGCCTACCAAAGAAGGAGATTCAGAAGACAGAGAGGATATGAGGCAGACTAATACAAGTCAAAGAACTGAAGAAGATGATCAGTCAGGAGAGACTGAAGACACTGAGGAGAAAGGGACTCCACAACCACAACTAAGACAATCAACAAGGCCAAGAAAACCAAATCCAAGGTATACTGATGTATCACTTGCTGAAGTGGATAACTTGAAGGAGCCATTGACATATGAAGAAGCATTTGAAAAGCTGGAGTGGCAAAAGGCAATTGAAGAAGAGATTTCAGCACTTCAATAGAATTAAACTTGGGACTTAGTTCCCAAGCCCAAAGATGCAAAACCTATATCCTACAAGTAGGTTCACAAAATAAAGACTCGACTAGACGGCTCAATCGAAAGGTACAAGGTTCGCCTGGTTGCTCGAGGGTTCTCTCAATAGTATGTGCTAGATTATGATGAGACATTTAGTCCAGTGGCAAAGATCACAACTGTTCGAGTTTTACTAGTATTGGCCGCTAGTAAATCCTGGAGATTATGGCAGATGGATGTAAAGAATGCATTTTTGCATTGAGAACTTGATCGAGAAATAAATATAGAACAACCAAAAGGGTTTGAGAGTAAGGATCATCCAGACTACGTATGCAAACTAAATAAAGCACTGTACGGATTAAATCAAGCACCAAGAGCATGGTATGGGAAGATTGCTGAGTTTCTAGTCAGTTGTAGATATGTCGTCGCTCCATCAGATTCAAGCCTCTTTGTAAAATCTCAGGGAGGTAAGTTGGCAATTGTACTGGTATATGTGGATGATCTAATAATCACTGGAGATGACAATGAAGAGATTCATCGGACAAAGGAAAATTTTTCAGTTCGCTTCCAAATGAAAGAGCTCGGAGAATTGAAGCACTTCCTCAGACTCGAGGTTGATCATACAAAGAAGGGCCTCTTCTTGTGTCAGCACAAGTATGCTAAAGAGCTACTGGAGAAGTTTGGAATGACTGACTGCAAACCTATCTCTATACCTATAGAAGTTCATACCAAGCTGTGTGCACAAGAAGGCAAAGACTTGCAGAACCCAACCATCTATCGACAAATAGTAGGTAGTCTTATCTACTTAATACTTACAAGGCCAGATATTTCATATGCAGTTGGAGTGGTTAGCAAATACATGCAAAACCCAAAGAAACCTCATCTAGATGCAGTTCGTCGAATCCTAAGTTACATTAAAGGCACAATTGATCATGGCCTTTTGTACAAGAGAGAAGAACCATGTAAGCTCATCGGATACTCGGACGCTAACTCTTCCGGAGATCATGACACGAGGAGGTCAACCACTAGTTACATGTTTAATCTGGGAAGTACAGCTATTTCTTGGTACAGCAAAAGGCAACCTATGGTATCGTTGTCAACAACCGAAGCCGAATATAGAGCTACAGCTTTGGCAAGTCAAGAGAGTACATGGCTGGTGCAACTCATGGAAGATCTATATCAACCGATTAAGTTTGCAATACAATTATATTGTGACAATCGCTCAGCAATATGCTTGGCAGAAAATCCCATCTTTCACGCAAGGACCAAGCATGTAGAGGTACACTATTATTTTTTGAGAGAAAAGGTATTACAAGGTGATATAAATATGGTATACGTCACGACAGATAATCAAGTTGTAGACATATTCACTAAAGGGCTCATACCAACTAAATTCGAAGAATTCAAAAATAAGCTCGGGATGACTACGAGGACTGAAATACAAGAGAGTCAGTGTTGAGGGGAAGTGTTAAAGAAATCAACACAAGACTCTCTCTCTCTCTAGAATATCCATGAGACTTCTTCTCTAGAATGTTCACAAAGCTTCATTGGAAAAATCAGGAAAAGTAAGAAGATTATTTATTAAAATAATGTAAGCTTTTCAAAGTCAAGTGCTGTCTAGAATGCACCAACACTGACTTTGCTCTATTATAAATAGAGCCTTGATCTTGCATTGTGATGTGTGGCAGTGAGGAAGCAATGAAAAAGAAACAAGTAAGAGTGTGTGCAAGAGGTGTGGTGAAGAAGTGTTGTAGCCGTGAGTGGTGAGAGAAAATATATTACAAAGCAAGTTTGAGTGATTGTTATATAAAGTGTGCTGTAGTGTTTTGGTGTAAGCATTATAATAATAAAATAGTTTTTTACATTATAATAAAGTGTCTATTACTTTTTTATTTATTGTTCGACATGCTTCGCCACTAAACAAAATGAACAAGCCATGTTTTATCTTTCTCTCGCTGCTACCTTACGCCAAGCATCATCACTAGTCTACATTAGTCATCTACTTAGAATTCATTCGATGTTGACACCACTTGCTTAAACTAAGCACTAAGCTATTATTCATAACACACACATGACATCACTTACAAGCTTCTACCGTGGACACCGCAACATGTTACAAACACATTATCATAGTCTATCACTATGAGCTCATGATCACCACATATCGTCCATTTGAGAGAGAAAGACTTTTAGAGAGAGAAGGAGGTGGTGTTGTCTGGCTGTTGGTTTTGGTGGTGGTGGTGGTGTGGGTGTTCGGTGGTATTGATGTGGTTGGTATTAGTGTGGGTGGTGGTAGCGGTGGTAGGTGTTGGTGTTAGTGGCTATTGGTGGTAGTGTCGGTGTGGTTGGTGTTGGCAGTGGTAGTGGTTTTGGGTGTCGAGTGTTAGTGAACTGACCAAAATACCCCTGTAATTTGGGGAAAAATCGAGCCATGTGCGAAACATGTGCTTTTTCTGTCATTTTTTTAACTGAAGGATTAACGGTGTCGCATTTTGAAAAGATAAGAGACTGAAATATCTCATTTTGAAGATAAGAGACAAAGTGTCAATGAGGTCAAAGATAAGGGACCAAAAATGGTATTAACCCTTAATAAATTGTGTTCTAAGGCTTATTCGAACTACTATATGTCAGGTCACCCATTTTAAAGCCATTTAATTTGAAAAGGAGAAGATATATAATATCTTACAAATCACAATCATCTATAGCACTAAGCACTCAAGTGAAGAAAGCAGGTTATGCATTTGGTTGAGATGTGGGACTGATTTTGGTGGAAACCTTTCAAAAACTCTAGTGGTACGGTTTAACTAAACCAATTCGACATGGATGCCCAAAAATATATAAACATTTTTCAATCCAAAAAAGAAAAATTTGACAAATTAAGCAAAAGAGAAGATAGAATACTGACGAGTTAGCTTCGGATGCTCCATTCTCTTCGAACTCGGATGCTATGCACTTGATATGAACAAAATATCTACAAGGACCACAATAAACAACCCAATAATTTGGGTGTAGTTTTCCCCTACAAATATCACAGTTGAGTTTATAATGCCAGTATTGTTCTGGAAAACAATAAGCTACAGTGAGAGGATGAGGATGGCACTTGTGTGACAAGTTGCTTGGCAGTGAGCCACAAGTCTTGTGGATCCAAAATGAGCATTCAGTGCAATAATACGACCCATCTTTCTCTTGTATGCCACAAGCATCACATCAAAACAAGGCACTTATGCGCTGGAGTTTTAGAGGGTGCTTATAGCACAAAAAACATCCAAATTAAACTCACACTTGTAACAGCTATAGGTGTAACCACTCCAGGATCTATCACAGTCATTACATGTTGACCCTAAGACTGGTTGTTCACAACAGTAACAAACAAATTTCCTGCTGTTTTCTTCATTCAATTCCTTGAGGATAATTGGATGCTTCCCATCGAGATGGTATTTAAATATCTCAAATCGAACACAAAAAACATCCAAATCAAATTCACATTTGGAACAATGATAAGTGAAACCACTCAAGGATCTAGTACATATATTATAAATTAAAGTACCTTCTTCCCACATTAGGTGGCTTGACATGGAGTACATGATCCCTTGGATCGTAAACTCTAATGGTAGCTTTGCACAAGATTTGTGAAGGAAGACTTCACATACGCTACAACAATATGACCCTGAGACTGATTTTTCACAACCGTAACAAACAACTAATTCCTTGTTGTCTTCTTCTTTCAATTCCTTGAGGATAAATGGATGCTTTTGTTGAGATAGTCAACAATTGTGTAAAGACTTTATACTCACACACTGCTCAATGCCAACACACCGCTCAATGCACTTTGACTATTGTATCAGCAGATTTCTAGGGAACTAATTGGGGATTTTAGTCTATATTGGAAATGTGAATGAAAATAATCAAAGGAAGCTTCTCAGATTCTCTGTAGATTTTGCAGCTGATCTGTAGATTTTGCAACTGAGGTGAATGCTTGAGAGTTGTAGAAATAGCAGCTTGTGAAGTCAAATTTTTGTAGCTTGAATGGTCTATGCGTGGGAAGCTATGGCTGAATTTTGAGGCAAAGTTGAAGTTGGAAAGTCAACTTTGTTGTGCTTTCATTTGTTATATAAAGACTTGCTCAGTTGAAGCAAAATAGCAAAGAGAAGAGAAGTGAGCTTAGATACAAAAAATATAGAAGATATACAAAAGAGGAAAAGAAGCCGAAAGATAAATGTAGAAGATGTTAGAAAGAAAGTTTCATGCTTTCATTTTTGCATCATATGCATATTAGAGAAAGTTCTACATTTTTGGGTTCACCAGTTTTTGTAATTTGGTGTGCTCCTATTACAAAAAGTTAATATCGTTGTATTTTGGGAGACTTACGCTATCAATTTTCAGCACCGTAGCAGAGCGTTAAAGTCTTAAGGAAACTGAGTCCAACTCAGGCCTCGATCTCATTTTATATTTGATTTGTCCTCTCCATTATAATCTTAAATTTCTGATATATTCTATTTATTTAACTTATTTTATTGTAGAAAATTCTTATTTTCAAGTTATATATATGCTCCAGATTTTAAATATATTTTAGATTTCTTATTGCATTGATTTTCGGCTTTTAATATGCAATTTATTATTTTTTAGTGATACAGCAGTCCCTAAGACGTCTAACAATCTTAAGACTTTAGTGGTGCAATTTTTCTTATGTCTTGATTTGTGTTACTAAAATTTATGTTATAAGAAATTCAATTCCAATATTCTGGAATCTCAAGTGCATTGAGTCTGTAGGGTCATCTTGTATGCATCTATTTTCCTTGTTTCCAAATGTTAACTTACTCCATGAAGCATGAATAAAATGTGTTTTTTTATTATTAATATAACAGTAGCTATAGTTATAATATTATATTATATTATATAATTTGTTTGTTGCTTGAATTAGAACACATATATTTGATATATTTTATTATTACATGATCATTACGGATTTGTATTGGTGATTGCTTGTGGTCTTTATATTATAATGTGATATGCATCAGTATAGTTACATCTATGTTGTAATAGATAACTTAAGCCTATAATTATAATATATTCATATTATTAAAGTTGTAAAACTTTTGTTCATATTATAATGCATAGGTTAGTAAACTAATCTTAAACTAATTTGCAAGAATAACATATTTACTAGTGTTAAATAAGCAATCAGTTTGCCTATTCTAAGTCTATTTTTTTTATTGGAGCATATTTTCTTATGTCCTAATATGCGGGACATAAATTTTAACTGTAAGAGTGAAACTTTGTTGTTGAGAGCCTATTATATTCTAATTGTTGAGATATTAGAAAATAATATAGGCTTGTTTATGATTATTTGGTATTCCTAAATGAGTTCCTATTAAACATTGTGTATTTGTTTGTATGAATAGATGATTCCCGTGCATGATGGGTTATGTGATATATCTTGAATTGAATATTAATTTGTGTATTATATTCTACTCAATTTTAGGAACCTAATGGTTTAAAGTTCGTATGATTTGGACTAAAGATGAAATAGTTATGAATTTTTAAAGATTTTTTATTATTTGGAAAAATTATTCGTATGACTGTGAAAAAGAAGATAACCAAAAACTACATCGTTTTATTTGCTATCTTTGACAGCCAATGAATGTGTGACAAGTGGCACATGATAAGTTGTGAAATATATAAATCATGCAAAATTCACGTGATAACATACTTGATTTAAGGATTGCTAATTTTGTTCATTAAGTGTCATGTGTAGACTGGGCCCACTGATGTTTTGAAGACAAAAGTCAATTTGTAACTACCATAACTTTTGATAGATGGAAGACATGGTTATTGAGAATCATGTGCAACATGGGCCCATATGGGTTTTGAGAAACAAAAAATAATTTGTAATTGTGGCAACCATGTTTTGAACATGAGACTTCCAAGTAGTTGAAAAGGTGTATGACCACTAAGCTAATGTCTTGTATTGGTGTTTTAAATGCGTGGACTACTAATTATTAGTGAGGTAGTAGTTTAAATACTTATAGCTCACATATTGTATTTTATTGTCTCATGCCTATTATATTTCCTAGATTGTGTTTCTAGAAGAAATATAATTTTTTTTAAATATTTGGAGAATGTGTATATTCTAGTATAAATCAAAATCCTTGGTTATATAACATGCAAATATGTGGTTAATTTGATAAATGCAAATGAGAAGATATTTGCATCTTATACAATACTCTCACGTGGTTGGATATTGTCTTTTAATAGGCAAAATGAGATCTTATGTCATGTTTTATTTATGATTGAAATAAAATTTGATTTGTACTTATGAATGAGTTAAATTATATTTTTCTCATTCTAATATTTGCTCGAATCTAGCCTCTAGGCCAATACTATTAGGAGCAATGAATTGGGCAGAAAAATATGATAGTTGGAAATATAATATTTTGGGTGAACCTTTTTGAGGACTAATAAAATATGAAAAAAAAATTCATAAATGTGATTATGATATGTATTTTGATGAGTATAGATTTTTATACTATGATTGTAATAATATAAAAGTTATTTGTTTAAATAACTACATACCAAATTGCATTGTGCTCTTATGGACATGATATATGTATATATGTGTTTATACATGCTTTGAAGGTACTTATGTGATGGTTTATTAAAATTGAGTTTTAAAAACCTTTGTACCAAATGTTGTGGAAACAATGAATTTTTCAATACTTCTGTTGGTGCCTCCTAATTTTTTATGTGATAAAGTAGAAGAAATGAATATTGATTATTTGCATAGCAGAGTATGCAAAGATACAAATCATTAAAACTCATTGAAGAGTTTGGGGACTTTGGAACTTATTGAGGATTTTAAAGTCAAGAACAAATTCACGACGGTATTTGTGAATTAAAGTTTGTGCAAGTTAGAGGCGAAAAAAGTATTCTATTACTTTTTAAATATTTGCAAAAGAGTTTATGAGGTTTATTTACAAAATTTCAAACACGAGGTTTTTGAAAGTATTTAAACAATATATAAATGAGATTGTGAATCAACATAAACTTGTTAAATAGTGGAGGCAATGTTTATATCCATAATACTATATTGAACATGGTATTGTTCATTAATTGTGGTTCCTTGTTCACTTCAACAAAGTGGTGTTACTGAGAGTAATACTTAAGTGGTGTTAAAGGCTTTGTTGATTAAAGGAAACTTTAATACTTGAGGGGAAAGGCTATTTTGACAAGCAACCCACAAGTATTTTACAAGATACCCATATGTAAGGTTGGAAATGTTGACCACCTTTCTGAATGCTCAAAATGTGGGGGTATTTTGGTGAAATAGGAGTTCTTACTCCTAGAATGGTCGTGGTTAGACCATAAGACTATTGATTATATCTTTATTGTGGTATACAAGATTTCTTGTGCACAAATTCATAGAATTGAGGACATGCATGTCAAAAGTTGTTTAAAGTCAAGGATGTAGAATTTTTGAGAAATTCTATCCTTGTAAGATTTCGGTTCTTCATGATACTATGAGTAGTAGTCATGAAAGTGATATAGTGAAAGAACTATATCAAATGGCAATAAAGATAAGCCAAGACATAGCAAGAGTGCTATGATGTCTAAGTCTTTTGGTCTCAATGAACTTGTACGATCAAGGAAATAATGGCAACTATTGAAGTTCTTTTTTGGGAAAAGGTTGTTATTAATGGATTAATTCCTTTATGGAAACTGGTGGTCATTCTTCCAAAAATTAACCTTTAAAGTATAAATTAATTTTCTAAAGGAAGATAAATTTGGTGGATCTATTGACAAGTACAAGACTAGACTTATAATCAAGAATTGCAAGCAAAGTCACTATTACTTGAACACATGTTCACCAATTACGAGACTAACATCTATTTAGATGTTGATAGCTATAGCGGCTATGAATAATTGTGAGTTACAACTAATGGATGTAAAAGAAAACCTTCTTAAATAATGACTCAAATGAAGAAATTTATTTTGGTTCCATAAAAAGAAGGTGTGTAAGCTTATAAAATCACGGTGGATTAAAACAAGCTACACAACAATGACATGAGATATTTGGAATATGAAAAATATATTTATACTCAAGAAGATGTCATTGTGTAAATGACATTCTGGTCATTGGAAGCGATAATGATGTCATTAAGACTATGTTGATCAGTAATTTTGATGTGAAACATTTAGGTGTGGTAAATGGTATTTTGAAAATTAAAATTACCAAAATATCTGATGAACTAATCTAGTCTTTATCTCATTGTATTGAAAAAGATAGTCCAGTGAAAACACCTACGGATGTAAATATACATCTAGTGATAGAATTTCTCGGTTAGAGTATTCATATATTTATGGTAATCTATCATAAATTGTGAGATAGTCTAGTGGACAACTATTATAAGATTTCTAAGGTATCCAAGATACACTTTGAATTATGGGCTGCATGTTGCAGGATATCCAATTGTATTAGGAGGATACAGTGATACTAAGTGGCTATCTGATTTAAACGACTCAAATCCATTAAGGAATATGTCTTTATCTTTGGGGTGCAACTATCTCAATGGAATTCCTTTAAGCAAATTTTGTATAGTTAGATTCACGGTGGAATTTGAGTTTATGGCTAGAAAAGAAGTTGAGTGGTTTCATAATTTCTTAAAGGATATTCTTGATTGGCCAAAACTTGTGCCAACTATTTGCAAATATTACAATAGTCAATCATTGATTGGAAGGGCACAAAGTGGTATGTATAAATGGTAAGTCTAGACATATATGTCTTAGATATAAAACCGTAAGAAGATTGCTCTCTAATGAGGTTATCTCTATTGACTATGTACAATCAAAAGATAACATTGCGGATCTGCTTAAAAGGTTTAAATAGAGAGCAAGTATAATTCGTCGAGGGGAATGGGTCTTAAAGCCTAATTCTAAAGAGTTGTCATAATGGCAAACCCTACCTTGTTGACAGGAGGTCCCTAGATCTAGGTTCAAAGGGAAAAACTGAATTATGTACAACTCAGTGAGAGCACTGTAGGGATAATACTCTTACCTATTCTTATGATGAGCAGACAGTGCTGCATGTATGTGGTTTAGGCTAAGCTATGCTTTCAATGAAACTTATATCTTGGAAAATCCAAGTGAGGTATTGCAGGGATACTCTTAATAAGTGATCACCTATGTGAGTAGGGAGTGGACCGTTCCTACAAGAATTTCTAAGGTTGAATTTTCTAGAGTACTCATGAATCCGGAAGTTGTTCAGGACCAAAATGAACACAACAGTGAGAACCTTGAAATGTCTAGAGGGATACTGTGTGAGTTCTATTGACTTGGTTTACACAAAAGTTAAATAGTTCAAGACATCGCGTTCACTAGTTAGCGAGTAAATCCGATAGTTCTCACTAGAGAAGGTTTAAGGC
Organism: Ehretia macrophylla; assembly: GCA_037974665.1. NCBI lineage: Eukaryota > Viridiplantae > Streptophyta > Magnoliopsida > Boraginales > Ehretiaceae > Ehretia > Ehretia macrophylla. The sequence goes on from CM075783.1 coordinate 18,278,408, forward strand.
CAAAAGCTATCTATCTCGATGCAGTATCTTTCTTTTTGAACTCTCTCTCAAGTGTCTGCATTCTACATTTTGCATTATGTTTAGTTAATTTCCATTCATGTGGGGGATTGTTGAAAATGTGAATGAAAATAATCAAAGGAAGCTTCTCAGATTCTCTGTAGATTTTGTAGCTGATCTGTAGATTTTGTAGCTGAGGTGAATACTTGAGGGTTGTAGACATAGCAGCTTGTGAAGTCAAATTTTTGCAGCTTGAATGGTCTATGCGTGGGAAGCTATGGCTGAATTTTGAGGCAAATTTGAGGTTGGAAAGTCAACTTTGTTGTGTTTTCATTTGCTATATAAAGACCTGCTCAGTTGAAGCAAAAGAGCAGAGAGAAGAGAAGAAAGCTTAGATACGAAATATATAGAAGAGATATAGAAGAGGAAAAGAAGCAGAAACATAAACGTAGAAGATGTTAGAAAGAAAGTTTCATGCTTTCATTTTTGCATCATATGCATATTAGAGAGACTTATATATTTTTGGGTTCGCCGGTTCTTGTAATTTGGTGTGCTCCTATTACAAGAAGTTAAGATTGTTGTATCCTGGGAGGCTTATGCTATCAACTGTTAGCACCGTAGCAGAGCGTTAAAGTCTTAAGGAAAGTGAGTCCAACTCAAGCCTCAATCTCATTTTATATTTGGTTTGTCATCTCCATTATAATCTTAAATTTCAGATCTATTCTATTTATTTAACTTATTTTATTGCATGAAATTCTTATTTTCAAGTTGTATATATGCTCTAGATTTTAAATATATTTTAGATTTCTTATTGCATTGATTTTCAGCTTCTAATATGCAATTTATTATTTTTCAGTGATATAGCAATCCCTAAGACGTCTAACAGTCTATATATACATTATATTTGATCAGTCAAGTTAATTACAATAAATCAGTTTTTATCATTCTTGTTTTAATGGTATCAGAACCAACTACGGTTTTGTAAACCCAAATTTATCCCATACAAAAAAAAAAATCCAGACACCCAAACCAAATACCATCATCTGCATCTTCCATTCAAAAAACAAAAAAAGTCCCAAACAAAAAAAAATTCCCATTTCACAAAAAAATGGTTACTTACTAGAAGAGGTGATTTACAAATTAACGTTTGTTAGCAAGCTCAATAGAATTCTCATGAAGAAGAAATGAAGATGCAGAAGGTTAACAAGGGAAAAGTGATGTCTTTGTTTACTGCAAATTTTTTTTGAAAGCAAACATATAATAAAAAAATTGGTAGGGCATATACATTATTATCTTGAATCATTATTTTATTTTATTTTTTGCTTTTTGACCAACTACAACGGTTTTTTTTTTTTTTTTTTTTTGGTTAATCTTATCAATTTTTTGTTTATTATTATTTTTGACCAACTTTCTTAAAAATTGGTTCTTTTTTATACCAAACAAACAAAGACCAGGGTCAACTACTATCTTTTTTTTGTTTCTTTTTTTTTTTTTTAAAATCATAATGGTTTTTTCTTAAAAAAAACAAAACAAAACACATAACAAAACCACACAATGTTCACGTGAAGTTTAATGAAAAAAAAAACAGAAAGAAAGTTGTGGTGCATGAGAAGTGTTTATTTTCTGGAAAAAGGAGTTGCTTTGTTTCAAAAAAAACAAAAAACAAAAGAAACAAAAAAAATGAGTGACTAAGTTGAATCATCAGGAACCAAATTTATTACAATTCTTGTTCAGTTTGAGGGTCCCTTTAATGTAAGCATTCTACTTATTGTAACAAATTACAATGTGTGGTCTCAATTGATAGAGATGCATATTGCAGAACGAGAAAAACTCTCTTACATTATGGGCAAAATCGATCCACCTGTTGTGTCGGACAAAAAATATGAAAAATGGTATGCTGAAAATCAGAAGGTAAAATGCTGGCTTCTGATGTCTATGTCTGCTGACATCATGAAGTGCTATCTCTGTATACCCACTGCCCGTGAAATCTGGAATTCTTTTTCCAAAGCTTTTTATGATGGTAATTATGAGATGCATGTCTATTCTTTACATCAGAAAGCCTTCTCAGTCAAACAAGGTACTAAATCACTCTCGGTATACTATGGAGAGTTAACAGGCATCTTTTCAGAACTAGATCACCGTGATAAAGTGGTCATGAAGGATTCTGAAGATATTACAGCATACCAGCAGTCCATTGCGCGAACCCAAGTACACATATTCTTTGCTGGATTGGATAAAATTTTTGATCAACTACAACGGGAAGTTTTACATCATGAACCACTCATAAATTTGGAAGAGTGTTATTCATTAATCCGTCGTGAGGCCATACGATCTACTACTTTGATTGAGGACATTGAGAAACCTGAAGCTTCCGCTATGATTTCCTGCCATCGACTTAGTCACACGCTGCAAGACCAGCCAAAATTTATCAACCCAAAGAATTCCCATAGTTCAGACAAACCTACATACAAATGCACTCATTGCAATCAAACAGGTCATTCAAAAAGTCATTGCTTTGAACTTATTGGATATCTAGATTGGTGGGACCCAACACGACATCGGAATTCTAATCGGCTATTTATTACAGTAGTTTATCAAAAAAAGGAAGTCAATGGCGCTCCTACGTCATCAACATTGGTAACCACCAGAAATACTGGAGGTAAGTTCTTCAACAATTCTGCACCTGTTTTGAATAGTGCATGGATAATTGATTCTGGTGCTACTGATCATATGACATTTGATGTTAGACAAGTATCAAACCTCAACCCATCCTACCAAAATTGTGTTTCCACGGCCAACGGTAATACCACCCCGATTATTGGGGAAGGGTCATCACATCTTATTAATACTTTACATCTTGATTCTGTGTTAGTTGTTCCCTCCTTAAATTATAACCTTCTATCAGTCTCTCAAATCACTACTACCTTATCTTGTGTTGTTATTTTTTAGCCTGATTATTGTGTGTTTAAGGATATTGAGACTCGACAAACGATTGGTTATGGTGTTAAGAAAGGGTAGTTGTATTACTTGGACTTGGAGTCACAAACTTCCAGCAGATTACAACAAACTTTAGCAGTAGAGGGCGCTGGTTCACCAAATAAGATAACTAAGATATGTCTCTTGCATCGACATTTGGGACATACCTCATTTGGTTATTTAAAAAAGTTGTTTCCTAGTTTATTTACGAATTTGGATATTTATGTTTTCAAATGTGATGTTTGTGAACTTGCAAAAAGCCATCGTACATCATTTCCTTCCTTGTTAAATAAAAGTCCAGTTTCTTTTATGGTTATCACTCTAATGTTTGGGGACCATCCAAAGTTCCTACATTGAGGGGGTCACGTTGGTTTGTTACCTTTATAGATGATTGTACTCAAATGACTTGGTTGTGTTTGATGCAATCCAAATCAGAGGTTAAATTGCTTTTTCAAAAGTTCTATAGCACTATTTGTACACAATACAAAGCTCGAATACAAGTGTTACGGAGTGATAATGGAGAGGAATACCATAGTTCTAAACTTCATAAATTTTTGGACTCTCATAGGTCAATTCATCAAACTAGTTGTCTAGAATAGAGACTTATTGAGATTGTTCGTGCTTCTTTGATCACGGCTTATATGCCCTTATACTATTAAGGTGAAGCTCTTCTCTCAGCCGCATATCTCATCAACCGTGTTCCATCTCATTCTCTCAACTTTAGAACACCTTTCCATACACTAGCAGAAGCTGTTGTTGCTTCCACAGTCCCAAACCTATCGCCCCATGTCTTCGAATGTGTTGCCTATGTTTATATTCACAAATAGCAACGCAGTAAGTTAATGCCTTGAGACTTGATATGTGTCTTTGTTGGATATGCTATTCATCAAAAAGGGCACAAATACTATCACCCCCTACTAAATGAATGTTTATCACTATGGATGTTGTCTTTCATGAAGATATTATGTATACTTTCAGGGGAAGTATCTTAAGGAAATTCAGACTCCTGTTTACCCACTAAGGGAAGATGTAGTGGAAGTATCTAATCAAAATATAGGTGATTTAGACCCTAGTGGTCAAAATTTGGATGTGAGTAATAATACCCTAAACAACGTAAGCATAGAAGTGGATGAGTTGGAATCTAGTGGTCAAAACTTGGATCTAAGTAAGAATGAACATCCAGAAAATCGGGAAACTTCTGAAACCAAGCCTGAGTCTCTCCCAATTGATATACAAAACCAATCATTGTCTGAGGATATTCCTTATACAGTGCTAGAGTCATCCAAGAAACAGTTACCATAACATCTCACTAGAGGTATTCCAAAACCTACATATGAACCTCAATTGTCTAGTAAAGTAAGATATCCCATGAGCCATTATACGTCTACACATCGCTTGTCAAAAATAAATCAGTCATTTGTCAATCAATTATCTATTGTATCTATACCTAATAGTGTTCAGGAAGCCTTAGTTGATCTAAGATAGAAAGCTGCAATGAATGAAAAAATGGCTTATTTACAAAAGAACCAAACTTGGGAGCTCGTCGACCGACCCACAGGAAAAAAACCAGTTGGGTGTCGATGGATCTTTACTATAAAATACAAAGCTGATGGTACGATTAAACGTTTTAAGGCGAGATTGTAGCAAAAGGATACACCAAACTTATGGAATTGACTACACTGAAATATTTGCACTTGTAGCCAAAATCAACACAGTTTGGGTCTTGTTATCCTTAGCTACAAATTTTGATTGGCCTTTACAACAGTTTGATGTGAAGAATGCATTCTTACATGGGGAACTATCTAAAGAAGTCTACATGGATCTTCCACCAGGGTGCATGGTAACAGAAAAACAAAATCAAAAGGTGTATAGGTTGAAGAAATCACTATATGGAATAAAACAATCCCCTAGATCCTGGTTCGGACAATTTACCAAATCCATGACAACCTTTGGTTACAAACAAAGTAACTCAAATCATATATTATTTCTAAAAAGGTGGCATGGGAACATTACTGCACTCATTATATATGTGGATGACATGATCGTCACGGGTAATGATCCAGAATAAATGAGAGTGTTGCAGGAGTACTTGTCCAAGGAATTTGAAATGAAAGACTTAGGCCCTTTAAAATACTTTCTGGGAATTGAAGTATCTCGATCAAATAAAGGAATTTTCCTATCTCAAAGAAAGTATGCTTTAGATCTATTACATGAAACTAGTATGTTAGTCTGCCAACCAGTTAACACTCCAGTGGAAGAGGGTCTTAAGTTATGTATTGATACAAGCCAGCTACCAGTGGACAGGGGGAGATACCAGAGACTTGTTAGAAGATTGATGTACTTAGCTCACACAAGACTAGATCTCGCTTATGCTCTGGGTGTCGTTAGTTAGCTCATGCATAATCTTGGTGAACAACATATGAATATAGTCATGCGTATTTTAAGGCATCTAAAGGCTGCTCTAGGAAAAGGGATTTTATTCTCTAAAGACTCAAACAAGCAAAATATCGAGGTATATACAAATGTTGATTGGGCTGGAGCAGTTGACGATAGGCGGTCAACTTCGGGATACTTTACCTTTGTAGGTAGGAACTTAGTTACATGAAGAAGCAAAAAACAAAATGTTGTTGCACAATATAGTGCAGAAGCTGAGTGTAGAGGAATGGCCTTAAGAATTTATGAAGCACTATGGATAAAATTTCTCTTACTAGACCTAGGCTACTCCCCAAAACAACCAATTCAGTTATATTATGACAACAAAGCAGCATGTGATATAGCCCATAATCCAGTTCAACATGACCGTACAAAGCATGTCGAAGTAGATAGGTTCTTCATTAAAGAGAAACTAGATGAAAAGGCTGTGGAACTACCAAAGATTTAGTCTAAAGATCAGTTAGCTGATATTCTTACCAAAGGAGTATCTAATTAGGTGCTCTCAAAGTTCTTTGACAAGTTGGGCATATGTGACATCTATGCACCAACTTGAGGGGAAGTGTTGAGATAGTCAACAATTGTATAAAGATTCTATGCTCTCACACTGCTCAATGCAAACACACTACTCGGTGCACTTTGACTATTGTATCAGCAGATTTCTAGGGAACTAATTGGGGATTCTAGTCTATATATACATTGTATTTGATCAGTCAAGTTAATTACAACAAATCAGTTTTTATCATTCTTGTTTTCAGTTTCTCATGGCTAAGATGATTGATGATCTCCATCATTGTAATTTCTCTCTTTCTTTTTCACTCTTTTTCTAGATCTCTCACAACTCAAATATTACTCGGAATGCAGGATAGATACTGAGAGTAATTAATGACCCTGATAAATAAATAGATGAAAGCCAAATACAAATCGATGAGAATAACTTTCATTTTGTACCAAATGATGCCATATTGTTACATTTTCGTCAACTGTTGGTGAGAATCCTTAATTACTTTTCGTGTTGACAAAGTGATTCTAAGTAACAAGACAACCATCCTTTATGCCTCAGCATAGTCTGCACATAACCGAGTTGATATCTGTAATTATTGATATACCAGTCTTACTTTTCTAATGTTGGTTATACTAATTATCTCTTATATTTTTCCACAATAACATTCATCATAACAAGAGCCTAATTCTTTTGGGCATACTAAAATAATATTTTTCTATTTCTCTTTTACTCTTTTTGACATGCCAATCTAGCATACACATGAGGGTAATAAATAAAAGATAGAAAAATAACGATATCTAACATTTCATTTTTATTTATTCATTGGGTTAATTTTAGGCCTAAAGAATCTCTGGACAGTAGATAATAGGCCTAGTTTGAGTGTTTTGAACTTTTAAAATTAAAGAAGAAAAATAAGAGAAATAGCTTAGAAAAAGAGAGGATATCACTGCCTCGGTAAATTTTCATATTTCATCATGGATTTGTCATCACCTTATCTTATTTTCTTGTTTTTCATCACAAAATAATACACCTAGCTTTCTTAATCTTTTTCTCTTACAAAATTAGTTAGTTAAGGTGTTTCATATTTTTTTTTCTTCCTCATTTTGTGATGAAAAAATTACCTGTTTTAACATCCATATATTGAAAAAAAAAATGTTGGGTGTGTTTGACCCTGTTTTGGTAGTCTAAAAGCGCATTTTGAATTTATGTTGATTTTTCAGAAGTGTTTTTAGTAGGTCAGACCTATATCTTTTGGATCACAAACATAAGAAAATTACTCACAATTTTTAAACATTTGATTTGCGGGAAAAATCAGTTAACCAACATTACATGTTCACTTGCACCAAGTGATCTTAATTAATATAAGAAATGTAACGTCCCGTACCCAACCCCACATTATAGGTCAAGTCCGGACTCGTCACATGGATAAAGTCTTCTCTATACCATGAACTAAACTGGTACCTACAAATAGTCACATACAATTCCTGAACCACAATCAAACATTCATACAACTTAGTTTTCAAGATTCACAAAGCCAACCAGCTCCTCAAGGCCATCCGAGCCTTGGAACAACAAAATGTATATACCATACAAGCATGCAAGGCATTTTTCCAAACTCCAAGTTATAAGTAGTAAGCTATACTTATAAACTAAGTTCACACAAGCATGCAACAAAAGTAGTAAGTCTATTATCAGTTATTACATGTCATCTACTTTGCTATCCAACATACAAGATTACAAATTAATTACAATCACCAAATACATACAAGACCATAAGGTGTCAAAATGAACAATAACCAACATCTGTCATACAAGCCACACATATCAGCCAACCTTAACACACAAGAAAGTCACGGAAGTTGTTCTACTTACACTTTTTCTTCTTCCTCTATTGCTACTAGCTGAGGGTTCACCTCAGCTTCTCCTCAAACATGTTAAATGAAGAGTGAGCAACAATGTTGCATAGCGAGGAAGGTGATGCAACATACCGGGGCGTGCAACATGATATGCAACAAAGATAACACATATACAACTCAAAGTAACAGAACTAGAAAGATAAGTATTTAACCACATATAAAAAGAATACAGTTCCACTTGTCTTCAATCAAGTGTCACGAGCCAAGATCTTCAAGCAAATGCCGGCTAAACCCTTATCCTTCCAAAATGGGGTACTTCGAATGTACCCCGATCCTACGACCCTTTCTCCTAAGGTAGGTCCATATGCCCCAATGAGGTGAACCACGCCTCTGGGGTAGTGGAGTATACTCAGCGAGAGGAAAGGAATAGGCACCATGGTAGTCCAGGGAGCACGACAAGCCCGATGCCGCCTGTGTTTCTCGATGCTACCATGTCCGAAAAGGTTACGGAACCCCAAAACAAGTCCGCAAAAACCAAGATCATCAAATAACACATAAGAGAGATGACAAAGTAGGCCGCCCTTGCAATTATTCATAATGTAAGCCAAATATACACGAAACAACTATATAGTCATAAAAGAGACAAATATCATGCTTTCCCACAAAACTTTATAAATAGCTTAACCATATATTTTCCATGCATATAAACACCCAACAAACATCTACAAGTTCTTACAAACACCAAAGCATCTATTTTCACATTTTCCCCTTTGTTAACCATGCAATTTCTTCTCCCACGAAAGATTCAAGATACCAAATTCACAAGCTAAACATTCGACATTCCTAGGAAGGCCAAAAGACACATACCTAGGCCCTGAACCCCACTTTGGAGACAAAAGCTTGGGAAGGCCCCGAGTGGGTTTTAACTACACCCACCCTATTCGGACCCCAATTTCATGCAACAAAAGCACCAAAAGTGATTTCATGCCCCAAGAATACCTAATCTAAGGTCCAAACGTGTCCGGATTTCATTTCGTGAAAACCCCCCTTTTTAAAGTTTGCCAATTTAGCATTTTAACTCAAATTTGAAAAATTCAACCTCACATGAGCTTTCAATTAGTTCCATTAACGTCTAAGGAACCTAAAGGAAACATCAATTCACTCTAAATAGCAAGATATATCAAAACCCTAATTTTTGTCACTATTCATCTTCCCTTTCATGAAATCTCAAGCTTCAACCATGGAACAAGCCAACAAGTTCAACATTCTAAGTCTTAATAGCATAAATAAGCAATATACAACAATATATGAACATTATATAAGCTAACAACATCAATTCAAGAAAAGTTATAATGTGAGCATAAACTTTAAACAACAATATATGCAACTCCCTCACAAATTATAGGTGTAGGCAAGGTGGTGATGCTCCTAGGTGCTCCAAAAATCTTCCAAAGTCAAGCTAGGAGGCCAAGATGCAAGGATTGAGCCATTTTTCTTCTCCTTTTCCTTTCTTGTTGCCGTCGGGTATGGGAGGGACAAAATGAGAATTTTTTCAATTGTTTTTGAGCTAATTTGCTTGTATATGTGATGCATTATGTTTATAGTATAAGTAGGTATTGTATTGTAAGTCAATATGCTAGCAAAAACTTAGTCCAACCAAGTTATAAACTCAATTTAAAAGACTACTAAATAACTATGTTACACTTACGTAACACTATTCAAGTGATATACAAATCATTTTTCAAATGCATGTTCCCAGCCTCTAAAGTCTAAAATTACAAGTTTTCGATTTCTTTTATAAGTCTCGTTGTTTAGGAAAAATATTAAATCGAGCATTTAAGACAGATAAAATTCTTATGAATAGTACCCAATAGTAAAGCAATTTAACAAGAAAAGAAATGCACATAAAATGCACAAGTAGTTATGCAATAGTTATTTAAAAGATGCGATGAAATTCCCGGGCGTCACAAGAAAGCCAAATGTAGAATGTTGGAGAGAATAACTTTACATGTCTACCAAGTGACCCTAATTAGTAAATAAAAGCCAAATGCTGAATGTCGGAAAGAATAACTTTAATTTACTTATCCACCAAGTGATGCAAACTGATCACTTTTCATCACCTATCATGAGAATCATTACTTATTGTGTTGACGAAGTGATACCAAGTCGCAAAAAACCATCCTTATTTAAGCTTCATTATACTTGTGATGAAATCACTGAGTTAAGTTAACTCATCGCTAAAGCTATAAGAATGGAATCATATATAGTAAAATAGAAACTGTGAATACCAAGTGAGACGTGAGATATTGTCAATTTTTTACGTTATGCTCAGTGATACATAGCATTAGCATATTTTATTTATTTATTGGGTTAATTTAATTTTGGTATGCTAAATGGTAACACTAATTACCTTTCTAATTTTTTTATTTATCGTTTATTATCTAAAAATACCAAATTGTTTTTATCAACTCCTATGAAAGCCAAACACAATATATATGTGAGAATAACTTATCTTTTGCACCAAGTGATGCTATATTATTTTTTCATGAGAATTCTTATTTTTCGTGTTGATAAAGTGATACCAAATAGCAAGAAACCATCCTTTACGCCTCACCATGCAAACGCCCCTAACCGAGTTAATATATGTATTTATTGAGCTCGCATCGAGTTAGCTACTTAGCTCGCCGCAAAAGCTAGAAGAATGGGGTAAGAGACAAGAATGGAATCATATTTGAAGTCAATAATGGAATAATGTCTTTTCTTAGAACACTGCAGTTGCCACAGAGATGCCAACTGCCTAGTGGGAAGTGAGACTTTGGGTTAATTACAGTCTCTAGCATTAATGTATTTACTTATTTTTTTTGGGTTAATTTTAATTCGCTAAAGTTGGCAATACTAATTACCACTTATAGTTTTCCTCAATTACATTCATCATAACTGGAATTTAATTGTTTTGGGCATAGTAAAATAATAATTTTTTTCTTTTTCTCTTTTTGACGTGTCAATCAAGCATATCCTGACCTCACCTAATGAGGCAAGGCTTAATTTGGCTTGATTTAGTTTTTTCTTTTTGACGTATCAATCGAGCATATATGTGACAGTAATAAATAAGTGATAAAAAGAAAATGATATATAATATTTCTTTTATTATTTGATATTGGGTTAATTTTAGTTTGTTAAGATCCATGACACTAATTTATCCCATCTTTTTAGTGTTTTATTATTTCTCACACAGGCTATTTTAAGAGCGCAATTATATTGCCTATCTTCGGGATAAGAGGCATTGCAATAATTGGAATTCCCTTGTTTGGATCACCGACAACATCCCTAAGTACATCTTCATCACTTGGTTTACCTGCCTTGATTGTTGTACAACAAGATATCGACTTCTTTGTTAGGGCAGCATGACCGAGCTCACTACATTTGTCACCAAGGCCTGAAGACCAAAGATATCTCTTTTTCGAATACAGATTCACAAAAAGAATATGGAAGGGAAGTTTAAACATTATTCTCAATATTGATGTCCCTATATTTACTTTTAATGAGATTATTAATCTTGTTCCTTTCGTTGCAGGTAGAGAAAACACCGAGGAGTACATATTTCACTTAATTTTTTACATTGATGAGCAATTTAAAGTTATCTCTTGCTTTTTTAAAGAAAAACTAATCTCTATTGAAGAAAAACAATTTAAATAATAGGATAATCTCTTTTATGAAGACTGATAGCAAATTAATATCCTAATCTAGAAAACGAAAAGCAAAAATAGTGCCATACAAGATTTATCAATTTTATTGTTTAATGGCTCTAAGGAGGGCTTTGAACATTTTTATCTTTTAATTAGTGTTTCTTCATATATAAGACCCAACTCTGTGTTACAAGGTGATTAAGACCCAATTGGACAGGGAATAATGCTTCTATGAAAAAAACCAAAGCATTTAATTAGCATCTCCTTTTACATTTTTTGGATTAAAGGGAGGCCTAGCAAATATTCAACATAATTACAACGCAGTCAATATAGCCGCATAAGACTATTCTACAATGGTTTTCAAGAATGTTGGATCCTCTTATCTCTATGAAGAGGGCTTGGTACAACATCCATGCTCATACTTCCAAGGCATTGGATTATGACATAATTAGCTAGTCAATAAGTACACTTATTTGTCTCGTGATAGATATGCCTCAAACAATGGCCCCAACTTTATTGTAGTATTCTTTTAAAATCCTCATCATATCTTTTAAAGGGCTATTTGAGGGTGGAGTACTCTGCTAACTTTGTTTGAGAATATGTAGTTGTTACGCTTACCTTAACCCAAACATGATCAAGTGATGCATTTCATCTGAGGAATTGTTATATTTTCAAGGGCTATTTTGAATTTGTATTGATTTTAAAAGTGTTTTTGGCAGTTCAGACCTATACATTTTTGGACCACAAACATAAGAAAATTACTCACAATTTTTAAACATTTGATTAAAGAGAAAAGTCAATTCATTGTATTACTTCTTATAGCTAAAATGATTGATCTTCATCTTTGTTTTTATTCTATTTTCCACTTCCCCTATAGAAATTTATTGACCCTAATTAATAGATGAAAACCAAATGCAAAATGTCAGAGAAAATAACTTTATGTGTTCACCCAGTGATGCAGAATAACTATATGTGTCCATCAAGTGATGTGAACTCATTTTTCGTCATCTGTCAATGAGAATCCTTACTTTTCGTGTTGATGAAGTGATACCAAGGCTCCATTTGTTTGTCATAAAATATTTTTCTGAAAAATATTTTCTAGATTTTACGATGTTTGGTAACATCAAAAAATTGGTCAACTGTAAAATATTTTTCAGTCAACAATTGCAGCTGCTTTTTCTTAATTTTACAGTATTTGTTAACACCGAAAAATTGGTCAATGGTAAAATATTTTCCGGTCAACAATTGCGGCTAGTACAAAATCATGGAAAATGTTTTCATTTCTTTTGGGAGAAGAAAATATTTTACGGAACTCACGGTATATCCAAATACCAGAAAATATTTTCCAATATTCTATTTCTCAGAAAAATATTTTCATCAACAACTTATTTTACGACAAACAAATGGGGCCCTGTAAAATATTTTATTTTTCAGAAAAATATTTTCCACGGAAAATATTTTCCACAAACAAGTTATTTTACAGCAAATGAACGGAGCCTAAGTTGAAAGAAACCATCCTTATTTATGCCTCATGATACTAGTGATGAATCACTGAGTTAATATTTGGAATTACTGACTCGCTCTGAGTTAGCTCACCGCTAAAGCTATAAGAATGGGTAAGACACAAGAATGGAATCATAATAAAGTAGAAACTGTGAAGAATACCAAGTAAAACGTAAGATATTGTGAATTTGTTAAGTTATGCTCGGTGATATATATATACATTCATTTTCAAAAGCTTTACAAAGAGAACAAAACCAACATAAGTCTTTTGTAAAAGAAAAAATAACCTGTTTAAGCTAATATTTCCCTATCCAATTTTCTCGTGTTACATATACCTACCTATTCAGGGTGGTATTTTTATACTTAAAACCATTAAAATGCATTGTTTCTATCTTAGGAAGCTTTCTATTACTATTTCGTTCCAACAATACTCATTATTTTAGATAATATAATATTTTATTATTATATTTTAACTTTATTACTTATTTTTATTTGTTATGTGTACACATTATAATTTAAAAATCTATGTTCTTTCAATGATTATTGTCATGCTCGTAGCCCAAAACTTCATACTCGTAATCAAGACTGGTATTATAAGGATAAGAAATAACTATTTCAGCATTTCAATAGGCCTAAAATGGTAAACCCAAGTTATTCTTTATATCCACAATACTAACTTTTAAACGATTTAAATACACTATCTCCTACAGATATGTGATATCACATATACACCCCATTAAGGATCTAACGTCCTTGTCAATGACATACATACCCAAGAACAACCAAAAAGTGTAAGTTTTTAGAAGTTTCTCTTACGAGTTCAAGAGGTAACTATGACCATGCATTTATTTCTAACTGTGTGACGGAGAATAATCGAACATGCTGATCTTAGTAGACACAACTGCCTGTTTTGACTTGTTTTTTGTATTTGTTTGACTATAATTTTGGGCATATGAACTTAGTTTGACAAGAACTTTATGACTATAACCATGAAAATCTTATGATTTTCGCATAAACATCATTGGCTTCGAATATATGATGTTTATGAACTAGGGAAAAATGCAACATTAGTCTCAATTGTTTCACCAAAAATCAATTTAGGCCTCATTATTTTAAAAAGATGCAAATTAGTCTCCAATGTTTTTAAAAAAGAGTAATTCTAAACGTTACTCTATTTTTATCACTTAATTATTACCTCCTAATTGGCATGCCTACTTGTTATGCCAACTAGATAAACTTATTTTATTTCTCTCCCTTTATTTATTAATTTTATATTATTTCTCTCTTGTCTATTATTAATTTTTCTCTCTCCTCATTTTTTGTTTTTTGTCTCCTTTAATTAATATTTTCAATCTTCTTTTTCTTTTTCTTTTATTTAATTTCACTATACGTTATTTTTTCTACCATTCACTACCATAGTATTTAGAAGCACTTGTGTTGCAGAATTCATTTGATTTATAAATAAATTTCATGAGGATTTGTATTTATAAATGAATTCTCTTATTTGGAACTATAATTTGTAACATACGTGGAATTATTTTCTTCGTGTTTTATTGAAAGATTAGGGGTTAGGGAGAGGGTTTCAAATATTTTTTTATTTTTTATCTTTGTATTTGAGTCAAAATTAAAATTAAGTATAAAGAAAAATTTAAAGGGTAATTTTGTCTTCAAAAGATAGAACCAACTTAAAAAATGTGGATTTGTAAATTCTACTTCTTGAGCAAGGATTTGTGTTAGGCTTGAGTAAATCCTAGATTTACAAATCCTGGGTTTTCAATTTTTTAAAGTGTTGCTTCGAAACATAAAAAATTGGATTTGCAAATAAATTCCGCAAAATTTTATAAAATTCATTTGTTCTAAACAGTCTGTACATATCTTTTAGAATTCTTTTCTTCTTCTTGACAAATTCATAGTTGCCAGATCTTTTTTTTTCTTTGCTACAATACTGTAACACAATTATAACTTTATAATGCACATGGAATACATTTGATGACTTGTGGTGAATTCAATCTTCATCATAAAAAAAATAATAATAAACCTTCATAACACACATAAGAAATTATTGATTGGAGTATATATAATTTCTCTTCTTGTGTTTTATGATCTAATGTTAAGTAGTTGGCTAAGTAATATTCTTTGATCGTTTGTATATTGTTGTACATAAGAAATTATTGATTGGAGTATATATAATTTCTCTTGTGTTTTCTATCTAATGTTAAGTTGTTGGCTAAGTAAAATTCTTTGATCGTCTATATATTGTTGCCTTAAAGAACTCATATGATATAGCTATTTTCCTCATATGAAATATCAAATATGCTTCTTGGATACTTGATGGTTATTCTTTATTGTCTTTCTCGTATCAACTTCCTAATAACGTTAATATTGCCCTTTAATCTTTTCATCATCAATGAATACTTTTATGTCGTGTATATGCTATGGATAATCCTTCTCGTTGCATTTGTCAGAGCTTCTGTGCTTATATTGATAACAAATAGTTCAATTGTATTGTAAAATATTTCATAGCATTCAAGTGCAAAATTGAGCAGTTTTAATTATTTGTCCAAGACGTAAACAAGTTGCATTCCTCTTTCATTCTCCACACTTGCTTGGTGCTCATTTGTGATCTTCAATTTTATTTCATTTTCGGAATAGTTTCTTCCATTTTTGACAATTATGAGTTCACAAAAAAAAGAGAAAAATCTGAAGAAAAAAAAAATACGTACGCTAGTTCTTTGGAGAACTAGTTCATTTCAAAAAGGTAACTTATTACTAATAAGAATTAGTCCTTTGAAATACACACTTGTTAAAAAAACATTTATAGTATAACCACCTTTTAGATTTCTTAACTTCATCCTTCCAACATGGATATTGGCGGTTCTCTTGCAAATGCAACACTTTTGTTTATGTAACTCAAATCAAATAAAAGGCAAATCTATCAAATTTGATCAACCAGTAACGAGTAATCCTAATATGGGCGAATTTAGTTAAGGAGATGCAAAAAGTAGAACTTTAAGATCTCGACTTAAGATTTTGGGGTGTTTCCCAACGAATTTCTGTCTGAATTTTTGTAGGATCCATTGCGAGATCCGTTGAAGAAAATTATATGCCCCACATATTCAATTTGACATTTTCCGAAAGTGCACTTGGACTATTTGGCAAAGAATTGATGTGTTAGGAGGATGTGGAGTACTTGCACAAGATGTTGAAGATGTAATGCAAGGCTAGATGTATAGACGAGGATGTCATCAAAGAAGACCAGAATACACTTTGGAAGCAAAGGCATGAATGTATCATTCATCATTGATTGAAAATTAGATGGAGCGTTCCTTAATCAAATGAAATCACTAAGAACTCATAACGGCCGCATGAGTTCTCAAAACAGTTTTATGAGTATCTTGTGGTTTCACACAGGTTTGGTGTAACTGGATCGAATGTCAAGCTTAGAAAATAATTGAGCACCATGGGGATAGGAAATCGATCCTTAACGATCACGACATTAAGTGCTCAGTAATCGGTGCAAAATTTCCACGTTGCATACTTCTTTTGACAAGCAATACCAGGGATCGATGAGAAAGGGATCAACTGGGTCTAATGATGCCATCAGTATCTGAATATGAAGGCGAAGGTATGGATCCTTTAGGTGCGTTGGGAATGACGAATTTTTCGTTTGGATTGCTTGGACAATCTTCCATAACATTGCTGTAACGTGGCAGTGATGTAACAATGCAAAAATGTTGCCGAACAGATTGTGAATGTTGAGGTGGTTAGGATGTAACAATGCAAAAATGTTGCCGAACAGATTATGAATGTTGAGGTGGTTAGGATGATGTGTTGCTTGATTTGTTGATAGCTGCGAAGAAAATAATGATAAAGATGAGATGCAAGCAAGTCGGGTTACCGAGACAGTAGCTCTAATATCATGTTGTTGGATTAGGAAAAGATACAAAGAGAAGAGATGAACAAATTAAAAAGAAAATTAAAATACATCTTGATTGTATTTGATGTGACATGTGTTGTGTTTACAAAGAGGGTGTTTATATATATATAGGCTTACTTGAAGTTACTAACCTTAGTGCTTATAAGTTTACACACATGAGAGATACTAGTGATTCTAACACTAGCACCCAATTGCATTATAATCATTAAGGATAGATGCTATATTCTAATACACTTGAGATGGACAAAGTATCTACAAGAACCACAATAGTAAATCCAATTCTTTTTGTATAGTCTTTTACAACAAACATCACAATTTTTTTTCCCGTCACGTCGGTATTCTTCTGGATAACAATAAGCTAAGAAGAGAGGGTGAGGATGGTCCTTGTACACCAAGGTGCTTGGAAGTGATCCACAAGTCTTGTGGATCCAGAATGAGCATTTAGTGCAACAATACGACTGATCTTCCTCTTTAATGTCGCAAGCATCACACTTAAATAAAGCACTTTTTTGCTGGAGTCTTAGGGGGTGCACATGGCCGGTGTGTTTGTAAGTACCGAAAGGGCTAGTTTGTTGCAATATGGTCCATGGAGCACATAAAACACCTACATCAAACTCACACATGGAACAGTGATAGGTGAAACCTTTCCATTCTTTTAGACAAATATTGCATATACACCCTGATGACAAATAAGGCGACTCGTCAAAGAGTTGAAGTGGGTGTTCTGGATGCATTGGATGCTTAATCTCTAATGGTAATTCTGCACAGGATTTATGGAGAAAGACTTTACATTCGCTGCAACAAAAGGTTAACCCCAAGACTGGTTGTTGGCAACCGTAACAAACATCATTAACGCTATGATCTTCTTGGAATTCCTTGAGGGCAAGCGGATGCTTCTCATGGCTAAAATGATTGATCTCCATTCTCTCTCGCTCTCTATTTTCACTGTTTTCCTTTCTCGCAATTCAAATGCTGAGAATGCAAGCTTATGAGAGTAATGACCTTAAATATAATATAATAGATGAAAGCCAAATGCAAAATGTGGGAGAGAACAAGCGAATAATTTTAAGTGTTCACAAAGTGATGCGAGATCTTACTTTTCTTCAGCCATCGATAAGAATCCTTACATTTCGTGAATACCAAGTAGCAATAATTATTGCCTCTGCACTAAGTTAACTCGCCGCAAAAGCTAGAAAAATGGGTTATGGAGGAGAATGAGTCATAATAAAATAAAATTTGTTTAGTTGTACTTTGCATTGGCCACGTAGATAAATAATTAAAAGAACTTAGTAGCACCTGGTAGTTGTCAACTAGATGCCAGATGGGAAAATCTGGAGATAACAAGTGGGAAGTGCAATTCTGAAATAAATACTTAACTATTCTTCATATCTTAATTTTCTTTCCTTTTAACTTTTCTTCTTCTTTTTTTTTTCTTTTTCATTTTATTTTCTTTTCGTTTTTTCCTTTCTCCTTCTTCTTTCCACTTAGAGGTGGCATCTGGGTTGGACCGATACAGGCCCAATTCAACCCAACACACGAAAATTTGAGTCTAACTCAACTCGGTTGATTGTAGGCTCGACTCGTCCTAACCCACTATCTTTATGTGGGCCGAGTTAGGTCATATAATTTTTGACCTAACCAATTTGAACCCAAACCCACCTCAGCCCAGCCTAGCTCGGGGCCCAACCTAACTCGAGCCCAGTACAGGCCAGCTCAAGCCCAAATAAGACCCAACTCAAGCTTAGATAAGATCAATCTTGAGCCCAACTTAGGCCCAGCACAAATTAAGTACAATTTGAGCTCACTTATTAAAATAAATTAAAATTTTATGCTTTATGCATACAATGCTAGTCGTAGTAACTATTTTTTTAAAAACAAACTAGTAAGTCGTAGTAATTATATTTTTTAACAAACTAATAAGAAAAAGTAGCAAATGTATTTTTTAAGTTAATATTAAATGACTTGTTATCAATTTTTTATTTTATTTTATAATTTTGCAAGATTGCAACTTGCAACTTTAAGTCCCTTCACACAATTTTTTAAAAAAGATTTTAGGTACATTTTTCTTTTTTACAATTTTTATAATTGTGCATATAATTGTTTTTATAAATACTTAGCGACAGTGCTTTAGTCATTTAGAGTCTGTTTCGCCAAACTTTTAGACTTTTAAAAGTACTTTTTAGGAGTTTAGAAGCTCAAACTCACATGTTTGACCCATTTTTTAAAGCATTTTTAGGTAAAAGCCAAAACCCAAAAAAAGTAAAAATATAGAAGCTCAAAATCGGAGCTTTTTAGAATAGGCTTCTACGAAGTTCTTTTTACAAAATGCGGGAAGCTTTTTTTTTCTTTTTTATTCTCAAAAATACCATTTCATATTTTTTTTAAATCTAACATTACCCTTTAAAGTTTTTCATACGTTCATTACCCTAATCTGTCACTCAAGTCGTTGTCTCTCATATTTTAACATTTTTGTCTTCCAAAGAAGAAGAACATACTAGTAAAGAAGATTAAATTTTCATCTTCTCTCTGTAAGGTACGCCCCACATCGCTTCTTTTAGTACTTAAAAATTGTATTATATTGTGTTGTATTTGAAAATCCCTTGAATTATTTTTATAGACTTTTGTATATATATATATACATACTATTGTTATTCAGATTATCACTTTCTTTTCCTTTTATGTGTGTGTGTGTGTCAATTATTCAGATTATGACGTATCGTAAAGTTAACTATTGAATTCGTTCTTTGTATGTTTAGTGTCAGTGTTTCTCAATAAGCAACATGGATGGGACCTGTTTGTTTTAGAGAGCACTTCACTAATGTAGGAAAGGAGGATAAAAATCCATGTACATATGATCTGAAACTACTAGAATGAAGGTCTTGTGCTACGACTGCTCTTTAATTTCTCAAGCACTCAAAGTTATGTGGTTAAAGGATGTTCAATTGTAATTAGCAATAATTGCAAGTATCATACAAATTATGCGTCCAGCTAATCGTCGAAATACTAAAGATCATACAGTTTACAAGTAGCATGCAAAAATTTTCTTCTATCCTGTTACCTTGTTATATAGGGGTGGAAATTTATTTGTATAAAGAAAAGGAATGATGATTTCCTAATTGCAAAATATATATATATATATATATTTTAATCTAAAATATGTAGGATCCAAAACTCTCTTAATATTATTTTTCTATTTGGTGTTAGGTGTCTTTTTCTACGTGAAGCCATTTTTTTCTTTGCAATTAGTGAAACAGATTAATAGATACAACTTTGTCCTTTTTGGTCAATTTTAGAACCCATGACTCTTTTATAGTAACATACCAAATAGGTTCACAGACAGTAAATAATACTTTTGACATGATAAAGCTAAACAGTCAACGACTTTTGTTCAACAATACTTTAACAAAAGCTCTACTGTTAAAAGCTCTACTAGTCAAAAGCTAAACTTTCACAGCTAGGCCAAACAGAGCCTTAGTGTATTCAATTTTATTTTATTACAAGTCTACAACATTATATATAGCTATGTCCATGAAAGAATAACATCTTTTATGACAATTACATTCATCAGAAGTTTGAAACCATCTTATGTACTTTGAAAAACAGAGGTATGTAATTTGTAACTATTGTCAGTATCAATTTATATTTCTATGTAAATTTAGAGCTCATACACTTGTAAGATACATTTTATCTCAACAACCAAATGTCTCAAATTATTTTAATTCTGAAGTAGTTATTCAACTACCGCCACCGCTAAACCCACTACCACTACCAACAGGCCCAATATTTGTACAAGGAGCATAACAAAATGGATAACTTTTGCACTAACTTTTCTCAAATGTTTATGTAATATTTTATTTTTATGTTTGTATGACTAATGTATTTGTATTTCATTAACTTGTAGTTTGTTATGTAATGTCTTATTATATATATTAATTGTTAATGTTATTAATCAACTTGTATATTGTCTCGTTAATAGTTAAATTAACTTTTCTTAAAAAAATTAAGTTTAAATTTTATTTTGGGTTAATACCATTTTTAGTCCCTTATTTTTGCTCTCATTGACACTTTAGTCCCTTATCTTCAAAAGTGCTACTTTTCAGTTTCTTATCTTTTAAATTTGGGACACCGTTAGTCCTATTTGCTAAATCCGTTAATTTTTGGACATAAATAGCACGTGCGCGGCATACTTCAGACCAAATTACCCCTGCAAATTAGGGGAAAAAAATCACATGTGCCGCGCGTGTGCTATTTCCGTCCAAAAATTAACGGATTTAGCAAATAAGACTAACGGTGTCCCAAATTTAAAAGATAAAGAATTAAAAAGTAGCACTTTTGAAGATAAGGAACCAAAGTGTCAATGAGGGTAAAGATAAGGGACTAAAAGTGGTATTAACCCTTTTATTTTTTTAATTATTAATTCAACTATCCAATCCAAGTAACACACACATATATATATATATATAGAATACACTAATCACAAAAAAATAGGTTGACCCATCCTAGCCCAGCCTAGCTCGTGATTCGTGGTAGCGGGCTCGTGGGCCGAATTGAGTCCTATATTATGAGAAATGAGCCCAGGCTAACTCAGCCCACTAAATATCTATGCTGAACCGGGTTCATTTTTCTCAACCCACACTACCACATTTTTTATTTTAGGCAACATTTAAAAACCATTGTCGAAAAGCTAAAAACCGTTGCAAATGGTTTTATGCAATGGTTTTCTTACTATTGAATTTGTTCTCGTTGTCTATTCTTTATTGCAACGGTTTTTTGCAAATAAGTAGTAATAGTAAAAAACCATTGCATTAGATTCTGTTAGCAACGATTTTTTTTAAAGACTACATGATAAATGTTCTACTATTTGCGACGGTTTTCTTGCACAACAACAACGATTTTTAATACTTTTTGTGACAATTTTTACTAGTTATTGCAATGGTTTTTAAAAGTATAAGCAACGGTAAAATTACCATTGCAAGTTTGTCTTTCTAAAAATAATATATATGCATGAGATTCTCTTTCGTTTTTTTAATGAGTTGCATTTGGATATATTTTTCTAAATAGGTAGCAATGAGACTCGAACCCAGAACCTTTTGATATTGAACTCTATAATTATGTTACTAACCATCTCATCTAAAAGTAAAGTTAGTAGTGAGAAGTTTATTTTATTCATTATTATCTTTAATAGTCAATATATTTTATTCATTTATTATCTTTAATCGTCAATACTTTTGTAAAAAATTTTAAAAAATATAAATAATAGTTTTTTATACTTGCTTTGCTATTTTCTAAACTTGCAATAATTTTTTTACTAGTCGACAGTAATATGGAACTAAAAAGAAATAAAGTCTCAATTTTGGCAAAAAATGAAAAAAATAAGGGGGTAAAAAAGAGAACTAAATTACTCAACTTTTTTTTCTATCTTTTCAAATAATTGATTATGATAGTTTCTCATTTTCAATGAATTAACCACAAATTTCTTCTTGAATAAAATATCTCAAGACGTCTCACTAAATAAACATCTAATAAGCAATGGTTTTTGTGCGTTGCATTTAATCCCATAATTTTACCTACCGTTGCAAAAATAAATAAATAAAATAAAGCAACACTTAATGAAGTGTTGCATATCCTAGATTCTAAAATGTTTAGAAGTAATAGTAACAAAACTGTTGCAAAAGTCTTTATTTAAGTTGCAACTAGGTTATAATTTAACAATCCGTTGCAGAATATGAATGGAATAAGTAACACTTAACAAAAAGCATTGCATATCACAAATATTCCAATAGTTTGATGAACTTAAAAAAATCGTTGCAACAAATTACCTATGACAACGATTTTTTTACTTGTTTAGCTAGAACATTGCAAGAAATAAAAAATGTGGTAGTGCCACAATTCGGCCGGGCTGTGACGAACTGGCCCAAATGTCACCTCTACTCCCACTTCATCTTCATTCTTCTGCCAATACCACCACTCGGTTTTCTCCTACTATCTTGTCTTACCTCAAGGTTATTGTAAAATATTTTTAATGAGTAACACGCTGCACATTAAGGAGGAACAATTAATTTCTCTAAATACGCGAGGCACTAATGCTATCATAACTAAATCCATGATTCAATGCTTAGTAAGTAGTGGATAACAGAGCATCTACAACAATTAATACATAGCAAAATTTATTCTCCAAACTCATAAATATGTAGTTTATTCTCCCAACATATGAAAAGGATTATAAGTCTTAAAACAAAATACTGAAATAATTTATAAGTCCAGACTAAAACAATAAAATATCCATTACTTGTCAGCTCACAAGATCACCTCTACTCAATATCAAGTTCTAGAAATCTCTATCACAACCAAGCCAAGTTCAAAGTCTACTTCTTACCTTCTGGAATGAAATATTTTCAAACAAATTTGAGATACAAATTTTAGTAAGAAGCGATCCCTAAGAAAAAAAACTCTTGGGATCTTCAAACAAAATAGCTAAATAATATCTTAATCAAAATTTTCCAAAATTTTAAATGTCGTATGTCAAGGTAATATGAAATTTATGTAGGGTTCCAAAAATTAATCGCATTTAAACACTCAACTTTTCAAACACCCGAGTTCAAAGTTCGAAAAAGTCGAAGACAAAGTCCAGAAATCTAGTTGTGCTTATAGATGGGTAGCACCATTTTGATGCATTGTTTAATAGGTCCAAAACCACCAAAGGCCCCAAAACAATTCTGATTCTTATAATAATGCACCACCTCTGAGTTCCTACCAATAGAGTTCTTTCAATTCATAGTGTTTCTTTTCAAACCTCAAATATCAATAGTCCATACCAAGGTTACATAGTCATATATTGCCTGAACATAGGTTTCAAATGCCAAAGTATTCTCGATAAATGATTTAAAGTCATTTCAAGTTTTAGTCCTAAGTTTTTTTTTCCTTTCTTCACATTTCTAAAATTATTCAATTCTCTTTTCTTAAAAAAAAAGGCTAACCAAAAACAAGTTCTAAAATTCATTTATTTAACAACCTATTAACATTGAATATAATAAGATTCCAACAAAACACACAAAAGAAAATATGTAATAAATAATCTACCCTTTTTCATTAAAAAAATGAAACCAATGCAATCAAGAATCGACTCCTTACTAAAGACCGTCTTCTTTCATAGGGAGTAATTGACAATGATGTGTGCTCATTATATAATATTTTTCCAGAGGATTGCAATCATTTATTTCGAGATTGTGGAGTTATTAGAAGAATTTGGATTTAGGGCTTGGAGCTAGCGTTGTTGCTTGGGATGTTTCTAGATTGGGATAATTTGGGTGATTGAGTGAACTCGATTTGTGTGGGAGAAGATTTGTAAGCTTCGATTATGAGGTTACTTTGTTGTGGCATTGTCTATGCAATTTGGAGGGAGAAAAACTACAGAATCTATAGAAATTTTTTTGCTTATGAGGAATCTATTATTGAAAATATTAGGCAGTCTATTAGACTTAAATTGAGTGTTAGTAAATCTTTCAGAAGGAGAATTATTAACGTTGAACTTTGTAATAGATAGAAACTGGATGAGGTATACCTTACCAGTAGATAGTTTTGGTTAGGACCTTTGTAATTCATCTTTTGAGTTGAACTTTAATGATATACTTTGCTTTCTTAGCATAAAATAAAATAAAAAATGAAACCAATGCTCACAAATCAGTGAGCTCACAACCGCACTTGACTACATGCTTTTCTCTCTCCTGGAGCTTTGTCTCTCAACAGTAAGAAAGTCATAGAACCTTGGTTCATCATATTGGAAAACCACCATTGAGGATCTTTCTTGAGCTCTTGAACCTTATTTTTTGCCATTAATCTTCATCGTTGCAGGCCCTTCTCATGGAGGAGGACCCAAAAATTCTGACTAAAGGACCCATGGTTGGTCTCGTTACCTTGACTGTGAAGGTAGCAAAGATTTCAGAGGAGCTAAGAAGGCCAATACCATCATCTTTCCAATGCAATAGGTACCTTCGTCTACGCCTATGGAGGACAACAGCATCTCCCACAGTGGCGAATGAACATCCTCACAGCCAACGCAGTAGGTACCTTCATCTACTCCTATGGAGAATAGCATCAACTCTCATGGCGGCGAAAGACCTTCTCCATAGCCGCTGAACTAGAAAGGTATTTTTGGTAAGAAATCTGATTATATGGCATCTGAGGATGGTTTGGTGGATGATGTCCCTGACTTTGATGATATTGGTTCGGATTGTGAAGGTGAATGCTCTGACGATGATGAAGGAAAAGATGCAGTAGTACCCCACCTTTTTCTATCACAAGAGGAAAAAAAAGAGATGCGTAATCCATGGCGAAACGCTCTTATCATCAAACTGATAGGGAAAACGGTAAGTTTTCGTTTTTTAGCCTCTCGCCTCAGTAAACTATGGTCTATTCAGGGGAGGTTCAGGGGATTTAGGTTATTTGTTGTCAGATTCTCATCTATCTCAGACTATGAACACATTCTTACTAGCGGTCTGTGGATGCTTATGGACCATTATTTGACAATACGTCAATGGGAACCTTATTTTCACCCAGAAATTGCAAACACCACCACCTCAATGTCAATTTAGGTTCGCTTTTCGGGAGTTCCGATGGAGCTCTATAAGGTAAACATTCTAACCAAAATGGGAAATTTAATTGGAAAAACTTTAAAAGTTGATAAATTGACAGGTGATCGCTCGAGAGGGAGATTTGCTAGAGTTGCGCTTTAGGTTGACCTTGCTAAACCACTGTTGTCGAGGATTCATATTAAGGATGACTACTATCAACGAATTGAATACGAAGGGATCCATGTGATTTGTTTTAATTATGGATTATATGGTCATAAGAAAGATCACTGCCCAAAAACAAATCCTCAACAAGATGGTACAAGTGGAGATAAGGGGACAATTGTGGAAAACTCTCAAGGAAACATGCAACAATTTACCGAGACCCCAGTTAATTGGGATCCAATGATTGACTTTGGAGAATGGATGATGGTTCAACGCAAGACTACGAGAAGAATGGGACAAGGTGGTTAGAAGAATTCTGAAATAGGGAAGGCTAACTCATCTGATCAAAACTGAGAAAACAAAGCTCCAAAGAAGCCAGTCAACAACTTTTCCTTACCGAACGTAGCTTCAGGGTCAAGATTTAATATCTTTAACAAAAGTCAGGATATGGATGGTAGAGAAAATCAGGAAGATTCGGGCACAAAAGGAAGTTTCCAGCTTTCAGCCGAGAATGAAAAAAAAAGTAAATCAGACAAATCCTTTGTTAACAAAAGTAGAGAAAGCAGAAGACATCAAAAGAACAAAGCTACAACCAATAAGGTACATGTTACTAATGCTAACTGTGTGAATGATTGTGAGAATGTCACTGGTCCTAGTGCCGCAGGTCATAACAATAAGGAAAAAGAACAAAAGAAAACTATAGCGGCCGAAAATAGCAATAGTAAATCTGATGAGGAACGTAAACATTTGGTTGTGAATGATCTTTCATTTGAGGACCGAAAATTATTTGGAGTGACTCATGGTGATAATAGAATTGTTGATGGCAAGTGATAGGACTTTTCTATTATTGTTAAACCAATGCATCAGGATCATCCATATTCACTTGAAGATCAGGATACTGATGTTCATTCTCCTCAATTACAAGGAAGATAGCGGGATAATCTCCCATCTCAGTTGGATTTTCCTTTGGAGGAGGCCATTGGTTCTAGTCGAGAAAGGGGCAAGGAAATGAAACCGAGTATTCTTCAGGTTGATTTGCATCCTATTGGTGGTTCCAACCACCCTTACCAAGATGGTTGTTAATGTCGCACAACTTTGTCAGTAATCCTTTATGGTTGGGATGTGTTTCTATGGGTCTGAAGATTTTGGTTTGGAATTGTCGTGGAGCTGCGCGAGAGTCTTTTCGCCAGGTTCTGATTGATTTGGTGTGTCAGCATAAACCTTGGATCGTGATTATTCTGGAACCGAGAATAAGTGGAGAAATAGCTAATAAAGTGATCAAGTCTCTGTGTATGTTGTGCTCTTATAGAGTTGAAGCTAATGGTTTTTTTGGAGGTATTTGGATCTTATGGAATAATAACTGTGTTAATTTGGAGTTGGTTTCTGCAAGGAATCAAGTGATTAATGTTCTTGTCTCGATGAATGGCATTCATAAATGGCTCCTCTCGGCAGTGTATGCTAGTCTGTATGAAGCTCTGCGTACTAGCCTGTGAGATGCCCTTAGAGAAGCGTCTTCTTCGCTTTACATTCCTTGGATAGTAACTGGTGATTTCAATCAAGTTGCTCACCCAGATGACAAACAGGGTGGCGTTGGAGGTTTTTCTAGAAAGATGAAGCAATTTGATAAATGGCAGAATGATTGCAAACTCTTGGACTTGGGTTTTGTCGGGCCTCGTTTTACTTGGTCCGATTCTTCGGACTCGGGTTAAAGGATCATGGAGCGCTTGGATCGGGCTTCTGTTAGCACTGAGTGGAACTTCTTATTTCCGAATACTTGTGTTCATCATATCCCTCGCATTTGCTCAAATCATCTTCCCATTTTGGTGGACGTTTGTGGTTTGAATCAAGGGAGTTACTCTCCCGTCCCTTTCGTTTTCAACTTGCTTGGTATACCCATGCTAATTTCTTTGATTTTGTAGGAAACAACTAGAAGGCTAATGCTGGTAACATTAAATAAGCTTTGGATGACATCTCATTTAAACTTCAAGCTTGGAACAAGACAACTTTCGGAAATATTCATGCTAACAAAAGAAAAATTCTTGCTCAGATTAAAGGGATTCAAAGAAGTTTACATATGATATATAACTCTTTGTTGCTTAGATTGGAAAAAACCTTGAGAGAAGAGTATGAGGATATCTTGGCACAAGAAGAACTGTTTTGGTTTCAAAAGTCTAGAAAAGAGTGGATCTTTTCGGGTGATAGGAATACAAAATTCTATCACCTTTCTACCATTATTAGGAGGAGGAAAAATGATATTGTCAAACTGAAAGACGACGATGGGAATTGGGTTCAGGAGGCAACAAGTTGAGAGATATGGCGTTTAGTTACTTCAAATCTTTGTACACAGCTACTAACCATGTTCCCCTCTCTTTCTTTAGTGCTTGTTTTAATGATATTCATCACTTGGATTTTATTGCTCTTGGTAACCCGATTAAGGAGGATGAAATTCGGGGTGCTCTTTTCCAAATGGATGCTTCTAAAGCTCTGGGTTCGGATGGCCTTTCTGCGGGGTTTTTTTAGAAGTGTTGGCCTACAACTAAAGACCTCATCTGCAATATGGTAAAAGAAGCCTTTTTCTTCTAGAATTTTGCCTCATGGTATGAACCACACTCTAATCCACCTTATTCCTAAGATTAAGAACCCGAAATCTATCAAGCAATTTTGGCCTATCAGTCTTATCAATGTTGTAGTAAAGTTGATTTCCAAAGTTGTGGTGAATAGACTTCGTCCTCTCCTCCAAGACTGGATCTCTCCTTGTTAGAGTAGTTTTATACCTGGGCACTTCACAAATGACAATATTATCCTTGCCCAGGAAGTGATCCATGCCATGAAAAAGAAGCAGGGAAAAACAAGTGTGATGGCTATCAAACTTGATCTTGAAAAGGCCTATGATAAGCTCAATTGGGCATTCATTAAAGACAATCTTCAGCAGCTCCACCTCCTGGATAATTGGGTCAACCTCATCATGTCGTCTTTCAAAACAGATTGGGTTTGTCTTTTATGGAACGGTACCTTCTTGCCGACACGAGGAATTTTTCAAGGGGATTGTCTTTTCCCTTATATTTTTATTCTTTGCTTTGAAAGACTTTCACAGATTATTACTCGGGATGTCAATGACAAGAATTGGAAACCAATTCGGATTTGTCATTCGGGTACCCCTATCTCCCATCTTTTCTTTACTGATGATCTTCTTTTGTTTGCAAAGGCGTTGCCCAACCAAATGGAGAGCATTTTGAACATTCTTGAGAGCTTTTGAAAGGAGTCTGGACAAACCATAAATGCAGCAAAGTCATCTATTTTTTTTCTCCAGAAATACTGATAAAAATCTTGTTAATTTGATGTGTAGATCCTACGGATTCCAGGCCTCGGATGACTTGAGAACTTATTTGGGCGTCTCTCTGCTTCACAAGTGGGTTTGCCAAGGTACCTACAAGTATATCCTGACCAAGATGCAGGCTAAACTTGCGGGGTGGAAGCAGAAAGTCTTGTCCTTCGCTGGTCGTGTTACCCTTTCAAAAGCTGCTCTTGCCGCGCTGCCAACCTATTCTATGCAAGTGATGGCTCTCCCTGTTCAGACTTGTAAAGAGATTGATAAAATCCAACGCAATTTTATTTGGGGATCAACGGAGGTTCAACGTCATATTCATTGGTTGGCCGGGAGTCTATCTATTGTTCGAAGTCTGAAGGAGGTTTGGCTCTTTGTATGGCTAGAAGTACTAATGAAGCCATGCTTGCCAAGCTTGGATGAAAAATTCTTAATGAGCCGGAGCTGTTTTGGGTCCAAATTCTGAAGGAGAAATATTTCTCTAATAATTTGTTGTCCTATGAAGGCAAGAACTCTGATTCCAAGGTTTGCAAAGATATCATCAAAGGGAGAGACACTCTGAAACAGGGGATTAAATGGATTCTTTGTAATGGTCGTACAACAAGATTCTGGCTAGACCTTTGGGTGGGAGAAGATATTCTGTTCAACATGGCACTTTATCACATTCCTGAAGGGATGATACATTTTACAGTTGATCGCTTTGTCCATGGGAATGGCGATTGGAATTGGGCTATCTTCTAGTACCTTCTCCCATACCCTCTTCTTTTGCAGATTTCTAATTTGAAATGTTATCCTGAGGATTCTCGTGATGATTTTATCAGTTGGAAGCATGATGCTAACAGCTCTTTTTTTGTGAGCACGACCATTGTGTATAACTAAAACACCCACTTGGACTCGGATATTAAATGGGAAGAGCTTTGAAAACTGCCTTGTCCCCAAAGAATCGTTATTTATTTTTGTGGTAGACGGCCCACCAGCGAATAGCTTCTAGATTTGAGCTTAGCAAGAGAGGTATACTATTTGATGCAAGTTGTGTTTGTCGTGGTGCTTCGTGTGAAAATACGATGCATGCCTTCGATCGTGCCCTTATGCCCGTCATATTTGAGAACGCCTCCTCCCAAAATCCCTTCGTAATGGGTTATTCACTATGGATTGGAATGCATGGATCAATATAAATATTTGTTCTAGAGATGTTTGTTTTGGTGTTAGGTAGAAATGCATCTTCGTGGCTGACAGTTAGGAGATTTGGAGGTTGCGTAATAATTACATCTTCAAAAGGGAAATGAGAAAACCTCTTGGTGTGATTGTTAGCCAGATTATTAAGAATGCGTATGAGTATGTAGAAGCTTGGAGGTCTCACAACAGCCACCAGCTCCATACTAGGAGGGATATCATGATTGGATGGAAAAAACCAAACAAGGGTTATAAGTTAAACATTGATGGTTGTTCGAAGGGCAATCCTGGAGTTGCATGGACGGGTGGTCTCTTCCGTGATGCAGATGGAAGATGGATGTCGGGTTTTGGCTTCAACCTGGGCATTGCAAGCAACAATAGAGCAGAGTTTTTGGCGTTAGAGAAAGGTCTTCGCAGGGCGGAACAACTTGGGCTTTATCATCTTTCCATTGAGACTGACTCCCGTTTTATCTGTAACTTGCTTAAAAAGGGACCTGACTACAATAGCCCATTCAAGATTACGGTGGAGAATTGTATGGAGATTTTGGATAGGCACGATGGTTATCGAGTTTTCCATACTTTTCATGAAGCTAATGGTTGAACTGACTAGATTGCTAACTATAGTCTCCATCAACCTCTTGGATCATTTTTATTAGATCAACCTCCAGATGTTCTCTAGACTCTGATTGAGAAGGATAGGACGAGTTTCAAATGCCGTTGAGTTGTTCATTCGTCTTAGGCTTTGCCTCCTTTTCAACCAAAAAAAAAAATCAGTGAGCTCACTATTCATGAACAGTGACGCAATCACTTTTCACAAACAGTTATGTACTGTAACTGTTCTAATCATTTTTATCTTTTTAAGTAAAACTTCCTTTTTTCTTTCTTTTGTTTTTTCAGAATCTTTCATGCCCAACACCTTTTTTCCTCACGCAGTTCAACTCAAACATATTACATACGAAATTGTATCCAAAAAAAATTCAAATATGCCTAAAATAATTTCAAGACTAAATAATCACCAAATCCCAAAAGTATAAGCAAAATAAGAAAAAATAATAATACAAAGTTCGAAGGTAAAGATTGTCACGCCCCGACCCAACCCCCAAACTAAAGGTTAAGTATGGACCCGACACACGGACAGAGTCTCCCCTGTACCGTGGACTTTCTGAAAACCTGTAAACTTACAAATAAGGTAACTACAAGGTAAACAAACTTTTCATGACTATATATATATAAAGATTCAAGGCCATCCGAGCCTTGAAGCAAATAACAGTTCCAAAACCACACAAACATGCAAGACCTTTGTTTACAACATAGTCTAGTAGCCATGCCCTTACAGGATATCAATAAAACATAATTAAAAGATAAAACATTTCTACCATAAGCCATTCACTCCCAAGCATGCAAGGAAATAAAAGCAGGAATAAAAGTTATTACAAGACATGGGCTTCCAATTCGACACCACAATCTACTATCCTTCAACTTTACACCACAAGCATATACATAGCCCTTAGGCCACAAAATAGGACATAAGATAAACAGTTGAGCCTTCCACATAGCAGCAAGAATTTAAACCACCTCAAGCTATCAAGCACAGCAACTAAGGTAAAGGATCAGTCTGAACTTCCTCTTCCTCAACTAACTCAACAAGCTGGGGATCACCCTCAGCGTCTCTTGAAACATATATCGAGGTATGAGCAACCACTGTTGCCTAGTGAGGGATATAGTCCCGGGGCGTGCAATGCAACAAATAATACAATTATACAACAATAACACTTAGACAATTAAAGAAACAATGATAACTTAAATAACCACACATTTAAAGGATACATTTCACAAAACCCCTATACACCAATCTTCACTGGTCTTCATTCACGATCCACGAACCACGAGCATGATCACGATAAGCCGGTATAACCCCAAACACTCCAGTGGGTGTACTCCGGATGTACCCCGATAATCCTATGACCCAACATCCCCTGGCAATCTCCAGACCAGGCGAATGAGAGACTAGGGCACGGAGTTTGAATATCCACCGGTAAGCCCTCTGCCACCCAACCGATATTCAACACATTCGCCCCTGACACTATGGTTGCGAAACTACTATGCAATGCACTTAACAATGGCAAGTTAATAGCAATAATATAAGCATTAACACATAGGAGGATCAACAAAGTAGGTTGACCTCGATGCAATCAGAATAGAACAATTATATAAGCAAATGTGCAGTTTTACAAAGAGACATATGCAAGATAAGTATAGAATCATACCAAAAGCTCCAAATCAACTTGAAACCACATATAAACACTCAAGAAGTCATGCCATGGGTTTAGAAGTGTGAATCAACCGAAATTGCACCTAAACCCCTTTATTTTTCAAACTATTTCTCTTCCAAACCAAAGTTAATGATTTCATTTCAAAAGAAAACTCTCCCAACCCTCTAACTAACCCTCAAGGAACCCTCTCAACCCTCTAATTCATTCAAACGCTCGCGATTACCCCGAAAGCTCCAAATTCCCTCTTATGGCTTTAAACTATACATACCTTATACGGGCTTCAAACAAAGGTTTTCAAAGCTTCTATAGCACCTAGGTAGCCTAAGAATACTAGAAGTGAAGCCCGAATCCACCCGGATTCGCATTAACCCCGAAAGCCCTTTGTTAAAGTCAACTATTTTACGTTTTATGCGATTTTAGGACAATGCAAGTGCACGGGGCTATTAGACTACCTTCACTAGCACCTAAGGCATCTATTAGAAGCATTGAATCAAGTTAAAACGCACGATTTCACAAAACCCTAGAATTTCTATCACTATTCACCCTAAAAATCAAACTAACGATTCTAACCGTTTAAAAAGCGAAACGATGGCTCAAATGTGTTCCCTAGCATTCATATACATGGTATAATAGCATAGATAATCAATACAATAGCATTTGAACACATTTTCAACAAATCAAGAAAATAGCAACTATTTAGAAATGCGAAAATAAGCCGTGAAATCCCTCACCAATGCGCGTAGGAGCACCTAGGAAGCTTGCAAACACCCTACACTAGTTGCTCAAGGCTTGGCTAGGCTTGGATTGAAGAGTTGATGATGAAAAATTTCCTCCAAAGAGCAAGAAGGGATGTCGGGTTTCTGCCCTGTTTTTTCAGCTTTTATTTTTTTTTCTTTTGCATTTTATGAGCTTTAGTTGATATTTAAGGTGCATGGTTGGGTGGGGTCAAGTTTGGGTGTTTAAGTGGTCAATTATAATGCGCGTAGTAAGCTTAAAACGAGCCTAAAGTGAAATATGTGTGCTAGTTAATTAAAACTCTAAGTCAGTTACGTAACACTATTCATTGAACTACTAAAATCATTTTCTAAACGAGCTCTCCTATCGCTTCTAGCTCAATTGCTCATTTTTCCCACTACTCTAACAATTAATATGATTTAATAAAAATGATAATTCGTTAATAGTATGAAGTTTAAAAATGGAGTGAATAGTAATTTAAGAAGGCAGTTAATAATGCACAGAAGGAAATGCGCAAACAAGGGATGCAACAGTAATTGAATGCATGGCTAATCAAGCTCTGATACCACTTAAATGTCACGCCCCAACACGACCCCTCCTATGATCAGTCAGGACGCAACGGAATTTCGGCAGTATAACGACAGTAAATAGGATACCGAGGCTCTAAACCAACCTCATTAAACATCATACATCCAGCAACTCCTTAATTCAAACAACAATATACAACACAATCATAATATACAATAAACCATCCTCGTTATACGCCTCCGTTCCAACATAACATACAATACCTCAACCTTATCATACATTTCAAAAATAAGTTGAGACATATTTACAACTTAACCATAGACAAAAGAAAGCCACTAAGTTAACACCATTTGGATCATCATCTTCCAACATCTATTACAATAAGAACCACAAAGCATATAAAAGTCTATTAAGCTAATATACATGACATTAAACAACATATAATCATGGATAAGACTCGGGAACATATGACTCGTCCACGTAAAGCACATTTTCCACATTCTCCTCTTCAGGAGGCACATACCCGTAATCCGGCTCTGCAACACCTGTAAGCATGCATTAATAGAGAGTGAGCTTATATACATAAGCCCAGTGAGGATCCGATAGATCTCGACAGTATTCACTACGCTCCTTGGATTTAGTCCTTTGAGCAAGTAAACACACAACAACAATAATAACATTATCATCACATAACTATATAACCATTCATTAAAGGATACTCTATTTGGTGTAGCTCCAAACGCCATCACGATCTCAACCGTTCTTCTTATAACTCCCCATTACTCACGCACCCGAGGTACCTCACTAGCCCCTTCCCTCCATGACTTCTCCGGCATGCCAGCTGGGGGGTTGCCTCTGGCAGGCATGCCGTTATCCAGCCGACAGCCCGACGCTGCCCGAGAGGTGGCACACACATACCAAGACTCCATATTCATCAATCATCATGCAAGCATAAATCAATCAATCAATTGGGAGATCAGCAACAAGAGTGCCCGATTCCCGCATTCAATAATAATCAATCAATATCATTTTATCATCATCAATAATCATATAATCATCATCAATAACATCAATAATCAATTAATCAACAAATAACTAAGTTAGATGACAAAGTAGGCCATCCAACCGAACATGCATTAAACACACAATCAAACCTTAGTTTACCCATCAACAACTCACAATTCAATCACTCAAACCACACCCGATCAACTAAGGCTCAATTCAATAATTTAAAGAAAGATAACCTAAACTTCAAATAATCATATCTTACATTCTACTAATCCAAACAACTCCAAATCAATTTCAAACACTCACCCATTCGATCATCTACATTAACCTTCTAGGAAATCCAACATAACACCTTCAAATCATGCCCGATAACCCTAAAACCCTAGGATGTCTTGGCTGGATTTTCCGAATTTTCACACGAACAATGTAATCGAAAATTCAGCATTACAACAGTGCTAACACGTAATTATCAAGTATTTAGAAATCGACGGCAATCGATTTCGATCATCACAACTCAATTAATTCAACTTTGAACAATTTAATCAAAATTAAATACCCGGAAAATAAAAATTATGCTACATCCGACAGAAATTCGTAGTATTAGTATATAACGATCCCTAGCATGCAAGGAGCAATAATCTATCATCAGATTTCAATTCTAACCGGTCAATCTTCATTTATACACAAAAACACAAAAAAGACATTTTGAGATCTAGAATTTTTTTCTCAACTTTGATGTGTTTTGATGCAAGAAATGTGTAGAATAGATGCCAAACAATCAATTTCAAGCTTTGAATCACTCAATTCGGCTTTGAAACGCAAAATCTGTGAGAAAAATGCTTTGAAAATGCCTTTATCTTTCTCCTCCAAGGAGCCACGGTTTTGTGTGTGTTTTTGGTGGTGTTTTGCTTTGTTTTTAATGTGTGTTGATCATATATTAAGCAAAGGTCAAATAAATAAAATAAAGTCAAAGTAGAAACTAATTATTTTTAGTGTTTTCTTGACTTTAAATGCATTTTATTGATCACCAAAGTTCAAAACAATTATTCAACACCCAAGATAGCTCAAGTAGGTTATTTTTAGGTGACAAGAAGTTTTACAATCAAACAATTTCACCCGAGTCGGCTTAAAACTCGATTTTCGCAAAAGTCGATGTAAAAACCCTAATAAATTTCTAACCCGATTTTAAAACCGTTTTAATCAAACATAGGTCTATTAAAGTCCATGGACTAGGTCTAGAAGGGTTAAAAAGACTAGTTTCAAAATTTTAGCGGATGTGTTTCGAAAACACTATTCACTGAAAATCGACGATAAAATTTTTGATCCCGTTTTTGATGAAAATTTCATGAATGCACATTTAGCACGTATTAGGAGTATTAATACCAAAATCACTATATTATAAGCCATATAGCATATAGACAGGTTAATTCACGCAAATCGAGGCAAAGGCACGCAAATCAAGGTAAAGCAGAAAAGTGGGGTTTCACAATCTCTTGCGGTAGGTCACTCCTTCAACTTGGCAAAGAAAGATATCAAGTTATTGCCTACAGTAGGTTGGTCCTTCAAAGTAAGAAAGAGAACAAGTTGTCACTCGCTTAGAACAACTCCAACTTAGCCAAAGTAGAGAGTCAAACAAAAAAAAATGCTCTAACCTCTCTTTCTCCCTCGCAAAAATCCCAAGCTCGCCAATTGATTGTCATTTGCTAGCTAGAAGTGGCGAGCAAATCAAGCTCGCTATTGCCTTTCTTTTGGTCAAACGGCATATCTATTTTGTTGTTCTATTTGTTTTGTTTGCTTTTTTGGTTCTTTTTTGGTCTTTAAGATGTTTTTTTATTTTTTATTTAATTGATGAGCCAGCATAAAAAAAAGGGTGAAATAGATAATTTGCAATTGTTGTGTACTTCGAGTTCAAAACCTCAATCCGTTGGTAATATTTTATTATAAGTTTAAAAATAATTATAATTTTGTGTCTCGAATTTTCTAATTTATATCAAAAATAATAATAATAATATTTAACAACTTAAATTATATAAATATTACAATATTTGTTAGGCTAACTCCAAGCTTCGCTATATTTTTCTCTAGGGGTTCAATATTTTAGTTTCATTCCAACAGTTTCCATACATTTAGTAAATTCCTTATTTTAAGAAATTCCTATTTTAGTTTCACTCTAATTATTTCCCTATTTTAAAAGCTCTCTACTTTTATTTACTCCACATGTGGAGATGTGGATATAGGTTTAGAGATTTGTTATTGCATCTTCACATGTAGTGATAATATGATTTGGATATAGCGATTCTCTATAACTTCCCTACATGTAGAGTAAAATAAGAAATAGGGAATGAGTTAGAGATGGCTTTAGAACATAGTTGTTAATAATTAAAAATAAAAAATAAAAAAGATTGTTGAATAATAAGTTTAGATAAAATATGAAGAGTAATTAGAGCAAAATTAAAAGACCATATACTTCACAAACAATAAGTATTATGAGCTCATACATGCATTGCCTAACAAAATACGTTGGCTATCATTTATTTCTCATAATCATCGACCTCTTCACGATCTTGATTGTTTTATGGATACAAACATGTAATTATCTTGTGTACTTAAATAAGAAAAAATAAGAAAATGTAAGGGGCATTATAATGATAAATACATACAAACGTAAAGGGCACAATAGAACTCTTTTATTAAGATTAATAGTAAATACATATTGCGATCGAGAAAAAAAAAGACAAAATAATGATACAGGAAAAATCAATTTCGTGATTTTTCGAATCATTTATTATATGCATTAGTACAGATTCCCAAACTCTTAATTTACTTTCATCTGAGACGGCTTTATGCTTTTCCCAATTGGACTTCTTAGGACTAGAATCGACGATCTTCAATATATATTTGAAATTCATTTAGTTCTATCTGAAAGGATTTCTTCACTATGCTATTCAAGATTGGACTCCTCACCACTAGACTCTTCAATCTCGCTATGCCCTTCTGGACTAGATTCCCCGTTTCTCGAAAAGACAGATGGCGCACGAGCAGAGGTATAAATAGCAAGTTTCACATTCAAAACCCATCTGTCTTCCCAAATTATAACCAGATTTGTCATAACAGAATTTATATTTAACTTTTCTCACAAAGATGAGAGGATGTGGGTATACTCATCAATTTGAAGTTTACCCCCAAACTTAAATTTAGGATCATTGCCACTACAAAAAAAAATTGCTTTAGGTGACGGTAAAAAATTGCCTCCATGTCGTCACCAAAACGGTATTGCCGACGGTTGACGACAGCATGAAGATGATTTTTGACTGTCGCCAAAAGTATCGTTGCCAATTTGTTGCGCCGTTGCCAATTCCTCACTTTTGGCGGCGACCTTTTAATCCGTCACCAAATTTGTCTCTGAATCATTTCCCAAAAATGTCGTCTCTAAACCGTCGCCAAAAAATGTCATCTCCAAACCGTCTTCAAAAACATGGTATCTCCATTACGTCTCCAAGCCGTCTCCTAAAAAACCCGTCTCCATTCCGTCTCCAACTTGTCCCCAAAAACATGTCGTCTCTATTTCATTTCCAAACCATCTCCAAAAAACCCGTCTCGAATCCATCTCCAAAAACATGCCATCTTTATTCCGTCTCCGAGCCGTCTCCAAAAAAAAACGTCTCCATTCTATCTCTAAACCGTCTCCAAATAAATTTCGTCTCCAAAATATCATCGCAAAATTCTGTCACCATGTCGTCGCCAATCTCGAAATTATTATTATTATTATTATTATTTTCATAAAAAATCTTTAAATGTTATTTGAAATTATTAATTATTAATTATTTATTTGTTAAAACCAGATATAATGCTCAAACATGTAATTGAAATTATTGTACATTTATATTGAAAAGTATATTGTACCATGCAATTAAAAAGAACAAATCCTAAATGTAATTAAACAAACTCTTTGTATATTTTAACATATCATAAAAACAGGAAAATTATTCTTCAGTTCCATCACCGGGTTGAGGCGAATCCTGATAAGTAGGTGGCATCGTAAGCATCTTTGTCAGTAGTGCAATCTGTGCCCGCAGTTCTCTGAGTTTTGCATTGTTTTCATCTTGAAGTCGTTGAAGCCGCTCGTTCTGTTCTTGTTGCGTTTTACGCAATTCCTCATTCTAGGAGTGTTGTAGATCAATCTTCTCATTCAAGGGTATTATGGCCCTACCAACAACTTGCAGTATCTCTATCTTCGTGCTCTGTCATCTGCCTGGTGGGTTGTGGTATACAGACCCAACAGAAGCAGAAGGCCCGACCCCATATATACACCCTCTGTTGGGTTTGCCCACAGCCTGCAAAAGGAGTGCATCATAATCTATCGTTGTCGCTGTTGAATCAGCCTCAGACGAAACTGTGGCCTGCTACACTAGTTCTTCATATTCAGCCTTTTAATTAGATTTAAGACATAATAATTTTAGAAATTTCATTGGTAAATATCAACATTTTGGTTATTTATTTACTATTATCAACAAATTACACATACCATGGTGTGTTCTGCCCTAGGGTCTGTGAATGGCCTGTCGGGATCCTTGCGATGAGCCCTTGCGAAAACATTCGCCCAAGTCACTGGTCCCCCCCGCTCCTCTGCCTACAAATTTTCATGCACCAAAACAAACATTTATGATGGGTGAAATAATTGAAGTTAATTACGACACAACATACATTAAATTTTCCTTCATACATACCAATCTCCTTGCAGCCTCTTCATAAGGGATAGGCCCAAATGATGTGGAGATGGCTGGTGCAGTTGGTTATCTGAGTTTCGCTGTGAAATTGCCCGCCATTGTGGGGTATCCAACCTTTCTTTCAACAGATCCCATGCGGCATCGCCCAACCACTTCGGCTTCTTATTACATGTCCGTCCTTTATTAAAGAGGTCACATATACGATTCTCAGCTTTGAAATCGAACATTCGGCGAAACGTGGCTTCTTCGCTGGGGAATCACTTGTAGACCCTTTGCGACCAATAATTAATTAATATAACATATTATTTCAACATAATCAACACAATGATTATAACAAATAACATACCATAATATCTACACATATTTATCATACCTGAAAATTAGCGAACCACATATCCCTAACCTCATCAGGGACCTCACTCCAACTCGGTCAAGGCTTAGAATACTGGGCATTCATTGCTCTAGTGACTTCTTTAGTTGCTTTGTACGGTGTCCATCTAAACATGATCAAAACAAAAAGTTGGATATTAAAAATCCATAACATGGAGGAGCAGCGGGATAAGGATATCCATGGAAAAAATACAAAATCAAATACTTACCCACCATCATCGAATGTCAAATGTGTACGTCTATCAACCTGTCACGCTACGTATGCATCGTGCGACGAGAACCCATAATATTGCCATGGCTTTATCCCTGCAGGTCGTTCTTGAGCTGCGATTGATGACTCAGGTTGTTCAGGAATTGGTGCAGATTGAGCCATAGGGTCGGGCTCAGCCGCGCCATATACGTTGACTTGTAAATCCTCTAAACCTTGTCTGAGGCCGGACGATGATGTGGAAGGGGAAGACCTCTCATGTGGTGACAATGAAACGTGAACAGGCATATGTCCTGATGCAGCGTCAATGGGAGCTCCCGACGTACTAGTAGAAGTATGTAGTCTAACACCCCGATCTCTCAAGAGACTGGAGTTCCCAATTCTGTTCCCAAGGCATGAGAAACGAGGAGAAACGGACGGAGTCTTCCCTCTTTATAGGACTATCCAAAACCTATAAATAATATTTATAATCACAAAACTATGATCTAACTTCTTTCCTTCATCTCCTCCACCAAAATTATCTCATACAACAAATTGCTCAAGGCTATCCGAGCCTTGGAACTCAACGAAGGTTCACAACAAGCATACAGTCGACAGTTATCAAGTTCAATTCACACACGCATACAAGCTAACTAGACAATAAGGTAATTCTTATAGTTATTACATGCCCGTAATATTAGAAGACTAAAACACACTTCTTTACAATACCACATAATTATATACAAAACTTCTTATGATATAGACTTTATTACAAGATAAACTTCACATTTAATTTACATATGCTACCGATAACACGCCAGCTACCTTAACTTCACAACTAATCTTGGAACTCGTGCCGCCAATCTTTGCTATGCCTAAAACATGTTAGGGCGATGAATGAGCATACTAACCACGTATGCCTAGTGTGGGAGAGGTCACATAATGGGGAGTCTCCATAAGGTCTCGTGCAATGCAGATAACATCAAAATCACACACAAGCACACAAAACTAGATAACACGCATACACACAAGTCTAGACATCACGCAAGCACACAAACTATAAAGCACACAAGTACACAAAACAAGATAATACACAAGCACCCGAACTATAGCACCCAAATATAACTAACACATAGGTGTCATTTACAGTATATGATCATATTTCAAGTAACAAGAGACCGAATAACACTTAATAATCAAGTATCACATATTTAAAAAGGATATAGTTCCACGAAGTCTCGATCCACGAACCACGAACCATGATCTTTAAGCAAGTGCCGGCAAACCCCTTATTCCTCTAAATAGGGTACTCCTGATGTACCCCGATCCTACGACCCTTTCTCCTAAGGTAGGTTCATATGCCCCAACGAGGTGAACCGCCTTTGGGGTAGTGGAGTATACTCAGCGAGAGAAAGGGAATAGGCACCATGGTAGTCAAGGGAGCACGGTAAGCCCGATACCGCCCGTGTTTCTCAACACTACCATGTCCGAAAAGGTTGCACAACCCCGAGTCAAGATCACGAGAATCAAGAATATCAAAGATCACATAAGAGGGACGATAAAGTAGGCCGCCCTCGCAATTAAACATAAATAACATGAGAAAACACAAGATAACCAGTAAATAGTACATGTAAACTTTATCAATTACTAATCATACAATCTAGAAACAATAAAATAAGTTAAGATGCACAAAAGAGATGAAGACTCCCTTACCTTTACCAAACCTGTAATGGTATAGCTTGGACTTACTCCAAACCTCTTTGAATCCACTCAAATGTGCAAACCCCTAGTTATTCATATAAGTGTAACACTTTAGCAATTGACTATAGAAGGTTTAACATCTTCTACATCCTAGATTCTATATCATGTGCTTTATTTCATTGTAACTTAATTAAACATCATAGTTTTGTAACAACATAGAAGCATTTACTAATATATAAAGTCAAGCTAACTACAACTAACCAAAATTGTACTTAACATATAAACTAAATGTCAACTGTACAAGTGGACTCAACTAACATGCAATGGTTAACATCTTTACATTTAACTTACATTCTAATTAATTCTTCAAACATTCAATACAAGTTTCCAAGTGCAAAATTAATACCGCAAGCTCAATTAAAACATTTTCCAATCCCTCTAACAGAAGCTCAAATTAATCAATTCGTTTACCTAGGCTATTGACCTCCAAACTATCTGATTCTTATGTATAAACGTAGATCTTCAAGTGTAGTTAATTTTAAGTTCAAACGGTGCTCAATTCTAAGTTAATTTCCAAAAGTTATAACCCTTACCGTGCAACTACACATAGCTGGGCAGAACCATCGATTTTTTAGCTACTTTTCAGAAATGATGTGATCAGAGGCTAAAACGTTAGAATTAGTCTTAGTCTTAGAAATCATCATTTTCTCTAAACTTCCTGATCTAGCTAGTGTACAAATTTCATTAATTTTCGAACATGTTTACTATGTCAAAAGAGCTTCGAATGGCAGTGGCAGTGGACTGTCCGAATCAGGGTTTTGCTTGTTTATCAACTTTTCCTGTTGTTTTCTTACATTTAGCTAACAATGATCAACACTCTAGCATGTATAATATTCTTACACTTTATTTAGACATTATTACAAACACTTAACCTACACCATTAAGTTAGTTTTACCAAAATCTTCAACTACATCCAAAACACATATATAAACTAGTAACACTAGCATTAGAGGACTCATACACCATTTTTCACACTAAACAACTAACCAATCATGAGTTTCAAGTTTCTTTAACCATTAACTACAACATAACATAAACCATATAGCAATATAATTAACATCAAATCTGGCTTCACTAATCCCATATGGCCACTTTATGATGCAACTAAATGCCATGAAATCACATTTTTAAGCATGTTAACACAAAAGCACCGAAAAGCCTCTTTAGTGATTTGAACTTCAACTACCTAATCTGATTAACAATTAAGCATCATATTAAATTTTAAAAGCTTCCTAACACTTCTAAGGCTAACTACATAATCAAACGAATCAAATTCAACACTTCGTTCCAAAGCCCTCTTTGTAATTCAAGCTATAATTCCAATTCTAACTAGGTTATATCCATTCTCATGATACATATAGCATTCTCGAGGGTTAAAGTAACTATTAGAAGCAATAAAACAATTAAAAATACAAAAACCCCAAAATTCGCAGGTTACTATTCACATGCACTATTCATCATCTTTCCCAAGTCTCCAAACTTAATTTTCAACCATAAAATTCTTCAAATAACTATAAAAGAATGTTCTATGATCATAATAAAGGCTAATTTAAGCATAGATAGACATATATAAGCAAGATATATCAAATCACAAAATTTACATAAATGTAACCTAACTTTAAAAGCTCAAAAATATGCATCTCTCACCACTAAACAAGAAGTAGAAGCTTGGAGATGGCTTTGCTAGGCTCAAGAGCACTAAAATTAGGCTTGGAATAGATGAAATTGGTGAAAACTAACAATTTTCTTCTTCTTTTTTTTTTGCTCCTGACTCACGGGTTTAGGGAGAGGGTTTTGAGCTGATTTTTGTTTTGTTTGATATATAATGGGTTACAAGAGTTAAAAATGGTTCATGGGTCAAGGGTTTGGATTATTGGGTCAAATGGTTTGGCTAGGTAGTTTAATCCAAGTCAACCAAGCTAAATGAAAAAAAAATCCAAAATGCTGAATTTTTTTACTATTCATTACGACATACAAAATATTTTTTCTACCTGCCTTCCCAGCGTGCTATGCAAGTAATTCAAATTTTCTCATGCCTCTTACATGACAAGTAATAAAGTGATAAGTAAAGATCGTTCCTACGAGGACTGTGATTACTAAGTACTGAAATTGATTTAGCTCTAACTTTATTTGAACAATCACGAATTGAGAATTTGTAACTAATTACTAAAGAAATTATAGAACTTATAAGAGAAATAGCAACTAACACAATTACGAAATTAACAAAAGATGGTAATTCAATAATTAAAAGACTCTAAGGATTTCGATTTCACCAAGATTAATCCTATTTGAAACTAGTGATTTAAATCAATTGACCCTTATTCCTTACGTTGCCAGTAATTTCGCTAAGGTAGATATTAATCTTTCTCAAGTATCAATAACCTATTCCAATAAGAAAACTAACTACATCTCTGTGATAACTGTGAACTTATGGAACACATTAAGCCCTAGAAATTCAAATGCTACACTAGATCTCATAACTATCTCTAGCTTATAATGATTTAATGATATTTCATACGTAGTCTAATTTAGTTATTACTTCTCAGTCTCAAACTAAATCATGACTTATGTAATTGTTGATCAGGCAACCACAAGCATTAAATTCAGCATAAAAACGCAAATATGAAATAGTTAATCAATGAATTAAAAACAAAAGCATCAAATATTCAAAATTCGACTACATCGTAGCCCTAGAAAAATAGCTTAGAACATAATCATGAAAATAAATAAAATTCCAATTGTAACGTAAAACATGATAACATAGATAGAGAAAACTAGGATTTGAAGAAGAATTGGAGCAGAAGTCCGTCTCCGGATCGTTCCTCCATCTTCAACTCGTGAATCCTCTCTTTCTCTCCCTCTGTAATGTTGCTTTTTCTCCCATCTTGATGGCTATCCACTTCTCACGTTTTTATCCTTTTATTTCATAGGGTTTCTTTCTTTTCTTGCCAATTTACAAAACTGCCTTTAATTTTCCTGCGATGCTGCGCAGCTGCGCTATGACTGCACTACTTCTATTTGTTCTTCAATTTCTCCACAAATTGTATAGAAGCCA
This sequence comes from Ehretia macrophylla, assembly GCA_037974665.1. Classification (NCBI taxonomy): domain Eukaryota; kingdom Viridiplantae; phylum Streptophyta; class Magnoliopsida; order Boraginales; family Ehretiaceae; genus Ehretia; species Ehretia macrophylla. The sequence continues at coordinate 18,323,192 of CM075783.1, forward strand.
ATCAATGTCTCTTCAATATTTGCCTCAAAACTCATATTGTCTCTTGGAAATTACCTACAACGCAAATCAAAGACAAAACTAATCAAATTGCTCATAAATTACTCAAAAACTAACAAAGCTTAAGTGAAAAGGTGTTGAAATACTATATAAATAATACACCCAACAAACACCCCCAAACTTAAGCTTTGTTTGTCCTCAAGCAAAAGACACAACTAAAGAAAGGAACAACCTAAAAACTAAAGACTTGACACAATATAACTCATGAAAGCAATGTTGTAGGATAATAAATTTTCACGGCCTCAATAGCTTTTTCCCAACTCAAGAGGTGACTTCCAATCACAAGCATGAGAAATCTCAACTTCACATAAGTCTCATTTTACTTCAAATCCCCCAAGTGAGTGTGTGAATAGCCTCTATCCTAATCAATCGTACCCGAATGAGTTTATGCAAGCTAAGCGAATTTCCAATGTGAATCTATTATGTTCAATCACTTAGGACTTCATAGGATCACTTTTAATGTCACTCTCCACTAATGTAAGTTAATCATCGCATTAAAGATTAGTAGGACTTTTCATTTGGTTGTAACGTGTGGCTAAGGTCACGGTAGGATAATAGATATAATAAATGGCTAAACTACCTATAAGCACACAACTATTCGAGGATGTTCAATGGAGTACATGCCAACTCTACTTCGTACCACCACAATTATTCAACATATCTCTTTTCTTTCTTATTTCATTTCACTTCCTCAACATGCATCCACAACATCAACAAAACACATTAAGAGTCCACAGTCCCCCAAACTTGCATTTTGATATTAACTACAAGGAGTGTGACTCTTCTATTTTCTTTTCATTCTTTTTTTTTTTCTCAATATTTCATTTTTTTCTGAAACAAAACAACACATCACCAAATCATCAAACCTCCCATCATTCAATACAGAACAATCATATGTTACAAGTAGGAGGGTCATAATATGGGGAAATCAAACCTGACAAGTTAAGGAAGATATTGTAAGTTGCATAAGAAAGAAAAGGCTATCTTAGGCTCCAGGGGTGAACTAGGGATATTCAATTATTACAAATGTTGGCTTGAAAGGCTCAAACGATCCAAAGATGACCTAAATCATTTCTCTAATGCTATGCAACCTAGGATTTCATCTCGAGTGGCAATCAAGCAAGTTCTAAAGTCCTATACTCATTTTTCTATTCACTTAAAATCACATAATCCTTCTCTAAGCAACAACGTAACTAGGCGAGGCTAAGTGCACAATAAGTGAGGATTTTCCGTAAAACAAAGCTATGCTTCAGTCAATTATCCTCATTACCATCGTATACTTCTTATGCTACTCATCATCGGCCTATTTCTTATCGTTCCAGCATCACTTTCAACATTTTGGTTTTTTTTTGTTTTCAAATTTTTCTAATTTTTTTTAAAACATAATAAAATAAAAATAACAAAACACACAAAAAGAAAAACACATAATACGAATACTAAAAGAACAAATTCATAGAGGAAAACACAAAACAACTACCCCCAAACTTGGAAATAGAAAATAACTAAAACACATAACACAAAGAAAAAACACATAACACAAAACTCATTAAGACAGGTTCACAAAACAACTAAAGAGACGCCACCCCTAAACTTTAAAGAAAAACATTGTCCTCAATGTGAAAATACAAAAGAAAATAAATCAGAGGACTTCCCTGAATAGTCTCTACAGTCATTGAGCGCCCGGGATGTAGAAGTAGAATTTACCCAACAAACACAAAATAAGTTCAAGAACGAATACAACCAAACTCTTGCACTCCCATATGAATGCCGTAAGATTCCAATTATTCTGTGTACTTTGTTGAGACTTGAACAAACAGTTATCAAATCTGAAACCTCTCCACCCAACAGATACAACTCACCAGTACCACCACTCAGCAAAATTTCATCACAACCCATAAAGCACAAGTATACCTAATAATACAAAATAAGGATTTTTTTCAATGCCCTTCGCGCAATTCTGTAACAAGATTTGTCTTCTTTTTTTTCTCTGTTACAATCCAGTAACGCACATCAAAAAGTAGTACTCACCAAAACATGAAGGTTCTTAGTCGCTGCTTGTGAGACTCCACCGTCAACGTTTGTGTGGTGCAAATGAGCACTAGGGGGGCTTCAGCTATGAGTAAGTAGGAGAAACTAGTGGGTGACGTAAGAGGAATGGTGAGGTGATAAAGAGAGAGAGTGAGGTGGTTGTCGTCTCCATTGCTCCGGTGTCGTCGTCGGTAGAAGCTCATCGGTGTAGGTATGGTGGGTGTGGTGGTATCGTCTATGGGGTGGTAGGAGAGAGAAAGAGAGTGACTGTAATGTGAGAGAGCGTGATAGAGAGAGATTTGAGATTTGGTTGTTGTCGAGAGAGATCTGATGGTTTGGGTTTCAATGATTTTGGTTGAGAAATATCTAATGATTTGGGTGGTAATAGGGCTTAGGGTTTAGAGAGAAAGAAAGGATTTGTGTTTGGGTGTTGATGGTGGCGGGTAAGAGAATGAGAATGATTTTCTTTTGATTTTCGATTTTTTTTTTTTGAATGTCAAACAAAAAGACGCCAGCGCAGCTGCGCTGTTTTTTAGCGCAACAATGCTGCTTCAAAAACGTAACTTTTAACAGCATCAGCGCAGCTGCGCTACATTTTGGTGCGACAACACTACTTTCACAGCTCTATTTTTTCTTACTTTTCTCTTCAACACACGCATCTCCCTTAATCCAAACACCATTATTTGCACATTTTATCCCTGAATTGACTTGGTAGAACTTCTCTTTGACTTATCTTCCCCCAAACTTGTTCTTGAACCTATCATGACAATAAAAATTAACAATTAACTACGACAATTATAACTCAAAAATTAACTAAAAACAATTAAAACTATTAAATCAAGAAAAGTGAGAAAATTTGGGTTGCCTCCCGAAAAGCGCTTGTTTTAACGTCGACAGCCCGACAGAGCTATTGCTTCATGATAAGTTGAGGTGGACAACGGTCTTGTGTTTGTCAAACTCATCATCCCAATAAGCCTTCAACCGTTGTTCGTTAACCTTGAACGTCCCTTTCTCTGAATGATTTACTTCAATAGCTCCATAGGGAAACACCTTCATTACAACAAAAGGGCCAGACCATCTTGACTTGCGTTTTCCAGGAATCTGTGGGTTATAAAGAAGTATTTGTTGCCCAGGTGAGAAATATTTTCCCAAAATAGGTTCATTATGCCACTCTTTTGTCATCTCCTTGTAACTTTTTGCATTCTCATCTTCTTTATCACATAATTTTTCCAGCTCATTTAATTGTAACAATTCTTTCTCACCTACTGCTCACACACCTATATTTAGTTGTTTAGCTGACCACTATTCCTTGTGCTCCAATCCCACCAAAATAAAAGAACCATCTTGTAACAAGCTAGCCTCCAAGGGATCTAATTGACCCCTATGGTTAGACACTATAGCTTTTACGGTATCAATGTGAAAATAACTATCACTCGCTTATTGGGGTACTTGTAAGATTTGAACACATTAAAGGTTATCTCTTCATCTTGTACTCGCAATTTAAGCTCACCCTTTCGAACATCAATAAGTGCTCCTCCAATTGCAAGGAAAGGTCTTCCAAGAATGATAGGAATTTCATTGTCTTCCTCCATGTCTAGCACAATGAAATCTACAGGAAAAAATAAATTTATCAACTTTGACGAGCACATCTTCAATTACTCCTCTAGGATGCTTTAGCGAGCGATCAGCTAACTGTAATGTTACAGTCATGGGTCTTGCCTCTTTTAAACTAAGCTTCTTGAAAATAGACAAAGGCATTAAATTAATACTAGCACCTAAATCACACAAAGCTCGCTCAAAAACAACATTGCCAATTTCACATGAAATAGTAAAACTCCCTGGATCTTTAAGTTTTTGTGGTAGCTTCTTTTGTAGAATAGCGCTGCACTCTTCAGTAAGTGCAACTGTCTCATAATCTCTAAGCTTTCTCTTATTTGAAAGGATATCCTTCATGAACTTCACATAACTCGGCATTTGTTCAAGTGCATCTGCAAATGGAATATTAATGTGAAGCTTCTTAAAGACTTCAAGAAATCTAGCAAATTGCTTATCAAACTTATTTTTCTGCAATCGTTAAGGGAATGGCACAACCACATGTGGCTCCTTCATAGGTTGTGGCTGAGCTTCTAATTTCTCTTCATCTTTCGCCTTATTATTCGTTTCACTTTTCTCAACCATCTTGGTTTTCATTGCCTCCTCTAAGTTCTTGCCGCTTTTCAAAGTAATCGCTTTGCAATGCTCCGTCTCATCTCTTTTGGGATTTCCCTCTAAAGTACTAGGTAAACTTCCTTGTTGTCTTTCAGAAAACAAAGTAGCCGTTTGAGTAAACTGCACCTCTAAATTTCTGATTTGTGCAGATTGGTTCTGGAGGGCAGTCCTAGTTTCATTCATAAACTGAGTCAGCAAATTCACCAATTGGGCCAATGCATCCTCTAAATTTACCTTCTTCTCTGGTGGAGGTTTATTCTACTCAGGCTGCAACATATTCTGAATATTTTTATAAGAAAAATTTGGATAATAACACAATCCTGGATGATATTTGTTGAAATATTGATTGTATCGTTGCCCATTAAAGTTCCCCACATATTGTGCTTGTTCTATTGTGCCTTGCATAAATAGATTGCCAACCTGATATTCTGTACTATAATGTGGACCACAACAAAACTCGCACACCACTGCCACTTGGACAACATTAGCAGTTACTTGATTATTTTGCATCTGTTTCGCGAGATTGTCAATTTTTGCTGCCAAAGCAGTTATAGCATCAATCTCATGGATCCCAGCTATCTTCTTTGGTATGATTCTCTCGCTCGACCACTGCTGATTGTTTAAGACAATATCCTCAAGCAACGCATAAGCTTCATCTGCTGTCTTGTTCATTAAAGCTTCTCCTACTAATGCATCAATCAAAGTTCTTGTGGTGCTAATCAGCCCATTGTAAAAATTGTGAACTTGCATCCACCTAGGTACACCATGATTAGGACATGACCTCAATAATGCCTTATACCTCTCCCATGCTTTACACAAAGTTTTTCCTTCATGTTGCGCAAAATTATTGATTTCTATGCGCAGCTTCACTGTCTTTCCAGGTGGGAAAAATCTTAACAGAAACTTGTGCACCAAATCCTCATAAGTGGTGATTGAATCTAAAGACAGTAAGTTCAACCATTCCTTAGCTTGATCCCTAAAAAAGAAAGGAAACAAGCGAAGGCGCAGAGCTTCATTAGTGACTCCATTGTACTTAACAGTTCCGCAGACTTCTAGAAAATTCACGATGTGTTGATTAGGATCTTCAGAAGGCAGTCCATGGAACTGGATATTCTGAATCAACTGTAGCGTCACTGTCTTCAAGTCAAAATTATTCGCCTGAATCGTTGGCCTTCTAATCACAGGTTGAATTCTAGTGGGTGGCAAAGCATAGTCTCGCAGTGTTCTAGGTAGATTTTCCTGGTTATTTTCACCTTGTACTTGTACTATTTGAGCCATGTTTTCCTGCAGGTGGTGGGTAATAGCTTTTTTCCCCTTTCTATTCTTTCGACAAGTTCGCTCTATCTCAAGATCAAAAGGCAACAAATTGCTACCTCCCAACTTACACATGCACCTAACGGAATATGTTCTTGAAACACACGTAACGAAAATAAGAGAACAAAACAAAACAAACTAAAATCCAAAGTAAAATCAAAGCTATTTGGTATCGATATTAATAATTGACATAGTCGTCAACAACAGCACCAAAAACTTGTTGTATGATTTCTAACGCAAGTGCACGTATCGCAACAAGTAATAAAGTGATAAGTAAAGATCGTTCCCACGAGGACTGTAATTACTAAATATCGAAATTGATTTAACTCTAACTTTATTTGGAAAATCACGAATTGAGAATTTATAACTAATTACTTAAAAAATTATAGAACTTATAAGAGAAATAGCAACTAAGACAATTACGAAATTAATAAAAGATGGTAATTCAATAATTAAAAGACTCTAGGGATTTCGATTTCACCAAAATTAATCATATTTGAAACTAGTGATTTAAATCAATTGATGCCTATTCCTAACGTTGCCAGCAATTTCGCTAAGGTAAATATTAATCTTTCTCAAGCATCAATAAGTAAGCTAACTACATCTCCGTGATAACTGTGAACTTATGGAACGCATTAAGCCCTAGAAATTCAAATGCTGCACTAGATCTCATAACTATCTCTAGCTTATGACAATTTAATGGTATTTAATACGTTGTCTAATTTAGTTATCACTTCTCAGTCTCAAATGAAATCAAGACTCATGTAATTGTTGATCAAGCAACCACAAGCATTAAACTCAGCATAAAATACTCAACGCAAATATGAAATAGTTCATCAATGAATTAAAACCAAAAGTATCAAATATTCAAAATTCAGCTACATCGTAACCCTAGAAAAATAGTTTAGAACATAATCATGAAAATAAATAAAATTTCAATTGTAACGTAAAACATGATAACAAAGATAAAGAAAACTAGGATTTGGAGAAGAATTGGGGCAGAAGTCCGTCTCCGGATCGTTCCTCCATCTTCAACTTGTGAATCCTCTCTTTCTCTCCTTCTGGAACGTTGCTTTTTCTCCCCTCTTGATGGCTGCCTACTTCTCACGTTTTTCTCTTATTTCATAGGGTTTCTTTCTTTTCTTGTCAATTTACAAAACTGCCCTTAATTTTCCTGCGATGCTGCACAGCTGCGCTATGACTGCGCTACTTCTATTTGTTCTTCAATTCCACCACAAATTGTATAAAACCCAATCAATTTCTCTTTAATCTTTGCCTCAAAACTCAGATTGTCTCTTGGAAATTAATTACCTACAATGCAAATCAAAGACAAAACTAATCAAATTGCTCATAAATTACTCAAAAACTAACAAAGTTTAAGTGAAAAGAGGTTGAAATACTATATAAATAATACACCCAACAGTCCACAGCCTGCATTGCCACTTAATGGCCCCGTCCCGAGGAATCGTCTAATTCTACTTGAAGAGTTATCTTTACCTGCAGCCATGTTTGTTTTTCGACAAATACAAATAATAAATTAAAAGGTAATTGCTACATACATTAATAGATAGATAAACATGATCCAGTGATTTAACAATAAATTGTTTTCATCCTTCCGTAAATAAGTCGAATATGTCAACATGATTGTTACATAATAAACAAACTGACTAAATATCATCTTCATCCTCATCATCAGCGTCATCATCATCACCGTCATCATCATCATCATCTTCATCTTGTTCATCATTATCATCATCATCATCTTCTTCATCTTGTTCATCATCATCATCATCATCATCATCTTCTTCTTCTTCTTTAGTCTCATCGTCCTCTTGCTGAGCATCATGTTGAGCATGTAAATCATTAATATATTCGCTCAGTATTTATAGGGACTGGACAAGATGGGTCTCCATGGAAATAGACCAGGTCGTCTCCATTTTGTAACTGGGCCTCTCCAAATGGAGACGGCCCAGTTCGTTCCCAAAATGGAGACTGCCTGAGCCGACTCCATTTTGGAGCGTTGGGCCTCTCCCCATAGAGACAGACCGAGCTGTCTCCATTTGAAGTGCTAGGCCTCTCCATATGGAGATGGCCTAGTCTGTCTCCAAAACCCGTCTCCATTTTACAGCGCTGGGCCTCTCCAAATAGAGACGGCCTAGTTCGTCTCCAAAATGGAGACAGATCGAGTCGTCTCCATTTTGGAGCGCTGGGCCTCTCCCCATGGAGATGACCCATTTCATTTCTAAAATGTCGTCTCATTTTGTAGAATCCCGCTAGGCCTTCTCCAAAAGGAGACTGCCCAAGTCGTGTCCATCTAGAAGCCCAATTATCCAAATGGAGATGGCTAAAAAATAGAGACGGCTCGGGTCGTCTCCATTTGGTGACGGCCTATAACTTCCGTCTCTAGTTTTTTTTTTTTGTTATAATTATTTAAGATAATAAAATTTTACATATTAGAATATATCAGTTCAAAATTTATAAAAACATGTGAAAATACTATATGATTTTTAATTTTTTTGACCTTTTATCAAACTACAAATTATTGAATTAGTAGTTATTTTTTTTGTAACTAAAATGCTTATAAAAATATAATGTAAATGAAGTTAATTCATTAATAATTCCACAAAATTGATTATGAACCAAAAATTTACTACTACGTAGTAATTTTGAAAATTCGATAAGTAATAAATAATTATTTTATATTTTATATTTAAATCTTATATTAATTATATTTTTATTACTTCTCAATTGACATAGAATATTAATAAACCGCTTATATTATTGAATTAGTTCTCAATTAGGATCATATATCTAATGTCAAAGTTATAGAATTTCAAAAAAAAATTAATAATCCATAAATATTATATAATTAATTATATAAACACAATAATTTAAATAGTTATTAAAAGAATAAAAGTGTTGAATTAAACAAATAGTAAACTAATGTAGTTGTAGATAAATAAAATATGTTATAATTCTAAAAGCATGTTTTATAATTAAATAGCTTAAGTTGAATTTTAAAAACTTTTATCAATGTCGTCAAGTCGCGTCACCATTATTCTTTATCACGGGAATTGAACTGTATCATTGCTCAATCTTGTTGTTAGTACGATATGAAAAAAATTGTACATACCACGGTACAGAAGATAATGAAATACCAGGGCCCCGTTTTGGAAGTGACATGGCGTGAGTAGGTTTTCAATGCAATGTGTTAGCGTGCACGCCATGTTCTCAATTATTTGACATAACGACATCACTGTATTTCTGTCTCCAAGAAAAATATTTTTTTCTTCTTTATTATAATTAACGTATACATCATCATAACAACCAAAACTTTTATCAATGTCGTCAAGTCCATTGATTAATATTATTCGTCACGGGCTGTCAGATGGACCATTGATCAATCTTGTCATTAGTACGATAAGAACATCATATACGCTACTACGGGACAGAAGGTCGTCTGAACTGGTAGGCCCCGTTTTGCATAGCAGATGACTTCAGCAGATTTTAAATCTCCAAAGTAGCGTGCACGCCATGTCCTCAATTATTTGACCCATTGATGACCAGTGGTACGCAGTCACGTGCTCGCGAACCATTCGTGTGAGACCCCGTATCGAGCCCATGTGCATTTTATAGCATTTCATGTATTTTTGCATAGTTTAATATGCATTTATATTAGTTAATATGTATTTACATCGTTTAACATGTCTTCATCTCGTTTTACGTGCATTATATTTATTAAGTGCATTTACGTATTTTTAATATCATAGGCACTGATTAAATTATGCCACATCACAATAGCTAACTAAAACAATTACATTTGAACTAAATGACACACTAGCAAAACATGAGTAAGTTGAGGGGCACTTTTGTCTTTTGGCAAATCAAGAAAATATCCCACCTAACTTAAAACACCTAAACTAAGCTAAACACATACACACACACACAAAAAAAAATACAGCACTCATACACACACACACGATCAAACTATTAGGAAGAGAGAAAAAAGATGAAAGAAAAGGGAAATAAGAGAAGAAAGAAGAAAGAAGGAAGAAAATGAAGAACAAGACATATTCAGCCATTTTCTTGCTTCTAGGTATGATGCCGGGGAATTTCATCACATCTATTAAATAACAGTTGCAAAATTACTTGAGTATTTTATGTGCATTTTCTTTTTTGTTTAATTGTTTTACTATTGGACACTATTCATAAAAAATTTGACTGTCTTAAATGCTTGATTTAATATTTTTCCTAGATAGTATAACTTATAAAAGGAATCAGAAACTTGTAGTTTTGGATTTGGGAGACCAGGAATATGCATTTGAAAAATGATTTGTACTTCGTGTGAATAGTATCACGTAAGTATAACATTAGTTTTAGCTAATTGTCAATTAAGGGGAGTTTTAACTTAGTTTGACCATTAATTAGGAGCATTTGTGTAACACCCCGATCCCTCTCGAAATCGGAGCCCCAAACCCAAAACCTAAGGCACGAAACACGAGGGAAAACAGACAGAGTCTCCCCTGTTTATAAAACTATTTAAAAACCTGCAAGCAGGAAGTACGGCCACAATACAACACCCCAACTCCAACCATCCCACTTTTCCTAATCTCAAGGCCATCCGAGCCTTAGTCAGAAAAACATAACCACACGAGCATGCAATCAAAAGACAATAAAGTCTATCTTTAGTTATTACATGCCAATTAAGCCACTAACTATTCAAGACTACAACTTTAATTACAACCAACAAAATATATCATTAATACATACAGGATCTCAAAGGTCTCAAAATAAAACATAATATAATAACATACATCTTCAAAGGGATTCAACCTTAGCAAGATAAGCAATCAGCAACACAACACTCAAGATAGTTGTTCTAACTGCACCTGTAACATGTTAAAATGAGGAATGAGTAACCAAAGTTACAGTGAGGGAGGTGATGCAGCATATCGGGCGTGCAACATGTTATGCAACAAAGATAGCCATATATATAACACAAAGTAACAAGACTAGATAGACAAGTATTTAACCACATATAAAAAGGATACTGTTCAACTTGTCTTCAATCATGAGCCACGAGCCAAGATCTTGAAGCAAGTGCCGGCAAAACCCTTATTCCTCCAAAATGGGATACTCTGGATGTACCTCGATCCTACGACCCTTTCTCCTGAAGTAGGTCTGTATGCCCAGTAGGTGAACCACGCCTCTGGGGTAGTGGAGTATACTCAGTGAGAGAAAGGGAATAGGCACCATGGTAGTCGAGAGAGCAAGACAAGCCCGATGCCGCCCGTGTATCTTGATGCTACCATGTTCGAAAAGGTTGTGCAACCCCGAGACAAGATCACGAGAAACATGAATATCAAATCACGTAAGAGGAATGACAAAGTAGGTCGCACTCGCAGTTAATCACAAATAACACGAAAAGACTCAAGATAGCAAGTCAAATAATACATATAAACTTTATCAATTACTAAATAATTTAATTTAGAAACAATAAATCAAGTTAAGATGTACAGAAGAGATGAAGACTCATTTACCTTGGATTAAGCTAAGAATCCCTTCATACCTTCTCCAATTGCATGCATTATAGCTAGAATTCAAATAGAATTCATAATTAAGAACAAGTTAGATTTTATTGCAGTTAAACTAGCACACACTCTTTAAGGTTAATTTTAAGCCTACTTTAAGATCTGTAATATGCACTACATTACCTTAGCTACATAACATATCTCGATAGTGCTTCTTAATCCACTTAGCTTGCATTCCCTATCGAACATTCCACATAACATACACGGGGTTCCAACTATCTACATTCACTAAGCAACACTAGTTACACTAAGTTAAAGCAAGAATTCTAGCATTACAATCATTCACATTCAAGCAACATTTTCTAGTTTAACATAAAGTACAAAGATAAGTTAAGGCGCTTTAGTTGATAACTTACACTTTACTCAATCTAACTACATTTCATTAACTCTTAACTACAATTAAAACTCAAGAAAATAGTATTCAAACCAAGCTTAACACTAAATAAATTAAAGGCACTAGATAGTATGCTTTAATATTACACTTTAGTTACTAAGTTATAACATGCTAATTACTCAATGACAACTCAACTAAATCATGTTCAAACTTCTAACAACATTGCACTAAACTACTTTAACTACATAAATAACTATTATTACACTCCTTAATTCATGAATCTTGCATTCGTTCTCAAACATCTCATTAAGCACATACGGGGTTCTAAAGCATTTAACTTCGCTAGGAGCATTATTTACATTCATTAAACTAAGATTACCAAGCTAAACCATCCAAAGCACTAAAATCACTTAACTTAATTTACAAGACTTGACCACATTCTTGAGTTTCCTAACTTGCAATAAAAACCCTCTCATAGCTAATACTAGCATTCATGGAACTACTCTTTCTTTTGATTCACTAGATGGCAAGTAATTATCTCTAATTTAATTGAGCATTCACACATAACCACCATCATCACCATTAAGCTTGTTACTACCTAAAATTGCTCATTATTCACTAGAACCAATCATCAAGGCATCTTAAACCTGTAGCAAGATAAGTTGAAATTCTAGTCTACATTGGCTTGATTTTGCTTCTTCGGTTACCAGCATAATTGTTCTCCAAAAATTTGGAAACTCCACAAAAATGTAGCTCATTGAATGTGGATAGGTTAAGCCTCAAATAGATCTCAATTCGGAGTTATATTCAATGAGATATGGCCTCTACAAAATCATCACGCAATCTGCCCTACACTAGCGCGAGAATCCAAATGCTACTGTAATGGCCCTATAACAGCCCTTAACGACATAACTAAATCTTGAGACTAAAAGAGAAATTGTTTCCCCAGTTCTTGGCTACACCATATCCAAAGTTCAGTCCTTTTCGACAACGTTTGCTAGGTCAAACTATCTTTGTAATCTAGTCGCGTAACCTGTCAGAAAATTCAGAATCTTGCACTACTCATGTTTTAGCTATTTCTTGTTTCCTTGGCATACTACCACTATTTCTCACTATATATATGATGTACACCACTCTCTTTGACATATATACAAACACTTGGTCTTCAACAATTAACCAAAGAAGCCAACTTCAACTACAACTAAAGGCTAGCAATTCATGCATTAGAAAGCTACCACAACATTTCATACACTAAATACCTCATTAAACATGCATTACAAGCTTCATGTTCACTTATCTACACATGGCATACATGTATATACAAAAAAAAATCAGCCAAGGATGCAAGCATAGATGAATCCTCACCTTAAGTTAAAGAATTTGCACACAAACAAGCTCAAAATTACCTTTTCTTCCTTCCTTTCTTCTTCTTCTTCTTTTTTTTCTTCTTCTTTTTCTTCTTCTTCTTTCTTGTATGTGTTTAAACGTGTTGTGTGTGTGTGTGTGTGTGTTTTATTTTTGTGTGTGTTTTGTGTGCTTGTGTGTGTTGTAGTAGATTAGTAGGTGTAAATTAAAAAAAAAAGGCCCAAATGACCAACATGCCCTTCTACTAAATGTTATTAACTAGTTTGCCATTCCAGTTTAATTCTAACTAATTTAGTTGCTCCAATTCCTAATTATCTACGTTAATTATTTTCTACAATTCCTACGATTTTCCAAAGTATTCGGGAAGTCCCGAAATTGCACGTAAAATGAGAATTATGCACATTAACCAATTAAATGTGCCTACTTACATAAAAAAGCATTTATATTGATGCAATACATGTTAATAGATGAAATTTCTTGTTAAATTAGATGTATGCACATAGTTTGAGATAAATGCACGTTAAATGAAATAGATGCACATAATCCAAAAATATGATATTTTATGCAAACGAATATACGTCAATAATTAAAGTAGACATATAAATATATGCACATCAATAAAATAATTATATGGACGGGTCGGGGTATTACAATTTGACTTAGGCTAATTACATATACTTATACATATACTCCATATACAATACATACATGCAATTTACTTATCAAAACAAAAGCAAAAATTCCCAAAATACACCCGAAACCCGATGGCCCTAGGAGAGAAAAAGTGTAACGACCCAGACCTAACATATAGCATACAATACATATTTGCATATATTTATATGTTACTTTAAAAGTTTATTTATGATTAAGTGAATAACTTAATTTAATTCATTCATTAATAGTACTATATATTATATTTTCGAAATACATATGAATAGAGTTTAGTAAAATTAAATAAGGTAACTATTTTAATATTATAATTATTATAATTTATTATTTTGTATTTAAATGCTAGATTCCATTATTTTTCATTAATTGTTTAAATAACCCGAGCCCGAACATGAAACTTTTTTTTTTCTTCTGAATTCCATATTTTTTCCTTAATACTTGCTATTTTAGATGCATACATCCATTGAGTTTGCGTGCATATCATATCGGGATCAACGAGAAAAAAATATGTAAGTGAACGTAATGAATAGTAAAAATTTTCAGCAATTTTTCACTTAGAATACTTGACCCATTTGGCATAAAACTTGATCCATATGCATTAATTTAAACCACAACTAAACCCATATACCCATATATAATTTATTATACATATATAATAGCTAAAAATGCTCAAAATAAGCCAAAAATTCCTAAAAATAGCCAAAAAAATCCTATTACGGGAATAGTTTTTTTTTCAAATTTTTCTCAATTTGATCTTCCAAGCTCTTCCAAAGGATTTCAAACCATCAAAAAGCTTCTCCTTTGCTCCTACATCTTTAATTTGGTGAGGGAGTTACATAATTTTTATGTTTTAAGTTTATGTCAATTGTTTAAAATTCTTGAATTGTTGATTGTAGCTATGTTAATTGTTATTGATGCTTGCTATACAATATATAAAGCCTATAGAACTCTCTTTTATAGCTTGATAACAATCTCTATGGTTGAAAGCTTGATTTGCACAAAGAATATGATGAATAGTGATGAAATTTAGGGTTTTGATATAAGTTGTTATTTAGAGTGAATTGATGCTTCTTTTAGGTGCTCTAGACATTAATGAAACTAGTTAGAAGGTCAAGTGAAGTTGAATTGCCCAAATTTGAGTTAAAATACAAAATTAGCTAACTTTTAAAAGGGGGTTTTTTCATGAAACGCGATCTGGGCACGTTTGGACTTTAGATTAGGTATCCTTGGGGCATGGAAGCACTTTTGGTGCTTTCATTGCTTTAAATTGGAGTTCAGATAGGGTAGCTATAGTTAAAACCTACTCGGGGCCTTCCCGATCTTTTTTCTCCAAAGCAGGTTTTCAAAACTTGGATGGGTGACTTTTGGTATTCTTAGGAGCGTGGTACGATTATAGGATTGTGGCCTTGAATTTCGTATAGAAGAAGAATTGTATAGTTATCAAAGGGAAAAATGTGAGAGAGAGATGCTTTTGTGGTTGGATGAGTTTGTAGATGGTTGATATGTGTGAAAAAGCTGGTCTAAGGTAGATTCAAATTAGTTGAAGAGTTTCGTGGAAAAGTATGATAATTGTCCTTTTTGTTTATATGGTTACTTAGGACACATGTTAAGTTAAAGCATATTTAGGTGGCATTTTGTTAAAGATGGAATTCTAATAGATATTGTATGCTAAATGAGTGGAACTATAAATTAACTAACATGATGGATAATTTATAAATGTGTAGTTAATTTTCTTCGTTAGATTAAAGAGTTGTTTTAGAGTTATTCATATGATTGCTGATGCTATGTGGCAATATGAGATACGCGAGTGATTATATATATAACCTCTATTTTTGTGGATTGAGTTAAGCAATAGTTAAGTTAGAAATTAATATAGTTAATTGTTAAAATGCTAAACTTATATGAACACGCGAGGGTACATGTCCAAGCTAGTTCGAGAAGGTTAGAGTAATCAGAGCTATTTTCTTGCATATTTAGTTGGATCCAAGGTGAGGGATTAATCTTATGTGGCAATATAATTGGTTATTTGTTTTATAACTAGTATGGATATCATGTTACTAATAGGTATTTGAATAATTATAGTTAAATTTCCAATATTTTGTTTGGTTTGCTTATTAGCTATTTTGTTAGGAATGAGTTATTCTTCATAATATTGCTATATTTGATTGTTGGTTGGGTTATATATGTTGTTCGGGTGGGGTTAACCTACTTTACTATCCTCCCTATTTGATATCAGTTTAATTCTCGTGATTCGTTCGTATTTGATATTTAGGGTTGCGCAACCTTTTCGGGCATGGTAGTGTCAAGTAACACAGGCGGCATCGGGCTTGCCGTGCTCCTTCGGCTACGATGGTTTCTTAGTCCCTTTCTCACTGAGGCATACTCCCCTACCCTAGAGGCTTGCTTCACCTCGTTGGGGCATACAGACCTACCTCGGGAGATTATGGGTCGTAGGATTGGGGTACATCAGACACCCTATTTGCAGGAATAAAGGGTTTACTGACATTTGCTTAAAGATCATGGTTTGTGGTTCGTGGATCGAGACTTTGTGGAATCGTATCCTTTTTAAATATGTGATACTCGATTATTAAGTGTTATTCGGTCTCTTGTTACTTGAAATATGGTTATATACTTTACATGATACCTGTGTGTTAGTTATATTTGGGTACTATAGTTCAGGTACTTGTGTGTTATCTCGTTTTGTGTACTTGCGTAGTTGCTAGTTCGTTTGCTCGTGTGTTATCTTGGCTTGTATACTTGTGTGCTTGCGTGATGTCTAGACTCGGGTGTATGCGTGTTATCTAGTCTTATGTGCTTGTGTGTGATCTTGATACTATTTGCATTGTAGGAGACCTTATAGAGACTCCCCGTTATATGACATCTCTCTCACTGGGCATACCTGGTTAGTATGATCATTCATCGCCCTAACATGTTTTAAGCATAGCAAAGATTAATGGCACGAGTTCTGAGATTGGCTGTGAAGTTGAGTTAACTAGCATGTTATCGGTAGCATATATAAATTAAATGTGAAGTTTATCTTGTAATAAAGTCTGTGTCAGAAGAAGTTTTGTACGTAATTATGTGTTATTGTAGAGATGTGTATTTTAGCCTTCTAATATTATTGGCATGTAATAACTATAAGAATTACCTTATTGTCTAGTTAGCTTGCATGGATGTATTTATTGAACTTGATAACTGTCGACTATATGCTTTTTGTGAACCTTTGTTGAGTTTCAAGGCTCTGATGGCCTTTACAAGTTTGTTGTTTGTATTGGTGTCATGGGGCAGTAATTGTGAAGGAGTTGCTTCGTGGTTATAGCCTATGTGCAGGTATCGGATAGTCCTATAAACAGGAGAGACTCTGTCTGTTTTTCCTAAATTTTTGTGTCCGGGTTTGAATATAGGTTGAGAATAGCATGATTAATAGGAGTTCTGGTTTCGTGAGAGATCGGGGTGTTACAAAAAGGGAGAGAATTTCTTCACCAAGCATTGGAATTGATTTCTTGGCTTAGCTTTGGAAGGGTTTTGGAGCATTTTGGAGCTTATGCAACTAGTTTACAACTACAAAATTGTGAGGGAGTTACATTTGTTTGAATTTAAAGTTTGTCATCCTTTTAAATTTTGTGATTTGTTGGAATTAGCTATTGAACTGCTTAAATATGGTGTTAAATATGATTTATATGTTGTTTGGACTATGTTTAAGTAGCTTATTGGCAGATTCTATGGTTGAAGCTTGAGATTGCATGAAGGAGATGATGAATAGTGCCAAAATTTAGGGTTTTGATAAAAATTGCTAATGATATTGAATTAAGGCTTCAATTAAGTGTTTTAGACATTAGTGAAACTAGTTAGAAGCTCACGTGAAGTTAAATTGCTCGAATTTGAGTTAAATTACAAAATTGGCTAACTTTTAAAAGGGGATTTTTCACGAAAGATAATCCGGGTTCATTTGGACTTTGGATTAGATATCCTTGGGGCATAGAAGCACTATTGGTGCTTTCATTGTGATAAATTGGGGTCTGGATAGGGTAGGTGTAGTTAGAATTCGCTCGGGGCCTTCCCGAACTTTTATCTCCAAAGTGGGTTTTTAGGACCTAGGTAGGTGTCTTTTGGCCTCTCTAGGGATATAGAATGATTGGTTTGTGAATTTGAGATCTTGGATTTTGAGTGGGAGAAGAATTGTCTAACGATCAAAGGGAAAAATGTAAGAGTTAATGCCTTTGTGTTTATATGAACTTGTAAATGCTTGTTAGGCATTTATATGCATGTTAAAGCTATATATTTAAGCTATATATGGAGTTTTGTAGGAAATATGATATTTGCCTCTTTTGTGATTATATAGTTATTTCGTGTATAATTGCTTATATTATGATTAATTGTGAGGGCGGCTTACTTTGTCGTCCTTCTTACGTGTTATTTGATGTTCTTGATTCTCGTGGACTTGTTTCGGGGTTGCGCAATCTTTTCGGACATGGAAGCGTCAAGAAACACGGGCGGCATCGAGCTTGCCGTGTTCCCTCGACTACCATGGTGCCTATTTCTTTTCTCTCATTGAGTATACTCCACTACCCCAGAGGTGTGGTTTACCTTGTTGGGGCATATGGACCTATCTCAAGAGAAAGGATCGTAGGATCGGGGTACATCTGGAGTACCCCATTTGGAGGAATAAAGGATTTGGTGGTAATTGTTTGAAGATCGTGGCTCGTGGTTTGAGACTGAAGACATGAAGTGGAACCGTATCCTTTTTTTATATGGTTAAATACTTGTCTATTTGATCTTGTTGCTTGTGTTATATATATATGACTATCTTTGTTGCATATCATGTTGCACGTCCCGGTATGCTGCATCACCTCCCTCGCTGGGCAACACTATTTCTCACTCCTCATTTAACATGTTTCAGGAGAAGCTGTGGTAGATCCCCAACTAGTAGGGGTAGTAGAAGAAGAAAAAGTACAAGTTGAACAACTCTCGTGACTTTCTTGTGTGTTAAGGTTGATTAAATTGTGCAGCTTGTGTGAAGATATTGTTTGGTGTTCTATTGAGACCATGTGGTCTTGTATATATTAGGTGGATGTAACAAGTTGCAATATTGTATGAATAATAGTAAAGTAGATGGCATGTAATGATTGGTTCTAGTTTTACTTTCTCTTATTGCATGCTTGTATATTGATAGTAGAGGGTTGAACTTGGCTTGTCATTGTGACTTACTATTTTTGGTTAAAGTTTAGAATTATCTTGCACGCTTGTATGTGATTTAGATTTTAAGGTATCAAGACTTGGTTAGTCTTGGAAAGTTGTTTGGTTATTATTAATATGGAAGTTGAGTTGTATGAAGTGTTTGCTAGTTGCCTCGGGACTTGTATGTGACTATATGCAAGTAACCAGTTTGTCCACAGTACAGAGGAGAGTATGTCCATGTGACAGGTCCGGACTTGACTTGTAGCATGGGGTTGGGTTTGGGGCGTTACATTTAGGTGGTATCATAGCTATTTGAATGCATGAAGCTATGTAACGCCCCGAACCCAACCCCACGTTAAAATCAGGATCGGACCCGTCACTCGGACAGAGTCTCCTCTGTACCAAGGAGAAAACTGTTTCCTGTAAACATTCACTCAAGACATTGAACTATAACAACAACTTATCTTTTAATATCATCAAAGCCCAAAACACAATCACAAGGCCATCCGAGCCTTTGAGCAACCACATTTTACTTAAGCACACAAGCATGCAAGATAAGTTGGATTTAGCCATAAGTAGTTAAATACAATATAAGTTCTAAGTTCCATATGTAGATCAATAAACACTCCAAGCATGCAAGAGAAATTAAAGTCTAGAATCCATTATTACAACCAACAACTTTCTTTAACATTCTAGTCCACAACTACTAAACATATACACAAGACTCCAAGGTCTCAAAATACATTATTAACAAGTACTCCACACAAGTAGCACATACAATCCACCTCAGCACACAAAGTCACGGATTCTGATCTACGTGAACTTCTTCTTCTTCTACTACTTCTAATAGCTGGGGATTCACCTCAGCTTCTCCTGAAACATTTCAAATGAGGAGTGAGCAACTAAGGTGCTCAGCGAGGGAGGTGATGCAACATGCCAACGTGCAATATGATATTCAACACAAAAAAACATATACAAGTCACATAAACTAACAAGACAATGAGCCAAGCAATTGATCACTTTAAAAAGGATACGGTTCCACTTCCAAGTCTTCATCCACGAGCCACGAACCACGAGCATCACGAACATGCCGGCAAACCCCAAACACCAACAATTGCGATACTCCGGATGTATCCCAATCCTACGACCCTTTCTCCCGAGGTAGGTCCATGCCCACCAGGTAAACCACGCCTCTGGGGTAGTGGAGTATACCTCAGCGAGAAAAGGAATAGGCACCATGGTAGTCGAGGGAGCACGGCAAGCTTGACGCCGCCCGTGTTTCTCGACGCTACCATGTCCGAAAAGATTGCGCAACCCAAGACAAGACACAAGCATTCAAGAAATCACATAACACGTATGAGGGACGACAAAGTAGGCCGCCCTCACATATATGCACAATATAACTTCACATAAGCATGAAATTAGCTTAAAGATTCCAAAAGAAGCAATCAACACAATTAATTCCCACAATCTACTCAAATAGCTTAATTATATCCTAAATATTCGATACAATACAAGATAACTTAAATACAAGTGCCAATTGCATTAAATATAGCCAAAACTAATTTTTCCCTTTTCTTTAACCGAGTTTTCTTTCACCTAAGCATGGCTCGAGATTCCCAATCATACCCTAGTCTTTCTATATTCTTAATTAAGCTCAAAGGTACCTTTTAAAGTCATCAAAACTCTTTTTTGAAGCAAAAGTTCGGGAAGGCCCTGAACGGGTTTGAACTACAACTATACTAACCGAACCCCATTTTCGCGAAACGAAAGCACCAAAGGTGCTTTCATAGCTCAAGAATACCCGAATCAATGGCCAAACTTCCCTGGATTGCTTAACGGGAAAAGTCCCCTTTTTAAAGTCGGCTATTTATGCATTTAAGTTCGGTTTCGAGTGATTCAACCTCACGGGGCTTTTCAACTAACTTCACTAGGGTCTAGAGCACCTAATTGAAGCATCAATTTAAGCCAATTAGCAATTTTTCTCAAAACCCTAATTCTAAGCACTATTCATCATCTCTTTGATCAATCTCAAATTTCAACCATTAACTTTGTTATCAAACCTCAAAAGTTAACTCTATAGGCATCAAATAACTCATAGAGAGCATTTATAACAAGTTCTATAGCTATAAACAACAAATCAATAAAATTCAACATAAAAGCATAAACTTTAAAAACCATAAAATGCATATCCCTCACAATTTTTGAAGACAATGAAGCTTGTTGAAGACTCTAGGTTGCTCAAAACCCTCCCAAGATCAAGCTAGGAGCTCAAGGTGCAAGAATGTTGAAGCAATTTTCTCCCTTTTTTCCCTTGAGTGGGTCGACCAAGCATGAGGACATAGAGGGCATTTTTGCTTTTGTTTTGATGACTAATATGTGTTATTCCTTTTTAATTTCATGAGTTGGTTATTTTATATATTGTGCATAATTAATAATCTAAGCTAAGTAGTCTCAAATCTTGATCAACTAAGGCTAATTGCAATTACAAATGTTTTTAGTTGAGACTAGCACTATTCTAACGTAACACTATTCAAAGGTCACGGAAAACATTTTCTAAACGCACACTCCTAAGCTCGAAAGTTCAAAACGAAAATTTCTCGATTCCTTTTAAATGTCATATGACCTAGGAAAAATTTAAAATCAAACTTTTGAAACAGTCAAAAATATTATGAATAGTAACCCCTAATAAAAACAATTAAGCAAGAAAAATGATGCACGTAGAAATGCGCACATAGGTATGCAACGATTATAAATAAATTTTAATGGTAAAATTCTCGGGTGTCACACCCTCTCCCCCTTAAACTTATTGCGTCCTCGCAATTCTTACATGATTCGGCAAAGAGCTCCGGATACTTCTCTCTGATCTGGTCTTCTCACTCCCAAGTGGCATCCTCAACCCCATGATGATCCCAAAGAACTTTTACCATATGAATACTTTTAGTTCTAAGTTCCTGAATCTTTCGGTCAACCACTCAAAGAGGTTTCTCAACATATGCTAAGGACTCATCAATCTCCAACGTCTTTGGCTCAATAATATGCGACGGATCAGGATTATATTTCCTCAACAGTGACACATGAAAAACATCATGAATCCAACCCAAACTCGGAGGCAAGGCCAATCTGTAAGCTAAATCTCCAACTTTCTCAGTGATTTCAAATGGTCCCACGTATCTAGGGCTAAGTTTAACTCATTTTCCGTGTCGAATCAAACCTTTGCGCGGAGAGACTTTCAAGAATACATGATCACCCTTAGAAAATTCTAAGTCCCGTCGACGTCTATCAGCATAATTCTTCTGTCGACTCTGAGCTGTAAGCATCCTTTTCTTTATGAGTCTCACATTATCCACCATTTTGATCATCTCAGGAAGAATAGCGGGATCAACTATTTTCATCTCACCTACCTCATCCCAATACAACGGAGACCGACATTTCCGCCCGTAAAGTGCCTCATAGGGTGCCATGCAAATAGTGGCCTGATAACTGTTATTATAAGCAAACTCTGCTAAAGGTAGGTATTTCTCCCAATTCTTGCCAAAATCCAGAACACAAGCCCTCAACATGTCTTCCAATATCCTGATAGTCCTCTCTGACTGGCCATCCGTCTGTGGGTGATATGCAGTGCTAAAACTCATATTAGTCCCCAAGGCTTTCTGTAGTTTCTGCCAGAACTGTGATGTAAACCTGGGATCCCTATCCGACACTATCTAAGATGGAACTCCATGCAATCTCATAATATTTTCAACATATAGCTCAGCCAATTTGTCAAGAGAATATGTTTTCTTTGTAGCAATAAAATGAGAACTCTTCGTCAACCTGTCTACTACAACCCACACAGAATCATTACCTCGTGGTGATCTCGACAAATTCGACACAAGGTCCATAGTAACTTGGTCCCATTCCCATACTGGAATCTCCAATGGTTGCAACAATCCTGCCGGCCTCTGATGTTCTGCCTTAACTTTTTCATAAGTCAAACACTTAGCTACATAATCAGCTATCTCTCTCTTCATGTTGTTCCACCAAAAATTCTATTTTAAATCTCTATACATTTTTGTGCTTCCAGGATGAATTGTGTATTTAGAAGCATGAGCCTCAGCAAGAATCTCGTCTTTCACAGTCGAATCACTAGGAATGCAAATTCTATTCCTGTACTTGAGAAGCCCATCATGCTGCAACTTAAAGTCGGACTCTCCCCTTTTTGACTTCTCTAAAAGCTTCAATAGCTGAGAATCTGATTGTTGCGCTTCTCTGATTCTAGATAGCAATAAAGATTGGATTTGTAAGCTAGCAAATTGAATACCTGATCTAGAAGCCTCTGGTTTCCACAAACAAAGCTCTTCTACAATCTCCCAATCCTTGATTATCAAACTGGCCACATAAGCTTTTCGGCTCAGTGCATCTACAACAGTATTAGCTTTACCCGACAAATAGCTAATGGTACAATTATAGTCATTTAACAGTTCAAGCCAACGCCTTTGCCTCATATTCAGATCTTTTTGAGAAAATAAGTATTTTAAACTTTTATGGTCAGTAAATATTTCAAATTTGTTACCCCACAAATAATGATGCCATTTCTTCAAAGCAAATACAACAGCTGCAAGCTTCAAATCATGTGTAGGATAATTGAGTTCATATGGTTTCAATTTCCTAGAGGCATATGTTATCACTTTACCATTTTGCATAAGAACACAACCCAAGCCTTCTTTCGAAGCGTCACTGTAAATCACCAAGTTTTCAGTCCCCTCAGGCAAGGCAAGGATAGGTGCAGTGGTAAGTCACTTTTTCAACTCCTGAAAACTAGCTTCACATTTATCATCCCAATTAAACACAGTTTTCTTCTGAGTTAAAGTAGTCAAAGGTCCTGCAATCTTTGAAAAATCTTTAACAAATCGCCTATAATAGCCCGCTAGTCCCAAGAAACTACGGACTTCCGTGACAGTTTCAGGTCTCTTCCACGACATAACTACCTCAATTTTAGCAAGATCAACGGATATTCCCTCCTGTGAAATGATATGACCTAAAAAGGCAACCTGTTTCAACCAGAATTCGCATTTGCTAAATTTGGCAAATAACTTGTGTTCTTGCAGGGTTTGAAGTACAATTCTCAAATGCTCTTCATGCTCTGACTCAGACTTAGAGTATACTAATATATCATCAATAAAAATCACAACAAACTGATCAAGATAGGGTCGAAATACTTTCTGCATCAAATCCATAAAAGCGGCTGGAGCATTTGTCAAACCAAATGGTAGAACAACAAACTCATAATGGTCGTACCTGGTTCTAAATGCAATCTTAGGAACATCCTATTTCCGGATCCTCAACTGATAATAACCCTGTCTCAAATCAAATTTTGAAAATACAACAGCACCCTGTAGCTGATCAAACAACTCCTCAATTAAGGGCAAAGAATATTTATTTTTCACCGTTACCTGATTAAGACCTCGATAATCTATGCATAAACGCAGAGTACCGTCTTTTTTTTTCACAAATAACACGGGAGCACGCCACGGTGACGAACTAGGCTGAATAAAACCTTTCTCAAGTAAACCCTGTAGCTAAATTTTCAATTCTTGTAACTCAGGGGGAGACATTCTATTCGGGGTTCTCGAGATAGGACTAGTTCCCGGCAACAGGTCAATCATAAACTCAATCTCCCTATCAGGTGGTAACCCAGGCAACTCCTCAGGGAAAACCCCCAGAAACTCTTTTATAACAGGTACTTTATTCAATTTCAATTTATCTCCAAGCTGATTAATTAAATAAGCTAAGTATGCATCATTACCTTTACTCAGCATTTTAGTAGCTTTAATGGAAGATATAATACGAGTCCCAGTAGACTTTTGACTCCCAGTTACTTTAATAACAGGTTGGTTAGGTACTTCTAAAGTTAAAACTTTCATCCTACAGTCCAAACATGCATAATATCGCCCAACCAGTCCATCCCTAAGATAACTTCAAAGTCTCGAAATGACATGATTATCAAATCAATAGGATACATGCAACCCTCAATGCAAATATTACAATCTTTACACACAGACTCCGTAACAAATTTAGTACCCATAGGATTACCTACTTCAATCACATACGGCAGTTTATCAACTTTTAATGTAGCAGACTGTGCACATGCAGGAGTAATGAATGAATGTGTAGCCCCGGTGTCAATCAAAACTACTACTGGCTGGCTATTAATAAGGAAAGTACCTTTCACTACCATTGTCGTCTTTGGGAGTTCCTCCTGATCGAGTGCAAATACCCACGCCTGACCTTGCGGTACAGTAGCTGCTCCTGAAGCTCTAGTGTGGGCACCCTGGCCTGAAGTCTGTCCCTAACCAAATTTAAACTTGGGACAATCTCTAACTCTGTGCTGATCACTGCCACAACCTGTGCAACGGCCCAGTTTCCTCCAACACTCAGCCTCTGTGTGACCCTTACGGTTGCAATAAGTACACTGTAGATTCTTCCTAGCAGCAGCTCCTCCTGTAGGAGCCCTATAAGTAGATGTGGCAGAACTACCCTACTGAGATCTAGCAGTCACTGGTCGGGTCTGTGACTGTCCCTGTGGCTAGCTCTGAGCTGGTCTCGGCTGTGACTGTACCTGAACTGGTCCTAGATAGCACTGGGTCTGCCTAGGCTGCTGAGTCTGCCTCTGATAACCCTGACTCTGAGACTGAAACTGACGTTTGCTTGACTGACTAGACTGAGCTAACACATCTGCCTTACGTTTCTCATATCTCGATGCAGCCCTGACTACTGCAGCATAGTTCGAAAAATCTTGCGAAGATAAATTAAGCATGATGTCACTCCTCAACCCTGTAATAAATCTCTGGATTTTCACATGCTCCGGCTGAACCAAAGTTGGCACATATCAAGATAATCTCGTAAAAGTAGCCTCATACTAGTCTACAGTCATGTTCCCCTATTTCAAAGCTATAAATTCATCCTGATGTCTCTCACGGGCTACAACCGATACATATTTATCTCGAAACTCATGAACAAAGTCAGCCCATACATGCTGAACCCTCTCAACATCTCATTTCTCTCTAATAGTGCGCCACCACGCCTCGGCATCACCCTCTATTAAAAAGGCAGCATAAGTGATCTTTCTTTCATCGTCGCACTCAAGTATCGGAGCAACTTTCTCGAACTTACTCAGCCACATCTCTGATTTCATATCATCAGGCTCTCCATAAAAACTATATGCTCCGTGATGTAGGAATTTATCAAATAAGTTACCTCATGCAGTACCACTACCCTCTGCTCTGGCAATCTGATTACCTCTGCCAGCACCTGCTGTACCCTGCTGAACCACAAACTGAGCTATGGTATTCATTGCAGTGGCCATTGTGGCTAAAATCTGGGCATTACTCGGTTCCTGACCCTGCGGTACATCCCCGGCTGCCCTAACACCTTGCCCTGGTACATTCTGTCTGGGAGCTTCCTCCGGCACCCTCCGTGGTCTACCCCGTCTCCTCATCACAATGCTAGAAGAACATAATATTATAATAGGCAAATAAACTATGCAAAGATAATGTACACATTGTTTTCAAACATTTTACTCACATAAGAAGCACTTAACACACTTAACAATATTCAACACTAACTTTTCACATTCTTATCATGTCAAGCTTTATCATTCCTTTTCATGCTAGCATGTCTTTTATCTAAGTACTTAAACAATTAACAATCATATATTCACATAATTCACTTCCACATATAGACCTCTACCCACATGCCAAGGAATTTAACCCGGCTTCAAGCATTCTAGTAGCTCTGATACCACCTAAAGTGTAACGCCCCGAACCCAACCCCACGCTAAAGTCAGGCTCGGACCCGTCATTCGGACAGAGTCTCCTCTGTACCAAGGACAAAACTGTTACCTGTAAACATTCACTCAAGATATTGAACTATAACAACAACTTATCTTTTAATATCATCAAAGCCCAAAACACAACACAAGGCCATCCGAGCCTTTGAGCAACCACATTTTACTTAAGCACACAAACATGCAAGATAAGTTGGATTTAACCATATGTAGTTAAATACAATATAAGTTCTAAGTTCCATATGTAGATCAATAAACACTCCAAGCATGCAAGAGAAATTAAAGTCTAGAATCCATTATTACAAACCAACAACTTTCTTTAACATTCTAGTCCACAACTACTAGACATATACACAAGACTCCAAGGTGTCAAAATACATTAATAACAAGAACTCCACGCAAGTAGCACATAAAATCCACCTCAGCACACAAAGTCACGGATTCTGATCTACGTGAACTTCTTCTTCCTCTTCTTCTACTTCTAACAGTTGGGGATTCACCTCAGCTTCTCCTGAAACATTTCAAATGAGGAATGAGCAACAAAGTTGCCCAGCGAGGGAGGTGATGCAACATGCCAACGTGCAATATGATATGCAAACACAAGAAAACATATACAAGTCACATAAACTAACAAGACAATAAGCCAAACAATTGATCACTTTAAAAAGGATACGGTTCCACTTCCAAGTCTTCATCCATGAGCCACGAACTACAAGCATCATGAACATGCCGGCAAACCCCAAACACCGACAATTGAGATACTCCGGATGTATCCCGATCCTACGACCCTTTCTCTTGAGATAGGTCCATTGGGAGCAGGTGAAGCACGCCTCTGGTGTAGTGAAGTATGCCTCAGCGAGAAAGCGAATAGGTACCATGGTAGCCGAGGGAGCACGGCAAACCCAACGCCGCTCGTGTTTCTCGACGCTACCATGTCCGAAAAGATTGCGCAACCCCAAGACAAGACACAAGCATTCAAGAAATCACATAACACGTATGAAGGACGACAAAGTAGACCGCCCTCACATATATGCACGATATAAATTCAATTAAGCATGAAATTAGCTTAAAGATTCCAAAAGAAGCAATCAACACAATTAATCCCCACAATCTACTCAAATAGCTTAATTATATCCTAAATATTCAATACAATACAAGATAACTTAAATACAAGTGCCAATTGCATCAAATATAGCCAAAACTACTTTTTCCTCTTTCTTTAACCGAGTTTTCTTTCTCCTAAGCATGGCTCGAGATTCCCAATCATACCCTAGTCTTTCTATATTCTTAATTAAGCTCAAAGGTACCTTTTAAAGTCATCAAAACTCATTTTTGAAAAAAAAATTCGGGAAGGCCCCGAACAGGTTTGAATTATAACTATACTAACCGAACTCCATTTTCGCGAAACGAAAGCACCAAAGGTGCTTCCTTAGCTCAAGGATACCTGAATCAATGGCCAAACTTCCCTGGATTGCTTAACGGAAAAAGTCCCCTTTTTAAAGTCGGCTATTTATGCAATTAAGTTCGGTTTCTAGTGATTCAACCTCATGGGGCTTTTCAACTAACTTCACTAGGGTTTAGAGCACCTAATTGAAGTATCAATTTAAGTCAATTAGCAATTTTTCTCAAAACCCTAATTCTAGGCACTATTCATCATCTCTTTGATCAATCTCAAATTTCAACCATTAACTTTTCTATCAAACCTCAAAAGTTAACTCTATAGGCATCAAATAACTCATAGAAAGCATTTATAACAAGTTCTATAGCTATAAACAACAAATCAATAAAATTCAACATAAGAGCATAAACTTTAAAAACTATGAAATGCATCTCCCTCACAATTTTTGAAGACAATGAAGCTTGTTGAAGTCCCTAGGTTACTTAAAACCCTCCCAAGATCAAGCTAGAAGCTCAAGATACAAGAATGTTTAAGCAATTTTCTCCATTTTTTCCCTTGAGTGGGTCGGCCAAGCTTGAGGACATGGAGGGTATTTTTGCTATTGTTTTGATGACTAATATGTGCTATGGCTTTTAATTTCATGAGTTGGTTATTTTATATATTGTGCATAATTAATATTCTAAGCTAAGTAGTCTCAAATCTTGATCTACTAAGGCTAATTGCAATTACAAATGTTTTTAGTTGAGACTAGCACTATTCTAACGTAACACTATTCAAAGGTCACGGAAAACATTTTCCAAACGCATACTCCTAAGCTCGAAAGTTCAAAACGAAAATTTCTTGGTTCCTTTTAAATGTCATATGACCTAGGAAAAATTTAAAATCAAGCTTTTGAAACAGTCAAAAATATTATAAATAGTAACCCCTAATAAAAACAATTAAGCAAGAAAAATGATGCATATAGAAATGCGCACATAGGTATGCAACGATTATAAATAAATTTTTATGGTAAAATTCTCGGGTGTCACAAGCTAGGTTAATTTCCTCGGTATGTGGGTAGAGGTCCATATGTGAAAGTTGAACTACGTGACTATGTGATTGTCTAATTGCCTAAGTGAGTAACTGCTTGAGTAAAGGACATGCTAGCATGTAAAAGAAATGTCAGAAGCATGATATGATATGAATATGAAAAGTTTAGTGTTTAATGCTTGTTTAGTGTTTATATGTTGTCTTTTGTGCATAAGGTGTTTTGAAACATGTATGTGTTATCTTTGTGTTATTTATTTGCCTATTATAACACTGCATTCTTCTAGCATCGAGATGAGGAGAAGGGGAAGACCGAGAAGGGAATCGGATGAGGCTCCTAGGTAGGATATACCTAGGCAAGAGGCCGAAGTAGTAGGGAATGTACCGTAGGTACAAGAACCGACCAATGCATAGATTATGGCCACAATGGCTGCAACTATGAATACTATGGCTTAGTTTGTGACTCAACAGGGGTAGGCAGGACCTGGTAGAGGTAATTAGGCCACTATAACCGAGGTAGCAGAACTGCAGGAGGTAATTTATTTGATAAGTTCTTACATCACGGGGCGTATAGTTTTTATAGAGAACCTGATGATATGAAGGCAAAAATGTGGCTGAGTAAGTTTGAGAAAGTTGCTGCGATACATGAGTGTAATGACGAGAGGAAGATCACTTATGCTGCATTCTTGTTTGAGAGGGACGCTGAGGAGTGGTGGTGCATTGTTAGAGAGAAATGGGATGCCGAGAGGGTACAACATTCATGGGCTGACTTTGTTCAAGAATTCAGGGATAAGTATGTATCAGTGGTAGCTCGTGAAAGACACCAGGAAGAATTCATATCACTGAGGCAAGGGAATATGACTGTTGATCAGTACGAGGCTATATTTACTAGACTCTCCCGTTATATGCCAGTTTTAGTGCAGCTAGAGGACATAAGGATTCAGAGGTTTATCAGGGGTTTGAGAGGTGATATTCAGCTTAACTTGTCTTCACAGGATTATCCTAATTATGCTGTAGCAGTCAGGGCTGCATCGAGATTTGAGAAATGGAAGGCAGATTTATTGGCCGAATCCAGTCAGCCGAGTAAACGGCAATATCAGTCTCAAAGTGCAGGTTATTAGAGGCAGTATCAATAGCCTGTTCAGGGTTAGCAGCAGAGACAGACTCAGAGCTACCCAGGGCCAGTTCAGACACAGTCTCATCCGAGACTAGCTCAGAGCCAACCACAGGGTTAGTCACAGACTCGACCAGTTGCCGCTAGATCCCAGCAAGGTAGCACTGCTACATCTTCTTACAGAGCCCCTACGAGGGGCACTGCTACAAGGAAAAACCAGTAGTGCAGTCATTGTAATCGTAAGGGCCATTCAGAGGCAGAGTGTTGGGAGAAGTTAGGCCGATACGTTGGTTGTAGTAGCGACCAACACAGAGCTAGAGAGTGCCCTAGGTTTAAGCAGGGGCAGGGACAGACTTCCTGCCAGAGTGCATAGACCCAAGCATCAAGTGCAGTTACAATTCCACGGGGCTAGGCACGAGTATTTGCTTTGGACTAGGAGGAGCTCCCAGATACGACAGTGGTCGTAGAAGGTACTTTTCTTATTAATAATCAGTCAGTAGTAGTTTTGATTGACACCGGGGCTACACATTCATTTATCACTCCTATGTGTGGAGAAACTACTGCTTTAAAAGTTGATTAACTGCTGTATAAAATTGAGGTAGGTAGTCCTATAGGTACCAAATTTATTACGGAGTTTGTGTGTAAAGATTGTGATATTTGCATTGAAGGACATATATATCTTGTTGATTTGATTATCATGCCATTCCAGGACTTTGAGGTTATTTTGGGGATGGACTAGTTAGGGCGGTATTACGCTTATCTGGATTGTAGATAAAAAATTGTGACTTTAGAGGTACCTAAACAACCTGTCATTAAAATTACTGGAAGTCAAAAATCTATAAGAACTCGCATTATTTCTTCTATTAAAGCCACAAAAATATTGAATAAAGGTTGTGATGCATATTTAGCATATCTAATTAATTAGCCTGGGGATAAACTGAAACTGAATGAAGTATCTGTTGTAAAAGACTTTCTGGAAGTATTTCCTGAATAGTTGCCTGGGTTACTACTTGATCGAAAAATAGAGTTTATGATTGATTTGTTGCCATGAACTAATCCTATTTCTAGAACCCCATATAGAATGGCTTCCCCTGAGTTGCAGGAGTTGAAAATTCAGCTACAGGGTTTACTTGAAAAGGGTTCATTCAGCCTAGTTCTTCACCTTGGGGTGCTCCTGTGTTATTTGTAAAGAAAAAAGATGGTTCATTGTGGTTATGCATCGATTATCGGGGTCTTAATCAGGTGATTGTGAAAAATAAATATCATTTGCTTTGATTGAGGAACTGTTGTTGTAGGTTTGAGCTTCACCTACTTGTGAAGAAGCTTGGTTGATCTCTTGTGGGTTCAAGATATTGTTGTATTTGTTCTTGTGGATTCAAGAGTGGACTTGTAAGTTGGTTTGTACTTTACAAATATTTGAAGAAGCATTGATTTAGTGGAGTTTAGGAAATCCTAAGAAAGAAGACCTTAGGTGGTGGACTAGGCATTCGAGAGTGCGAATTACTTGAAAATACCGAGTTTGATTTCTCTCTTTTTACTCTATTTACATTCAATGTCATAAATATTGTTTAGAATAGTTATTTCAATCTTGTATGTGATTTTTATTCATCATATTAACTCTTATCTAGTTATTCATACAAGGTGTTTGATAAATTATCTCAAAGAGCATTTTGTGGTTTGTAGTAATTTTTAAATAGCAATACTTTGCTATAATCTTAATTTATCCCCCTCCTCTTAAGATTATTTGCCATTAACAAGGAAGTTGTTGAAGGCTTTCTTAACAATTATAAGGAGACTCTTGAAGTAAGCCTTGTAATGCCCCGAACCCAACCCCACATTATAGGTCAAGTCGGGACCCGTCACTTGGACAAAGTCTCCTCTGTACCGTGGACTAAACTGGTACCTGCAAATAATCACATACAATGCCTGAACCACAACAATATTCACACCACCTATCTTATAAGCTTATCATAGTCAATCAAAATTCACAAGGCCATCCGAGTCTTGGAACAAGAAGGTAGAATCATACAAGCATGCGGATTCAATTCTAACTTAAATCTTCAAGTACTATGACATAGTTATAACAAGCTAACTACCACACCCAAGCATGCAACAACCGAAATAAGTTTACTATAGTCTATTACATGCCACTCTACTTTATATCTATCATACAAGATTCCAATGAAGTTACAACTTCCCAAACAAATATATACAAGACCCCAAGGTCCCAAAACACAACATCTAACAACAACTCCACTCACGCTTCACATATAACAATCTTATCACATAAGAATCAAAGAATCTGATCTAGTAGCTCTTCTTTTGCTTGCTCTGCTACTACAAACTAGGGTTCTACCTTAGCATCTCCTGAAACATGTTAAATGAGGAGTGAGCAACAATGTTGCCCAGCGAAGGAGGTGATGCAGCATACTGGGGCGTACAATATGATATGCAAAGATAAGAAGTCATATACATATATAACATAAACAACAAGATTAAGTAGCAAGTAGTTAACCAAATTAAAAAGGATACAGTTCCACTTCAAGTCTTCAATCTCGAACCATGAGCCACGAACTTCACGCA
Source organism: Ehretia macrophylla (assembly GCA_037974665.1). Lineage (NCBI taxonomy): Eukaryota > Viridiplantae > Streptophyta > Magnoliopsida > Boraginales > Ehretiaceae > Ehretia > Ehretia macrophylla. The sequence goes on from CM075783.1 coordinate 18,355,886, forward strand.
AGTTCCGGCAAACCCTTACTCCAACAAGTTGGGATACTGTAGATATATCCCGATCCTACGACCTTTTTCTCCTGAGGTAGGTCCATATGCCCAGCAGGTAAACCATGCCTCTGGAGTAGTGGAGTATACTCAGCGAAAAAGGGAATAGGCACCATGGTAGTCGAGGGAGCACGAGAAGCCCGATGCCGCCCGTGTTTCTTGACGCTACCATGTCCGAAAATGTTGCGCAAATACAAGCCCACAAGAATCAAGATATCAAATAACACGTAAGAGGGTTGGCAAAGCAGGCCACCCACACATGTAAACACAATATCTGCACGAAGTAGCTTTATAGTCTCAAAAGAAGCAATCAACATAACTTTTCCCCACAATCAACTCAAATAGCTCAATTATACTTTAGATAATCATATAATACATTATAACATAACAACAAGCTCCAGATGCATAAAAAATAGCCAAATACTATTTTTCCCCCTTCTTTAACCAAGCTTTCCTTCTCCTATCCGCATTTTAAGATTACCAAACACTATCCTTATCATACTACATTCCTAATTAAGCCAAAAGACACCTATTAAGATCACAGAAACCCGTTTTAGAAGCAAAAGCTCGGGAAGGCCCCGAGCGGGTTTTAACTACAAATACCCTATCTGAATCCCAAATTCAGGCAACGAAAGCACCAAAAGTGCTTCCGTGCACCAAGGATCCCTAATCCAAAGTTCAAACGAGCCCAGATTGCACAACGAGAAAAGTCCCCTTTTTAAAGTTGATTAATTTGCAATTTAGCTCGGTTTTGGGTGATTCAACTTCACGTAGCCTCCCAACTAGCTTCACTATGGTCTAGAGCATCTAATTGAAGTCTCAATTCATTCCAATTAGTAAGTTTATTCAAAACCCTAAATACAAGCACTATTCATAATCTCTTTTCTTCAATCTATGTATTCTACCATAGAATCTTCTAACAAGCTATAAAATTTAACTCTATAGGGTCCAATAAACACATAACAAACATTCATAACAAGTATAGTAGCTATAATTGACAATTCAGGATTTTCAACATATGAGCATAAACTTCAAATGCAATAAAAATGTAACTCCCTCATAATTTTTGATGTGTAGAAGCTTGTTGGGAACCCTATGATGCTCAAACAAACTCCAAGACCCAAGCTAAGAGCCAAGCTAGCAAGATTGTTGAAGAATTTCTTCTCTTTTTTCTCCTTGAGGGTGTCGGTTTTGGGGGGGGGGGATACAAGGGGAATTTTTAGCTTTGTTTTGTTGAGTTGTTTTGTTAAATGGTGATAAGTTTAGTATATAAGTATATATGTGCAACAAGTTGTGGTCAAATACTACAATAAACCTTGGTCAAATGAACTTAATTACTAATCAAATGCTAACTAAGTCAAAACTAAGGTTGTTACGTATGTAATACTATTCAAATGGCCCGAAAAATATTTTCCTAATGCAAGTTCCCAAGTTCGAAAGTCCAAAATGACGAGTTCCCGATTCCTTTTGTGGGTTATATGACTTAGGAAAAATGTTAAATCGTACTTTTAAGACGGTCAAAAATCTTATGAATAGTAGCCTCATAATAAAGCAATAAAGCAAGAAAAGTGGTGCACATAAGAATGCTCGAGTAGGTATGCAATAGTTATATGGAAATTGTGATGAAAATCCCAGGCGTTACACTCTCTTCCCCTTAAATTAATTGTGTCCACGCAATTCTTACATGATTCAGTAAACAGCTTCGGATACTTTTCTCTGATCTATCTTCTCTTTCTCACGTGGTGTCCTCAACACTGTGATGATCCCAAAGAACTTTTACCATAGGAATACTCTTGATTCAAAGTTCCTAAATCTTTCTGTTAACCACTCGAAGAGGTTTCTCAACATATACCAAAGATTCATCAATCTCTAACGGTTCTGGCTCAATAGCGTGCGACGAATCAGGGTTATACTTCCTCAATAACGACACATGGAATACATCATGAATCCTACCCAAACTCGGCGGTAATGCCAATCTATAAGCCAAATCTCTAACCTTCTCAATGATTTCAAATAGCCCCACGAATCTAGGACTGAGTTTACCTCCCTTTCCATGTCGAATCAAACCCTTACGCGAAGAGACTTTCGATAATACCCGATCACCCACTGAAAATACCAAGTCTCATCGGCGTCTATCAGCATAATTCTTCTATCAACTCTGTGCTGTAAGCATTCTTTTCTTTATAAACTCTATATTATCCACCATTTTAATCATCTCGAGTAGAATAGCTGGATCAATAGTTTTAATTTCACCTATCTCATCCCAATACAACGGAGACCTAAATTTTCGGGCATAAAGTGCCTCATAGGGTGTCATACCAATGGTAGCCTGGTAACTGTTATTATAAGCAAACTCCGCTAGAGGTAGATACTTCTCCCAATTCTTACCGAAATCCAAAACGCAAGCTCGCAACATGTCTTCCACTATCCTGATAGTCCTCTCTGATTGACTATCCGTTTGTGGGTGATATGCAGTACTAAAACTTAGATTAGTCCCCAGAGCCTTTTGTAGTTTCTGCCAGAATTGTGATGTAAACTTGGGATCCCTATCCGAAACTATATGACATGGAACTCCATGCAATCTCATGATATTTTCAACATAAACCTCGGCTAATTTATCAAGGGAATCTATCTTCTTTGTAGCAATAAAATGAGAGCTCTTTGTCAACCTATCAACCACAACCCATACGGAATCACTACCTCGTGGTGATCTCAGCAAATCAGATACAAGGTCCATAGTAACCCAATCTTATTTCCATACCGAAATCTCTAGCGGTTGCAATACCCCTGCCAGTCTCTGATGCTCTGCCTTAACCTTATGACAAGTCAAACCCTTACCCACATAATCAGGTATCTCATTTTTTATGTTGTTCCACCATAAACTTTGCTTTAAGTCCCTATACATCTTGGTGCTACCAGGATGAATCGTGTATCTAGTACTATGAGCCTCAGCAAGAATCTCATCTTTTATAACTGAATCACTAGGAATGCAAATTCTATTCTTATACCTGAGTAGCCCATCATCATGTATCTTGAAATCGGACTCTCCCCTTTTTGACTTCTCTAGCATTTTCAACAACTGAGGATCTGATTGTTGGGTATCTCTGATTCTGGAATAGTAATAGAGACTGGATTTGTAAGCTAGCAAATTGACTACCTGTTCTAGAATTCTTTGGTTTCCACAAGCACAACTCATCTACAGTCTCCCAGTCTTTGATTATCAAACTAGCCACAGAAGCTTTTCGTCTCAATGCATCTGCAACAGTGTTAGCTTTTCCTGGCAAGTAGCTAATAGTGCAATTATAATCATTCAACAACTCTAGCCAACGCCTTTGCCTCATATTCAAATCCTTTTGAGAAAACAGATATTTTAGACTTTTATGGTTAGTAAATATCTCAAATTGATTACCCCATAAGTAATGTCACCATTTCTTCAAAACAAAGACAACAACAGCAAGCTCAAGATCATGTGTAGGATAATTGAGTTCATATGGTTTCAATTTCCTAGAGGCATAAGCTATCACCTTACCATTTTGTATAAGAACGCAACCGAAGCCTTCTTTCGAAGCATCACTGTATATCACCAAATTATCAGTTCCTTCAGGCAATGCGAGAATAGGAGCAGTGGTAAGTCTCTTCTTCAATTCTTGGAAACTAGCTTCATATTTATCATGCCAGTTAAATACAGTTTTCTTTTGGGTTAAAGAAGTCAATAGTCCTACAATTTTTGAGAAGTCTTTAACAAACCGCCTATAATAGCCCGCCAATCCCAAGAAACTCCGAACTTCTGTAATAGCCTCGGGTCTTTTCCAAGCCATCACCACCTCAATTTTTGCAGGATCTAAACGTATTCCTTCCTGGAAAATGATATGGCCTAAAAACGCAACCTGTTTCAACTAGAATTCGTATTTGCTAAATTTGGCAAACAATTTATGTTCTTGCAGCGTTCGAACCACAATTTTCAAGTGTTCTTCATGCTCTGCCTCAGATTTAGAATAGACCAGTATGTCATCAATGAAGATTATAACAAATTGATCAAGATAAGCTCTAAATACTCTCTGCATCAAATCCATAAAGGCGGCTGGAGCATTTGTCAACCCAAATGGTAATACAACAAACTCATAGTGGTCGTACCTGGTTCTGAATGCAGTCTTGGGTATATCTTCTCTACGAATTCTCAACTGATAATAATCCTACCTCAGATCAAATTCAGAGAATACAACAGCACCCTACAGTTGATCAAACAACTCGTCAATCAAGGGCAAAGGATATTTATTTTTCATCGTCACCTGATTAAGTCCTCGATAATCAATACACAATCGCAGAGTCTCGTCTTTCTTCTTTACAAATAACACAGGTGCACCCCAAGGTGACGAACTAGGCTGAATAAAACCTTTTTCAATTAGGCCCTGTAGCTGAATTTTCAATTCCTACAACTCAAGGGGAGCCATTCTATATAGGGGTCTAGAAATAGGATCTGTCCCTGGCAACAAGTCAATCACAAACTTTATCTCTCGGTTAGGTGGTAACCCAAGAAACTCCTCAGGAAATACCCTCGGAAAATCTTTTATAATAGCTACTTCATTCAATTTCAATTTATCCCCAAACTGATTAATTAATTAAGCTAAGTATGCATCACAACTTTTACTCAACATTTTATTAGCTTTAATAGAAGATATAATACGAGTCCCAGTAGATTTACGACTCCCAGTGACTTTAATAACAGATTGACTAGGTACTTCTAAAGTTAGAACTTTCCTTCTACAATCCAAACATGCATAATATCGCCCCAACCAATCCATCCCAAAGAAAACTTCAAAGTCTCGAAATGGCATAATAATCAAGTCATTAAGATATATGCGACCCTCAATATAAATATCACAATTTCTACACACAGACTCTGTAACACATTTAATAGCCATAGGACTACCTACTTCAATCACATACGGTAGTTTATCAATTTTTAAAGTAGTAGATTGTGCACATGCGGGAGTAATGAATGAGTGTGTAGCCTCGGTGTCAATCAAAACTACTACTGGCTGACTATTAATATGAAAAGTACCTTATACCACCACCATCGTGTCTGGAAGCTCCTCCTGATCGAGTGAAAATACCCATGCCTGGCCTCGCGGTACAGTAGCTACTCCTGAAGCCCTAGTCTGAGCACCCTGGCCAGAAGTTTAACCCTTTCCCTGTTTAAACCTGGGACAATCTCTAGCTCTATGTTGATCACTGCCACATCCCACACATCGGCCCAATTTCCTCCAATACTCGGCCTCCGTGTGTCCCTTGCGATTGCAATGACTGCACTGCTGGTTTTTCTTGGCAGCAGTATCTCTCGTAAGAGCCCTGAAAGAAGATGTAGCATAACTACCCTGTTGAGATCTAGCGGTCACTAATCGGGTCTGTGACTGTTCTTGTGGCTGACTCTGAGCTGGTCTCGGCTGAGACTGTACCTGAACTAGCCCTGGGTAGCTCTGGGTCTGTCTCAGCTGCTGAGTCTGAACAGCCTGTTGATACTGTCTCTAGTAGCCCTGACTCTGGGACTGATACTGATGTTTGCTCGACTGACTAGTCTCTGCCAACACATCCGCCTTGTATTTCTTATATCTCGAGGCGGCTCTGACCACTGTAGCATAATTCGGGTAATCTTGCGAAGAAAGATTAAGCATAATATCATTTCTTAGACCCTTAATAAGCCTCTGAATTTTCATGTCTTCCGGTTGAACCAAAGCTGGCATGTAACGGGAAAGTCTAGTAAAAGTAGCCTCATACTGATCCACAGTCATACTGCCCTGCCTTAAAGCTATGAATTCCTCTTGATGTCTCTCAAGAGCTACTATTGAAACGTATCTATCTCAGAATTCTTGGATAAAGGCATCTCATGTATGTTGTACCCTCTCAGCATCCCATTTTTCTCTAACAGTACGCCATCACTCCTCGGTGTCACCCTCAAGTAAGAATGCTGCATAAATGATTTTTCTTTCACCAGTACACTCAAGTATTGCAGCTCCTTTCTCAAACTTGCTCAACCATGCTTCTGCTTTCATGTCATCCGACTCACCATAGAAACTGTATGTCCCGTGGTGCAAAAATTTATCATACAAATTACCCCCAACAATACCACTACCCTCTGCTCTGGGAGCCTGATTACCTCTCCCAACCCTGCTTGACCCTGCTCAGTCACAAACTAAGCAATTGTATTCATAGCAGTGGCCATTGTGGCCATAATCTGTGCACTAGTCGATTCCTGCCCCTGAGGTACATTCCACGCCTGCGGTACACTCCCTGCTACTATTTCACCTTGCCTAGGTATATCCTATCTACGAGCCTCCTCCGGTACCCTTCTCCGTCTTCCCCTTCTCCTTATCTCAATGCTAGAAGAATATAATATTATAATAGGCAAATAGATAATACAAAATAGTATGTACATGTTTCAGAACATCCTATACACAAAAGATAACATGTGAAACACTTAACAAGCATTAAACACTAAACTTTTCATATTCTTATCATATCATGCTTTACCATTCCATGCTAATATGTCCTTCACTCAATACTTAGGCAATTAAACAATCACATAGCCACGTAGTTCAACTTCCACATATAGACCTCTACCCACATGCCAAGGAAATTAACCCGGCTTTATGCATTCAAATAGCTCTGATACCACCTAAATGTAATGCCCCGAACCCAACTCCTTGCTATAGGTCAAGTCCGGACCCATCACTCGGACAGAGTCTCTTCTGTACCGTTGACTAAATTGGTACCTACAAAGAATCATATACAATGCCTGAACCACAACAACATTCACACCACCTATCTTATAAGGTTATCATAGTCAATCAAAATTCACAAGGCCATCCAAGCCTTGGAACAACAAGGTAGAATCATACAAGCATGCAGATTCAATTCAAACTTAAATCTTCAAGTAGTATAACATAGTTATAACAAGTTAACTACCACACCTAAGCATGCATCAACCGAGATAAGTTTACTATAGTCTATTACATGCCACTCTACTTTATATCCATCTTACAAGATTACAATCAAGTTACAACTTCCCAAGCAAATATATACAAGACCCCAAGGTCCCAAAACACAACATCTAACAACAATTCCACTCAAGCCTCACATATAACAACCTTATCACACAAGAATCAAGGAATCTGATCTACTAGCACTTCCTCTCATTCCTCTACTGCTACAAACTGGGGATCTACCTTAGCTTCTCCTGAAACATGTTAAATGAGGAGTGAGCAACAATGTTACCCAACGAGAGAGGTGATGCAGTATACCGGGGCGTGCAATATGATATGCAAACATAAGAAGTCATATACATATAACATAAACAACAAGATTAAGTAACAAGTAGTTAACCAAATTAAAAAGGATACGGTTCTACTTCAAGTCTTCAATCTCGAACCACGAGCCACGAACTTCAAGCAAGTACCGGTAAACCCTTACTCCAACAAGTTGGGATACTCCGGATGTATCCCGATCCTACGACCCCTTCTCTTTAGGTAGGTCCATATACCCAGCAGATGAACCACGCTTCTGGGTAGTGGAGTATACTCAGCGAGAGAGGGAATAGGCACCATGGTAGTCGAGGGAGCACAGCAAGCCCGACATCGCCCTTGTTTCTCGACTCTACTATGTTCGAAAAGGTTACACAACCCCAATACAAGCCCACAAGAATCAAGATATCAAATAACATATAAGAGGGTTAGTAAAATAGGCCGCCCTCACATGTAAACACAATATATGCACGAAGTAGCTTTATAGTCTCGAAAGAAACAATCAACATAACTTTTTCCCACAATCAACTCAAATAGCTCAATTATACTTTAGATAATCAACATAATACATGATAACACAACAAGCTCCAGATGCATCAAAAATAGCCAAATACTATTTTTCCTCCTTCTTTAACCAAGCTTTCCTTCTCCTATGCGCATTTTAATATTACCAAACCATATCCTTATCATACTACATTCCTAATTAAGCCAAAAGACACCTATTAAGATCACAAAAATCCGTTTTAGAAGCAAAAGCTTGGGAAGGTCCCGAGCGGATTTTAACTACAACTACCCTATCCGAACCCCAAATTCATGCAACGAAAGCACCAAAGGTGCTTCCGTGCACCAAGGATCCCTAATCCAAAGTTCAAACGTGCTCGGATTGCACAACGAGAAAAGTCCTCTTTTAAAGTTGACTAATTTTGCAATTTAGCTCGGTTTTGGGTGATTCAACTTCACGTAGCCTTCCAACTAGCTTCACTAGGGTCTAGAACACCTAATTGAAGTCTTAATTCATTCCAATTAGCAAGTTTATTCAAAACCCTAAATACAAGCACTATTCATCATCTCTTTCGTTCAATCTATGCATTCTACCAAAGAATCTTCTAACAAGCTATAAAAGTTAGCTCCAAAGGCTCCAATAAACTCAAAACAAACATTCATAACAAGTATAGTAGCTATAATTGACAATTCAAGATTTTCAACATATGAGCATAAACTTCAAATGCAATAAAAATGTAACTCCCTCACAATTTTTTATGTGTAAAAGCTTGTTGGGAACCCTAGGATGGTCAAACAAACTCCAAGACCCAAGCCAAGAGCCAAGCTAGCAAGATTATTGAAGAATTTCTTTTTTTTTTTCTCCTTGAGGGTGTCGATTTTGTGGAAGGACACAAGGGGAATTTTTAGCTTTGTTTTGTTGAGTTGTTTAGTTAAATGGTGATAAGTTTAGTATATAGGTATATAAGTGCAACAAGTTGTGGTCAAATGCTACAATAAAACTTGGTCAAATGAGTTTAATTATTAATCAAATACTAACTAAGTCAAAATTAAGGTTGTTACGTACGTAACACTATTCAAATGACCCGAAAAACATTTTCCTAATGCAAGTTCCCAAGCTCGAAAGTCCAAAATGACAAGTTCCCGAAGGCTTTTATGGGTCATATGAATTAGGAAAAATGTTAAATCGCATTTTTAAGATGGTCGAAAATCTTATGAATAGTAGTCTCATAATAAAGCAAGAAAAGTAGTGCACATAAGAATGCTTGAGTAGGTATGCAACAGTTATATGGACATTGTGATGAAAATCTCGGGCATCACAAGCCTGGCATAACCACAAAAGGTTCTAAACTTGAATCTATCCTTTTCTTTATAAATATTGCTTTTTGCTGGACTTTGATGAATTTGGAGTTGACATTAGAACACGTTGCAGCACCACAACACTTGTACCCTCTATTTGGATTGCACAAAGGAAATGAAAGGAAAGAAAGTAAAGTGGAGGAAGAAAAAATAAAGTAAATAGAAAGAAATGAATTATCTTGTTTGGATTGCAAAAAACTAATTATGGAAAGGGAAGGAAAGGATTTTATATATTTTTTTTGTTTGGATTGAAGAAGAAAAAAAAAAGGACAGGATAATTTCAAATGCAAAATTAATTAAGTGCCTATTTTTTTATTTTTATTACCATGAGATATGCAAGGACAAAATATACTTTTTACAAAAACCTTTTCTTTCCCACCAAAACACCCATAATTAGAAAGAATTGCAAAATAATCATGTTTACCTTTTGTAAAGTGATTTTGGAACCCCTCTATAACCTTACTTCCTATAAATTTGCAATTTAAACAAGGGAAAGGATTGAAACACCTTAATCTTTTCTTTCCTTTAATATTGCCAATCTAAACAAGCTAGTAGCTTACCTTTTGTAAAGTGAATTTAATGTAAAATAAAATTAAGGTGAATTTATACATTCGGTGGTAGTTGATCTAATCTAATACGATGGAAAAAAAAGACTCTGGTCTGATTGTTGAATTATTCGTTCAAACTATTCTACATTTTTTTAATGAATTTGATTTGTCAAGTTATATATCAATCGTTAAAAAAACACTATGAAATTACAAAGCTCTATTTTGATGTAGTTAAAAGACAAAGGAGCAAAACAACTAATTGAGGCTCCTATTGTAGTATGAGTTTGTGAGGACTGTAATCGTTATTGATTGGACTAAATGTTTTAAACCATCTTTATAATTCTTAATTTTGAAGATAAAATAATTAAACTCAAAATATTCATAAACTGAAATTTCATAAAAGTAAACTAACCTCTTATGAAGTGAAAGCGTTGGAACGATCAATGTGTTTGTTCCATTGCATATGTCGAGAATCCAAGGATACAATATGAGATTGTATTCTATCCAATTCACAACCAAAGTGCCTTAGTGCATTTGCTATGAAAGTTTGTGAGAGAGAGGAGAGAGTTTACTATATTGCCTAGAAAGAATAGAACGAACTTAATGTTCTATTGTCTTTATGTTTGGCTTAAATACTAAGTAGTGGGAAGTTTATTAACTTCTCTATCACTTGGGTCATAAGGGTCAAGTCAGCCCATCTTGGATGACCCATGACTTTAATCCAATATCTCCTACTTGCATAAGATGGGGAAAACCATATCTATCATCAACTCTCTACAAACTAATCCCAATGCATAATAAAACTTCATATAGGAAAATAAGCTATGAGACTCGACAACAAGTGGAAGCTCAAAAACCATGCATTTGTTAAGGATAACATAGGAGCCACTGTCTTTAAAAGAACATAAAGTCTTATTATAACCTAGACCAAATTAAGTTCACATCATTCAATGCACACCTAATCCCTCTTAAGACATTCTTGACCTTCAAAATCTCAATCATATAGTCATAGTTATATTCAATCACAAAGATTCTATAACTAGTTGACCAATGAAGACATGTAGCGCTAGATGCGAACAATCTTCCCTTCGCTCAATATCTTCTAAGCCAAGTAGACCGCTTTCCCGAACATGTCCCATATGATCGAATCTTACATGATCTTTAAGCGACATATACATGTGTATACGTGTGTGTATATATATATATGTTTAATTTTTATTTTTATCTATAATCTATTTTGATTTGATTATCCATGGTTTTTTTAAAAAAATATTTATCAGGTTGATCTGAGTTAGCAAATTTTAAACTAGTCAATTTTCAGTTTTGGTTTTTGTAAAATATAAGCTAATTTTTTTCTATTTTGGGTTTGTCTATTTTTGCAGTTTTGGGTTTGTCAACGTTTACAATTAATAACCCATTTCCATACCTATTACTGAGTCCTCCGTTAGAGGATCCTGCAATGTGAACCGCTAGTTTTCAAATCTTAGCCATAGTCGGGGTTAACTCAACCTCGTTAGAGGGTGTTTCAAGTACATCTAGGTATTGCATCATTAGAGCCTTCCTATGCATTAGAAGATGAGTCGTAAGTTATGTATCTCATTGACAGGTGGTCTTGGTGAGCAAGGCCTCTATTATTTCCTTCAACTTGGCATATTCCTTCTCAGTTATGTTCTAGGCCGCCTTAGCCTCACAATGTTGTACCTTTATGAGGGCCGAGATGGCATATAGGCGGGCTAGAATGTTATTTGTCGTCTGACGTTTAGCAATGCGGTCATCATACTTGTTTTGTTCCCCGAAAGAATTATATTCCATCAAGTGCTCACAGATGGAGCCCTGTGAACCCTTAGAATTCATAATTAAAATTTTGAAAGACAAATAGCTGCCCCGAGATCACTTTGTTGATGGGGCCCTTAGAATTCATAATTAAAATTTTGAAAGACAAATAGCTGCCCCGGGATCACTTTGTTGATGGGGCCCATAAAGCGGGGTCAAACTCGACAAAAGAAATGGCCCGACCTGCAAGGAAAGGATAACCCACTTTAGACATGGAAATACATGAATTACCCATTGGATGATCCATTTGACAGCAGTGCGTCCTAGGATGCACGAATACCCTGGCACAGGACCCCCCAAGCACGCTCATTGCACGTTTTATGTCAGAATTCCTTCAGTAAAAATACTGTATTCAAATAAACTGTAAAAATGTAATTTGTTCCTGATATTTAGTGATTCATATTCCTGACCTCAAGCTTCTTAGCTCAGATAGATTAACTAACTTGATCGTCGGAAGAAGTACTTGAAAAACAACCCTCGTGGTACATTTTCTTTGCTTGTGCAAGTTCGAGCTCAGGAAGTAGCTGGATCACTCCCTTATCAGTGGTGTCGTTTGTGGGAAACATAATATATTCCAATTGAGTAATGGCTATGGTCAAGACTTGAAGTCAGAATTTGGGAGCGGAAGGTTTAGAACCCCCGAGCCCAATACAAGGTCGCATCCGAGAGCCTTCTGCAAGTAGGGGACTCCTTGCCCAAACATAAATCAGACAGCCTACACACTTATCTACCCAAGACTAGGAGACATCAAAAATATCACCGACAGATATTTTAGTGCCTTAGTGCATTTTCTTGACCAGCCTGAGGTGATGAAAGAAAAAGATCTACTCTTACCGAACCTCACTCCTCTTAGACAATAGTAACGATTAGGCTATTCTCAATAGAGTCTCTATAATGAGTCTCTATCCATCATTTTAGAGACTCCTATAGAGACTAAATAATATTTTAGAGACCCACTTAGAGACCAAGGGAAAAAAACTGTTTTAAAGACCCATTTAGAGACCAAGATAAAAAAAAAAATCCCCGATAATGATTTCCATAAAATTGAGTCTATATATTATTTTTAATTTTAATTTTATATAATAATTTGATTATGTGTTATTTTTTTCGTGTATTACTTATTTTTAATTAATTATTATTTAGATTATTTCAACTTCTTTAACGAATATTTCAACCAATAAATAAATAAATTGACACGAACATAATATTTAAAAAATTAAGATTACGTTTAATTACATAATTGAATGAAAAAAACTAATTACAAATCTCTAATTAAAAAAAAATCATACGTAAATTTTTTTTTAAAAAAATTTATCCATTAATTAATTTTTTTCTCATGTGTTACGTTTATATTTGTTTTTTCCTCTTTATTCTATTCAGTTAATTAATAAAATAACATAAACTAAAAATAAAGTAAAAAAGTTTATTTTTTCAACAAGCAGCAATATCGGTTCAAGAAAAAAAACAAGCAACAATAAAAAAGTTTAACAAACTAAAAAAAAAAAAACTAAAAAATAAAAAAATAAAAAAACATACAAAACCATAATTAAAAAAAAGTCTAATTAAAAAACCCTAAATACAAAACCTTAATTAAAAAAGCTTAATTACAAAATCCCTTTTAAAAAAGCATAAATAAATATATAAAAAATTTAATTAAAAAATAAAAATAAACCTAACTATAAAATCCCCATTCCCGTCACTGTCCCCCCCTCCCCCCCCCCCCCTTCTCCCATCTCTCATCATCTTCTCTCGCTCATTTTTCCCCTTTCCCCGCTGCACACACTCTCCCCCCCCACTCCACCCCACCCCACCCCACCATATCTTTCCTTTTTTCCCTTCCTTGCAGAGCAGCAGCGCCCCCTCCGCCTCCCCCCTCCCCTTCTTCCCCTTTTTTCCCCTGTAGCGCATTAGCCTCCCCCCCCCCCTCCCCCCCTCCCCCTTCCGCCCTCCTTTTTTTTTATCCTTTCATGTAGCAGCCTTCCCCCCTACCCACCCTTTTTCCCTTTCCCGCAATAGCTCCCCCCCATTCTCCGCTGCCACCCCCACCATCGGCGAAACCACCAACACAAACTTTATGTTTTTTTTTTTTTCAAATCTGTGTTTACTTTTTTTTTATTTGTTGAAAAAAATAATTATATTGTAATTTTTTTGTAATTATTTTTATGTTTGTTAAATTTTTTTGTTGCTGTTTGTGCTTTTTTGTACTTTTTTTTCAGATCTGACGATGTCAGACATCAGATCTGACATTATTTTTTTTTTAGACTCATTTTTGTCTTCTTGTATAATCTCCATTTTTTTCAACAAATTTGTTGAAGAAAATGGAGACAAGGTGCTATTTTGGAGACTCAAAGCTTGAGTGATGTCATGATTTTGCCAAAAACTATCAAATAGTATTTTAGAGACCCCATTGGTGATGAATTTTGATCAATAGAGTCTCTAAACCATCAATTATTGCTATTTATAGACTCTATTGAGGATACCCTTAGGAAAGTACTAGCCTAACTCGGTGCCAGCCCCTTGGTGTAGGATATCCTAGTCATCCCCTTACTTGCCGGGAACTGTATGCCGAGCCTGCTAAGCTATAATGGAGGTAGAGACCCAACTGTTCACTTGTGGATGTCTGATCACAGTATGACTCTCTATGATTTGCCTGACGTGGAGAAATGCAAGGCTTTCCCGATCACTCTTGTAGGGAATGCGCAAGAGTGGTATTGAGGTTAGCTCAATGGATCTATTGACATATTCAAGAAATTGAAATAAACTTTCTTAGCTCAGTTTGCTGGTAGCCACTGCTCGACTAAGCATTCTTTGGCATTGTACGCAATAGAAGGAGGAATCTTTGAGGTCATACACCGAGAAATTCAACGACGAGTCCCTTAAGATACATCATTTGGAGGAATCATAGCTTTGTTGAACTTCCACAATGGCTTGAGGAGCATATCGCTCATATCTTCCCTGTCAATAGATGTTAGGACTTATGCCTTAAATACCACTGTGTACTAAGACATCTCAGTACAAGTGAATATATACATTTATATATAATCAGTGCATCATTATGAGCATCTTATATTCTCACTTTTTTTTGATATATATATATATATATATATATATATATATATATATATATATATATATATATATATATATATATATATATATATATATATATTGTATGCAAAAGGCACCATGATACGAGTGAATAGAATTGGTACGTGGTGATCCACACAAAAAGGTCTATGTTGTGAAGCTTGTGTCAAAACTATATGTTCATAACCAAATGGTGAGGCTAGGCATTTCACTATGGTAAAGTTATAATAAGAGGTCTCCTATTTGGTAAGGTGAATTACCTTAGTCATTGACGGGGCATTCTGAACAGCTCTTATTATGCATTATGGTGTATTGAATGAGACTTAAGTAGATGTTATCTTAGTGACATTACTATCATTGTTAGAGAACTAAAAATATCTTATGCTACTAAGTGACCAAAGCTCTGTATCATGATCATATGTGGATTTGTCAATGGAGCCCAGGACATGGGCTTTGTTTCACTATGAGTGAGATCCTATGTAAAGGGTCAATGGCTCTGTGTTTTGGGTACATGGACTAGATCCATTAGATGGCGTGCATATGAATCATGATTCTATGACTATCTTAATTGATAGTGAACTATTTATGTGAAGTTATCTATATGATTGTCAAAATCTCAATGTTTAGTAATATAACTATGATTATATTAGATACTAGACTTGTGGGTTATTCCCGAAAATAAGGGAATAGTATCTGAGGGATGATTATAGGAACAATAAAGGTCCAAGGTTTATTTGTAATCAAAGACAAGATGATAGTACTGATGCAGGACTTGCTCTTGATTATGCATAAAACATAGAGGGGAATTTCGGACATTTATACTTAGTAGTGCAAAGATAAGACCTCCTAAGGAAGTTTATTAGTTGCCATGGAGTGCAATCCTTACTCTTTAGTAGAATGAATTAAGGTTAAAATGGTCCAAATACTATTAGTGTCTAAGCCACAACAACTATGTCTTCGAGTCCCTCTCCTAGACACTTTCCTTTTATGGCGAACTATGACTTTTTTTATTTTGGCATAGATGTGTAAATTGAGTACAGTTTCCTATTTAGGAACAAACAGCTCAATTTGGAAAGACCAGGATATTAGGACAATAAATATTCTTTAAGACAAGAATGTTTGTCCTTGCATAACACGTCCAGATGGAGTGTGCCAAACATACTCCTGTATATGGAAGACTTGTGTAGGCATGTGAATAGAGTTTGTTGGAAGGGATAACTATCTTGATTTTATTAATTAATAGATAATGTGAATTATCTTTAATATAATTGATAAGAAAATCAAGAGGTAGTTATTTAGTCTAACTAGTACATTTTACCCTTATAACCTAACTAGCATCTATAAATAGATGGGCTGCCTACACCATTCTACATGCCACGCTTTACATACACACACATACAATACACAGCCATAGTTAGTTTAAAAGACAGAGATGAAAAATCCCACAATTATTCATTCTCATTCACAAAGGAGTTGGAATATGGGAGAAGATTCTGAGTGCTTGTGTCTTGGAGGACTTCTCATAGCTTGGAGGAACTTTCTAGCCATATTTCAGACATAACTTGTGTGTATGTTGTGTATACAAGCCAACACAAAAGGTATTAATTATACTCTTTACTTATTAGCACTTGTTATTGAATGTTTATGCATAATTACATGTGTTCCTTACGTAAATTATATGGCTGATGTTTATTGTTTATAGGTTCTGCATATAAATTGAAATTAAATGTCTAGATGTCTAGGTATCCACATCCTTCAATAGAGCTAGTGACTACTTTGGGAGATTTGATGATGATGGAAGAAGGTTACATCCAAGTTGAAGAGATAGGAGAAGAAGGATGAGGACAAGGAGAAAGAAGCAGTGAAGAAATTGGAGCCCTTAAAGCCTAAGGGCTAGACCATGCAGAAACCAGCTAGGTATTAGGAATCGTGCATGATATTTTAAAATGTTATGATTAAATAAACACAGCGGAAATAAATATATATGCATCACGTTCATGGTTATTTTCGTAGATTACATATATGCATAAATAATCGACATTAATACGCATAGAAAGATTTCAGGATTACCTTTACGATGCTGAATCCAATATCGGATTTGAACGATCCAAAGCTCGCTAATTGTGAAGCCTCCAAAAATATCCACACAAGATTTGAGTCATCAATCAGCGAAAACCCCCACTACGAGTTTGAAAGAAAAATATATTTGCTATGAGAGACAGGATTTGTGCTACCTTTTCTATTTGTCATAGTTTTCTATTTATAAGAAACATTGGATGTATTAGGGCTAGCTTTTGTGTCAGTCCTAAACATTGGACTTGGACTGATTAAATAATTGGACTAATATTATAATTTAATCACTCTTAAGTCTAATTAAATATTAGACTCTTCCAATATTAATTTACTTTTCCCGCTGATTAATTTTCTATCTCCGTAATGTGTGACCTCTCGGGTTCATAATTAATTGGCAGCGAAATAATATTAATCCAATTGATATTTAATTAGAACTCTTCTAATTCAATCTTCACAAGTCGTGAGTGATACCTAACATTATATCACAACTACCCAACTAATGATGAAGTAAAATTCTACGAACCCTTAGTAATAATTATACAATCAATTCATTTTGTCTAGATTATCCTGACTGAGCTAGAGTTATGGATAGAGTCGTTAAACTCTATTACTCAATCATATGCCCAAATTTATTTAATCAGTAACTTGTGAATAATCATTGGAATGACTTCCACTATTCCACATTGGCCAAGGATTTTTAGTTACTTGATTAATAGATCACATAGGATCCTTAACTGACAGATTCTATATCTACACTACTTATCTCCATATCGGAATAAATCGTAACTACTGATATATTATTCAATCCTTGATGAGGACTAGCTTTATTATACCAGCAAATTATGTTATCCCTAATCCAATATAACCGTGGTGTCTCAGGTCTAAGGACTAATTGTACTATTACACTGTACAATGAATTATTGACCATTCTATGTACTTCGTTGTACTAGCGGTCATGTCCAGTCACTTGTTCTCAACAAGTACTTATACATCTATCCTTGCAATATAAGACTAATCGCTCAAATCAATATCGCATATTATTTGGATGATAAACTGTAATTCGATCTTTCCGGATAAACTAACGCCCAATTAATTTATCCTATGATCGGGGATTACTTTTAGAATATATTCTTGAATATAGATTCTGTCAATCATATCCTTACTCTTAAGGATAAAATATATAAATATTATTCTAATGACTTTTATTTAAATAGTTAATCGCATTAAAGATATTTAAATAAACTGCCTATATTAATTAAATAATATAATTATTATGTCCTAAAATTGGCTTTTAGGGCATATAATCCAACAATGCCCCATTTGCACTAAAGCCAATCACTTCGGTATCTCATACCCATCTTCTCAAGATGGTAATCTAATGATTGTTGAATCATTACCTTAGTCTGTGGATTAGCAACATCAATTGTTGACTTTATTTACTGCATAATATCAATCTCTGATCGAAGTGGTAATGTCTCTTTAATGCGCTTGGATCTCTAGTGAGACCTAGGTTCTTTAGCTTGCGTTATAACTCCATTGTCATCACAGCACTACTCGTTAACTCAATGGAAAGAACCATCCTTAGTTCAGTTACGAACTCCTAGATCCAAACCGCTTCCTTTTGTTACATCTGATGCTATGATACATTCAACCTCTGGAATTTGCAATTGTACCAATATTTGAAACCTTTTCAAATAATTAATCTTCCGTTACAAGTGAGTATGAACCCAAATATGAATTTCCAATTATCCACTTCAGCCTCTCAGCCTGAATTTGTAAAACTTTAAGTTTCACATTCTCTACATACCAAGAATATTTCTTTAGTGCTTCTCAAGTGCTTAAGAATGTTCTTGATTACTTTCCAGCATTCCTAATCCAGATCAAACAGACATCTGCTCATAAGACTTATAACATTTATGATATCATGTCTTTGTACATAGCATGACGTATATTCTTAATTGTTGCAGCACTTTGAACCTTATGTGTCTAGTCTCTCTCTCTTTAGCAGTCTTAGGAATCACAACCCTAGAGAGATAAATGTCATGTTTTAAAAGCGAACAATCCTCTTTTAGAATCTATGTACATGTTAAACACCTTTAACACCCTTTTGGGAAAAATTCATTAATCATTTTCATCTATCGCTATAGATCGACCCCAAGGATTTAGACGGATTATCCCAAAATTTTCTTGGATAAATTATTTGAATAAGTAGACCTACTTGTATAGTTTATCTTCATTCTCAATGAAGTCAAACGATCTAATCAAATGTTCTAGATTCTTTAGGCTTGATGAAGTCCATAAATGGATCCTTTTAGCCTGCACTCTTTATGATTCATCACTTGACTCAAAACATCTTAGTTATCCTATATAAATGTCTTCATTAATGAAGTCATTATGGAATGTCGTTTTGACATCCATCTACCATATCTCATAATAGTAGTGTGCAACTATGGCCAATAAATCATAATGAATTTCAACAATTGGTAAAAAGATTTCCTAATAGTCAATTCCTTGTCTATGACAATAATCTTTCTCCAATTGTCTTAAAAGATCTCCACCTTTATTCATTTATGATTTTATTGCCTCAAGCCATTTAAGCTTATGCTAAACACAGTTTTTCATAATTGACAAAAATCATCAACATGATTATTGTTATCTTACTAATCTAAAAAAAAACTATGAAATAATCAGTTTCTCTTGGATTGAGTTTTCTAGAATCAAACCCTAGATTTGACTTGGGTTAACTAGTTGCTTAGTGATTCCTATTGAGTCATACTTTTTTCCCACATTATCTTCTTAGATGAACTATTCTTCTAAGAAGAAGTTGTACTTACTAACAGACTCTCTAGTCAGTAAGGGAATATAAGTTATATCCCAACAAATCGTAGGGATAACCAGTTGATCTTATTCGATCTTACTTCCAATTTATCAGACTTAAGCCTTTAATCAAAGGCAGATAACCCTCAATCTTAATACCTTAAGAATAGGTATCCTGCTATCTTATATCCTATATGAGGTACTTAAGACTAATTTTGAAGTGACCTTATCCAAGAGATGGACTTTTGTAAGGAGAATATAGCCTCACAGGCTGAGTTACAATTCAACATAGTTTATCCATTACAGACCATATCCAACAAGGTCCAACTCATTCTTTCCAAAATTTCATCAAGCATCGGAGTACCAGAAGGAGTTAATGAAATAACTATGTTATTTTTCTTTGAGATACTATCAAAAATTAAGGCTAAAAACTCTCCATGATCTCATCATTGAGACTTACTTTTCATTTTGATTTACCACTTTAGCTCTGAATTCTTTGAGCACTTCAAACGATTTAGATCCACACTTATGACAATCATAAGTATATGTAAGGTAGCTAAATCCTTATTGGGCTATTTCACCAAATGTCCTATATACATCCCTATGTATAAACCCTAAATATTTGTGGTCCTTGGACTTTGTCCTACAAAGAGCGATTTGATCATTTTTAAGAACACAAGATACACGTGCTGGGAATGTCCCGGGGCCTCAAGGGCTTACCAGTCATTCTTTCACCAATTGAGTGATTCTTGTTTATCCTCTATGACCTAATCATAAATGCCACAATAATCTAAAGTTATTAGTATCTCTAAATATCTCATATTACTCGTTTATCTTGTCATTTTCTATATAAGACTTTATTAATTAATTTACTAGTATCAGTAAATGAAACACATGAACAACAATTATTCCAAAATTAATGAACACCGAGATGGGTAAAAGAGAAGATGAGATATATTTATAGAGGACATCCATTTATCTTCAACTCTTTGAAGTCCTTTAGATTTTTCTCTATTAGTAGTTCTTCTTTCTTGCAGTGGAAATAATTTCCTTTTACCAATTAAGTTCCATTTTTCCAGATCTACCTTTTATACATGACTCTCATGTCCAAAAGTTGTGTCAAATATATTAACATGGAAAGATCCATTATGAACAACAAGAGAGAATTAAGAATTGACTTTGAGGATTAGATTTGTCTGTATATGATAAACCATGAATAAACTCATGGATTCAAGATACTCATCTTGCGAACACATGTTCTCAAATCAATTCTTCTAGTTATCCTTTGGAATAATTTTCTAGATATCTCATGTCTACCACTAGATATCTCATACTTAGTTGTCCTTTCTTGTTTACTTCACAACTCTTGTAAGTAATTAATTATGGATACATTATCCATGTTCTCTTGCATCTTTTGATAACTTATTTAGGTATCTAGAACATGTATGACTTTCTTAGATTTGAGAACAATTCTCAAAACATTGAGCTAGTCATCGAAATTTGGTCTAGTCAAAATAAATGGTTGGGTTCACATCCGATATTCTATGTATGCAGTAATTTCTAAGGATATTGGATAATTATATTATTAACCATTTGATTTGGGTCTTTAAATTAAATAGTAACCCCCCACTAAAATTTTCAAATCCCACACTTCCCTAATGAAAAACAAAAAAATAATAAGGTGTTTTTCTTAGTGGAATTGGGGGCCCATTTACTTTAATCCACCTCACATGTTAGATTCTAGGTGAAATTAAAATAAATAGTTGAATAACCTCTTATTCAGTGTATCTCATACAAATCCCAATTTACTTGCCTACAACTCTTTTGACCTCATATAATAATTTATTGGTCTCCAAGATTGTTTAAGTCAAATCCATTTTATCATGAAAAACTTGGATCAATGCAACAGTGACACCTCATACGATAGATCCTTGGTAGACAATAAGAATTTAAATTTTCCACATCTCATGCTTATATAGACTATGTTCATACTTTGATACAAATAAATAACCCCTATATGTCCATAGCTAACTACTTACTTACCTAACACATAAACTAATCTATAATAATGGAAGACAACGATATACTCTTCTCAAGACTACACCATTATTAACTTAATATTTAGTTTGGGAAGGTTTGCTGGTCTTTAGTTTAGGTTTCACTTTTCACATGCTTCTAATTTCAATTTATCGCATAAATAATATGGAAGCATACATGCATTCATCATATATTTATTGCATAAATAAATAAATAAATGCATAAAATAAAATGGGATGATCATGGACTAGGAGCACTATCAACCCGAGCCACTGGGTTGAATTCCTAAATCAAATAAAGGGCCCACAAGATAGATTCATGGACTGCTCCTCCTCGGCTTCACAAAACTCCTTTCGCGAACTAGGCCCACCAACTCTTGATGTCTTCATCTTGATCTTTCATTAATTTATGTACATAGATTCCTAATCTAGTGGGGATACAAAAATAGGAATGGGGTTTAACAACTTTAAAACGGGAATAAGAGGCATGCAAGACCTATTTTAAAATATTACATAAAGTCCAAAATGGGTAAATAAATTAAATAATGGCATTCATTTATTCACCCATTCATTCACACAAGGCTAGTCCATGATCACCCAAAAACATAGTAAATAATAAAGAAAAATAATCTACGAATACAACACAATTAGTCTCCTAATATAATCTCATTATATTAGATTCATCCAATTAATAAACACCTTTACTAATTAGGATCCTTAACTATCTAATATTTAAATAAATATAATCACATTATATTTATAGTAATTAATTAATAAATAATTTATTAATTTATTACAAGCATTGCACAATTAATTTTCTAATATAAACTCTTTACGTTAGATTTTTCAATTTAATAAACTCTTTATTAAATTTATTCTATTTAATAAACTCTTTATTAAATTTACTCCATAAATATCTTATATTTACAAAATATAAATATAATCAAATTATATTTAATAATTAATAAACTACTTATTAATTTAAAGTGTCAAGAATATATTTGGGCTCTTTTAATTAATTTGTCGAAATTAATTAAGCAATCTGGACCTTAAAGATTAAAAGAAGTCTAACCTATTTTAATTAAGTCTAAGTCCAAATGACCAACAGTCCAATTCAAACATTAAAAGTAGTCCATACTATTTTATATCTAAGTCCGAATTATGATTGGCCCAATACAGACCACAAAAAGAGGCCTATGCTATTTTTAAAACACTTTAAAATTAGTTCAAATCAAGCCTAAACATTATAAGCCCATTTAGCCTAATTCAGACCCTTAAAATTAGTCCACACTAAAAATTTATTTTAAAGTCCGAATTAAAACAGCCCAAAAGATCCCAACATCACTTTGCCTATTAGCCCAAGATAAAAGAAAAATAAAAAGAATAAAACCCTAAACCCATTAACTAAACCCAACAACTTGGGTTTGGGTTTCAGGTCCTAACCCAGATCCAATTTTAGATCCAGTCTTGGATCCAAATTTGGGTTAGGTTAGAAAACCCTAACCCTAAAAATACATTTTTTTTTCTTTCTTCTTCTTCCCTCACAGCGCCGCTATCCTTACCCCCATTCCCCTTCCATCCGTGTAGCTGTCATTGTCGCTGCCATGTGTTATTGCTGTCACGGACAGTTGCTGCAGCAACGTGAGGCCTAGGCATAGGCTTCGCGCTACTTCTCGCCTCCAGTAACTGTGGGGCAGCCCAACTGCCCCGTAAATGGTGGAATCTGCAGTGCCGGTTTTTTTTTTTTGAAAAACTGATTTTTCAATTTTCCCGTAACAATTTTAGAAATAGAAAAATAGTCCCAAAACAATTTTTGATAAATTAGTTTTTGAAATTTAATAAAACAATTTTATAAAAATAAAAATTCAGTTTCAAAAACAACCTTTAATAAAACTGAAAAACAATTTAACAAACTACTTTTATAAAATTGATTGAGGGAAGAACCTTTTGAGCTAAAGTTTAATCCAATTAAAACATGGGCATAAAATCAACATATTCTCAACCTACCAAATTTTCATAGTAGTTTCACAAACTATATTTGACACGTTTAATTGTGATATGATATGTGCTATAACCGAATAACTATGTAAAAGGCATGAATGGTGGCATTGATACCATTGTTGGGAATCGTGCATGGTATTTTAATATTTTATAAGTAAATAAAAATAGTGAAAATAAATACATATGCATCACGTTCATGGCTATTTACATAGATTACATATATGCATAAATAATCGACATTAATTACGCATAAAAAGATTTCAAGATTACCTTTATGATACTGAATCTGATGTAAGATTTAAATGATCTAAAACACCCTAATTGTGAAGCCTCCAAAAGTATCTATATGAGATCCGAGCCATCAATCAGCAAAAATCCCAACTACGAGTTTTAGAGAAACGTATATTTACCATGAGAGACATGATTTGTGCTAACTTTTCTATTTGTCATAGTTTCTTATTTATAGGAAACACTGGATATATTAGGACTAGCTTTTGGGTCAGTCCTAAACAGTGGACTTGGACTGATTAAATGATTGGACTAATATTCTAATTTAATCAGTCTTAAGTCCAATTAAATATTAGACTCTTCCAATATATAATTTACTTTTTCTACTGATTAATTTTTGATCTCTTTTATGTGTGATCTCTTGGATTCATAATTAATTGGCAGTGAAATAATATTTATCCAATTAACATTGAATTAGAACTCTTCTAATTCAATCTTTGCAAGTCATGAGTGATACCTAGTAGTACATCATGACGACCCAACTAATGATGAAGTGAAATTCTACGAACCCTTAGTAATAATTATGCAATCAATTCCTTCTGTCTAGATTACCTTGATTAAGCCAGAGTCATGGATAGGGTTGTCAAACTCTATTACTCAATCATATGCCCAAATATATTTAATCAATAACTTGTGAATAATCAGTGGAATAACTTCTACTATTCCACCTTGGCCAAAGATTTCTAGTTACTTGATTAATAGATCACATAGGATCCCTAATTGACAAATTTCATATCTACACCACTTATCTTCATGTCGGAATAGATTCTAACCACTAAGTACATTATCCAATCCTTGATGATAACTAGCTTTATTGTACCAACAAATTATATTATCCCTAACACAAGATAACCGTGGTGACTCAGGTCTAAGGACTAATTGCACTATTACACTGTACAACGAATTATTGACCATTCTATGTAATTTGTTGTACCAGCAGTCATGTCCAGTCCTTTGTTCTCAACAAATACTTATACATCTATCTTTATGATATGAGACTAATCACCCAAATCAATATCTCATATTATTTGGATGATAGATTGTAATTTGACCTTTTTCGGATAAACTAACACCAAATTAATTTATCCTATGATCGGGGACTATTTTTAGAATATATTCATGAATATAGATTTTGTCAATTATATCCTTACTCTTAATGATAGAATCTATAAATATTATTCTAAAGACTTTTATTTAAATAGTTAATCGCATTAAAGATATTTAAATAAACTGCCCAAATTAATTAAATAATATAATTATTATGTCATAAATTTGGCTTTTGATGGCATATAATCCAACACTGGAGAGGCGAGCAAGAAACAATCGACCAAGAACCCGTTTAGATTTCTCCAACTAATTCCCCTCAATATGCCTTGGAAGCATATCCTTATGGAAATCCTACGCAATTCAATATACATTCCCAACTTAAGATTGAAGGACACCCTAGGAAGAAAAAAAGAGCCAAGTATTGTTGTTTTTAACATGATTATAGACACAGTACAAAAGAATGTCGCGATCTTAAACAAGAGATTAAAGCTTTGATTAGGCTGGGGCACTTGAGGAAATTTGTAGTGGGAAGAGTTCCACAATCTCAAAATCCAAACGATAGGGAAAGAGAGAGGAGCCCGAGGTAGGGACAGAGTCTAAGGCATGGACCAGTGGTCCACCAAGTTGTGATTGAGACTATAATTAGAGATTAGCTGGTTGGGGGTGAAACCACGACGAGCAAGAAGAATTACGTACGGGTTGGGAAGGAGCACACGCCAATTTGGGGGATAACCGAAGGTTTAGAAAGGATGACATTCTCTTCTGATAATTTGGAGGGGGTGCTAATGCGCACGATGACTCATTAATAATCAGTGCTAAGATATCAAATTTTCTAGTGAGAAGGATTATGGTCGACACAGGGAGCTCGATCGAGGTTATATTCTTGAAGGCTTTTGAGAAATTATGGTTGGATTGGAGTCGTTTAAGGTCAATCCATGGTACCTTAGAAGGCTTCACAGGGCATGGGTTTAAGGCTAAGGGAATGATTAAATTATCGTTGACCCTTGAGGACAGAGACAAGAGAGTTACCATGCAGGCTACTTTTGTTGTCATAGATTGCACTTCAACCTATTTATCATATATATTATAATTTTAACACATGACATTTTAGCATTATTTTATTTATTTTATAACAATTGTTTAATTACATTTAAATATGAGTGACAAAGTTTTATAAATTGATCATAAATTCTAAAATAAGTCCCTAGTCATAAGATTAATTAATTGGGTTAATTATCCAAATAAATTGACAAACAGTCCACTACCTTAATTCATGTGAGATATTAATGATAAGATCAATGTATCTCATATTGCGTTAGTATATTAGAAAACAAGTGACTGAATATAACCGATTACATAACAAATAACATGAACAGTTACTATATTATTATGAGTGTGGTTGTATGTATGTAAATGCAAGGTGTGAATCTTACAGTGTGCTACGTGGGTATGTGAGGATTAGCAGTGTGGGTACTAGGTATAAGTATATATATGTGAGTGTCAATAAGTATACTGGAGAGTGCTGGTGTCCAATGTGTGTAAGGTATGTAATGCCCTGAACCCAACCCCACGCTAAAGTCAGGCTCGGACCCGTCACTTGGACAGAGTCTCCTCTGTACTAAGGACAAAACTGTTACCTGTAAGCATTCATTCAAGACAATTAGCAAATTTTCTCAAAACCCTAATTCTAGGCACTATTCATCATCTCTTTGAGCAATCTCAAGTTTCAACCATTAACTTTGTTATCAAACCACAAAAGTTAGCTCTATAGACATTAAATAACTCATAGGAAGCATTCATAATAAGATATATAACTATAATTGACAAATCAAGAAAATTAAACATATGCACATAAACTTTAAAATCAAGAAAATGAGACTCCCTCACAATTTTTGAAGATGGAGAAGTTTGTTGAAGTCTCTATGTTGCTCAAAACCTCCCAAGATCAATCTAAGAGCCCAAAATGCAAGATTGTTGAAGCAAGAACTTCCTTTTTCCTCCTTGAAGTGGACGGCCAACACAAGGGACATGGAGGTCATTTTTTTGTTTGTTTTGATGACAAGAATAAGCCTTTGTTTTAATTTAATAAGTTGGTTAATATTATATGTGGTGCATGACTAAATAATATAAGCTAATTAGTCTCTAATCTTGATCAACTAAGGTTAATTGCAATTCCAAATGCTTTTAATTGAAACTAGCACTATTCTAACGTAACACTATTCAAAGGTCACGAAAAACATTTTCCAAACGCACACTTCTAAGCCCGAAAGTTCAAAATGAAAATTTCTTAGTTCCTTTTAAATGTTATATAACCTAGGAAAAATTTAAAACAAAGCTTTTGAAACAGTCAAAGATATTATAAATAGTAACCCACAATAAAAACAATTAAGCAAGAAAAATGATGCACGTAGAAATGCGCACATAGGTATGCAACGATCATAAATAAATTCTATGGCGAAATTCTCGGGTGTCACACCCTCTTCCCCTTAAACTAATTGCGTCCTCGCAATTCTTACATGATTGGGGAAAGAGTTCCGGATACTTCTCTCTGATCTGATCTTCTTGCTCCCAAGTGGCATCCTCAACCCCATGATGATCCCAAAGAACTTTTACCATAGAAGTACTTTAAGTTCTAAGTTCCTGAATCTTTCGGTCAACCACTCGAAGATGTTTCTCAACATAAACTAAAGACTCATCAATCTTCAACGGTTCTAGCTCAAAGATATGCGACGGATCAGGATTATATTTTCTCAACAGTGACACATGAAAAACATCATGAATCCGACCCAAACTCGAAGGTAATGCCAACCTGGAAGCTAAAGCCCCAACTTTCTCAGTGAACTCAAATGGTCCCACGTATCTAGGACTACGTTTACCTCGTTTTCCATGCCGAATCAAACCTTTTCGCGGAGAGACTTTCAAGAAAACACGATCACCCTTAGAAAATACTAAGTCCCGTCGACGTCTATCAGCATAATTCTTCTGTCGACTCTGAGCTGTAAGCATCCTTTTCTTTATAAGTCTCACATTATCCACCATTTTAATCATCTCCGGAAGAATAGCGGGATCAATTGTTTTCATCTCACCTACCGAATCCCAATACACCGGAGACCGACATTTTCGCCCATAAAGTGCCTCGTAGGGTGCCATGCCAATAGTGGCCTGATAACTGTTATTGTAAGCAAACTCTGCTAAAGGCAGATATTTCTCCCAATTCTTGCCAAAATCCAGAACACAGGCTCTCAACATATCTTCCAGTATCCTTATAGTCCTCTCTGACTGGCCATCCGTCTGTGGGTGATATGCAGTACTAAAACTCAAATTAGTCCCCATAGCCTTTTGTAGTTTCTGCCAGAATTGTGATGTAAACCTGGGATCCCTGTCTGACACTATCTAAGATGGAACTCCATGCAGTCTCACAATATTTTCAACATAAAGCTCGGCCAATTTATCGAGAGAATCTGTTTTCTTTGTAGCAATAAAATGCGAACTCTTCGTCAACCTGTCTACTACAACCCACACAGAATCATTACCTCGTGGTGATCTCGCCAAATCCGACACAAGATCCATAGTAACCTGATCCCATTTCCAAACCGGAATCTCCAACGGCTGCAAAAATCCTGCTGGCCTCTGATGTTCCGCCTTAACTTTCTGACAAGTCAAACATTTAGCTACATACTCAGCTATCTCTCTCTTCATGTTGTTCCACCAGAAATTCTGTTTCAAATCTCTATACATTTTGTGCTTCCAGGATGAATTGTGTATTTAGAAGCATGAGCCTCAGCAAGAATCTCATCTTTCACAGTCGAATTACTGGGAATGCAAATTCTATTCCTGTACCTGAGAAGTCCATCATCGTGCATCTTAAAGTCGGACTCTCCCCCTTTTGACTTCTCTAAATGCTTCAACAGTTGAGAATCTGATTGTTGCGCTTCTCTGATTCTAGACTGCAATAAAGATTTGATTTGTAAGCTAGCAAATTGAATACCTGATCTAGAAGCCTCTGGTTTCCACAAACAAAGCTCTTCTACAATCTCCCAATCCTTGATTATCAAACTAGCCACAGAAGCTTTTCGGCTCAGTGCATTTGCAACAGTATTAGCTTTTCCCGGCAAATAGCTAATGGTACAGTTATAATCATTCAACAGTTCTAGCCAACACCTTTGCCTCATATTCAAATCTTTTTGAGAAAACAAATACTTCAAACTTTTATGGTCAGTAAATATTTCAAATTTGTTGCCCCACAAATAATGTCGCCATTTCTTCAAAGCAAAGACAACAGCTGCTAGCTCCAAATCATGTGTAGGATAATTGAGTTCATATGGTTTCAATTTCCTAGAGGCATATGCTATGACTTTACCATTTTGCATCAAAACACAACCTAAGCCTTCTTTCGAAGCATCACTATAAATCACTAAGTTATTGGTTCCCTCGGGCAAGGCAAGGATAGGTGCAGTAGTAAGTCTCTTTTTCAACTCCTGGAAACTAGCTTCACATTTGTCATCCCAATTAAACACAATTTTCTTCTGAGTTAAAGTAGTCAAAGGTCCTGCAATCTTTGAAAAATCTTTAACAAATCGCCTATAATAGCCTGCTAGTCCCAAGAAACTACGGACTTCCGTGACAGTTTCAGGTCTTTTCCACGACATTACCACCTCAATTTTAGCAGGATCAACAGATATTCCCTCCTAGGAAATGATATGACCTAAAAAGACGACCTGTTTCAACCAGAATTCGCATTTGCTAAATTTGGCAAACAATTTGTGTTCTTGCAGGGTTTTAAGTACAATTCTCAAATGCTCTTCATGCTCTGACTCAGACTTAGAGTATACTAATATGTCATCAATAAAAATCACAACAAACTAATCAAGATAGGGTCGAAATACTCTTTACATCAAATCCATAAAAGCGACTGGAGCATTTGTCAAACCAAATGGTAAAACAACAAACTTATAATGGCCGTACCTGGTTCTAAATGCAGTCTTAGGTACATCCTCTTTCCGGATCCTCAACTGATAATAACCCTACCTCAAATCAAATTTAGAAAACACAATAGTACCCTGTAGCTGATCAAATAACTCCTCGATTAAGGGTAAAGGATATTTATTTTTCACCGTCACCTGATTAAGACCTCGATAATCAATGCACAAACGCAGAGTACCGTCTTTCTTTTTCACAAATAACACAGGAGCACCCCACGGTGACGAACTAGGCTGAATAAAACCTTTCTCAAGTAAACCCTGTAGCTGAATTTTCAATTCTTTTAACTTAAGGGGAGACATTCTATATGGGGTTCTCGAGATAGGACTAGTTCCCGACAATAGGTCAATCACAAACTCAATCTCCCTATCAGGTGGTAACCCAAGCAACTCCTCAGGGAAAACCCCCGGAAACTCTTTTATAACAGGTACTTCATTCAATTTCAATTTATCTCCAGGCTGATTAATTAAATAAGCTAAGTATGCATCACAGCCTTTACTCACCATTTTAGTAGCTTTAATAGAAGATATGATACGAGTCCCAGTAGACTTTCGACTCCCAGTTACTTTAATAATAGGTTGGTTAGGTACCTTTAAAGTTAAAACTTTCCTCCTACAGTCCAAACATGCATAATATCGCCCCAACCAATCCATCCCCAGGATAACTTCAAAGTCCCGAAATGGCATGATTATCAAGTCAATAGGATACATACAACCCTCAATGCAAATATTACAATCTTTACACACAGACTCCGTAACAAATTTAGTACCCATAGGATTACCTACTTCAATCACATACGGCAGTTTATCAACTTTTAATGTAGCAGACTATGCACATGCAGGTGTAATGAATGAATATGTAGCCTTGGTGTCAATCAAAACTACTACCGGCTAACTATTAATAAGAAAAGTACCTTCCACCACCACTGTAGTCTCTGGAAGCTCCTCCCGGTTGAGTGCAAATGCTCGTGCCTGACCTCGCGGTACAGTAGCTGCTCCTGAAGCTCTAGTCTGGGCACCCTGGCCTGAAGTCTGACCCTGACCAAATTTAAACTTGGGACAATCTTTAACTCTGTGCTGATCACTGCCACAACCTGTGCAACGGCCCAGTTTCCTCCAACACTCAGCCTCTGTGTGACCCTTACGGTTGCAATGAGTACACTGTAGATTCTTCCTAGCAGCAGCTCCTCCTGTAGGGGCCCTATAAGTAGATGTGGCAGAACTACCCTGCTGAGATCTAGCAGTCACTGGTCGGGTCTGTGACTGTCCTTGTGGCTGGCTCAGAGCTGGTATCGGCTGTGACTGTACCTGACCTGGCCCTGGATCGCTGTAAGTCTGTCTAGGCTGCTGAGTCTGAACAGGCTGCTGATACTGCCTCTGATAACCCTGACTCTGAGACTGAAACTGACGTTTGCTTGACTGACTAGACTGAGCTAACACATCTGTCTTATGTTTCTCATATCTCGATGCAGCCTTGACTACTGCAGCATAGTTCGGATAATCTTGCGAAGACAAGTTAAGCATGATGTCACTCCTCAACCCTGTAATAAATCTTTGGATTTTCACATCCTCCAGCTGAACTAAAGCTGGCACATATCGAGATAGTCTCATAAAGGTAGCCTCATACTGGTCTACGGTCATGTTCCCCTGTTTCAAAGCTATGAATTCATCCTGATGCCTCTCACGGGCCACAACCGATACATATTTATCTCGAAACTCACGAACAAAGTCAGTCCATACATGCCGAACCCTCTCAGCATCCCATTTTTCTCTAATAGTGCGCCACCAAGCCTCGGCATCACCCTCCATTAAAAATGCAGCATAGGTGATCTTTCTTTCATCGTCACACTCAAGTATCGCAGCAACTTTCTCGAACTTACTCAGCCACATCTCTGCTTTCATATCATCAGGCTCACCATAAAAACTATATGCTCCGTGATGCAGGAATTTATCAAATAAGTTACCTCCTGCAGTACCACTGCCCTCTGCTCTGGCAGTCTGATTACCTCTGCCGGCACCTGCTGTACCCTGCTGAACCACAAACTGTGCTATGGTATTCATCGCAGTAGCCATAGTAGCTAAAATCTGGGCATTACTCGGCTCCTGACCCTGCGGTACATTCCCGGCTGCCCCAGCATCTTGCCCCGGTACATTCTGTCTGGGAGCCTCCTCCGGCTCTCTCCGTGGTCTACCCCGTCTCCACATCACAATGCTAGAAGAACATAATATTATAATAGGCAAATAAACTATGCAAGGATAATTTACACATTGTTTCCAAACATTTTACTCATATATGAACACATAAAACACTTAACAACATTTAACACTAACTTTTCATATTCTTATCATGTCAAGTTTTATCATTCTTTTTCATGCTAGCATGTCTTATATCTAAGTACTTAAACAACTAAACACTTACATATTCACATAATTCACTTTCACATATAGACCTCTACCCACATGCCAAGGAATTTAACCCGGCTTCAAGCATTCTAGTAGCTCTGATACCACCTAAAGTGTAACGCCCCGAACCCAACCCCACGCTAAAGTCAGGCTCGGACCCGTCACTCGGACAGAGTCTCCTCTGTACCAAGGACAAAACTGTTACCTGTAAGCATTCATTCAAGACAATTAGCAAATTTTCTCAAAACCCTAATTCTAGGTACTATTCATCATCTCTTTGAGCAATCTCAAGTTTCAACCATTAACTTTGTTATCAAACCACAAAAGTTAGCTCTATAGACATTAAATAACTCATAGGAAGCATTCATAACAAGATATATAGCTATAATTGACAAATCAAGAAAATTAAACATATGCACATAAACTTTAAAATCAAGAAAATGAGACTCCCTCACAATTTTTGAAGATGGAGAAGTTTGTTGAAGTCTCTATGTTGCTCAAAACCTTCCCAAGATCAATCTAGAAGCTCAAAGTGCAAGATTGTTGAAGCAAGAATCTCATTTTTCCTCCTTGAAGTGGACGGCCAACACAAGGGACATGGAGGTCATTTTTTTGTTTGTTTTGATGACAAGAATAAGCCTTTGTTTTAATTTAATAAGTTGGTTAATATTATATGTGGTGCATGACTAAATAATATAAGCTAATTAGTCTCTAATCTTGATCAACTAAGGTTAATTGCAATTCCAAATGCTTTTAATTGAAACTAGCACTATTCTAACGTAACACTATTCAAAGGTCACGAAAAACATTTTCCAAACGCACACTTCTAAGCCCGAAAGTTCAAAATGAAAATTTCTTGGTTCCTTTTAAATGTTATATGACCTAGGAAAAATTTAAAATCAAGCTTTTGAAACAGTCAAAAATATTATGAATAGTAACCCACAATAAAATCAATTAAGCAAGAAAAATGATGCATGTAGAAATGCGCACATAGGTATGCAGTGATTATAAAGAAATTCTATGGTGAAATTCTCGGGTGTCACAAGGTAGATGTGTTATATGTAAATATAATAAAAGGGCTAGTAATGAAGGTATGGGATGGTGAGACATGGTGTACTAGTATGTACGAACGAGTGGTGGGTATGTTAAAGAAGAAAGATAGGAAAGAAACAAAAGAAATATTATAGAATGTAAAGTAAATGGATAAATAAGCATAAGAAATAGTAAAGAATGGCAAAGTCTAAAGAATAAAAGGAACCAAGTAAGAATCATAAAGGAAAAGAAACTAAGATAAAAGCCGTAACAATTACAATAAGAAGAGTTGTACCATTTTATTTAAGTTTACAAATAAAAAGCTAGAAAAATAAAGGAGACAAAATATCATCTCATATATTCCAAGAAAGCCTTTTATAGCTAGATGTGTTAGTTTGATATATTATTATGCAGTGACTGTTGGAATTATAAGCGTTTGATATGGTTATCATGACACTTTTTATTTTAAATTTAACTGGGTCCTACAAGTCAAATCGAGTGGTACTTGATACATGCACGAACAATTATTTTATATGTCAAATTAGGCAAACAGTGAATGAGAAATTTGTACATTTTTTGCTGGGTTGTTATGAGGATCATCAAATGAGACATTTATTTCTCATTTGAATGAGTTGAAGGCTCAGCCATATTTCTCATGTCAACGGCTCAATTCAAATACGTTGTGTCAGAATATAACACTTGTCCCATATCGAAAAATCAAAAACTCTAAGGCCACCTTATAAGATCCTAGACTACTCCACTTGGCACCAATTGGTTTTAAGATGAAAACTCATGATTCTTAACATGGTATCAGAGATAGGTCCTTGGTCCAGTCATATTCATTCACATGTGACCTATCTATCGTTTCATTCTGATTGACTCGTTTCTCTCCAATATCAGCTTTCATTTCCAGGTTCTCTCTAGGTCACACATGAGGGAGGTGTGGAATCCAATTATTCTTAACATGGTATTAGAGTTAGGTGTTGGTCCAGTCATATCTCGCCACGTGTGACCCATCTCTCATTTCATTCTCGTTGACTCATTTTTCTTCAATGTCAGCTCTCGTTTCTAGGTTCTCTCCAGGTCACACGTGAGGGGGTGTTGGAATATATATTCTTCCCACATCGAAAAATCACCAACTCCAAGTCTACCATATAAGATCCTGGGTCATTCCACTTGGCACCAATTGATTTTAAGATAGAACCTCATGTTTCTTCACATGATATCAGAGCTAAGCCCATGGTCTAGTCTCATTCATCTTCTGCGTGTGAGCCATCTCAAACTAAGTCCAATTGTCAATATATTTCTTGTGCATAGTCCATACACCTTCAATCTTTCACATGTGTTATCTACCATATGTGTGTTCAATCTTCTATGTGTGACCCATCTCAAAAAATTCAGTCCACGTGTTCAATCTTCCACATATGTTATCTACCACATGTGTGTTCAATATTTCATGTGTAACTCATCTCAAAAAATTCAATCCACATGTATTCAATCTTCCAAGTGTGATCATCTCAAATAAAGTTCACGTGTGTTCAATCTTTCACGTGTGACCTCTCTCAAATCAGGTTACACGTGAGGGGGAGTATTAAAATATAACACCTGTCTCATATCAGAAAATCAAAAACTCTAAGGCCACCTTATAAGATCTTGGGCTACTCCACTTGGCAACAATTGGTTTTAAGATGAAAATTTATAATTCTTAACATATTGAATCTTAAATGCATAGAAACGTGCTAATGTTTAATGTATGGAGACGTTAATGCATAGAGATGTTGCAAGCTTTCATTTCAAATGGAGACTTTGTAGGCTATTTTATTCAGACGTTTTTTTGCTATTACTCTACCATGATTCCTTTTCAATTTTGTTTTCTCCATAATGAGTGGATTTATGGCAAGCCATAATATCTTCATTTTTTCACCTATAAATACTAGTTGGCTTTAGGCTTTAGAAACACAATTTTGCTCTGTATGGTACTACTGCATATCTATTATAGAGAGAGTTTAGCCACTGTTTTATCGCAATCTCTTATACTCAAGTGGTGTCATTGCAAGAGGTTTAACCGTTGTATCTTTGGAGGTTTCAACTTAAAAAGAGGTACAACATAATAGTCTGACAATAAAACCATAAGGACATCGTGTTGAACACGAGCCTCGGTTTGCATTATCATAACTATTTTAATTTTATATCAGTCTTTTATTTACGTGATATTATTTCTGTCATTCTATTTCTTGATTTAAATTCTCATACTTAGTCTCAAATTATGTCATCTACAACATCAATTATTAAATGCCAACAGTGACGAGTTAACTTGAGGTTACAAGCTTAGGATTACATTGATGTAAACCTTGTGTTAGGGTAAGTTGGACTTTCTTAGTATACCATTCCTTATTCTTCTAAGTCTCTATAAATTTGATATACTCAGCACTTGTTGGCATCATTCTTATTCCTTGCTATTCGCACTTACTTCATTTATTGGGTGCTGAAGTACTTATATTTATTTCGTAATAGTTTGTTCCTATATTGATCTATTAACATGTTGATTCCCTAATTCATTTGGCTTCGTGTGAGAACTGATTATTGACACCTACTTGGTTTTCCCTATCCTTATTCACTTGTAATTTCACATGAGCCTTATTTTGACTAATACCAATTTTGAGCTATTGGTTGGATTCATGCTATTGTAAATGAAATTATGTTATTATCAGCAGCCTACTTTGTCACCTGTCTTGATACTTACAAGCTATTTTGATAATTACAAGTCATTTTGACATTCACGAGTTTCTTAATATTTACAAGCTACCTTGGTCTTTAAAAGTTCAAGTGATATTTGTATGCTATCGTGTGACTACCTGCTATTGATGAATGGGGTATGGCCTACTTCATCGCCCTATCGAATTGAAATAATTATTGAATGTAAAAGTTGCAACCTATATGTGTGCATGTATCTTGTTGGGCCCTATTGCGACATAGTAGTGTCGTGTCATGATGGGCAGTATCGTGTGCTTGCCATGATGGGCATAACTACCATGATCTACCATGTCCATGATCTCTATTCTCTACTCAGAATAGACAGAGTGTTCCATGATAAGTAGGCCGTACGATTTTGCGTACTTTTAGGATACAACCTATTGGGTGATATAAGTGTTTAAGTTCCTGACATGTGATATAAGGTTGACACCTTCAGCAAAATTGGATAGCATATCGTGTTTACTTAATTTTACTTAAATGTAGTTATTGTGTTATTGTTACTTGGACTTAATTAACAATATTTTATTTTACACTAAAGTTAAATGCGTGTATTTAGACAACAAAGTATATTTTGCAAAATCATACATTTGCCTCATCTCACCTGGCTTTTGAGTAGCATGAATAGTCCCTTGGATATACTATTAATTTGACCTCACTTGTAATTCTATTTGTATCTCTTCTATACAAACCATGCTTGAGTTCTTTTTGAGTGTTTTTCTTATTAAGCATTATTGAATCATTCTATTATTTTTTTGTACTTTCTAATTTTCTAGGCTCGTGAAAGAGACGGTGACTTTGACAACTCCATCTAGGCAAAACGTCCCGTCGAGTAAGGCATCAATCTAGGAACATTAGGGGTAGCGCACGGTGAAAAGACGTGGCCCTCTAATTTC
The DNA here is from genome assembly GCA_037974665.1 of Ehretia macrophylla. Taxonomy (NCBI): domain Eukaryota; kingdom Viridiplantae; phylum Streptophyta; class Magnoliopsida; order Boraginales; family Ehretiaceae; genus Ehretia; species Ehretia macrophylla. The sequence continues at coordinate 18,392,874 of CM075783.1, forward strand.
CCAGGTGCTACAAGGGACGACGGCTTTGACAACTCCATTTGGGCCCATTAGCTGCCACGTGACCCCAAATGGCATTGGAGCTAATAAAAACTTGACACGTATCTTCCGCCAAATTCAGTTAGATCTCTATGAAACCGAGGCCGATCACGCACGACCCAACCTGAAGATAACCACTCTGTGACTTTAAGCTTGGCATAGTCCGCTAGAAATGTCCAATCCAAATCAATGTTGCATTCAACTGCACGCCAAAGGCAATTCCTCCGCCGATTTCTTTCACCTAATCTCTTGGAAATGATGATCTTCTTCTACTATAAATAGCAGAAGGTTGTTCATGGTTAAAGGCTAGACAATTCTAATCCTTAACCTCTCATTCTCCCTTGGCATTCTTATTTTGGTCAAATAAAGTTTACTGAGTTCAGTTTAAAAACTATCCTCAGAATATAGCTCACGTGCTTCATCTTGTGCAAGTTCCGCACAGATGAAGGAGCAAACAGATTCTTACTACAACACCTTCTATCCATCTGTACGTAGTTTATCCCCTTCATATGTACCAACATCTTCCTTCAATTTAGTCTCTTTAAAGTTAAATGGCTTGATTTTGTTTTCAATTTGGGTTTTTGATCTTCTCGTTTATATAAGAAAAATAATCTTCTAGATTTTGTGTTATGTATACGCTTGTCTTTACAATTTTGAACTTAATAATGATTTTGTTGAGAACACAAGACATAACATCATAATGTTGGTACTAAATGTAGTTTAGTTGATGAAAAATCTGTTTACGTGAGACATAATGTTTGGGTCGCATATCTAAAGAAATAATAAACTAACTGATAAAGAATGAAAGTCTATAAATATTAGGATTTAAAGATCTTGGAGTCTATTGTATATAATGACAACATTTTTTAATGTTCCATCCTTTCGTGGAAAAAAAATTATTTTTCCACTTTTCTTTACCATTTTTGACGTGTTGCTTACCTTTGTCTCTTGGTTGAGAAGTTTCAATCCATGGACACCCTTAAGGTGTATATTAACAAGGTTGAGAGACAACTAGATAAAAGAGTGAAAATTGTTACGCTAGAGAATAGGTCAAAATCCACATCCATTAGGTTAATTCCTCAAAAGAACATGATGCATTTGGGGTTATTAGAAGATATGTCACAAATTTTTTCTATAAATACTCAAGTCAAGGCATATTTTCAAGACATAGAAATTTACTCTTGCATACTGGGTAGTAGTAATACAGAGAGTTAAACGTTTTTTTAGTTCATTAATTCTTGCAATTTAGAGTGCTTCTATTATAAGAATGCTAATTCCTGTAGGACTTCAACTAGTGGATGTGAGTGTTGTAGCTGGGTGGTAAAAGTTCTAAGAGAGATTGAATCTAAGGCCTAGATCTTATTCCAAGTTTCCAACACTTCTGGTATTTTCTGTTATTCTTTGGTGCTTGCTTGTGATTCTTTCTGTTCTCAGGTATTATCTGGTATTCTCTAGTATTTTCTGGTTAACTTATAATATTCTTATGACTTTTATTTGTGACACTTTCAGCTTATAAAATTATGACAATCAACCGTGCATGGAAAATCAAATTGTGATTTTTGATATATATGTAATTCTATTTAGCTCTAAAATTATACTTCAATGCAAGTTGTGTTATGCAATTTTGATAACGACTTGTAAAAACAATCTTAAGTAGTGTAAGAGGACAATTACTTAAAAGAGATACAACAAAGAAATTGATACAAACTCAGAATGTGTTCGAGATTTTCTTCCAAACAAATCATGCAAGAGTTCCCACAACAAAACTAGCATCTTGTCCAGCTATTTGGAAATTCATAAAACTGATGTTGAGAATAAGATGACACACGACAGATGAATCGTGAATAATCACAAAGATTGATATGTCCTATGCTTGAAGATGCTGCCTCGGCGGTATGTGGTTTTGATCATATTTAGCAGGGAAGGCAGCTGCAAATAGGCAAAGAAGATAACTGGTATGAAGGACACTGCAGCAGTTGGATAGATAATCGAATCATGTTTCTCTGCAAATACAAGATATACTGTGGCAGTAAAGGCAATCATCATGAACGTCACGGAGAGGATCAGAGATATTAGACCAATTATCAATCTGTTGGGTAGGTTAGAAAGAAAGTCATTTACTGAATAACGAGTTGTGAAAATGGACAAGAAGATCACCACAGCAGTTAGGGAAAAAATAAGAGCAAACATGTCGGTGATGGCAAAGACTCTGAAAGCTGCTACTTTAGAAAAATTTGGAAAACCATCATCCTTGTTTCCACCGGGTACTGTAATAGCTGCAGCAAAAACCACAGCAGCAATGAGCGATCCTCCTACTATGCATGAATTAGCCATACTTATCATCCACTCGCCTTCAGATGCAGCCATATTTTGATGTTCCTCGTCAAATTCTTCCTACGCTATTTTTCCATGCAACTTTCTTTCGATTCTTTAGATCAGCCGGCACTAATTTCTCATCTTCCTGTGCCAAATGCAACAAGTTGTAGTCGCACCTTAAGTTTTGTTTTTATTAAAATATATTAACCCACTTTATGTTTTCTCTTTTTTTTTTCCTGACCAAATTTTTTGTTTTTCCTTTTTATGTAAAATAATACATGAGATCCCAAGTAAAACATCAATCCAATTTGAAAGGAGGAAAGTACCTGATACCACTGAAGTTCATGTTGCATCTGTAGCACTACTCTGGAGCCAGTTTGAAGTCGATTTCGGCGTGGCCTCTGCGCCACCGAATGCATGAAGAACCACCAATAGAATTCTATATAATTTTTTACATGCTTAATTTCATTCGGTCCTCCCTGTCGCTTCTCATACCTTTTAATTTTTTCGTGTAGGATTGAGAATATCTCTTCATGACGATACTCAGCGGCAAGTTGAAGTGCAGTTTTCCCATCACTATCAGTATATTTTATTAAATCAGGTATTTGCTCAACCAAATCAGCAACAATCTCAGTTATTCCATTTTTTACTGCTGACATGAAATGAGGGCCTAGTTCCATATGTCTGTAGTTAAAGGTTTCCAAGAGTCTACGAGCTCGATAGTGCATTTGCTTTAACTGGAGAACATTCTTGATTGGCCGAACCCTAACTGTCGATATAGCTAAACTTTAGCGAAGAAGAAGATAATACGTTATGAAGAGGAAGAGGATGATTTCAATTGTGTGCTGAATCATGCATGCTTACAATGGGGGTTTATATAGGCACTATTGAGCTTACCTACTTTAAAGCACTAAGCATATAGGACCATTACACATTAGATTATACAATTAGGGATGAGATATTCTAACACTAACATCATTGATGTATATTCTAAAGCAATCCTAACATTATCATATCAAGATATTCTAATACCCCTTACACATTAGATAATACACTTAGGGATGAGTGTTTATCGGGAAATGCTATAGTCATACAAGACATATTGCTTTAAGAATTGGTTAGGAATTAGTTCCTAATGACCATTATAAGATGAAATCTCTTAACTGTACATGTTACATTTAAAGATTGACAAGATATGGATTCTCACTATCCATTAGACTATCTATAGTCAGATGTGGGACCTTAATTACTGTGCATATTAAATTTGAGGATTCAGGTTAGTTATTGAGTGATAACTAGAGTAACATTTGTATTGTGTTTTATTTGAAGAAAAACATGCGCCCTTTTAAGGGAAGTCACACCGCAACACATATTTCATCTCGTGTGTGCTTCGGATAATAAAATTGAAGAAGATGAAAGAATCTCAACTATATCATTGTGTGAGACCTTAAAGCAATCATGAATGCTTTCTTGGGATACCTTTAGTGACCTATGCTAGTGTTTTGATAAGACAAGGTCAATATTGACTATTTTGGTGTGTTGCCTATAGATCACAAAAGATTCGATTATATGAGACATAACTAAGAAATCAGTTGACTCTACTTAGAAGGACATTATAGCCAAGGGAAGATTGTTCACGTCTAGCGCTACATGTGTTTATAGCCAGTTATGTAATCTTTATGATTGAACATAACTATGAATATATGATTGAGCTTTTTAAGGTCAAACATAGCCTAAGAGGGATAAGATATATGTTGACTAATGTAAAATTAAACTGGTTTAGGGTATGACAAGACTCTGCCTTCAATTAAAGACTGTTGCACCAATTTCATCCCTAACAAGCGCATGGTTTTGAGCTTTCACTTGTTATGTGTTGCAAGTCACACAACTTATTGCCTATATAAAGTTTGATTTTGGTTCCTGGTAAGGTCATAGAGAAATAACGATAGATAATGGCCGGACAAAAATGCGCACACACATAAAACTTGAAAATCAACACAAAAAATTAGGTGGTTCGGCCTTTGCCAACGTCTACAAAAGTCACTAATCACGCAAAATGATGTTTATAGCTTCTCAATGAGCACCGTCTCACTCGTGCTTACAAACACTCTTTGACTCAATGACACACTCTCTCAATCAGAGTACAAAAAGTGATTCTAAGACCCCGACACACATGCTAGAGCTATCTATTTATAGGGTACTAATTCTATTCCTACTGGACTAGGATTGTTTCCTAATTCTACTCTAATCAGACTAGGACTCTCTTGCTTGGCTTCAAACCGAGCTTGGGTTTTACACTCGAGCCATAACCCAACATATATGACTTTGCCCATCTTGTGTGAGTGAGAGATGTTGGATTTTGGGTCATGGGTGGCCCAAAATAATCCTACCCAACCCATTTGGGCAAGTTCGTGCGAAATTGGAAAACTTCGTACTAACTCATATTTAAAGCCAAAAATCAGAAGAGAGTGGAACCGTTCATTCTGTTCTCTCTATAGAAAAACTCTTTGTTTTTCTCTTTTTAACTCACTCTCCCAAAATCTTTGCCGTAATGCTATTATAGTATAGTGAAACAAAACTCAACAAAGTTCTTGCAGAATTTTCTCGAAATTCACGAGGTAATTTTTCTAACTTTTGGTTTTATGAAGAATTAGAACTTAGTGTTAAATTTCTTCAGTGTAGATAATAGTCAATCTTCATTAATGATCTTAATATAGGGTTCTTCTTTTATGAGGCATGTGACAAATTTGTCACATGCATATAGATAAAAAATAATTTAATTAATTAACAAATGTTAACCAATTATCATAAGTGGAGACATCATAATAATTTATTTAAAACTCTGTAAGGCCAAATTAGTAAAAAGAGAAATTTCAGACATTCTGATATAATATATATGCACGATACAGATTAATGTGGATTAGTTTTATGAAATAACAACTTAACATGAGGCTGTGACAAATTTGACACATGCCTCATAGAATAATTTTCCCTTAATATAAGCGCATTGATATAGGTGGTTTGAAGGTAGTGAATTGAGATGGTACTGGAGAGCGTGACTGAGGTGATGGTGTACTTTGTGTAGTCATAAAAAAGTTACTTGTTATTTTGATAAGTTAAAAAATTGAAAGAGAAACAATTGGAGTAGCTTCGTTAGTTAGAATATGTGCTTTTTATTCCAATGTTAGAGGTTGAAACCCTTTCTAGCAAATTTTTAATATTAATTGTTTAATTTATAATTGTTTCACCAAAAAACAAAAATGCAAAAGAGATATTTGAGTCAAACCAAAGACACTTTCTTGGTTAATTATAGTCAAATATAAGAGCAATTTTATTCAATATAGCAAAAAGAAACGTGTTCATTCAAGCAAAAACTATAACCAGCTAAATATTAGACGCGTGAAACACAAATTTTTTGTACCCAGTTGGTTAAGAATTTTCCTATCACGATTGTGCTTTTTAAGATTGTGCTTACCTAACATTTGGCGGACTTTCGAAGTTACTTGTAGTAACTCTTGGTACACAACAGAATAAATTTTAAAGAAGCCTGTCACGAAATGAGAAAGAGAATGTTAAAGCCACTAAATTGAGAAAGAGGAGAACCATTCACTAAACCATTCATTAAGACATTATGAAGCTTTTGTAATGCAGGTTGGGCTGATCTTTTAGTTTCAATGCCAGTAATCCTTGCTCCAGTCATGCTAATATCATTGTAAATCAGGCACTTGTCATTTGTCAAGCCAAATATATTTTAAGAAGTTTCCGAAAACGTTTCTACAATTTTCTTCACTACTGCCGAAAAAATGTATAGTTACGTCCGCGATACGAGTAAAAATATTTAATTGCACAAGAATGGTGCTGAAGACAGACAAAACATGGAAGTAAAAACTTGCATGTCCGATATGTCGTTCTAGATTAAAAGAAAACTTGAGAAAAGAAACTTGCCTCCTGAAAATTGAACCGTTGAATGTTCCTGAGATGGAATTGCTGGGATCAGCACTTCTACTTCCATGGTTTTGGAATTTATAGGGATATCTAAAAGATGAACAAATTAATAAAAGATAATGATTAGACATTTAATTGACTTAAAATGAGCTCACTTAACTTCCAGTTTCTTAGGAAGTGTCAAGATGAGAAAGATAACCATTGGTAAATGAAAAAGTCTGCTGCCCGAAATCAATATGAGATCGATCTGTAATTAATGAAGAAAATGAATTCGCAGACCAATGTGTATACTTCAAGAGCTAAGACGTATTTTATTGTTTCTAAGTTTAAAATAAGTTTTAATTTCGACCACCTCAATATATTTTGCTTTTAGTATTGCGTAGAATTGTTTTGTCAAGATGATGATCCACAAACAAAAATCGATCAGCAACAGTATTATTTTTTTGATCGGGTCCGCATACTATTGTTAGAGATTATAGATTACTCTTTAGAAAATACTTGGTAATAATCAAAGGGGGCATTTACCACCTACTACGAAATGACAATGGGCGGGTTCGAGCCGGAAAACCTATCCCCACACCAGGCTCCATCACCTAAAAGGATACCCTATCCCTCCCCCCAATTCTCTACAAAGAGTTGTGTAGTTAATGAGTAACTTACACATACTCATTTATTATCACATGACTTTAGAAATAGAAATAGATCGGACCCCCCTAAAATTTGAAAACTTGAACTCAAACTCGATTAGGTTATTATTATGAAATTCGAATATGAAACTCGATGTGTTTAAGATCTTCTTATCAAATTTGAGCTCAATAAATATTAAAAAGAAGACACGTATCCAACCCAAACACAATATTTAAAAAAACTCAGATAACTTTTAAAAAGAAGGTGGGTATCGAACCCAAACACAATAATTAAAAAAAATTCAAAATGTCTATTCAGTGGGAAAAATAGCCTACAAAAAAATGTTTAAAAAACCTTCACAAATAAAATGAACAAAAATAAATACACAACAAGATAATGAACTCAAAAATAAACCATATATCTCCATATTTGTCCATAAAGAAAATTTCAATCCCAATAAAAGTAAAACAATAAAATTATACAAGAATTAGTTATTATTGTAATTAGGTAATGGGTTCTTGCTATGAAACTTATTATTACTTTAAATTTAAACATTATACAGTATGTTATATATGTATATGAATATAGAAAATTAAGGTAATAATCGGATTTTAAGGTTTTTCAACGTCGACTACGAAACCTTATTAGATTTTCCATCAGCAATCTCTTAAAAATAAGCTTTTATGGTTATCTTATCCGTTCGAGATTCAAGTTCATAGTTAGTTCGGATATCCACCAATTTAAGTTTAAACTCTATCCACCTATAATCCTTATATGACTTCTAAATACTCAATTATTGTAGGGTTAAATCCACTTTATAACCTTCATGTTTATACATGTGCTGACACTTTTTCCCCTCACATGGGTTATAAAGTGGACGCCCCACCCTTGCTGCGCTTATCTTTTTATCTTTGTGATTTCTTTTCTATTTTTTCAGGTATTCTTTTCTTTGATTGTCCGGGATATTAACCTTTTATCAGTATTTGTTTTCTTAGTTCCAAGGGAGCCATAGTGCGCTAGCGCTAGTGAGTTAGCGTAACAACTTAGTGCCTTCTTGTCTTTTCTGCTGCTTCTTTTTTTTATTTATTTATTTTTAACAGTGCGGGGAATCCACATTCCCCACGGATATACGTGGACAGGGTTGGGGGTGAGATGGGTGTTAGGGGTGACATTTTTAAGGTAACTGGGCTATGGGGATAAGTCTCATCCCCCCAGACCTGTCTCGTTGCCATCGCTAAGCAAAATACAACAAGAAAGCTTAAGTGTCACCGATCCGATACATGAGGGCTATTAAATGGAAAAATCTCTTATGAAAGTAATAGTAAGTTTTTAATTATTCCGCATTTACCTTATTTAACTGTATTTCTCGAATCATTCAATTGAAACGGAATTGTTAAATAAGAATTTTTTTTTTTGAAAAACATAATAAGAACTTATACAAATATGAGAAGAAGAAACTTACAAGAATATATTATTGACTGCAACATATTTAATCGGGTTCCACTTAGAAAAGCATGAGGTCGTTCAACCAACAAGTCCAATAGTGAAACAGCAAGGTCGAATGACAAATCTCCATAATCCAGAAAACGCAGAGCTAAATCTAGAGTGCCAAAATAATAATAATAATAACAATAATGTCAGAACTGTATAAAAGAAATTGCATGTGTAGAGGTTCTCATAAGTGCTCTCACCATACATCCCAGAAACAATTGCAGATCTGATAACGTCGTTGGCCATATCCTTTGGAAGTTTCTTACGTTCCATGGTAACTGAAAGCAGAAAATGAGTCATCTCGAGTTCTTCACGAGATGCAGCCAATTCGATCGGTAAATAGCCCCATTTGTCACGGATATTAGGCAATTCAGGATTTTTTTCTATTAACAGCTTGGCTACTTGAAGATTGCCTCTAAATGCAGCCCAATGTAGAGCAGACCAGCCATTTTCAGAGCTCATAGCCAGTCGCTCCGGTGGCGTCAGATCTAGAAACTTCTGTATCTTAGGCATCTCCAGCTCCAACTTAATAGCCACAACAAGCGGCGTATCGTTGTCTTTTCCACATGGACCATCGATTGCCTCAGGGTAGTATTCCAGCATATAGTCGACCCCTTCCCAGTCACCTTCCTCTAGATTTCTATAGAAAGCCAATTTCCATATTGGACTTTTATCTGCTTTGTTGGTGTTTCAAGAAAGAGTCAGAAAACGATTCAAAAATAAGCATAAAATACGTGAATCTGGATTCCCTTTTAGTTATTAGAGTTTCTGAGCCATTAGAAGATGAAACTCTAACCATTCATCTTACTATTAAAATGTTGATACTGAGACAAAAAAGAGAATGAGGAGGGAATAAAAAGAAAAATCAAAGCGGAGAAAATTTTGAATTTTAAAATACATTGATAATTAGTTTTTTTTTCTTATTTTATTTAAGTGAGGCTTAAAACCGTACAACACATAAGTAACCAGTAACAATCAATCTCGCAATATTTCGCAATTAGTAATTAGAATTGCACTTTATAGTCACTCTCATGAAGACTAGTGCCCTAAATCTCTCGGAATCTCCTTTTTGTGGGAAATGACTAGATTTGTACTGCCCTAGAAGAATATTGTATTGTCTTACACCAAGGTAGGAGATAGTTTTTAGTAGTGAGATATAAGTGAAGTGTTGTGGTAGAAGCCATCCCGTATCTAAAGAAAGAGGGAAACTTATTTTGAACCCGGATAGAAGGAAACTAAATACTTTGGCTTTGCTTAACACAAGTAGATCTTAAAATAAAATAAAAAGAGCCTGGGTTTAGCAATCGCCAAATGACAAATATCATTTTTCTTGTCGTAGTTAACCAAGGCTTGCATATAGATACGCGTGGAAACGAATGCAATTATACGGAAACATGTATATGGTGAACTATACGTGCACTTCAACCCCCCCAACCAAAAAAAAAATACGCACACACATTCATGGTAGTTTCTTACCATCCTGCAAATCTCTAACACCCATTTGCAGTTGCGGCAGAGGCGATGGTGTGGTGTTTCCCGTTGATTCGATATCTTCGACAATATTGTCATCGTCCATCTTCGATAGCAGTGGAGGAGTCGAAGCTGCAGAACTGCTCATCGATACGACTTAGTGTTGCTAAGGAATGTCGTTCACGATCTGTCTTATAGAAACCACCTTTCTGGATCGTCAACTTCGTTAGGTCAATTCTATTGTCATCAGCCATTTGGCTCGTGAGTTTGATTTGGTTTCACACTTTCATAGTCTTTTACTCAGAAAAAATTAGCTATTTGGCTCGTCAGTTTTATTAGTTTTCACACTTTCATAGTCTTTAGTACCAGACAATCTTGCATTCAAAAGGTAAGCTGTTTGGCTTGTCTTTACTTCAATTAAGAAAGATCTGCGATTTGGCTCGTAAATTTTATTTGGTATCATATTAGTTGTTAGGTGGGAATCTTCAATTAAAATTGACCTGCTGTTTGGCTTGTCAACTTTATTAGTATCATACAATTTAAAAAGTTATTTTTGATTGACGTCCCTTCAACAAAAGATAAGTGTGACTCAAATCTTATAATTTTTTAAAAGTGAAAGATAGACCCTTTTATTAGGAGTTTGTTTATTTTTTTGTTAAAGTGGTGAAAAATATCCATTGTGCCCTTCATTTGTTTTCTTTTTTTCTTTCTTGACCTTTTCCCTTTTTCTCTTTTGTTTTTCTATTCTTTGGCTGCATCTGTGGTGAAGAACCTGCAGATTCAAAGAGACTTGATTTTACCAAAAAAAAAAGAGACTTGATGGTTAAAAGTGAAGGAAGATGAAGATTGAAAAAATGGTAGCGAGAACAGTATGAGTGGAGGAAATGAGTGATGGAAGAGAGAGACTGGAGTTTAGTGAGAGAAAATTGGGGGCATAAACGGGATTCGTCATATTTTTAATAGAGGAAATGAGTGATGGAGGAGAGAGACTAGAGTTTAGTGAGAGAAAGTTGGGGGCATAAATGTGATTCGTTATATTTTTAATGGAGCATTTGATTTAAGAAGGGATTTGTCTCTCACTTTTAAAAAATTACGAGATTTGAGTCACACTTATTTTTTGTGGATGGGGTCTTAATAAAACATAACCATTTAAAAAGATCACCTATTAGGCTCGTCAATTTTGTCTTCTTTTGGAATTATATTCGTCTTTAATTTAGCAAATATATCATAAGTTATGATCATTTTAGTAAAAGGTGTCAAAGTTGATTTTTCTATGCGAGAGTTGACCAAACTTTGACCACCACTTAAGATTATAAATGCAAAATTCAGCCAAAAAACACCCAAAATTCTTTTTCTTTCAGTTGAGAGCCCTAGCTTCCATGAATAATATGTTTAATGCTATTTTGCAAAAATTGAGAGATAGGAGTTGAATCAAAACCCGAACCAAATATTTTCGGACTCGTCTCGACACGTTTTACCTTTTCACCAATCGTTTTGCCTTATTTTTTCCAGAAAAAATGTGAGGTATTTTTCTGAAATTTTTTATTTAAATTCATGATATGTGTTTAGAATTGTTATATTGCTTTAGATCTTTGCTAATTAGGCTTTAGAGAACGTTATAAATCATTATTAGCCATAACTTGTAGTAGTTGAATTGTTTGGATTATTTGCTGAATTTTTATGGCTGAAAATTAATTTAATCTTGCACCCTAGCATGGATATGACGTTCATACATGTATATATATCATCCTAGCATAGAAATATAGCTTGGTAATGCAAAATGAGGCAAGAATTGAGGTAATTTTTTGGCTGAAATTTCTGTTTTTGATGCATTTGGGCAGTTTTTATGCAGCCATTGGGTAGCCTATTTTGGGCCATAATATGGTTAATAAGCCTTTAAAATGTTAGGTAAAAATATAGGAAAGTAAAGGGCCTAAGTAAATTAGAGGTTGAATGCTAAATTGCTAAGTGTTTTGGGTTGAAAGTAGTTGAAATGTGGTTTATAGTCCTTTGCTTTGTATGAGTTGATAAAACTGAATTTGGTAGTCCTTTGGGATGCCTTTGTGGTCTTTTAAATGTATGCTAGGTTGGTTAATTGTTAGGGATAGTTTGAGGTAATTGAAGGTAGTTGGTTGTTTGGTTGTTATAGATGTTGAATAAAGTGTCATAACTGTTGTTAAGAGTAAAAGTGGTGTTGTTTTAATTGTTTGTGTTAGAAATGTTGCTAGAATGAGTTGAAGTTATATGTAGTCAGAGTGTGGTTAATGCATGAATGTATATGCTTTTGTTATCTAATCAAGGTGTTCTATGTGCTAATTTAATGTTGAATTGTTAAGTGTAGAGTTATTGATTGCTAAATTATTGAAATATTAATGGTTAAAGTGTTGAAGTGTCAAATGTTGTAGTGCCGAGAGACAACCTACTTTGTTGTTCTCTCGGAATGTTAAATGTAAAGTGTTTGTGAGGCATAATAGGGTTGTGTCACCTCGGGCAGTAACGGACTTGCCGGGTTGCATTGGCACGACTATCATGTTTTATCTCCTATCCCGCATGATCAGAGAATGGGCATGGGGTGTGGGTCTAGTTTGGTACATCCGGATTGTATTCAATGGCAGTAACAAGAACAATTTGTAGAGTTCGTGATAGAGCGATAAAGGACGACATCAACGAATGAAATGAATGTATCCTTTATTAAGTGTTTTAAAGTATTGATACTAAATGTGTGGATTGTTTTAAGTGTTAAGTGTTGTTTATGGACGTGCATGGCATGTTTTTAAATGAGATTTCAAAGTTAAAATGTTTTTGGAAACCTCCCGTGCATTATTCCCCCCTCAATGAGTTGGTGGAAACTCACCCTCGTTTGTTAACATTTCAGGTGAAGCCAATTTAGAGCCTCGAGGAGATTGGTAGCGAATTATTTGTTATCTTGCTTTGGATAATGTCTTATTATTTGTAGATTAGAAGTATAATGTAATTGGAGATTATTTTGGTGCTCATAAGGTATGTATTAATGTATTAGAGAATGATTATCCATATGTATTATTTGGGGTTAAAGTGTTGGCAGAAAGGTTTGTTGCCATGAATTCTGGAATGTATTTAAGATGTTTCAATGGTTGGATGTATTGTTTTATGGATATTAGTGTTCGGGCTAATGAATCGTGCCTTAGCAGACTTAGGAGGAGTGACTTTCTTCAGCCCGTGGAATCACAATCCTAGTTTGTTTGTGGTTTATGTATGTTGAATTCTTTTTCTTTCTGTGGTATCAAAGATTGTATTAATGATTGAAAATGGGGTCGTGACGGACACCATGCCTGCGTCCACCAGTTAAGGTCTTCCTCCATAGGACTTAACCCAACTCCACTAGTGTGTTCCTTTAAAAGTTGGTGTAACACAAACTAACTTACAACCACTCTTAAATCCACAAGAACAATACAAGTCTTTCCTTTTCTTTGAATCCATAAAGAAGATCTCTATAACGCCCCAGTCCCTCACGGAACCGAGACCCCAATCCAAAACCCCATGGTAGGAAAAATGAGGAAAAACGGACGGAGTTTCCCCTGTGCTTAGGCCTAACCAATACTTGCAAGTAGAAGATTCCCACACAATAGACAATATACAATCATTTGACATTCACATGACTTTCCATAACAAGTTCATAAAGGGTTTTAGACTTTACTTTTGATTAGACAAGTCACAACATGCATAATAGGCTAGTCAACAAGGAATAAAGCATTAAGCTATTACATGCTACTAGTAGACTTAAGCTTTAACTTTAACTTTACAAACCATTATATAACAAATACATGCAAGACCATCCAAGGTCTCAAAATAGAATACAAATACATAAATCCATTTTACAATCATATAGCATACAAGCCTTCCCGTCCAACCTCTAAGCAAGTACAACAATCATAGAAAGACCTCCACTTGCACTTCCTCCTCCTCAACCACAAATAACTGAGGATCTATCTCAGCCTCTCTTGAAACATGTTAGAAAGAAGGTGAGGAAAAACACTATACTCAGTGAGGGAGGAGAACAATAATCCGGACATGTTAGAAAGAGGGTGAGCAAAACACTACGCTCAGTGAGGGAGGAGAACGATAATCCGGGGAGTTTTTGAAAATGCTTTCATACAATGCATATAAACATTTATAAAATCATTAGCTAAGCATTCTAAGAAACGCTAAAAGGTAACATTATACATGAAACACTTAGAAGCAATGCGGAGTTAAAACAATAAACATTAAAGCATCTAAAGCAATATAGCATTAAGTCATTAAGGTATCAAAACATTAGATAAGCTTATCAAAAAGGATACGCTTATTTCACTTACTGATACCATTTCTTATACCACGAACTCTTCTGTTTGTTGCTGGCACGTTCAGGGGTTGTACTCTCGCATATTCAGGTGATTAACACTGCACATTCAAGTGATTTACACCATACATTTAGGTGACTTAACACCACACATTCAGGTGACTTAACACCGCACGTACAATGACAATTCGTATTCACATTCAATCACTTAACAATACCATTCAACAAAAGAGCTCAAACAACACTAGCTTTAGATAACAATTAACCACACAAAATAGTTCAAGTATACATCCTCACTTAATCACACTTAACTAGTCAATCAACTAATCAATCAATTCGATTAATAAAAATCAATTCATATCAAAGTACACATGCATTTCACCCATTCTACTTTTCCGATTAGAAACATACGAGTAGCATTTAACCATATTCCATTCATGCTCACCTAACAACACTTAACCAATCAATACATTTGGATTACTAACAATCAATTTAATGCTCTTCAAACTAGTCTTTTAACTTCTATCAACTAATAATCCATCTATCAACGAGGTTACATTACGAGCACGTTAGACACTCCACAATCATTAACTAACCTCAATCAAACTCTATTTAACACACACACAAACACACGACCAAAACACACACATACGACCCTTTATGTTCATACAATTCACACCAAGCTCTAATCATATTCTAGCTCGTTTAAGCAATTGTATAACAATTCCAACATCTCTAGAACCTAACTCAAGCATTTAAACAATCATTCAAGGCAAAATCCACAAACTTGTATGAATAGTACTTTTCATCATCTTCTTCATATGCACCCTTTACAAACTCTAGCTAAACACGTGCAATAACTTTAAAAGTCTACTCTACTAGCTATATGAGCAACAAATATTACAAGATTAAGCTTTATAATGAGCATTTATACCATTAACATTAATTTCCATAATATAAACACAACTTAAAAATATAAATAAATGAAATCCCTCACCAAAATACAAATTTTAAGATAAAAACTCAAGATTGGTAACATATATCACAATACAATAAAACCAAGCTCAATTCTATGAAACAAATCTACATGAGAGAGAAAAAGAGGGTAAGAATGGGAGCTTTCTTGAAAATATCCAAGGAAACTTTAATCTTTTGGACTGGATTCCTCGCTTCTCGAATAGACAATGTTTGAAACATATGGCGGGCAGAGGAGTAGCAAGGTTCACATTCAAAGGCCCCTTCTTCTTTCAAATCTTCACTACATTTTTTCACAACATAATTTATATTTATATTTATCCCCAAACTTTATTTTAAGATGCTTGCCAAGTCTAGGAAATACATTTGATGAAAGGAATTCTAGCATTCACGACAATGATATAGCCTGTACTTGAGATGAATTTCTTTTCTACAAATGTCAATTGTTTATGAGAATTCTTTCTTTTTGTGTTGACAAAGTGATCCCAAGTAGCAAGACCACCCTTTACGCTTGATATAAGGTAAATTCCCAACCCTACACATAATTATTAAAATACCCCTGAGGAGAAATATTAAGGGAAGCCCACAGGTGACCTCGGACCAAAGTCGTCTCTACCCGAGCCCGAGGTTATGAATGTTCCAATCAGTAAACATTTGGAGGCTCGGGAGTAAGGACAAATCTTGGAGACCTCGAAAAAGGTTATTGTAACTAACTCTGACACAATTGCAGAGAGCCAGATAAGAGAGAGAAAAGAGAATCTCTCACAAATGTATAAATAGTACTCTCATACTCAAAAAAAGCAACAGATACACACTATACACTTTTCCTTAAGTTTATCTTTCTTCTTCATCAAGAAAGTTTCTAACTTGATCGTCGGAGTGCTCACGTAGGAAAAACCCACAGTGCTCATTTTGCAGGGTCCAGCCCAATCAAGCTCTTTGGATTTTTCTACGTTAACAGGTTGCGCCGTCTGTGGGAACTCAAAAGATTGCCCATTGAGATCACCACTATAGTTCAAACAAGAAGCCACAACCAGGCTCACATGTTACCATCACCGGGAGATGTAGTACGGAGTAACCACCAAAATATTGAACCCCCACTGCCCAGAGTGTACCCTCCAAGTGGAGCCATAAATCCAACCACCCATACGCCTCACCGTCTAGCGCAACATATACAAACCCAGATCCAAGGAGCCTTAGCTCTTGGTTCCTCACAGCCTGTTTCATCCCCACAAGTGGATGTGAACAACCTAGCCAAAATTGTAGAAAACATGTAAGACACCTTGAACCGTTTGCTTAAAGCACAAACACTACCCCAAACAGTTCCACCACCGCCAAACTTTGCCTACCCGATAAACCAACCTATACACTTATATCCTAGCCACCAAAATCCCATACCTGTAAGGCCCGAGGTGTCAGCCAGGAGGGTTGAACCTCAAAATGCACCCCGAGTTCGTGAGGAGGGAGACGAAACCTCTGGCTCTGTTCATAGGAAGGAGCCACCCAAGAGGAGATGCTTTCAGGAGGAGGCTAAGAATGGGTCCAGGTGCGATGGGTCTCAAGCGTAAATGTATATGGGACCAAACCCCTTTGTGAGGGCGATAAGGGAAGTTCCTCGCCCAGTTGGTTACAAGTTGTCATCACTGCCACTTTATGATGGAACAGGGGACTTGAAGGATCATTTGGCAATTTTTCGTCATTAGATGGTCTTTTATGAAATACCCGAAGCTTTGATGTGTAGAGCATTTCCCACTACTTTGGTAGACTCAATAATGAGATGGTTTGGTGACTTGGAGAAGGACTCCGTTGGGTCCTTTATGCAGTTGTTCGAGGCTTTTACAGATCGTTTTGCAGCGAGTAACAAACCAACCAAACATACATCCCTGCTGCTTAATATTAGGCAAGGGAAAGAGGAAACTTTAAGGCAATATTTGGCACACTTCAATTGAGTCGCCTTGGAAATCACTCACCTCGATGACAAGTTTGTCATTACAACATATATCAAAGGTTTGAACAATCAAAATTTCATGGCTTTATTAGGAAATCAACGCCGATGAGGTCATATAGGCCAAGAGAGAGGAGGAGTCGAGAAGGGAGACCCCAGGCACACAGACTTTGGGAGGACATCCCAAAGACAAGGGTAAAGCCAAAGCCTGACCCCCTGCGACGTAAAAAGTAAAATTGGAGGAGGTGAAATTTGAAAAATACAAGTGAAATTTGAAAAATACACGCCTTTAAATAGGCCTCGATGGGATATATTTGCAGAAATCTAGACCAGGTTTGACCTGCCGGTACCCTCGAGGATGTGAGGAGACTCGAGAAGGAGGCCTTGGGACAAGTTTGCCAGTACCCTAATGACCACGAGCATGACACAAATTGTAAAGCCCGGCATGAGAATATATATATATATAATTATATTAATTATAATGCATTCATATAATTTCATATGCATTGGCATCAATTATGTGCATTAATATTATTTATCGTGAATATTAATCATTTTGCGTGCCAAAATGTTCAATTTTGTGCATTATGGAGTTTCACTTGTCGCAGACATTAATTGTACTTCAAATACGTCAAGAGTAGTAACTAATTAGTTGCAAACTAACCAAAATGGCAAACTAGTAGTACACAACATACTTGGAGGGAACTCTTGTAATTTGGCTCACTAGATATTTGATCACCTAACTTCTACTATGCTTGCCCACTCAAAACACACAATACACCTTATACACACGAAAAATTCCTGTACACACACTCACACATACACATACTCTTACTCGACCAAAGGGAGGAAGGAAAAAGAAAGAAGAAGAAGAAGAAAAAAGTAGGAGGAAGAATAGAAGTTTGATCAAGCCAATTTCTATCACACTCTTGTCTTCTTGAACAACTTCAAGTGTTCCTTTGTCTCCCTTGCTGGTCAAACTTGTGATTGAGGTGAGGGTTGTTTTTCAAATGCTTTTCAAGATACATTAAGAATGGTCAATGATTATACTTGTGTTTAGAGCTTGATTGGGTGCTTACATATGGTTATATATGTAGATTTGAATTTGTTAAAAGGTGTATTGAGTTTGTTGAGAGTGTTAATGTTGTGGAGCTTGAACATGAATTTTGGGTGTTGTTGATTGTTGATATGGGATGGTTTTGGTTGAGTTTGAAGCCTTGTATGATGCCTAATAGCCATTTAGAACTTGTTTGTATGTTGGTAGATGGATAGGTTGTGGGATAGGTGAATTGGATACAATTTTGGTGTTTTTCGTGTAGCTATCCGGGAATTACAGCCCCTATCCGGTCGCCCGGATAGAGGCCTCAATGCCTGGCAGAAAGCTTCGATCCGGGTGTTACCTGCTTCATCCGGTCGACTAGATGAAGGCCCCAACGCCCAGATGTTTGACAACTCTGCGCATTGATTTTGCGGAAGCCATATCTCATTCGTTTCAACTCTGAATTGAGTTCCGTTTAATTCTAGAGTTATCTAAATTCGATTATGTTCGATTCTAGACAAAAATCAGATTAATTGGAGTTTGGAAAAGTATGTAAATTTACCTCCTAAGTTAAGCTAATGCAAAAGTATTAGAAGCGCTTGTATGATGAATCAACCTTCCTCATTGACTTCCACATTACATCTTATAAGTTCTAAATGCAAGGTATTATAATTGTTTCCTATCTACATGACCATATGAATTCTAAATGTAAGATGTTGTAATTATTTACATGTTTATATATTGGAATATGTTCAAGATTAGTTGCATGATTATGTGATCGTAGGTAACCTACTTTGTTGCCTCCTTTACCTGTTGATCCATATATCTTGCTTGTCATGATAATGATTGCATGCGCGATGGTTGCAACCACAATTATGGGTATGGTAGCATTCGTTTCCCCTGGGTAGCAACAGGCTACCAGTAGGTCTCGACTACCACAGTCCCCGGTGATTATCTAGATATCACCTAATGTTTGGAGTTGGGAAAAATGATGATGATTGATTCAAGGACGGCCGACTATAACAACTGCAAGGAAAATTGTATCCTTTGATATATGGTAAACCTACCTTCGCTTGGACCCTTGAGGACCTCGGAGGGTAGAGTGACGTGTTATTACTTGTTTATTGATTTTTGTACTTAATTGTAATGATGCATATCATGTGTTCATGAAAGGTTTTCAAATGTTGAATTGTTTGTGAAAACCACCAGAGGCCATTAACCCTCGTTAAGCTAAGTGTAGCTCATCCCTTTATATGACAATCTTTCAGGTGAGGCTGAGATTGAGCCTGTGCTAGGGACTCAAGCTGAAGGCGATGCCTATTTGTGTGATAAGACGGACTTTTGCTTGCTATGATTCTAGTTGCTTGTAGATGGTTAAGAATATGTATTGAACTATGTTATAAATTGTATAACTTTAGGTGTTGTAATATTATTTTGGATAATGGATTGTAAATTTTATTAATAGACTATTCTTTTGAGGCCTCGTGGGCATTGATGGTTGAGGCATGCCGGAGGGTTGAATGTAAGCCTTGTATATATGAATGATCAAGTTAATGAATGTTAATGCCAATAGTTTTGGGGCACCGTTCTTGAAGTTACTTGTGGTTTTTATTTATGTTTAGGTCATGAATGAATGATTGTCTAGGTTTATCTATCTAGTCCGCGTCACGTTCCGGCCTTGTCTTGGCAACGAGTCGGGGTCGGGGCATGACACCTTTAGGTGGTATCAGAGCTTAGCTATTTAGCTAGGCATAAGCCAGATTTGGAACCCCTGGTTAGTGGGTAGGAAACTTGAGATGAGAATATGTCGAAGTACTTTCAGGAACTTATGTGCTTATGTGAACTTATCTGCTTAACATGATATATTTGCTTCTTGTCTATGTATAACCTAGGTGTAGGAACATTGTTAACACATGTATTTATATTAATCTGATACCATAAGGCATGCGTATTATATAACCATGAGTGGTCCATATGCTATGTTTATAGATGGCAGGTCATAATACCCGCGCAAATGCCGGAGCACAAGGAACGGGGAATGTTGACCCAGTCAACCCCGGAATAACCATGTTCAATATGATGTCAACTGCATTGGATCGTATGAGTAGGGTGATGGAACAACAGGTGAACATCAATATGGGTGCAGGTAACAACAACAATAATAATAACAAAGGTGGTGGCAACAACAATAATAACAACCAAGGTAGTGAAGATGATACGTTGAAAGGCTTCTTAGGGTATGGACCTTCTAAGATCTTGGGTAAGCCTGATAGTGAGAAGGCAGAGGCGTGGCTTGCCAAGGTGGAGAAGATTTATGTAGCCATGAATTACAATGATGAGAAGAAGGTAGCCTTTGCAACTTTCTTGCTAGAAGAGGATGCAGAGGAATGGTGGAGGAATGAGAATGAGCGTTGGGAGCGAAATGGTACCCCAACAACATGGGCTAACTTTGTGAGGTCATTCAAAGGCAACTATGTGTCGGAGGTGACTCGAGAGAGAAAGAAAGAAGAGTTCCTTACTGTGAGGCAAGGAAGCTTATCAGTGGTGCAATATGAAGCCCGATTCAATAAACTCTCCAAATACTTGCCAGGGTTGGTCCAAACTGAAAGTACAAGGATCAAACATTTTGTTCGGGGATTAAGGCCCAAAATTCATGATTTTTTTGCATCCCACCGTTTCACTACTTATGCTGAAATTGTTGATTCGGCATCGCGGGTTGAGAAGAGGAGATTGAATACTCGTGGAGGACCGAGTCAAGTGAGTAAGAGGCCAATGTTGTCACAAGCACCTCAGAGATCGTACTTAGTCCAGAGTCAAGCATCAAGTCAAGCTAGATCAGCCCCTACCCGACTACAACCAAATGCTTCAGTTACTCAATCGGCTAGTGGTTCTTCGGGTAACACTACTACAGCTCGTAATCTTGTGTATAGGCATCGTAATAAGAAGAGGCATGTGAAGGCCCAATGTTGGAGAAATAATAGTAGATGCCTTAGATATGGTAGTGATTAACACCAGGCAAGACAGTGCATTAAATGGCAAGGCAGAGATCAATAGCACCAAACCACAGTCAATGCCCCAGCATAGAGGGTCCAAGCCCGGGTATATTCTGTTGATCATGAAGAGATTCCGGAGGCTGCAGCAGTGGTTGAAGGTACTTTCTTAATTTCAAAACAATTGGTAAAGGTGCTTATTGATACTAGAGCCACGCATTCCTTTATTTCACCTCAATGTGTGCATCGCATCAAGTTGCAAGTAGGACCTTTATTATGTCATGTAGAGGTTAGCAATCCCATGGGCACCAAACATGTTTTTAAATATGGATGTAGAGAATATAAAATTCAAATAAAGGACCTGGAGTTTTTGGTTGACCTCATTGTACTTCATTTTCAAAAATATGATGTTATATTGGGAATGGATTGGTTAGCTCACAACTATGCCCAATTGGATTGCCGGACGAAGATTGTGAAGTTTCAGGTACCGGGTCAACCTGTAGTTGAAGTGAAGAGTAGAAGTGATTTTTCAGGAAATATTATTGTATCCTCGATCAAGGCTGTGAAATTAATGAGGAAAGGATGTAGTGGGTATTTGGCATATTTGTTCAACAAGCCGACCGATCAGGTTAAGCTAGGGGAGGTATTAATGGTGAAGGAATATATTGATGTGTTTCTGGAAGAATTACTGGGACTGCCACCAAAGAGGGTGATTGACTTTATGATTGAAGTATTGCCAGGTACTCAACCTATCTCAAAGGCACCATATCGGATGGCCCCAGCTGAATTGCAAGAATTAAAGGTTCAATTGCAAGGATTGTTAGAAAAAGGGTTTTTTCATCCTAGTTCATTTCCTTGGAGAGCCCGAGTATTGTTCGTGAAGAAGAAAGATGGCATGTTGAGGCTATGTGTTGACTATCGGGGATTAAATCAGGTGACTGTTAAGAAAAAATATTCCTTGCCATTGATAGATGTGCTATTTGATCAATTACAAGGAGCTAAAGTTTATTCGAAGTTTGATTTGAGGCAGGGTTACTATCAGCTTCGCATCAAGAAGGAAGACGTGCCTAAGTCAGCTTTTAGGACAAGGTACGTACATTATGAATTTGTTGTAATGCCCTTTGGACTAACAAATGCTCCTGCTGCCTTTATGGACTTGATGCATAGAGTGTTCCAGCCTTACTTGGATCAATTTGTGGTGATATTCATAGATGATATTTTGGTGTATTCCAAGACAGAAGAGGAGCATGAAAAATATTTACATTTGGTGTTACAGAAGTTACGAGAATATCAGTTGTATGCCAAGTTTAGCAAATGCGAGTTTTGGCTTCAACAAGTTGTTTTCTTAGGGCATATAATCTCCCAAGCGGGGATAGTGGTGGATCCCTCAAAGATTGAAGTGGTGTAGTCATGGAAAAGACCCGAGAATATTACGGAGGTGTGTAGTTTTCTTGGGCTAGCCGGGTACTATAGGAGGTTCGTGAGAGACTTCTCAAAGATTGCAGGACCTCTTACAAGATTGACACAAAAGAAGGTGAGCTTCACATGGGATGATAAATGTGAAAATAGCTTCCAAGAGTTGAAAAAGAGATTGACAACCGCTCCTATCTTAGCATTGCCTGAGGGAAGTCAAGGGTTTGTCATTTATAGTGATGCTTCGAAGAAGGGATTAGGATGTGTTTTGATGCAAAATGGTCAAGTCATTGCTTATGCCTCTCGGAAGTTGAAGCCCTATGAGGTGAATTACTCCACACATGATTTAGAGTTGGCAGCGATAGTATTCGCATTGAAGAAGTGGAGACATTATTTATGGGAAAGCAAGTTCGAGATTTTCACCGACCACAAAAGCTTGAAATATTTATTTTCTCACAAAGAGTTGAACATGCGACAGAGAAGATGGATGGAACTCCTGGAAGACTACAATTGCACCATTAACTATGTGCCCGGAAAGGCTAATGTGGTGGCAATTGCATTGAGCCGGAAGGCAAGCTTGGCGAAGTTAGAGGTGAATGCTCATCTAACGATTCAGTCAGCATTGTTATCTCAAATCAAGGAAGCTCAACAACAAGATCCACAATTTCAGAAGATAAAAGAAAACAATCCGGATTTCAAACAGCAAGATAGATTGTAGAGATTTCGAAACTGGGTTTGTGTACCTAATGACCTAGAATTGAAGAAGAAGATACTTGAACAAGCTCACAACACGAGGTATACAATACATCCTGGAGGAACAAAAATGTACCGAGATTTGAGACAATTCTATTGGTGGAACAACATGAAGCGGAAGATTGTAGAATTTGTGTCACGTTGCTTGACATGTCAAAGGGTTAAGGCAGAGCATTAAAGACCTATGAGACTTTTGCAACCTTTGGAGATTCCACAATGGAAATGGGAGCACATAACAATGGATTTTGTGACGGAATTACCGAGGTCACCTCGAGGTTATGATATTGTTTGGGTGATCGTCGATCAGTTGACGAAAATAGCCCATTTCATAGCAATGAATAAGATGGATAGCTTGGAGAAACGAGTTGATTTGTGCATAGCTAACATTGTAAAATTGCATAGTGTACCCGTGAGCATAGTGTCTGACAGGGATCCAAGGTTTACTTCGCGGTTTTGGCAAAAGTTTCAAGAGTCATTGGGGACAAAGTTGCGTTTCAGTACAACCTACCATCCTCAAACTGATGGACAGTCTGAAAGGACCATTCAGATCTTGGAGGACATGCTGCAAGCTTGTGCATTGGACTTCGGAGGAACATGGGAAAAATATTTGTCGTTGGCAGAGTTTGCCTACAACAACAGTTACCAAGCAACGATTGGCATGGAACCTTACGAGGCCTTGTACGGACGGAAATGTAAATCCCCTCTATATTGGAGTGAAGTTGGTGAGATGAAAGCCATTGATCCCACATCATTACCGGAGATGATAGAGAAGATAGAGAATGTACAATTAATATGGAAAAGGATGCTCACCACTCAGAGTAGGTAAAAAAGCTATGCCGATAGAAGAAGAAGAGACATGGAGTTTGGAGTGGGTGATAAAGTATTTCTAAAGTTGTCTCCTTGGAAATGATTGATTCGGCATGGCAAGGGTGGTAAGTTAAGTCCGAGGTACGTGGGACCGTTTGAGATTGTGAAGAAAATTGGCAAGTTAACATACCGGTTGAGTTTACCTCCAAATCTTTCCGGTATACATGACGTGTTCCATGTCTCAATGTTGAGGAAGTATCAACCTGACCCTTCTCATATCTTAGAGCCAGAGCCACTACAACTTCGTGAGAACTTTTCCTATGAAGAAAAGCCCGTGTGAATCTTGGACGAACAAGAGCTAGAGTTGCGTAGGAAGAAGATTCGTATGGTAAAGGTATTGTGGAGCAATCATGGAATTGAGGAAGCAACCTAGGAGTTACGGGATCAGATGGAGAAACAACATCCGGAGTTATTTGCAAGGTAAGAAAAAATTGCGACGCAATTTTTTTAAGGAGGGAAGGATATAAAGCCCGGCATGATAATATATATATATATTAATTATAATGCATTCATATAATTTCATATGCATTGGCATCAATTATGTGCATTAATATTATTTATCGTGCATATTTATCATTTTGCGTGCCAAAATGTTCAATTTCGTGCATTATGGAGTTTCACTTGTCGCAGACATTAATTGTACTTCAAATACGTCAAAAGTAGTAGTAACTAATTAGTTGCAAACTAACCAAAATGGCAAACTAGTAGTACACAACATAGTTGGAGGGCACTCTTGTAATTTGACTCACTAGATATTTGATCACCTAACTTCTACTATGCTTGCCCACTCAAAACACACAATACACTTCATACACACACAAAATTCTTGCACACACACTCACACACACACACTCTTACTCGACCAAAGGGAAGAAGGAGAAAGAAATAAGAAGAAGAAGAAAGAAGAATGAGGAAGAAAAGAAGTTTGATCAAGCCAATTTCGATCACACTCTTATCTTCTTGAACAACTTCAAGTGTTCCTTTGTCTCCATTGCTTGTCAAACTTGTGATTGAGGTGAGGGTTGTTTTTCAAATGCTTTTCAAGATACATTAAGCATGGTCGATGATTATACTTGTGTTTAGAGCTTTATTGGGTGCTTACATATGGTTATATATGTAGATTTGAATTTGTTAAAAGGTGTATTGAGTTTGTTGAGAGTGTTAATGTTGTGGAGCTTGAACATGAATTTTAGGTGCTGTTGATTGTTGATATGGGATGGTTTTGGTTGAGTTTGAAGCCTTGTATGATACCTAATAGCCATTTAGAACTTGTTTGTATGTTGGTAGATACATATGTTGTGGTATAGGTGAATTGGGTAGAATTTTGGTGTTTTTTGTGCAGCTATCCAGGTATTACAACCCCTATCCAGTCGCCCGGATAGAGGCCTCAATGCCCGGCAGGATGTTTGACAACTCTGTGCAGTGATTTTGCGGAAGCCATATCTCATTTGTTTCAACTCTGAAATGAGTTCCGTTTGATTCTAGAATTATCTAAATTCAATTAGTTTCGATTCTAGACAAAAATTTGATTAATTGGAGTTTGGGAAAGTAGGTAAATTTGCCTCCTAAGTTAAGATAATGCAAAAGTATTAGAAACGCTTGTATGATGAATCAACCTTTCTCATTGACTTCCACATTACATCTTATAAGTTCTAAATGCAAGGTATTATAATTGTTTCTTGTCTACATGACTATATGAATTCTAAATGTAAGATGTTGTAATTATTTACATGTTTATATATTGGAATATGTTCAAGATTAGTTGCATGATTATGTGATCGGAGGTAACCTACTTTGTTGCCCCCTTTACCTGTTGATGCATATATCTTGCTTGTTATGATAATGATTGCATGCGTGATGGTTGCAACCACAATTATGGGCATGGTAGCATTCGTTTCACCTGGGTAGCAACGGGCTACCAGTAGGTCTCGACTACCATAGTCCCCGGTGATTATCCGGATATCACCTAATGTTTGGAGATGGGAAAAATGATGATGATTGATTCAAGGCCGGCCGACTACAACAATTGCAAGGAAAATTGTATCCTTTGATATATGGTAAACCTACTTTCGCTTTCGCCCTTGAGGACCTCGGAGGGTAGAGTGATGTGTTGTTGCTTGTTTATTAATTTTTGTACTTAATTGCACTGATGCATATCATGTTTTCATGAAATGTTTTCAAATGTTGAATTGTTTGCGTAAACCGCCAGAGGCCATTAACCCTCGTTGAGCTAAGTGTAGCTCATCCTTTTATATGACAATTTTTCAGGTGAGGCCGAGGTTGAGCCTGTGCTAGGGACTCAAGCTGAAGGCGATGCCTATTTGTGTGATGAGATGGACTTTTGCTTGCTATGATTCTAGTTGCTTGTAGATGGTTAAGCATATGTATTGAACTATGTTATAAATTGTATAACTTTCGGTGTTGTAATATTCTTTTGGATAATGGATTGTAAATCTTATTAATAGACTATTCTTTTGAGGACTCGTGGGCATTGATGGTTGAGGCATGCCGAAGGGTTGAATGTAGGCCTTGTATATATGAATGATCAAGCTAATGAATGTTAGTGCTAATAGTTTTGGGGCACCGTTCTTGAAGTTACTTGTGGTTATTATTTATGTTTAGGTCATGAATGAATGATTGTACAGGTTTATCTATCTAGTCTGCATCACGTTTTGGCCTTGTCTTGGCAACAAGTCGGGGTCAGGGCATGACATAAATGATTGCATCGAACTGAAGAATTAGATTAAGGCCTTGATTAGGAAAGGCCATCTGGCCCCGTATATGAGGAGAGAGGAACCCTAGGCACAACAGAGAGGGAGGGGCAGGAGCCCACAGAGGGAGCAAGGTCAGAGCCCCCGGCATAATCCTAGGGGGCCCTAATGAGAGATAGAGATGATTACTAGAGGGATGTCCTTGGGATGAGAAAACCTGGCTATGAGGAAGAACTATAAAAGGTCGTGAAAGAGGGATCCCCGACTTAAAAGGCCGAGAGTGGATGAGAATATTACTTTTACTGATCAAGATTTAGAAGGTTTGATCTTACCGCATGATGATCCACTGTGGTAACTGCTGATATGGGCGGTTACTTGGTAAGACGAATGATGATAGACACCAGAAGCTTGGTTAATGTGATATTTTTTAGAAGATTTTGAAAAGATGGGGTTTAAGCCCATTAAGGGAATACAACCTGTCACTCCTCTGCCCACTTAGGACCCATGAAGGGAACATTATCTAGTTTCACGGGGCAAGAATTCCAGCCCGATTGACTCATTACTCTACTTGTGACCCTCGAGCAAGGATCGTGGAAGAGCTGTGAGATGATTGACTTCATAGTCATAGATTGCAAGTCTGCTTACAATAGGATCCTACAGAGGATTGCTCTGGGGAAGTTCAAAGCTATAACCTCAACTTACCATATCGCCTTCAAGTACCCAATGGAGAATGGGATTGTTATACTAAAAGGAGACCATAGACGTGTCTAGGAGTGCTATGCTGCGTCCTGAGGTTGAAGAAGGGGGAGTCAGAGCTAATTGAGATCCCGGAGAGGAAAACAAAGAAGGGTAAAGAGATCAAAAAAACAACCCTTACCGAGGAACTAGTAAATGTTGAGCAAGAGCAGGGCAAGAAGTGTAGTTGGGTTATGAGCTTGATCCAACCCTTTGAGAAGGTATAATAAATTTCCTTTCACAAAATAAAAATGTATTTGTTTAGTCTTTCACTGACTTGACAGGTATAGACCCACGTATAGCGGTCCATCGCCTCAATGTTGACCTAAGCTTTAGACTCGTTAAATAGAAGAGAAGGGTATTCCATGCAGAGAAGAACTAGATCATCAGGGAGGAGGTTGGAAAGCTATAGAAGGCAGGCCACATTCAGGAGCTGGATTACCCAACATGGCTTGCTAATGTAGTGTTGGTCCCAAAACCCTCGGGGAAATAGAGGATGTGCATCGACTTTACAAACCTCAATAAAGCTTGTCCAAAGGATTGTTACCCGCTACCTCGGATCGACCGGATGGTGAATATAACCTCGAGGTGTGAAATGTTGACCTTCATAGATGCATTCAAGGGATACAACTAGATTAGGATGGCCTTGGAAGATGAAGAGAAAACTACGTTCATCACAGACCGAGGCACTTATTACCATAGGGCGATGCCGTTTGGTTTGAAGAATGCAGGGGCTACTTACCAACGGATGGTAGATCCGGTGTTTGAAAATCAAATTGGTCGAAACATGGAGATATATATCGATGACATGTTGGTAAAGAATAAGAATGCACAAAAACATGTGGAGGATTTGGCCATGGCCTTTGAAACCATGAAGAAGGTCAGAATCAAGTTAAATCCTGAAAAATGATCATTTGGGGTGCAGGCATGTAAGTTCCTCGGGTTCATGGTTACCAAATGAGGAATCGAGGCCAATCCTTAGAAAGTTCAAGCTATTTTTGATCTCCAGCCTCCTACATACAC
Source organism: Ehretia macrophylla (assembly GCA_037974665.1). Taxonomy (NCBI): domain Eukaryota; kingdom Viridiplantae; phylum Streptophyta; class Magnoliopsida; order Boraginales; family Ehretiaceae; genus Ehretia; species Ehretia macrophylla. The sequence continues at coordinate 18,421,528 of CM075783.1, forward strand.
GAAGGATGTCCAGAAGTTAATAGAGAAGGTGGTTGTTTTAAGTCGATTCACGTCTCGATCGGTTGACAAGTGTGCTCATTTCTTCAAAACCTTGAGAAAGCCAAAGGATTTCCAATGCACAGAGGAGTGACAGGTTGTGTTTGATCAATTGAAAGAATATCTGAGCTCGCCGCCACTACTGTCCCGACTTGAAGGGAGAGAAGTGTTGTATCTGTATCTGGCTACCTCGGCGATAGCAGTGGCAGCAACATTGATAAGGGATGAGAATAGAGTACAGAAGTTAGTGTATTACGTGAGTAAAATACTTCATGGAGCGGAGCTGCGGTAGCCAGTAATAGAGCGGATGGCTCTGGCTTTCATTACCACGTCAAGAAAGCTGAGGCATTATTTTGATGCCCATACGATATGTGTGATGACGGACATGCCTCTCAGGCAAGTCTTGCATAAGCCTGAGATATTAGGGAGGTTATTGAAGTGGTCGGTAGAGCTCGGGAAGTTCGATATCTTATATCAGCCTAGAACCGCTATCAAAGTACAGGTCACGGCAGACTTTATTATTGAATGCACATGAGAAGTCACACAGTCAGGGGAATTAGCTTGGAAGATATAGGTAGATGGAGCTTCAGAAAAGTAGGGAAGCGGAGCTTGAGTGGTAATTTGAAGTCCAGATGGTGATGAGATGCAGTACTCACTGAAGTTCTAATTTTTGGCGTCTAATAATGAAGCTGAATATAAAGCATTAGTCGCAGGACTTGAGACTGCACAAGCTTTGGGAGCTCGGGTAGTGGAAGTTGTAACCAATTCTCAGCTGATAGCAAACATGGTGACTGGGGAGTTTGAAGCTCAGGACTTGGTCATGGCAGCTTATCTAGCGAAGGTCAAAAGTTTGGTTGATGGGTTTGAGTATTTCACCATCTAACAAGTGCCTCGGGTGGAAAACGAACAAGCTTATGCACTCTCGAAACTGGCAGTTGGGACCTCGAAATCTACTGTGGTTCAAGTAGATGAGGTGGCTGCCCCAAGTGTGACTCTTAGGGGGAAGAAGATAGTTGTGGTAGAGCAAAAAATCCATTGGACTCAGCCGATTAGAAATTTCTTAGAAAAACGAGACTTGCCTACAGATAGAGAAGATGCGAGGCTGGTTGAACGTAGAGCTGCAAGGTTTGTTATTCTCGGAGGACAATTATATAAGCGCTCATTCACTTGGCCACTGCTGAAATGTGTAAACTCGAAATAAGGGAATTATATTCTGCGGGAGGTGCATGAAGGGATCTGCGGCAATCATTATGGCTCTAAGGCCTTGGCAAGAAATGTATTGAGAAAAGGGTAATACTGGCCTACGTTGCACACGGATGCTCTGATTTTGGTTAGAAGATGTGATACCTACCAGAGATTTTCTCTAATCCCAAGGAAGATCAATATATGTAGCAGTAGATTATTTTACCAAGTGGGTAGAAGCCGAGCCAGTACCCAAGACGACAGATAGATTAGCCTAGAATTTGTCTGGAAATCTGTTATTTGCCGCTTTAGGGCCCAAGGGTTATTGTCACAGATCATAGGACACAGTTTGACTCGTACTCCTTCTAGAAAACAATGCGAAAAGCTTGAGATTTCCTTACGTTTTGCATCTGTAGCTCATCCTCAAACTAATGTCCAAGTTGAAGTTACTAATAGAGTTGTTTCGCAGGGATTAAAGAAAAAACTAACGGATGCGAAGGGGCACTGGGCATATATCATCCCAGAAGTGCTATGGGCACACAAGACCCCGAGCCTCAAAATTAAGGAGCCGAGGCTGTACGTCCTGTGGAGGTCGGCTCCTCGAGCCTTAGAATTAAAGAGTATGATGAAGAATCCAATAACTAGGCACTCAGAGATGGCTTGGATCTAGTAGAAGAGTTCAGGCAGAAAGCGCAAATTACAATGCTGGCAAGAAAGAAAGCTATGGCCCACAACTTTGCCAAGCAAGTAAGACCTTAGGCCATCAACGAATGAGACTTGGTGCTGGCCTTACCATTTTCAGACCTGATCCTACCCAGGAAAAACTTGGGCCCGATTAGGAAGGGCCTTACCAAGTCATCAAGGAGGCCATGCCAGGAACCTATAGGCTTGCCGAGCTAGGGGAAAAGAACTGAGGAATGCATGGCACGTGGAACACCTAAGAAAGTATTATGTATGACATTTTGTATTGACTCCATTATGTAATGAAAATATTTCATTTCCCTCCAACATTTAAATTGTGCAGAAAGTGTCTTGGTCTCATCCGGCAATAAGCATGAGCCCTCGGAGCTAACTGCATTAGGGGTCGGCGTACCACAAAGGGCCATGACGGGGACCGAACAACGTTCCTACCAGCCCCACTGGCTATCAAAGATTCATATGGGAAACTTAACAGCCGCCTCGGAGGGTTAACATTTCCCCCGCCAAGGATCACGATGAGAACTGGACAACGTTCCTAGCAGATCCACACCAAGGGCCACGATGGGAATCGAACAACGATCTTAGCAGCCCCATCAAGGGCCACGACGAGAGTTAACGAGATTCTCATAGGAAACTCAACAAAACTCCTACCAGCCCCATTGGTTATAAAAGATTCCTAAGGGAAACTTAACACCCGTCTCGGGGGGTTAATATTTCTTCCATCAATGGCCACGACGGGAATCGAACAATGATCCTAGCAGCCCCACCAAGGGCCACGACGGGAATCAAACAACGATCCTAGTAGCCCCACCAAGGGCCACGATGGGAGTTAACGAGATTCCCATGAGGAACTTAACAAAACTCCTAATAATTCCACGATGAGGGACAAGACTGGAACTCGACAACGTTCCCAGTAGCCTCAAATTAGGCCTCAACTAACTCCTTACATAGACAAATCAGACCCCTAACTCACTTAAAACACATCAGAGGCCGAGGCAAGATTCTTATGTGGACCGACTAGCACTCCGATCTACTCAATATACCTCTAAAGGTGTAAAGCTAACCTCAGATAGTGAAGGTTCCATAAATTCGAGCCCTCTGATAGTTGTTCACAATAAAAGTACAAACTATATCACAATATTTTTGCAGGTCGGGAAGTAAAGCTAATCCGAGAAGTAAAACTATTTCTTAATTTCATCAAAGAAATATAGCATCTTTATAAACAAGAAGGAAAAACAACTGGAAATACAAAAGATCCTACATTTAGGTGTTAGGATCTTCAACTCCGGCTTTGGCACTTTCCTTGACAAGTTGAACGACCTTAAGCTGATCATCTACGACTATTTGCACCTCGGCATTCTCTCCGTTGCCCTCAGACTCAAACTCTTTTTATGATTCTAAGTCTTCAGTGGTTAGAAGATCGACACGAATGGTTAGGTTGTGGCGAGAGGCATATCTTATAAGCCGAGACTAAGCCTTCTTGGTGTTATTCTCGCGAGCTAGCTCATACCCGACTCGAAAAGTTTTCTTATACTCCTCACTTTCCTGGAACTCCTTTACTGCCTGTGCGCAGGCATGAGGGAGTTTGGCCTCGAGGTTCTTCAAGTCTTTCCGAGCGGCATCCCTTTCATATTGAGCCACTGTCTTGAAGGCCTTTTGATTGTCAGCCTCAATCACCGTCATTTTCAGCCTATTTTCGTAGTCTTCTCGAAGGGATGCCAACTCGGCTTTATGGGCCTCAATCATCTGTTGGTTCTTGGCCTCGGCCTCGAGCTCACTGTACCTTGGATCCAAGTCCTCATAAAATTCAAAAAGTTTGCCTAGGTGTTCAATGGACCCTCGAAGGTACATGGCTTCCTACAAATCGACAAAGTTAGAATAGCGATATAGCAGAATAAAGTAACATGAAAAAGGCTGATAAAGGATTAAACGAAACAGAACAAACCTCTTCGTCTTGGTAACTAGCTCTGCGCCTTATTTGAAAGTGGTCCAGACCGTGGATGTCAATAATTACAGCCTCCTCTCAATCTTCACCATGAGGATGTTGGGGAGGAAGTGACGACCTAGTAGTCTTCGAACCAAAAGGGTGGGGGGCTCGAGTCACTTGCCTAACTACTTTGGCCTCGCAAATAGGCGATTCAATAAGATCTACCTACTCTACAGTTGTAGTCCCAGGCTCGGCCACTACATCTTGAGCAAGGGGCGTCTGCTCTTCGACCATCAGCTCAATATTAGATTCATCGATTAGCCTTCGACTGCGTGTCTGAGGTCTATTGTTGGAGGATTCTCCAGCCCGCTTCCTTTTTTTACTAGACTCGGCAGCTTTTGCAACTCGTCGTTCAACTTTCTTAGCCTCTTTGGCCTAGCGCTTCTTGCGCTCAAGGTCAACTGACATGCTTTGTGCGTCCATTCCTATATGAGAAACCACGAGACGTCAGCAACACAATATATGCATAAAATAAAACATAAACACAGATAATATAAAAATTGGTCCTACCCAACGAAGCACTTAGGATTCTCCCTGAGGTTTTTCCACCACCTGTCGGATGGCATGAACCGCGGTCGTACAAGCCCGAGGATAAAACGCTATTGAACTTCAATAAGTTTTTACCACTCACGGGCCGAGGCTGGGATAATAGGAAGTCATTGATGTCCTCTTCAGTAGGGGTCAAAAAATGGGGTTATTTGAGGAGTTCAAAGGTGACCTCGGGAATGACATGCCATTTCCTCCTAATAGGCCACCTAGATGGGTACTTTACCAAAAAAATACTTGGAGTGCCACCCTTTATTACTCGAAGGCCAATCATTGAAAAGGTTAGGACTTGACCTTAGCGAGCAATAATACCAGCCATATAATTTTTTGGAATCATGTTTGAACATGTGGAATAAAATGAAAAGATTGATAATAGGGGTCAGACCAAAGGACTTCACCGACATGAAAAACGCTACAACTTGTCTCCAACTATTTAGGGGAAGCTGGCCAGGAACAATGTTGAAGAATTACAAAATCCATTCTATGAAGGGAGGGATAGGCAGAGACATAAACTCAAAGATGATAGGATAGATAGTAGTTTCCCCTTCCTGGGGTCGACAAACGAACTCCCTTAATTTGAGGACTTTTGCGACATACTCGGGAGGAAAAACATCCTTCTTCTTCTACTTCTCTTTCTCACTTCGGGTAGAATGGCAGTTGTGCCCAAGGGCTCCGAAGAGTTAAAGATCGTCAGAAGAGTTGGACAGGGAGGGAGTCGATAAAAGGTTTTAGGGCGCAGGGGATACCACTGTAGAAAGGGAAGCTTCAGAGGATTCTTCGCTAGAGACCTCAGGACGAGCCCTATAGGAACCCCCAACCCAGAAGGCTGACAAAGGGGCTCATGAGTGGACCCCTCGTAGCGAATGGCCCTAAGTAGAGCTACATCTAAAAGACTATGCGTGGACTTCTCCAATAATGTTTCCTCATGGGAAGAAAACTCACCGTCTAACATCCCTATATGACCAGAAGAAGAAGAAAAGTTAGAGGTGGGGGGGTCTTCGCTGGGGGAACTAGACTCTGAGGGACCCCTATCATCTCTATCGTTTGATTGAGGGTAATAATTCTTGGAGTTTCCTGAGCTAGACATGTTGAGGGGAGAAAAGAAGAGGCACGTACCTAGTAAGAAGGGTTAAATGAGACTCGAACTAAAGTAGAAGAGGAAAAAGAAGACCCTGAAGTTCACTGAAATGCTTTTGATGGCGCGAGGAACTTGAGATAACTTATTGAGAGAATATTTGGAAAAGTGGGAAAAAATATTTCAAAATCATCCACTATTTATAAAGCAAGGTGAACTGTTAGGCGGGAAGCTTAAGGGACTTGTCATCACTACCGCATATTCTTACTTTTGAGCATGAGCTGCCACGTGTCCCACGATCTAAACCATAACTTTTCCCCATTAATGCATGTCTTTTAAGGAATATTTGATGTTGATGATGATGTCTTTTAAGGATATTGCTTAGAGAATCAGGGGGTAATTGATATGAGGTAAATTCCTGACCCCACACATAATTACTAAAATACCCATGAGGAGAAATATTAAGGGAAGCCCACAAGTGACCTCGGGCCGAGGTCCTCTCTACCCGAGGCCCGAGGTCATGAATGTTCCAATCAGTAAACATTTGGAGGCTCAAGAGTAAGGACAAATCTTGGAAACCTCGGAAAAGATTGTTGTAATTAACTCTGACATAATTGCAGAGAGTCAGATAAGAGAGAGAAAAGATAATCTCTCACAAAGGTATAACAGCACTCTCACACTGAGAAAAAGGTAACGGATACACACTGTACACTTTTCCTCAAGTTTATCTTTCTTCTTCATCAAGAAAGTTGCTAACTTGATCGTCGGAGTGCTCATGTGGGCAAAACCCATAGTGCTTATTTTGCAGGGTCCAGCCCAGTCAAGCTCTCCGAATTTTTCTACCTTAACAATGCCTCACCATGCAAACACCCCCAACCGAGTTAATATCCGAAATTATAATTGACTCGCACCAAGTTAACTTATCGCAAAACCTAGAAGAATGGGGGTAAAAGATAGAATGGGATCATATTTGAGGTTAAAAATAGAAAATGCCTTCACTTAATATTTTCATTATTTTTTGGGTTCATTTAGTTCGCTAATGTTGATGAGACTAATTACCTCTATATTTTTCCTCAAATAAATTCATCATAAAAAGAACCTAACTTTTTTGGGTATACTAAAATAATAAAAAAAATTTAGTTCTCTTTTACACTTTTGATGTACCAATCTAGAATATATATCAAAAACACTTCTAAGTCTGTTTTTGGCAACTCAGACCTATATCGTTTTGGATCACAAACATAAGAAAATTACTCATAATTTTTAAACATGTTATTTAAGGAAAAAAATAAGTTAATTAACATTATGTGTCCACCAAGTGACCCTAATTAATAGATGAAAGCCAAATGCAGAATGTCGAAGAGAATAACTTTACGTGTCCACCAAGTGATGCAAACTCACTTTTCATCAACTGTCGATGAGAATCCTTACTTTTCGTGTTGACAAAGTGATACTAAGTCGCAAAAAACCATCCTTATTTTTGCTTCATTATGCTTGTGGTGAAACCACTGAGTTAATATCTGGAATTATTGACTCGCTTTGAGTTAACTCATCGCTAAAGCTATAAGAATGGGTAAGACACAAGAATGGAATCATAGTAAAATAGAAACTGTGAAATATGCTAATGTTATATATTTTTAATACTAGCTTATTTATCATTCATTATCTAGAAAAATATGATAAAAATACCAGCTTATTTTTATCACATTCTAAGTAAATATTTAATTGACATGCTAAAATAACAAATCACAAATCTTTTTAAGGCAGAATAGAGTTGTTCGAGTAATACTCAAGTCCAGGTCTATTGATTTATAATGGAAGTTAATGAAATTTTCCTTAAGAGTATGAATTATATATACTACTGTTCTGTTTTGCCAAGTGTTTTGAACTGTTAGAATCTGATTTTTATTTTATTATTGGAGATTGTTAGGATCTGATTTTTATTTTATTATTATGGGCTATGTTTTGCAAAAAAATGTGGATATTGCATGTGGTAGTGTGATATTGCAGGCATCTTTGAAGCAGTCAAAATTAGGAAAGCTTTCAGTTCTGATGAGTTCTATTCCTAGCAATATTCTTGAAGAGTCCATGTGCTTATGAAGATATCTTGGAGATAAAGTGATAATGTGATAAAGTCAAGATTATCAAGAACTCTTGAGCTAATTGGATTATCTTGAAGACTCTTCTACCTATACTCAACATCTGCAGCAAATCCTGTAAAATATGCGACTTATTTCTCAGTTGGATAGCAGCGAGCAGTAAGCGAAAAAGATATAGCAGAATCGTAAAATAGCTATAGGTTATGTGTGTCAAGTTGTGTTGCAACATGCTGTGTAACAGAGTTTGCTGAATGTTTTAATTAGTGTTGCAACATAGTCTATTTTGAGTCATATGTATTGATCAATCCATCTAGAGTTTGAAGACTCTTTTTATTATGTTTTAGTATACATTCTTCGAGAGAAGAAGGTGTGTTCTCGAGAGAGAACTTTTGTAAGTGGAGGGGAGCTCGCCAAACTAGAGAATCTACTAAGGGAGATTTACACCTAGGCGGGAAATGTTAAGAGAGAATCTTCAATTGCGTAAGTTTCCATTGGTGTCTGTAATCTCTTGAAACTTAGTGGATTGGTTTGTTGGCTAAGGGATGGCCGCGTGGATGTAGACCAAGTTGGTTGAACCACGTTAAAATTTATGTGTTCTTACTTTTGTTGCAACAAATTTACTTTTCTGCAAATTTCACTTAGTTGATTTGATTAATTGTTAAATTGATTTAAGAGGCCAGAAATCCAACAAGTGGCATCAAGAGCAGGTTACTGAACTAACATAGTTAAATATTTGGGAAAGCTTTTTTTCTGGCTATTTTGCAGATATGGACACATTTCGGGATGGAAGTTCAATTACCAAACCACCACTATTGGATGGATCAAACTACTCATATTGGGAGGCTCGAATGAGAACATTTATCAAATCCATTGATGAAAATGCTTGGAGGGTAGTTGTCGTAGGATGGGCGCATCCTACAATGAAGAATGATGAAGGAATTGATGTGCCAAAAAATGAGGATCAATGGACCGCAAATGAAGATCGTTTGGCTAACAATAATTCTAAGGCTTTAAATGCAATTTTTAATGTTGTAGATCTAAATCAATTTAAATTGATTTCAACTTGTGAAATTGCTAAAGATGCTTGGACTATTTTACAAACTGCATGTGAAGGAACAACAGCTGTCAAAGTGTCTAAGCTTCAAATTGTTGCAACAAGATTTGAGGAATTGAAGATGCAAGAGGATGAGACTATTGCTGATTTTAATGGCAGGTTGTGTGACATTGCAAATGAGGCATTTGCACTAGGTGAAAAATATTCAGATTCAAAACTTGTGAGGAAGGAGTTACGATCTCTTCCCGAAAGATTCGCCATCAAGGTTGCTGCAATTGAAGAAGCAAAAAATGTTGATGACATGAAGCTGGATGAACTTATGGGTTCACTCCAAACATTTGAGATGAAGTTCAAACAAAAAAGAAAAGAGAAAAACATTGCATTCCAAGCTGAAGTTCAAAGTAAAGATGATCAAAGCTCTTACTATGATAAAGATGCAGAAATTAATGAATCTTTAGCATTGCTCACGGAGAATTTCAACAAAGTGCTGAAAAAATGAAAGAAGCAGAGAAGTAGATATAGGCCAGCAACTTTGGAAATGAAGCAGACTGTTACAACAAGTCCTGAGACATTTAGAAGGCAAAATGTAAAACCATTTGAGGAGAAAAAGAAAAAAGGCATTTAGTGCAGGGAGTGCGAAGGATTTGGTCATATACAAGCTGAATGTGCAAATTTTTTGAAGAAAAATAACAGAGCGATGAACACCACTTGGAGTGATGAAGATTCAGATGATGTTTCTGAAGGTGATGAAGGATTCACTAGCAACTATGTTGCATTCACTGTTACAACATGACAGAATGGCAGAAAGATTGTTTCAGCTAATGTCACACCATCTGTTGCAACAACGTCCATAACAGAACATGTGTTATCAGATGACAGTAGCACAAATTCTGAAACAGAGAGTGACGATGATCTGGATGAAGAAGGAATCATGAAAGCATACAAGGAGATGTATGAAAAATGGCTGATTGTATGCAAGAGGAATCAGGAGCTTGAGGAAAAAATCAATGGATCGGAGGAACAAAAAGCTGATTTGACCAAATAAGTGAGAAACCACCAAATCCAAGCAGCCGAGGGTCAATAGAAGATTGAAGAGTTGCAACTCGAGCTGAAACAAACTCAGCGGAATGTGAAGATGCTGAATTCAGAAACTTTAAAGCTTGATCATATGTTGTCAATTCAAAAGCCAAATGGAGATCACACTGGGCTTGGTTACCAAGGAGGTGCATCAATTGGAAAACCTATCTTTGTCAAAGAATCTAAAGAGCCGAAGCTGGAACTACCTACTATAACATCTCCTGCGACAAAGGCAAAAATTTCAGAAGTAAAACAAAGGAGATTTGTTCCAATCTGTCACTACTGCGGCGTTCCTGGACACATCAGGCCACGATGCTATAGGTATATTGATGATCTAAAAAGAGGTATATTTGTCAATCCCTTCTTTTATGATAAGCCTAGGAAATCACCAAAGGTAGGAGTTGATTTGTCGCAACAGAACTTGAAACAGATCTAGGTAAGAAAATCTGACACATTTGATGCATCCAAAAATTTGTGTTTAAGGTTAAAAACACGAAAAAGTTGCAACATAGAGAAGGTTGTTAGAATAAAAATGGTCATGGTAGGGAATCTGAGAACTTTACATTTTCTGAATTTTGCACTGCACAATGAATATCACATGAGATTTTAACACAAAAAAAGGAAAAAAAGGGTGTAGTTGAAACAAAAAGGATTGTTCTAAAATATGTTGCAACAGAACATCAACTAGCAGACATTTTTACTAAGGCATTTAACTCTGTGAGATTTGAAGTTAAAAAAAAAAACTATTGGTATTTGTACCAATTAATGTTGGCACATGCATTGAAACATGAAAGTGATAAGTCTCAAGAGATGTGAAAGTTTAATAATTAAATCAACTTGAGATTTATTTTTTGAACCATACTTCTTGTGCACACTATATTTTGATCTAATTGAGAAACTAATTTTAATAGTTTGTAAGTGCAGGAATTTAATCTTCCTAGTGACTTTGGATTTAAAGAGAAGTCTCTTTATCCATTCTTGTACTACATGCACTCATGAAAAAAAAATGCGAAAGGAAAAAAAAGGTGAAAACTGAAAAAAGCTACCTAGACCAGATTGAATGTTTTAGAGTGAAAGCTATCAAGTCTAATATTCATGTGAAAATTTTTTGCAATGTGATTAGACGATCAAGTTGTTTGAACAGGTTGTTTTAAATTCTAAATCTTGCAAAGCCTAATTCTGAGGAATTTCAAGAAAGATCTTTATATAGCTTTCACACACACACATGGTTCAAGTTATAAATTCTTGTGTGATTTAAATATCAAATAAATATGATTTCTTGTTGATGACATCACAATTAATGTGGATTGTATGTGACATTCATTGTTTTGTGTTTGAGAAATAATTCATAAGTTTGAGTGCTTAAGTGGCTGATTGGTGAAGTAATATTGCAACATGGACTGAAACAATCTTTTTCAACTAAGCTTGTGCCGAAAGAAAAAAAAATAAGTTTTTTCTTTGATGTCATTTTTGTTTTTTTGACATGGCAGATATATGTTGACGTTGGTAAGTTGAAAGTTGTGACTATTCAAGAGAGTTTGAGTTCCAATACACTTGTGGCATTATTGCATGTTAATCTAGGACTCTAGTCATTGAAAAACTCTTTCTTTTATAAAGTTTGCTCATCTAAGGTTTCTTTTGTCTCATACAGATTTTTCTTTCATCTATTTTCTACTCACCACTTCATCTTCTTGAGAAATTGGTAGGGCATGTTCTGAAGGGTCAGCATAAAGTAGATATTCAGGGGGAGTCTAGGGCTGAAGGTATGTTGGACCAACTTCTGCAACAGCTTCTGATGTATTGTTGCAACAGGTGCAGAAACATCAGAGTGAAGTCTATGAGTTGTGCAACGACTTTACTTGATTTCATCTATAAATCCGTTGTTTGAATGTTCATTTGATTGATAATTATTGCTCTGATACTTTAATGGTTTTGGTATTGCTCTGATATTTTTTCTATGTTTAAATTCTATTACTTTGCTATGGGTTCATATTTCTGTTTGTTGTTTTATGATATGCTTCTATTACTCTGATACTCTATTCTACAGCTTGGGTTTCTTTTGTCAAAGGGGGAGATGGATCTCACAACAATGGTTTGATTTATGCTTTGCTAAATTTTGTGTTATACTATTTTTTTTTATAATCAAATTTGGTACGATGGTTTATAATTGTTTGGTTTATGTTTTGAGCTTTGCTCAACTATGAGTTACCTTATTAAGGGGGAGATTGTTTTGATTGCTTATTTTACTGTTAACCACTGCTTGTGAATTTTTGCCAAAACAAAGCCAAAGGGGGAGATTGTTAGGATTTGATTTTTATTTTATTATTGGAGATTGTTAGGATCTGATTTTTATTTTATTATTGTTGGTTGTGTTTTGCAAAAATGTGGATATTGCGTGTGGTAGTGTGATATTGCAGGCATCTTTGAAGCAGTCGAAATTAGGAGAGCTTTCAGTTCTGATGAGTTCTATTCTTAGCAGTATTCTTGAAGAGTCCATGTGCTTATGAAGATATCTTGGAGATAAAGTGATAATGTGATAAAGTCAAGATTATCAAGAACTCTTGAGGTAATTGGATTATCTTGAAGACTCTTCTACCTATACTCAACATCTGCAGCAAATCTTATAAAATATGCGACTTATTTCTCAGTTGGATAGCAGCGAGCAGTAAGCGAAAAAGATATAGCAGAATCGTGAAATAGCTATAGGTTGTCTGTGTCAAGTCGTGTTGCAATATGCTGTGTAACAAAGTTTGCTGAATGTTTTAATTAGTGTTGCAACATAGTCTGTTTTGAGTCATATGTATTGATCAATCCATCCAGAGTTTGAAAACTCTTTTTATTATGTTTTAGTATACATTCTTCGGGAGAAGAATGTGTGTTCTCGGGAGAGAACTTTTGTAAATCGAGGGGAGCTCGCCAAACTAGAGAATCTATTAAGGGAGTCTTACACCTAGACGGCAAAGGTTAAGAGGGAGTCTTCAATTGCGTAAGTTTCCATTGGTGTCTGTAATCACTTGAAACTTAGTGGATTGGTTTGTTGGAAAAGGGATGGCCGCGTGGATGTAGACCAAGTTGGTTGAACCACGTTAAAATTTATGTGTTCTTACTTTTGTTGCAACAAATTTACTTTTCTGCAAATTTCACTTAGTTGATTTGATTAATTGTTAAATTGATTTAAGAGGCCAGAAATCCAACAAGTGGCATCAAGAGTAGGTTACTGAACTAACTCAGTTAGATATTTGGGAAAGTTTTTTTTCTGGCTGTTTTGCAGATATAGACACATTTCGGGATGGAAGTTCAATTACCAAACCACCACTATTGGATGGATCAAACTACTCATATTGGGAGGCTCGAATGAGAACATTTATCAAATCCATTAATGAAAAAGCTTGGAGGGCAGCTGTCATAGGATGGGCGCATCCTACAATGAAGAATGATAAAGGAATTGATGTGCCGAAAAATGAGGATCAATGGACCGCAAATGAAGATCGTTTGGCTAACAATAATTCTAAGGCTTTAAATTCAATTTTTAATGTTGTAGATCTAAATCAATTTAAATTGATTTCAACTTGTGAAACTGATAAAGATGCTTGGACTATTTTACAGACTGCATGTGAAGGAACAACAATTGTCAAAGTGTCTAAGCTTCAAATTGTTGCAACAAGATTTGAGGAATTGAAGATGTAAGAGGATGAGACTCTTGCTAATTTTAATGGCAGGTTGTGTGACATTACAAATAAGGCGTTTGCACTAGGTGAAAAATATTCAGATTCAAAGCTTGTGAGGTAGGAGTTACGATCTCTTCCCGAAAGATTCGCCATCAAGGTTGCTGCAATTGAAGAAGCAAAAAATGTTGATGACATGAAGCTGGATGAACTTATGGGTTCACTCCAAACATTTGAGATGAAGTTCAAACAAAAAAGAAAAGAGAAAAACATTGCATTCCAAGCTGAAGTTCAAAGTAAAGATGATCAAAGCTCTTACTATGATGAAGATGCAGAAATTAATGAATCTTTAGCATTGCTCACGAAAAATTTCAACAAAGTGCTGAAAAAATGAAAGAAGCAGAGAAGTAGATATAGGCCAGCAACTTTTGAAAGGAAGCAGACTGTTACAACAAATCCTGAGACATTCAGAAGGCAAAATGGAAAACTGTTCGAGGAGAAAAAGAAAAAAGGCATTCAGTACAGGGAGTGTGAAGGATTTGGTCATATACAAGCTGAATGTGCAAATACCTTGAAGAAAAATAACAGAGCGATGAACACCACTTGGAGTGACGAAGATTCAGATGATGTTTCTGAAGGTGATGAAGGATTTACCAGCAACTATGTTGCATTCACTGTTACAACATGACAGAATGGCAGAAAGACTGTTTCAGCTAATGTCACACCATCTGTTGCAACAACGTCCACAACAGAACATGTGTTATCAGATGACAGTAGCACAAATTCTGACAGAGAGTGACGATGATCTGGATGAAGAAGGAATCATGAAAGCATACAAGGAGATGTATGAAAAATGGCTGATTGTATGCAAGAGGAATCAGGAGCTTGAGGAAAAAATCAATGGATTGGAGGAACAAAAAGTTGATTTGACCAAATAAATGAGAAACTACCAGATCCAAGCAGCCGAGGGTCAACAGAAGATTGAAGAGTTGCAACTGGAGTTGAAACAAACTCAGCGGAATGTGAAGATACTTAATTCAGGAACTTTAAAGCTTGATCATATGTTGTCAATTCAAAAGCCAAATGGAGATCACATTGGGCTAGGTTACCAAGGAGGTGCATCAATTGGAAAAACTATCTTTGTCAAAGAATCTAAAGAGCCGAAGCTGGAACTGCCTGCTGCAACATCTCTTGCGACAAAGACAAAAATTTCAGAAGTAAAGCAAATGAGATTTGTTCCAATCTGTTACTACTGCGGCGTTCCTGGACACATCAGGCCACGATGCTATAGGTATATTGATGATCTAAAAAGAGGTATATTTGTCAATCCCTTCTTTTATGATAAGCCTAGGAAATCACCAAAGATAAGAGTTGATTTGTCGCATCAGAACTTGAAACAGATCTGGGTAAGAAAATCTGACACATGTGATGCATCCAAAAATTTGTGTTTAAGGTTAAAAATAGGAAAAAGTTGCAACATAAGGAAGGTTGTTAGAATAAAAAATGGTCATGGTAGGGAATCTGAGAACTTTACATTTTCTGAATTTTGCACTGCACAATAAATATCACATGAGTTTTCAACACAAAAAAAAGGAAAAAAATGGTGTAGTTGAAACAAAAAGGATTGTTCTAGAATATGTTGCAACAGAACATCAACTAGCAGACATTTTTACTAAGGCATTTAACTCTGTGAGATTTGAAGGTAAAAAAAAACTATTGGTATTTGTACCAATTAATGTTGGCACATGCATTGAAACATGAAAGTGATAAGTCTCAAGAGATGTGAAAGTTTAATAATTAAATCAACTTGAGATTTATATTTTGAACCATACTTCTTTTGCACACTATATTTTGATCTGATTGAGAATCTGATTTTAATGGTTTGTAAGTGCATGAATTTAATCTTCTTAGTGACTTTGGATTTAAAGAGAAGTCTCTTTGTCCATTCTTGTACTACAATCACTCATGAAAAGAAAAAAAAAATGCGAAAGGAAAAAAAAAGGTGAAAACTGTAAAAAGCTACCTAGACCATATTGAATGTTCTAGAGTGAAAGCTATCAAGTCTAATATTCATATGAAAAATTTTTGCAATGTGATTAGACGATCAGGTTGTTTGAACAGGTTGTTTTAAATTCTAAATCTTGCAAAGCCTGATTCTAAGGAATTTCAAGAAAGATCTTTATATAGCTTTCACACACACACATAGTTCAAGTTATAAATTCTTGTGTGATTTAAGTATTGAATAAATATGATTTCTTGTTGATGACATCACAATTAATGTGGATTGTATGTGACATTCATTGTTTTGTGTTTGAGAAATAATTCATAAGTTTGAGTGCTTAAGTGGCTGATTGGTGAAGTAATATTGCAACATGGATTGAAATAATATTTTTCAACTAAGCTTGTGCCGAAAGAAAAAAATAAGTTTTTTCTTTGATGTCATTTCTATTTTTTTGACTTGGCAGATATATGTTGACGTTGGTAAGTTGAAAGTTGTGACTATTCAAGAGAATTTGAGTTCCAATACACTTGTGACATTATTGCATGTTAATCTAGGACTCTAGTCATTGAAAAACTCTTTCTTTTATAAAGTTTGCTCATCTAAGGTTTCTTTTGTCTCATACAAATTTTTCTCTCATCTATTTTCTACTCACCACTTCATCTTCTTGAGAAATTGGTAGGGCATTGTTCTGAAGGGTCAACATAAAGTAGATATTCAGGGGGAGTCTAGAGCTGAAGGTATGTTGGACCAACTTCTGCAACAGCTTCTGATGTATTGATGCAATAGGTGCAGAAACATCAGAGTGAAGTCTATGAGTTGTGCAATGACTTTACTTGATTTCATCTATAAATCCGCTGTTTGAATGTTTATTTGATTGATAATTATTGCTCTGATACTTTAATGGTTTTGGTATTGCTCTGATATTTTTGCTATGTTTAAATTCTACTACTTTGTTCTGGGTTCATATTTCTGTTTGTTGTTTTATGATATACTTCTATTACTCTGATACTCTATTCTACAGCTTGGGTTTCTTTTGTCAAAGGGGGAGATGGATCCCACAACAATGGTTTGATTTATGCTTTGCTAAATTTTGTGTTACACTATTTTTTTTATAATCAAATTTGGTACGGTGGTTTATAGTTGTTTGGTTTATGTTTTGAGCTTTGCTCAACTATGAGTTACCTTACTAAGGGGGAGATTGTTTTCATTGCTTATTTTACTGTTAACCATTGCTTGTGAATTTTTGCCAAAACAAAGCCAAAGAGGGAGATTGTTAGGATTTGATTTTTATTTTATTATTGGAGATTGTTAGGATCTGATTTTTATTTTATTATTATTGGCTGTGTTTTACAAAAATGTGGATATTGCGTGTGGTAGTGTGATATTGCAGGCATCTTTGAAGCAGTCGAAATTAGGAAAGCTTTCAGTTCTGATGAGTTCTATTCCTAGCAGTATTCTTGAAGAGTCTATGTGCTTATGAAGATATCTTTGAGATAAAGTAATAATGTGATAAAGTCAAGATTATCAAGAACTCTTGAGCTAATTGGATTATCTTGAAGACTCTTCTACCTATACTCAACATCTGCAACAAATCTTATAAAATATACGACTTATTTCTCAATTGGATAGTAGCGAGTAGTAAGCGAAAAAGATATAGCAGAATCGTGAAATAGCTATAGACTGTCTGTGTCAAGTCGTGTTGCAACATGCTGTGTAACAGAGTTTGCTGAATGTTTTAATTAGTGTTGCAACATAGTCTGTTTTGAGTCATATGTATTGATCAATCCATTTAGAGTTTGAAGACTCTTTTTATTATGTTTTAGTATACATTCTTCGGGAGAAGAAGGTGTGTTTTCTAGAGAGAACTTTTGTAAGTCGAGGGGAGCTCGCCAAACTAGAGAATCTACTAAGGGAGTCTTACACCTAGGCGGCAAGGGTTAAGAGGGAGTCTTCAATTGCGTAAGTTTCCATTGGTGTCTGTAATATCTTGAAACTTAGCGGATTGGTTTGTTGGCCAAGGGATGGCCGCGTGGATGTAGACCAAGTTGGTTGAACCACGTTAAAATTTATGTGTTCTTACTTTTGTTGCAACAAATTTACTTTTCTGCAAATTTCACTTAGTTGATTTGATTAATTGTTAAATTGATTTAAGAGGCCAGAAATCTAACATGAACTTTAAAAGATATGACCAAATGCCATCTGCACTCCAAAAGATTATCTATTCTATTTTTTACATATCACAGGCAGTTGAAATGCATTGTTTTTCTTTTTCTTTTGTTTTTTTTTAATTTTTTGCGCTAAGCAAGCAAGTACTTAATTCATTTTCAAAAGCTTTAGAAAGAGAACAAAACCAACATAAGTCGATTGCAAAAAAAAGACAAAATAACTAGTCTAAGCTAACATGTCCCTATCCAAGTTTCACGTGTTACATATCATTTAGGCTCTATTTAGGCTAACTGTGAAATTTCAACTTTTGAGCTGTAAAACTTTTAGAGTAGAATTTTTGTTTAAATTGTTGTTGAAAAAAAGCTGTTGATAGTTTGGCTTGTGTTAGGCAACATTGAGCTTTTAATATTTTGAGGATAATATTGAAACTTTAAAAAATATGGAGGGGTATATTTGAGAAAAAAAAAAAGCTTCCGGCATTATGTAAAATAGTTTTGCAAAAGCCGTTTTTTAAAAGCTCTAATTTGGAGCTTCTCATTTTTTAGCTTTTTTAAGCTTCAACTTTTACCTAAAAATACTTTCAAAAATAGGTCAAACAAGTTATTTTATCTTCTAAACTCACAAAAAGTGTTTTTAAGTATCTAAAAGTTAGGCTAAACAGAATCTTAGTTCCCAAGAATAGACATACCAGGGACCAACCAAACGGCACAGGATTTTAGAGATGGCTTTTACGGGTTTAAGAGGTCGCTCTGATTGCTTTTTTAGTGTTATACTTTGCCATGCATACCATTTAGTTCTCACACCGATTAGTGTCTGGCCCTAAATACTATTTTTTTTGCTAATCCGGTTTCATGTTTTTTGAAACTAAGTTATTCCTGAAACAATTCTTTAAATCCCTTTTTACCACTAATTGTTTTAAATACAAGATTATATGTGTAAAATTATATTTTTGAGACATGACTTAGTCATAAATTAGATATTGAATTTGATCTTAGAAAGACACATAATGAGATGTGCTCATTCTCAAGTCACTTTGTAAATCTAACCGGAGTTTATACTTAATCCATTTGACCTAATAACCTTTATATGTAGTTCTTCAGTTACGATGGATGCATGGTGACGAGTTCATGGAATATTTCAAGAAGAGCATCAACGTGATTATATTTATTTTATAAGCTTAGGCATACCAAGATTTCTACTGATCTATAACCAACCTGTGGGTGATGTCATGGAAACAATATGATGCTGATTGAGGTGCAATTATTTTAATTGATGGCACTAATACTTGTAAGGGGCGAATGACTGAGGAATAACAACAATAAAGAGTCTAATTTGAGGAATATAGTCTACTTAAGTAAGTAATTTGTTTGAAATACTATTCATGTATGTATTTTTGTATGAGCATCTTTTTAATTTAGATGATAATTTAAGAGGACAAATGTTAGTAATGGCTTTATGGAAGTCTAACATTTATAAGTCAAGGCCTAATAAAGGTTGAATTTTGTAAAGCACTTTATGAATGTCTTTAATGTGTAGGAATTGAATTTTGAATGATTAATAATCTAATACTATTTGTAATTGGATAAATACATCTAATATTATTTTTCTAGTATACAATTTTTAGATATGTTTTGATGGTCAATTTTTTATAAAAGATAGGTAATTTTAGTGGATAAATTTTAATCATACTTTTTTTTTTGGCTATGTAATTTTAGTGCATTTCTTTTTTTTTTGGGCTAAAGATCCTGTTAAGCGATAATGAATTTTATTTCATGAAGAAGAAACAAGACCAATTTCATAAATTAAATTGGTAAACTTTAATTTACATAATCTTATGTTATTTATGCTCTTCTTGAATGCTTGATCCCTCAAAGCGCTTTGTGCTCCCCCATTCGCTAGCTCATGACTTCTTTGATTGGTCTCTCGCCTTTAATGGATTCTTATGTAAAAAAGCTTGGGAATATGTGAGTGAAAAAGGCCTCCATGTCAATTGGCACTCTATTGTCTGGTACTCTCACAACATCCCTAGGCACAATTTCATCACCTGGCTTGCATGCCTCAATTGTTTTGCTACTAGAAATTGTTTTCTCTGTTGGGGTAGCAGCAACCATGCCCACTGCATCTTCTGCCACCAAGCTTTGGAGACAAGAGATCATTTCTTCTTCGAATGTTGATTCACCAAGCATATTTGGAAGAGAAGTTTGATGTTTATCCTTATTGACGCTCCTATTTTTACTTTTGATGATATCATTAAACTCGACTCTTCTCATGCAGATGGTAACAACGTTAAGGAGTACCTCTTCTGGCTGATTCTGGGTGCATCTATCTACCACATCTGGACTGAGAGGAACAAAAAGGAACATAAGGCTCTTTAGAGATGAGGCATCAATCGAGGAGGAGATTCTCATGTGCATCCGTAAAGAAGTGGCTTTGAAAGCCCAAGTTAGAAGCCCCATTAAGATGATTTCCCTTAACCGTTATTTCTTACATAGAGCTTGTATTGTCTCCCATTAGTTTTGATCCTATGTGGACTTGAGTGATTTTGTGGCTTTGTTGTTGTTTTCTTGCCGCTTCCATGAGTTGTGATGATTTTGTACCTCGTGGACTTGGCTTTTGATGTATTTTCTTTACACTTGCTTTTTTTTTTCCTAATAAATTTTTTCTACAGATTTAGCAAAAAAAAAAATTGACTTAAATACGAAACATGACATGATGATCACATTTGACTTTTATGAAAGGTTTGGTTGTTTAAATGATTTTTTCATATTTGAATTCATATAATTGAAATAAGATTCTTTCTTGTGTGTGTGTGTGTTTGAAGGTTTTTAGTATGTATCCAAGAACACAGGAAAACATAAAAGATAAAAGGGTTTGGTTACTATTCACATGAACACTAACCGAATGTACCTATTCTTTTATTTAATTTACAAGCTTGATTTTGAGCTTTTAAAAATAGTATGAATATAATTTCGAATGGTTTCATAGCTTTAAAGATCCAAACAAAATTTGGATTTTGAACTTAAACTAATAAGTTGTGGCCTTGACATTGCATATTCATGTATGGGTTTAAATGTATTAAATGTTTTTGAAAACTCAAAAAGTAAAACATTAGGACAATAATACTTATAAAACTTAAAGTAGGATGCATTATGAAAAGAGTTTACACTAGAATTAATGTTGCATACATTCTTTCATTAACGAATGCATACATGAATAATTTAAAACTCGAGATTTGGCAAGGGCTATAAAATTATCACTCTTATTGGCTATGAATAAATTTCAATAGTTATGACCCTTATTTGTTAAGGATAAATTTCAATAGTTATGACCCTTATGGCCAGGAGATAAATGCCAGTAATTGTAACCCTTGTTGGCTAAGAATAAATACTAATATTCCTGAGTCTATGGCGGGAAATAAATGCCCCAGTACTTCTGATTCTATGGCGGAGAATAAGTGTCAATACTTTGCCTCTATGGCAGAGGATAAAATGTGTATAGTTCTAACTCTATGATGGAGAACAATCGAAGGTGCTACCCTTAGTAGCCACAACTACCTACTTTGACTTGTGTATTTGTTTGACTATGATTTTTTGCATTATGAATTCTTGGCATATGAACTTAGTTTGACATGAACTTTTATGAATATGGGTATGAAAATATTATGATTTTTGCATGAACGTCATTGTTTTCGAATCTACAATATTTGTGAACTATAATAATTTATTTGACATATATGAATATTTTAGAAGTACCAAGTGATTTTCTTGAAAATCGTCACTTATTGAGATTTGTATCTCATTTTTTGTAAAAATATTTTCTTTGCAGAGGGTGAAAACTAGGCCTTTTGGATTTGGCTTGAGGTTGAAACTGCCTCGACAAATAAAATTAGTTACAACCCTTTGGATATTTTAGATAGGAATAAGTTGATATATATCTTCTAAACCTATGGATTTAATTTTTTATTTTGGTTTAAGACTTTGGAAAAAGTTATGTCTTTTTAGATTATTATTTCTTAGTTGGAGACTTAAACTCTGTAGCATGATGATGATTTAGATACTTTGATGGCTTGCGCCAATTTATTATTTTGGTTTTCATATGACGTCAGTTTAGTGCCTTATGTATTGATCGAGGAAAGACGTTCTTTATTAGTGCGCTGGAGTTACATTCCTGATATAACGCCTACTTGAATTTCTGGGGTGTGGCAATTATATTTTTAAGAGTCATATCATTTTACTGTTTAGTAAAAGGCATAAATGAAATTATCAACATGCTACTAATCATCATGTTAAAAACTTTGTGCATAAAGATAAAATAGAAATAAATCTAAATAAACCCATAAATAAGTTGTAATTATTTTTGAGAGTTGATTATTCCTTCCTCACATTTTGTCACAAAAAAAAAAAAGATAACCTTCTTTATTTTTTGGCAATTGTAGGTGTTACAAGGGTATAACCAAGAGATAATCTTTTGGACATGCATGGAGGGTGTGACTTTTGACACCACCCTGTCCATCCCTTTGAAGACGTTTAAGAGAAAAACACTATCTTTACAAATAAGTAAACTTATATATCTTATATGAGTTTGGGACAAGTATCTTTCAATTGGAACAAGTAATGGTAAACACAGAAGTTTCTCATAAGAATCAACCAACATGGAATTATCTCTTCATTCAACAGGGGAAAAAAAAAACTGAGGTACAAAATGGATCTCTTCAATGAAGATTGATAATATCTACTAATAAATATCCTTATTGAGAAAAAGAAAATCAAGAAAGAGCAAGTGCTACAAACTTAATCAATTTCATGAGTTTTCAGATCATTCATTATAAATTTGAGATTCATTTACCTTTATCCGAAAGTAAATCTTCACTGTGCAATTCTAGATTTGATTTCTTACGAAAGTTCAAATTTTGTTTAAACATTTTCTACCAATAACTTATTTTACGTCAAATAAATAGGGGAAAATTCGACATGTAGTCCCTATAGTTACCAAAATATTTCGATTTGGTCCCTATTGTTTGATTTTACCCTATTTGGTTAATATTGTTTTCCTCAAAATTTTCATTTCATCCCTGTTGTTTAAATTTTTTCAATTTTTCCCCTATTATTTTTTAAAAAGTTTCAATTTCATCCCTATTTTTCTAAATTTTTTTAATTTCCTCCATATTATTTTCTTAAAAGTTTTAATTTCGTCCCTGTTATTTTTCTAAAGTTTCAAATTAGTCTCTATTATCAAGGACTAAATTGAAATTTTGTTAGAAATAATAGAGGCGAACTTTATTTTTTTTAGAAAATAATAGGAACTAAATTGACTAATTTTGAACAATAAGAACTAAGTTGAAACTTTAGGGAAACAACATGGATGAAATTAAAATATTTTAAAAATAATAGGGATAAAATTAAAACTTTTAAAGAAACAATCAAGA
Organism: Ehretia macrophylla; assembly: GCA_037974665.1. Classification (NCBI taxonomy): domain Eukaryota; kingdom Viridiplantae; phylum Streptophyta; class Magnoliopsida; order Boraginales; family Ehretiaceae; genus Ehretia; species Ehretia macrophylla. The sequence goes on from CM075783.1 coordinate 18,444,541, forward strand.
CTAAATTAAAAAAATTTAAATAATAAAAATTAAATTGAGACATCTTGAAAACAATATGGACTAAATATGACAATTCCCCAATAAATAGAACCTAAATCCCTACAACTACATCAAATAATTACTACCACAACTACTACTAGAATTCCTATTATTCTCTATCGCTGCTACTATACATAACAGGTTTTGTCGATGCGTTGTGGCAAGTTTACTCAGTTACGCTATTCTACACCATGATCCAATTTAATCAGTTGAGAAAATGCGAAATTCAACAGGTCTTCATTTGTCACATAGAATATCTATTCTTATCATCTCCATTTTCAAGAACCAATGCGCACTCAGCTGTTACGGCCCAAAATTTATTTAGCGAATCTCAGGAACATAATTGTCGTGCACTAAGAAAAAATATCTTTTTCTTAAATACGTAAGGTACTAAACTTACGTCTATCTAACAATTATAATAATAAATAGATGACAAGTTATCAGAGCATTTAAATCAAATAAAATACAGCAGAATTAAGTCTCCAAATTCAATGAATAAAATATCCAAGACACATAATTTCTTACATAGAAATTGAACCAAATGACGAACTTATTATCCATTTCTAGACAAAATAAATAAATTGTCCATGCTAAGAAATCCAAAAGACGGATTAAAACTCTTGTCAAAGCAACCTTTATCCCAAGCAATAATCAAAGTCTATTCCTCATCTTCAGCAAAGAAAATTGTTTTTACAAAAACGAGACACAAATTTCAGTAGATGGTGATCCCTAAGAAAAACCTATTGGGACGTTTTAAATATTCTTAATATGTCAAATAGTCATATTAGTATAGTTCATAAAAATCACAGATTCGAAAACAATAAAGTTCATACGAAAATCACAATTTCCATGCCCATAGTCATAAAAGTTCATGCCAAACTAAATTTAAATACCTGAAATTTAAAGTGCCATAAATGATAGTCAACCGATAACCATACACAAGTCTAGTTAGGCAGTTGGGGCTACAAATTAGTAGCAATTTTCTGAACTTGGCATTTATCCCCCCCTAAGAAGAGTCAAAATTTGACATTTATCTTTTGCCAAGAAGGGACAAAATTGACTTTTATCCCTATCCAAGAAAGGTCAAATATTGACATTTATCCCCATCAAAAAGGGTCAGAAATCAGCATTTATTCTTAGCTAATAAGGGTCATAATTTTATAGGTGTTTCAAAGTCTCGAGTTTCAAATATTTTGTATATGTATTCGATAATCAATTAAGATATGTAACAATCCAGTACAAAATATTAATGCATCATGTTTTGAAATCTTGCAACTATTTTTGTCTCAAGGTTTTGTTTAGAGTTTTCCAAATCTTTTACGACACTTCAATCCATTTAAACACATCTAATGTAATTAGAGCCTCAAATATATGAAATCTAGAGTTCCCAAATTTGTTCGAAGTGTCTAAAACTTTAAGAGACAATTAAACACTATATTTAAAATGTGGAAAGAAATATCATAAGTAAATGTAGAAAACATTAATCTTGTGTTTTCAAAAACAACTATAGAGGCAATTTTTTTTAATGCCAGTGTTTACCGTTAAAAGATAACTCGGGTACTATTCATAGTGACTAGTAACTGTTGAAGAAAGATTGAAACCAAGTTTTCAAAGGTAAAATATTTAAACACTTCAAAAATACATTTTCAAAAGCGTTTTCAACCTATTTAATACTCCAAAATATTTTCTGAACTCTTGAGGAAATATTAAAATGATATTTGCAACTCAAGAGTAAAGCAAATTTTCACTAGAAATTCAATCTTTTAAAAATAAAACATTTAAACATTTTAAGAGCACTTCTTCAAAACATGTTTTGAACTCGTTTAACATTTCAAAATCTTTTAAAACTCTTGAGGAAAAATTTAAGTTAATTTTTGAAAGATTACGAAAATTTTGAACTATATAAATGCAAATTTAAGGCAAACGATATTTTTAAACCGCTATCCCTTATGTTGTCATGCCTTGATGGACCACTTTGTCCTAGTTCTAGCCTATGTAGGAATACAACTCCTAGTAGAAATAGGATCTCCGTGTATCTATAAATATGAGCTTAATCATGTTAAGTTGTGTGAGATAGTGAGACAAAAAGTTATGAAGCTCTATCTTGTGTATTTGTTTTTCAACATAGTGAAATTTTTTCTTGTTTGCCGGTGAATGAAGGCTTTGCTAAAACTATATTAAATATTGTGTCTATGTTACTTCTCATTTATTTTTTGTTGTTGTAGCACCTAAATCTCTAACAAATAACTCCATCTCCCCTTAGAAGAACCAAACTGCATTTAATATGTACAACCACTCCCAAATGATATCCAAATTTTTTTGGGGAAAAAAAGAAAGATACAAAGTGGATTAGTGTAACTAGGACTTGATGATGATAGCGTTCGAGTTTTGCATGCTCAATGGAGGACAAAACATGAAGTCCAGTTGTTGACAATACTAGAATGAAATGACAAATTCCATAATTGAGACAAAGAGAGGAGAGTGATACTACTTTAGATAGACAGAAGTAGTCGCTATATTTATATACGGTATTGATTAATGGGAATCACATTCATAGAAATTTTCTTAAAAGAAAAAGAAAGAGGGGAAAAGGAAAATAAACAAAGTATTAGAACGCAGAAGTATGGACATAAAAATTAAGGATAACAAGATAATAGTTTATTCTGCAGACATTGTTAGATCAAATAAAAGAAAGCCTTGTTTTTATTTGTTCATATAGATCCAGTCATCAAAAGATGAGATTGTAGAATCAAAAAATGAAGCTACGTGTTAAATTTTCTGGTGATACTGATCTATATCCTCAAGGTACCTTATATCCTCATAAGTTAGGAGCTATCGAGGGCAACATAAAAGAATGAAAAACGGGGATAGTGTCGGTTAAAAGATCCCGTGTTGTGCCTCCATGTATCTATGAAATCTTGTCTTAACATCGATTCTCTATAAAATTTGTGTTGAGCTTACATGACCAATACTTAAAATGTTTTTATTTACTACTAATTGATTTTTATTCCCTTTACTGTCTCTCAAGCGAGGGGAACTTAGTTTGTTTATATGTTCCTCTAACTAACCAATAAAATCATCTTGGCATAACTTCTTTGCCAATTTCACAGTCTAGGACAGAAAACACGACCAATTTTTTTTCAACAGTAGAAGTACCATTCAGCAATTCATGGTCTCTTCTTCATCCACACTAAATGTTATCGCTGCCTCATTTTCATCTCTTCCTGTGGTTGATCACATTCACCAGGAGGTCTCTCTCAAACTTTCGGTCAAGGTGTTTTCCACGAGATTTTTTTAATTACAGTTTGTACCTCTCTCTCTTTAGAGACTCAATCATGAAAGAAAGGGAAACCAACTAACTCATAGCCGTCCACTTGCTCATATGACCATCAGGTCGGAATTAGCCTAATTCTTTCTGCTTCTTTTTTTTTTAAGTACAGTCTGACTTTTCTTCCTTATCCCAGTTTGAAACTTGAACAGCCTTCCGCTTTGTGGTTTGGGATCAGAATTTGATCCTATTGTTGCAGCAATTAATTCAAGGCCTGTAAGTCCCACATTTGCAGAGGTCTGTTGTCTTTTATTAGATTACGAACTTCGTCTTGCTTCATCTACTTCTTTGCTTGACAAAACCGTGGCATTCACAAGCAATTGAAAATTAATAAGGGGAGAAGCAATATTTGCAAAGTTGATAAAGAAACTACGAAGCACACTCTTCTCCTCTGCCCTTGGAGCACAAGTGTTTGGTCTGCCTCTCTGTTCCAACTCCTTATCCAGCCACGGGACAGATCACCTATTCAAGATAAGAGTTTGGTTTGCAATCTGTGATAGAATCTCATCAACACGATACTCTATCAAGGAAGCTAGCTCTCTCATTGCTTATCTCCAGGAACGACAACGGAGAGAAACTAAGGGAGAGTTTGTGCTGCGGATGAGATAGCCATGTGACATTTCTTTTGTAGCTGAGCACAATTATAACATGAACCTGACACCGGGTTCTGCGCAACCACTGCACAGTGTTTGCCTGATCATCTTTATACATTTCACTGTAGTCACCTTGGATACTGAAGAGAATCAAAGGGTGGTCATGGCGAAGTGCTTAATTTGTGATGGTAGTTCAATCTGTGGAAGACTATTTTCCTCCATGAAATGTCGAATGAGTTTTGAAGAAACCACATCCGCAAGCAAGCTGATCGAATTTGGTGGGATCTTATCATTACTAGGAAGAGAAGCAATGTCATGTGATCATCAGATTGAACATTGGCAAAAGGAGGAAAACAAACTAGTAGAAGAAAAAAAGTAAATAGAGGGTAAAAACTTTCGAGTTAAATAAATTATATTCTATACAAGAAAACTCTTAGGTGGATTTAATAACTATAAAAGTCACCCGATAAATTCTGCAAATTATAAACATCCTTCTCCGTCATCACCACCTTTTCCTCCCTCTTCAACTACAGATCCCCCACCACTTCAACCTCTATCAAAGCTGACAAAGTTTTTATGCATTAAGGGTGATCATCGATGTAAAGAGTAAAAAATAACATCACTGAGGTTAATTGACGTACTCTATACAGAAAACATTGTTGCTACAAATTATGAGAGCAAGGCCTAAATCGAAGACGATGACAGATTGTGGTTTATACGAACGCTTCCTAGTGATACTCTGTGCCTTATTAGGTGAAATGGTAACATAAAAGAATGAAAAACAGGGGATAGTCTTGGTTAACCAAATTCTGAGTTGTCCTTCCATGTATTTATGACATCCTGTCTCATGTCGATTCTGTATAAAATTTATATTCAGTTTGTAATGACTTGACTCAGTACTATTATCAACAAGGGCTTAAGTAATTCCAACCAATTGATTAGGCTCAATGTGTCAGCATACCAGTTGTAATGGATAAAACCTAGCCCACGCCTTGGCCTAATTCTTAATAATGAATTGGGTTAGGATTAACTGAAGCCCATATAGCCAAAGGCCCAACTTAGGTCACAAGTCAAAAGATCTCTATAAATAGCCTCTATATTCACTACTCTGGGGTATGACCTTTGAGTCTTCTGGATTTGGGCAGCTTACTAGTGCCTACTAAAAAAGAGATTATGAAGGTGGAAACCACGAGATCTAAATCACAGATCTATGGAAGTGGAAACTACGTAATCTTAATTGTAGATTCTGAAGGTCTATAATTTGGCGCCAACTGTGGGAATATTACTAACCTTTGACCATTCTCATAAGACTTTATTCGTCATTTTTGATCTCTCTACAATACATGTGTTGTTCAATGGTGAAAAGTCAAAATGGTACACTCAACAACACAGTATTGTAAACGTAAAGCCTTTACATAAGTTGGCACACACTTTTATTGTTATGATGAAATAGGTTTCAGATCTGGATGTTATTTTGATATGTTAAACTCTTTCTTTTTAATTTTTCACTCAACAAAAACCCTATGTACTCTGAAATTCTCTTTGGGATCCGGACATAGATCGTGGACAACTTTACTTTTGGTTCTAGAGCTCTCTCTGGTTAGTTACCATTTTGTGACTTCTTCCCGTGGTTGATAACAGAAGTGCACTCCATGGTTATGTTCACTAGGTACATAAAGGCTAAAAAGAAAAATGTTTATATATGTATGGCAATGGTGGACACATATTGGATGCATGATTTATTTGCTTTGGACTAAAAGATGGTTTTTGTTATGAGGTAGTAAGTGTTTCTCTAGTTGCACTCATGATACAAAACTAATACATTTGATTAACCCAAACAATCTTGTTAGTAAATATGGACCTTCCACCATTAACGTCTAAGACTCTAAAAGAGGTGCTTTATTACTTTTTTGTTTCTCTTTCATGTGTATCACTATTATGGTAGTTCCTGTAATTGATGTAAGAAATCATAGTGTCTCCTTGGAGTATAATTAGTTTTGAGCAGTTATAGATCTTTTACTTCTACTGAACTTTTGCTAACAATTCTACATTAACTTTGAAGGTTGTTAGCCGCCTCTAAATTTAGCCCGAGATAAGAGGCAATGATAAGAGACAATTTATATTATCTTAATTGTCTTTATTTTTGGCAACACAGAACTTGGTTTGGTAAAGATTGTGCAGGCTTAATCTTATATGGAAAAAGATCAATTTGCTACAACTGTAATTATGATGCGACGTTTCTGATAAGGCAAAAAAGATTCTAATTGAGCAAATCTTTGGAGATCGACTTGGGTAAAGACTCCTACAAAGGTCAATAATGCTCACGAATGCTTGGAGCCCAAGATTGCATCACTCACACCTATATATACAGATGATCTCGCACGAATCAAGGTGTACAGAAGATAGAGAGCAATGTCTAGATATTATAAGGGTTGTAATGTGTTTTTCAATTCTATCTATGTAAATACTGTGGTGAGAGTTTGCTTAGGAACTGTGGGTGCGCTGAGCAGGTTTTGTTTATAAACACTCGATTCATTTGTCTCATTAAACATCTTTTGGGAGAAGGAGGTGAGTATTCAGGAGAATACACTAAGTTAAGGGAATCTCGCTAGGTTGTAAATCCTTAGGTGGGTTAGATGGTCTAGGCGGTGAGGGTTACAAGAGAATTGTCAATCACATAAGTCTGTTGACTATTATAACCGTGAAAACATCTAGTGGATTGCCTATTTCGACCGGGGATTGGTCACGTGGTTTTTTCCCAATTGGGTTTTCCACATTAAAATACTATGTGTACTTTACTTACTGTCTTTTCATTTGTTTCACTGTATGAATAAGGCATATCACTGTAGTTGATTTACTGGTTATTGAGTTCTATCTGAAAACATGTTTAATTGTTTAAACGCACAATCGAACACAAAGCTGGAAACTGATTTTCAAGTGGTATCAAGAGTTAGTAATTGAATCATTAACTCAGTAAGATCCGGGTCGTTTCTGGCTATTTTGCAGGAATAGACAACATGTGTGACAGAGGTTCAATCAACAGGCCGTCACTACTTGATGGCTCCAACTACATCTATTGGAAAGCTAGGATGCGTGCTTATATCAAAGCGATTAATGAAGGTGCCTAGAGATCCGTGGTTAATGGGTAGATTGCGCCTACTGTTAAGACTGCACTACCACAAACTAGAGGTACTAGTACACAGGGAGCATCATCCGAAGGGACTGGTAGTGGTTCTATTACTGTGGTCAGGACCATTATTGTTCCTAAACCTAAGGATCAGTGGACTAATGCTGAAGAGCGCTTAGCAAATTGCAATTCCAAAGCATTAAATGTGATATTTAATGCAGTAGACATCAACTAGTTCAAACTGATTTCGAACAGTGAAACGGGGAAGGAAGCGTAGGATGTGTTGCAAACATCGTTTGAAGGTACAGAAGCTGTGAAAAGATTCAAATTACAGTATCTGACCACGAAGTTTGAAGATCTAAAAATACATGAGGATGAAACAATGTCAGAATTTTATACACGGCTATGTGACATAACCAATGAAGCCTTTGCTCTCGGAGAACGGTACTCTAAAGCAAAATTGGTAAGAAAGATCTACGGTCTCTGCCATCAAGATTTGCATCGAAGGTAGATACGATTGAAGAGTCAAAGGATTTTGACACTATGCAGGTTGATGCGCTTATTAGTTCTTTAAAGATATATGAACTGAAATTTAAACAGCAAAAGAAGGAGAAAATACTTGCGCTTCAGGCCGAACAATTTGATGAATTGGATGGCAGCGATAACGGTTTGGAAACACTGGCACTGTTGACAAAAATTTTTTGCTAGAGCTGTTGGAAAGTGACAAAAACAGAAAAAGTTCTCTAGGCAAAGAAATAACAGTAGACAGAATTTCAGCAGGCCCAACAATGACAACCCTGGCAGAAGGATTAGTTGGTGAAACACCCAGAGAAACTGATAACAGGCCAAACACAGATATCTTTGGAGAAAAGAAAAAAAAAAGGTATACAGTGCAGAGAGTGTGAAGGCTTTGGGCACATTTAAGTAGAATGTGCAAACACACTAAAAAAAAAAAGGCGTTTAATGCCACATGGAGTAATAAGGAGCCAGAAGAAGAAGATGTACCTAGTGATGATGGTACAAGAGACTATATCGCACTCACTGCTGTTCAAAATGGTCATACTCTATCCAAACCAGAAGTCACTATAACTGATAGGGAGGACACCGACTATGACAACTTAGAGACAGAAGAACCCATGAGCAATGAACAACTCCTGGAAATTTATGAACTAATGTTTGAAAAATGGGTTGTGGCTTGTAAGAAGAATGAAGAACTGGTGATTTTTAATCAAGAACATAGTACAAAAATTGATGATCTTGAAAAACAAAATGAAACCCTCCACTAACGGTTAGAGAATAAAACTCAAAAACTATTGGAGCTACAAGGTGAATTACAACAATTACAACGAAGTGTTCGCATGATGAATTCAGGAAACAGAAACTTGATCATGCACTTTCAATCCAGAAACCAAGTGGCCATCGCACTGGTCTTAGGTATCAAGGATCAAGTTCCACTTATACCACGGTGTTTGTCAAAGCATCAGAAAAATCAAAACTTCCACAGCTAGCACCCTCACAAGTACCTACAGTGACATCCAAGAAGAAATCCGAAATAAGGTTTGTACCAATCTGTCACTATTGTAGCTATACTGGTCATATTCAACCCTACTGTTTTCGTCGTATATGGGAAACAAGTATGTCTACTTATCTTTTTCCATATCGGTGTAGTACCCCAAAAACAAAAGCACAACAAAAGGTGAGAAAAATATGGGTACCTAAGAACAATCAAGCATGTCTTGTTTATTACACTTCCTTAAAAGTTGGTGCTACTAACTCATGGTATTTGGACAGTGGCTGCTCAAGACATATGACAGGTGATCGCAGTATCTTCACAGACTACCATGAATACTATGGAGGACAGGTTATTGTTAAGGATGACATCTCTGGAAGGATAATTGGTCGTGGTATAGTGGCTGTTGAAGGATTTCCTAAACTGCAGGATGTACTCCACGTTGACTGTCTTAGGGCAAACTTGATCAGCATTAGTCAACTTTGTGACCAAAACATGTTTGTACACTTTACTAAGGAAGGATGTAGAATGATTGATAGTAATAATAATTGTGTTCTTGTAGGGAAGCGCTCATCTGATAACTGTTACACTCTACCAGTTCCAGCCAACTGGGCCATGGTGTGCCTTAATAGTTCACTTCAAACCACTTAACTGTGGCATAAGAAATTAGGTCATCTTAATTTTGAAATGCTAACTAAGATTGTTAATGCAGGAATTGTTAAAGGAATACCTGGCTTATCAGGGAAGAAGGAAGGTGTGCGTGGTCCATGCCAATTGGGAAAACAGATTCGAGCACCACATAAGAAATCACAACTATTGGCCACGAACAAAGTTTTAGAACTGTTGCACATGGATCTCATAGGTTCAGTTCAAATAGAGAGCTTGGGAGGGAAGAAATATATCTTTGTATGTGTTGATGATTTTTCTAGGTATGCATGAGTAGACTTTCTACGAGAAAAATCCGAAACCTTTCAAGTCTTTTGAAAACTGTATTTGCAAATCACCACTGGAAAAGGTAATGAGAAGGTCATTCGAATCAGAAGTGATCATGGTAAGGAATTTGAGAATCAATCCGTTTCTAATTACTGTGTTGATCATGGCATCTCTCACGAGTTTTCTGCTCCCAAAATACCACAGCAAAATGGTGTTGTAAAGAGACGTAATAAGATATTGCGGGAGATCGCACGAGCTATGATGACTGGACAAAACATACCTAGGAAGTTCTGGGCAGAAGCTATCAACACCGCGTGTTACACTATCAACAGGGTGTATCCACGTTCAGGTACTGATAAAACACCCTACGAACTATGGAAAGGTAAGAAGCCTACTGTGAAACACTTCTATGTGTTTGGCAGTATTTGTTATGTTCTTAATGATCGAGATAATATAGAAAAATTCGATGCCAAGAGCCACAAAGTACTGTTCTTGGGCTATGCCTTGAACAGTTGTGCGTATCGAGTATTTAATCTTCGAACACTTACAGTTATGGAATCCGTAAATGTAGTATAGGTATGATCGATGTTGATAGTGAAGATGAAATATCACCAAGCATAGTAGCTATTCAAGCAGGTAAAGGCAAGGGAATACCGATGGAACCTGAAAAGGCACTGGAACCAAATACAGAAAAAATGGAAAGAAGCTCAAACTCTTCCAAAGAGGACATGACTAATTGTGTAGATCACTCGAAGGACGACAAGCAACATGACCAGTTCAGCAGTAAGGTCAAAACTTCAACAATCCAGAGACTCAATCTACTGTACCAGCTGCTAACGAAAAAGTGACGTGTTTGCTACCAACTGAGGATTCGTTTGACATGAAGTCCACAAAGACAGATAAGCAGGAACAGGTCATGAAGGACACTGTGACAAATCTGGATCAGAAAGGACCATCAAGGCAAGTTAAAAAGGACAACTTATTGAATGATGTTATCGGCACATTGAACTAAGGTATCAAGACATGAGGTAAGAGGACGATTGACTACCAACAGTATGCCAGGTATGCATGTTTTGTCTCACAGTTTGAACGTATGATGGTAAATGAAGCACTAGAGGATGACCACTAGATTAATGCAATGCAAGATGAACTTAGTCAGTTTGTTAGGAATGACGTCTAAACTTTAGTTCCTAGACCAAAAGGTATTAATGTCATAGGCACTAAGTGGATATTCAAAAACAAAAATGATAAAAATGGTATAATCACACGCAATAAAGCTAGATTAGTTGCACAGGGATACACTCAAGTTGAGGGAATTGACTTTGACAAAATGTTTGCACCTGTAGCTAGGATAGAGTCAATGGATGTGAGAAGTGTCTTTCTCAACGGCATCTTACAGGAAGAAGTGTATATAGAGCAACCCAAAGAGTTTGTTGATCCTCATTACCCTACATACGTGTATAAACTGAAGAAAGCACTGTATGGTCTTAAACAAGCACCTCGTGCTTAGTATGAGAGACTCATAAAGTTTGTGCTGGACAAGGGCTATGCTCGAGGAGGAGTAGACAAAACACTGTTTGTGAAACACTTCAACACAGGACTGTTGATTGCTCAGATCTACATGGATGATATTGTGTTTGGCTCTATATCCAAAAACAAAGTCGATGATTTTGTCGAATAGATGAAATGTGAGTTTGAAATGAGTATGGTAGGAGAACTAACTTACTTTCTTGGTTTGCAGGTTAAACAATGTCACAATGGAATATTCATTTCACAAGAAAAGTATGCCCGCAATTTGGTGAAGAGGTTTGGCATGGCCAATACCAAAACAGTTTAGACACCTATCAGTACTACCACCAAGCTGGCCAAGGGAGAGAATGAAAAAACTATTGATCCAACACTGTATCGCAGCATAATTGGCAGTCTCTTGTATTTAACTGCTAGTCGTCCTGATATCTGCTTCAGTATTGGTGTGTATGCACGATACCAGTCGGATCCGAGGGAATCTCATCTCAAAGCAGTAAAACGTATCATCAAATATGTGTTTGGCACTACTAGTTTAGATATTTGGTATACTGTAGATACTAACACTAATCTGGCTGGCTACAGTGATTCTGACTGGGTAGGAAATATCAATGATTGAAAAAGCACTACTAGAGATTGTTTTTACGTTGGCAACAATCTCGTACAGTTGGGAGTTGCTGTGCGCAACTACTGTGGATGAAGCAGATGCTTGCAGACTATGGTATTGGTAATCAATCACTCACTGTTTACTGTGATAATATGAGTGCTATCAATATTTCAAAGAACCCTGTTCAATGATATTAGGCACTATTTAATACGGGAATTAGTGGAAACAAAACAAGTAGCACTTGAACATGTTGTGATTGAGAATCAATTGGCAGACATTTTCACTAAGGCTCTCGATGTAGTGAGATTCGAAACAATGCGCAAAGCCTTAGGCATTTGCACACTCTGACTATGATATTCACAGGGAAACATAGTGGGACTGCACTGATATAATGTTACTCACACTATGTTCTAACTGTATGATATAGGTACCTCTCTTGTACTACTGTGAGCAAGCTTGCTGCTACCATACATACAGTGAAGACCGAGTGCTAATCAACTGTATTAAGCTTGTGACCCTGGAACATCTCCATTCTCGGACACTAATCAGTATGCAAAATTTTGAAAAAAAAAGACCTTGCACGTAGATCTGAACTGATTCAGACAATTACTGTATTGTGCAAATTTCAAAGTTAACACTACTGAGACAACTTGGAGAAAGCTACCTTGTGCTACATAGAAATGCACAAGAGTGAAAGCTACCAAGACGAACAAGGTGTATAGTAAGCTAATTAGTCGAGCAGGTAGTTTGAACAACTGTTACAGTTGATCTGTCACTTGATTTCGTTATCCACTGTACGGCAAAGCCTAATCACAGTTCACACACATACCCTGTTCATACTTGTTAAGACTCCTATGTAATAAATGTTATGTCTTTGTAGCAGATCTTCTTGTAGGGCCCTATGGGTTGTTCACACTTTGTGTGCTTGAACTTAGGCATGACATGTGTCTCACAATTAAGTACTGTGATAGATATGTTCAGTTATCTCTCTCACTATAGCATAATCACAGGTAGTACATTGCTTCTTTTTTTTTACAGGTTTGAATTATGGCTAAATGCCAACTAGTGTTAGGCCTTCGAGCCCCTTTGGCCTTGATTTGTGGCAAAAATGGGGAGAAAACTCTGTTACAGTTGGTATCTAAGTTGAATCTATGTGCAGTTATCTGAGTGAAGTTAGTTTGGGTTGATTGATTTACAAATATATTGTTTACTAGTTGTCTACTGTGGTTTATTCAACTGGATCATGAATTTCTTAGTCTGCAGTTTCATTCTTACAGTTACAGGTATTGCAGGTACTTAGCATGGTTTTGCCAAAAATAAAGCCAAATGGGGAGTTTGTTAACCACCTCTAAATTTAGCCAGAGATAAGGGGCAATTTAAATTATCTTAATTGTCTTTATTTTTGGCAACACAGATCTTGGTTTGGTAAAGATTGTGCAAGCTTAATCTTATATGGAAAGAGATCAATTTGCTGCAACTGTAATTATGGTGCAACATTTTTGATAAGGCAAAGAAGATTCTGATTGGGCAAATCTTTGGAGATTGACTTAGGTAAAGACTCCTACAAAGGTCAATAATGCTCACGAATGCTTGGAGCCCAAGATTGCAGCACTCACACCTATATATACAAATGATCTCGCACGAATCAAGGTGTACAGAAGATAGAGAACAACGTCTAGATATTATAAGGGCTGTAATGTGTTTTTCAATTTTGTCTATGTAAACACTATGGTAAGAGTTTGCTTAGGAACTGTAGGTACGCTGAGCAGGTTTTGTTTATAAACACTCGATTCATTTGTCTTATTAATCATCTTTCGGGAGAAGGAGGTGAGTATTCGGGAGAATACACTAAGTCGAAGGGATCTCGCTAGGTTATAAATCCTTAGATGGGTTAGATGGTCTAGGCGATAAGGGTTACAAGGGAGTTGTCAATCACATAAGTCCGTTAACTATTGTAACCGTGAAAGCATCTAGTGGATTGCCTATTTCGACCAGGGATTGATCACGTGGTTTTTTTCGAGTTGTGTGTACTTTACTTACTGTCTTTTCATTTGTTTCACTGTATGAATAAGGCATATCACTATAGTTGATTTACTGGTTACTGAGTTCTATCTGCAAACGTGTTTAATTGTTTAAACGCACAATCGAACATGAAGCTGGAAATTAGTTTTCAAAGGCCTTGTCATTCTAAATGGGAATAACTCCAGTTATGATGTTGATCGTTAATAATAGGTATAGTGAAAAAGTCTGGTATGTATTCTCTATTTCGTGTTTAAAAGACATTCTGAATAGACTAAATATAAACCAATACCAATAGGCATGTATTCCTTGAGGAAGAGAAGTAACCTGGTTTAAATTAGTGCCCTTAATTATTGCTTGTGTGAAAGTTATTGCAACTATGAAGACATGTATAACACTTGTACAACCATTTACTATTTATGTGGTTTTGGTGACCTATTGCTCGAATTTTGTTGCGCATAGGTACTTAATAAATTGTCTTACTCCTTGTTTATATCCAACTCTTGTATATCTTTGTACTTATTATGATTTGTCTTTCACCATTTTGACATTAGCAGGGAAGTTTCGAAATGTTTTGTCATTAAGTACTTACTCCACATAGCGATACTCATTAATCGATTTTCCACTATGTTTACACTGAATCATCCAATTGTGCTATTTTTATAGATGTGTTTATGATGGTTGATGCTCATATATGTGGTTGAGACTTAATAATTGACAATAGTCTATATATATTATATATGACACATGGCCTTTCTTTCGGGACAAAGGCACAAATTATGGTTACCCTTATTGAGACATACCTTATTTATAAGTTTTTGTTTCTTCATTTTTGTTTGATTTTGTGATTGATTGGTGGAAAATACATAATTTACAAAGTTGACTAAATCATATATACATGATTGATGTCATACTATATTTATAAAGTTGACTAAATTATATATACAGGATTGATGCCATATTTTAGTTACAAAGTTGACTAAATCATATATACAGGATTGATACCATACTATATTTACAAAGTTGACTAAATCATATATACATGATTGATGCCATATTATAGTTACAAAGTTGACTAAATCATATATACAGGATTGATACCTGTTAACGCCAAAATTAGGCTTGGGCCCATATTCCAACCACGGCGCGTCTTCTAGCCCCAATCTGCGCGGTTATTGGGCTAAGGCATACGCAGTACCACAAGTCGCGGCCTGCTCCCGAAGAAGCCCACTCGGAGGCCCTGAGCTCTATGCTAGGTGTAACGACCCAGCTAAGCGAATACCCCGCAGGGCAGAGGCACACCAGCGACGTCACATAAGTTGATATTATCCGCTTTGGAACACCCCGCACTTAACGTACGAGTGTGCCCTCACGGTTTTGTTCCCCACGTGTTACCATGTGAAAAGGCCTCAACTCGAATATAAGGGGACACTTCCCACTATATATTCAATGGTCTCAACTCGTAACCTTCCGATGTGGGATGGGTTCACCACATCCGTCCCCACTAGGAGGACCCAACGCCCTCGCGGGTCACTGATACAAAAGAAGGTCCGCTCTGATACCACTTCTGTAACGACCTGGCTAAGCGAATACCCGGCAGGGCAGAGGCACACCAGCGACGTCACATAAGTTGATATTGTCCGCTTTAGAACACCCCGCACTTAACGTACGAGCGTGCCCTCACGGTTTTGTTCCCCATGTGTTACCATGTGAAAAGGCCTCAACTCGAATATAAGGGGACACTTCCCACTATATATTCAATGGTCCCAGCTCGTAACCTTCCGATGTGGGATGGGTTCACCACACTAGGCCTAAATATCGACCTATCTCATATAGGCGACCGACGGCGTACTCTGGAACGACCCGAGGCCTTGCCGGGTGCTAACGGATAAGTGATCAAGAAAAAGACCTTAAGTGACTAGTCTACCGTAACGGATGACGATCGACAAGTTCGGTTTGAGGCCTATCCTACGGGATAAGTGGTTATTTCCTCGAAGTAGTCTACTTGATTTACAAGTCTCAGGAAGTAAAACGACTCTCGACCTATCACAATTACCCAACCTACGAGAAGCGAATGATCGGCGAAGGATTTGGGATAGAGACTACCTCTATCTTATGCGACAAGCGATCAAGTAGTCTACTCAGAGTGCAAGTCCCAAGAGTCCGTGACTCTTGGCTTGACCACACTTATAAGTAGGCCACGCCTACACAAGGAGAGGGCATTGAGTATTAGCCACATACAACAATACCTTACCTCTCCCCTTTATGAAATCATAACCTACTCATTCCATATCAATGCCAAAACTATGGTAGTCCCCGATTCTCCCTTCTTACAATCCTCGTTTAGTCGTCCCTTTCAATAGACTACTGACTTGAGCGTCGAAGTGTCTTCGGTCGGTACCACACCGGTGTCCCAAGACTCACGTCGTTCGATCGCTTTCTGTCTTTGTAGGTTGCTGGTGGCCCGCAACTTATAATTGTAGATTTTGACGTCTACAATTTGGCGCCTACCGTAGGGCCTTGGCAACTTAGTTACCCTAACAGAAGGCTACGAACTCTTGATTACTCTTACTTTCAACAAAAGCCATGGCTGAAAGCAACATTCAAAATGATATCCAGGCATAGATGGAGGCCTTGATGACCGAGATGGAAGCATACAAGGAAAAACTTAAGGAACTTGAGGCGGAAAACACTGTCTTTCGCCAGGAGAATATTGAGCTAGAGGAAAGGGTCAAGACCCTCACAACGACCACTGCCCCTTTGAACCACAGGAAGACAATCGCCCATGGTAAGGTGGTGGCGTCTATGCAATCCCTTGGATCCACACCCCAGCAGACGTCCGGTAGTGGAGTCTACCTCCAAACCACTGTTACAACTGAACGACCTCTAATATAGCCAGCAGGCGAGGGAAGACTGAGCCGTGATATCCTTAGACGGTTCCAGGAGATTGAGTCCATTATCCAAAGAATTCCCGGGGTACCTGCCCCCATTAAGAGGAGTGCGATAAACAGCTTTGCCGACTCCCCGTTTGTTGACACCATTGCACTGGTGGAGATGCCCGCTAAATTCAGCTTTCCGAACATGAGGCCTTATGATGGGACTACTGACCCTGATGATCACATAATGCAATACAAGTAGATGATGTTCACCATGGCCGTCTCGCGAGATTCTAGGGAAGTATGTATGTATAAGGGCTTCGGCTCTAATTTGGTAGGACCTACCTTACAGTGGTATACTAACCTACCAAACAACTGTATTGCCTCATTTACCCAACTGACAGACATGTTCGTGGAGCAATTCGCGAGTAGTAGGAAGTTAGAGAAACAGTTTGATGACCTCTACTTGATTGTAAAAAGGAGCGACGAGCCCTTGTGCGACTTTGTGGGGAGTTTCAACAAGGAGAAGGTAGCCATCCCTCAGTGTAACATGGCAACGACCATCTCAACCTTTCGCAAGGGCCTAATCCCTGAGTCTGACCTATATAAGGAATTAACCAAGTACCCGTGCAAGACCATGGAGGATGTTTTGACGAAGGCTTAGGCTCAGATTAAGTGGGAAGAAGATGAGTCGAATTATCGCCCTTCACCACTGCACCGAGATAGGGGTGATCACAGGCGCTCTTTAACGCCTGATCCGTGTAGTAAAAGACGCGAGCCTTACCCTGCAGAAGAACGAAGAAGTAAACGATCACGCGATGACAGGAGACCACTTGACCAGAGGCGAGACCGCATCCCAAACATACGGAGAATGCCAGACTATAACCTCAGTATAGCTCTGACTGAGCTTGTTCATACTTTAAAGAGGATGGGCAACGCCGTCAAGTGGCCGGAGAAGATGAGGTCCTCTGCTGACCAGACAGATAAAACTAAGTAGTGCGACTTCCACAACGACCATGGGCACACAACTGAGAAGTGCATTGGCCTTAAAAAAAAAGTCACGAAGTTGCTAAAGAGAGGCCACCTCACCCAGTTCTTGACCGACAAAGGGAAACAAACCCTAGCCCAGTGATGGGGAAAACAAAAGGCTTGAGAGGTCACCCCACTTGAGCCGTCACCCCTTGAGTGAACAGTGAATTGTATCACTGGTAGATCGGAGGTCAGTGGTATCAGCCACTCGACAGCGAGAAGACACGTTTGACAGGAAGTCAGTTTTGGCTTAAGGCCTCGGCCACCCAGGGAATTCGAGCCTGAACAGACAGTCACGTTCTCTAATAACAAAGCAGCCTACTTAAATGATCCACACCATGATGCCCTGGTGATAACATTAAGGGTGGCCAACTACCATGTCAAACGAATACTAGTCAACAACGGCAACTCAGCCAACGTCCTCATGCTAGATGCCCTTAGGGGAATGGGGATCAGTTATGCCTATGTCACTCATTGTTCAACCACCCTAATCGGGTTCAGCGGTGAACACAAAAGCACTATTGGAGAGATTGTCCTCCTAACCTATGCCGAGGGCGTTAACCACAATACTTGATTCCTAGTGATAGACTGTCCATCACCCTGCAATATCATATTAGGCCGTCCTTGGATCCATGAGATGAAAGCCATTCCGTCAACCTACCACCAGGTAGTCAAGTTCCCGACTAGTTGGGGAACAGGAGAAATAAGAGGACAGCAAAGGGACTCTCGTGAATGCTATTGCTCTGCCTTGAGGAGGGCTGGCCATGATGTTTTGTATCATGTGGAGAAAACTACAACACAAGGTTACCCTAACCAGCCTACCATGGAAGAGCTCAACGAAGTACAAATCCACCCTGACCATCCAAATCATGTCATTCAGATTGGCTCAAAGTTAAAGTCGGGACTGCACGACCAGTTGGTGGATTTCCTCAGCCATCACTACGATTGATTCCCTTGGTCTCACACAGACATGACCGGAATTGACCCGGCGGTCATGGTTCACAAACTACAAGTCGACCCAGCGTATCCTCATATGAAACAAAAATAGAAAAAATTCGCAGCAGAGAGGAATTGTATCATCAATGAAGAGGTGCAGAAACTGATTGACATTGGATTCGTTCGCGAGGTCTTTTACCCTGACTGGTTAGCAAATGTGGTGGTTGTAAGGAAGAAGAATGGTAAGTGGAGAGTTTGTATCGACTTTACAGACCTGAACAGGGCGTGCCCGAAAGACTCATTTCCTCTCCCGCACATAGACACAATGGTGGATGCAACAGCAGGGCATGAGCTCCTTACTTTCATGGATGTTTTTTTCGGCTACAACCAAATACTCATGCATCCAGAGGATCAAGAGAAAACAGCGTTCATCATAGAACGAGGGATATACTGTTACAAAGTCATGCCATTTAGCTTGAAGAACGCTGGTGTAACCTACCAACATTTGGTCAATAAGATGTTCGCTGATTTGCTGGGATAAACCATGGAGGTTTACATCGACGACATGCTGGTGAAATCTCTTATTATGGAAGACCAACTGAGTCATTTGCGCCAGACATTCGAAATTTTGAAGAAATACAACATGAAGCTGAATCCCACGAAATGTTCCTTCGGGGTCACCTCTGGAAAGTTCTTGGGATATTTAGTCACCCAGCGCGGGATCGAGGCCCACCCAGATCAAATAAGGTCCATCCATAATATTCCGTCTCCGACTAATATCAAGGAGGTGCAGAAGCTCACTGGGAGGCTCGTAGCTCTAACTAGGTTTATCTCACGGTCCTCTGAGAAGTATCACGCCTTTTTCGATACCTTCCGGAAGAATAAGGACTTTGCTTGGACACCTGCCTATGAAGAGGCTCTACAACAACTTAAGGCATACCTTACCAGCCCGCTACTGCTCTCAAAGCCGAAAGATGGTGAAACCCTTCTACTCTACTTGGCTGTCTCAGAAACCGTTGTAAGTGCTATCTTGGTATGAGAGGAAGGAAGGAAACAACACCCAGTCTACTATACAAATAGAGCTTTGCTCGATGCCGAGACCAGGTACAGTCAGCTGGAGAAGCTAGTATTAGGCCTCGTCAATGCGGCACGCAAGCTAAGGCCATACTTCCAATGCCATCCAATAACAGTGTCGACAACCTTCTCCCTCAAGTCCGTACCACACAAGTCGGAACTCTCTGGACAACTGTCGAAGTGGGCAATCGAGCTCAGTGAGTATGAAATCTCCTATCAGCCACGGACTACAATCAAATCACAAGCCCTGGCAAACTTTGTGGCAGACTTCACGCCCGGCATCCACTTGTTAGCTGAGAAAGAGTTGTTGTGCCTTAGTGTCTCATCGAAACAAGGATGGTGGACGTTGAGTGTGGAAGGGGCAAGTAACGCTAAGGGTATCGGCCTCGGGTTAGTGTTACAGTCTCTCGAAGGGGATGTCATTGAGGAATTGGTCAAGTGTGGTTTCAAAGCCACCAACAACGAAGCGGAGTACGAAGCCCTAATTGCTGGACTCACTTTGGCCAAGGAGATGAACGTCAAGAGGATAACTGTCAACAGTGATTCGCAGTTAGTAGTCAACCAAATCCTAAGAACCTACCAAGCAAGAGGCAACAAGATGGCAGCCTACTTGTCACTTGCCAAAGAGCTACAGGAAGCTTTCGAGGAGTTCAAGATAAAGTAGTTGAGTAGAGAATATAATGGCCACACCGATACTCTAGCGGCCCTAGGGGTATCCAGCCAAGTGGTAGCTCCTAAGGTGGTACGCGTCGTCTACTTTCAGTGGCCCGCCGTTTGGAAGGAAAAGTCAGGAATGGTAACATGTATCAGCGATATGCCATCTTGGATGACTCCTATCATTTAGTATATCCAAGATGACATCCTACTTGAGGATCGTAATGAGGCGCAAAAACTCAAAGCCAAAGCGGCCAAGTTCTGTCTCATTGAGGAAAAACTCTACAAGAGGTCTTATTCCGGGCCCTACCTTCGATGCATCAATAAGGAGGAGTCTGATTACGTCTTGGCTGAACTATATGAAGGATAGTGATGCAACCATTCCGGAGCACGCAGCCTCGCCAATAGGGCACTCACAACAGGGTACTACTGGCCTACTATGTGAAAAGGTGCAACAATTTCCAGAGGTTTACGCAAGTTTCTCATCAACCGCCTGAACCATTTGCCACGATTTCTGCCCCGTGGCCATTTATGAAGTAAGGTATGGACATTGTGGGTAAACTACTAACCGTGTCGGGACTCGCATCTACATGCTCGCCGTGACTGACTATTTCACCAAATGGATCGAGGCTGAGGCCTACCACCAAGTCCGGGACAGAGAGGTGAATAATTTTGTGTGGAGGAACATTATATGTAGGTTTAGGGTGCCGAAGGAAATCATCATAGACAATGGCTCCCAATTTATTAGTCACGACTTCCGAGACTTTTGCAAAGAATGGAAGATCCAGTTAACCTTCTCCACTCTGCGCTACCCACAAGCCAACGGTCAAGCTGAATCATCCAACAAGACAATCATCTCAACTCTCAAGAAGAGATTGGAGAGTTCGAAAGGAAGATGGGCTGACGAGCTCCCAGGAGTGTTATGGTCCTATCGGACTACAACAAGGTCTTCGACAAGAGAGACACCCTTTTCCTTGGTTTACGGTGCAGAGGCAGTCATTCCCTCGGAAGTTGGGCTTCCAACCCTCCGGGTTGTGTAAGCGTCCGAGGAACAAAACAGTCAGGAACTTAGTCATTTGCTCGACACTATTGATGAGAAAAGAGAACGGGCTCTTGTTCGAATTGCAACCTACCACCAGAAGGTAGCGTGACACTTCAATAAGATCATCCGAGTCAGGACATTCAAAGAAGGAGATTGGGTCCTGAGGAGGGTATTCCAGAATACCAAGGAGATCAATGTCGGGAAGCTAGGACCTACTTGGGAAAGGCCCTACCTCATCACGAAGGTGATCGGTCATGGAGCCTACAAGCTCCAATCCGCGGAGGGCAAAGATATTAGGAACAATTGGAATGTCGTCCACCTCAAGAAGTACTACTTTTAGGCATATTGTTAGCTCGCCCACTAGGGGTTGATAGAGTTGAATAGTTTCCCCCCCTATGGGGTTGACAGTTTCTAGTTAGCTACCTCTTCGTGGGGGTTTTTCGTTAATGCCAATGTAGTTCGTGGCATGCCCATGCACGAGTCAACGTAGTGAGTTTCAATGAATGAAGCACTTTTCTTAGTTTAATTCATTCATCTTATCATCAACTCAAACATGGGGACCCTACCCAAAGGCAAACTGACCGGGCATACCCGCACACAATCGATGTGATAACAGCTCATGCTTCATAATAGTAGCCTCTTATGACTAACCTATGGTCCTACATGACCTTGTTGGGTCTTATGAAGACCAGCTTATGGTCCTACGCAGCCACGTTAAGATGCGTAAATGGCGCAACCTACTATGGTAGGGTCCAAGTGACCCACCTACCATCTAAGACACCTAAATGGCACAACCTACTATGGTAGGGTCCAAGTGACCCACCTACCAGCTAAGACGCCTAAGTGGCGCAGCCTACTATGGTACGGTCTAAGTGACCTATCTCCCAGACAAGACGCCTAAAGGGCGCAACCTTCTATGGTAGGGTCCAAGTGACTCACCTACCAACTAAGACGCTTAAATAGCATAACCTACTATAGTAGGGTCCAAGTGACCTACCTACTAGCTAAGACGCCTAAGTAGCACAGCTTACTATGGTACAGTCTAAGTGACCTATCTCCCAGACAAGACCCCTAAAGGGCGCAACCTACTATGGTAGAGTCCAAGTGACCCACCTACCAGCTAAGACGCCTAAATGGTGTGACCTACTGTGGTAGGGTCCGAGTGACCCACTTACCAACTAAGTTGCCCAAATGGCGCAACTTACTTTGGTAGGGTCCAAGTGATCCACCTACCGGTTAAGACGCCTAAAGGGTACAACCTACTCGGGTAAGCCCCGAAGTGGTTAACCGATCAATTGAGGGTCCCAAGCGGAGTAACCTACTAAGGTAAAGTTTGAAATTTACAATGTATCATCTTGACCCCTTGTATGTCGTGACCTACTACAGTAGGCTCCACAATGATAGTATGGTTTCCCACACGGTAGGCTGTTAAGAGGTGATATGAGCACACCTAAGGAGCTCCAAATAGAATAGCCGGAAGTTTGAGTCATGGCAATTAAAGCTTAACCAGTATTGGGCCACTTCGCAACTGCGGACGAATGGCCAGGATGTCCACACGATAATCTATTATATACTGAAGGTTAAGTAATTTGCGAAACAGTAAAAGCATACATGAAAGCATTTACGAGAGGAAACTTAAATTACTTCTGAAACTATAAAGGCAAAGTTATGTTGTACCAACCACAGAGCAAAAGGGCACGAGGGCACCAAGAACGCAGAGCATATGGTCCCAGGCCATTGGCGTCTATCGCACCAGAAATACATAACTAGAGCAGTATATATGCATTACATATGCAAAAAGGTGCCAGCGGCACAATACCTATACATACCAAGCTAGAGTTTAGACAAAAAGCAAGATAAACATGAAGCGCCATAAGTCACCCTGAAGATGGTTCAGCAAACTGATTAAGCAGGTCCTCTGGGGGAGCATTACCTGTAATCGCCTCCGCCTCGGCTGGGCCGGATTCCAAAGCATAACAAAAGTCCTCATAACGCTTGATGATGCCGTTGTAATCCCAGTCACTAGCTTTCCCGTCCCTGAACTCTTTCATCAGTCTAGCCTCCGTTGCAAGGGATGTGTCATCAGCGATGTCCTCTAGTTGAGACTCTAGTCTTTTTTTCTCAACCTTCCACTTGTCCTCCTTGAACTTCAACTCCAGAGCAGCCTCCGCTAGTGCGCGGTCTTTCTCAATCACCTCCTTCTCAAGGGCACCCACGCGCTCATTCGCCTTCTTAGCTGCTTCATTTGCTGTGGCTAGAGATTTTGCAAGAGCTGCATTTGAGGCACTAGCATTTTCAAGATTTTTGCGAAGTTCCGCTACTTCTCTATTTTTGTAAAGGATGGCCTCGAGTGCCTGCAAAAAAAAAAAATGCCAAAGTTAGAACCAATAAGGGCAAAAAAAATTACAGAATGTGCAACAAGCAATACCTGGAAGGCGTGGGTCACACCCCACTCAGCGGAAGCAGACAATGCCATCCTCCTCAGAAAGGCCGCATCATTATCGAGGAGTACCTTCGACACCGGAGCTAGCACTAAGCTCACATTAGAGATAGATGACGCCTCAAGAGGTAACTCAACCGTGAGATGGTCTGTCAGAGGGGTCAGCTCAGCAGCGGGGCGCTTCCGTGACACTTGGCTAGACTTGACCTTGCTAGATTGAGCCATGGGAATAGCCAAAATAGTGGGGGGCACAACCAGCTCGGAGTCCCCCGCTGGTGCCTTTTTACGTTTCTGGAGGCGCCGTTGCATCGCTTGCTTACTGCTTGTAACTTAGTACTTACCTGTCATGATATTGTCTGCGTATTCTCGGACAAGCAGGTCACGTAAAGTTGGAATGTCAGACAAGTTGTAACCTAAACCTTCAAGTGTTCTCCGGTTAGCTAGTATCGTAGGAAGCTTAGCCAGAGAAGGGAAGGGCCTACCTTCGAGAGAGTAAGGGACTTGCTTCCAAATCACAAAAGATCGCAGCCTGGATTCTGAAAGAACAACGGAGTGCAGACGGTCTTCCTCGGGTAGCGCCAAGATTGCCTTAATTCGATCCCCTGTGTACGGACCCTCTGCAGAGTAATTGATGTTAATCCTACCTGCGCAAATGGAAGGGAAAGTATTAATCCTTAGTACAAAGAGTGTTAGTCGGAGAAAACAACAAGTTAAAAAACTCACGAGTACGGTCCTAGATGCGAGGGATATGCGGTTCTCCCTCGAGCACCACTTCGCTGGAAAGGAAAAAATATTTGTCTTTCCAATAACAGTTATTAGGATGAAGGATCACCAAGGGGACTTTCCCTGGCTTGGGTGCGAGGTGGTATCGGCCGGGTTCGTCTTCTTTTAAGTAATACCAATATAACAACTCGGCTAACCCAAACAGTATACCTATGCGTTCTCCCAGGACCTCACACCCGAGAAACACATGCCAGGCACTCGGCATTAGTTGACCCGGGGCGATTTCATAACGCCGCAATAGCTGATGAGCTAGCGAGGGTAAGGGAAGTCGAAGGCTGATCTGGAAGGCACGTTCATACATACACACCCAACCGGGAGAGTCCCAGTTTGGCCTCTCGTAGCGTTCTGGCAATCGAACGATACACCCCTCGGGAATGCTATAGAAGACCCTGATTCGAACTATGTCAATTGGCTTAAGGCACAAATGGGGGCTTACCGATAATATATTCCTCAGGAGACCAACTAATTCTCCAAGGTCGACTGACGGTATGTTAGGAGGGACAGAATCTACCACATGCACTGCACTCGCTAGCTCTTCTAAGTTAATTTGACCCTCATATGACCAGCTATCCGCAACGATCACTTTATCAGTGTTACAGGATAACTCTTCTCCCTAAAGTTCAGCCGACTCTCCCTCATTCCTAAATCGAGAATCTTCTACGGCAGACCTCGCATCCTCTTGTGATAACATACCTACCTACAAACAACAAGTGACACTTTAGAACAATAATAATGACAAACGACCAGAGATGATGCTGCACTTATGACGGAGGTTGACCTTGCCTCGACGGCAGTCTACTTTGTCTTGTTGATGGTGTCGCCTATCATTAAGGCGCGAGGTCACAACCTACCGCGACTCACTAAGGTTCCGCCTACCGCCCAAGTCCAGGGTCGCACCCTACTAGGGATCTCCAAGTAGCCGCCTACTTGAAGGTCCGAGGTCACAGCCTATTATGGGTTACTAAGATGTCGCCTACATAGAGGTCCATGGTCGCAGCCTACCGTGTCATACTAAGGTTTGCCTACCTCAAGGTCCAAGGTTGTAACCTACAGAAAATTTTCAGGGTGTTACATATCAAAAGAGTTCAAAAGTCACAACCTACGAAGTGGCAGACAAAAAATGTGTGGCCATGTATGCATGTGAACGTACACCTGCGCTCAAAGTGCCATGCAAATGGGAAAAAGAAAGTGACTCAACTCATAAGGTTCCTCTCACACATGTTATGGAAGCTTTTACATGCTTCCAGTATTCTGCTAGAGAATGAAGGAATCACGTTGGGGCTCACATGAGGGTGAGAAAAATATAACAAAGCAGACACAATGAGAGTCAAAAGAAATAAGAAAACAAAAAAGAGGGAAAGTAGAAGGGCTTCAAGCATCTTCTTACCCCATGAAAACGTGAGCAAGGAAGCAAGCTAGCAAGGTGCGAGTCACAGCCTCCAATGGATCACTTGTAAGGAGCTTATGTAGTCGTCATCATTTGAACAAATAAACAAAATTCCAAAGAAGGAAGAAGACTGGAAAAAAGAAGAAGCGACAGGGGTCAAAGGAACGGGCAAGGAGTTGTATTTGCGAAAACAAAGGAAAAATAAAATAACCTACAACTACTGCGTATAGTTGGGCCCCACGTGCCCATAGTTGGAGTCAGCCCAGTACACCTACTGCGCGGATTTGAAAAAAAGGGAAGCAAGGGCGCTATTTTTCAAAGGCAAAAGGTACAAAATCGGACAGTCAGCGTCCTGACCAAATCGTAGCATTGTATAGGGGTTGACGAATGTGTCAGCTCCGACTACTTGTACGCGGAGTTCCTTTCGTTGTGCTTCAATTTGAGAAGTGCTCTCAATGTACAAAGATGAAGGACAGAGGTTCCACGTGACAACCTATAAAATTGCACCGAGTCCATGCAATTGGGCATTATAAAATGACGACTGCTTAGGCCAAATTAATCAATTTAATGCCATGCCCAGTGAGTCAACCTTGCAAATCATATGGTCACGTAACCATATATTGATATATTAATATATTAATATGAACATTATATTAATATATTGTCATATATTGTATTATTATATTATTATATTATAATGCAACATATTATAATATGATACACCATAGTAGGGCTTTTGTTTGAATTCTACGTAGGCCCCATGGCATTAAGCTTTGCTTTCTAGGAGCATCACGTCAGAAGTTCCATTCTCGTGGTAACATTTGAAGACAAAACCTGCACGTTGAAACTTGGAACTTTAGTGATACCATGTTGTATTATTATATTACATAACTTTTGCAAAAAAGCCACGAACACTACTTGCCACCCAGTCTCATGAACTTGGGCAACCATTACTTTCCATACTCATTTGAAAGTGCAAATTGAATCTGATGCATGGAGCTGACGTCGAAAGCCTATTTAAGATTCATCGGGCCCCATGCCATCAAGAAGAAGCTGTCTTGGACAAGATTGAGAAAAGGACAACTCGTCCTCTTCGGTGGACCACGCGCCAGGATACGTCCTTTCTATCTACGAGCAACACTCACTTTTTATATAAAAAAAGGTACAACAACAGGAACAAATGGTGTAGGTTGCGAACTTGCAAAAAGAAATGGTAGGCTGCGATTTGTCCACAAGTAATGGTAGGCTGCGAAGTTTCAAGAGGAAAGGGTAGTCTGCCAATTTGCAAAAAGCAATGGTAGGCTGCGAATTGTGGAGGCAACTTGTAAGCAGTAAGTTGGCGAGCGAGTGATAGCACGTAGTAGGCTGCGGAACTATAATGCAAAGGGTGGTAGGATGCGGAATTGCTTGCCAACATATTGTAGGTTCTGAACTTTCCACACGATAAGTTGCGAAGTCATGCCCGAACCGAAAGTGGGCTGCGCCTCTACACATTGAATACGTACGTCATTCTTGAGCGTGTTTCGGCCAAGTAAGCCCCTCTACCTCATGCATATGGTCCCCTCACAGTCGGCAATGACGATTACAATTGGAGCAAAATTGTGCCCGAAGATTCTTCAACTTCGGCCCGAGGTCCACTCACAGTCGCGCACTCCCAGGTGCCTCGTCCTGGGAAGTGTGAACCGGAGTTATTTTATGAGCAATTACTCCCTAACTCGAAGACTTTTCGACTTAAGGAGTGAGGGATAAACTGTTAACGCCAAAATTAGGCTTGGGCCCATAGTCCAACCACGATGCGTCTTCTAGCCCCAATTCGCGCAGTTATTGGGCTAAGGCATACACAGTACCACAAGTCGTGGCCTGCTCCCGAAGAAGCCCACTTGGAGGCCCCGAGCTCTACGCTAGGCCTAAATATCGACCTATCTCATATAGGCGACCGACGGCGTACTCTGGCACGACCCGAGGCCTTACCGGGTGCTAACGGATAAGTGATCAAGAAAGAGACCTTAAGTGACTAGCCTACCGTAGCGGATGACGATCGACAAGTTCAGTTTGAGGCCTATCCTACGGGATAAGTGGTTACTTCCTCGAAGTATTCTACTTGATTTACAAGTCTCAGGAGGTAAAGCGACTCTCGACCTATTCCAATTGCCCAACCTACGAGAAGCGAATGATCGGCGAAGGATTTGGGATAGAGACTACCTCTATCCTACGCGACAAGCGATCAGGTAGTCTACTCAGAGTGCAAGTCCCAAGAGTCCGTGACTCTTGACTTGACCACAGCTATAAGTAGGCCACGCCTACACAAGGAGGGGGCATCGAGTATTAGCCATATACAACAATACCTTACCTTTCCCCTTTATGAAATCACAACCTAGTCACTCTATATCAACGGGAAACTACGGTAGTCCCCGATTCTCCCTTCTTACAATCCTCATTTGCTCGTCCCTTTCGATAGACTACTGACTTGAACATTGGAGTGTCTTCGGTCGGCACCACACCGGTGTCCCAAGACTCACGTCGTTCGATCGCTTTCTGTCTTTGTAGGTTGCTGGTGGCCCGTAACTTGTAATTGTAGATTTTGACGTCTACAATACCATACTATGTTTACAAAGTTGACTAAATCATATATACATGATTGATGACGTACTATAGTTACAAAGTCAACTACAATATATATACATGATTATTGCAGTGTTGATGGTCCATATCGGGCAGATCACATTCAATCTCGTTGATGGTGCTGAACATATCCAAAATGATTTCTTACTCCTTGCCACTACATTCACATGAACTTTACTTTTTCTATCTTAAGCATAGCCAACAATTCATACTCCATGAATTAGATGAAATACAATTTGGTGAGGTGAGATGTAGGTCAGAAATAATGATAGACTTTAAATTAGTCTCTCGTGCTATTTGGAGTTAAACTTAATTTTAATTTTAATGTGTAGATTTAGTTAAACTTACTTTATCGAATATTTATATTTCAATACGATATATACATATATATGTGGAACTATGCACTTGTGGTTGCAGAAATATAATACAAACAATAATCCATATAGGGCCATGTGAGCTTCGACAAGTTTACAGATTTCTTATATATGTCTACACGACCCACTCTAGGCCCAAAAACACCCCAAGGGGATACAACCCATTCTAGGCCCAAAAGCACCCCACGGGGATACGACTCACTCTAGGCCCGAAAGCACCCCATAGGGATACAACCCACTCTAGCTCGAAAGCACCCTAAGGGAATGCGACCCACTGTAGGCCCAAAAACTCCCCACGGGGATGCAGCCCACTCTAGGCCTGAAAGCATCCTAATAGAATGCAGCCCACTAAAGGCCCCAAAGTACCCCATGGGGATGCAGCCCACTCTAGGCCCGAAAGCGCCCCAAGGGGATGCGGCCCACGTTAGGCTCAAAAGCATCTTATGGGGGTGCGGCCCAATGTTACTTAGGCCCGAATTGGCCCAATGGAATATTCCACGATTCCACTGTTTTGGTTTTGGGGTTTTAATTTTCAAATCCATTCGGTTCCAATTTCGATTTCAATTTCAGTTTTTGATTTTGTTAAACAGTTTCGGTTTTAGATATTACAAAAATTGATGTTATCCGAATCGCTGTCATTCCTAATAACAATCGCTAAAATTACTTCACACTAATAGGCCACAATTTTATTACTATTAAAAAGCCACTAATAACCCTTATTCATACTACCACAGTTTATTCCTACGAAGATGCCACTAAACCGTAACTATCTTTTTTTCTTTTTTTGGTTTCTTTGGAATCCCATACCACATGCCCTCCTCTTTTCTTTTATAACTAAATATACACTAACCCACTCAATTAGTATTCCTAATTTTTAGGCTTCAAGTTAGCCCATAATTAACATATTAAAATTTGTGATCTTCCCATAATTATAATGGTCAAAGATTCAATATTTTAAAATAGTAAAGTTTGTGGGATGTTGCATCCTTCTCCTCTTGAGTAAAAGTTTTGTCCTCGAAACTCTATAAATAATAATCATCGAAATCACAAGTCAAAACTCTAAATTAATTAAATAAAAGTCTAATCACTCTTGTCAACAACAAAAGCTTAATTACCCAACCATTAAGGCCACAAGTGATCAAAACTTATTGCTCTGATATTATTCTGCCATGTCCTAAAATTTTAAAGAGGTAAATTCGGGACGAGACCGCCGCGCGCCTAGAAAGATAAATCTTCCTAAACCCGTAAGACTCTAAGCACTAAAAAAAACAATCTATAAAATCATCAAAATAAATAGCAAATATATCAATAAATAATCCAGAGCATCTAAAGTCCTAATAAAAATGTAAATATTTTAATTACATGACAAATCTCCAAAAATAATAATCACAATCATCAATAAAATAATTTTGATCTCTTGCATCTTTCCATGAAAGATTTAGCTTAGCAACCCCGAACTAATTTGTCGTCTACAAAAGTAAGAAAGAGAAGGGTTAAGCGAAACAATACTCAGTAAGTGGAATCTACCCCGATGACAGTTCAAGCTCAAAGAAAAACAAACAGTAAAGTAAATAGATCGATAAAAGTACAATATTATCAAGCACTAACAGAATATATCAAGTTGTGACTACTTAGCAGTGCGCACATAATTCATAATTCACAATTCACAATACACAGTCAATAACAGCTGATGACTTATTAACTCCTAGCCATCTATGATTTGATACACATCGTATATAATTCGAGGGGCCTGAATCAATGGCTTTCCTCATATTTGGCTTATCAAAAGAATCGAAACAATGACTTAGAATGAATGATAAGCAAAGATTGGAATAACAAGGGAGTCAAGTAATTACAGTAGATCAACAATGGGGTAGATAAAAAAATGATAAATTTTACTTACCTCGATCATGAAATCACAAAGTCAAAACTCTGAAAATTAAAATAGATTCTTCAAACCCCAAACCCTAAAATCAAAATGCACAAATCAAATAATTAATTCTCAACCTCATACAACATGTGCTAATACCTCTAGATTGAACTCTAGTTATATAGCTGATATAATATAATAGTTCTAGTATAAAGTCAACTCAAAGAAAATCTTAACTCTCACAAGATTTACATCAATCACCAAGTATGGAATACAAAAACTTTTACAAATGCCAGAGCTTCCAATGGGTTTTCTAGATTGATGACCAACCAATACCTTATACTAAAAATCTAAATAATACTACCAAAAATTGCCATCAATTTAGTTTGCCAAGATAAGTATTAACCCGTGCACTGCCTCATAGTTTCTAGCATATGAAGTTTTCTCCTTTTTTTTTTTCTTTCGTTTTCTTTTCTCTACACTGTACGTTCTTTTTCTTCTTCTTTGTTTTTCTCTAACTGTGCTTTACTGTATTTTTGTTTTCTCTCAAATCCTACCCACATATTTATTTTTGTAAATATATATATAAGGAGATAAAAACAACCCACTAAATTAGTTGGTCTAATTTTTAGGCTTCCATATATCCCATATTCAACAATTGGAATTAATCATTGTCTTCCAAATTATGTATCATTATCCAAATTATCATAGTCAAAGCGTCAAAAAATTTAAATAAAACAAAGTTAATATCTAAAATTCATTATCTCAAATTATCATAGTCAAAGGGTCAACAAGTTTAAATAAAACAAATTCAATATCTAAAATTTCAGGATGCTACAATATAAGAGATTCTCTTAGATTTGAAGGATCGGACCACCATGTATCTTCTAAGATCCCCTACCTAATAGTATAAATAACACATGAACAAATTAAATTCTGATATTATATTGTTCGTGCTCAGACTCATTAACTAATTTGATTGTTAGAAAAGATTTCCGAAAATAACTACCAATGGTACATTTCTTTTGCAGGTCAGGTGTTCAGCTCGAACAATAGAATTTTACCTTAACAAAAATCATCATAGCTTAGCGTTTAAACGCAATAAAGATATCCAGCCTTATGTAATGAGCTTCATAAATCGTCAAGTGGATGTAAAGCTGACCATAGATCTCAAAGTCAATAAGCACGAAGATACTAATGACAGTAAATAGCAAACTTTACTAAATTTAGATGGATACTGCTTGTCTCAAGTATAACTCAGTACTAGCAAGACAATAGGGAAATTCTATTTTTGATCCTGCTTCTACTCAATTAATTGAGTAGAATAATAGTTAAAATTAAGCCCAAATCAATTTTTCACTTAATTTAGTCAGGTAATAACAATCTCTGTAAAACAAAGGGTAAAGTTAGGATGCGCTTGTGCTTGACTAGTATAATACAAAGTAATGTGACTTTCCGAAGTGAGAGAAGGAGTGAAGGCGTGCTACAACTAACATAACAGTCAAATTGTGGTACCTCTAACCCTCTCCAAGTAAATTAAGATGAGATTTTATTTTATTCAATAGTATCCCTTAGGTTTCTATCTTCTAAATTCAGAGCCCCGAAACTTGTCAATATGAATGAGGAACATCCTCTCAATAGTGAATAAGGCATAAAATTAACAAGAGCTATGTACAGACTTCACTTACTGTTAGAAAGCACGGGGGATAAATATTGATGGATACTGCTCGTCTGATCAAGTATAGCTCACCCGCAAGCCAATAAAGCAATTCTAGTTTTAAACTGGCTTCTATCCAAAATTGAGTAGACTAGTAATCCGTGATTAACACTCCTCCTTGTTTGTATCATCACTGGAATCGATTAGGCCAACACTAGATGATGCTCGCTAGAACGCCATTGGAACAAGCTAATAATCAAGATAAAAATTCAAATTGACAAGTTAAAGCTACGAATTTTGAAAGAGAATGCATTAAAAGTGAAGTGCTTAAAGAAAATGATCAAATACCTCATCTTCAGCTAATTATCAATGTCGTAATATTTTTCCATGATACGACAAAAGAGTAAAAGTCTCCTTTAGAATGTTGGAGTTGATATGATGCTCATATGCTCGCTTGTTATAGAAGCTATTGAGTGAATGGGTAACAGAAAGAACGAAAAATAGGGGGTAGTCTCGACTAACCAAATCCTGTGTTGATATGATAATCTGCAATAGTAACATCCTCATAAGAGCCCAAGTGTATCACTACATATTCTCCTTCGGACAGAACATACAAGATACAACATGAAATTCCACTCAAGTGAAACAGTGAGACAACTCTAGAAAGATCTATCCTCTTCGGGCAGAGAAACCCCCTTTAAAGTCAAATAAAATTACCCTCACTGCCACTCGCACTTCCCCTAACTAATAATTGCATATACTAATTCAGAAAAGTAAACATCCAGAATCCTTATCAAATAATTTATAGATTAACATAGAGATCCGCTTCGGCGCAACCATTTACATCAATCACAAATTATTCAACTGGGAAAATATCTCATTTATGCCACTGTGAATTAATAACAATTTTAAAAATTAAACATTATATTCACGTGCAGGCACAAACAAAATCCGCATATAATCAATAGCAACTTCATAATGTGTTCTTTAATATTTATGTAAATGGAAGAATAAAACACATTATCACAAACGTGTCCACAATAAATATGGCTTGAACTTGAAATGGTCCCAAAAATCACCATTAAATGCATGCAGAAACTATATTAATGTGCCGTAGTTCCATCAATTATATGCATTAGGATGCATCTTTAAAATTATATTCTTGATTATGCACATAAGAAATGAACAACAATGCTCTTACAACTTTAGCATAGTCATATGTGCATATATATCCGATAAAGATTCTTAAACTGTAAATGAGCTCACTTAAAACTCTGTGCATGTAACGTCATAAGAAAATCCATCATTAAATAATACCAAAACCTTACCAACAGTTACACATACGAGTCTGGGCATCCGAATCTTTATTTATGATACTTCTCAAAAAATTATAGTCAGAAGTGAAAAGGTTAAATATACGCGACCTTACGAGATTCAAATTAGGTGACACTATCTTATGTACTTGCAATACTATTCAAGGGCCAGGAATTCCTTGTTGAAACAAATGCTTCAACTAAGTTAAAAATTCTATATAATATTGTGACCTTAGCTTAAAAACCTCCATTGTTTTAGTCGTACTATTCATGTCACTATACATAACAAACATCTGTTAATTGCCTTATCTTTCCTGTACTTCATCTCACAACAGATCTTTAAAGAAATATCAACAATGATATAGGTTCTACATGAACCATTGACAGGTATTAATAAGCTGTTTTATCAAGTCTTAGTTAGGAAAGAAGTATATAAATATCAAACAAGTGTTCTCCATATTACCATTCTCTGGAAAGATAATTTAGTTATCAAAAGAGCTTTTGAAAAGAGCCTAGAAAAGCTCTCCAAGCAGGCACTGGAAAAAATTTCACAATATGAAAGACCCTTCCCATAGATAGCAAGAGCTCAACTTGCAGGTCAAATTATCTAAAGGCTTCAGTTTGAACTATCTTCTTCATATTTATTTATAACCTAAGAACTTGAGTAACTTATGCATCTTTCCAATTTATTTTCTTTTCTATATAAATTAATTGTAAAGACCTGATAATCATGTGCATACCTAATGCGGAAACATCCCCCAGTAGCATATTAAGTGCCACAACAACGTGAACTAATCAAAGGGTAATTATCATTATTATAATTATTTAGAGAAGAAAATGGCTAAAGGAAACAGAATGATAAGATGTAATCACAATTTAAAATTTAAAAATACAACTACTCTTATCACTAATAGTGAAAACCTGATTATAAACTAAACCTTTAACAAGACTTGAAAGTATACAGAAGCTATCTTAAAACATGTCATGAGAATTTTGAAATAGTTATTAATGATAACATGTAAAGGCAACCAACCAATTATATGCCAAACTGACCCAAAAGCAAAATTGTGGAGGACACACACACTAAATTTTCTTAAGTTGGCATTGACTCACATAAAGACGGAAGCAAAATAAAAAATTAAAAAACAGCTGTGAAGATGATTACAATAACAATTAACCAACAGAGAAACAACAGTGTGATTCGAACAACATCCCGAGCCAAGTTCTTTTAGCGTAGGTTCAATTTCTGACATTGAAGGCTGGTTCACTAATTGGTCTTCTTTGTGCATAAAATACTTACTGAACAATTGAACATGTATAACCATATGGGTCTGCAACTTCTAATTGTTATTAGGCTATGCACACGTTCAGTTTTAACACCAATTAAATATTACTGTCAATATTAACCTCAATTGGAATATTACGACCCATATCAAAGTCCCACGATGTGAACGGCTACAACACATGGAGAGACTCTGAGTTCATTAGAAGCTTTAATTTAACTGTACTAGCATGGAGCAATCTAATAAACTATGAACGCAAATCCACTTCAATCTAGATTTCAATACAGTAACTCCAAAAATTGTTCTAGCTATTAGGGTTCTAATTTTGGTATTAGTGACTCTGATACCACTTGTTAGATTATTACTGGATCTAATACCAAAATAATAGAACACCATAATGAATACATATCGAACTTATAAATTTGAGACATACCGGAAATCCATGCGATACTTCTTTGTTTGCTGCAATCAATCTTCAAGAGCCTTTGGTAATCTTGCAAGAAAACCTTGAACACCTTGAACCATGTGTTATGGTAGGCACGTCTAGACTAGGGCCTCCCTCTCCCTCTCCAACTTATATATGGTGGCTATCAATAGGACAAGCCAACCCCAATAGCCTAATATATATAATATTAGTATTCTGGATGGGAGAGAAGGCCTAGCCTAAAAACTGTATTGGCCCCTCCATCAAGTTGCCCTAATATAAAACAGGCTCTACATCTTGCATACCACACTACTAATTAAAATAATATCCTCGAGACGGACCTAGGCCCAACTGGAGTGAATCACTATAAACTTTGTATGGGCTTTACCGGTCAATCTCAGCCCGTTTTTCGAAATAAGAAAATGTCTCAATGAGTGGTAGCCCACAACTAAAAAAAAATTCCAATAGAAAAAACCTGAGAATCCGTTTGGCCCTAGGGCCTTTTTTGCACCTAAGCTAAATGCCGCAATCTTGATTTCTTCCCTAGAGATGGGCTGGGTCAGTCTTTGATTGTCCCCATAAGACACAACTGGTATAAAACAATCAAGAATTGGGTTGATATTCTGGGGGCCGACAGTTTTGAACAAGTCCTTGAAATATCCGTTGATAAGATTTTCAATGCCCAATCTATCTGAGATCCATTCTCCATTTGGATCTTGAAGCCTCACGATTCTATTAGTAGCTCTTCTTTGCTTTGTCACGACATGGAAATAGTATGAGTTTCTGTCACCAGAACGCAACCAAAGA
Organism: Ehretia macrophylla; assembly: GCA_037974665.1. Taxonomy (NCBI): domain Eukaryota; kingdom Viridiplantae; phylum Streptophyta; class Magnoliopsida; order Boraginales; family Ehretiaceae; genus Ehretia; species Ehretia macrophylla. Next base: position 18,480,792 of record CM075783.1, read on the forward strand.
AGTCTGACCCTAGCTTCCCAATATTGCTCCTCATAGCTCCAAGCTTTTTCAATCTCCCAAGTGATCTTTTTGTACTCTTCACCTCTGAATTCTCCATAAGGGTTGTTGACCAGTTCTACAATCTTACTTTTCAGTTGTTTGATTCTCTCCTTACTATTTCCAAATTTACGTCATCCCCATTTGGCAAGCTTCTTCTTGCACAGATCAAGTTTCCACAAAGTCTTCGAGGCAACATCACGAGGCGCACGTCGAGCCCAGCACTCAGAAATAACCTCGCCACACTCTTCTTCTTCTGTCCAGTAGGTTTCAAAGTGAAACCTCCTTTGGGGCTTTCCTTGGTCACTGATTTCATCACTCAGGAGAATTGGAGAGTGGTTCGATCCTACCGGGCGAAGATTAATGACAAAGGCATCAGGGAACAACTGGTTCCAAAAAATGTTGGCAAAGGCCCTATCCAATTTTTGCAGAATAACATTTTGACCTTCTCTTTTATTAACCCAAGTGAACCTACACCTTTTGGCTGGGATTTCCAGAAGTTTGGCTTCGTTAATACGTTGCGAAAAAATTCGCGTATCACACTGAGCTTAAGCATTACCTCCCTCCTTTTCATCGTGAGATCTAATGCTGTTAAAATCCCCCACAAAGATATGGGGAGTTTCAGAGTTATCTTGAGTAGCCATGATATAGTCCTATAATTTCAACAGCTCCTGTCTATTAGGATAAGCATAAACAAAAGACAGATCCCACTGGTTGGGGCAATTAGAATTGAAACGAACAGTAATAGTATAATAATCACAGAAAATAACTTCTACATTCAAATCTCTAAACAAAACAAAGCTAGTCCTCCTGATATGCCAACAGGCTCCACAACATAAATGATATTAGCATTAATTTTCCTAGATACTCTATGCAATTTATTCAGTTTCATCTTAGTCTAAGAGAGACTGATGAAGATGGGTTTTTCCTAAGAGATGATGTCTCTCAGGTTCTGAACCGTCAAGGGGTTACCCAACCGTTGACAGTTCCAGAATAAGTTCTTCATTGGTTCTCGCGGGGCTGTTTACAGACAACACCCGAAACGTCAGCATTTTGAATAGAGGGTTACCTTCACCTGGCTTCTGACTGGTTTCTATTTTCAGCCTCTTGTTCTTGTTTTGTTGTTCTTTAACTTGAGCTGACTTTGGGTTGGTGAGTTCATGCGTGACTGGGATTTTCGCCATGTTGCTTTGAGTGGGGTCTTCTTCCTCATCTTCCTCCCATTATTCATACAGTCCTTCATCATCTTTTTCTCCATCAAAGATTTCTGCCTTCCGTTTAACATTCAATGTTGGGGATTTCTGGATTTGTTCTGAAATGTTGACTTTCTGGTAGGAGCTTTTAATATTTTGTGTTTCTTCAACTAGATGAAATCGATTTTTGGGGCCTATTAGGCTTAAGGTAAGCTTGACTATCTTGGGCTGACTAACGTGTTGGGCTTTAGATCCAGAATGACTTTCGGACCGAACTAGCTGGTTGCCTTTTGGTTCGAGCTCAAGTGGGAACATTGGGCTCGAGAGTCAAGACTATTAATAATCTGATCAGAGGGCCAGCTTTTCAAGACCAAATTCAAAAAAAAAAAATCTTTTTGGGGAAAACTTGTCCTTCACTATTTAAGCTTGTTTGACCAGATTTCTAAACTTGGTTACCTCGTACTTGGTCTGATCCTGCACTCTGTCCAAAATTAGCATTCCTTTCGCCACTTGTTTCCCATTGGCGGCTGTTCCGGGGAAACGGATATTTGAACCCAAAGCCAAATGGACGCTGATTCTTGGTCGGAGGGGCTTTCATCCAAGGTCCTAGTTTCTTAAGATCCATCTTTCTAACATCAATAGTCTCACCAGGTTGACGGAAACGACATAATTTAGTTTCATGACCAAGTTTACCGCACTTATAACAGAATTCATTTAACTTTTCGTACTTGAAATGAATCCAAGTATCAGGGAGTCTATGTCTTGGCATTTGACCTTACCCCTCATGCTTTTAAGGGCACCTCCGATGTTATCTATTATGATATCTTCGAGTTTTCCAAGTCGAGCTCCAATTCTGCTAGCGTTTTCCTGAGTAACAAAGCTGGGCGGCCGGACATGAACTTGGCCCCAAAATGTTCTAAAGTTAAGCTCCAGTTGATCAACATCAATGTTTTCCTCCCACAGATGAAGAAGAAAGTGGTACCCTTGAACTGACTAATGTCACGCCCCGAAATTCCACACTTGTACACTGTCTCGGCACGTGACATGCCGCGTGCTAAAAGGATAAGATCCCTAAAGCTCGCTAGGCGCACATCTATTAAACACTCAAAATTAATACAATCAAACTCAAATGTCACAAATAAAGTTACAATCCGAATTCTAATAACATTCAATAAGGTAAATTTCATGCCACTAAATCGCCGTGCTCGAGTGTCTCTACCCTGCTCACAGATGTAGTATTTATTCTGTTTTAACTGCAAAGAAAGAAGGCGGAAGCAAAAGTGGTGAGCGAACGAAAGCTCAGTAAGGGAATTCAACCCACAATAACAATACTTGAGGATTGAGTTAGAAAATTTATGACTGGAATTCACAAATTTTACAACATATGCTATACTTATAATAGTTGGTTAAAAATTGACAGATTAATACATTTAGTGGAACAGAAGGGAATAGTCACTAAAACGATTCATAAACAAAATATATAAAAATAGTTGTTACTGCATTTCACCCGTGCAGTGTCGGTTCAGTAACTGCATTTAACCCGTGCAGTGTCGGTTCAGTATAAATTTGGGCCCAACTCACTAGTAGCGGTAACAGTACCCGCTAAAGCGGTACAGTAACAGTATCTGTACCGTAATCCTGTAACAGTATCAGTACTATTCGAATTACACAAGTACAAATGAATAGCATACATAATCAGAAATAAAAGATTACGTGAAAAATTAACAAATACAAAAAAATCATTCGACGGTAACCATTGCAATACCCATAGAATTTCCAAGAATATCTCTTTAACTTGAGAACAATCATAACATAACTAATTAAAAAAAAATTACGTTTAAAACTAAAAATAAATAAATAAAATTTCAGTACATATTAAAGAAATTGAATCTCACAACTGTATCATATGAAATAAAAATTAACTTATTTCAATATTACTTTATTCTCTTTATAAAACAAATAAAATCACTTATATATGTATATATATATAAATATATCGTTGTGAGACTTTTGCTGGTCACTTACATGACTTTAAAAGTCACAAGGTCACTTACAGTGACTTTGAAAAGTCACTTACAGTGACTTTAACAATATATTTTTTTTATTCAAACATTTCAAAATGTTTCAATTTTTCTTGTAGATTAAAGAGTAACATAATATTAGGACTTTTCAGTAAATTGAGAAATAAAGATCTAGTACTTTATTTTGAAATCAAACTCATTTATGGAAATCCCAAGATAAATGAAAACAACAAGTAAAAATACAAAACCTAACAATGACACAATATCTGAAATTCGATCAATTTAATAAAATAACAAAAAAAATAAATAAGTAAATGTCAAGCTTGATCGTTTAAGGGAAAACTAATGTTAAGAGATCTTACAAAATAAAATATCAAATCTAATTTCGGATTAAACATACGTTAATCGAATAATATAGTACGATAGAGAACAAATTACGGATCTATAACTTAGATGAGCATATGAAATATTTAGAGAAAGATAGTTGAATTCCACTTACCCTTTGATCCTAAAGCAAAAATTCTCAAATCACAATACTGCAAAATTTTGTCACCACTTCAATCTCCTAAACACATAAATCAAACTTTCTATTACCAAATAAGTCATCAATAATTAATTCTATAAATTATTTCAAACCTTATGATAATTTTTTCTAGCCTATGAATTAAATCACTTACCTCACTTGATTAACCTTTTGCCTAAGGATTCTTCATATGTTTGATTGAAGTATGAAGGAAATGGTAGCAGCAAAACAAAATGAGGTCTGATCACTTCTTATGCATTTTTTTAAAACTTATTTTTGTGGTCCAAATCATCATTACCATTCATTTCATCATTACCCCCACTATACTTTTTCTTCCACTTCACTTTACTTTTTCCCCATTTCATGCTACTTTGTCTCCCCTTTTGATTATTTTACTCTTTTTTTTTTCATGGCTATTACATCTTTCCTCCCTTATAAAAGTTTCGTCCTCGAAACTTACCTTAATCAGTAATGAAGAAGGAACACTTCATTCTTGCTTCATACTTGAGTTCCCATGTAAGTTATGCCATTGAACTATACAATATGATACCTTGACACTTTATCCAATTTTCGTCTGCTATCAAAACTCCAATGATTTAGTGGTTTGCATTAGGAAGCATGAAAAAGAATGTAGCGTTCATACTTAGTCATAAAGTATGTCTATCTTTGACTTATAAGGGCTATACGTGTTGTCGTACTAAGCTAAATGATGTCTTCTTCAAAATTTTCCACTAACTTCTGTTTATCAAGATTTGTTCCACCAATTTAGCATCACATACGATAGTGCGAAAAGGTTTGGCTATTTGTCCAAGAAGTGTTATTAAACCTCTTATTCCTTAAAAGAGATTTTTGTCCTCATAATCATATTGTACATGAGCAGGCTCCGTAGGATCCAAAATCCCATTTCCTTTTTGTCCCTTTACTAAAATGTTTCAAATTGAGAAATCCTCAAACTGAAGCTCTAAATTATATTAACAAACCACAAGTATGATAATCATCTTAGTGAATATTATTGGCAAAAGTTCTATCTCAATATCTTTCCACTTATAGATTAGTAGAACCTGATAAGTTCACCAGTTTATGCCACAAACTAAGATTTCAAATTCTTATCTACCAAAGCCAGTCATGATAATAATATTGATAATTTTTTTTTTTCAAATAGTCAATACACTTAACTTGGAGTAGTCCACTACTCAACCCTCAAACTTCATAACTTGAAAATATATGTACAATGATACACAAATACTTTCCAATATACTAAGACAACTAGATAGCTTAGCAAACAATGATATAGAATCCCCGATATGCTATAATCCTTTCAGAAATACCTCGCCAATTTCCCATAGGTAAAGCTTTCACAAAAATATGTGAACCTATAAAGTTAGTCATCTATTTCACTGTAGATAAACTCATCAACACTTTTTATTTTATCATAAGAAAGCGGAACAAAGCTCCTATAATATGTCCTTCATTGGACTAACATAGACTATAGAGATCATTCTATCAAGTCAACACAATTGTATGAGCTTGCATCATAGAATTTAACTTAATCAACAATTAAGATTTGTCGTTGATCCAAAAAGAAAAGGAATTATTGAAATTAGACATAATCATTTTGGTTTTATCCACTAATAAAAAAAAAATCGTAGGCTTCTTTACTAAATCACTGATCATTCACACTCATCAAACATCACAATATACACAGAATTTTGATGTAACGTTATGCTCATTCAAGTGAATCAACCATTCAATAGTCAAATAAGCAAGAACGAGATTAGCAAACAACAATTAATTAAGTACTACTAAAAGTTGCTAATTCAATCTTTTATAAGACAAATTCAAACATTATATAGGAGAGAGCAACAATTAAATTTCCAGCATAGCTAAACAGCATCACAATTCAGAATCAGAACTGATAGCTGGGTTGAAAACAGTATCCCAGAATCATAGCTGATATAACACAAATCTCTCAGTACAGTAACATACATAGTATTCAAAACATTCCAAAATGATTGATAATTGGGTTGAAAACAGTATCCCAGAATCATAACTGATATAATACTAAACTCTCGGTACAGTAATGGACATAGCATTTAAAACATTCCAAAATGGAATTATAATGGAAGACAATGCTAACTTACAATTAAAAGATAACACATTAACAATTTATATATATGTCAAGTCAAATTCTAAGCAATGCCAAATCTTTCAATCTCAAACCTTATAGGAAAAACAAGTACCATAATGACTTCACTACTATTTTCTTATCCATTACACAATAATAGTAGTCTCTGAAGTATTTCCAACATTCACTATAATATTTATAATATAACTCTCTTTGGAGAATTCCTTAGATGCCCAAAGTGTATCCTTAATTCCACTATAATATGTGTATTATCTCCAATATCCACAATTACCACACAATCTATAAACTCACACATGACAACTAACTCCAAAAATAATACCAAAGGTAAATTTGAACAGTTTTGCAAATCATCTTATTACTTGCTATGATCCTCCAATATCCGAATCTAGTTTTTCATTTCTTTACTCGCATCCTTTATGCAAATTCTACTTCAATTCATTTAAACTTTCCATTTGATCATAATGAGACAAAACTAAGACCCTTTTATCATTTGTTCATCTTCCAATCAAACAGACTATGAAGATCATATCGTAAGTAGGAACGTTCACACTTAAGTTCACTGTATAGAACTTAGCTTGTTCACACAAATAGATTTGTTTATCTTAAAATATTGAAGTCCAAATATCCCACCTAGATTTATCCACTTAGCTACACCGTGCTTCATCAAGTTGAGGGTTTTGACTGCTATATTCAATTTCTAATAGTCATCTGAACCATAACAATTGAACCCAAAAGTCAACTATTTAACTCAAAAGTAAGGATGTTGAATTCATTTCTTATTCTCATTACATGTAATTTGCTACAAAATTTGAAAGCTAATTCCCCAATCACATGATTATTATTCCTAAGAATCAGAACCAAATTATTAGCAAAATCGTATTCATACTCTCCAGAAATCTAATCCAATCTTAAACTGGATAACAAAAATTTTTTTTTTCTGCCAATTACCACACAATACTCGAACCTATATATTTGACAATTAAATCCAAAATGATATATAAGGTAACTTGAAAAGAATTTCACAATTAATTTTAACACTTGCTATGGTCCTCAACTCATTATCAAAATATCCAGGTGTAGTTTACCATCTCAAACATGTATTCTTTTTGCCAATAGTACTTCACCTGCATCAAAACCTTTTATTTCATCATAACAAGGTAAAATAAAACTCCAGTCATATATTCACCTTCTATACAACGAAAACTACGAATATTACTCTGGAAAATAACACACTCATACCTAGACACTCCATATAGAAACTTACTTGATGCTATAGATAGATTTTACTTAACTTAAAATATTCAAATGACTATACTTAAAAAAAAATCATCCACCAAGAAGTCATCAAGTTGTACTATCTTGAAAGTTCTAATTCATTTGTTTCATTTCTAATTGTTATCCTGATTGTAGAACTTGAATCCAAAAATCAATTATATTTACCAGATCATCAGAACCTCAAAATCCTGATCAAAATCATAGACCACAATATTAAGGGTTAAACAATCAATATGTATGGTAAATTTACAACTTAGAGCAATTAATGAGATACATACTAAGGAGGACTGGAATACAAATTTTGTTTTCTCGAGAAGAAAACTAATAATCAAAACTTTAACACTACCAAGATTCAATTATCTAAAATGCACACATACCTAACACTAAGACTCAAATCTGTGGCGCAAAACTTGATTTGCAACACTTCTAACTGATTTCACACTTTTACTCCAAGTACTAGTTTAAAGTAAAAATAAACAAAAATGAGAGTCATTATGAACAATCCTTCAACAATTAACATTATGCGAACAAACTCATCTTCCTTTGTCAATTTTTTTTTTTTACTACTAAAAAAAAATATTGGGGTTCTACATTCTTCTTCACTTAGAAAAGTTTCGTCCTCGAAACTTAATTTTTAGATACAAATCTTGCAAGAGACAATTTAAACCTCCGAAATCATAAATGAAAATCAAAGCACTCTTATAATCAAAATAATAAATTTAATCATAATCACTCTTTTAATACGCAACAAAAATTTAGCTACCCAATTCACAAGTCCTCAAATGATCATAACCTATAGCTCTGATACCATCTCTGTCACGTCCCGAAATTTCACACTTGTACACTGTCTCAGTACGTGACATGCCGCATGCTAAAAGGATAAGATTCTCTAAAGCTCGCTAGGCACACATCTATTAAACACTCAAAATTAATACAATCAAACTAAAATGTCACAAATAAAGTTACAATCCGAATTCTAATAACATTCAATAAGGTAAATTTTATGCCACTAAATCGCCGTACTCGAGTGTCTCTACCCTGCTCACAGATGTGGTATTTATTTTGTTTTAACTGCAAAGAAAGCAAGCGGAAGCAAAAGTGGTGAGCGAACGAAAGCTCAGTAAGGGAATTCAACCCACAATAATAATACTTGAGGATTGAGTCAGAAAATTTATGACTGGAATTCACAAATTTTACAACAGATGCTATACTTATAATAGTTGGTTAAAAATTGACAGATTAATACATTTTGTGGAACAGAAGAGAATAGTCACTAAAACGATTCATAAACAAAATATATAAAAATAGTTGTTACTGCATTTCACCCGTGCAGTGTCGGTTCAGTAACTGCATTTAACCCGTGCAGTGTCGGTTCAGTATAAATTTGGGCCCAACTCACTAGTAGCGGTAACAGTACCCGCTAAAGCGGTACAGTAACAGTATCTGTACCGTAATCCTGTAACAGTATCAGTACTATTCGAATTACACAAGTACAAATGAATAGCATACATAATCAGAAATAAAAGATTACGTGAAAAATTAACAAATACAAAGAAATCATTCGACGGTAACCATTGCAATACCCATAGAATTTCCAAGAATATCTCTTTAACTTGAGGACAATCATAACATAACTAATTAAAAAAAAATTACGTTTACAACTAAAAATAAATAAATAAAATTTCAGTACATATTAAAGAAATTGAATCTCACAACTGTATCATATGAAATAAAAATTAACTTATTTCAATATTACTTTATTCTCTTTATAAAATAAATAAAATCATTTATATATGTATATATATATAAATATATCGTTGCGAGACTTTTGCTGGTCACTTACGTGACTTCAACAGAAGTCACGTAAGTGACTTTAAAAGTCACAAGGTCACTTACAGTGACTTTGAAAAGTCACTGTAAGTGACTTTAACAATATATTTTTTTTATTCAAACATTTCAAAATGTTTCAATTTTTTTTTTAGATTAAAGAGTAACATAATATTAGGACTTTTCAGTAAATTGAGAAATAAAGATCTAGTACTTTATTTTGAAATCAAACTCATTTATGGATATACAAAGATAAATGAAAACATCAATTAAAAATACAAAATCTAACAATAACACAATATCTAAAATTCGATCAATTTAATAAAATAACAAAAAAAAAAAAACTAAATGTCAAGATTGATCCTTTAAGGGAAAACTAATATTAAGAGATCTTACGAAATAAAATATCAAATCTAATTTCGGATTAAACATACGTTAATCGAATAATATAGTACGATAGAGAACAAATCACGGATCTATAATTTAGATGAGCATATGAAATTTTTAGAGAAAGATAGTTGAATTCCACTTACCCTTTGATCCTAAAGCAAAAATTCTCAAATCACAATACTGCAAAATTTTGTCACCACTTCAATCTCCTAAACACATAAATCAAACTTTCTATTACCAAATAAGTCATCAATAATTAATTCTATAAATTATTTCAAACCTTATGATAATTTTTTCTAGCCTATGAATTAAATCACTTACCTCACTTGATGAACCTTCTGCCTAAGGATTCTTCATATGTTTGATTGAAGCATGAAGGAAATGGTAGCAGCAAAACAAAATGACGCGTTTGATCACTTCTTATGCATTTTTTTATTATTATTTTTGTGGTCCAAATCATCATTACCATTCATTTCATCATTACCCCCACTATACTTTTTCTTCCACTTCACTTTACTTTTTCCCCATTTCATGCTACTTTGTTTCCCCTTTTGATTATTTTACTCTTTTTTTTTTCACGGCTATTACAACCAAGGTCTGTATCTCTAGGCCCTTTGTTTATCTTCTTCGTTGAAGAAAGATATGAGAAACACATTGCATTTAAGGGATTGGACTTCAGTTAGCTCACTAAGGCCCCAACTTCTATTTGCGGCTGCTTTCACCAGCCCAGGGTGGATAGCTGTGAGACCCCGGAATTTGTCCTATTTGTATTTACATTTTTCACCTATTTAAATGCTATTGGAATTAGTATATATGTTTATAGATGAGTTATTAAATGATCTTGGATTAAATGTGCATTTAAAAGACATTTGAAAAACAAATAATGTGACTTTTCATTTTATTTTGTAAAATTGTGTAGTATAACTAGATTATATGTAATTAAATGCTTATGAATAAATGTTGTCTCCAAAAATAATCTACTAAAAATAGTATTTAAGCTGGATAGTATTAATACTATTATTTTTGGCAAAAACAATTAAAATAGCTTAAGTTATCAACTTTGACCAAGACTTATAGTTTTGACTTTATTAAAACTGATTATTGCGTTGACTTTTCATTTACTTTGACTTTTTAAAAATGTTGACTTTTATTAACTTTGACTTTTTAGAAAATGTTGACTTTTATCATCTTTGACTTTTTGTAAATGTTGAGTTTTTGATCTCCTTTGACTTTGACTTTTTATATTATTTGACCAAACTAGGTTTATTTAAATACTACTCTTGTTATATGATATATGTGCATTCATAAAATTTTCATAAACGTTTTTGGAGAAACTTTCATTTAAAGTGTGGTTAACTGGCATTTGAAGACCCTTTTGTTAAATTTTTAAACCTAGTCTTTTAAACATTTTAAAAACTAGTCCTCCATTATTAAAAGACCGTGCTTTACTATAAATTATTTCTGAAATAGATTAGAAATTTAAAATAGACTTTTCGGGTGAAAAAGTAGCATTTTTAGCCAAATAGTGATTTTTTCTATACCCAATTCTTGCGTTGACTTTTGTTGACCAAGTATATATTGTAAATAAATATTTCATCATCTTAAATATTTTACTAATGTAAAATTTCAATTAGAATTAAAAACAAAGGCTAATTTAGACTTTAGTCATTAAAAATTCAAATTTTGACAACTTTGACCAATTCTTTTTGCATTGACTTTTTATTTAATATATACTCAAATATCAGTCAAAATACCACAAAAACACACCAAAAATCATGGCTCATTGGAGGAGAAAGAGGAAGAACATTTTCAAGGTTTTTCAAAATATTTTTCTCAGAGATTTTGCATTTCAAAGCCGAATTGAGTCATTCAAAGCTTGAAATTGCTTGTTGGGATCTTATTCTACCTATTCCTAGCATTACTTTGGATCAAAGGTGAGAGAAAAAAATAGATCTAGAAATTAAAGTTCATGTCAAATTTTATTTAATGCATGTATAGTTATTGTTTTATTAAATTGCTTATAGATTATTGCTAAGTAGTTGATAAGGACCAACTTGATGAGTTAATAGCTATTTTGAACGGTTGTAACGTGTATTTTTATTTTTCAGGTATTTAACTAATAATTTGGCTTGTTTGTTGAATAATTGTTGTTGTAGTAGTTGGAATTGATTGGTTGTTGCTTCTAAAAGTTTGTTAATTGCGGGGTAGTAATGTTGTAATGCCGAATTTTTGATTTGAACGTTGTAGCAAAAGTCCAAAAAATTCAGCCTAGGTGCATTGCCAAAATAGGGTTGTTGGATTTATTTTGGATGGCTTTTGGTTGGTTTCTGATGGGGTTAATGTAGTTGCATGTGTGGTGGAGTGATAGGAAATGGTTTGGAGGTTATTGGATTAGTAGCATGTAAGTTATGAATTTTAGAAGTTTGTGTAGTCTTTCTTTAATATGTTGAAATGTTGTCTTTGGTTGTTTGGGTAGTGTTTGAGTAGTTGATTCTTGGGTTGTTGTTGATTAGGTCGGGGTTGAATGTGTGTTCAATTGCATGTTGAGTTGGATAACCTACTTTGTCATCTAACTTAATTGTTTCAGAATTGTATAGTTGTTGATTGTTAAATGTTGTTTAATTGGTTGTTGAAATATTGTTTAATTGATTATTGATTATTGATTGTTGAAATACGAGAATTGGGCCCTTTCGTTGCTGATCTCTTAGAAGGTAAGAGTTATATGTCGGGAGTCGGGCAACCCTCGTTGTTAACTTCTCGAATTGGAATTGTTATTGTTGTTATGAGTCGGGAATCGGGCAACCCTCATTGTTGACTTCTCGAATTGAGTCATGAGTCATTGTTGTGAGCTGTGGTACAGTTGTGACCTCGGGAGGCATCCTGGGTTGCGGGCACAGTTATCATGGCTAATCCTTATCTCGCATGGGCGGAGAGGCCATGGGGTGTGGGTTTAGAATAAGGTACCTCAAGATTATGTTATTAGGTTTGAAGGAGTTGGTGAGCATTGAAATGATGTATGGAGCTTCATCAACAAGTGTATCGTATCCTTATTGTGTGTTTATTGTTGTTACTATATTTGTATTGTTATCAGTAATAATTGCGTGTTATTGCTCATAGGATGATTTTCAAAGTGATAAAGTAAATGTTTTCAAAGATCTATGGAATTCCTCATTGGGCTTTGTTTTATATAAGCTCACTCTCATTCGTTTGCTGCAATCAGGTATTATTGAACCAGATTATGGGTACGTGCCTCAGGAAGCTGAGAATGTGCCTTATGTGGATGAGTCTTATGTGCCGGAGTCATATCCATGAGTTTGTCTTAGTTTTTGTAGTATGATGTATTGTGTAACTTACTTAAAGATAAAGACTTATATAATACTAGTTTAGTAGTCTTTCTTTTGAACATGATTAGATTGCTAGATTGGTTTATAATCTATTTTGTAAATGTATGATATAGCCTATGGATTGATGTTGGAAGGGAGGCGTATAACTTATGAATGAACTGTTGAATGGTTGTTTAATATATGGAAATGGTTGTGTCGTATGTTGTTGAAATGGTTGTGGAGTTGTTGTTGATCTTTGAAGTTGGTTATATGAGTTACAAAGGGGTTGGTTTAGAGCCCGGTATTCGTGTTATTGTCGTTATACTGTAGAAATTCCATTGTGTCATGATTGATCGTAGGTGGGGTCGAGTTGGGGAGTGACAATAGCTATATCGGCTATGACCTTGCCAACAAGAGACGGTTTTTCTGTGTCCTGATCTCTGTTTGCCTCCTTAGGAACAAGTAGTAATGGTGGTGGGGTCTTAGATATGTTTCCTTCCATATTAAAGAGGTTGACCCAAGTAAATACATTGCAAATCAAGGCAGACGAAAGTAAATACAATTTGATGAGGACTTTGGTGATTGAGTAGAAAGGAAAAGAAAGATTTGGTTGGTGGAAGAAATGTTAAACTACTTGGGGGTAGTATTCAGGGGATGTGTTTTAGAGAAAAGGGAGAGAACAAAGTCTAGAGAGAGAGAGAAAGGAAAAAAAAAAAGCTTGACCAATTTGGCGATGCTCAATTATCAATAAAAGATAAACGAGTAGTCGAAATGAAGAGGTTTATAAAGGAACAGGTAGGACCCACCTCTTCTTTCTCTCACTTTCAAATGTCCAAAATTTTCAAGAAATGGTGGAGGAAAGCATACGTCTCTTTCTGCAACTGTCATTTGTAGAGACCATATGATATGTTCAAAATTTTCAAGAAATGATGCAGCTTTTATTCTTGGCAGTAAGGCTTTTGCAATTGTCATTTGCAGAGACCATATAGGTAATATGATGAATGGTAATATTTGAAGTTTTCTTACTGACTCAGCATCAATAGCTGAGACTATTGCTATCCGTAATGCTTGTGTTATGGCTAAGTAGTACAACACTTGCAACATCATTCTGGAGAATGATGCTCAGACCATCTTCATGGCTATTTTTGCTACTTGTAGCACCTTGGACTGGAGAGTTCAACTAATAGTAAATGACATTCATTCCTTAATAGCAGATCTTCCTTCAGTGCAGTTCGCTTTGGTTAGGAGATTGGGTAACAAACTAGTTGATTGGTTAGCTAAATGTAAGATTGGTGAAAGACTTAGTTGTGATTGGTTGTCTAAACTTCATATTGCTCTTTGTATTCTGCTTAAGGCAGACCTGGAGCCTGATGGTACTAGTTGACCTTGATGTAATTCCTTTTTTTTTTTTAATGCAATTGTTCTTTTATGACCAAAAAAAAAACATATGTCTCTTTCTTGGATGTAGTACTGAGCCACAACATAACCCGAAAATCCAAGAGGCATTTGAATCATTTTTATCTTTCCGTCACTACTATGCAAAAAAAAAAAAAATAAATCAAGTGGAATTTACACAATAGACGTATATATGTGGACGATAATTATTCCCAAGTATTTTCCCTCACACACACATATATGACCCAATTGTCAATTGTCAAAGAAGATGAGTAAATGATTGAGACACAAAGTGAACCATCAATAATGCTGCTATAACTGATATTGTTATCAATAATTCTGCCATAATATTTATTGTCCTTCAATCACAAATATTATTTCTGCTTTTGATTAATTTAGAGTAAGTGTTAGAACACTGATGCATTACGGACTTTATAAACTTGAATAAATCCAATGTAATTTTGTATATTGAGTTCTTTATCATTAAAAATAATAATGTTGCTATAACAGATGAACCAAGAGATTGAGCGACTAGAACAATTTCCTTAACTTCATAGACTTTGACAACAAGCTAATAATGCAACTACAAAAAGTGAAAGTTGTAAGTTAAGCAAACTAAATAGGGAGTAGATGTGCTCATAACGTTATAAGTAACATTTGATGAAAATTTTGTAATTATAATAAAGTAATCTTAGTTGTTCTCAAGGCACAAATCACCAATTCAACTTACAAAATCAGATTAAGTTTTTCTTTCCATACCGATTCAAATTAACTTGCACCATATACGATCTTTCATTTTCTCTCGGTTTACTTTCTTACTAGGTTTAAATCTTGGAAAAAAAGGGTTAAAAATTAAAATTTGAAGGAGGCGGTTTTGTAATAGCTTTTAAGTTACCTTCATTTTCTTGACAGAACAAAAGAATATTGTCTGAAATGACTCCTTAGTGACATCTTGGAATTGAATAGGATAGGTTCCCTTTCTATCATGTGGTTACATATTGTACCCTTAGACCTAGTTACCCTATTACAACGGGATGCTCGTTCCACTGGCATTGGGTGATATAATTATTTGTTTCATGAAAAGCCATAAAGACAAAAAAAAAAAAAAAAAAACTTTATTCTTGTCAATCCTCATATACAAGTAGCAATCTTGGATTCCCTTTTGGAACTGATGCAATTTTTGAAATAAAATGCCTTCCTTCACCGATAGCATATGATTTTTCAATCTTACTTAGTAGTTTAGAGATACATGAAATAGAGCGTAATTCTAAATTGGGCCTCTCAAATGAAACAAGCTAAATTTTAGTATTTTTTCGTCAACGAATTATTAGTATTTACTAAGCATACTTACTCACTAATTAGCCCAATAAAAAGCGACAAGTATTATCACTAGAGTTGACATTTGAGCCAACCAGGCCTATTCCAACCCAACCTGTACGAGTTGCGGGTTGAGAATACTCAGCCCAAATTTTTAGTCAGTTGGACTAGGCTCATTGTTCAAAATATAAGATCTAACTAGGCCCACGAGCCTACCACCCTAGGTCACGAACTAGGCTGAATTGGGATGGGCTGGGCTGGGCTAGTCCCATTTTCTTTTTGTGATTAGTGTATTTGGATATATTATATATACATACACATATACATATACAAACACCGATACTCATACATATGTAACTAAAAAACTAGTTGGGGGCACTTGGATTAATAAAAAAAAACAACAATCTACATAAAACTTAAACTTGCGTTGATATTAATTAGTAGGGAAAAATATTAATTTCAATCAATATTTAATTAGAACTCTTCTAATTAATTCTCGCAGTATATCACGACTACTGAATTAATAATAAAGTGAAAATATACGAACCATATAATATGTAATTCTCATGCAATTAATCCATTTCATCTAGACCATCCCGAATAAGTCAAAACCATGGATAGAAAAATAAAGAACCTCATATAGAAAAAGTTGACAATGTACATGCAAAGGTAAGGTAGGAGTGGCAGCAGAAATATCAGGTTATGTTTGAGTAAAGTTCGCAACAATACAAAAAGAAAAAAAAAAGGCTTGTAAAGCTTGTTAACGTATGCAAATTTTGAAAAAGTTTATGGTTGTTTTTTCTTCAGTGATTTGGCAATAAAATCCAACATGTTATTGTAGGATATTGTACATAGGCCTGTTGGGTATCGGCGCAGCGGAATGGTCGGGGACAAGCAGTATCACGCAGCTAACATATAAATGAGAACAGAGAAAGTAGAGACACAAGATTTACATGGAAAACTCTCAAACAAATCGAGGGAAAAACCACGGGAAAATAATGGAGGATTTTATTATGATGTGGAGTATTTTACAATAACCTTCTCTCTAATATAAGGAGAGAACAATATTACTCTCTCAAATAATAGGAGAAACTAACTCTCACTCACAAATATAGAACAACAAAAGAAGAAGAAAAATACTTAAGAGAAAGCTTATGTTTTCTCTCTAATTTGGAATGATTTGGTGATGCAAAATGGTGAAGTTTGAGCATCTATTTATAGGCTCATATTGCACAAAAAGTCTTCCCACATGTAGTGTGAAATCAACCCAAAATTGTGTGTGCCTAACCTTGCAACCAAAGATTTTTCTTCATTTCCCATTGTTTTTTGTCTTCTTTTGACTTGTACCAAAATTTTATTTGTTCACATTCTCCCACTTAAAATTTTGGTGATACTTCAAATCTCTCCATACTTGCCAATTCCATGTTGCTTACGTCTTTGCTAGGCCAAAGGAGGATCTACTCCAAACAAACTTGTCAACGTTGATTGGCTTTGTCATGACATCTACTAGGTTCTCGTTGGTGTGAATTTTCTGCATATCCACACTCCCTTCCTCCACTACTTCTCGAACAAAGTGATATTGAACACCTATGTGTTTCATCCTGAAATAAAATGCTGGATTCCTTGCAATGTGCAAGGCACTTTGACTGTCACAAAACAAGGGAATTTTCTCTTGTTTGTGCCCGAGCTCATCCATTAACCGTTTAATCCAGATTGCTTCTTTACAAGCTTGTGTAGCTGCCATATATTCTGCCTCTGTTGTAGATAAGACCACAACAGTCTGTAATTTAAATATCCAGCTTACCACGCCGCCTGCAACTGTAAACACATAGCCTGTAATGGACTTATGTTTATCAGTATCACCTGCAAAATCCAAATCAACAAAACCCTTGACAGTAAATTCTGATCCTTCAAAACATAATGCAACATCTGAGGTCCCTTTGATGTATCTTAGGATCCTCTTAACAGTATTCCGATGCTCTTTACCAGGATTCGCCATGAACCGACTGACCGCACCAACTGCTTGAGCGATATCTGGTCTCATACATATCATAGCGAACATGATACTTCCCACTGCTGATGCATACGGTACTCGAGACATTTCTATCATTTCCGCTTCAGTGCTAGGGCACATACTTGAGGATAATTTGTAATTGACAGGAAGCGGGGTCGAGATTTCCTTACAATCTTGCATATTGAAGCACCGCAAGATTTTCTTTAAGTAATTCTTCTGGGAAATCCATACCTTCCTGCCTTTTCTGTCTCGGTGAATTTGCATCCTTACAATCTTGTTTGCTGGTCCCAAATCCTTCATATCAAACTCCCCAGCCAACTGTGCCTTCAATTCTTGGACCTGATCTTTACTGGGACCTGCTACCAGCATGTCGTCCACATACAACAACAGAATGATAAAATCATTATCGCCAAACCTCTTGTACTATGTACAATAGTCTAAATTGAGTCTGTTGTATCCAAGGCTAATCACGAAAGAATCAAATCCCTTGTACCAATATCTTGGCGCTTGCTTTAAACCATACAGAAATTTGGTCAACCTGCAAACGAAGTTTTCTTTTCCTTTCTCAACGAAACCTTGTGGTTGGAGCATATAAATCTCTTCTTCAAACTCACCATGAAGAAAAGCCGTCTTTACATCTAACTGTTCTAGATGTAAGTGAAACACAGCACACATGGTCAAGACTACTCTAACAGTTGTAAGTCTTACCACAGGAGAATATATCTCGTTAAAGTCAATTCCTTCTTTCTGAGCATATCCTTTCACCACCAGTCTTGCACGATATCGCTCCACTTGGTCATTACCATCTCGCTTGATCTTGTAGACCCATTTGTTACCAATGGCTTTTTGTCTAGGTGGTAGTGGAACAAGCTCCCACGTCTTGTTTCTATGTAGAGCTTCAATTTCTTCCTGTATTATTGTCATCCACATGGCAACATCGGGGCTTTTTATAGCGTCATGAAAGGTAGATAGCTCTCCATCCTCCGTTAGAAGACAGTATGCAACATTGCTCGCCATGACAAAATCTAAATGCCAAGTTGGTCTTGTTGTCTGACGCAATGAACGTCGGACTTCTATAACCTCAGCGTCATCTGGTTCTTACTCCTCATGCTCCGGTGCAGCTTCAGAAGAAGCATCTCCTTGTTCTGACTTATCTTCAATTTGTATTGTAGTAGTCTCTTTTGAAGTGTTGTTGTCGTCTTCACTTTGCAGTTTATCTTCTGTAAATATCACATCTCTGCTGATGACAACCTTGTGGGCAGTGGAATCCCACATGCGATACCCCTTAACACCATCAGCATTTCCCAAGAATACACATTTCCTGGATTTTGGATCCAGCTTTGTTCTTTCATGGGAACCATACATCACATATGCCGGATACCCAAATATGTGCAAGGTAGAATAATCTGCTGGTTTTTCGATCCACATTTCTATTGGTGTCTTCAACCCAATTGCAGTTGACGGTGACTGGTTTATCACGTAACAGGCAGTTCTAGCTGCTTCTGCCCAAAATGATTTGGCTAGATCTGCAGTTTCCAACATAGCTCTCATTCTTTCAAGAAGAGTTCTGCTCATCCGCTCTGCTACACCATTTTGCTGAGGTGTATGTGCAACAGTAAATTGCATCTGAATACCCTCTTGCTTGCAAAATGCCAAGAAGCTCCCGTCAGTGTATTCTCCTCCATTGTCCGTCCTCAAACACTTGATCCTTTTCCCGGATTCAAGTTCTACCAGCGCTTTGAATGTTTTAAATATTGGAAACACATCTGACTTGTTCTTGATTGGATACACCCACAGTCTCCTGGAGTAATCATCAATAAATGATACAAAGTATTTGGCTCTTCCTAGGGACAAAACCGGTGATTCCCAAACGTCTGAATGGATCAAGTCTAAAATGTGTTTGCTTCTGGCAGTAGATCTCCCAAATTTCAATCTATGCTGCTTACTGGTAACACAGTGCTCACAGAAAGGTAAGTTTACCGTCTTGAGCCCGGGTAGGAGATTACGTTCAGCGAGAATCTTCAAGCCACGTTCTGTCATGTGGCCCAATCTGCGATGCCACATTATAGTTGATTCTTCTTGACCGGCTGATGCAACTGATACATCTGCCTCCTGCAACGTATCTCCCAAAAGCATGTATAGATTTACCCCAATCTTTTCTGCCTTGATCACCACAAGCGCTCCTTTGACGACCTTCATGATCCCATCCTCGATATGGGTCTTGCAACCAATGTCATCCAATTGTCCAATGGACAATAGGTTCTTCTTCAAGCCCTTCACGTGTCGTACCCCTTGAATGGTGCGAGTGGTACCATCATACATTTTAATTTTGACGGTACCGATGCCAGCAATCTCCAAGGCATGATCATTACCCATGTACACAGATCCGCCAGAGACAGGTTCATAGGTGTGGAACCATTCTCTACGAGAGGTCATATGCCATGTTGCTCCCGAATCCATTATCCAAGCATCAGTGAGCTTCTTTCTGCCTTTTGATACAGTTGCTGCTTCGCTGTATAAAATATCTCCATCATCTGGTGCAGTCGCCACACATCCCTGAGAATTTGTCACCTCGGGATTCTTTTTGTTGCTCCGACAATCATTCTTGAAGTGCCCTTTCTTGCCACAATTGTAGCATTTGATATTTTTTCTACTCCTTGATTTTGATCTACCATGGTTGTTGCTCCCACTAGAGCCATGTTCCGTTGATCTACCTCTCACCATTGATAATGCCTCTGCTTGTTGTGAACTTTCGATTCTGTCTTCCTTACTTTTGCGCCTAGATTCCTCTTCCAGAACAGCGGCTGTAACATCATTAAAAATAACAAAATCTGAAAAAACATTGTTAGTGTAACTAATGATGAGTTGATCATACGAATCAGGTATACTTTGAAGTAGAATTTCTGCACATTCAAGCTCCGCTATTTAATGCCCAATTGCAGTCAATTGAGAAAATAACATATTTAAGGTATTGATGTGATCTGTCACCGATGTGAACTCACTCATCCGAAGGGTGTAGAGTCTCCTTTTCAAGAAAATCTTGTTGTGAAGTGACTTGACCTCATACAGTTTGGTTAGCGCATCTCAAATTTCTTTTGCTGACTTCTTTTCCTCAACGCTTGACAATACCGAATCTGCCAATGCTAGGTGCAAATTAGCCATAGCGTTGTCATCCATCTCTTTCCACTTGTTGTCCGTCACCTCCGCTGGTCTGTCTCCAATTGCTGCCAAGCAATTCTCCTTTCTCAAGAAATTCTCCTTTCTCCTGTTGAACTTTTCGATTTCAAATTTTGCCGCCATAGTATTAACAACGATCTACTTCGTAACTTGAACCGGCTCCCACTATTTCACTATGAATTGTACCATATACGTGAATAGTACCAAAATTGTATACAAAAATAGTGTCGATATCGTATAGGTGAATAGTACTATACCGTATGCATGAATACCTTGAACAGTAACTCCGTATGAATACCAATGACCCATAACCAATGGCTCTGATACCACTGTTGGGTATCGGTGCAGCGGAATGGTCGGGGACAAGCAGTATCACGCAGCTAAAATATGAATGAGAACAGAGAAAGTAGAGACACAAGATTTACTTGGAAAACCCTCAAACAAATCGAGGGAAAAACCACGGGCAAATAATTGAGGATTTCACTATGATGTGAAGTATTTTACAATAACCTTCTCTCTAATATAAGGAGAGAACAATATCACTCTCTCAAATAATAGGAGAAACTAACTCTCATTCACAAATATAGGACAACAAAAGAGGAAGAAAAATACTCAAGAGAAAGCTTATGTTTTCTCTCTAACTTGGGATGTTTTGGTGATGCAAAATGGTGAAGTTTGAGCATCTATTTATAGGCTCATCTTGCACAAAAAGTCTGCCCACATGTAGTGTGAAATCAACCCAAAATTGTGGGTGCCTAACTTTGCAACCAAAGATTTTTTTTCATTTCCCATTGCTTTTTGTCTTCTTTTGACTTGTACCAAAATTTTATTTGTTCACAACATAGGCGTCTATCTTTATTTAAGTTTGGGAAGCTACATTGTAAGTTAACTAAGGAATAAAGACAAGCTGTTTGTGATATCGGATTTGGACTGTTGCTAAATATTCAATGCAAATTGTTTAAAGCACTTACTGTGAAAATGACTAATGGACATATTTGATCCAAGAACCAACGCTTTAGAGATTCATGGCCACAAATTGAAGGTCAAAGTCATTCATGTTGAAAAGATATTTGGATTACCAAATATTAAAGGATCACTAGTACCTCGCGCAAAGGCCTTAGCAAGGACATAGCTGAATTATGTGAGAAGTTTGAAGTTTATAACTCCTTAATTCCACTAGGCTTTTTGCACGAGAAGATGATAACATTTAGAAGCTATGGTATTGATTTCATCATTGGACATTTATTAGCTCCCACATGTGAATTTGCCGTAATGAGGTAGTTTTTACATGTTGTGAAGAATGTTGATGTTATTTTGAGCTTTAATTGACATAGTTTGTGCTAAGCTCCTTGTCAAAGTCCATTTAGAGGCCGAGACCATTGAGATTTAAATATGTCGGTGATTGTCTCTTCTTGTTGTTGGTATTGAAGATCTTTTATCTATTCAAAATCAAATTACTCTCAATCTAGAGTACAAAGAGTGATTTTTTGAGACATCCATAACCCTTCACATGGATGGAACAAAAAGTTAAGAAGAAATAAACTTAACCGATGTAAGCAGATTATCGATTCCATTAGGATTTTGAACGCATTTTTCCGGAACGCATTTGGTCATCCAAAACGTTTAATGGTACATCTAAACCAATTACACTTATATAAACAAAATAAGACCATTTTGTTCAAAAATTGATGCTCATTAGTGGTGCTAGATTGTTCTATTGCTCATTGTGCATATATTCAAAGGGAATTGGTTCTGCCGGTTGTGCGAATCGCTGTCCTTTTTGAGTGACGTAAGTTAGTGTAAGATGCTGATTTTACGTACAAACCAAACAATATAGTTCTTTAATTTTTACTAACTCTATAGAAAAGCATTATCATCAATATGCCAACATTACCAAGAGGTTTCACAAATAGCATGTAGGACCGGACTATTATGAGCAGAAAACAAACTTACAGTAAAGCTATACCTTCCGTCCAAATTCATAGAAATAGGGACATCGACTTGTAAGATCTACGTATGCTGTGTGCAATAGGGCAATTCTACTTTTGAATCATCTTCTACCTAAAATTAGTAGACTAATAGTTAAAATTAAGCCCGTGATTAACACTTCATTTTTTAACTGAATGCTACTTGCTAGAACACTATTGGAGCAAGCTAATGATCAAGATAGAAATACACATTGACACATTTATTAATTAGAAGAATAGTTTGCAATTTTCTAGATGGATTGAATGTTAAATAAGAGTGTTGAATGTTGAAAAACTAGCTCTAGAAATCTCTCTTAGGCATTTATAAATAAGCTAGTTGTAATGTTAATGTAAGATTGCATCCAATTTCTAAATGCTCGTGTTCTTTTACATAAAATTGGTCCAACCACCTTCTACATCGCCAATAGTGTTTTTTTCACCAACTTTCTTTCTTGTTTTTCATATAATTACACTAAAACAGCCCACTTTCTTCTGCTGTGCCAACAACATTCTGCGAATTTCGAAAGAGAATAACAATAGCGAAGTGTTTTAGCAAAATGATCATGTAACTCATCTTCGACTAATATTATCAATTTCGTAGAGTCTCTTTTAGAATGTCAGACTTGACAGGCCGCTCAAGTGCTCACTTGTTATGGGAAACAGTTTTCCAGGACAAGTTATTTGCACGAGTCTTGTGCACGGGGTACAGCAAGAGTAAAAACTTTTTGATCTTGTAATTAAAGGGAAAATAGTCACGATATGAAAGAAGCTCACACTTGTATTCACATGGTGTTGGTACATAAGTAGTTGAATTACAACAAACTTGACATAGTGATAAGGATAAGGAAAAATACAAACGTATACATGATGCCCTAAAGTGTGGAAACATACTGACATTAGCTGATCGTGTGGAGAGTTGTTAACAGAGATATGCTGAGAAGACTCTTCCCTAATGTTAATCCCAAATCAACCAATATATCAGCGTCCACCTTGCACAACTTCTAGATTGGACTCCTCGGCAGTATTTTTGGCAGAAAGTTTCACTACTTTGAATCGGATCTCACGAACACATGGCCGGCAGAGGTAAAAATAGCAAGTTTTACATTCAAGGGCCATGCATCCTTTCAAACCAACACCACACTTGTCACAGGAGAACTTATATTTAACTTCTACCACGGAGGTGAGAGAATGTGGGTGATACTCAATTTGAAGTTCATCCCCAAACTTCATATTAGATTTAGAGCCAAGTCGAGGAATGCAATAGGGATGAAAAGAATTGTCACATTCACGACAATGATATAGCCAGAACTTGGGATGAATTTCTTCCTCACAAATGTCACACGTAAATGGATTTGGATGATAATAAAAAGGTGGAAAGCTCAAGATAAGAGGGTGGTCATCCCATCTATGTCTGACACTCGTAGGTAGAGGTACGCATTGAAGTGCCACATTGTATTCACAACGCTCGCAACTGTAGGACAAATCTCCGTAGCGTTTGCAGGAGTTGCATAACAAATCTGAAGATTCACTTTGAACAAGGAGGTGATTGTGAGCTTCATGTTTTATTGTAGTAGGAAGAAGAGCACATTTGATGTCAAGTAAGATGTTGCACTCGTCGCACTCATAGAAGAATCCATTACAAATCCTTTCGCACCTACTGCATTCAACATGACGAAAACACTCTGGGTAATAAGCGATGGAGAGTTCATGCTCGGGATGATAGGAAGATGAGAGATTGTTTGGTAGCTGAGTGCAATTCAAATGGATGAAGTAGCTGCACTGAGCACAACCATAACATGAACCTGAAATGGGTTCAATGCAACCACTGCACACTGTTTCCTGATCATCATCATCTATTTCGCTGTAGTCATCTTGGATATTGATGAGAATCAAAGGGTGGTCGTGACTGAAGTGATTAATTTCTTTTGATTGTTCAATCAGTGGAAGTCCTTTTTCCTCCAAGAAATGTCGAATCAGTTGTGAAGATACGACATCTGTAGGCAAGCTGATCGAATTTGGTGGGATCTCAGCAGCACTAGTAAGAAAAACAATGTAATGTCATTATCAGATAGAACATCAGCAAAAGGAGGTAAACAACAAATGGAAGAAGAAAGAAAATAGTAGGTAATTAAAAACTTTTGAGTAAAATAAATTGTGTTCCAAACGACTCATCCGAACTGATCATGTTGTGTGTACAACACCTAACACCTACTTATTATCTGCCATGTCAACCATTTTAAAGCCATATATTCTCAATCTAACTCTCTTTGCAGGTAAGCAGCCAAACAATTACTGTCAAACCACTGTTAGTAATGTGTTAAGCATAATTCAACTTTAAATTTGAAAAGGAGAAGACAAAAAGGGGTAGAAAAGCTATGGTTAAATTACTAATAAAATGTTATTATTGTTTGGCAGCCCCAACCATCCAATGCATCATAGCGCATAATGGATTTTGTTAAGATTTTTGACGGATTTTGATGGAAGGGGCATATTGGATCCCATTCAAAAACCTTTAATGGCGCAACTAGACCAATTAAACTTGATTGGTTAAAAATTAAACAATTAAGTAAATATTCTTAAACCTTAAAAAGTTGAATGGAGAATTCTTACGAGTGATCAGCTTCAGCAGCTTCATCCTCTTGGGACTTAGGTTTGATGCACTTGAGATGGTAAAAGTATCTGCAAGGGCCACAATAATAGACCCAGTAACTTGGGCGTAGTTTTTCCCGACAGATGTCACAGTTTAGTTTGTAATGGCGGTATTCTTTTGGAAGACAAGACGATAGGGACAGAGGGGCATGATCAGGGTGGCCCTTGTAATGCAAGCTGCTTGGCAATAATCCACAAGTCTTGTGCATCCAAAACGGGCATACGGTGCAATAATAACACTCGTCTTTCTCTTCTGTGCCACAAGCATCACAGATGAACAAGGCAGCTCGCTTATGAAGTTTTAAGGGGTGCGGATGGTTGGGGTGTTTATATGTATCCTGTAGTTGTGCACACAAAATATCCACATCAAACTCACACTTGGAACATTGGTACGTAAAACCATTCCAATCTTTTAGACAGATATTACATTCGCAGCTTTTTGACCAGTAAGGCGGCTTGCTAAAGAGTTTAAGTGGATGTTCAAAATGCATTGGATGGGTAATCTCTAATGGTCTGCGCAGGATTTGTGGAGGAAGACATCACATTCGCTGCAACAATATAATGACCCAAAAACTGGTTGTTGACAACCGTAACAAACTTCCTCTGTGTCTCCTTCCTTCAATTCCTTGAGGATAAGCGGATGCTCCTTATGGCTAAAATGATTGATGATCTCCATCTCTATTTCTCTCTAATTTCTTTTTTACTCTTTTCATCTCTCACAATTCAAATGCTATGAATACAAAGCCTTTGCTGCTAGTGATGACACTAATAAATAGGTAAAAGTCAACTACAATTCTACGATGGTAGGTGAGCCCATGACTTTTCGTCTTGTATTCATAATACATAACAACAAATACTTCTATTAGATGATTAAGTATTGACTCAATATACCCAAAATAATAAACATAGCATTACTGTGTATTATAAATGCAATATAATAACAACCATCTCCCTCTCCCTCTCCCTCTCCAAACAACCTGTCTCTTGTCTCTTTGCGCTGATGTTGTTAGTTGATACGTAATTATCTATGTTTTTCTTTAATCGAGTACGTAATTGTTGATGTGGCATAAATAACCGGACTCAAGAAAGACCGTCTCTAAATAAATACAATGGGAGACAATGACATTACAACTACACATAGAGTTCTAGCTCTGTGTTCATACTATACAAAAAAATACAATCTTTTCGTTTGCTTCGTGTGTTGACAAAGTAATGCCGAGACCAAACCTAGTCTTTGTTTATCGTGTATGTTTTCTACAATTTAACCTAACTCTAAGGTTTTTGGTTGCTAATATTTTTGGGTAAAGCAATAATGAAATTTTCCTATGGTAATAATTTTATTATGGAAATCTAAGTTTTTATTCAATAGGGATTAAAACATACAATTTACAATCATATGAATAACATTTTTTAATAAGGACTAAAAATACACATATATTTTTAGAAGTGTTGGTTGTTGTTCTGAGAAGTGTCAAGATAAGATATAAAACACATGAATGGGTGGGACTACTCATACAAAAAAAATAAATCATTGAGCATAAAGTTTTGTTTTTTTGAAGTTTATCAATAATCCATATCTTAGTAGAACAAAAGGTAACCATACTTCCCAAAGTTTGATAATAGTATATATGTTATTAGCTTTTCAATATAATGTAGATCAAACACTACAAGAAACAACAGAGATTGCGACAGCCAAAAAATATCACATTTTCGTTACAAATAAGCAGATGCGATGAAAATATGACGAAAACTAAGTTGTCGCCTAACATGGCATGGCTAAATCGTTTTTTGTCGCATTTTTGTTGTATTGTGCCTAATTTGCGACGATATGTAAAGCTAGAATATTTCGTTGTATTTTCGTCACAAGGCGACTAATCTACTACAACTGAAATACGTCGGCAAATCGTCCCTAGACTGTGGCAATGTAGTCGATGCAATTTTGTGGCAACACTTTCATGGTAAAATCATGGCAATAGTTTCCTCGTATTTTTGTGGCCAATCATAAATTTTTTTTTTTTTTAAATTATATTTTCTTTTTGGCTCTTGTTTTAAGCACCATAAAAAAAATCTCAACTTGATCTTTTTTCAAATCATATAAATTGTCGTATTGACTTTTCGTTCTATGACACGAATTTCTTGGCCCAAAATCACTCAACACCAAACTTTAGTACGCAATAGGAAATTAGGTCATCCTCAATGGAGACTTTAAATTGAGGGGCTTTAAAAATAAATTTAGAGTCCTTTTACTTTTTAGACTATCTTCAATGGAGTCTCTAAAATACAAAACTTTTTTAATTTGGGTATTTTTAGAGAATAGGGTCTCTAAAAATAATACTATTCATGGCAAAAGTACGTAGGGTCTACCACTTTTAGCTTAAAAGATGCCAAAATAGAGACCTAGTCTCTATTTTCTTCAACAAATTTGTGGAAGAAAATAGAGATTGGGTCTCTATTTTGACATATTTTATGTCAAAAGTGGTGGATCTCACGTACTTTTGTCATGAATAGTGTTATTTTTAGATACTGGAATCTCTAAAAACACCCAAATTAGGAAAGTTTTGTATTTGAAGACTCTATTGAGGATGCCCTTAGAGCCCCATTTAGAGCCCTATGTGTTTTTTAGGAACTCTAAAAAAAATTCATATCCAGTGGAGACTCTAAATTTAAAGAGTTATGGTGGGACCTGTCGTCCCTTCCATTTTTTTGAGCCTAAGTTGCTAATTTTTTTATTTTTTTGGTTAAAGTTGTTAGTCAGATGTCAAATCTAATTTGTTGAAGAGACCCATGTAGTCAAATCTGATTTAAAAATGACCCATGTAGGCTCTAAATTTTTTTATCTTTTTCTTGGGGCTTCATTTTATTCAACAAATTTGTTGAACAAAATGGAGCTCGGGTTCTAAATTTGTTGAAACATGAAAACTTTGCATCAAAAATCTAGATTTGGAGCTCTATATGTACCATTGGTGTTGCTTTTTTCTTTTAAAGTCTCTATATTTGCTAAAAAATTATAATTATTATGTTTTGAAACTTTCATTGAGGATACCCTTAGCCCAGATCAATAAATGTCATTACTATAAACTGTGCTTTCCTAAAGTACAGGTTTAGACACTAGCATCCCATAATACGAGTGTATCACATTATTCGGGACACTATGATAAGCTAACAAATTAGTATGGACCACGATATTTAACATTTCTATTTTGCATTCAGCACTTATCAACTAATAAAAAAATGTTTTGACCAAAAAAAAGAAAAAAAAAAGAAACTAATAAAAATGTATTTCTATTTAATCTAACAAATTAGTATGGATTCAGAGCCTGAGCCTGAGCCTGAGCCTGTGCCTGTGCCTGTTTATATATATGAGCAGATTTCAGACAATCATGATTCCTTTACCAAATGTGTAGTGTCTTCCTTGTGGTAATCTCAACCAGGCTCTTCAGAACCTGCAAAAATGAAGAAATAAGTTTAAGATGAGAAATATTTATCAACATACTATAACATATCAATAAAATAAGCAAACACAAAATCAAACATTTCAAGATAAATAGTATTCTAGACTAGAATCGACTAAAAAATTAATTTCTTTAAAATTAGTAGTCTTTGTAGGCTTGTACTTGACTAATATGAACTATGTTTCTTTCGGACAGAATCATGTGCTATAGGGTTAGGCACTCCTATTTTGTTAATAAAAAATAGGTAATCAAAAACTCACATTACATGAACAATATAAAACAGTATCCTAACTAGGTTCGAATCAGCTAACAAAACTAATTTCCTTACAACTAGTCTCGATAAGGTCTTGCGCTTAACTAATGTAAATCATATCTTTACCGAACAAGATTATGCGTCCTAGATTAACACGTCCCCAATGTGAATCAATCCAAACGACTTCTCACGAGTAGTTTCCTGTCATAGAAAAAGAAAAAAAAATAGTATTTACCAATTGATTACCTGAAGTGTAGCATTATGTGTATAGAGACAATATAATAAGAATCATTTCACTTTCTTTTCTCTTTCCAAACAACCTTTTCTTGTTTCTTTGTGGTGGTAGTTGATATGTAATTTTCTCTATTTTTTTAAACCGATTTGTTTTTATAATATATACTAGGTGAGACTTTGATGTTACAACAGCACATGATACACTTCTCATGCAGCACTCATACTATACAAAATAAAGTAACTTTTTTCCCTTATCCCATGTTGACGATATGATACTGATAGGAAAAATTGCACAAATCAAAATTTTAAATTTAATTAATTTTATAATTCAAAATTAATCAATTTAGTACCTATTATGTTTTAAAAAAAATTTAAATTCAATCCTATAATTCAAAATTAGCCAATTTATTTCCTATTATTTTCCAAAGAAAAATCAATTTAGTCCCTATTATTCTCTAAAAAAATTTAATTTAGCCAATTTAGGTATAAACTAAATTAATTTTTTTTAAGAAATAATAGGAACTAAATTAGTTAATATTGAACAATAGAGACAAATTTGAAAGTTTTAAAAAATAATAAGGACTAATTAAATTAACTAATTTAGAATAACATGAACAAATTTAAAATTTCAAAGAAATAATAAAGACCATTTGCACAAATTTTTCATACTAGTTTCCTCCCAATTTGAAGTAAAATGAGGGAAAACGAAAGGAACATCAAAAAATATTATACCAATTTTGTCCTTCTAATTTTAACATAACAACAATCATTTCCTATTTTTTCAACCAAAAATAACTTTTTTCTCATCTTCATGTTTGTGTTCAGTTTCGTGGCTATACATTCTTGCCGCTATGCAATTTTGTGTGTGCAAATAGTGTATCTATGTGTCTGTGCAAGTATGCGTGTGTAGAGCTGTGTGTCTATTGTCTGTATGTGTGTGTGTATATGTTGTATCTATGTGTGTGTGGTGTAAAGCTTTGTGTGTCTATATAATATATGTGTATGTGTGTGTGCAGTATGTTTGTGTATGTGTGTGTGGAAAGAGGAAAAGAAAATAGGAGATTGACAAAACAGCAAAAAAATTAAAAATGGTCAGACCATGGTTGGCCTGCAGATGCCGTCAAATGAAGCAGGTGAAAAAAAAAGTAAAAGAGGAGAAAAGGAAAAGAAAACGAAAAAAATAATAATAATAATAAATTAAAATAAAGAGGGGCATATATGTTAATTTGGATATAAAATTTATCCTCTCCTTTTTTTTTCTCTTTCAATTCAAACAAAAAATACATTAATCTTTTATGATATATTTGAATGTCATGTTTCACTTCCACTCGATTCTTAGCTTGATGATTTCATAACTCTAAATATACAAGATTATTCAAGTGGTATCTAAGCAAGGACTTGATGTTCATGTGATTACATATGTGTTTGCTTGAAACTTTTCCTTGTTCTTTTGTGCTCAATACTTTAGAAAACTTCAAGCAAACACATATATAATCACATGAACATCAAGTCCTTGCTCTAATACCACTTGAAGGATCTTGTATATTTAGAGCTATGAACATCATCAAGCTAAGAATTGAGCGGAAGCGAAACATGACATTCAAAAGGAGATATCATTTAATTAAAGGTCAAATTAAATATTTTAACAAGTTTATGTCAACTAACGATCTTATTTTCTGTATACGTTTATGGCTACAACAATGAACCTGTCATTTTTAATTAACTAGACTTTATATCGCGCAACTGGACCAAACTTTTTGATTAACGTTATCATCTAAGAATGGTTCTTAGAAACTTAATAAAGTCTTAGAGTTATATGCTCCGTTATTTTTTATCTTAATAAAGTATCAAAATAAAAGGTTGTAGTACTTATGGTTGATAAGTAAAACAAATTAAATATGCTAAGGATTTGTATTCTTTCATATTTTGCATAAGGGCATACAAGATAAAAGGAATATAACTCTAAACTACCAAATGGTATTGTCATAAGCATATTTAATGGCATAATATTAGATATAAATGGAATTCATTTTCACATTTGTATTTCCTTTTTGGTTAGTGGTAATGCAAAGAAGAAAGACAAATAGAGATGATTTCTATTAGCCAGTGGGAGCATATCTAAGAAGAATATTAAGGATTGTATAGGCATGTGTAAATGATGTTTTCATAGCCTTAAAACCGGACATTAAAAGAGGTTTTAATCCAAAGTATTTTTATAGCTTGAATGTCAAGGTTGTAAAGCTACTATGAATTATAAATCTTCTTTCATTGTGATTGGTACTACTTTATGGATTCTACTGAAACATTAGTGAATGTGTTCGATGATCGAATCTTAATCTCAGTAGTGCACTTTTGGAAGTGTGGAATGTTTTAAGTATTAGCAAATAAAACAAAGGTTGTTGCATTAGCTAAAGACAATTCGTTTGGATGCCTTCTGGACATATTTTGTATTTTAAATATTATACCTAAATGATATTAGGAATAAAATGTATATTCCTAAAGCTTGTATAAGCGCATTATGGTGTAGTCTTTATTGTCTTAATATGGACGAAAGAATGTATTGCAAACATATTGTCAACCGTTATAACCATCCACCAAATTTTAATATTACTCAAATAATCCAAATTAATTGTAGTTTCTACATGATTAGGTTTTTCTAATAATAAGATGATGATTAGGTTGGTTTGATCAACTTATACATCTGATTTATTGGAATGGTAACCAAGTCATCCTTTGTTTGATAAAAGATTAAAAATACTATGTTATTTGGATTAGTACATGTTGATGTATATGGAGCTATTTCAGAATAGGCTCATATAGGAAAATAATATTAGTGTCTTATGATCGGATCATGAAGGTAAAATATTTAAGTACTATTTTGTTTGAGTATCCCAAAATTTTGATATAGTATCGAAATTAACAATGTCTGATGTACCGTAGTTAAATGGGGTTTTCTTAGTGAAGAACCGTACTTTGTTGGACATAGTACATATGTTGATTAGTTTAACTAATCATTCTATTTATTTGTGGTTCATGCTTTCCTTAATTTAATATTATATTGAATAATAACTGCCTACTATTGCTAGAACTTTATATTTGATATAATTTGGATGGAAACCAAGTATTAAATGTGTTAATTTTGGTTTGTCCTACTTTTATTGAAAAGCTTTTTAAAGGACTAGTGGGAGTTTTGGTTAAAGGTAATTTTATAGTATATCCTAGTTTTGTAGGATATAATTTCTATTTAATGATCAATATCTATTGATCTATTATATTGTAATCTTTCTTGAAGAAAATGTTTTGTTCAAGAAGATGTTACTTTATAATTAAATAGAAATTGAGGATGTATCCTCTAAAGCTATAAAATCACCTAGACCAAAGTAATGAATCTATTCAATAAGGTCCAAGATGAGCCATCACACAAGATCTTTGAAAATGTAGTAGTGTATCTCATTCTTTAAAAGAATATAGGGATATCTTTTTGGAAGCACAAAAGTTGTTTGTGTATTTGAGATAATGATCAATTAGTTGATCCTACAAAGAAACGATATATTTGATATCGACTCCAAGAAACTATATAATGCAAAGCATAATAATGAGACTCCATATACTTTAGCTTAATCTGGATATTAATCTCCGAGATAAAGGTTGAAGTTAATAGAAAAAGGTAATGAACTTTTCTAGATATATTGGTTTCTAAAAGATATCATCAAAGCCAAAGTGTTAGCTATGATGAAGTCCTTTTACCAATTATTGTGCTTTTGTCTCGTTGTATTATGCTAGTCATTATAGCACATTGTATTACTATATTGATGATTCTGATCTATTGATATAAGTAATATGTGCATATTTGATAAATTCACTTGTGGATTTTTAAGTAAATTTCTTGAATTGTTTTGTCAAATTCAAATGAGATTAAAGAGTTAGATTTCATTTAGAATGTGGATGAACCTTATGATTGCAGAAGAATAATGGGAGCGCATATACTTTTCTGTGACTGCAATAATGATGACTTGAATATCATGATTGATGATATGTGTGTTGTGATATTAATTAAAGTCTAGTTATATTAAATGTTCTCCGTATGGAACATGTCGTTCGTATCTTGTAAATTTGTAGCTATAATGATAATACAAATAGATTACTCGACATATTCCTTAGATTGTACATAAGAGTGGTTTTGAAAGTGTTCAAGAAACTCTAGTTGCATAACAAATTTGTATTCAAAGTTATAGTAACTTCATATTTGTTATATTATGTACAAGACTTGATATTGCGTAAACTGTAAAGTGTTACGAGTAAATATCAGTCCAATCCAAGTTTGGGAATGATTGATAGAATTGAAGTATATTCTTAAGTACTTGGGAAGCACTAAAGATATATTTTAGTTCATGGAGGAGGTAAATTCTGTAGTGACGGATTTACTAGTTCAGATTCTTAATCTGAATCTTATAATAGAATGTATATGTTAGGGTTCATGTTTATTTGTAGTGGGAGCTCAGTAAGTTAAAAAGGTTCTAAGAAAACTGTAAATTCTATTACATAACTTATGTCTTTTGTGATATGTAATATTACGAAAGAAGTTGTTTGGATCGACGAAATCATAAGAGTTGATTATGGTTCCTATCGTTAAGTTGTGATGCTTTTATTGTTACGACTATACGGAGCTACTGTACAAGCTTGTGGAACCAAGGTCTCACTGTATGTCCAAACATTTAGAAAAGTGTTTCCATCTTCATGTGTTGTATCTGTAGCCAATAATCATATTGAGATATGTCTTTGCAGAAAACGACCACTTCTCTTGTTGTAACTGACCCACTTACCGTAGCTATGAATTAGTCACAGCTAGGTCCTCAGTTTGAGAAGATGAGTATACGATATCATTGTTTGTTGTACTAATACTCTGTTTCATAGCATTAGTGCAAGTGGGAGATTGTTAGAGATATGCCATAATGCTACATATTTAGATGACATATATTAGGGCATTTTGACATTTCCTTGTGGCATTAGTGTTTATATGTTCGTTTATATATTGACATAATTAGGACATTAATATTCTCCTTTTTTACGTGTATGAATGAGTCCCTAGTATTTTCATTAGAGGAATGTATTCTAAAAGCACTTAGAATATTTTGACGTATTTCCTTAATATGATAAATATTTAAAGTGTTCATAGTCCTTAGATTATTTGATCGGGACTTTAATAATCAATTACGGACTATCACATGTGTTGTTACCTTTGATTAACATAGAGATGTTAATGATAAAGGATGGTGAGCCACGTGCCATAACAGCATAGCGATGCGACTAACAAACATGTGGATCACTATTAGTTGAATAGATCATTGAATGTGATGTGAATAACAAATTACATGACTTTGGATTAATAATTTGTTAATCGTCGCGATTGTGCATGTAATCCTTAGACTTGAGACATTACGGTTGTCATATGTATTAGGGTTTTATTCTAGCGTTTGGACAATGATTATTTCAACAAACGAGATAAGATACGTCCTCTCGCAGTTTCATTCGTCTGGTATAGTAATTGACAAGTAGTTGTCAAGAGAGGATCCGTTAACCTTCACCGTGAGGCAATGTCCTATGCGATCTAAGATTGATTGTTTAATGAGGAAATCCTTGGCCAAGATATGAATGATAGAGAAAGGGTTTTCCATGTGTCATCTCTCATTACACCAATTAGATTTATGCATGGTATCGAGTTTATGAACTTAATCGAATCATGGTTCTTGCTCGACGGGACAATTAATGGAAGGATTAGATTGCACGATAATCGGCGACCATAAATAGATTCACTTGAATAAGACTTCATTGCTTTATAAACTGTCTTAATACGTTGGTAGCTAGAACGTCACTCAAGAACTCTGAGGGTGTTTTGAGAATGACGGGAGACATTCTCTAAACAAATCGAATAGCTCGATTAACATTGAAAGTGTTCAACGTTTCTTCAGTACTATATAGTAGTGAATCTAAAAAGTCACACACAATAGAGCATGGTGAATAGTTTTTCTATTGAGCTTGATTTAGTTTCTCTTAAATTGTTAAAGTGTTAACAATTGCATTTATTTTCTCTTGAATTGTTAAAGTGTTAACAATTACGTTTAGTTTCTCTTGAATTATTAAAGTGTTAATAATTGCGTTTAGTTTCTCTTGAATTGTTAAAGTGTTAACAATTATATTTTGTTTCTCTTATATTGTTAAGGAGTTAACAATTGTGTAATTGTTAAGGAGTTAACAATGGTGTAGTTGACATTTTAAAAGTTATTGGGGTCAGTATTCAATTATTGTTAAATGTTGGGGCTAATGTGAAAATGTTATTTTCATAATTTCAACTAATTGTGATTAGGTTGAATATTTAAATACATTAGTTAAAAAATACTACAGTAAAAGAAACAAAAAATGAAAAAATTGTCATCTTTTCTTTTCTAACAAAGAGACAAAACAACACAACCTTAATTCAAGGAATGTTGTGTTCTCTTTTATTTCAAAAGAGAGACAAGACTACAAAATATAAGGAAGACTTGTCTTCTTTCTCTTTAACCAATAGAGACAAGAAAAATAAAATGAGGAGACTTGTCTTCTTGTCTCTTGCTCCTACACGGATGAAAAACAAAATATAATTGTTAACACTTTAACAATTCAAGAGAAACTAAATGCAATTATTAACACTTTAATAATTCAATAGAAAGTAAACGCAATTGTTAACACTTTAACAATTTAAGAGAAAATAAACGCAATTGTTAACACTTTAACAATTTAAGAGAAACTAAATCAAGCTCAATAGAAAAACTATTCACCATACTCTATTGTGTGTGACTTTTTAGATTCAGTACTATATAGCACTAAAGAAACGTTGAACACTTTCAATGTTAATCGAGCTATTCGATTTGTTTAGAGAATGTCTCCTGTCATTCTCAAAACACCCTCAGAGTTCTTGAGTGACGTTCTAGCTACCAACGTATCAAGACAATTTATAAAGCAATGAAGTCTTATTCAAGTGAATCTATTTATGGTCGCCGATTATTGTGCAATCCAATCATTCCATTAATTGTCCCGTTGAGCAAGAACCATGATTCGATTAAGTTCATAAACTCGATACCATGCATAGATCTAATTGGTGTAATGAGAGATGATACATGGAAAACCCTTTCTCCATCATTCATACCTTGGCCAAGGATTTCCTCATTAAACAACCAATCTTAGATCGCATAAGACACCGCCTTACACCGGAGGTTAACGGATCCTCTCTTGACCACTACTTGTCAATTACTATACCAGACGAATGAAACTGCGAGAAGATGTATCTTATCTCGTTTGTCGAAACAATCATTGTCCAAATGCTAGAATTAAACCCCAATACATATGACAACCGTAATATCTCAAGTCTAAGGATTACATGCACAATCACAACGCTTAACAAATTATTAATCAAAAGTCATGTAATTTGTTATTCACGTCATATTCAATGATCTATTCAACTAATAGTCATCCACATGTTTGTTAGTCGCATCGCTATACTGTTATGGCACGTGGCTCACGATCCTTTATCATTAACATCTCTATATTAATCAAAGGTAGCAAGACATGTGATACTCCGTAAGTGATTATTAAAGTTCCGATCAAATAATCTAAGGACTATGAACACTTTAAGTATTTATCATATTAAGAAAATACGTCAACATATTCTAAACATTTTTAGAATACATTCCTCTAATGAAAATACTAGGGACTCATTCATACACGTAAAAAAGGAGAATATGAATGTCATAATTATGTCAATATATAAACGAACATATAAACACTAATGCCATAAGTAAATGTCAAAATGTCCCAATACATGTCATCCAAATATATAGCATCAGGACATATCTCTAATAATTTTCCCTTATAATTTTATCCAATCCAAATAATATTATTACTATTCATCTCATTTCCTTTATTATTCTATTATTTCCTTTCCTTTATTATACTTTTCGTCGTGTATCCAAACAAGGCCCAAGTTAAAAACAGTTAATTTACACAATCAACCCATTTTGAACTAATAATTGACTGATTCTCGCATTGTGTTTCTTGCAGTAACTAATCACAACTTTGCACCAAAGTGGTATATTGATTTTGTTGTGAATGACATTCGGAAAGTGTTAGCTTCGATCTAATCCATCCATATATTTGTCTCTTATTAAAAGAATGACAAATGGATGTGCAAATTAAGAAAGTTAGATGTGATAATGTATCGATTAATTGGGTTAGTAATGTGTCCAATCAACTGAAATACATTGTATGTAAGGAGTCATCCCGTCTTGGAATTGGCTAGTTTTTGTTATTAATAAAATATTTCAACTTTTACAGTAAAAAATAGAAAAAAAAGACTAATTATTGACTAATTGAGAGAATTGTGAGGGGGAAAAAGTAAGTAAGCTAGTTGTTCCAGGGTACAAAATTTAAGGACACCAATGTCTTTCTCTTAATCGTTAATTGATGAAAGTCAAGTGTACAAAAGTAGGTTAGGTAATGACTTCACAGAGTTGTATTCATGCTAAGAACTTCACGTGACTTCACATTGAGAATGTCGACTTTAAAAAAATTGATTGAATTAAACACTATACGTAATAGACAATGACTCCAACAAAAACTTCTATTAGTTACTAATTGTGTCAATTACACAAAATAATAAACATTGCATTAATATGTATAAATACAATATTCTAAGCATCATTTCCCTTTCTTCTCTCTTTCCAAACAACCTATTTCTTGTTTTTTGTACGTTTGGTGATAGTCGATACGTAATTTTCTATATTTTAAACCGATTTGTTCTTATAATATAAACGAGGTGAGATTTAAAGTTACAACAGCATATGATAAACTTCTCACGCACCACTCATACTATGCATAATAAAGTATCTTTTCCCCTTATTCTATGCTGACGATGTCATACTTGATAGGGAAAGTTTGCACAAATAGTCCCTATTATTTTTGTCAAAATTTTAAATTCAATTCTTTTATATGATTTAAAATTAATAAATTTAACTTCTATTATTATTTATAAAAAAAAAATTAAATTCGTCCATATTATTCAAAATTAGTTCCAATATACAAAAATAAGAGAGATATTCAGAATTGTGCCAATTACCGAGAAATTAAATTAATGAGTCACAGTATGAAATTCTGGGAAAGAGTGATTGAAAGGAGAATAAGGAAAAATACAAGGGTGTCAGAAAATCAATTTGGTTTTATGCTTGGAAGATCAACAATGCAAGCTATCTTTTTACTAAGGAAGTTAATAGAACAAAATTGAGGGAACTAGAAAGACTTACACATGATATTTATTGACTTGGAGAAAGCATATGATCGAGTTCCTAGGGAAGTTTTGTAGAGAGTGTTGGAGAAAAAAGGTGTGTGTGTAACATACATTGAAGTGATAAAAGATATGTACGATTAAGCGATGAGTAGCGTAAGGACGAGAGGAGGAGAGTCTAGTCTTTTCCCAATTACAATAAGACTACATCAAGGATCTGCCTTGAGCCCATACCTTTTTGCACTAGTCATAAATGAACTCTCTAGTCAAATCCAAGATGCAGTACCATGATGCATGTTATTTGCGGATGATATTGTTTTCATAGATGAGTCTAGAGAATTTGTAAATACTAAGTTGGAATTATGGAGTTCAACTTTAAAATTTAAGGGCCTTAAGCTAAGCAAATCAAAGACAAAGTATATGAAATGTATGTTTAGCAAGAATAAAGCGATAAATGAGATAAATGTAAGATTAGACACAAAAAAAATACAAGAAAAATAGAGTTTTAGATACTTGGGTTCTATGGTTTAACGAGATGGGGTGATTAATGCAGACGTTGATCATAGAATCAAAGTAGGATGGACGAAGTTGAGAAATGCGTCAGAAATCTTGTGTGATCGAAAAATACCACTTAAGCTAAAAGAGAAGTTTTATAAGATAACCATTAGGCCTACTATGTTATATGGTATGGAGTGTTGGGCAGTGAAACATCAACATGTTCATAAAATATCGGTGACTGAGATGAGAATGTTGAGATGGATGTGTGGCAAAATTAGGAAGGACAAGATTAGGAAAGAGGTGATACGTGAAAGAGTAAGAGTGGCCTCGATTAAGGATAAGATGAGAGAAAATCGTCTGAGATGGTTTGACCACGTCAGGAGATAACTTGTTAAGGTGTCTGTTCGAAGGTGCGAAGGTGAAGGTTTAGAAATAATATAGCAGGAGAGGGGTAGAGATAGATCTAAGATTATTTGAAAGAAGACAATTAGACGAGACCTCGCGTGTATGGAGCTTATAGAGGATATGACTCTCGATATGAAGGAATGACGTCGTATGATCCATATAGCCGACCTTATCTAGTGGGACAAAGATTAGTTTGGTTATATTATTCAAAATTAGTAAATTTAATCTTTATTATTTCCTAAAAAAATCAATTTAGTCCCTATTGTTCTCTAAAAAAATTTAATTTAGCCAATTTAGACAAAGATTAAATTAAATTGTTTTTGAGAAAAAAAAATAAGAATAAGAATTGGCAATTTTGAACAACAGGACAAATTTGAAACTTTTGAGAAATAATAGGGATTAAATTGGATAATTTAAAATAATTGGGACATCGGATATTCTTGTGATGTTGTCTTCGCCCGGAGACGGCAAATTCGAGGCTTTCTCTTTTACCCGTAGGGCAAGGCGCTTTCAAAATCTACTTATCTCTCTTATTTGAGAGAGATAAAAGAAAATGGGACAAGGCAAAGCATTCCATAGTGCTGGATTTAAACTTTTATGGAAACAATAAAGACCATTTGCACAAATTTTCCATACTAATACAAGTAGATTATTTGCTTCCAATTTGGAGTAAAGTGAGGTAAAAAGAAAGATGAAAACATATGATACCAACTTTTTTTTTTTGCTGGGTCAGCAGGGAAAGTTATTTCATTCTACTATCTCAAAAAAATACACATTATATCTATGTACAAATTGTGTCAAAGTCAAAAACTACACAATAAAACTTTGAAACAACTAGTTAGAAACACAAAGGTTCCATAGTTCGCAAAATTCCCTATCCTTTCGATTGGTACTCGCAATATTTTTTGAGGCCATTTTCCATATGATACCAACTTTGTCCCTCTAATTTTTTTTTGTCCCTCTAATTTTAGTTCGGGGAAATAGCATATTACCTTCCTGTATTTTGCTAAAAATGTATAATATTCCCCTATATTTTAAAAATTAGCTGATTACTCCTATATTTTGCTAAAAGTGCACAATACCCCCTGTGTTTTATAAATTAGCTGTTTACCCCCATGTGTTTTATAAAAGTAGCTAATTATCCCCTTGTACTTTTTAAAATTAGCGCTTTTGTTAAAAAATATAAGGGGACAATCAGCTACTTTTATAAAACACAAGGGAGTAATAAGCTACTTTTAGCAAAACACAGGGGGGTAATCAGTTAATTTTTAAAACACAAGGGGGTATTATGCACTTTTAGCAAAACACAGGGGGATAATCAACTAATTTTTAAAACACAGAGAGATATTGTGTATTTTTAGCAAAACACAGGGAATAATACGCTATTTTCCCTTTTAGTTTTAACATAATAACAATCATCTCCTATTATTTTAGCCAAAAACAACTTTTTCTCATCTTCATGTTTTTGTGCAGTTTCGTGTCGTGCTGTGCAATCTTGTTTTGTGCCATTTTGTGTGAGCATATAGTGTATCTATGTGTCTGTGCAAGTGTGCGTGTGTGTGGAGCTTTGTGTGTGTATGTTCTTTGTATTTTTGTGTAATTATGTGTGTATATACTATATCTATGTGTGTTAAGTGACCACTATCTTTTTTTTTTTTAAATGGGTAGTGGTGAGTTTTGAATTCAAGATCTTTTGGTTCTTAGGCTCTGATACCATGTTAAATGGCAACTTTATTTAAAAGTTTAAGGTGTTAGGGAGGGTTTTGTTTTTATAATTTATCATCTTCGACAATGTGTGTATGGTGTAGAGATTTGTGTGTGTATATAATATATGTGTATGTGTGTTGTAGTACGTCTATGTGGAAACAGGAAAAGATAACAGGAGATTGTCAAAAAAGCAAAAAAAAAAAAAAAATGCCGAACCATGGTTGGCCTGCACATGCTGTCAATTGAAGTAGGTGAAGAAGAAAGAAAAAATGAGGAAAGAAAAACAAAAAAAAATAATAATAATAAATTAAAGTAAAGAAGGGCATATATGTCAATTGAATATAAAATTTATCCTCTCCTTTCATTTCCCTTTCAATCCAAACAAAGAATATATATAATCTCTTTATCATACTTTCCCTTAAAAAATTTTCCAATTCAAACATGATTATTACCATTTATTTTCTTTCCTTTATTATTCTGTAATTTCCTTTCCTTTATTATTCTATCATTTCCTTTCCTTTATTACCCTTCCCTAACGTATCCAAACAAGGCCTAAGAACAAAACGGTTAATTTACACAATCAACCCATTATGAACTAATAATTGACTGATTCTTGCGTTGTGTTTCATGCAGTAACTGATCACAACTTCACACCAAAGTGGTATATTGATTTTGTTGTGAATGACATTCGGAAAGTGTTAGCTTCTAAGCCATCCATTAGTATGTATCTCATTAAAAGAACGACAAATGGATCTGCGAATTAATTAGTTAAAAAAGCTAGATGTCATAATGTATCAGCTGATTGGGATAGTAATGTGCCCAATCAACTGAAAGACATTGTACGTAAAGAGTTATCCCCTCTTGAGATTGGCTAGTTTTTGTTTATTAATAAAATATTTCAGTTTTTATAGACAAAAAAAGACTAATTATTATTATTTGGTTAAAAAAAAGACTAATTATTGACTAACTGAGAATTGTGAGGGAAAGAAAAACGAATAATCTAGTTGCTCTAGGATACAAAATTTAAGGACCCCTACGTCTTTCTCCCTGTCGTGAATTGATGAAAGTCAAAGTACAAAGGTAGGTTAAGTAATGACTCCGCAGAGTTGTATTCATACTAACAACTTCACGTGACTTTACATTGAGAATGACGACCTTAAAAAAATTGATGAAATTAAACATTAAAAACAAAATAGACAATGACTTCAACAGATACTTCTATTAGTCAACTAATTAATTGTGTCAATTACACAAAACAATAAACATTGCATTATTGTGCATAGATACAATATAATAAGAATTATATCCCTTTCTTCTTTCTTTCCAAACAACCTATTTCTTGTTTTTTCTTTCCAAACAACCTATTTCTTGTTTTTTTGTGCATATGATGGTAGTTGATATGTAATTTTCTCTATTTTTCTAAACCGCTTTCTTTTTATAATATATAGGAGGTGAGACTAACGTTACAGTTGAAATGATTCGTTTGAAAACATGAAAGATGCATATGACAATCAACTCCAACAAAAAAAAAAAATGTCTCTATATATTTACTCGTAAGAGAAACCTTAATTTTTATTTATTTCAAATATCATTAACTAACAGGCTAGCCAGTTAATTTTTTAACCAAATAGTCTCATTCTTATGGGTAATTCCCCACGAAGTGCCTCAAAATTCATTCTTGTAACTCTTGAATCCCCTCTTCGAATGACATCTTTGCTTTCATGTCTCCACGTTCTCTACGGAATTGCCTTAAGGTTTTCTTTATATAAAAAAAAATTTACTCCCCAACCCCACCTCTCCATATCCCATAAAATTCAAACCCTAATCTCCCAACTGTCAGGAAAAGTAAACTACACTAGACTACTCCTAAATCTCGGGATTGCCTTAAGGTTACCATCATGAAATATTCTTTCGTGCATTCATTTATCACATTAACAATCCCATCTTTAGTTTGGTGGTGATGACTGAAGAGCAACTCTTCAATGTTATTAGGCTCTATTTGGTCTAACTTTTAGACACTCAAAAGCACTTTCTGCGAGTTTTGAAGTTGAACTAAGTTATTTAACCTATTTTTAAAAGTGCTTTTAAGTAAAAGTCAAAACTGAAAAAAGCTAAAAACTGAAAAACTCCAAAATTGGAGCTTTTCAAAAAAGACTTTTGCGAAACTGTTTTACATAATGCAAAAAACTGTTTTTCTTTTCTTTTTTTCTCAAATATACCCCTCCATATTTTTAAAATCTGATATTACCCCCAAAATTTTTAATAACACTTCTTACAAAAGCTTTATTTTAAAAGCTCTACAGTTCAAAAGCTGGAATTTCACAGTTAAGTCAAACAAAGTCTTAGCAATGATGTCAAGTGTAAGCTTCATGTTGGTAGAAACTCTGTGAATTCTAGTCTCAATAAATTTATTTGTAATGCTTGAAAAATTGATCATGTACTTGTGTAGATCTTTTTTTTGAGGCTTTTATTTTCAGTGGTCCTTTTGTTTTGGGGGTCATTTTTAGTGGTCATTGACCATTTGTACTCTTTGTAAATATTATGCACATTAATAAAACGCTTCTTGCTGACCTAGGAAAAGAAAAGTAAAAAAGAAAACTAACTATTATGTATCAAACATAGAAAAGAAATCTAAGTTCCATGATAGTCTTGAGTATTGTGCTTATCAAACAGCATCAACTGCCCATATACTTCAGTCCCTCGCCCCATATCCTTGGATACCACAATATTGCCGTTTGCGGGATAGATAACGTATTCTGGTGCAAAAAGGATATAACAGTGCAAAAATGCACCAATACGAAGCTTAACAATACTCTATGCACGAAACTCTCATTATGTGCAAAGTCTAGAAAAGTACCAGATTACTTTAGGGTCTATATTATACAATCTTATTTTGCATTTTTCAATAAACTATTTTTGTGACTCGAACCTGTGACACATAGATCGCAAGACAACTTTATTGTGTGTCAAATCTTCCCTTAAAACTACTCCGTGCATAATTTTCTTTAAACTATCCGCATAATTCCAAAGATGTGAAAGGATGGACCATAGTAGGAATGACAACAGTCCAAATAATTGTAAAAAATGAAAAAATCGTAATCAAAATTATTTAG
This sequence comes from Ehretia macrophylla, assembly GCA_037974665.1. NCBI lineage: Eukaryota > Viridiplantae > Streptophyta > Magnoliopsida > Boraginales > Ehretiaceae > Ehretia > Ehretia macrophylla. The sequence goes on from CM075783.1 coordinate 18,525,020, forward strand.
CATAATCTGTAACCATAATCGTAGCCCTAATCTAATGGTTTTATAATAGTTGTAACCGTTAAGGATTTAAAAAATCTTATTTAAAGTTAACCGTCTAATTTTTTTTATAAATATATTTAATAAAAAAAATTTAAAAAAATTCAATTTACATGTCAAAAAGCCTAAAAAGAATACGGTAGAGCTTGTTGTTAGACATAGGTGGTGCTTGTAATGACGAACTAACAAGGACAATATATATATATATGTATCATGTGTCTATATATATATATATATACACGTAAAATAAATAAGAATTGGGTTCAAGATTTCGTTTTTTTTAACATTTGAAACAGAAAAACTATCAATTTGCTTGTCGGTTATCCCTTATAAAAAACAAACCCTAACATCCACTCTATCAGTTTTTTATCGAGCAGATACACATCGATTTCGAATTTAAACCTTAACCACTATGATAGGTATAGCCAGGTGATACCAAAATAGAATAGAATCAATACAAAGTTGGCTGACTAATATAAGCAGACCTCCTAAGGAATACCAATTACCTTTCTATTTTCGTGAATATGACTACTGGTTTGTGAATTGATCAGCCATTTCATGAAGATATGGTCCCATGAAAGACAAGCTGGGAACAAAGACTAGAGCACCTAAGCAATAGATGTGAGACTTGGAAAGAAACTCAAAGATAAAGGGACAAGTCAGAGGTTTCGGTGAAAAATTAATAAAGGATCAAGAGAAGCTTAAATATCTCCATATTCCCTTAGAAGAACCAAACAGCATAGACAGTATGGTACAACCACTCCCTATACCATACAAAGTTTTTGCAAAAGCAAAAGAAAGATACAAAGTGGATTAGTGTAACTAGGACTTGAAGATGATACCGTTCGAGCTTTGCATTAACTAGGACTTGATAACGATGCCGATGTAATGACATCAGCCAGTGGGGAGGCCATGACCTCAGCTAATGAAAATCCCATGACTCAGCATTTTGATATGCAGCCACGTAAGAGCAGAAGGCACAAGAAGATTCCATCATACATGAATGATTATGTAATGCCTTGAGGAGAGGAAGGTTGTTACAACAGAATAGCAAATACCACCCATGTGAAGTCTCGGCTATATCAACAAGATTGGAAGAAGGCTAGGTAGAGAATAGTCATTTTATTTTTTCGGTTGTTTAGGCAGTGGAGTTTTTATCACTGAACTTTCCTTTGTCTTTAATTCCTTCAAATTCTCTGCAAATTACAGCTATATTGTAATAGATAGGCCTTAATTCAGTCAACAGAGCTTCATTTCTCTCCAATTACTGTCTTTTCTAGAGTATTCATTACAGCCTTTCGAGTTTTGCATGCTCAACGGAGGATTTCTGCATATATACATTGTTAGATCAGACAGAAGACTTGTTCATTCGTTCATGTAGATACTTCGTAAAAGAAATTCCACCCAAGTAGCACGGAATTATATATAATGGAGGAATTTAGGAAGAAAATTTTACATAATCTCGGGCTTCTTGGTTCAGTTTATCCAGCAATGAGGTAAAATTTCAGGACTAGATAAAATTTCAAGACGATGAATCAAGGATCACAAAGAGCCATGAATGTTCACATTATACTAAAAGTGGATACCCAGACGATGAATCTGGGTCCTCCCATCCGTTACTTCTTAAATGTTGTAGTATAGGATTGGCCAGCCTCGTACACTTCAAAATGAACTACCATTACTTTAATACCAATACTTTACAAGAAAAAAGAGATGGAGAGGGCAGAGGAGGAGGAGAGAGAGAAAGAGAGAGAGAGAATGAAAAAGAATATAAATCAAATGGGCTTCTTAGTCTCACATTGGGTCTCTTCTTTTGTCAAAAGTGACAAATATTTCGGAGGCACTACCGAAGCTGCGGTGTGTGTCTTGATGAGGACATCCTTGTATCTGGTCCGGAATGCAACCAAGAGGAAAGGTCCAATTGTTTCCAGAATTCTCTGTTTGGGGGCTTCAACAAAACCGTCAGAAAATGTTAGTTTTGGCAAGCACAAAAATTCAGAGCACCCATTGAAACTCGACCATTTTGCAGTAACTTTGACAAGTAGAAATTAAAATTGATCCTAACTTTGAAATTCTCATTGGTTATTCTTAGATTCAAGCAAAATTGAAGAAAGATGTTCTTTCTCTACTTAATTCTTTCTCATACAAGTATTTTCCAGTGGGGTATATATATATATATATTTACTAATCTCCTATGTAATGACTTGATACCAATTGGTTTTATTCAGCTTAAATAGCTAAAATTCCAGTTGAAAAAGATCTGGTCACTTGTGTATGGTGAGGTTGAAAGATCCACTGATCTTGAAGCTGCTTCAGATCTACATTTTTCTTTGCGCTCGTCCATCACAACCTGTCTGTATCTACACTTTGTGCTGCAAAATGCTTTCTCTCCCCTGCAGATCCATGGTCACAGGAAAATATTAACAATTGTCTCATCACAAATATCTTTATTAACAACAACTTCTTGATGTTAGTTTAAGTGAAGACTAGTATAGCCAAGGGCGGATGTACATATAGGCCAGCACGAACTATCCACCCCAAAATTAATTGATTTTAAAACATATGGGTAGTTTTAGAGTATTTGTAGGAAAATACTGTGACACTAATAAGAAGTCAAGGTAGAAGACTAGATAGGCTTATCTTTGTAATACGTAGAAGTATGATGAAATATGTGACATCCATTTTCAATATGACCTATAATCTCTAAGACTTGGGAAATAATTGACTTGCTAGCGTCATAAATCATCAGTTGGTCATATCAAGCACCAACTACTTGAAACCATGTTACAGGTTCAGCAAGTGCCCTCAGAAATTGACATGAGAAGTATTCATAATATCACTAGCAATTCCACAATCTTTAACCTTGACAAGAGCCCTTCCAAAACAGAAACATAAGCAAACAAATTACTTGTTTAATAGATAACATACTCAACGAACACAGATGCAATTGAAGAAACAAATTACTTGTTTCGAATGGCCTTGTTAGTCTCAACTGCAAACAATAATACAAAAGCTAAGTGTCTACCAGTTTACAGGAAAATCGACATCCTTGAAGAAATTTATGTCTTTTAGCTAACTATAAATAAAATCATTATCAATATGCCAACAAAATTCGATAATGCTTGAAGCTAGAACAAAAGTTATAAGCCTGCCCCAAATAAGCAAACGGTCGATTGATTTGCATTACTTAGCAATCTCGCTTTCGCTACATTCTCTTTTCTAGAAGAATTAGAGCAAGTTAGAGCATTAAGAGGTTTCAAGTTGCATCTTGAACCTTCCAGAAAAATTGAGACTTTTCGAACTTCTATAAGCAGAAAGTAAAACAAATCAGTAACAAACTTACAGTGAGGCTATCTTCTGTCCAAATTCATAGAAATAGGGACATCGACTCCTAAGATCCACATGTCCATCATCAGCCTCAATTTCCTCCCTTGTTCTGGAAAATTTTCAACAAACAGTTTATAATAATATTACAATATCATTATTGTCGACCTCTACATAAAAATTGCAGGATAAATATGGATTCTTCATTCATTATACATGCAATGTTACACAGATTTCTGAACCTCGAGGAAAGCCAGTTACTGTATGAACTAAGGTATTCAAAAGAAATCCATCAATTAAATAGGCACGATAGCATTAGCATATAATATCACAATCATCTTCGCTTCAATTTTGATGTAATAAGCTATTGGGTTATCAAATCGTTGCCTCCGTAGTATAGTCACATAGCAAAGTCATAATTAGCTGAAGATAAGGTACATGATCATTTTCTTTAAGCACTTCGTTTTTAATGTTATGGTCTCCTTTGAAATTCATAGCTTTAATTAGCTGAAGATGAGGCTAGAACCATTGTGTTGCAGCTAAATGTGAACCCATGATGATTTAATCCGACAGATACCATAAAGTTTATACTAGATCCTCCTTTTGTTTTATTAGATGTAACCAGCTTTGCCTCATGAGGTTCATAAATTTGCATAACATTGCCTTTCATGTTATGAAATGTTTACTCCTCTTTTATCATCTTATCAGTGACAAAAAATATCTTCTAATAGAAGGACAGATACTCAAAAGATTCTTAGAAATCAATCTCCCTAGCTATTTTTATGAATTTTGGATCTGTAATTACTGATTTGTTTGTTTTACTTTTCTCTTTACTTGCAGCAATAATATTTTTCGCAAGTTGACAGCGTCGTTAATTTAATCTCAATACATACTATGAGTCCCCGACACTGTTTCACAATTGTCTTAACTTTTATCTTCAACTCCTTTATAAGTGTTATATTATACTCCATAAATAAAATATTCTGAGCTCATTTTTATTCACCTTTATTTATTTTTTTTCACTCCTTACAAAGTACCTTTAAATAATGTGCTAATATTGTACGAACTGCAACATTTATTTGTATCTAGTACCAATAAACTAGGCTTTTGTCTTTTATTGTTGATAACATCAACACACAAAACAAATGGAGGCTCTATTCGTACGTGAGTTCTCCATCAGTTATTACGGAGGCACAATTCGTACTTGTCAATGCAGTAAATGCAGATTTTATTGTAATGGATTCCTCTATAAGTGCAAGACGTACCCCTTCGCGTTTGACATCAAATGTGCTCTTGTTCCTACTACTCTAAAACATGAAGCTCACGACCACCTCCTTGTTCAAAGTAAATCTAGACAGAGGTTGTTATGCAGCGCCTGTAGTTGCTTCCATGCATACAGAGTTCTTCTTCAGTTGCAAGACATGTCAATACAATTTAGCAATGTCATCCGCAATGGATTCCTCAGATTGTTAGACATAGATGGGATTTATATAAACACCCTTACATACTGAGCTTCCTCCTTTTTTATTATCATCTCGATGAATTTATTTGCGACATTTGTGAAAAAGAAATTTATCCCAAGTTCTGGCTATATCATTGTCATGAATGCGACAATTCTTTTCATCCTCGTTGCATTCCTAGACTTGGCAATTATCCTAACATGAATTTTGGGGATAAACTTCAAATTGAGTATCACCCACATCCTCTCACCTTTGTGAGGAAAGTTAAATATAAATTCAATTGTGACAAATGTGGTAGTGATTTGGAAGAAGGGATGGCCTTTGGATGTGAATGTTGCTATTTTAATCTTTACAGGCGATGTGTTCAGAAGATTAATGAGTCCAATTATGAAGAGCATAGAGTCGTTTTGGATGCAAAGTAAATGGATCTGTGAATCTGTAATGTACAATAATGAATAATTTGAAAATTCATGATATTAATTATAGCTGTAGTATCTTGTTTTTTCTCTTTTGCTCAATAACTATATGTAATGTACAATAGTGACTGATTAATATAACCTAATACCAAATTCGAAAACAAAACTTGATGTGTTTAAAAACCACTTAGCACTAATGACATGTTAGTTGACTCCATGAAACTATATACTTCACAAACAGTTAGTATTATGAGCACATACATGCATTGCCTTAACAAAATACATTGGCGACCATTGATTTCTCATGATCATCGACCTCTTCAAGATCTTGATTGTTTTATGGATACAAATATGTAATTATCTTTTGTATTTAAATAAAGAAAAAAGAAGAAAACGTAAGGGACATACATTAATAGATCTCCTTTATTAATATTGAGAATAAGTACATATTGCGATTGAGCAAAAGAAAAAGACAAGATAATGATACAGGAGTAATCAAGTTCATGATTTTTCAAATCATTTATTATATGCATTACAAGTTTACGTACAGATTCATTTACTTTCATCCAAAAGGACTCTATGCTCTTCCTAGTTGGACTTTTTAGGATTGGAATCGACAATCTTCTCAACACATGGCTGGCAGAGGTTAAAATAGCAAGTTTCACATTCAAAGCCGAAGCCTCCTTTCAAATTATCACCATATTTGTTACAACAGAATTTATATTCAACTTCCCTCACAAAGGTGAGAGGATGCGGGTGATACTCAATTTGAAGTTTACCACCAAACTTCACTTTACGATCCTTGCCAAGTCTAGGAATGCATTTAAGATGAAAGGAATTAATATCGCATTCACGACAATGATATAGCCAGTACTTGGGATGGATTTCTTTTTCACAAATGTCACAAATAAATTCATCAGGATGATAATAGAAGGGTGGAAAGCTCAGTATGATTGGGTGTTTATCCCATCTATGTCCAACAGTTCGAGGGCATGTTGCGCAATCCATAGCCAAATTGTACTCATCGGAAGTCTTCTTGCTACTAAAGGAGAACAACGAATTGTAACGCTTGCAAGTCTTGCAACTAAAGAAGACATCCTAATGCCTGGAATTACAGGCGTTGCAAAACTTTAGGGTAATGCCACCTCGAAAAAGGAAGTGGTGGTGAGCTTCATGCTTAATTGCAGGAGGAAAAAGAGCACAATTGATGTCAAGCGTTAAGTGACACTCCTTGCACTCGTAGAAGAATCCGTTACAAGACTTCCAACAGCAACTACATTTAAAATAACCAAAAAACTCCTGGCGGCAATGATTGAGGGAGAGTTGATGATGGGGATGATAGGAAGGTAAGAGATTATTTTGTAGGTGAGCGCAATGTAAATGGATGAAGTAGCTGCACTGAGCACAACTATAACATGAACCTGAAATGGGTTCAATGCAAGCACTGCACACTGTTTCCTGATCATCGCCATCCATTTCACTGTAGTCATCTTGGATATTAGTGAGAATCAAAGGGTGGTCATGACTGAAGTGACTAATTTCTTTTGAATGTTCAATCAGTGAGAGGCCTTTTTCCTCCAAGAAATGTCGAATCAGTTGTGCAGATAAGACCTCTGCGGGCAAGCTAATCCAATTCGATGGGATCTTACCGGCACTAGGAAGATAAACAATGTCATGTCATGTCATTATTTGATAGAACATTAGCAAAAGGAGGAAAACAACAAATAAAAGAAAGAAGGAAAAAATAATTCGAACTCGTGCAGCACCTAACTAATATCAAACTAAAAAAATGAGAAAGAGAAAAAAGAAGAGATCAGAATACTGACAAGTACTTAGCTACGGCTGCTTCATCCTCTTCGGAATAGGATGTCATGCACTTGATATGGACAAAATATCTGCGAGGACCACAATAATATGCCCAATAATTTGGGTATAGTTTATCCCTACAAATATCACAGTTTAGTCCATAACGTCGGTATTGTTCCGGAAGACAATAAGCTACGACGAGAGGATGAGGGTGGCACTTGTGCGACAAGTTGCTTGGCAGTGATCCACAACTCTTGTGGATCCAAAACGAGCATACAGTGCAATCATATGACTCATCTTTCTTTTCTGTGCCAAAAGCATCACATCTAAACCAGGCTCTTCTTAATTGGAGTTTTAGGCGGTGCTTATGGCTTGGGTGTTTAAGAAGTGTGCCATCTAATTGAGCACAAAAGACATCCAAATGAAACTCACACTTGTAACAGCCATAGGCGAAACCGCTCGAGGATCTACCACAGTTATTGCATGTTGACCACCCATCAGGCAACTTGGCGAAGAGTTTAAGTGGATGATGACAAGCTGTATGCGTTGGATGCATAATCTCGGATGGTAGTTGTGCGCAGGATTTGTGGAGGAAGACTTCACAAATGCTGCAAAAATATGTTGACGACCCTGAGACTATTAATTGTTTACAAACGCCGCAACACACAACTTTCTCGCTGCTCATATCTTCTTGTTGCAATTCCTTGAGGATAAGTGGATGCTTCCCATCGATAGTATGTTTAAATATCTCTAATTGAGCACAAAAAACATCCACATCAAAATGACACTCGGAACAACGATAGGTGAAACCACGGCAGTATCTTCTACAGATATCACAACAGGATATTCCTGGCATATAAGGCTTGACATGGAGTACAAGTGGATGTTCATAATGCATTGGATGCATGAACTCTAACGGTAGCTCTGCGCAAGATTTGTGAAGGAATACTTCACATACGCTGCACCAATATGTTGACCCTGACTCTGGTTCTTTACAACCGTAACAAACAATTTCTGGGTTTTCATCTTTTTTCAATGCCTTGAGGATAAGTGGATGTTCCTCATGGCTAAAACGATTGATGATCTCCATCTCCATCTCTATCTCTCTCTTTCTTTTTTACTCTTTTCCTCTCTCAGAATTCAAATGCTATGAATACAAAGCCTTTGCTGCGAGTGATGACGTTAATAAATAGGTACAAGTCAACTACAATTCTACATGGTAGGTCAGCCCATGACTTGTAGTCTTGTATTCATAGCATTCACTTGTGTTCAATCTTGACACCAATTGGTTTTATGGTAAAACCTCAAGATTTTTAATATAGTATCAGAGAGGGTTAATGTGCTCCAATTTTAAAAAACATAGGAGGTTATAAACCAATTATAAAACTACATGAACCGACTTGCACTTATAGTAAGTCATAGGAGCCGAGACACAATTTACCCTAAATAAATAAATGAAAGCCATATACAAAATATCAGTGAGAATAACTTCCCTTTTGCACCAAGTGACTGTTGATGAGAATCCTTTTTTTTTTTTGTGTAGACAAAGTGATACCAAATAGCAAGAAACCATCCGTTACTTATCACCATGCAAATGCTCCTGACCGAGTTAATATGTGAAATTATTGACTCGCACTGAGTTAACTCACCGCAAAAGCCAGAAGAAATGTGGGGAGGGGGGGGGGGGGTGGTGTAAGAGACAAGAATTTGGAATCAAATTTAAGGTAAATAATAGGAAATGTCTTTACTTAGCATGCTGCAATTGCCACAGAGATGCATGCCAAGTGATAAGTGAGATTTTTTGGTGGTGTAATTACTTTCGGTGACATATAGCATTAACGTATTTTACTAATATTTTTGGATTAATTTTAGTTTGCTAATGGTGGTTATACTATTTACCTCTTATATTTTTCCTCAATTTCATTCAACATAACAGGGAGTCTAATTTTTTTCCTATTAATTAGTCCTCAACATTTTAAAAAAGTTGTGATTATATTTAATTTTTTTAGAAAATAATATGGATTAAATTGGTTAGTTTATAATAGTAAAAATGAATTTAAAATTTTGAGAAAGAATAAAAAAACATAGGAAAGAAAAAATAATAAAAAATGGCTTATTGTGCAAAAATTGGGTTACGCTCGAGATTATGAAAAAATTAGAGACTCTTGTAAAATCTTTTTTTTTCTTACATATATATACATGTCAAATAGAATCCGATTTTTTTTCCTAACCCGACATATAACATTTTTACAATGAGCAAACTTTTTAAAGACATAAAAAAATTAAAGGCAATAAAATAAAATTAAATAGCACAATAAAAAATAACAAACCAAAATTGCATTTAATATTAAGGCTTTGTTTGATAAAAATTTGATGTTATGAGGGAATATGGGGAATACTAAAATCTCGAGTGAGAGTTTGGGATTTAGGTAAAAACTTATAGGAGAAAATAACATTCTCTCAAATATAAAATATAAGTGAGAATAACTTCTCGTGTCCACCTAGTGATACCAATTAAGTGCATAATTCTTACTTTTCTTGTTGACGAAGTGATATTAAGTGTATAATTTTTACTTTCTGTGTTGATTAAGTGATACCAAAGTAGAGTCGTATTATTGAGCGATGCAAGAGACCATCCTTTAAGCAAATTACTTTTAAGTGGTGAACTCATTTGGAATTATTCACTCGTAACAAGTTAAAGCAAAAGCTAGAAGAATGGGTAAGATAGAAGAATGTAATTTTTTCTTTTTCTTTTTCTTTTCTTTTGGTTTGAGAAAGGCTAAAGCAAGTTATTCGACAATCGTACGTTTTGGGGGAATTTTTTTCTTTTTTATTTTGGTGGCACGGAGGCTAAAAAACAACTACCTGGCAGTGAGGTAAAATTTTGTGGAAGAAAAATTTGCATAATCTTGGGCTTGGTGCTTCAGCTTACCCAGCAACGAGATAAATTTCAAGATGATGAATAAAAGATCACAAAGAGCCATGAATGTTCACATTATATTTAAAGAGCAAAGTAATTAAAAAAAAAACTTTTGGAGGGGAGGGGGAGGGGGGCGAGAATTTAGTAATTCTCTCACTATATTTTTAGAATATACACTTATTCTACATTAAAAAATTATATAAAATCGTAAACCAATTTATAAAATTTTGAATTACTACACCTTACATTAATTAGTTTTAAGATAAAAAAAAACTTAAGATTCGTAACATATATCACAGTACAATAAAACCAAGCTCAATTCTATGAAACAAATCTACATGAGAGAGAGAAAGTGGGTAAGAAGGGGAGCTTCATTGAAATATCCAAGGAAACTTTAATCTTCTGGACTGGATTCCTCGCTTCTCGAATAGACAATGTTCAAAAACTGGCAAGCAGAGGTTAAAGTAGCAAGGTTCACGTTCAAAGGCCGCTTCCCCTTCCAAATCTTCACCACATTTTTTACAACATAATTTATATTTATATTTACCCCCAAACTTTATTTTAGGATGCTTGCCAAGTCTAGGAAATGCATTTGATGAAAGGAATTGTAGCATTTCCGACAATGATATAGTCAGTACTTGGGATGAATTGCTTTTCTACAAATGTCAACTGTTGATGAGAATTCTTTTTTTTTTTTTGTTGACAAAGTGATCCCTAGTAACAAGACCACCCTTTACGCCTCACCATGCAAACACCCCTAATCGAGTTAATATCTGGAATTATAATTGAGTCGCACCAAGTTAACTTGCCGCAAAACCTAGAAGAATTGGGGTAAGAAATAGAATGGGATCATATTTGAGGTTAAAAGTAGAAAATGCCTTCACTTAGTATTTTCATTATTTTTTGGGTTCATTTAGTTCGCTAATGTTGGTCAGACTAATTACCTCTATATTTTTCCTCAAATAAATTCATCATAAAAGGAACCTAACTTTTTTGGGTATACTAAAATATATAATAAATTTTTTCTATTTCTCTTTTACACTTTTCGATGTGCCAATATAGAATATATGTCAAAAACACTTCTAAGTCTGTTTTTGGCAACTCAGACCTATATCTTTTTGGATCACAAACATAAGAAAATTACTCACAATTTTTAAACATTTTATTTACAGGAAAAATCAGTTAATTAACATTATGTGTCCACCAAGTGACCCTAATTAATAGATGAAAGCCAAATGCAGAATGTCGGAGAGAATAACTTTACGTGTCCACCAAGTGATGTAAACTCACTTTTCATCAACTGTCAATGAGAATCCTTATTTTTCGTGTTGACGAAGTGATACTAAGTTGCAAAAAACCATCCTTAATATTTATGCTTCATTATGCTTGTGGTGAAACCACTGAGTTAATATCTGGAATTATTGACTCGCTTTGAGTTAACTCATCGCTAAAACTATAAGAATGGGTAAGACACAATAATGGAATCATAGTCAAATAGAAACTGTGAATACCAAGTGAGATGTGAGATATTGTGAATTCATTACGTTATGCTCGGTGATATATATATATATATATATAACATTAGCATATTTTATTTATTTATTGGGTTAATTTAATTTTAGTTTGCTAAATGGTGGCACTAATTACCTTTTTAAGTTTTTTTTTATTTATCATTCATTATCTAGAAAACAAATGCTAAAAATACCAGCTTATTTTTATCACATTCTACATAAATATTTAATTGACACGCTAAAATAACAAATCACAAATCTTTTTAAGGCATAATGGTGTTATTTGAGTAAAACAGTTTTGCAAAAACCTTTTTTGAAAAGCTCTAATTTGGAACTTTTTTCAACTTCACCTTTTACCTTAAAACACATTAAAAAATGGGTCAAACAAGTAATTTTAGCTTCTAAACTCACAAGAAGTGCTTTTGAATGTCTAAAAGTTAGGTTAAACAAAGTCTTAATTTCCAAGGGTAGACATATCAGGGACCAACCAAACGGCGCTGGATTTTAGATAAGGTTTCTACAGGTTTAAGATGATTGCTTTCTTAGTGTGGTACTTTGCCCTGCATATCATTAGTTCTCGCACCGATTAGTGACTGACTTTAAATACCATTTTTTTTTGTTTTTTTTGTTTTTGCTAATCCAGTTTTATGTGTTTCTGAAACTAAGTTATTCCTGAAAAAATTCTTTAAATCCCTTTTTACCACTAACTGTTTTAAATACAAGCTTATATGTGTAAATTAAATTATATTTTTGAGACATGAGTTAGTCATAAATTAGATATTGAATTTGATCTTAGAAAGACACATAATGAGATGTACTCATTTTCAAGTCCTAGTCTATTGATTTATAATGGAAGTTAGTGTTTTCCTTAAGAGTCTGAACTATATATACTATACAACTCTGTTTGGCCAAGTGTTTTGAACTTTAAAAGGGATGACCAAATGCCATCTGCACTCCAAGAGACTATTTATCTATTTTTACATATCACAAGCAGTTGAAATGTATTGTTTTTCATTTTTTTATTTTATTTTATTTATTTTTGTACTAAGCAAGCAAGTCGTTTTCAAAAGATTTACAAAGAGAACAAAACCAACATAAGCCAGTTGCAAAAAAAGGCAAAATAACCAGTCTAAGCTAACATGTCCCTGTCCAAGTTTCACGTTTTACATACCATTTAGGCTCTGTTTGACCTAACTGTGGAATTTCAGTTTTTGAGCTGTAAAGTTTTTAGAGTAGAATTTTTGTTAAAAGTGTTGTTAAACAAAAGTCATTGATAATTTGGCTTGTGTTAGGCAACATTGAACTTTTAAAATTTTGAAGGTAATATCGAACTCTAAAAAATATGGAGGGGTATATTTGAGAAAAAAATAATAGCTTCCCACATTATATAAAACAACCTCGCAAAAGCCTTTTTTGAAAAGCTCTAATTTGGAGCTTATCATTTTTTAGCTTTTTTTAGCTTCAGCATTTACCTAAATAGCTTCTAAACTCACAAGAAATGCATTTGAGTGTCTAAAAGTAAGGCTAAACAGAGTTTTAGTTCCCAAGGGTAAACATACCAGGGACCAACCAAACAGCGCAGGATTTTAGAGATGACTTCTATGAGTTTAAGAGGTGGCTCTGATTGCTTTCTTAGTGTGGTACTTCGCCCTGCATACCATTTAGTTCCCACACTGATTAGTGAATGTCTCTAAATACTTTTTTTTTTGGATTTTTTTTTTTTGCTAATCTGGTTTCATGTGTTTCTGAAACTAAGTTATATCTGAAACAATTCTTTAAATCCCTTTTTACCACTAACTGTTTTAAATACAAGCTCATATGTGTAAAATTATATTTTTGAGACATAAATTAGTCATAAATTAGATATTGAATTTGATCTTAGAAAGACACATAATGAGATGTACTCATTCTCAAGTCTAGTGTCACTTTGTAAATCTCTGGAGTTTATACTTAATCCATTTGACCCAATGACCTTCATTTGTAGTTCTTCAGTCACGATGGACGCATGATGAGTTCATGGAATATTTGAAGAAGAGCATCAACGTGATTATATTTATTTTATAAGCTTAGACATATAAAGATTTCTACTGATCTGTAACCAATCTATGGGTGATGTCAAAGAAACAATATAATGCGGATTTAGGTAGTATTTTTGGGATTTAGAGTTTTGACTTGAGAATTTGAAATTTCGAAGTAAGTATAGTTAAGATTAATCAAGTTTTATGGACGAATTTTTTCCTAAAAGGGGAAAGGTGTAACACCTCTAATTTTCGAACTTATAGGTTACACTAATTAATTGTGTGAACCAAGTCATGCATTGGCGGGACTTGGTTGGACTAATTGGCTGACGACTAATTTTCTTAGGAAAGACCAAACAACACAAAGGGTTTGTTCGGATTGGGGGATTTGGGGGAAAATGATTTGATTTGGGATGATTTTTAATTCTTTGCATTTGTTTGAATTGGAGGGTTTTGAGGGTGAGGTGATTGAGAGTGACTTATAAAATCATTTAATGAGATAATTTTGCAATCACCCGGCGGGTGATTTGGAGTGATTTCACTTCATTTATTATACAATATATATATTGCTCTTTTATTTATTACACTTATGCCATTAGGTAAGGATAAAAATGTCATTTTATTTATAAAACTTATCATTTCCTTTCATTTCCTTTTCAATCCAATCAAAGAACGTAGATAATCATTTATGAATATTTTCTTTATAATTTTACCGTATCCAAATAAGATGTAATCCTCATCTTCATTTTCTTTATTATTGAATCATTTCCTTTCCTTTATTATTTTTTTTCCTTCCAAATCCAAACAGGCCTTTAAATATAGTTTGTTATAATAATACTTTCCTAATAGAAAAATAAGAGTCATACCCTAGACTTTAATATTCAGTGTATGAGTAAGGAAAAAAGTCATTAAATTTAGGGGTGTTTCAACCTTTAGAATTATCCTGCAATAGCATGGCTCTAAGCCTTCTTGAGCGCAAAAAAAAAAAAAAATCATTAAATTTTAGCAGCCCCACACGAGAATAAGAGGAGAATTCCTACTAAATTCAATAGGCACATCCTTTAGCTTTAAATCTTTGATGATTAGCTCGGTATGGCTCTTATGTGGGTTCTAGAAGATTCGTGAGAAAGTTTGAAATCATGGAGATCTTGAAGTGCTCGAAGTTTGCGGTGGGAGGCCTCGCCGGCACCCCCAAACTTTAAAAAAAAAAATCTATGTATTATTTAAAAAAAATAGAAAAATATTAAATTAATTTTAGGATCGTCCTAATATTAATTTAATTGGACTTATAATAATTAGATGGTGATTTGGTTAGTATGAGGTCCAAAACTAGTTAATTTAAGACCGGTCCACATATGACCCTAGGTCATGTGTGTCTCCTATATATTGTGGTAAAATTATATTTTAAATACAAGCTTTTCTGTGTAAAATTATATTCTCGAGACATGGGTTAGTCATAAATTAGATATTGAATTTGATCTTAGAAAGACACAATGAGATGTACTCATTCTCAAGTCTAGTGTTACTTTTTAAATCTAACTGGAGTTTATACTTAATCCATTTGACCCAACGACCTTTATTTGTAGTTCTTCAGTTACGATGGACGCATGATGATGAGTTCATGGAATATTTGAAGAAGAGCATCAACGTGATTATATTTATTTTATAAGCTTAGGCATACGAAGATTTCTACTGATCTATAACCAACCTGTGGCTGATGTCATAGAAACAATATGATGCTGATTGAGGAAGTATTTTTGGGACGTAGAGTTTTGACTTGAGAATTTGAAACTTCGAAGTAACTATAGTTGAGATTAGTCAAGGTTTATGGATGAAATTTTTCCTAAAAAGGAAAAGTGTAATGCCTCTAATTTTTTAATCTATTAATTACACTAATTAATTGTGTGAACCAAGTCAAGCTTTGGTGGGACTTGGTTCGAATAATTGGCTTAGGACTAATTTTCTTAGGAAAGACCAAAAAACGCTAAATATAGTTTGTTATAATAATACTTTTCTAATGGAAAAAATAAGACTCACCCTAGACTAAATATTCAGTCTATGAGTAAGGAAAAAAAATCATTAAAATTTTAGCAACCCCACGTGAGAATGAGAGGAGAATTCCTACTAGAATCCATAGCCACATCCTTTAGGTTTAAATCTTTGATGATTAGCTTGGTATTGCTGTTATGTGGATGCTAGAAGATTAGTGAGAAAGCTTGAAATCATGGAGATCTTGAAGTGCATACTGAAATCATGGAGACCTTGAAGTGCATACTTAATTCGTCAAAGAAAGGGGCGGTGGGAGGCCTCACCCCTCCCCCCCCCCCCCCCCCCCCCCCCCCCCAAAAAAAAAAAATAAATTAATTGACTTGCTTTTCCTTTTTCATTTGAGTTAAAGATATTTTTTCCACAATATTTCAAACTTTTTCTTACCCATTGGAAGGTTAACAAAATATTATTTAAAAACGTCAAAAAAGTACTTGATACTTAAAAAAGAAAAGAACCAAATTGTGACCCATAAACTCACCTCAAAAGAACCTACATTTTATCTTTTGGGGAAAAAAAAAAAAAAACCATGACACACCCCTTAATGTGTTGGTCCACCTCCCCCAAAAAAGAAGAACCATTTGTCTCCTACCTTAAATCACTCTCTACTCTCAACAGCGCACACCCAACCCCTCTATTCCCACACTCCTCACTCAACTGCAGATAAGGTGCCTTCAACCCCCTAACGCCAAATCCAATTGTTTACAACGCACATACAACATCCAAACCCCTCAGAACTCCAATACACACTAGGTTGCGACAATTTTTTGCTTTGTCAAGCAAATATGTTCTTTTTTTGGTCAAGCACAATTTTTTTTTCGTTTGTCAACGACATGAAAATTCTGAGTAAGGTGAAAAAGTAATTTTTTAATTCTTGATGCTTGATGTTATTGTTCTAATTGATGCAATTATTTTAATTGATTGCACTAATACTTGTAAGGGGCGAATGACTGAGGAATAACAATAATAAAGAGTCTGATTTGAGGAATATAGTCTACTTAAGTAAGTAATTTGTCTTAAATACTATTCGTGTATGCATTTTTGTATGTGCATCTTTTTAATTTAGATGATAATTAATGGATGATAATTTAAGAGGACAAAAGTAAATAATTATATTATGGAAGTCTAACATTTATAAGTCAATGCCTAATAGAGGTTGAATTTTGTAAATCACTTTATGAATGTCTTTAATGTGTAGGAATTGAATTTTGAATGATTAATAATCTAATACTATTCGTAATTGAGTAAATACATCTCATATTATTTTTCAAGTATATGGGTTTTAGATATGTTTTAATGGTCAATTTTCTATAAAAGATAGGTAATTTTAGTGGATAAATTTTTATAATATTTTTTTTATTCGGCTATGTAATTTTAGTGCATTTCTTTTTTTTTTAAGGCTAAAGATCCTATTAAGAGATAATGAATTTGTTTCATGAAGAAGAAACGAGACCAATTTTATAAATTAAATTGATAAACTTTAGTTTACATAATCTTTCGTTCTTTATGATCTTCTTGAATGCTTGATCTGTAACGCCCGAGAATTTCATCATATTTTTTTTAAATAATTGTTATATATTTACTTGAGCATTCTTATGTGCATCTCTTTTATTGATTAATTGTTTTATTTTGAGGCTACTATTCACAAGAAATTTGACTGTTTTAAATGGTCGATTTAATATTTTTCCTAGATAAAATGGCATATAAAAATAATTGAAAACTTGTCGTTTTGGACCTTAGAGGCCGGGAGTATGCATTTAAAAAATAGTTTTTATCTCGTTTGAATAGTATTACGTATGTAAAAACACTAATTTGAATTAGTTAGCAAACAATTGGAGTTTTAAGCTTGTTTGACCATGTATTAATAACATTTGACCTAGGGTATCATAATATAATTATATCATATACATATTATAAACACCTACAAGCATTATACTCATAAAAACAAATCAAGAAATGCCAAAAAAGTCCCCCCAAACCTGTGACCCCTTTAGAGCAAGGAGGAGGAAAATTCTTCAATAAATCTTGCAAGCTTGGACTTCTTGGTTGGTCTTGAGGAGTTTTTGGAGGCCTTAGATCATCTACAACGCGTTTTTATCTTCAAAATTGTGAGGGAGTTGCATATTTCTTGAATTTAAAGTTGTTACATATATGTTGTATTTCTTGTATTGATTGAATATAGCTATATTGCTTGTTATGGATGCTTGTTATATGATCATTAGAGCCTATAGAACTATCTTTGGTTGCTAGATAACATCTTCCATGGCTAGAAGCTTGAATCACCCGAAATTTAGTAAAATCGCAAAATTTGCTAACTTTAAAAAGGGGGAGGTTTTCACGTTAAGCAATCCGGGCACGTTTGGGCTTGGGATTAGGTATCCTTGGGGTTTGGAAGCACTTTTAGAGCTTTTGTTGCGAGAATTTGGGGTTCGGATTGGGTAGTTGTAGTTAAAATTAGCTCAGGGCCTTCCCGAGCTTTTTCTTTTAAAACGGGTTTTCATGATCTTGATAGGTATCTTTTGGCTTAATTAGGAATGTAGTATGGTTAGGATGTGGTTTTGTAACTTTGAAATGCACATAGGAGAAGAAAATCTTGGCTAAAGAAAGGGAAAAAGTAGTATTTGGCTATTTTGATGCGTCTAGTGCTTGTATCATGTACTTATATGATTATCTAAAGTGTAATTGAATTATTTGAGTAGATTGTGAGAAAATTTTTGTTGTTTGCTTCTTTTGAGACCATAAAGCTGTCTTTTGTATATGTTCGCTTATATTGCAATTAAATGTGAGGGCGGCCTACTTTGTTGACCCTCTTACTTGTTATTCGTTGTTCTTGAATCTTGTGGTTTGGTTTCGGGATTGCACAACCTTTTCGGACATGGTAGCGTCGAGAAACACCGGCGGCATCGGGCTTGCCGTGCTCCCTCGACTACCATCGTGCCTATTTCCTTTCTCGCTGAGTATACTTCATTACCCCAGAGACGTGGTACACCTGCTAGGCATATGGACCTACCTTAGAAGAAAGGGTCATAAGATCGGGGTATATCCGGAGTACCCCAATTTGGAGAAGTAAGGGTTTGCCGGCACTTGTGTAAGTTCGTGGTACGAGATTGAAGACTTAAAGTGGAACCGTATCCTTTTAATATGTGGATAATTACCTGTTTACTTGGTTGTGTTATTTGGTGTTGGAAATGCTATTATTCTGTTGCATATCATGTTGCACACCTTAGTTTGTTGCATCACCTCCCTCACTGGGTAACTTTGGTTACTCATTTCTCATTTTAACATGTTATAGGTGCAGTTAGAATAACTACCTTGAGTGCTGTGTTGCTGGTTGCTTATCTTGCTGAGGTTGAATCCCTTTGAAGATGTGTGTTATTATATTATGTCTTATTTTGAGACCTTTGAGGCCCTGTATGTATTAATGATAAATTTTGTGGGTTGTAATTAAAGTTGTAGTCTTGAATATTTAATGGCTTAGTTGGCATGTAATAGTTAAAGATAGACTTTATTGTCTTTTGATTGCATGCTCGTGTGGTTTTATTTTTGTCTAAGGCTCGAATGGCCTTGGGACTGGGAAAAGTGGGACAGTTGGAGTTGGGGTGTTGTATTGTGGTTATACTTGCTGCTTGCAGCTTGCAGATTTTCGATTAGTCCTATAAATAGGAAAAACTCCATCCGTTCTCCTTAAATTTTGTGACCGAGTTAGAATTGGGTTGCGTTTAGCTTGGCTATTAGAGTTCCAGTTTCGTGAATGATCGGGGCGTTACATGATCCTTCCGAGTGCTTTGTGTTCCCCCATTCGCCAGCTCATGACTCCTTTGATTGGTCTCTCGCCTCTAATGGAAGCTTCTTATTTAAAAAAAAGCTTGGGAATATGTCTCTGAAAAATACCTCCATGTCAATTGGCACTCTATTGTCTGGTACTCTCACAACATTCCCAGGCATAGTTTTATCACCTCGCTTGCATGCCTCGATCATCTTGCTACTAGATATTGTCTTCTCTGTTGAGGTAGCATCAACCATGCCCATTGCATCTTTTGCCACCAAGCTTTGGAGACAAGAGATTATCTCTTCTTCAAATGTTGCTTTACCAAGTGTATTTGGAAGGGAAGTTTGATGCTTATCCTTATTGACGCTCCTATTTTTACTTCTGATGATATCATTAAACTCGGCTCTTCTCTTGCAGATGGTAACAATGTTAAGGAGTACCTCTTCCGGCTGATTTTGGGCACATCTATCTATCACATCTGGACTGAGAGGAATAGAAGGCTCTTTAGACATAAGACATCGACCAAGGAGGAAATTCTCATATGCATCCATGAAGAAGTGGCTCTGAAAGCCCAAGTTAGAGCTCCATTAAGATGACTTCCCTTAACCATCATTTCTTACATAGAGTTTGTGTTGTCTCCCAGTAGTTTTGATCCTATGTGGACTTGAGTGATTTTGTGGCTTTGTTGTTGTTTTCTTGCTGCTTCCATGAGTTGTGATGGTTTTGTACCTCGTGGACTTGGCTTTTGATGTATTTTCTTTACACTTGCTTCTTTTCTTTTCTTTTCTTAATAAAATTTTCTCGTTGATTCAACAAAAAAAAAAATATATTTTTTGACTTAGACACGAAACATGACGTGATGATCACATTCGACTTTTATGAAAGGTTTGCTTGTTTAAATGATTTTTTCATAGTTGAATTCATATCATTGAAAATAAGATTCTTTTTTTTGTGTGTATGTGTTTGAATATTTTTAGGATCTATCCAAGAACACAGGAAAACATCAAAGATAAAAGGGTTTGGTTACTATTCACATGAACAGTAACTGAAGTTACCTATTCTTTTTATTTAAATTACAAGCTTGATTTTGAGCTTTTAAAAATAGTATGAATATAATTTCGATTGGTTTCATAGCCTTAAAGATCCAAACAAATTTAGAACTAAAGGTTTTGCAGATTTGGATTTTGAACTTAAACTAATAAGTTGTGGCCTTGACATTGCATATTCATGTGTGGGTTTAAATGTATTACATGTTTTTGAAAACTCAACAAGTAAAAAATTCGGACAATAATACTTATAAAACTTAAAGTAGGATGCATTACGAAAAGAGTTTACACTAGAATTAATGTTGCATACATTCTTTCATTAACGAATGCACACATGAATAATTTAAAACTCAAAATTTGGGAAGGGCTATGAAATTATGACTCTTATTGGCTATGAATAAATTTCAATAGTTATGACCCTTATTTGCTAAAGATAAATTCCAATAGTTATGACCCTTATGGCCCGAAGATAAATGCCAATAATTGTAACCCTTGTTGGCTAAGAATAAATGCTAATATTCCTGAGTCTATGGCAGGAAATAAATGCCCCAATACTTCTGACTTTATGGCAAAGGATAAGTGTCAATACTTTGCCTCTATGGCAGAGGATAAAATGCATATATTTCTAACTCTATGACGGAGAATAATCGAAGGTGCTACCCTTAGTAGCCACAACTACCTATAATGACTTATGTATTGTTTTTGTTTGACTATGATTTTTTGTATTATGAATTCTTGGCATATGAACTTAGTTTGACGTGAACCTTTATGACTATGGGTATGAAAATATTATGATTTTCGCATGAACGTCATTATTTTCGAATCTATGATATTTATGAACTATAATAATTTATTTGACATATACGAATGTTTTAAAAGTCCCAAGTGATTTTCTTGAAAATCGCTACTTATTGAGATTTGTGTTTCATTTTTTGTAAAATTATTTTCTTTGCAGAGGGTGAAAATAGGCCTTTTGGATTTGGCTTGAGGTAGTAACTGTCTCGACAAATAAAATTAGTAACAACCATTTGGATATTTTAGATAGGAATAAGTTGATATATATCTTCTAGACCTATGGATTTAATTTTTCATTTTGGTTTAAGACTTTGGAAAAAGTTACGGCTCTTTAGATTATTATTTCTTAGGTGGAGACTTAAACTCTGTTGCTTGATAATGATTTAGATACTTTGATGGCTTGAACCTATTTATTATTTTGGTTTTAAATTAACCTCAGTTTTGTGCGTTGTGTATTGAGAAATGACGTTTTTTCTTAGTGCGCTAGAGTTACGTTCCTAATATAGCGCCTACTTGAATTTATGGGGTGTGACAATTATATTTTTGAGAGTCATATCATTTTACCGTTTAGTAAAAGGCATAAATGAAATTTTCAACACGCTAAACTAATACTACATTGCTAATCATCAAGTTAAAAACTCTGTGCATAAAGTTAAAATAGAAATAAATCTAAACAAACCCATAAATAAGTTGCAATTATTTTTTAGAGTTGATTATTCCTTCCTCACATTTTGTCACAAAAAAAAAAAAAAAGATAACCTTCTTTAGTTTTTGGCAATTGTAGGAGTTACAAGGGTATAACCAACAGATAATCATTTGGACATCCATTTCTTCTTCCAAACCCCCGGTTTAGTATCATTTCTGGGGTAACAGAGGGGGTCATAAGCTTCGTGTTTTGTGAACTTGCACTCAGCACAACAATAACATGAATAAATGGGTTCCCCGCAACCATTGTACCCAGTTTCTTGATCGTCTTCGTACATTTCACTCTAGTCCAGGAAAGAATTAAAGGGTGCATGTGACTTAAGTGGTTAATTTCTATTGATAGTTCAACATGTGGACGCTATTTCTCTTGAAAATTTGTAGTATCTACCAACTCTGGAAACAGAAACAATGTCATTATTAGACGAAGCATTTGTAAAAAAGACGAAAACGAAAACTATAAGGCAGAAAAGAAAAAAGGCAAAATCTTAAAAAGTTCAAATTTTGTTTAAACATTTTCTACCAATAACTTATTTTACGTCAAATATATAAATAGGTGAAAATTCGGCATATAGTCCCTATAGTTACCTAAATATCTCAGTTTGCTTCCTATTATTTCATTTTACCCTATTTAATTCATATTGTTTTCCTAAATATTTTAATTTCGTTCTTATTGTTTAAATTTTTTTAATTTCGTCCCTATTATTTTTCAAAAAGTTTCAATTTCGTCCTTATTTTTCTAAGAAAATTTAATTTTGTCCCTATTATTTTATTAAAAGTTTTAATTTCGTCCGTGTTGTTTTTCTAAAGATTCAAATTAGTCCATATTATTCAAGCTGGACTAAATTAAAATTTTGTTAGAAATAATAGAGACAAACTTAAATTTTTTTAAAAAATAATAGGAACTAAATTAACTAATTTTAAACAATAAGGACTAATTTAAAACTTTAGGAAAACAACAGGGGTGAAATTAAAATTTTTTAAAACCAATAAAGATGAAATTGAAACTTTTAAAAAAACAATTGACCAAAAGAAAATTCGATTTCGGCGACGGGGTGTCGTCGTGCTCTCGCTTTTCGGAGAGGGCTCAGCGAGGAAGGCCTTCCCTCGCCGATTCGGCGAGGGACATGACGTCCCCTCGCCGTTTCGGTGAGGGACGTAATGTTCCCTCTCCGTTTCAGAGAGGGACAGGGCCTTCCCTCTCTGATTCAGCAAGGGAACAGCACGTCCCTCGCCGAATCGGTGAGGGACAAGGCCTTCCCTCGCCGAAACGGCGAAGGACGTGCCATTCATTCACCGAAACGGCAAAGGAACTTCCCTCGCCGATTCGAGCAAGGGACAAGGCCTTATTCGATTATATTAATTTTTTTATATATCAAATACTACAAATAATTGCATAACTTTTTACTTGTGATAATTTTTTTGGTTTTAATATTTTATTTTATAGATTTTGGTAAGCAACCTTTTGAATAGTAATTTTAAATTATATCTTCAATATTATCCTCTATATTCTTTTACAACTAGTGTTTTTAACGTAATCAATTTATAATCAAAATGAATTCTATTTTTGAAATGGAAGAAAAGTTCTTAATATTGATTTTTTTGCCTAATCAAGATTAGTTTTAATTTCTTTTTTTCTTGTTATCTTCCTTTCTTTTTTTTATTTTTTCTTAATAATCATGTTTGTACTTGTTTTTGGCTCGCAAAATTAACCTATCAAGTGTTTTTTTATTTAAAAGTTGGTTAAAACAAACATACATTTATTTTTTATTATTAATTAGTTTGGAATTATCTTAACCATATAATTCGTACAAAAAAATAAAAATAAATAAATATTAAAATAATAAAGCTAAGCACTCACAACCACTAAAAATAACTAAATATCTCCTATTCTTCTAAACACACACGTTATATGCACATACACACTCAAAGCAAACAAAAACTCACCTATCATCTCTCTCTGCCTCCGTCAGACCAGGACAAAGAAAAGAAAAAGAAAGAAGTAAATTAGGAGCAAGAAGCTACCCGACGCGGCAAAAAAAAAAAAAAAAAAACAGACCAGTATCAACGACGGGAAAGAAAGGAGGTGAGGGGATTTGCATTTTGTGATTATTTCTTGCATTTTGATGAGCCCTAGTTTATTTATGTGTTGCAATAAAGTGGGTTATGCTTTGATCTAACTAATTAATTTGATTTTTACTATGATTATGTGAATATTAAGTGTTGGATACTCTTTAACTTAGTAATTATTGTATGTTAATGGTGGTTGATGTGAGTTTGAAGATGATATGTGGTGTAGTTGATATGTAATTTAAATGCTTGAAGAAATGCTTGTAAGAAGTTGTTTTACCTCAAATGATTAGTTCTAAATCTAAATAAATGATAATGGAAGCAATAGAGCTAAGTCGCTAAGTTTTCGTGCGTGTGTGTGTGTTATTGAGCTGACTGCCCAGTTGATATGTGGTTACCGGCAGCAGCTTGGCAGCCATTTTTTTTTTCCTTCCCCTCTTGTGCAATATAAAGTGTGATTTAGGTGTAAGCTTGAACAAGGATAATTTTTAGTTGTGTATGACTGTGAATCTTCAATTAAAATGCTAACAGTTTGTGGTTGTTATTTAGTAATTGTTAGATATGTAACTGAGCTAGTGTTATGTCAAAGCTATTAGCCTTGGAAAGACAGGGATCGTGTAAGTTAGTAACATAAATAAATTTATAGTTTATGTGTTAATTGGTTAAAGGGTTAGCTTACATTTTAACTTTGAGCTGCACATGGGAATGCTTCTAGTTAAATCAATTGTCAACTAAAAGGCTAATCTACATAAAAGCATCCCACATATTCGGCTAAACCATGTTACCCCTAGTTTGCATCTAGCTATAGACTTTTAGTTGAATACACTTACATATACTAGTTGAATGGTGAACTATTGTTAAGCTATTTTCAAGAGTGAACTATTAGCCAATCTAACTAATAAAGATTGGGTGGTTGGATTCTATACAAGTGCAAGTGAATTGGTTTAAAAGTTAAGGCATGGTGTAGAAACTTTATATGTAAGACGGGTTAATGAAATTGAGTGGTTAGATTAGTTAGAATTTGAGTCTAGATATTAGTATGTTATTTACTTGTTTTGGCTTGTTGATCTTAATTGGTTGTAATTTTGTTCAACAAAGTCATTAGCTAGAAAGCAAGATCTTGGGCAAAGTTAATGATTCTAACTAAAGATTATCTTGCCATACTATCTACACAAGAATGATTAAATAGTAATAATTGACATTGTTACTAGTAGGTAATTTATAAGTAGCTTACAATTAACTTTGTCACTAGTTACTACTTATATATTCTTCACAAAAGTGCTATCATTTGAACAATCGAAATTGAATGTGAATAGAACTACGGGGTAGTTAATGTCACACATATGTTTGTGTTATGAATTTGCTAACTAACATAAATGCTTTATTGTCTAGTTTGCTTGCTCCTCGAGTTTCTAGTGGACATAAGATTTGTATATGAAGGTTAACTAGCTTAACTTGTTGACACTAGACTTGATTTCACCTTAGTGTAAATAAATTGTCAACTAAAAGGTTAATCTATATAAAAGCATGCCATGTAATAGTCTAAAGTTTGTTATCCAAGCTTGCACCTTGTGTCCTCTTCCCTTTTCCCTCTTTTGTGTATTAGCTAGCATGTTTATGTTGAACTATGTTTATTTAAGGTCTAACGCCGCCACGTAGGCCATTTGAGCAACAAAATCAAAAATAGGAAACGGGTATTGACCCTTAACTGAGAGAGATGGTCGGCAAGAATAGAACAGTGGACAAAATCGAGGTCTCATTTCTTCCCCTTTCTTTATTTATTTATTTTTTTTCCATTTGGGTATTCAGATTATTTTTTCCATTTCCAGGATTATTTTTATGTTTCACCATTTGCTTTTTAAAAGTTTTTTGATATGTTGAGCAGTTACGAATCTTTGCTTTTAGAAATTTGAATTGTGTCCCAACTTATTTGTCTTCAAATTAACGACTCAATTGCAATTTGTTTACTTTGCTTTTAGTTATTTCCTCAAGTGAAGTTTAATTTTGCTATTCTTCTTCAGTTACTGGAATAAATCTATAATCTTGAGCATTTCTTAATTTTGCTCATCAGCTTAATTCTGATTGCTCTTTATTATACTCGATTTATGTTTAATGAATATAATCAAAGAAAATAAATTAAAATTCACTATTCATTTTTTGCATTATTTATTGTTGTATCATCTCATTTTATTTGATCTTTATTCAGAAAATTATTGTTTTATATAGGTTGTTCCGTTTCAGGGGATATTCATCAATGACAAAAGTTTTTTGAGATTCAAAGCTCGTGAATAGTTTCGGAGAAGATTCAATTGCATAGGATTAAGTTAGATTTGGGGGATATTTATTTTGTAATTATATATGTAATTAAATATGTTTGTAATTATATATGTAATTAAAATATTTTGTAATATTAATTTTAAATTGAATTTTGATTGTCAAATTTTAATTAATTTAATTTTTATATGAAATTTATATTTATAAATTTTTCCATTGAAATTTTGTACTCTAATTATAAAGAGTTTTTAAAAATAATTATTTAAATTTTACGAGGACTTGGCAAGCGCTCGGTGAGGGAGGAAAATGCGAGGGCACGGAGAGGGACGAAAATAGCAAGGGCACGGAGAGAGACGAAAACGGCGAGGGCACGAAGATGGATGAAAACGGCGAGGGCAAGGCGAAGGACTATTTATGTGAGGGCACGAAGAGGGATGATTTATGCGAGGGCACGGAGAGGGATGAAAACGGCGAGTGCTTGTTGCCCTCGCATAGTCGTCGTCGAAATGGTCACTCGCCGAGTCGTCGCAGAATGGCATGGGGTCGGCAAGGGACTACAATTCATCGACGAAGGTTTCGCCGAGGGACGATTCCCCTCGTCGGACCCTGGCCGAGACCCTTTTGGCGAGGGCCCTACGTCGACCCTCGCCGAAACGAATTTTTGTTGTAGTGTGGGACTAAATTAAAAAAAATTAAACAATAAAAATTAAATTGAGACATCTTAGAAACAATAGGGACTAAATGTGACATTTTCCCAATAAATAGAACCTAAATCCCTACAACTACATCAAATAATTACTACCACAACTACTACTTGAATTCCTATTATTCTCCATCACTACTACTATACATAACAGGTTTAGTCGATGTGTTGTGGCATGTTTACTCAGTTACACGATTCTGCACCATGATCCAATTTAATCCGTTGAGAAAATGCGAAATTCAACAGGTCTTCATTTGTCACATAGAATATATATTCTTATCATCTCCATTTTCAAGCACCAATGTGTACTCAGTTGTTACGGTCCAAAATTTGTTTAAGCAAATCTCAAAAACATAACAGTCGTGCCCTAAGAAAAAATATTTTTTCTAAATACATAAGGTACTAAACTTACGTGTATCTAACAATTATAATAATAAATAGATGACAAGCTATCAGAGCATTTAAATCAAATTAAATACTGCATAATTAAGTCTCCAATTCACTAAATAAAATATCCAAGACACATAATTTCTTACATAGAAATTGAACCAAATGACGAACACTACAAGAAACAGTGGGGTTTGTGACGCCAGAAAACGTCACAATTTTGTCGCAAATAAATATTTGCGACGAAATTACGACGAAGTAGTAATCGTCGCTAAACCTTGCGTGGCTAAATCATTTTTCATCGCAACTACATCGCTTTGTGACATATTTGCGACGAACAGAAACACGGGAATATTTTGTCGCAAGATCGACGCAAATGGTGATTAATTTGCTATAAATTCATTTTATGGCCAAAGCGTGGCATGATTTCGTCGCCAATTAATGGCAGAGTTTTGACGCAAAATAGTGGCAACTTGTTTGACGCAATTACGTGACAAAAATTTTGTTTCCAAACTGTGGCGAATTGTTTGTCGCAGTTGCGTGGCAAAAATTATGTCATAGCCAAATCGTGGCAATTTATTTTGATGCACAATCGTGGCAACTTATTTGACGCAATTACGTGGTAAAAGTTCTATTGCCATGTGGCGAAACTTTTGTCACAGTTGCGTGGCAAAAAATTATGTCGTGGCCAAATCGTGACAATTTATTTGACGCAATTACGTGGCAAAAGTTCTGTTTCCATGTGGCGAAAATTTTGTCGCAAAATCGTGGCAACTTGTTTGACGCAATTATGTGGCAAAATCGTGACAATTTATTTGACGCAATTACGTGGCAAAAGTTCTGTTTCCATGTGACGAAATTTTGTCGCAAAATCGTGGCAACTTGTTCGATGCAATTATGGGGTAAAAGTTTGGTGCGTGGCAAAATCATGGCAATTTATTTTGATGCAAAATCATGGCAAAAGTTATTTAGCTACAAGTTAAATTCTTTTGTCACCAATTTGTGGCAATTCTCAAATCCACCCAATAGAAAAAATGAGGTGGTTTGTGACGTCATCTTGTGTATCCTGCTAAATTACAAAAGAATATAAATTTAAACCCCATAATTGAATCTCATAAATTACACAATCTACACATTCATTCAAAAGAACACAAATCTACACCAGCTAAGTCATGCCATAATATATCAAAGCACACCATTTAACAAAGTACACTTCCAATATACATTTAAAAAGAAATACTAAATATACATCTATCATAACGTCATCTAGCTTGTTTGTCCTGGTATGATAAGCTCCAAAAGAGAACTGTATACAAAAAGTTTACAGCATCTTCTATTACGACACGACATCCTTGCATAGAGACAATCCATATCTAAGCCTACTATTTTCACCGTCTTCAGACAATCCATGTCATATCTGCAAACAATAAAACAAATCAACCAACTCAACCAAAACATTGCGATACATAAAAATGAGAATGAAGGAAAAAACAAATTTTACGAGTCCGGTATACAATTTCTTCTAATGATTGTGTTTAATTAACACAATTGCAAACAAAACATCATATGTACCTTAAAACTCTTTACAACAAAATATTATATGTTATTAGCCCTTCTTAAGACTCTATCAGTAGTATACATGACATATATTCATAAACTCAACATATGTATATAACATAATATGTAGGAAAGACTAACATAATCCAAATTATAAACAGGTACAACGAAAAGTTAAAATGATCAATATATTTGTATAAAATATCAGAATTACATAACATACTTGAACCCGCTTACTTGTTAAGGTTTCCAATAGAAGATAAAGTCATACCATGACCCTATGGATCCTATTGGGCATCATCGCCTTGTTGTTCTGAGGGAGGCTGAGATTGATCCTGATACGTCTGCGGTGGATGGGGCAATAATTGGGTCAACTGAGCGATTTGTTGCTTAAGCCTTCTATACTGCTCATTCTGCTGTTCAAATTGGCTCATGAACTGACCCCCTAATTCTGATGTTGCCCTATTGACGGCTTCTTGCATATCCTTCTCTGTGATTCGACGAGAAGAAAATGGAACGTTGTGCGCAGATCCTCCTATAGCCTGCGATCCTACACCGTACAACCGTCCTCTAGCCGATCCACCTACTGCCTGGCAAAATAATGCATCATGGTTGATAGGTGGTGTAGTTGGATCTCCTTGCGATGCCATTGTGGACTGCTCGACCAATTCCTTGTATGTGGCCTGCAATGAATACATATTTTTTGTTATTTTACTTTAATGTTCATTATTGATTATATGACTTAAATAAACATAAATAATTGATATACCATGGTTTGTTCAGCCTTGGGGTCAGAGTATGGACCATTGGGGCCTTTCCTATGTATTTTCTCAAACACATCTGCCTTCGTCACTGGTCCGTTCTTTTTTAATTCCTATAATAACATTAATCAAACAACAACTATTATATTAAATATTTAACTATCATATAGTATTACAATTAAAATAAATAGATTAACATTTACCATTCTTCTCTTGATCTCGTGAAACCCCACACAACCACCATAATGTGGAGATGGCTTATTCATTATGTTCTTCTTGTTTTGCTCTGACCTCTTCTTCCATGCATCTGTGTTCTACTGTTGACAAAATGCATCCCATACGCTATCACTCAACCAAGAAGGCTTAATATTTTTCTTCTTTTGCATATAGCGACCCTTACAGAAAAGGTCCCGTAACCGAGCACTAACATTTCTAAAAAATAATTGGCAGATGACTGGTTCATCATAGGGGTACCACTTGTACAATCTCTATAGCCATATATTAAGTATTAGTAATACAAGTTATATTGTCACGGTATATGTAACTGAAATATAAATAATGAAATTAATTTTGTGTACTTAGTTAGTACCTGAAAAGCAATCCACCATCTCTCTTTAACCTCAACTGGAATCAAAGTCCATCGCATCCTAGGCGTATTGAACCCAGCAGATAATATATTGACAATCTCTCGCGCCGCCCCAGCTGTTATCCATCTGCAATTGGTAAAGATACAAAGCATACTAACAGTTGTAATGGAAAAAATAATAAAGAAAATAATGTACATATTATATAAAATTATATTTAATGTTTTAATACCCATTTTCATATATTGTCATGTGTGTGCGCCTATCAATCTGCCACACAGTGTACGCCTCCAAAGATGGGAATCCAAACCTCTGCCAAACCTCTAAATGTAATCCTGCAGCCCGTTGCGAGGCATCAGTAGAAGACTCTGGTAGGTCAGTAGATGATGTGGACCGGACCATAGGCAGGTCATCGGACATAGAGATCTTATCTTATCACCGTCCATGTAATGTTGTTGATTACTTGCAAATACAATAAATTCACGTACACCTTCAATGAACGTATTACTAAGCTGCTTGTCAGGTTCCAAACGGTGATTCATCCATTCACGATTGGGATCCATTTGGTTAAATACTGTATCATAACAAATACTTAGAATATGGATTTCATAGTTAAGAGTATGAATTGTACTAATTTTGAAAAAAAAAACTTAATGGTTTCATTTGCAATAAATGGAATTCCTAAACTCATAGCCTAATATGTTAAACTCTTGTACTTCACAATTACTAAATGGACTTTGAAATAAAGTTATGTGATAATATCTAATTTTTTATCTCAGTTATGTGAAATCATGATGGCAGAATCAATCATAGTCGTAAAACTGCAAGCAGCTACTAGAGTTAGACCATTTTTTAGTTGGGGCAGGGTAAAAGAAACGAAAGAAAAATGAATAAAAAGATAAAGTAAGACGGGGGAAGATACAAGAAAAAAAAAGATAATAAAATGGATGCAAGATTGCATTTCAATTTCAATTCTATAAGAAATTTACAATGAAAACAAAACAAAGTAGCTACTACAGTCAAACCTGAAAGGATTTTCGATTTGTACCGTCATTGACAAAAAATAACGTCACAAAAACCCATATCCTGTCATTGGCTAATTCACAAAATTCTCAAGCAAATTTCCACTTAAAGTATACCTTAAAGGCTTGATTAGCATTTGTTTAAAGTTCAATTTCTAAAGTTTGTAAACTTTATGGAAACGACAGGTTATGTTACAATCAGCAACGAAGACATCATGATCATTTTCTGGGCTGAATATAAAATCAAGGGAGAAAGTCAATATAGAAAAGTACCCTGCCCCAAATTAAAAAATAAAAGAAGCTGGAAAACTCATATAACAATACATCAAATTAAAAAAATAAAAGAAGTTGGAAAACTCATATAGCAATAAAGTGCAATAGAAGTAAAACAAGTAAAAAGGTAATTCTGCTATCTCATACATCAAACAAAAAAGGTTAAGAAAAGCAGTTAACTTTGCTCATTCTTTCACTAGGCAGATACTACACAACAAGATTCAGTCCAAGCAGCGGAAAAAATTCAAAAGTGCTTAATGAAATTCAACATTTGAAAAATCTAAGGATGTTGTCACCACCAAGAAAAAACCCGAAATACTAAACACATCTTAATTCGTCCCTACACCATAATTCATTAAGCTAACACTTCGAACAAACCATCTTAATTCAGCCTCTTCTACTTTCGCATTCAGAGTAAACATATCCTCCTTCTTCACCACTGGCTCTGCCTCCTTATCCCTAGTTTCCCTCACAATAACATTAGTTGACTTCGCCTCTTTATTCTCTTTCACTTCATCATCCACTACCTTACCGTCTATAAGCTCCTTCCCTAAATCTGTTTCCTCATTTTTCCGAAAACAATTTAACGTAGACGCGTCATTGCAATGCTAGCACCATTACTTTCATCCTTCATTGTTGAATTAAAATTAACACTATCGATATGTGGCTTTTCAATTTTTATAAGGATTATATTCGAATTAACTGGCACAAGATTCTTCGAATTATTCGATAAATTAGAATTTCCTCTCTTCCTTTTCTTTCTATCAGCCTCATCAGCCGCAAATTCAGCAATAACACCATCCACTATACCAACATCATCCAGCCGCAAAAAAAAAGTAAAAGAATGTAGCTTGAATGAAGAACAAGATGAAATAGTGACTAATTAGACTCTCTCAATGCTCAAAAAAATTCTAATCAAGAGAGATTGCACTACTTAATCACCATAGATAATGGAAATTAATGTCGTCCTCTTCGATTTTACCTTCGAAAATGGAAGAGTTTTGCAATGTTTAGTATAAACTTTCAGTAGAAGAAAACAGAGTTGTGAGTATTTGGTTTTAGAATTTTGGATATGATATTGATTTTGAAATCAATAGTTTTTTGAGAAATATGTTATCATGAAAATTTGTTTATATGTAATTACTACCCGAAGCCTTTTTATTGACTTTAAAACCAACCACTTGTAATAATATTAGCAAATATTTATTTTCTCCTTTTGTTTTAATTCAAAACCAATTTGATTACTGCAAGAAAATCTTAATGAAACAAAGACACAAGAAATTCAACGCAGAGAAAACAACCAAATGTTAAAAGTCAACAAAGACTAAATAAATCCAGAAGCTTAGACTATAGAAAACACACAATATGTTAAAGAGTCAACAAAGACTCTCTAGAATTCTCATAATCCAGAAGCTTAGACTATAGAAATCCTAGTGAAGATAATGTAACAAGGACTTCACACATCTAAATTTTTCCATCTCGACCAAAGAAAGAGACATGCTCTTGATACTAATAGACAAAGTTTAGACTATAAAAATCGTTTCCTTTTAACGAAATTCGAACATACATTTAATCTATTTGCCCCTACCAATTAAATTTGTACATAGTTGTTACATGCACCTCTTTACAAGCCAAGTGAAACATTGTCTACCCCGTTTTGAACAAAAAAGTAATAAGTTTGTTGATAAAATTGAAACATTACTTACCCTTGAGCTCGACAGATTAAGAAGTCAGCAGTTTACAAGCTTATGATGTGAACTATACAATATATAAGGTTTTAAAAGGATAACTGAAGCTCATATGTTCCAGATTTGTGAGGCTTAAAAGATGAAATTGCCTCCACAAACTGGAAAAATAATTTCTATTATGGTAGTACAATAATCTCCTTTGAGAAGAGAAATGTTATCTCCTACTAGGATCAAGATAAAATTTTTACTTGTTTAAATTAAAAATTAGATAATAATTTCTATTTGAGCCTGTAAGCAGAGTTAATAAGAGGAGAAAGTAGTAACAAATGATTGATCTTAAAGGAAAAAAGGCAATATATATCACAGTGAAACAAATCTTTTAGCTTCTACAAATAATCACTAAGTGGCGTTTAATTTGAATGATACTTGTTCCAAAAGCTGAAGAAGAGATGTTTTAAATTGTCGTATGCCACGACCACTTGAATCCCGATCCAAGTTATGAGTTTATTGTACATGTATAGAAGCGACCTGCCTTGGAAACTCAATTAATCAATGTATAATCTACTGAATCAGATCATATACATGGCAAGAGAAACATTAATGTTTGATGATCAATATATGCATATGATAAAATCTAAGAACACACAAGTTTCCATTTCCTTATGCTAGTGAAGATTGACTACTTTTGCTCTTTGAATCAACATAATCAGAAGATTATCATCATATTATATCTTGTCCATTACGTACAAATTAAATTGAAAAAAGTTGTTAGCAAATCAGAAAGAAAAAAAAAATTAGTCGAAAATCTAATTTTTAATTTTTTTCCCCTATAATGTCTCCCATTGTGGATCCACTAATCAGCTACCAAAACCATCTGTTTTGTTCAAGTACTAAAACAACAAATCACATTATAAGATAATTCACATTACTCCACAAACGACACTTCTAGGTTAAACAAAGATGTTAAAGCTTAATGATAGAATGTCTTATATAGCAACTGTCGTTGTCTCCGTGGACATAACGAATTCAAGGTTTTGCTAGTGAGCTTATGAATCTCAAATTGGCTGCAGTCCAATAAAACAAAAGTCCTACTGCCTGTATGTATCATAGTCCCCTACAATGGTATATTTGAGCTCCAAATTTCAAGCAAACAGATACTAGATTATCACATATTCGATCCCTAATTTTAACCTAAACCAATTCCTGAATCCAAGTTTTTAACAAACCAAAAATACCTTATTATACATAAGATAATGAATCTCCACTGGAATTGCTGGTCAAATAAAGTGGAAGAAAACAAGATCAATTATATATATATAAAAACAAATCAAACTATCCTCCACAAAACGTGAAATCCCAATTCTAAATGAATCAAGTCTTAAAATTATAAAACCAAAACAACCTCTTATTTCACGCCATTATAGTATGCCAAAAAAATGAAGAATGGGAAAAGAATTTTGAACGAACACAAAACAGGAACAGGGATCAAGATGGCATAAAAAACCAAAGGCTACAAAGCATAGACGAGAGAAAATGTATGTACAAATAACATAGTGCATAAGAAAATTTGAAGAGAAGACAATAATGGACGAAGATGAAGAGGGTGAGTGAGTACCTGGATAAAGGCAGAGACCACTGTTGATGTTAAGATCAAAGCCTCGATCTTGTGAAGAAGAAACATAAAATGGTCAGATGAAAAAGTAGAACAATGGTATAATATGGTGGGATGCAGAAATGATACTTGAAATGGCAGTGGTGCACGGTGCCGGTGGTGCGAGGTGGTGGAGGTGGGATGTGGCGGTGGTGGGGTGTGTGTGTGAAAATAGAACGAGTGAAAAAGGGGCTAGGTTATTTGGTCCCTTTTTCACCCTTGTAATTTTTCTTAACTAAATCTAGTGTGCATCGCTAATACGTAATAGGTACATCATAAACTTTGCGTCCATTTTGCTACAAACATTTGAAATGGTGTTTTGCCACAAAATTGAGACGACGAAGTCTAGGTTGTAAGAAACGTCACAAGGTCGTAGCAACGTTACAACAATATTGCGACCAAGCGTCTTTTTTGTCACAAAAGCGTAGCAATTATACCACAAACTTGTGACGACCTATGAATGTCGTCATATTCGTCATAATATTTGTGACAATATTGCAACAAACCTTGGCAAATCGTCACAGTTTTGTAGCAAAGTCACCAAGCTAGTGCGAAAAATATAATTCCCACACTATAGTATTCCAGTTTTGTGGCCAAAGTGTTGCAGTTTGGGATGATATGGCCACAATTAATATTTTCCACATATAGTATTTACTTTCATGGCAAAATTGTTGCAAATTGTGACGAAATTGTATCAAAATTAGTTTTCGTCACTGATTCGTCACTGTTTCGACACAATATGAGCGCCAAAAAGTTTCGTCGCTAGTTCATCCCAAATTTGCGACGTTTTAATTCTCGTCGCAAACTTCGTCACAAAGCAGCTTCATTTTAGTAGTGGAAGTTATAATCCATTTCTAGCCAAAATAAATAAATTGTCCATGGCTAAGAAATCCAAATGTTGCACTAAGTCTCTTGTCAAAGCAACATTTATCCCAAGCAATAGTCAATGTCCATTCCTCATCTTCAACAAAGAAAATTATTTTTACAAAAATGAGACACAAATCTCAGTAGATGGTGATCCCCAAGAAAAACCTGTTGAGACGTTTTAAATATTCTTAATATATCAAATAGTCATATTAGCATAGTTCATAAAAATCACAGATTCGAAAACAATGAAGTTCATACGAAAATCACAATTTTCATGCCCATAGTCATAAATTTTGACTTGTGAACAAATTCGAAAACAATGAAGTTCATACGTTTTAAATAAACAATGAACCGATTACCATACACAAGTCTAGTTAGGCAGTTGTGGCTACAAATGAGTAGCACTTTTCTGAACTTGGCATTTATCCCCCCTAAGAAGAGTCAAAAATTGGCATTTATCTTTCACCAAAAAGGGTCAAAATTGGCATTTATCCTCATCTAAGAAGGGTCAAATATTGGCATTTATCCCCATCAAGAAGGGTAAAAAATCAGCATTTATTTCTAACTAATAAGGGTCATAATTTTATAGGCATTTCAAAGTCTAGAATTTCAAATATTTCGTACATGTATTCGATAATCAATTAAAGTATGTAACAATCCAGTAGGAAGTATTAATGCATCATGTTTTGAAATCTTGCATCAAGGGTGATCATCGATGTAAAGAGTAAAAAATAACATCACTGAGGTTAATTGACGGACTATATACAGAAAACATTGTTGCTACAAATTATGAGAGCAAGGCCTAAATCGAAGAAGATGACAGATTGTGGTTTATACAAACGCTTTCTAGTGATACTCTGTATCTTCACGGCGCCTTATATCCTCAGAAGTCAGAAGCTATTGAGTGAAAGGGTAATATAAACGAATGAAAAACAAGGGATAGTCTCGGTTAACCAAATTATGTCTTGTTCCTCCATGTATCTATGGCATCCCGCCTTACATTGATTTTATATAAAATTTGTGTTTAGTTTATAATAACTTAGCTCGGTACTATTGTCAACAAGGGCTTTAGTAACTTCAACCAGTTGATTAGGCTTAATGTATTGTAATAGATAAAACCTAGCACAGACCTTGGCCTAATTCTTAATAATTAATTGGGTTAGAGTTAATTGAAGCCCATATGGCCAAAGGCCTAACTTGGGCTACAAGTCAAGAGATCTTTATAAATAGCCTCTATCTTTACTACTCTAGGGGTATAGTAAGAAAGAGATAATGAAGGTGGAAACCATGTGATCTAATCATAGATCTATGGAGGTAGAAACTACATAATCTTAATTATAGATTCCGAGGGTCTACAATTTGGCACCGACTGTGGGAACATTAGCAACCTTTGACCATTCTCATAAGACTTTATTAGTCATTTTTTATCACTCTAAAATACCAGTTGACACACACTTTTATTATTATGATGAAATAGGTTTCGGATTCGAATGTTATTTTGATCTATTAAACTCTTTCTTTTTAATTTTTCACTCAACAAAAATCCTATGTACTTCGAAATTCTCTTTCAGATCCGGACATAGATAGTAGACAACTTTACTTTTGGTTCTGGAACTCTCTCTGGTTTGTTACCATTTTGTGACTCCTTCCCGTGGTTGATAACAGAAGTGCACTCCATGTTATGTTCACTAGGCGCATAAAGTCTAAAAAGAAAAACGTTTATGTATGTATGGCAATGGTGGACACATATTGGATGCAGGATTTATTTGCTTTGGACAAAAAGATGGTTTCTGTTATGAGGTAATAAGTGTTTTTCTAGTTGCACTCACAAAGCTGATACATTTGATTGACCCAAACAGTCTTATTAGTAAATATGGACCTTCCACCATTAACGTCTAAGACTCTAAAAGAGGTGCTTTATTACATTTTTGTTTTTCTTTCATGTGTATCACTATTATGGTAGTTCCTGTAATTGATGTAAGAAATCATAGTGTCTCTTTGGAGTATAATTAGTTTTGAGCAGTCGTAGATCTTTTACTTCTACTGAACTTTTGTTAATTCTACATTAACTTTGAAGGCCTTGTCATTCTAAATGGGAATAACTCCAGTTATGATGTTGGTCGTTAATAATAGCTAGGTACTAGTGATAAAATCTGGTATATATTCTCTATTTCGTGTTTAAAAGACGTTGTGAATGGACTAAATATAAACTGGCACCAATAGACATGTATTCCTTCGAGGTGGAGAAGTAAGCTGGTTTAAATTAGTGCCCTTAATTATGAAGACATGTATAACACTTGCACAACCATTTACTCTTTATGTGGTTTTGGTGAGTTTCATCATCAATGAAAACTTTTATGTCGTGTATATGCTATGGATAATCCTTCTCATTGCATTTGTCAGAGCTTCTGTGCTTATATTGATAACAAATAGTTCAATTGTATTGTAAAATATTTCATAACATTCAAGTGCAAAATTGAGCAGTTTTAATTATTTGTCCAAGACATAAACAAGTTGCATTCCTCTTTCATTCTCCACACTTGCTTGGTGCTCATTTGTGATCTTCAATTTTATTTCATTTTTGGAATAGTTTCTTCCATTTTCGACAATTATGAGTTCATTAAAAAAAAAGAGAAAAATCTGAAAAAAAATACATATGCTAGTTCTTTGGAGACTAGCTCATTTCAAAAAGGTAACTTATTACTAACAAGAATTAGTCCTTTGAAATACACACTTGTTAAAAAAACATTTATAGTATAACCACCCTTTAGATTTCTTAACTTCATCCTTCCAACATGGATATTGGCGGTTCGCTTGCAAATGCAACACTTTTGTTTGTGTAACTCAAATCAAATAAAGGGCGAATCTATCAAATTTGATCAACCAGTAATAAGTAATCCTAATGTGGGCGAATTTAGTCAAGGAGATGCAAAAGTAGTACTTTAAGATCTCGACTTAAGATTTTGGGGTGTTTCCCAACGAATTACTGTCTGAATTTTTGAGGGATCCATTGCGACATCCGTTGAAGAAAATGATATGCCCCACATATTCAATTTGACATTTTGCGAAAGTGCACTTGGACTATTTGGCAAAGAATTGATGTGTTAGGAGGATGTGGTGTACTTGCACAAGATGTTGAAGATGTAATGCAAGGCTAGATGTATAGACGAGGATGTCATCAAAGAAGACCAAAATACACTTTGGAAGCAAAGGCATGAATGTATCATTCATCATTGATTGAAAATTAGATGGAGCGTTCCTTAATCAAATGAAATCACTAAGAACTCATAACGGCCGCATGAGTTCTAAAAGCAGTTTTATGAGTATCTTGTGGTTTCACACAGGTTTGGTGGTAACTGGATCGAATGTCAAGCTTAGAAAAGAATTGAGCACCATGGGGATAGGAAATCGATCCTTAACGATCACGACATTAAGTGCTCAGTAATCGGTGCAAAATTTCCACGTTGCATATTTCTTTTTGACAAGCAATACCAGGGATGATAAAGGGATCAACTGGGTCTAATGATGCCATCAGTATCTGAATATGAAGGCGAAGGTATGGATCCTTTAGGTGCGTTGGGATTGACGAATTTTTTGTTTGGATTGTTTGGACAATCTTCCATAACATTGTTGTAACGTGTGAGTTAGTTAAAGCTCACTTTGAGCATTTGGTCAAAAGAAAACAAAAAGCAATGGGAAAATGAATATTTATGCATCAAAGTTTGGTGCAAAATTAGGCACATGAAAATCATTTTTACACTACTATTTTGCTTTGATTTTGGGTATAGAATAAGCCTATAAATAGAGGTTTATTCCTTACCATTTAGCATCATCTAAGCATAGCAAATTAGAGAGAAAACATAAGCTTTCTCTTGAGTAGTTTTTTTCCTCTTTTGTTGTTCTATATTTGTGAGTGAGAGTTAGTTTCTCCTATTATTTGAGAGAGTGATATTGTTCTCTCTTTATATTAGAGAGAAGGTTATTGTAACATACTCCACATCATAGTGAACTCCTCCATTACTTGCCCGTGGTTTTTCCCTCGATTTGTTTGAAGGTTTTCCACGTAAATCTTGTGTCTCTACTTTCTCTGTTCTCATTCATATTTTAGCTGCGTGATACTGCTTATCCCCGACCATTCCGCTGCACCGATACCCAACAGTGGTATCAGAGCCATTGGTTACGAGTCACTGGTATTCATACGAGGTTACTGTTCATGATTACTATTCATGCATACGGTATAGTACTATTCACATATACGGTATCGATACTATTCCCGTATACGGTTTTAGTACTATTCACGTATATGGTACTATTCACATAAATAGTACTATTCACAATGAAATAGTGGGAGCCGGTTCAAGTTACGAAGCAAATCGTCGTTAATACTATGGCGGCAAAATTTGAAATCGAGAAGTTCAACGAGAGAAATTTTTCCCTATGGAAATTAAAGATGAAAGCAATCTTGAGAAAGAAGAATTGCTTGGCAGCAATTGGAGACAGACCAGCGGAGGTGACAGACGACAAGTGGAAAGAGATGGATGACAACGCTATGGCTAATCTGTACCTGGCATTGGCAGATTCGGTATTGTCAAGCGTTGAGGAAAAGAAGTCAGCGAAAGAAATTTGGGATGCACTGACCAAACTGTATGAGATCAAGTCACTTCACAATAAGATTTTCTTGAATAGGAGACTCTACACCCTTCGGATGAGTGAGTCCACATCAGTGACAGATCATATTAATACCTTAAATACGATATTCTCTCAATTGACTGCAATTGGGCATAAAATAGCGGAGCTTGAACGTGCAAAAATTCTACTTCAAAGTATACATGATTATATGATCAACTCATCATTAGTTACACTAATAATGTTCTTTCAGATTCTGTTATTTTTGATGATGTTGCAGCCGCTGTTCTGAAAGAGAAATCTAGGCGCAAAAGTAAGGAAGAGAGAATCGAAAGTTCACAACAAGTAGAGGCATTATCAATGGTGAGAGGTAGATCAACGGAACGTGGCTCTAGTGGGAGCAACAACCAAAGTAGATCAAAATCAAGGAGTAGAAAGAATATCAAATGCTACAACTGTGGCAAGAAATGACACTTCAAGAAAGATTGTTGGAGCAACAAGAAGAATCCCGAGGTGACAAATTCTCAGGGATGTGTGGCGACTGCACCAGATGATGGAGATATTTTATACAGCGAAGCAGCAACTGTATCAAAAGGCAGAAAGGAGCTCAATGATGCTTGGATAATGGATTCGGGAGCAACATGGCATATGACCTCTCGTAGAGAATGGTTTCACACCTATGAACCTGTCTCTGGAGGATCTGTATACATGGGTAATAATCATGCCTTGGAGATTGCAGGCATCGGTACCGTCAAAATTAAAATGTATGATGGTACCATTCGCACCATTCAAGGGGTACGACACGTGAAGGGCTTGAAGAAGAACCTATTGTCTATTGGACAATTGGATGACCTTGGCTACAACACCCATATCGAGGATGGGATCATGAAGGTTGTCAAAGGAGCGCTTGTGGTGATCAAAGAAGAAAAGATCACTGTAAATTTATACATGTTTTTAGGAGATATGTTATAGGAGGCAGATGTATCAGTTGCATCAGCCGGTCAAGAAGAATCAACTATAATGTGGCATCGCAGATTGGGCCACATGACAGAACGAGGCTTGAAGATTCTTACTGAACGTAATCTCCTACCCGGGCTCAAGATGGTAAACTTACCTTTTTGTGAGTACTGTGTTACCAGTAAGCAGCATAGATTGAAATTTGGGAGATCTACTACCAGAAGCAAACACATTCTAGACTTGATCCATTCAGACGTTTGGGAATCACCGGTTTTATCCCTAGGAGGAGCCAAATACTTTGTATC
Source organism: Ehretia macrophylla (assembly GCA_037974665.1). NCBI lineage: Eukaryota > Viridiplantae > Streptophyta > Magnoliopsida > Boraginales > Ehretiaceae > Ehretia > Ehretia macrophylla. Next base: position 18,566,594 of record CM075783.1, read on the forward strand.
ATTTATTGATGATTACTCTAGGAGACTGTGGGTGTATCCGATCAAGAACAAGTCAGATGTGTTTCCAATATTCAAAATTTTCAAAGCGCTGGTGGAACTTGAATCCGGAAAAATGATCAAGTGTTTGAGGACGGACAACGGAGGAGAATACACTGACGGGAGCTTCTTGGCATTTTGCAAGCAAGAGGGTATTCAAAGACAATTTACTGTTGCACATACACCTCAGCAAAATGGCGTAGCAGAACGGATGAACAGAACTCTTCTTGAAAGAACGAGAGCTATGTTGGAAACTACAGGTCTAGCCAAATCATTTTGGGCAGAAGCAGCTAGAACTGCCTGTTACGTGATAAATCGGTCACCGTCAACTGCAATTGGGTTAAAGACACAAATGGAAATGTGGACTGGAAAACCCGCAGATTATTCTACCTTGCACATATTTGGGTGTCCGACATATGTGATGTATGGTTGCCAAGAAAGAACAAAGCTGGATCCAAAATCCAGGAAATGTGTATTCTTGGGAAATGCTGATGGTGTTAAAAGGTATCGCCTGTGGAATTCCACTGCCCCCAAAGTTGTCATCAGCAGAGATGTGATATTTGCAAAAGATAAACTGCAAAGTGAAGACGACAGCAACACTTCAAAGGAGACTACTACAATACAAATTGAAGATAAGTCAAAACAAGAAGATTTTTCTTCTGAAGCTGCACCGGAGCACGAGGAACAAGAACCAGATGATATTGAGGTTACAGAAGTCCGACGTTCATTGCGTCAGACAACAAGACCAACTTGGCATTCAGATTTTGTCATGGCGAGCAATGCTGTATACTGTCTTCTAACGGAGAATGGAGAGCCATCTACCTTTCACGAGGCTATAAAAAGCCCCGATGTTGCCCTGTGGATGACAGCAATGCAGGAAGAAATTGAAGCTCTACATAAAAACAAGACGTGGGAGCTTGTTCCACTACCACCTGGACGGAAAGCCATTGGTAACAAATGAGTCTACAAGATCAAGCGAGATGGTAATGACTAAGTGGAGCGATATCGTGAAAGACTGGTGGTGAAAGGATATGCTCAAAAAGAAGGAATTGACTTCAACGAGATATTTTCTCCTGTGGTAAGACTTACAACTATCAGAGTAGTCTTAGCCATGTGTGCTGTGTTAGACTTACATCTAGAACAATTAGATGTAAAGACGGCTTTTCTTCATGGAGAGCTTGAAGAAGAGATTTACATGCTTCAACCAGAAGGTTTTGTTGAGAAAGAAAAAGAAAACTTGGTTTGTAGGTTGACCAAATCTCTGTACGGTTTAAAGCAGGCACCAAGGTATTGGTACAAGAGATTTGATTCCTTCGTGATTAGCCTTGGGTATAACAGACTCAATTCAGACCATTGTACATACTACAAAAGGTTTGGCGATAATGATTTTATCATTCTGCTGTTGTACGTGGACGACATGCTGGTAACAGGTCCCAGTAAAGATCGGGTCCAAGAACTGAAGGCACAGTTGGCTGGGGAGTTTGATATGAAGGATTTGGGACCAGCAAACAAGATTTTAGAGATGCAAATTCACCGAAACAGAAAAGGCAGGAAGGTATGGCTTTCCCAGAATAATTACTTGAAGAAAATCTTGCGGCGCTTCAATATGCAAGATTGTAAGGAAATCTCGACCCTGCTTCCTGTCAATTACAAATTATCCTCAAGTATGTGCCCTAGCACTGAAGCAGAAAGGATAGAAATGTCTCGAGTACCGTATGCATCAGCAGTGAGAAGTCTCATGTTCGTTATGATATGTACAAGACCAGATATTGCTCAAGCAGTTGGTGCGGTCAGTCGGTTCATGGCGAATCCTGGTAGAGAGCATTGGAATACTGTTAAGAGGATCCTAAGATACATCAAAGGGACCTCAGATGTTGCATTATGTTTTGAAGGATCAGAATTTACTGTCAAGGGTTTTGTTGATTCGGATTTTGCAGGTGATTCCGATAAATGGAAGTCCACTACAGGCTATATGTTTACAGTTGCAGGCAGCGTGGTAAGCTGGATATCTAAATTACAGACTGTTGTAGCCCTATCTACAACAGAGGCTGAATACATGGCAGCTACACAAGCCTGTAAAGAAGCAATCTGGATTAAACGGTTAATGGAGGAGATCGGGCACAAACAAGAGAAAATTCCCTTGTTTTGTGACAGTCAGAGTGCCTTGCACATTGCAAGGAATCCAGCATTTCATTCCAGGACGAAACACATAGGTGTCCAATTTCACTTTGTTCGAGAAGTAGTGGAGGAAGGGAGTGTGGATATGCATAAGATTCATACCAACGAGAACCTAGCAGATGTCATGACAAAGCCAATCAACGTTGACAAGTTTGTTTGGAGTAGATCCTCATTTGGCCTAGCAAAGACGTAAGCAACATGGAATTGACAAGTATGGAGAGATTTGAAGATCATCCAAAGTGAGCTTTAAGTGGGAGAATGTGAGTTAGTTAAAGCTCACTTTGAGCATTTGGTCAAAAGAAAACAAAAGGCAATGGGAAAGGAAGATTTATGCATCAAAGTTTGGTGCAAAATTAGGCACATGAAAATTCTTTTCACACTACTATTTTGCTTTGATTTTGGGTATGGAATGAGCCTATAAATAGAGGTTCATTCCTTACCATTTAGCATCATCCAAGCATAGCAAATTAGAGAGAAAACATAAGCTTTCTCTTGAGTAGTTTTCTTCCTCTTTTGTTGTTCTATATTTGTGAGTGAGAGTTAGTTTCTCCTATTATTTGAGAGAGTGATATTGTTCTCTCCTTATATTAGAGAGAAGGTTATTGTAAAATACTCCACATCATAGTGAAATCCTCCATTACTTGCCCGTGGTTTTTCCCTCGATTTGTTTGAGGGTTTTCCACGTAAATCTTGTGTCTCTACTTTCTCTGTTCTCATTCATATTTTAGCTGCGTGATACTGCTTGTCCCCGACCATTCCGCTGCGCCGATACCCAACATAACGTGGCAGTGATGTAACAATGCAAAAATGTTGCCGAACAGATTGTGAATGTTGAGGTGGTTAGGATGTAACAATGCAAAAATGTTGCCGAACAGATTATGAATGTTGAGGTGGTTAGGATGATGTGTTGCTTGATTTGTTGATAGCTGCGAAGAAAATAATGATAAAGATGAGATGCAAGCAAGTCGGGTTACCGAGACGGTAGCTCTAATATCATGTTGTTGGATTAGAAAAAGATGCAAAGAGAAGAGATGAACAAATTAAAGAGAAAATTAAAATACATCTTGATTATATTTGATGCTTTTGTTGTGACATGTGTTGTGTTTACAAAGAGGGTGTTTATATATAGGCTAACTTGAAGTTACTTGCCTTAGTGCTTATAAGTTTACACACATGAGAGATACGATCGAGTGATTCTAACACTAGCACCTAATTACATTATAATCATTAAGGATAGATGCTATATTCTAATACACTTGAGATGGACAAAGTATCTACAAGAACCACAATAGTAAACCCAATTCTTTTTGTATAGTCTTTTACAACAAACATCACAATTTTTTTTCCCGTCACGTCGGTATTCTTCTGGATAACAATAAGCTAAGACGAGAGGGTGAGGATGTTCCTTGTACACCAAGGTGCTTGGAAGTGATCCACAAGTCTTGTGGATCCAGAATGAGCATTTAGTGCAACAATACGACTGATCTTCCTCTTTAATGTCGCAAGCATCACACTTAAATAAAGCACTTTTTTGTTGGAGTCTTAGGGGGTGCACATGGCCGGTGTGTTTGTAAGTACCGAAAGGGCTAGTTTGTTGCAATATGGTCCATGGAGCACATAAAACACCTACATCAAACTCACACATGGAACAGTGATAGGTGAAACCTTTCCATTCTTTTAGACAAATATTGCATATATACCTTGATGACAAATAAGGCGACTCGTCAAAGAGTTGAAGTGGGTGTTCTGGATGCATTGGATGCTTAATCTCTAATGGTAATTATGCACATGATTTATGGAGAAAGACTTTACATTCGCTGCAACAAAAGGTTAAACCCAAGACTGGTTGTTGGCGACCGTAACAAACATCATTGGCGCTATGATCTTCTTGGAATGCCTTGAGGGCAAGCGGATGCTTCTCATGGCTAAAATGATTGATCTCCATTCTTTCTCTCTCTCTCTCTCTCTATTTTCACTGTTTTCCTTTCTCGCAATTCAAATGCCGTGAATGCAAGCTTATGAGAGTAATGACCCTAATTAATATAATATAATAGATGAAAGCCAAATGCAAAATGTGGGAGAGAATAAACGAATAATTTTAAGTGTTCACAAAGTGATGCGAGATCTTACTTTGCTTCAACAATCTATAAGAATCCTTACATTTCGTGATCACGGAGTGATACCAAGTAGCAACAATTATTGCCCCTGCACTAAGTTAACTCGCCGCAAAAGAAAGAAAAATGGGTTAGACAGGGGAATGAATCATAATAAAATAAATAAAAATTGTTTAGTTGTGCTTGGCATTGGCCACGTAGATAAATAATTAAAAGACCTCACTAGCACCTGGTAGTTGCCAACTAGATTCCAGATGGGAAAATCTGGAGATAACAAGTGGGAAGTGCGATTTAGTTTATTGGGTTCATTTTAGTTTGTAATTGGTGACATTTGTTACATTCTATGTTTTTTTCTTTATCATTAATTATCTATCAACCGCAATCTGCACAACTCCACAATTTCTTTTGACTTCCAAAATAAATACTTAACTACATTATTCTTTATATCCTAATTTTCTTTCTTTTTAACTTTTCTTCTTCTTTTTTTCTTTTTCTTTTTCTTTTCTTTTTGATTTTTCCTTTCTCCTTCTTCCTCCCACTTCATCTTCATGCTTCTGCCAACACCACCAATCGGTCTTCTCCTACTATCCTGTCACGCCTCAAATTTATCGTAATATATTTTTAGTGAGTAACTAACCGCGCATTAAGGAGGAACAATTAATTTCTCTAAATACGCAGGGCACTAATGCTATCATAACTAAATCCACGATACAATGCTTAGTAAGTAGTGAATAACAGAGCATCTACAACAATTAATACATCGCAAAATTTATTCTTCAAACTCATAAATATTAGTATAATCTCCCAACGTATGAAAAGGATTATAAGTCTTAAAACAAAATACTAAAATAATTTGTAAGTCTAGACTAAGACAATAAATGAAAACAATAAAATGTCCATCACTTGTTAGCTCACAAGATCACCTCTATGTACTCAATATCAAGTTCCAGAAATCTCTATCACAGCCAAGCCAAGTTCGAAACCTACTTCTCACCTTCTGGAATGAAATCTTTTCAAACAAATTTGAGATACGAATTTTAGTAAGAGGCGATCCCTAAGAAAAAAAAAATCTATTGGAACCTTCAAACAAAATAGTTAAATAATATCTTAATCAAAATTTTCCAAAATTTTAAATGTCATATGTCAAGGTAAGCTGCAATTTATGTAGGGTAGCACATTTTGATGCATTGTTTGATAGGTCCAAATCACCAAAGGCCCCAAAGAAATTCTGATTCTAGTGTTGCTTTTCAAACCTCAAATATCAATAGTCCATACCAAGTTTACATAGTCATTTATTGCCTGAACATAGGTTTTAAATGCCAAAGTATTCTCGATAAATCATTTAAAGTCATTTTAAGTTTTAGTCCCAAGTTTTTTTTCCCCTTTCTTCACATTTCTAAAATTATTCAATTCTCTTTTCTTAAAAAAAAAAAGGCTAACCAAAAACAAGTTCTAAAATTCATTTATTCAAAAATTTCTAAACAAATAAATAAGATTCCAACAAAACACACAAGAGAAAATATGTAATAAATAATATACCCTTTTTCATTTAAAAAATGAAACTGTTAGAGTTATTGCAGAGTAACTATGAATAATTTGGTTAATTAATGGAGTTTGTGGTGTGACCAGAAGACTGTTACAAATGAAGTTGTAACATTAACTAAAACACTGGATCAATCTCTGTAACTCAATAACAGGTTTCGTTGCAACATAAATAGAGAACACACACAGCAACAGAATAAAGTAGAGTTGTAAAGAATAAAGAACACCAAGATTTAACGTGGTTCGACCGTGCGATCTACGTTCACGGGACCAATCCTGGTCCAACAAACCAATCCACTAAGTAAAAACAAATTATATCACCAATAGACTTACACAAGTAAAGACTCTCTCTTGACTTTTGACGTCTAGATGAAAAACTCCTTAGTGAACTCTAGTTTCATAAGCTCCCTTCGACTTGCAGCATTCTCTCCCGAGAACTACACATTTTTCTCCCAAAGAATGAATAAAGGAGACAATAATCTAATCACTCAAAGACTTATACAAGTCAGCTCATGACTCACTGTCAAAATAAACAAAGTTACAACACTTAATACAATCAAGTACTCAACAACAAATCGTGTTGCAACATGACATAGGACGATGGACAGAAATCTTATATGTATCCTTGCAGCGCTTGTCCTTGCTCTCCACTTTTGTCTATGACCTATTCCACACATATATACTTGAGTACTGTAGGCGTCATGGCTTGGGATTCAAGAAAGGCATTTTCTCATAAAACCCTAATCTTATTTTCCTTATGAATGGATTATTAATGTCATTCCTTAATCAGCACAAAGTTCATTCTTTTATGGTAAGTGACCATAATATTTTTCCTACACAATACAAATGGTAATAGCACAAGTATGGTAATAACATAATTTTTGCAAAAACATAGCCAATCAATTTCTAATCAAATTTATTGCCTTAACAATCTTCCCCTTTGGCTTTGTTTTGACAAAACCCTGGTATCACAACATTGTAACCTTTTAATACACAAGCACTCAAATCCAATTCAAAGGTAATGACCTTGTTGCAACAATCAGTATAACATCATAGAAACACATATAAGAAAGTATCAGAGCAATAATAATCCTGTGGCAACAGTTAGTATAACATTACAGATAAGAAGGTATCAGAGCAGTGAGAAGAGTAAGGATAATGACCCTGCAAGAGATAAAACCATGTTGCAACCGACAATAAAACATCACAATAACAAGTAAAAACAATAGATTAGAAGCAGTAGCAACAAGCATAGCAAAGTCTCCCCTTTTTTGGCAAACAAAGACAAGGCAAAAAGTATAAATTGTCAGCAACAGAGAACAATAAATAGGAATAAAAAGTAATCAGCAACTCAAGCTATCAAGAAACATCATAAAAATAGTTCATCAAATAGACAGACATCATCACTTCGTAGAAGGCCCCATCAAATGCTCCATTAAAGCTGCTTGTCCCTAAAGAAGCTGAGTAAGAGACTGAAGAATTTTGGTCCTGATTTGCTTGGACGGTACTCTATTCTTCTTTGAGCTTCTCAACAGCATCTTGAAGTCATTGCAGCTGTTACAACACTAAAGATTGATCACTTGATATACTGGCGCTCTTGGAGGGAGGTGCTGTTATAACATTAGCTTGATTCCCCTGAATATCTACCTTGTATGAACCCTTTAGAAATTTCTTGGAGAAAAACAAGGGAGAAGGGATTTTGTGCAGCACGTCATTCTTTTGGAGAACATTATGTTGGAATAATAGCAGACCACAAATAAGAGATGGATAAGGCAAATATTGACTAGCAAACTCTTTTGCTCCTTCTTCAAGAATGCGATAAAAAATGACTTGACTCAGATTGAAATTGATCCTAGTGCCAATGGAGTACAGAAGCCTACCCATCTCAATACTCAAAGTGGTGGAGTGTTTGGTGGGGAACCAGTTTGCGATAGCCATTTTGTGAAGGGCAATATACTTCGTGGTCAGCTTAGGGCCAGGCAATCTCTCATCTGTTTTCTACTCACACGGTTCGTTTACCAACTCTGTAGCAATGGTGGACAATGAGATGTCAGGGATAAAATCTATAGAGGGTTCACACTCAATGTACTCATTGATGACAGAATGAAAGAAGTTAAAGACATGGTTTCTCACAAAAACTTGATGGAAATATTTAGATGTTTCAACATTAACATTTTTATGCAAATTAGAGTAAAATTCATAAACCACATTTCTAGAGAAAGGTCTCACTTTGTTAAAAGATGCTAACAACTTTCTATCCCTAAGCAACTCCCCAAGATCAGTGCTTTGATAGGATTTCAAATTGATGGGTTTTTCACAAACAAATTTCCTCTGGCACAAAGTGTTAAATCTTTCTTGAGACTTAGAGAAATAGAATTTCTTAGAGAAAGCAGAGGGATGATTATACCCAGGACATGGACACCTCTTGGGCTGTGAAGGTGCATGAGAGGTTGTCGCTTTGCTCTTGTAACTACCCATGTGCTTCACCTTTCCTTTCTTCTTGGCATGACGGAGTTCTTCCGCAAGAGTGGCCTCAGAGGCAACAGCTGAACTGGGATTTTGTCTTGGTGTTGCACGCGTAGATATAACATCATCGACATTTGAGACTAGTATCTCCTCAGTAGTTTCTTGATGTGGTTCTGTTGCAGCAGGGATGTGTGATGTGGTGGTTGGTGTTGCAAAATTACCCTTGTCTGAGACTGCTGCTTCCTCAGTTGTTTCTCGTGGTGGTTCTGTTACAACCGTTGTATGTGGTGTTGTGGTTGATGTTATAAAACCAACCTCAAGCATAGCACTTGAGTTTGATGACTGTACAGAATCCTCACGATGGTGTAAGGTGCTTGTGACAAGAATCAAATCCATCCCTGTTGGAGTCCATTCTGGGTCAACTGGTTGATCTCCAACCCTTGTTCTGGCTTATCGGTGAAGAGGAGACCCATTGGAACTTGTGCTACTTGACGATGTTGGAACAACATCTACATGGGTTGTAGCCTCTGTAAAAGGTGATAGCTCATCGATGGTGATGGGTTTATTAAAATCACTACCCAATGCTCCTGGTTTTGGTTTACCCCATCTTCTCTCGCTTGATCTTGTATTCACCATGTTTGATCTCCAAAAACCCTTAATCGAAAATTGAAGAGAGACAAGAGAGATGAGTGAGAGAACGTGAGTAATAGAGGAGACAAGGAAAATGTTATATGGAAAGTCACAAAAGAAAACTGAAGCAAATCGTGCCCTAATTGTCGTCGTGGGTAATCAGCCACCAATCCTACGATCTTGGGGATTTCAAAAATCTGCACGAATGATGTAACTGTTAGTGTTAGATATCCAAATTTTCCGCTCAAAAACTTTCCTTTCGTGCCACTAAAATGTTGCACTTTGAAGTTGCAACATATTGACATAAGCTATATCAGGTTAACCAAAAAAATAATTCAGAAGCGTTGTTGCAACAATATTTTCCACAATATCTCCAATTTGCTCAAAATTCCCTGAGATTTCACCTTTTTTTTGTTAAAAGAACGAAATAAAATTCATGATATGTTCAGGAAACATGATGTAAGACTCGGCCCATGACCACATGTACATATAGGTCATATCATACATAATTAAATTATTTTATATGCGTTTATTATGTTTTATATGCTTTTATATTGAATTATGTGCATTTGTCTCGAATTACATGCATTGCATTGATTAATGTGTATTTGAGTATTTTAGATATCTTATATGATAGTTTGATTCTATTGCGTATGCTAGCTAACTAAAACAATTAGATTAGAACGAAAAGGCAAACTAATAATACATAAACAAGTTGGGGGGCACTCTTGTCCTAAAGTAATTTAACAAAATATCCTACACTATTCTTGCTTAACCAAAACACACAAACACACACCATTACACACTCACCCACACGACATACACTACACACATCACCCAGAATGTTCGTCCATAGAGAAGAGGGAAAAAAGAGAGGGAAGAGAAGAAGGAAGAAGGAGAAGAGGAATGAGAAGATCTTCAAGCCATTACTAAGCATTTTCCTTGCATTTTTCTAGCTCTTTTCAAGTGTTCTTGCTCCATTTACAACTAGAACTCAAAGCAAAGGTGATGGATTCTTTCAAAAGCTTTTCTAAGCTCATTCAAGATCATATGGTGTATGTGTTGTGTTATTCTAGCTTGTGATGAATTTGTTGGAGTTTGATGGGAGATTTGGATTTTTATGAATTGTTGAGATGGGTCTTTACCTAAATAACTTTTAATGATCTTGAGGGGTTGGGTGATGAGTTGATGTTGTGTATACATGTGTTGGAGAAGGTCTAGCTTGTGTGCAAAGGGTTAAACCAAGATTCTAGCATTTGAAACTTGAGTGGTGCCTTTGGTGTTCTTGAGGTTTTTGAGAATTCTAGAGTGTTCTTGGGTTGTTGTTTGATTCAAGAATATTTTGGTGTTGTTATTAAGCTTAAAAATGATGCCTAGCAAGTCGCTTTGGGTATGTAAAAAGTTTGGATGAGTTGGGGGCAAGATATGAAGCAAAAGAGTAAAATTTGGTGTCTAAATCGTGCATGTCCGGGGGTGATGTTTGGTTGAGTTATCACGACCGGGTAGCTGGGCAGTGGATTGGTCATCCATCCGGACTTGATGTCCGGTCGTGGTCAACATGACCGGGTATCACGACTGGATTTCCCGTTTTTCAGTTTGACAGTTTTGCACAACAATCTTCTGAAGACCATATCTCGGTCAATTTAACTCCGAATTGAGTTTCGTTTGATTTTAAGACTATCTACTTTTGATAAGATTTAATTCTATACTAAAACCAAGTTATTTAGAGTTCGGGAGAGTATGGAAACTATGTTTAAGTTAGGCTATTGCAGAAACATTGAAGTTGTTTCATAGTTTCGCTCATGTTTGTATTTTGTTTCCGTTTTAAGTAGTCTATTGATATCTTTTCATTATCTTATGATACTTGAGAGTATTTGAAGCACCATAAATGCGATATATGCATGATCATTATATGCTTGCTTGATATGCCATTGATTAATCATTATTTACCGCAAGAGGTTTACATGCTTACTTGTCATAATTTTGATATTGCTACTGTGACGGAAGCAACCTGCTTTGTTGCCTCCAAGCTTGTTTTACATTTGAAATCCACTCTCACTTGGTACAACCTTTGGAGAGTAGAATTGAGTTATCCTTTTATCTACTCTAGCTTGGTACAACCCTTAGAGAGTAGAATTGAGTTGTCCTTTTATCTACTCTCACTTGGTACAACCCTTGGAGATTAGAATTGAGCTATCTTTTTATCTACTCTCATTTGGTACAACCCTTGGAGAGTAGAATTAGGTTATCCTTTTTGTCTACTCTCGCTTAGTACAACCCTTGAAGAGTAAAATGGAGTACTTACCTTATTGTCATTAACATATATATGATATTCAATTATTGGTTGTTCATATGTGCATGGCATGAGTTATCAAACTGATTTTGAAAAGATAACAAATCTTTTTAAGGCAAAATGGAGTTATTGATTTATAATGGAAGTTATTCAAGTAATACTCAAGTCCTGGTCTATCAATTTATGATGAAGTTATAGGGCCTTTGGTTCATAAATAGATTTTTTATTCTCAGGAATGAAATTTTTGGGAATGACGAATAACATTCCTGGGAATGTGATTAAAAGTGTTTGGTTTGTTAAAAATATTTTGGGAAATATTTTGTCAAATTTCTAAGAATGTTATTTACTATATTTGGTTTAGACTCAATATTCCTAGAAATGTTGAACAATCCCCTTAACATAAAAAAAAAGGAAAATCAAACAAAGTATACAAATAACGATACATTTTATTTACTTTTGCTAATACGCGAGTAAGAAAATATTTAACTTAACACTTCAAAAATAGAAACTTAAATTTACTATTTTAAAAAATAAAAATTTAAAGATTATTTTTTTGATTTTGATTTTTATATGTTAAATTTATGTAATTTAAAGTTTAAAATCTAAATTTTAGCATTAAAAATAATTTTAAATCAAAATTTTTGTGTAACTTAGAAAATTGATAACTTTTCCAAATTTTATTTTATTTTTTATTTTCATACCCCAAGGACTAAAGTTTAAGAGTGATCCCATCTAGCATAGATGAGTAGAGTTCACTCATCTAATTCAAATTGAAGAGTGATATAAATCGATCTATTTCCGGCATCATATCTATAGTTAGCGCATTATTGTTGTTATTTTAATTTTTAAATATTTGATTTTACATAGTTTATTATTTTACTTTTATTTCATTTTATCTTATCTATTTTTTAATTGTTTTATCTTATCTTTTTTTATTTTTTTTATTTTCTTATTCTATTATATCATTTACTTTTCTATCTTTATTTTATTTTTTATTTTCTTCTTTTACTTTTTACTTTTTCTATTTTATTTTATCTTTATTTTATTTTATTTTTTACATTATTTTTATTTTATTATTTAGTTTTTATTTTTTATTTTTTATTGTGTTTATTTTAGTTTTACATTTTTTAAGATGAATATTTGAGTCTTTGATTTTTTCAAAATTATTCTCATGACTTGAGAATATGAGATTCTCACCCCCTCACATGGAAATAGAAATTAACCAAATCATGAGAATATTGCATTTCCAAGAAAGTGATATTTTTAAAAATATTTTTTTATTACGTGAACTAAACATGAGAATATCATATTCCAGGCTTCACATTCCCAAGAATCTTTTAACATTCCGCAAACCAAACACTTCCTTAGTGTTTTCATTAAGAGTCTAAACTATATATATTACAACTAATATTTTTAAAAAGTAGACAGCCTCGTCAATATGATGTAAAAGATGGCTTTAAGCTCTAATTATAAAATCTTCAATAAAGTCTTCAAAAGTTGACAGCCTCGTCAATATAATAATTATTATTATAAGAATAATAATATAATTAAAAATAAATTAAAAGTAATTGACGATGGGAACCCCAAGCTAAGGAAAGATACCTGTACCGAGTTGAGGCAAGCTAACCCAAGCCAAAGCTAGCGTATTCAGTTAATGCCCAACCTAGATACTAATCCGACCTCACCTCGACCCAGGAAAACTCCGATCTCTGCGCCAGTTGTCCTGATGGGATATAAAACCCTGATGGGACATAAAGTTGTGCCGCATTAAATGCTATCAGATCCGAATTTAGTATAAATAGAGTTTTACCCCCTCACTTGAGAAGTAACTCGTCATTAATACTCTCAGCTATCTTGCCAGCTCGGACATACTAATCATTCGCACACCCGAGGGGAAAATCCAGTTCGTTACCTTGCCTTTTCATTCCCTTTCCTTGTGCGGGTCAAGCAGCCAACCTGAAAGTTCAGCTCGGAAGCCGACCTCAAAGTCTAGCTTGGCAAGCGTAGTTGCCCAACCTCAACTGTGAGATTCTTGACCTCGATACTTTGGCGCCGTCTATGGGAAACGAGTACTTTCTATCACTCTTTTCACCACTCATTGAGAAAACTATCATTCTACAAACTAGAAGTCACAACGCACCGGAAGATGACTCAGCCAACCCGGATGGGGACCTCGAAACCACGCAGGTGCCAAGCCAAGACCCAACCTAAGCCGACGTTGGAACGAGCCAACATATACACTTAGCCTCATAAACCAACCCCTTTTATAAATGGAGACCTCAACTCCAGCCTATCACTAGAGATAAGGATGATGCTTGGGATGTTCGATGAGCTCAAGGAGCAGGTAGCCTGGCTAGCTGCGGACCCTCCGGTTCTGCAAACAATAATGTCGAGGCCCGTGCATCCACAGTTCTACATTCCAGCCCCAAGGCAAACTCGGGTGCAAGACAGATAGGGCTCCCTAGAGCCAGTGGTCAAACCCATGGAGGCGATAGACAAAAAAGTGGCCCATGCCGACCCCGAGCAGGTCAAGACCGCGGCTGCCATAGCCAAGGTCACTAACCAGCTTGGCGTAAGCCCACTTTCACCTGAGGTGTTGGCTACGCCATTGCCCACCAGCAACCGAATGCCCAACCTGGCAGTCTATAATGGGGACAGAGACCCAGCCAGCCACCTGCTCAACTTTGATCACCATATGACTCTGTATGATATGACCGACCTCATGAAGACGAAGACATTCCCGACCACCCTGGTTGGCAATGCCTTGGACTGGTTCCAAAAACTTCATCCCGACTCTATTGCAAGTTTTCATCAGCTGACATAGGTTTTCCTGTCCCGCTTCGCGAGGAGCCAACGTGCAACCCACTACACTTCATCATTGCTGTCGGTGAAGCAGCATAAAGGATAAAGTCTAAGGGCTTACATAGCCCGATTCAATGAAGAATCCCTTAAAATTCCCAACCTGGAGGACTTCATAGCATTAATGGCTTACCAAAGTGGGCTTAGGTCGAGCCCTCTTACATCTTCCTTGCCTATCAACTCCATGGATACTGTAGCCGAGTTGATGGTATAGGCAGAAAGGTACATACACTCTGATAAAATCCATCAGGCGAAGAAGGATGATGATAAGCAGAAAAAAGCCAGAAAGAAGGGAGAGATCTCCCGAGGCCAACCTGGGAGTAAGGTCCAAAATGACAAAGGCAAACAGGCTCAGCAGGCGAAGCAGAACCCCCCGGGCACCATGTTCACTCCCCTCAACACCTAAAGGGAGCAAATCCTGATGGAGATCCAACACCAAAACCACCTACCTCCAGCGCCAAGGATGAAAAGTCGACATGAGAAGCGCAATAAAACCAAATATTGCTGCTACAATATGGATTACGGCCACACCACCGAGGAGTGCAAAGATTTGAAACAAGAGATTGAGGCACTGATAGCCCAAGGTTACCTCCGGAGGTACATAGATCAACAACCAACCAGGAATCACGACCAGAGATAGAGGGAGAGAAGTCCACCCAAGCGCCAAGTTGGGGCGGACATTTGGCTATGATTGAGACCATCGCAGGAGGATTGGCGTCGGGTGGTGAGACCTCTGCTGGAAAAAAGGGTTATGTTCGAGCTGGAAGAGAGTACGAGCCAATGTAGGGTTCGGTCTCGAAGATGGAGGAGCTCACTTTCTCCTTAGAAGACCTAGAGGGGGTGATATTGTCCCATGACGACCATTGGTGATCAGTTCTGAAATAGCCAACTTCACTGTAAAGAGACTGATGCTGGACATTGGTAGCTCGGCAGAACTCCTATTCCTGAGAGTATTTGAGCAAATGGGGTTGGCCAGGAGCCGACTCAGGCTGTTGAGAAGCACCTTGGCTAGTTTTACCGGACATGCCCACCGAGTCGAAGGGGTCATCAACCTCTCACTGAAGTTGAAAGACGGAGACAATCGAGTTTTGATAAGAATGCAAAATGTCATATTTCTCTCCATTAATGTTTAATATTTTACACCTATTTGATGCCTAAATACACTCATTATCTTTATATTTTGATTTAGGATGCAAACGGAGTAGTTAAGTGCAAAACGAAGCTAAATTGTGCAATTCTGGACAGCTCTGACACTGTTACGTGTTTTGGGCATAACTATCTCATCCGAACTCCGATTGAGGTGATTCAAGATGTTATGGAAATCCAAGAAGAAGATCTACAACTTTCATGTTTTGAGTTTTGAGAAATAAAGGCTGCATCAGAGTCGAAATTGGACGTGAAGTTGCTGCACCTGTGCTGTTTAGTGTTCTAGAATATTCTTTATCTAGAAGCTTCTAGTTGATGGTTGAGGATATGGTGCACGAAAATTCCAACTATTTTAGCTATCCTAATTGTATTAGGAATTTTTCTAGTTGTTTTAGGCTTTCCTAGTTATATTAGGAGTTTACTTCACCTTTAATATTTTCTTATTCTATTTAGATTAGGATTCCATTATCTTATGGGATCTAGTAGGCTTCACAAACTATAAAAAAAGGGAGAAATCATAAGATTTCGACCACCTCTTTTTCTCTCCCTTTTTCTCCTTCAAGATTTCTTCATGGCTCTGCGTGGCTAAACTTTTATTCTTGGTTGAAGGAAATTGAAGCCTCGGAATCATAAGAACTGTGAGATCTAATTAGTTTTTACTGTTCAATTTATGCTTTAAGTATTGAATGTTCTTCTGTGTTAATTTCATGATTCTTTCGTTTGATTGCTAGGGAGGCCTACTAGTTTATTATTCGTTATAATCTATTGCTAAGTTAGATATCAAATCCGTAATTGTTTGATCCCTCTAATTTGCGAAGCAACTAAGATTTAATAATTTGCTGCGTCAGAGATTATTAAATTTTAGGAAGAACGTTCAACTAAATTAAATGCAACCGCGTGTTTTTGTGTTGTTTAGCTTCATCGATCTTTCTAATTCTTAAGGCTGCTACTAGATTAAACCTTTAGCGCGTGTCTGAGTTGTTTAGTGGTTAGGGTTAATTAGGTCGCGTGTATTCTAATTAACTACGACTAAGGAAAGATAGGAAAATAATTCCAACGGTGAATATTTAAAGTTTGAATTGAAATATACTTGCATCAATGATCAATTACAAGATTCCGATGGTGGATGTTGACTTAGACCAAGGTTCGTCATCTTAATTAAATTCAATATTTTTAAATTCAGTAATGTTTCTTAAGTTTTCTTTATATACTCAACTCTCCCCCCCCCCCCAACCTTGTTTACGTAACACAAATTAGGCTAGATACTCTCTGTGGGAACGATCCTTACTCATACTATTACATATATTTTTCGGAATACAGGTTTTATTTTTGGTTGCCTGCGACAGCACACCAAGTTTCGATGTAGGCTAACTTCATCGTAATGGATTGCAACTCCACTTACAATGGGATCTTAGGTTGAGTAGCACTCAATTATTTCAGGGCTGTTCCTTCAACTTACCACCAGGCCTTGAAATTCCCGACCCCGGGCGATACGGCCACCATCTGAGGAGCCCAGCTCTTGGCTCGGAAATGCTATGAAAATTTCATCCGCCCTAAATATCAGGTTGGTTGAGGACCAGATTTGTCTGAGGAGAAGAGGGATGCCAAGAGAGGGAGCCCGACTGAAGACCTTCAAGAGGTGGAGCTTTCCGATGAAACAAAGAGAACAAAGATCGGGAGTGAGTTCCATGATGACCCCAAGAAAGGTATAAGCCAATTCCTTCTGAAAAATGAACACATATTTGCATGGTCTGCTTCTAACATGACAAGTATCGACCCGAGTGTGATTGAGCATCATCTGAATGCCAACCCAAATCACTATCTGGTAAAGCAAAAGCGCAGACACTTCTATTATGATAAGCAACATATCATAGCAGAAGAGGTGGATAAGTTGGTGGACGCTGGCCACATAAAGAAAATTCAATACCCAACCTGGTTATCTAATGCGGTGCTAGTGGCCAAGTCCTCGGGCAAGTGGAGATTGTGTATTGCCTTACCGACCTCAATAAGGCCTACCCCAAGGACTGTTTTCCCTTACCTTGGATTTGATCAGATAGTGGATGCCACCTCCGGGTTCGAACTACTTTCTTTCATGGACGCCTTCAAAGGCTATAACCAAATTAAGATGGATCCCGAAGATAAAGAAAAGACTGCCTTCATCACTGATCAATGACTCTACTACTATGAGGCTATGCCTTTTGGCCTCAAGAATGCTAAGCTACCTACACTCAGCTGGTGAATAAGGCTTTCAAAATTCAGATTGGCCGAAATATGGAGATCTATGTAGATGACATGTTGGTCAAGAGTAGGAGGGCGGAAGACTATGTAGCCGACCTAGCTGAAGCCTTCGTCGTAATAGAGCACTTTGGGATAAAGCTAAATCCAAAAAAATGCGCATTCGGCATCAAGGCGGGAAATTTTTTGGGGTTCATGGTCACAGCTCGGAGAATAAAAGCCAACCCGGAGAAAGTTCGAGCGATACTTGGTCCGGCATCGCCGACCTGCGTGAAGGACGTCTAGGTACTCGCGGGCAAAGTTGCGAAGTTGAGCATATTCATGTCCAGGTCGGCCAACAAGTGTGCTCATCTGTTCAAAATATTAAGGAATCCTAAAAATATTGAATGGACTAAGGAATACCAAGGCGTCTTCCAGGATTTGAAAAAATATCTAGATTCGCCACCCCTGCTATCCCGACCTGAGGTGAGGGAAGAGCTGGTACTATGCTTGGTATACTCGGGTACAGTAGTGGCGGCAGCATTAATCCGCGAAGAAGGGAAAGAGTAGAAACTGGTCTATTATGTCAGTAAAACTTTACAAGAGGCCAAGGCGAGGTACTCCTCCTTGGAAAAACTTGCCTTTGCGCTCGTCACGGCGGCAAGGAAGGTAAAGCCATACTTTGATACTCAAAACTCGAACTCAACACTAAACAACATTAGTTTGACCAATTTTAAATCGGATTGACGAGTCCAGGTCGGTAACAATGACAGTTGTCCAGTTAACCAACTTGAATTAAGATAATAGTTCATTAATAGCGTCCAACTCAGTTCTTTATATTTAAATTAAATACTTAAGTTTGAAAGGTCCATTATGTTGGTCCTACCCTACTTACTTAAGAAAATTTGTGAAGGAAAAAGTACACTTGTACAAATTCAAACAAAACGCAAATAAAACTAGAATACTCATTTCATTAAAATCGAAAGTACAAATTACAAAAGCCCGACCTAAGCAAGTTGCATAGCTCATTTGGGCGCGAGGACAGGGGTCAAAAAGGCTACAGCGTCGGCTTCTTCCCCGACCTGATCCATACTCCTCTTGACGAAGTCCATCACCTTCTAGGCTTGGGACTTGAGGTCGGACAGAAGCTCAGGTACCTCCTAGAATTTTGGCGGTGGGGCTTCCAAGATCTTGATGTAATCATTCTCGAAGGCGGGAAGAAAGGTCTTCGCTCGCTCCCGCGCTATGACTTGGCCTCGGAAGTAGTACTCCAGTTTGGCGTACTTGGCCATTAACCCCCCTTCTGTAGCCACCCAGTCCACCGCCGCCTTACTGGATTTGAAGGAATCTACCGCCTTCTCTTCATGGGGCTAGACCCAGTCCAGTAGCTCCTCAAGCTTCGTATCGGCATCTCGTCTCTCCGACTTGTAGCGCTCCACATCCTTGGTTGCCACTTAAAGTAGGGATTTTTTCGCCTCAAGCTCCTTCTTCAGGAGGTCGATCTCCGTCGCGTCCTCCTTATACCACTTGGAGGCCTTCTCTCTCTGGGCCTCGAGCTCGGCTCGGGCGTCAACCCATCGCTTCTTAAGCTCAACACAGTGAGCTTGAGCCTTAGTAAAGAAGTTGGGGATGGTGAGAGCATGGGACTCAGCCTGCACAAGAAGGCAACAAATGCAGTTAGCCAAGCTGAAAAGTATAATCATACATGAGCAGCTAAGCTTAACTCACCGTGGCCACGACTATTCTTAGGTCGAGTGAAAGCTGCTCGGCAGGAACCTTCATCAGCTTGGGGTCGCGCTCAACCGAGGTCGCCTCCACATAATCCTTCTTGGAGTGGACCACCTCCGTGGCTTTGCCTTTTCCAGTATACTTAAGTCGGGGCCTCTTCCTATTCTCAGGGCGGGTGGCCGAGCGCTCTTGGACGACCACCCCAGAGCTCGGCCTCTTTGGCACAGGGTCAGTTCTACTCCCTTCTAGAGGCAGAATACATAGAACGCCACCACTACGGCCCAACCATTGGGTGACATCTGACCCGGGTTGAGCCCAAAGTAGTTCAAGATACTGGTGACGAAATCAAGAAGCGAAAGTCGAACGACATCGAAAGCGAGATCATAGATGGTGAAATGGTCGGGTAGAGAGTAGCAAGCGGATTCGTGCCGACCTGAAACCATCAGCTTGTGGTGTCGGTCCACCGACCAATTCCTTAGCCTGGCGTTAGCCATCTGTATAGTATAATGGCACTCGCGCTTACAATAGGCAAACAACTGCTCAATCATCTTCTCCTTACCCAACTAACCACTAGTTGTAGCCGAGCTCTGGGTCGGACTACCCTTACCAGGACTACCTCAATCGACTCCACCGTGGAGGCTCTAGCTAAGTACTCCTATGGTATCTCGACTCCCTCCAACCGGTTCAAAGGCCACCCATCTTCTTTATCTCTTATTTCTCCCAGGTCAGCCAAAGGATCCTCCTCGGCCTTCTCTTGCACTCGCCTGACCTCGATGACTTGGCAATCATCAACACTCTCCCTAGGCTCAGGTCGCTAGACAGACCTTTGAGATGCATCGGTACTATAGTCACCTTGACCTCTATCTGAGGTGGACTCTGAGCTTGACGGACTCTCATCCCCTATAGGGTCTCACATCCATCACTTAGGAATCTTCTAACTCCGACCTCCCCATCCTATTTACAAATTAAAATATATGAACAGAAGTATCCAAAGGGAGTCGGGACGTACCTACGGTTCTAACTGAGGAAGATGACCCGACCTAATTGACTCCAAGCTAGTGGATTCTGAGCCGAATACCCCGAGTAGATTGCTTGTCGAGCTAAAAATGTCTGACCACTCTGGTTTCTGACCTAAAGCTCTTGAAATTTTGTAGGCAAAGTGAGGAATGAATTTCAGAAGTCAAGGCCCTATTTATAGGCAACTCCTGTAACCACCTCGGGAATCCTAAACGTCGCATCTCGTCATAATTGTCAGGTGACGTGTTAGCCATCTGAAGGGCATGCTCCGCTGACGTGGCCATCCTCACTCCGCCGAAGTCGGGTACCTTCAGCTCGGGAACAACTCCCAAATCTAGATCTCACCCTCTCGATCTCGACTTGGGGAAGGGATTGAGGATGGGGACCCCGAGCTGAGGAAAAATACCTACACCAAGCTGAGGTAAGCTAACCCGAGCCAAAGCTAGTATATTCAGTTAATGCCTAACCTGGATACTGATTCGACCTCACCCCTACCCATGAAAACCCCGACCTCTGCGCCAGCTGTCCTGATGGGACATAAAGCTACGCCGCATTAAATGTTTTCAAATCCGAATTTAGTATAAATAGAGCTCCACCCCCTCACTTGAGAGGTAACTCGTCATTAATACTCTCAGTTATCTTGCCAACTCGGACATACTAATCATTCGCACACCCGAGGAAAAATCTGGGTCGTCACCCCACCTTTTCCTTCCATTTCCTTGTACAGGTCAAGCAGCAAACCAGAAAGTTCAGCTCGGAAGTCAACCTCAAAGTCCAACTTGGCAGGCGTAACTGCCCAACCTCAAATGTGAGATTCCTGACCTCGACAGTAATAATAATAATTATTATTATAAAATAAAAATAAAAGTAGTAATAATAATAATAATAAATAAATAAATATACATTAATAATAAAAATAAAAAATAATAATATTGATTAAAATAATAATAATAATAATGATAATAATAATAATTAAAAAAATAAAAATAAAAAATAAAAGTAATAATAAATAAATATACATTAATAATAAATAAAAATACATTAATAATAAAAATAATAAATAAAAATATTGATTAAAATAATAAAGGTAAATAACGTATTACCCCTCAGTGTTTTGCTAAAAGTGCACAATACCCCCCTGTATTTTAAAAATTAGCTGATTACCCCCTGTATTTTGCTAAAAGTGCACAATACCCCCTTGTGTTTTAAAAATTAACTGATTAGCCTCATGTGTTTTATAAAAGTAGCTGATTACCCCCTTGTGTTTTATAAAAGTAGTTGATTGCCCCTATATTTTCTAACAAAAGCGCTAATTTTTAAAAAGCACAGGGGAGTAATCAGCTACATTTATAAAACACAGGGGGTAATCAGCTAATTTTTAAAACATATGGGGGTATTGTGCACTTTTAGCAAAATACAAAGGGGTAATCAACTAATTTTTAAAACACAAGGGGGTATTGTGAATTTTTAGCAAAACATAAGGGGGTAATACCCTATTTATCCAAATAATAATAATAATTATAATAATAATAATAGTGTTAATGCAAAAATTGGCAGCCTCGAACTCCTTCCGGGGCTGGACGAATTCCCTTATACAAATAATATTTTGTATGATTTGTTCACCTTGCAGCTTTCGTAAATCTAGGCCAGACTATTAGCGGGGCTGTTATCAGCCCCGTAGGCAAACCTTACCCAAGGCTATAGCTCCGGACCTCCGTTCTTGACAGGGCTTGATGGTCGGGGCTGGCATGTCTGCCCTGCTCCTCATCCTAGTCTTAGGGGTTTACCCCCTCTTGCTAAGTGCTCTGTTAGGTCCCTGCTTGTTACCATGTCAGCGAGGGTTGTATCAAATTTATGCATCAAGTCCCGTTGTCCTGGAGCTCCGGGGTCTAACCTTTTGTCATCGGGGCTTGACGTCTCGGGCTTATATGTTTGGCGGGGCTGGACGAGCCCCGTCAGCCTGTGTTGTATGAATTGTGGGGGCTGGAATCTATTGATTGAGGCTCCATCAACTCATTGCCTACAAAACAAGGATCCCTGGGAGGTATCCGGGGGCCCCCCTCCGACACTCAAGTCAATTATGGGAGTAAAAGATTGCTAAGAGCATTAAAGTATTGTGTGAGAGCAAAAGAGTTGTTTAGGAGCAATTAATAGAGAGCTTGTAAGCGTTAGAATGAGATACATGTACTCTTCATGTCTACCTGTATTTATAATTGCTGAAATATGGAGTTATAAGAGAAGATAAACATAAATCCCACGATATTAGGCTTAAGGAGATAATATCAAAGGAGATAAGACAAATCCCTTATCTTTGGGCTCAAGGGGATAATATCCATATCTCTTATCTTCAGGAATCCAGCAAAATTATGTATTTATCCTCATCTCAAAACTCTCTTGTTTTTCGTCTATTGCCCAATACTCCCCGTGAGCCCAGGTCAGGACGTTGACGAGGCTACCCTTGTGAGCCCAGGTCCGAACGTTGACAGGGTTTTCCCAGCTCTGTAGGCTAGATCTTTCCGTCTGCTGCCCCGTACCCCTTATGATCCCAGGTCCGAACAGTGGCACGGCTACACCAGCTCCATAGGCTGGATCTTTCTGGGGCTCAAGATCCACCCCTATCAATTGCCCCCCCCCCCCCCCCAATCTTCTAAGTTCCATAGGAGGTCAGGGGATTGTCATGTGGGTAGAGCTCTTTGGTTCCCTCGTCAGTTTAGTTGTTATAATCGCTACTTTGTACAATCTATATACCGCTATCTCTACTAGTTTATGTACCCTAAGATTCGTGGCCCCCAACTCCATGTCATCAAAAAGATCTCCTTCATGATATGGTTTTTGCATGACTCGGGCTAATGACCTTATTTTTGAATTCAGCTCACGGCTTTATTTTTGTGGTCTGGTCGATGAGCCCTCAGTCCCTCATATCAGGGAATTCAATTTCGAAGTTGTTCCTACTGATATTTTGGTGAAGCTTGGTATGCCATCCCAAGTCTTTTTTAGAAAGGTTGGAAAGCTTGTTACGACTATTATGGTTGGATGTAGAGGCGCTGTGAGCTCGAGAAGAGAAGTCGACTAATTGAACAATTTGAGACGCAGACATCTTCAATGGGAGCTTGCATTGTGAGCCTGTAAGTACAAGCACATGATGTTAAGGCTAACTTTTAAGCTTGATTTAACCCTCATCCCATGTTTATCTTTGACTCTGACATTCCCACCTCTGGTATTTTATGACTCTTGCATTGCTTGAGTGTTTGGCTCGAAATGCCGTTCGACATGTAGTTTCTTTTTTAGCTAAGGGTCGTCCGACTTTGCCATTTTCAGCCCAGCCCTGGGTTTTTGGCCTCCGGCATACGTCCGACCTGAGAATGGCACTTCAACCTCTTCCTTGGCTCTTCTTATGTTTGACATGGCTCCTGGATTTGCCTTGTACTTGAGTTTGGGCTCGACCTTCCCAAGCTTTCCCTAGGTTCCACTCATACTTGAGCTTTTTGAAACTCTTTTAAGTTGGACATTCTTGATGAGAGGGGAGTGTTGAACACTTTGCTCTACTTAACTTGATTTTGGTCATTCAGCCCTGGCTCTTTCGGAGCTCATCATCGGGCTCTATCTTTAGCTAACTTTTCTTAGCGTTTGGGACTTGTGGGAGCCATTTTGATGGTCTTTTTGAATTTACCTTTGATTTCGAAGGTTTACAGGGCTTTTGGGGTCCTTTTCCGACCCTTGGCCTAGGCTCATTTTGGCCTTTCTTGGATCTAGACATGTTCTTCTTAAGGTCTTAAGGAATTTAAAGGTCTATTCTAACCTTCTTGTTAGCTTTATTGAGACCTAGGGACTTACATTGAGCCCTTCTTCGGCCTTACGTGAGCTTTTCCACGGTCCAGGGACTTATAGGGGGCCTTTTTTATGACCTCAAGCTATTTATATTTTTGTTGCAAAATCTACCTTTTTGGCGAAAACGCCTTTGTGTTGTGGTTCAGCTCCTTTCAGCTTGGTTTGGGCTCTTTCTCCGATCTCTTTATTTAGATCTCAATTGCCCCCCAGACCGCATTGGCTGAGGTCTTTTATGTCATTCTAGCTTTGCTAGTTCCAACCCCTTCAAGAATGTGTTAAAGTTCAACCCCTCTTTATTTTGAGGCTTGAGGAGCATTTTGGCATGTCCTATAGTCTTTTGGGTAAGATACATCTCTATGGGCCTCACGTTTGGCCCAATTTTTCTTGATGACCTTTAAATTGATGCCAACGTCTTTAAGCCTTAGTGTTTTTGACTCGAGTAGCCTCAAGCTCTTACGACCTCGGGAGTTGACTCGATAGTTGGGCTATCGATCTTAAGCTCTTACGCCTACGGGGGCTGGCTCGAAAGTTAGCACTATCCAGCATTTTGGACCATTATATGATCTCTTGCTTGTGAAATTGGCCTCCCTGATTTTGAACCAACAATTTACAAGTCCTTGAGTGAAGATGTTGATGATCCTTTGATTTCAGACTGGTCCTTGAGCATAGACTCTTGATTATTTAGCTAAGGAATTCCTTAGCGGTTTCCCGCATACTTGTTAAGGATGCTTTCGGCCTTGGTAGAGGTTCTTTCCTTCTAGTAGGACCTACGGGGCTATGGTGCTTACCAGATGTTGCAACCTAAGTAGGCTAGAGTCAAGCTCCACTCGGTGCTCAATTGTTCCAGGTTATGCGTGACTTTTAAAGCGAAGAGCTCAATGAGCATCGTGACCGAAATAGGCTATGTCGAGCTCCATCTGGTGTTTGGATGCTTCTGGCTATTCCCTCTATTGTTTGGTCCCTTGTTGGCCTTGATGTATAGCCTGAAGGATGATAACTTGAATAGTTGCTGGGAAGACCCCGAAGGGTTCTTGTCTAAGCCTGGGGAATAATGACCCTAGTGATGGTAATGAGAACTCGAGGGTTCTTGTCTTAGCCAGGGGAGTGATATCCCTTGTGACGGTTGGTACGACCCCGGAGGGATATTATCCTAGCCTGGGAGTAATGTCCTATATGGTGGCTGATGAGACCCCAAAAAGTTCTTATTTTTGCCTGAGGAGTAATGTCCCCAGTAGTAGCTGGTGAGACCCTAGAGGGTTCTCGTTTTGCCCTAGGGATTAATGTCCCATATGGTGGCTGGTAAGACCCCAAAGGGTTCTCGTCTTTGCTTAGGGAGTAATGTCCCCAGTAGTGGCTAGAGACCCCGGAGGTTTCTCGTTTTAGCCTTCAGGATGCTACAATCCTTGATATTGTAAAGCTTTTATGGCTCATAGGTCAGCTCCCGTAGCCTGGAAGAGCTTAGGAGACTTCTGTTGTGACTGGGCTGAGTTGTTCACCCATTTATTTATGCTGGAGGAGCTCCACTGAAGTTGGGGAAACTCAATCTTTTTTAGCTAAGGAAAGTTCTACTAATCTTGGGAAAGCTCCGTCGCTCTGCTGGGATTCGGAGAGCTCTTGCTTTTTGAGCTAAGGGGAGCTTCGTTGATCTTAGTAGAGTTTCGATACTTCACTAGGCTGAGGAGAGCTCCTGCCTTTTGAGGTACGGAGAGCCTTGATCCTCAGATGGGCTAAGGAGAGCTCTGCTAATTTTGGGAGAGCTCCGATACCTTGCTGGACTGAGGAAAGCTCCTGCCCTTTGAGGTAAGAAAAGCTTCACTGATTTTAGGAAAGCTTTGATACCCTGCTGGGCTGAAGAGAGCTCCTGCCTTTTGAGGTACGGAGAGCTCCGATGCTTGGCTGGGTTGAGGAGAGCTCCGCTGATTTTAGGAGAGCTCCGATACTCTGCTGGACTAAGGAAAGCTCCTGCCCTTTGAGGTAAGAAGAGCTTCGTTGATTTTAGGAGAGCTCCGATCCCCTGCTGGGCTGAAGATAGCTCTTGCCTTTTGAGGTACGGAGAGCTCCGTTGCTTGGCTGGGCTGAAGAGAGCTCCGTTGATTTTAGGCTAGCTCCATTGATTTTAGGAGAGCTCCGATACTCTATTGGACTGAGAAGAGCTCTGCTGATTTTGGGAGAGCTCCGATATTCTGCTGGACTGAGGGGAGCTCCTGCCGTTTGAGGTAAGAAGAGCCCCACTGATTTTAGGAGAGCTCCGATACTCTACTAGGCCGAGGAGAGCCCCTGCTCTTTAACGTAATGGGAGCTCTACTAATCTTAGGAGAGCTTTGATACTCTACTGGACTGAGGGGAGCTCCTGCCCTTTGAGGTAAGAAAAGCACCGCTGATTTTGGGAGAGCTCCGATACTCTGCTGGGCTGAGGAGAGCTCCACTAATCTTGGGAGATTTGATTCTTACTATATTTCATACTTCTTTCATAATGTAATTTTTTACTTCTTACACTACCTCAAAATGCAGTAGTATGACCAACTAAGTTGTCATTATACATGTCAAATATATGCATAGCAGGTCGAACCAAAATTATAGGCTACTTAAATTAGCTCAGACATATTGTTCCATAAAGCACTTATTTTCTCCAAGTGTTTTATCAAACACCCTGAGTGCATATGATGAGGGTCATGTATTTGTATAAGTTTTTCCATGCAAGTTGCACATCAACATTTTATCAAACATCTTCGACACATAACATAAGAGATATATAATTTGTGTCTAAGTTTCCTGGTGCCAAGTTCACCTTGACATTTTGTCGAACACCTTAGGTACATCTCATGAAAAGCCTCTTGTTCAAAAAATATTTAGCATGGGCATTCAAGTCAGAAGTTCTACTGTGTCCACATGTTTTCGGATTTAGGACGTGCATCCACCTTTAAAATGAACAATGCACTGATTAGAATATTGTACTTTTTATCCATGCTTGTGAGTTGTGCTACGTGGACTTTTGAATATGCTCTTATGTGGTCTTTAACTAGGTTTCATAATTCTTGAAACATTGATTTAAAGATATGCATATTTGGCTAAGAGTCTACGATACACAGGACTAGGATATGGTAAACATATAATTAACTATGATAGCATAAAAATTATCGTGAGCTGCAATGCATTGTCAAGAATGCACATAAAAATGGAAGCACTAAAATGCCAAGCGATAGATTGATAGCAATTACCACGACATGAGTATTAAAGTTATTCATCTTACTCGTGTTGATGGTGGTTTCTCAGTGGGTCAATTTTTCATTCCCACAGACGGCGCCAAATGTTAATGCAAAAATTTGCAGCCTCGAACTCCTTCCGGGGCTGGACAAATTCCCTTATCCAAATAATATTTTGTATGCTTTGTTAACCTTGCAGCCTTCGTAAATCCGAGGCAGACTATTAACGGGGCTGATAGCAAACCTTACCCAGGGCTACAGCTCCGGTCCTCCGTTTTTAACGGGGGCTTGATGGTCAGGGCTGGCATGTCTGCCCTGCTTTTCATCCTGGTCTTAGGGGTTTACCCCCTCCTGCTAAGTGCTCTGTTAGGTCCTTGCTTGTTACCATGTCAACGAGGGTTGTATCAAATTTGTACATCAGGTCCCGTTGTCTTGGAGCTCCGAGGTCTGACCTTCTGTTCTCAGGGCTCGATGTCCCGGGCTGATCTGTCTGGCGGGGCTGGATGAGCCCCGTCAGCCTGTGTTGTAGGGACTATGGGGGCTGGAATCTACTGCTTGAGGCTTTATCAGCTTATTTCCTGCAAAACAAGGATCCCTGGGAGGTATCCGGGGGCCCCCCTCCGACACTCAAGTCAATTATGGGAGTAAAAGATTGCTAAGAGCATTAAAGTATTGTGTGAGAGCAAAAGAGTTGTTTATGAGCAATTAATAGAGAGCTTGTAAGCGTTAGAATGAGATACCTGTAGTTTTAATGTCTACCTGTATATATAGTTGTTGAAATATGGAGTTGTAAGATAGGATAAACATAAATCTCACGATATTAGGTTTAAGGAGATAATATCAAAGGAGATAAGACAAATCTCTTATCTTTAGGCTCAAGGGGATAATATCCATATCCCTTATCTTCAAGAATCCAGCAAAATTATGTACTTATCCTTATCTCAAAACTCTCTTGTTTTTCGTCTATTGCCCAATACTCCCAATGAGCTCAGGTCAGGACGTCGACGGGGCTACCCTTGTGAGCCCAAGTCCAAACGTTGATGGGGTTTTCCCAGCTCCATAGGCCGAATCTTTCCGTCTACTGCCTTGTACCCCTTATGAGCCCAGGTCCGAACAGTGGCACAACTACCCCAACTCTGTAGACTGGATATTTTCGAGGCTCAAGATCCACCCCTATCAAATAGTAATAATAAAAAATAAATAAATAAATAATAAAAGTAGTAGTAATAATAATAAAAATAATAACAATAATAATAATAACAATAAATAATAATATTGATTAAAATAATAATAATAATAATATATTATAATAATAAAAGGGCAATCTTGACATATATACAAGGCATTCCCATTAACTACTCTTCATTCCTAGAGTATACCAAGCGTGTTATTGTCATTGTCAAGTTCATTTCATTGTCAATTTCATTTCATTCTTTGGTCCATTGTATTCATGTTCAAATTCATTCCAATATATTAATCGCTATCTATGTGTAATATGAACATTCATGACTCTTTGTGATCCTTGATTCATCATTGTTATAGAAAGCCCTGAGAATTTGATGACAAATAGGTCTTAATATCCATTTATAGAACTCAACTATTGACTCTAAGCTTATGATATCGAGTGTTGAACTTATACAAGTTTATTAATAGCTTATTATTCTCCTTACTCTTTAGTTCACTATGTGAAACTCCTGATAAATCTCTCCCTAGATCAACCATGCACCTTAGGTACTACCATGTCTGGTCCAGTAACTCTTTCCTATGCACCCCAGATCAATCATACACTTTAGTTATTACCATGCTAGCTCTAGTAGCTCTTCCTCGTGCACCCAGATCAACCAAACCTTGTTCTATCGTGTTACTATAACCTCATAAAACTTTAAAAAATGAGCCTTAACACTCATGTGTAGAACTCGACTATTGACCCAAAAACTTAATCTATTGAATCTTGAATCTACACATTTTTATTAATAGCTAATTATTCTCTTAATTTTTTCATGTTAGAGAAATCTTTTTCTTTATTTTTTAATTTATCATGTAAAACTCCTAACAATTATCTTAAAATTTATCTGATTGCTGGGTAAGTTGAAACACCAAGCTTTAGATTATGCAAATTTTCCATGCTCAAAATTTTACCTCAATTTTTTAGCCTCCATGTCACCAAAGGAAAAAGAACAAAAAAAAAAAAAGAACAAAAAGATTATCGAATAACCTGCTTTAGCATTCCTCCAACCAAAAGAGAAAAAACAAAAAAACAAAAAAAAGAAGAGATCCACTCTTCTTTCCCACTTTTCTTATCCTTAAGGAATTGCGAGAAATGATAACATGAAAGCTGCATGTCGAAATGACTGAACATTAGTGAAGAAGAAGATAACGAGCAATGAAGAGGAAGAAGATGAAGAAGTTTCTTTGCAATGCTACAACTGTCTTATATAGACTAAGCAAGACTATGCAAGGAATGAACAAAGAAATGAAAACAGGGGGAAAAAAATGTTGGCCGATAAAAGGAAAAAAATTTAAAGGGAAGCTAAACAGAATTCCGTAGGTGTCGATTGAGAAAATCTAAATTGACTATGTTGATGATTGCTTGTAACTCAATTAGGAATTAGCTTACTGCTGACGATGAAGCATCAGAAAATCCAGAAAATGACGGTTTCTGCTTACCCATCCTCAGTATGATTACAAAAGCATCAGCGGAGCAACTATCTCCACCACTACCTTTCCACTTGCAAAAAGAAATCCTCGATATGGCCCTTGCCTTCATAAGACAAGCCAATAATAGTTTGCCATGTAAGCATTGTAATCTAAGATGTTGATAGGCTTAACTTGTTTTGATTGAGCAAACACCATCACCATGGGCATGTGAAGTCTTCAATGTGGGAAATCATGCAGAACAGACTAGAGGAAATTTAAGATTAAGTGGTAAACGCTAATTATAGTCAATTATTTTTCCACATAATCCCATCAAGTTATACATGCTAGTATTTTAGAATTGAGTAATAATTCGGTGGTAAGAGCTATTATCTTAAACTTGGGAAGTCCAGAATTCAATTCTCGAGTGATTATTATGATCTATGTTATAAGTATCAAATTATGGTGCATGTGTATTATATTGTATATAAATTAATAATATTTGTAGATAAACTGAAATTTTATATAAGTTAGTTAAAGAATTGTACTCAAATAAAAATTGAATATTTATTTTGAATAAATTACTCGTATATAATTTTGAACTAACTATATTTAGTGATCAATTTATTAGCTCAGTTGTCTAAATAATTATATATTTTTTCGTTGTCTAAATTTATAGCAACGTAAAACTTGTCTAATTCGTTAGAAATCACTAGTTGCGTATAAAAAATTTCACATATCTATTTGAAATTCATATAATGGATTGTTGATTAGTCTAACGCAAGCGAGCGGATTTTATTTCGCTGGCAAAGCTCAAATTTTTTGTAGTGACTGATTAATATAATTTAATAGTAAATTCGAAACCAAAACTTGATGGGTTTAAGTTCATGATTTTTCAAATCATTTATTACATGCATTACAGATTCAAACATTCATTTACTAATTGGACTCTATGCTCTTCCTAAATGGACTTCTTAGGACTGACAAATCTTCCAAACACAGCGTTGGCAGAGGTTAAAGTAGCAAGGTTCGCATTCAAAGGCCGTTCGTCCTTCCAAATCTTTACCGCATTTGTCACAACAGAATTCATATTTAACTTTCCTCACAAACGTGAGAGGATGTGGGTGATACTCAATTTGAAGTTTGCCCCCAAACTTCATTTTACGATTATTGCCAAGTCTAGGAATGCATTCAAGATTAAAGGAATTGTCGCATTCCCGACAATGATATAGCCAGTACTTGGGATGAATTTCTTTTTCACAAATGTCACAAATAAATTCATCAGGATGATAATAGAAAGGAGGAAAGCTCAGTGTGAGAGGGTGTTTATCCCATCTATGTCTGACAGTCTGAGGGCATGTCGCGCAATCCATTGCCAAATTGTACTGATTGGAAGTCTTGTTGCTACTAAAGGAGAAAACAACAAATTGTGAAGATTGCAAGTCTTGCAACTAAAGAAGACATCCCGATGGCCGGAATTACAGGCGTTGCAAAAGTTATAGGAATATTCACCTCGAAAAAGGAAGTGGTGGTGAGCTTCATGCTTAATTGCAGGAGGAAAAAGAGCACAATTGATGTCAAGCGATAAGTCACACTCCTTGCACTCATAGAAGAATCCGTTACATTTCCAGCGACAGCAACTACACAAAGTAGAACCAAAAAACTCCTGGGGGCAATGATTGAGGGAGAGTTGATGCTGGGGATGATAGGAAGATGAGAGATTATTTGGTAGCTGATCAGCGCAATGCAAATGGATGAAGTAGCTGCACTGAGCACAACCATAACATGAACCTGAAATGGGTTCAATGCAAGCACTGCACACTGTTTCCTGATCATCGTCATCCATTTCGCTGTAGTCATCTTGGATATTGGTGAGAATCAAAGGGTGGTCATGACTGAAGTGATTAATTTCTTTTGAATGTTCAATCAGTACTGGGAGGCTTTTTTCCTCCAAGAAATGTCGAATCAGTTGTGCAGATAAGACCTCTGCGGGCAAGCTGATCCAATTTGGTGGGATCTCAGCAGCACTAGGAAGATAAACAATGTCATGTCATGTCATTATCTGATAGAACATTAGCAAAAGGAGGAAAACAACAAATAAAAGAAAGAAGGAAATAGTGGGTAAATTTTTTTTTTGAGCTAGTTAAATATTAAATAAATGAGTAATATTTGATATCAATCATTTATCTTTTTCTTGTATCGTAAAAATTTATATATTGAATATCAAATCTTTTATGTATATAATAAAAATTCTATTATATAAAGAAGGGTAATAAGGTGAAAGAGTGATATATATAGTGGAGGTGAAGGGATGATATATTGCTCTAACTAAATTGTGTTCTAAGGCTCATTCGAACTCGTGTGTGTGTGCAGCACCTAACTACTATCAAACTAAATCTTTGCAGTTAAGCCGAATGATTAATTATTCTTAAACCACTGTTAGTAATTAATGGGCTAAGCAAAAGAGAGGAGAGAATACTGACGTGTTAGCCTCTTGGGAGTAGGATGTCATGCACTTGATATGGACAAAATATCTGCAAGGACCACAATAATATACCCAATAATTTGGACGTAGATTTTCCCAACAAATATCACACTTTAGTCCATAACCTCGGTATTGTTCTGGAAAACAATAAGCTACGTCGAGAGGATGAGGGTGGCACTTTTGCGACAATTTGCTTTGCAGTGATCCACAACTCTTGTGGATCCAAAACGAGCATACAGTGCAATCATATGACCCATCTTTCTTTTCTGTGCCACAAGCATCACATTTAAACAAGGCACTTCTTAATTGGAGTTTTATGGGGTGCTGATGGCTTGGATGTTTAATAATTGTGCCATGTAATTGAGCACATAAAACATCCAAATAAAACTCACACTAGAAACAGCAATAGGCGAAACCACTCCAGCAGGATCTGTCACAGATATTACATGTTGACCCATCAGGCGACTTGGCACAGAGTTGAAGTGGATGATGATGACAAGCTGAATGCATTGGATGCATAATCTTGGATTGTAGTTCACCGCAGGATTTGTGGACGAAGACTTCACATTCGCTGCAAAAATATGTTGACGACCCTGAGACTATTGATTGTTCACAAACGCCGCAACACACAACTTTCTCGCCGCTCGTATCTTCTTGCTGCAATTCCTTGAGGATAAGTTGATGGTTCCCATCGATGGTGTATTTAGATGTTATCTCTAATTTAGCACATAAAACATCCACAGTAAAATCACATTCGGAACAACGATAGGTGAAACCATTGCTGGATCTTTCACAGATATCACATCTGGGCATTCCTGCCCCATAAGCTGGTTTGGCAAAGAGCAAAAGTAGATGTTCATAATGCATTGGATGCGTAAACTCTAATGGTAGCTCTGCGCAAGATTTGTGGAGGAAGACTTCACATATGCTGCAAAAATATGTTGACGACCCTGAGACTATTAATTGTTCACAAACGTAACACATGACAACTTTCTCGCTGCTCATATCTTCTTGTTGCAATTCCTTTTGGATAAGTGGATGCTTCCCATCGATTGGGTGTTTAAATGTTGTCTCTAATTTAGCACATAAAACATCCACATCAAAATCACACTTGGAACATTGATAGGTGAAACCATTGCAGGATCCGTCACAGATATAACATCTGGACCTTCCTGCCCCATTAGCTGGCTTGACAAAGAGTACAAGTGGATGTTCATAATGCATTGGATGCGTAAACTCTAATGGTAGCTCTGCGCAAGATTTGTGGAGGAAGACTTCACATATGCTGCAAAAATATGTTGACGACCCTGAGACTATTAATTGTTCACAACCGCAACACACAACTTTCTCGTTGCTCATATCTTCTTGTTGCAATTCCTTGAGGATAAGTGGATGCTTCCCATCGATAGTGTGTTTTAATATCTCCGATTGTGCACAAAAAACATCCACATCAAAATCACACTTGGAACAATGATAGGTGAAACCACTCCAGGATCTAGAACAGATATCACATAAGCAGCTTCCTCCCACATAAGCCGGCTTAACCAAGAGTACAAGTGGATGTTGAGAATGCCTTGGATGCGTAATCTCCAAAGGCAACTCTGCGCAGGATTTGTGGAGGAAGACTGCACATGTGCTACAACAATACGTAGACCCTGATATTGGGTTTTTACAACCAGAACAAACAACTTTCTTGTTGTCTTCTTCTT
The DNA here is from genome assembly GCA_037974665.1 of Ehretia macrophylla. Taxonomy (NCBI): domain Eukaryota; kingdom Viridiplantae; phylum Streptophyta; class Magnoliopsida; order Boraginales; family Ehretiaceae; genus Ehretia; species Ehretia macrophylla. The sequence continues at coordinate 18,600,676 of CM075783.1, forward strand.
GCAATTCCTTGAGAATAAGCGGATGCACCTCGTGGCTAAAATGATTGATCTCCATCTCTCTTTCTCTCTTTCTTTTTCACTCTTTTACTGTCTCACAACTCAAAAACTGGGAATGCAAGATTTTGAGAGCGATGACCCAAATAAATAGATGAAACCCAAATACAAAATATCGGTGAGAATAACTTTCCTTTTGCATCAAGTGATGCCATATTGTTACTTTTTTCGTTAACACCGTTGATGAGAATCCTTCCTTTTCGTGTTGACAAAGGGATTCCAAGTAGCAAGACACCATCCTTTACGCTTCAGCATGCAGACGCCCATAACCGAGTTGATATCTGTAATTCTTTCCTTCATACTAAAATAATAAATTTTTCTATTTCTCTTTTACTCTTTTTGACGTGTCATTCTAGCATATACATGAGAGTAATAAATAAGAGAGAAAAATTATCTGTTTTAACATCCATATATTAAAAAGAAAACAAAAATGTTGGGTGTGTTTGATCCTGTTTTTATAGTCTATAAGCACATTTTGAATTTATATTGATTTTTCAAAAGCGTTTTTGGCAGGTCAGACCTATATTTTTGGATCCCAAAGATAAGAAAATTACTCTCAATTTTTATTTATCATTTATTATCTAAAAATACCAACTTATTTTTATCTAACTCCTATGAAAGCCAAACACAAAATATCAGTGAGAATAACTTCCCTTTTGCACCAAGTGATGCTATGTTACTTTTTCACGAGAATTCTTACTTTTACTTTTTCGCCCCAAAAGCTAGAAGAATCGGGGTAAGAGACAAGAATGGCATCATCTTTGAGGTCAATAAATAGAAAATGTGTACTTGCATGCTGCAGTTGCCGCATAGATGCCAACTGCCAAGTAATAGGTGAGATTTTGGTGGTGCAATTACTGTCGGTGATATATAGGCTAACATTAATGTATTTTACTTTTTTTTTTTGGGTTAATTTTAATTCGCTAAAATTGGCAATACTAATTACCTTTTATATTTTTCCTCAATTACATTCATCGTAACAAGAATCTAATTGTTATGGGCATAGTAAAATAATAAATTTTCTTTTTTCTCTTTTTTTCTTTTCAATGTATCAATCAAGCATATTATCGACCTCATCTAATAGGACAAGGCTTAGTTTGATTTGGTTTGATTTTCTCTTTTCAACATGTCAATCGAGCATATATGTGACAGTAATAAATAAGTGATAAAAAGAAAATGATATCTAACATTTCTTTTATTATTCGATCACTGGGTTAATTTTAGTTTGTTAAGATCCATGACACTAATTTATCCCATCTTTTTAGTGTTTTATTATTTCTCTCACAGGCTATTATAAGAACGCAATTATATTGACTATCTTTGTAATAAGAGGCATTGCAATAATTGGAATTCCTTTGTTTGGATCACCGACAATACACCTAGTACATCTTCATTACTTGGCTTACGTGCCTTGATTGTCGTGCAACAAGATATCGACTCTTTTGTTGGGGCAACACGACCAAGCTCACTATATTTGTCACCAAGGCCTAAAGACCAAAGATCATCTTTTTTTCTAATACAGCTTCACAAAAAGAATATAGAAGGGAAAGTTTATTCTCATTGATGTCCCTATATTTACTTTTAATGAGATTATTAATCTTGTTCCTATCCTTGCAGGTAGAGAAAACATCAAGGAGTACATAATTTGCTTAATTTTTTGACATTGATGAGCTATTTAAAGTTATCTCTTGCTTTTTAAAGAAAAACTAATCTCCATTGAAGAAAAACATTTTAAATAATAGGATAATCTCTTTTATGAAGACTGATAACAAATAAATATCCTAAAATAGAAAACGAAAAGCAATAATAGTGCTATAAAAGATTTATCAATTTTATTGTTTAATGGTTCGAAGGAGGGCTTGGAATCATTTTTATCTTCGACCCAACTCTGTGTTACAAGGTGATTAAGACCCAATTGGACAGGGAATAATGCTTCTATGAAAAAAAACCAAAACATTTAATTAGCATCTCCTTTTACTTTTTTGGATTAAAGGGAGGCCTAGCAAATATTTAACATAACTACAACAGTTAATATAGCCACATAAGACTATTCTACAACAGTTTTCAGGGATGTTGGATCCTTTTATCTCTATGAAGAGGGCTTGGTACGACATCCATGGTCATACTTCCATGGCATTGGATTAAGGCATAATTAGCTAGTCAATCAGCATATTTGTTTGTCTCGTGATAGATGTGCCTCAAACAATGGCCCCAATTTTATTATAGTATTCTTTTACAATCCTTATCGTGTCTTTTAAAGGGCTGTTTGAGGGTGGAGTACTCTAACCTTGTTCGAGAATATGTAGTTGCTATACTTACCTTAGCCCATACATGATCAAGTGATGCATTTCTTATAAGGAATTGTTATATTTTAAAGGGCTATTTTGAATTTATATTGATTTTAGAAGTATTTTTGGCAGTTCTAACCTATACTTTTTGGGACCACAAATATAATAAAATTACTCTCAATTTTTAAACACGGGAAAAATCAATTCATTGCACTGCTTCTTATAGCTAAAATGATTGATCTTGATCTCTGTTTTTATTCTATTTTCCACTTCCCCTATCGCAATTTATTGACCCTAATTAATAGACGAAAGTCAAATACAGAATGTCAAAGAGAGTAACTTTACGTGTCCATCAAATGATGTAGAATAACTTTACGTGTTCTTCAAGTGATGTGAACTCACTTTTTTGTCATTTGTTAATGAGAATCTTTACTTTTCGTGTTGACGAAGTGATACTAAATTAAAAGAAACCATCCTTATTTATGCCTCATAATGCTAGTGGTGAATCACTGAGTTAATATTTGGAATTACTGACTCGCTCTGAGTTAGCTCACCGCTAAAGCTATAAGAATGGGTAAGACACAAGAAGGAAATCATAATAAAGTAGAAACTGTGAAGAATACCAAGTAAAAAGGCAAGATATTGTGAATTTGTTAAAGTTATGCTCGGTGATACATAACAATATTAGAAGCTTTACAAAGAGCACAAAACCAACATAAGTCTATTGTAAAAGAAAAAATAACCTGTTTAAGCTAATATTTCCCTATCCAAGTTTTTCTGGTGTTACATATATACCCATATATTCAGGGTGGTATTTTTATACTTCAAACCAAAATGCATTGTTTCTATCTTAGGAAGGTCTCCATTGCTGTTTCGCGCCAACAATACTCTTCACTTTAAATAATATAATTTTTTTAATTATATTTTAACTTTTTTTATTTGTTATACGTGTCCACATTAGATTTTAAAAATCTATGTTCTTCCAATGATTATTATCACGCTCCAAGTCCAAAACTTCAAACTTGTAATCAAGACTTGGTGCTGTTAACCCAAGTTAATCTTTATATCCATAACACTCACTTATAAACGATTCAAATACACTATTGTGATATTACATATACGTCCCGTTAAGGATCTGACGTCCTCGTCGGGGACATACATACTCAAGAACAATCAAGTTGTGCAGATTTTTAGAGGTGACTCTTACGAGTTCAAGAAATAGTTGTGGTCATGCATATATTTCTGACTCTGTGATGGAGAATAATTGAACATGCTAACCTTAGTAGACACAACTGCCTATTTTGACTTGTATTTTGTATTTGTTTGACTATGATTTTTGGCATTATGAATTCTTGGCGTATTAACTTAGTTTTAAATTATCTTTATGACTATGGGCATGAAAATATTATGATTTTTGCATAAACGTCATTGTTTTTGAATATATGATGTTTATGAACTCGGGAAAAATGGAACATTAGTCTCGATTGTTTTACCAAAAATCAATTTAACCCCAACTATTTTAAAAAGATGCAAATTAATCTCCAATATTTGTAAAAAGAGTAATACTAAACATCACCATATTTTTATCACCCAATTATCACATTATAGTTGACTGCCTACTTGTTATGCCAACTTTTAGAAGAAAAAAAAGTTATTTTATTTCTCTCTCTTCATTTATTAATTTTATATTATTTCTCTCTCTTCTATTTTTGATTTTTCTCTCCTCGTTTTTCTTTTTTTTTTTGTCTCATTTAATTAATATTTTCAATCATCTCTTTCTTTCCCTTTTATTTAATTTTACTATACGTTATTTTTTTCTACCATTCACTACAAATCTTTAAGAATTCTTTTCTTCCTCTTGACAAATTCATAGTTGCCAGATCCTCTTTTTTTTTTTTTTTTCTTCATTGCTACAATAAAAATATACTGTAACACAATTATAACTTTATAATACACATGGTCATTTGTGGTGGATTCAATCTTCATCATAAAAAATAAATAAATAAATAAACCTTCATAACGCACATAAGAAGTTATTGATTAGAGTATATATAATTTCTCTTCTCGTGTTTTCCGATCTAATATTAAGTTGTTGGCTAAGTAATATTCTTTGATTGTGTGTATATTGTTGCTTTAGAGAACCCATATGATATAGTTATTTTTCTTACATGAAATATTAAATATGCTTCTTAGATAATTAATGGTTATTCTTTATTATCTTTCTCGTATCAACTTCCTAATAACGTTAATACTGCCCTCTAATCTTTTCACCATCAATGAATACTTTTATGTCATGTATATGCTATGAATAATCCTTCTCATTGCATTTGTCAAAGCTCTTGTGCTTTTATTGATAACAAATAATTCAATTGTATTGTAAAATATTTCATAACATTCAAGTGCAAAATTGAACATTTTTAATTATTTGGCCAAGACATAAACAAGCTGCATTCCTCTTTCATTCTCCTCGCTTGGTGCTCATTTGTGATCTTCAATTTTATTTCATTTTCTGAAGAAAAAAAATTTATTTTTGACAATTATGAGTTCATCAAGAAGAATAAAGATATGAAAAAAATATGCAATAAATGATAGAAAGAGAAAAGTGAACGTTTGGTAGGGTTAAACAAAAGAGAAAGAAAGAAAATATTTAAGGGAAACAAAAAAGGAAAAATAAGGAGAGAAAAATTAATAAAAGAATAGAGAACTAGGGTTAAACAAAAGAGAAAGAAAGAAAATATTTAAGGGAAACAAAAAAGGAAAAATAAGGAGAGAAAAGTTAATCAAAGAAAAGAGAACTAATATAACCTTAATTGAGAAATAAACAATATGTCAACTAGGAAGTGATAATAGGGTGAAAAAAATAAAATGACGTCTAACATTACTCTTATAAAAATTCAAATTAATCCCCACCGTTAAAAACTAACAGAAAATTAATAAAATGTCTAAATTACCTTTACTAAAATAAAAAATTTGCAAACATACCCTTCTTCCTCTTCCAATCAAACCCAACCCATCCCCTCCCCCCCTCCCCCTCCCACTCTTCCTCTTATAACCCTTATTGCCAGCTACCAGCCCCCTTCCAACGCGAATCCAGCCCCCCTCCCCCCACACCTTGTTAGATCAGACAGAAGAATTGTTTATTTGTTCATGAAGGTGCTTCGTAAAAGAAAAGCAATCGTAGCATCGAAAAATGAAAACGAGTCTTAAATTTTCCATCTCCAACCCAAATAGCATAGTCATCTATAATGGAGGAATTTAGTAAGAAAAGTTTGCATAATCTCAGGCTTGCTGTTTCAGGTTATCCAGCAATGAGGAAAAATTTCAGGACTAGATAAAATTTCAAGACAATGAATCAAGGATCACAAAGAGTCATGAATGTTCACATTACACTAAAAGTGGATAGCCAGAAACAACAGAAAAAAGACTTCATCAAAGATTTGTATGGTATCAAAGTATGCTGTCATGTTGAGGTACTTCTCAAAAAAACCATATACTGAGGAAATGCATACTTCCACCATTTAACCAATAAAATTGTGCTGGAGAATAATTTAAGAGAGGAATCTAGGACTTGAATTTCATGCCAGAAACTGGCAATCTTGTCCTTCAATTTATTTGGTCCATATAACCACTGAAAATAGCAAGAATTCCCCAAAGTGTCAAAAAATCCAATTGGCAGATTTATCAGACATGAGACAACTGTGAGACCAAAACGAGAAATCGAAAGCTGATGCAATTTCAATGAAAAGAAAGGCTTGCCTTACCAAAAGCTTCAACAAAATCCAGTTGTCAGAAATAACAGACTACTGAGACCACAATAAATCAAAACTGACAACTTCCATGAATTTTGGATCATAAAGAGGGAGAATAACATGGCTGTAGATGAGGGAAGGTGGATTGACATACTTTAGACAGAAAGAGTTCTTCACTTCTTCCTATGAATTATGAAAGAAAAGCTTGAGCGTAGCAACCAGAATGCAGCAAGAACAATAACAGAACTGACAGATTTTGGCTTACGTGAAGGCTTTTCTACAGTGACAATGTATCTTCTGTAGGCCGAGAACCCCCACACACGCCCCTTCTTCTCTCTTGTCCCCAAACACACTTAATTGCAATTTACTCAATTGCATCATTTTCATAATTCAATTCTGAGACATTCTAGCCAGCTTCTTATCCACCAAAAAATAACTGAACGAAAAATGGAAGGAATAGGCAGAGAGACATAAAGTAGAGAACAACTTTATGAATAAGAAGCCCTTAATTCACAGACTGAACAATAGTTAGTCTTGCCTCTTGAGCACTATGTTTGCAGACACATGAAATTAACTAACTCAGCGAATCATTTGTTTGTGATGTTAGAACATAACATTTATTAGAAGATCAACAGTATCACCCACCTATTCAGTAGGTTTCCTCTTTCTACCAAGAACAGAAGCTTTCTGCAATCTGGTTCCTCCCATCCGCCACTTCTTAAATGCTGCAGTTGAGGATTGGCCAGCCTCGTACACTTCAAAATGAACCACCATTACTTCAATACCAATACTTTACAAGAAAAAAGAGATGGAGAGGGAGGAGGAGGAAGAGAGATAGAGAAAGAGAGAGAGAGAGAGAATGAAAAAAGAATATAAATCAAATGGGCTTCTTAGTCTCACATTGGGTCTCTTCTTTTGTCAAAAGTGACAAATATTTCGGAGGCACTACCGAAGCTGCGGTGTGTGCTTTGATGAGGACATCCTTGTATCTGGTCCGAAATGCAACCAGGAGGAAAGGTTCAATAGTTTTGTCACCTACACTGTTTATTAAGAAAACACAGTTAGTACAGATTAGAGATAACCAACTTGTGTATAGTATTCATCAAAGTTGCAATTATTACTACTCTCCTTAACAACTTTGCCTGTTAACCGAATCAACTCCCAACAGTGTAAAAGATAAAAACCAAATTGCTAACTACTATGTCAAGAACAAATAGATATCATGGCACACTCAATGTGCGTGCATACACAAAAATAATTTGAGAATCACATGTTGAGATTTAAATATAGTACTAAATTATATAATTCTATGGAAATTCAATAAATTAAAACCAACTCTTTTTGAAGGTGGGCAGCTCTAACAATGAAGAAGAAAAGGCATTGAACTTAAACAACATAGACCTTGTTCAACTGTATTAGACTAGTAACTGACATGACCTCAATAATTTGCTCTCTTTGACCAAAAAATAATAATAATAATAATAATAATAATTTGCTCTCTATTATCACAACACTAATACAGTTCAAAACTCGATATATTTTGATGTTAGTTTCAGAAAAGACACAGATATCTGCCAGAGATCAAGAATGAAAGTAAGAGCTATCCGTTTATGGATAAAACAGGATGTGAATGAATAAATTGTTTAGTTCTTAGGTGGATGTGCATCCCATAATTGCAGCTATTAAGTGAATTCAGACCCTCAAGTCATCTTTTACATCATACATGCTAATGAGGTTTTTCAACCTCTTAAAGTCTTGTATAAGAAACAATTTCAAATTGGAATAAACAAAAATGAGAGCTTAGGTGACACAATACTATAACCAGAGGCCCCTGTTATGATCTCGTTTGGATATTAAGGAGTTTAGAGTCGGAAATAAGAACTAGCTCAGCCGAGCTTGCAAGCTTTCATTAATAACAGAGAGTTACAGAGACGTAGAAGAAGAAGAGAGAGAGATGCTGAAAATGTAAAGAAACAAAAATAACAACCTGATTCTGCTTAGCCACGCTATTGCTCAACCTCTTCCTAAATAACCCACTCACGCAGAATATTCTTATTCTAACTAACCAGCCACGTAGTCCTTCAAAGAGTTGGGTTTGGTGCGGATCCGAGCACTCCTTTTCTCAATTGTATCCACTGGTGCCTTTTGGGCTTTGTTAGCAATGCTTGGCCCTGCTTCAATAACATATGTTGGCTCGACGAGGTCCAATTCTTGTGGATACATAACATTTCTATCCCGTTCGGAAAGAACCTTGTCCTCAAGGTTCAAGGTGCAGGTGGGATAGGCAGCTGAGAATTCGTGCAAATCTATCCAAGATGCTTCTTCCGGAGGAAGGTGCTGCCACTGAACCAATAATTGAGGAATAATAGCTCCATTTCTTAACACCTCTCGGTGTCTTAAAATTGCAGCAGGTTGAAGCAGTGGCATGGCTGGATGTGGCGGCAAAATTATCTGAGATGGTGGTACCCCTTCACTCCCCACAGCCCTTTTTAATAAAGACACATGGAAGACCGGATGAATTTTAGCATCTGGTCGCAATGCTAAACGATATGCCACAGGTCCAATCTTTGCAGTAACTTCAAAGGGGCCAAAAAAATTTCGACCAAGTTTGCTATTACAGTGGCCACGAATTGAAGTCTGCCTATAAGGCTGCAAATGTACCAATACCCACTCACCAACTTTGAATTCTCGCTCACTTCGATGCTTGTCTGCTTGTTCTTTCATACGTTGTTGCGACCTTTGCAAATTTAATTTAAGTTGAGCCAAAATAGTATCTCGAGTCTGCAATTCCATATCAACACAAGCATTAGCTGTCGACTGAGGTATATAACAAGTCAACGTCGGTGGATTTCGACCATAGACAGCAAGAAAAGGGGTCATGCCAATTGACGTGTGGTACGCAGTGTTATACCAATATTCAGCCCAAGGAAGAAACCTTGCCCACAACTTCGGATTGTCCATGACATAACTACGTAAATACATCTCCAACGTTCGATTGAGTCATTCCGTTTGACCATCAGTTTGAGGGTGGTACGAGCTACTCATATTTAATGTAGTACCTTGTAGTCTGAAAAGTTCCTTCCAAAAACAACTTGTGAACAGTTTGTCACGATCACTGACAATGGATCGGGGCATGCCATGTAATTGAACTACGTCCCTCAAAAAGATTTCAGCTACCTTTGCACAAGTTGCTTGCCCAACCATTGCTGCAAAATGACCATATTTGGTCAATCGATCCATGGGGAAGAGGATCAAGTTGGCCCTTGCGAACAGCTTGATGCACTATCTCCCTTCAACCCTTTGAGCGAAATGCGGCAAAAGAAAAGGAAGGAAAATCCATGGACCGACCCCATCATCTCAAAGTATAGTGTTGAACAAGTAGGTGTAACTGTTGAATTCTACGGCGGCGAACTCAACGGAATCAGTTATAGTGATCCTGCTACTGTGAAAAAATATGCTAGACGTGCTCAATTGGGTGAAATTTTTGAATTAAATTTCAGAAAATCCTTTGGAATTAGGTAACCCCTAATAAAATCCACAACTAATATTTGACAAGATCACATAGCTCATGATCATCTTTAAGGGCCTCTTGCAACTCAGAAAATATTGGCAATGTGACGAAGGAGAATGCATGAAGTTGTGCATCAATTGGGTTCCTCGATAAGGCGTCCGCTGCATTATTTTCTTTTCCAGGTTTATAAACAATCTCAAAGTCAAATCCTGCCAATTTTGACAGCCAACGTTGTTGATCAGGCGTCTGTATAGTCTGTTCTACCCAAGCTTTTAAGCTTTTTTGATCAGTCCGGACTGTGAATCTTCGCCCCAAAACATACTGCCTCCATTTTGTGTTGAAATATTTATCTTGAGCAACGTACTTATATCTTGAGCAACGTGCGTGTCAGAATTAGTCTTGAGCCATGTGTTGCCTAGAGCAGTGTAATGCATCTATTTTATAACTTGTTTGTAGTATTTAAACAACTATTGTATCACCCTCTATGATATATGATTGTAAGAATGTGTTTTTATCGTATCCTTTCTTTCAACTTGGTATCTAGAGCCAAAACACATGCTTAAACACTAGAAGATAGACAAAAAAAAAAAAAACTTATCTCAGTTTGCAAACAGCGCCGTGAGGAACATCCGACGCCGTCGTCGTGAACATCCGACGACGTCGTCGTGATCTCCGACGTCGGCGTCGTGAGCAGAATCTTTTCCGGCCCTGCTTCGTCGTCTCTGGCTAGCCATTGTTTGCTGATAGCTTTCGTCGCTGCCACCATCAAAGCTCCGCTGCTAGCTTTCGTCGCCGCCACCATCAAAGCTCCTCTCGCATAATCCCCGGCGAGATCGTGGATCTGATCTCGCCGTCCGTCAAGCTTCGTCTTCTCCGGCGTGTTTCGTTGCCGCCATCATCAAAGCTCCGACGCCACCATAGCTGCCAGCCTTCGTCGCTGCAGTTTGTAGCCATAGCTACAGCTTCTCCTTGCGTCGTGCATGCCCTCTGATCTCGTTGTCTCCGGCCAGCCTTGTTGTCAGCGGTTCTGCCTTCATCGTCGCCGACAGTTGAATTTGTCCCATGAAATCTAGCATTTTCAGCCGCCCCATGTGCATTCTCAGCTTTATCAACATCATTGTGATCCACTTTTTCAGATTCCTTTTGGACCACATTGTCTTTATTCACATGGGATTTTTTACTTACAAATGTTCCAGCTGGATTTGTAATTAAAAAAAAAAAAAAAAACTATTCTCTATCATGTGCACTTGACTGACATCTTTTGCTAAACCCAACATACCAACAATTATGGCCATCTCTCCGTCAAAATCTCCAAAGCCGAGTGTCCGGCATTTCATTTGATAATCTTTTTCTTTCCCTAAATATCAGTGTCGTATTTGACGGTTGTTAGACTATTGTGGTTAGATATGGGTTGAAGTGCTCACCAATCATCTGTTGCCGGCATCTTTCATCGTTGGCCCATTTTTTGACTGTGATTTCCACCATTGTTTGTGGAAATTTTGTGTGGAGGTTTTCCGGTGGATATGTTCTCTACCTTTCTTGGCTTAAGACTCAATTTGTTCTTTCAGCTTGGAGCCTCTCGGGGTTGGTACGTCCTTTGTCACGTACCTAGGGGTTGGTACGTCCTCTGTCACGTATCTTTTGTTGTCCGCCTGTTGTTTTCAGGCGCCTTGCCATGGTTTCATGGTCTTTCCAGTCACTGGTGGTGCGCCGTCGATGTTGGGATTTTGGTCCAGTTATAGGTGGCCTTTGGCCTTGGGTCCGCACATAGCTTGCATGCAGTCACTTGTTCTTCTTGATGAGAGCCATCAGTTTATCGTAATATTAGCTATCACTTCTCCAGTCAGCTCTTGGCAAGCTCGGGCTCGTCAATATCTTCGCCCCAGCTTGAGGGGGAGTGTTGAAATATTTATCTTGAGCAACGTACTTATATCTTGAGCAACGTGCGTGTCAGAATTAGTCTTGAGCCATGTGTTGCCTAGAGCAGTGTAATGCATCTATTTTATAACTTGTTTGTAGTATTTAAACAACTATTGTATCACCCTCTATGATATATGATTATAAGAATGTGTTTTTATGGTATCCTTTCTTTCAACTTTTTGCAATCGCCGCCGTTATAGCAAACATCTCACGTTGATATGTTGAACCATGCTGCAGTTGTGGTGTTAACTTCTGGCTAAAATATGTTATCGGGTGTTCATTTTGTAGCAAGGTAACACCGATACCAAACCCCGACGCATCTGTTTCCAACATAAATGGTAGCTCAAAATTTGGTAGAGTAAGCACCGAAGCTGTGGTAATAGCTTTTTTTAATTGTTGAAAAGCCATTGACGTCGTGTCATTCCAATGGAAGGCGTCTTTCTTAGGCAACTCTGTTAAGGGAAATGCAATAGAAGCGTAGCTTTTTATGAACCTTCAGTAGTATCCTATCAGTCCCAGAAATCCTCTCAAAGACTTGATGGTTTTCGACTCAACCCAATTCATAACTGCTTCAATCTTAGCCGGATCCATGGATACACCTGAGGGTGAAATGATGTGTCCAAGATACTCAATTCTTTGGGTTGCGAAGCTACACTTAGACTGCTTCGCAAAAAACTGATTGTGTACCATGAGCTTCAACACTTGTTCAAGGTGCTGTAAATGTTGATCAAGACTTGAGCTATATACCAATATGTCATCAAAAAATACTACCACGCATTTTCTTAACAGTGGACGGAATGTGTCATTCATTACTGCTTGAAACATTGAAGGAGCGTTGGTCAACCCAAACGGCATAACCAAAAATTCATAATGCCCATCGTGTGTCCGAAATGCAGTTTTGTGAGTGTCACAAGGTCACACTCAGATTTGATGATATCCCAATCTAAGATCCAACTTTGAAAAATATTGCGCTCCATGCAACTCATCCAGCAACTCATCTACAGTCGGTATTGGGAAACGATCCTTAATAGTTACTGCATTAAGGGCTCGGTAATCCGTACAAAATCTCCATGTGCCATCCTTCTTTTTTACGAACAACACCGGGGATGAAAAAAGGACTTTGGCTCGGTTTGATTATCCCATCTTTTAACATCTCCGCTACCAGCCTTTCAATTTCATTTTTTTGGAAATGGGGGGTACCGATACGGCTTAACGTTAACCAGAGCGGTACCCAGTTGTAAATGGATTGCATGGTCCTTTCCCCTCGAAGATGGCAATCCATGCAGAGTAACGAAGACCTTATCGAATTTCAGCAACAACCTTTGTACTCCATAATTCACAACAATACTATTATCAACTTTTTCATGTACCATCGTCAAACTGAAACATGCCGCCAACGATCCAGTGGAATGCATCCGTCGAACTCCTTTGTAAGGAACAAAGTTGAGGAGCAATCCTGTATCACCCTTCAATACCACCTCTCTACCATGAACCCGAAATTGCATTGTGAGAGTGGAATAATCATGTATAATCAGCCCAAGTGTGGCTAACCACAATACACCAAGCACCACATCCGACCCTACTAACAGCAACACATGTAGATCTACTTCAAAAACATGTCCCTGAGCTGCAATTTTAACACTTTTGACACACCCTTCGCTAATCAATTTCTCGCCATTTCCAACTGCTACTGTCAAATTGGGCGTTGGCTCAATGGGAAGGTTAAGAAATTTTGCAATCTGAGTTTGCACAAAACTGTGCGTACTCCCTCCGTCGACTAACACCTGCACTGCAACACCATTAATGGCCCCAAAAAAATGTAAAGTCGTGGGAGATAATTTACCTGACAAAGCATTCATAGAAATTTCAAGCATCGAATTCAACTCTTCCATTTGTAATTGTTCTGCCAGTTGTTTGTCAGTGTCAACTCCCGCCTCCTCATCCTCACCACAATCTAACAAGAAAAATTGTGGTTTCGTTTTACACCTGTGCCCTGGAACAAACTTCTCATCGTAGTTATAACAAAGATTATGCTCCCTTCTGAGCTGCATCTCTGCAAGAGTTAAGCGTTTGATAGTAAAGGGTGTAGTTTGTGGACGTGTTTGGTATTGGTTTTGGGTGCTGGGTTTGGTTTGTACGTGGGGTATATGAGTTTGGGTTGGATATATAGCTGATGTGTTTAGTGGGTTAATTGTCTGGTATGGTGTAAAAGCTCTGGGTGGATGGGTGTGTGGGCTTTGGGCTATGTGTGGGTTATGGGATGTGTATGGGCTATTTGTAGGTGTCCAACGAGTCTTATCCAACTTTTGCATGTAACGCCTTTGGTCTGTTAGCTTTGATTCCTGCAGCCTAGCCAGTCCCATGGCCTGTGATAACATTTCAGGCCTTAAAGCCATGACCTCCGCACGAATCTCAGGTCTCAATTCGGCTACGAAACAACTGATTAAAAATGAAGGGAGGAGTCCCACCGTCCGATTGACCAATGTTTCGAAATGAGACTGGTACTCATCCACTGACGCAGTTTGCGTTAATTTTGACAAGGCTCTTTGTGGATCTTCGAACTCCAAAGGCCCGAAACGTATCTCCAATGCTCGAACAAATTGTTCCCATTTGGGAAATTGCCCATTACGATACATCCATTGAAACCACGGTAGAGCTCGTCCATCCATATGAAACGAGACGATCAATAGACGTTGTTCATCAGGTGTATAGTGATAAGAGAAAAATCTCTCAGCCTTAAAAATCCACCCACTGGAATCCTCTCCATTAAACCTTGGAAAATCCAACCTCATCTGCCTAGCTTGTAACATGGGTGAAAGGTTAGGTGGTATTGGTAAAGTACTAATCGTCGGAGTCCATTGTTGAATCGGTGGCGAGAACCCAGCCATCGGACTCATAGGAGGGAACCCGGTCAAATGTGTTGTTGATTGTGGCATAGGAGCTGTGAGTTGTACCGCAAAAGGCATAGTGAGCCCCGGTGGTATCGCTGTAGTTGGAGAAGGCGGTGGGGCCGTAGACTGAACACCCAACCGGAAAGGATAGCCCGGCAGAGCCGTTGACAAAGACCCCGAGGACAATCCACCTCCCGTTGTTTGTTGTTGATCCACTGCCTTCGCCGTGAGCAATTTCATCGTCTGATCGAGCTTGGACATCAACTCACTCATGGATTTGTTCTGATCGTCAAGTCGCTACGACGTTTCGTCAAGCCGTTGTGAATTTTGTGAAGCTGTGTCCTGAACACGTTTCATCGCTTCGTCAAGAAGCTTGAGCCTCGTACCTTCTCCCATCTCTCAATGAAAGCACCAATGTTATGATCTCGTTTGGATATTAGGGAGTTTAGAGTTAGAAATAAGAACTAGCTCAGCCGAGCTCGCAAGCTTTCATTAATAACAGAGAGTTACAGAGACATAGAAGAAGAAGAGAGAGAGATGCTGAAAATGTAAAGAAACAAAAATAAAAACCTGATTCTGCTTAGCCACGCTATTGCTCAACCTCTTCCTAAATAACCCACTCACGCAGAATATTCTTATTCTAACTAACCAGCCACGTAGTCCTTCAAATAGTTGGGTTTGGTGCGGATCCGAGCACTCCTTTTCTCAATTGTATCCACTGGTGCCTTTTGGGCTTTGTTAGCAATGCTTGGCCCTGCTTCAATAACATATGTTGGCTCGACGAGGTCCAATTCTTGTGGATACATAACAGACCCCCCGCCCCCCCCCCACCCCGGTCCCGTTCCTTTTTTTTTTTTTTTAAACTTGTCAAGGCCGATGTAAAGTTAAACAGATGCTCCATGCATTACAAAATTTGGCAACATCTGAAAATTCAGAAATCACATCTGGTGATCCTTTGTTCCCTACATTCTAGTCCGAGTGCTGCAGAAACAGAGGTCGCTATGATACAAATCTACAGAAGCCTTAAGAAAACACGGCAATCAGGTCATACAACTATCAAGGAGAGAGGATCAGAGGAAAACTTGGATCTTTAACACCATTAATGACACTAATAAGAAGTCAAGGTAGAAGACTAGATAAGCTTATCTTTATAATCCGTAGAAATATGATGAAATATGTGACAGCCATTTTCAATATGACCTATGTGACATCCATTTTCAATATGACCTATAATCTCTAAGACTTGGGAAATAATTGACTTGCTAGCGTCATAAATCATCAATTGGTCATATCAAGCAGCAACTACTTGAAATGTGCAGGTCTTCCACTACCAAACCATGTTACAGGTTCAGCAAGTGTGCTCAGAAATTGAAATGAGAAGTATTCATAATATCACTAGCAATTCCACAATCTTTAACCTTGACAAGAGCCATTCCAGAACAGAAACATAAGCAAACAAATTACTTGTTTAATATATAACATACTCGAAGAATACAGATTTGATTGAAGAAGCAAATAACCATTTTTATGTGTTTGGAATGGCCTAAGTGAGTGTCAACTGCTGACTATACACACCAAACAATAATACAAAAGCTAAGTGTCTACCAGTTTACAGGAAAATCGACATCCTTGAAGAAATTTTATCTTTTAGCGAACTATAAATAAAAGCATTATCAATATGCCAACAAAATTTGATAATGCTTGAAGCTAGAAGAAAAGTTATAAGCCTGCCCCAAATAAGCTTCTAAATAAGCATATGGTTGATTGATTTGCATTACTTAGCAATCTACTTGAAGAGATTGTTTTCGCCATGTTCTATTTTCTAGAAGAATTTAGAGCAAATTAGAGCATCAAGAGGTTTCAAGTTGCATCTTGAACCTTCCAGAAAATTGAGACTTTTCGAACTTCTATCAGCAGAAAGCAAAACAAATAACAAACTTACAGTGAGGCTATCTTCTGTCCAAATTCATAGAAATAAGGACATCAACTCCTAAGATCCACATGTGTAGCATCAGCCCCAATTTTCTCCCTCGTTCTGGAAAATTTTCAACAAACAGTTTATATTAATATTACAATATCATTATTGTCGACCTCTACATAAAAATTGCAGGATAAATATGGATTCTTCATTCATCATAGATGCAATGTTAC
This sequence comes from Ehretia macrophylla, assembly GCA_037974665.1. NCBI lineage: Eukaryota > Viridiplantae > Streptophyta > Magnoliopsida > Boraginales > Ehretiaceae > Ehretia > Ehretia macrophylla. The sequence goes on from CM075783.1 coordinate 18,617,240, forward strand.
ATAGATTTCTGAACCTCGAGCAAAGCCAGTTGCTGTATCAACTAAGGTATTGAAAAGAAAGACACATATAAACACTATATATGAATTAAATAGGCACAGTAGCATATCATATCACAATCATCATTGATTCAATTTTAATGTAATAAGCTATTGGGTTATCAAGCCATTGCCTTCGTAGTATAGTCACATAGCAAAGTCAATAAGCCCAAAACTATCAACAAGAACTAAGTACAGACTTTACTTTCTGTTGAAGTACTGGGGAATATTAATGGATACTGTTTGTCTCAAGTACAGCTCACTAGCAAGCCAATAGGGCAATTCCACTTTTGCACCAGCGTCTACCTGAAATCAAGTAGACTAATAATTAAAACTACGGTCGTGATTAACACCCCATTTTCAACTTTTAACTGAATCTTTCATAACAATTTGCCTTGTTTGTATCACCACTAGAATCGATTAGTCCAACACTAAATGCTGCTTGCTGGAACACGGTCGGAACAAGCTACCGATCAAGACAGAAATAGACAATGACAATTCAAAGCCACGAATTCCAAAAGAGAACAACAATAACAGCAAAGTGTGAAAAAGAAAATGATTATGTACCTCACCTTCGGCTAATATATCATCAATGTCATAATATTTTGCCATGATACAAGTGAGTTCTCTTTTAGAGGGAGGCTTAACACGGCGGTCAAATGCTCACTTGTTAAATACTTGGTCAAAAGTTTAAATCAAGGAAAAAGTTTCCCAGACCCAACTATTTGAGAAAGTCTCGTGCACAAGGTACAAAAAGAGCAATACTTTTTTAGTCTTACAATCGAAAATCAGCCAATATCAACGTCTGCCACGCAGAACTCTTTTAATTAATATCCACATTACACATCCATACGAACTTCCCCGCTATGTAAAGAACAAATATCTGGCAAGATCAAAATGAAAAATTAAGTCCTATAAAAATCCAAAACCCAGCCAAACGAGCATATCAATATTCACATAATCACATACTCTTTGGGTATCATATACAAACTCATATATGGGAGGGAGCATATATGTGTTTGTGTGTTTATTTTCTACACTAAGCTTTACAAAAAGAAAAATGAAAATTAACAGCCCATTAACAAATGCAACTCACCAAAACTAAATCAAACAAAGTCTTATATAGTACTAGCTGAGTTGGACTATATGGATATAACGACACCAACAACACTTACCTTTCAACCATCAATACACAAACACATATGTGAGGGAACATATATATGTATGTTTTTTGTGCTTTTTTTTTTTCTAAACTAAGATCTACACATAACCCATATAGCAAATAGATAGAGACGGAAACTGAATCAAATTAAATCTTTTCCCACTGTGAGTCGGTTGTATGAATCTGACGACACGAGTAATTCTTGACGAGAATAATGTCATATCTCAAAAGAAGGTAAATATGTTCAATATGACTACACATCTTAAGAGAATTAATTGAATGGCATTGCTAAAATTACGAACTGATCACAGACCCTTCAACATTCTTTTTTCAACGACTCAAAATCAACACCCACTTACTTCTTTAACCCAAAAGAAAAAACGAGAGAGAAGATTAAAGGGTACCCAAAAAAATTAAAAAATAAAAGAAGAAAGATATGAACCTGATCTGCAAAAAGTGGAGTTGATTCAAACAATTAGGAACACTTAAAATCGTGACAAGTAGACCAAAAAAAAAAGTAGAAAATTTAAATTTTGCCAAGTAAAAGCTGAAAATTAAAATAGTTGTGTACCTATGCGTGTTTGTGAGGCAGGAGAAGAAGGCAAGGAAAAGGGCGCCAATTTTTGACTCGGAGCGTTTTGGTTTCAGTAAGAAAATGAGAAAAAGTCATTCTAGTCCTGAGGTTTATGATAAAAACTAAATAAATTCCTCTGTCCGTTAGTAAGACGTTAAGTTTAATGGCTTTAAGGGCAAAATTAGAAAAAATAAAGAATAAAAGCAACCCAATTTGACATTTTTTTTTTCTTAATTCACACTCTTCTCTTTTTCTTCTCCATCGACATTTTTTTTTTCTTAATTCACACTCTTCTCTTTTTCTTCTCCATCGACACCCACACAAGCACACACTAACAACACACGCACAACCATGGCTAAAATCTAAAATGTAGCCTAAAAAGGGAGGGGGGGAGGGGGGGGGGGGGGGGGGGAGAAATCACCACCTCCTCATCTAGTACTACAAACCCACTTCCTCCAAAACCCTTTAAACAACCCACCACTTCCTCTTTTTTCTTCCCCGATCTCCGTCGTACGAAGTCCTTCTCCTCCTCCAAAAATGACGTCGTCGGGCATCCAAAAACACACACACACACACACACACGTTCTTCACTGTTCTCTCAAGTACTTGAACGTACAATTTCTCTCACTTGTTTTCTCCTCAGCTTTAATTTTTTCATTTTTGTGTTTTGTTTTAGCTGTTTTTGAATGGTTTTTCATTGCTTTAATGTCTTCAATTCTGTGAAATTTTGGATTTTCTAACTTGTCATGATTGTTGCATTTTCAGGTGAATTTGAGCGTCAATTTTGTTTTTTGATGAAAGTTTTAGTGTTTTTATTTTTATTTTTGCTGAAATTCAGTGAATTCTGGTCTCTTTTGGTCATAAATTTTTCATTTTTAGCTCAATTTTGGCCGTTTTATGTTTACATTTTTTATTTTGAGAGTGTGGATCTAGTTTATGAAGCGTGAAGATGTGTAGGTGTTTATATATGCATGTGTGTGTTTGTAATTTGGTTGTGTTATGAAACCTTGTGCTTGAAGGTTTCGTAGGCTTTGTTATTCCAAAACAAAGTCTTTCGTAGGCTTTGTTATTGGAAAACTGCTCTCATTAGGGTATCCTTAGTAGAGTCACTATTTTAGAGACTCTACTATCGTATAATTATTACGTAATATAGTTCATTTGGTGCAACAAAAATTCATAAAGTAGAGATTAAAATCACCAAAAGTGGGCCCGGGTCTTTAAAAAGTACAGAGTCGCTAAAAATGTTAACAAATTATTTGTTAACATTTTTAGCGACTCTGTACTTTTTAAAGACCCGGGCCCACTTTTGGTGATTTTAATCTCTACTTTATGAATTTTTGTTGCACCAAATGAACTATATTACGTAATAATTATACGATAGTAGAGTCTCTAAAATAGTGACTCTACTAAGGACAGCCTTACCAATTTTGATTTTATTAACAGTTATTAGGGTCTCAGTTGTTAAAATTAGAGAAAAATTCTACCTTGCTTTGGAATTCTTTTTTTTTTCTTTGCTTTTCAATTATTAGAATTTAATATGGGTTTCAATTGCTAAAATTTAAGCGAAATCCAACTTGCTTTTGATTTTTTTCTTTTAATTTTGTTTGTTAATATCTAAATGAAGTTTCAATTGTTAGCAAAATTTCAATACTAATTTGGATCTTTTCGTTTCTAATTGTTTTTGAATTAGATTACAATTAATGTAATGTTGAAGTTAATTTCGGATTTTTCAGATGATGTTAAATGTGTATTATTTTGTTCGAATATCATGTGTTATTTATCAAGTTTATTTATTTCGAGTAGTTTTTGTTTTAGGTATTATATTTGTGTTATAACGATGTATATTATTTTGATAGTTCCTGAAAATATTGTTCAATTTCAATGTTTACTATCTCGGCGGAATAAGTATTTTTTGGATAATATTTTGCACAGAAATTGCCTGATTTGTAGGGTGAAAGACCAATTTTTTTTTTTTGGACGTGAGAGAAAAAAGAATTAGATGAGGAGATAAAATTTTGGTTGGCTCGCTAGTCGTTGGAAAAAACCCACCAGTCATCTAATTCCTTTTTTATTTCAAATTTCTTTCTCCAATAGTTGAAATTCAACATAAAGACATTTTAGTACTTTCTTGCATCAATTATTTGACCGTTAACTTTTAATTGACGAAGGAATTAATAATGTATTTTTTTAAAACACATGAACCTATTAAGTCTTTATCATAACTTTCAAGGACTAAAATGGCTTTTTTTGGGTTTCAATAAGAAAGCTTCGAAGGGCTCGCGAGTCAATTTTTTGGGAGGGGTTATTCCATTGTTTTTCACGTGTCCTTTTTTTTTTTTATAATTCAGAACAGCTATATTAAATGAAAATCAAAGTATAACAAAGTACAATAAAAAACAGTTCACCAAGCAAATACCAAGAAGACAGAGAAAATAAACAAAAAAATCACAACATTTCACACATATAAAGATAACCAAAAGAGGTTATATGAAGTAGTTGCAAAGTCTCCGGTTGTTCAACACTTCTCTATTAATAGGTGTGTTCTTGAGTTGCGAACTCATAAAAATTTTAGAAATGACCATGCTCAGGATGATTTTAAAAATATATTCATTCTATTGATAAATATTAGGGTTATATCTACTTGTACCCTTAAATTTTAGAGTTAGTGACATTTATTAATCCTTATCTTCTATTTTAACCACTTATTAACCCTTCGTCCACCTTTCGTCAAGAAATAAACGCTTTCATAATTACTAAGGCTCCATTGGTTTGTAGTAAAATATTTTTTTAGAAAATATTTTTTGAATTTTTTGATATTTGGTAACACGAAAAAAAAAATTTGTTAAGAAAAAATTTTAGTTCAAAAAATTAGATAATATTTTCTTATCATTTAGGAGAACATAACATTTTTTGTAACTCACTCACTTCGCCCTTACCTCATCCCCTACCCCCACCCCCTCACTCTCTCACCCCTTCACCCCCACCCTACCCTTACCCCTACCCTTACCCATCCCACACCCCCTCCCCTCCCTGGGTCTACCCACCCTTTACCTCCCACCCCCACTCCCACCTCCTATTCCCCACCCGCATCTCAGCCACACACTCACCTACTATCTACATTCACGATTAACATATATATTAGGGTTAAATCCACTTTGTACCCCTATCCTTTCAGTTTTGTGACACTTATTAACCCTAATGTTTACTTTTAGCCACTTATTACCCTTCTGCTAACATACTGTCAGAAAAACTCTATTTGTATAGTTATTAATTGACTGTTGCAAATTTTCAGACGAAAATACCCCTGAATTGATTTGGAAGTAACTTGATGCTGGCTTACTTCTTTCTCTTCGTACTTACCCATGATTAACCAAAGCAACCAGACATAGTCTTGCCAAAAAAAATATTGCAAAACTGGATCACAAATAATAATAAAAATTAATTTGTTTGCTATTTCAATATCAAATCCATAGCAACAAATGGAAAGAAATTGAAACCCACAGCAATTTAAATCATCAACTAACATTAAAATAATCATTAATCCAAAATTAAAAGTTTTTTTGTAATATATACAAACTGTAAGTTGTTATTCCACATAAAATATTTAGTTTGGAGGGTTTCTTTGTCTAGTTTTGCTGCAACTTCTCTAAACTAATATGTCTAATCTTCCACAATAAAGTAATAAGCTCAACAATACAATATACAACCATTACTTAAGCTTATTTTTAGGCAGGAAATTTGATTCATGCTAGACAACAAAAAAATTGAATAACACATATTGAACATATGCAATGGAAAATAAATTGAAAAAATTGAAAGGTTTAAACTAAAACAAAAAGAAAATGAAGAAAAACCAACTCACAAATCTTTTATATGGGATAAATCGTTGATTGCTTTGTCTAATTAAAATTTTGATATTAAAAATTAATCTAAACTGAATGAATTTAGAGGCAAAGATAGAGAGAATAAAAAGAGAGAGAAAGAAAGAAAATATAAAAGAATACTCTAGAACATACGTGTAAGTAGCATAGGGAGGTGAGATTTTTCCCTTCAAGTGAATAGGTAAATATGTCTTTTAAGTTGTATTAGAATGTTATTTTAGTTATTAAACATTTTTCTTTAACAAAGTTATGTTTCTGTTAAATCTAACTAAGTCAAAGGTTATTAAGTGGTTAAAAGTAAACTTCAGAGTTAATAAGTGTTACAAAGGTGAAAAGATAGGAGTACAAAGTAGATTTAACCTTATATATTATGTGTATATTTTTCTAATAAATTATTTTACTGCAACAAACAGAGCCTAAATGACTCTTTTAATTTTTCAGACAAATTGCCCGTGAAATGACTGTTAAAGAAACTGCAGACTTCACTTTCTAAAGGATTTTTTTACTATACGGTTGCGGAAGAATTGAACAAGCAAACTTTGCGACGGCTGACACGTGGCAGTGCAAAATGTGATATTTGGCTTTAAAATATGGAATGAAATGACTAAACGGACTTAACTAAAATAATAAATATGTAAAATGACCTAAATGGACAAGGAAGTAAAAATACGAGTTTTGCCAAATTACAAATTTAGGTTCCATGTAGTGTTATTTGTTTGTTTAAATTTTTTTTTTCTAAAACTTGTTCCCATGTTTAGTGTAGTCTCTTTTTTTTTTTTTTTAATTCAAAACATGTAGTAATCTAACACCCATGCATACAATCAACGTAGCCAAAAAAAAAAAAAAGAATTTGCATGCAATTCTCTTTACATTTTACCATTTGTACTTCATCAACATTAATAGATCCAACCATTAATACAATTAGTTTGTAAAATCTTTGATCACGTGATTTATTATATTTTTTTTGTTCTCTTTGTTGTGACCGGGAACGAACTTCGCATGTGTCATAAATTTTATCCTCGATATTATGGGTGTTAAGATCGAATTAAAAAAGAGATTTGTGTTAGGTAATTAACTGTCAGCGTAAAATACATCAGATTTTTATGTATCAATTTGAGATATCCTCTACCTGCATGCTAATGGAGGAGATGCGCCTTTTGAAAAAACTGAGTGACATCTACAGATTTATATAATCAACTTCACTTAGTAGAAAATGTTTGATTTGGTTTGTGAAAAATCTTTTATATTCAAAATTCAATATCTAGTACACATGATAAGAGAACTCAAAATCTTTTCTACAATCAACATAGCCCCAAAAAAAAAATGCAGAATTTACATGCCATGGTCCATTTTGAGCTTTGTAAATTTGTCCATTTTTAGTTTTTAAATTTGTTTAGCACATGGATTTGCGTAAAGATAGAGTTTTTGAATTTTCTACTTTGCAATATATAGTACTCTTTTTTCAGTTTGTAATATCATCAAAACCTTTTTTTGGGATAATCATTAACTCGAAATTCATTTTTCAGATCTCAATTTTGTGTTCATGAATTTTAATTTCAATTTAGTGCTTTTTGGTTTGCAGCTTAATGATTCCTCATTTGCACTTGAATGTTGTTATTGCTGGAATTTGAATTTTGGTGTTGACTTGAATTTTGTTATAGCATGAACTTGATTTTTTTTTTCCACTTGAATTTTGTTAAAGTGGGAAACTAAAGTTTGATTTGAATCATGTTATAACGGGAAATTAAACTTCCAATTCCATTTGGATTTTTTAAAAGTAGAATCTTCAATGTAGATTTGCACTTGAATTTTTCTACGGGGAACTTAAATTTAAATTTTGCTATTCACTTGAATTTCATTATAGCGAAAAATTAAACTTTCATTTGCAGTTGAATTTCGTAAAGGCAAGTGCTAAATGGGGAATGAAGTAAAAACAAAAGTTTTGAGAAATAACTAACGCTATCTTCAATAGAGTCTCTATCTATCATTTTAGAGACCCATATAGAGACCAAATAGTGTTTTAGAGACCCACTTAGAGACCAATGCAAAAAAACTATTTTAAAGACTTATTTAGAGACCAAGATAAAAAAAAAATATCTCCAGTGACGGTCTCCAAAAAATTGAGTCTATATATTGTGTTAATTTTAATTTTATATAATAATTTGATTATATGTTATTTTTTTCATGTGCTACTTATTGTTAATTAATTGTTATTTAGATTATTTCAACTTCTTTAACGAATATTTCAACCAAAAAATAAATAAATTGCGATGAACATAACATTTAAAAAAAAATCATATGTAAAAAATATCTTAATTAAATTTACCCATTAATTAATTTTTTCACCTAAACTAAAAAGAAAGTAGAAAATTTTATTTTTTCAACAAGCAGTAATATCGGTTCAAAAAAAAAAAAACAAGCAGCAATAAAAAAGTTTACCAAACTAAAAAAACTAAAATAAAAAAATAAAATACAAAACCATAATTAAAAAATATGTATAATTAAAAAACGCTAAATGCAAAACTTTAATTAAAAAAGCTTAATTACAAAATCCCTTTTAAAAAACCCTAAATAAATATATTAAAAAATTAATTAAAAAAATAATAATAACCCCCCCCCCCCCCCCCCTCCCTCCCTCCCTCCCTCCCTCCCTCCCATCTACCCTCTATTTCTTTTTCCATTTCCCTTTCCTATGTTGCACGCAACTATACCCTCCCCCCACGCACCCACCCCTCTTCTTTCCCTTCCCCTGCGCTGCACCCCTCCCACCCCCACGCACCAACCCCCTCCCCTCTTTCCCTTCCCTTATGCTACACCCCTCCCACCCCCACACACCCACCCCCCTTCTTTCCCTTCCCCTATGCTGCACCCCTCCCACCTCCACGCACCCACCCACCCCCCTCCCCCTTTCCCTCCGTTGCACCCCCCCTCCCTCACGTACCCACCCACTCTCCCCTTTTCCGTCCGCTGCATCCCCTCCACCCCCATTCCCTTTCCCTTGGCATTTAACAAAATTTTCATTTATTTTATTTTTTTTCTTTGTTTACCTTTTTTTTTGTTGCTGTTTGTTGTAATTTTTTTGCTGGTGGTTCAATTTTTTTTGCTGCTATTTGTGCTCCTTTTTTTGTTTTTTATGTTTTTTTTTTTTTTCAGATCTGACGATATCAGACAATCTGACATGAAGAATTTTAAATCTAAATTCAGTATCTTCATGCACTGTTTAATGTCACAAAAGAAAACTAACCTTTTATGTAGTGTAATAGATTTGATCGTTGGATGTGCTTGTTTCACTGCGTGTGTCGTAAATCCAAGTGCACAATACAGTCTTGTGCTCTATTAATTCACAGCCTAAATAACCTTTTTGATGTATATGCTTTTAAGAGAGTTTTTTAATAACTTTCTGTTTCTTGTATCTGATACTAATAGAACGTACGTAGTTCTATTAGTATATTGGGCTTAAATACCCAGTGATGGGAAGTTACCCAACTTCCCACACTTGGGTCTAATGGGTTGGGTCTGCTCATCTAGGGCGACCCAGAATCCAAATCCAACATCTCCCACTCGAACAAGATGGGCAGAACAATATCCACCATTATCTCTCAAGAAACTGATTTCAAAGCATAATCAAACTCCATACAGGTAAATAGGCCGTGCGACTCGCGAGCACACAACAAGTGGAGGCTCAAAGACCATGCACCTATTAAGGATGACATGGGAACCACTATCTTCAAAAGAATATAGAGTCTCGCTATAACCTAGACTAAATTAAGTTCACATCAGTCAGTGCACACCTAATCCCTCTTAGACTATGCATGACCTATAAAATCTCAATCACGTATTCATAGTTATATTTGATCACAAAGATCGTTCAATCACATAGATTGTATAACTGGTCGACCAATGAACACATATAACGCTAGATGTGAAAAGTCTTCCTTTCATTCAATACCCTTCTAAATCAAGTTAACTGCTTTCCCGGACATGTCACATATGATCGAATCTTACATGATCTTTAAGCAACATACCAAAGTAGCTAACATTAAACTTGATTTATCAGAATATGAGCGTAGGTCTTAAAGGGTATATTCAAAGAAGCATATTTTTCTTCAAGGTCTCACACAGTGATGAAGTAGGGATTCATTCATCAACTTCCTTAAATAGTCGCTAGAGTACACACGGTATGTAACGTGTGTTACGGTGTAACTTCCTTTAGAAAAATGGAGTACGTCTTTATTTAATTCTAATACCGTACAGATTCTGATTTAGTTATCACTCAAATAACTAACCTGAATCCTCGAACTTAATACTCACAGTAATCGAGGTTTCATATCTGACTATATACAGGTTGTATGGATTGTGGGAATCCATATCGACCTCACATTCGTCTTAATTATAACACATACAATATGAGGTCTCATCTTAATAATTGTCGTTGGAACTAATCCCTGACCAATTTTCAAGGCGACACTTATATAAGTATAGTATTTTCAACAAATAATAACTAACTTATATTGTCTCATCTCTATACGCTCCCACTGTGTCAGATGCGATTGCTCGTATGAGATAGCCAATCTTCTTAACCTGTCGACTTACAATTTGATGCCAAATTTTATATGCTAACATACTCATACACATTCTAATTTACATATATCACAAAGATTTAACACTACTTAAGTGCATCAAAATATTTCATTTATTTATTTATTTGACATCTGAAATATACAATTGTATGAGTACAAAAGTGATCATTTCACAACATATGAACATACATTAAATTCTGCGCAATCCTAGATATTTTACATGAGACAAAAATATATCTCTAGGAATTGGCTTAATGAGTTGGTCGGCTACCATCTCATGCGTAGAGATATGTTCAATGATCATTTCTTTCTTTGACACATATCTCTTACAAAATTATACTTTATGTCTATGTGTTTAGTCTTGCCATGGTATTTAAGATCCTTAGTGTAGGCAATGGCTGCTTGACTATCACAATAGACTGTCACCGGTTTATCAGTATTTGTGAATACTCTTAAATCCAAAATGAACCTTTTAAGCCACACCGCTTCTTGTACAGCCGTTGAGCAAGCCACAAACTAAGCTTCCATGGTAGATAATACTATGCAGGTTTGCTTCTTGCTACACCAAGAAATAGCCCCATTATTCAGCAAGAAGGCATACCCATAAGTTGATTTACGCTCATCTGGATCACCACCCCAGTCAGCGTCTGTAAATCCCTTTAGATTTAGGTCAACTCCTTGGTAGCATAAGCAATAATCCAAAGTGCCCTTCAAATATCTCAGAATCCTCTTAACAACTTGCCAATGAGCTCGTCCAGGGTTGGATTGATAACGACTTACCAATCCTACGGCAAAACATATATCTGGCCTCGTACATAACATGGCATACATCAAGCTACCTACAACACTCGCATAAGGAACAACATTCATGTCTTCTATTTCTTCTGGAGTTTTGGGACACATCCCTTGGTTCAGGCTTTCACCTTTGGCTATAGGAGTGTCAATAGGTTTACAGTTATGCATTTGAAATCGTTCAAGAACTTTTTTGATGTAAGATTCTTACGACAAAGCAAGAAGTCTTTTTGATCGATCCCTCTGAATCTTGACTCCAAGTACATGTGTTGCCTCACCCATATCTTTCATCTCGAAAGTTGAAGATAACCACTTTTTTATGGTGATTATATAATCCTTACTATTCCCAGCCAACAAAATATCGTCAACATACAGAGATAGAATTACATATCTATTCTGAGACCTCTTGACATATACACAGTGGTCTTCTTGAACGATAACAAAACCATACGAAATGATTTCTCGATGGAACCTTAGATACCACTGTCTGGATGATTGTTTCAACCCGTAAATAGATCTTTGGAGCTTGCACACTTTGCTCTCTTGACCTTTTTCTATGAACCCTACAGGTTGTTCCATGTAGATCTCTTCATCCAGTTCTCCATTGAGAAATGCCGTTTTTATATCCATCTGATGTAATTTCAGGTCTTGATGAGCGACTATGGCTAAAATTAGTCGAATTGAGGCAAACCTTACCACCGGAGAGAAGGTTTCATCATAATCTATACCCTCTATCTGGGTATAGCCCTTAGCTATTAGGCGAGCTTTGTATCTCTCAATGGATCCATCTACTTTTCATTTAATTTTGAGAACCCACTTGTTCCCAATAGCTCTTCTTATAGGTGGAAGATCAACCAGTACCCAGACTTGGTTTTTCTTCATGGAATCCATTTATTCTTCTATTGCTTTAATCCAACTTTCTCGTGCAGAGGATGAGAGTGCTTCAGACACATTTTTCGGCTCATCATCATCTTGAGTAGTAACCATTAAAGATTCCCCTTCAATCTCAAAACGACGTCGAGGAATACTTTGGCAGTTACTTTTCCGTGTAGGGGTATGGAGTGAGCTAGATCCACTAACCTATTCTGAAAATGATTCAGATTCAATATGACTAACCGGTGTATTTTTCCCACTTGAATTAGGAAATGGAAGCACTACCTCTATTCCAACTGATTATGTGGAAATATTAGGATTGTCGTGGTTATTCAATTCAATAAACTGAACATCCTTATCTACTTCACCCCTACATAGAAATTCTGTTTCCAAGAATGTTACGTCACGTGATTCAATTTCGGTTACACTCCCATCTGCTTGTTCTCCAATGAAAACATATCCCTTTGGGTGTTCACTATACCGAATGAAAATACACCTTTTCCCTCTCGGTCCCAATTTTCCATGCCTATGACGACATGATCTTTATAACTTACGGCCCTGGGGAGCAACTGCTATGGAAATTGTTATGAACATAAGCAGTTGCTCCCCAGGGCCGTAAGTTATAAAGATCAGGTCGTCTACCTGTCCATAACTCGTAAGGAGTGGAATTGACGGACTTAGTGGGCACACGGTTAAGTACATATGTGGCTGTTAGTAGTGCATCACCCCAATACGAAATAGGAAGATTAGCTTGAACCATCATAGACCTAACCATGTTTAGTGAGGTTCTATTCCTTCTTTCTACAACACCATTCTGTTGCGGAGTTCCAGGGATAGTAAGCTATCTAGCTATACCTTTTTCATCACATATACTTCTGAACTGATCAGAGAGATATTCTCGACCACGGTCGGTTCGTAATGATTTTACTTTCTTGTCTAACTGATTTTCCACCAAACTCACATATTTTTTAAAACAATCTAATGCATCGGATTTATGTGATATCAGATAGACATTACCATATCTAGTAAAATCATTTATAAAAGTGATGAAATAAGAGGCTTCATGCCTCGCCCTAACATTCATTGGACCACATATGTCAGAATGGATTAACTGTAATGGAAATTCTGCTCGTAAGCCTTTGCCAAATGGTTTTCTAGTGGATTTACCGGCAAGGCAACTTTCACAAAGGGGCAAGTTAACTTTTGCTAGTGATTCCAAAACACCTTCGCTAGGCAGTTGGTTCATACGATCTTGCCCAATATGCCCTAACCTGTTATGCCATACATTCACATCTACATCTATAGTGCTAGAAGATGTATAATATGAAAAGCATTCATCATTAAGACCATAACTAATATGTTCAATATCCAAAACTAAAAAATCATCCAACAAATATCCATGACCAAAAGAAACAGAATTAAAAAGTAGTTCAACAGAAACGCCAGACATGTAAATATGAAAACCCAAACGCAAAAGGACTAATGCAGAGACCAGATTTCGTCTAAAATCCGGAGCATAGAGGACATCGTGGAGAAAGAGGGTTCGGCTGCCACGCAACTGAAGTTTGCAAGTGTCAATGCCCTTAACTTCAACTCTAGCATTATTGCCAACATATATCCATCGGGACTCGTTGGAACACGTCAGTACTCTACATACGCACCTCTATCTCTAGCTATATGGTCGGTCACTGCTGAGTCAAGTGTCCACATAGGTAAAGATTCAATCAGTAATGCACAACTAGAAACATATGCATTACAAGAAGGTTTGGTAAAACGCATTACCTGGGTCTTGGGCTCAGGGCAATCCCGAGCGTAGTGACCCTTCTTTCGGCAATTATATCACTTAACTTTTGCAATGTTCTTCTTCCCATTGCGCTTGCCTTTCTTTTTCTCCTTCTTGCCTTGCTTGTTTTGCTTACCCTTCCTTTTATCTCCAGATTGTTTGCCTCTTTTACGTTTGGAGGCAGATGCTCTAGACTTGCTGGATTCAGCCACATAGGCTTGTCCAATGGCCTTGACAGCATGGAGACGCTCTTCTTCGAGCTCTAGGTGACGCGCAATGTCCTCAAATGTTTTCACGTTCTCATTGTGCGTCATATTAACAATCATGTGTTCCCAACTGGCAGGGAGAGATCGGATAACAGTTTGCACCTGCTGCTTGTCCGTCAGAACATGGCCGGCCGTCTTCAACTCTCGTATCATATTTGGCATTTCCCTAATGTGTTGCCTCATGCTGACATCAGGTTTCTTTTTATAGGTGTCAAATTTGATAGTAAGCCGACACAGTTTTGACACGGAAGTTCTACCGAATTTCTCTTTCAGGGCTATCCACATGCCCTCAGTGGTAGGGTAAGCCTCGAATTCAGAAATCAGATCATCATGCATTGTACTTAACAATGTAATGGGAGCAGTCGCATTCTTCTTCTTCCAGATCTGATAGGCGTCCATATCCCTTCGATACTGAGCTCCAGTACCAATCTCGGGTTCATTCATTACATGGTTAAGGGTTTCAATTACTTTTTGTTCTTCTAAAATGTACTGGACCTTACGATGCCACACATCATAATTGTCCCCATTCAACTTGTCACCCTTATTAAGATCTGCTATGATGTTTCTCGATGCCATTTGTAACTCTACATAGATAGTAATAAGAGAAACTTAGCACATACATACACTTAGTAATTTTGTCAGATTGAGTATTAAATTGTATTGAAAAGACACAAGACTTAAAATCAACATATCGTAGCACGATCTATCATCCTTTATAGTTCATGTGTCTTAAAAGTACAATTAAACTTATTCTAGCAAAAACTATATTTTCAAAAAAAATTGAATTACCCAAATTCATATTTTTATGAAAAATAAGTTCTAAATGTTAATCACTTAGTTTAGCATCTATAGAACTCCCACTTAGATAGAATATTATCTTAAAACATCATTAAAAGAATAATAAAAAATAAAAAAATAAGGAAATAGATATATATCTATAAATAAACATCACTGTTTACATATGGAAAAGAACGATGATTGCGGAAATTAATAAGCATAAAAGTTCAACAACAGAATGTAAGACATATTATGCACTTTCTTCATCATTTTGACACCCATATCTAGTTTGATCTGATTCATAAGTGATCTCATAGTCCTTAACTATTTTCGGAGCAAAACGATTAATGAGAAAAGAGTCTTTACGAGATCCCTTAGCTTTGGACATGTTAGGGAACAAAGACAAACAAGCAGTGCGTCTAACCCCTTGAAGTATTCTCTTTTTCTCAAATTGTTCTATCTCACATAAAGCATCCTCAAAAGACATTTCCGACTCGATGATCTTATTTTTCACATGGTCATACATGCTAGGAAGAGAGTTTAGCCATCCCTCAATTTCCTCCTCTAAGGTAGGTGGAACTTCAAGCTTAATGCGCATTTTAAGAACAAAATATTTAACTTCATTAAGGTGCTCATGAAAAGTCTTCTCATCAGTGAATTGTAGACTCATGTACTTAGTTAGCAGACGTGGTCTACAATTACAACCGGGACCACGATGAAAACTATTAATATATGCCGCCGCAACAGACTTCCTCGCTGTGCGTCTTACTTTCGCCATGTGATTATGACTACAAAAGTCCTGGTTTAAAAATAAGATACAAAACCTTCCTAGATTAAATTCTTACAGAGGTTAATACACATAGCATAGTGAATGTTGTACATTCCAACAATTATAATAAAATTACATGAATTTTATTTACCGCAATGAAATTACATAAATTTCATACAATAAGTTGTAAAACAAAACAATTACATAAATTT
Organism: Ehretia macrophylla; assembly: GCA_037974665.1. NCBI lineage: Eukaryota > Viridiplantae > Streptophyta > Magnoliopsida > Boraginales > Ehretiaceae > Ehretia > Ehretia macrophylla. The sequence goes on from CM075783.1 coordinate 18,632,945, forward strand.
CTAGGTTTTCATTTGAAATTTCATTCCTAGAATAATGTTTTACAACGCAAATTACACAAATTCATACTACAATTAGAAATTATTTAAAATTTCTAAGTCTCAATAGAGTTTAATTTTAGTTTTGTGGCATAATTTTTTTTTAAATAAAAAACCTAAATAAGCACATCACAAAGATATAATGCCTGAATAGATAACATTGGGGCTAAATCACAAATATCACAAAGTTTTGTGTACATGGGGTTCATACAGTAAATATCACATAGATATAGGGCTTAAACAAAAAAACAAAAAAAAAGAACACACCTTTTTTTTTTGGGCCGGCCGGTGGCGGGACCACCGCCGGACGGCCGCTGGCCGATGGCCGGATTGGCGCCACTATTGGCCACGTGTCACCGCCATGCGGTGACACGTGGCACACATATGGTGCCACGTGGCAAAGCCCTAGTGTGCCACATGGCGCCGCAGTTATAATTTAAAAATTAAATTATTTTAATTTTAATTTAATGTTTGAAATTCGAATTTTAAAAATTAAATAAAAAGAAAATAAATAATTAATAAACTAATTATTAAATGATATAACTACCAAATGACGTGGCCACGTGGCACCAATCCCTCTATGCCACGTCACCCCATGTTCAACCCCACTTTTTGACGGAGAAAAAACTGACGCAAGCACGCGCAAACACCAAGAACACTCACTATTTTTAACGTTCAAAACAGTGTATGTATCAATCTTAAAAAATTCATAATAAATTCAATTCTTATCGAAAAATTATGAAATTAGTGGCATTAGAATCCTTGAAAAAAGTACTTTATACCAGTATCATAATCATACAAATTTGTGATACTTCACAGAATCACAATAATACTATAAATACGTGAAAAATTGCCGAAAACACAATAATTGACATATTTTCATGCATATAATCATGTATATTGCAGGGAACAAGCAGCATGGCTCTGATACCAATGAAGAATTTTAAAACTAAATTCAGTATCTTCATGCACTGTTTTTAACGTCATAAAAGAAAACTAACCTTTTATGTACTGTAATAGATTTGATCGTTGGATGTGCTTGTTCCACTGCGTGTGTCGTAAATCCAAGTGCACAATACAGTCTTGTGCTCTGTTAATTCACAGCCTAAATAACCTTTTTGATGTATATGCTTTTAAGAGAGTTTTTTAATATATTTCTGTTTCTTGTATCTGATACTAATAGAACGTACGTAGTTTTATTAGTATATTGGGCTTAAATACCCAGTGATGGGAAGTTACCCAACTTTCTACACTTGGGTCTAATGGGTTGGATCTGCCCATCAAGGGCGACCCAGAATCCAAAGCCAACATGACATCATCAGATCTGAACTGTTTTTTTTGGAGACTCATTTTTGTTTTTTTTGTATAGTCTTCATTTTTTTCAACAAATTTGTTGAAGAAAATGGAGACTAAGTGCTATTTTGGAGACTCAAAACTTGAGTAATGTCATAATTTTGCCAAAAACTATTAAATAGTATTTTAGAGACCCTCATTGGTGGTGAATTTTGATCAATGAAGTCTTTAAAACAACAATTATTACTGTTTAAAGACTCTTTAATATATTGGGCTTAAATACCCAGTGATGGGAAGTTACCCAACTTCCCACACTTGGGTCTAATGGGTCGGGTCTGCTCATCTAGGGCGACCCAGAATCCAAATCCAACATGACATCATCAGATCTGAACTGTTTTTTTTTTAGACTCATTTTTGTTTTTTTTGTATAGTCTTCATTTTTTTCAACAAATTTGTTGAAGAAAATGGAGACTAAGTGCTATTTTGGAGACTCAAAACTTGAGTAATGTCATAATTTTGCCAAAAACTATTAAATAGTATTTTAGAGACCCTCATTGGTGGTGAATTTTGATCAATGAAGTCTTTAAAATAACAATTATTACTGTTTAAAGACTCTTTAGAAACTCCATTGAGGATGTCCTAAATTAAGCCGTGTAGTTTTAGTTTCTTTTTCTTTCCATTTCAAGCTGTCGAAATTAGGTTTGCTAAATGACGAAATTAGTTCTTGTGTAGTGTAATTTTTTTTTCTTTTTTTCAAAACTTGTGCCCATCTGTAGTGTTGATATCTTTTTTTTTAATTCAAAATCTGTAATAAACTAACACTCAAAATTGCAAGCAATCAACTCGGCAAAATAATAATAATAATAATTTGCATACAATCCGTTACTTTCTCGGCAACATTTATCTTTTTTTTTTCTTTTTTGTTCAAAACATGTATTGCATGCAATCAACTTAGCGAAAAAAAAGAAGAAGGAATTTGCATGAAATTCAATGATCCACTCCTTTCTCAACAACGGTTTTGGAGATTAGTGAATGGATAGGAATTAATTGCCTTGGTCAATATTTTCAATGCACAAAGGTAAAATCATAATTGCGCAAGGAAAGAGATAATGGACCATTCAATCTTACTTTATTCTATAAAGGATAAATTTGTAATTGACGTATGAGCTAACATTTGTTTAAAAAAATAAAAGGGATGAATATCTACTGCTAAGGCTCATCCCATTAAATCAATGGTGCAAAAATGTTGTGCTCATCATCATCTATTTCATGCGCCTAAAACAACCCATTGCTATTATTCTTTATAAAACAACTGCAGGCTTCCTTTATGTCCTTTCATGCGCCAAAAACAACCCATTGCTGATTCTTTACTCTTTTTTCGCAGTTAAGATTTTTTTCACGGTTAACATATTGGTAAGTTGAACTTATATAAACCATCAATCGAAAAGAATTTACCCAGCAAAAGAAAAAGGAATTTTTACAGCAACAAAATGAAAAGAAATTGTTGAAACCCTAATGTCTAAACCATGATGAAACAACTATACAAGAGAAAAAAAAGAAGTCATACAAACCATCCATTTAAACCATTTTTGTTCAACAAAACCAACAAGCAATAAATCTGCAATTGCCCCATCCACAACAATATTCAAATAGTTACATGTCACAACAAGAATCAACCATGCACCAATCAAGAAAAAGAAAAAGAAAAATAACTCTCAAACTTGAGAGGTAAGACCATACGAAGATCTATCCTTGTCATGGACGATATTTAAATCTGAAGAAGATCCTTGGCTTGACAAAAAGACTTCACCAGTCCTAAATTAGTCATACAAATAAGATAAACTAAACCGCATATCAAGGTAAACTTGATTAAAGGCAGAATTAACAACATATAAATCAGAAAAATATAAATTCTAAACCAAAATCATGTATAAATTATAGAAAAAAAAAACTAACAAACTAAAAGGCCTAAAAAAATCATGTGACATTTACAAAGCAAAATTGAAATCATATATCACTAGTTTTAAGACAAACAATAACAAAGACATATAAATCAACTTCATAAACAAATTGCGAAAAAGAAAACAAATCAAAGCAAACTTATTTAGAAAAAATGTAGAAAATTAAACGTATATTGCACATGATATACTCACATAAAGAGAACATAGAAAACTTAACCTAGATTACACAATAAGATTTCGAACACATGCACTGAAAAATAAATAGAAAAACAAGTAAAACTTAATTTAAAGGCAATAGTTAACACTAACCCCAATTCAGATTTTAGGGAAGAAATCATAATTGCTTCGTCAAATAATGTTTTTGATGTAATCCCTAACCTTAAATCGAAAATGAAAGATAGACATAGGCTCCATTTGTTTGTCGTAAAATATTTTTTGGAAATGTTTTTCTAATTTTTCTGTGTCTAGTAATACTGGAAAATTGGTTAACCTAAAACATTTTTTGCTCACTCCATTCCATCTTCACCACCTAAACCACTCCACCCACCCCCACCCTAGTGGCATTTTCAATTAATTATTATTAAGTAAAAATTATTAATTTAATAATAAAAAGTTAATTATTTAAATAAAAAATAATTAATTTTATAAAAAAATAATTGATTTTAATTTAATGACTAATTAATTAATTAGATATTAAAAATTTAATTTAATAATACAATATTAATTATTCTGTTAGTTTAATGACTAATAATTAATTAAATCAATCATTAATAATATATTTAATATTAATTAATAATAATTAATTAACTAATGAATTATTTAATTAATTTAATATTTTTATTCATTATTAATTATTAATTAATTTTAAACTGATTTAGTTTTAAGTTAATAATCTTATAAATTAATAGCATCAATTGAATAATTATTATCAATTTATAAAATTATTAATCAATTAATGGATTTATTATGCATTAAAAATTTATCAATTTATAAAATTAATTAATTAATGAGTTTATTATGCACTAATTAAAAAATTTATATAATAATTAATTTTTAAATTTTTATTAATAGATTAATATTTTTAATTAATTAATCAATTAATTAGTAATAATTAATTATTAATAATTTTGAAAAAAAATTTAAAAGTTGTTAATTTAAATCAATTTTACTATTATATCTAGATGACATAAAATATTTTTCAGTGTATCAGAATATATTATGTTTTTTAGAAAACTATTTTCTCCTATAAATATTTTTCATGAGGAAGTTATTTTACAACAAACAAAGAAGGCATTGATAGAGAGAACTAGATAAAAATGCTTCTTTTATTTTTGCCTCTTTCTATCCTTTGACTTTGGTCAATACTAATTGAGTTAAAATTTTGTCAATAATAGTAGTTCAATTACCAAATTAACCTTAGAAATTAATGAAAAGACACATATACCCTTTTATGAAAATTCTTCCCCTCCCTATTATTCCATACCTCATACCACAATCCTTTGCCGTCCATAAATTTCCCCCTCCCGTTTGTGGCACCAGTCCTCTGCCCTGCATATCCTTGATTCCCTCTACCCCTTGATCTTTCTCTCCTATTGCAACACCAAATCCCCCACCATTTGATCTCTTCTTATCCGTGTATGTGTGTGTATATATGCATTTTATGAATATACATATATATTGTGAGGTGGTATATTCTGATGTACGATTTTGCTATATTTGCGAGAGATTCGAATGGGGTGAATGTGAGATTTATGCTTGGCATCTTCCTTGATCTCTTTGTTATGTATAGGTACTATTGAAAAAAGGATAGAAAGTGGTGAATATAAAAGAACAGGGTTTAAAGTGTCTATAAAGAAAAGATTAGGGATAATAAGTGGAAATAACCTTTTTTCTTGCATTGCCAAAAAAAAATATATATTTTTTTTCTTTTTCTTTTTCCGACTCCGTAACGTTCCTACGTTAATATTATCATGACGTCTTATTTAGAGTAGGTTTTTCGTTTCCTTGTTATTACTAGTTTTTTGTCATTACATCTTATTACTAGATATTACATTATTTTGTCCTCTCTCAAACTTCTCTCTCTCTCTCTCTCTCTCTCTCTCTGTGTCCATAATATTTCAGACGTATCAATTTCTAGGGTTTTTAAATCCGATCGCGCTTTCAAGACCACCGCGCCGGCGTCCCTCAAAACGACACCGTAATTGTCCTGTCAAATCCTTGACGGAAGGCTTCACTTAATTTGTATTTCTAGGGTTCGATTTTTGTAAGTTGTATCAACAAAAAAACAAAAAAAGAAAAAAAAAAAAGAAAAGAGAATTTATTTATTTTTGTTTTATGTTGGATGATTTGTAAGCGTTTGTGTTTTTCCGATTGTAGCCTCTACTCTGAAAGATAGTGAAAGAAAATCAATGAACAATTCCTATTTTTCTTTTTTTCTTTTTTGAATTTTCATTTTTTTTTAATTTTTTGCGTTGCTACATCAACATATATGTATATTTATTTACTTATTTAATTGCTGAGGTTGGTTATTATGAGATGAGAGCTTTATGAGCAGATTGTACTGAATTATTAACAATAAAAAAAGTAAAAAAAAGGAAAAAGGAAAAAAAGTATTATTATTATTATTTTTTTTTTTTTCATATTTGAGTTGTGGAAAGAGGAGGACGAGGTGATGGGTAGCACTGGATATGGAATATCTGAACCGATTTCAACTGGTGGACCAACCGAATTCGATGTGATTAAGAATCGCGAACTCGAAAAGGTTAGAATTTTTTAATTCTAACTTTTGATGCCAATAGCTTAGGGGAGTTAATATTTGTGGCACTAGTACGAAAATTGAGCTAAATATTAGGGGCCTCCCGGTACACAGCTCCGCTATTTGGGAATGGGTCTATTGTATGCAGCCTTATCTTGTATTTTTCCAAGAGGATGTTTTTATGACCCAAATGACGCCAACGCTCCCCTTAAGAATTGAGCTTAATATTACTTGAGAAAATTCAGTTTTTCTGCAAATTTCTATTTTGTAGTGTTGTGTGTGTGGAGGAAAATTGAATGTGAAAAATGCTTGGACTAGTTCCCACCTTCACACAACAGAAGATGGATTGAAGTGTTTCACGATGGAATTGATTATTAGTGTTGAGTAAGTTTAATTTAGAAAAAAATGTAGAGAAGATTGAAAAGGTCTATAGTAATGTGTTGGTGGCTAATATTCTTTAGTAACATCATGTTGGGAACTAATTTCCCCTTGGCTGTTGTGTGCCCACGAGTTCTTTGTTATCATTGAATTGTATTTTTCTTAGTTTTTTTTTTTTTTTTTGGCTTGATGGCATTGAATTGCTGCATATTTGATCTATGAAATAATATTTATGTTCAGAATTGGTTGGATTGACTTGGTAAGCCGAGATTTTGTTTTGTGGTGTTTACTGACATTCCGCCTGATGTTGTTGACTACATAGCTTCTTTCTATGAAACTGTTTTAGGCACTGTCAGAAGAGTGGCATTTTTGGTTCCAATAGTCTGATGATAGTTTTTGGATGATCAGTTTCTTGCAGATGCAGGATTGTATGAAAGTCAAGAAGAAGCTATTAAAAGGGAGGAAGTGTTGGGGAGACTAGATCAGGTTGTGTGTTTTTAGTTGGATTCATTGGTTATTATTTTTTTATAGTTGATGTAGGAATGCTAATGTTGGACAAATTTCAACAGATTGTAAAGACATGGGTGAAAAATGTCAGTCGTGCTAAAGGTTTTAATGAGCAGCTGGTCCATGAAGCAAATGCAAAGATTTTCACGTTTGGTTCATATCGCCTTGGTGTATGGATTTCATTAGATTTCTTCTTTTGCTTTTCCTCCCTTATTAGTAACTGTTTTAGTCTATCTACTGTACTTTCATCTGCATTCTGGCTTTCAAAATTTGGATAGGTGCTTAGAGTGAAAACACTCTTTTTGAATTCAAATTGCTGATTATTTATTTCAAGACCAATAAACTATTAGTTATCCATTATTAGAGGGCTTGTTAGATTGCTGTCTTTTGCTTTACCTCATCTACTTTTATGTCGTTGACTGTTTGGGATATAATTTTGGTATTCTGGACTACAATAATTTGTCATAGTCTCATTGGTTTATATTACATCTTCTTTGCTATATTCTTCAATCCTAGTGCTGCAGTTTGATTGAAATTTGAGAGGATCATGGTGGCATATAGCTCATCTTGCATGATACATGTTTCATGTAGTGCTTCTTGATGGAGACTTCTTATGTTGTTAGGACACCTAGAGCATTTTCTGACAGCAACTCCCTGTTTCCTATTTCATTTGAGTTACTATAGCATAGACTAAAACAAACTTACGTAATGTGTTGGTCCATGTTGGAGTTTCTGAAAATGTGAAACTATGCTAATTGTTTCCTTTTCATTTCTTGTTTTGTTGGCTGGGCTGGAAATACCCAACACTCAAAGTGTCGTCTTGTATGGTAATATGTGCCTATAGGCTCAATACCAATGCTGCAACAAAATAAGACTTGAGAGACTTCTTGGAGCCAAATATAGAAAGAGCACATCAATATGTATGGTTAGAATGAAATTGAATAATATGGCAGCCTTGTGATGGTATCAATTTTTCCACCTTGAAGGTTTTGAAGATGCAGCCATGTTGTGGGCCATAGTCCCTGAAATTTCTTTTTTACATGTTTTCCCTCTGAGTCAGCCATGCAAGTTGTGGCTGATTGCCCCTTGAATTTCTTCTTTATATGTTTTACGTAACGTGGATCATTGTTGCAAAAGCATGTGTATTACAAATGAAGGTACTTTCAATTTGAGAATCTCTATATCTCTGCAATTTGAGAGTTCTATTGCTTGTGGCATTTTTATTCCTGAAACAGGCAAATTCACCGAAACCATAGCATTAACAAGAGTTGACATGACTACTAATAGTGAATCTTTTTGTCAAGAGAAAAAGGAAAAATGATAGGTTTTTTGTAAGTACAAAAGATTATATAAGTAGCTTGTGTAGATATTATATGAAGATAGGTTTTTGGTTTTCGGGTTGCACCCCCTTGGTGCTCATTAATAAATTTATAGTGTTCAAAAGAAAAAAAAAAAGAAAAGAAAAGAAAAATGAAACAAAGGTAACAATGAGGAAGGAGTTGTTTGTGATTTGCAATCTATGATTGGCTTTTGGTTTACATATATTTCTCCTTCCTGTATGGTGTGCAAGTTATTTAGGCCTGATACTGGTTATGGTATATGTTATTGTTGCATGAGTTGTAGCCATATTCAGGAAACTATTGGGTTGACTCCATAGGTTTATCATATCTATCAATCTCCTAGTGATGTGTCATGTTTTGATGTTACAATTACCTCTTCAGTTTCAAACTACTACTGCTCTTCCAGTCCCTGTTTGATGTGTGATCGACTCTGTACTTTTTCCCTTAACATCTTTAAGTTAAGTGCAAAAATTGGTTTTCTCTTTGATTGCGCAATCGGAAGCGTTTTATTAAGTCAAACCTACCTCTAAGCTGTAATTAATAAGACTCAGAACATGGAGGCTGCTGGGGAAGCTAACTTAATGTTCACTGAATTATTAATACATAAATGTTGCTGCTGTTGCCATCTTGTTTATATGAAACCTTTTCATTAATTCGGTCTGCTGACTGGCAATCTTCTTTTGCCCCTATTGTTGTACAGGTACATGGCCCGGGTGCGGATATAGATACCTTATGTGTGGGGCCAAGGCATGCCACTAGAAATGTATGTCCAGAAACTGTTGCTTTGACATCCTAGAAGTGTTTATTTCGCCAGAATTTCTTATAAAAGATGATTGATTAGTAAAAAGTTATTCCATACCTGGAATGCAGGATGATTTTTTTGGTGAACTTCACAAAATGCTGTCTGAGATGCCTGAAGTACAAGAGCTTCATCCTGTGCCTGATGCTCATGTTCCTGTTATGAGGTTCAAATTCAGTGGGGTCTCAATAGATCTTCTTTATGCAAATGTGGCGCTGTGGGTTATTCCTGAAGTATGTTACTGCTAATCTTTTCTTTCCACTTCTGAAGGGATTACACTATTTTATAGGGATTTGTTCATTATTCTAATTGTGCCTTTGTTTTTCATTTCTTGGCATACATATCCCTGTAGAATTGTATGGAGGAGGATTCTGTAAGGTTCTTATATTTGTTTCCTAGTCTTGTTTATTGATAGTTGTCTGGTATTCTCGTGGTGCCTGAAATGGAATAAAGTATCACAGTTGATGTTTCTATTACAATCGTCATTTTTCATTTAAAATTAGTGGTAATTATTGTATAGCATAGAAGGAAATCAGACCTTAAATTTGTCATTCATGTGAAGCTTAACATTAATATGTAAAGAGCAAGATTTGGCATAGTAAAGCCAGATTTGGCTGATTTGAAGCAGCATATCTTGTAATTTATTGGGCTTCGTTTATGCTACTTGTTGACAGGATTTTAACAATATTGAACTTTCATCAAGGGAAAATGTATTTGATGAAGTATTACATGGTTTTGAGATTGGGGTAGTGTGTGTGCAACTTATCCAAAAATATGGCATGTTGCAGATCTCCATGTGTGGTATTGGAGTGTTGAGTTTGTTGTGATCCTCATCCTCGTGCTTCAGTTTTCTCCTAATTAATTTTTGTTGGAGTTCATGATCATCTGATGGAGCAGATAATTGTATATTCTACGTGTTAAGAGGATCATAGTTGTCTTTCTCTTTACTTCTGCAGGATTGTTCTGATGCTCTGGATGGCTTGTGGATGAGCAGTTTTTTACTGTGAAAATCTTTTGATCCGTTTTCTCTTGCAGGATTTGGATATTTCACAAGAATCCATATTGCAGAATGTGGATGAGCAGACTGTTCGTAGTCTCAATGGTTGCCGAGTTACAGATCAAATTTTGCATTTGGTCCCTAACATTCAGGTTGTTTTGGGTTCATATATGCACAAATTCAGCTTTTTAATAATGGTTTTCTAACTTTATTCCTGTTGTTCCTCCTGTAGAACTTTCGTACTACACTGAGATGCATGAGATTATGGGCAAAGCGGCGTGGAGTTTATTCAAATGTATGGAAAACTAAAGTGACTCGTAAAATTTTTCTACTACCATTGTTTTCTGACTGATGGTTATTCTCATATTTAAAATTTTGGCTTTTGTTATGATCAGGTTACTGGATTTCTTGGTGGTATAAATTGGGCATTACTTGTTGCTCGCATCTGCCAGTTATACCCCAATGCACTACCCAGCATGTTGGTCTCTCGTTTCTTCAGGGTTTACAATTTATGGCGCTGGCCAAATCCAGTCATGTTATGTCCAATTCAAGAAGGATCTCTGGGTCTTCCATTTTGGGATCCAAGAAGGAACTTCAGAGATAGGCAGCACCTCATGCCTATAATAACCCCTGCATACCCATGCATGAACTCTAGCTATAATGTATCAACAAGCACATTGCGTGTCATGTTGGAGGAATTCCGGAGGGGCAATAAATTTTGTGAGGTAGTTTAATGGGCAACTTCATTTATAAAAATCCAGAAGTAAAAACTTCTGGCTGATAATCTGCATCAAGTTAGAAATTAGTTGTAATGTCACTTGAAATGAATGTTATTGATTATATATGGACAAGTTGGTACCTTCTTCCTGTCTTAATATGGTGCTTATCATATATCCATTACCTTATAACCTGGTATGGCTGTCCAGTTCCACAATCACTGGAAGAATGGTTGTTCATTACGTGAAGACGTGTGCCCCTTCTCTGTGAATTGACATTTTATTTTACTTGAGGTTTTAAACATATCTTTCCATCTGATGGAGTCCTATGGCAGCCAGTTTTGTTAGAGGTGGAGAACAGTTCCAAAGCTTTGACTAGTGTTATTTTTCTGAAGGCTTTACAATGAAAATACATATAGCACTTCTTTTGGATGCTTTATCTATTGCACTCTCCAGTCGAAAATGAATGTCTTGTTCAACTTTCCACATTGTTTTGATGAGAGTTGAACTTATACAATTGTCCAAATGCTGATAAATTTAGAGTACCAGCTACTTTTATATTTTCAGACAATAGACGTTGGATATTTGGCCCCAGTTAAATCATTGATTATATATTGGATTACTATGGGAAAGTGGACATGGATTTGGAGGATATGTGACTATTGAATTTGGGATATAGGGAATATTGGCTTTTCCTCCCTCTCCTCACCCCCAATAAACTACAGTCCACAAAGGAAAAACTGGAAAGGAAAAATGAAAAGAATCTTGATGCATTAAATATTGTGTTTTACCAGTGATTATATTGTTTATTAATGTGCACTATATTAAGCATTATGCATAGCTGGTTCTCTAACTTCAAATATCTGTGTAGGAAATTGAGGCAAACAAAGCAAGCTGGGTCACTCTTTTTGAGCCTTTTGCTTTCTTTGAAGCATACAAGAATTATTTGCAGATAGATATAGCAGCAGAGAATGAAGATGACATGAGGAAATGGAAAGGTTGGATTGAGTCTAGGATACGATTGCTTACTTTGAAGGTAAATTTGTTTTACATAACTTGTTTGGTGATGCTGGCTTCAAATTTTTATCATTAATATTATTTGTTCAATTAACAAATGCGTACAGATTGAGAGGGACACAAATGGCATACTCCAGTGTCATCCTCACCCTGGTGAATTTTCAGACAAATCTAAACCGTTCCACCACAGTTATTTTACGGGTTTGCGGAGAAAAGAAGGTGCAAATCCTCAAGAGGGTGAACAATTTGATATAAGGATGACAGTTGAGGATTTCAAGCGCGATGTGTATGCATATGGCTCTTGGAAGCCTACAATGTTCATTCATGTATGTCATGTGAAAAAGAAAAACATTCCTAACTTTGTGTTTCCTGGTGGAGTCCGGCCTTCTCAGCCTGCAAGAGTCAGCCGCTCCGTTAATAGATCTCCTGGGTCTAATTCTGTCGAAGTTAGTGCTACTGCGTTGAGGAAGAGAAAACAAGATGAAGTTAATTCAGGAATTAGTTTGGGAGATTCCTCATGCTGGGGGGTTAGTAGTGATGCAAGTTCACTGGGTGAAACAAGGGCAAACAAACGATTTGAAGCTGATGTAGGTGACACCCTGAGTAACGCAAGAGGTCCTGAAAATCCTTCATGCTCTAGTCAGGATGTTGTAGAATCTGTTAAATGCAGATCAGCTGCTGAGCCTTCAACAACTACACGTGGTACATACGGTGTAGCAGTAACAGAGAAGGTTGTTGAGCAATCTCCAGAACCAATTGGCGGACACCAAGTTTCTGCACAAGTGGTAGATGAACTAGGAGATGAGTTGGAGTTCAAGAGTGAAGTTCAAAATTTTGCTGAGGCTAAACAAAATAAGACCGTGCAATCTTCTGTCATCAAGGAAGAAGTTGGAGCAGCACCATCAGTAAATGGGGGTGGCAGCAAGTTCCTGCAGAATGGGGGCTTGGAGGAGCTTGAGGTCTTGTCGATGAACTTTGTAAACTTCAGTTTGTACAGAACGTCAATTTTCATTTACTCCTTATCGGTTTTCGGTAACTTTTTGTTTAGTTCTTGTGGGCTGTAAAATGCTGGCTGTATGCATGTGGTAGTGTCTGGAGTCACATTTCAGCAGCATCGTTATCTGAGTCAGTTTATTCAGCTTGGTGAAGAATTGATTTTAGATTTAGCAGTTCCGTGTCCTAAGAAATTATCTTCTAATGGTAATTGCATGTGTCTTCCTTGTATTTCGGGGATAACAATATGTTTTCCTGTATATATGCATGTTTTGTATGTGTATAAGTTTACTTTCAGCTCGGAAAATCACAAATTGGTGGTAATATGATCTTTAGCCATTTTAGGTTTTAAAAATCGCAAATTGGCGTAATATGATCTTTGGCCATTTTGGGTTTTAAAACCGTGTTCTGTTAATTGTCTTGCATTTTGGGTTCAGTGCAAAATTTATCTGACACTTTGATCTTGCTTTTTCTCTTCATTGCCTGCTAAAAGCCCCTTGAGCTGACAGCACCGTCTTCCAGCATTGCCTCCACTTCCAATTTCGTGGCGCCTCAGAAGCCTCTGATAAGGTATTGAGACAACAATCATCATAAAGCTTTATATTTACTCATGATATTCCATTCTTTTCTTGTTGCATTCAGCAACTGCTTTTGAGTTGGGGACTATAAAGATGCTTTGGTGTTTTCACTTGTTTATTTGCAGATTGAGTTTCACTTCTTTAGGTAAAGCATCTGGCAACAGCTCATGAAGGGTTGTAGACGATGTTCGCGGCTTGGACTGTGATATACTTCGAGAAACCTCCATCATAACGAAGATTCGCTTGGTTGGGACACAAACAAATGAATTTTGACACAACTTTGGGTTTCTTAACTTGAAGATGAGTTAATTTTTCGCGAAATCTGCCTTGCGCAACGTATGCTGAATTTGTGCCATCCAGGTGCCCCCGGAAGGGTTGTAAATTATTTCGTCAAATTATGAAAATCTGTGCAATTGTTGAAATTTGACATAAATCGATCTTTCGATCTCTGATGTGCGATCTGTTAATTCAGATCAGTAAACAATTTTTTTTGTTTCTTGTTCAACTCTTTTGTATTTGTATCCAAATTAATTTTAATGTGAAAGACTTAATGGTTCAAAGGTCAAATGTTTACCTTCGTTGTGGTCTCGTTGTAAAAGCTGATTTTTTTTTTTTTCGTTTTAGCAGTTCTGTTGTGATGTGACATACATGGATTTAGTTGATGAATGTGGAGAGCTAAGAGCTCTTTGTACTCTACTAGAAATTTTAAGTGATGTACAATATAGTTTCCTTTTCTTTCGGAGTTTTTTAAAAAAAGTTTTTGCAAAACTTTTTTTGTATAATGCAAGAAATTCTTTTCCCTCTAAATATGCTTTTTTATATTTTTAAAAGTTTAATATTATTCTTAAAATTTTGAAAAGTCCAATAGTGTCGAAGATACGTTAATCAATCAACAAATTTTGTTTGATCGCACTTTTATTCAAAATTTTATTTTTAAAAATTTTATAATTCAAAAGTTAGAATTTCATTAGGTAAAATAGAGCTTAATATGAGAATAAATTTTACAAAAAATATTTGTCTATAAAAGCTGTGGCAAGTAGCATTTGTCAGTTTAAATTTTATTGGGCCAGCAAATGACTAAGATTTTTTTTTTTTTTTTTTTGGCAAAAGCGAATAACTAAGATTAAAAAATATTACTTGGTACACTTTTTTGGTAAGAACTCTTGGTAAATAGAACAGTTTGTTTCTTTTCAAATCTCACAGGGATTTTCTAAATCAAATCTAAATTTTGAAGTTAAAGCCTTTTGCTGGCAGCGACTTATCGCAACGATTGTACAATGAGTCCTCACCGTTGTCGGGCCTTGTCATGCCAGTGGCTTTTGTAATGTTGAGGGTAAGGCTTTGTGGTGGGCCTGCTGACCTTGGTAGTGGAAGTGGTTGTGATGGCGTTTGTTTTGAAGCCTTTAAATTGGCCTGACTTTAGGTTTCTGGTCAATTTGCGATTGTCGATTATTTGCACTTGTTGGGCTTGGCTTTCCAGGTATTACTTTGGGATTGGGCCTGAATTTTATAAGATTTTGGAACTTATTGGCTCAAAACGACAAAAATATTCACGAATTTCTCAAGGCGAAACTTTGATTACATCATGGGCAATTCTCGATTTTCAGTTTCTGCCTCTTGTTTCGCAATACAACGGGCTGGAATGTGGTATTTCGTTTTGGGCCTTTGTTTCAGGCCAGCTTAGGCTTCCTTGTCATGCCATTATCCCTTTCAGTTTATGATATCTGTTTTTTATTTTTTTATTTTGTTTTCAATATGGGCTTACATCTGGCCCACTTGTTTGTACTATATCTACTTTAATATAATTATTTTCTGAAAAAAATAAAAAATAAAAGAAAAGCAAACAACTATGCAATTATGGATCGTTGTCTCTTTCTCATTCAATAGGTGGTGCACTCTTTTGACAAAACATGGCCCATGTATCCATCAACACTGATAATGTAAGGAAACAAATTGCCTATCGAGGTGGTGAAGCATCAAAGGACAAATAATGCGACCACATCATAATTAAATGTGCTATTGAACATCAGTATATGCTCCATGGTCCACGTCCACAAGAAGTCCTTTCACTCATGGACCAATTGTCTATATTGTTAACCAAAGGAAACATCCCGACTCAACTTAATTCACCGTAGATAAATAAAATTACTTCACGCAATTTCAGGCAAGTAGAGCCTATGTCTACACCATTTGGCTGCGTGAACCAAAATCTCAAAATACAACAATGATGTTGGAGGTAAGTTAAAAGTGAAACTCTAAAACAGTTGAAAAATTTTAAACATGTATTTACTGCAAGTTTGCACACCCAAATTACCACTGGATTATGCCCCTAGGGGCACTCTCTTTTTCTTATTGATGGCTACTTGCATCAATTTGAAGTAACACAAGATAGTAGTTGCTTGCTTTGATTATTAGGTAAAACGTTGTTGTTTTACTTGAATGGTTCCTCGGATAAAGATACACTTGATTGTTGGGAGTGCGCCAATCCTACATCGGTTATGTATTTGAAATGAGAGTGATGCTCGATTCTAGCATCTTTTGCTTGCATTTGTTTTGCATTTTATTTGTAAACCTCTTTTTGTTTTTTGAGATCTTAAGTGAGTTGTTCTATGGGGAGCCATTTAACAACTAAGTTCAGATTTTGTTAGGTTGTTTTGTAAGAAGAGGTGGCTTGTACCTCTTCTAGATTAGGTTGGATGACGACATAAGTCTGTCTCCCGTCCTCATATGGAGGTAAGGTTTTATGTCTCCTTCCATCCTTATACTGTACATTCTTTTGTTTTATTAATAAAATCTAGGAGGAAAGTTCCTCTTTGCCCCCGAAAAAAAAAAAATGAGAGTGATGCTCTCTCTATATAAGAGTGCCACTAGTGTGTGTATTACTACAATGCTTCCCGAGTGTGAGTAACCACTAGAGACAATTAAACCTTTTTTTTTTTTGGAATTTTGTCGAGAGAGACAATTAATTGAGAGAGTGCGAATTGGTTCGCGAGTGATTAGAGTTTTGGGTAAAATTGTATGTATTTTTAGTGCTTTCCCAATCAAAAATCTATTTAATGCGGTTGAGGGGTTTTTTTTCCTTTTTTTTTTTTTTGTGTTCACAAAGTCACGTGAGGAACGTTTATGGATTTTTTTCATTCATAAAACTAAATTGTAATTGTTTGAGTAATAAGTGAATATTACATCGTAGAAGTAGGCTAGTTGGAGTTGAATTATGTTAAAATTTTCTATGTTGCATATTTGTATGCAGGGTCCTTGCATAGTGATTTGTTGAAGTTCTCAAAATTAATCTTAGGTATAACCACATTTTTATTCTGTTGTAATACTTAAAATTACTGTAAAAAAAGCTAAAAATCATTATGAATAACCAAGTGTTATATATAGACTTGTTGTAAATTCTCTATTACAATGACTTTTAATAAATAACAAAACAATAATTTCAAAATTGTTGCGAAAAAGTAATTTCAGTAAAATTGAGAAAAATCAAATGCTCTACCATGACGCTTAAATTATTCGTCACCAAATTAGTTTTGGAAGAATCAATTTATCACATATGGACCGAACGAAATAGAAGAATCCATCAAGGAGAGGTTTGTAGTTGCTTCACCGTATTATTCTTGATTTAAAGAATAGAATGTATATGGGTAGAAAATAGAAGAATTGTATAGTGAATAGAAATATATGTAGAGCATGGAATGTTGATCTTAACATTCTTGTTTAGTTGGTTAGGAGGAGTTTTTGTGGTGTCGATTTCATCGGGTTGTAAAGTTCTTTTGATTTAATGAAATTTTATCGCTTGCTTGATTAGCAAAAAAAAAAAAAGAAAAAAAAAAGGCTTCTGGTTGTTCATGCTAAACTTTTCTAACAATCTGAGTAGCCCATTCAACCATCGCAATCAAATAAGCCCTTCTAAAAAGTTTAGTTTATCAACAAATAAGAAAACCGTTGGAATAAGACACATATTACAATAATTTTTTTCTTTTTTCTTTTTTAGTTAGTATTGCAAAATAGTCAAAATGTTGTAATAATATCGAATGACAAAAGGTTTGTATCTCTTACAATTAAGGAAAGTCCGGTAGCAGGAATTAGTCTCATCACCTCTGAGAAAACAACGTAGAGTCGTCGTAGGCACTATGCAATCTTCAGTAACTTCATATGAGCATCACATTTACTTCACCAGCACCAAATGTCCAATTGTGATACCCTGTTGTGAAATAAGTAATCTGAGTAGCATGAAGAAGATGGTCTTAAGCTATATAATTTACAGTGTATACACCCTAGTTTATACATACAGCATTACGTGTATTAAGAAGCTTTAAATGTTATTTATGTTAGTTTTTCAACATGTCTAGCACGAGGGTCTTGTAAGTAGCAGGGTTTTAGATGATTGAAGTCGGTTATATGAATCTATCAATATCATTTATTTACACAATAAGTGTAAGGTTTTATATTATAGACACTCGAATCTACAATTAGGGTTTAAGTTCTGGATCCCCAATATTCATTTATTTGTTAAGTGAGTCGTTAGCAACTCGTACTTGTCCAGAACATGTAGATGGTTGGAGAAGGATGGAAAGACCATAATGTTGTAGGTGTTGTAGAGAAGATTAGAGATAATAGTGTTGTGGAGGCAAGCTTCTATATATCATTGGGGTCCCTCTTTGCAAGGATAAGGGAAGGCTATTTTTAAGGTTTTTCTAATTTTGGGTTCAAATTGGGCCTATTATAGCGTGGGTTTAAGTTAATTTAAAATTCAAACGTTCAACTCTTTAAGAAAGAAGGTTCGTCCTAATTTAGTTGAAGTCTAAATAGAGCGAGCTTTATCTGGTCTTAGTTTAGCTGAAACCTCTATGTAGGCAAGCCGCTCCATCCCATAAAAGGTTTTGGTTCAAATTAATCCAAACCTAATTCGCTATCAAAAAAATAGAGCCTAAACGGAGACCAATTTTAGCTACCACACATATAAGACTAGCCTTTTTCTAACTATTTCTTGGTCTGAAATTCTTTAGTACATTAAAATTTTCAATCGATACCTGTAAGGACTCCTCTTTTCACATATTAAAACCATATCAAATGATAGTCACATCTAGTGTAACAAAGGTGAAACTATTTTATGCATTCACTGCACGATGATGTGATGCACAAGAAACCACAAATTTTTAAATGGAAGGGCTAGGCAACATCAAGATTGTGCCAATGCTTTCTCTACCTGAATCAAACTTGTTCTTTCTATAATAGCTATTTCTGATCCATTACATCTGCAATGTTAATACTACCACATTACCACTATCCTAATTCTACTTTTAGGTAGCGCACATTGAAATGGATCGGAAATGAAATGACATTCTCAATTTTATTTCGATTATCATGTTTAATATAAATGAATGAACTTGAAAATCTCATTTTCAAGGTAATCACATTCCTTGTACATGAGATTAGTCATTCCAAATCAAACACATGAGATTAGCTCATTTTTATATATTTTGGAATAAACTTATTTCTCAAATGACTAATATACCCCTATAAAAACTTAACTTTTATATATAGTTTCTTTTGCAATAATAATAATAAACTTAAAATAAAAATAATAACAATATTATTATTAAAAGAAATAATAATAAAAAAAAAAATAAAATAATCAAAATAACAACAACAATAATAATAAAATATCATTAAAAATAAAAATCTAAATAATAAAATTAAAAATAACATAATAATAGAAAAATAATAATAGAAAAATAATAAAAAAAATAAAAAATAAAAAACAAAAATAAAATAAAATGTAAGAATAATAATAATATAATTATTATTTTTATTTTTATTTATTTTTTTGAAAGGTGAATCTTTTTTTTCCCCTTCTCCCTTCCCCTTTTTCCCCCCACCCCCAAGAATTGAACCCTGGACTTCCTAAGACCAGGGAGATAGCCCGTACCACTGAACTATTACTCAATTCTCTATTATTATTATTGTTCTTTTATGTTTATGTTTATGTTGTTTACGGTTATATTCATGTTTATTCTTATTTTTAATATTATAATAAAAAAAAGGGCAATCATGTTATATTATACAAGTCATTTCTATTACTATTATTGTATACTGACTACGAAACATGAATTTAGAATCAATATATCAATTTCTATCTTCATTCTTAGAACATACCAAACATGTCGTTCCCATTCTTAAGTTAGTTCTATTCCCAGTTCCATTCAATCATTCATTCTAGTGTACCAATTGTTACTTTAGAGTTTATTCGAAGAGTTGGATGAAATGATTAACTAGCGATCTGTTGTAATTAGAGATTCTGATTTCTTTCTTCTTTTTTTGTTGTTTTCTTCACCACCACCACCCCTCCCCCCCAACCCCAACTTACATCATTAACTATCCCCCAACTTACATCATTAACTATATTACTTAGTTTGTATTGACCGGTGTCCAACTACCAACTTCCTGAGTCTAATTAATTGGTTTAAAATGTTTAAACCTAGTATGACAGTAATAGAGAATGTAAGTCGTTATTATTAGAATATACATTCTGTTCACATAAAAAATAAATAAATTCCAAGAGCACTTTATAAGATTCTGGACTATTGTACCTGACATCAATTGATTTTAGGTTATAACCTCATGATTCTTAACATGGTATCAGAATTGAGCTCTTGGTCAAGTCATACCCATCCACCTGTGACTCATCTCTTGACCTATCTGTTATTTGTCAACTCTTGATGCTTAGTAGTTATACACTATAACACATATCATTTACCATTGAATGTTACATAGTTCTATCGCATTATTAAATATTCTTCCATGAATTTTTTCTACTCTTCTTTCCCATCTATTCTTAGGCAGAGGCAGACCAGATTAGCGAACTGCTAGGCGTGGGCGGTTTTATCCTTTCAGATCATGCATAGTCAATTCAAGTAGGTCTCTCAGGGAATCAGTTCATGAACCTGTCAATTTAAACATTTCAAGACTTGTTGATGCTGGTGACTTATCACTAAGTTTGTACAATTGCGAAAGCAAACAAATATACAACCATCAATTAGGTGCCCTTTGACAAATGATATTGGCCGATATTGGCATCCTCAACGATTATAAGAAACTTAAAAAGTCTATACAAATACAGTGTTTTATGAACTGGATTTGAATTCTCTTATAATCTTTCAGACTTTTCATAATCTTATAACATTAATGATGAAAAATCACTGGTGGTGAAATAATGATACAATAGTTATTTGCTCTTTGATTTACACTCAATCGAGAAAATTATTTAATCAAAACTGTATCATTACTTTATGATGTCCCCACGTAATCTATTTAAATCCTCACGAGCTGGGCCAAGCATCCAAAAGCACAACAACTGATATATCTGAATAATATTGTGAAGAAATTCAAATCCCCATAAGTGAGCCTAGTATTCAAAAACAGAAGTTAATATACATGAATAGTATTATGAAGAAATCCAAATCTTGGTGAGCTGGCCAAGCATCCAAAAGCAGCTGATATACCTCAAATAAATTATGTTTCATCGTATATCATTGAAGGCTCGATGGTCCACATTCACAAGAATCCCATGGGACCAATAATGTGGGGTATTATTACTTATCTT
The DNA here is from genome assembly GCA_037974665.1 of Ehretia macrophylla. Taxonomy (NCBI): domain Eukaryota; kingdom Viridiplantae; phylum Streptophyta; class Magnoliopsida; order Boraginales; family Ehretiaceae; genus Ehretia; species Ehretia macrophylla. The sequence continues at coordinate 18,653,921 of CM075783.1, forward strand.
AAATGGCGCCAGGTTACATCACTCGAATATAAATGCTTACCTAACAACTTTTCTTTGTTGCTAGATTGTATTAATTTTTTGATATCTGAAAGTAAGGGGGGATTAGAAATTTTGTAGTACAAGGTAATCAACTTTCACCAAGAAAGAGAGGTTATATATATATATATATATATATATATATATATATATATATATATAATTATTTGATATCACGGAATAATTGATTTTGAAAATGAAAATTAGTAAGACTATGGCGGCTAAGTAATTTTGTAAATTAAATATGCAAAGTTATTCGTGACTCGATGGAAACTACAACCCCGCATCCTCTTGCATTGACCTGCCACTGTTTCAAGGGAAAAAAGAATAATTATATGCTTCTAGCGGGAATCTTATTAAAAATGGGAGCTCATGGGCTATTTCGTCTATATTTCGAGAAAAAGTATCTTTTGTCCGAATCTTATTTTATTTTAGTTAGGTTTAAATTTGACTAGAATAATATTCTACGACTAACAATTTATTTATTTTCAAACCAACCGAAGTTATTCGCATATCTGCTTTTAGTAGTCTTAGTCGCAGATCAACTATTACTAGTCAGACTAGTACTATTAATTATCTCTCATTTAGCATAAAATTTTCTTTTCTAGCGCTGTTATTTGCTCTTGGAGACACAAAAAGGATACAATTGATCAAGTTTGTGCTTGAAATTATTTAGCCACCTTACAAATAAAAATGCTTGTAATTATTAAATTTTGTTTACAAGAAAATTGTCATTAACACCACCAAATAAAAAAAAAACTATTCTCTATATACTACTTGTTCTCTTTAGCCTGCAAAGCAAAGTGTTTTTTTTTTTTTTATAAAAAAAATTAATTTAAATAACAATAATAAATAGGTCTATATATACCTAGATTATGCATCACATCATCACTTCCATCCATACAGAAAATACCAAGTTGTAGTAGTCACCATGGAGGGTCGCATTCTTTCTCCATATCTGTTTCTTCTCTTTCGTCATCCCATGTGATAATGTTGATTGATCCCTCCATTTCCCTTTAATGCCATTAATTTGTGACAATTGTAGCGAGTGTGAAATTATTGTTGATCATCTTATTATCGAAATTTTCGGCTTCGAGCCAAACAATGGTATTATGCATCATTATTGGAGCGATTATCTTTATAATTATATTTTTGTACATAATATCAGGACCGTGTTTTTGGGCTTGATTATGTAAGGCATAATTTTTATTGTAACCATAATTAGTTCAGGTCTAGTACACATTGTACATTATATATGTACATTTTTACGAGAAATACAATTGCACTAATTGAGTGAATAATTTTTTACAAATGTCTCTTGCAATCCATGACCTAAAAAATATTTTAATTTTATGTTAAATTTATATATAATTTTAGTGAAACCTAAAAAAAACTAATCTGTCTCTATCGATTTATTAATTTTGGCTTCAAAATTATTTAGTTCATATATGGGCTCCAATAGTAAAAAATCCTAAATCTGCCCCTAACCTTTTGAAAAACAAAAATGGAGATGTCTATTTTGATTTTTAGTTTTTTGCTTTCATGACTTCATCGACAAAAAAGAAAGGAAAATGTTTTTTCTTTTTTTTCATGATTAAACGCTAATACACAAAGCTTCTGCCATCACATAAGACAAGCTTTCTAAGGCTGATAGAAAAATGATGCAAGAAAATTGTGACTTGACTTGAGATTGCGTGATCTTCTTTGATCACTCATTTAGCAGACCATCGTGATATATAAATCTAGCAATAGATAGGCCGACTTAGTTTTTTCTTTCTTTTTTTTTTTCTCCATAAGATTATAACGTTATATGGTGGATTAGTGATGATGAAATGATGGTGTAGTTATTTGATTTCCACATTCAATGGTCCAAACTATCATTTTACCACCATCGATGATCTCTTTTATAATGTTGTAACGTCTAAAGCGACTTCTATAACAATCCCCTGATGTATCAACAACCCAAATTAAAAGCCACTGTTGTCTGCTTGAATTTTATTTATGTATGGTTTAATAAGAATATATATATATAATTCTTAAAGTTGTATGCCATAGTTATGGTCTATGTTTCATTTATTTTTTTTGTTTGAAAATATAAAATGTCTTTTTCCCTCACTTCTTAAATTAATGCTCCTTGTTAACTACTTAAAACCTATATGTAAAAGCAAATCAACTCCATTAGTATTTAGTGCATGATAATTCTTTTGGGTTCTAAATTTTAATATATTCTTACTTCCATATACAGTAAAAACGAGATTGTTGTTGATAACTAGATAAACTAAACAATAACCAAAATGCACACAAAATTACTAAAAGTTTAATAATTGACAATACATAAATTATTTACATTTTAGAAATCATCATGAGTATGTTGACCCATGTACAAAATGATTTTATATGTAGCAAGATAATTGTATGAAGAAAAATTGTGAAGTTTTGTTGACCAAAAACAATGTACGTAATCATGTTTAACATTGAACTAAAATTAGATAAAGTAACGGTCAAGTTGAAAGCAATAGTTTAATCCACCTATATTCATAGAAAAAAATGTGAAGTTAAGACATCCTTCTTAGATTTTCACTAATTATTTGCAAAAATAGTATTTGCCGAGAAAATTAATTTCATTTACACATTATGACAAAAAGAAGATCTCAAATAATGTCCAAAACTTTACTAAAAGAAAAACAAAAAGATTGCCTTTTTGTTGAAGAAAATGCATGCTTGCATAAAATTACTTAGTTTACTTCTAACAACGAAAAAAAAAAAAACTTTAACAGTACTCTTGGTGGCAGTAAATTGTTTATTCATTAACTTTTTATTAGGATGGAAAGTTAATAATATAAGAGGTTCAAATCTCATTTTTCAGACATCATGGGGTTCAAATTTTATTTCTAGATGTCCAAGGGTCTAAATGAAAAATCAAAATTGACATTCTTATCCTTAGATTTGATGAGAAAAATAAATGGAGCCGTAACGATAGGGGCCTATTTCTCACTTATAGAAAAACAATTGGAGTCTTTTTTTTTTTTTTTATCTTAAAAAATTCAAAGAGTCTTAATCAAAATAACCCTTTGGTAAAGAATTTAACTTAATTTGCACCTAGGCAATCTTGTAAAGCTTTTTTGACGAATATGATAGTGAGGTTGTCAGAAAGTTGTTGATTGAATACCCAAGCTCAAGCTTATAAACTTTTAAACCAAGAGCAGTTTAATTTTTACAATGGGAATATCAAAGTAAATGAGTTTTCTAATTAATTCTAATAATGTCATTCTTTATTAAGTGTTTTACATTACTTTATATACTATTAAAATGATGAGTGGGATAGTATTCTGTTAACAGCTAATTACATAGACAGTGTACTTTATAAGATCCTTTAGTATTGAATTTAAATTTGGAGATATAAACTGCATATTCATACTACCAAATAATAGCTAATTGCGCAATTTACAATTCCTTAGACTAAAAAAAAAAGTTTACTAGCCCTTGGTACCTATTCAGACTGGAAAACGATCTACATATATAGTTGGAGAGAAAGCCTTGGCTACTCTATCTTAGTTCATGTCTTTCATGACTTCAATTGTGATTGGAGGTTCCAAACCTTGAAAATATATATATGTGTATATATATAAGCTCAGGGTGGGTCCAGAATCTTTTCTCAAGTGGGATGTAACAAATAATTTTTTAACCGTATGAATGTATAGTTATTTTCAGTGGAGGCTAACTATTTTTTTAACTCAAATTAAATAATTTTTTTTAATTTTTTCTTCAAAAAAAAAAAAATTACTTTTTTTCTAACCAAGTGAGACTACAACCCCGATTGGTCCTTAATTAGCTTCACCAGTGTATAAGCCCATTCACAGTCATTCACTTATTACATGTTGTGTTGTAACTGAAATATTTTAGTTTGACCTGACATGAAGATAAGAAAAGAGCTAAAACGAAATATAATATGAGGCAAATGAGATTAAAAATAAAAATAAAAAGATCAAAGCATACTTTAAAAAAAAAAAAAAAATTGTTAAACATATAAAGAAGTTGATAGAGGGATGACATATGAACCTAAAGATGTATATTTATTATTATTATTTTTTTGATTATTCTAAGAAACATCCCTACTCAACTAGTTTACGATACATAAATAGGATTAGTCATGTCTTTTTGACATGAGTTATTGTCTGCGTCCCACTGCCTGACCTAATAATTGAATTTGAACCAAAATTTTAATGTACAGTGCCTCGTCCCAAAATATATATCAAGTAAATCAAAAATTTAATCTCCATTAAAAAATAAAAAAATGACCGGTGCTAACAACTGGTTCTAAACCTACCTGAATCATGACATCCATTTTTGGCTTGCCAATCGAACTACCCTTGGTGGTGCTATGTTATTCCTCTTGATCGTATGGTTAACGAGGCATCATGTCATCTTCCAAGTCGTCACCATCGATGTCATTTTCAATTGTCATTCTTATCATTATCATCAATTCAACATTGGAAATAAGTCCGTCCGACGAATTGGTCCAAATTAGTATGAGAGTAGAACCCGCTTTACATGTAAGTATTGGACCAATCTGTTTGACGGACTCAAGATTCTTTCTTGTAATAATTGAATTATCGACTCAATTATATAAATTTTTTTATAGTAAAGTGGAAATAGAAAACGACTAATACAATATATATATATATATATATATATATATATATATATATATATATATAAAGTATGTTAGATATTTTAATATTTTTGCAGACCACTTTAGCAACAAGCTTTTGAGGAGGATCTTCACACATACAATTGTTATCTACCTCCCTTTCATTGCTTTAATTTTTAATCTCATTAGCTGTGCTATGTAAAGCATGCATATTCGTAGTTTCTAGAGATTTCAATTGTTTGAATTGGATGTAATTGTTGTTTCTGTCCTTACACGGCTACAACTAGTTTAAATAAGATTACTAATCCCCGACAAGAAAAAAAAAAAAAAAGAAGAAGATTTCTAATCTATGTAGAAATAACTTAGATCATATGAGTAGATTGTTTCCCTTATTCTTTATGGTTAGCCAAATCAAATTAATCAAAATCGAACTATTAATCTTACTATTTGTGATAAAGGGAAAAACTCGGGCTAAGTCGACCCGACCACGTCTCAAGAGGTCGAATCCTTGATTCCGACCAAGGACGTCCCAAGATGTTGGGACCATAATGGAATATCGACACAATCCTAAAAAATCAGGAAGAGAATATTCTCAGTAACTATAAGTAACCCATATATTTACCTAAGAAGGTAACTAATTTACATTGAGAGAATTATACACATAAACTTATCTTTCAGTGAGAATACATATTAACTTAAATATTGAAGTACTTACGCAAAGTAGCACCTCCGTGGTTTGTTGTTCGTGTGTCCAGATTCTTGAAGTTTGACCAGGCTACTAGCTAAATTCTGAAAACTACCTTAACAATTTGAGATCGACTATATTAACTCGCCAGTGTTATTTTTTTCCTGTTCATGCCGAAAGAATATTGAAATAAATTAGTCTTCAAATTGGCAGGTAGAATTCGGTGAAAGTTTGAAGTGGGCTAGAGAGCGGCTGTAATCAAATAGACTTGTAACTAGTATGGAAATCTGATCTTTTGTTAAGATCATTATTTTTTTTTTCTTTTACCACTGGCAAAATTTTGGAAATAAGATGATACGGGAAACATTTGACAACTCAGTTTGACTATTATTCACTTTCAATAAATTAAAATACTTTATCTTATGTTATATTAAATAATTATCATATCATTTAAAAGATTAAATTATTAAAAATGATTATATTATATTTATTTATTATTTTCAAACATCTTTGCACTCGTAAGCGAGATTCGACTTGAACTCATGACTTTTTCATACCTAAGTTCTAATATCATATTACATTACTACTACATCTAAAAAATTTAAATTATTGAAGAAGAATTTATTATATTTATTTATTATTTTCAATATGTTAATAATTCTAACTAGATAACTCAAAACATTATAAAGAGATGTGCCAGAAGATAAAACAAAGAGGTGTGGCTCAACTAAATTAAGTCACCCCACGTTGTGTGACTCAATTAAACAAAAACAAAAACAAAAAACAAAAAGAAGCCAAGAGGAAGAGTTCATCGGGGAGGAAAACTTTTGGATCCTCGACTCCTTAATATAATACAAAGTATTGTTATTGAAGAACTTTAACAAATATTCGGATTCTTCATAAAATCGAATTACATAATTAGAAGACTAACCTTTTGAAGATTTTTCAGGAAAAATTTGATGGAACTTCTTCGAGTTTTAGTTGCATTGTTGCTTGCACCGAGTCTTAAGTTCACAACTTAAGTGCCTAAAGAAATTTTGGAGTGCTTGAGAGAAAGAACAAAGAGAGTTTTTTGTTTTTGCCTAGAGAGAATATAATTAACGTACGCTTATGTTCTGTTATGTTTCTTTTGGGCTAATAAGAGAGTTAAATTACGTTTGGTTTAATTGTGAAATTTTAGCTGTTGAGTTGTATAGCTTTTAACAGTAAAGTTTTGGTTAGAATTGCCGTTGAATAAAAGTTATTTCCTGTTTGGACTATGTTGGGTAATGTTGAACTTTTAAAAAATTTAAGGGCAATATTGGACTTTAAAAAATATGAAGAGATATATTAAAAAAAGGAAAAAAAAATAGTTTTCCGCATTATGTAAAAATAGTTTCGCAAAAGTCTATTTTGAAAAGCTCTAATTTGGAGCTTTTTTCAGTTCTTTTCAACTTCAGTTTTTATCTAAAAGTACTTTAAAAAATAGGCCAAACAAAATAATCTCAACTTTTCAACTCACATAAAATATTTTTGAATGTCAAAAAATTAGACCAAACAGAACTTTAGTGGGTAGTTTCTCAATTTCTCACTAACTTGTCTAAATGGATCAGATCAGTCCATCTTAGACGATCCATGACCCAATATCCAATGGTTATTGCTAACAGCAAAAGAAAAAAAGAAAAAAAAATCCCTCCATTGGGTACAGGATAATTATAAGCAGTAGGCGTAAACAAATAGTATGCGTAGGACCCATGCCATTGGTTTAATTTAAGGTAAGATAGTATTTGGCTTATGCCTCCATTAAAAAAAGAAAGAAAGAAAGAAAGAAAGAAAGAAAGAAAGAAAAAGTACCAAGATATATAGTATTCACATTCGCTTTATCATGTATGTAATTTCCGATCAAATTAAACTTAAGTGGAACTGATTATATAGATTTAATAATATTATTTATTTTTTTCTTAAATTGTCTCTTTTGTTAATTTTATGTACACAAAATTCTATCTAAATATTTCCATTCAAAATTGTCCATCATAATGATGTGGATGATGACATGGCTAGAAGAAGGACAGCGAAGAAACAAAGAATTGAAGTTGGCATCCGAGAAACTAAACATGCGATGCAAAGTTGGCATAAAGGTCCTCACCAATTAAATAGAAAGAAAAATTCTAAACTTTTTTTTTAATGAGAAATTTACTCTAAATAAGATTACATTAGATTCATCCAATACTATAACTTTTTTTTCATCACTTGGTCTTCGTTGTTCGATAACCAACCATTTGATAATGTTGTACGTCATTAGGATCCCTTTCAAACTAGTCAGGTCTTCCTATGATGTAATAAGGGCAATAATTACTTATCTCATAATCCATATACAGTAAGGGAGAATCCACCATTGAACAAAATTTAATACTTATATATAATTTGTTTCAATCAAGACTATTTTTTTAGGTTAAAAATACTCTCATAATGACTTCTCTTTTATAATATTATGAGTGGATAATTTTAATCGTTTATATTATTATAAGACATCTTAATTATTCATTTAAATTAAACCTTAAAAAAAGAAAAAAGTTTAATCCTAAAATACTTTTCTAGTCTTTTTTTATCTCTCTTTACCCACTCTTACATTTTCTCCTCTCTCATCCTTTCCCACTTACTGTTTTTCACTGAGAAAAAAAAAAAAAAAAAACTCTCATGTCTATCTTTCTCACTCTACCCACTCTCTTAATTATTCGCATCCATAATTTTGTTGAAGAACGAAAGCTTTCAACGAAGAACAACTCTGGTACTTCTTGTAAATGATCAATATTAACTTAAAACTTTCTCTTTCTTGTTTCTTTCTTGCCCATATAGGGTGGTGTATATGTTTCACAAATCTCTTCTACGTCTCCTTCTCTGTGTTAAACGAAAATTTTGATGTAATTTTGAACATCGTAACTTTTTTGTCTTCTCAATGCATATCAATTTCTTAGCGATATATCTATCACCATCTCCAGTAACTAATCTTAATTATGTTTGCATAATAATCAAATTATGAAAATCAATTGACGTGAAATAAACAATGATACCACCAAAAACAATAATCATTTGCTAGAATATTAGTCGACCAAAAACAAAAACAAAAAAGATAGAATATTAGTGCCCATTGGCAATGGTGTGCCAATAAAGGTCACAAAAAAATTCCTCTTAGGAGGTAAACTGGTTTTGATAATAAGCTAAAACGCAGGACTGATTCAATTATTTCTTTCCCAGTAGTGAACACATGAAATTTCAAGGAAAAATCATTACCATCGTTCGCATACAGCAAAAGAGAATTAAGTTCCTCAAAACTCAATGAAGGAAAATTCACTAATAAGATAATTAAAAACGAAAAACAAATCTAGCATTGAAAAAATGAAAAAAGAAATCATGAAGTATCAGAGTTATTCTTCGTTGAGAGCTTTAATCCTTTGGCAAAAATGGTAGATCATGAGAATGATTAAGAGGGTGGGTAAAATGAGAAATTAACATGGAGATTAGAGTTTTTGTGTGTGTGTGTGTGTGTGTGTATAAAACAGGAAGGAGGAAGGGAGAGACATAAGAGAAAATGTGAGATTGGTTAATGGGAGACGGAAAATGTTGAAAAAGTATTTTAGATTGAACTCTATTTTTTTTTATATTTATTTAAATGAATGGTTAAATTGTCTTATTATAATATGAATGGTTGAGATGCTCATCTCATAATATTATGAAAGAGAAGTTAATATAAAGGGATCCGAATCCGTCAGGTTTAACACATTAAACATAATTAATTGGTACATACTATGTATTTCAATATTTTTAATATACAGTAGTAGAAAGTTTAAGTTTTCATATATGAAATATAGACTTTTTACAAAACTAACACCGTGGTAGACGCAATATTGAGCCCGTGGGAGCTCCAAAAGTGTTTTAAAATTTTTATGTATTTTTAATTCAAAAAATTATTTTGAAGTTCCGCCCCCCTTACTCAACCTTTTAATCTATAAAAAAAAGTCAAGTCGCCTTTTCATAATAATAAAGTAAGCTTTGAAGCAATATCTTGCTGGTTTTTCCATCACTCCATTACTTGACTTGCGACTTGAGCTAGCAGACTGAGCTTTAGCTTGAGCGAGAACACCATTATTAGCGTGTAGTAGAATGGCCCGAGAAGGGCTATCTGATCCGGTCAACTGCCTAAGTTGTTTTGCTCGCTCATTTGCGTTTAGGTTCGGTCTTCCCTGGCCTCCCCAACACACTCTTGATACGAAAGAAAGCTCCCGCTATAGAGAAGAGATCTAAAGTCTGGGTCCCCTCGATCAACCTCCTTTGAACTTGAACTGGTCGAGAGAGATGAGCCCGCATCACATTTTATAATCTTTTAATCGAAACCCCCAATTAGAGATAGAATTCTAGAACCTAAACAACTCAGTTAAGAGTTCCGTGATTGGTTTAGTCTTTATATATATATATATATATATATATATATGTATATCTTTTGAGAAAATATCATAAATCTTGCCATGCAAATAGCATTACAAAAAAAGAAAAAGAAAAATGTTATGAAACATACACACCGACTAAAAACTCAAAAAAGTTAAAGAAGCTGACAGAAAAAGAAAAAGAAAAAAAAAAAAAAGGAAAAAAGGTTGCAGCTGTGATGTGACTAAATGCGGTATTCAAATTTCTTATACAGGTGAAGCAAACTGCTGAGTTGGGGTTCATAGAATGCGGTGATCAACGCACCTCCACGCCATTCTCCTGTATCTTTGTCATGCTTTAACGCGGATTCTCTAAGGACGGTGGTCTAATGAAATCATTCTAAAAGATATGCATGCAACTGTGATTCTGTTGTAAGAACGGTGGTCTAATGAAATCGGTGTTAAAGAAATATATGCATGCACTACAAAAGTGTGTGAAGATGTAGATTGTCATGGCTTTGCTAGATTTTTTTTTTTTTTTTTTGTCATAATGGCTTTGCTAGATCCAAGAGTGACTAAATTGCAGCATTCTCCTTTTTTTTTTTTTGTCAAAATTGTAGTATTCAACTTTACTATCTTTAGTATCTAGAACAAAAGCTTTCATACGTGTAAGCCGGAAGCAAACTGCCAATTTTGTGTTCAGAAAATGCGTTCATCAAACTTTCACTTCTTTCTTGAAATTTGTTGAGTGGGATCCTGGCGGTCCGTGGAGACCATCACAGCTCTTCTCTCGAGAATTCTTACATCCCTTATTATTTTGTATGGACAGTTATTTCTGGAGCATAGATTTAAATTTGGCCTTAAAATTAATTGTTTGTTGGTCCATCTCAGTCAAATAAGCAACCCAACATGAATCGTTTTAAGCTGATCGAAATAGAGTGGATGGGTGAACGGTCAAATGATTTGGTCATCCCTCATGAGGGGATGAATTAAGAGAATTTTGAATGAAAGTTCTGGATTTTTGTTTATCCTTTCCTGTAATAAAATCTCAGGATTTAGAACGTTCTTTTGCTGATATTATTACCCATATTTGATACTGCGTCAAAGTTACCTAGTGGTAAAGTGTTTACGATATGCAGGTAGAAAACTTACATCTTAAGTTCAAATTTTATAAGAAGTCAATTTCTTTAGACTAGTCCCCATAGAGTTTACGCACGATCTTCCAAACAAGTTGTGTATCTTAAGATTAAACACCACATATAGTTGCGAACAGAAAAAGATTTTTTAAAAAGAATTTCTCGTTATATATATAAAAAAAGAGAACTTGGATTCTGTGAGAAGAGCCCTCTAATGAAACCGCGGTTAAAGATATGCATGCACTACTTAAATGCGTGCATTGTCATGGCTTTGCTAGTCTTTTTTTTTTTTTTTGGTCATGCTTTGCAGAGACCAAGGGTGACTAGTTAAGCTTCAGTATTCAACTCTACGGTGGGTCTAAGCTCAAACAAACAACTTTCTTATCGGTAATTGGGAAGCAAACTGCCGAATGGTGTTCTGAAAGTGAGGTTATAGGACCTCCACGCCTTTTTGCTTCATCTTTGTCATGCTTTACTGAATAACTTAATAAAATTGATATGATTGCTGTGGATGGTTCGATAGTGAATAAACGAGCATTTTCTTTAGATGGAAGAAGATTCTTTTTGAAAAGGAATTTTGTATTATCTATTAGGGCTTGAAGAATTTCCAAAGGATCGACATATTTAAGGCCAATACGTTATTGTAGTCCTGCAGAAATTTCTCTTTCTAATCAAACAATTGCTAGAATGCCGATTGTGATTCCTAATACAAGAATCAAAATAGGGACAAGTGATTAACTGAGGCTGTTCAAACGGGCATAGGCCGACTAAACGGTATTCCCCTAGCAATTGGGGTTATGGATTTTCAGTTAATGGGGGGTAGCATGGGATCTGTAGTAGGGGAGAAAATAACTCAGAGCCTCTGGTAGCACAGTCGAGATAGCGACGGGTTCTCTGCCCCTACAGGGATGGAGTGACAGAAGTTTTGAGAATTCAAGAGAAGGTCACGACGAGACAATGTTGGTCAGCCTATTCAAATTATTAAAATAATAATTTGAATTTTGAATAAGAATTATTGTAATATATGCTTACAACGTGAGATTAAATAAAGAAGACGAAACAGTTAGAATTGCATTAACTAATTCTTGGTAATCAGTATACGATTTCCAATACTCAGCAGCTTGATCGAGCCAAGCCTCCGCAATTTTAGAATCTCCCTGTCGAATGGCCTGTTCTCCTCGGTCGGAATAGGTAGGTTAATTCCTTCCCTTAGAACCGTACTTGAGAGTTTCCTACCTCATATAGCTCAGCAATCAATTCTTTTGGTAGCCCCTTGTAATCTATCATATCTAACGAATGAGATTTCTCATGGATCTATCCCATTTTTGGGGGTTAACCGAAAAAAGAGGTTAATTAGATGAGTTTTAAATTTAAATTTAGATTAATTAATAATCCCTTTTATTTAGTTTTATCTTTTTACCTTAGAAGAATGAAACATAGGTATTTTCTTTATCGTTAGAATTTTCTGAAAGGTAACTATCTCGGTTTCATATAAAAATTTCTATAGAATCTTTGAAAAAGACTTTCTTTCAAAAGAAAGAAAAGACTTACTATCTTTGGGATCTAATCCTATACCGCTACTCAAGACCTTGGTGGATCAACTCTATTACATAAGTTGATTCCTAATTTTTATCTCACATCATGAGATAAGTATATCTCGCATCATGACATAAGTACGCAGTTATTATTGTATCGGCCAAAAACCTCGCTAATTGATTTTTATGGTGCTTCCTCTATCAATTAGATCATTTCTTATCCATTGAAAAAAGTAGCTAGGTGATAAGATAGCTTAAGTTCAGTTGTACTTATGTGTATTATTCTGTTAATTAGTTATAGAAAACAGCTCATGCTTAGCTGTCACAGTTAGTTAAGCTAAATAATATTATGTACTAGTGATCCTATAAATAGATCACTCATATGTACTCAATCATTTTAAGCAATAACAGAAATATTTCTATTCTCTCTCTCTTTCTCTCTACTCTATTCTTTCATGGTATCAAAGCATGGTGCTCCTGAGCCACCATTAAAGCTCCATTTTTTCTTGAAAACAAGCTTGATCTCAAGCAGTTTTCTTCATTGCGAGTGGTGCGATTTCATCACTACAACTTCTGGTAGCTCCAATCAGCTAGAAATCTTACTTTTCTCTCAAGAACTTCAACCTAGGGTTTTGGTTCTTTCATCCGCCATTAAAACTGCTTCCGCAAAGCTGCTATAGCTTCAAATTCACTATTTTTCCCCCACGGCAGACTAGCCGTAAGCTTCGATTGAGCAGAATTTTTAGTTCACTCTACATCTTCTTCTCTCTATCCTTGAAGCTTCTTCTCTTGATCTGCTATGACTGCTAGTACATCAAACTCAACAGCACCTTCAACAATGGTTGTTTTTACCTATACAGATCTTCTTCAAAGTCTCCAGCAATTCAAACAGAGTTTACACAATCTCATTCCAATCAAACTTGACAATAGTAACTATGTCTTGTGGAAAGTCCAACTGCAAGTTGCTCTTCAAGGCCACCAGCTGTTTGATCATGTGTCTGGCCTAAATTCCTCACCTGATCCACAAGTCAAGAACTCAGAAGGTGTTTCTATTGCTAATCCTGACTATACCTCGTGGCTTCTACTTGATCAACAACTAAAGTCATGTCTTTATGCCTCCATGACTCCTCCAGTCTTGTCCCAAGTGCTTCACTTACCTACTGCTGCTTCAATATGGGCTGTTTTGTCCTCTAGATTCAGTTTCCTCAGTCGGTCACACATCCATCAATTAAAAGAAGAGCTTCAAACTATCACTAAGGGCACTCATTCTATGCTATCATACCTGGACAAGATCAAATCTTTGTCTGACAGTTTATCAGTTGCATCAGAAATTACTCCAGAAGATGATTTAGTACTCTACACCCTCAGAGGTTTGCCTTATGACTACGAGTCTTTCAGAACTTCTATTAGAACTAAGCCTTTCGCTATAACAATGCAGGAACTTAGTAGTCTCCTCATATCTGAGGAACTCCATCAACAGAGAAAGAAACCTGCACCACAACGACTATCACTACCTTCAGACCTACACATTGCTTTATATAGCCACACTAACACTGCACCTTACTTCCAAGCTAAAGGCAAAAGCAAAGGAAATAGTAACAGAGGGGGTAAGAGGGGCCAAGGACACAGAGGTCAGGGTAGAGGTATTCTAGGTCCACTTCCCACCCAACCATTTTCTCCTATGTCTTACTCTATTCCTTCACAATCTGCCCCTACTCCCCCTACCAAGGTTCACTGCCAAATCTGTGGTAAACCTAACCACAGTGCTCTAGAATGTTGGCACAAAAATGACTATACTAAATATCATTCTCCTCCATCTAACAAACACGCCTTCAATGCTCAAATAGGCTCTGTTACCCCTCCTACACCCTACTGGTACTTAGATTCAGGAGCCAACACCCATGTGACTAATGATCTCAGTCAACTTCACATCTCTTATCCCTACAATGGCTCAGATTCAGTTTCTATTGGCAGTGGTCAATCCCTACCCATTCACAACATTGGTGATGGTACTCTTCTCACTACATCTTCTTCTTTATTTTTGCATAATATACTCTATGTTCCACAAATTATCTCTAATCTTTTGTCAATTTATCAACTCACTAGAGCTAATAATTGCTCTATTATCTTCAATTCTAAGGAGGTGGCTATTATGGACAACACTACTCATCAAGTGAAGTTCAAGGCCCCTTGTAACAATAGTCTCTATGCTTTTCCTTCCACTCTACCTACTTCAGCTCACAGTCAAGCTCTTGTGTCCAATTCTGCAACCTCTACATGCTCTCAGAATCTTCTTTGGTACTATAGACTAGGCCATCCTACTGGCAATATCTCTAAACTACTCTCTGCTATTCTTCATGTAAAATTGCATAATAGGACTTTTGAATGTACTACATGCTCTGTTGCTAAAGCATATAGATTGTCTTTTCCTATTTCAAATTCTGTTAGTGAGTTTTCTTTTCAGCTTGTTCATTTTGATATATGGGGCCCTGCACCCTTTCCATCATGTAAAGGCTATAAATACTATCTCATTTTCATTGATGATTTTTCTAGATTCTCTTGGATTTATCCATTAAAGCTAAAGTCTGATGCTTACAATGCTTATATTAGTTTTTATGCTATGGTTTCTAATCAGTTTGGTGCCACAGTTCAGACCTTAAGGACTGATAATGGCACTGAATACACTAGCCATAAGTTTAAGCTTTTTCTACAAACTCTAGGCACTCAACATCAAACTTCCTGCCCCTATACACCTGAGCAAAATGGCAGAGTAGAAAGAAAACATAAACATCTGATCGAAACCACTCTTGCTCTTCTAAATCAAGCTCATCTTCCTTCCTCTCTGTGGCTAGAAGCCTTAGCTGCCTCTAATTTCTTGATTAATCAACTTCCTACACCTGTTTTACATCATCAATCTCCATATCAGTTTCTCTACTCTAAACTGCCAAATTATACTTCTCTAAGGGTGTTTGGGTGTCTGTGTTATCCATGGCTTAAGCCTTATACTCATTACAAATTAAAGAATAGGTCTAAACCTTGTATTTTCTTAGGTTACTGTCTTAACACCAAGGGTTATAAGTGCTTTGACCCTAATTCTTCTAAGATCTACATCTCTAGGAATGTTCATTTTATTGAGGATGTGTTTCCATATCCATCCTTAACTTCTCAGACTTCTTAGTCCTTTCATTCTTCAAGTTCTCAGTTTGTACCTCTTTTTCCTCCTACTCCTATTCTCAGTAATCTTTCACTACCAGATCAGTCTATAGTTTCTGACTCATCATCTTTCCCTCCTGTTCAAAATCAGTCTACAGGTAACTCAACTCTCTCTCCTATAGACAGTCCTTCTGCTCCTTCACATTCTTCTTCTCCTATACAACATCTTGCTCCTGCATTTAGCTCCCATTCTAATCCTTCTGAGTCCTACTCTAGCTCTGCTACTGAGTTCCCATCTCCTCATAAGTCACATACTACTGCAACTGTCGTACCTACTAAGTCTTCCCTTGACCAACGCACTAAACTAGCTCCTCAGTCTCTGCATCCCATGCTAACCAGGTCCAAAACAAGCTGCCTACCCCTACCTTTATACCAAGTTCATTCTCTCATAACTACTCCTCCTATCACTGAACCACAAACTTATAAAGAGGCATCTCAATACAGTTGTTGGTTTCAGGCCATGAAAGAGGAATTTGAGGCATTACAAAAACAAAAGACTTGGGATTTGGTTCATTTACCACCTAATAGACAATCTATAGGTTGTAAGTGGGGTTTTAAGATTAAAAGGCATGCAGATGGGACTGTAGCAAGGTATAAGTCTAGACTTGTAGCCAAACGATATCTTCAAGAACAGGATGTGGACTATACTGAGACATTTAGTCCAGTTGTTAAACCTCAAACTATTCGGGTGGTGATCAGTTTGGCTCTAAATAATCAATGGCCACTTAAGCAACTTAATGTTTCTAATGCCTTTCTTCATGGGCACTTAGAGGAGTATGTATATATGCAGCAACCTCAGGGTTTCAAGGATTCTACCTATCCTACTAATGTCTGCAAGCTAAAGAAGTCCCTTTATGGACTCAAACAGGCCCCTAGAGCCTGGTACACTATGCTGACAACATTTTTGCTTCACAAAGGCTTTGTTATAAGTTTTGCTGATAGTTTTCTGTTCATTTATAAATCTACTGCAACCTTTATTTTGGTTCTTATCTATGTTGATGACCTTATAATCACTGGCAGTCATGCATCATTCATAGAATCCCTCATTGCTGCCATGAGTCAACATTTTGCAATGAAGGATCTAGGCTCCTTATCTTATTTTTTGGGTATTGAGGTTCACAACACCCACAAAGGTCTCATTCTTAATCAGTCTAAATATGCTCATGACCTTCTTAAAAGAGCAGGACTCACTGACTGCAATGCTGCAGCTACTCCTACAGTTTCTAAGTTCACATACACAAATTCACAGTCCTATTCTAATCCTACATTGTTCAGAAGTCTAACTGGGGCTCTTCAATACCTAACAATGACCAGGCCAGATATACAATATGCAGTCAATTTTTTGTGTCAGCATATGCATCGTCCTACCACTGCAGATTTTGCTGCTCTTAATAGGACCTTAAGGTATATCAAAGGGACCATCAATCAAGGTTTGTTATTTCAGCCTGGGCCACTTCTTCTATATGGGTTTTCTGATTCAGATTGGGTAGCAGATATTCTGGACAAAAAGTCTACAATTGGATATTCAATCTATTTGGGTTCTAATCTAGTTTCTTGGACATCTAAGAAGCAAGCAACAGTTTCTAGGAGCTCCACTGAAGCAAAATACAGAGCCATGGCTCATGCTTCTGCTGAGCTCAAATGGCTTACTTATTTGCTTAAGGATTTGTCTATTCCTGTTCAGCCACCCATATTGCACTGTGACAACACATCAGCTATTGCTTTAGCTAGTAATCCAGTTTATCATGCTAGAACTAAGCATATAGAAATTGATTACCATTTTGTTAGAGAACAAGTCACATCTAAAGCTTTGCAACTCTCCTATATTTCTACAACTGAACAGGTGGCGGATCTTTTCACCAAGGCACTTCCAAAGGCTAAGTTCTCCTACCTGAAATGCAAGCTTCCCCTAGTCTCTTCACCAGGCTCAGCTTGAGGGGGGCTGATAAGATAGCTTAAGTTCAGTTGTACTTATGTGTATTATTATGTTAATTAGTTATAGAAAACAACTCATGCTTAGTTGTCACAGTTAGTTAAGCTAACTGATATTATGTACTAGTGATCCTATAAATAGATCACTCATATGTACTCAAACATTTTAAGCAATAACAGAAATATTTCTATTCTCTCTCTCTCTCTACTCTATTCTTTCACTAGGCATATCTATTTCTTCATATTTCAACTTCTATGAAGTTTCTTTCTTTGCTACAGCTGATAAAAACTTGAAAAAGATCTTTTTGATTCTCAAAAAATGAGGGGCAAATGGATTGATCGAGAAAGATCTCTTGTTCTTATTCTAAGATCGTGATTGGATCCGTATATGTTTGGTAAAGAGAATAATCTTCTCCTTTGAGAATAATCAAAAATAAATGGAAAGTGTTTAATTGGAACATAAAAACGTGACTAAATTGGTCTTAGTACGAGGAGGAAGGATTCTCAAATGCGTAAAAGGATTCAATGAATTCGAAAGAATTGAACGAAGAGCCGTATAAGGAGAAATCTCATGTACGGTTATGTGGGAAGGAATTAACCTACCTATTCCAATCGAGGAAAACATGTCATTCAACAGGGAGATTTTGTAACAAGGGTCTCTCTAATGAAATCGCTTTTAAAGATACGCACTACTTTGTATGTGCTACAATTGGCCTACTTGGCTGCAGCTTTCGACTTGGGGCTTTATATGTCACTCGATCGTTTTAAATAATTTTTTTTTGCTCGGCAAAAGTAAATTATTTCATTCCTCAGCAAATGAACTTTACAGCAAAAATATCCGTAGTGAGTAACCTCAAGATATACAAATGTTCCAATCTCTACAAAATATGGTATTTTCTAAAGTACTAGGATATTTACGTTGTAAGCTAACTTTGCCCTTAACATCCAAAATGATTTTTGTAATAATTTGTTCTTCCGTTTGAGGAGTGGCCAAATGTTATAAACGCAAGAGTTAAAAGCATTTCTCACAATGACAGCCTTCAAACTCCGCCCCTTGGAAATGTTCCTGAGTTTATCAACAATGATGGTCCAACTAGCATTGAGGTCTCCGTACCTGAGTCTCTTGGCATACCATTTCCAAACGCGACAAGTGAAGAGACACTCTATGTATATTTTACATCTGTAATGACACCCCAATTGAAAAGTCTTGTTTTGGTAGCAAATATATCAAGCATAGCAAGCTATGTGCAAAAGCTTTGTCTAGGGATGATTGGTTTATCCCAAATAACCTCCTCACTTCTTTCACAAATGGACTCCTAGGTAGTATAAAATTTGAATTCCGAGGAGGAACCCATAAACCACACCACCATGTCCTCCATGTCAACTCTAGGAGAGACATCAATAAAATCTTCAATCCCCTGAAGTTGGTTCGGCCAGTTCCATTGATTGTTAACAATGAAATCACCCGCCTTCATAGAGCTAAACTCAACGGGCACATCAATGTTAAGGGATCGAGCAACATCCAAAGTCTACCAGACGGCAACCATATATCCTACAAAAAAGAAGTCTTACAACCATTAGCAACACGGTGACGAATGAACTTACTAGTTGTCTGTCTAATTTGAAGCAAATTTTGCCACAACCAAGAAGCATTGACTGGGATGTCGATACTCCAAATGTTTCGACCATCGAGCTAAACACGATTCACCCAATAACCCCAAATAGAGCCGCTATCATAGTATGTGCCAGAATTGCTTCAGCAAGGAGACCTAGTTAACATCCTGCAGGCTGCGCACTCCAAGACAAACTCTTGACCAAGCAACTTTAGCTCCTTTAGCACTATCTCCACCTGTCTTCCATAAGAAAGTCGCAAACTTCCTTTCAATCTCTTCAATAACCCCTTTCGGAAGCATGAAAATATTGCACTAATAAGCTGTAATGCTATGCAGGATAGAGTTAATGAGTTGTAATCTACCTGCATAAGAAAGCCAATTATTCGTCCAATGATCAATCCTGGCTGTGGTTTTTGCAACAAGAGCAGCAAAAGTGAGTTTATTAAGTCTGCCAGTTATCAAAGGAATACCAAGAGAGCGCACAGGTAGGATACCCTCTTTAACTTCCTACGACTCGCAGATATAATGCTTACAACTATCAGAGCACCTTGCAAAATAGATTTCACTTTTGGCAATGCTAAATTGAAGACCAGACATCTTGGGGAAGATATTGATTGTTTTGATCGTTTTAAATAATTATTTGACTTATGTCTTGAAGATTATTATTTGAACTTCGTAACATCTTTTTACTAACTATGGAGCTCATATGTCCCCAAGGAGGTAGTCTAGTGACAAATAAAGAGAAATAAAATTTGTTATGTCTGAGTTTGAAATTCTTTGACTGCTTATCAGTTTCACATTTTTTACTGATTTGGCATGTATTGGAGCGCACTACTACACTTGTGAATTTACTAGTTGGTGATCAAGTTCAGCCAGTTAGATTCTCACTTTAACAAAAAGAAAAAAAAACTATGGAACTTATATTTATTAGTATAATAATAGAAGCCAATTGGACTATACCTATATTATGCATCACATCATCACTTTCATCCATACGGTTAATGACAAGGGCGGAGCCAAAATAATATAGTCCCCACTCGCTCTAAAATTTTTAAAAAGATATATGTGTATTTACATTAGAATTTTTTAAAATGTATAATTTTAATATAAAAAATTAAATTAACACCCACTAAAAAAATATTAGTATTATATAACCTCTATTAATACAAAATTCTAATTGAGTAAATGTCTTAACACCCCTATATGTTTTGTCAAAAGTGTACAATACCCCATGTGTTTTAAAACATAGCTTGATTACCTCCCTGTATTTTATAAAAGTAGCTGAATACCCTCTATATTTTATAAAGAAGTTGATTACCTCTTTATGTTTTAAAAACGTAATTCAATATTTCATGTGGTTTTAAAAACGTAGTTGAAAACTATCTGTTAAAATGAACGATTTTTCTAGTGAAAGCAGATATTTAGGTACGTTTTTGAAAAACACAGAAGGGTGTTCAGTTACATTTTTAAAATACATGGGGATAATCAGTTTATTTATAAAATATAATGAGGTATTTAACTACTTTTATAAAATATAAAAAATTAATTAGATCGATTTAAAACACAATAAGTGTTATATACTTTTGATATTGAATAGAAGGCGTGATCATTAATGAACAGAGAATAAACTTTTGTTAAGCGTGACAAGACATAGATATAAGGGGATGTTATGTTGTTTACTCAATTCTAAATTCTTTCCAAAATTATACCAATGTGTAATAGTCACCATAGAGGGTCGCATACCCACCATGCTATCTCTAAATCTATCTCTTGTGTACCGTCGCCCCACGTGATAATGTTGATTGATGCCTCCACTTTGTTTTCGTGCCACTAAGCTATGACAAGAATAGTCATGGCAGTCTGTGATTATTGTCGATCATCTTAGTATAGGCATATTCGTCTCCTCACCAATGAGAAGTCTATATTATTTTTATTTTGAGTATTTTGCTTTGATGACTTATCGATCAAAAAAGAAAGGAAAATGTTGCTTTTTTCATGATAAATGCTCATCGTACACCAGGGTTCTTCTATCTCATAAGACTGGCTCTCTGTAAGGTTAGTGTAATTATGACAACTAATGCTCTAGTTTTTTATATATTTTTATATTTTGATGACTTATAAATGACAGACCCCTATTATTAATTGATAAATTCTCGAGTATAGCGGTGCGCTCTCACATATGAATCAGACCAGTGAAGGACATAATTTTAAAGTAGTGAAAAGTATCGAATTTACGATTTTACAAGAACGATTTTACTCATACTAACGCTGAACCATATCCTTAGAGGCCAACTAATGCTTTAATTTAAGTAATTATAAGTGCTCAGTGAGCTATTAATTGGTAGTATGAATATGCAGTTTATTTCTCCTAATAGCAAAGTATAAAGGTGGTTTAATTTAAATTCAAGACTATAACGATGGGTTTGCGAGGCATGTACCACCATCGTACTAGAATATTATCCCATTTTCCTCGATCATATGCTTTATGGGGTAGCTTAGCACCTGCACATCATCTTCCAAGTCATTATCATGGTCATTTTCAATGTCATTCTTATCATTATCAGCAATCAAACATTATTTAGATTGTTCTAATGATCTTTAAATTTTGATTGTACCAATTGAATTATCAACGGAATTATCAACGGAAATTGTACCTTGCATATTCGTAGTTTCTGGAGATTTCAATTGTTCGAATTGGATGTAATTGTTGTTTCCGTCCTTACACGGCTACAACTAGTTTAAATAAGATTACTAATCTGTGTAGAGATAGCTTAGATCATATGAGTAGATTATTTCCCTTATTCTTTATGGTTAACCAAATCAAATTAATCAAAATCGAACTATTAATCTTACTATTTGTGATAAAGGGGAAAAATTCGGGCTAAGTTGAAAAGATAAGTATACTCTCAACATCCGACTTATTTAAGGTAAATTAGCTCAAGGTCAATAGTATCTGAGCAGTCCCACTAATTTCTTTTTAGAGAGTGGCTACACAACAATTATACTAGATTTTGGGTTGCTCCTGTTAATACCCATTAATTTTAGAATGAAACTTTTTGATTTTTAACATAATATTTGAGTTGGACTATCTTTGGTCCAGTCTTGTTGATCACACATCTATCAACATGTGACCCACCTCTCTCTTGGTCAATCAACTCATCATAGCCTTATCTTCATTCTCGTTCCTGGCCACTCGCAACTGATCATCATATCATTCAAAAGTATACATATTCAAATGGGGTTGCATGTGAGAGTAGGTGTTACAATATATCATTGTCCTACATAAAAATAATAAATAAATAAATAAATGTATCTTCAAATCAGGTCACAAGTGAAAGGAGGTGTTATAATATATCCTTATATCCCACATAAAAAATCATCATGCATCTTCAAATCGGATTATACATGAGAATGAGTGTTACAATATATCCTTGTAAATTATATAAAATTCAAAATCATCATATAAGACTTAAACTACTAATCTTATATTAGTACCAAATAATTTGAGAATAGAACTCCGTAATTTTTAACAAAACAAAAAGATGCTCTGAGGAGGAGCTCATGGGGAAAGATTGGGGTACTTGACACCTTATAAATATCATAAAAGTAGTCTTATGTCAGCTAAAATACAAAAATCTCTCCATTAAGCAACAACAGTTTAAGCATGCAGTAGGCCTAAACAAATAGTACGCACAAGAAATTTCCATTAGTTTAAGCACCAAGATGGTATTGATATTCACTTTATTATGTATGTAATCAAGGCACTGTTTATGATAACGATGTGACGACAATGACATGGTTAGGAGATAGACAGCGGAGACATTTCATGAAGTACAGAAAAGAATTGAAGTTGGCATAAGAGAAACAAAGTATTTCTTTTTTAAGTTGTTATTCAATCAATTCAAACTAATATTAATCATTTTATATAGAGTAAACTTTTTATATATACGAGACTTACTTTTTTTTTTTACTGATTAATGTTAGTCTGAACGGATTAAAAAGTTTTCTTTCTTTTTTTGACAGTATAAGAGAAACAAATCATGCATTACAAAGTTGGCACAAAAAGCCTTTCCTAATTTAAAAAAAAAAAAAAAAAAAAAAAACAAAGCCCTCCCTAATGAAATTGAAAAACAATTCTCAATCTTTCTGTTTTTAAAGATGAGGAACTTACAATCATATTAAATTTATCTTAAGAGTACAAATTCCAAAGTGTAGTAGTACCCGTTCCAAACATATATTCAAAATTAATTAAATTCAAAAAGTACTTCTAATAGGAAGTCATAAATTTAAATTTTAAATTTTTAATTATAATAAATTATTATTCAACTGTTCCGTTAACCCTTGAGGATAAATAAATAAATCAACTTGATAATTTCTATAGGCCATTGAAAGTGTGGTGGGTGGATATGCAAATCTTAGTAGGCGGCGTCGAGACCTTCTTAAGCCTAATCCCACTCTTAATTAAATCAAGTTGACGTACTTTTTTCTTATTTAATCAAACAAATTGTATCGAAGATTGCGGCAAATCTTTCTTGTCAGATGGTCCTTGTCCAAATGGCCTAATTGTCCACCGCCCTAACACGTTTTTTCATCACTTGGTCTTTGTTGTTCGATAACCAACCATTTGATAATGTTGATTCTTGTGAAAATTACTGATTTTAATTAGACATCATTTTTTTTGGATAACATAAGAATTCAGTTGGTGAAATTTAATTATTAATTATCTAACAAAATCATATCACTAATTAGTAAATTCACTAGTGCAGCGGTGCACCCCACATGCATTATGTTAGTCAAAAGCGAAATTCTAAAACGAAAAAGAATGTTAAATGCACAATCTTGCATGAACGATTCCACTCTACTACTGTTAGACCATGACGTTGAGGACTTAGTTAAGCATCATTAATCTTTGAAACTAGTAAATCCTTTAGAATTCTGATTTCTAGGATTGATGTAATATTTTCAGGTCTTCCTATGATGTAAGGAGAGCAATAATTGTTAATTTATATCGTAATCCATATACAGTGATGAACCATTAGAACAGTGGTTTATAATTGATTAAAACTAATCACGAGAATAAAAATAAAAATCAATTTGCAATCGAAAATATCTACGCACTTCACAAATTTTGAAGCCTAACACATATAATGAGCATTTCTCACTAGAATCAAAAACTATATTTTAGTGACATATTGACTTTAATATATACGGCCACTGCTATAGGTCGGGATGATTATGTTATTTTTATAATGGGTTGGAATGAAATGACGTTCTTAATTTTATTTTTATTCTCATATTTGATATAAATTAATAAATTTAAGAATAACATTCTCTTAGTAATCCGATTTCTGATATTAATGTAAAGTTTTCTGGTCTTCCTCTTGTGTCCAAAAAAATAAAGGTCTTCCTATTGTGTTAGGAAAACAATAATTACTAATTTATGTCATAATCCATATACAGTGATGAATCATTAGAACAATGGTTTACAATCGATTAAAACTAATAAAGAGAATATATAAAAATTAAAATTAGTATTTTATTTTTCTTGCCGATGGATTTCCGCTAAATTATATCGTGCGAAAGATGAATAGTATGCACAAGTACACAAATTCAATTAACAATATGATTAAGGTGTGTATCAACGAAGTCAAACCAATATTCAGCAAGTCATTAGGTCTGCCAATTTGGTGCTTTAAAAATAATTATATGTGTATAAGTGTTAAAATAATTGCTTTTAGATAAATGATTATGCAAACGCCTTGGGGTCATTGGCGGAGGCACATTGGAGCCAGTGGGGGCTGCAGCATCCACTGACTCATAAAAATTGTTAAAATTTTTATGTATTTTTTATAAAAAAATTAGATATCTATTCATTTTTAGTTAAAAAAAATTAATTAGTCCCAACTGAAAAATAAAAATACTAGTATAGTTAAAAAATTATGAATTTTAGCCCCCACTACTCCATAAAAATGTTAAAATTTCTATGTATTTTTTGAAAAAAAAATTAGATATCTATGTATTTTTAGTTAAAAAAAATTAATTAGCCCCCACTGAAAAAATAAAAGTACTCGTATAGTTTAAAAATTATGGATTTTAACCCTCACTGGCCCATAAAAACGTTAAAATTTTATGTATTTTTTGAAAAAAATACTCGTATGGTTCAAAAATTATAAATTTTAGCCCCCACTGACAAAAATTCCTGGCTCCGCCCCTGCTTGGGGTGAACGTGGACTCCCTTCTTTGTATGTCTGATTCAAGGGGAAAGGGCACATACATTCTCCAGAAGTGGCCGCATTGTCACACCCACTGCTCCTTTTTTTTTAGAAAGATAGAAGGGGTGAGACGTCTCCCATAATAATTGTGACATAGCTGGTGTTCTACCTTTCCTGAAGGGTAAAAAAAAGGGCATATACATTCATATTATTCAAATTATTAGTAATTTAGTCCTTATTGTTTTTCAAAAAAATTTCAACTTAGTCCCTATTGAAATTCTTTGAGAAACATAGAGACTAAATTGGATAATTTTAAACAAAATGGACGAATTTGATTTTTTTTAAGAAATAATAGAGACTAAATTAACTAATTTTGAAAAATAAGGATGAATTTAAAATTTTGGGGTTAGAATTTATACTTGTCTCACATTAAGAAAATTATAAATTCAATCACCTTATAAGATCTTGAATTACTTTATCTTATACTAATTGGTTTTAAAATATCCCCATAATTTTTAACATAGTATCATAGTTGAACCCTTAGTCCAATCTTTTTTATCTTTCATATGTGTTATCTTTCATATGTGTTATCTTTCACATCTATTCAATCTTCCACATGTAAGTATCTCAAATTAGAGCCACATGTGTTCAATCTTCAACTTGTGACCCATATCAAATCAAGTTAACGTGTGAGTCATGCTCATCCATGTCTAACCCATTTCAAATCAGGTCACACGTGAATGAGAATATTAGAATTTACAGTTGTCCTATATTGAAAAATTATAAAATTTAAGACCACTTTATAAGATCTTGTGTTACTTTACTTTATACTAATTAATTTTAAGATAAAATCTATATTAATCATTGACAAGTCTAACCAAAAAATGAACAGTTGCACAGCTGTTATGTGACTAAAAAGGGTAACTTTTTTTTTATAATTTAAGAGAAATTTAAAGTTTATGACACATATTAAAAAATGTCATATACGAGAATTGATGTAATCGAAATGCGGTATTCAACTTTCTCATACATGTCTGATCTAAAACGAAACCTCTCCAAATGGGTGACAGTGAAGCAAACTGCCAAGTTGGGTTTCAGAGAATGAGGTGATCATCGAACATCTATCCACGCCATTCTCTTGCATTTATCATGCTTCAACTCGGATTGATCTGTAAGAAGAGTGGTCCAATGGAATCACTCTAAAAGATATTTGTCACAACTTTGATTCTGTTGTCTTTGAAATCGCTCTAAAAGATATGCATGCAATTCTGATTCTGTAAGAAGGGTGGTCTAATGAAATCGCTGTTAAAGATATGCATGCACCACAAAAGTGTGTGCAGATACATGCGTCACTAGATTGCAGTGTTCAACTTTACTAGAACAAAAGCTTTCATATGGGTAATTGGTAAGCAAACTGCCAATTTTGTGTTCAGAAAACGCGTTCATCACAACCCCACCTCTTTCTCCTGCATCTTAAAGCCGGTGAGTTGATGGAGTAAAGACACGAAAGATTTACTCACGTTTCAAATTTAAATTTGATAAAAGTTGAATTTTTTTTTTCCAATTTTGATTAACATTGTGTTTGATTAATCTTGATTATACCTTACCAGACAAGTCATATGTTCTAACATTAGACACTCCTAATACAAGTACACAAGACTTTCCAAGAAAGAGTATTTTACATATAAAAAGAAAAACTTGGATGTTGTCAGAAGAGATCTCTAATCAAGGCTCCGTTTGTTTGTCGTAAAATAATTTGTTTGTAGAAAATTATTTTTCTAAAAAATAGAATATTTTTTGGTATTTGGAAAATATAAAATATTTTTATCTTCTAAAGTTGATGAAAATATTTTCTCAAACTTTGTACTAGCAGTAATATTTGATTGAAAAATATTTTTCAGTTGACCAATTTTTCGATATTACCAAACACTAAAAAATTGAAAAAATGTGGCCACCATTTTTTACTGGAAAATATTTTCCAGTTAACTAATTTTTTGATATTATCAAACAC
This sequence comes from Ehretia macrophylla, assembly GCA_037974665.1. Taxonomy (NCBI): domain Eukaryota; kingdom Viridiplantae; phylum Streptophyta; class Magnoliopsida; order Boraginales; family Ehretiaceae; genus Ehretia; species Ehretia macrophylla. The sequence continues at coordinate 18,681,345 of CM075783.1, forward strand.
CAAAAAATTGATAAAATATTTTTCAAAAAAATATTTTATGGCAAACAAACGGAGCCCAAACCGCGGTTAAAGACATGCATGGACTTGCATTGTCATGGCTTTGCTATTGTCCGACGACAAAAACAAAAACAAAAAATAATAATAATAAAACCTTTGCTAGAGTCCAAGTATGACTACGGCTCCGTTTGGTTTGCCGTAAAATATTTCCTATTTTTTTAATATTTTGATAATACTTAAAAATTGATTAATTGAAAAATATTTTTCAGTCAAAGAAATATATTTAATTAAAAGGAGATGAAAACATTTTCCTTTGCACTCCATCCAACCCCTCCCCACCCCCACCTGTGCGTTTTTATATGTATATATATGTGTGTAATAAAAATCTCTAATCAAAATTTTATTATAACATTGAAATACTATAAAAATAAAAAATATTTTTTATTATAAATATTTTAGTCCAACAAATTATTTCACGAGCCTAAGCTTCAGTATTCAACTCTCCAGTAGGTCTAAGCTAAAACAAAAAGCAAAAAAGCTTTTCATTTGTGTAATTGGGAAGCAAACTGCTAAATGGTGTTCAGAAGATAAGGTGATAGGGGCCTCCACGCCTTTGTCCTTATCTTTGTCATGCTTTGAACTCTGATTCTGTAAGGAGGGTTCTCTAATGAAGCCGCTTTTCTAGATACGCACTATTTGTATGTGTTTACACGTGGTCCACTTGAAATTCTTTTCTTTTTTTTAAATATTGTTTGAACTAGATTCAGTTTAAGTAACTTCTCTATTCTTCTCGAGTTTTGCTTAGAAACTATCATTTTATGTGTGAGAAATTCACTATAATATAATAATATTAATACGTATCACCATTAACAACTGTCGTTTTGTATGACAGTCGTTTCAAATAAATTCTTTTTTTTATATAGGATAAAACCTTTCTTCCCACAACACAACCCTTTTTTTACTATACAAGCTTTTTTTTTTTTTTTTTTTACTATGGAGCTCATAATTTTTACTAATCTTATCTTATAAACAAATTCCAAACTTTGTGAAATGTTTTAGAAAATTACGAGCAAATTGAAGGACAAGGGGTTTTTTTTTTTTTTTGGGCAAAAGGTACAAGTGGTTAAAGAACCATAATTTCACACTAATTATTATGAGCTTCATAGTATAGAGGATCAATAATTATGAGCTCCATATTTGAAGCTTCCATCTTTCATGTTTGGGACAAAAGGAATAGAAGAATCCACCAATTCGACATGTTAAATGAAGATCAATTATTTAACAAGATTATTTTTTGTGTGAAACAAAAGTCGTTGTATATTAGATTTCTTGATTATTTTTTGTGAAGTTTGCAGCAAAAAGAGAAAAAATGCTCCACTAATTGAAGTTCTCTAAGCAAAAAATCAACACGTTCGAATTAGCAAAACTTTAAGGTAATGGATTAATAGTATACTTCAGCCTCTACAAGAAAATTCAGGGATTGGTGGCGGTATGTTGGGTTTTAGCTGGCTATTATTATAGCCGGCTAAAGTATTATCGATAGTTCTAAAAATCATTATCGGTAGAGCTACTATCGCCAATAGTATAGTTGACAATATTTGAAAATTGTTTAATAGTCGACAATTTTGCTTCCACCAATTCAAAACCGCCTACTCTATGATCGGTTTCTCTTGTAGTGACACCTATATGCTTAAGGACTAGGAAATATCTAAAAGTAGTACCTAGAGAGGAAAATGATGAGAAAATACTATGAAAGCCTGACCTAAATGCTCTTTGATCAAATTAGCAAAAAAAAAAATGCTTTTCTTGTTTTAATTGAAATAAAACATGGCTAGTTTTGAAGGTGACATCTTATTGGAAGTCTAATCTCCATTTCTTTTATCATTCTGATCCTCTTTTATAATTTTAGTTAAATTAAACTCTACCTCTTGATACCCATACAATACATAAAGAACAAATGACCTTATACAATTGTAAAGTTCAATATGCTCTTTATCTGGACATTAGACGTAAAATATGAAGCTCATTTCAAAATCATAATTAGTTTTTGTCGACTTTTTAGCTAGGTTGCGTTGCTAATTCCTCATGACTAAATGCAAAGGCTCAATGCCCCTTAATCTATTCATTGGAAGATCATAATTAACTAAAGATAACTTCAAAGGTGTTTTTGCTCTAAATTTTGATATGGTTGATGCAAATTTTTAATTCTTATTTTTAACAAAAAATATCCTTTTCATGTCATATCAATTCTTATGAAAAGTTGCAATAATAATCCAACTAGATCTCTAAGGTATATGAGGATATTCTTTTCTCTTTCTTTCAACTAATTATAAGAAGCTTAAAGACATGATTACTAATGTGTATACTCCCAAATGCAACTTAATGTGAGAATTTAATTCCTTTTTAATTTGCATCTAAAAAGAAACCATTTAAGTCACTTGACTTTTATACTTTTTGGTGCAATCTTCATATTAATTACCTATGCTCCTAAATCAAAACCTTTTGTTTGCATCGAAAAGAAAAAGAAATTTAACTTGAGTTAGTACTCTTGTAATTAATTCCATTTTGCTTTATGATGCTTCAAAAATGCACACTTGTTATACAATATTTTACACAAAAAGAAATTCTATAAAAATGAACTAGTGGTGATTTAAAACAAAAGATAGGAGACTGAAATTATTGATTTGAATGATTTTCAGCTAACAATTTTTAGAACATGTCAATCACTAAGTTTTCCCATTCTAGATTGTATAATTTTTTTTTTTTTTTTTTCAAAAAATGTGCCAATAATGGGTGTCTTCTAACAACAAATTTGTAATAGTACCATTCTCTAATCACATCTCCTTCTATCATTACTTTATCTATTGTTTGAACTTCTACAACTCACTAGTCTAATTAATGACCTAAATTGCTAGCTTATTGTTTGCATTTTTCAGTGTTTGGAAGAGAGTAGAAAAGGGTCAAGCTTCGGATTCATATCAACCACAAGATTAATTAGTAGTCAATAAAATTAAACAATTGAACCCTAGCATGCATTCAGCAAAAACAAAAAAGAAAAAAAAAAAAAAAACAACACTAGGATACCATTGGCCAAAATAAAAAAAATAAAAAAAAAATAAGAACCCTAGCATTCCTGAGAGGGTAAAAGCAGTCGACATTTCTGAGCCACAAGGTCAGGTATCTGTCAACAAGGACCAATAGATTTGCTATATTTAGAAATTTAAAATAGAATGCTTTCCTTTGTAGGAAAGGAATAAGAGAACTGGTCAATAATGGTAAACACGATCCAATTAATAAAGGTTAAATTGCAATCTTAAGGATCTATGATAAATTATAAAAACTGAAAATAGAAGAAGATGTTAACTAATTAAGTCAAATGGTACTCACTAGAAACACTTTACACGATCAAGTACAGCATGTCAATCATGTTTAGTTATCTAAACATATTTAGAATTAAGGAAATTAATTAGATTCAATTATAACCTAGTTGAGTCTCACTAGGAGAATAATTTAAGGGAAGGCTTTATTAACGGATAAAAAAGTATGTAAACCCTATTGAAAAAGATACGTAACACTATTAAGTAGACGTGCAACCAATTGTGATACCATGCATTTACTTGATTTTTTACTTTACTTTCATCCAATAACCAAAGAGTGTTTTAGAGTTTCATCGTCATGAAGGATTTTTTTAGTGGAGTTACGTCGGTGCCATCAAGTATAAAAGTACCACCAAATATTGTAAAGACTAACTATCAAATATAGTAAGTACTTACAAGTAAATCACCAATCGTGTAAAGGTAGCACCAAATATTGCTGGCGTAACCCTTCTTCAATAACCCTTTCCATGTAGTGATTCAGACTTATAAGGATGTGAAGTCATTTTGTGCGTTGCTTAATGCCCAAGAACACATGTTGAAGGAATTTCTGTTTGTAGCACTTTGTGGAAACAAATTTCGGAATTTCTATTCAAACAATAAGGTCGATGCATTCTTCATTTTTCAACAAAAGCTTAACGACTTTAAATTACCCCCAAAACAAAGCAAAAGACACAATTTTAACATCAAATTGATTATAAATTGAGTTTTTGCATATATAATGCCTCTTAAAATTTTTAAAATATTTATAGCAAGAAAGCACCAAGGATTCAAAAATATTGTAGAAAAAGAAAAATGATGATTCATGTATCAACTGTCAGAGAAGGTTTTGCATATGGAGTGCCTCATGAAGATTTTGGAAACTTTATAGCAAGAAAGCACCATGGTGATATGAAAAATATAATAGAAAAAGCAAAAGGATGATTCCTGTATTGACTGTCAGAGAATATACTCTATAAAATCAATTGATTTTATGATGAAATATATTTATTTTATCATCGACTACCATTATGATTTTGATTAAACAATTTATGAAATGACAAATGCGAGTTTAACCAATTTTCACCGTAATCAAGTTGATTATT